>JAPFRF010000011.1:162087558-166887558 GCA_029282475.1 Phrynocephalus forsythii
CTGTTTGGCCATGTTTCACCAGTCTCTGTGGCCGGCATCTTTAGAGGGCAATTTGCTCAGGGAACTAGGAGTTCTCTCTGTGCTCTGGGTTACAGAGTGAAATTATTTTGTTTTATCCATGGGATGTAATTGTTATCATTTGTTTAAAAAATTGCATTGGAGGCTACTCAGATTTTTTTTAACTCTTGTGTAGTAGGATAGGACATTTGAGGGCCCTAGACTACCAGCCACACAGAAAATAGTTTGGGTGTTGTTTTGCCCCTTTCAAAGCCCTTTTCATATACAACTTTTTATTCTGTTCTGCCATTTTGCTGAGTATCTCCCCCCCCCCACGTTATTTGTTGTATTGTGTGTTTGATATTTGTTTTATTTACCACTGTTGTTAACCACCTGGAGTACTTTTGGGAAGATGGATAGCATATAAATAAATAAATAAATAAATAAATAAATAAATAAATAAATGGTGGGGCAAAAGCTGTTTTGTGGTATTTTGCAATTGGGTTATTGGTTTTTTTTATCCATATGTCATTTAGTAGGAAGAAAAACATCCCATATTGGTTTAAAAGCTTCATGTTTTGAAACAGTCATTATGGAAGGATAGCCAATAAATAAATAAATAAATAAATACATACATACATACATACATACATACATACATCTTACCTCCTGGAAATTTAGATTATAAAATTCAGGCTTTGTGATAAAGGAGGAATTTAGCTGAATGACTCTTAGCTAAGCACACTAATTTCATCAGTCAAGATGGTCTACACAGGATGCCTTGTGCTCACTTCCATTCACAAAGAGACACCAATCAGGGATAATTCATCGAACTTGAAAAAACATCAGCTACCCTCAAAATGTCAGTCTTGTTTGAAGAAAGGCCAGAACAGGTCAGAACAGGAAACCTGGGAAAGTCTTTCTCTGTGTACATCTTTCCACACAAAGATATGCCTCTTCATCAGTGTAATCTAAGTTGTGTCCAGTAACATCTAGCAGCAGTATTGTATACAAACATCATATGATGTTCAAGGAAGCTTGCAACCACTGCAAATGCCTATGTGACACTGTCTGCTTAGCTCATTTCAGTTCTGCTCACCCTGAACACAGGGAAAAGCCTGAGGCAACAATGGCAAGCTTGCTGCTTGCCGCATATCAGCCTTTCTGTCGAGCCTGACCAACTTGGCTCATCCAGCGCTCCTTCCTACCTGATAGGAAGAACAAGATTGCCCTAGCACTCATGTTCCATGTACAAAAGCCATGGGAATGGGGTACCCTTCAAGGCTGTGATACAGGATGGTACTGAACCTGAACTCAGAAGGCTAACCAAGAGGGTTAACCTCCTATTTTCGAACATTTTTCTTGGAGTGACTGCCTCATTTTTCTAATGGTTCTGGTGGGCCGTCTTAAATTTACAAGGCAATAGGCAAGCAGACAGATATATTGTAGATATTCCAACCCTTTTTATTTTATTTTATTTTATTTTATTTTATTTTATTTTTTTTTATTTTATTTTATGCAGCCCATCTGGCAACACAGCCAGTTTGGGAAGTTTACAGAAACCAAAACAATTAAAATATAAATGTGCCGTAAATTCAATTTAAACTAATAAAACTCATAAACAATTACATAGAAAGTTATCTCACAATGGTGAGGTTATCAATCCTTGTGGGACTCCACAGTTAAAAAGACCAAAGGCTGGACATCATCTCAACAAGCTTCCCAGGAGGAAACCATGATCAACAGTATCAAAAGCTAGTGAAAGGTCAAGAAGGACCAGCAGGGACATTTTGCCCCTGTTGGTCTCCCTCAAAAGGTCATCCTGCAGGGTGACTAATGCTGACTCTAAGCCTTGATGTGTCCCAAACCTGGAATGGAATGGATCACATACTTCCAAAGACTGATTCCCTTTCTCTCTCACACACACACATGTGTCACTCAAAGGTACGCTACCCTGAAACAACATCAGCAAAGTGTCAATGTTTTGAAAAGATGCCTTGAAACGATCTTCCTTTCTCTCAGGCACCATCATAGGCGAACCCTTGGCCTGTTAAAAGTGACCCGGGTGGTCAGCAGGCTTAGATAGGTGACTTTCTCTCAGACAAGGATACTGAAGTGGAGATAGGCCTTCAAGAATATAAAGGAGTCAGAGATGAGACGCAGGCAGGCTTGGCCCTTTTTAGAAGACTTCCTCCTGCTGTTTAAGGAAGGTGTTTGTGTCCCTTTTTATTATACTGTTCCTGGAAAGAATGTGTGTGTGCTGAAGGGTACTAGCCCACTCTTCTGGAGGTTTAATTGGAAAAAAATAGAGTGGCTGAAGCTGACATACAGCATCTGATTTGTATACCTTAGGGGTACATTTCCAAAGCAATGGGGGGTGATTTAGTTGTGTGATTCCCACTGTTATTAACGGGAGGCATGCAGCTAAATCGCTGAGTACCATTTACTGAAAATGTGAACTCTCTTAATGTTTCAGCTGAATTTAATTTTTATTTGCAAATTGGCAAAAATTAATTAGAGCATGTACAACTAACAGGAAATTATGGAACGGTATTACTTAACAAGCTAATTCAAACGAGATACTAGAATATGTGAAGGCACAAACAATGAGCCATTTGATAGCAAATAATGAAGCTCCTTTTTTTCAAAAGCAAAGCAAAGCAAAGTGTTCTGCTTATACCACCCCATACCACTTCAAGCAGTCTCTGGGCGGTTTACAGTTTTTTAATTACAGTATGTAGGCTATACATTGTTGTTAATGCTCATCCTGAACACAGCCTATAGCAGTGATATTTAACTAGAGAGGTCATTTGACACAGAATCAAAATGTGTGGGTGAGTTTTTCAGCTCTAGCTGGAATAGATCATGTTCACTTACATGTAGATAAGGGTAAAATCCAGGTTCATCAAGGATGGGTGACTAAGGGGATCAGTGGAATTTACTGGCTTTCCTGACCTGAATGGGTGTTTTTTAAACCTTCTATATGATCTTTGCCTAACAGATAGGGATACATACCTGTATGTTGGGTTGTTGTGAAAAGTGTTTTTGGATAGCTCATTGTTTGAGCCTGGGGTGGGGTGGGGTAGGACTAACCCCCTGCTTAGATCTCAGACCACCAATGAAAATAACTTTAGAACAGCACTGTAATAATCGGTACAGTGATGCACAGCTAGAGAGACAGCATGGGCCTCCTCCATGTGCTGAACCTGATCGTGCAGAGACTTCTCAGTGGTGATTGAGTATGATCTGCTCATATGTTTCAAGTGCAAATTATACTCCTGACAAAGGTGTGTCCTTTCTGCATCCCTCTTTAGTCTGTGCCATCCAAATCCATGACAAGTATTTTCATCTGATAGCTCTGCAGGACATAGCATAGTTCAATGAGTTACACAAGAGTGTGTGGCTGATGGGTTTCCAAACTTTAGACATATTTCTAGACAGTCAAAAGGAGGGACTGATAAACCTCACCTGAGTAACTTGATACCTGGAAGACTCTGAGAAGGGCACCATAAGGTGGAACTGATATGGAGGCAGATAATTATTATTGATTATTACTTGTTGTCACATGAACTGTCAGCAAGAGAACCTGCCCAAATTTTGAAAAGCTGCAATGCTTGAATTTATGTAATTTTTATATTGCCACCACCTCCTCATCAATTCACATATGCCTTCTTCTGAGAAAATATTTGATCTGGAGAGGATCTTGTGTGGAAATTATGCAAATATATTTTTATGTTTTGATTGTACTGTTTATTGGTATGTTTTATTATTTTCATTTTCTGCTTTGTTAAATTGTAATTTTAATCGTGACGTCTGTGTAGGTTGTAAACTGCCCAGAGTGGCCTTCAGCCACTTAAGTAAGTAAGTAAGTAAGTAAGTAAGTAAGTAAGTAAGTAAGTAAGTAAGTAAGTAAGTAAGTAAGTAAGTTTTGATCCATGGTAGTCTGCAATAGGGCAACTGGGTTGTGGTTTAGCTAGTTCATTTTAGGCCCTTGATGCTTTTGTGGTAGTCCTTCAGTGATGGTAAGATGTATTATCTCCATTACAAAGCATGCACTTATCATTTCTCTCCCTCCAGTACATGCCTTTCCTGATTTACAATAGCCTCTATATTTCTGATAATATTAGAGGGGGAAACAACCACAGTAAATAACAAAAATTGTCAATAAGCATGTTCACATTTTTAATTCATTTTACTCTGTAGCATCATGATGTCTCCAAGGTCAACGGGGAGTTTGCTTTATTTTATTTTATTTATTTATTTATTTATTATTGTCTCTTCAAGGTCAGGAAATACACATAGTAGGTACACTACAACACAATAAGGAGACATAATCAGCAAATCAACATAGATGCTTCTGCTGGGCTGATGCTAAAGACATTTGCTTAAAGCAGAGGTTCCCAAACTTTTTCGCCCCGCAGGCCACTTGCCAGTTTATTTATTTTTTTGGTTTTCTGTAGACCCCCCGCCTGCCTAATATTGAATTTTCCTAAACTTATGACTTCAAATGTGTTTTTGACAGCTGACACAGTGCTATTCACTTTGATAGGGCTTTTGTAGCATGGACAATTGTAAAAAAAGAAAAACATGTAAAAAATTTATTCATACCTTTATTGAAAAGACACATAATGCAAGTAAATATTTGGATTTGGAATGAAACAAATAAGAACCTTGTAAAATTCTTACATAAAATTAATACACAAATAATGCTGTTAATGGGAGGGATGAACCTGATGCTCTGATAGCAATTGTTCAATATTTGGCTTCAAATGAGTGAGGTATTGTCATACACTTCCACATTCAGTTATTTGCAACTGATTTCTTTTTTTTGTAAGAAGATTGGCAACCACGCTGAACTGTCTTTCCACAAGGTTATTCCAATCAGCTTCTCCTGTAATGTGGCATTTGATTCTTCAATGTCACCATATGGACTGATACTTCACTGTGGTATTTCCATAGTCAACACATCCTCAAACCTGGTTTTAAAGTCTATGTGAAGGACATTTAAATGTTGAACATAGACAAAAATGTCATCATCCTGGAGATTTGTCAATGACAGGTTGGGGAACTGGGAAAATTCACACAGTCCAATGTTTTGCTTCATTAGATTAATTCTGGCAAGAAAAGCTACAATGATGGACTTTGTTTTTATTAAATTCAGACAGTCACCTTGTAACTGCAAGTTAACCTCATTAAATTTAGTAAACAAATCTGGAAGTTGAGTCATGGCAACTGGACTTCTTTTTCATGACATCTGTTAAATAAGCAATGTCTGGTTTCCATTTGATTAAATTTTCTTTCACAATGGGATCTTTAGCATCCAAAAAGTGGGAAAAAGTGGAAAAAAATCTTGTCAAACATAAGCCTTTCAAGAGCCAGTGTACTTCAGTGTGAAAGAATAATCAATGAAAGTCCTCATCATTTTCTTCACACAACTGTGTAAATAACCTAGATTTCAACTTGTTGATACAGATCTTGTTTACTGCATTTATGACAAATTTCAGATTTTTAGCTATTAAATGTTGTCAATGAATGATGCAGTAAATTGCAAACACCCTGGATAAATTTTGTTTTAAATTGCTTATAAAACCACAATAGCACCCAAGCATAGCTGGTGCTCCATCTGCTGCTGCTGATATTATATTTGATAGGGATTGCTTTTTCCATAAAATAATATTTCAAAACATTGAATATTGATTCGCCTTTAGTGTCTGTTGTCAAAGTTCTCGCAAAGAGCAGTTCTTCATGGATTTCTTGGTCCATAAAAAATGAACATATGCAAATAATAGTGCTTCATTAGCAGGTAAAGTTGACTCATTCAGTTGAATAGAGAAATGGTTCATATTCAGACAATTACACAAGAAGCTTTCAACATCATGACTCATTTCATCAATATGTCTTTGAAATTATTGAGTATATCATATGCACTCTTGTGTAGAACAGTTTTTAAAACCTCTTCAATGGCTGGTAAAATCAGCTCTTCCCTGATAGCATGGGGTTTTCCTGATTTTGCTATGAGTAGTGAGATATTGTAAGACGCCTGCAGACAATCATAGTCTCTTTTTGATGTTGAAGCAAACATAATGTCCACCGTGGTTCTTTTCTGAAGTTTTGCTTTCAATGTTTTAAAGTATGTCAAATCTTTATCTGTTTTATCAGGGTGACACCTTCTCAGATGATCTTACAGGTTGGATGGTTTCATAGCATCATTGTTTAAAACTGTGTTGCCCAAAAGGCATAAAAGCAGATGCTTGTCTGACAGGGATGGAACAAAGTCAAACTTCAAATAATCAACGCTATACTGCCTACATTTATTTTTAGCCTCAGCCATGTTGAGTGGAAGTTATCTGTTGACAAAAATAAAGCTATTTAAATATAAGAGAGAGCAATTCAAAATTGATTCCTGGCCAGACCACCTTCAATTATTTTAAAAACATTTTAAAATCATTTTTGTAACATTGGAAATACATTTTTCAAATACTTCTAAAAGTATTGAAATGTCTGCAAAAATAGCTTACAGAAATATTTCTGAAAATATTTTGAAATATTGTGTGCTGTTTGGGTGGAGTAAATCCTTATTTAAATCTTTAGTTAGGTAGATATTGAAAGGAATCAGGATAAAGAAAATGTTGCTTTTGTAATGGTACTGTGTAAGTGTCGGTGATGCAATTTCAAAGGGTAAGGACTGAGATGACTGGGTCCCTGGTTCAATCCTGAGCATGCCATGTACCAATGATTGCTAAAACAGTGAAGGGAGCCTCATTAGGGAAAACACGTGTACAGTAGTACCTTGGTTAAAGAGCATAATCTGTTCTGGAAGCATGCTTGAAACCAAAACTCTTGCATATCAAAGCAAATATTCCCATAGGAAATAATGGAAACTCAGATGATTCGTTCCACAGCCCAAAAATATTTGATTACAATACTGTAATATAATACAAGGTACTAAATAAAATACAAAATACACTACAGTACAAAGAACAATAGCCTGCATTTCAAAAACCTTTGTGGCAGGTGCAAAGGAGAGGAGAAGCCTCCATGTCCATGGAGGGGTCGGTTTTAAAAATGGGGTGATGGGAGGAATCCCAACTAGAGCAGAGGAGGGGAGAAAAACTTCCATGGAGGGGGGCTGTTTTAGAAATGGAGCAATGTGGGAAATCCCAGCTAGAACAGAGGAGGGGGGAAGCCTCCGTGGAGGGGGTTGTTTTAAAAATGGGGCGATGGGGGTGGTGGTTGTGTCCTGGTTGCAGTGGTGGCGGCAGGGATTGTGTGGAGAGGCCCCACAGAAGTGGCCTCTTTGGGGACGGGGTTTGATGGAGGGTGGCAGCTGTTCATACCTTTACTGAGCCTATGGCCCTTCCTTCAACTCTGCTGCTGTTGCTGTTGCCTGAAACAGAAACTGACACAGACAATCACCCACTTCCAGCATAAGGGGAGACAGAGGGATAGATGCCAGAGCAATTTTGATTATGTGACACACATGAGAATGCTGGTATATCAAGGCTCTGCTCGTTAATAAGGCAAAAATGTTCAGAAATTTTTGCTCGTTAATCAAACAATTGTAAACCAAGTTACTTGTTAACCAAGGTACGACTAACTATAGTTGATTTGAATTTCAAATGGCCATGATTTGGGTACAAATATCTGTCACAGATATTTTTGTTTCCCACTGTTATAGATCCCCTTCAAGTCGAAATAGACCCCTGGGGGTCTATATGGACCACTTTGAGAACTGCTGGCTTAAAGCTTGAAAAACAAAAAACACAATTTACATCTAAAGTAAAAATAATAAAATGAGCATCTGTAATTATGTAGATGTTTGGCCAGCTGTCCTCTGATTACCTGCCATGCATCTGTTTTCTACTTGCCCTTTTGGACTTATAAATGTGGCTGGAGAGCCAGGAAATGTTGACAAGGCATGGTTCTGTTGAGCAGAGTTGATGGTGAGACTTTTGTTATAAAACAACAACATACACCACAACAAAACAAAACAGTCTCACTTTATTAGATCATATCCGGCTAATCTTCAGAATTCTGTTCTTGGCAAGCAAATAGAAAGTTTCAGCTCCAGGGATTTCTCTATCTGATTATCTAGATCAGTGGTTTTCAGTATGGGTAACCCAGATGTTCTTGGACTGCAGTTTCCAAAAATCACAGCCAGGACAGCTGGTGGTGAAGTCTTCTGGAAACTATCATGCAAGAACACCTGAGTTATCCAAGGTTGGGAACCACTGAAGTAGATCCATTTCAATATGGTTCTAAGTTGTAGTCCCAAAACCATTTTGGCTGAGTTGCACAATTAAGTGCACATCTGGAAACACAACCAGCACCTTGTTAATGAGTAGCAATTTGCTGCTGAGACCTGTGTAACTTTCTTTGGGCAAACATAAAACATCAATAGGATTCTGGCCAATATAGATCCTTGTGGTTAAACTGCTGTACAGCAGCCAAAACCAAAGTCATGGTCCGGGGTTCAATCCCAGGTAGCCAGCTTGTGGTTGACTCAGTCTTCTATTCTTCTGAGGTCGATAAAATGAGTACCCAGCTTCCTGGGGGTAGAGGCAATGTGTAGCCTGCATAATTAAATTGTAAATTTCTCAGAAAGTACTTTAAGCACTATGGGGGTGGTACAAAAGCAGCATGGTTAGCTTTATACATTGTGATCTTTTACCCAATTCTTCTCTTTTAAAAACCCACTTTCAAACAAGTATCCCACATGAAGAACTCTGAAATGAGCAACAGCACCAGGCCCATGTGTTGATATATTTGCTTCTGTATGGCCTCTCCCTGCCAACTCCATAATGGACTGGGAAGCTGATGCCGATGGAGCAGGAGAAGTGAGGGCTAGAGTGCCAGAAGCAGAAAATACAGGCAGTCCAAACTAGTCTTCATTTCAGAGGAGGATTGCAAGGATTCATGGTGGTGGCTGAAAACTCAGGAGATTGCTTTGCTTCCTGGAGTCTTTAGGAAGACAGACATGGCGGGTAGCAAAGGTGTTTTTATGTGTGTTGTCAAAAAAAGGAAGGAAGAAGGAAGGAAGGAAGGAAGGAAGGAAGGAATCTCAAGGAAGACTCCATGGGCCATTTGGAAGGTTTCAAAGAGTGTATCTCATCTTGACTCCATGGGCCATTTGGAACAAGCCAAAGAGTAGAACATAAATCCTTGAAGTACTGAAACAGATGCTCTCTCTCTCTCTCTCTGTGTGTGTGTGTGTATGTGTGTGTGTATGTGTGTGTTTGGTTTCTCATGGGGGGAGAGTGAGCCTTCTACATATCCTAACAACAGCACAGGGGTGGGGAAAACTGTTCACATGCATGTCGATAAGGCCATTCACGATGTGAACCCTCACACGAATGATGGTCTCAACACCATGTTTGTTGCCCATTGGCCCTCCCAAAACCTTTTCCAGCCATTAAAAATAACTCCCCCTGCAGACTCCCCAAAATATCATGTCTCTTGGTGATCTACCTTCTAGATTCATTTCAGTCCTAATTTAGGCTTCGTTCTGGAACAGAAACAGCCTTGGTTATTCTAGCTAAAAAGATGTACTGAATATAAAAAAACCCGGTGGTGTGTGTGTGTGTGTGTGTGTGTGTGTGCGCGCACATGTGTGCGCATTTGACTGGTTCTCCCACACCTCCCTGTAGTATTTAATGCCATTGTTGTCAGTATGTTTCTGGGTCGCGTAGACGGGATTTGTGTTAAGGCAAAGACCTCCAGCCTATTGCAGAGTGCACCAGCTGGCATTAGAGTTGATGAAAAGCCTGTAAATGACACACACAAATCTATATAAAAAGGGAGCGGGCGGAGAGAGGAAGAGAATATAGTTGAACTCCTTGGTTGTTTCTTTTTACATTGCTGGAAGAAAATATAGCCTAGAACTCTTGGTTCCTTTTCACTTGCAAATCCGCACCATTTCCAGAATTGTGCACAGCCTCTATGTATGGTTCAGTCCTTGCTGCCCCTCCCAGTTCTCTCCTTCCAACAGTGCTGTAAGCAAGGGCACACAAGTCATATATCAAAAGCCAGGGAGCTGATTCTCTCCACCTACTATAGTTCTTCAAGCTTGCTGTGTCTCTGCCTGTCCAATTTGTCAGATCCCAGCTAGAAGTGTTTGTAAACAAAGCTGAAGAAACCATTCTCACTTTGCCTGCAGTGATGCAGCATGGATATTGTACTCATGAAAAGAAAACCCCCTAGGAAGGAAACAGATGTACTCAGTAACCTACCTATGGCATTAAGCTTTGTATTACAGAGAGTGGCAGTGAATGTTGGTAATCAACAATCCCGCGTGCACATATGCTTCAATTTTCCTTCTCTTTATCATTGTCTAATTAAATTTCAGTCAACCTGAACAACAACACCAAACGAAAAAGAAGCAGCCCAGAGCATTTTTGTTGTCTGTGGTGGTGAGAGGATATGTTGAAAACAGAAGATATTTAACATGCAGCCACAGGTTGTGGAAGAACTGGGATCATTTTTTTCTACCGACAATAATAGATAAGGCTTGTAAATGAGCATTTCTGTTTTAATCATCCTTGCTTGCAGAGCTAAAAGCACTTAGTAGGATATGCTGACCTGAAATGTGTTGTATTTCTCATTCCTATGTTTGGACTAAAAAGATGGAGCTTTGTTTACTAGCTCTAGTAGTACTTGGAAAAATCAGCTAAATTAAATTGTTGAGTTTGTAGTATCCTTAGGTTTTGAGCATAGGATGTGATCAAATTTCACATGCCCTTAAAGTCATGAAAACTGATTTGGATCCTAAATGCTATATGAGTTATAAATATTGTATCTTTATGAATCACTGGGATATTTTCAGTGTTGGGATTTACTGTAGGACTAACAAAAGTAATCCTAGAGGTTTTTTTAAAAGCTCGCAAAGGTATTTTTCTTGTATTAGTGAAAATTCACCTCACTAGTTCAACTCTTGGATTAAACTTCAATTTATATCTGGGGACAGTTCTCTGTCTCTACAACTTCTATGGATGGCATAAAAATTCCATAACATCCCCCACCCCCAGTAGAGTGATTTGGGTCCCATAAGAGGATTTTCTAATAGCAGAACTCAGGTTAATTTTACTCAGTGTAATCTGGCAGAACTCATAGTTATCAGCAGATCAGGTTTGTCCTAATTAATTTTTTTATCTCAAGTAAAGAAATGTTTATTGATTACAGCTTCCCTTTAAACTCCATCATTGCATTATTAGAGGAACAGGGAGGACACATCTTGTTCAGTATTTCATAGCTATTGATAGGAGCCCATTGAACATCTCAATAAAATCTGGAATCTTTACCTGCTTATACTGTAGTTCTAAGGAGGGTAACACAGACGGGACTAATTTGTGGCAGGAAAATGACACTAAATTGTTTCATTGTGTCCTGGATCAGGTTCAAGGTCTTGACACTTTGGAATAAAGCCTTTCACAGTTTGAGACCACATTACCTGTCAGGGTGTCTTTTCTCAAGGTCATCTGCCCAATTTACTACATCATCTCAGCACAGGCTCCTCCAGATAGTCACCCAGAGAGGGCCTCAAAAGTAATCTACTAGATGCAGGGCATTCTGTGTGGTGGCCCTGAGGTTCCGGAATTGCTTTCCAGAAGAACTATGTCTGGGCCCCTTCCTGTACTCATTTAGGAGATAGCTGGAAAAAAACCTGCTTTTCAGGTAGGCTTTTCAATCTGACCTCTGTTGAATGCTTCTCATCTGGTCTGCTTTACTGTGACAATTTGGAGGTGCCACTGGTTCATATGTTTATGTTCTGTCACTGCTATTTGTGTTTTATTTTAGTGCTCAATTGTTTGTTTGGTTTGGTTTTAATTTCTTATTAACTACCCAGAATAGTGCTTCAGCATTAATTGGGTGGTATATAAATTCACATTATGAATAAATAATAACTAACTAAATAAAGATTTATATACTTGGTATCACCGATTAAAAACAATTTGGTCTCGTGAATAAAAAAACTAAAGCAAATTTCTCTTAAGACTTTAAATGGGTTTAGTAATGCAGTCACACTTTATTTTTTTAATTATGATTTCCCTGTCCTTATTCTATTCGTTGTTTTCTTTTAACTCATCATTACAGTTAGATGTGTTATCTTCTTCCTAGTGTTTACCCGCAGGTATGGGGTCTGCTCTTCATATCCTAAAATGTCACTTTGCCAGATCAACTATGTCTTCAGGGTCCAGGCTGACAACTGGCTTGTCCTTCTTGACAGTGTCCTGCCATTTCTGTCTTGGTCAACCGTGTGGCCGCCTGCCATCGGTTTTCAGGTATTAGTCAGCCTTGGCAATGGTAGAAGGTTACATGTGGTATAGGAATGTAGAACTTTCCATCTTCCATAGGCTATTATATTACAACTCTTTGCAACTCTGACCATTGGCCAGCTGGCAGGGATGACTGGAGTTGCAGACATGCTTGTTTTATGGCAGTATGGTTCTTTCATTGCATCAATTATTACATTTCACTAAAGTAAGGTAAATTTGGACTATGGAGTTAAAAAAAGAATGGGAACCTCTTAATCTTAATCTCTTAATCTTAATCCCATGAAACCTTCCGTGATTCATGTAGAAGCACTCCAGGCTTTGTTTTGGCTCTCTATTGGATTGTGTCCTTTTGAAGCCTTTCGGACAGTCAAGGTATGCATGGCACAAGCATGTTTTAGCCATTAGAAATGGATTTTGTCTTAGCAGTGCTGCAAGCTTCCACTCAGCCAATGGAGGTGTGGTGGATAACTTCAGTGTGGTGACATGGCTACGTTGCATTTAGGAATGTTGATGTCATTCCACTCTATATTTTTTCTCTGCTCGGAGTCAGAGAATCTCTTTTTTCAGATCAGGGTTTCTAGGTGCCTTCCAGATATCTGTTAAATTGCCACCTTCAGAACACAAACTCTTAGTCTGGGTCCAACACAAAATGTGTAGAAGGCAGGGACTCCATTGGCTCATTGGCTCTACAGAAAGGCCATTCCTACCAGCCTTCGCTTCCAGCAATCAGGATACACAAGAACATACAAAGAGGCTTGCAGGTTGAGACGAAGGGTTTATTTGGTCCAGTATTATGTTTTAGTGTGCTCCAAAATATATGGGAAACCCACAAACAAAATAATACAGCCTCCACCTTCTGCTTATGCTATTATTCAGTAACTGATATACAGAGACATACCTGGTGCTGGAGTAAGAATGCAAATTGTGAAATTGTTCATTCTTGTGAATTTAGGCAGTCACAATACCACAAGGAATGTTCAAGCCCACAAGATTCTTTGCTTTCAGTCATGAGCAGCTTTTGACACAATCTTTGTAATGGCCACTCTTGATTCTCATCAAGCTCTGGGTAATTTGTTCAAACTTGTTCTGTAGAGAAGTACTGTCTTTTCCATTTGTTAAGCAAAGTGTCAGTCTGTCTGGGAAGATTCTCAGTCATCCAGGTAAGTTTATCTGGAAGTTGAGTCATGGCTACTGGACTTTTTTTGAAAGAGAGATAGAAACGTCTCTCTCTCTCTCTCTCTCTCTCTCTCTCTCTCTCTCTCTCTCTCTCTCTCAAAAAAAAAAAAAAAAAAAAAAAAAAAAAGTCCAGTAGCCATGACTCAACTTCCAGACAAAGTGTCAGTCACAACCACACCTGCAGCTAATTCTGAATGACTGCCTGATTGCATGGAAAGATGTCAACAACCAATCTGTTGCTTGCAATCCCCAAAGCTCCATGCCAAAAGCAACAGCCAGCATTGTTCTGCACCATTTGCACTCCGACTATTAAAGGGTTATATGCATTATTCGCAAATCTCTGCTGATCAGGCACAAAATATCATTCTCATTCTTTGCTTTGGCTGAGAGAGTGTTACAAAATATTTGACTGTATTTCAGGATGAGGAAGACAATGATGTGATGCCTTGTCCTCATGCACAAGGATGAGATAAGCAATCATCTACATATTTATGCTGGAGGGAATGTGCATCCATCTTAGTTGCAGAAATGCACACAATGCAGTAGCCTGTATGCAAGATTACTGTACAAAACTGCACAATTTCCCCTCTCCCACCCGCACTCCAAAAACTAATGAAAGGACAAAATTAAAAGGAAACTAAGTGCAGGCTATTACAATGGTATGAACAACACTACTTTTTAAAATAACCATGGTTTTTGTTCTTGTTTAAGTGAAGTTTCTCCTTGAATGTAAATTGAACATTGCAAAGAACCACAATCCATGTTGCAGCAATATCATGATTAGGGTACCTAAGAAAGTACAAAGTACTGTACTCCATGTAAAAATTCAATTGTTGTACTTTATTGCTCTTAAATGTATTTTTAGTATATATTTTATTTACCATTTTAATATATTTGTTTAATTCTTTTAAAATATTTGTATACATACAATTTTTTTTGCTTTTGAAATATTGATTTTTAATTATGTAAGCCACCTTGGGTACCTTAAGAAGAAAGAGAGGAGGAAATATTAAAAATAAAATAATATATATATAATTTTCATGTACAGCACAACAATAAAACAGTATAAACGTTCAATTAAACATCAAATTTAACTTTAACATTAAAAGAGCCTTGTAACGCAGTGTTGCACTAAAATCAAAACTCTGCTCATGATCCAGGTCCAATCCCAGGTAGCCAGTTTGAAGTTCAATCTGCCTTCCATCCTTCCAGGGCTGGTAAACTGAGTAGTCAGTTTGCTGTCTAGGCAGGGGATGTGTAGCCTGCGTAATTAAATTGTAACCTGCCCAGAGAGTGATCTAAGAGCTATGGGTCAGTATATAAGCAGCACACTTTGCTTTGTTTTCCTTTGAGTGGCCCATCATTCTATTGAGCACATGGAATCAGTGGGACATTGTGGTAGAAGAAAAGGTTTTCATGACACAGTAGGGCTTCCCCACCCATCAGTCTTTATAGCATCATGGTTGATAAAGAACATTTGGACAGACAATTTTGTATCTTTTGTCTTGGCGTAGCAATGGCATGACCACAAAACAGAATTTAAAACTTGTGTTAGGTCCAACATGGTTTCCTCTCTATTGCAGGAATAGCTAGTTGTTCACGCATTTTGAACTGTATGCCCAAATGGGTTTGGGGTGATGGGTTTGCCATCTGTTTTTACTTCCCTGTTTTGGAGTAAGTCTTTTCTGGAATAGCTGACTCTGCTACTCCAACTATGCAAACAGATCATATGAGAAAAAGAGAAAAAAATATCTGACTGCTTTGATGACTGCTTTGCCATTGCTAGGGAAACAGCTCCCATGGTAACCACGGTCAGTACATCTGTTTCATTTTGTCTCCAACTCTTCATGTAGATTCCACCATGGGAGGAAAATTAAAATGACAATTAAAATAATTCCACAAATATTTTAAATAGAAGTTATTAATGAATTAGTAAAGACTGTAGACCTTGGTAAGGTTGCCGGATCTTGTTTTGATTTTAAATAATAGTACGTTTGAACCTTGCTTTATCTTTGTCTCTAAGGAATTAACTATGTCCACCCTTCTTATTTCTGGTTTCTACTTATTTAAAATGCTGGTTACTTACTTTCCCATAAATGGATCTACGTTTGCACTACATAGATAATTCAATGGAACATTTGAAGATCTCTTTCAGATAGTGGTAACTGATTAAGTAATGTCACCAAGACAAAGATTCAGGTCTTCAGCCTGTTTATAGAGTGGTCAGTAAAACCTGATCCAGTGAAGGAATATGCCAAAGATCAGAAAAGCAGCATTAGTAAAGGGCACTTTACAGTTCTCTGTGTGAATGGGGAAATACAAATAACTGTTAGAATTAGGGATGGGTACCTTATGAAAAATGACACACTGTTTTGTCATGTTGTTAGGTTACAAAATATTTCAAAATGAAACAAAATGCCATGGCGGGGAGCTTCCTCAAGCTCTTCCTTGTAACTCCTTGAAATTTGGAAAGGTTTGGTTTTCAAGGAATTGAGTTATTAAGCTCCAAAGGGTGTGCCCCTAGGAAAAAAGCCTTTCTAATTGATATCAATGGGAAGTGGCGGCAGCACTATCACTCACCCAATCAGCTTCCTATTCTAATTAGAAAGTTTTTTCCTAGGGGCTCCCCCTTTGGAGCTTCATAACTCAGCTCTGTGACCTCCAACCCTTTCCAAATTTCAGGGGGTTACCTAAAATCACTTTCTCCCCTGGGTCCTTTAGGGGAGAAGAAATCCAGGGGAGCATAGTGCTTCATTTCATTTCGTTTCATAACAAAACTACTTTAAAAGTCATTTTAATGAAATGAAACAAAATGAAACTACTCTAGAAATGAAACACTATTTTTTCATTTCGTGCCCATCTCTAGTTGGAATATAATACCTGCATATGATGCCTTAGAGAGGTTTTGGCGGGGAGGGAGATGCAGGGAATATTAACCTACTCAATAACAACCATTCAGTTCCCCCTCTACCTCAGATGCTTTCTCCCATCTTTTTTTTAACAGTCAATCAGGGTTCAGTTAGATTCTGTTAGTGTATAGGTGATATGGAGTCAGAAATGAGCATTGACTGAAGTGTAACCAGTCAGCAATGAATTAAGCTGTTAATCTGAGTAATGTACTGTGAGAAGTTACAGAGAGGATAGCTGTGTTAGTATTTCCAAGAATTGCAGGCAAAAATCAAAGAAAAACCAAAGAAAAGAAAAGACACAAAACGTGGCACGTCCTGCAATTGTAATATTTCCACAAAACATTTGTTGGTTTTATATAAGAACAACTCTGAGTAAAATGAAACCTTTTATTCTTTCTAATTACCAGTGTCTCTGAATGTGTTGAAGCATATAAGTGCTAACTGAAGTAAACTAACAAATAAGGCGTGCGGGGGGGGGGGGGCTCTTCCCAGGAAGACTGTAGTTCAGTCTGCTCTATAGATTCCTGACAGAACCATTTTAACAACAGTGCAATCAGAAGGAAAGTTTGGTGTTATTGGCCACACTTTTCCTCACACCACACTCTACCAACAATAGCAAGCCAGATAACAGACTGAATGGTGCAGGCAGGACAGGAATTGGCAGTTTTGCAGAGACTACCCATTGCCATCAGTCCTCTCCTTTTCTGATTTATCCATGCCCTTTTATACCCTGGTGTCCCTCTACTTCCTTCTATAGCTTGTCACCTATATTGTTGACCATTTAGACCAATGGTTCTCAACCTTGGGTCCCAGATAGAGGTCAAGAACCACTGAATTATGCTTTTAAATAATCTTCAAGGGCAGCCCCAGTCACTCACCAGAACATGATGCAAAAATACATATTCTTGATTATCAAGCCAGAAATTTCTTTTACTTTTCAGCACTGAATAGAGATCGCTGCCCTTCTGCCCAATTGAACACTCTATTCCTGATTACTGCAAGGTTCCTTCATTTAAGTCATACTATTTCTGCCCAAGGTTGGCAATGTGCTGCCATCCAGCTTTTGTTGGGTTGCAGTGGGTAACCATCCTGAACAGCATAGCCTTTAGTGAGAGAAAGCCAGGAACTACATTCTAACATCTGGAAGGCCATGTTTTTCCTCACCCATTGTTTCGGGATGGGGGAAATCATTTTGTCACAGCAATTATTAAACAATTAGGCATCCAGAATTTGCTGTAAGTCTGCCATTAATTGTTCAACAGCCTAAGTTGGTCGAGATGTGCCTTCTGTTCAATTCTCAAATGGACAATATTGGGCTAAATCAGAAATGAGAGAAGTTAATTTTTGGACTAATGTTCACACAATATCCCAGCCAGCATGGCCCGTAGCCAGTTCCACGCTAGATGAAGGATTCTGAGAGTTTTCACTCCCCCTTTTTATCCATTTCTAAGCTTTGCTGTTTGCCTATTTTCCCCACTACCATACCCTGGGAAGCACCATAGTAATATCCACATTTTGCAGACAATCAATTTATGTCACGATTTTGACTTGATGTGCTAGGCGATAACGTACATTTAAGTGTTTTAAAAATTGATATTGATATTTGGTGAAATTAGATGAACTGTTTACATTTATGTCAGAAGCAGCCAGAATAAAAGGGCAATACCTTGGGACTTCAATTAAAAGGAATCATCTTACTGAGATGGGGAAAATGTGAAAGATAATCAAAGAAAAGAGGACATGTTGACAAGTTCCAAATGAAGATAAAATACTTTGAGAAAATAAATTTAAACTGTGATCCCCATTTCAAGACAGTAGTCAATAGTGAAACACTTAAGATAAATGGGAGTAGCCCGGCTTTGTGTGACGAAAATGTTGGCCTTTGAAAACCAAACTGTTGGTCTGCATATTTCAGAAGCAACCCTCATACTTGAAGCATCCAGAAGGCTGCTTTGAAATTTAGATCACTATTTTGAGTTTGCCAGAGGCCACAATCTTTGGCCAGTTTGAATTAAACCTATGAACAAGCCTATGGGTTGAACCAGTTGACACCAGTAACAGCATACTCTGAGCTGAGCAAGGCTTGGATTTTGATAACCAGTTGCAATTTCTTAAAAAAATCAGTACCTATATATTTGGCTTGTGCATGAAGAGCCCATAGGACTTGCCCTTCAGATAACAAGTGGGTGAGATTGTATCTAATCTAAAAGTTATAAAGAGAAAATAACAAACAGAAAATTCCTCGGACTGGGGTGTTATCAAAGCAGCGGTTCTTCGTAGTATTTTGTATTCTCGCAACTGGCTTTTCAACAGCATACATGTAATCCCTACCAAAGAAAACAGAGGATGTTTTCTAAACACTGAGCCAAATTTTGCACTTAGATATGCCTGAATGTTGACAAGGGAAAGAGAGAAGCATTAGCATAATGGAAAACAGATTCTTTTTGTTTTGTTTTGTTTTGTTTGTGTTTTTTTTTTTTTGCTCCTTAGCTTTGAGACAACTGTAAGAAGGTTTCAGTTTCCAGAACAGAATTATGTTTTAAAGTTAACACTGAGTTCATGTTTAATTTGAACATGCCTTGTCCTCAGCACCCAATAGCGAACGCATCAGCTGGCTGTAACCAGTCCTATCAATGGCTTGGGGCTAGGGGTGTGGAGGGGGGAGGGGGGAGAGAAAAAAAGAGACGAAAGAAAGCAGCACAGTATGTACTTGTCTGGTGGGAGATTTAGGTTGGCTACTGACACACTAGAAATGTTTATAAAGCAAACAGAAAGTGGATGTTTGCCATTTTAATTAAATTTTGCAAGAACTACACACCAAAAATCATATGCTCTCTGAACCCGTCTCCTTTGGAAAAGTGTGCACAACAATCGAGAGGAGACGGCATAAACCTAACACCCCTTTGCCTTTGGATGCCTGATTCCTAAAAGAAGAAACACCCATGATGTCTTTATTCAAGGGCTGTATGATGCCCTTTAATAATGAGCACAGGACCCTACACCCCACATATAAGAGCTTCAAAGTGCCAGCACTTAGAATGAATTACTTGAATGATGTTAAATGGCAACAAGACACAGAAATGGTGGCTCAGCGTTCTCTGGTAATGGGGTCGCCATGCTCAAGTTCCATTATTTTGTGTGTGAGCTCAAGTTTCAATCCTTTGCAGGACAAACTGGCTACTATTGGGGGTTGTCCTCAACTACAGAGCAGGCTTCTCTGAAGCAGGCTGAAAAAGACAAGGATTAATGAGACCTGGGGCTTGAGGTGCTGTTAGGCACTGGTGAGGGACCCCTCAGATGCTAGGAGAGGCCCAGGGCACTTCCATTTCTTAAAGGCTTCTTGGGGAAAAACCAAGACAAGGTTACTGGATTTTGAATATGAGGCCTTCTGTGAAAACCCTAGGCCAAAAGGTTCTCAGGGTCTCCTATGAGATAGGGCTTGTACTGCCTGCTAGGGTGGCCACCGCTATATCACCAAAAAGGGCAGGAAGGAACTGGAGGAGAAGGAACACCAAAAAGGAGGGTATTCTTCCTTAAAATAAAGAGACCGAGCGTGAGAGAGAATATTTTTGCTTTAAACATGCACATGCTAATATACACTAATGTATGCAAATATAATCACCCTTAGACATTGTTACTTTAATTTGAGTGGAAATACACTTCTCAGGAGTGTAAGTAGGTAACCACCTTGAGGCACAGCATTGTGGTTAAATAAATAAATAAATAAATAAATAAAAAATAAATAAATAAATAAATCAGTTATAGCGCTTAATAGCTGTCTGAAATGCCCTGTGCCATGTGGTTCCTGTAGCTTACTGTAAATGAATGTAGATAGAAAGGAAATAAACAGAGGTCACTGTAGTTTTGTTGAAATATTTAGCTTGGCAACAACCTGTTATTTCAGATGAATGACCTGAAATGGCTTTTCAGAATTTCCATACCTAGAACTGACCTTACAACTGAAGTTCTTACAGAATTGACATGCCATGCCATGCCTCAGTAGGATGCCATTAATCAGTAGGATGTAATTGGTGTCTTTTCTCATAACATTACCTCCAGCACCATTTTACCGAAAAAAATTAGATGCAGTGGTTTAGATACATTTACAAATCAAAGCCTCTACTTTCCCTGCTCGGCCGAGGAAATTCAAAAGGACAGGGGAAGGGGGAGAGGAGGTCATCTATGTACACATCACTGAAAAGTGATCAGCAGGGCTGCTGAGGCAGGAAGCCCAGCAGCTGATGAAAATTTTTTTTTTTTAGCACATACATACTAGAGATGGGCACAACTTGAAAAAATTTTTTTCGAGTTGTCGTTAGTCGGGCCGGTTCCGTTTCGGGTCGTCTCCGTTTTTCGCGAAAATTCACAAAAATTAGTTGGTTCGTTTTTTGTTTTTTCATTTTCGTTAGTACTGGGTTTTTTTGGGGGGGAGCGGGCTCCTGGAGGCACCTCTGTGGGGTGGGTGCCTCCTCTGGCCCGCTATAAAGGGAAAGCGGGCTCCTGGAGGCACCCGTGGGTGCCTCCTATCCTCACCCACTAGGAAGGGGAAGCAGGCTCCAAGAGACCCCTCTACATGGGGGTCTCCCCTCCTTACCTGCTGCTGCAAAATGCATGCATAGCCATATGGATATGCATACCAGTTGCAGACAGTGAGACTAGTGATGGCAGTGAACCCAGAGACATAGGGTGATGCCTAAGGCTCTCGCACCACCATGTCTCACAAAGAAGGGAATTGTACTTGCGTGTAGTGCAATGCAAGTAGATCTGGCTTAGGGTTAAGATGGGTTAGTGCAAGGGCTAGGGTTAGGCTAGTGACGGGTAAGGTTATGGTGGGCTAGTGGGTTGCACCTCTGGGTGCCTCTCTGACCCACTAAGAAGACAGTCTGTGACGTATGGGTAAGGAGTCAAGGATTAGGGTTAGGGTTAGGGGGCTAGGGCAGGTTTTAGGGGGCTTTTGGCACATCCCAGAAGTCTCCATGGCCAAGTGGCCATGCGATTGGTGGGATGGCTCCAAAAATTTGCATGGTCGTCCACTCCCACATGGCTGGCCACTCGGCCAGCCCATCATTGCGCAGGTGTAAATAAAATAAAATAAAATAAAATCAATGGAGGACAGAGGAGGAGAGGAGAGACATTTTGTTGCAAGAAAAAACCCACTGCTACTGTGAAAAATCTGGCAGTTTATAAATTTTCGCATGTTTCTGTTGTGCTTGTGTGTTTTTGGACCATGATTTCAAAAACAATATTGCGTTCGCTGCCCCATTTTGGATCCCCCGCCCACACCGCATGGCATGGCGAGTCCGGCTGCCTAGGACGGGGGGGGGAGGTGGGACCCCCCCTCCAGAAACCACCCCTCCGGTAGGTTCCCTGCGCCCTTAGTCAAGCAGGCATTTTTCCGCCTGCTTTTTTGGCCCGGGAATGGGTGGGGGGAGAGTTTAAAAGTTTTTTCCTGTGCCGTCCGTACCGCTTGCTTGCGCTTTAATTGCGGCGGCTGGCGGTGAGGCTGGGCTTTTTGCTGGCTGCGAGCCTGCGGCGAGTCCCACCAGAGCAGCCCAGGACGGGGGATGGGGGGGGAGGCCGGGGACCTCCAGAAACAACCCCTCTGGTAGGTGCCCTGAGGCACGGCAGGCATTTTCCACCTGCTTTTTGGACGGGAACCGGTTTTTTTTAACTTTTAAAAACTTTTTTTCTGTGCCGCGTGGCATCGCGCGATCGCGCGATGCAAGGAACGAGCACAACAAATCAGACCAAAATTGTTCGTTCGTCGGTTCAAGCTCGAAGTCTGGCGGAGTAATTCCCGTTACCATTTCCGTAGAGTAACGGAACCGAGTAACGGAAACGGAAACGGGAATACCGCTAAGTCGTGCCCATCTCTAATACATACACTAGAGATGGGACTGAATCAGAAAAAAATGTGATTTGTTATTTATTCATCAAGGTGAACAAATCACTCACTCACTCACTCACACACACACATGCACACATTTACACTTTCTGGAGACAAAAATCATCATTTTTAAAAACTTTAAAAACCCTATAAAATAGATTCCAGCCCACCTAAAGACAACAGATTTCTAGGAAAGCTTTCCATGGTTCTTCTCTACAAGGCCTAAACAATTGATGAAGCTTGGGTTCTTGATGTCTGAGTTAAGCATCCCCATAAAGTGACCCCCAGGAACCAGATTTGCAGGAAAGCCCTAAGCAACCCTCTTCTACAATCCAAGTCTGGTGAAGACTGAGTTTCACACATATGAGTTATACAGTGGTCCCCCGCCCTTTCGCGGTTCATATACTGCGGTCCTGCTATATCGCGGGACCGCAGTATATGACAAAGGACCCCCTAGGGTAAGGGGGGAAAGTCCTGTTTCATACTTACCCTAGGACTGGAGCTGCCCTGAACAGGCCTGTGAGGGGCTTCCTGGGCCTTCTGGAGGCCCCAAAAGGGCCTCCCTGTGAACTGGAAGTGACTTCTGGTTTACTGAAAATCATTTCTGAGGCCTCTGAGAGCCTTTCTAGGCCTCAGAAATGATTTCCGGTTTACTGGAAGTCACTTCCGGTTCACAGGGAGGCCCTTTTGGGGCTTCCAAAAGGCCTGTGAAGGCTCTCACAAGCCTGTTTGGGGTAGGGCCAGGCTGGGGGTAAGTACAAGAGCCCCCAGCTAGCCCCCCCTGCCAGGTCTGACTCAACCTGCATCTGCATATTGTGGATTTTCAATTATCGCGGGTCAGGTCCCTAACCCCCACAATAGATGGGGGATCACTGTATACCCCAAAAGTGCTCCCCCCACCGGATAGTGCACTTTAGCAACTGGCTAGAGGAAATTCAATTTTCACCCAACTTGTATGGATTGTACAGGGGAGTCAGAAGAAACTTCTCTGAAAGTTTAGTATGTCTAGGTACCTGGGAGAAACCTTCCTTGGGGTCCCTCTTTGGAGGTGCATAACTCAGAAATTAGAAATCCCCCATCTGTCTCTGATAAGGAGACAAGCAGGTGTGGGATCGCAGGGGGTACTGGGGCCAGTGCCCCACTTGCATTAGTGGGCTAGCATCCATTGTTGGAATGGTCTTTCTCAGGCAGAAAGTCCTACTGGTGGGTTAGGAGGAACATTTCTTCCCTTTTTGCTTTCTTTCCTGCAGCTCCAGTCCTCCTCCTGGGTTGCCCTTATCTAGTCTCTGAAGTGGGTTTGGAGGAGGGGCAGGAGGCAACAGGGAAAAAGAGAGAAAGTGGAAACAGTCTCTAGCTCCTTTACACCAGCAGGGGTGACCAAACTTTGGCCATCCAGATGTTTTGAACCACAACTCCCAGAACTCCACGTGTGTATTGCCAGTGACAAAGGACTGTGGGAGTTGTGGTCCAAAACATCCGGAGGGCTGAAGTTTGGGCACAACTGAGCTAGAGAGTTATATAACCAGAGGGCTAACTATGGCACTTCACAACTGAAGCCATGATATGTTTTGTCTCAGTTGCTACTTTCATAACTGCATGAAGTGCTTCCCGTGTATCATCCTTATGAACTTTGTAGAGATTGGTCAAGTCAGGAGGCATTTTTATCCCCATAATATTGATAGATGTGTAGGGAGAGGCTGAGTGTTGTCATGTCTCTGGAAGCTGTGTAAATTATTTGTGGCTGTGGTGCAGTTTGGCTCCACAACTCATTTTCGGAATAATTATCCTAGTTTCCCCTTTTGCAGGCTTATCAGATGTGTTTTGAATAGGGAGGAGGGGCAGTTAGGATAACTGTTCTTCTGAATGGGGTGGTACTAAATAGACACTTACTTGGTGAAAGCGATATTCAGGCTTCAATGTTGCACTTTCTTACCTATAAGTCCTGCTGAATTTAATAGGGCTTACTTCTGAGTAGACTTGTACAGGATTGTACATAAAAACATAAGAAAATAAGAAGAGCCATGCTGGATCAGACCAAAGGCCCATCTAGTCCAGCTTCCTGTATCTCACAGTGGCCCCACCAGATGTGTCTGGGAGTGCACAGGACTAGATATCTGTCTCCTGATACCACTCCCCTGCATCTGGTCATTGAAATACCCTGGTTTTAAGCCTGGAGATGATACATCTCTATAATGGTTTGTAACCTGTGATTGACTTTTCCTCCAGGAATCTGTCCAAACTCCTTTTGAAGGCATCCAGGCCAGATGCCATCACCACATCCTGTGGCAGGGAGTTCCACAGACTAACAACAAGCTGGGTGAAAAATATTTTCTTTTGTATGTTCTTACTCTCCCAGCCCTCAATGTGAGTGTATGTCCCCTAGTTCTGGTATTTTGTGAGAGGGAGAAGAGACCGTCCCTCTATCCCCTTTACTCATGCCCTGCATTATTTTGTACATCTCAATCATATCCCCCCTGAAGCACCTTTTTTCCAGACTAAAGAGCCCCAAATGTTTTAGCCTTTCCTCATAAGGGAGGTGCCCCAGCCCAGTAATCATTTTAGTCACTCTTTTCTGCACTTTTCCCAGTTCCACTGTGTCTTTTTTGAGATGCGGTGACCAGAATTGTACACAATACTCCAGGTGTGGTCTTACTATCATTCTGTATAATGGCATTATAATGTTGGCTGTTTTATTTTCAGTCCCCTTTTTGATGATCCCTAGCATGGAATTGGCCTTCTTTATCGCTGCCACACATTGGGTAGACACCTTCATGGAGCTGTCCACCAACACACCAAGATCTCTTTCCTGACCCGTCATGGATAGCTCAGAGCCCATGAGTTGATAGATAAAGTTTGGATTGTTTGCCCCAATATGCATTACTTTACATTTTGCTACATTGAAATGCATTTGCCATTTCGCAGCCCATTCTCCCAGTTTGGAGAGATCCTTCTGGAGCTCTTCACAATCTTCTCTGGTTTTTACCACACGGAAAAGTTTTGTGTCATCTGCAAACTTGGCCACCTCACTGCTTATCCCTGTCTCCAGGTCATTTATGAACAGATTGAAAAGCACCGGTCCCAGGACAGAGCCCTGGGGCACACCGCTTTTCACCTCTCCCCATTGTGAAAATTTCCCATTGACACCTACTGTTTGTTTCCTGGATCTCAGCCAGTTAACAATCCATAAGAGGACCTGCCCTCTTATCCCCTGACTGTGCAATTTTCTCAGCAGCCTTTGGTGAGGGAATGTGTCAAAAGCCTTTTGAAAATCCAGATAGACAATACCCAATGGTTCACCCAAATCCACATGCCTGTTAACCTTTTGAAATAATTCTAAAAGGTTTGTCAGGCAAGACTTACCCATACAGAAGCCATGCTGATTTTCTCTCAGCAAGGTTTGTTCTTCTATGTGTTTAAAGATTTTCTCTTGGATGAAGCTTTCCACCATTTTCTCTGGGACAGATATAAGGCTAACTAGCCTGTAATTTTCTGGTTCCCCCCTCCTTCCTTTTTTAAAAATGGTGTGACATCCACTATCCTCCAGTCCTCCAGCACTGTGGCTGTTTTAAGAGACAAGTTGCATAGATCCGCAATTTCATTTCTCAGTTCCTTAATAATCCTTGGGTGGATGCCATCTGGGCCCGGTGACTTGTTGATCTTTAATTTATCAATTAGTCCTAAAACATCCTCTCTTTTAACCTGTTATTTGATTTATTTCTTTAGTCAAGAGGCAGCGGAATCTGTCCAAGGTCTTCTGTTGTGAAGACACATGCAAAGAACTCATTTAATTTCCCTGCAATTTCCAAGTCTTCCTTAATCTCCCCTTTTCCTCCCTCACCATCCAGAGGGCCAACTGGTTCTCTGGCAGGTTTTCTACTTTTAACAAATTTAAAGAAGCTTTTATTATTTCCCTTTATAATGCTAGCCATGCGTTCCTCAAAGTCTTTCTTTGCCTCTCTTATCATCTTCTTACATTTCTTTTGCCAGAGTTTGTGTTCCTTTTTATTTTCCTCATTTGGGGAGGATTTCCATTTACAGAAAGACCTCTCCTTGTGCTTTAGAGCCTCTCTAACTCCACTCGTTAACCATGCTGGCACTCTCTTGGACTTAGATGAGCTCTTCTTTCTTTGTGGTATGCACTTGTGCTGGGCCTCTATTACCGTTGTTTTAAACAGGCTCCATGCACTCTGGAGAGATTGGATTCTTTTAACCTTCCCTTTCAATTTATTTCTAACTAGTTTCCTCATCTGAGGGAAGTTTGCCGTTCGGAAATCAAGGGTTTTTGTGTCTGATTTGCTTGACACTCTTCCCCTGACATGCATGGCAAAGGAGATTGCAGCATGGTCATTGTTCCCCAGAAGCTCAGTGACATTCACATCCCTGACCAGGTCCTGAGTATCGCACAGTATTAGATCCAGAATTGCCTGTTCTCAGGTGGGCTCCATGACAAGTTGCTCTAAGGCACAATCATTCAGCATGTCGAGAAACCTGGTTTTTCTTTCTTGCCCCGAGCTTGCATTGGGCCAGTCAATGTGGCATAATTGAAGTCCCCCATTATTACTGTCCTATCACTCTTAGACACCTCCATGATTTCTCTCCTCATTTCCAGGTCCTCTTCAAGTTTTTGATCTGGTGGACGATAGCATACCCCAACTACCACATTGCTCCTTGGACCTGGTAGTTTAACCCACAATGATTCTATGGTGGAGTCAGGCCCTCCATCAATCTCCATTCTGCTGGATTTTATCCCTTCTTTGACATAGATGGCCACTCCCTCTACAACCCGTCCCTCTCTATCCCTTCTGTAGAGTTTATAGCCTGGGATTGCTGTATCCCACTGGTACTCTGCATTCCACCAGGTTTCTGTTATGGTTATTATACCTATGTTATCCCTACCTGCCAAATGTTCAAGTTCTCACATCTTTTCTCGGAGGCTTTGAGCATTGGCGTAGAAGCACCTTAGAAGGGCTGCTTCCCCCCACCCCTACAGCTTTTAATTCTAGTAGACAAACTACCACATCCCATTATTCTCCCAGTGCTAATACCTACTATGTCATCACTAGGTGTTTCTCTACCCTCTCCAACCTCGTTCCATGGGGACAAGGTGTTCCGAACCGGATGCTACTCAGCTCCTGTCAGCTTTCCCCCAGTGTTTGCTAGTGTTTGCTTGTGTGACAGGAAAGGGCTAACACTGAATAAGATGCATTCATTCGGGATTTATCCAGTCTGTACTTGGAAGGTATCCTTATCTGAATAAGGGGACACAGGAAAATGGCTACGAAATGTCCTCTCATCTTCTCCATGTTGGACTGTTCTTTTTCCTGTATTATGCTTTCCAAAACAAGGAACCAGTAACATTTTAGAAATTACCTAAGAGCCCTCAACTTTTCGATCCTACAAGAAAAGAAGTCCAGACATCATGACTTACCTCCTGGATAACCTCACCTGGTTGACTGAGAATCTCCACAGATATAATGGCCTCTACAATGAGAACTATTTGCAGGACCTCAGCATCATGATTTGGGTCCACCACATCTTACAACACTTTGCTTTCTATGATCTGTCAAGAGGACAATTGTATTAAGTAACCTAGGTGTATGGAAAGATGACTGACCCACAACTAAATACCTGTCCTGTAATCAAAACCTGAATGTCTTTTTGAGTGCTGGGCAAGTGTAATATTTTTTTCCATTTGCTTTATTTTAGGAGGCAGGGGTTATGTCAGCAGAGCATGGAGCCTTCAGCATCTGTTTTGTTTTAATTTTTTCAAATCATGTTTTAATTGGATATCTTTTCTGTTCTGCTTGATGTCTCAGATTTTACTCACTATTCAAATGCACTCCTCCCTCAGCCCTCACCTTTATTAACCATAATGGTTTCTGGCACCCAGAACTGACTTTTAATTTGAACTTTTACATGAATTGAAGCACCTGCTGTGATTCCAAATTAAATCTTGAAGTCAAGTGCCAAGAAAGAAGTCAACAGAGAGCAGAGAACTGCTGGCAATGGGCTAGAAAGTACAATGGGATGGTGTATATTTGACTTGTTCAACCATAAGTTTAATGAGGTGAGTCCTGCAGTTACAAGTATATTGATGATGGCTCGAAAATTGTACATATTTTAAAGGAACAGACTGGCCCCTTCTGCTCTCTGAAATGGAAGACTCTGTTTATCATATTCCTGGTATTTTTGTGGAAAGATGTAAAAACAAAACAAAGGTGATAGAAAGTTCTCAGAGCACATGACTATTTTGCTAACCTAAACCTAATGAAAGACCCGTGCTCTGTGTACTGCAGCTGCGTGTACGTTAGGGTCTATATTGGGACTTGACACATTAACTAGGATGTCTGTCTGTCTATCTGTCAGTCTGTCTGTGGCACAGGAAATAAGAATCATTGGTTACTGCTCGATAAGAGTATTGTTTAATTCCTTAATCTGCCATGAGCAGTTGACTCTATTGTTCATCACAGAGTTGTTTTGATGATATGAAAAGATAAAATGAGGAAGGGGCCAGCTGACTTTGGGGTCATTGGGGATGGGACAAAATAACCTAGTTGGTGGAGAGAAATGGGAGAGGGCTAGCCCCGAAGCCTGTATCTCAGATGCCAAGTGATGGAGTAGCACTCTTACACACCTGCCACTTCTCTGCTGCATCTTCTTTTGCTTTTCCATGCAGGGACGACCATTCTTTTAGTGTGCATCTCTACTTCCTGTGACTGATCTTGGCAGAAGCCAGGCATCAGCTGTGAGAGAGGCAGCTATGTGTTCCAACAGCTTGAAGGAATTCTCAAGCAAGTCATGGCAGAGATTCCAGTCCCGTTAACGAGAACAGTCTTTAGTTCCAGTTTAGCTACTGACATTTCAGGAAGGCTGCCTTATTTTTGTGGTTCACCCATGTGCCCCTTGCTAGGAACAACATAGAGGCTTCCCAGTGGCGGCAGTGGTTGTCACTAAGAGAAAGCACAGGAAGGAGTGCATTCTGGCATAAATTTTCAGCACAAGAACAGTGTAGATAACTGCAAGAGAAACTCCAGGGTATCTGACTGACCCTTCTGGAGTGCAGGGGAACTTGCCGATTTGCTGTGGCAAGTGAATGGGATTGTAACGAGGCTATTGAGTTTTCCATCTGTTTGTCCAGCGAGAGTTCATGATTGGGGTGGGGGATGATCCCACTGAAATTTGCAGGGCGAGGTACCATGAGGCACCCTATGTTTTTAACAATGGTAAACAAGCATAGACAATTAACAGAAAGAAGAAACAGTTAAGTAGACATTGGATGTGGCTGTCCTAGTCCTACTTCAGACTGGTAGTGTGAATGATAACCAGGCTTCCAAGACTTCCACCCAATACAATATGGGAGTTTTTCAATTTAAAAACCCTGCAAGTGGTTGCTATAAGCTGGAATCACCTTGATGGCTTTCAATTATTATTGCACAGCCATCCTAATAAGCAGAACTGCTGGACAGCCCTGTGGCTTAGGCACTACTGTGATTTATCACAGTGATAGTCCCCTCCCCCCGTGTCATCAGTGTTCCCCTTTTAAGCGAGCTAGTGGAAAGGGTGATGGCTAATCAGCTACAAGTACTCCTGGAAGAGATAGATGCCATTGACACTATTCCACTCTAGGTTCAGGCTCGACACCATTCCACTCTAGGTTCAGGCTGGGCTTTGTCTTGGCTCTGATCCTTCTCAGAGGACCGTCCTCAGAGAGTGCAACTTCAGGATATGATGTTCTCCTCTTAGACTCCTAACTGTGGAGCCCCACAGAGGTCCATCATCTAGATATTGTTTAATATCTATATAATGCCACAGGGAGAGGGCATCAGGGATTTTGGAGATTCATGTCACCAATAGGCGGATGACACCAAGCTATATCTCTCCTTCCATTCTTCTGCAGTGGAAGGCTGCATGTTACCATTCTGGGGTGGATGAGGGATGCACTGAGGTTCAACCTGGACAAGATGGAGGTCCTATGGGTGGATGCCCCTAGTGTCCGAGGCTCCCTCTGTTTTGTCTTTGCTAAGTTATTTATAAGACTGAGTTTCACAGTCTGGGCATACATTTGGACCTGCAATATCAATAGAGTCCCAAATAGTGTCTGTGGTCCATTATGCCTTTTTTTCACCTGAGGTGGTTTGCCCCACTGTTTCTCTGCATTGACACTGGGTCCCTCACCATGCTGGTCTGTCCAATGGTAGTCTTGAGATTAGAGTACTGTAACTCTCTTTACATGTGACTGCCTATGAGGCTGCTATGGAAACTTCAGCAGGTCCAGAATACGGTGGCCATATTACTGAGTGGAGTGAGGAAATGCAATCATATCTCCTCTACTCTATCCACCTTCCTTTCTGTGCCAGATCCAAGGTGAAGATTCTGACATACAAGGCCCTAAATGGTTTGGATGTCGATACCTGGCAGAATGCCCAACCTGAAGTGTTATTTTATTGTTTCATTTGTTATGACTCTCCCAGAGTGGCCTTGTAGCCAGATGGGCAGTACAGAAATTGAATGAATGAGGGAACAAATGAATGAATGAACAAATAAATAAATAAATAAATAAATAAATAAATAAATAAATAAATAAATAAATAAATAAATAAATAAATAAATAGCATTAGTATTTATTAGTATTAGTATTAGTAGGATGTAACAAATATTCACCAGTTATCTCCTTTGTGATGGATGGGGTGGGGAAGAAAAATCTTCACACACACACACACACACACACACACACACACAGAGAGAGCGAGAAAGAGAGAGAGAGGGAGGGAGGGAGAGGGAGAGGGAGAGGGAGAGGGAGGGAGGAGGGGAGAGGTACCCTGGGGATGATAAAATGAGCAAACACTGACAACTTTATTGATGCTGATGCACTTTCTGTGTTGACACACAATGTGCACTGACACTGGTCAGTATAAGAGTTTACATGAGTTAATAGATGATGTATTCGAGATCAGAAATCCGAGCCACAAAAGTGAAAAAAAGGATGATCCCAGTGTTACATATTGGTCCACAAAACCTCTGCTATAATGCATTTACCCCCGTGGCTAAAGTACAGCACACTTCAACGTAAGGCTATGCCATAAGGCCAATAGCAACAGGGGTATAATAACAGATATTGCTCAACAATTAAAACAATCCCTGCAGCAAAAGGCTATAGTATTCTTGTCCTCTTTAGATAGAAGTGGGTCCAGGAGAACACTTGGGAGCTGGAACACATATGGCTCATGTACAGAACAAGGGGATGCCTCACCCCGCTGTTTCAGTCTGTGCTAGACAAGACACACCATTCTGCAGTCAGCTGGTCAGGGGATTTTCCTTTAACAACTAAATATCTTTAAACCACATAACTGCAGTACATCAGGATGACTCCTTGCATTTAAAGATTATTTTGCTACATCACCGGTGGCGCCAAATTGCCAGAACTAGCCAGAGACCCCCATTCTTGCCCTCTTTAGGCTGACCAAGTTCAGTCAAGGAGGAAGATGTCACTGCCATTCATGAACACTTCACAACAATACTGCACTTTGGTTGGGAGACTGTTTGCCAGATCCCCACCCAGCCACCCCCAACCCAAAAAGAAAAAGCCTGTCTAGATTCTTTCCATTCCTTGTTCTCTCTGGCACTGGTGCTCTCGTCTGCAGATGGAGAGCAAGGGAAAGCAGCCAGCGATTTCCCAGATATTGTTCTTCTTGCTGTGCCAGAAGGAATGTGTCTCAACTCTATCCTCAGTGAAAGCTGCCGATTTTGCCACTATTTTCCGAAAATACAGCAAGTTTAAAGGGATAGTCCCACAAAGGGCTTTAGAGAGAGAGAGAGAGAGAGAGAGAGAGAGAGAGAGAGAGAGAGAGAGAGAGAGAGAGAGAGAGAGAGAGTATCTAAATGAATAAATAGATCCATCTAGATTTACTTTATTATTTATATTTATAATATAATAATATTTATATTATTTATATTATATTTAGAAATATTTATTTATTTATTATGTGTTTGGATCAACATAATTTTTGATGAAAGGTGAATATGTGGCAATTAATAAGACAGTTTTGCCTTAACAAACAAACAAAAAAACAAAAACAAAAAACAGAGGTCAGTCTTGGCAGAAAGCTAGTATAGACTAACACCAGGACACCATGGTACGTGAGCCTTCCTAGCTGAGTGAGGATTTGATCTGTGTCTCCTTTGTTCACATCTGGTATTTAGATTATTAATTTTCAGATACTGTAGTTTAATCTAGAGTAGAGGTCTTGTTCATGATAAGCAGCCAAAATGTGGGCTGGCAGGTTAATGGGTCTCTATGGAAGTGAGCAGATATGGGCAAACATTACTTTTAGCTCCCAGAAGCCCACAGTGATCATGTTCACTATGCGATTCTGGGAATTATATGATATCAGTTCTTTCTTTCTTTCTTTCTTTCTTTCTTTCTTTCTTTCTTTCTTTCTTTCTTTCTTTCTTTCTTTCTTTCTTTCTTTCTTTCTTTCTTTCTTTCTTTCTTTCTTTCTTTCTTTCTTCTGGACAAAACCCAATTAGCAAACATTACTGAACATGTACAGTATTCTCTGGTTGGAGAGAAGCATATAATAAAATGACTTGCTTACCAGAAAAATATAGGTTAGATTCCTGCTCACCCATTTCAGAAACAGAATTGTCCATAATCCTATTTCTGCTCAATGCAATCTGGAGGAAAATAGTGAAAGTCTTGGCAGCAAATTGATGCTCATTAATGGTGTGCTTGTTGCATTCCTGGGTGTGTTACTGCTTGTGTAACTTGGGTGCACACTGAGGAATCCAACCAGCACCTCCTTAATAGGTGGCAATTTGCCTCTTACACAGTTTCCCTTACACAGACGTAAGCTAGCAATAGGATGCTGTCTTACATATGATATTGGTTTACTTTCAAAATCACATAGTATAGTACACACTTTTATTTTAGTTTTCTTACCCTAGTATTTGCTGGCTCCTTTTGTGTTTTGGTGTCAGGTCCTTTGGGTGCACGAGTCTCTGCCTTAGTGTGTTTGGATGAGCAGCGAAACATTTCAATCTCTCAATAAAAGTAGTCCAGTTGCCATGACTCAACTTCCAGACATGTATGGCTATATTTTTGCTTAATATTGTTAGACTAAAAATTTAGGCTAATATTATACACGGAACTAAGCTGAGGAAAGAAATGCACAGTTGCAAGCTGTAATTTTGTGGTGGGACAATGGGAGTCGTCTTATAGATGGGGGTATTTTGTAGAGAGAAAAATACTGGTAATTATTATTCTTTTCAGAAAAATAAAACTCCTTTCCCCACAGTGTTCCCTTTAACTTGTTTCTCTCCAGGACTGATTATTTCCTAGCACCTTGTCTGTCCCCATGAAGCATGTACTGGGTTTTTATTAGGAAACAGAACAAGGCACCCAAAATGCAATGCAGGCAACTGTTTGGACTGTCTCCTGTGGCTTGCCACATAACACTCGCCTTTTATTATTTTATCTTGAATAGTCAAGGGGTGACTAAATGGTTGCAGGTGGTGATGAAAATAAAACCCATCCATCATTATTTATTAGGCGTGAAAAAGATACACAATAATGTAATTTAATCTCAGAGCAGACAATTATTTCCACATATTGATAATACAATGTGAAAACTGTCATGAATCCTAATATGACGTTCGCTTTTATTGGTGGACGACTAGTAGCTATGCAAATAATGAAATTGTATCAAAAAGAGGGGGAAGGCAATTATTTGCATATACCAATATTATCAGAGAGAGGCAGGGGACCCTCATTGTCACATACTTTTGGAGGGGAAATGTAATAATCACAGTTTGTGCATTACTTTCTTTGAGCCAGAGAGGAAAAAAAGTGATAGTGGATTTTTCATGTCTTAAATATTTCATTATTGTTCATTAATTTCTTTGTCATTAACATACTTCCAAAACTTTTGAGAAAGCAGAAAGTTATACCAATGGATTTCTAACTTTAAAGCCTCAGTTTTACAATCACGTGATCAAAGCCGGCTCTCAAGAAACCACGAAGCTCAACTAAAATGCAATGGTTCACTGTGCTGGGTGTTGGAAGAAGCTGTTGTCTGATCCTTTTGAATATGGCCATAAATATCCATTACCTTTTGAGGAAGAGGATTTGTCAACAGCAAGAGCTCTCCTGAATCTTCTGGAACACTTTGGTAGCTTTTAAGAAATATCTCTACCATTTAGAGACAGTTGCCCTGAGCACATCCAATCTCACCTGATCTCGGAAACTAAGCAGGGTCGGCCCTGGATAGTACTTGGATGGGTGACTACCAGGGAATACCAAGTACTGTAGGTGCCTGCAGTAGGAAGAGGCAAAACACCAGTATTCCTGCCAAGAAAACTCCATGGACATGGGGTTTCAAAGAGATGGTCACAACTTTAATGACACAACAGCAACAACAATTGACATTCAGGAAAAAGAGAGAATTTTTAAATCATAGAATCATAGAATCATAGAGTTGGAAGAGACCTCAAGGGCCATCTAGTCCAACCCCCTGCCATGCAGGAACCCCATCACAATATGTCCGACAGATGGCCATCCAGCCTCTGCCTAAAAACCTCCAAAGAAGGAGACTCCGCCACCCTTTGTGGCAGCATATTCCACTGCCGAACAGCTCTAACTGTCATGAAGTTCTTCCTAATGTTCAAATGGAATGTCTTTTCATGTAGTTTGAAACCATTGCCCTGAGTCCTAGTCTCTGAAACCATGGAAAACAAACCTGTTCCCTCTTCAATATGACATCCTTTCAAATATTTAAACATAGCTATCATATCCCCCCTCAGCCTTCTTTTAGAGAGACTAAACATTCCCAGTTTCTTAAGCCGTTCCTCATAAGACATTTCCTCCAGACCCTCAACCATCCTGGTTGCCCTCCTCTGCACCCGCTTGAGGTTGTCAATATCCTTTTTAAACTGAGGCGCACAGAACTGGACACAGTACTCCAGGTAGGGTCTGACCAGAGTGGTACTATCACTTCCCTTTATCTAAACCAGTGTTGGCAAACCTATGGTATGGGTGCCAAAGATGGCACTCAAAGCCCTTTCTGTGGGCACCTGAAATCACCCCTTCACAGCCACCTGTATTCAGGTTAAATTGCTGAATTGGCACTTTGCAAAAAAATGAGTGGGTTTTGAATCGCAATTTGGGCACTCGGTCTCTAAAAGGTTCACCATAACTGATCTAGACATTATGGTTCTGTTGATGCAACCAAGAATCGCATTGGCTTTCCTGGCCGCTGCATCACACTGCTGACTCATGTTCAATTTGTGGACCACCAAGACTCCCAGATCCCTTTCACAGGTACAGTCACCCCCTGCCATTTCGCGGTTCAGGTACTGCGGTCCCACTACATCATAGGATCACAGTACCTGCACCTTGGAGCCGCATGGGGCGGGCAGCAGGGGGTGATCGGGTCGTTCTGTGCCACTCCTGCGCTCCTCCGAGAAGCCTCAGGCCACGTGGGGGCAATTGGGTTGCTCTGTGCTGCCCCTCGTGCTCCTCCAAGAAGCCTTGGACAGGCATGCAATCGCCCCCTGGCCCCAGGCCCCACCCCACCCACTTCCGCATATCGTAGATTTTCATGTATCTCGGGTAGGGTGGATCCCTAACCCCTGCGATCGGTGGGGGTGACTGTGCTATTCTCCAGCCAAGTATCCCCCATCCTATATCTGTGCAATTCACTCTTTTTACCTAGATGTAGCACCCTACATTTCCCTCTGTTGAAATCCAGTCCGTTAGCTTTGGCCCAGCACTCTAATCTGTCAAGGTCCTTTTGGATTTTCATCCTATCCTCTAGGGAATTAGCAACCCCTCCCAATTTGGTATTATCTGCAAATTTAATTAGCATACTCTCTATTCCTTCCTCCAAGTCATTAATAAAGATATTGAACAGCACTGGACCCAGAATAGAACCCTGGGGCACCCCACTGGTCACGTCTCTCCAAGATGAAGAGAGACCATTTATGATCACCCTTTGGGTGCGATCAGTCAACCAATTACAAATCCACCTAACAGTAGCACTATCTATCCCACTTTCTACTAACCTCTTAGCAAGAATACCATGGGGAACCTTATCGAAGGCCTTACTAAAGTCCAGATAAGCAATATCCACAGTAGAGATGGGCACGAAACAGAAAAATGGTGTTTCGGTTTTTTGTTTGTCTTTGAGAGGTCTGTTTTGGTTTGTTTCAGTTTGTCGGGAATTTTTTGAAAAATTTCATTACCCTTTTTCGTTTTTTTGTTTGTCATTTCTACCCACTTTTTGCGCGATTTTTAAAGCATTTCCATGCACAGGCATCCCCCAACGCCCCAGACCAGAGGGAAAACACTAAAAAAAATGGATGCTGGCAGAGACACAGTATAGACTAGGTATGCAGGGAGGCTGCAAAGGCAGCGGCGGGCATTGCCCAGGGTGCAAGGCAGCCGCAGAGTGACTGCACTGTGGGGCAAGGGAGGGTACTCACTGAGAGGTATGCAGCACGCACACACACAGGGAGACTGCAAGACTGAAGCTAGAGGCGCAGCAGAGACAGCAATCCCACCCTAACTCCCACCAGAGACTGCAAGGAGGACAGGGGCTGCCAGAGCTTTTTATGCCCTCTGTGGCTGCCAGACCTGCCTGCCCAGTCTGGAACCTGGGCATGCTATTGGTTGAACATGATCCCATCACATGGCTTGCCTCCATTTTGTGGCTGGTGGCAACATCCATTTTAAAGGGAAAAGAATAATACATCATGATGGGAGAAGACTAAAACAAACGTTTTAAGGACCCCAACCCCCCTGGTAGGTATTATCAGACAATATAAATAATTATTGCTGCATTTTTATGGATGTCCAGGGCGTTTTTTAACATTTAAAACAGCTCATTTCATTGTGCATTGCCATTAATGGAAATGAAACGTAACGACCACAATTTTTGTGGTTCTGTTCATTTCATTGCATTTTCATCACAATTTTCATTTGTCATTTCATTGCGTAACGGAAACGACAAACGGTAACGGAAACGAAAAAAATGTTCGTTCCATCCCCATCTCTAATCCACAGCATCCCCCTCATCTACCAGGCCTGTAATTCTATCAAAGAAAGAGATCAATTAGTCTGACATGACTTGTTTTTAAGAAACCCATCTTGACTTCTTGTAATGACAGCATTGTTTGTTAAATAATTGCATACTGACTGTTTAATAATCTGCTCTAGGATCTTTCCAGGAATTGAAGTCAAGCTGACTGGGCGGTAATTATTTGGGTCCTCTTTTTCCCCCTTTTTGAAGATGGGGACAACATTAGCCCTCCTCCAATCGATGGGGACTTTTCCTGTTCTCCAAGACTTCTCAAAGATTATCGCCAATGGTTCTGAAATTACTTCTGCCAGTTCTTTTAATATCCTTGGGTGTAATTCATCTGGCCCAGGAGACTTAAATTCATTTAATGTTTCCAGGTGTTCCTGTACTACCTCTCTACCTATTCTATTTTGCAATTCCCATCCTACCTCATCTACTCTTTGACCCAGGAGATCTCTTTCTTCCTTTTTGGAGAAAACGGAGGCAAAGGTGTTGAGTAGTTCTGCTTTTTTCTTGTCTTCTATTAGTAACTGGTTTGAGTCCCCTGTAGATAGTGTGTTACATATGTAATCTCCACCAAGATATGTTTTAGATCTGGGACTTTAATAAAGTGTGCTTCCAAAGGTGCTGATCATTTAAGTATCATGTAACCACTGTGTTCGCAGTTGCTATGACCCAAGGTGTAAATTTGTTACCAAATGGCTGAAGATCTGGCAGTGAGGCTCTCTGGACTGGCTAACTTGGTTCTTGGTCAGAAGGCACATATCTTACCACTGGAACATAAGAACATAAGAACATAAGAAGAGCCATGCTGGATCAGGCCAAAGGCCCATCTAGTCCAGCTTCCTGTATCTCACAGTGGCCCCACCAGATGCGTCTGGGAGTGCACGAGACTAGATATCTGTCTCCTGATACCACTCCCCTGCCCAGACTGGTCAGGCCAAAATGAACAGCATGCAACAGAGTGAAATATAGAGAATAGTTGTGGAGATAGAAAAAGAAGTATTGTTTCTTCAATAACTGTTTTCAGATATATATTATTTCCTATAGACTGCTTTAACAGCTGATGTCTGGACAGCAGAAGTTCAGCAAATATGTAGTGCCTAATTACGACTTTGCATTTCCATCTAGTTCACACCCATGCTTCTTGCATGTGAAGAATTGCTCTTGACGCAATTATTTTTTGCACTCACCTCTTTGCAGCCTTGGACCTCTATTGTAGTGGCGGGGGGATACCTTTACAAGCAGCAGGTCTTGCATCATTATGAATCTGGGTCCTAATGCTAAGAAACCCATGATTGTTTTCCTATGAAAGTGTTTAAAATGAAACATGTTCAGTTTTATCACTGTGACTTGAGAAAATTTTAATCAGGACACATCTCCTCCTGGGGACAACATTTTGCCTTCCATCTTGCAAGGCATCATGTTCTAAATAGTTTTAAAAAGATTTTGCCACTCCTTCATGCCACTTAAAAAAACCACCCCAGCGTAGGCAGCCAATCACTCAGAGAAAGTGCCTCATCTGCATGCAGAAGGAAGCAAAGATCTAGGACAGCCTGGCCTCCTGTAGGGAGGGAGCTCCTAAGCAACAGAGAAGTCTCTCTCCCATGTGCCCACCCAATGCACCTGTGAAGGTGATGGAAATGAGAGAAAGTCTCAGTGACATCAAGATCCGATGATCTTAATGTTAGGTATAAAGGTAAAAGTCCTCCCCCCCCTGCACTTGCGTGCTAGTCGTGTCCGACTCTAGGGGCAGTGCTCATCTCCATATTCAAGCCAAAGAGCCAGCGTTGTGCAAGTCCATGGCCACGTGCCCAGCATGGCTGCGAGGAAACACTGTTTTTTACCTTCCCGCTTTTTATGGCAGTACCTATTTATCTACTTGCATTTACATGCTTTCGAACTGCTAGGTTGGCAGGAGCTGGGGTTATTAGCGTGAGCTCGCTCCGCTGCATGTTACCCGGGATTCGAACCGCCGAGCTGCAGACTTTGCAGTCAACAGTTTCGGAGCCTTAGTCCACTGAGCCACCTTAGGTATATTGGAACCAATATGTGATGCCTTGGAGAGGTTTCAGCTGTGAGGAATCTTTCTGGACTGGACTGGATGTTAATTAACATCCAACTGTTAGCAGCCAGTTGTTCCCTTTCTACCTCAGATTATTTTTACCTGCTTTTTGTGGCAGGATTCTGACAGTGTTAGAATTGGAATCTGTGAAAAATAGACAGAGTGTAGTGTTCAGTCAGCTGTATAGCCAGTCAGTCAGTAATGAAGCTAGTTAACTAGTCAAGCTCAGCGATATAAGTTAACATTTTGTGCAATATCTTTATTTTTATCTATGTTGAACTGTACGTAAGCAGAAACATTTTATTCTTTCTCATTACCAGAGTCTCTTAATGAATGTTTTTAGATAGTGATTCATCACAATTTGAAATTCATCAGCATTGATGAATCACAAATCAATCACTTTTTCCTGATGAACCAATGAATTCAACAAAAAAATTTGTAAAATATCCTCCCGATATCTCGTCACCAAAATCACAGAGGTTTCCCATAACTCTTCTTTACAATCCTTAAAAAGAACTGAAAAGGGGTTTGATGAACTGATGAATCAAAAATTGCTAAACTATTATCAATTCTTATTCATTGGGGGCATTGGGTTTGATGAATATGAATTGAGGAATTAGCAAATTTTGACATTTTTTTCTGATTCATTATTAAATGTGAGCCCATCTCTATTTTGTGCCAATTTCTTTGTGGTAATTTATTTTTATTATCTATTTTAGAATCAAATTTTAATATAAAATATGTTGCTCGGTCTCCAGTTTTAGGGATCCCCACCTATCCAAACACAGGAAATCTGCTATATGCCTAGGTAAATTATATTTAGCGCTAGTCCCCCAAAAGTTATGGTTTCCCAAGGTTTTCGTTTTATTCAGTCCAATAGAACAGAATCGTTAAGTCTGTGCTCCCTGTACTTCTTGTTGGAAACTCTTTTATTGCTGGCACTATCTAAATATGCTGCAGTTCTGTCTCTCAATTCTGTGGTCTTCCGGATGTTTCAAGTCTCTGCGTGTGGCTTTGTAGAGTCACAATTATGGAGTAAAAAGTATGGTTTTCTAATTATGCCTTGTCCAGGGAAAACCTTGAGCAGCACATCAACTTTGGGGGACTTGTATCTTTAAAAAAACAGGCTTAAATGCAAACTCTTTTATTGATGGGTATCAAAGCACATCAATAGAAAGTTATGTGGAAGGGGAAAGTGTGGAAGAAAAAGGTGCGCAAGCAGCAGGGATGACCACAGTCTGAAGAGGATTGTCAGGAAAAGGTCGTTCAAAATTGTTGGGGACTTTCACAAGGAGTGGACGGAGGGTGGAGTTAGTGCATCAAGAGCCACCACACATAGACGGATCCTGGGCATGGGCTTCAAATATCGTATTCCTCTTGTCAAGCCACTCCCATCCTGAACAACAAACAATGTCAAAAGCATCTTCTTGTTGTTCAGTTGTTCAGTCGTGTCTGACTCTTCATGACCCCATGGACCAGAGCTCACCAGGCCTTCCTATCTTCCACTGCCTCCCGGAGTTTTGTCAGATCCATATTGGTTGCATCGATGACACCGTCCAACCATCTCATTCTCTGCCGTCCTCTTCTCCTTTTGTCTTTGATCTTTTCCAGCATCAGGGACTTTCCCAAGGACTCCTCTCTCCTCATGAGGTGGCCAAAGTACTGGAGCCTCAGCTTCAAAATCTGTCCTTCCAGTGAACATTCGGAGTTGATTTCTTTCAGGATGGATAGGTTTGATCTCCTTGCAGTCCAGGGGACTCTGAAGACTCTCCTCCAGCACCACAGCTCAAAAGCATCAATTCTGCGGCGATCAGCCTTCTTTATAGTCCAGCTCTCATTTCCATACATCACTACTGGAAAAACCATAGCTTTGACTATCCTGACCTTAGTTGGCAAAGTGATGTCTCTGCTCTGTAGGATGCTATCTAGGTTTGCCATTGCTTTCCTCCCAAGAAGCAGGCATCTTTTTATTTCGTTGCTGCAGTCGCCATCTACAGTGATCAAGGAGCCCAAAAAAATAAACTCTGTCATTGCCTCCAGTTCGTCCCCTTCTATTTGCCAGGAGATGATGGGACCAGTGGCCATGATCTTAGTTTTTTTGATGTTGAGCTTCAGCCCATTTTTTTCACTCTCCTCTTTCACCCTCATTAAGAGGTTCTTTAATTCCTCCTTATCTTACCTGGGCTAAAGAAAAAAAATAACGGGACTGTTGCTCAGTGGTCCAAAGTCTTTTTTTCTGATGAGAGCAACTTTTGCATCCCATTTGGGAACCAAGGACCCAGAGAATGGAGGAAGAATGGGAGAGGCACACAATGCAAGATGCTTGAAGTCCAATGTGAAGTTTCCACAGTTTGTGTTGATTTGGGGAACCATGTCATCTGCTGATGTTGGTCCACTGTGCTTCATTAAGTCCAGAGTCAATGAAGCCATCTACCAGGAAATTTTGGAGCACTTCATGCTTCTTTCTGCAGATGAGTTTTATGGGGATGCTGACTTCATTTTCCAGAAGGACTTGGGACCTGCTCACACCGCCAAAAGCACAAAAACCTGGTTCAATGACCATGGGATTACTGTGCTTGATTGGCCAGCAAACTCACCAGACCTGAACCCCATAGAGAATCTATGGGACACTGCCAAGAGAAAGATGAGAGACACGAGACTGAACAATGCAGGAGAGCTGAAGGCCACTGTTGAAGCATCCTGGTCTTTCATAATTCCTCAGCAGTGCCACAGGCTGATAGCATCCATGCCATGCTGAATTAAGGCAGTAATTGATGCAAAAGGAGCCCAAACCAAGTACTGAGTACATATGCATGCTTATACTGTTCAGAGGTCCAATGTTGTTCTATTTACAATCCTAGTTTTATTGCTTTTATGTAATATTCTAATTTTCTGAGATTGTGAATTTGGGGTTTTCATAAGCTATAAGCCATAATAATCACAATTATAACAAATTAAGGCTTGAGCTATCTCACTTTGCATGTAATGAGTCTCTCTCATATATTAGTTTCACCTTTAAAGTTGCATTACTGAAATAAATGAACTTTTGCATGAGATTCCAGTTTTTTGAGTTTCACCTGTATGACAGATCAAAATTAATATATATATATATATATATATATATATATATATATATATATATATATATATATATATATATATATATATATATATATATATATATATATATATATATATATATATATATATATATATATATATATATATATATATATATATATATATATATATGCATGTTAGGATTCGGGTTTCTTCCCGTGTAGAAATCTGGTTGTTTTGGCGACGTTTCGACGAAATCACTTCATCTTCAGGCTGGTGTTCTGGCTTCTTTCTTCTTGAAGCAAAGTGTGGTCTCAGTTGAAGTCCTTCTATAAATACTGCTGGGGGTGTGGTTTGCTTGCTCTGTTGCTGATTGTAGGTTCCTTTGTTCCTTTGTTCTTTTGTGATCTGCTGTGTGGCTGAGGCGATCGTTAAGGGATTAACTGCTGATGGCTGTTTAGATGGCTGTTTACATGCTGGTGGGTTAGATGGCTGGTAGGTTCTGGCAGTATCCTGGGCTTTGGTGGAGTGGGGTCCTGTGTCTTGTGAATTCATTTTGGTCTGGCTAAATGTTTTTGGGGGTGTGTGAGTGTGCTCCATGTGGTGACTGGAGTGGGGTGCCGCAGTAGATGGTGCAGTCGTGGTTTTGTTATTGGATGGTGGTTTCGTTTCATCTGTGGGAAGGGTCTGGGTTTGTGTTTGGTGTGGATGGAAGGTGGTGGCATCTTGTGTCCTTTTGGACCTGGTGTCAGTCTTTGTGACAGAGGCTCGTCTGTTGACCAGGGCTAGTTTCCAGATGTCAGGCAAGCGGGAGGTGTCATCACGTTTATTCATGTTGTTTGGGTGTTTCTCTATTTCAATGGCTTCCATGATTATTCGACTGTTGAAGTGTTCAGTTTTGGAGATGAGTTTGGTATAGAAATTATAAAGAAACAAGACCTACAACCCAATGACCTACTCGTGAGCTTCGATGTTGTTTCGCTCTTCACACAAGTGCCCATTCAAGAAGCCTTGACACCTATCCACAACAAATACAACCCCCCCAAACACATCCTAGATCTGACCAACCACTGCCTAACCAACACATACTTCATCCACAATGGACAAAGATACAAACAGATAGAAGGAGCACCCATGGGATCACCCCTCTCACCGGTCATCGCAAACCTATATATGGAACACTTTGAAACCAACGCGTTACAGAAGTCCGAACATAAACCCAAACTCTGGCTCAGATATGTTGACGACACCTTTGTTATCTGGCCACACGGGAAAGATAAACTGAACAACTTCCTCACACATCTCAACAGCCTACACCCCAAAATACAATTCACTATGGAAATAGAAGCCAACAACCAACTTCCCTTCCTGGACGTCCTAATCTACAAAAACCCGACGGCTCCTTAGGACATACCATCTACCAGAAAAAAACACATACAAACCGCTACTTAAATGCACAATCACACCACCACCCTGCACAGATCAACTCCGAGCAAAACCCTCATCTCCAGAACCAATGACCACCTAAAAACTGAATTACACACTCTCTCGAATGTTTTAATTGCGAACGGATTCCAAAAAACACCATCACCAAACTAATCCAAAAGGAAACACCCCCAAGAACCAAGAAACAGAAGAGAACAACGGCACCGCCCTCCTCCCCCTTACATCAAAGGCACCACAGACAAAATCAGCAAAATTCTCCACAAACACAATATCAAGACAGCCTTTTGCACCGACCAAAAAATAGCCAACATCTTAAGAAACCCCAAAGACAAGATTGAGCTAGAAAACCAAGGAGTCTACGAAATACCATGCAAAGTCTGTCCAGCCACATACATCGGACAAACAAACAGGAGAATAAGCGCACGCATCGCAGAACACAAGAACGCAGTCAAAAAGAAGAAAAATCTTCCTCTCTCTTCCAGCACATAAAAACAACAGGTCATGAAATTGACTTTGAAAGAACCAAACTCATCTCCAAAACTGAACACTTCAACAGTCGAATAATCATGGAAGCCATTGAAATAGAAAACACCCAAACAACATGAATAAACGTGATGACACCTCCCGCTTGCCTGACATCTGGAAACTAGCCCTGGTCAACAGACGAGCCTCTGTCACAAAGACTGACACCAGGTCCAAAAGGACACAAGACGCCACCACCTTCCATCCATGTTCCCACAGATGAAACGAAACCACCATCCAATAACAAAACCACGACTGCACCATCTACTGCGGCACCCCACTCCAGTCACCACATGGAGCACACTCACACACCCCAAAAAACATTGGGAGACCACAGACACGTAGCCAGACCAAAATGAATTCACAAGACACAGGACCCCACTCCACCAAAGCCCAGGATACTGCCAGAACCTACCAGCCATCTAACCCACCAGCATGTAAACAGCCATCTAAACAGCCATCAGCAGTTAATCCCTTAACGATCGCCTCAGCCACACAGCAGATCACAAAAGAACAAAGGAACAAAGGAACCTACAATCAGCAACAGAGCAAGCAAACCACACCCCCCCCAGCAGTATTTATAGAAGGACTTCAACTGAGACCACACTTTGCTTCAAGAAGAAAGAAGCCAGAACACCAGCCTGAAGATGACGAGTGAGACCTCGTCGAAACGTCGCCAAAACAACCAGATTTCTACACGGGAAGAAACCCGAATCCACCCTAACATGCATACCTATACCCGTGAAAATCTACGAAAACAAATATATATATATATATATATAAAAATTTAAACTTCTTAAATATTAATTATAGCTAATGGCTTCTCATGGTACTCAGCTTTGGTTAGATTTTGTTCCCACTGCAAAACCTGCAGTCTAATTTATAATAGAAATACTGTACTGCAATGCTATGTAAATTCCTGGTATACAATCTCTTCTAAAACAAACATGAATAGGAGTTCATATGAATTGATATTTGATATGTATTTATTGAAGTACTTGCAGTACATGTCCTCTCAAGGTGGGTGTGGGTGACACGAGCTCCAGAAGTTGTTATTGGACTCCATTTTCTGACAGTCTGATGTGGTGTAGGAATGGAGAGGGAGGGTGAATGTTGGAGTCCAACAACATCCAGAGAGCCACAAGATGGACACCATCTTATAAAGGAAAGCCAGTCATCAGATACTTGTCAACATAAGGCAAAAATATAAAGGTGCCAAATACTTATAGGACACAGCAGTGGTTGTGAAGCACAATGTAAACTTTCATTGAGTTGATTACACCAGTCCTGTAAATCTTTGCCATGCCATAGAAAATCCCAGCCAGTGGTTAACAAAAGCAGTACTGGACGTGTGTGTTATTTTTAACACTATTCCAATGACTTTGTGGGGAAATTCTCGGCCTTACCGCAAGCTGAGAACACGCTTGGCAGCTAATGAAACCACAATTTTTCACTTAAAAATCTGATTCAGATGTTCAGATAGTAATGATTATAAAACCCAGAGCCTCTGGTGCCCTTCATTTCTTTGGAAACAAAAATTTTCCAGAAAAGGCCTGTTTTTATCTTATGATAAAAACTGAATAGGGAATCACTGAGCATACAGGAGAGGAAACCTAGGAATAGTTTCTTTCTCCTCATGGGTTTCTCTGATACCATTCAGTTAAGTTAAACTACATAAGGCAAGATGTTGTTATTCTTACTACAACAGTAAGAGCCCCGTGGCCCAGGTTTTTAAATGCCTGTACTTTAAGGTAAAACTGTGCTCATGACCTGGGGTTCAATCCCAGGTATCAGGCTCATGGTTGACTCAGCCTTCCATCCTTCCGAGGTTGGTAAAATGAGCACCCAGCTTGCTGGCAGGGCAGGGACGGGGGCATGTGTAGCCTGCACACTAGGAATAAAATGTAAACTGCCCAGAGACGACTTGAAGTGGTATGGGGCAGTATATACGTAAGCTGAACACTTTTGCTTTTTAGTATTAGTAGTTTTCCCCTCCAACCCTACCACAGGACACTGACTTGTGATCTTCTTTATTGTGGGTTTAACATTGCCTGAAACAAACAAGAACAGCTGTATCGGAGAAATCTTTGCACCCAGAGACAGAGTGAGGCTAGAGGTCCTGTGAAGTATGTTCCCTCATGCACAGTTTTTCCCATCACACCAGGGAGCTGCCCCAAGCAGCAAGGAGAACCCTGATAATTTTGGAAGAGCTTCTCCAATCTCCTCCCACCATGTGGCCCATTCAGTTCTAGTAGAGATGGGCATTTTTCAGTCCCATGCAATCTGTAGCCTTACCTCTAACATCTGTTGGCCTAATTTGAAATACTGTCCACAAGAATGGTAGAAGAAGATAGCAGGGAGGGGGGAGACTTAGCGACTCCTCTTGTTCTGGGTCACACAACACACAACACCAGCTTATTGGAAGGAAAGGCCAAAACTTTACTGTAATCAGCTGCACTTTCTCTGGCAGCACTGGGAAGGGATTTGGGTTACTGGGAGACCTGAATGCTCCCTCCCCCAGTGCCAAACACAGCTCTACCTTCAGTTGACCGTGGGGGAAGAGAAAACTGAGGAATGATAGCAACATGGAAACCTATGAGCATATGCCATTGTTTTCTGCTACTCAAAAGTGGGCAGTATAACAATTCAATCCATCTATCCATCCATCCAGCCATCATTCAATAAAGGTGACTTCTTTGCCAGCCAAGATACACAGGCCCCCACCTGCCATCCTCACACCACCTAGGACAGTGGTGGCGAACCTTCGGCACTCCAGATGTTTTGGGCCACAACTCCCAGAATTCCAAGTCTGTATTGCTAATGACAAAGGACTATGGGAGTTGTAGTCCAAAACATCTGGAGTGCCAAAGGTTCGCCACCACTGACCTAGGATCCAACCTGGTGCTTGAAACCACGCAGCAAAGTTGTGGCAACAAACAAGGAAAGCAGTAAAACCCCGCCCAAATGCTCCAGAACTCAATTACCAAAGCAATTACATACTGAAAACAAGAAAGGGAAGGGAAGGAGGGAAGGAAATGATAGTAAGAAGTGGAAGGACAAGGTGGTGAGTAACCTTTCCTTTTAAGCTCAGTTGGCAATACTAGAGACCTGCCCCCTCAGGTCCCCCAGCAAAAAAACCCACCTCCCCCAGCTGTGTCAGCCCAAAGCCTTATGACTGCATGATCTTGGCCTTGCAGTGTCCCCAGCACTTCTCACAATGCGATGCATGACATTGCTATCAGGATACAGGCTTCCCATTTTTCTACACAACTCAAACTGAGTAAGAAAGGCATCTTAGGAGGTTCTAGCTTTTAACAGTGCTTATACTAGACTTGTTGCCTAGACCACATTTGTGTAGTTATAGCAAAATGTATGAGTACTTAATAATTAAAAAAAACCTGCACACAACCCCTTGTAGTATAATGGGCTCTGACAAATGACTGGTGAAACTGCTTTAACTTTAGCAGGAAGAGACTCAAGGTAATAGCTTTTAATAATGTACTCTATGGGTAATATTTAAATATCAACACTGATTTTCACTTGATTATGAGTTGCGTTGTGATACATTTGTACTGCAGAAGAAAAATAAATTCTAGATATGAATTAACTAGACTGTAAAATAGCCTTACACCGGGGATGCTGGCTCAATCACAGTAGGGCCAAGAAGGTCAATAGTATTTATTCATTATTTTATTATTACAGCTTCTATAATGTATGCACTATAGGGTTCACAACACATTGAAATCACTGAAAAGTAATAAACCAAACATCTTAGAGTAAATATAGTAAAATTGATAAGACCCTGTCTGTAGTAAAAGCATATCTTTAAATAAAATTCAACATTTTGAAACAGATTTGCACATCTTAGGTAGTAAAGCATTAATAAAAGGAGTCTTTAGATCAGAGTACTGATAAGTATTTTTCAAAATTCCTAGACCGGAAATGTTGGATTCAGCACAGCTGCTTGGGTGCATCAGCTCAGCTGGCCTTCATGCATCCTTAGGACTGTGCTTGGAAACAGTAACTTTAAAGTTAATTAAAAACAACAACAAAAAAACCCAGAACTGAAATGCTATCAAGTGGCCCTTGGTGCAAAACATGTTCTCTAGTTTTCCAACTCATCATTATCTCAGTATTGTACCTACAAAAGAGGAGCACTACCAAGTGCAGCTTGAGCTGCTTTTTGGGCCATGGGGGTATTCATCTTCTTTTATTCAGTGAAGCTCAAATCCTGTAGTATAAAAGGTGATTGATTTAGTAAATCACATTGTTGAAAGGAGTGGAATTATCATTCATTGGCGAGAACCCAGCTGAAAACTTAGGCCAGTGTCACTCTGTCAGCGGCGATTCTATACCAAGTAAGAAGTCAATGCAGCTAACTGCATTTGCATGCTAAGTCACATGATTAGTGGGGCAAGTAACTTGTTGGCAACTGCAAATGTTTGTGCCGATGTCTTAACTATGACAATTACTATTCCAGTGAACTTACACTAGTGGGCATAAAAGCAAAGTGAAGTGTGCTGCTCATATATTACCCCATAGCTCTTAAAGCAGTCTTTGGGGTGTACTTGAAGAACCAGATGCAGGGGAGTGGTGTCAGGAGACAGATATCTAGTCTCGTGTGCTCCCAGAGGCATTTGGTGTGGCCACTGTGAGAGACAGGAAGCTGGACTAGATGGGCCTTTGTCCTGATCCAGCATGGCTCTTCTTATGTTGGGGTGCTTACAATTTAATTATGGAGGCTACAACTTGCTGACCCCATCCCTGCAAACTAGGTATTCAATTTACCAACCTCAGAAGAATGGAAGGCTGAGTGAACCTTGAGTTAGCTATGTGGGATTGAAACTGGATTGCAGAAGCAGAATTTCAAGTCTGCAGTACTGCAAGCTAGCCATTACACCACAAGACTTTAATACTACAATTCTGGTCAATCAATACCTTTCATTGGTAGTGGATATCACTAATTAAAAGTGATTCATAAGTAGAGATGGACCCGAAACGGAAAAATGGGGTTTCATTTCCGTTCCATTTTGTGCCCATCTCCCTTCATTTACCGTTTTTTGGACACGAATGTTTTAAAAAACTTCGTTTCCATTTTTCGTGTTTCGGGTTCTTCTTCCCCGTGGTGGATGAGAGCACCAGGCACACTGTCATCCCCGCGGGGAAGATCCCTTTAGAGAGACCCCATTCTGCCTCTGCATGCAGAGGCAGGGACAGGGGTCTCTTCTTCCCCTGCCGGTCATGACAGCGTCGGGCGCTGTCATCTGGCGGGGGGGAGGCAGAGGGCGGTTGGGAGGGGGCTGCGTTCTGGCCTCCACATGTGGAAGCCAGATCTCAGACCCCTCTTGCCGCCCTCCCTTGAGAGGAGACCGAGGGCTCTGCTCTGCTTGAACAGCTGAGCCCGCGGTCCCCTCTGAAGGGACGAATGCTGCCGCCCTGTCATGGGCTGGACCCCTTGTCAAATGACCGGTTGGCACTAGGAGGTCCCCTTAGTGCCAAGTGGTCCATTTTTGAAGGGGTCCAGCCGATGACAGAGCGGCAGGATCCCACTGAAAATGGCCCAGTCGCCAGCACGAAGCTCCTACATTGGCGACGGGGCCATTTTCAGAGAGGTCCTGCCGCCCTGCCATGGGGTGGACCCCTTGTCAAATTGGCTGCCTGCCCATTCAACAAACTGATGATAAAACACACTTTTGCCTTGTCAGTAGGAAAGTCCCGAGCACAGAGTTCCACAAATAGCTTATACTGTGCTAGGAATGCTGGAAATTCCTGTAGGTTTCCTCCAAACTTGTCTGGAGGTGATAATGGGCACTTTGGGGGAGGTCCAGCGGGTGCTGGAGCTTGCTGAAGCTGTGCAACAGCGGTGGTTAACAGCTGGACCTGGTTGGTTAAAGCATTCAGCAGAACAGCATCAGAACTAGCTGCGCCCTCCATCCTGGTGAAGGGGTGTGGTGGTGGGAGCAAACTGCATTCTCCTGTCTCCTGCTTCTTGAACCTTCCCCCCTTCAAGGCTTCTTAGATTATATAGCTACTGCTTTTTCCAACCCGGTGCAGGCTTTGACGGCCAATAGACATATTTGAGCTTTAAAGCAAGGGAGGGGATCTGTGTCTCAGTATGCTACCCAGTTCCCACATCTGGCTCAAGATTTAAAGTTATGGGGGTGCCCTGGCTGTTTGGGGAGCTTGGGGGCTTGGGGGGTTTTCTTCCTTTGCCGCCTCCCCTTCGGTGGGAATTACATCTTGGGCGGCTGTTCGGTCGCCGGCGCCATTTCAAACCTGTGGCGCTTTTGTTGCGGCTGCCTGCATTCCCCCTGTGGACTGGGCTTTTGGGCGGCTGGCCGGCTGTCGGTGGTGAGTAAGGCGGCCACGGCCGTCTTTCCTCGGGGGGGGCTGGTTTTGGGCAGCGGGGGCGGCGCTGGCGCCTTTCTATCTTTGGGGGTTTGGGCCAGGCGCGGCTTCTTCGATCCATCTTCCGCAGCCGACCCCCTGCTGAGCTGGTTCTTCGGGTGGCGGGCCAGCCGCCCGGCCGCCGGCATTGTTGGCGGGGCTTTCGGTGGTGGGGCGGCCGCTGGCGTCCTTGCTGCAGCCCCCCACCGGGCTGGTCATCGGGCGGCAGGGCGGCCGCCGGTTCCTTGCCGGGGTGGGCGCGGATTTTCCATCTTTGCCGCGCCCCCACCGGGCTGGTCCTCGGGCGGCAGGCCGACTTTCCATCCTTGCCGCAGCCCCCCACCGGGCTGGTCCTCGGGCGGCAGGTCGGCCGCTGGCGTTCATTTTCCATCTTTGCCGCGCCCCCCCCGGGCTGGCCCTCGGGCGGCAGGTCGGCCGCCGGCGTTCCTTGCCGGGGGGGTGGGCGCGGATTTTTCCATCTTTGCCGCGCCCCCCCCACCGGGCTGGTCCTTGGGCGGCAGAGCGGCCGCCGGCGTTCCTTGCCGGGGGGGTGGGCGCGGACTTTCCATCCTTACCGCAGCCCCCCCTCACCGGGCTGGTCCTCGGGCAGCAGGTCGGCCGCCGGCGTTCCTTGCCGGGGGGATGGGCGCGGACTTTCCATCCTTGCCGCAGCCCCCCCACCGGGCTGGTCCTCGGGCGGCGGGGCGGCCGCCGGCGTCTCTTGCCGGGGGGGTGGGTGCGGACTTTCTATTCTTGCCGCAGCCTGCCCCCCGCCAGGCTGGTCCTCGGGCGGCGGGTCGGTCGCTGGCGTTCCTTGTTGGGGGGGGTGGGCGCGGTCTTTCCATTCATGCCGTAGCCTGCCCCCCCCACCGGGATGGTTCTCGGGCGGTAGGTCGGCCGCCGGCGTTCCTTGCCGGGGGGGTGGGTGCGGACTTTCCATTCTTGCCGCAGCCTGCCCCCCCCACCGGGATGGTTCTCGGGCGGCAGGTCGGCCGCCGGCGTTCCTTGCCGGGGGGATGGGCGCGGACTTTCCATCCTTGCCGCAGCCCCCCACCGGGCTGGTCCTCGGGCGGCGGGCCGGCCGCCGGCGTTTCTTGCCGGAGTGGGTGGGCGCGGACTTTCCATCTTTGCCGCAGCCTGCCCCCCGCTAGGCTGGTCCTCGGGCGGCGGGTCGGCCACCGGCGTCCCTTGCCGGGGGGGGGGTCAGGCGCGGACTTTCCATCTTTGCTGCAGCCTGCCCCCGTCGGGATGGTCTCTCGGGCGGTGGGTTGGCCGCCGGTGCCGTCGTTGGGGCTATTGAGGTTACACCATGAAGCCAGCTTGAGGACCGACCTTGGTCTCCGAACCCTTGGACCACTTTACTGGACCACTTTACTTGGAGGGGCCTAGTTGTAAGCTGTGAGCCGCTTGGCTGTACCATCTGACTGCTGAACCCCCTATGAACCGAGGGTGCAGATCGGCCTGGAGTGGCCCTCCTAGGATCAATTGAGCCATGAGGCTGTCGACCCTGGCGGTGGACTTTCTCCGAGCCTTGTCACTGCGCCCTTGAGTCTGGCGCCTATGACCATTTGCTGCCTTGTGATTCTGTTGCCCCCCTCCCTCCTTCCCCCCTTTTCTTTTACCTCCCCACCTATTCCATCTCCCTATGGGCTACCCTTGACCTTTTTATATTTAATTTATATTTAATTTATTTTCACTAGTTGTTTATTTTATTTTATTTTCTTTCTTAATTGTTTTATTGTTTTGCTTTGTTACCTGGTTATTTGGTTATTGTCTTCGGTTGTCATATTTTGTATTGTTTTTTTTTTTTTGTATTTGGTACTGCCAGGTCTGGGCCCTTGACCGTTTCAGATCTTATGGAGTCCGCTGGGTGCCCCATTAGGGTGGTGTCGGACCGTGGGAGATACGCTGTGGGCCGGCGGGTCGATCGGATCAGGAGAACTCGGGACAGACATCTTCTGCCTGTCCCCTGTTCTGATCCGTCGGCTCACCGCCAAATGGCTGGGATCCAAACCGTCTGTCCCCCCGACCTGTCCTGTCTGCTTATTAATGCCAGGTCGGTACATAATAAGATCCCTCTTGTCCACGATCTTATCGTGGACGAGCGTGCCACCTGGCTTTCATCACGGAGACCTGGGTGGGCGTGGGGGGTGGGGCTTCCCTCGCCCTCCTTTGCCCCCAGGGCTACCGTTTGCAGCAGCTGGGCAGGTCGGAAGGGGCGGGGGGCGGGGGGCTATGGTCTTTAGGGACTCTTTTCATATCAGTAGATCCGCGACGTTGGTGAGTCCGGGTTTGGAATGTCTCCACCTTATGGTGGGTCACAGGGACAGGTTTGGGGTAGTGCTTGTGTACCGTGCTCCCCGCGACCCTGCACTCTCCCCTTCCGGAGCTCTCCGAGTTCATCTCGGCGGCAGGTCCCCCGCCTATTGGTGGTGGGGATTTCAACGTGCACGCCGAGGTTGGGCTGTCTGGAGTAGCTCTGGAACATGGAGTCCATGGCCTCCATGAACCTGTCCCAATTAGTCATCGGACCCACTCATACTGGTGGACAACCCTGGACCTGGTTTTTGCCTCCTCATCGCGGGGTTTTGATCTGGGGTCGGGAGATTGCTGGCCCGGCCCGTGTCATGGTCGGATCACTATCTACTGACTTTCTCTCTTGCGGTAGCCACCCGCCCCGCGGACCCTGCCATTTTCGAGGCCCTCGGGGATGTACCAGACGGTTTGGATGACGATCCGGCCGACTCCTAGCCCAACGTTGGTTTGAGGAGGTGGCTGGGGCTGTCGACCGGATCGCCCCCAAGCGCCTGATCCGATGCCGAGCCCGCTCGTCCCCTTGGTTTACCGAGGAGCTACGGGCGATGAAGCAAGAGCGGAGAAGGCTAGAGAGCAGATGGCGGAACGCTCGGACGGTTCAGAATTGGGCTGCGGTTAAGGCGTTGAACGGTCGCTATTCTCGCGCGATAAGGGCGGCTAGGAGATCTTTTGCCGCCCTGAGAATTGGTGAGGCCTCGAATCGTCAAGCGGATTTTCCGTGTGGTCCGAGACCTCACCAATCCCGCTCCGCCTGGGCCTCCTCCTAGTGATTTCACTAGTGAGTCATTCGCAGCCTACTTTAAATCTAAGATAGAGGCCATCCGTTCCGAGTTGGATGCTTTGTTTGGGCCTGTTACACCGGTGGATGCCTCCAGGGCACTGGGACATTGCAGGCCTGCGGCTTCTCCGTTCGACCCTTGCCCTTCCTGGTTGATTAAGAGCGCAGGGGGGAGCATGCCGAAATGGGCTTCACTGATTGCCTCAACCTCCTTCAAGGACGGGATTTTTCCCAGTCTTTTGAAGGAGATGGTGGTGAAGCCCATTATTAAAAGACCCGGCTTGGCAGTGGACGATCTGTCCAACTATCGCCCCATAGCCAATGTTCCCTTTTTGGGCAAGGTGATCGAGCGAGTCGCCGCCCTGCGTCTCCAGTCGTTCCTGGAGGAGAACCATGTCCTGGATCCTTTCCAGTCCGGGTTCAGGCCGCGTCATGGGACCGAAATGGCCCTGGTCGCGCTGCATGATGATCTGTTGAGGAGGGCTGACAGGGGTTGCTCTACCCTGCTGGTCCTTCTCGACCTGTCAGCGGCTTTTGATACCGTCGACCACGGTATCCTGCTGGAGCGGCTCTCAGAGGTTGGGACTGGAGGCCAGGCTTTGCCTGGCTCCGGTCCTTCCTTGGGGGTCGCACCCAGCGAGTGAGCTTGGGTGGTGAGTTGTCGGCTCCCTGGACACTCTCTTGTGGGATGCCTCAGGGTCGCCGCTCTCCCCAATGCTCTTTAACATCTATATGAAGCCGCTGGCTGAGATCATCCGGAGTTATGGAGTCTGCTGCCATCAGTACGCTGATGACACGCAGCTCTATCTCTCCTTTTCCACCTGTGCAGTGGAGGCCGTCGGAACCCTTGATCGCTGCTTGGCTGCGGTACTGGACTGGACCAGGTCCCAGGCTCAGACTCAACCCAGGCAAGACCGAGGTTATGTTCTTCGGGGCCTCGTCGGAGGGGTACTGTGGCCCTCTTCCCAGTCTGGATGGGTCCGCCCTCCAGCTGGCGCAAAGAGTGAGGAATCTGGGCGTCGTCCCTGACCCGGATCTGACCCTGGAACCTCAGGTGTCAGCCGTGGTCAGGTCGGCCTTTTACCATCTTAGGCTTATCGCCCAGATTCGCCCGTACCTCGATGAGGGCTCCTTGAGGACTGTGGTACAGGCACTGGTCATGTCGAGGCTGGATTACTGCAACGCTCTCTACTTCCCTTGAACCTTGTTCGGCGACTGCAGCGGGTCAGAATGGCGGCCAGGCTGGTGGTTGGTGCGCGTCGTTATGACCGCGCCACCCCCATCCTGGCTCGCCTACTGGTTACCCTAAGGTTCAAGGTGTTGGTTTTGGCTTACAAAACCCTCCATGGCTTGGCCCCGGCTTATTTGGCGGAGCGTCTCTCCCGACAATTAAATCCGGCCCGACCCTCCCGAGCCTCGGTGGCCTTATCACTGCGGACGGTCACTCCGAGGATGCCCGTAAGGCTAGTACTCGTGGGCGGGCTTTCTCGAGTGGCCCCATCCATCTGGAACAAACTTCCCAGTGATTTACGGCTGGCTCCATTTTAAGAGGAACCTTAAGACCATCCTCTTTCGAGAAGCCTACGGCGATGTCTAAGGTCCCACTCTGGTTTTTTTTTCTTCTTCTTCTTCTTCGTTTATATATATTTTTGGATTTTATAACCCTGCCTAACTATTTTTGTTCATTGTAGCTCTGGTATTGCTGTTCTTATTTGATTCTCTTGTGTTGTTTTAATTGTGATGCTGTAAACCGCCCAGAGTCCCCATCGTGGGAATGGGGCGGTATACAAGTGTAAATAATAAATAAATAAATAAATAAATAAAGTGGAATGAGGCTGCTCTCTTTGACCAATTTATAGAAGGCCTATCTGAGGAAGTGAAGAATGAATTAGCCCGGGTTGATCAGCCAAACACGTTACCAGGGTTAATCACCTTGTGCTTAAGAATTGATGGACGACTAGAGAGCCGTTGTCTTTCCAGGTCCAACAAGGCTCCTGTGTACCAGGCACCAGTAGTACCACCTGTCTCTTCCAAACCTGAGCAACCAGAACCTATGCAGCTGTGGGCTGTTAGACCACATCTCACCCCTGAAAAGAAGACCCGGCGGCGTGCTCTCCACTTGTGTCTATACTGTGGAGGAGGGGGTCATTTTGCTGCAACTTGTTCCCTCAAGTGTACACCTCCAGGATCTACAGCATCATCAGCAGTAAAAGAGCAGCTCCAAGCTTAAAGGAGCCCACGAGCTTGGAGATGATTAATGGGTTCCCTAGTCATGTTGTAGTACCTCAGGGTCCATTTCTGGTGCCAGTAACTTTGGGACTACCTGATGATAGGCAGCTGCTGGTGTATGCTATAGTGGATTCAGAGGCCACCCACTGTTTCATGGATGCTTGGTTTGCAAAGCAGCATTGGATCCCAGTTCAAAACCATGTGAGTCCTCTTCTAGTGGAAGCCATAGATGGTCAGCTCCTCCGGTCAGGACCTGTTACTCCTCCGGTCAGGACCTGTTACTGCCCTGTTACCCTGCAGGTATTACATCATACAGAACAGTTGAGGATAAATGTGACTCGTATGCCTCATTTTCAACTCATTCTGGGGTTATCCTGGCTCCGAACACATAACCCTTGGTGGACTGGGTACAAGGAGAGTTGCCCCCACTCTGCCCCCACTCTGATCTAGCTATCACTATTGCTGCTTCTGCTGTGGAACCATCCTTCCTGCTTCTGCCAGTCTACCAGGATTTCCAGGATGTTTTTGAAGAAAAAGGGGCAGATCAGCTTCCTCCTCATCGGCCATATGATTGCACTATCAACTTGGAACCTGGAGCACCACTCCCTATTGGTTGAGTTTATCCCATGTCAGAACCAGAGTTGGAGGCTTTGCGTGAATTCTTGGACAAGAACTTGAAATGAGGGTTCATTCAACCTTCCACTTCTCCATTATCGGCTCCTGTCATTTTTGTAAAGAAAAAGAGTGGAGAGTTACGGCCCTGCAATAATTACTGGGCTCTAAATAAAATCACCATCAGAGATTACTACCCATTGCCATTAATCTCTGAACTCTTGGACCGGATTCGAGGGGCTTGTATTTACACCAAGCTAATTCTTAGAGGAGCTTATAATTTGGTGCGTATCTGTGAGGGAGATGAATGGAAAACAGCATTTCGAACCCGGTAGGGGGTATATGACCATCTCGTGATGCCATTTGGCCTTGTAAATGCTCCTGCGGTATTTCAACATATGATGAATGACATCTTCCAGGACTTGTTAGATCGCTGTGTCGTTGTCTATCTGGATGATATCCTGATCTATTCAAGGGATCCTGATCAACATATTCAAGATGTACGTTTGGTTCTACAACGACTCCGGGAGCATGGGTTATATGCCAAACTGGAGAAATGTGAATTCCATATTCAGGAAGGTGAGTTTTTTATCATCTCATCTCACAGCATACGAATGGATCCTAAGAAGGTGAAGGCCATCTTGTCTTGGCAAAAGCCCCGAAACCATAAAGATGTGCAATGGTTCTTGGGGTTTGCTAATTACTATTGACAGTTCATCCCAGCATTTGCAGAAATAGCTAAGCTATTAACTAGCCTCCTTTGGCCCAAAGAACCTTTCTGTTGGTCCCCAGAGACTGAAAAGGCATTTACCACCCTAAAAGCCTGTTTTACTTCTGAACCCATCCTGCAGCATCCTGATCCATAACTGCCATTTGTGGTAGAAACGGATGCCTCCAGCGTAGCATGGGGAGCCATCTTATCCCAGAGAGATGACCCTTCTCGGCCTCTCTGGCCTTGTGCCTTCTACTCCCGACAGTTGACACCCGCTGAGAGGAACTACACTATCTGGGAACGCAAGCTACTTGCAATCAAGGTGGTATTTGAAGTTTGGAGGCATTATTTGGAGGGGGCTCATCATCCAGTGTTGGTACTAACTGATCATCGGAATCTGGAATATTTGCAGACCGCTCGTCGCCTTAACCAGTGGCAGATTCATTGGTCCTTGTTCTTTTCTCAATTCAACTTCCGCATCCAATATATTCCACAGAACCTTAATAGGAAGGCTGATGCATTATCCCATAAACCAGAGTATTCCGCGCCTCCAGAGAAACATTTAGTCACATCCATTCTGCTGCCTTCTGTGTTCGCAGCTACCCATTCACTCCCCAGTTTTGCGGAAGAAATCTGGCAAAGTCAAGCTTAAGACCCTTGAACCCAACAGTGTCTACGAGATCTACAGAATGGTTCTGTCGGTGAGTTCACCTCTCATCAAGGTCTGCTGCTTCATTGTGGTCATTTATACATCCCAGCCGGACCTTTGCACAGCCAAGTTCTCCACCTTGCCCATGACTCCCGTCCTGCTGGCCATTTTGGTCAATTTAAAACTCTACATCTGCTCACAAGAGAATTCTGGTGGCCTCAAGTCTGCGCTGATGTCTCCTGGTATGTGAATTCTTGCGATATCTGCCGGCGTGCCAAGGATGTCCGGGCCAAACCCACTCATCTTTTACATCCTCTGCCTACACCCTCAGGGCTCTGGAATACTGTTTCCATGGACTTCATTACAGATTTGCCCCGGTCCCAAGGACAAACATGCATCCTAGTCTTTGTTGACCTCTTTACTAAAATGGCCCACTTTGTTCCTTGCTCAAAGCTTCCCACTGCACCCGAAACTGCACAGTTATATCTACAACATGTCTTCATGGACTTCCTACCCACCTGATTTCTGATGGAGGATCCCAATTAACTTCTCGATTTTGGCAAGCTCTCCACAAAGCTCTAGGTACTCAGGTGCATCTGTCTTCTGCATATCATCCCCAAACAGATGGACAAACAGAGTGCGTTAATGCTACATTGGAGCAGTACCTTCGCTGTTACACCTGCTATCAGCAAAATGATTGGGCCACTTTGCTACCTCTAGCAGAGTTTGCCTACAATAATGTGGTGCACTCCTCTACCGGTCACACAGCCTTCATGGCTACCTATGGGTATCATCCCTGCCACTTTCCAGCCATTCTACCAGCAACTTCTGTCCCAGCTGCAGATGCCTATATCCAGGAACTACAGGTACTTCAAGACCTACTCCAGAAAAAACTGGATTGGGCAAAGGAAGCATATAAGAAAGCAGCTGATCGCCATCGCCAAGAGGGGCCATCCCTGGTACAAAGGTACGGTTATCAATTCGCCATCCCTTCGGTGGCCTGGACGTTCACACAAATTGGATCATCGTTACAATGGACCCTACTCAGTCTTGGAAGAGGTGAACCCAGTTGCCTTTTGTATCCAGCTACCACCTACCCTGAAGATCCATCCCGTGTTTCATCAATCCCTCCTGGTACCCACTGCTGAGCCAGATCCCAACTGACCTGCCACTCCAGAACCTCCTCCACCGATTTTGGTAGATGGAGAGGAGGAGTATGAAGTTCGTGAAATCCTGTACTCTAGGGTGCATCGGGGCAGCTTACAATATTTAGTGGATTGGGATGGTTATGGACCAGAGGACAGATCTTGGGAACCCGTATCTAACTTACATGCCCTGGATCTGATCCAACAATTCCATTCAGCCCATCCAGACTATCCTGGACCATCGGAGGAGGGGGGTTCTGGAGGGGGGGATAGTGTCAGGCCCCTGCCAGAATCAGACCCAGATACTGAAGGGTTAAGGGCTGGGGAACTCCCAGATGCAGACCCTCCTGCAACTGATAGTGATTCATCTGTATCAAGTTAGGCCTCTCCTCCTCGGAAAGCTGTTAGAAAGCAAAGATTTACAGCCAGGCAGAGAAGGGATAGACTGCTAGAAACTCGGAGATGGTTACATTCTCTGAGCCCAGAGTATTGACAGAATTAGGGTTAGAGAGATGGGCGTTGCTCTCTTGGAGCCATAAAGCAGGTATTCTGGGCCAGGCTACCTTGTGGGAGCAACAAGTCGGAAGGCTTGCCCTCACGCCGGTACTACATTCCTGCTGTTCCTGAGATTCCACTCTGAACCTTGGCTCAAACTTGAGTCACGTTTTGGACTCTGCATTCTCCTGTCTCCAGGATTTGATGTAAGCAACATTTGTATACTGACCTTGGACTGTATCTGGGACTTTGCCTGGCTGCTGGAACTATATTAACTCTGCATTGCTGCTGCTTCAGTAAAAGCTTTGACTTCCATCTGTGAGTGAGTGTGTGAGTCTGACACTCTGATCCTGCCTCTGCTCGTGGAGACCGGATCGGAGCCCCTTCCTTCCCGACTCCGCCCACAGCCTGCAGCCCGGTGGGCTATCAGGCTCCGTGGTGGAGGGCGGCGAGAGGGGCTGGGATCCAGCTTCTGCGCGTGGAGACCGGATCTCAGCCCCTTCCTTCCTGACTCTGCCCACAGCCTGCAGCCCACCGGGCTGTCAGGCTGTGGGGGGAGGGCGGTGAGAGGGGGCTCCAATCCTGCCTCCACGCATGGAGACCGGATGGCAGCCCCTTCTTGACTCCGCCCCTGAAGCTGGAAACTGGAAGACTGTCACTGGACCAGGAAGGCCAGCAGCAGCACCAGCAGGTAGGAGGACTTTCTTCCATTCATCGGGCAGCCAGGCCGGTAACGGAAATGAGCAGAATGAAGAAAATTTTCTTGGTTCTGTTCGGTTCGAGCCTGGCCTGTCCAAATTGTCGTTCTTCGTTCTGTTCCATAACGGAATGACTAACGACTAACGGTAACGGAAAATTTGTCATTTCGTACCCATCTCTACTCATAAGATATTGGCCCATTCCTTTCTCCAAAGACTTTAGACTTTTAGATATATAACAGGGCTACATATTTAATTGATATTAGTTTATTTCCTCCTACAACGTCCATGCTCTGAGGATACAGAGAAAATGAAATGCAGTGCATTCTTGGTTTTTGGCAGATAACTTAGGACCAGGAGAAGAATGGCCTTTGCCGCTAAAACTTGGGTGTGGAATTACTCAATCACTTTTATGGGGATGGCTCAGCTTAAAATGGAGATTCCTGCCCTCCCCCAATGAAATTCCCAGTCATTTTCATTTCATAGATGGCAAGTGGATGTTTTAAAAGCAAGTGGAATGCTACCAGAATTGACTTCATTCTTTCAGCCACATGATTCACATTAGGCTCATAGTGTGGAGGACAAGGAGTAGAGCCTTTCCACCTTATGTTAAGGTTCTTATACAAATAAGACCCTCCATATCTACCTTTTTAACCAACCAACCAGCCCAACCACTTGTTACAGTCCGAGCACTCACGCATGATGTGTAGATTAACATTTAAAGTCCATCAGTAACATCAGTAAAGCCAGCCTGGATCAGTCCAACATTCAGCTCACAAAGTGGGCCATTGGTCTCCACCTAGCCATGACAGCATCTTCTATGCTACATTCTTCAGAGACTGGGATATAGGAGCACACTGCTGCTAATACTGGGGGCAGTGGATAGCCATTCTGGCTAGTAATCCTTGATAGCCACACTTTCAAGGCAGAAGCCTTCAAGAAGACATTGCATTTAAAAACCAAAGATAAAGTATAAGTCATATACAAACCCCATGTCTGTTGCTACTCTCTTCCATAGATACTTTATTTATAAAAATAATAATGGAAAATATTGGACTTCAGTTCTGATTATTATTAAAAGCATGTGTTGAGTAGAAATGCTGCACTGCTGGAAGCATCTGATACTGTTGATCTCTCTAACCTTTTACAAAGCAGCTTTTCACCATTAATAGAAAATGTGTATTAGTTCATTTTTAAGACGACTTGTTTTGAAAATGTCGAGAGCAAAACATAGGAATGGTGTAATTGTTTCTACAGATGAGAAGTTTTGAACAACACTTTAGGTAGAGTGATTTCCTCCCCTTTTCTTTCTCTTTCTGTGGAGAAATTCTATTAAAATTAAATCCAGTTTAATTATAGCTCCTCAGCAGTGTGTGTGTGCGATTTCTGATTACATCCCAGGTGGATGTGCCAGCGACTGATGTAAAATCAGTCTTTAGGCCTCTCCATTTCATCCCTTTTTAAAATTCTTTACTTGAAAAGAAATCTCTCTCATGTTTGTAGAGTCCGTACAAGCTGCCATAAATGCCAAAGTCTTGAGGATATTCTGTTTTTCATTTGAAAAGAAACCATTATGTTTGTGGGGCTAACTGTGTTTAGATCAGCTATATAGAATGATAATAACTTAGTATATTTCTTTTTCTTGAAGTAAACAAAACTAGAGACAAAAAAGGATAAGAAAAGGAAACCTTGTTTGAACGTAATCCTAAACTATTTCCTTGGTATGCATTTAGCATGAACCGTGGTGGCATTCTGTGGATAAATACACACATTTTTGCAATTCTTCATAAAGCTGTCAATAGAGTTTAGTCACTGGTGCCATGGTGATGCTTAAAACTGTTATTTAGAAGTATCTGTTGCTGATTTCAGTTGAACATAGTTCTTTGCAAATGCAATACTACTGAAAAAGTAATGGAGAGTATGAGTGCCATTACCCCCCTCCCCCCCAAGTACAGGGACAATGGGAAGAGAATTTGCCTCCATCAGCTCCAAACTCCTGGAGATAGCTTGAACTTGATTTTATTAGGGTTGGAGAGTGGGGTACTTGAAAAGGGAGGGCATCAGCCACAGCCCATCCAGGGGCCTGAGTTGCCACCAGTAGCAACCCTGGCAGTTTTATCTCTTCGTAACCCTGTTGGCATGGCCAGAGGGCTCAAGGTCTGGTGGCACTGTCAGGGCTTCAATGCAGTCCCAAGCCATCCTGTGCCTTTTAATGGTGACTTGTACTGGCAGCTGCTTAATGCTCTCTCTCTCTGCCTAGCCCCTTCTGCAACCACTGCTGGAATTCCTTTCACCTCTTGCCCGTTCAGTGTGGACCAGATGCCCTGGCAGACACTGAGGGCCCCTTCTACTTTTCCCTTGCCCCTTGGCAATGAAGACCTCCATGAGGGCCTGTGTCCAGGCGTTCTCCAAGTACATGTACTCCACATTGCTGGCCACATGAGATTTGGCTCTTCCACAGCCTCACCTCACATTTCCTCCTCCTTGAATCCAGTTGTCTGTGCATCACCATCATATTCTACAGTAGGGGCTGGACTTGAGTATCCACAGGGTCCCTTCCAGCCCAGCAGTTCAAAGGTAGTAGTAGTAGTAGTAGTAGTAGTAGTAGTAGTAGTAGTAGTAGTAGTAGTAGTAGGAGGGAGGAGGAGGAGGAGGAGGAGGAGGAGGAGGAGCAGCAGCAGCAGCAGCAGCAGCAGCAGCAGCAGCAGCAGCAGCACCAGCAGCAGCAGCAGCAGTCTTCATCTACACTGGTCATGTCGAGGATAGATTATTGTAACTCTCTTTACATGGGGCTTCCCTTGACACTTGTTCAGCGACTGCAGCAGGTGCAGAATGTGGTGGCCAGATTGGTGCTTGGTGTGGGATGTTTTGACTGCATCACCCCAATTCTGGCTCGCCTGCACTGGCTACCTGTTGCCTCCCCGAATAAGGTTCACTGTGTTGGTTTTGGTTTACAAAAGCCTCCATGGGTTGGGACCTGAGGATCTGGCAGAGCGGATCTCCCAAATGTCAGTGCTGGTCTGGTCCAGCAGAGCATTGTTGGCATTCTTGCTCTGGGTGGCCACCCTTAGGGAGGCCCATAAGGTTTCTACCCATAATCGGGCCTACCCATAATCGGGCTGGGCTGGCCTTGTGGAATAAACTACCAAGCAAGATTTTCCAAGCTGAGTCCTTAACAGCCTTTAGAAAATCATTAAAATCTTGGCTTTTCAAAGAAGCATAGAGTGATAGTAAATGTTTGTGTTATTCTCCCCTGTGTTTTGATGCTTTTCCATCACTTTTAATTTTTGTGCCTCTTTCTGGGCTCTTTATTTGTAATCTTATTGTTTCATCGTCTTCCTGATTTATTATCTGTTTGCTTTGATTTTAATTACGGTTTATGTGTTGGTTTCTATGTAAACTGCCCAGAGTTCCTTTGGGAAAATCGGTGCAGCATAGAAATGTAAAAATAAATAAATAAATTACTACTACTACTACTACTACTACTACTACTACTACTACTACTACTACTACTACTACTACTACTAATAATAATAATAATAATAATAATAATAATAATAATAATAATAATAATAATAAATGCACTAATTGTATGTTTTAGCACATGTTCTCTACCTTAGATTTTTTTAAAAGCTCCCATTTCAGATCATGGGACTATTTATGAGTCAGCTGTGTAGTTGAACATTTCCCTAAATGGTTTAAAATATATGCATCTGCAAGAAAAAGAATTCAATCAGTATAGAAGTTCTAGTGTAATGAGTTTTCTTTTTCCCTGTAGACTGCAGAATAGTCAACATGGTAGTTAATCCACTACTGATATCAAACAAGATTGTTAGGTTTGTTTTCCTTTAATTCTCTTCTGGTTCTCTTAGCTTTATCTTCTAATCTTCACATATTTGTATCAACACATTTTTGTTTGTTTATAATGTCCCCATAAGGAAGGAATGGGGTTCTTATGTTTTCATTGGAATATGTTGATTCACATTTAAGGGCAGCTCCCTTATCTGAAGTAAAAGGTCAGATAGAGACACATGAGAACTGGCTTTGATACAGAATAGAAACTAGTTTCCCACAGCAAACCATCTTCTGTGTGAGTCTAAATAAACACATGTTTTGATTAGTGGTGACAGTGAATTTTGGAAAGGAGGGAGTGTTCAGAAATGAACTCCTGATGTTTAGAACTACAAGCTACCTCTTAGCCTCCATGCCAGTCCCCCCACCTCACAAAGGCAAAAACAGGATGAGGGCCCTGCTGGGTTTGATCAAAGGCCTAACGAGCCCAGCATTCTGTTCAAAATGGCCCAGTCTCACTTTCATAAACTGGAGGGTTGGTGGGTGGGTGGGTTTGTTTCTGTTTCTACTCCTCCTCACTCCTCCTCCTCCTCCTCCTCCTATGCAGATTTGAATTATGTAAGCCCTAAAAGAGTTTGGAGGGAGAGAAAATATTTAAGGAGTGGTTTTACCGATGCCACTCTCCTAGTGAGTTTCCATGTCTGGGCAAGGATTTGAACCCAGGTCTCATGAATCCTAGTCCCCGTCCTTGTCCTAATCCTACTCTGCAGCACATCTGACTAATTACAGTATTCATGCTATCAAGCACTGAAGGAGGGGTTGCGCAGGAACATGATGGTTTTTGTTCCCCTGAAATTTTAGAATATGTAGTGTTGTGCTGAGCAAACAAGGGGCCCTATATCACATCACACAGACACAGTGTGGTGTGTGTGTGTGTCATTGCAGAGTCCTCAGCATCCTCAGCAGAGTCGCTGACTCATAATATTTTTAGCAATAACACACAGGATTTCTAAGTAAGGTATTTACACTACAAGGATGGAGATAGCAGATGGGGTCGTACAGGTTGGACATGTATGCATATTAAAACCTGTCCTAAAAAGCACTCCTGCCCTCAGGTCCAGTGGAGGATGCTCTTTTGTCACCAGTGTTCAGTTTGGCTCTTCGACCTGGAATTGTAAGCATGTGGGAAAGCTTATTTTGAGCTTTGCACCAGACTGCAACCGGGGGTGGTGGCAATCCATGGAGACAACTCTTCTGTGTTTCATCTGATTCCTGAAGGAATCATGGATTTCATTGGTTATCATTGTGGATTTCTTCATGCATCATGGTGGAATAACAGAAGCCTTTCGAATTGTGCAAGACCACGATGATAAAATAATATCTGACAAGTAGTCTAGAAGGATAGGCTCACCCCACGTTCAAGGACACTGTCACTATATCAAAGGAAGCCGTGGAGTGCACCTATGTAGCTACTCCTAATACATTTAGGTTGAATCAAGCATGTGCCAAGACCATTGACAAGATCTGTGCTAATGATGAAATGTGAACGCCTTCTGCGTCCCTGCATTGAATACACATTTAAGTGTATCGTTCCAAGACAGAATATATCCTGCAATGATTCGCCCTCCAACCCCCTTAATTAAAGTTATGTGAGTTATGAAATACTTTCCTTTATATTAAGCTCTTATTCCTGTGGAGAAATTTCTATTTGTTTTTATCTCATTTCAGCTTCAAGGTTAATCTTGGTTTAAGAATTTTGCTCACTTTGATTGCAAACGCATTGTGTTCCGTTCTGAACGGTGTGTGCCTGTGCCTGTGTCTCCCTGTGTCACGCTGTGCACAAAAGCCACTTGCTGAGGTTGTCCTCACTGTGCGTGTCAGCCTTACAGATATTATGAAAATGGTCTCTCAATAAATACACGGAGAAAAGGTGCTCAAGAGAGAATTAATCAATTCATAAATAGAAACTCCAGAATAATGGCTTATTTTATACCGGCTTGATTTTTCCCTTATGATCTTTCACTGTTATGAGACCAAACCCTAATGAGAAGTGTTCTAGTTTGAGAACTACTTTGAAAAGTTCTAATTTGCCTGGGCTGTTTACAGAATTGTTCTTAAAGTGGCTTCTGGTGAGAAGGCTGGTTCGTGGTAGGAGGATGTAATATGCAATAAATATTATTTATTGTCGTATACCACCCAGAGCAGCCCAGTAGCTAGCTAGATCTAGCATGAGAAAGGGAAGAATTTGGCTCATTTGATCTGAACTTAGAGATGGGCACGAACCGCTGGTTTGGCAGTTCATGGCAGTTCGTCTGTTGGAACAGCTGGTGTTAGGCACTTCCCAGCCCTGTCTCCTCCAATGGGCAGCCATTCAGAAGCAGCTCCCAGAGGAGGTGCAGCTGGGAAGCCGGGGCACTGCCTCTGAGTGTTCATCTACTGGAGGAGGTGGGGCTGGGAAGTGCCAAATGCCAGTATGACCAAAGAAGAAACTGGCACAAACTGCCAAACCGGTGAGACTAAACCAAATAGAGATTTATTATTATTATTATTATTATTATTATTATTATTATTATTATTATTATTATTATTATTATTATTATTATTATTATTATGATGATTAATAATAATGATGATAATAATAATGATAATTATAAAATAAAATAATAATAATAATAATAATAATAATAATAATAATAAACAATGTAGTAATTCAATTTATATACCACCCATCTGGCAGCTGCCAAATTTAGATATGAATTTCATGAACACATTAACCCTCAACTATCAAAGCTGAACATTACAAAATCCCAGTTTTTTTTACCTTGCTTAGCTCAAAATCCCAAATGGATTTGCACCTTTGCTATTGCCATTATCATCCTGCAAAACAGTCTAGTACTGTCTTTCTACTTTTGTATCGATTTCACTTTTTCTATAACTAACCTTGTCTCTTGGGCCACCAGTTGTTTAGCTTTCTGGAAAAGATATTTATTTTATTTATTTATTTAGAAAATATTAACCCCACCTTTCTCCTTGGAAAAGGACCCAAGGTGGGTTACAATAATGAGGGACAATATACAGTACAGAACATTTAAGACATATTCAAGTAAAAAACGGGTAATTTGAAGAGGCATCTTGGAACATTAAAAACAAAAGGTAACATTAGCACTACAAAGAGCACGGAAGAAGAAAAGAAAAATGCATTATGAGGGGTAAAAAGCAACATTGGAGAACACTAGTGTTCTTATGAAATCAGTCAATGCAATCATGTATGGTAAATTCATATAAAGTCACATAGAAGGTAGCAAAGCTGGGAAAAGCAGAAGAAGAGGAAGACCAAATATGGGATGGATTGACTCAATAAAAAATGGCACTGCCTTCTTGAGTTTGCAAGAAGACCTCAGCAGGGATGTTAATGTTAGGAGGACCTTTTGGAAATCACTAATTCATATGACTGCCACAAGTCAGGATGGCACAAATGGAATGTTATGTAGGATGTACTCAGTGCCATGATCATGAAAATGGCACTATCTCCATGAAATCATTTTTTGATAATGAGTGTGACTGGTCCCTAAGGCAGGAACTATTAGGATGAGTACAGTTGGTGAGGGGGGCCAATAGATTAGTTCAGGGGAGCACCTTCTCCCGATATTTTTCATAGGAGCGGAGCACAGACTTTCTATGATTTGTAGCATCAAAACATAGTATTGGAGCAGCCTTATGCAGAGTCAGACCACCAGACCACCTAGCTCAGTATTGTCTACCACTGGCTCATAGCACCTTTCCAAGTTTTCTTAACCTCACCTGGAAATGACCAGGATTAAACTGGAGACTGTCTATGTATCTGTTTGCCTCTTTCATTTCTAAGCTGCTTTCTGCTCTCCATTTCTCCTCCAAAGTCAAAGAAGTGAGGAGGTGACATTAATCAGTAGTACATTACTTTGTCAACATGGTAGCAGTTAATGCAGTTCTAGTACCCAAAACAAGGGCTGACATGAATGATCTTGTGTTCAGAGAAGTAGTAACAGTATTTTCACATTGGGTTTGATCACAAGCTTTTTAAAACCTCTTCAAGTGCCTAACACAGCGGGGCATCACTGACCTCCAAGTTCTAATTGCACTACTTACCTTCCTTATAACTTTATATTTGGGAACAAAGCATCCTTAAAGAGGTGATGTTCTAATGAGGGTTATCCTAATGGGACACAACATTGCTAAGGCCACCAAGAGTAAGCCCTGTATCAGAGAGAAAAGGAGAAGGGTTCTTTTTTGCCTCTATAATGAGGGTGAAATTCAATTTATCCATTGTATAACCCCATTTAACCATAGAAAATGTTGTTGAGCACTGAAAGATAAAATATAGATCCTATGTTCTTTCTTCCCCCACTTGATCTTTTGTGTTTGATCATAAATGCTTATTGTGAAAAAGATGTCTTATACCTCCAAGCTACACACTGTTTGCTACTCATTAGCAATTTATAAATGATATTTTCTCCCTGGTGACATATCTTTTTATATGATTCTCTAATAATAATATCCACCAATATTAAAATAAGAACATCCCCATGTATTGTGATCACCTTCAACCACATTTCCTCATGAAAATTAAATTTTAGCACACCAACTGATATTGTATGCATATATTTGTCTACTATCATTATAAATCTCCTAAGGGTTTCTATAAAATCATAGTTTTTGCCTCTGAGGTAATTCTACCTAATGCTCCAGAGCAAGAAACTAATTACATGCTGACTTTTCAGTAACTTTGATCTTTTACATACCCTACTATAGAATTTCTATAGGTAATCATATAATAATAATGCACTAAGAAGGGTGAAATTAGCCATCAACTTCTTTTATTTAAATTATATTAGCCAGCTTTATGGTGGGGTGTTTGTGTGGGGAAACCCTCACTTCATTAAGATATATTAATCGTTTATCCAGCAGTTTGCTGTTTAGAAGCAGCAACTATATAAGTTGAATATATAAAGTTTCAAACTAAAATCTAATTATATACCCTAATGTTTATAACAAATGTCTCATTTTAACACAAGGCGCTTCATTGGAATAAACTATGTGAGGAATTCTTGAAAAAATATGCTTAAGGAAGGCCAAGGATAAACGATAGTGTTGTTAGGAAATTACAGAGTTTTCTCTAGGGAAACGCTCAGTCTGTAGAAAGAGTTACCTCATTTGTATTTTCCCAATGAATTGGTTAAGTATTTCCTGTATACATACAAAACTGAAAACAATTGAAGCTTTGAGCTAAAATCAATTAGGATATGGAAAGTTTGTAGATTTTCTCCTTTGGCAGATGAGACGGCAGCTTATCATTTCAAGAGCACTGAAGGGGGAAAATGTGCCATGCTGTTTTCTAGTGTCTAAAGGCCAGATCGACAGAACACACGCCACACCGTCCTTGTACCCCTCTGGAGTGTATAAGCAGGATCTCAGACCCAAATAAGACAAGCACAATACATCTTGCCCAGTCAGTCCATCCATTATAACAAACAACAAATGAACTGGCCACATTATTTAGCTGGCTTCTATTTGTGGATGACACCACTCCCTATAACCAAATTAAAACCATTATGATACAGTATGTATATGTATATATGTATTTTGTTGGCTGGCTGTTTCATTTCTATGCCACGTTTCTTCTGCCGAAGGACTCAGGGTGAACATCAAATTGTTCTGAGATATGATTAATCTTTCCCGGGTTTTTCTGGGTACGAAGTACTCAGAAGTGGCTTGCCCTTCACTGGTTCTGGGGGTGATCTGGAAGAGTGTAGCTACTAGCTTGCCCAAGACTAAATAGGCTGGCTCTTCTGAGAGGCACCATGGGAAATGTAACTCCCAACTTCTGGTTTGGCAGCCAAACACCCGATTGGTTGAGCTAGCACATCTTGTGGTTTCTGCAGTTTATGTATGTGTACCAAAGCGTACAATTTCCCCACATGTCATTTGCAGAATCTGCATCCTAGGCTGATATGTAAATCATGTCTTAGATGTTACATTGCTTTCTTTCAGTGTTTGAAAGGTGTTCATGTTGTTGTCTTGCATTGGGGTGGAAAAAGTGGAAGGCAAATGCATCCCACCAGCCTGCCCATCCCCATTTCAAAGTACCACTGAACCCTCTAACGGACACAGGAACATTTTTGACAACTGTTAAAGCCCCCAGCACCCGTAGTTCAAAAATCCCTCTACAATCCAAAGAAAAAGGCAAAAGAGATCCATGGGCACAAATGGAAAAAACAATTAAGATGGAAGTCATCACAGAGCTCAGCAGTACACAGAACCTCCCACAATGAAGGTCTGAAGCCAAGGGATATTCTTTATTGGGTTCCACAATCAATCCAGGTCCTTCTACAACTCAAAAATCTCTCCCTCCTCAGTCTTGATTGGCTGCTGACAGCAGCTCTTGGAAGGCGATGCAGTTCAACACTTCCTGGACAACTTCAACAGGCAATACTTGAAAGTAAGGTCAAATGAAAGAGGGGGACAGGAAAGAATTTGAATCTTTCATGATTTCTCATTAAAATGAACCATTCAGATTTCTGAGACTCTTTCAGGATGACATGAAAGAACATAAAATTATTTTTTTTTATTTTTATTTTTGGGTTAACCACCTGAGGGTCCCATTCCCATCCACTAAAATTGGCAGTTCTTGTTCCCAAAATTGAGGGGGGGAGGTAAACTGACCCTGTTCAGATCACAGGCTGCCTAAGCTACTGGGTCACATACTTCAAATTCCTGGGGACATGAAGGCATCTTGATGCGCTTTTCGGCAAGACTATCTGCCTGAACACAGTAAAAGAGCATGTGAAGAACCCTCCACTAGCTCCAGCGATATCATTTCTGGTTCAAGACCAAGATGCTAAGTGCACGCACACACAGAGAGGGGGGAGGGAGGGAGAGAACAGAACAGAACAGAACAGAACAGAAAAAAGATAATACTCACAAAAAAGCGAATACACCAACAACCTATCCAGCGTGATTGATTAGTTTCACTAATGCCTGCCAAAAGGCAGCAGTTAGCAACCCCCGCCTCCCCAATCTTCTGCATTTTGCAGAAATGCATGAAAACTGAGAGGTGTTTTAAATCTTTGGGTTCAATTCCAAAGTTTGAGTCTGGGTCTTTAGTTCTAAGTCCTGCATCCCAAGCCCTAAGCCTGAGTCCCTATTAAAAGCAACTACCCCCCCTTACTTGGGTAGGTAGGTTCTGAGTCTTGGGTCAAGTCCGAGTCAATAAAACAAAAATCCACTTGAGCCTAAGTCAAGTCACCAGTGTGGCTTAAGTCTGACTTGACAGCGAGTCCTGTGACTTGAAGCCCTGCTAAAGCCAGTCTTGAAAGTGTGCAAAACCTTTCCATGGCAGTTAAAAAAAAACCACAGCCGTGCCCTTGAAGATAAACAAAGCTAAGATTTATAGCCCTAATTTTATCCCAGCCTTTTGGGATTGGCTGGATCAGATGGCTGGGTGGTTGCCCACTCTCAGGTGAATGCCGAGGAAGTGGCAAAGGGAAGTGGGACTTGACTCTTCTCTCCAATACCACAGCAGGCAGCTCCAGCCTGTTATAAACTGGCCCCTTTTATGAATGTTATGCTAGTGCAATATAATAACCATACCTCTGTCTGAGTGCCATGGATTTCCTTTTGAATGACTCAGTGCTATGAAAAGGAAACATCATGTTGTTTGTGAAACAGGGCTTTACCTTTACCACATCCCATATGTGTACCTTTGTTTGCCTAATAATACCCAAAGCCACAGAAAATCTGAGCCACACATTCACTTTAAAGCTGAACAAACAAAAAATTGTTTTGACTTATCATCAATCATGTCATGTGATCACAGGGCATATTGTGTGCAAATAGCACTTGTTTTATCTGGAGTTTCAACCTTTAAAAAATTCAAAACAGTAAAGTTGTTTATTTGACCCGGGGCTTGACCTGCCAACTTTAGCGCTGCTTTCTGACAAAGCAGGGAGAAGGAAAACACATTTTGCTTTTTCACTCTTGTGGTTGGGAAGGAAACCTGGTTTCCCGGGAGACTTTTGACGTATTCCTTACATTTGTAATTTAACAATAGGCACTTATAAATTCGTCTTTTGTTTTTAGAGAAACGAAAGGAAGATAAAGTGTTTACTTGGTGCGAGACATGGCTGTAACTCACTCATTAGAAGAAACTGCAGACACAGCATGATGTGCATTTAGCTCTGGGAATTGCATCACTTAAGGGCCCTGTGGTAGACAGATGAAGCCAGACAGACAATAAGAAATAACAGTTGGGAAGGCATACACATAAAATGTTTGCACAGATACCTATTAACAAATCATCGACTTTAGTGAACATACTGCTAATGCAGTGGCTTGGATATTTTAGTAGAGTGTGAAGGTACCTGTGTGTTTCGAATAGCACAGCTTTCTTCCTTTAAATTAATTACTATTTAGGATATTAACTTGGGGGCAGAGTTTATTTTCTCTTGGAAAAATAATTGTCAGAGTCATAGGATGTCAGTAGCCTGGGCTTGAACCCAAGACTCAGGATCAAAAATAAGACTTGTTTTCTATCTCTCTGGTTGCCGCCTTCGACCTATCCCACCCATTGCTTTCCCTCTCTCTTTCCCTTGTTTTTCCTCCCCATTGAGTCAGTGACTAGGGAAGTAATAGAACCCTTGCTTGGGTTAAACTAATCACTCCTAGAAGGGCTTTTAGAACTAGGCCAAGGGATGTGTGGGATCAGACTAAGAATCTGGGAGTTCTTGGACTTCTATAAGCCCTTGGAGTTGATAGCATAGATGATGATGAAGACCAGTGGCATCTCTAGCCCAGCTACAGTGGGAGGACCACCTATGGTGTAGCCAAGAAATGGGTGTTGCAAAGGTCCTGTGGCTGTAACCAGCCAATACACCTCATTCCAGTCCACCAATTGAAAAGGTTTTTGGAGTGAAGGAGAAACCTGGTCTTAGCAAGAGTGAAGTATTTTGTTTCCACTCTCCCCTCGTTTGTTTCACATTCATGAGGAAGGCCTCTGAGTGCGTACTGCAATTAGTACCTATAACTCTCAGTCAAGATGAGGGTATTACATGCATATAAGTGACATGTATATAGAAAGGGGGAATGTTTGTTCATTTCACTCACTCACTCACTCACTCACTCCTTGGCTTCAGATCGGGTCATTTTCAGTCAAGGCTTTTAATGATACTTCTGACACATTTCCTGCTTTAATCTTCTAAATATTTGTCCTTTGGTCATCATATTCTAATCTTACTTTTTCCCACATTCCCACCCCCTAATCCTGGGTATTCCAAATCCTCCTCATTGCACAATAATTCTGCAGCCATACCACTTATTCTATAGTTGTAGCCTTGTTACCATTTCACTTCTGGTCACATTAAAATAGTATCTGTGTAGCATCCGTGGTGGAAGGAGCAATGCTTTGGGAGGTTTGGACAGAGGGTGAAATGTTCATGTGCTCATTCTTCATGGAATTCTTGTTTAATTCCTCTTGTTCAATGAGGAATAGCCAATAGACAAGAAGTAGATGAGTATGTTCTCTACCCACAAAGGTCTATTAGGGTGGCTCAAAGACATTTTAAACGACCCGTGTCTTTTTCCCTTGCCATACCCGATTGGGGGAGGCACGGGTTGTTTAAAGCAGTTTCCCATTGGAATGCATTGCTTTTTAATCCATTCCTATGGAAAACCTTGCCATTAACAAAAAACAAAATGTTATGAACAGAAAATTTCCAGTTTGTTTCATTTCATTTTTCTTTAAAAATTAGTTTCTTTTTTGTTTCGTTCTGAAACAAAATGGAAAACAAAAATTGAAAAACTAAATGAAAAAAAATCATTTTGTGCCCATCTCTATATACTACTCGTAGTGCTGGTGCACTCCCTGAGCAGTATTTTAACATCATTATGTAAGGAACACTTTACTCCTCAATGAGATGGGTTCCTATTTTACTGACCTCAAAAGGATTGAAGGCAGAGTCAACCTTGTGTTAACTACCTTAGTCTGCTAGGATCAAACTCAGCTCATGAGCAGAGATTTGACTGCGTTACTCCATTTTAACTACTGCCATGGAGCAGTAAAATAAAAAAGAAACAATAAAAACAACATTATCAAGAGAAAGGCAGGAATAAATGAATGAATGAATTAATTAATTAATTAATTAATTAATTAATTAAACTATGCTGCTTACATACCCAGTGTGGTGTAATGGTTAGAGTGAGGGACTAGGACTCAAAAGGCCTAAAATCAAATCCCCACTCAGACATGGAAACTGCCTGGGATTGTGGATTTGATAAAATAACTCCTTACATATCTCACTTTTTGAAATCCCAATTAGCTCTACTTTAAGTTGGTTCCAACTTGAAACATATAACAGCTATATAGAAGGAGAACTGCTGATACTATACCATCATGTACAGTACCTTAAAAATTAGAATATTCTCAAAATGTATAGAAGCAGGAAGTTGTACCATCACTGTAAGGAGGAAATTGTGTCCCAAAGAAAACTATGGAATGGTTTCTTTTTAAAGGCCAGGGATTTCTGTATGTATGTAAGCTGAATCTATGTCATTATAATCTTGGGATACATACAGAGCTTGTACCAATAAAGGCTATTGCCAAGCAGATACAGATAATCATGGACAGGATGTTGCCTTGTAAGGGAACATGTTTGATGAAAAAGAAAATCATATTGCTAGGCCTCACTGCCCTTGAAATCTAACAGATCCTCCTTTCAGAGGCAAAACTACACTTGATTGCTTTCATTTCTTCTAGAAATTGGACACTTTGCTCTTTGTGTCATCGTGGTAGGCTAGATCAGAACCAGGATGACAAAGTTCCCCTTCATTCTGTCTTCCCTGCAGTTTGGTATGCAGCTAATTGTATGTGGATGAATAATTCTAATAAAGCTGTGACCTTTAATGCCAACTGTTGGTTTTAATTTTAATTCATAGGCAGTCGCCTCAGTGTGAGTTCTCCTTGGACGTGAGCGGCGGAAAGGCCACTGTGAATATTTACATTTACACACATACAACTGGCACACGCCTAGACACAAAACAAATAGAGGCACAAGGCGAGGTATCCCACGGGGTGAATTTCTTATATTGTAGATCTTTTAAAAGGGAACAGCACATTACTGGCTTTCGAATAAAATGGTATCCATTTCCAAGAATCAAAGAGAAGTCAAAAGGATGGTGGTGGTGGTGGGGGGGGGAAGAGGCATTTATAAGTAGGAAGCAGCCCCCACAGCTCATGAATAGACTAATTATGTGACAGCCCCACAGGCAAATGCAAAGTTAGCAGCACAATTGCCTTCCGAACTCACAGAGGGGTCAGACTCTACCCTTGGAATATTATCTTCTGTAGAAGAACACCTGGGCCCTGTACTTAACAGGGCTATTCAAAAAACATAACAAGGGGCAAATAGGAGGTAGTAACAGCTGTTCAAAGCACATGGAAACTTGCCACCACGATTATTTTAAAGATTTCTGTCTCCAAGGTTGTTTTCTTTCCTCTTGCAGAGGACTCAGAGGTGTGTGTGTGTGTGTGTGTGTGTGTGTGTGTGTGTGTGTGTGTGTGTGTGTGTGTGTGTGTGTGTGTGTGTGTGTGTGTGTGTGTGAAGCAGAGTGCTGTCCAAAGGTTGCTTATTCTAGTACCCAATGGCTGAAATCAAGCCATTGTCATAGAAAGATGCCAGTAAGACTTTTTCAGATGTCTTTTGAAACAAACATATTAAAGCAGTATTTTAATTTGAACAGGGAAAATCTGTTTTTGAGATGGAACTAAGTGTCAATCAGGACCATTTGATCTCAAGATTATACGTTATTGAAATCTGATACTGAAGGTGAACAGGTTAAAGAGTGTATGATCAAAGGGGGCAACAATTTTGGGTATAATATTCAAGTAGAACAGTGGGAGGGAATGTGGAAGTATGGACTGAAATTCACAAGGAGTTATAATCTTAAAGAAAATTTCTACAAAATGATGTATAGGTGGTATCTAATGCAAGAGAAACAGTCCAAGATGTATAAGGGAATTTCCAATAGGTGCTGGAAATGCCAAGAGAATGAAGGTACTTTCTACCATATGTGGTGGACATGTGGACTGGCAGTAAAATTTTGGAAACATATTTATTCTCTAATGCACTTTAAAACAAAACTGTTTTATTAGGTTTGATAGACAATCAGACAGAAAAGAACAAAGTGATTCTTATGAGATATTTTACAACAGCTGCTAGGCTTCTCTATGCACAATACTGGAGAAACTACCCTTAGTAGAAGACTGGTTACTTAAGGTGTTTGAACTGGCAGAAATGGCAAAATTGACAGCATTAATTGAAGATAGATCAATGATTAAATTTAAGTGTGTTTGGAAACCTCTATTAGACTTTGTGTTAAAAAAGGGAATGACAATTTGTTGGTTTGTGGCTTTGATTTCTAAGATTTACTTAAAAGACTTGGAATGCGATTTGCTATAATTCTTTTTGGGTTACTGAAGGATAATTTGATAAATTACTGTAATGGTGGGTTAGACAAAGAGGTGATGGTATGCGCCAAATCATGTATTAATTTGTATTTAACTGATTTGCTTCCACTTAACCCCATCCCCTATGTACCCTTGTATATAAGAAATATTTTTTAAAACTAGGAAAAACTTCTGAATGATGGCCATTGTCTTACAAAATGTGCCCCATCTGCATAACTCTGATACTAGTAAAAGGTGTGATCCATTTGAGAGAACCCTACACTTTAGTTTATTCCTTTGACAGACCTTCCACTCCCAGCAAAAGGAAGTTGAGGTTGCTTGTTTCCCCAACATGGTTCTTTCCATGTGTGTGGGAAAGCAATTCCCATCATCCCATTGGCCATGCTAATATTAGGATTATTTGGTGTTTCATACTATCAGGATATAATGGCTTCCTACAGAGCTTGTGACTATTGAAGAGAATATCCAGGTTAAAAACTAATAAATTAATAGGCAAAAAAGAGAGAGACATTACTCAGTATGATATCAAGTGATCCATTGATGTGTATAGTAGGAGGGAAAATACTCTTCTAAACATATCTTCAAAAGACTCTCTAGAACTACCTTCTGTGTACATAAATGTGCTCAGGTAGGCATTATACTGTAATCTTAGAACTGCAGAGCTGGAATGGAGAGACCAGGAGCGGTTGTTCTCTTTAGTAAGGTGTAGGGACAAGCAGGAAGTGGCCTCAGAAAGGAGGAGGAAGGAAATAAACCAAAGAGTACCAATTTACATATGTGCATTCTGTGATGTCAGGTCAGAACTGACTTATACCGACCCTAAAAGGGCTTTCAAGGTTAAGAAGATTTTTAAGGAGTAGTTTTCCTTGTTCCATTCTCCCAGTGAGTTACCATGGCCAATGGGGATTTGAACCCTGTTCTTAGAGTCCTAGCCCTTCACTGTATCCACTGCAATCCACCAATCTACATACAGATTTTAAAAAAGAGAGGGGGAACACAGTTGGGTATATCTGGCTATTTACTTATCCATTTCCTGCCCTTCCTGTGATGGGTTATTTGCAACATAATTTGTTGGCCTATTACAACTATTGATGACAGTTGTAATGTGATCTATTCTAAAAGGTAACAGTCAGAGAAATCTGTAACACTGGAAGGAGTCCTGATTATTTGTTTTGTTTTTCGAACGGAATCTACCAGTTTGTTTCTCCTTGACTTATGGCAGTCTCATCCCAAGATAAATACCCTTATATATACAGTGGTACTTCTGATAACGAATTTAATTCATTCTCTGAGGCAATTCGATATCTGAAAATTTTGTTATCCGAAACGCTGTTTCCTTTTGAAATGAATGGGAAACCGATTAATCCATTCTGGAGGACTGAAAAAAGGCAAAAAGCTAGGGTTTTTTCTCTCTCCCAGACCTCTTTATAAAATGCACTTTAAAGACTTGCACTGCTAGAACATCCCCATAACACTGCCCCTGCAGTACAATGTAAACATGGACAAAAGAAAGCAGCAAATTCTACCCCTAGCCTGTTCTCACCAAAACTGCAATGCAAAGCAGTTCAAAGATCTCCTGCCCTAACCTCAGTGCAAAGCAGTTCAAAGATAAATAAAACCAAGCTCCAAAATAAATGCCTGGTCATTCCCGCCAAACACACAGAAAAAAGCCAGGATGGTTCTCAGCTCACCCCCCTGCATTGCAAGAGAAAGCAATGGAAATAGACAGGAAAAAGCAAGGAAACCTCAGCTCCCTACCTTTCCAAGTTCAAAAGGTCCAAATCCCTTAGCAAAAAGTGTCCCGAATGACTCTCAAACACCATGAAAAAAAATGCTCTAACTCCTCCCACCCCTCCACAAACTATGGGGGTGCAATGCATCCTGGGTACACTTTTTTTTTCCAAGGCATAACTGTATTACTGTATGTACATCAGTTAAGAAGCATGGATACACACACACACATATAATTTGTGGGTTAATTCTTTTAAAATGTTGATGCAGAGATCCATTTTTTATCCTTCACTACTTCTGAACATTTTCCAGTAGTGATGTATGGAAGTGAAAGCTGGACTATAAAGAAGGCTGATCACTGCAGAATTGATGCTTTTGAGCTGTGGTGCTGGAGGAGAGTCTTGAGAGTCCCCTGGACTGCAAGGAGATCAAACCTATCCATCCTGAAAAAAATCAACCCCGAATGTTCACTGGAAGGACAGATTTTGAAGCTGAGGCTCCAGTACTTTTCCAAGGACTCCTTGGAAAAGTCCCTGATGTTGGGAAAGGCAAAAGGAAAAGAGGATGGCAGAGAATGAGATGGTTGGACGGTGTCATCGATGCAACCAATATGGATTTGACAAAACTCCAGGAGGCAGTGGAAGATGGGAAGGCCTGGCGAGCTCTGGTCCATGGGGTCACGAAGAGTCAGACACGACTGAATGACTGAACAACGACAACGTCTGAACATTCTGAACATTTTGAAGTGGAAGAGCTTCAAATTAAACCTGAGCACATGCAACCTTTATAACTGACCTGAACTTAGTACATTTTGGAGGGAGAATGTATGAGACCACTGTACGTAGGGGAAGCCATCTTTTACCCTGAATGTTGCTTATCCCTACTCTAAAGACTTTTGACTTGGTTTTTGTTCATATATTGTTATATACATTGTATTGCGTGGTTGCTGTAAACTGCCTGGAGTTCCTTCAGAGGATTGGTGATATACAACTGTACAAATAAATAAATAAATAAATAAATAAACAAATAAATAAATAAATAAATAAATATTTTATGCTGTTTGAACAAATTTGTCAAGAGCAGTGATCCCCAACCTTGGACTCCAGTTCCAGGAAGCCTTCACTACCAATTGGGCTGGCCAGGGTATCTGGGAGTTGCAGTCCAAGGGTTACTCATTGCTCTAGAGACATTGCTTGGCATGACAGATGCCTTGTAAGCAACAATATGAGGCCCGACATTGTTCAAGTGTGGCTCTTCCAGAATTAACAAGCACAGATTTGATAAGCGTGAATGGAACACCAGCATTGTTACTAGCTTAGAAATCACAGAAGTTAACACTAGTGAAAGTTATGGATTGTTTTGGACCTTGTTGATAGCCATCTTCCAACGTCTGGAGATCATTCACTTGAAAAATTAAGCAAGGCCCTAATGCCGAAACCTTAGGAAGAACTACTTCATAGTAAAAGCTTCTCAGCAGTGCAACAGCCTGCCTTAGGAAGTTTTCAAATACAAACTTGAGGGCCATCCCTCGGGAGCTATAGTTTTCAATTTCCGGCATTGGCCAGGGAGGTGGACTTGGTATTCCCTCCAGCTCTTCAGTTTTATGATTCTGTGATGGGGTACAACCATGCTAGAGAGAACTGCTGGATAGTTCAGTCATTTTGGCATCTGGCTGCGGAGTCAGAGCATGGGTGTTCAATTCCTCCCTTTGCCTCCTTGGTAGGGCTGTATTCAGTGATCAGTTGGGTCCCTTCCAGCCCTGCAGTTCGTTAATGATGATGATGATGATGATGATGATGACGACGACGACAATGACAATGACAATGACAACGACGATGACAACGACGACAACAACGACAATGACGTTCCTTGTGACCTTACTTTCTTTGTTAATTTGCATATGGTAAACTACACTTCTGTTACATGAATATTCATTTCTTTTTTCTTTTTGCATTGACATTTGCATTTGCTGTGCTAGGATCCATGACTATCATGCGGTTTCAGAATTTATAATCTAATTCAATTCATGATTAATTTCTGAGAGAATCTGAAGTGATTCAGTATGTGTGCTTTTAACTAAAATAATATTTTGCTAGCTACTAATGCCCTTATGAGACAAAGTAATACCATTCCATGTTCATCTTAATTAACCAACATTAACCATCATTAGACTTTTATATGGTACAATGCACATTACTTTATAACATCAACTCAGATCTCATCCAGCTAGATTATAATGCACAATATCAATCATGGCTTTCTCTCAGCTTTCCTAACACCTAGCTCTGATTTTAAAAGTTAAGGTCAATGTTAAGTGTTACACTTCAACTGAAAAAGGTAAAATCTATGTTAATTAACAGTGTTAATTAAATGTTAATCAGTTAAATGAAAGCATTTTTCATCCCTTTCCCTGCTAAATTGTGGTCAGGTAACCTTGCATACATTGTTGGCGATGTCAGTGGAGTATGTCATCACCCATGGGAGGGAAGCTTGTGACAAGTGCTACTGCCAAGATAAAACAAATTGCTTATCTTGTGCAAATGGGACTGAATTAAAGGGAAGCCCAATGCCCCAACCTGTACAAATGGAAAATTGCAATCAGCCGTACCAGTGAATGTTTCTGTTATGTCAGCAAGGTTTCTTCTTCTCCTCAGATTGACTGCAGAGTACTGTGTCTATGGTGCCACTTTGAACACATGCACATTCTCTGATTTTGCAGTTCAAATAGGGCTGGACATCCTTGGTATTTGGATTAGAGACGATTAGCAAGTAGACAAAGATCAAAGTAGGGTTGGGCAGGAAACGATTTGAAGCCACCTGCTGGCCTTCAAAGTTGATGAGACTGGGCTAGATTGACCAATGGTCTGACTCAGTGGCAGAAATCCTACCGTGCAACTTAAGCCATATAAGGCCGATGGCATCTTCACCAATGGCAACTTTTTGAAAGTTATAAATGTGTTGGGTGCCAGAGGATTTGGGGGTGGGTGGGAGAGTGGGTCTTTAATTTCCAGAAATTGATTTTGGCAAGATAGTCTTGCTACCACTAGTTATTTTCAGAAATTAAAGAATTCTGCACCTCAAGACCCTTGGGAGGGAGGGGGCTGGAGATTTTTAACATCTGAAAAATTGGCATGGCTGATGATGTTGTCAGCTTTAGGTACTGTAGCTCTCAGCAACAAGAACCTCGGCATGTGCAATGCAGCTTCCTATGTGCCATGTTTCTATGATGGTGAAAGCCATGGCCATCCAACATTATATGCAGCTATAATTCTGACATTCTCCAACCAATAGATCTGAGTGCATGTCACAGACACTGTTTATTTTGCTTCATTTAATGGGACCTAAATCTCTTTAATAAGATTTAAATGAAGACCCAATGTGCACCCAACCTTTCATTGCTGGTGGAGTAGGGGGTCCCAGGTCGCAGACTTGCAGCTGGCTGCAGAAAGGCTGCAGAAAGTCATAGAGGCACCCACCTTTGACTCTGCAGAGTCTGTAGATGCTGGAAAACGGGAGTTCCTCCTGCTAGTTTCATGATGGACAGCAGTGAAAAGAAGTCATCTGCTAGCTTTCCATTGGCCAGCAGGGGAATTCAAAATTAAGAAGGAAGTTTCTACTTGTGGTGCAGTGGTTTAACAGCTGTACTGCAGCTAAAACTCTGCTCACAACCTGAGCTCAGTCCCAGGTAGCGGCTCATGGTTGACTCAGCCATATATCCTTCTGAGATCAGTAAATGAGTGCTCAGCTCACGGGGGTGGGGGATGTGTCACCTGCAAAAATAAATTATAAACCATCCAGAGAGTGCTTTAACCACCATGGGGCAGTATATGACCAAGAACACATTTTTGGGCACTGCCTCAGGCCCGTGCTGGGATGGATGAGGGAATATAGACTGAGGCTGAACCTGGGCAAAATGGAGATCAAGATGCCTTGGGTCCCTTTGGGGGAGAAAGGTGGCATAAAAATAAAATTTATTATTATTATTTATATGGATTGGTCCTCTGGCTCTTTCTGGATTGGAAACATTCTCCTCTTTTTTTGGGGGGGGGTTGACTCTCCACGCAAAGGATGAGGTTCACAACCTGGGTGTGACCACATGCTTTCCAGAGAGGAGATATGTTAGTCGATTGTCATACAGAGGAGGAGCAGAATAAATTCTTGATCATCCCAGTTTGCAGATATAGAATAAGAGGCTCAAGTTACAGAAACCCAGATTTTGGTTGAATATCAGGGAAAAAAAACGTAACAGTTGGAGCAGTAAAACAATGAAAACCAATTGGCTTGGGAGGCAGTGTGTCCTCCAACATTGGAGGCATTGAAGAGAAAAGTAGACAACCATCAGGCAGGTAACCTTTGTATTCTTGCATTGAGCAGGGAGTTGGACTTTAATGGCCCCTTTTATGCCAATGATTCCAATAATTTTATAATGCCATTATTCTTTACATGAATCAGAATGGCTTTCTATTGTTCCTGTTTAAAACATCAGCATTTGCTATGTTAAGAACGAACTTCCCACTACAATTTCTAGATCAGGAGATGATGCATAGAGGAAATAATCTACTTACCTTATTTTAGCATACCCTTCCCCATCCATTCTTGCAGGGATTTACTTATCTTTAAACTACATCTGCTATTTTACATGACTGACTGTCATTATGACAGTTCCTATTTTTGGCCTAAAGTATTTGAAACTTCTGGCTGCTGAGATGATGCGTTTTCCTCTGGAGGTGAATTCATGCAAAGGGAAATTTAACCATATGTTAGGCCAACGATCCTGAGTTTCTTTTCTTCCGTTTTAAATTCTTCTCCCACTGTAGATGCAGCCAGTGTGGTATACATCCCACTTGCCTAACTAGATTCATGAGCTTCAACTCTGTCCCTTCTGAATGATATGCATTTCTGCCTCATGTACTGAAACAAGAACAAAGAAGAAGCCTTGCACTGAATGAGTTGTAAGATCTGACTGCATGAGGATTCCACTACATTAAAGGGCATTGTTAGTGATAGGGTAAAACTTACGTAGCCTGATGTCCTGAATGTAGCAAACATTGTAGATTCCTTCTGAATGGGAGGGAGGCTGCCCATGCCGAAGCCTTATTCAAGCATGAAGAAATCTGAATGAACTGCCCCACCTGTCACTGTTTCATTTATGAGTGGTGATGAGTTTGAAGAGAAGAGGTTGCTAGCCACTTCCCTGCCACTGCTCATGAGAAGGAAGTAATGACAGAATAGATGGGCCTACGCTGTCTTTTCTGAACATGTTCAGAATCTTAGCATTTTAAATGCCTGAACAGAGCACTCCTAACCACTGTCAGTACATCACTTCTTGGCTCTCAAGTTTGACAAATGAAACCAACAACAATGAACTCACATGAGATTTTATAAATATATAAAAAGTTTTTATCAAACAAAGTTATTTTGGATTTGTAAACCAAGTGGTGGCTTATAATGCTTGGGAATCCATAAAATACAATGAAGAAATTTGTATTAGTGTGATACGATCAAATATATGATATATAATAATTTAAATAAAACCATCAACATCCAACTGAAAAAGCCATACAAAACCAGCATAAAATTCACTTTTAGAAAAACCAGTTGTGATGGTTCTCTCTTTCTTGGCAGGCACTGTTATAAAGCCAAGATGCCTCCTTTTTATCCCGGGTGCCTATAGATTGTTTCTGCACATGACATTTTGTATAAAACTGTTGAAAAGGTGGAACTAAATTGCAGGAAAAAAACTGCAGACATTTTGTTCTTACCCTATCACCTTTAGGATGAGGAGGAATTATTGTATTCAAGCCAGTTGCGAAGGTGGAAAACCGAAAGATCACTTTTCTGTGTAAGATATTTGGCTTTATGGCTTTGAGCCAAAAAAAAACCCTGGAGGTTAATTTTTCTTCTGTGGGAAGGGCCAGGACTACAGATTACCTGATTGGAATTATTTGCTTTAACACATTGATTACTGGACAAAATTATTTGTCATTTGGTTTGCCAGATGTCAGATGTAATTATAGTGGTTTATTCTGATCTTAAGGCCTATTTATATTGCTTTTTTTGGGGGGGGGAGACTAAGCTAGGATAGAAGTCTTTATTCAAAGAGGAGCATCATTCTTTCAAAACAATTCAGGGATAAGTCCTTGGTATCTCAAAGGGAACATTGTTGAACCAGGCACTAAGCTCTAGAAAGTTCTCTTTCTCTTCATCTAATTGATGATGCATGCCATTCTGAGTGTTGTTTTATAAAAAAGAATAAAGAGGAAATTATTTCAAAAATGGCAGATGGCACAATTCAACTCCCCAGAATCAAGGACAATAGAGTGGAAGTCCACTGAATCAACAAAAAAGTTTGTTTACTCTTCAATTTAATTACATTTTATTGCAAGAGAGAAGGAAGGCAACAAACACATAATTCATTTACCACAACTGTTGACTTTGCCTTCCTTTCCTTTCACAGTTGTAATGGGCTCCATCTATCACTTGCTAGCATTCCAGAGAGGGGCCAATATGGGCATAATGGTCGCAGGTCAGGTACAGGGAGTGTATTGGAGTTACTGCTGTTCCTGGAGAAGCTGAGGGGTTGGACTAAGTACCCGTGCACGCAAATATCTAGATTTCCAGCTGGAGAGAGCATGGCTGAGCTACTGCAGAAGACGTATTTGAACGCTAGATGCATCACAGTGTGAAAGAAAGACTTGGAATTCACAGTAGAGTCAAAATTCCACAAGGAAGTGGCACACACATGCATGCCCCCCCACACCTCCCTTCATATTCATGCCCTCCCATCCACATTACATGATCCTGCCTGTGAGGTGTTGTGGGTAAAGGCTGAAGTGAATAAAATTGTGGCCGTATGGCATGGGGAAAAAAAATATCACAAAAGCACAGGGATTGATTCTTTTGATGATCTTTTAGAAAGCCTACTTGTATGTTGGTTATGTTTGGAAAACAGAACTTTTCGGAACAAAGAACCATTGACCAAATCTCTCTGATATGTTTAGAACTCATTGGATGGAGAAGTGAAATTGAAGAAAGCAAAGAATACAAGCTACTGGTCAATCAAGTGAAAAATACACCTATGAGTCTCTCCCATTCTAATATTTGTTCCCCCACCACTACCTCTATGATGTTTAAATAGCATTCAGCTTGCCCTAAATGAGTTCTCCAGAACCCTTAATTTTCTAATGGCAGAAATGGAACAGGCAAGGCAGCTACGCAACAGAAATGAGGGCCACCGCCCGTTGCGAGGGTTACATTACAACACATGAGAGAGTGGACTGTTTGTTTTTGAAAGGTTTTAAATATTGTTTCTTTATTTTTCCCTGTGACTCTTGAGAACTCTGGCATTTGACTAATTTACCGTGTGTTTAAGGCTGGTAGCAATATTGGAAAAGAAATACGATAATCGCAGGCTGCCACAAAGCATTTCTGTACCTCGTGTTCTTTTTCCAGCTCTCATTTCACATGTGTTGGTTCAATGGAATATTCAATAGACATTTATAGGAAATAAATTGAGAGATGGATGTAAACCATATGGCATCTGGAGGTTTATTTGTAAAGCTCTCGCATCAAAGCTTTCTCCAGATCACACCATATTAGCTATGTTTTTCCAGTCCGGCAGAATAAGGAAGGTAACCACAGACTTCCTTGATGGAAAACACATGAACACCAGCGCTGATTCTGAATAGCTACCTAGAAGAGCTGCTCAAGAAGCATCATTGGAATAATATGGCTCTTAAAGTGCAAGATGGATTGTTTAGGCATGCATCTGACCCTAAAAGCCCAAGGTCCTCGCATGGATCTCCCACCAAGATGTTTCTTTGAGGATTGTTATCATCTCTACTGTGCCTGTCACTACACATCATTTGAGGGATCAGAGCTGTGATTTTTTCCCCTGTCATGTGCCTGGCCTACAAGCACAGTGTAGGACATAAAAGAATTAACATGAGGGTGTAGCTGATTTTCTTCCAGAAATACTTTTGGTATATTTATATGCTCATTCCCACAGGATGCCTACATGTTTGTATGGAATGTGCCAGTCTGTTCGTGATGTCCAGAAGTCTGTTTTCCACCAGCATAGCAGTTCCAGAAGAGCTGAGAAGTTTGTTTGTTTGTTTAAAACATTTAGCGGCCAACTTTCTCCAAAAAGATTCAAGGCAGCTTACAGTTTTAAAAGTAACAAAGTTAAGAGCTAATAATAAATCATTATAATATTTTAATATAAACAAATATATTAAGACTCATGGTTGACTCAGCCTTCCATCCTTCTGAGGTCAGTAGAAGGAGTACCCAGCTTGCTGGGGGTGAGCAATGTATAGCCTGCATTACTGTAATTAAAATTGTAAAACCGCGCAGAGACTATTTGAAGGGGTATGGGGCAGTATATAAGCAGAACACTTTGCTTTTGCTTTGCTTTTATTGTGGAGCCACTGCTGCAGAGAAGCCAAAGCAGGAGGGAGTGCCGTCTGCCCCTCCACCTCAAGAGACTCAGGATATCAAAAGGAAACCCAACCCTGCAGGGGAAGGGGTTAAAACAGACATTCAAGCCTGTGAAGGGCAGGTAGAGAGGGTGTTGCCTCAGTTAGAAAGATTGAGGGGGGGGGAGAGAGAGGGGATGGGAAATTCAAAGGAGGACCTAATGGTAGGAAGAACAGGGTATAAAAGAGAGAACCCTCACATCCTCCTGCCAGGTTGCCAATGGGTGTGGATGGAGGATCCAGACACTGGCAATTGGGAGAAGATGATGATGCCAGGTGGAGAGGCAGAGAAAAGGTAACATTGGCTAGGTTGTTCCTACTGGGGTGAAGGGGAAGCCCGTGAGTATAGGAAGAAAAGAAAAGAAATACATCTACAATTAGAGAAAGAATGTAGGGCGCCATGGCGTGATTGCGCCAGGCGCCGCCGCTTTGCCCTCCCCCCGCCGGAAGCCCGCGAGACCTACCTCTGTCTCATGCGGCGAGAGTTGGGCGCAGCCCATAAAGGGGCTGGCCCACGTGGTCAAGGCCTCTTCGTCGGCCAGATTCTGGAGGGGAAGGAGCTCTCACTGGCTGTGTGATCGTCCACCATTTTGGCCATGTGGCAGTCATGGCGGCAGCAGTCGGAGCTCTGGGTGTCTGGAAGGAGGACGGGCGGCTACCTTCTGGTGTTGTCAGAGAGCAGGGGGCGGGAGTGTGGCAGTTCACTGCCCCCCGGAGGTTTGGAGGCGGTGGGCGGTGTACCACCGGAGCGGCGGGGACCAGTGGCAGCTCGTGTTCTGACGGGTGTGCGAGCCGTAGCGGGCCCCAGTATCACAGCAGCGGTTGGGAGAGGGCCTCGGAGAGGACCCGTCGCGGGCTCTGGGGCATGGAGGATTGGTGGGAGCGTGGTGGCTGGATGGGCCGGGGCGGTCCGGGCCTGCCACTAGCCGCTTGGCGCGCCTTGCCTTGATTCAGGGTTGTGGGAGGGCCTTGCGCTGAGGGCCGGGGCCCCGCTTGTGGGTGGGCCTGGGGATCTGAGGGGTGAGACAGGCCCACGGCCATCTCTGAGTCCATCTCTTACCGCCCAGCTTTGCCTCCAGTGGGGCGGCGGGCCTTGGCGTGGCCTGTCCTTCACTCGCCCCCCATCAGCAATCCCTCCCCCCTCCCTACGTGCAAGAGTGCAGGCCTTGTCAGCGGCCTGCGAGGGGACAAGGTTGTGTGGGTGTTCCAGGGCAGTGTAGGGTGGTTCACCTCCGGGTGGGATCACTGAGGGAGGCTGGTAAACAGTGAGGGCCTGGGTTTCAGCAGCTGATGGCTCCCAGGAAGGCTACTGGTGGGTCTAAAGGGAAGCAGCCGGCCAAGAGGTGGTGTGTGGAGTTGTCTTCTGACTCTTCCTCGGATGAGGGGGAGTGGCCCATCTGGAAGCAACTCTCGGATAAGATGGATGCCTTAGACAGGGGGTCGGGGGTGCTGACCACTTGGGAGAGGGCCCATCCTCTAGCAGGGACATGGCACGGCCTTCGAGATCCAGGCGGAAGGCCAAGCTCAAGGACTTCACCACACGTATGATGGCACGTATTGATTCATTTCAGCAGCAGACCATGGCGGCTGCAGGGCCAGCGGTGGCCCAGGACAGAGCACGGAACCCACCCAGTGCAGCACCAGAGGCGGTTTGAGAGGGCCAAGCCGAGGCGATGGCTGAGCAGAACCAGGCAGCGTAGGACCCTGTGAGGACGTGGGACTGGCTGGTCCCAGGACCAGGGCCCAGTGCGAGGTGTGATCTGGGTACATAGGCGGTGGACCCTCAGCCTATGAACAGTGAGTTGGCGTGCGCACCGGACACCAACCTGCATGTAGAGTGGCCATGGGGGGCTCAGGGGACTCCAGCAGGAGGTTGAGCAAGCACTGGGGCCTTGGGGGCAGGGGCCCAGTCAGCAATGGGGGCACGTGCGTGTCCTGGCCATGGGACCTGGGCGGCCACCCAGGCATCGCCGGGCGCGGCCCCACCGCAACCACACCAGGTAGGCATGCTCCCCCCACTGCCCGCAGGAGCCGTCTGTTGCCTGGCGCCCCCACCGGCTGGGGCGTCTTGGCAGGGGCCGCAGGGGACAGGGCGTGCTTGTGGGATGGGCATGGTACCACCGTGGCAGGGACCCATGAAGATCGGAATGGTGCCTGAGGCTGGAGCAGCACAGGTAAATGCAGCCCCCTGGGGGGCGCCCCTGGTATATGCTTGGGGTCCCTTATATGGCTCTTCCATACGCAGACTATGCCTCCCCACTGGGGGACCACTTGGCACAAGTCACTAGGGAATGGATCTGGCGGGGCGATTATATTGACATCTTTGGGTTGCTGAACAGGGAACTGGATACTAAGGAATTGGAAAAAGAGGATGCTAAGGACAGGGAGCGGAGATTGCACCGCAAGCTGGAGTGTTCCTGGGCCAACTGGCTGCCAGCATTCTCTATTTACATGTCTATAGTCCTGCATGCCCACCCGTGGAGGGCGCAATTGCTTATAAAATATCAGGACATGATATATAAAGCGTTCGTGGATTTTCCAGGTTATGCGTGGCTCATGTATGACGAACGTTTCAGAATGAAGGTGGCCACGCAGCCACACTTGAGGTGGGACGAACCATACCCTCCTCTGTGGTTGCAATATATGACTCCAGTGCACCCAGCGTTGGGTGACAGGTTTGACAGCGGGCACATCATTCAGTGGCAAAACACTGCGCCCTCTGCCCACCCTGTGGCGGGCCAGCAGGTTCAACCCTGGCTGGTCTGCTGGGATTTCAATGGACAGGGATCCTGCAACAGGGCGCAATGTAGGTTTAAACATGACTGTTCAGTTTGTGGGGCGCAGCACCCAGTGATCAGTTGCCCAAGGGCCAGAGGACCAGCAGGTAAGGCCAGGGACGGGGGGCAACCAAGGAGACCAGCGCCCGGGGCGGTACCCGGATACCCGGTACCCGGTACCCAGATAGAGAGGCAGCCCAGTTCTTACGGGATGGTTTTGCAGTTGGGTTTCATATTCAGTTTGAAAGGGTGAGGCAGCCCCTTCGGGCTCACAATCTTAGGACCCTACAGGGGATGGAGCAGGTGGCACTGGAGAAAATCAATAAGGAGGTCACGGAGGGGAGGGTCTTAGGTCCATTTGCAGCACCTCCCCTCTGCGGGTGTCCCCCTTGGGGCTGGTGCCTAAGAAGGCGGCCAGGGAATTCCGGCTCATCCAACACCTGTCATACCCAGAGGGTGGATCAGTCAACGACGGCATCCCGCAGGATCTCTGTTCAGTCCGGTACACCTCCTTCGACGCTGCAGTGAGTATGGTAAGAGCATGCGGGGCAGGAGCCGAAATGGCTAAGTGTGACATCAAGTCAGCCTTCCGGCTCCTGCCTGTTCACCCTGATGATTTTGACTTGTTGGCTTTCCAGTTTCAAGGTTTTACTTAGACAGGGCACTCCCGTTTGGTTGTTCAATATCTTGTGTGACTTTTGAGAAGTTCAGCACGTTCATGGAGTGGGAGTTAAGGCGCAGAACAGGTTCGTTGGGAGTGGTTCATTATTTAGATGACAACTTATTTTGTGGACAGAAAGGGTCAGGGGCCTGTGGCTTTCTCCTACAGGCCTTGCAGAAGATGCCTGCAGAGTTGGGCCTCCTGCTTGCGGAGGACAAAACTGAGGGTCCAGCCACTACACTAACATTTTTGGGAATGGAAATCAATTCCTGGGAGCAGACTTGCCACTTGCCAGAGGACAAGCTGGGGGAATTACGGAAGCGAGTGGCGGCTCTGCTGCCCCGCAGGAGTGTGACATTATGAGAGCTCCAGGAGCTGGTTGGACATCTGAATTTTGCTTGTAGAGTGGTGGTGCCTGGTCGGCCATTCATACGCTGCTTCTGCACTGTGATGCAGGGGCTGTGTAGGCCTACGCACAGGGTAAGGGTCTCAGCTGGAATGAGGGAGGACCTGCGGATGTGGCAAAAAAATTTTTTTGGTTGAGTTTAATGGGGTGTCCTTTTGGAGGTCGGAGATATGGATGGGGGCTGACTTCCAGGTCCAGACAGACGTGGCGGGCTCCCTCGGCTTCGGCATATACTGGAAGGGTAAATGGTGTTGTGGTACCTGGCCCCAGCAGTGGGTGTGGGCAGGAATAACGTGGGACCTGAATTTTCTGGAGCTGTTCCCCATTGTGGGGGCACTCTGGATCTGGTCACGGGACTGGGCTAGCTCCATAGTCTGATTCTGGTGTGACAATATGGCAGTGGTGCACACCTTAAATAATTTAACATCCAAATCGGAGAGGGTTATGGGGTTGGTCCGGGAGCTGACACTGCGGGCACTGCGGTTCAATATTGTGGTGCGCGCGCGCCATGTGTCGGGCCTAGATAACAGCATAGCTGATGCTCTCTCTCACCAGCAGCTCTACCGTTTCAGAGCGTTGGCTCCGGGAGCGGACGATCTTCCCGAGCAGCTGCCAGAAGAGGTATGGCAGGTTGGCGGGAGGAAGCTGATGGGGCTTTAGAGCTGGCCCTGGCACTGAGAACCCGCAGGGGGTACGGGGTGGTTGTTAAAGAATTTTCAGAGTTTAGGGAGCTAATGGAATTGGCAGTACTTGGTGTTCCTGAAGTGCAAGGGCCTGACCCCGGGGGCAATGCAAGGTAAATTAGTGGCCCTGGCATTCCACACAAAGGCACGGGGATGGGATGACTTCACTAGAGACTTTAGGATAAGAAAAATGCTGGAAGGGTGGAGCCGTGTTCGGTGAAAGGCTGGGGATGACCGCTTCCCATTGACCCCAGACATATTAGCAAAGATGGGCAAGGAGTGGCGGGGTATCTGCCGGGATGAGTATGAGCAGGCCTTAATGCGGGCAGCATCCCTGGTTGCCTTCTTTGGAGCATTTAGGATTAGTGAACTGGTTGCAGCTGGAAAGTTCGACACTTCACGGACAGCTTTGCAGGTATCGGATCTGAGGTGGCAGGAGGGCTCTGTTGTTTTCTGGGTGCGCCAGTCTAAGACAGACCAACTGGCAAAGGGCCAGCAGGTAGTATTGGGGCCTTGGTCCGCGGTGGACATTTGCCTGGTGGCAGCCATAGAAGCCTATTACAGAAGCTGGGTATGGTAGGTGTTAAGTTTGGCACCCATTCATTTAGGATTGGGGCAGCATCTACAGTGGCTGTGTTGGGTTACGGGGCCCGGGCCATCCAGAAGTTGGGGAGATGGTTGTCAGCGCGATACAAAACTTATGTACGCCCCCTCCCGATGTGCTAATGTTGTGGTTTTGTTTTTGTTCCTCTACAGGGCTTAGCTTGGGCCATTCCAGGTGCTGGGTCCTCATCCTGGGACATAGTTACATTTACTGGGCAGGGAAGTATGCAGCTAGGTCGGCATGGGGGTTAATCTGGGGATGGGAGGTTTGGCGGTTATTGAATGGAAGGGCACGAGGGGCATGAAATGGTGCCAGTTTACCCAGGCATCCCGGATGGCTGCAATGGGGAGGCCTCCCGACATTTTGGTTGTTCATTTGGGAGGGAACGATCTGACTACCCAGATGGGAAAGTCCTTCATACAGGACATCATTAGGGACCTGGAGGCGTGGAAATCTGAGCATCCTGGGTCGGATGTGATCTGGTCAACTATGGTGCCACGCTGGCAATGGAGGGCAGCTTGTGATCCTCAGGTCATTAAAAGGGCCTGCAGGAGGGGGGGGTGAATAGGGAGGTTTGTATAGCCGTGATGCAGCACCTGGGACTGTGGTGGGCCATCCGAGGATCGTCGCAGCCAGGTTGGAGCTGTACCGCCCAGATGGGGTCCATCTGTCTGATGAAGGGATGGAGTTGTTTCTTGCCGACTTAAAGAGGGGCCTGCTGGAGGAAGTCCGCAAGTGGTGGGGGCAGCCAGGACCATAGCAAGGCTAGGCCCTGGCTGTGGCAGTAGTGCGGACTAGTGAGAGGCAGCAGGTGAGTCGGATCCCAAATCCCTTTGGGTACATCTAACCTCGTGGTGTTGCAGATCTGGAGATCACAACATTGGGGGGAAGGGTGTGCCTAGGGGGCTGAACGGGTGGGCAGGCACAGTTGACGGGCCTGGTCTTATCCGGGAGGAGGAATGGGACTTGCTGGCCAGGTGGGCCCTGTCTACAGACAGAGCTCACTTGGGGCTCGTGACTCGCCCCTGAAAACTACCAGTGGGTGGGGTCCTGGAAGACCCCTGTGTAACAATGATGAACCGCACTACAGCAGGCCCCGGTTTCATGTTGTGCTGATGTTGAGTTGCAGTTAATAAAGTGTGACCCAGAGCGTATACCCAAAATACTGTCTCGCGTGGTTATTTCGGTGTGGGTGGGCAAAGGGAGGTTCTGGTACAGTTAGAGAGAGAAAAGGCTTTTAAGGCCTGGTGTGATAGATTCCAAGCAGCAGGTTTATGTCCCACGGGTTGGAGTTTGAAACCAGCTAACTACGTGGAGTGGGTCATCTTAAAGAACCCAGGATGTGGGGTAAAGGTGCTGAGCGAGATGCATGGAGGGAACCCCCAAAGAAAGGCGGTATCATGGACACAGAAGACAAGTTACCCAAACTGGATTCAGTGATTTGGTCCAAGTTTGTGATGGGAATGGACAATGTTGATAACAGTTTATTTTTTTATTTATTGAAAGAAAACCCTAACAATTATTTTTAACAACTGCTAGGGCTGTTACCCAAGGTTCCAATCCTGCTAACGAATTCAAAGAAGAAGAAGAAGAAGAAACAATAAACAACAAGTTCTGTTTTTCACCTTCTGAGGCTCCTTTATTGAGTAAACAATCATATAGCATTGGGTCAAAAGATGCACCCTCACACTTATTAATAAGAGCAATATTTTAAAAATAGTAAAATAAAATAATCCCTTTAAATATTTGCTTGGTCAACTAGTCATTGAATGGAAAGCCTGCCTGAAGAGGAAGCTCTTTGTCTGCTTGCAGAAAGGCAGCAAATCTGGGGCCAGCCTGGCTTGAGGTCCAGAGTCTGGGAGCAGCAATGGAGAAGGGTATCTCCTGTGTTTCTACCAAATGCACCTGCATAGCAGTGGGACTTAAAGAAAGGCCTCTCCTGATCATCTTAATACCTAGGTAGGCTCTGGTGATGGGCACCAAATGAAAAACAAAATGCTGTTTTGTCGTTTCATTAGCTAACGAAATGGAACAAAACAAAACAGGGAAGCAGCGTTTTGTAATGAAAAGAAATAGTGTTTCTTTGTTTAAAATGAACCAACTCATTTCTCTGTAAAATGGCTCCCCTGGATCCTAGAGGCACCAAATTCAGTGTGAACCTTCCTTGGACACTCCCCTTTAAGCTACAAAATGTTACATTAAAATATTAAAATTAGTCTTTAAGGTGCCACATGTTTTGTGTCTTTTGTTTTGTTTTGTTTTTCTTTTATTTTTGCCTGAAATTATTGAAAAGACTAACATGGCTACCCTCTCTGAAACTTCATTTATAATCAGTGATTTTTGTTTAAATGTGTTTTAAAAGTAATTAAGGTCCTTTTGTAAAACAATGAGTGCTTATATATAACTAGTTTATTTAATAAATACATTACTGTATTAGAAAGGTGGCATGTTCTTAAAAGCAGTAAAAGCTATTGATTCTGCTGAATGAGAAATTTGTCCTCTCAAGTGTATTTGTTTTAGTAGGAGAAAACAATTGCTTCCTGGAATATGCCAACAACTAGCTTTACATCCAAAATCAAATTAAATTGTATTCCCCCTCAGTCTGCTTTATAAATCATAGTGAAATGTAACCAGTTGATGTGCCTGTACATATGTACATTGCACATATATATGTATGTTTATAAAAATATTCACCAACCTTCCAAAATAATTTTCATTTTTCAATGCCAACCATTTTAGTTCATTTGTAATGATTTTACAAATATTTTATGTGAATAAATGTTTCATGTGAATAGTTCTTTTTTAAAAAATAAAAAGTCACCAGTTTAATATTTATTTCTAATTATAATAATTATTAAAATAGTAAATCAGAGTTTCGTTGCTGTGGCTAACCTACTGGAGAGTTGAAATTTAAGAACATTTTTTTGTCAGAAGCAATAGTGCTAGTCAAAAGTATGCTGTTTGAGGTATATCAATCCCTACTTAGAGTAAGAAAGAAAACATTTTCACTAAAGAAACCCCCAAGTTCCAATTCTAAATACATTGTTTTTTTTAAAAAAGCAATACCCAATAACCATATAGCTTTCTTTCTTTCTTTCTTTCTTTCTTTCTTTCTTTCTTTCTTTCTTTCTTTCTTTCTTTCTTTCTTTCTTTCTTTCTTTCTTTCTCAGTTGCATATCTATACCACCTCCTCCATACTTGATCTAAACAATAATCTTCTGAAATAGACCCAGTGGTGATGTTGCTGCCCTCTCAACCTCTTCTCGCAAGAGCGAAGGAGGATTAAACTACAACCATGTTTATCATGGTTTCTTTTTGCAGAGGTGCTCTCTCAAGTGGTAAAAGACAAAGAAAAGAAGACTGAGAGATGGCATGCTAACACTCTTCAAATATTTAAAGGGCTGTCATACAGAGGAGGGGCAGGGTCTGTTCTCGATCACCCTAGAGTGCAGGGCATAGAACAATGGGCTCAAGTTGAACATCAACTTTTTCCAGATGAACATCAGGAAAAAGTTCCTAGTTGTTAGAGCAGTATGGCAGTATGGCAATGGGAACCAATTACCTCAGGAGCAGGTGACTGCTCAAACACTGGAGACATTCAAGAGAAATTTGGACAACTACCAGGCAGATATCCTGGGATTTATATTTCTGCATTGGGTGGATGGGGGGAGTGGACTTGGTGGTCTTGTAGGTGCCTTCCAACTGCACTATTCTATGATTATATGAAAATATGTCTGGTTTTCATATTTTGTGTGGTTTTCTTCACCTACATATCTTGTATTTAGTATGCTATGTTTTGTGATTCATTGGCCAGCCTAAGGCAAACTCAGACTTAATATGCTGAGATAACACATTTCAAAACATATCTTCTTGCGGGAAGGAAATGGGTTGATTGAAAGGAACATGCATTTGCCTTAATGTCTCCTTTAGCTCCCAGTGACTGATCCAGGGCCAGCAAGTAAGTTTTACAACTGACCCAGGACTTGAACCTGAATTCCCAAAATGCCAGAATGGCTTCTTGGCTTTTAAAAGATGCTACCAGTGGAGGCCAGGAGTGCTGCATCTCTGCTGTCTTTCCAGAAATAGGCAAAGAACTTTCTCTTCAGGCAAGCTTTCCCTGAATGATGCACTACCTGCTGTGCCTTTTTAGGAATCAACCATACATGACTACACAGACTTTGTGTTATAACCACTTATAACTTTGTGTTTATATCTCTCCTTGTGTGATTGCATTGGAACTATGTTATCAATTGTTAGCTTTAATGTTATAATGCTTGTAAGATGTCCCTCAATTCTATGTTTTTCAAACTAATTGTGTCTTAATTGTAATGGACTGTACTGTGGTACCTTGTATAAAGGAATTAATTCACTCCAAATGAAATTATGTTAAGCAAATTTTCCTTTATACAAATTTCCCATAGGAATACATTGAAAACAGAGTAATCCCTAATTATGTTGTATAGATTTTCCCCATTGATGATTCTGTTAAGCAAATTTCCCCTATCACTGGAATTTTTATGTTGTACAAATTTTATGTTATACAAACCATTTGTTATACAAGGGTCCACTGTATAGTCTCTCCTTACTGTAAGCCACCTTCGATCCTTTTCCAAGGAGAAAGGCGGGGTAAAAATACTCTAAAATAAATAAATAAATAATAAATAAATACGGTAAATGTAAGCAGCTGTGCATCGGAGTGTGTAGATCTAATTTACATAATGACTGAATTTGAAGCCATTGGGAATGTAGCCAATGAACTATTCAAAGATGACAAGCATTTGTACCAGACATGATCCCATTTGCTTCTTCAGTGTGACTGTATTATTGGCCCTGTAGCCACCTCCACCAATGTGCCCTTGAAATTCGAGGTCTTCTCCAGCTATTCTCACCTTAGTTGCAAGATGGTCAGAGACAATGAATGATGCAACATATGTTGCTGCTGATGGCTTTTCCATGACTTGTTTCCTCCATGGAAAACTGGTTTGAATTGTTTACCCCTGGAAATCTGGAACTTCCCTATGGGCCACAATGGCTGGACATTTTGCCATTTGGCTGATCAAAACACAGTCTAGAAAACATACCCCAAACGCCACAACAGGGTTATATTTTTATTAGGCACAACATTGCAGCCCATCATAGGAGGCTGCCAGATCTCCCTTGTCAGACAAAGATCCGCAAAAATAAGAAGGAAGAGGAGGATAACCTTGAACAGGGATCAAAATTCTACCCAATTTGGCCTGCTTTATTTTTTCATCAATAAAAGAAATGACTGACATCTGGAAAAATAAGCTCCAATTTACACTTGCAGGTTTTTTTTTAATGATGTCCAAATGCTCTTCAGAGTTTTCAAGGATACCTGAGACCACTTGACTGAATATGGCAAAGCTATCTGGTAACAGAGGAAACAAAGTTCCTAATATATTTGCTTCAGCATATTGAAAATAGAAGAAAGGGCGTTTATACACGACCCCTAAGCTGCGCTGCAAATGGCTCCCAGCTCTGGAGCTTAGAAATATTTTCCCACCAGCTCCGGAGTTTGGAGACAATTAAGTGCGACCCCGCCCACTTTAGCGCGACCCAATGCATTTTTCATGTACCTGCTCTCTTCAGATGAAAAAAATTTGATGCGGATAAGAGTGCCGGGCTCTCCTGGCTTGTCTGTTGTTTTTTTTGCCTCCCGCCCCTTTAAGAGCTCCTTGAGCCGGAACCAGGAAGTAACGGGGCTCATGGCAAGTTCGACCGGCACCGGCAGATTAGTAAAGGCTTCTTTTGTCCTTTTTTCCCTCCCTCCCCTCACGCCGACAGGAGCAGGAAGTGCTGAGGGGTGGGGACGGATGAACAGAAACGAACCCCCAAGATCTCTGGTCCGAATTTAAGGGACCAGTGGATCTTAGGGGTCATGTGAAAAGGCCCTAAGATTTGCTGGAGCCTGAGAAGGAAGTTTGTTTCCAAACTGTGTAGGAATGAAACAAATTTCTCTTTGTGAAATAATACTGTCAATTTATTTCAAATTATTGTCATTCTGCCTTTAATGGCCACACTTCCCCAAGGTAGCTAAATAATTGAAATACTACAAATAAAAATGAAGAATAAAAATTCTTTTCCCCCAGCTCCCTGTTTCAGAGGGAGGAGCATTTAACAATGCAAGTCCTCTCTTCAAGGCTGAAGTGATATGGATGGAGAGTCTCTGAGAGAGGAAACGAGAGAATTAAGACCCCCTCACTTAAAGCTTGTGAGACCAAATCATGACTCTCCATTCTACTGAGGAAGAGAAGTGTACATATTTAACACGTATGTAAACTAGAGAGGCAATACTATAAACATTTGCAAAATTCACAATGTCAAATACCTAGATGCTTGAAGTTGGCCTGTGGTGGACAGGATTTTTTTTCCTTTTAAACACCTCGTTCATTAATTTTCTCCCTCTGTTAATACATCAGACAGCTATTCTTGGAGAGCAGCCTGCGTGACAACTTGCACAGGACACAACAAATACCTTTCACAGAGTTTGGAGGAAATAACAGGTATGCCAGAAACACTAGATGAAAAATATGTGCCTCGCTTCTGGAAACTATTAAACCTCAAATAAACAAAAGATATTACACTTCAAAGAAATGTCAACAGTTTTTCCCATCCTAGAATAGAGCTGGTCCCCCCCCCCCGGTCTATTTCCACATCTGGAAGGTGCTTTAAACATTTCTAAACAGTGAGGTGCATTTATTGTCTTTATGGAAGATTAATGACCAATACATTTTATGAAAGTCCGAGAAGAAGGCTGAATTCATATCATATCCTAGTTTGGTACATATTCTTCCAATAACAACACACAGTTTCTAAGGAGGAAAGTCTTAAAAGGTCTAAGCTACTTAAGACAGATGCTCTACATTCAATGCAGTTTCTTTGAACAAACCATATCTAGCTTAGGCTTTGACGTGTCCGTGCTCAGCATGGGATATTGCCAACAAATGTGGTCACAAAAGTGGCACCTTGCAATAAAAGCAGATGGTAAATTTAAAAGGATATTATGTCAATTGTCCAGGAATAAAAAGGCTGATACAAATGCCTGGGGTTCCAGCTAGTAAATAGAATATTCTTTGTCTGTCTGTGTAGATTCTCAGTCATCCAAGTGAGGTTATCTGAAAGTTGCGTCAAGGCAACTGGATTTCTTTTCTTGTGAGATCAATACATTTTGCTACTCATCCAAGTAACTTCATCAGTCTGAGGAACCTTGGTGTGAGTATTCCAATTTTTAGTTCAGCTTGGGTTTCACATCATCTTGGTCTGTATAGACTAGTTAGGTGGACAATGGCCTGAATAGGCTCATTAGATGCACAAACTTCGCCACTTACTCTTGATAATTATGTACATGTCTGTATTAGATTTAGATGCTTTTTAGATTTTTTTATATCTACAGTTTTATTGTGTTTTATACTGTAAATTGCCTAGAGTTCCTCTGGGGAGATGGGTGGTGACAAACCTAAACAAACAAACAAACAAACAAATAAATAAATAAATAAATAAATAAATAAATAAATAAATAAACAAATGGCCTGGGGTGTGAAAGTACCACCTATTCAGCCTCATGGTGAAGTGGTTAATCTACTGCACTGCTGCTACAACTGTGTTCACGACCTGGTTGACTCAGCCTTCTATCCTTCCAAGGTCAGTAAAATGAGTACCTAGCCTGCATGGGGGGCAATGTGTAGCCTGCATAATTAAATTGGAAACTGCCCAGAGGGTGGATGTAAGCAGCAGCACATTTTGCTTTACTTCAACCCTGCCCAACACCCATTAATTATGGGTACTTAGCTTTGGCCTTTCTGGTGGAGGTGTGAAGTGCTTCATCTATTCCCAGCCAAATTAGAAACACTTGCCATGACTCAACTTTGGATAATCTTTGTCTCTCTCTCTCTCTTGTGATAACTGCTTATTACAGAACATTTCCATGAGTTGGAAAGTTATATTTTAAAATTAGAAAGAGACTATGGAATCTTAAAGACTAGCATGTACTATTTGGTGTAAGAGTTTGAGGACTGCTGCCCATGTTAATAGGTACATCTGACTGAGTGGACTGCAATCCATATGAACTTAAACTAAATAAAACTTGTCATTTTAAAGGCGTTACCGAGTCATTGTTTAAGAACTAATTAGTTGTAGCTATAGTACCAAATCTCCTCCAATGTAGTAAGCATTTTTTTATACTTTCATTCCTTTAAATTATTTAGATATTTCAGGTATTTTAAAAGATTTTTTAAAAAATCTGAAAGCTATAAGCCATTGGCTTGTACTATTATAACTCTGTTTCCATCTGCCATCACATTGTCTCAAAACCCATAAATGAGCCAGAACTTCATCAAAGTCATGTTCTTCTTCCATAGTTAATGAGACCACACTGCTATAACTGGGAACTCTGCACAAACCTTTTTTTAAAATGGATAATTGTTCACTGCTGTTTTTAAATTTATTTTAGCACTGTTTTTATTTATCATTTTTAATGTACTATATTTACTTAATTCTTTTAAAATCTTTGTTCAGTTACTCTTTTTAGCATTTAAATATTATCTTTTTATTGTTGCAAACTTCCTAAAATTGTATTAAGGAGAAACACAGGGTAAAATATTCTACAGTACAGAGAACGAGTAAGATAATGTGTGTGAGATAATATGTCTGTGAAGATTCTGTCATCCAGGTGAATTTATCTGGAAGATGAGTCATGGGAACTGGACTTCTTTTCTTGAGAGATATGTGTACGAGAGAACTACCTTTTGTTAAGTCACACCTTATGATCTATGATCTCTATGATCACACCTTAAATTTAAATGTACATGGCTGTCTTACATCTCATTGCATGGGACAGCTCTTAGTTTAGTCATGCAGTTACTACTCTTCTATGTGTTCTTCCTGTGCCATTTAGGTGATACCAGATGTTGGTGTCCATACTAGTTCTACTGCCCCTTTTGGGGACTTTTGCAGAGCTGGACCATAGGCCTGGCTGGGACAAAGGAAAAGTGCTTGGATGAAAACTTTGGTGTTCAACTCAACATTGTCAAAAACAAAAGGAATATCTAGAGCTCCTCTCCTTCAAGTTCTACAATTTGCTTTATATAATGTTTAGCTTCAGATATGTTGATTTTTCAATATCAAGTTGAACAGCATTGATTCCATATTAAAAATAACAGTTGACTGCAGCTTTGGTAGGTTATGCAGTTCTTCTCAAGCCACACAACTTGGCAAGACTGCAAAACTGGGGAAAGCAGGTTTGCACTTTATCCCAGTTAGGGTATCTTTTGTCTCGGGCATTCTTTTCCCTAGGCTTGGCCCAAGAAGCAACTTAAAGCCTGCAAGTTCTGTTAATTCGATTTGGGCTTCCTATTAACTAGCAGTAGCAACTTTGCCCACCAAGGTTGTTGCCAAATAAAATGATATCTTTGGTACCTTCCCAGGCACCAACATGTGGACAACAGATATACCCCCCTCTCTGCCACAAATCTATTTTAACTGAGAACAGTGTTTTTTTAAAAGCAGCCAAAGTGTTTTAATAGAAAAGATAATGAGAAGGTTCAACCTTTGCAAAAATAGTAAAGGGGTTTAAAAATAATTATTATTTTACTAAGTATGGGAATATGATGTAATTAGACAAAGCCACAATTTAAGCATTACGTGTACAGTGAAGTCTGTGTAGTATAAGGAACACCATGAATTACAATGGGACAGCTGCAGGAGAAGAAACCAGCCTCAAACTGTTTTTTTTTTTTTAATAAATGGGGAGCAAGTAGATTCTTTCATACTAAATAGCCATGGCCTTGCTGGTGGAGTTGTATTTTTTATTTGTCTGGGGATTGTTGAAATCACTACCTGATAGTAGCAGATAGGCTGTGCCTGAGCCCCCCACCTCTGTTGAAGTGTCAAAAATACTTCACACCTCCACCAGGAAGGCCTTGGCTATCTACTCATACTTTCCAGGTGTTGGGAAGGTTGTACAGGTGGGACTTTCTTGCACCTTAGGCCTTTGTCGACCTAAGGAGCCTATTGAGACTACCATACTGTCCACTTAATGACCATATCCAGACCATTATCCATTTTATGAGCATATTTCAGACCAGGGTGACAGGAGGTCAAAGTGAACTATAAAATGAGGGACTTGCAACTAACTGTCCTCAGACTGATGAAGCTGTTTGGATGAACAGTGAAACATTTCAATATGTCAAGAAAAGAAGTCCAGTTGCCATGACTCAACTTCCAGATAAACTCACCTAGATGACTGAGAATCTTCACAGACTCTTGCCCTTTGTTCCCCCCAATGATATAAATATTGTTAAGCAAATCTTGGATATTTGAGGCCTTAAAATGTGCAGGGATGTTAAAGATCCACTTTAAAGTGTTGCCTCAGAAGATACTGTAATGAAAAACTGATCCATTTTCTTCTTCCATTTCAGAAACATACAATATGTTGCAGCAGCACAGAAGTAACTGGTAACCACCAGTTTCATCCAATTAGTTGATTGCCCAGACTCTCAGAGGTGAATACAATTGCATTATTGCATTATGAAAGAAAAAGGGGTGGGGAAGATCACAAATAACTTGGTTACAATTTAAATTATAAACACAGACACCATAATGCCATTAGTCTTTATCAGTAAAGTATAACTGAGTTCCTCATTAAAGTAAATGGTTTTATTAAAAAGGGTGATGCTGTTGCTCATATTAGCTAGTGTTGCATATCAGATTTCAACAAACTTTAGCGCAGTAGACACTATTAAAACATCATTATTAGAACTGTCATGCATGGGTAGCTTAAGCTACAGTGAACATTATGTTTTTTGCAGAAAATGGTAAAAAAAAGAAAAAGAAAAAAGAAGGAAGCTTATGGATTTTGGATATGCAAGAAACATGGCCCAAGGTAGTGGCTTCAGCAGAAGAAGGGCTGGCCAAGTTCATTTTTGTGCCAAATGTCTCTGAGGTTCAGAGTTATTAATATTTTGACACTTGAAGTAGTATGCATCCTAATGTTGAAATCATCCCCGATATCAGATTAAAGAGAAATTTTAACAATTGACCTGTTTTCCTTCCTGCAATGGGATTGCCTGAAAGATATGTCAGCTTATATTTACTTTCTAATAACCCCAAAACAGAGCACCCTAAGTGAAAATAAGAAAAAATCATATGCAATGACAAAAATATATGTTTTACCACTTTGATGAGTACTTTTGCAAAAACTGTGTAAAACGATAATGGCTGAAATCCTGTTGCTTAGTGTAGGGAGACACACTAGAATAAGGCCATTGAATCAGGGACTTTTTGGTGAGTGAAGTCTTCCATAAGTTCCTTTCATTCAAATGAACCTACTGTAGTATAGCTACTAGGTTTAGCAGATGTCATGACAACCGTAGGCCCATTTAAATCAATGGAACCTGTGGAGTTCCACTGAGTCAACTCACCAAATTGTCCCTGGTTCAATGGCCGTATTCTAGTGTGTCTTAGTATGCTAAGCAGCAGAATTTCAGGCATTATTTCCCTTAACCTTAACCAGGGATTCCCCATGCTCCAAGAAAAAGTAATAAAATATTTAAGAAACTTCACAGAATGGTGTTCCCAAGAGAGATGATCGTAAGTATCCATTCCTTATTTCTGGAATCCATGCCTCATGGTTTTTTTTCATTGAATTTTTTTCAGTGGTACATGTAGGATGTTCTGGAATTTTGTATCCCACCACTGATGAAACAAGTCTGCTGCAGAAAAAGTTTCTTTTTCACAAAATCAAAGAAGAGGAAAGGACAGTGAAGGTCACTTGCACAGGCCATCTCTATTCAACATGAGGTATATAATGCAAAATACAGCTACAGCATGAGACACAACTATGTAGCCTGTGTTAAAGTATCTCCAAGTGGAGAAGCAAATACCTCCAGATGTAGGCTATTTCATTTTCAAACAGTTGTTACAATAAGGAAGTGTTCTACAGTCATCTTCTTCCTAGCATTTTCTTCATGTGTAGGTCCTCTCTGTTGACCCTGCAACACCACTTAGCCCAACTGACCACCTCTTCAGGGTGCAGGGTGCTGATTTGTATGTCCTTACTGAAAGTATCCTGCCCTCTCTGTTTCAGTCACCCATATGGCTTCCGGTCATTGATTTTCAGGTGGTAATCAGTTTTGGCAATTGTGGAAGGCGTTGCTCTGATGACATATAAATACCAGTGAAGTTCATTTTCTCTCATCTCCTCTGTAAATGATATCACACACAAATAGTTGCTGATGGATAGTACCATTTATGATGTGGTCAAGTAGTGAGATAACCCATATCCAATGGAATAAGACACATTTCTATGGCATGTGGACAACTTTCTATGCCTATTGTTGCTGCCCAGCAATCTGTGCCATACATTGCAACAGAGTGGATGATTGTCTTATAAAAATCTTTGAGACTGATTAGCAATTGTCTGTTGCAAAGCACACTGGTAAGCAGTGCAACCAGGCTACATTCACTCTTGCTCAAATGTTGCCACCGACACTAGCATCACTTTGGAAATGAGAGGCAAGATACTGGAAGATATCCACTTTCTTTAAGTTTCATCAAAATATTTGGAGCATTCCATGGGTGGTAATACTCTTTAGGTACTGACTTTTCTTTTAGGTGGAGTCCAAAGCAGTTCAGGTGGTCATTCCATGTTTGAACTTGCCACTGCAGTTTGTTCCTAGTGGTAGATTCAAACATGATATCATTGGTGTAGAGCATGGTCCAGGAGCATTCTGTTGCAGGTCTATTGTGAGGGTATCAAGAAGGAATACAAATTCAAACCCTTGATGATCCATCAAAACTGTGAGTCATCTGAATATTGCACATGGGTGCTGGTGTTCTTGTGTAGCATTTTGACCCAGTCAATGAATTGTTCCAGCATCCTAGGTCAGCATTCAAACATGATATGCAGGTCATCTCCAGGTCTGGACTGCCAGGGTATTCAGTTTTTCTCTATGAGCAAAACTAAAAAGGGCACAAAATTGATGAAGTCTCATTGGATGGTGGTGAATTGGACAATGTTATGAATTCGCTGAAATTTCTCCAGAAGTTTCTCCAAATTCTTCATAATTTGGGCCAGGAGGCAGATTGGGCGATAGTTGGCACAGTCACCCTTGTTCTTGAATATGGGGACTTTTGTGCTTGTTGACAAATCAGTTGGCACATGGCCACTATTTGTTATGCTATTGAAGAACTCTCAACAATGATATTACTGCATCTTGATGTTCCTGTAGTTTCCAGAAATCTTCAGGCATTATTTCCCTTAACCTTAACCAGGGATTCCCCATGCTCCAAGAAAAAGTAATAAAATATTTAATAAACTTCACAGAATGGTGTTCCCAAGAGAGATGATCAGCCTCATATTTTTTTCATTGAATTTTTTCAGTGGTACATGTAGGATGTTCTGGAATTTTGTATCCCACCACTGATGAAACAAGTCTGCTGCAGAAAAAGTTTCTTTTTCACAAAATCAAAGAAGAGGAAAGGACAGTGAAGGACACCTGCACAGGCCATCTCTATTCAACATGAGGTATATAATGCAAAATACAGTTACAGCATGAGACACAACCATGTAGCCTGTGTTAAAGTATCTCCAAGTGGAGAAGCAAATGCCTCCAGATGTAGGCTATTTCATTTTCAAACAGCTGTTACAAAATTTCTGTAGTTTCCAGAAATCTTCAGGCATATCATTGAGTCTGGGGGCCTTTGTGTTCTCTATAATGTATTGCTTACTTCATTGGTGATTTCTGTGGTAAAAATGGGCAAGGATTTGTTCATAGATTGGCATGCCTTCAGGGATTGGGGGGGGTCAGAAATTCGTTGTTGGATATCTCGTTGAAATGATCTCACCTCTGTTGCAGGATTTCCTGTTTGCTGTTCTTATCCTTTGTGGAGTATAGTGTTCCATGGGAAACCTTCCTTCATGCTTTGGCTAACCAGTAAATGTCATCCTTGCATTTTCAGATGATTGTATAGATCTTGGTAGGATTCCACATTGGCTTTAGCAATTGGCCTCTTGGTTGCTCCTTTGGCAGCCATATAGTTCTATCCTTTTTCATTAGCCTTATCTGCATCCCATTTCTTGAAGGCTCATTTATTCTTCTGCACTTTCTCCTACACCTGTTTGGTCCACAGGCATGCCTGCTTGTCAATATAATGGCAACCCAATTTTATGACACCAAGGATTTCCCTTGCAGTGGTGGTAACAGAGTAATAAAATACTGCCCAGGTGATGTCACTTGAGGCAGTATTGATGGGTGAGAATATGATGTTACTGATTATTGCTTCTTAGCAGTTCTATAAACAGAAAACACCTGGAACCAGTGGATGAAATGTCAAAGGTGACAGACATACAGTGAATGAAGTACCTCTGGACCTCAGGCACATGTCTCATTTTATTGAGCCCAAATCTGTTTCCTTGAAATATCTACCCCTTAATTCTTGTCCTGTCATCTGGCGCAATGGAGAGTAAGTGTGTTGCATCTTCTGCATGACAGACTTTAGATACTTGAAGACTGTTAGTATGTCTCCTTTTCATCTCTCCTTTTTAACCATAAAATGTCCACATCTTTCCAATATTACCCCCAAAATAGAATGTTGTCACTTTATTGTCATTGTACAAGTACAACAAAACTAAAAAACTGCCATCCAGTCTGCATGTCACTTACCCCAATATAAAATTCCAAAACATAAAGCCTAGCCTACCATTAAAATCAAACCTCCATATACATACTCCTCAATTCTCTTGTCCAGCATCACTTGTACCCATTTAAAACAAAGAACTTGGTTTCCAGGCCATACTCAGATAAAACTGAAAAGGTGTTCCCTGCTTTGAATGAATGAATGAATGTTTATTTACGGTTATTAACCAAATTGTAGTACAATTAAAATATAATGTGATAAAACAGTATAAAATAATACAATAAAACAGTATAAAATATTATGATAAAACAGTATAAAATATATTACTAGAAAATACAGAGCTTGTAAAAACAACAATTTATGGGTAAAACGCTAAATATAATTAGGAGAGCTCGAATCTCTATCAGTTATACATCTACGTTTGATCATAGCAGCGTAACAGAATCTGGCAACACAATTTGTGATCTGAGGGGACCTGTCTGAAAGGAGTAGCTTAGCGTAGTAGTTGGTAGGTCTCCCAGGATGTTTGCAAATAATAGGATGTATAAGCTCCTTGCGTAGTTCTTGATAAAAGGAGCAGCATAAAAGGACATGGGTCACAGACTCAATTTGGCTATTATTGCAAGGACATAGCCTCTCGGGGTAAGGGATATTTTGAAATTTCCCATCCAAAAGTTTGGAAGGGAGCACATTCAATCTGGCTAGGGAAAAGGCCCGGATTATTTTTGTAGACATAGAGCTGGAGAGGTAAAAAGACATCTTGAATGCATTGTATGCAACTATGCTATTGGTGCCCATTTGGCTCAGGTGTTCCTGGAAATCTATATCCCATATCCTACGCTTGACAGTCGCTTTGGCATTGGTGTAGCCCATCGCTATAAGGGTGTTAATAGAGAGACCTATCCGTTGCGTTTATTTGACTATAAAAGATTTCCAATCTGACTGGAAGGTGTCTAGGAGGGACAGGGGAGCCAGACCGACAGGAAGAAGCATAAGTTTGAGCCAGTAATTAATCATGTGGGCTTTTACCCGTGCTCTAATGGAAACTAATCCAGTCTCCAGGCGTAGGGCTGTGTTAGGGGTGCAAGGAGGCACACCGAGGATTGATCTCAAAAATTTGGTCTGGACAGATTCAAAGGAATATTGGGGAGCCATACAGCAACTGTGAAATCACCTTGCCCTTGAAGACTTGTACTGCTGAGGAAACATGTCGTCCACCATTAGAAAAAAAGAATCTGTTTAAAGCTGTGGTACTTTTCTGAGCATTTGATAATGAGTATTTTATATGGGATGTCCAGGAGCCTATGGAGCTGAATACTATGCCCAGATATTTATAGCACGCCACCTGTTCTATAGAGTGATTATTTATTACCCATTTGTGTTTAGCCCTCATTCTGCTGGTAACAAGTACTTTGGTCTTGGCATAATTAATGAGTTGTTCCTGATTACAGTATGAGGAAAAGGCTTTCAAAAATCTTCTAAGGCCAATACAAGTTAAAGATAGTAATACTGCATCATCGGCATAAAGTAGCATGGAGATAGGGTGTGAGAACAGCTTAGGGGGATGGAAGTCAGATTTTGATAATTTATCCACTATGCCATTGATATAAAAATTGAACAAAGTTGGGGCTAGAATACAACCCTGTTTTACACCATTGAACACTGGGATTGAATTAGATAAAGCTCCTGTTGAGTTGCAGAGAACTTGCAACCTGGTGTTTTGGTAAAGGCGTTGAATTAGAAGAAGGAGCCTCCTGTCTATGTTGGTTTCCTCAAACTTTGCCCAGAGTTTGCATCTTGGAATAAGGTTGACAGCTGACTTAAAGTCAATAAAAGCTGCATACAAGGCACCTCCCTTAGGGGATGAGTATTTCTGAGCAAGATGATGAAAAATAAGTCCCTGATCTAGTGTGGACCGTCCAGACCTAAAGCCGGCCTGCTCCTCTGCCAAGAGGTTTTCTGCTTGTAACCAGTCAGTTAGTTTATTCAAAAGGTGACTAGCATACAGCTTGCTGACTGAGCTAAGTAAACTAATTGGCCGATAGTTGGCTGGATCTCCTCTGTTTCCCCTTTTAAAGATTGGGACAATGATGGCAAGGCCCCAGTCCTCTGGAATACATCCTGTTTGGTTAATCCAGGAGAACAGGGATGCCAGTACTGGGGCCCACCAGTCGGAGTTGGACTTTAAAAGATCCGTGGTAATATAATCCATCCCTGGAGCTTTGCCTGCTTTCAATTTACAAATCAAGGTGGAAATTTCTGCAGGGGAAACTGGGGGCCAATCAGGGAGCTTTTCATTAACTACTGTTGAACTTTGAGCATGGTCAGGGTGGATGGCATAAATATTCCGAAAGTGTTCCTCCCAGGCACTTGGTAAAATGTGGGATACATGTCTAAGGGAATATTCCCTCATTCCCCCTGCCGCTAACTTCCAGAAGGTAGCCGAATCTTTAAGGTTGGCTGCAGCCTTCAATCTTTGCCAGGACTCTCGTTGGGCTTGAAGTTTTTTCTTTTTGATCAAGGCCTTATATTTACTCTTAAGAGTGAACCATTCAGAAGGGATTCTGACCAGGTTCTGCTCACGATACCATTTGTACTTGGCCATTAAGTCCTTTTTAGCTGCCTTACACTCAAGATCAAACCATGTATTCCCTTTGGCTGCTCTGGAGGGGCTGGAGATTGTGGTTTTGTGTCTTAGGTGTGGTTGTAGCTCTTGAACCAACTCATCATAGGTCTCAAGAGCTGTATAAATTGAGTCTGCTTTTGAAATTAGCATACCAAGATTAGAAAGGGGGTCTGAGGTTAACAGTTTTCTCATGGAGACCTCCCTTTCAGTGGACCACTTAATGCGAGCAGCTCTTATTTCTATAGAGGGCGGCAGTGCTATTTCACTCTCAGTGGACACTTTTATACCTCCAAGATTAATTAAAAGAAGTAAAGGAAAGTGGTCACTCTTAGGACGGCATTCAAACCCAAAGTCAATAATTGGGGTCAACAAATCCTTGGTTACTAGAACATAATCTATGGTGGAGGCACCCATGTGTGATGTGAATGTGAAATCCCCAGGCCTGTCCCCCTCCACATTTCCATTTAATAACACAAGATCCAACTCATTGGCCATCTGCATTAGGTGAACGCCCGCATAGTTGCACCCACCATCCTTGGATTGCCTATGATAAAGGCACTGGGGGTGCACTGGATCTGGAGGTATCATATTGAAATGTTCATATAGCATCTTGTCATTTTCTCCTATTCTAGCATTAAAGTCCCCTGCTATCAAAACGGAAGCTCCTGGATACAATAATATCAGGCTTTCAATATAAGCTACCAAATTGACCCAATGATCACTACACTGTGTGCGAGATTGTTGAGGAGGGATATATACATTGATAATAATTATCAGTTGTGAAGTGAACTTAAGGGTAGCAGCAAGAGCTAAATTACAAGTAGGTTGCAATTCTTGGACAGATGCCTGTAGTTTGGTTGATATGAGGATGGTCATGCCACCTTTATGCCGTCCACCCTTCTTACCAACAGCTGCTTTGAGGGAGTGAGATGCATAGCCATCTAGAGTCAAATCTTCTTGGGACCAAGTCTCTTGGAACAGTAGGATGTCAAATTGACCTATGAACTCGGTAAAGGCAGTGTCCAAAATCTTGTTTGACCAGCCTGCTATGTTCCAGGAGACAATCTTGATTAGTGAGTCATTTTTATGGTTCATTGTATATTTACAAATAGGACCGTTCAAGGATGTGGCCTTATTGATGACTCTGTATAGCACAGTTTGTTCAGAACAAGAGGGCGCAATAGGTTCTGAGGCACAAAAGTGGAGGCTAAATTTTTCTTCCCAAGACAATTGCTTCTGAGATAATTGGCACGGTCCCAAGTCCCCATGTCAAATCATAGTGTGCTGAATTGGGTCCGTTCTTGTAGACTGACTCCATTGGGACTTATCCCAACTTGGATACACTTCTGGGAGCCAGTAGTTTGATGTTGGCTGGTTTGTAAAGGGTCTCCTTTCCTTCATTGTCCCTCTAAAATTTCTTCGTTTATTCTGGAAACGCTTGTTCCTATCTCTGATGAGAACTGGGATAGACATACCCATAGAAGAGGTGAGGCTCCCCTCACTAGGATTGGTGGGATGAATATCAGAATTCTTGATGTGATGATTCTGTGGGGACAGGACTTGTGATTGAACATTTCTATTAGCAGGCCGTGTGTCCATTTGGGGAACACTGTCGATGAGTTGCTTGGTAGGATGATCCTGATGATTCCCAGTAATGTACTCTTGAAGTGTTGAGGGAGTGGTTCTTGGTTGGCCGTTGATATGATTAGTATTAGGCAGTGTATTTTTCCGTGTCTGCTTCACCCTTAAGTTAGTAGATGTAGAGTCTAACAATTTATAGAGGGGCTTAAAATTCATGCTTCTTTCTTTTTTGCCCTTGCTCTTGCAGGCCCCCTTGGTTTTTGAAGACTTTAAAGACTTTCGGGTGTTCTTTCTTTTTGAGCCTGTTGAGACAGGTGCATTTCTCCCAGAATGTTTAAAGTCCTTGGCTATGTTGATTTGGGGGTTGGATGCTGGGCAAGCCACCTCAACAGTTTGTGAAGCATCAGTGGAAAGAACCTGGTTGGAAGCAGTGTTGACAGCTTCAGTTGGAGCAGTAGTTACCGAGTTTGGGTGGGGATCCAATGGGGGAGCCACGCAGAGAAGCAGTTCATCCAGAGACAAGGCCTCTATTTTGTTTATGGTGTTGGGGGATAAATTGTAATAGTCGATGTTGCCCTTACATTGGCAGGCTGTGTTGTTTTTGTTCTGCCTGGATAAGGTCTCATTAAGCATCACAGTATTGTTCTCAATTTCCTTCATAGATCCCAACATGACCTGCATGAGTTGCTTGATTTCTGAAAGAGTGTCTCTGATTTCAGCTAGGCTGGTCTGGTTGGGGCAATTGTTGCCTTTCTCCTTTGGCATAGTTTCATCGTGGAACCTGGAGACATTGGGGATGGAAGCTGTGAAGCTGGAGGTAAAGGACAGGGCATGAACGTCGTCTGCTATGGATAGAGAGGGATTGGTGAGGTTGATTTGAGGTAGTTTGGGTGTTTCAACACTAAAGAGCTTGGATTGTGAGTTGCTCAGGCTTCGTGGTTGAATAATCTCCTCAAGGTTCTTCATGAAGTTCTCTGGTGGAATAGCCGGGGGGGGGGCATATAGTTGTTCATTTTTAGTTCTCCAAAATCTGTGTTCGCTGTACTATTGAGTTGGCTGAGAGCAAATGATACATCCCCCAAAACCTGGTCTTCTTTGGAGAGGGGCATTGTTGAATCCAACTGGGGATTACCAGGGATTTCTAAAGGTAAGTCTCCTCTCATATCACCTATATAGTTTGCATTGCATGTGGGAGACACATGCCCATAGGTAAAGTCTGTAATCTTCGCTTGACGCATTTTCCTCAGCGTGATGTTCTGAACACCTGTCTTAAATTGAGCATTGTTGTCGGTTAGCGTGGAGCTGCCTGGCAAAGAAGGATAGGTAAAGCTTCTGCTCTGTGATGGAGGTGGATATTGTGAGGTTTCTCTGCGTCCAACTAAGGTATGGATGGGTGTGATAACAATTGGAGTATGTTTCTTTATCTTGTGTAGGACTGGGGGAGAAAGAGTGAGGTCCAATATTTCCAGCATCTTTGTATCCATTAGGTACGTTGATTCAGAGGCACAAACTTCTCACTTTGTTTTCCAGAGGCCACAGCAGCAGGGAGCCAGAGTGAGAGCAGGGAGATAGCAGTGTTTATTCTAGCTCCAAATGTTTGGGGATTTATGCCTTGACAAGTGTCTTGACAAACGGCTTGATAGACGCTTGTTAATTAGCTTGTTAAGCAGGGCTGCTGGGCCAGCTATCGCCAACCAGAAATACTCCCACGAGCAGCCCTCTGAAGCAGCCACGGCAGAGCAACTAACGCCAGTAAACCAGTAAACGGAGTCAATTAGTTTCAGAAGTTTCAAATGCAGGGATTGTGGAGTGAAGTTGGAAGAATGAGTAAATAAGATAAACTGGGATCAGAAAGGACGTACCCTGGCTGTCGACTGCACCCAACCCTGCTTTTAGATTGTGATTTCATGACTGACCAGAGAAGATCATTGTTATGTCTTTTTTCAGGTTGCAATGGTACATCCAACCTTAATAGAACCCCAACTGTACAGAATCCACTAATTCCAGCAATCAGTATGTACTGGCAGGTGCTATGAAGAGCAGGGATTCCTGCAAACAGAAGATATGGTAGAACACATAGAATTAGATCTTAAATTTCTTCCCAGGAATGGGATAGACTCACCAATCGTGGAATGAGGCATTTACTTCTCCACCTTTCCTTTATATCTCCTTGCATGCCTCCACCCTGGACTTGTAAGTAGAGATGGGCACGAAATGAACTTTTTTTTGTTTACGTTATTCGTTATTCATTTCGTTACATAACAAAATGAATAACGAACATTGTGATGAAATTGGAACAAACAGAACAGAACCACGAAAATTAGGTTCATTACGTTTCGTTTTTCGTTAATGGAGACGTGCAATGAAATGAACTGTTTTAAATGTTAAAAAACACCCTGGACATCCATAAAAACGCACCGATAATTATTTATACTGTCTGATAATACCTACCAGGGGGGTTGGGGTCCTTAAAACGTTTGTTTTTGTCTTCTCCCATCGCAATGTATTTTTCTTTTCTCTTTAAGGATGACAACATGGATGTCGCCAGCCACATAATGGAGGAGGCAAGCCATGTGATGGGATCATGTAAATTCTTGGACAACTTCAACCAACAGCATGCCCAGGTTGCAGACTGGGCAGGTCTGGCAGCCACAGAGGGCATAAAAAGCTCTGGCAGCCCCTGTCCTCCGTGCAGTCTCCGGTGGGAGTTAGGGTGGGATTGCTGTCTCTGTGACTCGTTATTTTCACTTTAGGCCAGCCAGGCAGGTGTGTGTCTCTGTGTTCCTGCCAGCTGCAGCCTGGCTCTTAGGGGAGAGAAAGAAGAGATTTCTCTCTAGCTTCAGTCCTGCAGCCTCCCTGTGTGTGTGCGTGTGTACCTCTCAGTGAACACCCTCCCCTGCCCCACAGTGCAGTCATTCTGTGGCTGCCTTGCACCCTGGGCAATGCCCGCCGCTGCCTTTGCAGCCTCCCTGCGTACCTAGTCTATACTGTGTCTCTGCCAGCATCAATTTTTTTTAGTGTTTTCCCTCTGGTCTGGGGCATTGGGGGATGCCCGCACACAGAAATGCTTTAAAATCACGCAAAAAGCGGGTAAAAATGAAAAATGAAAAATGAAAAACAATAACGATTTTTTTCTAAAATTCACAAAAAATGAAAACGAACCGAAACAGACCCCTCAAAGAAAAAAAAAAACAAAAACAAAACACCATTTTTTCGATTTGTGCCCATCTCTACTTGTAAGGATTCTGAGGTGCATGGGATATATGGTGTACAGCCATGAATAGACAGAGCCAGTCGGGGAAACCCCTTACCCTTATGCAGGCAGAGAAGTGATAGGATCCTAAACCATTATATGAAGACCAGATTAGTTTCTCTCTGTTCTCAACCTAGCCATCTGCCAATATCAAGCACAGAAAGAGTGCAGGATCAGCACAGGTTGTGGTAGTTATCCAATAGTGATGCCTGAACTATACGTTACAAACCTGCCACTTGAAGACAGGATCCCATCAGTGCGGACGCTTTCCTCACCAATTTCTATACTAGCTTGATTTGCTCTGTGATCACTGATCAGATTTCAGTCTATATGTGCTTTTTTATTTATAAATCTGATTCCTGAGGCATGGAAGGTTGCCTCTATCATGCCTCTTGAACACAATGTGTTTTCAGCCCTAGTGACAATTTATATGTGATACAGAAATCTTGATATATAAGAGCTCTGCAGTAAATACTAATAAGTGATCATGTTAATAATAATAATAAGTGCTGTGGATGAAATTGTGTATGTCTTTTCTATGGTACTACCCTCGTTTTGGATGCATCATTGTTGTAATATGCTCTGGTCACCTCTAACCCATGGCCACCCTATGAATGAGTATCCTTCAAAAGGTCTTGTCATTTACAGTCTTGCATAGCTCCTGCAAAGTCTACCATAGCTTCCCTTATCTAGTCAATTCATCTCATATTTGATGTTCCTGTTTTCCTGCTACCTTCAATATTTCCTAGCATTAGTATCTTATTTTCTTTAGAAGTGTACTATAGCATTAAAACAGAAACACAAACAATTGCCCAGTGAATTTATCCTTTGTGGAAAAATTGATATTCCCCTTGGATTAGGCTGGCACTCTTCAAACTGAACAAAACAGAGAACTCTCTTCTGTTCAAATCAAGTCTCACATTGTGGAAACAGCAGGATGAAAACCCATCCTTCCATTTAAAAAAATCTAAACACTCAGCTGACCTTCCCTTTTATTATGGATCTGGGACTCAAGGTGCACACAATGAAGTTCAAACCAATCAACTGCTTTCAGCTGTTCCTCTGCAATGAATTTGTAGAACATTTGGTCATTAAGGCCAATCTATATGCAGGTCAGATCTTATTGAACAGGCTGGGAATGGTTTGGGAGCAGATGCCAGGGCAGTGAGTCATGAACAGGGGCTAGTAAAGACATCTAAAGTCTGCTCAAATCGGCCTGTCCCTTCAGGTGCCTGCCTGCCTGTCAGCCCCCCCCCCCACTTGTTGAGAAAGAGACCCTTGCCAAGAAGAGGTCTTTTCCATTGCCTTAGTCAGTGCTTTCACCATGAATGAAAAGGTGACAGAGACTAGATGCTACAGCACATAGATTCAGTTTACTGTGCAGTCTAAGGAACAGTGACCATGAGATTCTAGAGTATCTGTTAACTATCCTAAATATAAAACTTTAATTGATCCCATTGGCTACACCTAGTGTATTTTTTTAATTTTTATCCCAGGCCCCAAATGAAATGCATGGGTCTTTGCACCAACTCTCCCCCATTCTCTGGCCAAGCAGGGACTACTAGCCTTGAAGTGCCACATGGAGAGTGGGTGTGAATGTGTACATGATCCGTGCCACGTGGGTTGAAAGACTGGATCTGTAAACACAACCTGTAACTTCAGATGCAGCTTCACAACATCTCCGCTCCGGGCCTCAACTAAGAAACTACCTGGCATTTATTTTCATCTTGCCAAGAAATTTACATCTAAGAACTAATTCCTGGCAATTCCATCTTTTGCCATGCTTGAACTTTTGGTACAGCTCTGATGAAGAGGTTGTTGCCCTCAAAATATTAGCAACTTTTTGTTGTTGTTTTACTAGTAACACAATCAAGAAGTGCCAGTGGCACCTTGAAGATTAAAAAAAAATTCAATGTGAACTTCTGTGGAGTGCAACTTACTCGGTTGTCCACTTCTCCTTTTGTCTGACTAGTGGATTGTAAATCCCCTCAAGCTCTCAATGAAATGTATTTGTTAGTTTTAAAGGTGCTATGTCACTTGTGTCCTGTTTTTGCAACAACAGACTGAGATGGACTATCACTCTGCAAATTGTCTAGAGGGAAATCTTTTGGAACAGAACTACACTAGTGGCAGTGAAAAACAATCTGAGAATCCCAGTTGCCAGTCTTTTTAAAATCCTGTAATAGAGATAGAACGAGTGAAGCATTTTACTCTTTTTTTACTCTTCCTATCAGGGCGTGGTGATTCAGTGGGCTACGGAACTGAAAACTGTGGGCTACAAAGTGAGCAGCTCAGCGGTTTGAATCCCGGGTGCCACACAGCAGAGCGAGCTCTCAGTGTTAACCCCACCTCCTGCCAAACTAGCAGTTCAAAAGCATGTAAATGCAGGTAGATAAATAGGTACCACCGTAAAAAGTGGGAAGGTAAAACAGTGTTTTCTTGCAGCCATGCTGGCCACATGGCCACAGACTTGCATAACGCCGGGCTGGCTCTTTGGCTTCAATACAGAGATGAGCACCACTCCTAGAGTCAGACACGACTAGCACGCTTGTGGTGGTGGTGGTGGTTCCTATGGGCCTCTGAATGTTGTACTACCAGTCCTGGTCAGCTTGGTTACTAATGATCAGGGATAGTGGGAGTTATCAGCAACTTCCTAAGTGTTTGAAGTCCATCACTTTATTATCTATCTATCTATCTATCTATCTATCTATCTATCTATCTATCTATCTATATATCTATATCTATATCTATCTATCTATCTATATTTTTTATACCGCCCGTCTTCCCGAAAGAACTCTGGGCGATTAACAAAAGGGATAAGAAATAATCCCAATGCAACAAATAAGACAAGAAAAAAAGATAAAAAGTAAAAGAGCAAGACACAAAAAGGAGAGTAAATGATAACTGAATCTACTTTGCATCTTTTGAGTGATCCTCCTGATTAATGAATGATATGTCCTGAAAAAAGGGTATTTCTGATTAAGGCAACAGGACTGGACCCAGGGAATTCAGACTGCTGTCATAGTCTGTCTGATCTTGACCATACCATCTGTAGTAATTTGTGATATAATTAAAACTCCTTTCACTGTGGTTTGTTTGGTCAGCTCAGGTGTGATGGTATCCAGAGGTGAAATGGCTGTAGCCATCCAAACAACAATTACAGTACTCTGCTGCAGGAGTCTCCAGGGTTAGAGGCAAAGAAAGCTGTCAAAAGTCACATTGTGACTCTTCCCATTGACCCTCCAGTTTGCACATCTGGAGATCACTGGATGGGATGGTAGGGGGGAGTGGTGGAAGAAAGGTAAATCCCCGCCTTCTCTGTCCTCTTCTCTGCCCACCCCCTGCCATTGAGAACAGGCAGATATGTGGTAAACCAATAGAAGATCCAACATTTTCAGGACTCTTTTATTTAGTTTTGTTCCACTATCACCCTTCAAATGGCATCAAACAACCACTAACTGGAATTGAGGTGCATGCAGTGTTGGTGAACCTTTGGCACTCAAGTTATTTTGGACCACAACTCCCACAGTTCTTTGTCATTGGAAATCTAGGCTTAGAATTGTGGGACTTGTGGTCCAAAATATCTGGAGCGCTGAAGACTCGCCACCGCTGATCTAGGGTGTAAGTGCTGCACATGTAAAAGCCTTCCATTGTTTTCCAGCATTGTTTGGAGGGGCCTACTTGAAATACAGGAGGGCTTTTTCATGTGGTGCTCCAAAACTGGTGAATGTACTCCCACAACACTACTCTTGCAGCCATTTTGAAAGTTGTGAAGTTGCATCTTTTCAGTTCAAATTGCTTGGCTTGCTGCTATGATTAGAGATGGGTATGAAATGAATTTTTAATTCATTTCATTATTTGTTATTCATGTTGTTAGCTAACAAAATGAATAACAATCTAACCTATCAAACAAAAATGAAATGACACGAAACGGAAATTTCTGTTTCGTTAATTTTGTTTTTCATTCTGGACAGTGCACCTACCCTGAGTCCCGTGGAGTCCTGACCTTCTCTTCTCCTGGAACTCCAGTGGCAAATGGGGCACTGGAATGCAAGTGCCAATCGGCTGTGAAAAAAAAAAAAAAAGACCCCAGCCCTGGGCATTTTAAAGAAAATTAAAAAATTAAAAAGTGTCGACCCAGCCCCTGGGGCCACATGGGTGGCACTAGAAAATTTTTTAAAAAATAAAAAATGGTGCCAGCCCTGACCAGTACTTTAATGAAAATAAAAATAAATAAATAAACCTTGGTCTGGCCTGTGGGCCAGCCAGAAGTAAAAAAATACTTTTTTTTAAATGGGGCACGGGGAAGCAAGCGCCTCTCAGCTGTGTGTGTGGGGGTGGGGAAGCCCCTGGCTTCATAGGCCTCGTACTGGCCACCCAGATCCCAGAGTGAATGGTGCTGATGAGAAGCCTCCGCAGAGGGGGCTTCAGAGGCCTTCCGCCACCTGGTGCGGCTGCTGCCAAGACTCTGGAGGCAGTGGTGGGAAGGTCTACTGCTGTCTGGAGTGGCCGCTGCTGGGGCTTCAGAGGCAGTGGCAGTGAAGTCTACCTCTGCCCAGAGCAGCTGCTTCCAGGGCCTTCCGTGCAGCCATAGCCACCACTGTCGATCCACTGTGGAGCTGGTTTGGGTTATTTGGCCCCGCTGCAGCCGCCGTCATAATTACCACCACCACCACTGCCGCCGCCGCTGGGATCGCTGCCGCTGCCAGCCAGGTAACCCAAACCAGTTTGTTTTGGTTCGTTTGTATGAATTTATGTTTTAAAAATTCATACGAAACAAAACAAAATGCACTGAGGCCCCCTGAAACAGAATGAAACGAACCATCATTTTTCTATTTTGCACCCATCTTTAATGATGATTTTCCTGTTTAGCATCTCATTTTTTTTAACAGTGTGGCTAGCTCTCTGAAGAATGAGATAAAAATGTGAATACAGCCACTAGTAATAATCAGAACAGTTTATTAATTGAATATCTTGACAGGGAAGGTGGCTTAGGGGCAGACACAGCTCGCAAAACAACAACATCACCGCAGTCCTATAAGTTATAATATTTACTAGCTGGGTCTACTTGATATCTGAGGGAAAATAGATGTCACTATAAAAATGTGGCTAGCAACTCTGTCTGAGGTTTTTAAAAAGTTAACCATTAGATGCAGTCCTCAGGAAAGTCTCAAAATGATGACAATGATGTCACTATTAAAATCTGGAGGTGAGAAGCAGTTTTTAGCAAAATCATGGCTAGAAAAGGAAGGGTTAAACTCTTCTCACATAGTGGTTTTATTAAAACACAGTTAAAATAATGTTTGTCTTGGCCTTTAGGTTCCTCAATATGAGATTCCAGGGGTTGAGCTTGGGTCTTTCAGTGTTCAAAGCAGCTTAGCAGCTTCAGACTATGGACATCCCTTCTGTGTAGCTGGGAAATCTCTCTTCCTTTTCTGTTTCCTAGGAAAGTCTATGGTCTCCCATTCAAAGCGTACCTTTTTTTTTTTTGAAGAACACTGTGCAGGGTTTTGAGTTTCCAGACAATGCACAATAACTTGGCTGCAGCAGTTTATGTTCTGGATTAGGACATGTACATAAATAAACTGGAATTTATATGCAATCCCAACAAACAGGCAGCGCTGGACAGGAATGTCTAGCTGATGGAAAAATGAGACACCACAAACAAACCACAGCTTGATGAATAAAAAAAAACAGCTTGAGATTTATATGGCACAGCTGGTTATGTATAGTGCTTTTGTAAACTTACAGCATCTGGTCACTAATTTTAACATACCTCAATAGAATGAGTGGTGTTTTTGTAAAACTCAAAAATAAGCAGTGTGTGTGTGTGTGTGTGTGTGTGTGTGTGTGTGTGTGTGTGTGTGTGTGTGTGTGTGTGTGTGTGTGTGTGTGTGTGTGTGTGTGTGTGTGTGTGTGTGTGTGTGTGTGTGTGTGTGTGTGTGTGTGTGTTGGGGGGTACTAATTATTTTGCACATAAGAAGATCCTGACCAGATCATAATGCTTGTCCATGGCATCACTAAAATGTTTCCCACAAAGCATGGATTTTAAAGTAATGCATCCAATGGCAGAATTTTTTTCTTCATTTCTGCTAGAAAAGCAGAACAGCTTACATTTCAAGTGAACTTTTGATAACCAATGGAAATCAGTGTATTTTTGGTACAACTCTACCTTTAAATTAGTTTTAAAGAACATTTTAAGTGAATTTCAGTAGACTTTTTAAGTTCAATGGCATTACATTCCATCTCTAAGGTGTTTTAGGTCACTGGAAAAATGCAATGAATACAATAGTAACTTCCCCCTCCCAATAATAATGGTAGTAGATTACTTGGGGTGTGTATTTGTAATAAATTTTATTTCTTTATTTTTGGGATTTCTATACAATTCTCATAATGGCTGAAGTGACTGGACATAATCTAATTTTGACTTGCATTTCTATTCTGAATCGTGCCAGATGCTCAGTTTCATTGGGAGATGTTGGGATCTAATGCAATAGTGCATCTCCTGTGGTTGTTGTTATTGTTATTATTATTGTTGTTGTTGTTATTTATTTATTTATTTATTTATTTATTTATTTATTTATTTATTTATTTATTTATTTATTTATTTATTTAAAAATATACTTTCTTAAATTTTATTATACTGGTTAAAATCACTTTACTAAAAAACCCATTATTTAGTCAGCTGGCCTAGAGTGCCAAGCACACAGCAGGCATTCCCTCTTTGGACAGCAATATTTTATTATTATTATTATTATTATTATTATTATTATTATTATTATTATTATTATTATTATTATTATTATTTAACCACACAGCTATCTACTCTGGATTTTATATTACCAATCACTACTCGAACGCTTCCCAAGCGTTTAGGACTCAGTGATGTATTGGCGAATTATGTGAGCAGATCCCAGTAAGGTGGCTTTCTGCATCTGACTGATGGTGAGTGCGGGGCTCTCCTTGCTTCTGTTTGTTGTTTTTTGGCTCCTGCCCCTTTAAGAGCTACTTTTACAGAGACCAGAGGCAGAACGAGGTGAGCGGCATGCTTTTCTTTCTCTTTTTCTTCCTCCCCTCACGCAGCCAGCAGCCAGGAAGTGCGGAGGGGGTGGGAACGCAGGAAGAGCGACGAACCCCTAAGATCTCTGGTCCGAATGTAAGTGGCCAGCGGATCTTAGGGGTCGTGTAAAAGGCCCTTTGTCCACTCCAATTTCTTCTAAATACTTGCTTAGCTCTTTGGGCACCGCACCCAGTGTACCAATTACCACTGGGACCACCTGTACTGGTTTATGCCAGAGTCTCTGAAGTTCAATTTTGAGATCCTGATATCGGGTAATTTTTTCAAGTTGTTTCTCAGTAACTCTACCATCTCCTGGTATAGCAACATCAATGATCCACACTTTTTTCTTCTCCACAATCACAATATCTGGGGTATTATGCTCCAAAAGGTAGAAACTTTTTCTCTTGGATAAATGTTCTGTTATATAAATGATCGTGCATATACCTCGGTAGCTTTTACAAAGGAGTCTTTAAATTTTATTGTACTTGACAAAATTTTGCCTCCAGCTTTCTAGAAACAATGGAATAAAGGGAATTTTGCTTTTAATTTCAACTGTTTGTAATAAAAATATTCCTTTCCATTGAAGACAATCTACTAGCTCTTTATTCTGAACAACCTCTATTTCCTATATTTTCTCATCATTCAGTTTTTGCCTTTTAAAAGCTTCTTTTCAAGTCCAATACTAGAAAGCCTCTCAGCCTTTTCCATCTGTCACCCTTGCTAGACTCAAAAGCATTGCCCTTAACTTCAATAAAAACCAACCAGTTGCATTTCTCCTTGTTATGAAGGAGTTTTGTATCTGCATTTCTATGCATTCATTGTGAAATTCTGTGTGCCTTTTGAACATTGAAGCTGGATGGAAAGAAAGATGTCATCAACTGGAAACAGTAGACTCAATTACCCTACAAGTCCTTACAGAGGGTCTTCAGTTTTTCTTTTCTTTTAAACAGGCTATTCCATTGCATTCTCTTTATAGATGAAGAATCATTAATGCATCCTTCATTTCTTTCTTTCCCTGCTCCCTCCAATTTAAACAAAAATGATTTCTGGGTTTTCAATCACATTGCTAAATACCCAAAAAGGGCCCTATCACGCAGTGGGAAGAGATGGTTAATAATAAAAGTCGTGATTCTTTCTGAAGTTGTCACATGACTGAAAATGTGGTTCCCTTGTTCCCATGGAGGTGGTTTAAGTATCTGCATTTTATAGGTCCCCACGCCATTAACCCACATCTAGAAGCTCCAAGGGTACTTCGGGCGGCATGGAGCTTAGAAGCTCCAGTGCTACGGGAGCTCAAGCCACAGCAGGGTGGCAACGAAATAAACATCAGGGCCACAATTTCAACATGAGTTGGGGGAGCAAGGCCACCACCATCGAGAAACAAGTGGATGGGCAGGCAAGAATGTGTGTGTGTGTGTGTGTGTGTGTGTGTGTGTGTGAGAGAGAGAGAGAGAGAGAGAGAGAAGAGAAGAAAAAAGATATGCCAGTGCTGGTAGGAGCCGGTCCTTTGCTTCCATGTTGGCTCTCAACCCGGTGCCGCCTCTGCCAAGCCCTCCTCAGCCTTGCCTGAGGCAGCCACCAATGAGGGGCTTCCTCGTTGATGGCCCTTGAGGGAAAGCCCACCAATGCCTGCCTTTTGCCGCTCCAGATCGCCTGTCAATCGCTCACTAGCTCGCTCACCAGTCTCAGGATTACCTTTTGCTCCTTCACCGGGAAGGGAGTTTGTCCCAGGACAGATCCCTGGGGCACACCGCTTTTCACCTCTCTCCATTGTGAAAATTTCCCATTGACACCTACTCTTTGTTTCCTGGATCTTAACCAGTTCTCAATCCATAACAGGACCTGCCCTCTTATCCCCTGATTCTGCAATTTTCTCAGCAGCCTTTGGTGAGGGACTGTGTCAAAAGCCTTTTGAAAATCCAGATAGACTATATCCACCGGTTCACCCAAATCTACATGCCTGTTGACCTTTTCAAAAAATTCTAAAAGATTTGTCAGACAAGACTTACCCTTGCAGAAGCCATGCTGATTTTCTCTCAGCAAGGTTTGTTCTTCTATGTGTTTTAAGATTTTCTCTTGGATGAGGCTTTCCACCATCTTCCCTGGGACAGATGTAAGGCTAACTGGCCTGTAGTTTCCTGGGTCCCCCTCCTTCCTTTTTTAAAAACTGGTGTGACATCTGCTATCCTCCAGTCCCCCGGCACTGTGGCCGTTTTAAGAGACAAGTTGCATATTACTGTTAAGAGATCTGCAATTTCATTTCTTAGTTCCCTAATAACCCTTGGGTGGATGCCATCTGGGCCCGGTGACTTGTTAATCCTCAATTTATCAATTAGTCCTAAAACATCCTCTGTTTTAACCTGTATTTGATTTAATTCTATAGTCAAGAGGGGCCGTTCAGGCAGCGGAATCTGCTCAAGGTCTTCTGTCGTGAAAACAGATGCAAAAAACTCATTTAATTTCTCTGCAATTTCCAAGTCCTCCTTAATCTCCCCTTTTCCTCCCTCACCATCCAGAGGGCCAACTGGTTATCTGGCAGGTTTTCTACTTCTAACATATTTAAAGAAGCTTTTATTACTATCCTTTATATTGCTAGCCATGCGTTCCTCAAAAATCTTTCTTTGCCTCTCTTATCATCTTCTTACATTTCTTTTGCCAGAGTTTGTGTTCCTTTTTATTTTCCTCATTTGGGGAGGATTTCCATTTACAGAAGGACCTCTCCTTGTGCTTTAGAGCCTCTCTAACTCCACTCGTTAACAATGCCAGTGCCCTCTTGGACTTAAATGAGCTCTTCTTTCTTTGTGGTATGCACTTGTGCTGGGCGTCTGTTACCGTTGTTTTAAACAGGTTCCATGCACTCTGAAGAGATTGGATTCTTCCAACCTTCCCCTTCAATTTCTTTCTAACTAGTTTCCTCATCTGAGGGAAGTTTGCCCTTCAAAAATCAAGGGTTTTTATGTCTGATTTGCTTGACACTCTTCCTCCAACATGCATGGCAAAGGAGATTGCAGCATGGTCACTGTTCCCCAGAGGCTCAGTGACATTCACATCCCTGACTAAGTCCTGAGTATCACACAGTATTAGATTAAATCTGGTGGGCGATAGCATACCCCAACTATTACATCACTCCTGGGACCTGGTAGTTTAACCCACAGTGATTCTATGGTGGAGTCAGACCCTCTGTCAATCTCAATTCTGCTGAATTTTACCCCTTCTTTAACATAGATGGCCACTCCCCCTCCAACCCGCCCCTCTCTATCCCTTCTATAGAGTTTATAGCCTGGGATTGCTGTATCCCACTGGTTCTCCACATTCCACCAGGTTTCTGTTATGGCTATTATATCAATGTTATCCCTAGCTGCCAAATGTTCAAGTTCTCCCATTTTTGGTCGGAGGCTTCGAGCATTGGCGTAGAAGCACCTGTACAGTGGGTTCTGTAACAACAGGTGCTGCTTTGTTCTCCCCCGCCCACAGCTATTATTTTCAGTAGACAAACTATCACGTTCCATTATTCTCCCAGTACTAATACCTGCTATGTCATCTCTATGTGATTCTCTACCCTTTCCAACCTCATTCCCTGTGGATGAGGTGTTCCGAACTGGATGCCACTCAGCTTCTGTCAGCTTTCCCCCAGTTATCAGTTTAAAAGCTGCTCTGCAGCCTTTTTGAGGTTAAGTGCCAGCAATCTGGTCCCATCATGAATCAAGTGCAACCTGTCCTTCCTGAACAGGTTTGGCTTCTCCCAAAATGTTCTCCAGTTCCTGACACTGCGTTGCTGACTCCATAGGGAATGTACTGGCGAATGGCACTTTGTACTCCTGCCACTAGATGAAGAATGGCACATTGAGTGACGAGCCTTACCTCACAGGCACTTGTCTCGGAACGAGAACCGAGACAAGCAGATTCCCAAGCCCAGGGAGGGATATGGCTCATCATGTTTTAATCTCAGTTCAGGGGGCGTGGTCGGGACGAACTCCCATCATCACGCAATGGACGTGCGGTAAGATTTCCTCGTACTGAGGGACATGAAGTAACAGCCTATGAGTGGACTGGCAGGTTCTGGGGAGAGGGAATGGATCTCTGTGGTATCTGTGGCACTGCAGTTCACATTCATATCCCCAGGTATACAAACATGAATAGCCCATGCCTACTTACCACTATGCATGGACAAGCCAATAGTGGAAGAAAAGGCAAACTGATGATGAAGTTAAAGTTAAAATGAGGAAAGGCAGGGGAAGTCGTTTTAGGAAGGCATTGCAAATCTGGATAGCCCCCAAGTCAAACCCAGTGGAACAAAAGATAACATACTTCCAACCACATTGCAGCAGCCTTATCTGCAAGTAACAATAGACACTTCAGAAGGTGTTGTCCAAATGTTTATTGGGCTTTCTCAGTTTCTTTTATCTTTGTGTCTTGAAGGAAAAATCTTGCTGGCACAGTTCTACCAGTACGAACTGGGGCATTGACAAATTAAATTAATGTTAAGCACTGTTTTTTTTTTTTTTTTTGTTGAAATGCAGTTGTGTGTGTGTGTGTGTGTGTGTGTGTGTGTGTGTGTGTGTGTGTGTGTGTGTGTGTGTGTTTGTGTTTGTGTGTGTGTGTGTGTGTGTGTATTTAATAGTTGAAAATTGCCTGAAGGCAGTGATTTTTTAAAAATAATAATAAGTTGCAACCCCCATCCCAAGACTTCCAAAAGCTTCCTCAGGGCAAAAGGTTCCTCAGGAACCTCAAAAGAAGATAGGGGACTTTTCATTAGTTTAAATAATGTATTTCCAATGCTCCACACCAGTTTACACCAGTGGAGGTGTGGCCAAGAGGATTTTACCTTCTGCATAATAAATTCAGTGAAAACTGCAGTTGCTATTTGCTCTTATATTTGTGCAAGGGACAGTTAGCAACTTGGACAAGGAGCCCCTTTGACTCTCACTCCATACCATTATGTTCTGAAGTGCTATGAAGACATGTTTCTAGCAGCTCGATTGGGGCTCTCAATCTCAGGTCCCCAGATGTTCTTGAACAAATCCAAGAGGCCCTCACTACTAGCTGTGCTGGCCAGGATTTCTTGGAGTTGTAATTCAAGTTCACCTGGAGGCATAAACTTGGGAACAATGGACTTAGAGAGCATTTGTTGTTCTTAGAGTGATCGGAAGGAATATGAAGAATTTTTTCTGCTGGCAAGATTGTAACCTAGACTGCCAAGAGTGAGATGTGACTTCAGCTCTTGTCTGATCTCCTCCAGAAATCCCAGCTTCAGTGTAAGACTGAGTCACTGAGTAGTCTTCTGTCCTTTGTGGTTTTTGCACGATGCACAAATGACAATCTGTACAAGACTAGTGTATCAGTGCAACTCTAGGGTCTTCTTATTTTCTCACATCATCCGGTGCTACCAATTTTACAAATTCCTGCATTTTCTAATATTGTACACACAAAGACCATTTTATGAAAATGTACCAAACTTCCCCAAGAGAAGAAAAAAATTAATCTGCTGTGTTGCAACAGTTCCTATGCAAGGGAATTTGAAGTAAATTTTCCATTTGTTAAGATGAGCTACATATTTATTTACCTTCTTAGTGCTTTGTAATGCTCCCTCAAATAAACCCTCTTTTCCTGTTTGGAGCAAATGTCAAATAGAAAACAGAAACAGAAGCATACTTCGAAGTGAATTGATAGAAATTTTCATAGAAAGTTCATTTTTGTAAAAACTGCTAAATTTTGAAAGGAAAAGAAGACATTCTTTATCCGCCTAGAGCCAACAGATAATAGAGCAACCAAACTCCTTTCAAGGTCACATCATCTTGGTCCCCTTCCCCTCAAATTATCCACTTTGTACTACCCAAAAGTCCAAAATGGGCCACTTTGTCAAAGCTGGAATAATCTGAGCTGGAGCCAGAGCAGACAATACAGCTGAAACCTCACCTGAAGCAGGAAGTTGCCAGAGTGACTTCTAAAACAGGAAATCACCTCTGAATATGTACACAAGGCAAAACAGATGTTGTTCTGACCTTGGCACAGAATGAAATCTCATCGGCTGCTGTGTTTACCCTTTCTGGCCCATGTAATGCATCTTTAAGCCAGGTGCTGCCACTTATCAGGTATCTCCATCTTTTGTTTGAGCAAACATTAACTAAATTTGACAGCAAAAGGGACCCCTGAAGCAAAAAAGGGAACAAAATATGACAAAAAAAGAGAGAAGGCTTTAATGCTACTTTCATGTCGTGGGGTGTTTTTTTCCCTTTCTTTTAAACCTTTCTGAACAAACTAGGGAACTTGGTGGAAAGAAAGAACAGCAAGGGGGTGAGGTTTAGTGAGTTAAACTCTTGACCTCCATCTCGATGGAATATGGGTGTCAGCTGGGTTCACTCTCTTTCTGTAAATAAGGTTGAGTTACACAAATAAGCAGGACTGCCAAACTTTTGGTCAGGTCACACTCCTGCCATAGGGCAAATACTTTATATCTATGGAAAACAAATGATCATTTCTGACTAGTACACCATCAAAACAAAGCAATATCTTAGCAAAAGTAGCAAAGTCCTGCCTACTTGAAACAAGAAGGGGGGAGGGGGAGGGGGGAGGCAAGGTTGACTTGAAGTATGATCCACACAATACATGTTTTACTCTCTGAGAGCCAGTCTCCATGGTGTGGTGTTTAGAACTGTGGGTCCTGGAGGAAGGGGGAATCCTTGCCTTCAAACCATGCCTCACTCTGAGAAATTCCCATGTGACCTTTGACCAGCCTCATCTTTACACTTCTCCCTCCCTCAATGATCTTGGAGAATTTCAGTCTGTATAAAAAGGGGGAACAATACAGTGCATGCCATCTTAAGGTCTTAAGAAGGACAGCATAATTATTTTAATGTAACTAACGAGTGAAAAATATATTATGCGGTACTCATGATTTATGTAACAAGGTTCATGCACAAGATCCTTCACTTCGAACACTACAACGGAATATTTATATAGTATTCCCACCCCCAAAAAACCAGGTGCTGTAAAGAACATACAAATGAACTGGCCCATGTGAAAACTGTTTATATTGTACTCTACATTAGAATAGGAGGACAGGGATGAGAGGAAAGGTTGAAGTGTCTAGTTAGCTCACTCTGGCAAGGGAGGCATAATTTCTGAAACAGTATGGCCTTAACTAGAAAGTTTTGTCTTGTGGAAGCATAGGTGTGGTGTCTTCTTCCAAAATGGACATCCGTGTCCTGGTTTAAAGCCACAAAATATGTGGCATTTATTGGGCAAAATCCTGTTCATGGCAGTGTTACAACCAGTTCCAAGGAACTGCACTATTCAACTGCACAACTGGTCGCACACCCAAAGAGAAAGGTGTGGTAAAAATAATTTAAATAAAATAAATAAACAAAATGGCCCACAGAGATTTTTCAAAATAAAGGGGTACTTTGTCCATTGTTATAATTATGTATACTACTGGTTATTTATTCAGTATTTATGGTTAATTTATATGCAAGTGTGCTGGAAACAAAAGGGTTTTGCTACTGGTGTAGAAATTTACTGAAACTGGGAGCAAAGTGACTGCAGCCTGAGATCTTCTGTATGCAACTATCATCACTCACACTAACCCTTTTTGTGGAAAAAGATATTCTCCTAGTCATGGTTTGGAGGCTAGATAGAAACTGGGATGGAATGCAATGGAGCATGGACTCCTTCATAAAAACCGATGCCCAGAACAATGGGATGTACTGGACAAACATCCAAACAATTCTTTACACCTCATACCAGTGAATATTTCTCTTTTATTAACTCTTTATTACCCAAACCCAGAACAGAATACATTGACCCAGAATTGCAACATTTCCCAGATCCACCTAGCTACAGGAGATTGACATAATCAGAAACAAAGGGGCTCCAGGAACAATGTTCCAGTACCTGTTGTGGGCTGAAAATCAAGCTGGATTGATCTTGTGAATTTAGTTGGGTTGGCCTACTTGGAAACCCATGTTTGGGATTTTTTTCTTTTCTTTTTGCCATTTTGGGCCATTTGGTTCCAGTGGGATTTTAGGTAATAATAAAGAAATAACAAAAGAGTAATGTTCATTGATTGAAGGTCTAAAATAATATTTGGATGTTTTTCCAGCACGCTCCACTATTTCCACATCAATTTTTATGAAAAAGTACTTAATTTGTTCTATTCCATTTCAATGTTTACCTAACCCCCTAGGGAATAAAAGTTCAAAACTGTCTATTCTTTCATGAATTGGACACTTTGTGACTAAACACAAGAAAAAGAAGATAATTTGCTGGCTTAAAGTCACCCAAAGTATATCATAGCAGAGTGAGAATTTCAACTCTTTGTTTAGTGCTCTAATCAATACATCCTGTTCCTGATAGCCCTTTTAAATGTCATCTAGGCCAGTTATAGGGTACCCTTTGAGAATGGCTGATCTAGTTCATTGGCTGACACATTATTTGGCTACAAATTTTGTAAGTTCTTTTTATGCACTATGAGATGAAGTATGGAAGATCTAGTTGGAGCAACAGCTGTTTTGGCTTGTCTGCAGAAGCCTGTAATGGCAGAACTACTGTTCTTTTCTTTGTAAAAGATGCCTAGCTGAAGTGACATGCTTGGAGGTTCACTGATGAAAAAAACAACAGATGAAAGATGGCCATTAGTATTATTAATAGTGGTCCATCATCAAATTTACAAGCTCTCAGGGGACGAGAAAAAATTAAGATGTCAATGTTGTATTTACATTGCTGTGATGGGTGACTTAAGATCAGAGCACAGGTTGTGACAGCATTCTGGCAGGCCTCCAAATACTTTGCTGGTTCCTGTCTTTCTATTAGGCCACAGGCAACCCATTCATTTCACCAGATTAACATCCAGGCTTATTGAAACTTAGCAGGGTCATCAGCTCAGCCTCTAATCTCCTGGGTCTCTATTAGCAAGAGAGAGTAACACACTAGAATTTATTTATTTATTTATTTATTTATTTATTTATTATTTACCAGATTTTTTTTTAGCCGCCCCACTACCAAGAGGTCTCTGGGAGGCATATTATTAAAACTATAAAATACAATACAATTAAAACAACATAGAATACCAATTTTAAATTATACAACTCTGCTGCTCATGTGTCCAACCGAGTAATCTAATTAAAATGCTGGCCAAACAGGAAAGTCTTTGCCTGGCGCCGAAAAGCCAAAAGTGTTGGCGCCAGGCAGATCTCCGTAGGGAGAGCATTCCAGAGTTGGGGGGCAACCGCCGAGAAGGCCCTGCTTCGACATGCCACCCCCCTTATCTCTTTGAGGGATGGTACCTTCAGCAGGGTCTCCTGGCCTGATCTTAGAGTACGGGCAGGCTCATATGGAAGGAGGCGGTCCTTTATTGAACTAGTTGAACAAACGGTGTCATCAGGAAAAGTTTGGCTTCTTGGTCCATGGCATGTACTTCCATTAAGATGGACTGGCAATCAATCTGTACCTTTTGATTGGGCATTCCGTAGTAGACTCCAACTACCTTGTTCCTTTTGCTTTTTGTCACAACTATTAATCCATAGAATGATAGAATCATAAAGTTATCGTCGGGTTGAAAGGGACCTTGGAGGTCTTCTAGTCCAACCCTCTGCCCAAGGCAGGAGACCTCATACCATCCCAGACAGATGGCTGTCCAATCTATCTTTGAAAACCTCCAGCGATAGGGCACCCACAACATAGGGAGGCAGGCTGTTCCAATGTTTAATGGCTCTCACTGTCAGGAAATTTCTCCTTATTTCCAAGTTGTCTCTCATTCTGATGAGTTTTCACCCACTCGTTCTTGCTATACTATCAGGTGCAATTGAGAATAAATTGATGCCCTCTTCCCTGTGGCAACACCTCAGGTATTGGAAGAATGCTATTGTGTTTCCCCTCAGTCTCTTCTTGGTTAGGCTAAACATGCCTAGTTCTTTTAGTCATTCTTCATACGATTTAGTCTCCAGTCCTCTTATCATCTTATTTGCTCTTCTCTGCACTTTTTCTAGGGACTCTGTGTCTTGTTTGTATTGTGGCGACTAACCTGGACACTGCATTCCAAATGTGGCCTCACAAGGGCAGTATAGAGTGGCACTATCACTTCCCATGATCTTGATGCTATCCTCCTCTTAATGGAGGACTGTGTTTGCTTTTTTGGCAGCTGCAGCACACTGCTGCACATTGCTGCCTCATACTTACAGTAGGTGGTGATCCACCAGGATACCTAAATCCCTGTCAGAGCTACTGCTTTTGAGCTAGGCACCACCTATTCTATACCTATGCAATATTTTTCTCCGGTCTAAGTGCAGGACCTTACTTTTCTTGACATTGAACTGCATCTTTGTTGGACAAAGCCCAATGTTCAAGCCTATCAAGATCCTTCTGAATGTTGAGTCTGTCTTCCAAAGTATTGGCAACCCCCCAGCTTTGTGTAATCTGCAGATTTGATAAATTCTCCTTCAGTCCCCTCATTAAGGTCATTTCTGAAGATGCTGAAGAGTACTGGGCCCAAGACAGAACCTTGAGAGACCCCACTGCACACTTCCCTCCATGTGGATGTGATTCCATTGAAGACCACATGTTGGGTGTGGTTGGTCAGCCAGCTGCAAATCCATCTGGTAGTTGCACTATCTATCCCACTTTGTTCTAACCCATGGAAGAACTTTATGGAAGAACCAATTCATCCTTCGGTATTTGTGTGCAGAGATATTTCCCTTTCCTTTTCTATTTATCTTCTGACTACTGGTAGGATGGATAAGAGAAGACTTTCTGGGTACCAAAATCATTGAGTTTTCTTCCCAACACTTCAAAGTCTGATGTGATTCCCCCGCAGTTTGTTTCCACATGAATAAGAAGAAAGGGGGAAATTAGAGGAAATCTCCTTCAACTTTTCAACTGGCAGAAGCTTCCATTGGATTTAAAAGCCTCTGCAAACATAAGGCAATTTTGAAATTGAGCTTTTGAGAAGTATTTGCATTTATACAGAAAATACCGTCTTCTTTTAATGATAATAAACTTTGAACTGTGGAGCTGGAAGGGAGCCTATGGATCATCAAGTCCCGCCCCTCTCAACGAGGCACAGTGGGGAATCGAGCTGCCAACCTCTGGCTCTGCAGCCAGAGACATAAACCACTGAGCTACCCAGCAGTTATACAATCAGTACAGATGGCAATAGCATAGCCTTATGGCTGCAGCCTGACCTGGGAGTAAATTGTACTATACTTGTGTCTGCTTGCTTACATCTGTGTCTCTCATTTTGAAAAACCTGGGCACGATGGTAAACGTCTTTTCTCAGCTATGCTGTCTTTAATGTCCCAATTGGATAAACAAGTCCCTGGGGTTCGACATTGCTCCTTATTGATCCCACAGATTTCACCCCTGTGTTTACCTGCTTTTAAAGGTCTCATTGTCCTTGGTGAGGTTCCAGGCAGTGCACTAGCCTTGAACCCAGGAAAGGAGAAAAAGAAAAGAAAAAAGCTTTGATTTGGCAAGAGAATAAAGTCCAGTAAAAATTTATGGCATGGAATTATCACTCTTAGATACTTGGCAAGTTCTACACATGGGTAAAAATCACATCGTATTTTATTCCCCAATCTATATATCTCATTCGCACTTAGAGTGCTTTCTTAATTACCTCCCCAGCCTTCTGCAATATGATTTCCTTAAGTACGAACTGGAAATATTTCCATTTCATACCATGTCACTGCTTGCTCCAAATTTTTTAAATTGGTTACCTAGCCGGTTTCTATTTAAAGAACAATAATTTCCTGTATTTCGGGGTGAGAGGCAGGAAAGCTTTACATCATCTAACCCTATTTTGGATCGTAGCCCTATATTCTTCTGGGATGGGGCCAAGGCATTTCTCAGGGGTAAGCCCTTTCCCTCCTCCAGGTTTACAGAGATATTTTCAGTCTTGAAAACTTGAAATTCCTCACCAGTGCAAATGATTTCACACACAACATTTTCCATACTGGCCCAGACGAAATTAGATGCTGTCGGGAAAATCTTACAGCAACTTCTTCAGGGAAGTGTGTCATCTCCTATTTTATTAAAGCACCACCTTGGTTCGCTTAATAGCAAGCCAACAGAAATGCTGGCTCAGGACACCAGATTTCCCAGGAATGTCCAGAGTTTCTCCTCATCTTGCCAGATCCATAGGACTTAGAATGATGGAGGGGAGGCATGATAGCTGCAATTGGTGGCCATGGTTAAGACTGTGAACAAAGCAGAAGCCCACAATTATCAAAGTGAAGTGCTTATAGATTTCAAGGGGCTGTGGTTAGAATTTCAGCATTATCTGACAAAACAAACAGTTGCAACAGTTGCAACAAGAAGGAGGTCCTCTCCGTCATATAACTACAGAGGATCCTCGTATAACAAATGCTTTGTATAACATAAAATCTGTACAACATAAAAACTTCCAGAGATAGGGGAAATTTGCTTAACAGAATCGTCTATGGGGGAAATCCATACAACATAAAAATGGTCACAATTAGGGATTACTCCATTTTCAATGCATTCCTATGGGAATTTGTATAAAGGAAAATTTGCTTAATGTAATTTCACTTGGAACAAATTAATTCCTTTATACAAAGTATCACTGTACTTCAGGCTATCCCTTTTCTGCATATACTTGGGTTTCTCCATCTAGTCTCTCATTCATTTTATTTCTATCCTGCCTTTCTCCCTCCCTCCCCCCAAAAAAGGAATGGAGGCAGCACACCAAATTATTAAAAGAGATGTTAAAATAGAGCATACCACACCAATTATAAGGCAATTCAGTATATGTTAAAGGTAACAGAATAAAACATTGTCAAACTCCTTAAAAGCACATCTAAAAGGTTACAAATGCCATGTCTCCCCTCTATAGCCCCCTTCTGCATGTGATAAAACATGACTAAATGGAAAGTGTTTTGCCCACTAGGCCATGAGCAGAAGGAAGAATGAGCCCTGCCATTGTTAGCAAATGCTGGGCTGACACTCAGTAGCATTTGTATGATGGGAATGACACCATGGGTAATAAATTCACCCAAAGGGATGGGTTTATTGGGCCTTCACTCTTTGGTGTGCTTGAGCCCCAAAAATATTGATCATCCTATTTAAATGTCTTAAATATTTTCATGTCAAACAAAAGCAGGAAGTACAGATAGTTCCCCCAATGATTTTAATACATAAATAAATTTGGTGCAATATTCAAGTTGAATTGCATGCCTTGAGTCTTGGTGCCCTGGATATATATAAAGGGAAGTGCTTATTGACCTTTGAGCATTATAACTTTCTGCATTTTATGCAGAACTGCAGTTGAATGGTTCACAGTCTTTATATTAGCTCCAGGTGCGTTAGTGGATTTTTGGTTTATCCAATTTATAAATTGATTGTTAGCTTGAGTTAAACATATTTATGCACAATGCTTTTGACACCAGCTTATGGTGAGCATCTTTGAAATTTTTCCTACAGTGATAGCAGACAAATATTATATACAGTCTAGATAGGAGAGTGGACAGATTCTGTGAAGAATGAATTATGTTTTGGTGCTCCTGAAACTTTGAAGTGTTGTTTCAAGGAAATGGGAATTTCAGCAGCTGTAGCTTGACGGGTGACACAGATTTGTGTTTATGGATTACAACTTCCCAAATTCTCCAGGCAGTCTGGCTACTGGCTCTGTTGCTTGGATAATTCTGGGAGTTGTAGTCCAAAAACTCTGAACACCTCTGACAGACAACAGACACAACATCTCCCTAATACCCATAAGTGTTAATTAGACCGTGTCCTCCAGCACAGATGAAAAAAGTACAATTGCTCAAATGAACAACACAGTGCCTGCCTGCCTGCTTTTATCCACATCTGGAATTCTGCCTAGATTATGTCACCTTAGACAATTAGTTCAAACTAGATCAAACATCAAAGCCAACCACAACACTTTGTGATTTCCTCTTTTCATTCCTTCACGGGGTAGGTCCTTGTTAGTATTCTTTTTACAGCTGTATATGTCTCCCTCTCTGCTTGTTCTACAATAGATGCTTATTTTAAATTGAGCATATGGTTTAAACTAGTTCTCAACCTGTGGGTCCCCAGATGCTCCTGGACTACAATTCCCAGAAGCCTCCACCACTCACTGTGCTTGAAGGGGTTTCTGGAAATTGCAGTCCAGGAACATCTGGGGACCCACAGGTTGAGAACCACTTTTAAACAGAACTACAGAAGACAGCTGATAGATAGTGCACCAAAATTTACTCTATAGAGTGAATGGTAGAAATGGATAGGGTTGTTAAAGTCAGCAGCAGCATCCCATCCTCTGAAAGTTCAGAGTCACAACTTGAGATCCAGGTGCAGGCACTTACAATGTCATGCAGGGGGGGGGAAGCAATTTTAAAATGAAAGATGTTGCCAGGTAACAGTATATCAGTCCCTGACATTGGGGGGGGGCATCATCTGAAATAAGAGGAGTGGATTTTCATGAAGTAAACAGAGCAGGGGAGCCAAGGATTAGATGGGAAAGGATCCCCACCCCACCCTGCTCCATACTGTTGCTTTTATGGCTTATCAAACATGTAGGCTCATGAGTCACAAAGTTGGTGCTCAAGTATCTGCTGTGATCCAAATGATCCAATGATTCTTATAGACCAAAAAGCCAGGAATGAAAAGAAGGGATGGGGATGCAGCCAGTAGGTGTATAGTGCTTGGGCCCATCTTCCTTTTTGAAGCAATGCAAGCAAGACACCTCGACCAAAAGGCAGAGAACCTTGAAACTAACCAAGAATTGGTGTGCAGCCAGGCTTAAATGCCACCTTATGCATGAGAATGAATTTGTGTCATTTACCAATGCTGCTTGCCCTGAGACATGTCCTTCATGGCACAGTGATTAAACTGATATACTGTAACCAAAACTGTGTTCACAACCCAGAGTTCAATCCCAGGTTTAGGGTTCACTCAGCCTTCCATCCTTCCAAGGTTGGTAAAATCAATATCCAGCTTGTTGTGTGTGTGTGTGTGGGGGGCATTTTTAGCCTGAACAATTACTTGTAAATGGCCCACTTTGCTTTTTCCTATCTAGGGTAGGACTATTAACTGTTGGTCACTGCCCTGAGAACTGGGAAATGTGACAGAAAGACTATGCTGAGATTCAGTAACAAATATGAAGGCCAATGGCGACCAGACTTGCCTCCCCAATCCTTTTAGGTGAGATCTGTGGTGTGGAGATAGTAAAGTGCCTAAGGAAGCAAGTTCATATATGAAAGTAACGGGATTACTGATTCCTAAGCCAAAGGGGAAACACTATGGATCTACTGGTAGACCCACAGATGATTTGCACAATGTGAGGAGGAACCTCAAGTGAATAAGGAACATCACATTCCTTCAGAAGCGTGGGCCAAAGCCTGAGAACCAGAGAATGCAGGCCCCCAAATGCAATCCAATCCAAAGCTGAGACTTAGCAAAGACTATGGGATCAAGATAGGAAACATCACAATTGCTGGACCAGACTGTGTATTAAGCATATTCAAAATTGGATAAGTTATATTTCTGAGCAACAGCTCTCAGAAGGCCTTAGCCTCACACATTACACCAAATACTATCTCTTATGGGGAGGTGTCATCAAAATAGAATTGTACCCTTTTACTGACCAGATCACATCTTACTTTAAAGTGTGTTTATCTTGAATACCTGTCGGAGTGTATCTCCCAGAAGTTAACTGAGGCCAGACCCACTAGAATGTCGCAGGTACACTCACTCAGGGTGGCCACACCCAGGGAGGCGCGGAAGTCACTTATACGCAACCACACCTTCTCTGTGGTGGGACCCATGCTGTGGAACCATCTCCCTAGTGAGCTGCGCCTAGCACAGTCCCTGCACACCTTCAAAAAAGCGCTTAAAACCTTGCTTTTTAGGGAGGCATTTGGCGACCTTTAATTTATTTATTTTTTCTTTTCCGCCCCCTGATGCCTCTTGCCGATGGTTTTCCCTTTTTTCTTCTTCAGTATTGTTGTTTTGTTTTAACTGTTGATTTTAACCGTGTTGTAAACCGCCCAGAGTTCCTGCTGGAAGATGGGCAGTATAGAAAGAAAACAAACAAACAGACAGACAGACAAATATATGCATCTTCTGCAAAGATGACTTTTCAGACTATAGTTGCCAGCATGGCCAGGAGATTCTGGTACTGTAATTCAAAAAGCAACTGTTTAGAATCTTTCTTTCTTTTCTTTTCTTTTCTTTTCTTTTCTTTTCTTTTCTTTTCTTTTAATGAACATTAAAATCAAGTATATATGTTAATATGTGTGTGTGTGTATGTGTGTGTATGTTTAAATGCTTATAGGCATATGTGTAATAATAAAATCAACCAAGGTTAAAATTATCCTGTGTGGTTGTAGTCACCCTGTGTGTCCCTGTTAAAATGGTAATCAGTAATTTCAGTTGCCTACATAAGAAATTTTGACAAGGATTTTCACATTTCTCTCTGCCCCCCGCTGCTGCCGCCGCCGCCAAGACCAGGAGCTGCCTGTTTAGCTTGTGTGGCCTTGCCCGACTGAGTTTCTTAAGTCCAATCTAGAGTTAATTGTATATTAGTTTGCAGCCGAAGAAATGACTGATTGTCATGATGACCATAAACTGAACACCAGTTTCTGAAGATGAGGCAGATTATGACTATAAAGTAAATTAGGAAGCTTCCCATCCAGAGAGGCCTGCATACTTGTCGGCAATGTTCCGCTACAGAAAATATGACATAGACAGACGCATAAATATTCTGGGTCACTCGTAAAATAATGTGAATGTCTTGATTGCCTCGGTGCATTTACTTATTCGCCCTTAGGAATTTATACTCTGTTATTCATAACTGGGCCAGATAAAGGATAAAATGGGAATTGAAGTGCAGAGTTTGAAAGAACACACCACTCCCTGGCCAGAGAAAAGTGCAGGGATGGCAATGCTGATCCCCACGGCTCTTTTAGGTTAGAAGTCCCATAAACCTCACCATTAACTATTCTATTTGGGAGTGGTAGAAGCTCTGCACAAAACAAAACTCCACACACACACACACACCTTTCTCTTAAACAGCTTCTTGCTGATTTGGGAAAAGTGTTCATATTTATTTATTTATTTATTTATTTATTTATTTTTTATTAGTATTTTACCCCACCTTTCTCCTGTTGTAATACTGTCTGTATGAATAACAAAAATGAGCATTATTTATAGAAGACAGTTCTGGGTGTCCAGAGCCTGTTGTTGATCAAGAATGTATTTCAGTTTTTATGCAGAGCTCCTAAAGAAAGCTATGCGCCAAAATGTGTGGAGCATGTTATGTTAAAACAAGAATAAATTATTATTATTTATAATTTATTAGATATATTTTTAAAACCACTCCATCTGGCAGCATGGCCACTCTGGGTGGTTCACAAAATACATCATAACAGAATGTGTGTGAAGATTCTCAGTCATCCAGGTGAGTTTATTTGGAAGTTGAGTCATGGCTACTGGACTTCTTTTTTGAGAGATAGAAACGTTTCGCTGTTCATCCAAACAGCTTCATCGAAACATTTCTATCTCTCAAAAAAGAAGTCCAGTAGCCATGACTCAACTTCCAGATCATAACAGAACAGAACAATATACAGTGTAAAACAAAATAACAAATAAAAATACACATGACTAAATCTAAAGACCCAGCCTGCCATTCTGATTCCTGATATCATTGGATGTACTAGTTCACCGTATTTCTGCTTATTCACAGCACCAGATTACAACATGTAGAAAGAAAGAAATATTTAAAGCAAGTTTTTAAAGTGATGCTTGGTGGTGGTGGTGGGGGGGTCAGGCAACTGATCCAGGGTGCAGTGCAGCTGATTCAGGAGCGAACCACCAAGAGCAGCCCTGGGGTTAAATGAAAAGTATTTTTAAAAAGGTGAAATTGTTCTCTGGGTTTTTTAAGTGAAAGCACTTGCCAAGAAGACTAGACGAGGTCTTTCACTTTTTAGCTAGAAATCTGAGTCAAGCCAGACACATCCCTGATCCAAAATTAGCCATTCAGTTTTAACACTGAATCTGACCCCAATTTAAAACAAACAGCCAACATGCGACCAAATTAAACTCACCAGGTAGTCAAAGTTGGCTTGCAATAACCCACATTCCTGTTTTAACACTCCTGTAGTTTAATCAAAGTGCAGAGGCAATTGTGGGGTAAACTCCTTAATCTCCAGTCTCTTTCGATGAAACTGTCTGTTTGTCTTTATTTCCGCTTCCATTTTTCACTGAAACAAAAAATAATACCCACTCACTCACCCCCAGTCTCTTCAGGAAGAAGCTGCAGTAGATGTGGAAAGATAAATATTCTTTCTCCAGCCAGGTAGGTAACCACATGTCCTGTGATTTTGAAATGATTCAACTCATTTAGCTTTCCAACATCTTACAGCAGGAACAAGCCACTCTGCTGCAAAGACTTCCTTCTTGGTAAATAAATGTGAGGCATGTGGTCTCTTCAGTGACATATCCTCTCTGTTATGGCCCTTGGAACTGTACTAAAGCATCCAGTATTATTTGACTGATTCCCTAACCTTTCAGATGCGGCCTCGGTCAAACAGACACAAACTAGAAATTGTGGGCTCGACTAACATATACATTCAGCAAGTATTTGTGGAGGTAATCAAAGGCTAATTGTTCTTTATTTTTATTTTATTTTAGGCTTCCATAGACTTTTTTTAATGGGATGCTATCAAACAAATATACACCGTATATTGCGAATCTTCATAAATGGAACACAGCCATTTGGATAACGGTCACCCATTTACACACTTCATTTCGATGAACAGGTTGGTCTCCTATGGACCAAGTTATCTCAAAATAAGTCAGTGGAGGAAAGGTGGTCTAAACAAGGAGGTCATACTCAATACACACTTTCTAAAGTCAGGGATAGTGGTCTTCGAAGCAGGATACTTTGCATCATGTTGGGAGTCTGTTGGTATGACACAGAGGCTGATACTTCACATCCATCCCATTACTGTTCAGTCCCGCTTGGGACCGGTACAAAGTAATCTAACCGCATGTCCATTGTGGGATGAGGGGAGTTTGTCCCGATCACGCCCCCTGAACTGTGTTTAAGTGGGATGAGAGATTCCCCTCCCTGGCCTCGGGAAACTGCTCATCACGCTTCTCGTTCTGAGACGAGTGGGCGTGAGGTAAGGCTCAGAGAGATTCACTCTATTTTGGCAATGTTGTCCTATTCCATGGACATTTTTTAAAAAAACTCTCACACTATCAATATTTTTTCAGTATCAGTTGCTCTTTTGAGGGAGTTCCCTCCCTTTAAGAATGATCTCTCTTTCTTCTCTCTCTCTCTCTCTCTCTCTCTCTCTCTCTCTTTTTTGCCTCCCCCACCTTTTCTCCTCTGTCATGGACATGCACAGATCAGAATGTGCTTAGCTTTATTACAGATAGATATGTCAGAACTTGGGAGGGGAATGAGAAAACAGCCATGGTCCAAAACTTTACAAATAGTATATCCTTCTCTCTCTCTCTCTCTGCTGCCTTCTGTCTGTGGAAGTCACAAGTTATGTCCTCATCAAAGAGGTGATGTCATTCCATTTAAGTCCTGCTACAAGTAGCAGCATGATTACAGAAAGCCCAGGACACAGGCAACGTGATTTCATGTTGATGAGGCTGCTGATTGGGTTCCGTGAAATGCAGATTAATTAATCTGCACAATTGACCTGTCAGGGAAATGAATGAGTCACAATGGTGCATTGGCACCTTGTGGAAGAGGATAGGATTGGATCTGGGAAACCTGGATTTCAAATATCTGCTCAGCTTGGGCAGTGAGGAGGAATCACTAGTTCTCCATGGATGCAGTACCATAGTGATTCATGAATTAAACCAGCAGTGTCATAAGAGACTGCTGGAAAATGAAAACCGTTGAGTACCATTTCCAATGAAAAGTTATTTAACTAGAAGCTCTCAGTGGAAGCTGAAACCTGTTCTGCACCCAATAGCCAGAATCCAATCCTACAGTGACAGCCTAAAATTTAGTGCTTGCCATTTTAAGATTTACCATATTTTTTGCTCCATAAGATGCACTGGACCATAAGACACGACTAGTTTTTAGAGAGGTTTTAGAGAATGTAGATTCACACATACATACAGTACTGTGGTCCTGGTACATCTCCAGCCCCAGTTTACTCTTAGGCCATACTGCTCTTGGGAGGCCCGGAGCAGCATGGTTGGAGAGTGAAAAGCGAAGACAAGCCATCGCCCCTGCCTAGGTCTTCATGCTGGGAAGCCTCCAGCCTTTGCAGAGGCCTCTGGATGTGCTGGAGTTGCCAGCCCCAGCTGCAGCCCAAGCAGAGGCTCCCTGACCCAGCTGTTTAAAAAAATCCCTTGAACCATTGATTTTTTTTCATTGAATAGACAGGGAAAGTAAATGGACCTACTGGAGATCACAGAGATGAGAAATGGGCTAGAGAGTAATCACTCACCCTAATGCCCATAGAGCTGCTCTTCAAGATGGGCTGAATGGGAGAGCTCCATCCCCTGGATTCACATTCTGCCCATCTTGAAGAGCAGCTCTATGGTGATCATGGTGCGTTCTCTAACCTGTTTCTCATCTTTATGGTCTCTGGTAGGGCTGTTTACTCTCCCTCTTTTATTCTATGGAAAAAAACTAATTGTGCAAGGATTTTTTTTTTAAGCAACCAGGTCGGGAAGCCTTCTCTGGGACTTCAGATGTGGTTGGGACCCGCACCAGGTCTGGAGGCCTCTGCAGCAGCCGCTCTGGAGGCTCCTGGCGGGGGTGTAAGTACCCTATAAGATGCACAGACTTTTCTCCTTACTGTTGAGGGGGAGAGTGTGTCTTATAGAGTGAAAAATATGTCAATATGCACATTATTTTTCCCCAGAATATCCAAACGACTGTACTTCAGTTATGATTTTGTGGTGTTTGTTTGGTTCCAATAAGAGTACATCCCTTTATCCTGAGTGAAGCAACTCCCTGTTTAGTTCAGACTATTTCAGTGATTACAATTATCCCATTCAGTATTTCTCAACCATTGCTTCCCCAGGTTTTTAGACTTCAGTCCCCTGACCCATGTCCTAGCCAGGATGGCCAATAGACAGAAATTCTGGAAGTTGAAGCCCTAAAACTCTGAAAAACCAAAGGTTGGGAAACACTTCCACCCATGATTTCACTTATTAGTATAAAGTCCATTCATTAAAAAGTACATAAGAACATAAGAACAACCTTGCCAGATAGGCCACAGCCCATCCAGTCCAGCATTCTGTCTCACAGCGGCTCACCATTTGCTTCAGGGTATTCCCAAGTAGATGTCTTCACCTGCTTAGGATTCCCCGCACATGGCATTGAGAGATATCTTGCCTATCTCTCCAACCAGGAGGTTGTCCTTAGGCCATTGATACCCTTGTTCTTCATGAACTTGTGTAATCCTTTATTAAAGCTGTCAAGGCAGACAGCTGTCACCACATCTTCTGCAGGGAATTCCACAGACCAGTGATCCTTTTTCATCCAGGCGCCTGAGGGGGGATATGATTGAGACGTACAAAATAATGCAGGGTATGAGTAAAGTGGATAAAGGAACACTCTTCTCCCTCTCACAAAATACCAGAAGTAGGGGGCATACACTCAAACTGAGGGTTGGAAGAGTACCATATTGATCTGAAAATATTTTTTTCACCCAGCGTTTTGTTAGTCTGTGGAACTCCCTTCCACAGGATGTGGTGATGGCATCTGGCCTGGATGCCTTCAAAAGGGGATTGGACAGATTCCTGGAGGAAAAGTCCATCTCAGGTTACAAACCATGATGGAGTGCAGATGTGTAATCTCCAGGTTTAAAGCCAAGGTACTTCAAGGACCAGATGCAGGGGAGTGGTATCATGAGACAGATACCTAGTGTTGTGTACTCACAGACGCATCTGTTGGGGCCACTGTGAGATACAGGAAGCTGGACTATAAATGGGCCTTTGGCCTGATCCAGCATGGCTCTTCTTATGTTCTTATTTTCTTATGGTGAGTGATTTATATTTTGCAATGAAATGAAGGAACATACGAACAAATTGTATGGATTTCTTCTAACCCTTTTCGATGTTATGTAGGGAACAATTTGGAAAATATTTAGAAATACTTGCATATTAATGAGCCTAAAATCTGAACTTTGATGGCAACATGAACGTCACTGTTTTGTTCCTTCGGTGCTAAATGCTGTAGTTATTTTTTTTTAAAAAAATAGGCAGCTTTCAGAATGCAACTTGAGAGGTGGTGGTTGTTTTTGCAGTGTCTGCTGCTTCTAAATATAGCTTGGTTGATGGTTGAGATGGAGACCTGCTGCGACTCAGAGATTCCTCTGCCTTTTTAACATTTAAATGGTTATCTTAGTCTCTGTCAGAGAGAGAGAGAGAGAGAGAGAGAGAGAGAGAGAGAGAGAGAGAGAGAGAGAGAGAGAGAGAGAGAGAGAGAGAGAGAGGAGTTAATATTGTTGTTATTATCAGCATTAAAAAGTTGATTTAGCTTTTAACCAAGCTGTGAGGAAGAATTATGCACTTTTGCATTTCTCTCTCTGGTGTGTCATTTCCTGGCAGACACCAAACATGCTGAGACAAACACGAGATTCCCCAGAGTGCTCATCTGCTACGGGACTTATTTCATACTGCATCAATAATGTAAATTGAGATGTGAAGATAGCTCCCTATTTCTGTAAGGTATGATTACACTAGTGCAGGCAACATGGACTCAGCTTCTGTAGAAGCACTTAGGTCAGCTTTCTTAAACTACTGCCCTCAGTAGGCCAAGTGACATTTCATTTTTTTTTAAAAATACTGAATGTGTGAAATGCATTCATCAGAATGCTTATTTGTTCATGTAGACATTTATTTTAAACAAATAGCACACTTCTTTCTTTCCTAGGAATATTTTTAAAAAAAATCTAACATGGTGAATAGGGATGGGCACAAAACAAAAAAATTATGTTTCATTTCGTTTCCCTTCCTTCCCCCCCCACATTAATTTTGGCTTCAAACAATTTTTTCCAAAAAAAAAATTCCCCAGGCTTTTTAAAAAAAAACCTTCCCCTCCCTCCTCCCAAGCCCCACCTGCCAGCTCATGGGCACTGGGGTGGGGGAAAAAGTTTTTTCCCTCTACCCCAGCACCCGTCAGCTCACAGGAGGGGCCTGGGGGATGGAGAAAAAGTTTTCTCCCTCCCCAAGCCCCGCATGCCAGGTGGTCGGTGCTAGGGTGGGGGAAAGTGTTTTTTTCCCTCCACCCCAGTGCCAATCAGCCCTGGACTTTTTAAAAAATCATTTTTCCCTCCCCATGGCCTGATCAGCACTGGGGTGGGAAAAAACCTTTTTTCCATCCTAGCACCGATCAGCTGGTGCGGGGGCTGGGGGAGGGAAAAAAAGTTTTTTAAAAAGCCTGGAGCTTTTAAAAAATTTTTTCCCTCCCCCAAGTGGCTTTCAGATGGAACGAAATGGTTCATTTAAAAAAACACACAATTTCATTTTGTCTGTAACAAAATGCTGCTTCCTCGTGTCATTTTGTTTTGTTTCATTTTGTTACGTAACAACATGACGAAACAGCGTTTCATTTTTCGTTTTTTGCCCATCCCTAATGCTGAATACAAAGCATGACAAAAATCAAGAATGTCAAGTCAGGGATAAGACAGCAGAAGACTTCTGACAAATAATAGAACCTATCTGTTAACGAGCAAAAAGCCTTCTAAAACAGGAAGGTGCTGTGTTGGAAGAAGACAGATGAAGGTACAGCAATGAACTTCAGCAGGTCAAGTAGACCTATAGCTCTATATCTGATGCTCATATGCCCAGAGTTCTTATTGTTACAGAAGGAGAGGAGGCAGAGGCCCTGTATTCTTGTGCAACATTCATCTAGGTTTATATTTTGCCTTCTAAGCCAGAAAGAACGGAGCGGGGAAGATAAGCATTGTGGACACAGCCAGCAACTCATCTCCACTATCTTAGATTGCAGTGGTGGAATCTAGGACCCTTTTTTATACTGTATCAGAGCCCAGTACTGCCTGCTCTGACTGCCAGCTGCTTTCCTAGGTTTCAGTCTTGATTTTTTTCCATAACCCAACCTGGGGTATCCCTGGTACCATCTGGGTACTATGCAATTACAGCCCTGTTGAACTTCTGAAACTGGATGAGATCACCTGTGTCCATGGTGGTATGGTGGTGCTAATTGGTGGCTCAGGAAATTATGATTAATGTCATGCAACATGTTTGGTATGGAAGGTCAACACTGGTGGTCTATCTTGGAGTAAAGTTTTGAAGACAACGAAACAATTTTAACTGAACCAATTTACTGAGGGATGTTTCTTGTGTTAAGGAACAAATAATTGTCAATTCAAATCAGTTTAGAAAAAGAGATCTGACACCTAACAAACTGCCTTCTTTCTCCCATATTGGTAAATTTCTGGAAGCTGCGTTAAACTAGCCTACATCTGCCAATCTCTGTTGCTAATGAACTATGATTATGATTAGAATCTAAAAGACATAAATCAAAATTACCCAAATCTCTTTTTTTCTGCCAAGACACATAAATGTTTCTTATCTTCCATCAAATTATTTTAATTACAGCTGCTGAGCATCACCATTATTTTTTCGACAAGTTGCCTCTGCTGTTGTTATGAAGTGCAGGATACATATGCTTTTAGGAATGCGCTCACTTGCATTATTACCTTATGCTATATTATATTGTTCTTTTCATATTGTCTCCACTAAATGCCTCCATGTGAGGGCTGTTAGGCCTTGGGTTGTTGGCTGAAATCTCTGGGAACTGGAATTCTATCCCAGATAAGAAAACAAATGCCAAGGTGAGCAGCCCTGTAGGAGGAGATGATTGATTTGGTGTTTGAGATACTCTGAAGCCTGTCCATTCACACCTTCACATGTGGTGCGCTTACCTAAAATGGTAGTGTGTGAAAAACAAATGAGAAAGTTGTTGCTTCACGGCCTGTTCCTCCCTGTCTACATTTAAAAATGCAGTCGTTCTTGGATTTACAAGTGTCTCTGCTAATGTAATATTCAGTCCACGAAAGGAAATCCATTAAAATAATGCCCCGGTTTATGATTTTCCCCTGTAATAATGCATTGCGAAATGAACCTCATGGCAAAGTGGTCAAATGCCTGTACTGCAGGTAAAACTGTGCTCATGACCTGGGGTTCAATCCCAGGTAGCAGGCTCAAGGTTGACTCAGCCTTCCATCCTTCCGAGGTTGGTAAAATGAGTACCCAGCTTGCTGGGGGGGGGGGAATGTGTAGCCTGTGTACTGTAATTAAATTGTAAACTACCCAGAGACTACTTGAAGTGGTATGGGGCGATATATAAGCAGAACACTTTTTGCCTTATGAATTTACAAATTTTCTGCAGTATGAAGTGTCCTGGAGCATGCATTAATTTTGCAAACCGAGGTATGCTTGTGCAACCAAGCATTGTTCTCTTAAGATTCTTGTTACTTCTTATTTTGCACTTCTATAACAGTCAATGATCCCTATTCTTTTCTTATGTCACACACAAACACAGGTGAGGACTATTGGAAGATGTGTCATCTGGGACAAGTAAGAAGATTCCTTGTTTTCAACACTAGCTGGAGCAAGGAGATAAACAGCCAAGGCTCTTCCCATATATGATCTTGACATTTCAGTATGGATGTGATGAGCAAGTCTCAAAATCTCTCTCTCTCTCTCTCTCTCTCTCTCTCTCTCTCTCTCATTCTCTCTGCAGCTTTCAGAGTCTGGCCATGCAGGAACTCCCTGCTGAGTATTCACCCTACACCAGCAATTAGAGATGGGCATGGAACGAACATTTTTTCGTTTCCATTACCGTTTGTCGTTTCCGTTATGTAATGAAATGACAAACGAAAATTGTGATGAAAATGAAACGAAACAAACAGAACCACGAAAATTGTGGTCATTAAGTTTTGTTTCCGTTAATGACGACGCGCAATAAAATGACCTGTTTTAAATGTTAAAAAACGCCCTGGACATCCATAAAAACACAGCAATAATTATTTATATTGTCTGATAATACCTACCAGGGGGTTGGGGTCCTTAAAATGTTTGTTTTTGTCTTCTCCCATTGCGATGTATTTTTCTTTTCCCTTTAAAATGGATGTTGCCACCAGCCACAAAATGGAGGCAAGCCATGTGATGTGGGATCATGTTCAACCAATAGCATGCCCAGGTTGCAGACTGGGCGGACAGGTCTGGCAGCCACAGAGGGCATAAAAAGCTCTGGCAACCCCGTCCTCCTTGCAATCTTTGGTGGGAGTTAGGGTGGGATTGCTGTCTCTGTGACTCAGTCCTGCAGCCTCCCTGTGTGCATGCGTGCTGCATACCTCTCGGTGAGTACCCTCCCCTGCCCTGCAGTGCAATCACTCTGCGGCTGCCTTGCACCCTGGGCAAAGCCCGCCGCTGCCTTTGCAGCCTCCCTGCAAACCTAGTCTATACTGTGTCTCTGCCAGCATCCATTTTTTTTAGTGTTTTCCCTCTGGTCTGGGGCGTTGGGGGATGCCCACGCATGGAAATGCTTTAAAAATCGCGCAAAAAGCGGGTAGAAACGACAGATGAAAAAACAAAAAACAGTAACGAAATTTTTCAAAAAATTCCCAACAAATGGAAACGAACCGAAACAGACCTCTCAACAACAAACAAAAAACCAAAATGCCATTTTTCTGTTTCGTGCCCATCTCTACCAGCAATATTTCCTGGCTTCTAACAGAAATGAGGACCTAATCTCATCCCCCACTGTCCCTTTTTATTCATCTTTTGGTTCAGCCGAGAATGACTCAAATCTCGCACGCCTTGGGCACTTCCCAGTAACTTCTGCACAGGAAGAGGCAATTCTGCCCAGGAATCAGAATAATCCTAAACAAATTTGACATTTTTTTCCAGGACAAAATGAAACCACACAACTCACAAGAAATACCACAAATTTCCTAATAGATTTTGTCAGAGTGGAGGATTTGGCAGACAATAAATATCATTGGGAGGTGAAATGAGGCATCTTCCCACCTGTTTCTGTCCAAGAGTCAGAGGCTGCTAGATTCATGTCCCTACTTCTCATGTTATTCTCCCATCCTCATAAGGAACTGCCTTTATAGCTTTCTCTCTCTCTCAGCATAATGTAAGCAGAGACCTACTGCTATTTTGATTTTGATTGATCAGCCCTAGTCCTACCAGTGGGCAAAGTGAGGTAGCTGCCTTAGGTAACAGATGCTAGAGCAGCGTTTTTCAACCACTGTTCCGCGGCACACTAGTGTGCCGCGAGATGTTGCCTGGTGTGCCGTGGGAAAAATTGAAAAATTCTAAAGAAATTCAACCCAGGGCCAGCGGGCGGCCCACAGCTGGGAGGCGCTATAAATAGTGTCCAAGGGCCAGCTTGGCTCCTCCCCCCCAAGGCCCGCGGCGCTGGCGTCACTTCCTCCCCGCTCATTCTCTTAGTGTTTGCCCTGTGCCTGCCGCCGCCGCCGCAACTCGCTCGCTTCCCTCTCCCCCCTCCTTTTTTTACCCTGGACCACCACCACCCCTTTCCTGGGAGCTACTAATGGACTGAGCCGCCCGACAGCCCGCCCGCCAACATGAGCCGGCCTGGGAGCCCCAGCCCAGAACAAACCACCAGGTGAGGGGAAGGGGAGGAGGGACGCCCGGCTGCCCCATGCGCACCACGGCAGGGCTGCGAGGAGGAGGGGATGGAGGAGGCCTGGGCTGAGGAGGCGGACTGGCACGGCTGGATGGCCGGACAGATGGCCTTTAGGGTCCGGGAGGGGAAGAGCCGTCTCTGAGGGGCCCCGCAATGGGTTCCTTGAAGTCTTGCCCCTTTCTTTCTGTCTTGGGTCGCCCTCTTCTCTCTGTCTGTCTTTTCTTTCTTTTTTTCCCCACCTCTCTCTTTCCATTTGTACCCTTTCCCCTCTTCATAGAAACATGCTCATTTCTAGCCTGCATATGTGTATGTCTAGCAGCCTGCCTACTGTAATTAAAACTGTAAACCGCCCAGAGACTCCTTGAAGTGGTATGGGGCGGTATACAAGCAGAACACTTTCTGCCTTCTTTCCTTCCTGCCTTCCTTCATCCTCCTCCGTTCCTGTCGCTGGACTTGCTGGAGGCATCTGCCTTGGCCACAGTGTGGAGAGCAAGATGGGCTTTTGGGTCTTATTTGTGTTCCTGGAGAGTCAGTGCCCCTTCTCAGGTCTCCACTGGACACAGAAGTCCATGCAGGGCAAAATATCTTTAAATTAAAAAAACAACACAGGTAAGTGGGAACTGGGTGCTAGAGAGCGGGCTGCCTCAATCTGTGGCCCCTCTGTCCTGCTTCTCCCTACACCAGCAATGGCGAACCTTTTAGAGACTGATATAGGCACAGAGTTAAATTTTTTAACATTTTCTAATGGTGGTGTGCCTCGTGATTTTTTTCATGAAACAAGTGTGCCTTTGCCCAAAAAAGGTTGAAAAACACTGTGCTAGAGAACAAACACGAGGTATCAAATGTATTACAGTGGTACCGCACCCTTTCGCGCTTCATATACTGCGGTCTTCATATATTGCAGGACCACAGTATATGAATAAGGCCCCCTGGGGTAAGGGAGGAAAGGCCTGTTTCAGACCTCCCGTACTTACTCCGGGACTGGTGCTGCCCTGAATGGGCCTGCAAGGGTCTCTCTGGGCCTTCTGGAGGCCACAAAGGGGCCTCCCTGTGAACTGGAAGTGCCTCCAAGCCTCAGGAATGATTTTCGGCGATCTGGAAGTGACCTCCAGTTTACCAGAGGTCACTTCCAGTTTGCAGGGAGGCCCCTTTGGGGCCTCAAGAAGGCCCGGGAAGGCCCTTGCAGACCTGTTTGGGGCAGCGCCAGGCTGGTGGGTAAGTACAAGAGCTCCCAGCTAGACCCCCCAGGCCCAACACGACCTGCATTCACATACCGCGGATTTTCAATTATCCCTGGTTGTACTCAAGATAACTGTTTCACACATAGCAAGTAATCTCTTTTCCTACAAAGTTTTTAGAGAAATAAAGAAATGATGATGGAAAGTTGGGGCTAGCATGCTCCCTCCACCCTCATCATGTTTATCAAACTGCTTAAAAGTGCCTGAATAAGACCTTTGCCAACTTCATATTCAGGCAGCAAAATATCTGAGACCAGAATTGTGGATGGTGCCTTTTAAAATCCAATTATTTTGTTGTTATTGTCTTTTATTGTGTGATCAGTCGCTGTCGACTTTTGTAAGCCGCCCAGAGTTCCTACGGGAAGATGGGTGGGGTATAAATCTAATAATAAATAAATTAAATAAATAAATAGTAGTAGTAGTAGTAGTAGTAGGAGGAGGAGGAGGAGGAGGAGGAGGAGGAGGAGGAGGAGGAGGAGGAGGAGGAGGAGGAGGAGGAGGAGGAGGAGGAAGAAGAAGAAGAAGAAACAAAAGAAGAAGAAACAACAACAACAACAACAACAACAACAACAAGATATGTACTATTGCATTAGATCCCAACATATCCCAGTGAAACTGAGCATCTGCCAAGATTCAGAATAGTAATACAATTGGTTGATAGAACTCGTGTTTGATAGAAAGAAACCAGGCACCGAAACTGAAATATGTATGTTACAGATGATACAAATAAAAACTTTTTGGGAATCCTTGATCTCAAAAAGGTATGCTGCTGCCCTTAGACCAGAAGAAGCAACATCAGTCACAAACCTCAAACAAGTTTCCCCACTGTAGGGAGGTGCTTACTCTCAGATTATTTCAAGATTAAAGAAACCACCACTGCTGCGTAACAAATCACCCTATTTATAAAAGCAAGAAAATAATGCATTTTACACCATTTAAAAAAAAAAAAGCAGGGAAGGAAGGAAGAAAAACCTGAGCGGAACTATTCCCACATTAATTATTTCAGACTACATGGAAAAGCATATTCTTGCTTGCTTTTATTATGCCTTCTAGCTCTCTCTTTGAAAAATATGTTTTAAAACTGCAAGCTATTTTTCAAAGAAAGTAGGAAAAATAAATAATATTTGAAGCAATTAGAGCCAAATGACAGAATGTATAAATATTTATTTATTTATTTTTATTTATTTATTTATTTATTTATTCTCCCTCTAGATTCACAAGGTTTCCTATTGAAGCCTGTCTCCCGTTCTGACCCCAAGACCCACCGCCAAATAGCAGGGGTCCATTCCGTCTGCGCCTCCAATCTGTACTGCTTGATGGTGAATGCCAGGTTAGTTCACAATAAGATCCCAGTCATCCATGATTTAATCATGGATGATGGAACCGACCTGGCCTGTTTTACTGAGACCTGGGTGGGCAGATCGGAGGGTTGGGGGGGAGGTGTGGATGGCCATATGTTGGGTGTAATTTGAGGGGGGGGGTTCCTGCATGGCAGAGGGTTGGGCTGGAGGGCCCTTGAGGTCTCTTCCAACTCTATGATTCTATGTTTCTATTATTCTATATTTCTATAATTCTACCCTGATAAGAATCTTGTTGGTGAATTACACATGTGCTAGTTAAATTGCATGAGTCAATGCAGAAAATTGCCACTAATTTAAAAAGTGATGGTCACTTTACTGGTCACATGCCTATTGCACAACTGTGCACACCTCATAATGACTTCTTGGTTTGCAGAAATTTACCTTGGTGACTTATACAAGAAGTCATTATATGGTGTGCTCCCAGATCTCCATGCATGACTTAAGCACACAATCAGATGTCAGCCGATTATTGCTGGGAATGCACTCAGAATTTTGGGTGGAACAATTGTGTTTGCTGCATTTAGAAACACATTGTAATGGAGTTGGAAGGGGCCTATAAAACTATAGAGTGCAACCTCCTGCTGGATGCATGGATTGAAATCACCATGGTTGTTTTCTCTCGAATGCCTCCAGTGTTGGAGTTTGAACTCAAATGTCCTTTTAACTGTATTTTAAATAAGCTTGTGACCACAGCAGACACCAGATGAAAAGGGAAGGCAAAGCTTTGAAACAGGGTACAAGGTAGGATGACTCATCCCCAAATAAGCAACATCTTTGGTGGATCTGAAATACTGTAGTGTATTCTGCAAAAGAACAATGATGTCAGGTGGAAGTGGGGAGGTGCGTTTTCTGGATGACACAAAAGCATGCAGGCATAGCAGTGGTGGTGTTTGCTTGGATGGAAAGCTGTTTATTATAATATTTACAAAGTCTCTGATAATCTGCGCATTGCTTTCCTATGGAGCAGAAAAAGAAATCAACTCCCCAAAGACATGTTAAGAGATCACAGCTGAAATGTTGAATAACGATAAATTCCTTTGAATGCCTTGTGCGCATTCTTCTAATCCACCACGATTAAATGTTCATGTTTTGTCAGCTATTGTAATTTGGCTTTCCCTGATGTAACACAAATTCTTCCCAGATAAAGTGATTTCAACTGCTTTAGAAAAGTTGTGCTATTGTCATTTCATAAATGACAAGTATTTCGGTGTGTGGGGGGGACAACACAAGAGTCTTTGCGCACCTTAACAAATAACCAATTTCATTATGCCATAAACTTTCATTAACACTTCATGGAAGGTGATTTTGTGGAGAGCTCCCACAAAAGCCTGTGGCATAATAAAAGTGAGTAGTGCTAGTGAAAGCCAATGTGGTATTAGTGGGTGGGCCACTGGACTAGGGCATAGGAGACCCGGATTCAAATGGCTGTTTGACCTGGAAACTCACTAGAGGGCTGGCAATGGTAAAAACATCTCCAACATTTCACATCACTAAGAAGTTCTATGAGGGTTGCAATGCACAATGGCAACAGTGCTACAAAAATTTGTTGTGTTGCCATTGATTATGCAGGGCCCATACAGTATATGCTGGCATGGTGGACACGTTTAATGAGGAGCATCTAGCACAGGTCTGCACAAGAGGTAGACCACGGGCTACTGGTAGCCTGAGAAGGGTTGAAAAGTTGCCTGCTGGCCATTTATATAAAAAAAGTGAGGGCATAAGTTCTCCACCCCTCCCTCCCCCATCCCAAGGACCACCACTACCCCAGCAAAGTTCTGGGTCTGCCAGCCCACTGTCTCAACGGAGTGGGGCAGTTCAAGGGCCATGGCACAGTCCCATGCTCCCCCCACTGGCCACATGATTGGTGTGCCACTGTCTTGTGACCAGCTGAGTCGTTGGTGCAGAGGGGAGGAAGGGGGGAACAGCAAAAGGTGGAGTTGAGGGGTGCGGTGATGTCTCCCCTCTTCTTCCCCCCTGGATAATTCCTTCCTCCCACCCTTCCCTTCCTCCTCCTCTTCCTCTGCTCCCCTTCTGAGCCATTCTCTCCTCCTTACACCACTGTGGCGACGTGATTGCCCCACTGCTGGCTCAGCCCACCCCAGCTGTGTGGCGAACATGGTGGAAGTGAGTAAAAGCCGCGGGTGGCAGCGGTGGTGGCAGTGAGGGGGGTGGAAGGGGGAGAGGAGGAGGAGGAGAGGTGAATCAGGCCCCGGGCAGTTTGGGAGGGAAACCACACCTTTTTAAAAACATCTCCCAGCAGCACAGGCAAGCGGCGGTGGCAGATCCGGTCTGCTCACATGAATGCACATGACTTCCTTGCACCCGCTCAAGCTGGGTGCAAGGGAGGCATGTGCATGGCCATGTGGGTTGCCCCTTGGAAGGAGCGATCTGTGTAAGCATGCATGAGCCCCCCTTGCACCCATCCACACCAGCTCAAGCAGGTGCAAGGAAAGCATGTGCATGGTCAGCCTTCCCATAGGAATGCATTGAAATCTGTTCCCTCCAGAATGGATTAATTGATTTTCAATGCATTCCTATGGAAAACTGCTGCTGTACTTAATTTTTTTTTACTTATGAGCATGTGCTCAGAATGCATAAAATTCGTAAGTAGAGGTTTTAGTGTAGTAACCATCAGGCACTTTGGGGCGGAAAGAGACCTCGGCCTGTTCAAAGTTGGACAGCCCTGATCAAGTGCATTCCGATTCTTCATATATTTCACGGCTTCAATGCAAGTTCTGAAGGAGGCAATGTAGGCTCTACATGCAAGCAAAATCCTTGAAAAATTTCATCTCCCCCCAATTTGGGTAGAGTCTACAGATGAACAAAATCTCATTAAGTGGAGAAAATATGAACTCTTCAGAATGAGTATTTGCAAGATCCACATCCTTCCCTAAACTGTTGTGTCCAAGTAATACATGCTACATTTAAAGATCACACACACACACACACACACACACACACACACACACACACACACACACACACTTGTTATTTTTACTACAGTAACCCCCCGACATTTCATGGTTCAGGTACTGCGGTCCCACTATACTGCGGGATTGCAGTACCTGCCCAACGCCGCCGGCCCGCACTCCTCCGAAAAGGCTCGGGGCAGTGTGGGCGAACAGCGACGGGGGAATCAGATTCCCCCAACGCCGCCCACCATCACTCCCCAGAGAAGGCTTGGGGCAGTGCGGATGAATCAGATCCCCCAACGCCGCTGGCCCGTGCTACTCCAAGAAGTTTTGGAGCAGCTTGAGCGAGCGCCGTGGGTATCTGATCGCCCCCGCCCCCCAGGCTCCACTCGACCCACATCCGCATATCGCGGATTTTCAGTCATCGTTGATCGGGTGGGTTCCTAACCCCCGTGATAGGCGGGGGGTTACTGTACCAGTGCAGATCAGTGTAGACAATAAAGCTTCCGAGAAGCAACAGTGTTACTTATAGGGTGCTTTGATGACAAAGAGCAACATGCCGAATGAACTTCGAAGTCGGGTCACCATGATAGTGAAGTGTCCTTACTCTGCCTTCATGTGAAAGCCCAGCTGTCATTTGCTCTCCCTTTCCAAATCTCCCAGGACCCAGCAGACCCCCTAAAAATGCAGTGGGATTTGACGAGGCCAGGAATGTCCCAAGAGACTCTGTTTAGGTAAACTTTTAAAAGAGGCCTTCTTCTTTAGTTAAGAGTGTTCTTCCTGGCAAAGGATGCTTGATGCTCATTCACCAGGCAAGCCGGAATTCCCTTGTCTCTCCTTGAGGTTTTCGTACACAAACAGAGACTATCTAGAGCAAGAGATATGCAAGCTCTTAATGTTTCTTTCTCGAGGCATCTTTCATTATTCAGCATATTTTCCTTGCTGAACAACAAACTATTTGTAGCATAACAGGACAGGTACACTTGTTTGTAAACGATGCTCTCCCAGAGGACCAAAGAATGCTCCGTGTTCTGCTCCAGCTCTCTAGTTTTGTTATAAAAACAAAACAAAAAAACATGTTGGCATACAGATAATATTAGAGAAGACAGGCAATGCAGCCCTAACTCCAAGATACAGGAGGCACAATAGGTATGGAATCAGCAGAAGACTCTTCTGCCAGCATGACTGCCCAGTGCTGGCACAGTTCCTCTCCTCTTAGGTGATCTTCCCATGCCTTGGTCCTGTGGCAGTTTGCCCAAGGCTACCTAGACTGGCACTTCTCCAGGGATGCACTGAGAGGGAATCAAACCCCCAACTTCTGGCTCTGCAGATGGATACCTAACTCACTGAATTATCCAGCCAAGTTGAATGGTTGGTATTTTCTCCCAGGTCATTCTTTCCTGACCCTCCTTGCCTTGAAACAGTATATGATAGAGTATACTGCAGATGATTACACCCTCTGCATCTCACAGTATGAACCGACTCGGGTGTCAAGGTCATCAGGAGAGGCCTGTCTCTCCATCCCACCACCCTCATAGGTACGTCTTGTGGGAACCCATGAAAGGGCCTTCTCAGCTGCTGCACCCAGACTCTGGAACTCCCTCCCACTAGAGCCCAGGACTGCCTCATCTCTGTTGTCCTTCCGGAAACAGGAAGACTTTTCTCTTCAGGCAAGCTTTCAGGCATGAGAGGGACACTCTTCTCCCTCTCACAAAATACCAAAAGTAGGGGGACATCCACTCAAACTGTGGGTTGGGAGAGTGAGAATAGACAAAATAATTTTTTTTTACCAAGAGTGTTGTTAGTCTGTGGAACTCCAAGATGTGGTGATGGCATCTAGCCTGGATGCCTTCAAAAGGGGATTGGACAGATTCCTGGGGGGAAAGTCCATCACAGGTTACAAACCATGATGGAGATGTGTAATCTCCAGGCTTAAAACCAGGGTACTTAGAGGGCCAGATGCAGGGGAGTGGTTGCAGGAGACAGATATCTAGTCTTGTGTGCTCCCAGAGGCATTTGGTGGGGCCACTGTGAGATACAGGAAGCTGGACTAGATGGGCCTTTGGTCTGATCCAGCTTGGCTCTTCTTATGTTCTTATGTTCTTATGTTCCCTGAATGATGGACTACCTATTATGTCTCTTTTATATGAATCTTCATGATCGCATAGACTTTGTGTTTATAACCACTTATAATGTTTAAGTGTTTACATTGATACTATGTTTTCAATGTTAAGTTTCCATCACTCATAACTTTTACATGGAGTTTTACTCTCTTTTTAACTGTGCACGTTTTCTTTTAGTTTTAATGTAATGTTGTCTATTAATGCTGTAAGATGTCCCTCAATTCCCTGTTCTCAATACCTAAACATGTCTTAACTGTACTGGACTGTATATTATCCCTCATTACTGTAAGCCACCTTGGGTCCTTTTTCCAAGGAGAAAGGCGGGGTAAAAATTCTCTAAAATGAATGAATGAATGAATGAATGAATGAATGAATGAATGAATGAATGAATGAATTTGCAGATTGCACAATCCTGTCCTTTGAGAGAAGGAGGCCCTGGCAAAATGGCTGCTTCTTACATGAAAAAGGAATATGGAGGAGATTTCTTTCAGCACTAACCCTATCTCAGTGCCATGAAAAGTTTGCAAAGCTGTGGCTGTGAACAATGACTGGCCCACATTGAGGCCTTCTCAAGACGTCTGCCTCTCAGTGCTGGACCAAAATCCTCTCCCACCTTCAGCCTGCACAGCTGACAAGGGATTCCAAATTGATACATGAACAATGGATTTTGATATTGCTTGATATAAAGCTCCTGCAGCCGGCATCAGTGGGAAAAGGCAATGTCTCGCCTGTGAAATGGTCCAGAATGAATCCTGTCCTTTTCACACCCCACTTCTCCTGTCAAGAGAGTCGGATCAGCAACCTGTTCCAGCTGAGCCGAAGAGCCAACATTCAGTATTTCATTTTTACCATTACTCACAGAAATCTACTTCAGCCAGCTATTTGGGCCGTGGCGTATTAATTTAGCAGCCATCATCTCCACAGGCCTAGTTATGGTATAGTGGGAGAATCATGAGCTCTTATTCTAAAGTGGCAGGGTATGACAAGGGCTTATACAATCAAGGATGATTCTGGTGTCAACTAACTGTGACACTCCATCAAACCTTGCATCCTTAATGTCATGGAGAGTTACATCCCTTCATGGGTGATAAAACATGGGCCTTCTGACAAGCCCTGGTTTAACTGTCCTCATTGGCCTCACGAGGCTCATGTTACTTCATTGTTTTATAACCTAAATTGTCTCACACTGGAAATGAGGGTTCATTTGAAGATTTTATTGTTAACCTTTAAGGGCTTTGGAGTTCTTAATCTACTCTATCTACATGAGTTAAATGAGGTTTATGCACCAAATCATAATCTAACTCCAGTTATAGATTTCTGCATGCATGCTTTCTGACGGGCCTGATAGCCTTTCTAAATGCCTGATAGCCATGGTAAACTTTGTTCAGGAGTCAGCATCTGCAGAGCTGCTCCAGAGATCACCCATCTGAAAGTTCAGATTCATTTTGGGTATACAGTATATTTCAAAATCTCCAAGCCAGATCTGATTATCATTTTTTTTTTTAAAAATACATTTCCAATGTTGTATCTTACTATACCCATTTTGGTGTGCATTTTTGCCTTCCTTTTTCCATTGGAAAACATCACTGCAAAACCTAGAGAGTTAGGTACATCAAAAGATGGCCAGAGCCATAAGAACATAAGAAGAGCCATGCTGGATCAGGCCAAAGGCCCATCTAGTCCAGTTTCCTCTATCTCACAGTGGACCCACCAGATGCGTCTGAGAGCACACAAGACTAGATATCTGTCTCCTGATGCCACTCCCCTGCATCTGGCCCTCAAAGTATCCTGGTTTTAAACCTGGAGACTACACATCTCCATCATGGTTTGTAACCTGTGATGGACTTTTCCTCCAGGAATCTGTCTTAATCCTCTTTTGAAGGCATCCAGGCCAGATGTCATCACCACATCCTGTGGCAGGGAGTTCCACAGACTAACAACGCGCTGGGTGAAAAAATATTTTCTTTTGTCTGTTCTTACTCTCCCAGCTCTCAATTTGAGTGTATGTCCCTGAGTTCTGGTATTTCGTGAGGTTCTGCTTGCTGGCATCATATAATTGTAAATCTCACTGGCAAATTGCTGCAAGAAAGGATGTTAATGCAAACATTTCCTGTTTTATACCAAGTCACACGTTCAAGTGTGCAAGACTAAATCCCTATGCCAGCTTTTTTAACTTCAGGCTTTCACCATCAAAATATACACCAACTGAGTTACTCCAACATAAATGCTTTGTAGCATTCTGGCCAATAACTGCATTTGTGTTCAGGTACTAGTTCAGAAAGGACAGCTAGGTCTGTACTAAATTGTTTCTCCCCATTCTTACTGCAGTATGACATACGCATATATGTCCATGCTTGTTTATGTTTGTGTTAGGGTGTATACTGTAAACCCCCAGAGTAGCCTTGTACAGTAACTCCACGCCTGGGTTAGGGACCCACCCTACCCGCGATGACTGAAAATTTGTGATATGCGGATGCGGGTCAGGTGGGGCCTGGGGGGGTGGGCAATCAGATTCCCCTGCCCCCGCTGGCACGCGCTGGTCCGAGAAGTCTTGGGGTGGCACGCGACGGCGTTGTGGGATCTCAATGTGGCATTTCAATGGAGAAAATTTTCCCCATTGGAATACATTGGCTCAATGCATTCAAATGTGGAGAAATTTCTCCATTGAAATGCATTCAACCAATACATTTCAATGGAGATTGCGGGGCAGTGCCCCACACCGCTGGCCCACGCTCTTCCGAAAAGCCTGGGGCAGCGCGGGCGTGGGGTGTGGGGCAATGAGATTGCCTCCCGCCGCCCACTCGCGCGGCCCCGAGGCTTCTTGGAGGAGTGCGGGCCGGCTGCGTGGGGCGATGTGATCACCCCCCCGCCCGCGCAGCCCCGAGGCTTCTCGGAGAAGTGCGGGCCGGCTGCGTGGGGCGATGTGATCGCCCCTACCGCCCGCCCGCACGGGCCGGCAGCAATGGGGGATCGGATCTGGGGCTTGGGGATGGGGCGGAAAGGTTTTTAAAAGCCTGGGCTTTTAAATCTTTCCCCCCTTCCCCAAACCCCGGGCTCCAGCTCATTGGCACTGGGGTGGGGAAATAAAGGTTTTTGTCCCCCACCCCAGCGCTAATCAGCTAGAGCCAGGGCAGGTACAGCGATCCCGCGATATAGTGGGACTGCAGTATCTGAATTGCGAAATGGCGGGGGGTGACTGTAGCTAGATGGTATGGTATATAAATCTAATAAATAACCTGTCCTGCCTTTTGATGAATGCCAGGTCAGTCCATAATAAAATCCCAGTCCTATATGACACCATCTTGGATGGGAAGGCCGACCTGGCCTGTATCACCGAGACCTGCGTGGGAGCAGAGGGGGAGCCTCTCTCTCCCAGCTATGTCCCCCTGGGTTCTTGGTTCAGAGTGTAGGTAGGTCATAGGGTCGTAAGGGGGGTGGAGTGGCTATCGTTTACAGGGAATCCCTTTCTGTCAGCAGAGCCTCAACGTTGGTGAGTCCGGGGTTAGAATGCCTCTATCTATTGGTGGGATAGCGGGACAGATTTGGCATTGTGCATGGTTACCGTGCTCCCCACAACCATGTACAATCCCTACCGGACCTCACGGAGTTCATCGCGGCAGCCTTGTTGAGGTCCCCCCGCCTTCTGGTGGTTGGGGACTTCAATGTGCACGCCGGTGATGGGCTCTCAGGTGCGGCTCTGGAATTCATGGAGTCCATGGCCTCTATGAACCTGACCCAGCATGTTGTTTGCCCCACACATAGGTCTGGGCATACCCTGGACCTGGTCTTTACCTCCACATCAGTGGATTTTACTCTGAGGGCTGGGGATATTGCTCCCCTGCCTGTGTTATGGTCAGACCATCACCTGCTGTCTTTTCCCCTGTCGATCGCTGCCCTACTCTGTGGGGAACTCCAGCCCCTTGTTTGGGCCTGCCCCCGAAGACTTTTGACCCCTGCACGGTTTTCAGAGGCCTTTGGGGAGCTCCCTGGCGGTCTGGCTGACGATCCGGTTGAAGCCATGGTGGACCAATGGTATGAGGATACCACCCGGGCTGTAGACCGGCTCGCCCCTAGGCACCTTCTTCGCTGCCGAGCTCGCTCCTCGCCATGGTATACGGCAGGGTTGAGAGCGATGAAGCAATAATGGAGAATGCTGGAGAGCAGATGGAGGACAGACCTGTTGGCATTTAATAGGGCTGCTGTTAAAATCCAGACCAGGTGCTATGTCCGTGCAATCAGGGAGGCTAAAACATCCTTTTACTCCCTGAGAATTAGTAAGGCCTTGAACCACCAGGCAGAGTTGTTCTGTGTGGTTCACGACTTCACTAATCCTGGTCTGGCCAGGCTTCCTCCTACTGAGTTCAGTAGCAAGACTTTTGCAGCCTTTTTTAGAACGAAAATTGAGGCCATCCATACTGGTCTTGACTCTGGTTGCATTAGTCTCTCCTCAGGATCCCCTGATGCTGCACCCCCTCGGTCTCCTTGATTGGTTGAGTTTGGGCCCGTTTCCTCTCTTGAGGCCTCCAGGGCCCTGGCCCATTGCCGGCCAGCTTCCTCCCCCTTTGATCCTTGCCCATCTTGGCTTATTAAATCTTCCAGAGGGCGCATGCCTGAGTGGGCTTCAATTATTTCCACTGCCTCCTTCAGGGAAAGGATCTTCCCCTCTCGTCTGAAGGAGACAGTGGTGAAGCCCATTCTGAAAAAAACTGGCTTGGCGTCGGACGAATTGGCAAACTACTGTCCGATTGCCAATGTTCCCTTCATGGGCAAGGTTATCGAGAGGGTGGCCGCTGTCCGGCTCCAGTCGTTCCTGGAGGTAGAACAAGTTCTTGACCCATTCCAGTCTGGGTTCAGGCCGTGTCAGGGGACTGAGACAGTCTTGGTCGCACTGCAAGATGATCTCCTCCAGGGGGCCGACACAGGTTGCTCTACCTTGTTGGTCTTTCTGGATTTGTCGGCGGCCTTTGATACCGTCAACCATGGTATCCTGCTGGATCGGCTCTCCGAGATAGGTATCGGAGGCACTGTGCTCAGTTGGTTCTGATCCTTCTTGGAGGCCCGTCTCCAGTGTGTGCAACTTGGGGGGGGGAGTTGTCTGCCCCATGGATACTCCCATGTGGGGTTCTGCTGGGGTCGGCTCTCTCTCCCATGTTGTTCAACATCTATGTGAGGCTGTTGGCTGATGTCATTAGGAGATTTGGAGTCTGCTGTCATCAGTACGCTGATGACACACAGCTCTAGCTCTCCTTTTCCACGTCTGCAGTTGAGGCTGTTCAGACCCTCGACCAGTGCCTGAATGCAGTCATGGAATGGACCAAGACCAACAGACTCAAACTCAATCCCGATAAGACCGAGGTAATGTTCTTTGGGACTTCCCCTTCCAGATACGGAGGCCCTCTCCCCAGTCTGGAGGGTGTTTCCCTCCAGCTGGCGGAGAGTGTCCGGAACCTGGGCGTGGTCCTGGACCCGGCTCTTTCTATGGAGGCCCAGGTGGCTGCCGTGTCCAGGACTGCCTTTTCCTATCTTCGACAAATCGCCCAGATTCGTCCTTATCTGGATGGGGACTCCTTGAGAACTGTTGTGCAAGCGCTGGTGATCTCGAGAATAGATTACTGCAACGCTCTCTACATGGGGTTGCCCTTGACTCTTGTTCGGTGACTACAGCAGGTGCAAAATGTGGCAGGCAGACTGGTGGCGGGTGTGCATCGACATGACCACATCACCCCAGTTCTGGCTCGCCTGCATTGGCTACGCGTTGCATCCCAAATAAGATTCAAGGTCCTGGTTTTAATTTATAAAACCCTCCATGGCCTGGGACCTGAATACCTGGCAGAGCGAATCTCCCAGTGATCAACCTCGGCCCGACCAATTAGAATGTCACGGGCACACTCACTGCACGTGGCCATGCCCAGGGAGGCTTGGAAAGCAGTCACCCATAACTGAGCCTTCTCTGTGGCTGGTCCCACATTATGGAACCATCTCCTGAGTGAGTTGTGCCTTGCACAGTCCCTGCCAGCCTTCAAAAAGGCTTTAAAGACCATGCTTTTTTGGGAGGCATTTGGTGACAGTTAATTTTTTTTGTCCCGCCATCTTGCCATTTTGCTATTGTCACTTTGCTATTAATTTTTTTATTGCTTACATTGTTTTATTGTGATGTTGTACTTATTTACCTATTATTGTATTGTTGTGTTTTCCTTTGTTGTGAACTGCCCAGAGTTCCTTTTGGAAGACGGGCAGTATATAAGCACTAAAATAAATAAATAAATCACTGCAGACGGCGACTGCAGCAATGAAATTTTAAGATGCCTGCTTCTTGGAAGGAAAGCAATGGCAAACCTAGATAGCATCTTAAAGAGCAGAGACATACTTTGCCAACTAAGGTCCGGATAGTCAAAGCTATGGTTTTTCTAGCAGTGATGTATGGAAGTGAGAGCTGGACTATAAAGAAGGCTGATCACTGCAGAATCGATGCTTTTGAGCTCTGGTGCTGGAGGAGAGTCTTGAGAGTCCCCTGGACTGGAAGGAGATCAAAACTATCCATCCTGAAAGAAATCAACCCAGAATGTTCACTGGAAGGACAGATTTTGAAGCTGAGGCTCCAGTACTTTGGCCACCTCATGAGAAGAGAGGACTCCTTGGAAAATTCCCTGACGTTGGGAAAGATTGAAGGCAAAAGGAAAAGGGGATGGAAGAGAATGAGATGGTTGGATGGTGTCATCGATGCAACCAATAGGGATTGATTTTGCGGCAATTTGATCTCTAATTCCTCTGCCCCTTCGAAATCCAGCTTGCACTTCTGGAAGTTCTCTATCCACATACTGCTGAAGCCTCCCTAGTAGAATTTTGAGCATAACCTTGCTAGCGTGTAAACAAGGTGTAAACCTTGCTCCCGGTAAACACAGAGAAGTAATAGTGGCAGGAGTTGTTAAAGGCACTACTAGAAAGGCATTGGCCCACATTTCCTTTTCCTAGATCTTCTACTGTAGGTTATATGTGTTTCTCCTCTTGGAAGCAAGCAAAGCCTTGTTCCTCAGTGCCCAACAAGACCCCAGAGTCAACCTGGCTCTGTTTTTTCCATTTCGCCATTATGCAGCCAAAAACAGCTGGAAGGATTACGATCTTGCCCAGCTGAGGGAAATGAAGGGATCTTGTCTTGTATAAAATGATGGAATGTTTTGCAGTCGTTAATTTCACATTATCACAAACAATTCCAATAACAAATGAGCCGTTTGTTCTGTAAGCATTCTGGCGGTTCTTTGAGAAACTGTCAATACTTCTCTATGCCCAACTGTGGCTTAAAAGCTGCATTCCTTTCTCAGTCATTAGATATGACATTGAAACTTAATAGCAAGTTTATTTGGAGGACTAGTTGTCTTTTGTCTAAGAGAAGACTGCTGAGTCAAGTACCAAAACCACAACAGCTACACTCACCAACAGAAAGTACAGAGGAGTTTACATAGTAGCAGTCATCCATCTATCCATCCATTCTTCAAAGGACCACCTCATTAATCTCTTTCTGTCTAGTGCCATAAATCAGTTCTGGCTTCAATTAGGTAAATGGAGAGGCAGAGTCTTGACCTGTTAAATGATTAAAGGTTTGCTAGCTGATGAACTAGGCCAGCCTAACAAATTGATTTGTCAATTAATTTGTCAATTATTGATTGTAAACTTGATGCATAGATGTCTGTTCACACAAACCTGTTTTTCTTCCAACTTTGGAGATGATGTGCTGTCATAAGGCATTGTAGATAGTTCTCACTCCCTTCTCATAACATGCACCAGCTTTTGCAGACACAACTGAAGATCAGGCAGAATTAGTTCTCATCAAAGCCAGCTCTGAATCACAATGGAGCACACAGCTTCAGTCTCAGATGATTAGAAAAACTGTGTAAGCCCAGTGACAATTGGTTTTTGTACATGCTGAGCCAAAACAACTTTGACTGAGATGATCACACACACTCAGCTGTCTCCAGTTGACCACCTCTCAACTTCTGAGTTGAAATATATAAAGTGAAAGGAGGTACTGGCTGCAAATAATTGTTTGAATGTCAAATAGGATACATTCTGGAGATGTGTACTGGGTTCAGAGTAAAGAGCCCAAAGGAGTGGAGGTGGGTTTCTGGTGTATTCCTGGATTAGCTATGGGATGAGTCAGGAAAATCCCAGTCACCATTGTGTTCTTCATGTAGCCCTACAAATCACTAAAGTTGGCTCCGGCATTTCGTTGCACTGATGTCAAAATTTGAGGAGGGGTGGAATGCTTGCTGACTATTACAAATCAGAGGAAGATAAAACAAATATGTAGCATAATTGGAAGTGCCTAAGTGGAAGATGCTTGAACACTGGAGCCCTAATGCAGTGGTGGCCAGATGTTCTGGACCACAACTCCCAGAATTCCAAGCCTGTACTGCCAATGAAAAAGGACTGTGGGAGTTGTGGTCCAAAACATCTGGACAGCCAAAGTTTGGCCACCACTGCCCTAATGGAAGCCACCACCCTTCTTAGAAATTCCAATACTAACTCCCTGAGGAGGGCTAATGTTGAACTCACTCCATATATTTCCAACCACCCAGCTTAACAGCCATTTGGCAAACAGGCATGGCAAAGTGAGGGTGCCACATTGCTTCTTAGGCCAATTGCATTCTGTATTTTTCTTCCTTTTCTTCCCCCTTTATGTTGAATCTTCATTCCACTTCCAGATGAGTGTGTATGTGTGTGTGTGGACGTGGGATGGATGACTGATTCTCTTCTGTGAGGTTTGATTGGATAAGTCAGTGATGGCGAACCTTCACACTCCAGATATTTTGGATCACAGCTCTCATAATTCCAAGACTGTATTGCCAATGACAAAGGACTGTGACAGTTGTGGTCCAAAACATCTGGAGTGCCGAAGGTTCACCACCACTGGGATAGGTCAACATAGCACTAGGAACTATATTTCCCATTCCCATCCCTGATTCTTGTTTCTAGTTGTAATGTTTGCTTGTGGCCTTTGATTGAACCAGAGAGTAAGCAGATTTGGGCAAGCTGGGCTACTGATTATGACACTAAGGAGGAATCTTCTTTTAATGGGACAGAACAGCCTTTCCTGCCATTGATGTGTTTACACCATCAGCTGTCCTTTCAGAGGAATTAACAATAACTATCAGCTGGTCAATGGGATCCGACATATGCAGGGAAATTCATAGAAGATGAGTGGTGAATAAGTAGAGTCCACAGGTCCAAAGGAAGCAAGGGAATGAAGGACTCTAGTGGGAGTTTTCATGTACATTGAAGCTCCAGCACATCCTCAAAAACGATGGGGCTGTATCATGCCTCCCCTCCATTCCAGGTGTTAGACTTTTATTTTTCCCATTTGCAGCCCCTTTTCTCTGATCTGGAACATACCTGTCAACTTTGCTCACCACTAGCCTGGGATGAAAGGAGGGGGCAGAATGCATGCGCTCACCACTAGCCTGGGATGAAAGGAGGGGGCAGAATGCATTGCTTTTCTTGCAGAGAAGCAGAGAGGAAGCAGGCTGTCAGAGGAAGCACTAGCCTGGGATGAGGAAGGCCAGAGGGCAGAATGTCCTTGCCGGAAGTTTTTATCTTTAAATAGCTGCTTCCCAGTCCTTTTCTTGCAGAGAAGCAGAGAGGAAGCAGGCTGTCAGAGGAAGCAGGCTGTCAGCTATAGAGGAAGCCAGAGGGCATAGAGCTTACTTCCTGTCCTTGCAGGAAGTAAGGGGTGGAGTTTTATCTTTAGATAGCTGCTCCCAGCAGCCTCCCAGTCCTTTTCTTGCAGAGAAGCAGAGAGGAAGCAGGCTGTCAGAGGAAGCACACGGCTGTGAGAGGAAGCACACAGCTATAGAGGAAACACACGGCCAGAGGGCATAGAGCTTACTTCCTGTCCTTGCAGGAAGTAAGGGGCGGAGTTTTATCTTTAAATAGCTGCTCCCAGCAGCATGCACCTCATGGTGCATGCAAACTAATATATCTATCTATCTATCTATATATATCTACTAATATATATATCTATCTATCTATCTTCTATCTATCTTTCTTTGAGTTCCCAAGCCAAGGTACTCCTGAGGAGATCCTACACACATTAGCAAGTGCTTTAGCAGCCCCTACACTGTTAGATCTCGAATAAACAACAAAAAAAGTAAATAGTCTTACTAGATAAAAAAATTAGTGTAAGTTTACATTTTTGAGACCTTGAATACATTTTACTGCACTCGTTAAAATGGAGTTGGAGGGAGCAGCTGTAGTTACCTGCAGTACTTGTGCCATGTTTGTCATCTTGACAGAGCGTGTGCAGAACTACATTTGCTGCAAGTGCAAGCTGGTTGCGCTATTGGAAGAGAAGGTCCAGCAGCTAGAGGCTCGCATATCGGACCAGCAACATATTAAGGAGCTTGAGCGGTTCTTGGACAGAGCGGAACAGACTATCCAGGTCCAAGAAGAGACAGGGCACACTTCTGAGGATGTAATCACTTCCCCAACCCAGAAGGTAGATGGGTGGAGGAATGTGACTCAAAAGAGTAGAAGGCCAAGGGATTGCTCAGAGAGTCTCATATTGCACAATCAATTTGGGGCTCTTTCCCTCATCACACCTCATGAGGCACACACCGAGGAACAATTGGTTCCATCTGGGGATCTCTCCCTCATCACTATTGATGAAATACAAGATCAGGTACATGTAGATGAGCAGGCTGCAGGAGAGAAGCTCCTTGTACTAGGAGATTCTATAATTAGAAATACAGAGGGATGGATTTGTGAGGAGCATGATAACCGTATGGTCACTTGCCTGCCAGGTGCAAAGGTTGCAGACATCACGAGAAATCTAGATAGCTTGTTAGAGAGAACTGGGAAGGAGCCAGTGGTCATGGCACATCTTGGTACCAATGATGTTGGGAAGGCCAAGCGCTCAGTCTTGGAAGCCAAATTCAGGTTGTTAGGTAGAAGATTGAAGTCCCGGGCTTCCAAGGTAGCATTTTCAGAAGTGCTACCTGTTCCTCATGCAGGACCTGCCAGGCAGACAGAACTCAGAAGCCTCAATGCGTGGATGAGGCGATGGTGTCAAGAGGAGGGCTTTAGATTTGTCAGGAACTGGAGAACATTTTGGGACAAGCCAAACCTGTTCAGGAGGGATGGGTTGCACTTGAATCATGATGGGACCAGATTGCTGGCACTCAACCTCAAAAAGGCAGCAGAGCAGCTTTTAAACTGATAACTGGGGGGAAGCTGACAGGAGCTGAGTGGCATCCGGTTCGGAACACCTCATCCTCAGGGAACGAGGTTGGAGAGAGTAGAGAATCACATAGAGATGGCATAGCAGGTATTAGCACTGGGAGAATAATGGACTGTGACAGTTTGTCTACTGAAAATAAAAGCTGTGAGGGGAAAAGAGCAAGGCAGCAGCTGTTGTTGCAGGACCCACTGTACAGGTGCTTCTACGCCAATGCTCGAAGCCTCCGAGCAAAGATGGGAGAACTTGAACATTTGGCAGCTAGGGATAACATTGATATAATAGCCATAACAGAAACCTGGTGGAATGTGGAGAACCAGTGGGATACAGCAATCCCAGGCTATAAACTCTATAGAAGGGATAGAGAGGGGTGGGTTGGAGGAGGAGTGGCCATCTATGTCAAAGAAGGGGTAAAATCCAGCAGAATGGAGATGGACAGAGGGTCTGACTCCACCATAGAATCACTGTGGGTTAAACTACCAGGTCCCAGGAGTGATGTGATAGTTGGAGTATTCTATCGTCCACCAGATCAAAAACTTGAGGGGGACCTTGAAATGAGGAGAGAAATCATGGAGGTGGCTAAAAGGGACAGGATAGTAATCATGGGGGACTTCAATTATCCCCACATTGACTGGGCCAATGCGAGCTCCGGGCAAGAAAGAGAAACCAGGTTTCTCGACTTGCTGAATGACTGTGCCTTAGAGCAACTTGTCATGGAGCCCACCCGAGAACAGGCAACTCTGGATCTAATTCTGTGTGATACTCAGGACCTGGTCATGGATGTGAATGTCACTGAGCCTCTGGGGAACAGTGACCATGCTGCAATTACCTTTGCCATGCATGTCGGAGGAAGAGTGTCAACCAAATCAGACATAAAAACCCTTGATTTTCGAAGGACAAACTTCCCTCAGATGAGGAAACTAGTTAGAGAGAAACTGAAGGGGAAAGTTAGAAGAATCCAATCTCTTCAGAGTGCATGGAGCCTGTTTAAAACAACAATAATAGAGGCCCAGCACAAGTGCATACCACAAAGAAAGAAGAGCTCATTTAAGTCCAAGAGGACACTGGCATGGTTAACGAGTGGAGTTAGAGAGGCTCTAAAGCGCAAGGAGAGGTCTTTCTGTAAATGGAAATCCTCCCCAAATGAGGAAAATAAAAAGGAACACAAACTCTGGCAAAAGAAATGTAAGAAGATGATAAGGGAGGCAAAGAAAGATTTTGAGGAACGCATGGCTAGCAATATAAAGGGTAATAATAAAAGCTTCTTTAAATATGTTAGAAGTAGAAAACCTGCCAGATAACCAGTTGGCCCTCTGGATGGTGAGGGAGGAAAAGGGGAGGTTAAGGAGGACTTGGACATTTCAGAGAAATTGAACGAGTTTGCGTCTGTCTTCACGACAGAGGACCTTGAGCGGTTTCTGCTGCCTGAGCCGCCCCTCTTGACTAAAGAATTAAATCAAATACAGGTTAAAAGAGAGGAGGTTTGAGGACTAATCGATAAATTGAGGATTAACAAGTCACCTGGCCCAGATGGCATCCACCCAAGGGTTTTTAGGGAACTGAGAAATGAAATTGCAGATCTCTTAACGGTTATATGCAACTTGTCTCTTAAAACGGCCACAGTGCCGGGGGACTGGAGGATGGCAGATGTCATACCAATTTTTAAAAAAGGAAGGAGGGGGGACCCAGGAAACTACAGGCCAGTTAGCCTTACATCTGTCCCAGGGAAGATGGTGGAAAGCCTCATCCAAGAGAAAATCTTAAAACACATAGAAGAACAAACCTGGCTGAGAGAAAATCAGCATGGCTTCTGTAAGGGTAAATCTTGTCTGACAAACCTTTTAGAATTTTTTGAAAAGGTCTACAGGCACATGGATTTGGGTGAACCGGTGGATATAGTCTATCTGGATTTTCAAAAGGCCTTTGACAGTCCCTTACCAAAGGCTGCTGAGAAAATTGCACAGTCAGGGGATAAGAGGACAGGTCCTCTTATGGATTGAGAACTGGTTGAGATCCAGGAAACAAAGAGTAGGTGTCAATGGGAAATTTTCACAATGGAGAGAAGTGAAAAGTGGTGTGCCCCAGGGCTCTGTCCTGGGACCGGTGCTTTTCAATCTGTTCATAAATGACCTGGAGACAGGGATAAACAGTGAGGTGGCCAAGTTTGCAGATGACACAAATCTTTTCCTTGTGGTGAAAACCAGAGAAGATTGTGAAGAGCTCCAGAAGGATCTCTCCAAACTGGGGGAATGGGCTGAGAAATGGCAAATGCGTTTTAATGTAACCAAATGTAAAGTAATGCATATTGGGGCAAAAAAATCCAAACTTCATCTATCAACTCATGGGCTCTGAGTTATCCGTGACGGATCAGGAAAGAGATCTTGGTGTGTTGGTGGACAGCTCCATGAAGGTATCTCCCCAGTGTGTGGCAGTGGTGAAGAAGGCCAATTCCATGCTAGGGATTATCAAAAAGGGGATTGAAAATAAAACAGCCAACATTATAATGCCATTATACAAAACAATAGTAAGGCCCCACCTGGATTATTGTGTATAGAGATGGGCACGACCAGGAAATTTTTTTTGAGTTATCGTTTTTCGGGACGGGTCCGTTTCAGCTCATTTTCGTTTTTCGTGAAATTTTTCAAAAATGTGTCATTTCGTTGTGTCATTTTTTCTTTTGTCGTTTCTACCGCGATTTCGTGCGATTTGACGTCTGGCGCGACCGGCGCTATTTTTGCGGGGAGGGGAGGTGCGGGCGCAGGGGGGGGCGGCAGTGGGTGGGGGGTCCATGTGCGGGCGGCGGCAGCGGCAGGGGGAGGAGCGGGCGCGCGGGCGGCGGGTGCACGAGCGGGCGGCAGGCGCAGGTCCCGCAAATGACCCAGAGCAGGCGAAAAACAGTTCGTTAAACTGGGTGATGGACTTGCTGCACAAGACTAGTGCATCCTATATAATATAAATCCACTGCCCTCCAAGAAACCTCCCCTGTTGAAACACTAGAGTGGAATGAATTCTCCCTCTGTCTCACAAAAAAGGTGAGAATAGAGAACTGCTATTTCAGGCTTGCTTCCCAGCCTGAAAGCACTGCAGCAGCTCTGTCTCACAAAAAGGTGAGGAGAAAATAAACAAAACTGCTAGCAATGAAATGAAAAAATGAACTTTGGAAAATAGAAAATAAATATTGAATGGTAGTATACTCAATCCACACACACACACCCCAGTCATACCTAAACCAGTATCAGAAAAAAAAATCCTGACAAACTGCAGGAATGAACTTCGTTGCTTGCTATTCCCCACAGCAGATGGAATGAAATATTTCTAAATTCCTATTCCTGAAAATTCAATTGAATTCCCTCCCTGCCTGCCTAATAGAATCTAAACATTCCGCGACCGCGAGCACGAAATCGAAACTACTAGCACAGCAGCCAGCTACACACAGCCCTCTCCCACCCACATACAAGCCCGGACTGCGCTGTTCTGGGGAGTGCCCCGCCTTTTTATACCCTCTTGCACATCCAGAAGTGTCAGTCAAAACCTGGCCATGCGATTGGTGGAATGGGTCCCAAAATTTGCATGGTCCCATCCCATGATCAGCCCATCATTGTGCACGTGTAAAAAAATAAACATAAAAATAAAATAAAATAAAATCAACGGAGACGTTTTGTTGCAAGAAAAACCCATTGCTGCTACTGTAAAAATTCAAGCAGTTAAAATAGCTAATTTTCGCATGTTTCTGTGGTGCTTTGGTGGGTTTTTGGACCACGATTTTTAAAAAAATATTCTGGTCGCCATTTTGGATCCCCCCCGCACCACATGGCAAATGGATTACGCCGAGGATCCCACCCCCCACCCGGGTACCACCAGCAGCCCAGGACGGGGGGGAGGCTGGAGTGGGGACCCCCCCCCCAGAAACCACCCCTCGGGTACGTGCCCTCAGGCAGGCATATTTTCGCCTGCTTTTTTGGCCATGAATCGGGCTTTTAAAAACTTTTTTCTGTACTGCGTGGCATCGCGCGATTGCGCGATGCCAGGAATGACAACACAACAAATCAGACCCAATTTGTCGTTTATCGGTTCGAGTTTGACTTCTGGCAGAGTAATTGTCGTTCTTTGTTTCGTTGCGTGATGGAAATGAGTAACGAAAACGGAAACAAGAATTTCGCCAAGTCGTGCCCATCTCTAATTGTGTACAATTCTGGTCACCGCATCTCAAGAAAGACATAGTGGAACTGGAAAAGGTGCAGAAGAGAGCGACTAAAATGATTACTGGGCTGGGGCACCTCCCTTATGAAGAAAGGCTAAAACATTTGGGCCTCTTTAGTCGGGAAAAAAGGCGCTTGAGGGGGGATATGATTGAGACATACAAATTAATGCAGGGTATGAGTAAAGTGGATAGAGGGAAGCTTTTCTCTCTCTCCCAAAAGACCAGAACTAGGGGACATACACTCAAATTGAAGGCTGGGAGAGTAAGAACTGACAAAAGAAAATATTTTTTCACCCAGCGCATTGTAAGTCTTTGGAACTCCCTGCCACAGGATGTGGTGATGGCATCTGGCCTGGATGCCTTCAAAAGGGGATTGGACAGATTCCTGGAGGAAAAGTCCATCACAGGTTACAAACCATGATGGAGAAACCAGGGTACTTTAAGGGCCAGATGCAGGGGAGTAGTATCAGGAGACAGATATCTAGTCTCATGCACTCCGAAACGCATCTGGTGGGGCCGCTGTGAGATACAGGAAGCTGGACTAGATGGGCCTTTGGCCTGAACCAGCATGGCTCTTCTTATGTTCTTATGTACCAGTGAAAGCACGCATGCACACACGCAAGCACCTCTGGTTGCCGCACCAGCTCGCCCCCTCTTCCCCAGCCTTGCCCCACTCCTACAGCTGGCCCACAGACAGGCAAGGCACGGCGACCATCATCTGGGTGGTGGGCGGGTGGGAGCAGGGAACCGCGCCACCCTCCCGCTTTGAACTGCTGTGCTTGGGTGAAGGGGAAGCAGCACACAGCTGGTGTGCCGCTAACTTGCTCACTCTCAGAGCAGAGGGGGGAGGAGGAATTCGGGATAGTTCCAGGAATATCAATAACCCAGAAAAAATGTGAAAGAGAATAAAATATGGGGTTTTGCCGACCAAAACAGGAGAATTGACAGCTACGATCTGGAAACATCCAAATGCCTGCCTGAGTATGTGTCCCTGAGAACAAATCACTTCAGGTCACTTCCAAACTTGATCAGAACAGGTCAGTCCTGATTTGTACAGCAACTATTCAGACACAAATTGTATCAGAAGGTATTTGTGCACCCCTACAAAAAAAAATAAGACAACATAAAATAAGCCCTGCTGCATGAGACCCAAAGTCCTTCTCATTTAGCATCCTACAACTGAAACGGTTCGTGTGCTGAATTAGTACTTAAGTAAGACAAAGTTGCATGTGTTAGTTGACAGGCAGTCAGGGTTTTTTTGGGGGGGGGGGTGCGTTGGACTCCACATACACACAGTTTGTTTATTTAGGGTTGCAGTATAACCCATCATTTTCACTAGAGGGAGAGATGGCGTTTTACATGCCTTTTGCCAGCCTAGGCCAATATACCAACGGGTTTTGATTTTCAAAACCCTCCACGGCTTGGGTCCAGAATACCTGTCGGAGTGTATCTCCCAGAGATCAACTGGGACCAGGCCCACTAGAACGGCGCAGACGCACTCATGTAGGGTGGCCACACCCAGGGAGGCGCGGAAATCACTCATGGGTAACCGCACCTTCTCTGTGGTGGGCCCCAACTCTGTGGAATCATCTTCCTAGTGAGCTGCGCCTAGCAATGTCCCTGCCCGCAGTATAAATATGCAACTAATAAATAAATAAATAAATAAATAAGTAAATAAATAAATATAGCCTAACCATAATTATTCATGCTCTAGAAACCTCCCATTTGGTTTTGGTTTTCCCCCTCCAATCTGTTATGCATAGGTCTGCCATAGAAACTGTCTGAAACATTTCAGTTAATCCAAAATGTGGTAACTAGCTTGTTTGCTGGGACTGGGCTATATGATATTGCTCTATCAGCACTTGGCCATTTTCTCTGGAGGCCAAGTTACCTGATTTAAGTAACCACCCATCTTATCCCTAAGATCTGAGATCCCCCCCCCCGAGGCCCCTGTCAAAGAAGAGACCTCTATAGCTATAGGCGAAAGGTCCTTCCCGTCCCCCCATGATTTGTGTGTGGTATGCTCTTCAGATGGTTCAGATAGTCTGTTAGAGTCTTCTGAGCAGTACATGAAAGACTTAATTTTTCTTCAAAGACCCTTGTGGATTTCTATTTTGCTGTCAGTTTCACTTGGGCTTTATGTGCTGCTGCAGTGTTTCCTTGCTGCTGTTTTTATTTTGCTCTAACTGTACACCTTTTAGCTACCATTTCTTTATTTTGTGCTTTATAGTTTTGTTTAGTGTTTTGTACACATTCTGGTAAACTATTCTCTATTGTGCTCTAAAAGAGCTACAAACAACAAGCAAAAAGAGCAATATATCATCCCAAAACACAGCAGAAGTCTCCTTTATCATTAAAAGCTATAACTTTACATGTATCTTTTGCAAATACACAGAAATGATGTGCTTGGGAATAGGTGTATATCAAAAGCCTCAATGTTATTTATGATATCCCCTACTTTTTTTCATTAGAGATTATCTGCCAGGTGAAAGAAAGGGAGTTATTGTCTGTGTTTATTTTCTCTGGAGAGTATTATTCTAAGTAAGTAGAATCCCTGTTTAGGGAAGAAATTGTCTTTGCATGATATAACATGAAAGAGGGAGCCTTGTCAGAGAAATTGCTCTGACAGCTCTTATAGTGGCTCATTGCATGCCTTCTCATTCCCACTGATGGATCTGATTCTGATGGGGGGCTTGTAAACTATGCTTTATTTAGTGCCTCTTAGGCAATGTGGAGCTCCATTTAAAGTTCAAACAGCTCTTCCTATCAATTCAGCCTTTGTGAACAACACTCCTCTTACTTGGGCTTCCTAACACTCAACCTCCCTGCCTTTCTTCCCCTGCAGCACTTTATGTTTTCTGCAACTCTATATGATGGTTTAAAAATGCAATTAAACTAGGCACTGGCCAATCCAACAGGGAGGCAGGATGATGCATTTCCCTGCACAGCTCCTGATTGGCTAATGCCAGGGAGAAGGAATGATGACGTTGGAGGCTTATTCCTCATTGGATTTTAACTCTGCCCAATGCAAGGTAAGGGATTGGCTGATTTCTTTCCGGAGGGCTGTATTGGTTCTGAATGCCAGGTGGGCTCCTGCATTTTGTTTTGGAACCGGAGCACTTCTGAAATAAAACACCCATGCCTAAATTAAACACATCATCATAAGTCCCTCCCCACCAAAGAAATAGCAATTTTTAGTCTGTTGACAACTAGGCAGTGGCTTGTTTTGTACTGATCTGAGTGCTCTGGTTGATGGAACATCACAAAATTATAAATGCCTGGCCTCTGAGGTTGCACTTCATGCATCTGAGGTATTGAACTGCAGACCATACAAGAATGAAACTGATTCTAACACCAGCTTCTCTTGCTCCGAAAATTAATTTGTTTTTGTTTTGTAATTGGTCACTGAGTTATAAGCATGGTATCATTTACTATATTTGATTTCTCAAGAATTAATTTGCTTAAGAGGAGCAAACATGCATTCTTTTTAAGCTAAAGTTGATATGACATCTCATCTTTCTTCAGACTACATAGTCCTCTACTTTTCTCTTTAAACATTTTCCCATTATAGTCTGGGGACCCAAGGTTGGAAAAGTGTCACCAGCATGCCAATGATGCTCAGCTCTACCTCTCGCCACCTCCAGATTCCAAGCAAGCAATTTCGACTTTAGATCAGTGCTTAGCTTCAATAATTAACTGGATGAGGAAAAACAAACAGAAAGTAAACCCAGACAAGACAGAGATGCTTCTGGGCAGTCAAAAAGGAGATCAAGGGATAGGGATGCAACCTGTACTGGATGGGATTACAACCCCCACAATTGAAAAAAGAGGCATGTAGTTTGGGGGTGCTCCTGGACTCATCCATGAGCCTAGATGCCCAGGTCACTGCTGTGGCAGGGAGTGCAATTGCAAAATTATAACTAGTATGCCAGTTACGCCCATTTCTTGAGAAACCTGATCTGGCCACTGTGACACATGGATATGGATTACCATACCTGATTGCATTGACTGATTTCATAAGAACACCAGTGTTTTCCATGTTGCTTTTCACCCCTTATAATGGATTTTTCTTTTCTTCTTGCATGCTCTTTGCAGCTCTAATGTTACTTTTTAATGTTCTAAAGTGCCTCTTCTAATTCCCATTCCTAATTTGAAAATGTCTTAAATGTTCTGGACTGTATTTTGTCCCTCATTATTGTAAGCCACCTTGGGTCCTTTCCCAAGGAGAAAGATGGGGTAAAAATATTCAAAAATAAATAAATAAATAAAACAGAGCAGATTATGAACTGTGAATAGATTCAAGGACGAAGAAATGTAAAAACAGAGCTTAAATAATAAAAGAAAATGTGACAGGAAATAAAATTGGCTTAACCTGTGGTCAACATGGGTCAGCATAGTTACTAAGATATTGAAGGCCTAAGAGTATAATTACAAAATGTGATAGTGGATAAAAAAAAGGTAAAGGTTCCCCCTAGACATGTGTGCTAGTCGTGTCCAACTCTAGGGGCAGTGCTCATCTCCATTTTCAAGCCAAAGAGCCAGTGTTGTACAAGTCCATGGCCATGTGGCCAGCATGGATGCACGGAACACTGTTTACCTTCCTGCTTTTTATGGTGGTACCTATTTATCTACTTGGATTTACATGTTTTTGAACTGTTAGGTTGGCAGGAGCTGGGGTTAACAGTGGGAGCTCACTCCACTGTGTGGCACCTGGGATTCGAACTACTGAGCTGCTGACTTTGCAGCCGACCATTTCAGTGCTCTAGTCCGCTGAGCCACCCCACCCCACCATAATAGTGGATAAGACCCACTCAAAATCAGCAGTAAATCCTATGCAGTTCAATACTTAGTCTGGGTCCACTGCAAACTAACTCACCCCCAAAAAAAAAAAGGTTATGAACCTGGCTGAACCTGGCTTGTGTTCTCTTTGTTTGTAACAAAAGACCAAAGAAGGCAAGTTTTAACTTGGTGCCAGGTTCCATTTGCAAAAGTTTATCACAGCTCTAGGGTTCACATTCCAGGCGCTCAGAAGTGAAGCAGAACGGAAATTCCCTCAATGCCTATTTACTCCAAGAGGCAGATATACTCTTCCTTTGTCCTTCCCTTGGTACTGAATAGTAGTAAATAAAGTGAAACACATCCGTTTCAGATTTGGAGCTACAGTAAGAATTACTCTTGGGATCCCCGAAATGAACTGATTGGGGAAATGCAGAAGAGAAAACATGATAGGAGGGCTTTTATACGCGTACATCTGTTATGTTCAGGAAATGATTTATGTCTACAAAATTGGCTTCATTCACTCAAAGTATAGCCTAGGGTAAAACAGAAACACACCTTTTATGCTCCACTTTTTGATGCTCTTTGGTATACAGTACAAAAGAGCTGTTTTAGATGTTATGAAAAGAAGGCCAAATAGCTCTCTGTGTAGGTGTTCACCACTCTCTTTCCAGAGTTTGTTAACCCCCATATTTAACATAAAATTAATTATCAGAAAATCATGGCACTCAAACAAAACAGCACAGAACTACAGGCTGAGCATGGATAGATAGATAGATAGATAGATAGATAGATAGATAGATAGATAGATAGATAGATAGATAGATAGATTTTGATTTAAACAGGTAAAATGTAATGCAAAACAAAACATGCACTTGGAGACATGAAAGGGCAAGGGAAGGATCAAATATCCTTACCTCACTTAACACTGAACTCTCATTCTTTTCACAGCAAATGCTTTCAGTACTTATTGATTCACTGTACTGATAATTATAAAGAAGGATCAGTTAGTGTCTCCTCTTCATGCATAGCATCTCAAGTGTGTTGTGATTTTTAAATAGTAATGTATATCCACGGAATATATTTTGATATAGTAAAATATTGTATGTAGGCTTAAAAAATTAGTTTCAGCAATACAAGATCCTGAATTCAGTTGGTTGAAGGAAGAACCCTAATCATTTCCTTATGCGTTATGGTTGCATTCTTTGTTTATTAGCCTGGATCATATTTTGAATTGCTGAGAATCATGCTACCCTGACAGGCAGTGCATTTATAAAGAAATGATGTCATGACTGACGTGGCAGATTCCTCCTCAGAGGAGTGTGCAAAACACTGCCCAGAGAAGATTTTTTTTTCTTAAGCAGAGTCAGAACCTTTCTTCCTTTGCTCCAAACTCTCCGAGTCCCTTGCTTCCTTGAATAATAGGCCTCTGGTCCACTTGCCCTGTATTGCTTCTGTATTGCACCTCTGCTTCTTCCCGTATTGCACTATTGATATAATCAATCAATCAAACTTTATTACGGTCAGTGACCAGCAATAGGATATGGTATATAAATAGTAGTAAAATAGATAAGATATGAAATATAGAATATAAAATATATTATATATAAAATATATAATATAATATAAAAACTGCCCACAAATCCATCCTGACCATCATGAAGCTATACTTTATTAGTATCTGAGGAATTAGTGATGTCAACGAGCCATAGAGGAAGATCAAGATAGATATATACAAAAGACATCAGACTACATACTGTATATACATACTGTTCCATACACATAAGACATCCCACATTTGTTTGTTAAACAAGAGTTGTTGATACTTAGGAGCTATGTATCGTAAGTGGTAGTTTTGGTTAATTGATGACGCTGGTCATTGTCCTGCGGATTTTGATCACTGCGGCACAGAACCTGGCCACACTATATGTTATAGAAAAATTCATATCTGATAGAAGTAATTGAGTATAATAATGACCAGAGCGTCCTGGATATTTATAGATTATTGGAGATATAAGCTTAGCCCGGGTGTCTTTATAAAAGGAACAGTGAAGAAGTACATGTTCTGTTGACTCAGTATCGCCAGAGTCACAGGGACATAGCCTCTCTGAATAGGGAGATCTCCGATATCGTCCCTCAAGAACAGCAGAAGGGAGGGCATGACAGAACAGCAGAAGGGAGGGCCAAGGTAAAGGCCCTCCGGTGGGTGGGTATCTCAAGCTTGTCTAAGTATCTCATTGGGAAAGATAGATACCTGCAGGAGTCATTAACAATAAAGGCAGGGGAGCTAGCTAGATCCAGTTGTCGTTCTGAGTTGGTAACCCGCTGCTTAATAACTGCTTTGGCCTGATCATACTTCATGGTAAAAAGGATGTCTTGGGACAGACCTAAGGATAGGATTTTAGATATTATAGCCCCTTCCCATTTGGATTTAAAGTCATCTTTTCTAATAAGGGGGGCTAAACCCTTAGGGAAGAAATGCAGTCTAATCCAATAGGTAAGAATAGCCACCCAAGCTCTAGCCTCCACTTTCATGAGGCCTAACTCTAATCGGAGAGTAACATTTGGGACACATTTGGGAACTTGTAAGGCCGATCTTACAAATTTAGATTGTACCCGTTCCAGTGGAGCGTAATTGGAAAGGGGACCTAATTGGGCACCATATAGAAGTTGGGAAATTGACTTGGCTTGGAATAATTTAAGTGCTGCAGGAATATATTGGCCGCCAGCTGTCTTGAGATATTTAAGAATGGCTAGAGAACTTCTTTGAGCAATGTTGGCAACATAATCTCCATGGGCTTTTCTGCTACCATTAGCCTGAAGAACTACTCCCAAATATTTAAAGGAGGAAACCTGCTCAATTTTGTGCCCATTGATGCTCCAAGAGTGAATCTTGGGTCTTTTAGCAAAGGCCACAATTTTAGTTTTCTGATAATTGAGCTTTAATTGCTCTTCCTCACAGAATTGTGATAGTGCATTCAGAGCTCTTCTAAGACCTACAGGTGTTCTAGAAAGGATTGCTGCATCATCGGCATAAAGCAAGACAGAGATATGCCTTCCAGCCAGTTTTGGAGGGTGGAAGGTCCCATGGTCAAGATAGGGCACTATGGAGTTAATATAGAAGTTGAAGAGAAGAGGGGCCAGAATACATCCCTGTTTAACACCTTTATCAGTGGCAACAGGATTGGTGAGTTGACCCTGGGGATTACATCTGATCTTAAGTTTGGTTCCTTCGTGGAGCATGTGTATTAAATGAAATAAACGTCTGTCTGTTGTTGAAGCCTCCAGTTTCTCCCATAACCTAGTTTGTGATATTGAATCAAATGCTGCCTTAAAATCTATAAAGGCAGCATAAAGGGAGAAAATATTGTAGGGAGAGTATTTTTCAATAAGATGTTGGAGCACCAAACATTGATCTTTAGTCGATCTGCCTTCTCTGAAGCCGGCTTGCTCTTCCGCAAGTATGTTTTCTTGTTCCAGCCAGTCTTGCAATTTCCATTGTAGGTGTCTAGCATAAAGTTTGCTGATTGTATTAAGAAGACTGATTGGTCTATAGTTGGCGGGGTCATCCTTTTTGCCTTTCTTATATATAGGTATAATAATAGCCAGCCCCCAGTCTTCAGGGATTCGTCCGTATCTATCGATACAGGTAAAGAGTGAAGCTAGTAAGGGAGACCAAAAGTCCAAGTTGTTTTTTATGACCTCTGCTGGAATTAGGTCTTCTCCTGGAGCTTTCCCTTCTTTCAGTAAGGTAATCAAGCTCTTAATTTCTGACTGAGGAACAGGAGGCCACTGTGGGAGTTTACTTAGGTCTTGGATGTAAGATCCCTTTCCAGCAGATGGATCTGATTATAGCTCTTGGACGTATGCTTCCCAGATCTCTGAAGAAATGTGACAATCAGGCACAGGCCTATCAAGGCTGCGGATGCAAGATGTGAGATGCCAAAATGTAGCGGAATCATTAGTTTTAGCTGCTTGTATTAGCCGTGCCCAATTATTTTGGGTAGCAATCTTTTTCTTATGTGTTAAAAGTTGTTTATATTTTTCTTTTGCAAAAGAAGATCCTGTGCAGCCGATGGAGCTCTACTAGATAGGTAGAGTTGATAAGTAGCAGTTAGAGCCTTTTTAGCATCTACACACTCCTTGTCAAACCAAGGTTTGGAGTGGAAATGATGTCGCTTCCAAGATGCGGTTCTGTTAGCTTTAAATTCTTTATTTAGTTCTTGAATCAAGATGTTATAATTCTCCAACGATTCCTCTGGTGTCTTTGCTGATAACAAGTTAAGGCGCAGTCCCAATAGATGATCAGATGCCAACATTTCAGAGATTCTTTGGTTCCAGACAGAGGACCATTTGATACGCTGATAAGTTCTTCCTGAAGGAGTTATGTTAGGTTGATAGTGAGTGACAGTGCGCACTTCCTGAGTAAAAGCATTTAGGAGAAGCAAAATGGGGAGATGATCACTGTCGAATTTAGGAAGTACTTGTAAGTTTTTAACGTAGGGAAGAAGATCCATGGAAACACATACATAATCCACTATTGATATAGGAAGGCTTTGATTTATGGATAGATCCTGACTTATAACTTGCCAATTCTTGTTCCTTAGATTTTGCTTACTGATTCCCAGATGTTTCACCTGAGTTTGCCTTTGAGCGTTCACCTATGCAAACTGCCTGAAATGTCCTCTTATAGCAGTGGTTCCCAACCTTCCGAATGTTGCAACCCTTTAATACAGTTCCTCATGTTGTAGTGACCCCTTGCCCTGCTTGGAAGAGGCCACAAGCCCCCTTTGGCAGGCCACTGCTGCAGGTGCCATAGAGAACTCCCCTCTATAGACACCCTCAGCAAATCACAGCCTTCAGTGCCACTGACTGACATCTCCTCCAACCTATCAAGCTGTAACTCACTCTTCCCCCACTTCCTTCCCCCCTTCCTCCAGACCCAAGCCATTTGTGCCTTTTTCTTCACTGGCTCATGGTGACCCCTGTGAAATGGTGGTTTGACCCCCAAAGGGGTCCCAAACCCCGGGTTGAGAACCACTGTCTTATAGGGACTAGCTCTTGGCTTACAAGCACCTGAAAACAGGACAGATTGTACCTTGAAGTAGAGACTGTTTCTTTCAGGGCTTTCCAGAACACTCAGTATTCATTCATTCATTATTTCATTTACATGTTTTAAAATATTATGTTACGATATTCGGAATATGTTTTATTTTGGAATCTCACATTAAAGCAAGTTCAGTGGCCAGGATCCTATTGGTTATGCTGGCCTAAATGCAATACCATGATTTGCAGTGGCAAATTGCTGCTAGCTGAGAAGTTGCCACATGTATCACATGTTGCATAGTAGTCACATGAACTGGGTGCAATGAAGGATGCACATGGCAACTCATAGCTCAAATTCTAATGAGATAACTAACTATTGATAGTAACCAATAGGATTCTGGGTTTTAAAGAGCAAATTCAATAGCTATATTAACAATACAAGTGGTAAAAACTTTTAAAAGAAGTCATTAGAAATTGTGGGAAAATAATTGGAAAAATACTTGGGTACATGCATATATAGTTAACAATAAATCCATGCTGTCAGACTGCTTCTGACTTATGGCAACCCTTTTTGAGGTCTTCTAGATGTAAAGTAGTCAGAAATGGTTTGCTATTCATTTGAGGCAATGTGGGACTGTGGAACTTGGCAGCCAGGTATCTAACTCACTGAGCTATATAGACAGCAGATAGGTCTTTAACTGCTGGCAAAACCATCCAGCATTACAAAACTTCATAATCTCAATGAGGAGAGATCAGTCCAAGTTTTAGGTGTGACAAGAGGGAAGGCCCTGCTTGGCATGCCAATTCAATGAGAGTTATTAGGCCACGTTATGATAACCAGACCTTTTGGATGAAGCCACAAGGGTTTTGGCTGTAGGTGGTGATAACTACAGATACACAAGAAAGTATGCAAAATAGGTTTGGTATTGGTGCTCAGTAGATGAATACTTAATTTGTTGGAGTGATTATTGTCTTTATATTTATACAGTATTACAAACTTGTAAGAGTTGTTCCTCTGCTACTTTGTGGCTGAGAAAACCAGCATACTACTCTATACTTGCAAAGTATACTTGCAAATAAGTTAGTAGAATGTGGAATAGATAGTGCCACTGTTAGATGGATTTATAATTGGTTGACTGATCACACTGAAAGGGTGATCATTAATGGCTTCTCTTCAGCTTGGAGAGATATGGCCAGTGGGGTGCCCCAGGGTTCTATTCTGGGTCCAATGCTATTCAATATCTTTATTAATGACTTGGAGGAAGGAATAGAGAGTAGGCTGATCAAATTTGCAGATGATACCAAATTGGGTGGGGTTGCTAATTCCCTAGAGCAGGGCTGTTCAACTTTTAACAGGCGGAGGTCTCCTTTTTCCAGCCCAAAGTGCCTGAGGGCTACTACACTAAGAATAGGATGAAAATCCAAAAGGCCCTTGACTTCCTGGCTTTGAATCCATTGATGTTTTCCTCCTTGTTTATTCAGATGATGATTGATCACTTGTGGTGGGGACAGCCTCTCACAAAGTGAGAAGTGGACATTTGATGGTAAGGAAACGCCCTGCTGAGAGAGGATGAGTCAAGCCTGAGGCACTGCTTCTAAGTGTGCATTTCCAGGCTGAAAATCCCTCCCCCACACTATATACCTCCTAACATATGATTGTCATATGATTGAATACCTGTGGTAAAAATGACTCCAGGTATGTTAAATAGGCTTAATTCCATCACAAAGAAGTATACATAAGTATACATTTTTACTTTTGTCTTCAAACAATCACATTTAAATCAAACAAAATTTTAAGGTCATAATGGATTAAACAATTTATAGATGTCTGTGAAGATTCTCAGTCATCCAGGTGAGGTTATCTGTAAGTTGAGTCATGGAAACTGGACTTCTTTTTTTGAGAAATGTTTTGCTACTCAACCAAGCAGCTTCATCAGTCAGATTGACGAAGCTGCTTGGATGAGTAGTGAAACGTTTTAATCTCTCAAGAGAAGAAGTCCAGTTGCCCTGACTCAACTTCCAGACAATTTCTAGATGGCAATTTTTAAATTGTACTTTTAGAATGAAATAGATTCTATTTTATGTGTATTATTATACATAGAGAAAATATATTCTTATTCTTACAACCAACACTCTTTGAAATTAATGCTAATATATACAGTTGCTCTGAACCATATTTTGTTTGATTATGTTACTCTATAGGGGTGTTAATGTTCTTATATACGTGTTTATATGTTTTTATAAACCTTTACAGTATCATGTTTGAATTATTTCAGATTCTGTTTGCTCTTCTGAAATTGGAATCTAGCATAGTACAAAAAAAGCACAATTACAAATTGGGAATCAGACTAGATCTTTGTATTTCCTTGTTTGAGGATGGATTTTCTCTGATTCTTAAAACACAAAGACATGAGGCATGCAAGTCAAAAGGAAGACTATACACAGAGATCTCTGGAAGGGGCCACTGCCAGAATGTTCAACCATGTTTTGCTTTAGAACAGTGGTTCCAAACCTTGGGTCCCCAGATGTTCTTGGACTCCACTCCCAGAAACCCTGGCCAGGGGATTGGAGACTGATGGTTGGGGGCTATTGTTTTAGAACCTCCTGTATGATACAGATGTGGAAGCCTGCTGATGCTTACAGATTAGTAACTACCACAGCATTCATACGGGCATTCTTCCAAGTGTCCAAGGATTACTGCATGGAATCAAAAAGTATATGCACAATCAGTAGACTAATATGTCTGTGAAGATTCTCAGTCATCCAGGTGAGTTTATCTGGAAGTTGAATCATGGCTACTGGACTTATTTTCTTGAGAGATTGAACTGTTTTGCTGCTCATCCAAACAGCTTCATCAGTCTGAGGAAAACTAGTTGTGATTCCTCCATTTTATAGTTCACTTTGACCTCATGTCACCCTGGTCTGAAATAGGCTCATAAGATGAACAATGGCCTGAATAGACTTGTTAGGTAGACAGTAGTGTAAATAGGCCTTTAGGTGAACAATGGCCTAAGGTACTGAAACCCATAAAGTATGAGTAATTAGCTGTGGCCTTGGTGGTGGAGTTGTGAAGTTTTTTTATTTGTCTGGGTATTGTTGAAATCACTGCCTGATAAGCAGCAGATAAACTGTGCCTGTGCCCTCCACCTCAGGGGGAGAGATGGGTTTTCAATGCTCACGTGAATGACTTCCCTGTGCCCTCTCTCAAACCACCCATCATTTCTGTTTGTAAATTACAGGATCTCAATACGTCACAAAAGGGGCCTAATTTCCAGCTGACAAGTTTAACAGTTTCCAAAATTAAGGTGTTTTATTCAAGATTTGGTATCATTATATTATTTGAAAATTACTTTTAATTATATGGCATTGATCTATTTTTATGACAGTGGTGTGACAAGGGTCAAAAATTCTAAAATAATTGCTCTATGAATGTAAAATGAGAAAGATGTCAGTGTGACAGGAATATAATGGGTTTGTAGCGGCATTCAGGCTGTGGAATGTGGTATAAAATATATTGTCCCAGCTGCTTCTGAGTGCATGTCTATCTCTAAACTATTCCCCCCTCCCAATTTACATAATTTTCCAGATCTGATGACTAAGGAGGGTGTGCTATTTATTTTTTATTATATCAGTGTGAGAGGCCAGACAAATATTCAAGACTGGGTTGCCAATATATTATATATATCAATATTTTAGAGACAAAAGAGTAATAAATACATTGTTTTGAATTGGAAATTAAGATTTACATTTATGTAATGAAAATGCAGGACATCTTCCTGGCTACCAGCACCGAGGAAGCACTCTAAAATATATAAATTGATATGCCTCACACTACTTTGGATGCAAGATGGGTGATTTTCACACCTAATCCTAATTTGGCACACCTTCTAGCAGTCAGGAGAGGTGAGTCCCCCAGCTTCCTTAACATTTTGAGCCACATACAAAACTATACTAGGTGATACCTTATTAATGACTTGGAGGTCATTAAGAATAAAAAGTTGCTAAAATTTTGAGGGCAACACCCTCTTCATCAGAGCGGTACCAAAAGTTCAAGCATGGCAAAAGATGGAGTTGCCAGGAGTGTTGTCAGATGTAAATTTCTTGGCAAGATGAAAATAAATAAATAAGTAAGAAAGAAAGAAAATAAAATGCCAGGTATGGTAGTTTCTTAGTTGAGGCCCGGAGCTGAGATGTTGTAAAGCTGCTTCTGAAGTTAAGGGTTGTGTTTACAGACCAAGTTCTTCAAACAACGTGATATAGATCACGTACATACATTTGCACACCCTCTCTCCATGGGACGCTTCAAGACTAATAGCCCCTGCTTGGACAGAGAAGAGGAAGGGGTTGGTGCATGCACCCATGCATTTCATTTGGTGCCTGGAATAAAAAATACTAGGTGCAGCCAATTGGATCAAATAAAAAGGATACATATGACCTAGTGATTGCAACAAATCCCAGGGATGCCTTTTCAGGTTCACAGGGTCACCAGAAAGAGATCTCCTGGCCACCTGGATGGCTACAAGTACCCTTCAGTCTCAGTTTTGATGCATTTCCCTGAATCTTTGCACCTGCATTTCCTTCCTTCCTTCCTTTTAAGTTGTGTTGGGTTGGGGAGGCTTTGTTTTTTCACCCTACTCTGCGATTTACTCATGTTTTTGTACATTTAAAATGGGTGCCTGTATTTCAACATCTCAACTGCTTTAATTATTTCCCACCATTTATGCACACTTTTCCCCCCCCAGCTGGAGGCATTTCACCCGCTTCCATTTTATTTAATGTCCTTTATGCCTCCAACACATTATACTGGCCTCACGGGTGTGGAATTCTTGAGATGAGATGCATTTCTTCTTGCAACAAGTGTCAGGAGCAGCAATGTGAACTTTGTCACCTCTCTGGACAGAAATGTAGTATGTGTGGGGGAGGGGTAAGGGAATCATAGTTTCTCCTCACAGTGAGACTTCCCTGTGCAGGGTATTTATCCCAGGATAACCAATAAGATTTCTGAGACCTTTCACAGTTATTTTTTTTTTCTGGAAGAAATGCCAAAGTCCACAGGATTCACCTGGACATAGAAGATGACACACCAAGCTGTACAGGATTGTTACAGCTACAGCACACAATGCCATTTCCTTGTACAGGATTTATCCATAGCTGTCAAGTGTTCCCCACTGCAGCCCGGGACTGGGAGCTCCAGGGAGGTGGAGCCTCATTTGGGGTTCCCAGAATCCCTTGTTGTGGCAGCCTGGTGTCTCCTTTCTTGTGTGTGTGGTGTGTTTTGTGTTTGTGTGTCATTTGTGTGTGTGTCTGTGGTTCCCAGACTCCTTGGTGTGTGTGTGTGTGTGTGTGTGTGTGTGTGTGTGTGTGTGTGTGTGTGTGTGTGTGTGTGTGTGTATATATACACACCAATCCGGATCACTGTGGGTTACACACACACACACACACACACACACACAGTGAGAATATATATGGAATACACACACACACACACACACACACACACACACACACCAATCCGGATATCTGGTGGGGTGTGGGTTAGGAAGAAGTGCTCTCCGGCGGGCCACCTGGAGGCCAGCCGCATGGCCACCCAGCAGCATCCAGAGCTCAGTCGCCCAACACCAGAAATGTGGAACATTTCAGGCAAAAATAATTTTTTGGGAAGATGGCAGGAAAGTGTGATTGATCCGTGAATGTCCTGCCCAAAACATGACACCTGAGAGGTCTGGATTTATCAGAAAGTTCATTCGGCCGTACCGAATCTAGTGGTTCCCTGCACTAAATGATAAACAATACAGGGAAATCGGACTTGCATGTTTTTCTTTGCAGGAAACCCAGAGAGTTTGTAGATGTTGGGGGGAGTCTTGGCATGGCAAATGGCAAAGAAGAAGAAATTTTGTGACTACTTGTCACTTCCCTCGTCAGGAGGAGACACAAAAATCCTACTTTTGTCAAGTTCGTCACATCCAATAAGATCATTTCCCATCCATACTACTTTTACCTAGTAAAAGGCTTTGACAGATGAGGAGGACACAGATGTAGAAGCCCTCACAATTTGTGACACTAAGATCTTCCCTATCTTTACAGCGCTCTAGAACAGTTGCCAGTTAGATCATTGATATCAATAGCCGAAATTAGGGTCAAGAAGCCAGTCAGCAGCTATGCAAGTGGTGTGTGTGTGTGTGTGTGTGTGTGTGTGTGTGTGTGTGTGTGTGTGTGTGTGTGTGTGTGTGTGTGTGTTTTCCATTCTACCAGAGTAACACAGCTGAACCCTATTTAGTTAGTAAAATAAGTGAGTGCAATCCATGTGCATCATGGGAGCCCGGCTGCTCTCCACCACTTCTTTAATGATGGAAATGTGCCTATTTAAAAAGAGGGAGGCTGCTGTAGCCAAGTAGCCTCACTATCTAAGTCATTCCATGTCTTTGTCTCTGAATCAGAATTCTGTCTCATGTGGAGACAGTACCTGAGACACCAGCCTAACTCTCTTTCGATTGTCCTATGTCCCTCTGCATTGTGACAATGGTAGTCTGCTCCCCTTAGTGCAAGGGGCTTTTGCTTCATTAATGACTAATTATGTCTGGCAGATGAAAATGCAAATGTTGCTGAGAGAAACCTGAACTCTCTGAGCTTTCTTAGAGGACTGCTCCATTCCATGAGTGAGGGGAGGGAAAGACAGAAAAAGAGACACAGGTATGGAGGTTCTTAATATATCAATAAAAACATGCATTCTGGTTACATGAACATCACTAAGGTACAATAGTACAGCATTCAACATGAGCAGTGTTCATGATATGGAACTCAAATAAAATAGAACAGGCCTTAATCAGTAAAGCAAAGCAAAGCAAAGTGTTCTGTTTATATACCACCCCATACCACTTCAAGTAGTCTCTGGGCGGTTTACATTTTTTAAATTACAGTATGCAGGCTAGACATTGCTCCCCGCCCCCCAAGCAAGCTGGGTACTCATTTTACTGACCTCGGAAGGGTAGAAGGCTGAGTGAACCTTGAGCCTGCTACCTGAGTGAACCTTGAGCCTGCTACCAGTTTTACCTGCAGTACAGGCATTTAACCATTAGGTCACAAGGCTGTAATCACCAGTAAATCTCCTGGTGACATTTATTGAAGATGGGAGGCTAGAGTCAACACTCAGTTGATCAGGGTTAGGCTAGTGATGCTCTAGAAGCCAGTCCATTTATTGTATGGGTGTAAATAACAGTAACTTGGGATAAAATGTCCATGTAGTTACAGAGCATCATAACTTCACAAATATGCAACCTCATAGTGATAATCAAGCTTTAATATTTATTGCAGTCTATTTTTATGTTTACAAAATAAAAAACAGGAAAAGTAAAGTTGATTCATGGAAAGCACATGGATATGTAATCTTAACAGCTTGAAAGGCACACACACTCACACTCCTCTCTCTCTCTCTCACACACACACACACACACAAACACACACACACACACACACACACACACACACACACACACACACACACACACACACACACACACACACACACACACACAGAGAGAGAGAGAGAGAGAGAGAAGAGAGAGAGAGAGAGAGAGTTTCTATTGCAAATACTGCCTCTCGGCAACACTATCCTTGAGTTATTTAAATTAGTCTATTAGTCTACTATTATGTTAGAAGACATAGTAGAAACTATATTTTATCCAAATTCTAAGTTAGCCTTTCCATTCCTATTTGGCCCAAAAGAGAATTCTGAAATAGAACAGAAATAAACCCAGAGTCAATTTTTCTAGAGAGCTGCCAAACATCTGTTGAAAGGCAAGCAGGGCCTTTGAACCCAATTCCCAGTCACCCAGTTTCCCAGTTCTGGAATTTGGAATGGTTGATTACATTGCGCAAGTAGACACACACACTGTGTAATGTCATTGTTGGACATGTTCACTGTGATCAATCCAAGACACATAACATGAGGCATAAAAATTATATAGTGTTATAGAGCGAAAGAGTCCAAATGTACTGCAGCAGTGACACTAATGTCTTGCTGTTTGTGTAGCAGGAGCACAGGGATGTCTTCCAGACAGCTAAGGCCTGTACTGTATTATGCTTTCTTACTGTACAGGCAGCTTCCATTTCATTCTTACCTTGTTTCTCATGCATTGATAGTTTAGTCTTGCTCTGCTCATATGTGAAACAGGGAGTGTCACAAATACCTTCTGAGGGACACCCTACTTTGAAATATCTATCCAAACTATTGTTTGAGTCTGACTGTGGTGTCTCTTCAGACGGCTGGCATTGGGCTGATGGTATCAAGTTGTTTCAGCCTTTGATTACTACAAGCACAGGTGTCCCATTGTACCAAGTACTACTGTTTTTGATTTTTGTTATAGATGCTGAAACAAACCATTTTTTAAAAAAGGCTGCCACCTTTCATTATGGGAAGTTGGACTGACCAAGTACATCCCGGTCATTAGGTGAAGTGTGGCAGCCATCTCAAGAAGCCCTATTTGGCAGAATTTGAGGGGCATGGAATTCTATAGTCAAAAGAAAATATTTTTTTACCCAGCATGTTGTTAGTCTGTGGAACTCCCTGCCACAGGATGTGGTGATGGCATCTGGCCTGGATGCCTTCAAAAGGGGATTGGACAGATTCCTGGGGGGAAAGTCCATCACAGGTTACAAACCATGATGGAGATGTGTAATCTCCAGGCTTAAAACCAGGGTACTTCAAGGGTCAGATGCAGGGGAGCGGTATCAGGAGACAGCTATCTAGTCTTGTTGACTCCCAGACACATTTGGTGGAGCCACTGTGAGATACAGGAAGCTGGACTACATGGCCTTTGTCCTGATCTAGCATAGCTCTTCTTATGTTCTTATGTTATCCCAGAACATAATCTACTTGATGTCCTAGATCCCAGAAATCCTGGGCAGCATAGCTAGAAGCAAAGGTTTCTTGGGTTTTTAATACAAGAACATCTGGGGTTGAGAACTACAGCTTTAAAACAACCCCCCTGTTCACAAGTAATCTGGTCCCAATTGCTCCAGACCAGCTACTGGTCCAGACAGACACCAAAGAGGCCCAGGTAGGTCATCAGATTGCTAGAAAATATGTATAGAATCAGATTGTGCTGTAAGTGGTCTGAAAATCGGCAAAATTGCCCTCTGAACACACCCTCAATTGTCCCATCTGCTTTGTCTGTCGGCTTACACATGCATACATCTCTAAGCAGACACCAACAAGGCAGTGTAGATAGAGCACTTTTTCCCAAACTGGAAGGTGGTGAAGAAGTTCCAAGACAGAGTTGAAGACTGTGAAGTTTTCATAAAGCAAGGGGGTGGATACTATTACCTTAAACAAATATTCATGATTTTTTTTAAAAGCGAGTGCCATAATCAAAGGTCAGTGCACTATTCCTCCAGACCATAAGGCATTTGAATATTTAATCAATAGCCACTTTAATCTCTCTCCCTACCCCCTCACCATCTATGTACAATATGGAATAATTCTCCTCCATGTTTGTTTGATAGTGAAGCTCTAATAAAGCAGTCATGATCATGTCATATTAATTGGAAATGAGGGGATTCAGAGTCTGATGCTTCTGATGGGGCTCCAGGATGGAGGAAGTCACACTTAACCCACTTCTCTACATTTCTGTTGAATAATCTTCAATAAAACAAGTCAAGGCAGAACAGGAATTAGAGACAATTCAATTTTTTGGTGGCTGGGGGGGAGACTTCCTCTTGGGTAGAGAGCATTCTGGAACTTTAAAAAATCTAGTGGTAGATTTGAGGATCTGGCTTGAATCTTTTAATCTTTTCCAGCTGCTATTATTTGCTGTTCCTGCTCAGAAAGTAAACTCTGCTTCTCAGAGGCACTCTGTTCTGTACTATATTTGTCAGGTCATCAAATGAAGCATCGGTCTAGTCCAGTGTTGGTGAACCTATGGCATGTGTGCCAAAGGTGGCACTCGGAGCCCTTTCTGTGGGCACCCGACATCGCCCCTTCATAGCTATCTGTATACAGGTTAAATAGCTGTATTGGCACTTTGCAAAAAAATTAGTGGGTTTTGAATTGCAGTTTGGGCACTCGGTCTCTAAAAGGTTTGCCATCACTGGTCTAGTCTAGCATTCTACAAGTAGTCTCCGTGATCCTTCTGGGAAGGCAATGTTTATTTCTACAGGGTTCAGTATGCAACAATATAGCATCTGAATACGGAGCCTCCATTTGCTCCAACATCGAAGAAATTAGGCTTATTAACCATTTCGGTAGGGTTAATAAATATGGGAGGATTTTTCCGTTTATAATTCTGTCCATTTTTTGAGCAGCTGCCTCTCTTTGTGAAAATTTGGTGCCCATCTAGGAAGCATGGGCATTTAGTGATCTGGAGACAGAAAAGGCAAGAAGAGAATACATTTTTTCATGTTCATTTTTGCCATACCACAAAGAACCTAGAAGCCAACTCATAAATGCACACGGACAAGCATATTCTGTTTTAATGTATGAATGAATTCTTACCTGCCCTATGCCAATAGACTTTGTTTGTTTGTTTGTTTGTTTGTTTGTTTGTTTTCTTGCTTGCTTGCTTTTTTCTTGTTTGTGGAATTTGTAAACCGTCCTACTTAGTGAACCAATACTGTGGGTAACATACACATCAAAATATTATGTGTAAAACAAGACTACTACCAGTGCTATCCAGATGTCCATTAGGAGGGGGTGGGCATCACTATATAACACACAGGTGGTTGCAGTAATGTCAGGCTAATGACAAGGACCCATCCATGTTACTATTTGGGAAGCTGTGTATATATTACTATTTGGGAAGCTGTGTATATATTTTGGCTTGCTCCCTGTAGTTCTTAGCACTCAGCATTTGTGAAGGCGTCTCTCTGTTCCTTCTATCCGGAATTGAAGTCTCTGGTGGGCCTACTTCTTTCTTCCTAATCTTTGTCATCATTTGATAATACATATTCTAAAGTGGACTGAGAAGAACAATCCAGTGTCTCAAGTTTGTTTTAGGAATGCAACCAGGATCACAGTAGGAGAAAATAATGGAAGGGAGAGATAAGAAGTCTATTTTCTTTTTCCTTGCCAAAGCATCAAAACAGAGGTCTTTAACTCTAGCAGTTATAAATAAAAAGACCCTGTCTTTTTGCATTCTCTGCATTGAGTGGATTTGGGTGACAATTTTGATAGTTCAATGGTTCTTCTTTGGGGAAAGGCATCCTTATTGAAGCACTGGTAGGATCCCAAATATACAGCTATACAAAGGTGTTTGTATTTTTGAAAACTGAGTAATCCCCATTCTAAACAGCTTGCTGTCATTTTACCTTTGCTTGCATACAGCTGTGTTCAGTCATCCTGTTTAAAATAATTTGAACACTGGAATATATTTTCAGGGTGGCATATAAAATCCACAAGGACATTTGTGACTATCAAGTGAGAAAACTCCCTCCCCTCTAGAATTCTGACTGAGCTGCAGCAGGAAAGCAAGCTGCCAGTAACATCATCTGAAGCAGATGGTTTGAGCTACTAGGAATATTCCTTCCTGCATTGCCCTAAAATAACAGAAAGCTATGCAAATGTGAAGTGCAAACGAGTAATACAACACTAGCATATCATCCATGGCTCCTTAGCAATAGCTCTGTCATATCCCTTGCAATTAGAATAGGACTGCGTTGGAAAGCTCTGTGCCATGTATGATGGAGATACTCATGGCTGGTAAAGACAGGTGCAATGTTTTTGTGATGCACAAATGCAACACTGAGGAAGACAAACATACATAGCAATCATGTGCAGGGCTGGAGGAGGTGGACATAGGTGCATAACGCCCATTTACAAGACTGAAGAAGACATCCACAACATTTGCATGATGCTCATATACAATGCTTTAAAATGATGGACTCTGGGAATGTAGGGCTGGAAGTAGGGATGGGCTATTTGTTTCAGAAGCTACCAGTTCCAAAATGACGGGGGAGCCCAGCTGGTGTTTGGAAGCCTCCAAAACAGAATCAGCCAATCCCTTACCTTGCTCTGTATCCGCACAGAGTTGAGCTCCAATGAGGAAGAAACTTCCGTCATTGTTCCTTTTCCCTGGCGCTGGCCAATCAGGAGCTGTACAAAGAAATGCATCATTCCACCTCTCTGTCTGATTGGTCAGCGTAGGGAGAAGGAACAATGACATCAGAGGCTTCTTCTTCATTGGAACTCAGCACCACATGGGCACAGAACAAGGTAAGGGATTGGCTGATTGTGTTTCAGAGGTTTCCGAACAGCAGCTGGGCTCCCGCATGTCATTTTGGAACCGGTAGCTTCCAAAATGAATAGCCATCCCTAGTTGTAAGCAGTCATGAATCCAGCATCCTTCCAATGCAGGAATTCACAGCTAATGCATCCTTGATGAAAGGATCACTGTGGGAGGCTCCACCCCATTGTACCTGTGGAAGAGCTATCAGTTAGGAAGTCCTACCCAACATTTAGTTGAATTTTCCTTTCTTGCAATTTGAAATCATTTGTCAAGAACTTATGTTCTGGCATGGTAGAATGCAGCCATAATATTTGTGGAAATCCAAGCTTCTTTGGAAGTGTCCTCACCTTATTGAGCACATATGTACACCAGTGTACACTGGTAGGAGCAGAAGGGGGAAACAAGGCTCAGAGAATTAGAAGAAAAAGCCAAAAATGCTCCCATTTTTGGTCTTCAAATCAATTTGGTAATTATTCCCTTTTCATCCTATGATTACCCAATCTTGCTTCTCAATGAATCAAAAATGTAGGAGTGAGGGGGGAATTGATAGCTGATTTGTTTAGCTTAGGAAGAAAAATAAAAAGAAACTAAAATGACTCACAATGAGGAAGAGCCAACAGCAGCCAAAATACAGTGGAATGTGAAAACAAGTGCCTTATTATTAACAGGTTTTTTTTTGTTCTTGATCTAGGTCATCAAGTAGATTAATCTATATTTGCAAGCTGTTCATTCATTGTACGGGTGCATGTACCTCACAGTAAATATCTCCCATGGCACTGATAAACTCTCAGAGGCTATAGGCCAAGGTGTTTCTGCTCCAGTGGAGACATTTGTGCCAAGCACATGCTCCTAGTGATAGAGTTAAAAGCATTACACTCACAATGCAACTTTACAAGGCTATTGCAGTCCATAGCTTTTATTACTTCTACCCTGGACAGCTTGCCAGGTTGTCAGTTGCAGGCGGTGGAGAGGAGGTGAGGAGTCCTTCACGTTAGCTTTGTTTGCCACGAGTCGGAAGCAGCTGCATCTCGTTTCTTTACATGCCAGGAAAACTACAGAAATGATGCTTTGGGTTGGGGCTTGGGGAATCTGCCATGCTCCCTCATAAATGTTTTATCATTTTGGGATTTGCAACGGGGGTGAAAATATTTGAGCATCCTACTCCACTATGCATTTTTAAAAACTGCTATTGTTTTCATTTTTAAGGCTCCTGGACTGCCTGCTTGGAGAAGTATATTTGGCTTGCTCATGTGTTTGCCACATGTTTTTGTGTTTGTTTTGTTGTTGTTGTTGGCTTTGCCTGATACAATTGTCTTGCTCACCTGCCCTGATTGCCTTCTGATTTATCTAGTGGAGTGGGGGTTGGGGGGATCTTTTCAATGTCCTGCAAATGGTCAGAATCTCCATTGCAGGCATGTCCAAACTTTGGCCCTCCTGATGTTTTGGACCGTAGCTCCCAGAATTCTAAGCTTTGATTGCCAATGGCAAAGAACTGTGGGAGTTGCGATCCAAAACATCTGGAAGGCCAAAGTTTGGACATGCCTGCTCTATTGTTTGCAACTGCCTTGCCATAGCTGAGGCATTTTTTGCCTGGGTGGTGGCACTCTGTCATTATCCAGATACCAATGTGCCTTCTACTTGTGTCACTCTTGGCAATTTCTATCTGAGCTCCTAAAGCCTCCATCTATTTTCCTATTAACAACAATACTGTCTAATCAGCCAGCACTTTTTCATACACAGGTGCACACGGTTCCAACTGATAAGAACAACCAAAGGGCAAGGCCTTATCACAAATATATACCAGATTAATACCAGATTCATTGTTATGATTTCTCATAGGGGCATCTGGAAATTGCAATCTGGTGCTGGGAATGAGCTGTTAGAGAATGGCACCATAAAGAGGAATCACTCTTAGATTTCCATTAGTGTAGTGATAAGTTGGAAATGCAGATGGTGGTCATGACAGGAATTTTCTAAAGCTATGGGCTGTTAATTACCTGTTCAGATCCAAGCTACTTTAGATACTTGATATTACAGCAGGGAAAGCTTGCAAAAAATCAACTTCCTGGGAACATCCAACTAAGCTCAGAGGAAATAGGAAAGCCAAAAGAGGGTAGCACGAAATGTCATAGTCTTTGATACTCATAAAATCCCAGGCCTTCAACCCTGTTAGCCTTGGTTCAACTGTTACTGCACTAGATAGGACTGAGTACAGACACACACATTAGGGGTGAGTCAAACATTGTTACTAGAGATGGGCACAAAACTAAAAATGAAACACCCTTTCATCATTTTGTTACGTAATGAATTACTTCATTACGTAACAGAACGGTAGAATGTGTTTTGTTATGAAACTGAACAAAATGCCATTTTCCCCTTTAGGAACAAAATGATTCATCCTAGAGTTATCAAAATGGCAGGAGAGCTTCCTCAAGCTCTTCCCTGTAAGCACCTGAAATTTGGAGAGGTTTATGGTTCAAGGGGCTGACTTTTTAATTTTTTTTTATAACTTTTTATTTTTGACTTTTTGAAAATTTAACATAATACTATAACATAAATTACATTAAAGAAAAACATTTAAAGAAACAAAGACAAGCAGACAAAAAGCAAAGGTCAATACATCATAAGAACATATAATACATCCATTATAAATTGCCTTATATATATTTACAATGAGTCAATAAAGGGCTTCCATATATCTATATAGATAGCCTCTCGTAGTTGCTTTCTATATGATATTCGTTCAAATGAGGCTAGTTGTTGCAGATCTTCTGGCCATTGTGTGAAGGGTGGAGGATGGTTATCCTTCTAGGCCTTTAATATAAGTCTTTTTGCTACCACGAGAGCTCTCAAAATCCGGTTTCGTTGACCCTTAGTTAGACCCCATACAGTGGGGATATAATTTAAGATAACATGAATATCCTCAAATAACAGAGATTTCCCCAAAACTTTATTATTATAGGCAAGAACTTCCATCCACAATAGGTATATTACTGGACATTTCCAAAGCATATGTATTAAGGAAGCGTTTATACTATTGCATCTCCAGCATCTGTCTGAATTTATCAATTTCTTTCTAAACAGTCGTTGTGGGGTCCAATTTATTCTGAATATTATTTTTGTTGGATTAGTCTCAATTTCAAATACAAAGAAACATCTTTTATATATTCCAATACAACTTTCCATTGTTTAACTTGTATTTCATTTTCTAATTCCCTATTCCAAACATTTTTAAGTTCTTGAATATCTATTTTATAAAAATGTATTAAATATTTATAGATTATAGTTATTGGTTTAAGTTTCTCATTTGATCCAACAATTACCTCTAAAAGTCCTGGTGGTTCTGAAGCACTCTTGCAGATGGGCCAAAAACAGACACCAAAAGGTGTTGAAGCTGAAGATATTGCCATTGTGTATTTGCAGGTAGGTTATATTTAGAATGTAAAATGGCAAAAGGTAGAAAATCATCATCTATACCTATTAATTGATCTAAGATAAATATACCACATTCTGCCCACTTTTTCCACATAAAGGGATTTTTCTCAATTCTTAATATTGGGTTTCCCCATATAGTTGTTTTTGCATGGGTATATGGATCAAATTGTAATTGGCGAGCTAATATTTTCCATGTTTCCCTAGTAGCTAAAATTGAAGGAGGTATAATTCCTTTGCTCAAAATGTATTTAGAATAGAGATGGGCACGACTCAAAAAATGGTGTTTCGTTTGTTGTTTGTTGTTTAGGGGGTCCGTTTTGGTTTGTTTTCATTTTTCGTGAATTTTTTGCAAAAAATTAGTTTTCGTTTCATTACGTAACGAAACGAAAAAACAAAAATGAAAACGAAAAATTGCTGTTTCATTAGCATTCATTACAGTTCAATGTATTTGCTGCAACGAAAACGAAACACACGACAAAATTTCTGTTGCTTCATTTTGTTTTGTTTCATTTTGGAGACAAAATTCGTTTTTCATTTCATTACATAACAAAATGAAAAAACGAAAACAAAAATGAAAAATTGCTCGTTTCGTGCCCATCTCTAATTTAGAATCTAGAGTGAACCATCCATACAGGGGTTTTAAATAAGCCATTTCAAGAGTAACCCAAGTTGGAGTATTTGGTGTGATGAAAATTTGCCAACAATTTACTTGAGCAAGGGGCTGACTTATTAAATTTCAAATGGGGTTCCCCTAAGAAAACAATCATTCTAATTAAATCAGGAAGCCAAGCTGTTTAACCCCTACATTGCTGGTGTGCACCATACACACTCTTGCAATTAGCTATGGGGTTCCTTGGAGCTTATAACTTGACTCCCTGACTTCCAAACCTCTCCAAATTTCAGGGGATTACAGGGAAGAGTCCAATGAAGCCCCTTTGCCATATTAGTGCTGACACATGGCCGCAAGCCCTATTTTTGAGTACATAAAACATTGCCAAGTTTATAATTAAAGCAGCAGCTTTAAGAATGCAACACACCAAAGAAATTGGATTATCCTGTAAAGGAGATCTACGTATATGACTTCTGTATATTCTGAATTTTTATTGTAGTGTACTCTACTGGATTGAATTCTGTGTAACTTAATGTAGTTTATATTTTGTGTTTTTGTTGGTTGATATGGTCATGGGACTAATCAATAAATTATTGACTAACTATGTATTGGCATGGAAATCACAGCATAGCTTTATTGGACTCCTCCCTGTAAGCTCCCAAAATTTAGAGAGGTTTGGCGTTCTGGGGGATGAGTTATTAAACTCCAAAGGGGTGCCCCAGGAATAAATCATTCTAATTGAATTGGGACGCCAAGCTGATAATCGCTCGCCCATGGGGGTGTCTATTGCAGCTTCCGAAATCAATTAGAATTATTTTTTCCTAGGGGCACCCCTTTTGGAGTTCAAAAACTCAGGCCTCTGAACCCCTACCATCTCCAAATTTTGTGGGCTCACAGGGAACAGTTCAAGAAGCTCCTCTGCCATTTTGGTTCCTCTAGGACTCAGGCGAGCATAGTGTTGCATTTCATTCCATTTCATTTTGTTACAAAACTACTTTAAAAATTTGTCACTACCAAAATGAAACAAAAGGAAAGGAGAAACGAAACGAAACAAAACAAAACACTATATTTTCGTTTCATGCTCATTGCCAATTGTTACATTTAAAAAGAGAAAAACTTGCCAAAATTTGAATGCAAGAGGGAGTGAAATTGACAGATCTTTTCACTTCCAACACACACCTGCATTCACACAAAAAGCCATGCAGAGCCTGGTGTTTTTATTTGTTTGTTTCCATGGAATCTAGTGATTAGTACTACAATGGCATAAGTTTCAGGTAGCTAGAAACTGTGTGAAAGCAAGGAGTTTAAATTAGATATTTTCAGTCCAGCTCTTTTGGGCCATGTTTTAGAGGAGGGATTGAGGATTAAACTACAGTGGTACCTTTTATAAAGGAATTAATTAGTTCCAAATGAAATTATGTTAAGCAAATTTTCCTTTATACAACTTTTCCATAGGAATGCATTGTAAACAGAGTAATCCCTAATCATGACCATTTTATGTTGTACGATTTTGTTCCATAAACAATTATGTTAAACAAATTTCCCCTATCTCCAGCATTTTTTATGTTGTACAGATTTTATATTATACAAATTGTTTGTTATATGAGGGTCCACTGTATAGTATTTTACTGGATGATTGGAGGGGGTTCATTCCTTCTTTTTGGAAGTGCATAAAGTACAAAAACACAAACTACAGGGGAAACGCGAAGGAGATCAGCGAAAAACCACAGCTTCAACCCTTTTGCTTTCATAATGAAGCTAGCCCTTCACATATTAAAACCACTCTACAGGTAGGCTAAGTAGAAAATGAAAAAAAGAAACCTTAAAGTAGATCTTCAATTACAAGCCGAAGAGTAAAAAGTATAAAAAGAGGGGGATGGTGGCTTTCCCATCGATGGAGCCATGACAATTAGAGCTGAATCAAATTGGTGTAGAGCAGAAATGCCTACTGACCGCCAATGGCTCTCTAATACTTCAATTAGAGGTCTTTCTTAACTCTGGAGATGTTGTTGTTGTTCAGTCGTTCAGTCGTGTCTGACTCTTCGTGACCCCATGGACCAGAGCTCGCCAGGCCTTCCTATCCTCCACTGCCTCCCGGAGTTTTGTCAAGTTCATTTTCAATGTCATATCTAATGACTGAGAAAGGAATGCAGCTTTTAAGCCACAGTTGAGCATAGAGAAGTATTGACAGTTTCTCAAAGAACCGCCAGAATGCTTACAGAACAAATGGCTCATTTGTTATTGGAATTGTTTGTGATAATGTGAAATTAACGACTGCAAAACATTTCATCATTTTATACAAGACAAGATCCCTTCATTTCCCTCAGCTGGGCAAGATCGTAATCCTTCCAGCTGTTTTTGGCTGCATAATGGCGAAATGGAAAAAACAGAGCCAGGTTGACTCTGGGGTCTTGTTGGGCACTGAGGAACAAGGCTTTGCTTGCTTCCAAGAGGAGAAACACATATAACCTACAGTCTAGGAAAAGGAAATGTGGGCCAATGCCTTTCTAGTCTTTAACAACTCCTGCCACTCTTCTCTGTGTTTACCGTTTACCCTTGTTTACTTTATGCTCAAAATTCTACTAGGGAAGCTTCAGCAGTATGTGGATAGAGAACTTCCAGAAGTTGGATTTCCCAAATTGCAAAATCAATCCCTATTGGTTGCATCGATGACACCATCCAACCATCTCATTCTCTTCCATCCCCTTTTCCTTTTGCCTTCAATCTTTCCCAACGTCAGGGAATTTTCCAAGGAGTCCTCTCTTCTCATGAGGTGGCCAAAGTACTGGAGCCTCAGCTTCAAAATCTGTCCTTCCAGTGAACATTCGGGGTTGATTTCTTTCAGAATGGATAGGTTTGATCTCTTTGCAGTCCAGGGGACTCTCAAGACTCTCCTCCAGCACCACAGCTCAAAAGCATCAATTCTGCGGCGATCAGCCTTCTTTATAGTCCAGCTCTCACTTCCATACATCTCTGGAGATGCCAGAGATTAAAATAGGGAAATAGATCATTGGTTTAGGTATCGGGCTTCACACCCAAAGGTTGGATGTTCAGTTCCTGTGCATAGGGCCCACCTGTGTGGCCATGGGCAAGCTACACAGTCCCAGGAAAGTGACGATCCACTTCAGTGCTACACAGGATACTGGGCAACAAGAATTCTCCAGTTTGTTTGGTCTTGTGCAAATGTTTCAGTGGGCTCCCATGTAATATGTAGTGCTTTCATGTCTTCTTTCAGTGTTCTTTGCCATATTATTTGAGGGTGCCCTCATTTTTATTTGACATTGGGGTCGGGGTTTCCAATTTATTGCTGCCTTAGAAATCTGATTATTCTTTATATGAACAATGTGGCCAGCTGATTGGAGTCTTTTACATGCAACAAGGTTATGAAATTAACACAAGCCATTCCTCCTGAGCTCCTCCTCACTGGTAATGGGATCAAAATATCCCCCCCCCAAAGGGAATGGGAAACCACCTTAATATTCACTACCTAGAAAACCTAGGAAAGAGTCCCCATAAGTCAGAATTGACTTGATGGAGCATAATGATGATGATGATATTTATACATGTTATGCCTATTCAGATTGCTGCCATTTTTCCTTCCCTATAATCCTTACAAAACTATGCAGGGTCGCCTTTCTTTAGCCTGAGCTGCCTTCCCCAAATCATTACATATAACTTTAATTTGGCTGAGCACCTATATGAATATTCTGGATCTTTTCACTCTAAGTAAAATACAAATGATTTTTAAAAAGATGGCATGGAAAATTCTTGAATTATGTTTACCGGTATATCATTCAATTGTTAATATAGCACTGACAAGCACAAATATAATGAAAGATGTTCAAACTTCCGCTATATAATCAAAGTTACCCATGACAGTTGATTGTTTAATAACCATGTAATGGTCACCATTAAATGTTGCTGATCAATAGTAACATTGCACCTTATGTCTTTTGAAGCTGTGACTTTCTGAAGGAAAATAAATATTAAATAAAAACAATAAATTAAATTCCAGTTTTAGAATTTGTCAGCCAATGTATAATGTAACATAAATTGACATAGTGGAGCTAAAAGGTATACATAACATTGACTGGTATAATATTGAAAGACCCCAAATGCTTACATTAATATTACAGCGATGAAAGAATGAGAATACCTAATTTTAAGCCTCTTGTTTATCTACACAAGGTAATTTTTAGATCACTCGACATGTTTTAATAGCAAGCATAAGACAATATCCCTTCTACAAATTTGCTTGCAAGTTCTGACATTTCCATTTACACAGACACGAAAGAGTAATGGTTGTGTTTATTGGGCACATATACAAATAGCAAGCCATCATACCCACAGTTTACAAAATGCTATCTATTAATAAGAAAAAAGGTTCCAGAGATGTATGGTCTCTTAATATTTAGGTGGAATATCAAGCGTTTAACTTTAAATAGAGCAGAATCTTGCAAGAAAGTGGTCAGGGCATTGATTTGGCTGCCAAAGGCAGTTTTGGCCCTCATAAATCTTACCCTGACAACTCCACAAAAGCCTCCTTTACCTAAACACTGCCAAGTTAGGGTTTTTATTCCTTGATTGGCTGATAGTCACTATGACAACTGATGCCACAATTAGACAAGTCCAATTCCACTTTCAAACAGGCACACAGTTCATTAATTCAGCTGGACATTTTGTTGACAATATGTTATGAGGGAAATATTTGATACCATTTTGAGGGCAATACAGCCTCCTGTTTTCTCCAACAAAATGAATTATCACAGATGTGGAAAAGAAGTCATGTATTTAGCCCAACGTACCCGGCTTACTTTTTAATTATTCCATAAACTCATGGGTGCATATTGGTGACTGAAGAGCGGAAACATCAAGGAAATTAGTTATAATTCCAACAATCACCCAGAAGGAAACAATACCTTCTTTTGAAAGTGTTAGTCACCATGATCCAAAATACACTTAGGAAGACTCCAAGCAGCATGAAATAATTTGGATGTGACCAACATACAAGAGGGTGTGAGGTGAGGCATGCAAAACGCAGAGGAAAGGAGCTGTCATGAAGCCTATAGTCCCACAGCAAAAAAATTACAAAATAAAATACAAAATAAAATTAAATTGCAGCACAGCCAGGTCTCATGTTCTGGCCCTGACCTTCCACTCTGGGTTTTCAGTTTTAATGTTCTCAAAGTGGTTAGTTTAAAGTTCAGGGCTTTGAATCTTGGATCTGGGAGTTTTTCAGTAACACCACATTAGAGAGAGTGAGGGCAAAAATAATCTGCCAATCTGAAATAGAATTATTTATTTTATTTATGCATAAAGTTGTATCATTCTTGATGTTTTAAATAGAGATGGGCACGAAATGAACTTTTTTTGTTTCCGTTATTCATTATTCGTTTTATTACGTAACGAAACGACTAATGACTAAAATTGTGATGAAAATGGAATGAAACGAACAGAACCACGAAAATTGGGTTTGTTATGTTTCATTTTCGTTAATGGTGATGCGCAATGAAATGAGCTGTTTTAAATGTTAAAAAACGCCCTGGACATCCATAAAAACGCACCGATAATTATTTATACTGTCTGATAATACCTACCAGGGGGAGTTGGGGTCCTTAAAATGTGCATTTATGTCTTTTCTCAGATTGCTGTATTTTTTTCCTTTAAGGGGAGTTAGGTGACATCGACCCAAAATGGCTCCCAGATGCCTAATATTGATTTCTTGGGTATTAAAATGCCCTGGACACCCGTAAAAATGCAGCGATAATGCAATAATTATTTGAAATTATTACCTACCAGGGGATTGGGGTCCTTAAAATGTTTGTTTTTGTCTTCTCCCATAACGATGTATTTTTCTTTTCCCTTTAAGGATGACAAAATGGATGTCTCCAGCCACAAAATGGAGGCAAGCCATGTGATGGGTTCATGTTCAACCAATAGCACACCCAGGTTGCAGACTGGGCAGGTCTGGCAGCCACAGAGGGCATAAAAAGCTCTGGCAGCCCCCGTCCTCCTTAGGGTGGGATTGCTGTCTCTGCGACTCTAGCTTCAGTCCTGCAGCCTCCCTGTGTGTGTGCGTGCGTACCTCTCAGTGAGTACCCTCCACTGCCCCTCAGTGCACTCACTCTGCAGCTGCCTTGCACCCTGGGCAACGCCCGGCGCTGCCTTTGCAGTCTCCCTGCGTACCTAGTCTATACTGTGTCTCTGCCAGCATCATTTTTTTTTAGTGTTTTCCCTCTGGTCTGGGGTGTTGGGGGACGCCCGTGCATGGAAATACTTTAAAAATCGTGCAAAAAGCGGGTAGAAACGAAAAACAAACAAAAAAACAAAAAAGTGAAAATGAATTTTTCCATAAATTCACGAAAAACAGAACCGAACCGAAACGGACCTCTCAACGAAAAATGAAAAACCGAAATGCCATTTTTTTTAATTCATACCCATCTCTAGTTTTAAATACTCCTTTCCTCATATTATCACTTCTTCCAACTGAAAATAATTTCCTGCTTCCCAGACTTTCATATGTCTCGTTATGTCCTTTTTAATCTCTTGGCACTGTCCCTATGCTTCTCTGTGATGTTTTTGTTTGTTTGGGTGTTGAAAGCTCCATGACAGCTTAAAGATCCACCTCATGATATAAGTGGGTTCTACATCCGAGTGTCATACTTTAGAGATGCTGGAAGAAGAGCCACCCTAAGAGGTGATGAAATAGCAGCGCTTTGTTGGAGGTTCACGTTTGTAGTGAAGCTGAGAGAGTCATGCCAGAGTGTGAAAAACACACATATGAGAATAAAATATCACTGCCTTTTGGGCTCTGCAGAACTTGATGTAGTGGCCTAGCTTCCATGTTCTGTGGCAACCCACCTGTCATGTAACTTGTTGCCCCACTGATAATTCTTGTCTATTAGGGAAAGATTTGAAGTATCTCCCATCTCTCTATCTTTTGGCGCCATTATCACTGGGTAGTTGAAAGGCACCAAGGAATCATTCCACCCCCCAGTTGCTCTTTTGCCTAAACATGGACAGATGACCAAAACATCCTCCCAAGCCTCATCTTATGATTTCTATGGTTAAAAATGAGGGTTATTCCCAAAGAGAAATTCTCTTCTTCTGAAATCATTAATAATGCTTGTTCTGTTTGAAAAGATGTAGCTTGAGTTGCCTGGACACACAGGATATCCCTCACTCCACTTCACCCCAAATTCTCTTTATCACTTACATCTCAGCCTCAAAAGCTTCATGACCTGGATTTCCTTGTTCTGGTACGTGCCACATGCTCTTCTGCATTGCACATTTCAACCCAGGGAAGGTATTGGAAAAGGACATTGAATTCATATAGCTTCAGGGTGGAGAAAGCTAGAATTTGAAGCAAAGTGTGTTGCTTATATAATGCCCCATAGAGCTTAAAGCACTTCTGCTTTTTAATAATTTAATTCTTATTTAATAATTAATACATTATTAATTTTTATTAATATTATTTATTAATTTTAATAATTAATAAATTATTAATTAATAATTTAATTAATTAATTAGGCCACAAATCAGCCAATCAGGTAACCTCTAAGTTACTCTAAGTTAGGAACATTATGTTCTGGAACAAAAAAACTGAAAGCCAGATAGTTTATTTATGGCATACAAGTAACTATCTGGCTTTTATGTTACACCAGTTTCTTTTAGACCAGGCATGTCCAAACTTCAGCCCTCCAGATGTTTTGGACCACAACTCCCACAGTCCTTTGTCAATGGCCATCTAAACTGAGAATTCTGGGAGCTGTGGTCCAAAACATCAGGAGGGCTGTTGTTTGGTCATGCCTGATTTAGACTAACCCCAATCCTAGATGTGACCTGTTAAAAGTAAGCTCCAAAAATCTCAGACTGGCCTATTGCTAGGGAGAGCGAGGTGCCCTCCCGATGTTGGCCACTTGTCCTCTTTCATGGAGCACAGTCCTCCACCCTAAAGAGTGCTAGAGGACAATGTCTGTTTCAAAGTATCTTGTGCTTGAATGGCTCTTTGATCCTAAATTGTTTTAAAAACTTACAGGAGAGGCAGTTTGGGACCTTGGAGTTGTCCATCCGCAGTTCGCAACACCTAGACAGCATCATTTCTAATTTTGTGTCTGCATATATGAATCAGCACATACAAACCAATGCCCTTTTTTGTCCTTCTGTTTGGTGATGCATAAGAGACTTCACAACATAAGAACATAAGAATATAAGAAGAGCCATGCTGAATTAGGCCAAAGGCCCATCTAGTCCAGCTTCCTGTATCTCACAGTGCCCCCACCAGATGTGTTTGGGAGCTCATGAGACTAGATATCTGTCTCCTGATACCACTCTCCTGCATCTGGCCCTTGAAGTACCCTGGTTTTAAGCCTGGAGATGATACATCTCTATCATGGTTTGTAACCTGTGATGGACTTTTCCTCCAGGAATCTGTCCAATCCCCTTTTGAAGACATCCAGGCCAGATGCCATCACCACATCCTGTGGCAGGGAGTTCCATAGACTAACAACGCACTGGGTGAAAAAAATATTTTCTTTTGTCAGTTCTTACTCTCCCAGCCCTCAATTTGAGTGCATGTCCCCTAGTTCTGGTATTTTGTGAGAGGGAGAAGAGCTTCCCTCTATCCACTTTACTCATGCCCTGCATTATTTTGTACGTCTCAATCATATCCCCCCTCAAGCACCTTTTTTCCAGACTAAAGAGCCCCAAATGTTTTAGCCTTTCCTCATAAGGGAGGTGCCCCAGCCCAGTAATCATTTTAGTCACTCTCTTCTGCACCTTTTCCAGTTCCACTATGTCTTTCTTGAGATGTGGTGACCAGAATTGTACACAATACTCCAGGTGCGGCCTTACTATTGTTTTGTATAATGGCATTATAATGTTTTCTGTTTTATTTTCAATCCCCTTTTTGATAATCCCTAGCATGGAATTGGCCTTCTTCACCGCTGCCACACATTGGGGAGACACCTTCATGGAGCTGTCCACCAACACACCAAGATCTCTTTCCTGATCTGTCACAGATAACTCAGGGCCCATGAGTTGATAGATAAAATTTTGATTTTTTGCCCCAATATGCATTACTTTACATTCGGCTACATTAAAACACATTTACCATTTCGTAGCCCATTCCCCCAGTTTGGAGAGATCCTTCTGGAGCTCTTCACAATCTTCTCTGGTTTTTACCACACGGAAAAGTTTTGTGTCATCTGCAAACTTGGCCACCTCACTGCTTATCCCTGTCTCCAGGTCATTTATGAACAGATTGAAAAGCACCGGTCCCAGGACAGAGCCCTGGGGCACACCGCTTTTCATCTCTCTCCACTGTGAAAATTTCCCATTGACACCTACTCTTTGTTTCCTGGATCTCAACCAGTTCTCAATCCATAAGAGGACCTGCCCTCTTATCCCCTGACTGTGCAATTTTCTCAGCAGCCTTTGGTGAGGGACTGTGTCAAAAGCCTTTTGAAAATCCAGATAGACTATATCCACCTGTTTCAGCCACAGATTTGGGGGATCTGGAGAAGGAAGCAAATCCTAGTTATTTTTAAACTGCCATCAAAGGAAAAATGCCTTTACAGGGTTCTTTCATGCATGTGCCAAAATAAATTGCCTAGTGTTCTGTACTTTACACCTGCCTGTTAACTTAGGTGAAATGTCTATGTAGGGTTACTATTTGCTCAGACAGTGTCATGTCCTGTGTAGCTCTCATCTAATGTTATTCACTTACAGGACAGCTAAATGTGTATGGGATTGCTACTTTAGATGTGTTTTGCAATTCTAAGCCTTCCTTTATATTTTTAATTTTAAAAACAGACTCCTGGCTTGTGAGCTGGAGGGGGGATCTGAAAGCAATTCCCTATGTTCTCTTTACATGCTCTCTCTCTCTCTCTCTCTCTCTCTCTCTCCATCTTTCTCTCTCTCTCTCTCTCTCTCTCTCTCTCCCTCCCTCTCCCTCCCTCCTTCTCTCCCCTCCCCCCCTCTCAGATAAAAGCACTGTGGTAGCTTGAAGCCACCAAGGAACCGTCTTACTTGCCCTTCTAGAAGCTGTGTTGTGGGGATGGATTGAGATCAGCAATAAGCTGTCTAAACTGCAGATGGGAAGTTGCTGTGCTGAGCTCTCACATGCTAATTAAACAGCATCCACTCAGGGAAATGGTCACAGAGTGTCTTCATTTCCTAAAAGTCATCCTTGACGGCTTCTGTGATTATTCCCTACATCCGCTGCCATAATTCTTTGGACACTGAAGCCTTTGATGGGACAAATGATTAGAATGAGGGTGGTGGGCAAATACTGTATGAGAATGATGGGCATTTCTAAATTTGCTTGGTGTGTGTGGCCTATAAAATATAGATAATCACATTAGTGTCATGCTTAGGCATGTCAGGAGAGAACATTGGCCTGTTGGGCACACAAAGCTCTGCAAATGACATTGCTTCCCCCTGACATGCTTTTAAAGGCCTTTAAATTAGTAAAGACAAGAAGAAACAGTAATTAATTTGCTAATACGAGAAAACAAATCCTTAGGACACAATTCGTCGTTCTGTTGCAAGACCTGTGACTTTGTCAAGTTAAATATCGATGGCTGGTGAACTGTCCAGAATCCAATGTCCTGGAGATGGAAAAGGGTCATTCATTGTTGCTTTGGAGCCTCTTTCCTTGAACTCTCATAACTTGACAGACAGGGAAAAGGTAGGAAAAAACATTAGCATGTGCCCTATGGCCAGATATGAACATGAGAACATAAGAACAGCCTTGCTGGAACAGGCCACAGCCCATCCAGTCCAGCATTCTGTCTCACCCTTTGCTTCAGGGTATTCCCAAGCAGATGGCTTCTCCTGCTTAGGATACCCCACAAATGGCATTGGGAGATATCCTACCTATCTCTCCAACACAGAGGTTGTCCTTGGGGGATTATCCGTCTGATATGGTTGGCGCTCCTGTTGAAGCTCAGGTCACCCTGTGGAATAGGGAAATGTCCCGGGCGGTTGACACGATCGCACCTAAGCGCCCTCTCCCCTTACGCAGAGCCCAGACAGCTCCTTGGTATACATCTGAGCTGCGGGCAATGAAGCAGGAGGGGAGACGGCTGGAGCGCAAGTGGAGAAAATATCACTGTGAGTCCGATCGAACATGGCTTAAAGCCCATTATCGGGCCTATTCCGTGGCGATACGGTTGGCGAAAAGGCATTATTTCGCAAACCGTATTGCTTCCTCAGAGTGCCGTCCAGCAGAGCTGTTTCAGGTGGTCCAGGACCTTCTTCAACCAAGAAATATGGTGGAGGTTCTGGACAACTCATCAGCCTGTTGTGACCAGTTTGCCGCTCACTTTGAGGGGAAAATCGCTCAGATTCGCAGGGAATTGGACTCCACTATTGATGCAGATTCAAGGGATGTATCCAGTGTGCCGTGCTTAGGTCCAGTGTTATTGGATGAGTTTCAATTATTGAGACCTGAGGATGTGGACAGGGTGCTTGGATCTGTCCGTGCTACCACTACACTGCTCGACCCTTGCCCTTCCTGGCTAATTGAAAGATCTGCCAGGGGGGTTCGCACCTGGGTCCAGGATGTTGTTAACGCCTCCGTAAGAGAGGGAGTGTTCCCCACCACCTTGAAAGAGGTGGTGATTAGACCACTCCTAAAAAAACCAAACCTGGACCCAGGGCTGGTGGTTAACTACCAACCAGTAGCGAACCTCCCTTATTTGGGCAAGGTGTTGGAGCGGGTAGTGGCCGGACAACTCCAGGCACTGCTGGATGAAACTGATTTTCTGGATCCATTTCAGTCTGGCTTCAGGCCGGGTTTTGGTACGGAGACCGCCTTGGTCGCCCTGTATGATGACCTTTGCCGGGAGAGAGACAGGGGGAGTGCGACCCTGTTGATACTCCTGGACCTCTCAGCGGCTTTCAACACCATCGACCATGGTGTCCTTCTGGATTGGCTGGCCAGATTGGGGGTTGGAGGCACTGCTCTGCAGTGGTTCCAATCCTTCCTGGCTGACTGTGTCCAGAAGGTGGTGCTGGGTGACAGTTGCTCTGCCCCGTGGTGTTTATGTCACGGGGTTCCCCAGGGCTCCATACTGTCTCCCATGCTGTTCAACATCTACATGGAACCGCTGGGAGAGGTCATCAGGAGGTTTGGGCTGAAGAGTCAGCAATATGCTGACGATACTCAGCTCTACCTCTCGTTCTCCACCAATCCAGGTGAGGCGATTTCTGTACTGAACTTGTGTCTGGGCCAGATAATGGACTGGATGAGGGTTAATAAATTGAAACTCAATCCAGACAAGACAGAAGTACTGTTAATGGGTGCTTTGCCCGGCAGGTTAGAGGGCCATCTTCCTGTCCTGGATGGGGTTGCACTCCCCCTAAGGGACAGGGTCCGCAGCTTGGGGGTGCTTCTGGACCCCGGTCTAACTCTGGAAGCCCAGGTGGATTCCGTGGCCAGGGGTGCCTTCCTTCAGCTGCGGAAAATATACCAGCTTCGCCCCTACCTAGACGAGCACAGCCTCATGACAGTTACGCATGCACTGGTAACATCCCATATTGATTACTGCAATGAGCTTTACGTGGGGCTGCCTTTGAAGATGGTCCGGCGATTGCAACTGGTTCAGAATCGTGCGGCACGGCTGGTAAGTGGTGGGGCCGCCAGGGATCACGTCACGCCGATTCTGCGTAACCTTCATTGGTTACCAGTTGCTGCCCGAGCCGAATTCAAAGTGCTTGTTCTGACATACAAAGCCCTAAACGACTTGGGACCTAGATACCTGAAGGATCGCCTCCTTCCATACGAACCTACCCGGCAATTAAGATCTAGCCAGGGGGCCCTTTTGAAAGAGCCATCCCTCAAGGAGGTGAGAGGGATGGCCTGTAGACACGGCCTTCTCGGCAGCTGCTCCCAAGCTATGGAATGCCCTCCCGATCGAGATCCGCCTGGCGCCAACACTGATTACATTCCGGCGCCAGGTAAAAACCTTCCTGTTCCAGAAGGTTTTTAATTGATATAATATAGATTGTGGGTCCGCTGATGACAATTTTAGAATAATGATTTTAGTGTAAGGTTTTTTATTGATGATTTATTGATATTTTACTTTTAACTATTTTAAATCGTTTTATTCTTTGGATTGTAAGCCACCCAGAGACCTTGGGTAGTGGGTGGCATATAAGTTAAATAAATAAATAAATAAATAAAAATAAATAAATAAATAAATAAATAAATAAATAAATAATGATAGCCATTGATACCCTTGTTCTCCATGAACTTGTATAATCCTTTCTTAAAGCTTTCAAGGCTGACAGCTGTCACCACTTCTTCTGGCAGGGAGTTCCATAAAACAGTGATCCTCTGGGTGAAAAAGTACCTTATCTTATTTGTTGAGATCTAGCACCCAAAAGTTTCATGGAGTGCCCCCTAGTTCTAGTGCTGTGCGATAGGGAAAACAGTTTTTCTTTATCTACTTTGTCCACATCATGTATGATTTTTATAAACTTCAATCAGATCACCTCTTAGGCGCCATCGTTCAAGAGTGAAGAGGCCCAGCCATTGCAGCCTCAGATGGTAAGGAAGGTGTCATAAGAACATAAGAACACAAGAACATAAGAAGAGCCATGCTGAATCAGGCCAAAGGCCCATCTAGTCCAGCTTCCTGTATCTCACAGTGGCCCCATCAGATACGTCTGGGAGTGCATGGGACTAGGTATCTGTCTCCTGATACCACTCCCCTGCATCTGGTCCTTGAAGTACCCTGGTTTTAAGCCTGGAGATGATACATCTCTATCATGGTTTGTAACCTGTGGTGGACTTTTCCTCCAGGAATCTGTCCAATCCCCTTTTGAAGGCATCCAGGCCAGATGCCATCACCATATCATGTGGCAGGGAGTTCCACAGACTAACAACGCGCTGGGTGAAAAAATATTTTCTTTTGTCTGTTCTTACTCTCCCAGACCTCAGTTTGAGTGCATGTCCCCTAGTTCTGGTATTGTGAGAGAGGGAGAAGAGCATCCCCCTATCCACTAATCATTCTGGTTACCCTCCTCTGCACTTTTTCCATTTCCATAATATCCTTCTGGAGATATGGTGATCAGAACTGTACACAATACTCCAGATGGGGTTTTTTTTTTTGCCCAGTGTGCATCACTCTGCACTTACTAATGTTGAAGCTCACTTGCCACTAGTTTTCTTATTCCCCCAGTGTCAAGAGATCCCTCTGGAGCTCCTCACAATCTCTCTCATTTTTTACTACCCTATATAATTTAGTGTTGTTGGCAAATTTGGCTACCCTGGTATTTACTCCTATTTCTAGATCATTTATGAAGAGGTTGAAAAGCAGGGGTCCAAGAACTAAATATTGGGGGCCCCACTCTTTACCTCCTTCCACTTGGGGAAGTGTCAATTTAGTGCTTCCTGTCACATAGCCAGTTGCTGATCCAGGACAAGACCTTTCCCTTGATTCCATGATTGGCAAGTTTATTCAAGAGCATTTGGTGCAGGACCTTGTCAAAAGCCTTCTGAAAGTCCAGATAAACAATGTCAACTGGATCTCACTTATCTGCATGCTTGTTGACACTCTCAAAAATTTCCAAAATATTAGTGAGACATTATTTGCCCTTGCAGAAGCCATGTTGGCTCCCCTTCAGCAGTGCCTTTTCTTCTATGTGCCTATTAATTTTATCTTTATGGATGGTTTCCATCACTTTAGCTGGGATACATGTCAAACCAACCAGTCAGTAATTTCCTGGATCATCTCTGGATCCTTTTCTGAACATTGGTGGTATATTTGCTACCTTCCAAGCATCATGCACAACACCTGATTTGAGGGAAAGAGTATATATTTTGGCTAGGACCTCAACAATTTCATTATTAAGTTCCTTGAGAAGTCGTGGATGGATGCTGTCTGGTCCTGGTTACATGGCTACACTGCCGCATGCTTTGTAAAATAAATGAGAACCTTCCCATGTAAAGTGGATTTTTAAGTTTGTATTTGCGATTCAAAGGGTGAGCAACAATGCTTCCACATCAGATTTATGTCAATTGAAACTTCTAGCAGTAGTGTAGCATTTTGGAATGCAGGAGCTCATCATGAAGATCCATATGGCCATATTCCCAAGAAGAAATCAACCACACAGATAGCAGTGCTTATTTCATCAGGAAATCTAGATTTATCTCTGTGAAGAGTAGGCCCTTTGTAAAGCCTAAAGTCGATATCCAAATGTTACCACCCAGAAGACCAAACCCACTGAATCAATGGGAAACTGACAAGTCAACAACTATGTGGACTCTACCGGTTAGAGATGGGTCATAACTGCCCATTTTAAGGCAACCCTGGCCCTGATGCATGTTTATTGCCACAGAGATAGATCTTAAGAATAGATTATTCCTGGGAAAAGCCACCAATCCTAGTCTGTTTAATGAAGACTGTACTTAAGCTCTACAGGGCCTGGGGAAATTGAGGGTGGTAGCAGGTGATGCTAGTTTTTCTGCTTTTTAAGAAAACAAGCTCCAGAGCTTTGACCCTGTACTTGTTTTACCATATTGTTGGTAAGATCACTGCAGGAATATAGAATATGGATGCGGCTCCACGAGTCAAAGAAGCAGACTGCTTCTGAATCTGTAGTTTCCACATAGCTAATGTAATGGACACTTATTGATATGCCCGTTCCCCAGGAATCTTTGAAACACACATTCATTATGAAACGAAATGTTATGCTTTCCTGGGTCCTAAAGGACTATCATGGCAGGGGAGCCTGCTCCAGCGTTTCTAGGTAACCCCTTGAAATTTGGAAAGGTTTTGGGGTCAGGGGACTGAGTTATGAAGCTCCAAAGGAGGTGCCCCAAGGGGGGATATTTCTATTGGAATCAGAATTCATTACCTAATGAAATGGCAGGATGCATTTCGTTTCACCACAAAAGACCATTTTTTCCTCTAGAACGAAATAGTTTATCTTGGAGGAATCAATTGCAGGGGAGCTCAAGCTCTTCCTTGAAAGTCCCCATTACCTGATGAAGATTATTCGTTACCTAATGAAATTATGAAACAGTATTTTGTTTTTCATTTTGTGCCCATCTCTAGTACTTGTAGAAGGATGTGAAAGAGGACATGGCCTCTTTTTAAACACACTCCCACTCCTTCTCACTCTCCGGTTCCCTCTTCACGCTCTTGTAGAAAGGAGGCTACAAATAATTCAACAAGCATAGTTGAAAGAAGCATGAAAAACAAAACCAGCTTGTCTCCTAGACATGTTCTTTTGTTCTGCAGCTCTAATAGATGCCTGTCCACAGGGAAGCTCTGGGCCATTTTGAATTTAATGCCCGTTTAGTTGACTGAGTCTGATGTACCTGGAGCATTCTCTCTCTCTCTCTCTCTTTCATTTTTCCTCTCTCTAATTGCATTGTTTTTTGTACTGGAGCAGAACAGTCATAGTTGCTTTATGTAGAATACGGACCCACTTTCAACCAACTCTCTTTAAATCTCCCTCCCAACACAGATACACACATTTGTTCCTGTCATTTGAGATGGATGAGAACTGCTGGGGCAGAGACCATGGACAGGCATGGACTGGGGTATGAAAAGCAAAAGAAACTGAGAAGGAACGGGAGCCATGATGGTTTGCATCATAATTCCAGGAATCCAACAATCACCATCCTTGCTGGAACATCCTTCTTCTTCAAGTGCCATGTCCTCGTAGAACATTGGCAATCAGTAACACAATCTGTTTTTTTTTTTTTATCTAAACCTGTTGGGAGATTCTGGAAATTCAAATTCAAAAGGCCATTCTTTCTCAAGCTCTGGACCAGACTTAGGGCCTTTTTACATGACCCCTAAGATCCGCTGATCCCTTAAATTTGGACCAGAGATCTTGAGGGTTCGTTGCTGTTCCTCCGTCCCCACCCGCTCTGCACTTCTTTGTTCTGTCTGCGTGAGGGGGAGGGGAAAAAAGCCTTAGACAGAGACAAAAGAATAAAAGGCTTACCTCAGGTGCTGGTGGAAGTTGCTCTGACCTCCGTTTACTTCCTGGTTCCTCTTTAAGGGGCGGAGGCAAAAGAAAAACAACAGAAAGAAGCGAGGAGAGCTCAGGCAGTCTCCGCATCAAAATTTTTCACCATCAAACAGCAGGTACAAGAAAACTGCTGTTTGGTCCCGCTAAAGTGGGCGGGGTCGCACTTAATTGTCTGCAAACTCCGGAGCTGGTGGGTAAACATTTTTAAAGTCCGGAGCTTGCAGCCATTTGTGGCGGAGCTTAGGGGTTGTGTATAAACGCCCTTATATGCTGGGTCCAGAAACAGACAAGAAATATATGGAGATGTACAAGTGCATAATCCTTAGGGAGCCATTACAGCGATTCAAGGAAAGTACCTCATGGCCAGAGAGAAGACTGAGGTTAAAATGTTGAGTGTCTAAGTTTACTATAGATATGAGAACGGGGTTGATAACTCATCAATAGAAGACCAGTAGTCAAGACAACAAAGGATCATAGGAGCAAGTGGAATTTCATCCAAGGAACAAAGAAAATCCTTATTTTTGCAGTTGTGAAATGTGGAGGAACATGACTTGGCACTGGATTGATTGTGGGATGTAGAGGACAGATAGGACTCAGGAGAAAAGCCAAGGCTTCATGATTATTCAACAAGACAGGTGATGATGTCAACATTCTTATTTATTATTATTATTTATTGCATTTATACCCCGCTTATCTACAATATATACTCTAAGCGGCTTACAAAACATCGGGCCTCAATAGATAAATTAGTAAATAAAAATAACACTAGCAGAATGGACTTGGGAGGAAAAAACAGTTTTCAGCACTGTTTTTGACCTTGTTTCTTTAGTCATTCCACAATCACTCCTAGCTCAGCGGTGTTCTGTGAATGTCCAAACTGCATGTCTATTTCTAAGAGTCAGGGAAAAAGAAGTACACAACTCAAAATCAACATTGAGTTTCTGAAGTTTCTGTATTTGTCTGGAACTCATAAATTTGTTTTCAGTTTTCATCCTGTTTACCTGCAGCAAAGCAATGCAAAGCCAAACAATGAACTTTGCAAACTGAGGAGTTAAAAATGTAAAATAGTTAAACAGTAACACATACATCTGAGTATGGATACAGAATGGGAGTGCAGATTTGCACAAGGAAAGAGGACCCAGTGGCAATCATTCAATGTGCACTGCCATTGCTTTCCACAACTCTCTTTATTTTGAAGACTACTGGTATGAATTAAGGTTGAAATATCAGATTTTTAAAACCAGATTTCTGCAGAATAACACGCTGCCTTAAAAATTCAAGAGTGGAATTGGTTGATGAGATTTCATCATTTGCTAATCTAAGGCAATCACAGGGATGGCTGTTGAATGATCATGCATAAAACCTGGGATAAAAGTGATAAATTTGGTGATAATGTAACATTTGTTATTACTGCTGTAATATCACCAGTCTAATATTATTGCTACTATGTGAAGCTGGGAAAATGAGTGTGCGTATAAGTACTTCAGGCTTTTCTGAAAGCTGCTGTACATAGTAGGGTCTATGGGGGGGGGGGGAGAGAAAAGTCTATCCCCTATAATTTTCCCCCAACACCATATGGTAAAAAAAACCAAGAAAGTACTATTAAATATTAAACTATTGTGTTCATGTTGCCTCTTTTGGTGTGTACATGTCTGACTAGATAAATATATTCTGCAACCTATTTCCAAAACAAGTGTCACTTCTCGCTACGCTGGCCTTGTTATGTTGCATCTCTCCACATTAAAAGTTAAAAATTATTTAGCCTGATTTGTTAAAATTTTCATTAATGGCAATTTATGTCACTCAAACAAACCTCCTTAGGAGGAACATGGCATGCTTGTACAAACCTATTATGAGAGTTGTCAGAAACATTTGTCCTTATGAAATATAAATAGACAGTGTGTTAGATGATTTAGTATGGAATCAGTTATTCATTTAAAAACAAACATTTTTTTTTATATTTCATCTTTCAGCAAATCAGGTCATGTCACTTTCAGGCTAATGAGGATGCATTTGTAAATACCACAAAGCGCAATATATTCATTGTTAATGGGGTCTGTATATTGGCAAACAAGCACATCATCACCAGCTATTCAAATGAAATGAAGTCGAGGGCTGGAGATATGCTTCTTTTAGGTTAACAGTGCTAACTGGGAATCCAAACGGCCATAGCATGTCTTTCTGCATGTTAAAAGCCATGGAACCAAACCTCCTCTGTGAATGTGCAGATGATCAATCACAGCCTGATAAGTGGTAGAGAGACTGTGACAGAGCCCCCCCCCATTGAGAGGGGTTTTCAATTCTCACATGAATGGCTTCAGACTGAGGAAGCTGTTTGGGTAAGCAGCGAAACGTTTTGATCTCTCAAGAAAAGGAGTCCAGTTGCCATGATTCAACTTCCAGATAAACTCACCTGGATAACTGAGAATCTTCACAGAAAGAAAGAAAAGGAAACAAAAGAAAACCCTATCATAATGCAACTGGACAGTCAAATACAGCTTTTTCAAATATTACTGTGGTGGGTTGTAGTTTTCACAGTCCTTCAGTCATGGTCCTGACTAGGTCCAAAAGCATTCTGAAGTTTCTGACTTTCTAAAGCTCAGATAAAATATGGCCAGCTCAAAGGTCATGTAGAATAAAAAGGAGTTTGCCTGCCACTGACAGTCAATAATGTAGGTGGCATGTGGGAAGGGCATTCCACAAATGGAGGATGCAGAGAAGTTCCTCATCACACAGTCCCATCCACCCCAATCCTTGTATGCAGGTCTCTCAGAGTAGGTTTCCAAAAGATGATCCTGAGATCAAGGTAGGAACATATAGGAAGAGGTGGTCCATCAGATGCTAACAGTCCAAACTCTGAAAGTCTTTGGAAATTCACACCTCAGTTTTAGTTGGGCCTAGAAATGGCTGGGAGCTATTGACCTGTGCTCACTATTAGCGTAACATAATAATAATTCCTGTTGCCAATCAGTATTCATGGTACCAGCATGTTTTATGTTACTAAGTGAAGTTTTAAGGCCAAGAAAGTAAGGATGACATTACCATATGGTGGGTCTCAGTATTCAACCTATTGCCATTCAGAACACTAATCACTAGGGGTGTGTATGCTTCCTTATCCAGTTTGTTAAGTGTTCCCACCTCTGCAGCTCCGCCCACCACCCACTGCCCTACACATACAGTCATTGCTCATCTAACAAGCCTATTCAGAACAGGGTGAGTCTGAAGATTATCATCATATTTTAAATGTGGCAGCTGTAAATAATGCTATTGTATTGGATCCATATCAATCTCCATGTGTTTTTTTAGCCCAGTTCTCTCCTGTCCTGCCATCCTAAAAAAAAATAAGGTTTATTATATGTCTTTTTTTAACCTTTTAAGTGTATGCACAAAGGCCTGTTCCACAAACCCTTTGGGGCATCTGTGTAATTGGTGAGCAGACCATGCCTATAACTGTGTTTAATAGGCTATGAACCAAGATTCAGTGACATAGGAATTCAGCTTCCATTTACCGGCCCTCATCCAGCCAATTACCAAGGCTAGGCATTGGTGTAGCATACTGATGACACCTCATGGTAATAAAGCCTGTAATAATGTCATCCTGAATAGAAACCAGCATGAGAGATTTGACAGAAATCTGTGATCCAGAATGCTCATTTTGGGGATAAAGGTAGAATCTTCACATAGCAATGATAGCCTTGTCTTCAGATGGATGATCTTCCGATCAGCAGAATAACAGAAAGATGGAAGGAGAAGAAAATTTGTGCACATAGAGAATAGCCATACATCAGGAGTGTTTTCCAGAAGGAAAATCACACCTCTGCAACCCCTCCCAGCACCCCGTTTCACACACATGCAGCCGCTGTCTATCTAATGAGCCTATTCAGACCAGGGTGAAGTTAACTCAACTTGGACGATAAATTGGAGGCCTCCTACCAACCTTCCTCAGACTGAAGAAGCTATTGGGATGAATAGTGAAACATTTTAACTTAACAAGAAAAGAAGTCCAGTTGCCATGACTCAACTTACAGGTGACCACACCTGGATGACTGATAATCTTTACAGGCATCAGGAGTGTTTGCTGTTGACTGTTTCCATTTTGATGTAGTGCTAGGCAGTTGATTTAGTATGTCATGAAAGGTTAGAAAAATAGCTTTTTGTAATAGTAATAATCTCATAACTGTGGAGCTGGTTTATAATTATTTATTTTTTTAAAGGCAGGCAGGTAGGTAAGGTAGGTAGGTAGGTACCTACCTACCTACCTATTTTTTAAAGGCAGGAACTTGCAATTACAGACCAGAAATGTTTATTTAGGGTCTCTCTCCAGCATTAAAACAAACACAACAGATATAGAGGAAATGGGAAGTAGGGGGTTTGATGTTCAAATTATTCAATGGAATTATTTAGATTTAGATTTAGATATGCATGTTCTTCTTTTACTGAAAATTAGTGAAAGAGGCCAGAAAAATAACTTTGATCCAGCATGTTACAGCAAAATGTAACTCACAATAAAATAAACTCATTAGAAAAAATTATTTATTGCCAAACTTTAATGTTGTTTAAAGTACAGTACTGGTTGCACAAAAGGACTAGTGCACTCAAGTCCTGAAGTATTATTTATTTATTTATTTTGAATATTTTTACCCCACCTTTCTCCTTGGAAAAGTACCCAAGGTGGCTTACAATACTGAGGGACAATATACAGTCCAGATTATTTAAAAAATATTCAAAAGGAATTTGAAGAGACATCTTACAACATTTTAAAAAGGTAACAATAGAGTACACATGAAGAAAAGAAAAATCCACTATGAGGGGGTGAAAAGCAACATGGAGAACACTAGTGTTCTTATGAAATCAGACGATGAAATCATGCACTGTAAATATAAAGTCACATAGTAGGTAGTCCCTCATTCAGGGAAAGCTTGCTTGAAGAGGAAGGTGTTTGGCTGCTTCCAGAAAGACAGCAGAGATGTTTCAGCTAAAGGTAGAGACTCATGTTGTAGGACACGCCATTTAGTTGGATTTAAATTGTACCAGTGATTCAACTCAGTCCCGATTCGGTCCCCCCCCCCATGACTTGAACTTGGCTTGTGACTCATAACCGACTCACTCTTCTCTTTTTGGGGGAGGGGGAGGGGTTCTTTAAATAGGGACTCGGATTTGGGCCCTGGGACTCAGGGCTCAGTAACAAAGGCTGAAACTTGGATTTAGGACCAAAGACCTGGACTCAGACCTCGGACTTGGAATTAAAGAATTGCCAACGACCCTGGTCTCAGTATAATAGTGTCAGAATATTCGATATCCATTGGATAGTTAAGTTGGACAGACAGTAAAAGAACATACCACACCCAGAAGCACTTTGTGAGTCTTGCCTTGCACTAAATGCCTCTGTTTGCATGAACTATACTCAGTATCTCTGGACCCAGCTCACACGTGGATGAGATCATCTGCTGCTTCATCTGCTGATTTTTCTCTTCACAATCCATTTCAGGCAGATGTAAAAATCCACCCCAATATTTACTTGCCACCTGAGCCAAACATTAGTGAGTGAAGCCTTCGAGAGTGTCAGAGAGGTCAATAAATCCTTCAACTTTGTTAAATGTAGAATAAAGGAAAGAATATCTTGAATTAAATTTGTGTGCCCACTTGAAAATGGTCTCTGGCTGTGCCTCTGAACCTGTGCTGGATTTTTGCATGAAAATATTCTTTTTGTCCCTGACTGGCGTTCTCCTTCAAAAAGGAGTCAGGTTTAAAAAGCTGGCAATAATGTAAGATTTTTTAAGCAAACAGTTCAATATTTCCTTTAATATGATCTCTGTATTCAAGAGCTCTTTGATTTCTCTCTCCCTTTTTCCAGGCTTTGAAATGGTACCTCTGCTTTTATGAAAAAGGTCCATCCATGATTTTGGGGTCCTTTGTTCCTTTATGAGCTTTGTCACTGGTTGAGCGACATGTTGCGAAAGCCAAGAAAATATTTTATTTTAAAAAAATTAGAAATTGCAAACTGTGCTAAATACATCTTTTGTTATGTTTAATATAAAGTTCAACATGAAGACCTGCACTGAATTATACATTAATTCCATTGCCAAATAACTCGTCAATTAAAAAAAAGGAGCATAGTTTTTCATACAATGCATAATAATTAAAATTGAACCCAAAAGAGGCAGCAATAAATCAAGCAGCACAATACAGTAAAATATTATAATTAATATTTTAGCATACATTTTGATTACTTTTAGAATAAGTACAAGAAATATCAATTAGAATATATATTCAAATACTGCTGCTTTCGCCCATTATGCTTGGGAAAGGTGCTATTTTTAATTCTGGATATTGCATACAAAATAATACATAGTCTCTAATTAAATATAAGGCTGCAATTCAATCGAGAGCTTCTGCTGATGTCATAAATAATAAGAGCACAGCTCGGTGTATCAGTGAATGGCAGCCGAACCTAGAGATTGAATTACAACTTCAGCATTCCGTCTGTGGATCTGTATTGTTATTTGTAATAGATGGAAAATGATTATTATTATTTTTAAATGCAGACAAAAAGAAGGAAATTTGACTTCAAAATCTGTGACTAGGTGGTAAAAGATTAGAGTGTGTCTGATTATAGAGAATGCAGCCTATTGGAAATTGAAATGTAGTAATATGTGAGAATAATTCCAGTCTTTTACAGTCTATATTCTGTTAAGTGTATAAAGGAATTTTCCCTAACTTTCTTTTGCCGTGGTCTAGGGGCTTCTCTTCTTTGCCCTTCAGTCTTATGGCTGAGGCGGGATCAAGGTTATTTATGGCAAGGGCAGTGGAACCTCAGACACATTTATCTAAAGAATTAGCTGACTAGAGGATGAACAGTGTGAGGTTCTGTGCACAGTATTCCAGGCCTGGGCACTGCACATATGGACAGACACCTTGACTTATATATTGGCCACACCTTCATCCTAAATTCAGCCCCAGTATCTGGATCAAGGTTGTCTGAAACAAATGTATACTTTGTGATAACACAAAGCATAACACAAATCTACTTTTTCATCACTGTTTGTAGGGCTTCTATAAAATGCTTTATTTTTAATTTACCTGATAAACTGCTGCTCCCAGACTTTGGCATTCCTTCCCGAAGGAGGCTAACCTAGACCCATCTTTAATGTCTTCCAACAATCAGGCAAAAAAATAAAAAATAAAAATGTGGCTTTGTCTTTAAAAGCAATTGGCAGTTTCGAAGTCTTGGGAGTAATATTTTCCCCATTCAGGTTGGTCAAAGACCAGAGATCCCATCTTCAGGGAGAATATTATTAATGCTGCTACTTTGTGGCAAACAATCTATATTGGACCATCCCATTGTCCTGTCCAAGACCTGAAGGAGAAGGACAAACACTGCTATCACCTTTACCTCCCAGCTTGTGACCCCTCCTCACTGGCATCACTTGTTCTTCCTCTTCTGCCATCTCCATCTTGTAAAAAGACTCAGTCCTGCTGTCCAATGCATCTACAAAGCAAGCAAGCAGGTGGCCTCCAGTAGCAACAAGGATACAAGGTGAGGCCCAGGGGTTGATGGGAAAGGAGAAAGAGTTAACAAAGCTATGGTAGGGACTTTATCAGTGCATTTGAAAAAGAAGAGGGAGGAGGAGGAGGAGGAGGAGGTGGTGGTGGTGGCAGCGGCAACAAGAATGACTGCAATCTGTATTTAGTATCTGAGGCACCATTTTGTCAAGTGTTTACACAGACTTTAGCATGGGATTTTTTGAAAATAATTAGTGACAACTCCCAACATGCACAGTTTATGGTTACTGGTTGGTTGTTGTTATATCTTGAGTCACTTAGGGTGCTTTTACATGACCTCTAAAATCCGCTGGCAACTTAAATTCGGACCAGAAATCCTGGGGTTTGTTGCTCTTCCTGTGTTCCCACTTCCACACTCCATTGCTCCTGTCGGCGGTGAGGGGAGGGAGAAAAAAAGGGAGAAATAAATGCAGGCTCACCTCCTTCTGCCCTGGAAGCAGCCCTAGCAGCCCTGTAGGGATTCCTGCCTCTTAAAGGGATGGCAGGGACAAAAAAACAAACAGAAGGCAAGGAGAGCCCGGCATCCACAGCTTTACAATCTGCATTGAAAATTTTTTTACCTCCAGAGACCAGGTACTTCTAAAGTGCACTGGGGTGCGCTTAGGTGGGCGTGGTCGTACTTTATTTTGTTTAAAGTCCTCAGCTGGTGGGAAAACAATTTTAAGCTCTGCATTTGGGAGCCCTTTGCCTCGGATTTTAGGGGTCGTGTAAAAGCAGCCTTACTTTTAAAAAGTAACTAAAATAGCCACTTTTAGTTACTTTTTGGGGGAGAAGTAAAAAGCTGCATACAATTATGTTCCCATCCAATTTGCCCACAAAAGAGCATGAGGATGGAGAAGAACAAGATGTAAAAAAGTTTGAACCATGGGACTCTTCTACTACTTAAGCAAGCAAAGCTTCATAATTGTAGCATCAACAAAGCATATGTGGAAGTTTCTAAGCTTGCTCTGTATTCAGATAAAGAGCTTACACACTGGAACCATATTGCCTTGTGCTCTTTAGAAAATTTGGATCTGTCTTGTTACTTGTATTCCCTGCCATTTGAAGAATGAGTGTTTGTGTGTGAGTGTACATGTATGTTTTTAAAACAATACTTCAAAGGGCAGGGAACAGAAATGGCATGATCTGGATGGCAAGAAATTAACCCAGGAATGTTCTTAATTTTGGGGATGTGACTGGCCTTAAAAATTCCAGTGGGCTTCTCTATGGAGAGTCTGTGAAGGCAGCAAGTAATAAGAAATATTGTGTCAAGGAGAGGAGAGAGGCAATAATATCCTACCTACATAATGGATCTGCTGAAAACTCAATGGATAAGCATCTTACACACACACACACACACACACACCTAATAGTGTAATAATAAAGCCATGTTTAGACTAAGCTGAAGAGAACAACGAAAAAGAACAATTTCAGAACTCACCTTCCTCTTATGGTGCCAATAGATCTGTTCACTATATTGATTTCAGTGTCCTGTTTCCTTGACTCTGGACTATGAAGGATTTGTTGTGATTTTCCTCAACCCTGGAGGTGAACAAGACCTCTTTGCTCTGCCCTTTAGTCACTCCCAAATCAACCAAATACCCTGATTTGGTCCATGTTTACACATTTATCCAAAGATTGTGCTTAGAAGTAACTAATTGCTCATGGTAACATGAAAAAGGAGTGATAATATCCCTTATTAAATTGAAGCTCTAATGTAACTTCATTCTACCCTCATACGGGCCAAGAGCAGGGTATTACTTCTATGCTCTGCACTACACAGCAGAAATGGGAAATGAGTAAAGCATGGCTCGTGTAACCTTTAGCTGTTGTTTGTGAAACTGCTTTCTCACTCCCTTTTAAAATGATGTTTTGAGTAAGAAAACGAGAGGTTTTCAAAATTAATGTTCTGCTTTTCTAACACAAAGGACAGCAAAGTATAAACTGTCATGTGAAAAAACCAACAGTTTCCAAAGTACCCTGCAAGCCAGCCAGCCTCGATGATTTCGCCACATATTTCAGGTGACTCACAATTTGTCTACCTGCCAGCTTCTGAAAAGAATACTTTATAGCACCATTATTAACCAGAACAATATAAACTTTGAAGTAACTAAACCTAAATTAAATATAAACATTCTAAACAGCTTGAGGCCAGTGAATGCAGTAGGGGCTGAGTCACCTGACCCCTCCTCTCTGTTTCTGGGTTTTATCTCCTCTTTTCCAACTATGCTTCTCATCATCTCTGTTCTCAGAAGAAGAAACACCTAAAGCTGGTGAGGGGTGCGGTAATGGAAAGATTATATCTTTTGGTTTATCAAAATCCCCAAAGTTCACTCTCTGATAAACCATCTCTGATAATCAGATTCATAATGTGAACCATATAAGGCAAGGTTTCCACAGCCATACATGGCCTCCACGTATTTTCCATACACTGATTTACACCAGATGGGAATGTGGCCTCCAAAACCTCTCTTCAGTATACTGTATACTGTATCACCTATAGGATATCCTTTCATACTCCTCCTCTAGGGGGAAAACCAACTTTACTGCCAACACAATGCTCTCTGTAGGAATCTCCTGCAACATTTAAGCACTCCCTTTATGAAGATGCCTCTACAAGGATGTAATTGCATCATTAATCTGCTTTTTACCACTCTCCCTTGCCTGATGATCTCATGGTTTGTCCACAGATGTGCCATTGGTTGGGGAGGTGTCAAACAATACAACACAAGGGACATTTGTTCTTGTTATTCCATGGACTGAGGGACAGATGGAAAGACTGACTGATTCATTGATTTTTTTCTCTTTGAAACTCCCCTGTTTAGAGTGAAATAAAAAGAATAGTCCATGTTCAAAATGGAACTTCTTCAGAAGGGCTAGGCACTTGTCAGTAGATATGGGCATGAATAAAAAAATGGCATTTCGTTTGTCGTTTTTAGCAGGTCCGTTTCAGTTCATTTCCGTTTTTCGTGAATTTTTGCAAAAAAATTGTTTTTGTTTTCGTTCATTTTGTTGCCATTTCGTTACCATTTATTTCCATTTTTGTGATTTTTTTTTTAGCTTCTAAAGCAGTTCAATGTATTGCCGTAACAAAAACGAAATGGATGACAAAATTTCTGGTGTTTCTGTTCATTTTGTTTCATTTTAGAGATAAAATTCGTTTGTCATTTCATTGCATAATGAAATGAAAAAACAAAATGGAAATGAAAAATTGTTCGTTTCGTGCCCATCTCTAGTCGTCAGCAAAGCTTTGATATTTCATTCCCTCTGTCAGCAATCATATTTCAGTGGGTTGAGGTCTTATTATTAAAAGTACACATAATGGCTTCCTCCAATGGAAACTTGTTTACATGACCCAGTGCCACGTGAATGAATCAAGCTCTGGCTTGCCTGTGTCAGGAAGCAAAAAAGTCCCCCTACTCTGCAGTGACAGCATGCCACACAAATGGAACAGTGATGTGCTGGCTTGAGGTGGTCGCACTTAGCCCCTTGGCCCTGAGAGGCCGGCAGTGGCAGGCATGTGGGGAAATAGCTATAGAGAGCCTAGCATAGCACTAGCTGACTTCTAGAGAAACAGGGTGGTGGTGAATTTCCCACCCGTTGCTGCCTGAGGAGACTACCTTTCTCTGTGTCATCACAGGGGCAGTGAAATGAAGCCTGGCAGTATTTCAGAATCACAGAATTTCTGATCGGTATTTATAATCCTAAACCTAATCATCATCCTCATTGAATGGCAGAGCTGGAAGGGATCCTGTGTCAAAGATGGTTTGAAATCAGGAAAAAAATGCATAGATTTGGAAAGCCTAAATAACAGGAGGAAACCTTTCCTAGAGCTTAAGAATCACCGCCTGGATATAATGAGACGAAGCGCTGTAGCTCTTGTTTATTTCATAAACAAAAATAGGCACCATTTGTTAGTCTGCAGTGGAATTGGTTGCTGAAAATGTTTCTGGCAAGCCGGCTAATAGAATATGGAATCTGCTCTTTAAACAGAATCTGTCAAGATTCCTCTTGAGAGACATTATTTTCTTCCAGACATTTCCTCACACTTAAAAAAAAAAGTCATCTTAATGTTAACTTTGAACTTAATATGCTAACATTTCACTTTCTTCAATTGCCATGTGTTTGTTGTAAGGCGCGTGTACAACAATAGTCTGTCACCTCACTTTTTTTACTGGAAGTTTTGCACTGCACATGTTCCGCGGACCCCGTGTGTTGAAGGGGTCCTGTAGCTGCCAGGAAAGCCTGAACTGGGAGAAATTTTGTGCAGCAAGTAGACCTACTAGAAATTCACAGGCAGGGAATTCCTTTTCCTGGAATGGTGCCAATCCTTGAACCTCAGTGAATGTTTTCTGAAATATGCCTAGAGCAAAGCTTGGAAAAGTTATTTTTTTAGACTTATTTCCAGAATCCTTCAGCTACTACAGCCACTGGAGGAATTCTGTGGATTTCCTTCCTTCCTTCCTTCCTTCCTTCCTTCCTTCCTTCCTTCCTTCCTTCCTTCCTTCCTTTTCTTTGAGGGCAAAATAATTTCTTGTTGTATAGAGAGATAGCATAGAAATGTCTGTTCACCTTAGTCCAGTATGTTTCCAATACTGGAATAAAAGTTCAATTTCATAAACACACAAACGGAAGGAGTGCACTAGCCCAGAGTCTTCACTAAATGTTCCATGACCATCTAATGCACAAAAGGCAACTTTCTCAAAAGACCTTCTGTCCATGGGCATCTGCTAAAACTGAAGAGTGAGAGAGGAAGCAAAGCATTTCTTCACACAGTGCATACAGTAGCTCAAACTAGAGAGTCCAGTGGTCCATCTTAAGACATGGTGGTATATAAATCTGAAAATAAATAATAAATGGCTATTTAAGGAAGGCTTACCATGGTTGTTGTTTGTTCCACTCATTATGTCTCACTGCTCATATGCTCTTATTCATTTAGATTGACTTAATGTTATTTTGTTTTATATTGTACTGTAAATTTTAATATATTTTTATGTTTAATGGTTGTATCTGTCTTTATACAAGTCAAATAAATAAATAAATAAATAAATAAATAAATAAATAAATAAAAATAAATAAATATCGGGGATGAGTGCCAACTTAGATAATTCAAGGCGTGGATATTTCTGTAAAAAGGATTGGACAAAATCATGATGGATGGAGTTTTTACTACTAGTCCTGATAAATATACATCACCTCAGGTACCAGAGGGTACAATGCTTCTGTATATGAGTTGTTAGGAATGTGAAATGGAAGGAACAGTTCCAGTTATGCTGGCCACTGACTACTTCCCACAAGCAACTGGTTGACTATTTTGGGTTCAGCCTGTTATATAGGTAATATAGATTATATGTTGGGATCAGCCTGCTGGATTATAGAGCAGGGCTCTGCTTTTGATGTTGTGAGGTCTTCCATGCATTTGGAGGGTTCCCACTCTTTGTGAGCTTAGCTCCAGATACCTGCTAACGAGCCTATTTAGGCCACTGTTCATCTTATGTGCCTAATTCAGGCCTCTGACAAGAGGTCAAAGCTGCCTATAAGATGGAGGACTTGCACTAGCTGTATTCAGACCGATGAAGCTGTTTGGATGAACAGCGAAACATTTCTATCTCTCAAAAAAGAAGTCCAGTAGCCATGACTCAACTTCCAGACCTGCAAATGGTGTTATCTCATTGAATTCTAGAAACATGAAGTTGGAAAGGGGTCTATAAAGCCATCAAGTCTAACCCCCTGCTCAAGGCAGGAATCTTACAGCATTCCTTCAAATTAAGCCAGGGAGATAAAACTCTTAGTCTTGCAGTTGCTTGTCAAGATGGCCGAAATGCAACATGAAGAATAGTTTCAACATTAAAAGCTATGGGGAAAATGTCTGATTGTTAATTTGGTACTTATTTTATTTTGCTATGAAAAGGAGCTTTGGCCCATCGCCATGGAAACTCAGAGGGTGTTATCTCATCCTTGATCTTTGAAAATGAGACAAAGTGCTATTGATGGGGAACAGGTTGTCATTTAGGAGACAGAGTGAAAAAAAATTATTCAACATTTCAGTCCTTTCTTTTTTTTTTCACATTAAAGCAAATATTTTGCTAAATATCATCAAGGGCAACTTAACTGTATCCTAACTAGAGATGGGCACGACCAGGAAAAATTAAGTTTCGAGTTGTCGTGTGTCGGAGCTGGCCCGTTTCGGCTCGTTTCCGTTTTTCGTGAAATTTTTCAAAAATTTGTTGTTTTGTTTGTCTTTTTTTCGTCTGTCGTTAGTACTGGTTTGGGGGGCCGGGCTCCTGGAGGCACCTCTCTGGGGTGGGTGCCTCCTCTGGCCCGCCATGAAGGGAAAGCGGGCTCCTGGAGGCACCTCTCTGGGGTGGGTGCCTCCTCTGGCCCGCTACAAAATGGCATGCATAGCCAATTGGATATGCATACCATTAAGTTGCAGTTGCACTGCAGTAGCAGGCAGAGGCACCTCTCTTTCGCGTGCCTCTGTGACTCACTGCCTGCAGTGCACTTGGGCTGGGGAACGAAGTGAGAGAGGACCCCTACGGGCGCCCTGTGACTCACTAAGAAGGGAAGTGTACTTGCTGTAGTGCAATGTGAGTACACATCTGGCTTACTGGTTAGGGGTTAGTGCAAGGGCTAGGCTTAGGGTTACGGGTAAGGTTAGGGTGAGTTACTGGGGTGCACCTCTGGGTGCCTCTCTGACCCACTAAGAAGGACAGTGTACTGGCGTATGGGTTAGGGTTAGGGTTAGGGTTAGGGTTCAGGCTAGGGTTAGTGGCTTTTTATCCCCGACTGGCACATCCCAGAAGTCTCGGTCAAAACCTGGCCAAGTGGCCATGCAATTGGTGGAATGGCTCCAAAAATTTGCATGGTCCACTCCCATGGCCAGCCCATCATTGCGCAGGTGTAAAATAAAATAAAATAAAATAAAATAAAATAAAATCAATGGAGACGTTTTGTTGCAAGAAAAACCCACTGCTGCTACTGAAAAAATTCAGGCAGTTTTAAAATAGCTATTTTTGCATGTTTCTGTGGTGCTTTGGTGTGTTTTTGGACCATGCGATTTCAAAATAAATATTGCAGTCGCCCCATTTGAATCCCCCACCCGCACTGCATGGCATGGCGAGTTGGCGAGACGACAAGGATGCGTGCAGCCCAGGAGAGGAGAGGGGGGAGGCCGGGGACACCCCCCCCAGAAACCACTCAGGCAGGCATATTTTCGCCTGCTTTTTTGGCTGGGAATCGGGTTTTTTTATTTTTAAATTTTTTGTCTGTGCCGTGCCCCTTGGCGAGTTGGCGTGGTGACTCGACGAGGATGCGCACTTTGTGCAGCCCAGGAGAGGAGGGGGAGGCCGGGGACCCCCCCCAGAAATCACCCCTCTGGTAGGTGCCCTCACTGAGGGAGGCATATTTTCAGCTGCTTTTTTGGCCGGGAATCAGTTTTTATTTTTAAAACTTTTTTTCTGTGCCGCACCGCTTGGCGAGTTGGCGTGGCGACCCGACGAGGATGCACACTTTGCGCAGCCCAGGAGAGGAGGGGGGGAGGCCGGGGACCTCCCCAGAAACCACCCCTCTGGTAGGTGCCCTCACTGAGGCAGGCATATTTTCGCCTGCTTTTTTGGCCAGGAATCAGGTTTTTTTTTTTAAAACTTATTTCTGTGCAGCCCAGGAGAGGCGTGGGGACAAGGATGCACACTTTGCGCAGCCCAGGAGAGGAGGGGGGAGGCCCCCCCCAGAAACCACCCCTCTGGTAGGTGCCCTCACTCAGGCAGGCATATTTTCGCCTGCTTTTTTGGCCGGGAATCGGGTTTTTTATTTTTAAAACTTTTTTCCTGTGCTGCTTGCCATCGTGCAATCGCTGTGATGCCAGGAACGACCACGACAAATCAGACCCAATTTTTCTTTAGTTGGTTCGAGTTCGAGTTCTGGCGGAGTAATTGTCGTTACCGTTTCCGTTATGTAACGGAAACGAGAATTTCGCCAAGTCGTGCCCATGTCTAATCCTAACCCATATTGCTTGAGACCTTGCAGAAATTTTGAAAGCAATTGTGGTAGTTTTCAAGCAACAAATCAATTTGTTTACATGTGATAGGTATAGAATTACACTAGCTAAATAATTATAAAAATGTAAACCTTCCGATTCCATTGTAGAAGTATCTATTGTTGTTGAAGAAGGGTGGAAGAAGGGAGGAAATTGTTATAATTTCTGTGTTTCCATATGCTAGTAAAAAGAAAAAAAAACACCTGCTTTTCTAATGTAAAGCCTACCTTAACATACTTGAGACAATGGTTACAAGGCAAGTTTGAAGAACTGTCTCCAAAAAAGAACAGACTGTATATGAAGCCTGTAATTTGCCCGTGCTGATACTGGAGAGAGGTGACCAAGGCAGTGTTCAGGGTCTACATAATCTGATTTAAAAGGCATGACAAAGTGAGGTGAGCAACACTCCTGCTGTGGCACTCCATTGTGTTCACTAGTTAGAGATTTTTCCCTTCTTCTTGTGGACTATACAGTATGTAACACCTGTTATTTTGCCTTGGACACATGCTTTAAGTGTCATTCATGTGATGCATTGTTATTATTTATTCATGACAAAAACGGACTTTTCTTGCATGCTGTGCATCTTGATACAAGTTAATAGGAGGCACTGAGAAAAATAGTAGAACAATAGACTGATGGGAACATTGAAGAAACACATTATCAGTTGATGCATTTTTATGAAACACCAACCAGGGAAAGCCAGGGTCAAAGCAGAATGGTAGAATGTGAAGCTGTAAGTTCAAACCCCAAGAAGATTTAGCTAGACTTCAGCCAACCATTTGTTCCTGATTCCTCAGCTCACTGATGTCTAAACTAGAGATGGGCACGACTTGAAAAAAATTTTTTTGAGTTGTCGTTAGTCGGGCTGGTTCCGTTTTGGGTCGTTTCTGTTTTTCGCGAAAATTCGCAAAAATTATTCGGTTCATTTTTTTTGTTTTTCATTGTCGTTAGTACTGGTTTTTTGGGGGGGAGCGGGCTCCTGGAGGCACCTCTGTGGGGTGGGTGCCTCCTCTGGCCCGCTATAAAGGGAAAGTGGGATCCTGGAGGCACCCGTGGGTGCCTCCTATCCTCACCCACTAGGAAGGGAAAGCAGGCTCCAAGAGACCCCTCAACATGGGGGTCTCCCCTCCTCACCTGCTGCTGCTGCAAAATGGTATGCAATAGCAATATGGATATTGCATACCAGTTGTGCAAATGTGCAGACAGTGACTGTGAAGACTAGTGGATGGCACTGAACCCAGAGCCATAGGTGAGATGCCTAACTAAGGCTCTCGCAACACCATGTCTCACACAGAAGGGAATTGTACTTGTGTGTAGTGCAATGCAAGTACATCTGGCTTAGGGTTAAGGTGGGTTAGGGTTAGGGCTAGGGTTAGGCTAGTGACGGGTAAGGTTACGGTGGGCTAGTGGGTTGCACCTCTGGGTGCCTCTCTGACCCACTAAGAAGACAGTCTGTGATATATGGGTAAGTAAGGAGTCAAGGGTTAGGGTTAGGGTTAGGGGGCTAGGGCAGGTTTTAGGGGGCTTTTTGGCTCCCAGAAGTCTCCATGGCCAAGTGGCCATGTGATTGGTGGGATGGCTCCAAAATTTGCATGGTCATCCACTCCCACATGGCTGGCCACTCGGCCAGCCCATCATTGCGCAGGTGTAAATAAAATAAAATAAAATCAATGGAGGACAGAGGAGGAGAGGAGAGACATTTTGTTGCAAGAAAAAACCCACTGCTACTGTGAAAAATCCGGCAGTTTATAAATTTTCGCGTGTTTCTGTTGTGCTTGTGTGTTTTTGGACCACGATTTCAAAAACAATATTGCATTCGCCACCCCATTTTGGATCCCCCGCCCACACCGCATGGCATGGCAACTCGAGTCCGGCTGTCCAGGACAGGGGGGAGGCGGGACCCCCTCTCCAGAAACCACCCCTCCGGTAGGTGCCCTGAGCCCTTAGTCAAGCAGGCATTTTTCCGCCTGCTTTTTTGGCCCGGGAATGGGTGGGGGGAGAGTTTAAAAGTTTTTTCCTGTGCCGTCCGTGCCGCTTGCTTGTGCTTTAATTGTGGCGGCGGCGGCCGCGCGAGACTGGGCTTTTGCTGGCTGCCTGCGAGCCTGCGGCGAGTCCCACCAGAGCAGCCCAGGATGGGGGATGGGGGGGAGGCCGGGGACCTCCAGAAACAACCCCTCTGGTAGGTGCCCTGAGGCACGGCAGGCATTTTTCCGCCTGCTTTTCGGCCGGGAACTGGGTTTTTTCACTTTTTAAAACTTTTTTTCTGTGCCGCGTGGCATCGTGCGATTGTGCGATGCAAGGAACGAGCATGACAATTCAGACCAAAATTGTTCGTTCGTCGGTTCGAGCTTGAAGTCTGGCGGAGTAATTCCCGTTACCGTTTCCGTAGAGTAACGGAAACGAGTAACGGAAACGGGAATACCGCTAAGTTGTGCCCATCTCTAGTGTAAACTCTAAGGACAGCCCAGTTGTCAGTGGCAGCACCCAATCACTGAGACCGTATCCTAAGATACCCATCTTTCCACCTCTTTGTATTCATTTTGCTTTCAAGTGAAGGTGATGAAGAACATATTTTTCTGTCCACAGAGATTATGTGATGGCTGCTACCGTTCAAGTTTCATGTGATTTTTTTTTAAGGTTCTGTTTGTAAATTAGCTTAATGATGTGTTTAGCTTTGATTCTATCCCTGGCTGAGCCTGCTTTTTAATATGGCTGCTGATCTGTTTTTAAATGATGTTTATTTGATAATGATATTGTGGTTTGATGCTTTTTAAGTTGTGCAGTGCTTCAAGTGCTTTGTTAGCCCAGAAAGCAACAAATATGTCTTACACACACATACAAAGAGGAGAAACTTTCTAATTAGAATTTATTTTGGTTTTGCAAAGCTGATTTACGAATAGTACTGAACTACTTGGGAAAATTACAAACCATTCCTTCATTACAGTTATAAAGCAAAGCTGGACAAACAACACAAGTGTTATGGGATGTCAATATAATAGAGCTAGAGGCCTGAACCAAACAACTCTAAGGATTCTTTGAGCTGGGAGGTTCTTGTTTCCAAAGGCTAACTGCTTCCTGAATCAACAAGATTGCTGCATTTCCTAGCAGAGGAAAAAATTCCACGCTTGCCTTAAAATTGGGCATTGTCCAGAGCCCACAGCTCCACACCAGAGCTGGAAATCTTGCAGTATGGAACCCCACCCTGTCACCTAATCATGTCTCGAACTATTAATAATATCCAAGGGAAACAAATAAGCAAAGACTAGGAAACTGTTATGTATGTTCCCTCCATTCTCTTAAATACTTTATAAGCAGTACTCAGTCTCCTTGTGATTTGTTTTGCTTTGCTTTGTGTTTTGATGTTGTTTCCAGTGGAATTTACTTGGAGAAACTAGTTAAATCATGGATATTTTAATGCCCCCCACCCTTCCCAGTAAATATCAAAGTCAGGATGCCATAAATCCCATACAGCAGTTGAAACATTGCTGGGGAACTCTATAACCTAGTTGTTTTTCAGTTGTTCTAGCAACGGATTTAAATTTTAATTCTGTCCCTCCTATATAAGAAGTGGCCTAGGATAAAGTGGCAAGCCAGCAGTTGGTTTTCTCAAACACATTCCTTCAGAATTTAATTCATTTCCTGATTTCAGTTAGGTATTCCTTCAGAGTCCTGATGATCAAAAGAAATGGATCTCCCATCCCGCCTTTCATCCTCCTCCTGCATTCCCCCAAGTCTTCTTGACATCCCCCTCAAACCATGCCCCCTTTATAAAAATATTAAAAAGGAAGCAAACAGGACTTCACAAGCCAATGCACAGATGAGAAATGATTTCTTTGAAATCTATATAAATGGCTCGCCCCCTGTGATTTTGGCCAAGGAATGGCATTCAGGATGACAGGACTTGACATCGTAGATTTCAATATGATCGCAGCACAAGAGTAACCTCACTTTGGCTCCGCTATTTGCTGTAGTGGATGAACAAAACAGCTCAGTATGCTAGCTAAAACCTGAACCTCAGGTTAAATATACTATTGTGACATAGGTCTCATTTTCCCGCAGTCAGTGTGCCTTATACATATATGGTTCTTCCAATTTCATTTTTGTTTAAGTATTCTGTTTCTCGTGTCTGGAACAAATAAGGCTTTAAATCAGGCTCCCTGAAATAGTACATACCATATTTCTTTTCCATGGTTTTCACAGTGTTGTGACTTAAAGGTTTGGTGAGAAAACTGGCAATTGTTGTTATGTGATATGAAGTCACCTCCAACTTACAGCAGTCTTATGAATTACAGATCATCAGAATCTACTGACCTCAACAGCCCTACTGAGCTACTTGTAAATTCAATTTTGTAGTTCCACTAGGGAGTCAGCTCACCTCATATTTGATCTTATGTTTTTCTTCCTGCCTTCCACCTTTCCCAGCATTACTGGGTTTCCCCCTGCATATTCTGCATACAAACTGAACAGATAGGGAGATAAAATGTGCCTTTGTCTGGCACTTTTGCATCAAGGAAACCATTCTGTTTCTCCAGATTTTTCCTCAAAGTAGATTCTTATCTACAATATAGGTTATGCATGAAGACAATAGAGTCCTGAGGCACAACTATTCTTTAAATAAATAAATAAATAAAAATTTATGAGCCACACAGTCAACAGCTTTGATCAAGCATAGACTAACCTTCTGCTACTTGAAAGCCTCTTTCTTTTCAGAATCCAGCTTGAACCTCAAAATTTCTCAATCCATATGAAGTAAAAGTCTTTGTTGCAAGACCTTGAAATATTTCAATCAATATTCCATCTATTCTTGGTGATTTATTTCTTCCCACTCTTTTCCAGGCAGAATTCACTTCATGTTCTAGAATTTCAGGGTCTTTATCACAGGATTCCTCTTCAAAGGTACCCATCATCATTTTATCTCTTCTACATGTATCTTCAAGATAATCTTCCCAGCCTCTGTTTTTCCTGATCAGATGGTATACTTCCCTGTTGTTCTTTCAGAGAGTCTACTCTAGATTTAAATTTCCCTTTGATTCCAGTGGATCTTCTGGAAGAAATCTCTTGCTATTCCTTTTTTTTGTTGTTCTTTTTCTTTGCACTGGCTGTTATAATAATTCACTTTATCTCTACATGACAGTCACTGAAAAGCTGTATTAAAGATTCTGGCCTTACATCATTCATATGTTACTCTTGCTTCTTGCCTGTCCTTTACCATTTTTCTCCCAACATCCTCTAGGTTTTCCTTTTCTTTTCTTTTTACTAGTGGAATTCAGCAATTCAAGAAAATTGGCAATACTTTGTTTAAACGTGAAATGACTCTTAATAGAAACAGAAAAATAAAGAGGCATGATCCCCACTATATACAGAAGGTAAGGTTCCTATTTCAGCAATGCATTCTGTGGAAAATCCTCTACCCAGACATGAAATATTATGATTATCATGATGATTCTGTGTGCTGAAGTTGGCTTTGACATGCCAGAGTTTTCTAGGTACTGTATATAGTACTAGGAAGTGGTGTAACAAAGTACCCCCCCAGGGGGCCACTCTGGGAACAAGGATCTTGGCCAGAATTACACAAGATGGTTGTTTCCCACAGAGGCACAGTGGGGGATTGACCTCTTGAGTTTTGGTTCCATAGCTATTAGCTAGGTGACCAAGGCACCGGCCTATTGAGATGGCTATGAATATAAGGCACCCTAGAACTGCACCTTATTAATGCAATTTTGTCCAGTATACATGAACAAGTAGAAACATTTACTCCTTTCAAGTGAATGTAAGCACATAAAGGAAACAGCCGGGCCAACCCAGATGCCCCCACAACCCTTCTGTCCCCCATGGTGCCACCCTTGCCATCTCCATGTTGGATGGGGATGACTAACAGTGTTGGAGTGATAGAAGGAATGCTGATTGGCTGCAGCCTCCCTTTTTACATATGATTTCACTGAGGATCAAGGTTGAAGTGGGCTACGGAAGTCATCAAATATACCCCAGAGCAGTTGATCCACATGTTGCTAGTTAAATCCAGTGATATCTAATGTTACACTTGTAGTCATTTAAGTCACAATTTTATAACCCTCATTCCTACATATACTGATACTACATGGTTATAGCATTTACAGATCAGTTTAACTATCATGTGCTCAATCGTACAGACTCCTAGGACTTCCAAAGCAACAATGCATTTGGCATTTGCTGTATTCTAGGGAGGGAGAATCATTACTTCTTACCTGCCAGCTTACCTGTCACAAACAGGAGGAAATGGACTGTTGTGGGCTTCGGATCTGAAAGATTGTCATTCTAATAACTCTGCCATCCCAGGCCCACTTGGAAACTCCTGTGGTCTGCTTCTGACAAAATGAGGCCTAAATCCCATCGTCAGAACAACAAAAGTAGAGCTGCACTCTGGTCTTTCCTTCTGCTCATGTAACCACCCATTTACACAAGCAGAATTTCTAAGGTTGTTCTTGAAAGTATTTGGTGGATACCTCTTTATGCAAGCTTGAGGACAGTTCATCCTCTCCTGCAATGGACCATTGAATCAGATGAAGGAACAAATGGGATTCTAGCCATGGAACCAAAGAGAAATTTGTAAGCCGATGCTTGTGCCGTTTTCAGACATTGATATTCTGAGTTTTAATTTTTGGAAATAGTAACTGGAAAAGTAACTACTTTTTAAAGCCTTAGAATTGGAACGATAACCAATTACTTTTAAAACGACCATTCCAACTTTCTTTTCACTTAAATACTACATACAGAACAGCTTATGGTGAACTAGAAGCTCACACTTGTGCTGTGAGCATCTCCTGCTTCTGTTCCAGATCCCCTCTTGAACATATTTGGTTTGCAAACAGATTTGCAATATGGAACTAAAAGTGGCTGATTCAATGGCATGACATCCAGAGCCACTCTGCATTTTATCGCATTGTACTGTTACGTGCAATGCTTTTCTAGATATTACAATCCAGTTAACCCACAGAAGTGGCTCTGATCTGCTGTCCAGGTGCATTTCTTATTTATGTGTATACATCTAATACCACAGCTCTCTGTGGAACTTTCTGCACTGTAAGGATCAGCATTTAGGAGTGACATACTTTGGCCTCTCTCCCCAGCCATTGGCCACAACAGCCAAAGAATTCTGTAAGCTCTCCTTCAAAAGGTAATCTTGCCAAACTGATTAGGAGTCAACCATTTGTTTCTAAGATGTTCAGAGACTGCATTTATGCTGCTTTAGTATGCCAATCATTTCTGTAACTTCCACTGAAATACAAAGTCTAAGCATTGTTCACATCAACAGAGTGCTATTAATTTAGAAACCTTGTGAGAGCTCCAGGAAACACCAGATACCATCACTGATGAAGTAAGTTCATTACAGGACTGGCTATAGATTTCTGAGGCCAATGGTGCCATTTCATTTGCTTCCCCCATACGTTCCTTAATGACAGTGACTGCTGTGATAAACGTACAGCTCAGCTGTACATAACGCCCATGCTTCCTTCCCTGTTTTCTTTGTAGAGCTATCTTTCTAAGATCTTACTAAGAGACACCAATCAGACAAATATGTTACTTTTCTACAGATTTTGAAGAGCAAGGCTTCATGACTTTACACAGAAATAATAGTAAAAAATTATGGCACCTTTAGTACTAAGAAATGTATTTCACTGTAAGCTATTTGGGCAAGGCTTCCTCTATGCTACATGTATCTAACAAGGATGATTGCAATGCACAAAATGTCACATTGAAATACGATTGCCAGTCCCTAAGTTGTTGCAATACTTTTTCCTTTTCCTTTTTGTTCTTCTTGCTGCCAAAACAGAATAATAGTTGCCTCTCTGGAAATTCCATATTGATTGATCCCACTGAGTTCACTGGGGGTTCTTCTCAATTAACCACACATAGGACCACAATATATAGACCTTTGTATACCATGAAATTGTAAGAAAAGCAGGAACTGACACATGGGCATAAAATTAAATAAAATTAGATAAAACAGATTATATCATAGTTACAACTGACAGTGAAAAGAGTGGATTTCATCTATAAAGGAAGATGTAAAGGTAATGTATTGGATAAATGGGAGAAAATGCTTTTAACACAAACACACAGTTCAAGCTCTGATAGTATCAAAAAGGTGTGAAGTAGCAACCGCATACATGTGACTACTTGCTAGTTGCAAACCCAAGAAAATTCACAAAAGTGTAATTTTTGTCAGTAGAAACAATTTCCTGTTATTATTTTGCTGTTTCCTGAAAGCATCGTATTTGTTACATTCTGGAAATTACTGCAGGCTGTAAGCAAGCTATTTCTAACAATGGATAAGGCAACATGAAGAACTTGTGACAGTTTCTCAATGTAAGTACAGTTTTCGAACATGTAAAGAAATGAATGCAAGTTAGGTAAAGCTCTCTTGTGGATGCAAGGAGTTTTACTGCCGCCTTGTGGACAGTTATTAAACATAGCAACAATTTTTTAACTTGAGCTAATGGTTCCATTCGAAAGTTCAAAGATCGACAACATTACATCATCTGTATCATAGACAGATTGTCAAGCAAACAACTTCAGTGTATTTCTAAAATCTGTGAAGGGAGAAATCTGACTTCCTATGGATCCTGGCAAGGTAGGCAACTAGGTGCTATAATTTTAGCATTAAACATTTTTGGTTTGTTTGCGGTGGTGTGCCATCAACTTATGGCCACCCTTTCCAAGGTCTTCTAGGCAGAGGCTACTCACAAGGGGTTTACCATTCCCTCCTTCAGTGAGTGCTTTGGGACTAGACAGCTTGACCAAGGACACACAGGCTGGCTTCTCTCCTGGAAGATACACCGGGGGGTCAAATCCCTGACATCTCCCTTCTCACTGAGCTATGCAGGCAACCAAAGACTGTTAATTGTCTAATTAAACTTGTTTTGGTTTGTTTGGAGAAAAGGCAGCATTCGAGATATATCCTCCAGTGAAATTTCATTATTCCTTGCCATTTCTTATCAATTCAGGCTAAATTTCCTTTACCATAATGATGAAAATTAAAGGAAAGAAAACCATAAGGCTAGGGAAGATATTAAAAATATACTGGTAAGAAAATCCGTCTGGATGTCCGTCTTGTAATGTGCTTAACTGAAGGTAAATTCTCAGTTACTTTCATGTCATCCTTGTAGGAAGCTCCTTCTCCTGAGTTTAAATAAATACACACACACACACACACACACACACACACACACACACACACACACACACACACACACACACACACACACACACACACACACACACCACGGAAGAAATTTTAGCTTTACCAAATTACATAGTGTGCAAAAGTCTGGTCTAGTGGAACTTATCTCTGTTCTACTGGTATGGTATGTGGACTAAGTATTTGCTTTCCTATTGAATAAACTGGAGACTTAGGGGAAAAAATCTCTACCCTTTTTGGCATTCTGGTGTTATGCACTGGTATGGTCCCAAGTTCCTAAATAAGGATGGGAGACTAAGGAAGCTTTTCTTTCCACCCAGACTGCAGACATGATTTCCTTCTAGATTTTCCAAAAATGACTTTCTCCCCAATCAGGCAATTTTCCCTGACTCTAATGCTGCTGTCCTTGAAGAAGGAACATTGAACATTGAGAGGGGCAGAGAGAAGACAGAACAGACCAACTCATTATTTTAAAAAGATATATCTGAGGCTTCAGATGTTTAAAAGTCCATTAGAGGAAGGAATAATCAGTTTTGACCAGAATTTGTGCATCTAGTATAATTGAAACTTTTTGCAAATTAAACAATTGACTCAAATTACATATTCTGGACATTTTTTCCCAGTCACTAGTACCAGAATATGTTTTACTTTCTCACAGGTCAGTGGCAAGTCCAGTCCCTTGCCTCTGAGTTCAAAACAAGCCAGGATTGACACTCTTGTTCCCGACCATGAAGCATGGGGAAGACAATGGGGCTTTTGGACCTGAACAACATTTGGAAAGTTGCTGATTATTTCACGTCTGATCTGGAGGAAATGGAGTTTGATATTGAAATATGAGAATATTTTTGTTAAGAGCCTCGTGGCACAGTGGTTAAATGCCTGTACTGCAGGTAAAACTGTGCTCACGACCTGGGGTTCAATCCCAGGTAGCAGACTCAGGGTTCACTCAGCCTTCCATCTTTCTGAGGTCGGTAAAATGAGTACCCAGCTTGCTGGGGAGGGGCAATGTGTAGCTTTGATACTGTAATTAAACTGTAAACTCCCCAGAGACTAGTTGAAGTGGTATGGGGCGGTATATAAGCAGAACACTTTGCTTGTTTGCTTTGATAAGTTTAGGTCAAACCTATTGTTGTTTTCCATCACTATTTCTTTTTCTGTAGGAAAGAATATATTTTCCTTGAATTTTCCAAACTCCATTACATCTAGATGAGACACTAGTAATGTCATGTTTTGAAATGGCTCTAGTTATAGCTATAATAACAATGGTGTCCCACCAGGTCAATTCTGATATATAGCAACCTTTTTCAGGGGTTTCCAGGCAAAAATGTTCAGTTGTAGTTTACTGTGCTCTTCTTCTGGAGGCATCCTGGGAATGTGCAGCTTACCTAAGGCAACCCAGGCTGGTTCTATTCGCAGAAGGCACAGTGGAGAGTAGATCTCCCCACTGAGCTATCCAGAATGTTTAATTATATCTAGGAATGGGCATGAAATGGAAAAATTGAGATTTATTTCATTTCATTTTGTCACCCCATGATTCAATTCATTTTGTTTTAAATGAATATTTTTTAAAAAATTCATATGAAACGAACCAGTAATAAACCAATTATTAAAATGGTTTATTCTATAAAATGCGTTGTCTGGGTCCTAGAGGCACCAAATTTGGTGTGAACCTTCCTTGGACTCTTCCCTTTAAGCTCTCCTAATTAGGGGAGATTTGGGGTTCAGGGGGCAGGTCATTCAACTTCAAAGGGGTGCCCCCAGAAAAAAAAAACATTTAGAACTGCAATGTTGTGTGCTTGAAAACAGTGACCCCAGGCAGATAGCAGTGTGGAAATTACAGTGGAATTTCCTCAAGCTCTCTCCTTGAAGCTCCCCCAATTTGGAGAGATTTGGGGTACAGGTAATGGAGTTATTGAGCACCAAATGGGCTGTGGGGGGACTTAATTGAAGGAGTGTGGATCGGGTGCTGAGGGGAAGCTGTCAATTAACCCTTAAATTGTTAAAGTGCACCAGACAACTCCTTCCTTCCATTAAGCATAAACACCCCCACCTCCTTTGGAGCTTAACAACCCTAACTTTTCCAAATTTCAAGAGATCCCCTAAAATCTCTTGGAGAAGAGAAGCCTGCCATTTGCATACCTGAGACCAGTAATTTTCCATAAATTCTAGAGATAGGGGAAATTTGCTTAACAGAATACCCTAGGGGGCAAATGCGTACAACATAAAAATGTTCGCGATTAGGGATTACTCTGTTTTCAATGCATTCCTATGGTAAATTTGTATAAAGGAAAATTTGCTTAACAGAATTTCATTTGGAACGAATTAATTCCTTTATACAAGGTACCACTGTATAATATATTTTATACAACTGTGTAAAACCAGAACAAATCTGGACACATTTGCAATTCAGGCATGACTCAGGATGGAGTTTGCTCCTTCTTTCCCAGAAAGTGTTGTTTGAAGCAGATTTTATCACAGGTACTTTTTGAACCTTGAAATCTCAGAACTTTTAGGGAATCTGGGAGGCATTTCTCAAAAAGTAACAATTTCAAGATTTGGTTTCAACACAATCCTTGACGGATGTCAGAATGCAATGAAATGGGTTGCTGCCAGTACTGAAAGCCAAAGATGTGAGATGGCAGGAGCAATGCACATTCAACAGGTGTTATTTAATGGCCAAAATTCTACTGTGTAGTTACATGGATGGAGGCAAAATGCCTGAAGTAATCACAGTATACATTACCAGTTGCATGCTGAGTTGCCCAATTCAATATGCAACAGATCATTTTATGGTGATTCTGTAACCTGAAGTAATTTCCTTTCCAAAATGTATGCCATTTTTGTTATGCCAGGATAAGTAGGCAAGAGAATTTCAGGCAATGTGTTTGGTTGAACTAGATATTTCATGTCAGAAAATGAAAGAGACATGGGACAAAGGTGTCTCAAGTTTCCTCTTTCCTCTTTAGTAATGTTAAGCCTTAAAAGAAGGGAAATAAAATTGTTCATTAGGAAATGAACTGATCCAACTAAAGCTATGACTAAATCTCTTTTCAAGCAATAGATTATAGCAAGGTTTTATTTTCTTGGACTTTGGGGTATTTTTAGTTGCATTTCACCCACACCTATCTTTTAATTTCATGGCAGAGTAATGTAGTCTTGACCATCAGATTTATGCAAATTAGGAACATTCTATGAAATTGCACAATGCATAACTGAACTACACTCTGTGCAAGCAGATCTGAAGACTGCTGGGTGTGTTACATTTATCCAAAGGGCCAACAATATTTTAAGAAATATGTGTTGCTTGATTTTTAAATTTTAGACTAGAAATTAATAGGAAGGTCCTTTGGCATACATGTTGGCTACTTGTTGCCTTTTATTGTTGTTACTAGGGATGGGCACCTTATGAAAAACGTCCCTATTTCATCAATTGTAAGCTTACGAAACCTTATAAAATGAAGCAAAACAGCAGACAGCATGTCATCAAGAAATGAAATGAAACACCATTTTTTTTTTGTTTTGGAAATGAAACAATTTGTCCTAGGTTTTTGATTTGGCTGTCTTGAGAACAGGAGGTTTATTTTTAAACTGATTGGTTTGTTTTCCTTTCTTCCCGTACCTCAGCTGTTGAGATAGCTTATCTCCGATCTTGATCTGCCTGAAGCTATTGAGGAGCTGAACTGTTTCCTTCGCTGGCTATGTCCTCAAGTTGATTTAAACTGATTGTTTTCCTTTCCTTTTTAAGTAGAACTGTGGAAGAAGAGCTTGGGGTGGGTAGGTGGGTGGTGCAAGGAGTGTCCACCGCCGCCGCTTGGCCGGACTGTTTGAAGACTTATTTAAAATGGTGCACCTTCCCCACCAATTGGGGATGCAAGGAAGATCCACCACTGCTGCTTGCCTGGCCTGCTTGAAGACTTTTAAAAAGTCTTTGAGAAGTCCGGGCAAGTCTGGCAAGTGGCAGTGGTGGTCTGACTCACCACCGCCATTTGCACTGGCTCCTCAAAGAGTTTTAAAAACCAGCCCCCCCCAACAAGGGAGGTGTGTGCATTTAGCCCCCCGCAAGGGAGGCATGTGGTCTAGCCATTTGAAACCCGCCTGCGAGCCTCCGTAGCCACTGCCATGATTTTAAATTATCCCATCACTAGAGTACTGGCTGGAACCAGAGCACTTGTGGTGGGACATTTTAAAATGTATCTTCGCCCAGCCTGGGAGGCTTGGAAGGCAAGCACCACCACCACTGCTGCTTCCCTTCCAAGCCATATGGGCTGGGCGAGGGTCAGAAGGACCTTGTAAGACAAATGTCAAGGGAAGGAAAAACCGTCTTACATTTTTTTCCTATCCCCGGAAATTGCATTCGTCCTACGATTTTTTTTTCATTGTAAGGGGCATTCGTCTTACAAGGTATTACTGAATAACACAATGAACAATAACAAAGCCATGCTTCTATTCCATACACACTCACACCCTTAAAAGCCTAATACTATAAAATTCACTTAACTCACTTTAGGCCCTCATACATTTCTGAATCCTCAAGGAGCTTTCATAAAAACAGCCTCAATATACCTTGGCACAATATACAGTAGAGTAGCAATAAAATACACATTTCCTGAAGTGCTGGCATTTGAGAAAAATGTCACAGTTTCCCAATCTTATCCAAGCTGATAAGTCTTCAAGATGCATTTCCTATTAGAAAAGGGTTTTTTCAGTGGTCTTCCTGCTGAGTCACTACAACTTGGATTGAATTGGACTTTCTCAAGAAAACCACTATAGGTTTCAGGCTCCCACAGAGACCTAAACGCGTTATGCTCTCTTTTTTTCTTAAGGTTTTTTTTTCTTTTTTGGAAGCTGTACTTTGAAAGAAAGCTATTTAAGTTTTTGGTTGCTCTCTCTCTCACTCTCTTTCCACTCTCAAACTGTTAACACAGAATGTGCAGTTCTCAGTGATGATAACCTGTATCTTTGCCCAGCCTCCATTGATACATTGCAATGGCCCCTGGAAGAGGGGTTTCTGCATCCCCCCATTCATTTGATGGGTAGGCCCAGAGATCTGTACTTGGAGACAGATTCATTAGTGATTACTAGTCGGGTATCAGCCTCAGGTGAACCTGGGCAATTGTAAACACAATGTACATCAAAAAGCATAGCAAATTGTCCTGCTTAGATACAGCCCATAGTGCTTAAAGCACTCTCTGGACAGTCTACAGTTTATTTATGCAGACTACACATTGCAAATAATTGGTTAGAATCAGATAACCCTTAACAATTTCAGAGATGATGATTTGATTGTTCCCCAAAGGAACAATTTGTCTAGAAAATCAAGTCTTGATCCGGATTGGGTATGTAGAACTTCAAACACATGAAATGTTTTAACTTTTAGTGTCTTGGCCTTCACAGTAACTATGTGAATTAGGTGGCAGTCACACCTATTTTACAGATAAGAGTTGAAAAGATAAGGGTTTGCCTAACAGTGCCTGAAGACACAGTGGGGAAGCATCAGTGTTATCATTTTGGGTGGGACCCATAGGTGTCCTTCTGAAGATGGATCTTTTCTTAGCCCAACTGGAATGAGGATGGTCCCTCTTACCCCTGAAGTCACCCAATGCACCATGAAAACCCACTGTTTAAGGACAGAATGCTCTATGGAGTAGGTCTTTGGTGGTTTGGGGGTGTGGGGGGGATGCCTACAAGTATTGGATGGTTTCTTCTTCAACCATATGCCCCATCTTTCCTGAACAGCTCAAGGTAATATACGTGGCTCCCCTCCTCCCCACTTTATCCTCACAGCAACTCTTTGCAGTAGTAGGTGAGCTTTGGAGAGTGTGACTGGCTCAAAGTTATCTTTCCATGTCCAAGTAATAATTTAAACCTAAATCTCCTGAGTGTTCCTCCACCAGATTAACCACTACACCCCATGATAATGAGCAAGTCAGAACAGCTGATAAGGCCAACATCTGTCTCTTCCACAATGCACAAACATGAATATTTTACAATGTGAGCTTATGTTATCCAGTCAAAGTTAAGTGACACTGAAGGATCCATAGGAACGAGACCAGATGGCTGAGGGCATACTGAGCTTACACTGAGGGTATGCTCCGTTCAATCTGCCTCAGTTTACAAATGTTGGAAACTACTCCGCATTATCTTAATCCTGTCTATACTTTGTAGTGGAACAGTGGCTGTGAGTCCGGACTGTGAAGATTTTTGATCCAATGTAAGTCAGCTTGTCCACTAGTCCATCTCTTCTTTGGGTTTTTCACTGGCTGATCCAAACTAGCACAGCAGTCATGGAAACAGACCTGAGATCATTTCCCCCATCCCAACCCAGCAGGTTGAACTTGCATATGAAACTATTGTCCATCCTAAAATCTGACATAAATAGTAGTTTGGACTGAACTGCCTCTTCAATGGGACTTATGTGAGTAGGTATTGGATTGTTGTGTCCTTCACTGACTGACCATTAATGAGACAGCCTTCTGCTGTGACATGCACAGGATTGCACAGCACAGTATGATATTTGAACCATGTAGCGTTCCAACTAAACCCATTTAAAAATTAAACTTTTACCATTAAAAGTTAAGGAGATTATTTCTTTTTCTTGACCCAGTATTGTCTCAATAAAAATGAATGACTTTGCTGTACAGGCAGTCATAACTCATGGGCAAAGAGAGATGTGATCAACTTTTCCTAGTTACTTCTGTATTCCACAGGTTTCTTAAGAAGAAATATTGTCTCCATTTGCCATTAAGAATTACTCAGAGCTTCATTTGGCTTCCCGATTTAAAAAGGTTTAGCATATTCAACACTCAGGCAGTGAGGGTTTCGGGAAGGCCTCAATGTAATGTCATTAAATGTTCAACAATGACTTGAAAATAAGTAGCTTTTGGAAGTTATATGTCTTTGAAGTCTCATTAATTAGTCATATCATTGGGAATGTATGGCTAAAGTAAATTACAGTGTTTAAAATATCTACTCTTTCAATGTGAAAAATGAAAGAATCCAGCTACCTTGTCTTTATACTAATGAAGATATTATTAATTGGTTTAGCAAAAACATAGATCTAACCATAATGTGCAACAGTTATTAAAGATAATTAACTACAGATCATTGGTTTGAAACATCTAGTCCAAAATTATTTCTGAAGGGCACATTATTCTATGAGATAAAATAATTAAATTTCTAACTGCTGCGTAAGACAACTGTGGCATATCTAGTATTTTAATTTCTTTTGTTCTGTTCTCATGGCACTCTTCTGTTTTAGATTTTGAAAATGTTACTACTAGTGTTCCACTCTGAACAGCTTCTACAAGGATGCTAGCCTGAAATATTTCATGTTGGGTTTGAAGTGATTGTAAGAAAAGGATTAAAATTGACAACCCACTAATAAAGCGCACATGCACACACTCTCAAAGACTTTATCACATGCATTCATGCAAGCACACACATACATGCATTGTTAAATCCTTTATTATGAAAAATAAAATGAAGATAAGAGTTGGATACACGTTTTCTCAAAGTATTCTGAATATAAAATGGCCACACAGATTGTACCTAAACAGGCATGTTACAAGAGGAAGAAACAGAAAATTAGACAGCTATAAATTTTGCCAGCTGTTTAGATCAAAAGATACTGAGACTGGTATATAGTGCTTCATATTACATTGACTGAAGCATTAGAACTGAAGAAAGCTTATACAACCTATACATTTTGGGGCCTCATTTTTAAATATATCTACTTTCTGCAGCCATTCTCTAAAAACAATCAAGGTTTCTACTCTACACACATTAAAGTACATGTACAACGTGTGGGTTGTAAATACTTAGAACAGCATTGTCCTTCGTTAATGAAGCATACTAGTGGTGGCACTCCACTTGAAGAATGGCAGGAGGTATTGGAACTAGGAGGAGTTTATCTCCCTCCCCATTTCAGCTGTCCCTCTTATCTTTAAATATTCTGGAACCTCACATCTTCATTCTTAGAGATTGTGAAGATTTTTCAGCTAACCTTTGCACATGGGCTTTTAGCTGTGTAAGGTGGCATTTATTCCTTTGTGTGGTTTGTTCTCATGGATGTGGACAAAAATATTGCTTACATGGCCATGTTATTTACCATCCAGACAATGACTGTAAGACAGGGGTGGCTAAACGTTGGCCCTCCAGATGTTTTGGACCACAACTCCCACAGTCCTTTGTCATTGGCAATGCAAGTTTGGAATTCTGGGAGTTGTGGTCCAAAACATCTGGAGGGCCAAAGTTTGGCCACTACTGCTGTAAGATGTAGTTTCAATCTCAGAAAGCATTCCTAAAAGCCAAGATGCGCCCCGTTTCCACTGCCAGTCATTGTAGGCAGTGACTGAGTGACAGGGCAATCTGGGTTGGTGGCAAAGAGGTTATTGGGCAAGTGAGGAGTCTCATGGTGACGTGGTTAGATTCCTGTACCACAGCCAAAACTGTGCTCATGACCTGGGGTTCAATCCTAGGTGGCTGGCTTGTGGTTGACTCAGCCTTCTATCCTTCTGTGGTTGGTAAAACAAGTACTCAGCTCACAGAAGGTGCTACGTGTAGGCTGCATAATTAAATTGCAAACTGCCCAACAAGTGCTTTAACCACTGTGGGACAGTATATAAGCAGAAGACTTTGCTGTTTTGCTTTGAGGGGGCTATGGAGTAAGAGATGGGGGTGACCAGGCAAGTGTTGCACCAATTAGGTGGGCACTGGCTTTTTAAAAATCCTGTTCTCTGGTATGGCACTGTATCAGTTGACAAGAATTTTTAAAAAAGTGGATGGGTGTTCATATGTGTGGAATACACAACTTCCCCCAAATCAATGGACCCCTGATAAAGGAAAATCCCGTCCCCTGCATGTACCTCATGCACACACACCAAAAAAATTAACTTGTTTTCCTTTTAGGAGAACCTGGTGGAACATCAGGTTTTATTGTCAGTGGGACTGAGCGCATAGTTGAGGACTGGCTGCAGGTGCTTTTAGATCTCTACCAGCCTAGATATACTTAGGACCACCCTCACCCAGACTAACATTTATGCTGCCATCATGGCTTGGCTTCCTTCTGCTGGAGAATTTCCAGGTCTCACATATCTTGGTCCTTTCCTTGTTCTTCTGACACCTCTTTCTGACTGATCTTACTTGACGCAGCAGTAAAACAAAATATTCCCTTTATTTCATAAAGCAAATAGTTAAACCTGAAATGTGGTGTTGGAGGAAGGCTTCACAAAAAACATGGAGTCCCAGAAAGAGAAGTAAGTGGGTCCTGGATCAAATCAAGCCTGAACTCTCTGCAGAAGCATTTAAAACACCCAAAACAACAACATTCAATTCAACTGTACTTTGGGAACTTCACGAGAAGACAAGACTCCCTAGAAAAGACAGTGATGCTGGAAAGATTTGAAGAAGAACAGAAACATTCAAGTTTGCTGCAAGTTGATAGCAACTTGATAGCATGTAGCAACAGCCAGACACAAACCAGGACACCAAACCTGTGATATTCCCCCACCCCTCCAGGATTTTGGCTTTGCAAAGTTTCTACTCCCCATGTCTTCCATAGATATTGAGTAACATAGACATTGATGTCTATGCGAAATCCATGGCTTTGTGTCTAGAAAATGTATATTTTCCTATTACTATGAGGGAAAACATAGTCAAGGTAGCAAGTGAGCAGAAATGTTATTATTAGAGATGGGCACGACTTGAAAAAATTTTTTTCGAGTTGTCGTTAGTCGGGCCGGTTCCGTTTCGGGTCGTTTCCGTTTTTTGTGAAAATTCTCAAAAATTAGTCGGTTCATTTTTTCGTTGTTTCGTTGTCATTAGTACTGGTTTTTTTTGGGGGAGCGGGCTCCTGGAGGCACCTCTGTGGGGTGGGTGCCTCCTCTGGCCCGCGCTATAAAGGGAAAGTGGGCTCCTGGAGGCACCCGTGGGTGCCTCCTATCCTCACCCACTAGGAAGGGGAAGCAGGCTCCAAGAGACCCCTCAACATGGGGGTCTCCCCTCCTCACCTGCTGCTGCAAAATGCATGCATAGCCATATGGATATGCATACCAGTTGCAGACAGTGAGACTAGTGATGGCAGTGAACCCAGAGCCATAGGGTGATGCCTAAGGCTCTCGCACCACCATGTCTCACAAAGAAGGGAATCGTACTTGCGTGTAGTGCAATGCAAGTACATCTGGTTTAGGGTTAAGGTGGGTTAGTGCAAGGGCTAGGGTTAGGCTAGTGACAGGTAAGGTTACGGTGGGCTAGTGGGTTGCACCTCTGGGTGCCTCTCTGACCCACTAAGAAGACAGTCTGTGACGTATGGGTAAGTAAGGAGTCAAGGATTAGGGTTAGGGTTAGGGGGCTAGGGCAGGTTTTAGGGGGCTTTTTGGCACATGCCAGAAGTCTCCATGGCCAAGTGGCCATGTGATTGGTGGGATGGCTCCAAAAATTTGCATGGTCGTCCACTCCCACATGGCTGGCCACTCGGCCAGCCCATCATTGCGCAGGTGTAAAAAAAATAAAAAAATAAAATCAATGGAGGACAGAGGAGGAGAGGAGAGACATTTTGTTGCAAGAAAAAACCCACTGCTACTGTGAAAAATCTGGCAGTTTATAAATTTTCGCGTGTTTCTGTTGTGCTTGTGTGTTTTTGGACCACGATTTCAAAAACAATATTGCGTTTGCCGCCCCATTTTGGATCCCCCACCCACACCGCATGGCATGGCGACTCGAGTCCGGCTGCCCAGGACGGGGGGGAGGCGGGACCCCCCCTCCAGAAACCACCCCTCCGGTAGGTGCCCTGCGCCCTTAGTCAAGCAGGCATTTTTCCGCCTGCTTTTTTGGCCCGGGAAATGGGTGGGGGGAGAGTTTAAAAGTTTTTTCCTGTGCCGTCCGTGCCGCTTGCTTGCGCTTTAATTGCGGCGGCCGGCGGCCGGCGAGACTGGGCTTTTTGCTGGCTGCCTGCGAGCCTGCGGCGAGTCCCACCAGAGCAGCCCAGGACGGGGGATGGGGGGGGAGGCTGGGGACCTCGAGAAACAACCCCTCTGGTAGGTGCCCTGAGGCATGGCAGGCATTTTTCCGCCTGCTTTTGGCCGGGAACCGGGTTTTTTTAACTTTTAAAAACTTTTTTTCTGTGCTGCGTGGCATCGCGCGATCGCGCGATGCAAAGAACGAGCACGACAAATCAGACCAAAATTGTTCATTCGTCGGTTCGAGCTCGAAGTCTGGCGGAGTAATTCCTGTTACCGTTTCCATAGAGTAACGGAAACGAGTAACGGAAACGGAAACGGGAATACCGCTAAGTCGTGCCCATCTCTAGTTATTATATAATAAATCCACTCTTCTATTCAGATTTAAGCAACAGTCATCTGCCAGCTGCTTATCTCCAGCTTCTCTCTGACAATTCCTCTATTTATGATGGTCCACAAAGCTCCAGGTCACTTGGTAACCCTCCAAGGTGAATTCAGAAAAGTTGGCCACGGAGGAAGTCCCGCCCACCAAGACATGCCGGCAGCCTGATCTTAGAGCTCTGTGCCGCGATCCAAAAAGAGCTTTAAAACTACTGTTTAAATGCTGTGGTGCCGTGAGTAATGCATCAATAAATTACTCGGGTGTCAGGAGAAGCAATATATGTGTTTTTCTAGACTAGATAAGCTTGATTTATAAGCTAAAGGAGCTACTTTCGGTTTTGACTGCTTTGATTCTGCTGGCCGCTGGCTGCTTAGAAAACTGAATCCCGGCTGTTTGGAAAGTCACCAGATGATTAGTTAGACTGCTTGATACCTGCCTTTTGTCTAATTATATGCCGGCTAAGAGAGCAAAAAAGAAACTCCAGCCTGTAGGTTGGACTAGGAAATTATCTGATACAGCACACAATCGCCCTGCTCTACAGCGTATCGAGCAGCCCTCAGACGACGGAGGGGTAAAAATGGCGTCAGGATCTGAGAAAGGAAAGAGGGAGACTACCCCTCCTCCCGCAGATCAAGACTTCATGAAGGAACTGCGTTTAATGAGGACGGAGCTAGCTAGCATCATGAGTGTTAATCAACAGGATGTGATCCGCAGAATGGATGGCCTTTCAAAGGATCTCCAAGGCACTAAACAAGATTTATCACATGAAATAAAGTTAAATGGCCAGCGGCTTGATAATTTGGCAGGAGAATTTAAAAATCTGGAGATACGTGTAACTGAAAACGAAACTCAAATTAACTCTCAGAAACAGGCTTTACTGAAAATAAATAAGAAACTGACTTATATTGACGATTATTCTCGAAGGCAGAACGTCAAACTGATTAATTTTGTTATTCCAAACAAGGGGGCATCATTAAAACAGGAAGTTTTAACCTGGTTTAACTCCTTTCTGCCCAAACAACTAGAGGACGACGATTTAGAGAGAGTTCACTATCTGGGCAAGTCAAGAGATGGGGCCCCAAAACCAGTGATAGTAAGATTTGCTTCTTATGTAAATAAAGAGCGTCTTATGTCTTCAATTAGAGCCAATCCTAATATTCTGAAGAGAGGAGGTGCAACTGTGCAAGTTTTTCAAGATTTTTCTAAAGGAACTGCTGATTGGCGTAAATCGATGAGACCAGTTACAATCATATTAAGGAAGAACAACTATCGCTATTCTTGGGGTCACCCCTATTTTTGAAAGTTTGGAAAGGCTCTGTTCAACACACTATCTACTCTCTAGAAGAAGGCCAACATCTTCTTGAAGCATGGAACATACAAGATGACTCAGGTTCTGCCTGTTCTCCCCGGGAACTTCAGTGGCAACATCAGGACAGTGAATTTCTCTCTTTCTACTCCGACTCCAGGAATCTTCGATGAAGATGAAGAATATTTGAAACTCATTTAACTTACTCCTCCCTCTTTCCCCCTCTCTCACCTCCTATCATCCCCTTTGTTTTTCTTCTTTTACTCTTCTCCCCTTTTCCTTCCATTTCCCTTTCCCCCCTCCCCCCTTTTTTTCTTTTTTTTTTTTTTTTTTTCCAATTTTAATTTTTGTTTTTGGGATGTTTCTTTTTCTTTTTCTTTTCATTATCCCTTTTCTTCCCTTTTCCCCTCCTCTCCACCCTTCCCTTTTTTGTTTTTGTTTGTTTGTTTGCTTGTTTTGAGGGGGCGGTGGGCGGTGAGAGGGTGGTTTAGAGGGGGTAGAACAACTTATAGAATTTTCAGTAACACGCTACTTAAGAGTTAGGAGATCTAGGCTGGCTAATGTCTGTGGACAACTTCCTCCCTCCCATCCCCTTGATGCACATGCTAAACAGTATGATAGCTGGTGGGGTGGGAGAAAAGAATAGTTTTTAGGGTGGAGGATTAGATTTATTTTAGTTTATTTTTTATTAATTGATGGTGTTTTTACTTTTGTATGCACAACGGGACCATTCCAGAATATTGAAACCAAAAGAAATAGGTTATGGGAAAGTTTATAAAATTAGCAACGTTGAATGTGAAAGGTCTGGGGTCATTTTCAAGAGAAATAGAATTGAAGCGATGATCAAAAGGCACAAAATAGATATTGCCTTTTTGCAAGAGACTCATCAAATAAGAGATGGTATTAATGAATTAAAAATTCCAAATGTTGATATTTATGAAAAAGCTTTGGCACATCTAAAGCAAGAGGGGTTGCCATTATAATCTCAAGGAATTGTGAATGTGTTGTTGAAAATGTGGTAAAAGATTCAGAAGGTAGATATATAATATTGCAAGTTCTAATGGGGAAAGATCATTATACTTTGTTAATCTGTATGCACCAAACGTTAACTAAGGCCGCTTTTACAATCTCCTTTGGGATCAGATTGAATTGGTTAAAAAGGGGTATTTAATAATGGCAGGGGATTTCAATATGGTCTTAGATAAAATTAAAGATAAATCGGTATGTAAAAAGGAAGAGTGGAGGACAAGACATACAACTCTAGCAAAGTTTATAAATACAACAGGATTGAAGGATGTCTGGAGAGAACTGAAAGGAGATGAAATAAAATACACCTTCTACTCACCAGTGCACAAAACCTATTCTAGGATAGATTTTGTGTTTGTTTCACAAAGCCTAATACCCAAGATAAATAATACCGAAATTGAGATCATAAAAACATCTGATCATGCTTTAATGTCGATTGATTTAGCAACAAATAAAAATTATAGAGAAGCTAAAAGGTGGAGAATGAATTTAAAAATATTTCAATATCCAGAAGTGCTGGAAAAGGTCAAAAAGACTGGTTGGAAACTTGGGATATAAACGAAAAGGCAGGTAGCCAAACGCCAATCATATGGGACACCCTGAAAGCGGTAGCTAGAGGCCTTATCATAAAAGAAAATATTAAAACTAAAAACAGGAAGAACTCAATAAAAGAAAATTAGAAAAACTAATAGCAGATTTAGAATCCCAATTTTTTCTTACTAAGGATAATAAGATATTGAGGTTGATTGAAGCAAGGAAAAAGAGTTAGAAGATCTAGATTTACAACAAACACAAAGGAATCTTCTGTACCTAAAAAGAAATTTTTTTGAATACAGCAACAAGAACTCAAAACTTTTAGCCAGATTAGCACAGAAAAGACAAGATAAGAATACAATAGGGATTATAAAAGACTCCTCAGGTAAGACATGCACACAAATGAAGGAAAAGTTGTCAGCTATACAAGAGTTTTATCAGTTGTTATATACTACCAAAAATAAACCTAAGGAGGATATAGAAAGGTATATCACTAAGAATTTAAAGAGGGTCTTGGAACAGGAAGATATGCTGGAAATGGAAAAGCCTATTACAGATCAAGAGATAAGCGAGGTAATAGACAAATTAAAGAATAATAAAACGCCCGGAGTGGACGCTCTGGGACCTGAATTTTACAAACTTTTTAAAGCAGTATTAATACCTAAATTAAAGAAGCTATATAATGAAATTTTGAATGGAGAACAAATTCCGAGATCTTGGACCCATTCTTTAACTATTTTAATTCCAAAACCTAATAAAAATTTAATGGATATTGGGTCATACAGACCAATATCCTTATTAAATCAAGATGCTAAGATTTTCACAGCAATTTTGGCTAAAAGAATGAATAAATTTATAGCTAAATATATTAAAGAGGATCAATGTGGTTTTATCAAAGGTAGACAAATGGCAAATATTATTAGAAGGAATTTGAATGTTCTTTATGAAATGAGTAAGAGTACTACTAAAGCTGGGATGTTATCTCTAGATCTTTATAAAGCTTTTGATTGTGTTCAATGGCCCACATTAAAAATATTGTTAAAAAAATGGGATTTGGGAAATCCTTTTTGGGAGTAATAAATCAACTATATTCAACGGGCACTTCCTCAATAATAGTTAATGATGGATTGACTGAACAAATCACCCTAGGCCGAGGAACTAGACAAGGATGTCCTCTTTCTCCAGTCCTTTTTGTATTGTTATAGAGCTCCTGGCAAATGCCATAAGGGACGACAAATTTATTAAAGGTATAGGGAAAGATGGGGCAACTAAAATTAGTTTATTCATGGACGATGCTCTTTTGACTATTGTAAACCCAATAGAGAATATTCAAAGAGTAAAAACTCATTTAGAAGAATTTGGAGAAATAACAGGATTATGTGTAAACTGGCAAAAATCAGAGAGTTTATTCTTCAATTATGGAAAACATGACTTAAAGATGATTGAAAAATCTGGACTTAAACCGGGAAAAAGCATTAAATATCTAGGATTAGAACTCCATAAAGAATTTACTAAAACTAAAGAAAGAAATATTTCAAATTAGAAGAGGAGATGAAAAACAAATTAACATCCTACTCTAAACTAAAATTATCGTGGTTTGGCAGAATTGCATTGATAAAAATGAAAATACTTCCAAAAATTAACTTTATTTTTAAAATGTTACCGGTTCAGTTTTTAGAAAAGGAAATTAAAACTCTCCAAGACATGATAAATAGGTATTGTAATGCAGGGAAAAAATCAAGAATAAATAAAAGTCTATGGTATAGATCTCAGAAAGAAGGAGGAATAGGTATACCCAATATAAAAATTATTATATAGCCAATCAACTTAGTTCTTTGGGGGAAATTCTTTTAAACCACAGAAGTTAATATGGTGGGAGCAAGAGTCTTTGGATATAAAGGGGAAATAAACACATTTTTATTCACGGAAGTTAAAAACAAAGTAAAGATTGACAACCCCTATTGAATAGTTTAATTGCTACATGGAGAACATATAGGAAAATCTTGTCTCCGAAGGGATCCCCATTGGCTTTAGTTACTGACTTGGAAAGCTTTCCAGACAACTTGAAGCATTATTTGGAGTTATTTAAAATTAAGAAAATAGCTAGACTAAAGGATTGGATGCTCAAGATTAAAACAATTCAGGATATAAAAATATTTTGCAACCCAGTGATTTAACATGGTTAAATTATATTCAACTAGGAAAATGGATAAAGGACTGGGGAAAGAGAAATAATCAAATTAGAGAATGCACAAAATTTGAACATTTCCTACTATCGCTTGAGTCTGAACAGGAAAATTCAGAGAAAGGAATAACACGTAAAATATATAAAATACTAGGGGAATTATCAGAAATGAAGGAGTTAAACACCTTGAGAGAAGTTTGGAACCAAGACCTTAATGTACAGATAGAGAAAGAAGACTGGAAAAAAATTTGGAATATGAGAATTTTGAGATCATTGTCAGTCAGGATAAAAGAAAACTACTTCAAATTGGTTTCAGATGGTATTTAACCCCAGTAAGACTAAATAGAATGAATCCTGCTTACTCTAAGATATGTTGGAAATGTGAAAAGAGCTTGGTACTTACTTGCATCTTTGGTGGGAATGTGAAATAGTCCAAAGGTTCTGGAAAAAGTGTTTTTAGAGCTAAGTAATATGATTAAGATGGATATAGATTGTAATCCAGAGATAGCATTATTATCATTGTTAACAAGTAAAGATTATGTTGTTACAACAAAGGAACTAATAGCAAATTTTATGACAGCTGCTAGATTAATTATAGCAAAAAATTGGAAGTCAAAACTAGAATTCAAGATGGAAGATTGGTATAATGAACTTTGGGATATAGCTATAAACGATAAACTCTCCTGCAGTTTAAAGGTTAAACGAGGAGAAATGAAAAAAGACATTTTCTACGATATCTGGGGTAAATTTTTAGATTATGTACTAGTCGAAGGAAAAGGGAAAGAGTCCACGAATATCTTACAACAATTCTGGAGAAGAGAACTTTAAGAAGACTACTAGAAGAATAGAAGATGGAGCAACGAATAAGAATGTATGGATGGACCCGTGGGATGGGGGTGCACTTATATTGTTTGTTGTAGTTTTTTTTTACTTTCATTTTTTATGTCGTTGTATGTAGTTTAAAATTTAATAAAAAAACATTAAAAAAAAATTAAAAAAAAAAAAAAGAAAAGTTGGCCACAGCTGCTGTGTTCTTGTTTATTGGCTCTCTGGCATGCAGCAAATATGTGCCATTTGTTTTCTCTTCGTAGGCCAGATGATGTACACATTGGTGCATCAAATATTTCACTGCAGAAAAAGAAATGTCTTCCACAGGGAGATGTGAAAAATAGGAAATGATACATTTTCTGGTTACATTGGGTTGGTTTAAAACCTACTGATATTGAAAGATACTGAAATCTGAGCAATGGACTTACTCAACTGGCATGAAAAACAATTAGTCTTTCAAGATGGACAAGTTCAATTTGGCAGGTTTTTGTGGATGGAAACAGCCTCCTTTATGCACAAAATGGGCTATGGTCCATGAATGCTGATACAAAGCAAAATGGGTTAGTCATTAAAGTGCCCAAGACTCCTTGTTCTTTCCTACAATGCTACCATGTCCCTGGGCATTAAGTTCAGTTGGGGTCAGTAGATCTGCAAAAAACAGGATGGAAGCTGCCTCTCCACCAGTTTGGTCCAGAGATGATTTTAAAATATGCTCTCTTGATGATAGCTTTCATCCTCCTCCTGCCTCCATCGCCTAATATCCTGAGGTTGTTTTGCCAAGCATCCTTTCTTCCACTTCTGCTCTTGAACATCCCTCCTTTTCAGGGCCAGATGGAAGAAGCATCTGCCACTCAACGAAAGAAAATGTGCGACACTGGTCCATTCTCTCTCATTTCCCTCCCCCCCTTTCTATTTCTTTCTTTTGCATCACTTATTCCTTGCTTACATTTCTTCCCTGGATGGTTTAAGTCCTTTTTGCGCTTCACGTTCGAGCAACAAGGTACGTTCTGCATGACATACCACTGAGTCACTGATTTACACAATTTCTTCTATTGTGGAACATTTACACTATCTCCACAGCAACGAAACATTCTCTGGGCAGTTTCTCCGATAAAAAAGTGGAAAGCATGAAGTTTAAAAATAAAACATGTACACTTTTTATACTCTCTCTGTGTGTGCACATGCATGGATGCATGGATGCATGTGTATATAATAGAAGGAGCACTGAAGTAAAAACAACAGCAGAAAATAACAGTTGTGCCAAAATTTTAAAATCACAGGAACTGAAAGATCTCGGAGAGAAATAAAGGATTTTCACCTGGTGTTAGAAGAACAACATGCAGGCATTGGGCAAACCAGGGTCATTTTTGTTTAACTGAGGCAGACATCTCCACTTCCAAATACTGCTGGGAAATCAAAGATGCCACATAACTACACGATTATGTACTGTTGTTCCCACAAGGCAACAGTGGGCAGACTTGGAGGGTCTGGGCACTTTACCTTCTTTTTTAAAATCATCCCTAGATTCACTGCAGGTGGAAGCAGCCATTGGTAGGTGATGGTCAGTTTCTGAAAAATCCTAGGTTAAACAAGATCCAGGAAGATTTATTTATTTATTTATTTATTTATTTATTTATTTATTTATTTATTTATTTTATTTTTATACCGCCCGTCTTCCAGGGGAACTCTGGGTGGTTAACAGTAGGATTAAAACAACAATACAACACAGAATAAAGGTCAAATAAAAACAATACAATAATGAGGGAGAACCCTCAGCAAGAGGCGCCAAAAAGGCAAAGAAAACAACAACAGTAAATTAAAGGTCACCAAATGCCTCCCTATAATGCATGGTTTTAAGATACCTACTACCCTATAAAAATGCCTTCTTGGGGGATTCTGGAGGTTCAGTTCTGCCACCCAAATTGTTTTGGATGATGAGAAATTTCAGGGGGTTCGGCTATTGCAAAATGTCTGAGGGTGGGAGGCTGGCATGAAAGTCTATGTGATTTCCAAACTTGACCGAGAATGTTCTTGTTCCTCTCATTACTAAACGGCACCGCAGGGGTGCTGCAGCCAAATAAACTCTTGGTCACTTTTTTCTTCTGTCCAACACATAGATATATTCCTCAGATTTTCCTGCTATATAGGTATAACAGTGTGGGTTATTTTTAACATTGCAGTTTGTTCTGTTTTAGTCTCACTTGCTTTAATTGTTGTGAGCCACCTGGCATTCTTCACCAAGAGAAAGGCAGCCTAGAAGTGAAACAAACAAATAAATAAGTGCTTGTGATATCTGATCCAGCTTCAGATGTGGTTTCATTTAAAATGTATTTCAGCAAAATTTATTGGTCATATGGGTCTTCGACAAAAAAAAAAAAAAAGAAAAAGAAAAAGAAAAAGAAATCTGCATCACACCCACCCAGGATCATTCCTAGGTGCATGGAGTGTTGTCAATAAATATGATTTTACGGTGATAGTAGAAAACTTCATGTCCCCCCCATCAAACCTTTTCCCCTAGATGTCAATAGCTGAAGGTAGGCGAACCTTACCAGTCAATTCAATTCATATACAGGTTTGGTGGAATCCCCTATTCTCAGAGTTTCTGTCCATGTCAAACCAACTGTGTAGAAACACTTGAACATATTTTCTTCTACTGTCCACTTCATGATACACTCCGTAAGAAACATCTGTCCTCAGTCCTTGGCCAGATGCAGGGGTGGGAAGACTCTACTAGGCTTAAGTTTCTTCTCTCCACACATGTCACCTTCTTTTTGGAGGAGGTGGCAACTTTTGCTTCCAGAATTTTAGCAACTCAGCACCCTGGGCTCTCCTCTCCTCCCTCTTCTGTTTTCACTATTAGTTGATTATATCAGAACTATTGCCTGTTTGTTCCTAGTTTTGCTTTTGAACTGTACTATTAACTTGTCTGTTGTTTTAATGCCAATAAAGGTCTCTTAACAGTTAACAGTTAACATATACATTTTGTCAAATGGCATCCTATATCCTTAATTTAAAAAAAAATAAAAATAGTGTATTTCCATAGTTTGTGAGGAAACATTTAACTTCTGTGGTCTGTGTTTTTGCTCATCCTTTATGTGCATGATTTTAAAAGCTGCTTTTTTAACCATACACTTTTAAGCAGCACATTTCAGTGAGGTGGGATTGGGAAGGTTTGTCAGGCTACCCTAAATGTTACAACCAACTCACATCTTATCCTGATCATTTCTAAATAACAAGTTAAAATTAACTGCTTCATCTTCATCCTGCTCCCTCCTTAAGTAGTTTAAACTTACTTTTAACTGTTACATGCCAACAAAAACAGGTTGCTTAATTGATTTGACCTTTCACAGTATTTTTTTATTTTCAATCTTAGTTTCATTGTTCCATCTGGCACTTTAAAACGACATCTGGTTAACAGTACTTAACCAGCTGATCACTGTACAGTTATTTTTAAATGTAATGTATGCTTAAACAGATGTTATTTTTATAGATGTAGATCTAAACTGCACTTGTATACGTGCAATGTCTGCCTAAGTTCTTTCTGCATTCTTAATGCCGACTCCAAAAATTACAAGCCAGGATACTTATGAACTCCGCTATTATGTTGCTGCATCCCCCCAGCTTATTAGGTAAACATCAATTGTGTTATTTTCTCTCTGCTCCATGCACATAAATAAAACATGCCTATTTAACTGATAAAGGGAAGATCATTTTATACAACTGCCATGAGCAAGAATAAATAAATAAATAATTCAATAAATAATAAGAGCTCTCTTAAAACAAAACAAAACACACAAAAAAACATCTTTTTGTCCAGCAAGTCCAAGAAGGCAGATTTGTGTATATAATTTCACCAAAATTTACTATGCAAGCATGAAGGGCTGTGCAGAGTCCATGAAGAAATGCCTGCTATAGCTATCATATGAGGGAACCTCTGTGCTTATAGAACTCTGAAAAATATCCAGAAAGACATCCAGAATATGAAGTTTGCAGGTAGGTCAGATAAATTCTGCTAGGGCAACTATGTCTGCAAATAAGTTATTAGGTGTGCATCCACTGTCCCCAAACCAGGGTCCACCAACTCCCATTATTCCTCATTCTTGGCCGTGTTTTTAGGAATTGTTAGGATTTGTAGTCTAAGCGTCTGGTGAGCCCCAGGTTAAGGAAGACATATCTACACAATATACCTATCAGAGATATACTGTATGAATTCATCTGTTTTCTTTTCCTTCAATTTTATTTCCTTTTTTAGAATTATGTCCCATTGCTTCCTGATCAGACCAAAATAATCCTGGTTTCTGTCATAACAGCAGCAACACACATGATTGATTTTTTTAAAGTTTCATTGTGCAATGGATGTAGGGCAGGCTGCATATGGGCTTTTTTTTTAAAAAAAAAATCACACTTTCAAAACCTTTTCTAATCATAACCTTCACAACACGTCAACCTATGCATCTCTTTCTGTCTTTCACATTTCAGTTTTAAAAAATTTCAGTTCAAGACTCAACAAATGATCCTATTTCTGGTATATTTGAGAGCCACATGAATTCCATCGCCAGTCTGGTCCATTCAGTTCCCACATCTGTCTGCAGTTTCAAACAAAAACAACTCAGGAAAATGTGATATTTATTTTCTAATGAAATTTCTCTGAGAGGAACTTTGTATTCATTTTCCACCCAATGTATGTGTTTTTTGCATACAACATTCTCCAACATAGGCATTGTTGATCCTGGTTTTGGAAGTGAGAAGTGCACTGCAGTTTGAGGAAGCATGTAGCAGGAAGAATAATGACGTTCCCATCTACATGTTAATCAAAGACGTGCTATTTAGGGCATTTATACACGACCCCTAAGCTCCGCCGCAAATGGCTGCAAGCTCCGGACTTTAAAAATGTTTACCCACCAGCTCCGGAGTTTGCAGACAATTAAGTGCGACCCCGCCCACTTTAGCGCGACCAAACAGCAGTTTTCTTGTACCTGCTTTTTGATGGTGAAAAATTTTGATGCAGAGACTGCCTGAGCTCTCCTCGCTTCTTTCTGTTGTTTTTCTTTTGCCTCCGCCCCTTAAAGAGGAACCAGGAAGTAAACGGAGGTCGGAGCAACTTCCACCGGCACCAGAGGTAAGCCTTTTATTCTTTTGTCTCTGTCTAAGGCTTTTTTCCCTCCCCCCCTTACACAGACAGAACAAAGAAGTGCGGAGCGGGTGGGGACGGAGGAACAGCAACGAACCCTCAAGATCTCTGGTCCGAATTTAAGGGACCAGCGGATCTTAGGGGTCGTGTAAAAAGGCCCTTAGTTGGGTTTACTTACAAGTGTGGACCAAATAAAATTATCCACCATCTCTATTCCACTGTACAAAACCCGCATCACCACTCCATCCCTAACTTCTTTTTTTGCTTTTGCTTTTTTAAATCTCAAAGATACATCACTTTAGAAGGGAAAACCCATGTTCCTGCTTCTTCAAGTCTCTAGATTTCTATGACAGAAATATTCTCTTCCTTTTTTGTGTGCTTTTGAAATACAACCAAATGCCAGTGGAAGCAAACTTGTATAAACGTTAATGTGTGGTGGAAATTTTTGATATTTGTTTCCTGTTAAGAGCTGGATGGTTCTGTTTGGCTGTGTTGTTGTGTGTAAATTTGTCCTTAAATCAAGCAGGTTTTATGCAAAGATGAAATACACAAATGAGCAGTATTGTTTCATTTGATGAAAGCCAGTGGAGGTGAAGTTTGAATCCAAAAATTGGCGTGGTGGACTTTATAAATTTTGACATAGATTTCATGGAAATCACTTTCCAAAATTTCCATCACACATTCAAGTTTATTCAAGTTTGCTTCTGGTGGCATTTGGGTGTACACTCAAGTCCAACTTATTTATTCTGTCATTGGTTGACTGATTGAATGATGTGAGTTATATCCTATCTTTCTACCTTGGAGGACCATGATGCCCTACAACATACATTGAACTAGATGTTTGACTGAAAAACAAGCACACACTAATGGCTGGCATTCTTGTGATTAGTGTGATAAATTGCACTAGTATAGGCCCATTGAATCAGTGAGGATGTAGTGAGTCACTTCCTAATATATGTGGTCCAATGCAGTGAGGAGTGTGCAGAATTCTACACTGGAAAAACTAAACAGCCATTACACAGGAGGATGGGCCAACATAGGAAGGACAACAGCTCAGGACCAGAATCAGCTGTGTATCTCCATTTTAGGGACAAAGGGCACTCATTCAACGATGAGGGTGTACCCATATTAGACAGAGAAGATAGGTGGTTTGAGAGAGGGGTCAGGGAAGCTATTAGTGTGTTTATTGAATACTCTCTCAACAGAGGTGGGGGTCTTGGGCACAATCTGTCTGCAATTTATCAAGCTTCCCTTTCATCAATCCCCAGATAAATCAGAATTCAGAAGCACTTCACACCCCTACCAGCAAGACCATAGCTAATAACGACCCATACTTAATGGATGTTGGGAAAGGTTGCATAGGTGGGACTTTCATGCACCCTAGGCCATTATCTACCTAGGGAGCCTATTCAGATCATGGTCTACCTATGAACCTATTCAGTCTATTGTCCACCTAACGAGCCTATTCAGACCAGGGTGATGTGAAATCAAGATGAACTATAAAATGGAGGACTCACCACTAACTTTCTTCAAACTGATGAAACTGCTTGGATAAGTAATGGAACATTTCACTCTCTCAAGAAAAGAAGTCCAGTTGCCATGACTCAACTTCCAGATGACTAACAAAACCATCATTTAAATTTTACATCATTTAAAAACAATATCATTATCAGCAAAACTCTTGTATTTGAGAGAGCCCCCCAATCAGCAGCAAAAGACTTGATGAAATAAAATGTCTTTGTCAGTGAAAGGATATAAAGGAGGAGGGCAGCCTAGCATCTCCTGGAAGGGAGACCCAAAGCTTGGAAGCAGCCACCAAACTCCCCTGTGACGATGGTGAAACAGAGAGGAAAAGCTTCCGCTGAGGACCTTGAGTTCTTTGAAGACTCATATATTCCAAAATGATGTGATGTGGGTAATGGCAATGACTTTTTTGGGGAGGAGGAGGGATGTCTTTCCATGTTATTTCTTTTAATTGCTTCTTTACCTCTCAGAACGAAACTATAACAGCCACTCCATTCATGCTCTCTTTGAAAGATACCAGAAGGTTGCATGATCTATTTGATGGAACAATTGCAAAGGAACATAGTAGCATATCAGTTTTGCCTTCGGTTCCACTTGCCAGACTGGTGACTACATATGAGCGGCAGAGAAATTAGTAATGAAAGAGCCTTTGCTCCCATAATCGGCCACCCCCATTTATCATAATAAGCCTCCCCAGATTGAAACATTTAGAGGGGATAATAACTATCTGGTACATTTGTTTTCTCCTTTCTTCCTACTACTCTTTTTGCTTTGGGGATGGCTTTGTTGTTCTTTTCCAAGAGAGAGAGAAAAAGCTGTCTTGCAAATGTTGGCACCACTCCACACAGATTATTGGGTGCCAGCAGTGGAGGACAGTTACATTTCAGGAAAGCCAGAAAGCAAATCAGCATACATATTATAATACAGAGCACAAATAAATACAATTTTGATTAGCATCTGGTGGGTTTTGTAGTAAAGCTGGCTCAAAGGGTTTGTCTGTTGCCCCCTTGTTGCAAACCTAAAGGTAAAAGGAACAAGGCAGACAACAGATCACACCAGGGCCATCCTTTCTTCCAAATGTTCTGCCATGCCTTCCAAGAATGTTTCAAAGCCAACATTGACCAATTGCCAGGTTTTGTAATGTCTTAGCTTGTAACATGAAACTCAGCAATATACACAGTTTGCCTTGAAAACTAGGAGAGGGTTACTAACCCCAGAGCTCTCCCTGCAATTTTAATTTAATCTGGAGAACCAGATTATGGGTGATCGCTGCCGTGTGATAAGACCAGGGCCTGTGTGATGACAGAACTGTGGCTCAGTCATAAACCCCTTGCTTTGCAAACAATATGTTACAGGGTCCAGTCCCTAGTCTCTCCAAGTGAGATGAGGTCACCTGAAACCTTAAGGCACCCTCTGCCTCTCAGTATGGATGCTACTGGCATAGATGGACTACTGGTCGAAATCTGTTTGAGGAAGATTCCTCTGATCCTCCTATCATCCATTGCACTGATATTGTCAAATAAATGATGACTATGTTTTCTTCACCTTCCCATTTTTCAGGGTAATGATGCTGGGCTGGACTGCAGTGTTTTACAAATGCTAAATATGCTGCTATGAATTTTATATTTGTTTGGTTTTCTCTCTTTGGGATCCATAACCTTAAATCTGTTCAGGTGACTACATTTTTAATATAACTTTGCTCTTAGGTCTGTAATTGTATACTTGTTCAACTTCTTTTAGGTTTTGGAGAGGTTAATGGCGTATGTGGCATAACGTTAATTCCTCTTAAAAAAATCCTCTGTATGTAGTATGATTTTTTTTTTTAAAAAAGCCAAGTTTAACATAATATACAAGGCCATATCTTCCTGTTACACAAAGGAAGTGGCCACAATCTTCGAGGCTTATGTGTGTGTGCACGCAGGGAACTTTAAAGTACCATTCTCAAGGTTAAAAATTCCTGTTCTACATAATACCTCAGTAATTGATAGACATTTTCCCTCTCCAGAGTCCATTTTCTGTGAAAAACACCACATAACATCTGTTCATAAACAGGCCTTCTGTGAGAACACTGACACAGGTCTTGGGCTTCTGCTGGCTCAATTCCCCTGCCATATACAGATGGCATGGTGTATTTACACAGCTGAATTCCTTGTAATAGGAGCCTGCCTATATCTTCAGGTAGGACTGTAGGCAAATGTGGTTAAGCTAGTCTTACTCTTTTACATCAAGACTGACACAAAGACAAATTGTAGTAGCAGATTCTTATGTAAGGTTGGCTTCAAAATCACCTTCAAAAATCAGCACGTAATTCTACAGAGACAATGACATTTGATTGAGGTAACAAGACCTCCAAGTCTCACTTTAATATACTATATGATTGAGCACACAGAGAGCTATTCACAGTGACTGCACTCTGTACCCTTGCCCTTGTGAGGAACTCTGTTTTAATAGCCCAAATTAGCATTCAGTTAAAAACAATAAGGACTAAGACATAGAATGTGAAAACGAGGCAACAGTAGCCAATCTAGATAAAGTGTGACATTACAGCTTACTTTAATATATTGTTATATTACACTAATATCTCTAATATCTCATGGATATGAGATCCTTGTAGATCACCTTTCTTATATAACATGTAAAAAAGACATGAATAAGCCAGAGGTGCAGTCTGCTGATCATTCATTAACTAGCAAAAATGCTTATCAATTTGACTACTGTGATGTATTTGTGGAGGAATGGTTTGCAGGCTGTGAGAAGAACCCTTCGTATGTGAAAATATAGATACATAGAGTTATTGAATCATGTGACATCGAAAGGGCCTATAAGGCCATAGAGTCCAATCCTCTGCTCAATGCAGGGATACAAATAAAAAGATACCGGTCTAATGCTTGTCTACATTGCTCCTGAATGCCTTCAGTGTGGGACCACTCGCCACTTCTTGAGGTAATTGGCTTCATTGCTCTTAACAGTTAGGAATATATTCAACCAATATCTGGCTCCCTATAATTTCATCTCATTGTTGAAAGTCCTGGACTCACCAATAATTAAGAGAAGATATTGCCTTTCCTCTGTATGACAGCCTTTGTTCTAAAAATGTTTATTTATTTATTTATTTATTTTTATACCACCCGCCTTCCCGAAGGAACTCATCATATTAGCCCCTAGTTTTGTTTTTTCAATGCTATACATGCCCAGTTCTTCCAGTCTTTGCTCACAGGGCTTGGTTTCCTGTCCCCTAATCATCCTTGTTGCCCTACTCTGAACATGTTCCAGTTTGTCAGCATCTTTCTTTAAGGGCGCTGTCACACATCCCAGAAGAGCTGCTCTTTTTTTTTAAAAGGCTTCTTTTCTCCTGCCGCAAAGTGCTCCCATTCTCCTCACATCCGTGTCTGCTTTGCTATCTGTCGTTCAGAAGCCGTATTTTTATGTGATTTGTTAACTATGATTCCTAGGTTTGCAAGCCACTTATAAAGTCTTTTTTACTTCAAAATTAAAAGTCAGTGCGGGGGGAGGGGGAGGGAACAAACCAACCAGCTCCTGGGCGAGCGGTACTTGCAGCAGGTGGGCTTCCTGTCCGTCCCTTCCTCCCTCCCTCCCTCCCAGCCCCACCATCATGCACACACACAAACACAAGCAAGGGGCTTCTCACTTGCTCGAGAGACAGTGAATGAGCATGGGTGGTGATTTACAGCCTGCCCACATCCCTCTCTGTAGCGGCTCCAAATAATTGCCACCCACCCATCCAGATACCAGTTTCCTGCTTTTGTATCATGGCTAATTGAATCCTTCATTCCACTCAGTGATCCTACGCTTTGCAGGATTTTACTGATGCATGGTGTTTTCTCGATATACCACAATATAAAGGTTTTTATTTTTATTTTTTTAAAAAACCAAGACAGCACTGGAAAACCTGGAAGTAAAGTGATTAGAAGCAGCTCTTAAAGTCCACACGAGTAAGAATCATTTTAAAAGGCAGTTCCTAAGCTTAGCAGAAAAGTAGGAAACTCACCCACCCCAGCGGTGCTTCCAGGAAGATGTGCTTCAGGGGGCAGGGTGGAGGGTTTTTAAAAGAAAAGGCGCCTCTCCATTAGGACACAATTTTTAAAGGCGGCTTTTATCGCAACAAAATGTGCATTTTGGTGGTCATGAGATGGCACCCAGTGTTGTCCAGAGCTGGACTCAGGATTCAAGATGAGGCCTGTCCAGTGCCAACTAGAGGGAAACTAGTAACACTGGGATGTGAAGACTATACTTCTATTAATGCAGCCTAAAATAGCATTTGCCTTATTTGTAACTACATCACACTGTTGACTTATATTCAGCTTGTGATCTATGACAATTCAAGATCATTCTCACACATAGTATTGCTGAGCCAGGCGTCCCCCATCTTGTAACTGTGTGCTTGGCGCCTTTTCCCTAGGTGCAGTACTTTGCATTTATCCTTGATGTATTTCATTCAGTTGTTTTCAGCCCAGTGCTCAAGCCTATATAGATCATTGTAAATTTTGTTTCAGTGTTGAGGAGTATTAGCTATTCCACCAAGTTGTGTGTCATCTGAAAATTTGTTTAGCATTCCCTGCACTCCTGGTCCATTAATTAATAAAAATGATGAAGAGCACTGGGCCCACAACTGAATCCTGGTGGACCCCACTAGTTAACTCCTTCCACTCAGTACAATTCTGTAATCAGCTACATATCTACTTGACTGTTGTTCTATCCAGTCTACACCTGGTTAGCTTGCAAATCAGAATATCATGGGGCACTTTGTCAAGAGATTTGCTGCAGTCAAGTTACACTTTGTCTACAGCATTCCTTCTGTCTATCAGGGAAGTTACCCAATCAAGAAAAGCAATCAGCTGACTCTGGCAGGATTTCTTCTTGACAAACCTGTGTGAATCTGGCAGGATTTCTTCTTGACAAATCTGTGTTGGCTTTAGTTATTAGTGCATTGTTTTCTAGGTGCCTGCACAATTGCCACTTTATAATCTGTTCCAGAATTTCCCCTGGTATTGATGCCAGGCTGACTAGTCTATAGTTCCCCAATTTCTCTTTTTGGCCCTTTATGAAGATAGGGACAACATTAGCCCTTCTCCAGTCATCTGCTACCTTATCTATTTTCCATTATTTCAAGAAATAATGGGTCGCCACCCCTCAGGAGCCCATAAGACCTCCATTCGGAGTAGTGCCTTCCCGGTGGCTGAGCCGACACAGTGGAATCATCTCACAAGTGAGATAAGGACAAGTGAAATAAGGACTCACAAGTGAGATTAGGGGACAGGAAACCAAGCCCTGTGAGCAAAGACTGAGGGCCTTTTCACACGACCCCTAAGATCCGCTGGCCACTTAAATTCGGACCAGAGATCTTAGGGGTTTGTCGCTGTTCCTGCGTTCCCACCCCCTCCACACTCCTGGCTGCTGGCTGCGTGAGGGGAGGGAGGAAAAAAGGAAGAAAAGAATGCCGCTCACCTCGGTTCTGCCGTCCTGGCACTGCATTCAGATCTCTTAAAGGGGTGGGGTGGGGCAAAAAAAGAACAAACAGAAGCAAGGAGAGCCCGGCAGTCACTACTGTTATATCCGCATCAGGAATTTTCACCTCTGGAGAGCAGGTACCTGAAAAGTGCACTGGGACGCACTTAGGTGGGCGTGGTCGCACTTAATTATCTGTAAACTCTGGAGCTGGTGGGGAAACAATTTTAAGCTCTGGAATTTGGAGCCATTTGCGGCGGAGTTTAGGGGTCGTGTACAAATACCTTGAAAGAACTTAAAAACCTGGCTGTTCAAGGCCGTTTTTGGCAATCACTGAGGCTGCTTGATTGTTTTTTGGTTTATTCTCTGCCCTATGTGTTGGTTCACTGTCATTCTGCATTTGATTGGTTTTCCACCTTGTGCATTGTCTATCGTATACTGTGTATATTTTATAGCCCTTTTTATTATGTTGTTCACCACCAAGCGTTCCCTTTGGGAAAGTTGGGTGGTCTATAAATGTAAGTAAGTAAGTAAGTAAGTAAGTAAGTAAGTAAGTAAGTAAGTAAGTAAATAAATAAATAAATAAATAAATAAATAAATAAAAGTAATGGACAATGGCTCTGTGAGTTCTTCAGCCACTTCCTTCAAGCCTTTTGGATGCAGTTCCTCCTGCCCTGGATATTTGAACTCATTCAAGGTAATAAGGTATGCCTTGACTATTAGTTTGTCAGTCTCCAGCTGCAATGCTGTCAACTCCACTTGATCTTCACATTTCTCTGGAGGGCCATAGCCCGACCTTCGGGGAGAGACAGTGTTAAAATAGGAATTGAGCACTTCAGCCTCTTCTTTGTTGCCTGATATCATTTTTGTGATCTCCATCTCTCCAAACTGGGAGAATGGGCCGCAAAATAGCAAATGTGTTTCGATGTAGGAAAATGTAAAGCAATGCACAATGGGGCAAAAATTTCAAAACTATCTTTCAACTCATGGGCTCTGAGCTACCCGATCATAAAAGCATCAGTGTTTTCCATGTTACTTTCCACCCCTCATAATGGATTTTTCTTTTCTTTTTGTGTGCTCATTGTAGCTCTAATATTACCTTTTAATGTTCTAACATGCCTCTTCAAATTCCCTGTTCTTAACTTGAATATGTCTTAAATGTTCTGGGCTGTATATTGTCCCTCAGTATTGTAAGGGACCTTGAGTCCTTTTCCAAGGAGAAAGGTAGGGTATAAATATTCAAAATAAATAAATAAATATATAAATAAATTTCTTTGTGCAATCCTTATAAGTGAATATGGGAATGTGGAATTTTCAGTTGATTCTTAGTTTCACTGGCACAAGCAACCACAACCGAGGGCCCTCTGTTTTGAAGAGAATTTTGTCAGTGGATAACTGTATTTTCCTATTACTTTATAAAGAGTGTAAAATCATGTAAGGAACTGGTGAATTTAGGGGCCAATCAGGTATATATTGTTCTGTATCTTATTTTAGTTTCTTTATTTTTTTAAAGAAAATATAGATAACTGTACTATCAATTGCAGACCCAAATAAATTACTGGAAGTTGGGGAAAGAGGTTGCCAGGTCTGGGTGTGAGCCAATTCCTCCCCTAATATAAATACAGATTGTGAATGTCCATCCTCCCCCCCTTTTTAAATTCCCTTAAGAAAGCAAAACAAAAGGAGGGGGAAACCCTTCATTTTGTTTTTGCTTTTTAATAACCCCAAAATGATTAATACCTCAGCACACTTGTGCCCCTTTACCAGTGGAAGAGCTCTGCAAAAAGCATATTCCGCTCCCTCCCCCACCCGCTTTGATCCCCCAAGCGCTATCAAGAGGAGCTCAACAAAAGCGCTCTTTTTTTAAAAAAAAAAGAATTAAGTTATATTAACTCAGTAGTGGCCAAACTCTGGCCCTCCAGATGTTTTGGACCACAACTCCCAGAATTCCAAGCCTGTATTGCCAATGACAAAGGACTGTGGGAGTTGTGGTCCAAAACTTCTGGAGGACTGAAGTTTGGCCACCACTGTATTAACTCAATCAATGAAGCAATTGCCATCCGTATAAGTAAAATTAACAAAGAGCTTCCCCAATGGGAAGATTCTTTCCTTTGTTGTCCTAGCCTGAAAATGAAATGGCATGGAGCTCTCTGCAGCAATGCCATCTCCATGCTTGCAAGCAGCAAAGGAGGGAGCCATGCTAGCGGGCAAGCCTCTTAAAGGTTCCGGTAAGCCCGCCAAAAGATCACGTGGGCTGTTCCCTCTTCGCCTGTTCTGCTCTTTGATGCAAAATGTCCCAGCTGACCTTCTTAAATTCAGCATCCTTGTATCTGGCTACACTCTGTTTTTGTTTCCTTTAAAATAAAGGATCCTAGTAGGAGGAGTATGGTCACTCTTACTGCCATTTAGAGTTAGCGTTTCCATTATTGCCATTTTATCCACCAAGTCATCTCTATTGGTTAGAATCAAGTCAAGGATAGCTGTTCCTCTAGTTTCCTTTTCCAGTTTTTGTAAGAGAACATTATCAGCCAGGAGTTTCTTGGAAGGACCGTATTTGGCAGAATTTGCCTCCCAGCAGGTATCAGGATAACTGAACTCTCCCATCACTACTACATTGTGTCTCTTTGAAATCTTTGCATTTCTCCCCACAAACATTTCAACCACACCCTCTTCTTGACTGGGTGATCCCTATGGATTTTTATCCCTTCTTTTCTCCAACTAACATGGTCCCTCCCCCCATCCTAGCTACATTGATACAGATGCTCTCAATGGGATAGCAATCTCTTCCTCCTGTATTTCTGTGCATGAATGTGGGTTTCTTTTTTGGGGGTAGGGAGGACTCACTGCAACTCCACTTCCCTTTCAATTGTTTCTGTTCTTTTAGAAGACTTTATATACGTCAATTACTACATTCTAGTCACAGGAGTCATCCCACCAATTTTTAGTTATTCTTATTAAGTTATATTTGTCCTCCTGAAGTGAGCTTTCCAGTTCTTTTTGTTTGTTTTCCATACTCCTGGTGTTTGTATATAAACAACAGAGATAAGTAATTTGTGGCCTGCTTTTCTTTGTACATCCCTATGAATATTATTAGCTTCCTAGATGCCCTAAGCACATCCAATATTGCCTGATTTTGGAAGCTAAGCAGGTTTGGCCCTGGTTAGTACTTGAATGGGCGACCATCAGGGAATACCAGGTGCTGTAGTTGCCTGGAGTAGGAAGTGACAAACCACTTCAGTTTTCCTGCCAAGAAAACTCCATGGACATGGGGTCACGAAGATTTGGTCACGACTGTAATGACACAACATACACACATGGATATTATTAATGTTAATGCTATTACTGATTCCCATTAGAACTGTTTGGTCCATTCGTCTTATTGTGTGTAAGATTTCATCCAACTTTACCTCTATACTTGTTTCTTCCTCTCCCTTAAGATTGAGTTTAAAGTCCTCTTGATTAAGTTTTTTATGTTGTGGCCAAACATGTTCTTTCCAGTGCTTTTGAAGTACACATACAAGCCATTCCAGAAAGCTTAGGCCATGGTCCTAAAAACCAAAACTCTCATGTTAGGAATTAGAACTACAACAGGTACAAGGAAATTTATTGTATTTAAAAAGCATTTTTTTAAATATTGTAGTAAAAATTCAAAACTTTTAGCCAGATTAGCCCAGAAAAGAAGGGATAAAAATACGATAGGGAATATAAAAGATTCTGCAGGTAGGGTCTGTGCACAAATGAAAGACAAATTAAAAGCTATTCAAGTGTTTTATCAATCTCTATATACAGCAAAAAATAAGAGCAAGGAAGATATAAAAAATATATCACCAAAAAATTGAAGAGGGTTTTGGAAAAGGAAGATATGCTGGAAATGGAGAAACCCATTACAGATCAAGAGATAGGTGAGGTAATAGATATATTAAAGAATAATAAAACTCCTGGAGTGGATGGTCTGGGACCTGAATTTTATAAACTTCTCAAAACAATATTAGTACCCAAACTAAAAAAGCTATATAATAAAATAATGGAAGAACAAGTTCCAAAATCCTGGACCCACTCCTTAACCATCTTAATACCTAAACCTAATAAAAACTTAATGGACATTGGATCATATAGACCAATTTCCCTATTAAATCAGGATGCTAAGATTTTTACTGCAATTCTGGCCAAAAGAATGAATAATTTTGTAGCTAAATATATTAAAGATGATCAATGTGGTTTTATCAAGGGAAGACAAATGGCGAACATTTATAAGAAGAAATCTGAATGTTCTTCATGAAATGGGAAAAAGTAATACCAAAGCAGGCATGTTATCTTTAGATCTTTTTAAAGCTCTTGATTGTGTTCAATGGGCTACATTAAAAATCTTGTTAGAAAAATGGGGATTTGGAAAACATTTTTTAGGAGTAATAAATCAATTGTACTCAGAAGGTACTTCCTCAATAATAGTTAATGATGGAATGACTGAACAAATTATCCTAGGCTGGGGAATTAGACAAGGATGTCCTCTTTCTCCAGTTCTCTTTTGCATTGTTATAGAACTTTTGGCAAATGCAATAAGGGATGACGAATCCATTAAAGGTATTGGGAAAGATGGGGTAACCAAAATTAGTCTATTCGCGGATGATGCCCTACTGACAATCTTAGATCCAATAGAGAAAATTCAAAGAGTAAAAATTCATTTAGAAGAATTTGGGGAAATAACTGGATTATGTGTTAATTGGCAAAAATCAGAAAGTTTATTGTTTAATTATGGAAGAGAAGATCTTAAGATAATGGATAATTTTGGGCTGAAATGCGGTAAAAGTATTAAATATCTAGGATTAGAACTCTATAAGGAGTTTACCAAGACTAAGGAAAAATATTTTAAAACTAAAAGAAGAGATGAAAAATAGAATACAAAGCTATACTAAATTACTATTGCCGTTATACAAAACAATAGTAAGGCCCCACCTGGAGTATTGTGTACAATTCTGGTCACCGCATCTCAAGAAAGACATAGTGGAACTGGAAAAGGTGCAGAAGAGAGCGACTAAAATGATTACTGGGCTGGGGCACCTCCCTATTAAAACAATTGGGCCTCTTTAGTCTGGAAAAAAGCGCTTGAGGGGGAAAATTGAGACATACAAAATAATGCAGGGTATGAGTAAAAAAATCTTCTCCCTCTCTCAAAATACCAGAACTAGGGGACATACACTCAAATTGAGTGCTGGGAGAGTAAGAACTGACAAAAGAAAATATTTTTTCACCCAGCGCGTTGTAAGTCTATGGAACTCCCTGCCACAGGATGTGGTGATGGCATCTGGCCTGGATGCCTTCAAAAGGGGATTGGACAGATTCCTAGAGGAAAAGTCCATCACGGGTTACAAACCATGATGGAGATGTGTAATCTCTAGGCTTTAAACCAGGGTACTTCAAGGGCCAGATGCAGGGGAGTGGTATCAGGAGACTGATATCTAATGCGCTCCCAAACGCATCTGGTAGGGCCGCTGTGAGATACTAAATTGAACTCTTCTTATGTTCTTATGTTCTTATGTTCTTAAATTGAACTTATCTTGGTTTGGTAGAATAGCAATGATAAAAATGACGATACTGCCTAAAATTAAATTTATCTTTAGAATGTTACCTGTTCAGTTTGTAGAAAAGGATCTTAAAACTCTCAAAGACATGATAAATAGGTACTGTAATGGTGGGAAAAAATCAAGAATAAACAAAAGTTTGTGGTATAGATCCCAAAAAGAAGGAGGATTAGGTATACCCAATCTAAGAAATTATTATGTAGCTAATCAAATCAGTTGTTTGGGAGAAATCTTATTCAAACCAGAGAAGGTAATATGGTGGGAGCTGGAGTCATTAGACATAAAGGGGGAAATAAATAAATTCTTGTTCAGCGACTTTAAAAATAAGGTAGATATTGAGAATCCCCTTCTGAATGGTTTAATGACTACATGGAGAAAATATAGAAAAATCTTATCACTGAAGGGTTCCCCATTATGTTTAGTAACAGACTAAACAGAAAATTTTCCTACAAATTTGAAGCATTATTTAGGGTTATTTAAAGCTAAGAAAATAGCCAGATTAAAAGACTGGTTGGCCAAAATTAGAACATGAGAATCTTGAGATTATTATCGGTTAGGATAAAAGAAAATTATTTTAAATTGGTTTCTAGATGGTACGTGACGCCAATTAGGTTGAATACAATGAACACTGAATATTCTAAGATTTGCTGAAAATGTGAAAAAAAGATAGGTACATACATGCATCTCTGGTGGGAATGTGAAATAGTTCAAAAGTTTTGGGAAATGGTTTTTTTAGAGCTAAGTGAGATGATTCAAGTAGATATTGATTGTAATCCAGAGATAGCATTGTTATCATTGTCAACTAGTAAAGATTATGATGTCACAACCAAGGAACTAATAGCAAATCTTATGACAGCCGCCAGATTAATTATAGCAAGAAACTGGAAATCCAAACTAGACCTCAAGATGGAAGATTGGTATAACAAACTTTGGGATATAGCCATAAACGATAAATTGTCTTGTAGTTTAAAAGATAAACGAGGAAAAATGAAAAAAGACATTTTTACGACATTTGGGGAAAATCTATAGACTTTGTATTAGTAGAAGGGAAGGGGAAAGAACCGACAAATATTTCAAGACAGTTCTGGAGAAGAGGACTTTGAGAAGATTATTATAACAGATGCTGGAGTAATAAAGAAGAACTCACGGAAGAACTGGATGGTCCCGGGGGTGGGGTGGGATGCACTAGTATTGTTATTTGTCTGTTTGTCTCTAATTTTTTAAAAAAAATAAATAAATAAATAAAAACAAAAAACCCTCTCATGTTGACACTATCTTCATAGCCAGTCACTCACCCAAAGTATTTTCCTTTTCCTTTCTATTTTTTCTTTGAGTATTAGTTGGATGGATAAGAAAACTATCTGGACCCCAAAGTCATTTAGTTTCCTTTGTCACTCTTGGCTTTGAATCAGAATCTAATATTTACACTTTTTATGCCCACTATGAAGCAATTTTATCTATGAAGTTGCGATCAAATAACATTCATAAAGGCCATGATACTGGGCAGGAATACTAAGAAATTATAAGATGTGGGAGTTTGATGGAAGGTTCCAAAGCAAACTGACACTGATTAGAGAAAGGACACACACACACACACACACACACACACACACACACACACACACACACACAGAGAGAGAGAGAGAGAGAGAGAGAGAGAGATATGCCTTTTCAGCCAGCTGATCAGACACACAGGCAGACAAAGACTGTCTGAACTCCTCCCAGAAGGCTTGTTTCATTCATCTTAATGAAAACATTGCTTGTAATAGGAAGCAGGTGCCCTTTTGCCCTTTTAGCCCTGCCTCAAAGCAAAGGTGAAGGGGAAATAGAAGGTCACTTCCTTCCAGATATGCCAATGTGGCAAAAGTCAGGAGAGTGTGCTCTCACTGAAGCTTCCTCTGAAAAACATATCCTGCAAAGAAAAGTTCCCACAATAAGTAAGGTGAGCTTTCACATTCTCCATAACTTTTCTTCAGTCAGATGATATGAAAACTGGGCCAGATGTGATTCCCATGTTTCTTGATCTCAAATTCAAAAGTACATGAAAAGTCCCTTATTTGCATCTCATTAGTGATCCAGTAAACATATCACCTAATGCAGAAGTGAGCTTCTATTTACATTTTCTATTTATTGTGGATGGGGCATTCCCTTAAGCCTACAAGCTACTTCATTTGCAGGTAACAGAATTAGGCATTCAGTGGAACCAGGGGATCATGCAATTCATCACTATCTGTCAGGAGCAGGTGTCACTTAAATACTTTGTGTGGCCTCAAATGAATGAGACAGCCAGCCAGCCTTCCAGCTTTGAAGTTGAAAAAACAGGTGGCATCAACCACCCCCTTAATGCAAAGTCAGGAGAAAGTTTGGAGATTATTTAGTAGATGTGGAATCATGGTGTCCTGTGTAGTAATGTTCTACTTGCAAAAGTAGTTTGATAAGAACCCTCTCTCAAGGGAACCTAGAGACATCCCTTGCCATTGCATGGGTAGAGGAAAAAATGAGCTAGATGGATCAATGATCTCATTCAAGATAGTTCACATTAATTCTATGCCATAATAATATCCCAATCCAATTTATTTTAGAAGCAAACAAAAATTCATGAACACTCTTATTCTTCTTTTATAATTGGTAGAAATCTTATTGACAATAAGTGCTTCCCAATTTTACACCCAGTTCATGAGTTGTGTTCTTTGTAGCAGCTTATTTTGCACAAATGATGTTTCAAATGCCTTTGACACATTTTTGTTTCTTCTGTTTCTATTGAAGTTCTTTTTAATTACAAACCAACATTTTATTTGAAGAGCACACCTTAGATTTCTCTCTTAAGTTTTGTTTGATTATACCTGTTTGTACTTAGAATCCAATACATCTTTGCTTGCATTACACAGAGGAAACCAGGCATCTCAAGGTAAAATTAAGAAACATTCATCCCAGAATCCCTGGAGAGTTATGGCCAGTCAAATTTGCTAATTCTGGGCTAGACAAAGTGACTTGGGGTGCAATTGAACTATGAAAATGAATCAGGAGATGGATCTATGTTCTTTAATTTTGTTTAAAGTCACATGGCAGTCACGTGATTTTAGGATATGTCTGTGCATCTTCTTGGGGAAACTGTTATACTGTTTTTAAACTGGCTTGCATATTGGCTGAGTGGGCTGAATTGGCTTTTAAAATCATTGCATTTGAGGCTTTGTCCTGCTTTGTAACACTCATGCATTGGCTACCTCTCACAGCCACTAGTTATTTCCGCACTGGTGTGGCATATTTAAATTATTTCAAACTGGAATTGTGTAACCATATTGGACTGCAAGGTTTCCCTGCAGACCAACAGGCATGCATACACACAAGAGGAGGAACATGAGGAGAGGGAATGATAGAAGTGTACCAGTGAGTGGTAAAAAGGAATTGACCAGAGAACTGACAGGATCAGCAGCTTCTAGTCTTGCCAGGAAATGAGTGTTTTGACCCACTCAGCCTTTCTGATTCCTTCTGGCTTTGTTTGCATGCAGGAGGAATAAAGGTGAGGGGAGTGAACACAAAGATGCAGCCAAGCACTCATTCCTGTTACAACATGCCTCTCACTCACTACTGCAGGTATCACTTTTAATATTTTTATTTCATTTAAAGTGGTATAGTCCTAGATCAATATTGCAAATAAAATAAGTAAAACAGATCAGACTACAAGGGTTCCTGCAACCTGAACCCTGTGATCCTGGCATCCATTACTTGACAAACCCCACAGACATAATTGACGTCCACAAAGCCATTCACATATGCTAAAACAATTCAAAATAAAATGATTTTACAAGTTAGTAAAACAAAACAAATAAGGAGGCATGGTGGCTCAGCGGGCTACAGCACTGAAAACTCTTGGCTACAAAGTTGGCAATTTAGCAGTTCGAATCCCGGGTGCAATGCAGTGGAGTGAGCTCCCACTGTTAACCGTAGCTCCTGCGAACATAGCAGTTTGAAAGCATGGAAATGCAAATAGATAAATAGGTACCGCCATAAAAAGTGGGAAGGTCAAACAGTGTTTCCTTGCAGTCATGCCAGTCACATGGCCATGGACTTCCACAACACTGGCTCTTTGGCTTGAATATGGAGATGAGCACTGCCCCTTGAGTCGGACACAACTAACATGCATGTGCGGGGTGGGGAACCTTTACCTTTTACTTTTTAAAAACAAATGATCTTGTTGTGGTTGAGTAAAATAACTTTCACTCTACCAACCAACCGAAAAAAAATGCTTCCAGAGCCAAATCAATCTAAACTTCTCTATGCATTGTGAAGTCAGAATTTTAAAAATCGATTTCAAACATCCTGACCCCCATTCAAAAATATTTTGTTTCCACCGTAGAACTACAGCCCCTATTTCCAATTTTTTTCTTTTGGTTTTAACTGAAGCCCAAACCTATCCCCAAACGAAAGGAGTTTCGAACGGATTTGGGACAGGTCTGGGGCTCCCCTAAAGCAGGGTAAGTTTAAGTCTAGAATGCTGACACTATAGAAACGAAATGCTGTCTTCAAGAATTCATATATTTCTTTCTCAGATGGCAATGTCCATATAAGGACAGGGAGGAAAACTGCAGGGGAGAGGTGTAGTTTTTGCCATTAACAGCTCTAGTTTCTAGTCACTTTGGAAACTTGAGAAGTAACTTATCATATTGCTCCCTGTGAATGCCACCCCAAATTTCTGTTACCAAATTAAGACATGCTACTGGCTTCATTATTAATTCCCTTTCTTCTTACTTTCCCATTATTTAGTTCCTTTTCAAAGTCACATGGACTCTCAACACCAGCAGGACAAGACAGCAACCACTAGGTAATATTCCTTTTCTTTAATCTGTTCCCAATTGGCTATACTTAGTGGGTTTACTAAATTTTATCCTGATCCCCAAATAGAGCACATGGGTTTTCTGCATCAACCCTTCTCCCCACCCCAATTTCTCTAGCCAAACAAGGACTTGTATATTTGGAAGAGCCAAATGGAGATGAGGTGAAAGTAGGTGTGTATGACCTATGTCTTTTTGTTTGAACAGCTCTGCATCTTGACTTCAGATGCAACTTTTTACAACAGCCCTGAAGAGAGAGGTGTCTGGCGTATATCATCTTGCAAAGAACTTTATATCTAGGAATAATTTCTTGGCAAACCACATCTTTTGCCATGTTTGGACTTTTGGTACATGCTTTGAAAAAGAGGGTATTGCCATCAAAAGCTTGCAATGATATTTTGTTATTTTATTAGTGGTCTATAAAGGTATCACCTATAGCCTAGTCTTGCATTTGTATTTTGTAATGGCCACATGCCCCCCTCCTATGGTTTCTTTTTTACTTCTCTAAAATAAGATATCCAATGATATGGGATCTGGAAGAAAATCCACTGAGAATTCCTTTTAAAAAACATGTTAAACTCATTCATGAAACAAGCAATGCTGTGGCTAGTTAATTTTCTGGGAGAGGGTCACTGTTATGTCCATATTACTCCCATTGGAGGTAATCAGATGTGTAGATAGGGTTTTCAGCGCCCGGGGACAAAGTCAGTTTTCATGCCCCCTAAACCATGGGGAGGGGCTAAGGCACCACGGAGAAGGCAGCAGCACAATTTGGCAGCAATTTGGTCCCCCAGATGCTGTGCCTTGGGACAGATGCTCCCCCTGTCCCTCCTAGCTATGCCACATGAGTTAATGCCATACTGACACATTCCTTCCATGCACTACTTCTCACCAAGGCAAAAAAAAAGCTTTATGCAGTGTCACTTTGAAAACACTTAAGAAGAAGAAGAAGAAGAAGAAGAAGAAGAAGAAGAAGAAGAAGAAGAAGAAGAAGAAGAAGAAACATGTCTAACCCTCTGGCCAGTGAGTAGAGACATTTATTTCTCTAGTGCTGCCTGTGGGAATAGCATTTAGTTCTCTCGTAGCATTATTCCCATTGGGCTGTTCATGGCAAATGAAAAGGAAAAGTGCTATAATGTTGCCAAAGATCCTGCATTTTTATCAGACAAACAAGAGGCATGAAATTGCAATTTAACAGGCAAGCTTTCCATAACAATAGAACCCCTTATTGTTTTGCCCTTTTCTGCTCAGCTTTAATTCTAGAGTTGGCAATTCTCCCTTTGTAAGATTTAGCCTCCAGTCCCCTTATCATCTTTGTTGTTTTTCTCTACACTTTTTCTAGGGACTCTGTGTCTTGCTTGTAATGTGGTAACCAGAACTGTATACTGTATTCCAAATGTGGCCTCACTAGGGCAGTAGAGAGTAGAGATGGGCACGACTTAGCGGAATTCCCGTTTCCGTTTCCGTTACTCGTTTCTGTTACGCAACGGAAACGGTAACGGGAATTACTCCGCCAGAACTCGAACTCGAACCGACTAAAGAATAATTGGGTCTGATTTGTCGTGGGCGATCCCGCGATGCCAAGCGGCACAGAAAAAAAGTTTTTAAAAGTTAAAAAAAACCCGATTCCCGGCCCGAAAACCAGGCGAAAACTGTCTGAGGGCACCTACCAGGCCAGAAGGGTGTTTTATTGGGGGGGGGTTCCCCGCCCCCCTCTCCTTGGCTAGTGCTACTGCTGCGCTGCTGGTACCAGGCGGGGGGGCATCATCTCGTCTGCCTTTGCCATGCGGTGTGTGGGCGGGGGGATCCAAAATGGCGACCGCAATATTTTTTTTGAAATCATGGTCCAAAAACCCACCAAAGCACCACAGAAACATGCGGAAATTAGCTATTTTAAATGCTTGAATTTTTACAGTACCAGCAGTGGGTTTGTCTTGCCAAAATACGTCTCCGTTGATTTTATTTTATTTTATTTTATTTTATTTTTAATATTTTTATTAAATTTTAAACTACATACAAACGACATAAGAAAATGAAAATAAAAAAAACTACAACAAACAATATAAGTGCACCCCCATCCCACGGGCCCATCCATGCATTCTTATTCGTTGCTCCATCTTCTATTCTTCTAGTAATCTTCTTAAAGTTCTCTTCTCCAGAATTGTTGTGAGATATTCGTGGACTCTTTCCCTTTTCCTTTGACTAATACATAATCTAAAAATTTACCCCAGATATCGTAGAAAATGTCTTTTTTCATTTCTCCTCGTTTAACCTTTAAACTGCAGGACAGTTTATCGTTTATAGCTATATCCCAAAGTTCATTATACCAGTCTTCCATCTTGAATTCTAGTTTTGACTTCCAATTTTTTGCTATAATTAATCTAGCAGCTGTCATAAAAATTTGCTATTAGTTCCTTTGTTGTAACATCATAATCTTTACTTGTTAACAATGATAATAATGCTATCTCTGGATTACAATCTATATCCATCTTAATCATATTACTTAGCTCTAAAAACACTTTTTTCCATAACCTTTGGACTATTTCACATTCCCACCAAAGATGCAAGTAAGTACCAAGCTCTTTTTCACATTTCCAACATATCTTAGAGTAAGCAGGATTCATTCTATTTAGTCTAACTGGGGTTAAATACCACCTAGAAACCAATTTAAAGTAGTTTTCTTTTATCCTGACCGATAATGATCTCAAAATTCTCATATTCCAAATTTTCTTCCAGTCTTCTTTCTCTATCTGTACATTAAGATCTTGGTTCCAAACTTCTCTCAAGGTGTTTAACTCCTTCATTTCTAATAATTCCCCTAGTATTTTATATATTTTACGTGTTATTCCTTTCTCTGAATTTTCCTTTTCAGACTCAAGCAATAGTAGGAAATATTCAAATTTTGTGCATTCTCTGATTTGATTATTTCTTTTTCCCCAGTCCTTCATCCATTTTCCTAGTTGAATATAATTTAACCATGTTAAATCACTGGGTTGCAAAATGTTTTTTATATCCTGAATTGTTTTAATCTTGAGCATCCAATCCTTTAGTCTAGCTATTTTCTTAATTTTAAATAACTCCAAATAATGCTTCAAGTTGACTGGAAAGCTTTCCAAGTCAGTAACTAAAGCCAGTGGGGATCCCTTCGGAGATAAGATTTTTCTATATGTTCTCCATGTGACAATTAGACTATTCAATAGGGGGTTGTCAATCTTTACTTTGTTTTTAACTTCCGTGAATAAAAATGTGTTTATTTCCCCCTTTATATCCAAACACTCTTGCTCCCACCATATTAGCTTCTGTGGTTTAAAAAGAATTTCCCCCAAAGAACTGAGTTGATTGGCTATATAGTAATTTTTTATATTGGGTATACCTATTCCTCCTTCTTTCTGAGATCTATACCATAGACTTTTATTTATTCTTGATTTTTCCCTGCATCACAAAACCTATTTATCATGTCTTGGAGAGTTTTAATTTCCTTTTCTAAAAACTGAACCGGTAACATTTTAAAAATAAAGTTAATTTTTGGAAGTATTTTCATTTTTATCAATGCAATTCTGCCAAACCACGATAATTTTAGTTTAGAGTAGGATAATAATTTGTTTTTCATCTCTTCTTCTAATTTCGAAATATTTCTTTCTTTAGTTTTAGTAAATTCTTTATGGAGTTCTAATCCTAGATATTTAATGCTTTTTCCCGGTTTAAGGCCGGATTTTTCAATCATCTTTAAGTCATGTTTTCCATAATTAAACAATAAACTCTCTGATTTTTGCCAGTTTACACATAATCCTGTTATTTCTCCAAATTCTTCTAAATGAGTTTTTACTCTTTGAATATTCTCTATTGGGTTTACAATAGTCAAAAGAGCATCGTCCGCGAATAAACTGATTTTAGTTGCCCCATCTTTCCCTATACCTTTAATAGATTTATCGTCCCTTGGCTTATAGCATTTGCCAGGAGCTCTATAACAATACAAAAGAGGACTGGAGAAAGAGGACATCCTTGCCTAGTTCCCCGGCCTAGGGTGATTTGTTCAGTCAATCCATCATTAACTATTATTGAGGAAGTGCCCCTTGAATATAGTTGATTTATTACTCCCAAAAAGGATTTCCCAAATCCCCATTTTTTAAACAATATTTTTAATGTGGGCCATTGAACACAATCAAAAGCTTTAAAAAGATCTAGAGATAACATCCCAGCTTTAGTAGTACTCTTTCCCATTTCATAAAGAACATTCAAATTCCTTCTAATAATATTTGCCATTTGTCTACCTTTGATAAAACCACATTGATCCTCTTTAATATATTTAGCTATAAATTTATTCATTCTTTTAGCCAGAATTGCTGTGAAAATCTTGGCATCTTGATTTAATAAGGATATTGGTCTGTATGACCCAATATCCATTAAATTTTTATTAGGTTTTGGAATTAAAATAGTTAAAGAATGGGTCCAAGATCTCGGAATTTGTTCTCCATCCAAAATTTCATTATATAGCTTCTTTAATTTAGGTATTAATACTGCTTTAAAAAGTTTGTAAAATTCAGGTCCCAGAGCGTCCACTCCGGGCGTTTTATTATTCTTTAATTTGTCTATTACCTCGCTTATCTCTTGGTCTGTAAGAGGCTTTTCCATTTCCAGCATATCTTCCTGTTCCAAGACCCTCTTTAAATTCTTAGTGATGTACCTTTCTATATCCTCCTTAGGTTTATTTTTTGCAGTATATAACAGCTGATAAAACTCTTGTATAGCTATCAACTTTTCCTTCATTTGTGTGCATGTCTTGCCAGAGGAGTCTTTTATAATCCCTATTGTATTCTTGTCTTGTCTTTTCTGTGCTAATCTGGCTAAAAGTTTTAAGTTCTTATTGCTGTATTCAAAAAAATTTCTTTTTAGGTACAGAAGATTCCTTTGTGTTTGTTGTAAATCTAGATCTTCTAACTCTTTTTTTCTTGCTTCAATCAACCTCAGTATCTTATTATCCTTAGTAAGAAAGAATTGGGATTCTAAATCTGCTATTAATTTTTCTAATTTTCTTTTATTGAGTTCTTCCTGTTTTTTAGTTTTAATATTTTCTTTTATGATAAGGCCTCTAGCTACCACTTTCAGGGTGTCCCATATGATTGGCGTTTGGCTACCTGCCTTTTTGTTTATATCCCAAGTTTCCAACCAATCTTTTTTAACCTTTTCCAGCACTTCTGGATGTTGAAATATTTTTAAATTCATTCTCCACCTTTTAGCTTCTCTATAATTTTTATTTGTTGCTAAATCAATCGACATTAAAGCATGGTCAGATGTTTTTATGATCTCAATCTCGGTATTATTTACCTTGGGTATTAGGCTTTGTGAAACAAACACAAAATCTATCCTAGAATAGGTTTTGTGTACTGGTGAGTAGAAGGTGTATTTTGTTTCATCTCCTTTCAGTTCTCTCCAGACATCCTTCAATCCTGTTGTATTTATAAACTTTGCTAGAGTTGTGTGTCTTGTCCTCCACTCTTCCTTTTTACAGACCGGTTTATCTTTAATTTTATCTAAGACCATATTAAAATCCCCTGCCATTATTAAATACCCCCTTTTAACCAATTCAATATGATCCCAAAGGAGATTGTAAAAACGGCCTTGGTTAACGTTTGGTGCATACAGATTTACCAAAGTGTAATAATCTTTCCCCATTAGAACTTGCAATATTATATATCTACCTTCTGAATCTTTTACCACATTTTCAACAACACATTCACAATTCCTTGAGATTATAATGGCAACCCCTCTTGCTTTAGATGTGCCAAAGCTTTTTTCATATATATCAACATTTGGAATTTTTAATTCATTAATACCATCTCTTGTTTGATGAGTCTCTTGCAAAAAGGCAATATCTATTTTGTGCCTTTTGATCATCGCTTCAATTCTGTTTCTCTTCGAAAATGACCCCAGACCTTTTACATTCAACGTTGCTAATTTTATAAACTTTCCCATAACCTAGTTCTTTTGGTTTCAATATTCTGGAATGGTCCCGTTGTGCATGCAAAAGTAAAAACACCATCAATTAATAAAAAATAAACTAAAATAAATCTAATCCTCCACCCTAAAAAATTATTCTTTTCTCCCACCCCACCAGCTATCATACTGTTTAGCATGTGCATCAAGGGGATGGGAGGGAGGAGGTCCGTCCACAGACATTAGCCAGCCTAGATCTCATTAGCTCTTAAGTAGCATGTTACTGTAAATTCTATATATTTATTGTACCCCCTCTAAACCACCCTCTCACCACCACCACCCCCTCAAAAAAAAAAGGAAGGGGGGAGAGGAGGGCAGAAGGGAAGGAAAGGGATAATTAAAAAAAGGAAAGGAGAGGGAAAAACACACACCCCAAAAACAAAAATTAAAATTGAAAAAAGGGGGGGAGGGGGAAGGGAAGTGGAAGGGAAAAGGGGGAGAAGGGTAAAAGAAGAGAAACAAAGGGGATGATAGGAGGTGAGAGAGGGGGAAGGAGAGAGGAGTAAACTAAATGAGTTTCAAATATTCTTCATCTTCATCGAAGATTCCTGGAGCCGGAGTAAAAAGAAAAAAATTCACTCTCCTGATGTTGCCACTGAAGTTCCCAGGGGAGGACAGGCAGAAACTGAGTTGTCTTGTATGTTCCATGCTTCAAGAAGATGCTGGCCTTCTTCTAGAGAGTAAATAGTGTGTTGAACAGAGCCTTTCCAAACTTTCAAAAATAGGGGGTGGCCCCAAGAATAGCGATAGTTGTTCTTCCTTAATATGATTGTGACTGGTCTCATCGATTTACGCCAATCAGCAGTTTCTTTGGAGAAATCTTGAAAAACTTGCACAGTTGCATCTCCTCTCTTAAGAATATTAGGATTGGCTCTAACTGAAGACATAAGACTCTCTTTATTTACATAAGAAGCAAATCTTACTATCACTGGTTTTGGGGCCCCATCTCTTGACTTGCCCAGATAATGAACTCTCTCTAAATCATCGTCCTCTAATTGTTTGGGCAGGAAGGAGTTAAGCCAGGTTAAAACTTCCTGTTTTAATGATGCCCCCTTCTTTTGAATAGCAAAATTAATCAGTTTGACGTTCTGTCTCCGAGAGTAATCTTCAATGTAGGTTAGTTTCTTATTAGTTTTGAGTAAAGCCTGCTTCTGAGAGTTAATTTGAGTTTCGTTTTCCATTACACGTATCTCCAGATTTTTAAATTCTCCTCCCAAATTATCAAGCTGCTGGCCATTTAGCTTTATTTCATGTGATAAATCTTGTTTAGTGCCTTGGAGTTCCTTTGAAAGGCCATCCATTCTACGTATCACGTCCTGTTGTTTAGCACTCATGATGCTAGCCAGCTCCGTCCTCATCAAACGCAGTTCCTTCATGAAGTCTTGATCTGCGGGGGGAGTAGTAGTCTCTCTCTTTCCCTTCTCAGATCCTGTCGCCATTTTTAGCCCTCCGTCGTCTGGGGGCTGCTCAATACGCTGTAGAGCTGGGCGATTGTGTACTGTATCAGATAATTTCCTAGTCCAACCTTTTGGCTGGAGTTTCTTTTTTGCTTTCTTACCCGGCATATAATTAGTCAAAAGGCAGGCATAAGAAAGTCTAACTGTTTGTAATCATCTGGTAACTTTCCAAGCAGCCGGCATGCAGTTTTTCTAAGCAGCCAGCAGCCAGCAGAATCAAGCAGGCAAAACCGAATGTAGCTTCTTTGCTTATAAATCAAGTTTATCTACTCTTCAAAAACACATATATTGTTTCTCCTGTCACCCCGAGTAATTTATTGATACATTACTCACGGCACCACAGTAGTTTTAAAGCTCTTTTCAGATCGTGGCACAGATCTCTAAGATCAGGCTGCCGGCATGTCTTGGTGGGCGGGACTTTATTTTTTTACACCTGCGCATTCGCAATGATGGGCTCGCCCATGGGAGTGGACCATGCAAATTTTTGGAGTCATTCCACCAATCGCATGGCCAGGTTTTGGAGATTGTACCAGGCTGGGAGGGCGCATCCATTTGCCATGCAGTGCGGGGGGATCTAAAATGGCGACCGCAATATTTTTTTTAAATCGTGGTCCAAAACCCCACCAAAGCACCACAGAAACATGCGAAAATTAGCTATTTTAAATGCTTGAATTTTTACAGTAGCAGCAGTGGGTTTTTCTTGCAAAAAAAAAAACATCTCCGTTGATTTTATTTTATTTTATTTTATTTTATTACAACTGCACATTCGCAATGATGGGCTCGCCCATGGGAGTGGACCATGCACATTTTCCACCAATCGCATGGCCACTTGGCCAGGTTGACCACAGAGACTTCTGGGATGTGCCAATCAGGCATAAACAGCCCACTAACCGTAGCCCGAACCCGAACCCTAAGCCTAACCCATACGCCAGTACACTGTCCTTCTAAGTGGATCAGAGAGGCACCCAGAGGTGCACCCCAATACTCACCCTAACCTCACCGGTAACTAGCCTAACCCTAGCCCTTGCGCTAACCCGTCTTAACCCTAAGCCAGATCTACTTGCATTGCACTACACACAAGTACATTTCCCTTGGAGCGGGTGCAAAGAGTCTGCCAGTCCGTCACTTGTGGCTCTGGCTGACTCCTGCAGCAGCATTTGTGTGCCATGCAAACCATGCCTGCAAGTGCTGCCTGACTGTGTCTCACCGACTGTTGCAGGGGTGCCTCTGCCAGTCTGCTGCATCTGCAATATGCATATCCATAGCATATGGCTATGCATGCCCTTTTGTAGCAGCGCTGGCGGGTGAGGATAGGAGGCACCCACCACAGAGAGGTGCCTCCAGGAGCCCGCTACCCCCCCCAAAACCAGTACTAACGACAAACGAAAAAACGAAAAATGAAACGACAAATTTTTGCGAAATTTCTCAAAAAACGGAAACGAGCCGAAACGGGCTGCCTCCGACACACGACAACTCGAAAACGTCATTTTCCCTAGTCGTGCCCATATCTAGTAGAGAGTGGTACTATCACTTTCCATGATCTTGATGTTATCTACCTCTTGATATGCAACCTAGTGCTGTGTTTGCTTTTTTGCCAGGTGGCTGTCTCATCCTTAGGCTGTGGTCCAACAGGACACCTAAATCCCTCTCACAGGTACTACTGTTCAGTCAGATACCACCTATCTTGTACCTATGCATCTGGTTTCTCCTGCCTAAATGCAGGAGCTTACTTTTCCTCACCATTTTTGCCACTGTTGAACACCTTGGGGTATGCAACTCTTTGGCCTGGTTTATTCTTACCTGCTTCCTATTTAATTGGCCACAGTCAAAAAAGAGACAAATCAAAAATACTTCACGCCTCCACCACCAAGGCCATAGCTAAGGACCCATACTTGATGGGTTTCAGCGCTTTAGGCCATTGTTCACATAAAGGCCTATTGAGACTACTGTCTACCTAACGAGCCTGTTCAGGCCATTGTTCATCTTATAAGCCTAGGGTGACAAGTGGTCAAAGTGAACTATAAAATGGAGGACTTGCAACTAGCTTTCTTCAGACTGACGGAGCTGTTTGGGTGAGCAGTGAAACGTTTCAATCTCTCAAGAAAAGGAAGTCCAGTTGCCATGTCTCAACTTCCAGATACCATAGGATTACAGAATAACTGAGTTGGAAGGGGATGATAAGGCCATTGAGTCTAACCCCCTGCTCAAGGCAGGAGTCTAAGTAAAAGCAGATCTGACAGACAGTTGTCCAATTCCCTCTGGGATGCTTGCGGCACTGGGGCACTCACAGCTTGCCGAGGTAATTGGTCCCGCCATCATACTGCACTAATAGTTGATAGGTTTTTCTTGATATTCAGCCTAACTGGCTTCCTGTACTTTGAGCACATTATAATGCGTCCTGCACCCAGGGATGATTGAGAACAGATCCTGCACCTGCAACTTTCAAATATTTGAAAAATGCTACCATATCTCTCCTTCACCATATTGCTGAGCCTCATATTCAGCATATAGATGGGACTTCTCCCAAAAGATCCAGATGATCTCTCACAAAGTAGAGTAGGACTATGTATTGACGGGATTCATGGTTTCCCTTAGCCACAGTCTGCCACAGCTCTATGTACGATATACAAGGGGCCTCTCTTGTGGTCTTTCTCCCATCCCCCTTTTTCCTTTGTCCCACTGCAGAGCAGGACTGCCCCATCTCTGCTGTCTTTTCAGAAACAGGCAAAGACTTTTCACTTCAGGCAAGCTTCCACTGAATTAGGGACTACCTAGTATATGTCTTTTATACAAATCTTCCATATGTGCCTACACAGACTTTTTATTTTTGACGTCATTTGAATACATGCTTGTGACACACATGCATATAGAGAGGAGGAAGGAGGTCCTACTATCTATACTGAATATGGTGAACAACAAGATCAAACTCTGTGGAACACTACAGGCCAATGACCATGGGGTGAGGTGGGATTCCCTCATCCTGTGGAGCTGACATGGCAGCAGATATTAGAAGTACCTTAGGGAAAACAAAATGCTGTTTTGATATAAAATGGGAAACAGCGTTTTGTTACGAAATGAACTGAAATGCCATTTTTTACCTTTTAAAATGAACTGTTTCATTACTCTGTAAAATGGCTCCCCTGGGTCCTAGAGGCACCAAATTTGATGCCTCTGGGACCCAGGAAAGCAATTATATAGGGTAACAAAACAGTTCATTACTGTTTCATTTCATTACAATTTTTTTTACAAAAAATTAATTTAAAAACAAAACAAAACAAAATGCAGGGGAAAGCAAAATGAAACGAAATGAAATTTTATTTTTTTGTATTGTGCCCATCCCTAATTAGGAGCACTGCAAGCTAGTCATGTTTGGTCTCCAGTGTTCAAATGAGGCTGTCTGAAAGGGGATTTCAAACAGGTCCAGAAAAAAGTGATTTTCCTAATCATTGTACTAACGGTCTATATTGGAAGTGGTAGTGTTTTGCTTCATTGGTCACTTTAAATTATGTGTAATCTCCGAGCTTAAAAACAGGTGCAGGGGAGTGATATCAGGAGAAAAATATCTAGTCTTGTGTGCTCCCAAAGGCATTTGGCAGGGCCACTGTGAGATAGAGGAAGCTGGACTAGAGGGGCCTTGGTCTGATCCAGCATGGCTCTTCTCATGTTCTTAACCGAGTTACATAGTGAGACAACTTCTTGGGCAATATGAGTGGGTGAAACAATAGCAAAAAGAGATGCACTTAAATAAGTAATCCTATTTTTTTTTTTTACAATGGACCCAATGAGGACTGAATTTGCTGTTAAGTGGTCAGGTCACAGTATGAAGTGGATTATCAATTGCCTGCTCAAATTAAAACTTAGATTTATAATTTTATTAAATCCATATGCTGAGGAGAATGGCTTTGGGGAGAATGACTGATTATCCTTTAAATTCTATGTTGTGTCTAAGGGATTTCAGCGCTTTCTGACTTTGTTTCAACATTCTGTCAAAGTATGCGTGTGTGTGTGTTGGATGTGATGTCAGGGCTCTTCCGTTGTGTAAAAGCTCCTTTTTAGTGAATTTTATATGATCAAGGGGATGAAATCTTTCTTCACCCCTCCTTCTCGGATTATATGTGTGAATAAATTTCCTCAGCAACTTAAGTGTTTTCGAGATCAACCACTTAGCCTGTACGCATCCCAGGACAAGGACCTTGCCTTCATACCGGTCTCTAATGCATCCAGCACAATATTAGTGCTATAATAAATAACAATCCCTTAGCATTAGGTGGGCATCTCTTTCACAATCAATTTCCTGATGTTGCAGAATGGCGCAGGCCTCAGTGGACTTTGATCCTTCCAAGATTTTATGTTTCTATCATAAGAGAATCATAGCGCATAAGCACATTTTTACTCACGCAATAAGTAAGGTGCCAATATATATTGCCCTGACATAAAATGAATATTAAAAAAGAATGGGAAACTGTTTGGAGACCAGCAGAGAGCAGCTACGGTACAGCTGACACAATGTTAGCTCTATTCGGCGATCTGGAAAAAGGAAAGGAGAAGCCACTACAAAGAGTGTTTTGAACCCAAAATAACATAGTGTCTCACCCTTTGCTTTTTATTATACTTTCCCACATTTCCATTGTCTCCCTCAGCTCTTCTTTTACATATGCAGACCTCATAATTATTTCTGGGCCCAGCTGTTCCCAAGCATGGATGAAGCTGCCTCCAACAGCACGTTGTTTCATTTCAGTGAGGCGCTCTTCAGATGTGTTCCTTTTCCACAAAAGGCTTCCTCCATTGAAGAGGCTGAGGAGGCTGCATGTGCAGAGAAGAATGAAAGAATTACAGGGCTGAAACCAGACTTACTCATATTCACAGGAGCCTCATGGAAATAAATGGGATGTAAATTAATTGTGGCTTCTTGACATCCATCTGTTTTCAATGGTTTTACTTTAGATATGTGTAAAACTGTCTGAAACCCACAGCCACCAAGTTTTGTCCTATGCTCACTACAGGACATTCGGAGCTGAGAATTCAGAATTGATGGGTCTCCTTGAAAACACCCGGTAATGGAATGCCCAACACTGCTCAAGTAAGCTCTGTCCCTGGTGCACTGATTTTACCACCAAGCCATTTTTCTCAGTGTGATTGAAAGTCATCCTTCTATAATTTAAGTCCATTAAATCTTGTGGTGTTGTCTGAGATAACATAGAACCAGCCTCACCTTCTTCTAAGAGATACCCTTCAGGCATTTGAAATGTTCTTCAGCTTTTTGAAACAATGCAGCTGGACATCTGACAACCACACAGGATGCTTAGGATTGGTTGTCCATGTTCATTTTACCCCCAAAGACCACATAACTTAATTGGCAGCCTATTGGGCTATAAGGGGTTGTTTGATGGAGGGGCAAACACATGCCATATTGTTCTGCCACCACCACCACCACCACCACCCCAACCTCAACAGATCCTTTGCAGCCCAATCCACCCCACACCAAAAATGGCCACTCTAGACCAGCCCACAGTCTCAAAAACACTTTTTATGGAAGAGCAGTACATTTTTCCACGTAATTTTCATACATCTCATTGTAACCTGACTTGTGCTGTTGGTTTGTTAAATTGCCTGCGAATTTTTCATCTGAGAGCATCACGAGGGCTGCTGTCAGCAGCAAATCAGAGCATCTGGAAGGGAGAGGCAGTAATTATTGATATGAGGAAAAGCTTGTAAAATTATGTATGTATGTATTTATTTATTTATTGCATTTATACCCCGCCCATCTTCCCGTAGAAACTCTGGGCGGCTTACAGTAATGAATAGGAACAACACAATAAAATCAGACATCAGAATAGAACAAAGACAAGCTTTTCTAACCGGCATTAGCGCCCTGACGGTACATACAGTTCCCAAGGGAGGACTTTCCTAGGGTACAGGATATGAGCGGCGGGGGGGGGGACTACAACAGGTTGCCAAAGGCCTCCCCAAACAGCAGAGTCTTTAAAGCTTTACGGAAGGCCTGCAGGGACTCTGCAGAGTGCACTTCGCTTGGGAGAGTGTTCCAGAGAGAGGGGACCGCCACTGAGAAAGCCCGGTTACGTGTAGATGTCCTATGGGCTTCACGGGGAGTGGCGACCCGAAGCGAGTGCGCTCGCGACAGCCAAACTGGTCGGGCCGAGGTTGATCGCTGGGCGATCCGCTCTGACAGGTAGTCCGGGCCCAAGCCATGGAGGGTTTTATAAGTTAAAACCAAGACCTTGAATCTAATCCGGGATGCAACGGGTAACCAATGCAGGCGAGCCAGAAGTGGGGTGATGTGGTTGTAGCGACGCACACCCGCCACCAGCCTGGCTGCCGCATTTTGCACCCGCTGCAATCACCGGATGAGAGTCAAGGGCAACCCCATGTAGAGGGCGTTGCAGTAGTCCAACCGCGAGATCACCAGCACTTGAACCACTGTTCTCAGAGAGTCGCCATCCAGGTATGGGCGAATCTGGGCAATTTGGCGAAGATGGTAAAATGCAGATCTGGTCACGGCGGCCACCTGGGCATCCATGGTGAGCGCCGGATCCAGAACCACGCCCAGATTCCACACCCTATCCGCAGGATGAAGGGGAACTCCCCCCAAATAGGGGAGAGGGCCTCCATACCCAGATGGCGAGCTCCCAAAGAACATAACCTCCGTCTTCTCGGGGTTGAGCCTAAGCCTGTTGGCCCTGGTCCATGTCAATACCACATCCAGGCACCTGTCGAGAGTCAGAACAGCTTCCACTGCAGAGGTGGAAAAGGAGAGATAGAGCTGCGTGTCATCAGCGTACTGATGACAGCAGACCCCAAATCTCCTAATGACCCCACCCAGCGGCCTCACATAGATGTTAAACAACATGGGGGACAGAGACGACCCCTGCGGGACTCCAGAAGGGAGTATCCACGGGGCCGACAACTCCCCCCCCATGCTGCACATACTGGGGACGGCTCTCCAGGAAGGACCGGAGCCAACTGCGAGCAATGCCTCCGATTCCCACCTCAGAGAGCCGATCCAGTAAGATACCATGGTCGACGGTATCAAAGGCTGCTGACAAATCCAGGAGGACCAACCCCTGTCGGCCGCCTGGATTAGGTAATCTTGCAGTGCGACCAAAGCTGTCTCCGTCCCCCGGCCGGGCCTGAACCCGGATTGGCACGGATCAAGGCACTGCTGTTCCTCCAGGTAGGACTGGATCCGGACCGCGGCCACCCTCTCGATGACCTTGCCCATAAACGGGACGTTGGCGATCAAACGGTAGTTGGCGAATTGGTCCGTCGCCAAGCCAGGTTTTTTAAGAATGGGCTTAACCACAGTCTCCTTCAAGCGCGGGGGGGGACCCCTCGCTGAAGGAGGCAGTGGCAATGACAGATACCCATTCTGGCATACTCCCGCTGGTAGCTTTTATCAACCAGGCTGGGCAAGGGTCGAAGGGGGTGGATGCGGGCCGGCAATGAGCAATCGCCCTGGAGGCCTCCAACGAGGAAACAGGCCCAAGCTCATCCAGCCGGGAAGAAGAAGGTGGCACAGCAGCTGGGGATGGCGGGAAAGGGCTAGTGCAACCGGATTCAAAGCCGGCCTGGATGGCCTCTATTTTAGATCGAAAGTAGACTGCGAAATTCTCGCTACTGAAATCAGTAGGAGGAGGCCTATCCAGACTAGGATTGGTGAGGTCTCGGACCACCCGGAAGAGCTCTGCCTGGCGGTTCGAGGCCTCATCAATTCTCAGGGAGAAGTAAGATGACCTGGCCTCCCTGATCGCTCGGGAATAGCGGCTAGACTGGATCACAACAGCAGTCTTGTTAATTGCCATCCGGCTTCTTCTCCAGCTGCTCTCCAGCCGTCTCCGTTCCTGCTTCATCGCCCTCAACTCCGTCGTGAACTACGGCGAAGATCGGGCTCTGCTACGGAGAAGGCGCTTGGGGGCGATCCGGTCGATGGTATGGGCAGTTCTCTCAAACCATTGGTCAGCCACAACCTCGGCCGGAGCATCAGCCAGGCCACCAGGTAAGTCCCCGAGGGCTTCCCAGAACCGTGCAGGGTCCATAAGCCTCCGAGGATGGCCGCAAATCGGGGGCCGGTGGTCCCCGCGAGGAGGGGCCTCCATTGACAGGGAGAAAGAAAGCAGGTGATGGTCTGACCATGACACAGGTAGGGAGACAAAGTCCCCCACCTCCAGACTGGAATCCCCCAACATGGAGGTAAATACCAAGTCAAGGATATGCCCTGATCTGTGGGTGGGGCATAAAATATGCTGGGACAGACCCATGGAGGCCATGGACTCCATGAAATCCAGAGCTGCACCGGAAAGTCCACCGCCGGCATGCACATTGAAGTCCCCCAAAACCAACAGGCGAGGGGACTTCAAGAGTGCACCCGCAATGAACTCCGAGAGCTCTGGCAGGGATTATAAGGAATGCTTTATTTCTTCAGTTGTTCCTTGTGCTGGCTCCTGGTTCTCACCATCTTAAGTAGTTTTTGCTGCCTTTGTGCCCGCTTGTGCTTTGTCAGTCTCCCCCCCCCTTATAGTGGGAGGGGTTCCCCCCATTTCTTAAGATTCTTTTTGTTGCACTTGGGCAGTTTTCTTATGCCTGAGTGCTTCCTGGGGGGCTTTAACCTGACCCTCCACCAAATTCTTTGGGGATTTCCAACCATTTTGTTTTGTTATTTTTGATTTATGCCTTGTCCTTTTACGCCCCCCCCACCACATCTGGACCTGGCCTGCCTGCTGGACTCAAAATGAAGAGCTGTATCAGATACAGTAGTGGTGGTGTGGAGGAAGAAATTCCCCCATATACTAATATTTTTATTTGGGGAGGAGCATTTGTTTTCTTATTTCCTTGCTTACTTTACTTGGTTTTTAGGAAAGAAGATGTGTTTTTTTTTTAAATTATGTTCTCACTTTCTCTGTGCATGCATTCCGTTTGACAGATTTTAAAAATAATTTCTGTTTGGTTTATTATATTTATTTATTTAAAGGTGTACATTAAGTAATGATTTACATATTTCTGAGTCTGGGCGACAGTGAACTCATATTGTTGATAATATAAACTGACGATGATTTTGCTTTTTCGTCAGCTGTTACATGCTTTTGGAGTAGATAGTTTCTCTGTTGCTTTGCCTCTTCTTTTTAAAAGTACAGTGGTACCTTTTATAAAGGAATTAATTCATTCCAAATGAAATTCTGTTAAGCAAATTTTCCTTTATACAAATTTCCCATAGGAATGAATTGAAAACAGAGTAATGCATGGAAAATGGAGTAATCCCTAATCGCGACCATTTTTATGTTGTATGGATTCGCCCCACAGGCCTATCTCTGGAATTTTTTTATGTTGCACAGATTTTATATTATAAAAACTGTTTGTTATACAAGGGTCCACTGTAGTCCTAAAATGCTCTTTAAGGCTTTTGAAGTTCCAAAAACACAGAATGAATTGCCCTTTAAAATATGTTTCCCTTTCATGCAAAATGAAAGGATGAATATCTGAAAAATAAGAAAAAGAAGTCAAAAGGAAATAATGAAATGCACATCAGCTTGACCTGTTTAGAAAAGCATTTCTGACTGCATGAGCAACTCTTGGAAGAACCAAAGGCTGACCCATCACTCGCAGTTATATTTGAGGATTGCAACCTTCCTGGTGCATTGGTCACTGAAAGGGTACAACTTGGTGTGTGTGTGTGTGTGTGTGTGTGTGTGTGTGTGTGTGTGTGTGTGTGTGTGTGTGTGTGTGTGTGTGTGTGTGTGTGTGTGTGTGTGGACTCACATATTTCAGGATATGAAAATAAAGGTAGGGATTGCACGCCAGACTATTCATAACTCTGACATCATATCAACTTTCTATGAATAGAATTAGGCATATATAAATATTTGAGTATTGTCACTGGTTAATTATGGATATGTCCAGTATGCCTTCAGTTCATTTGAACTTGAACAGGTGCAGAATGACATTGCGCCTGAGCAACATTAACAATGCATCATTAAGCATGCACAGTATGGGTAGATCTGGTAAAACAATGAGATAGAGCAGCATCTGAGAAGCTTGTTGTCAAATGCTGTACTGTTTATTAATTCTTAGCATTTTAATTAGAGCAGTGACAGGCTGACCATGTCCATATATCAACCAAAGTTTCTCACTCAGTTTTATGGGAATAGCTGCCATAAGATGAGCTGGTAGGCCACACCTGAACTGTCAGAAATCTTTCTTCCAAAACATCATCTGAGATAATATTCATATGTGATGATAACAGTGACAACAGCATATTCAGAGAATGTGAATATAGAGGAATATCTGAATCAGGCTTATGTTTGTGTACTCATCCATCATTTCAATTAAATTTACAGAAGAAAACACCTTAGTGGATTTGATTTGTGGTTTGGAAGTAATATATTTTACAATTATGACCAAATTATCACTGAAATATTCTGTCTGTATCTTCAGAACTCATGGATAACTACCACCAACCATGGTCAGAGATGTACAGTGAGCATCCATTCCAAGGACTAATAATTGTCCAATATATAATTGAATTATAGGTTGAATGAGGGAACTAGAAGTTGAACGGGTGAGTGAAAAGGCACCAAATTTGACACTGGTTAAAGCATTGTGCACCAAGGTTAGGAACTGACATGCTGTGAAAACAGCAGAAATAAGTAATCCCCTGCCTACCTCATCCTTCAGTTCCCTTATGGTAGTGTGTGCTTCGGCCTACAACCCACTGCGAGACTACAGATTTGACTTAGCATACTGTTCTACTATATATTATTCTGAGGCTGAATCAGTATATTTTGCTTCACTGGCATAAATGTCATCTAGGAAGTTAAAGAAACATGAGTCCACCATCTAAATCCTAAACTATAACAAAGATGTGTGTTTATTTTTAAATAATGGAAAAAGTTCTTCTCTACTGACTTGTAGGAGGAAGCTGTACTCAACATTTCACCATTGTTTATTCTTAAATAACTAATCATCCCTCCTTGATCTTTCAAAAGTTCCTGGCATTTCACCGGTTTACACATTGATTGAATACTGTTCCCAGAACTGCAGGTGGCATGGTGCCAAATGCTGTGATAATCAGTTGTAAGATTTATTCCAGTTGAGAAGTATTATAAACATAAGGATTCATAAGGTTCATTGTTGAAGATGAATACTAATGCTTTCCCCAAGATGGGTGAAAAACTCTCTCTCCCTCTCCCTCTCCTTTTACCTCTGCGTGCTTTCAATATGCTAGTTTTTACGATCTCCTTCTGTAGACAGAATTCATTTTGAAAGACAACTATATTAAGGTCGCTTTTATTATGTAGTGATTAATAATTATCAGACATTTTCAAAAATTAAAATATGAGGACATGAGACATTTTTCGATAGGACCTTTGGGGGGAGGGGGAATCTACGGATTTAGTACTGTGTCCAGGATCATCACTTACACTTTCTACAACTGGATATATAATTATCCTAGTAGATGGGTGGAGAAAAGTTGTCAAGCAAGATAAATATATTCAAATACAATCAGTAGAAGTAACTGAACCAGACTGATTTGTCAATATTTCAAAATGCACAATGGACAAGTTATTAAAATTACACAAAGAAGAATATTCCAGATTTAAAAAACCCACAACAGTAGATATATGTACACATCCATAGGGCTTAATCCTACATTGCTTGGTAACAGGTTAACAATCTAACCAGTGGTCCCCAACCCTGGATACCCCAGATGTTTTTGGATTAAAAGTCACTGGAGGAATTCTGGGAGTTGTCATCCAAGAACATCTGGGAACCACTGTTCTAAATTTTTTTGGCTTCAGTCAATGAAGAGGAAGTTCATACAAAATTCTGTCAAAGCACAAACTCTGTCATAATTAGGAGTCACCTGCAGGAAGTTGCATGCTACCTGAAATTCATTGCAGAATTAAACTGTTCTGGCTCTTTGCTCTAGTCCACTCAGTATCTTTGTCAATATAGCCCATATCATGCTATTAGTTTAAAATATAATTCTTCATCCTTCTCTGTAGCTTTCCAAACAGACTTCTATGGAATGACCTTGTCTTAGTCTTGCAGGCTAATTGCTATTTTAGAGTTCAATCCATGCAACAGCTTTGCACAATCCCCACCAGTCTGCCTAACTTTAATCAATGGGCCTTTGGCCAAGGCAAGATGTGTCTGGGTAAAGGAATGGGCCATATCGTAATACCAGCCCTTTTGTTCATTTCATTTACCTGAATGGCCACAGTCTTGAGTGATGTTGATGTTACACAGATAGGTGCTGGATGTAAGGTGAAAAAATCCCCTTCTCTTCAGATTTTTGAGAGTTATGTGCTCAAAGCCTTCTGCCGGGATGGATGTAGTTGTCAGTTTCCATTCCTTCCCCATTTGTTTTCCAAAATATTCATGTCACCTTTCAACCCCAAACATGAATATATCTGAACATTTGGGGTTTTATTATTATTATTATTATTATTATTATTATTATTATTATTATTATTATTATTATTATTATTATTATTATTATTATTATTATTATTATTATTATTAAAGCCTATAAATATCTGGGTATACTGCAATTAGATAATATCAAGCATGGGCGAGTGAAAAATATGGTCAGTAAAGAATATATCCAGAGGGTTAGAGAAGTATTAAAAAGTAAGCTGAATAGTGGTAACAACATCAAGGCCATTTATAGCTGGGCCATACTGGTCATCAGTTATGCCACTGGCATTATAAACTGGACTCATATGGTACTAGATAGTCTGGATAGGAAAACAAGAAAACCTATGACCATTCACTCTGCATTACATCCATGCAGTGATGTTGACAGGCTGTATTTACCTAGAAAATTAGGTGGTAGAGGTCTTCTGCAAGTGAAGCAGGCAGTTGAAGAAGAGAAGCATGCCTTGGCAGATTATGTAAAAAATAGTACAGAGCCAGCATTATTGAAAGTTAAGAACAGGGAGGTGTTTAAAGTAAAGCAAACAAAGGGTCAATGCAGGAAAACAATGATGCAAATACAAACTGAGAGCTGGCATAATAAAGCACTGCATGGGCACTTCCTCAAAAAAAAAATCAAAGGAAAAGTAGATGAGGAAAAGACTTGGTTATGGCTCACCAATGGAACATTGAAAAAAGAGACAGCTCTTGCAGCTCAAGAGCAAGCTATCAGAACAAATGCAGTTAAGGCTAGAATAGAAAAATCAGCTGAGTACCCCACATGTAGACTCTGTAAGGAGGCAGACGAAACTATCAACCATATATTGAGTTGTTGTAAGAAAATTGCTCAGACTGATTACAAACAGCATCATAATGTAGTGGCTCAAATGGTCCACTGGAATTTGTGTCAGAACTATCATCTGACCATAGCAAAGAACTGGTGGGATCATAAGTCTGAAAAAGTGATTGAAAATGAGCATGCAAAATTACTTTGGGATTTCACGAACACAGACAGACAGGGTTTTGGAGCATAATACCCCAGATATTGTGATTGTGGAGAAGAAAAAAGTGTGGATCATTGATGTTGCTATACCAGGAGATAGTAGAGTCACCAAGAGACAACTTGAAAAAATATCAGGATCTGATATCAGGATCTGAAAATTGAACTTCAGAGACTCTGGCATAAACCAGTACAGGTTGTCCCAGTGGTAATAATCAGCATGCTGGGTGCGGTGCCTAAAGAGCTAAGCAAGTATTTAGAAGAAATTAGAGTTGACAAAGTCATCATCAGTCAGCTGCAGAAAGCCATCTTACTGGGATCTGTTTGCATAATTTGCTTATACATCACATAGTCCTAAAAGCTTGGGAAGCGTTTAACTAGTGATTTGTAATACAAAACCCATCGTAGTTAGCTGTGTGATAACAACAACAACAACAACAACACAGTAACCCACCTCCCTTTCACGGTTCATATACTGCAGTCCCGCTATAACGCAGGACTGTAGTATATGAAAAAAGCCCCCTGGGGTAAGCTGGAAATGCCTGTTTCAGGCCTCCTGTTTCTACCTCAGGCTTTGCACTGCACCTAATGGGCCCCTGGCAGCCTTCCTGGGCCATCGGAGGCCCCAAAAGTGCTTCTTGCCGAACCAGAAGTGACTACCAGAAGTGACCTCTGGATTGCTTGTAAGCACTTTTGGAGCCTTGGAGGGCCTTTCTGAAATGGGAGGACTCAGATATGCTTTTCTGTGAACCGAAAGTGACTTCCTGTTCACTTCCAGTTCACTTTCGGTTTGGCAAAAATCACCTTTGGGGCCTCTGGTGGTCTGGGAAGGCTGTTGGAGGCCCACTCAGGGCAGCACAAGGCCTGGGGTAAGAACAAGAGGCCCTCCAGTCCCAACCCAACCCTGCATCCTCATATCGTGGATTTTCAATTATCGCAGGTTCGGTCAGGTCCCTAACCCCCATGGTAGGTGGGGGGTTTACAGTAATAATAAAGGGCCCAAATGAAGTTCTTGGCCATCCTGACTTTTATTGGGCTTTTTGGAGGCTATAGAAGCAGAAACATATATGTTTCTAAAGTCGGGACCAGGAGAAAGCAATGCAATGTTCTTACTTACTTGAATTCTTCAAGTGAAACAAGGCTTTCTGAGTTGGAAAAACAGCATCAGATAATTTAAGAATTATGGAAGCATTGTGGATCCAAGTGCACATCATTTTTACATCTCAGTTCATACCGAAAATATAGGTTCTGTCAAGCAGAGTGTGACCTGTTGGTGTCATCAAGTAGAGGATTCACTGCAAAGTGACATCTGAGAGATAACACAATATAAAGTACTGATTTATTTATTTATTTATAATTTTTATGCTCGTTCGCTCACTCTGTCAGAGGGCCTGGGGGATGATGGTGCCATAGATCATTTTCATTGTCATCCAATCAATGCATTTTATTAATCTAATTCAGTTCAAGTACAGTGTGCTGCATCTATTGATGTCACATCAGTATTCAGTAATGAACGGTATCACACTGTACTTAAGAGCTTCACTTAACCATCACCAATCATTATCGCTGCTGCTGATGGATATTCTTCAGAAGTCCTTTTTCAGTATTGGCTGTGCTGACTTTATTGCCGTGTTCCTGGAAAAAAAAAAGCTGGGTTCATTTCCCTTGGCAAAGCATTAGCAATCGTATTTGGCAGCCTATAAGGCAACATAACAGATACACTTTCTGTAAAATTTTGGATAGAAATAAACATCACTGGTCACAAGAGCTGAGCTCTCTTCTGTCATTCCTGGGTGAGCTACATGTGTGAAGAAGGAAAGTCAGCTCTCTCTGCCCCTCCATTGTCACTTTACATCATCAGTGAAGGACTGGTGCTAGCTCAATGTCATTTCTCACTTTAAAAAATAAACTACTGATTGGATGTTTCTAAGTCAGAAGCCTCGTGGTGTAGCTGCCTGGACTGCAGCTAAAACTGTGCTAATAACCTGCAGTTCAATCCCAGGTAGCCTTCTATCCTCCTGAGGTTGGTAAAATGAGTACCTAGCTTGCGGGGGGGGGGCAGAGAGTGCTTGAAGTGTTATGAGACGGTATATAAGCAGAACACTTTGCTTTTTTGTTTTGCTTTAAAAAGTTGGATGCTGCACCTGATGCTTCTTTAGCTTTTATGGAGGGGGGGTAGTATAAGGCCTTAACACAGTATGATGCAATGAGTAAGATTATACAGGGAGTTTGAAAATAAAAGACATCTGAGACCATATGGGACAATTAAAAATGGACTAGGGATGTGCTAAAAAGAAACCTGAATCCAAACTTGTGTTACAAACTTGTATTCAAATTACAAGTCAAAAATAAAATGAACATAACATTATAACCTAAAGGTAATGTAATATTTCACAATTACTATTTGCTACGAGACTAATGTTCAGCAGGGTTTTTTTTAAAGCAGATTTTCCAACTGCATGAATGCCTTGTCATATCCCATGCACCAAAACACACATCTCCAAGCTGAGTGCCGGCTCCAGTGTTTGTTATACTGCACTCAGTAGGGCTAGCAACTGTCGTGCTGATGGCGAGGAAGGGAAGGTTCTTGGCAAAACAGAACTTCTTTTAATATCATGATTTAAGTATGGAAACCAGACACTTCATAACCCCTAACCCTTATGTTGCTTAGTACAATCTATCATTTGGTTTCTCATTAAACACATACACATAACCTGTTTTATTATTCTGTTTTCCAAATGTACATCTATCAGATTTTAAGTGCATAACTTCACACTAAGAAAAAGGAAAGCAAAACATTATTTCTAAACACTCCTGTGTGCAGTTCTACCTATAGATTTCTGGACTCTGGTACTAGCATTGGAATTTTACAAATAACTATCCAGTCTGTTCCTCATTTCTGTATTATACTGTGTACTTGTTTGTCTTTCCAATATACTACTTGTTTGCTTCTGCTCTTCAAGGACATGCTTTGTTTGGGGCCAGAAGTCTGGAGGTAAGGCAAATGTTGATATAAGAGGGACAAGAAGAAACCACAGGTGCTTATCAGCAAGGATGGACATAGTTAATTGTCCAGCTTAAATTCTTTCACTTGATGCTGAAAGCTGTTCCATCCTCTGTGTCTGAACACAGAATTTTTAACAAATGACCCTTCTTTTGACCTTCTAGAAGTTGGGACATCACATAAGCTTCAGGTGGAGAAATGAAAGCAGGAGAAAGCAAGGAAGTCCCAAAGCTGTCCAAACCCAACTAAAAATTACCGCTGTTGCTGAAACAAAAAGAGAAAGCTTTATTTTGTTAGCTACCTATTGCAAAAAATAAAATAAAATAAAAACCATAAGGTGTGCTATAACTCAGTTATAAGTACCTCCATTCATTCATTCATTGCATCCTTCAGTCTCGAAAGACTATGGTATCATGCCTGGACTAGAGATCCTAAAAACAACACCTAGTGTGACTAAATAGACCAATTTGGGAATGGCAGTCTCTACCGCACTGGGGGCAGATGTATTCTGTTTCTTGCCCGGTCCTCGAGTTTCGTTCTTTCCGTGCCTGCCTCTTTTCCTCTGCCTGTTGGACAAATGCCTCTTCAAATTTATGTAGACCATGCTGTATCTCTTGCCTCCAGACAGTGCGATCGGAGGTCAGGGTTTCCCAACTGTTGAGGTCCATTCTCAAGGTCTTCTGGTCCCTCTTACAGATATCCTTATACCGCAGCTGTGGTCTCCCTCTGGGGCGCTTTCCCTGCATTAGTTCTCCATATAGAAGATCTTTTGGGATCCGACCGTCATCCATTCTCACAACGTGCCCAAGCCAGCGTAGGCGTCGCTGTTTCAATAAAGTGTACATGCTAGGGATTCCAGCTCGATTCAGGACTATGCTATTTGGAACTTTGTTGTGCCAGGTAATGTTGAATATTCGCCTAAGACAGCGCATATGGAAGGTATTAAGCTTTCTTTCCTGTCGAGCATGGATGGTCCAAGACTCGCTGTAATACAAAAGTGTGCTCAGTATGCAAGCTTTATAGACCTGTATCTTTGTATGTTCTGTCAGCTTCTTATTGAGCCATACTCTGTTAGTCTGGAAAACATAGTTGCTGCTTTACCTATACGTTTATTCAGCTCAGACTCTAGTAAGAGTGTATCTGAGATAGTTGAGCCAAGATACACAAAGTCATGGACAACTTCCAGTTCTTTTTCAGAAACTGTAATGTGAGGAGGAGAGTCCACATTCTGGCCCATTATTTGTGTCTTTTTCAGGCTGATTTCTAGCCCAAAATCTTTGCAAGCTTTACTAAAATGGTCCATGAGTTGTTGGAGATCTTCGGCAGAGTGAGAAGTAATGGTGGTATCATCAGCGAAGAGGAGATCACGCAAACATTTCATCTGTACCTTAGACTTTGCTCTCAATCTAGAGAGATTGAAGAGTTTTCCATCTGATCTGGTCCGGAGATAGATACCCTCTGTTGAAGTTCCAAAAGCATACTTCAGCATGATAGCAAAAAAGATCCCAAACAAGGTTGGTGCAAGGACACAGCCCTGCTTCACTCCGCTTCAGATGTTGAAGTACCTCCAGGAACGTGTTAAATAACAGGTCAGGAATGAAATAGGTCTACTACCCTTTAGTCTGTAGTAGCACATTATAATTGCTGGACAGTAAGGAAACCATTTCTTCATTAAGATGATAAGTGACCTGAGAGCTGAAGTTCACTCTTGTGTTAAAGGGATGGTATCTCAGGGTGAGAGGAGGCCATATTATGGTGAAGTTTGCAAAGTTTCACTTTCTTTTGTACCCAAGACTATTACCGTAGTACCTTGTATAAAGGAATTAATTCATTCCAAATGAAATCATGTTAAGTAAATTTTCCTTTATACAAATTTCCCATAGGAATGCATTGAAAATAGGGTAATCGCAACCATTTTTATGTTGTACAGATTCGCCCCATAGGCAATTCTGTTAAGCAAATTTCCCCTATCTTCGGTATTTTTATGTTGTACAGATTTTAACCATTTGTTATATGAGGGCCCACTGTATTTACAATTAAGTGTGGAAAACCTACCAGTTCCCATTCGACTGAGATCCCCTTGCAGTTTTGGCACCTCCTGAAAATTTGCGTTCAGAGAAAGATGTTTCCGTGCAATCAACGTTTACCGCTTCTAGGCATTAGCCATTACAGACAATGCAAATAAAATACTAGCACCCTGTAACGAGTAGAAATCCTCAAAAGTAAATTTCAAAATAGCATAGTCTGATCAGTGCATCATTTGTATAGTCCACTGGATTTTTATTTAGAGTCTTTTGAGGATTTTCTAAATTAATGCTGCAACTTGATTGGATAGATTTTTCTCTTTGTCACTGCCATTTCTTTAAAAAAAACTGTATTTTTATACAGTAGTAGCTCCTGGCTTCAGGGATGACAATAAGGTAACTTCTATCTAAGCTTACTGCTGGTACTTACATGGAGCTGCATGCATAAAGCATTCCTATTAAAGCGAATGTATTGACATTTCTCTGACTGTCTGTCTGTGTGTGTGTGTGTGTGTGTGTGTGTGTGTGTGTGTGTGTGTCCTCACCCAACTCCCAATAATGGGACCCAAGATTGAGTTCATTCCTCTCCTCAGATCTCAACACCATAGACAAATAAAGCAGATATCCTCACCTATAACTTAGAACAACACGCCAGTTTCCCTATCAACCATTCAAAAGAGCAGTCCACATCCACAACCCTCAAAGAAAAAAAGCCAAATGAAAAAGACCATAAATGAGCAATGCTTTTTTTTTGGCCTTTCTGAGCTATGAACTTGATATGCTTTTTCCAAGAGCTTTTCTGCACTGTTTTTAATTAATTTTTCTTAAAGCACACGGGGCTTGGGGGAGGAAGAAATAAAACAACACACACCAGAATGTGTCCATCAAGTAGGTTTTTCTAAGCACTGACAGTTCTAAATGCAGGCATCTGCAATGCATGCTTGTCTTCAAATCCTTGACAATGACCTTAACCTCAGGGTGAAAGATAATGTATTTGCTATGCTCATTCCGATCAGAGTGTGTTCTGATCAGACATTTCTGATTTCTATTTATACATACGCACACATATATGTGAGTGTGTAAATTGTGTGCATGAGGGTGCACACACACGCACACATGCTCTCTCTCTCTCTCTCTCTCTCTCTCTCTCTCTCTCTCTCCCCCTCTATAGACCACTGTTCCCTGCGTAGCTGAAATGATATGGTAACATTATATCAATGACAGTGTGAATTCCATCTCTCCCTCTCCATTTTATAGCCACAAAAGGATGACAAGGAGTTGAGAGTGGGGCCATTCCTGACCGAGGGCTTTGTGGCAGTTTCAGAATTAACCCTTCAAGAGGACAAATCATCGTAAAAGCTTTGTGCAACCACTTAACCATCTTCTGTACGTGATACTAAAGGAGCGGATAAAGGCTGCCGTTCCTGCACAACCAAGATGAGATGGTAAAAGCACAGCCCTCAACTAGAGTCAAGGAGATTGTTTTTACAAGAAAACCCAACACTGAGACTGTACGTAATACCGAATCCATATGGGGAGTGTGAGCTATGTCAGGAAAACAAAATATAATTAGCAATAAGAGGGCTACACAACTGCTGGATAGGTCAGTGTTTTGGGTCTCTAATGGTGGAGTTGAGGGTTGGGCGTTCAATTTCCCACTGTGCCTACTTGAGGGGGAATGGAACTGGTGAGCCATAAGGTCCCTTCCAGCCTCTGGAGTTCTAAGATTATTATTCTTATTGCTCCATAGGATATTGGAAAGGCAATTGCTCAAGGAAAGGGTCCTGTTTCCCAGGTTGTCCACTGAATGCCTCATCTTCCATGAAATTGCACGGTTGATAACATGACTCTTTGTAAACTCATGTCCGGTGGGGCAAATGAAACTTCTTGCACAATTTCCCTATGTGTGTGTCTTTTCTTCAATTAGTTTATGCCCAGGAAATGTTTGTGCCAGCTTTTCATTCATGCTGGGTTCACATTTTATTTCTTTAATTTAAGAAAAGAGAGAGAGAGAGAGAGAGAGAGAGAGAGAGAGAGAGAGACTGAATGGGGCATAAAGGGAAGTACTAGATGGAGAAAAATGTGGTGGGAGAACTACATCCTGACCAGAAGGTGACTTTGGATGCATCCAAATTATTATTTATTACCAACATGTCTCTATATACTTCTTTTAGAACTCCACACAAGGACTGCTGTTGCTTGCAACCTCACAGGTGGAAATGCAAACAGTGTTTCAAATCATATGATTTTAAATTGAACCCATTAGAAAAGGAGTTTGGTCAAATGTAAATGTAGAAAAGCTCAGAGATGGTTTGTGTCCTGGGCAGGGCACAGGTTGTTGATAGTGTGCCATTTCACACCTGGCAATAAACTTTAAGAGCACTGTGGATATTCAGTTCCCCTCCCAAGAAGAAATGTTTTGTAAACAGTGACAATGATTTGTGATTAAATTAATCCGAGGCTATAGATAACAGGAAGGAACAAGATGATAAAGAGCATCCTGAATCAGTAATGGGTCTTGTGAGGTGGTTCTGGTTAGTTAGGAAGGAAATATAGCTGTGAAATAAAACAGGTACATTACAATTATTGCAGCGTTTCTGATAAATTAAAATGATTTGAAACAGGTTTTTATGTGTTGTCATGCCTCATGTCCAATCTGTGTCTATTAATTCTTTCTCACTGGGATTGTCCTGTTTGTCCTATGCAGGGTGCAGAGGGGCATCGTTGGCAAAAGATGGCATAGGTAACACTGGAGCACGATAGGTAAAAATATCTTTGGTGCTGAGTGCAGCATTGCTGGGTCTTGTAATCAATCTGGAAGTTGAGTCATGGCAACTGGACTTCTTTTTCTTGAGAGATTGAAAACATTTCGCTGCTCATTCAAAGAGCTTTGTCAGTCTGAGGCAAGCTAGTTGCGAGTCCTCCATTTTATAGTTCACTCTGACTCATGTCACCCTGGTCTGAAATAGGTTCAAATACAGGAGTGGTTTCTGAATGAAGCAATTAAGAAAGTGTTGTTCTGGGTCAGCAACGAATATGTTTGCATATTGTGGAGTAATGTACGTAAGTTTCCAAGGCTGTTCTGCTGAGGCTGGTTTTATTGTCAAAGGTGAAACAGCTGTGCATGAGCACAAAGTTGTAAAAGCAAGTCAGGTTTTTTTTTATTTCTCCCTTGTTTTGAATGGCTACATGATAGTCTGTCATCCAGCTCTGTGTGGAATGTTAATGTAAAGTGCTTTTATATCCATCATGGCTAGAATGGTGTTGTCTAGGGGGATATGCGAGGAAGGATAATTCCTTAGAAAGTATATTGGTAACATATGATTTGAGGATGGAGTTTCCACATCTAGATATCCCAACCATGATGCAGATGATGCTAGACACAATGGGTCTACTGGAGTTTCCCTTTTTTGTGATTTTGGTAGTAGGTAGAAGGCAGCTCGTTGAGATTCATATAGTGTGTTTGTCAGGATTTGCTCACTTATGTTTTCAGGGAAGTTTTTAATAAGGTTTTGAAATTCTGTTTGAAATTTCATAGTTGGGTCTAGGGTTAGGGGCTGGTAAAATTATCTATCAGCTTCTTATGTGTAGCTTGATTTGTCCATGACATCTACAGCAGCACACTTATCTGCTTCTTTGATGACTATGTTGTGATTGTTTTTGAGGCTGTCTATAGAATTTTGCTCTGTCTGAACAGAGGCCCAAAACCAACATAGAGATGAGGATTATTATATCTGTGCTCATAACCTGGGGTTCAATCCCAGGTAACAGGCTCATGGTTGACTCAGTCTTCCATCCTTCTGAGGTTGGTAAAATGAGTACCCAGCTTGTGCGGTGGGGGGGGGCAATGTGTAGCCTGCATACTGTAATTAAAACTTTAAACCAGCCAGAGACTACTTGAAGTGATATGGGGTGGTATATAAGCAGAACACTTTGCTTTTTTGCTTTATTATCTATAGGATAATAAAGAAAAAAAGGCAAGATCTTTTCTGCTGCAAAGCTGAGTGGTTTAGGTCTCTAGCTATAGAGCCAGAGGCTGAGAATTCAATTGTTCCTGGGTCTTCTAGGCAAGGGATGGAATCAATGAGTGACAGATTCCCTTCCAGCTTTGTAGTTTTTATTATTATTGTTAATAGTTAACAGTAATATTTTAAAAAGCCTCTGCATGGCACAGTGGTTAAATGCCTGTACTGCAGGTAAAACTGTGCTCATGACCTGGGGTTCAATCCCAGGTAGCAGGCTCATGGTTGACTCAGCCTTCCATCCTTCTGAGGTCGGTAAAAGGAGTACCCAGCTTGCTGGGGGGGGGGCAATGTGTAGCCTGCACACTGTAATTAAAACTGCAAACCACCCAGAGCCTACTTGAAGTGGTATGGGGCGGTATATAAACAGAACACTTTGCTTTTTTGCTTTATTATGTATAGGATGTCTAAGGTACTGTATTTCACAGAAGTAAAGATTTCCCCAATATATAAGATAGCTGAAGTAGTGATTATTTAACATCATAATCTTGCAGTAATATTACGGAACCTGATACTAGGCTTTTTAATATGTGTACTTCAATAAAGTCAAGGTTTGAGTGTGGATGAACATACATCTTTCAAATTCAGCTAGGCAAATGAGGAAAAAATAGCCAAGGACATGCATCTTTTAAATGTCATAACACTCAGATGTGAATCTGACACATGAAACTGGCAAAGTCCCAATGCTACTCTGTCAGTGCCATGTGTCACATTCCCATCTGAACATTCAGATATTATTTTAAAAAAACTCACCTCTTCTGCAGTGTAATTCTGCTCACCTTTCTCTATTAGATGTGTGTGAAATACACATTTTCTTTACAGATAGCACCAGCATATAGCCAAATCATAGAAGCGATGTATGAAGTTTTGATTGGGAAAGTGTGTGTGTGTGTGTGTGTGTGTGTGTGTGTGTGTGTGTGTGTGTGTGTGTGTGTGTGTGTGTGTGTGTGTGTGTGTGTGTGTGTGTGTGTGTGTGTGTGTGTGTGTTTGAGAGAGAGAGAGGGAGAGATTGAATAGCTATTCTTCAGGGAGCAGAAATTTAGGCCCTCATCACCATTGAGTCAGATAATAGAATATTAATTCATGTTCCAGGGTATATGGAAGGGAAGATTCTTTGCAGTGGATTTTCGGGTAAATTGACTTTGTGAGACTCTTTTTCAAGAAAATCCTCCAGATTTTTTTTTTCTGGTGCATTGAACTAAGAAAAGTATTCCTCTTGCCTTTGTTTTTATTTGTTTGGTTTTTGGGGGAACAACTGTGCTTTCAATTTTCATTTTGTATGTATGTATGTATGTATGTATGTATGTATGTATGTATGTATGTATGTATGTATGTATGTATGTATTGTAATGCTAGGGAGTTATATGGCACACCTATCATTTTTAAAGCCATCCATTTAGGAAAAAAAGGGTATGGGATGACAACCTTGAAAATAGCAAAGACAGGCTTTGCGACTGATGACACCCATGTCAGCAGTCAAGATGGTCTACACAGGATACAGTACCTGTTTTGCTTGACTACCAGTCACAATTTTTTTTTACTCAGTTAATCACACCTCACCTAAATGCCAAAGTTACGTAATTGTCAGGACTGTTTTTCAACATGTTTTGTCGGTATCTATAGCCTAGACCAGGCATGTCCAAACTTCGGCCCTCCTGATGTTTTGGACCACATCTCCCAGAATTCTAAGCTAAGATTGTCAATGGCAAAGGACTGTGGAAGTTGCCTTGCCTAGACAAAAGCATTCAGGCTTCCCTTTTCTATGTAACCTTTGGCATTCTTTTTTCCTGCTGCTAATATGGCCATAATATTCTGCAGCAGTATCATGGCATTTCCTGGTGTTTTGAATCATGGAAGTTCCCTCCCACTACCCCTTTGGCCACCATAAGGGAAATAACAAGATTGAGTAGATTTTTCTCCATACTTTTAGCTTGCACCAGTGCAGGAACAACCAATATCCAAAACCTTCCAAAACTTTTTTTGTGACCACTTCACCAAAACTACTAAAAAGAAAGTCCTTCTGAGTTTTTAAAAAAGTTGTAGAAAAGCTAGTACCTTTCAATCTCTTTGCATGGTTCAGAATAGACATGGGCACGGAACGGTGAAATTTCCGTTTCCGTTACCGTTCTTTGTTTCCGTTACGTAACAGAACGAAGAATGACAATTTGGACGGGTCAGGCTTGAACTGAACAGAACCAACAAAAATTTGTTCGGTGCTGTTCATTTCCATTAGTGGCGGCGTGCGATAAAATGGACTGGAGCTGTGGGGAAAAAAACGGTGCAGGAAACCACAGCTTTTTTTTTGCAGAGCTCCAAGCACCGATCAGCTGTAGTGCAGGGGGCTTGGGGCTTGGCAAAAAATAGTTTAAAAAGCCCCTGCTTTCCCGGTGCCGATTGGCCACATTGGGGAAGGGAAGCTCCCCGGCATATTTTTAAACCTCCTTTGCTTTTTAAAGAACAAGAAGATAATTTTCTCCACCTCCCACTGCCACCTCCGGAACTCTGGGTCAAGCATGCCTAAATAAATCAAGCGATTTATTCCTAGCCAAGGTTTGGGTGCTCGCTTTCTTACATTCTCCTTCCCCCCCTTTGCTGTGTCATCGTAAAAAAGGAAAATATTAATGAGCGAGCTCAGCGAAGTACACCCCCTTGGCCTCATTTTTCCTCCAGATCTCCCGGGCTTGCCTCCTCCGCCCTCATGGTCATGCCCTCCATGCTGTGTGTGTGTGTGTGACGCCGCGCATGTGTATGGAGAAGAGGTGGAAGCTGGTGGGGTTTCTGGGAACAATGCTGTGCTCCTTAAAGGGGCGGGTTGTCTTTCTGCATCCGTTTGGCAATGAGGGTGAGGGACCATGAGGCAGAGGAGGCAGCAACCCCAGGAGGAGATCCTGAATCAAGGTGGGGGTAAAAGAGGGTGTATTTCGCTGAGCTCGCTATGTTGCTATTTTGCTTTTTTGTGACGGTATGGTAAAGGGCGGTGGGGGGCAGGGGGAGAATTTAAGAAAGCGAACACCTGTTCCAGAGTTTGGGAGGCGGGGACGATGGCAAAAGACGGCGAGAATTATTCTTGTTCTTTTAAAAACAAAGGAGATTTAAAAATAAGCCAGGGCACTTCCACCCCAATGCACCCAGAAAGCACGAGCTTTTAAAACTTTTTTTTTTGCTGAATCTACAGCTGATTGGTGCTTGGGGCTGTTCCAAAAAAAATGATGCGGTTTCCGTGTTTGCTTTTTCCCATAGGAATGCATTGCTTCAATGCATTCCTATGGGAAAACGACAATCAAACCAAAATGACAAACGGAACGACGTTTTTCTAGAAAAATCCATTTCAATGGAATGGAACCGAAATGAAAAGGGCCCGAACAAAAACGGAAACGGAACACCATTTTTGCTTTTCATGCCCATCTCTAGTTCAGAATCATACTGGGGGGGAATGATATATAATTTATAACATTTTGGTTTAGGTCAGGAACACAGGAAGAATCTAAACTGTCTCATTCTTGCCACAGAAAGTGTACTGAAAGTGTTAACATTGGAGCCCTGTCAGATGAATTTTATAAACTTTACCAATGAACTTTGAATTACCCTGCCCCTTTCATATTTTCCAGTTAACATACGTATATCTGCTCCTGCCATGTAATCAACTGATTGTTACACAAGCATTTTCTAAAGCTATGACAAACTCAGATTTATGAGGTCAACAGGTTCAGACTTAATCCGTTCAATAGCTGCAATTTATCGTCTGATGATAATTGTATACACAAACATTGTAATGATTTAGATGACATAGTGTAAAGATGAAATCCGTTTATTTTAAAAGGGTTTCTAACCTCTAAAATATGTTGCTGTGAACACCTTTCTGGGGCCGCTTTTAACAACATGGTTATTATTGTTTTATTGATCAGGTTTTTATTACTGATTTGACACTTATATTTCACGTTAATCGAAAAAGGTGTAATTTTTCCACAGGAAATTTAACAAGACTATGACTGTAATTAATTATATCATTACTGTGTTTTCAGTGCATTCCATTTAAAGGGGTCTAGAAAGAAGGGCCTAATTTATCATACATTTATTATAAAAGAATATGTAAACCTCTTTTAAACAGACAGAGAGCACGATCCCTCTGGAGGAGATGGGATATGACATAGGCTCCATATTTATAGATTCCTGCCTTTATCATGACCTGGTTTTATAATGATAGCTATTTTGGAATGGGATTGTAAATTAGCAACTTAGAAAGCTTAGAAACTTACAGTATTGCCATTGGCCACTCCTAAAGCACTAATTAGCGGTCATTCTCTAATGCCTTCCATAGATCAAGAAAACAGTCTAAAGAGGAGGAAGTGATGGTGGCAGGACAAATAATACTGGAAGTTTGAAAGAGACGTTCCAGGAGTCCTTCACAATGCATGCTGTAAGCATCATTAAATATTACGGCAAGTACACTTTCCAGTAGACACCAGCCGCTGCATTTATATAGCATCCTGAAATATAAAGCAATGCTTGTGGTGATAAACTGTTCATAGACTCTAAAGCATTTAGCCAAATGGTGAAATTTAAATTGATCTCCAGGTTACAGCCATTGATTGTTTCAGAAGGTAATGATATTTACTCCTGGGAAATATAAACCTGTATGTTTATATAGGAACATAATTTATGTTCTCAACTAACATATATGTCATAGTGCGAGTCGCAGTCCTCTGCTGTAAGAAAAACAAATGCAAAAGAAAGGGACACCTTTTTCCTGCAACTAAATGTCATTTGCTTTGTGTGATATTTATGATTTGTAAGCTTATCACATAGATTCAGATTCTGTTCTTGACATATTGCCACATATGCCTAATTCATGTGTGTAATAAAATATTACAAGTGGATATAAAAACACATCTCTCAAGTTACATCTGTGTCTTCTAAACACTTCAGCATAAATAATAATCACTTTAGAGATGTGTTGCTACATGTATAATTTTAGTTATATATTTTTAAAGCATTGAAAATTAAAATCCCCATATTGTACAATTTCAAATTTGATAAAGTCTTGGTTTTGAACCTTAAATCTGCACGATAATTTTACTTTGAGGATTGGTCTCAAAGAAATCTGTTAAACACCTCCAATATGTTAAAGTAAATAACTGCATACAGTTATGAGAATCTTTTTAATAGCAATGAGTTCCATTCATGATTGTTCACCATTCATTTCAATGAACATCTTACCTACAGGCAACTTTATTCTGTCTGTTAAAACAAAAAGGGCAGCAAAATATGTGCTGAGAGGAAATGAGCACCTCTTTATGCCTTTTCTTATTAATGGGCTCCATTTCATATCAAATGGAGTAAACCAAGTAGTTTTTCAATATAAAAATGCAACCCATTTTACAATAATATTAGTGCTGAAATAGAAGCCTCCTGAAATTAGTAGCAGTTGTACAGTAGGCTGTCCAGACAATGCCCACAGTTTTCACTATCAAATATGCTGCAGTAGTTAAGGGTTTTATTTAGAGATGGACAAACCACAAACCAGAAAAAACAGACATATTGCGTGGGCACACGTACAGAGCCAGCAGCCAGATCTGGGAATGGGGAATCCAGCCTCCTGTCTCTGATGACAGTGGTGGTGGAAGCAGTGGCAGTGGCAGTACCAGGGTGGGGGGGACAATGGGGGGCAATGGGAAGGGGAGAGGGTTTAGGCATTCATTTTGCTGAAGGCAGATGAGGGGGAGGGGAAAGTATGATACTCCATTTTGCTTTGGCAAAACAGGATTCCCAGAATGAGTCACAAATCAGTTCATTTTTCATTTTTCATGGTTCTTGGACAGCCTGAAGCATGGACTATCACAAACCACTGATTTTCTGCTTTGTGCCCATCTGTAGTTTTGTTTCCATCAACCAGCCTCTAAGACGCCAAATTATTGATTAGGGAACAAAACATTATTCCTCTAAAGAGGCATCACGTCAAATCTTTCATGTCTTCAAAATCAACAATGGATCATGCACATGGGTCTCCGCGTCAAATGGCTGAAGGAAAGCAATCTCAAATGCAACCTTTGGAGTTCCACAAAATCTGCATTAGAAAGAACAAACATTAATGTAGCTTCTTCATAAGCAAACATGTAGCTTTGCTTCTCATTACAAAGCTTCCATCTCCCGTCCTGCTGCCAAACGCTCAAAGGATGCTGGGTAAATGTGAACCTGATAATGAAAGTTGGGGTTTCATAAATGATCTCATGAAGCAACAAGTGAGCTTGACAAGGATCCCACTCTCTGGCTTCTCCTATCCACTTTCTCCTCCCGTAGATGCTATCTCAACTGGTGCATTCCCAATAGCCCCCACAATGCAATAATAATAATAATAATAATAATAATAATAATAATAATAATAATAATAATAATAATAATAATAATAATAATAATACAGTAAATGGATTGGGGCATAAAAGTGTGGGAAGCCTGGGCAGATCCCCTAGTTCCCCTTCAGGCTTGCTAGAGTTGCAGCAGTCCCCAGAAGTACTATAACTTTTAACTGTTTCCTGGGACTTTATGCCTTAAGAACATAAGAAGAGCCATGCTGGATCAGGGCAAAGGCCCATCTAGTCCCAGCTTCCTATTTCTCACAGTGCCCCGACCAAATGTGTCCAGGAGCGCACAAGACTAGATAGATATGGTTTGTAACCTGTGATGGACTTTTCCTCCAGGAATCTATCCCCTTTTGAAGGCATCCAAGCCAGATGCCATCACCGCCTCCTGTGGTGGGAGTTCCACAGACTAACAACATGCTGGGTGAAAAAATATTTTCTTTTATCTGTTCTCATTCTCCCAACCCTCATTTGAGTGGATGTCCCCTTAGTTCTGGTATTTTGTGAGAGGGAGAAGAGTGTCCCTCTATCCACTTTACTCGTGCCCTGCATTATTTCGTACATCTCAATCATATCCCCCCTCAGGTGCCTTTTTTCAAGACTAAAGAGCCCCAAATGTTTTAGCTTTTCCTCATAAGGGAGGTGACCGCTGCAGTAGTTGTACGTAGGCTCATGATTGCCAGTAACCCTAGCTCCTGATGATCATATAGAGTGTGGACTCCACTTAAGGGTTTGATGTCGACTTGACTCTCAATATATTATTTTATCTATCTTCTTAATATTGACTATTTATATAACAGTCCTGTTTGTACTTTGCGGCTTTTATCAAAAGTTTTACAATGTTTTTAAAATGCTTTATCATGGCAAATTGTTTTATTCTGGTAAATTGATATTTTGATATTATTTGATTTGTTTAAAAACTGTAAATAAAAATTCATTCATATATAAGCCCAGTAATCATTTTAGTTGCTCTCTTCTGCACCTTTTCCAATTCCACTATGTCTTTTTTAGATGCAGTTACCAGAATTATACACAATACTCCAGGTGCATCCTTACATGCTTTGTGAGAAAAGCAGTATTTTCTTTTATCTGTTCCGTCTCTCGGAAACGGTAACGGGAATTACCCTCAACTTGAGTGGATGTCCCCTTTTGGTCTGATTTGTTCTGGTATTTTGCCACGCGAGAGAAAAAAGAAAAGTGAAAAAACCCTGTTCCCTCCAAAAGCCAAAAATGCCTGCTGCCTCAGGGCACCTACCACAGGGGTTGTTTCTGGAGGTCCCTGGCCTCCCCATCTCCCTTCCTGGGCTGCTCAATCAGGCTCGCAGCCAGCAAAAGCCCAGTCCCCCTCAGCCGTGCCTTTTTCAAGACTAAAGAGCCTCTCCCCCACCCATTCCCGTTGCCTGCTTTTCCTCACCTACCGGAGGTGTGGTTTCTGGAGGGGGTCCCGCCTCACCCCCCGTCCTGGGCAGCCGGATAGGCCATGCGGTGCGGGTGGGGGATCCAAAATGGGGCGGCGAACACAATATTGTTTTTGAAATCATGGTCCAAAAACACACAAGCACAACAGAAACACGTGAAAATTTATAAACTTTGATTTTTCACAGTAGCAGTTGACTTTCTTGCAACAAAATATTATTTTATCTATCTGTCCTCCATTGATTTTATTTTATTTTTATAACAGATGGGCCCATTTGTACAAATTTTTCTAGCCATCCCACCAATCACATGGCCACTTGGCCATTTCTGGGATCAAAAAAACCTGCCCTAGCCCCCTAATGTTTTTAAAATGTCTTTATCATTAGGCAAATTGTTTTATTCTGGTAAATTGATATTTTGATATTATTTGATTTGTTTAAAAACTGTAAATGGTGGTGCGAGAGCCTAAAATCACCCTATGCCTCTGGCGGGTTCACTGGTCTCACTGTCTGCAACTTCATTCCATATATTGCATGCCATTTTGCAGCAGCAGGTGAGGAGGGAGACCCCCATGTTGAGGGGGTTCTTGGAGCCTGCTTCCCCTTCCTAGTGGGTGAGGATAGGAGGCCTTTGCCTCCAGGAGCCCACTATGTCTTTTTAGATGCAAAAACCAGTTACCAAAAAATGAAAAAACGAACTTATTTTCGCACGGAAACGACCCAGAACTGCCCGACAGCAACTTTTTTTTCAAGTCGTGCCCATCTCTAGTTTTGTATAATGGCATTATAATGTTGGCTGTTTTATTTTCAAACCCCTTTTGGACAAAACAAGGAAGATTACCATCAATTCCCTAGCATGGAATTGGCCTTCTTCACTGCTGCCACACATTGGGTAGACACCTTCATTGAGCTGTCCACCAACACACCAAGATCTCTTTCCTGATCTGTCACAGATAGCTCAGAGCCCATTAGTTGATGAAGTTTTGTTTTTTTGCCCCAATATGCATTTCTTTGCATTTTGTTGCATTGAAATACATTTGCCATTTCGCAGCCCATTCCCCCAGTTTGGAGAGATCCTTCTGGAGCTCTTCACAATCTTCTCTGTTTTTTACCACACAAAAAAGTTTTGTGTCATCCGCACACTTGGCCACCACACTGCTTATCCCTATCTCCAGGTCATTTATGAACAGATTGAAAAGCACCGGACCCAAGATAGATCCCTGGGGCACACTGCTTTTCACCTCCCTCCATTGTGAAAATTGCCCATTGACACCCACTCTTTGTTTCCTGGATCTCAACCAGTTATCAATCTATAAGAGGACCTTGCATCTTATTTTTCAGCAACTCAGGTTAATGATGGAATAAATGGAGTTAAACATGTTGGGTATATTATGTATGATGCATCTGAGGAGTTTTTAACTGGAGGAAACCTTTCTGGACTATGTTGGAGGTAAGTCAACTCAGTAGAAGCCAGCTGTTCCATCTCTACCTCAGATTCTTTTCCCCAGCCTTTTTCCAGTCAGGGATCTGTCATTGTTATTTATGTAGTCTGTCAGAAATAGACAGAGTGAAATGTTTGGTCAGCTAGTTAAAGTTAACAAGTTAAGCTCAGCAATGTAACCAGCTAATAATTTTCTATACAATATGGTGTTTATTTTTATCTATGAAGAACTATAAGTAAATGGAAGCATTTCATTCTCTCGCATTACCAAAGTCTTTGAATAAATATATTGAGGTAGTAAGTGCCCGTTTGGACAAGCCGACAAATAAAGGGTGTCCTACTGAGGGAGATTTGTAGATCAATCATCTATAGGTTCCTGACAGAGCCATTTTGTCTATTGCATAATTAGAGGAAGCTTATACATTTTTGAGGCACACTAAATTTCCTCACCCACTCTGTCCCACAAAACAACAACAAACAAAAATGAAATGAAATGAAACACAAAAGACCACCCTTTGTTTGATCCTTTCCTGAGGTACTCCCACTGGTCCTTTTACTATCAGAAATGACTTGGATTATTTATTTTGTTACTTCTTGTATTATTCCACAATATGCCAAATGTAGAGATGACAGGGCTAGGCATTTGGAAGGATGTCACCAGTACAATGTTGAATTTTACCAGCACTCCCATTTTGCAGAAGAGTTGGCCACACAACATACAGTTCTCTAGGGACATGTGAAAATAAGAACTGTGCTTAACCAAACCAAAAACCCATGTCAGCCCTTGGTAAGAGTGCAACACACACACACACACACACACACACACACACACACAAAGTTAGAAGCAGTTAGGCATCCCCTTCTAGTTCTTTTAAAAGAAAATATTGTTTTTGGAGGCTATGTATCGGGCTTGCTCTGGTGCGGGGCTTCTTTGCCTTACATCCAAAGAGTGATGAGAAACCCTCATCAACTACAGGGCCAGCCGGGCAGGGGCCACACAGCCTATATAAGGCCATCTGTGCCCATCCTGGCCCTCCTTTTCCCTTTGTTGAAGCGTACCTCCCACCCACCCTGTGATTAGTGCCAGTAAGAGTAGCTGCTTGCAAAGTTGTTTGGGCTGGATGGGAATTTTTGGCTGGTTCTCAGATTGGACCAGAGAAGTGCTGTGTTTTCACCCATCCCATTCTCACCAGAGTTAAAATTAATTAGTGGTTTTGGTCATAATTAGGTGAGTACTGCAAGACGTTAGAGGGTTCAGACTAGATAAGGAGTCAGACTTTTAACTAGTAATAGGCAGCCCTCGGCTAGCAATTGCAAAAAAGGAACAGAGTGTAAGAATAATAAGAAATCACAGGAGACCATGGTTAATAATTATTGGAGGTCTGCCTCTGCGTAATTCAGACCCTTATGTTTAGGAGAGGGCTAAACAATAAGGCAGCACTCTTCTGAAGTAGGAATTTACTGAAATCTAGTTTGGGCTGGGATCAATTGACTCTAGACCCATTCCTGATTGCATTAGGCTCTGCTCCCCCTTTGTAAGTAGGGAATTTAAGACTTAAGGTTTAAAATACAGTGGTACCTTGTATAAAGGAATTAATTCGTTCCAAATGAAATTATGTTAAGCAAATTTTCCTTTATACAAATTCCCATAGGAATGCATTGAAAATGGAGTAATCCCATTTTTATGTTGTATGGATTCTCCCCATAGGTGATTATGTTAAGCAAATTTCCCCTATCTCTGGAATTTTGTATTGTACAATTTTATGTTATACAAAGTGTTTGTTATACAAGGGTCCACTGTATATTTAATAAAGTTGTGGCCCATTTTTAATTCTAACCATTGTGTTTCATCTCATTTATCAAGGCTGGGTAGGCAAGGATTGTTAAATACTGTAGAAGCAGCCAATGACCTATTTAAAAGGCAAACTGGAAGTTTTTGCTGATGGTAATCTTCCTTGTTTTGTCAAAAATGAAGAGGGGGTAGCAACAGAAGCAGAAAATGAGCAAGGACATGAAGGAGTTATAAACTTAAGTCACTCAGCTCCTCTCTGTTTTTTGTTTCCATGAGCAAAGTGTCCCGAACTTTCTTCCTATCAATTTTTAATGTAGCTTGAAGATCTGAACGCTCAGCAGTGAGCAATTGTTAGCAAGTAGGATGCCTTGAGTTTTGAGACCCTGAACAGCAAGGGACATTTTATACCTATATGCAGATTCCCCCTTTTGCCTTTAAGCATGTTTCAATAGTTCACTTGTACAGTATGAATGTGAAATGGCCAAGCTTTGCAAAAGTCATCTGCCACGTCTTTCTATTTGACATAATACAATTCTTAAACTGCTAGTGGGAGAGGTGCTGAATGGAAGGATTGAAGCAAGAAATTCACAAGCCAGCATTAGAGAGCTGGAATCTCTTTGCAGCCAGCATGTTATGCTTATTAAAGTGCTCTTTGTTATCTTCACTTATTGTAGAAGAACCCATGAATAGCTTTTCTGGAAGCCATTTCCATTTTAAGGCCAGAACTGTTGAAACTTTAAATGTAACTTTGATCAGCTGGGTGTTACCCATACAGCTGCTACTCAAGTAACTGAATATTCCCACCTACCACACTAGTTTCATATTCCAGTCGTGAAAGAGAAACAGTTAATATACACTATTGAGACACAGATGTTATATGAATCCTCTAGACTTCATAATAGAATTATTTGAAGTTGCAAAAATGCAGAATATGACAGAGGAATCCTCTATAGAAAAATGTCAACTTTATTTGTTAGTTACGGCAATCAATCTAACAATGAGATGATATGGGCTGGAATTAGGGATGGGCATGAAACAGAAAAATTGTATTTTGTTTCATTTTGTTTCGTTCCCCCGTGATTTGTTTCATTTCATTAGAAATGATTTTTTTTAAAAGCGTACAAAATGAAATGGCAACAAACTGATTGATTACTCTATAAAATGGGTCCTCTGGGTCCTAGAGGCACCAAATGTGGTGCCTTTAGGACACAGGGGAGCCATTTTTACAGCAAAATGAATTGGTTTGTTTTAAATAAAAAAACTGTTTCATTTCATTACAAATGAAACACTGCTTCTCCATTACATTTTGTTTCATTTTGTTAGCTAATGAAACAACAAAACAGTGTTTCATTTTTTTTTTTCGTGCCCATCCCTAGCTTGAATCCTATTGATGTTTGCATGAAGCCCGAATTAACTTGTAAACAAGTTAATTGTTGCTAACTGACATGGTGCTGGGACCCAAGACATGCCCTGACAGGTATGAAAATCAACAGGATTTTGCCCCTGATGATGTAGCTTGGCACACAAGGTTCACTGATAAATCTTTTCTTGTTTGGTTTATTTAAGTGTTGAAACACCCTATGTCCTGGGTCCATCTTTCATAGAATGAAAATAATCCAGAAGTAAACATGAGTTCATTGGATGCCATAACAAGATAACTGGTTAAGTAAGCGAGTAAATAATCTGATTGTGACTGTTTTGTGGGGAGTCAAGATAGGTTAAATATGCTGCAATTGTGTACTTGCAAGTACTGTTACATCTTTTGGGAAACACTGGCCAAAAGCTCAGAATAACCCTTCATGATATTTAGTTGTTCTGAGTTTTTCGGGCTGTTTGGCTGTGTTCTGGACGTTTTTGTTCCTGACATTTTGCCAGACTCTGTAGCTGGCATCTTCAGAGGACAAGGAGCTTAGGGAACTAGGAGTTCTCTCTGTGCTCTGGGTTATAAAGTGAGTGAGACTAGGGTGTTTTAAAGTTGTGGGAAAGAGGAAACTTGTCCCATGCAGGAAAATAGGTCTTAGTCATTGTATTGCGATGAAGGGATTAAGATGTTTCAATGCAATCAGGGGTAGCTACACAAGAGGTGGCCATACCCCATACATTCCTTCATACAGAGTCTGGCAAAACATCAGGAAGAAAACTTCCAGAACACAGCTGAACAGCCCGAAAAACTCACACAACTATCAGATCCCGGCTGTGAAAGCCTTTGATAATACATATTCAGGATATTCTTTCGCCCACCTCCTCAGATGGGCTTTGTTTTAAGATTCATTTCTTCTTCATGAACATGGGCAACTATGGTTCTATGAAAGGGACTAGGCTGTTTTACAGGAAGGAACATCAATACTGTATAACTTTCACTCAGCAACTCAAATACAGTGGCACCCCTGGTTACGGACACCTCAGGTTACATAATTTTTGGTTTACGAAAGGAAGTCCACCTGGAAGTTCATTTGATATTTTTTTCTGCAAAAAAAGTGTTATGAATGTTTCCATGGAAAACACCAGGTTATGAAATGTTTTCAGAAGACTTCCATTCCCAGGGTGCTCCAGTTTAGGAAGTGTCCCAGGGAACAAATTAATTTTGTAACCCAGGATACCACTGTACATTTTTAAACAAACAAACAGAGAGACAGAGACAGAGAGACAGATGAGTATTTGAGTGTTCTGTAGTAGATCCATGAGCTCAGAAGTGGTGGTGAAGTGATAAAACAATGTTCCTTTTCTTTTCCTGACCCACCAGATGACCAGATTTGCCAATTTGCCAAATGGATCCAAACACAAGGCAGGACTCTGCTTTCTGTGCAGATGGCCAAGGAGATCGAACTTTCACAACCACCCCATGAAAAGATGGCTAAAATTAGCCTCCACATTCTAGCACATGGGCCCCTGTTTCAAATATATTCAAACAGGGACAGTTTTCAAGCTTAACCAAATTGCAATCAGTGTAGGTCTGAAGTGTAGAGATAAATGCTTGTGAAAGTAGGAAAGGCAGAGTTATACACAGGCTTCTCACTCATTCCGTGGATACATAAGAGCCCACAGACTGAGGCCCATTTGTTTATATCCTTGCTATCAGGCCCATACTGGTATTTCTGTGTTTCCAGATTTCTATGGGGAAAAAAACCTTCAAAACCTCCTATTGCCTTAGAAACACAAAAGCATCCCTGGATGCATGTTTAAAGACAGAGCACATCTCTTAATGAGAGGCGATACTGTGCATATCAGTAGTCTCATTTCCTGGGAGAATCCATTTAAATCATAATCTTGATGGCTCCCTGAAAAAAAAATCACAGAATGGCTGTCATAACACACACACACACACACACACACACACACAGAGAGAGAGAGAGAGAGAGAGAGAGAGAGAGAGAGAGAGAGAGAGAGAGAGAGAGAGAGAGAGTTGCTAAGAACACCGTTTACTAGGCCTAAGCAAGTATTCGTAGAGCACTCCAGGAGAAATATTCATTAAGGTGCAGCCACTTTCCAAGCTTAATATTAATGTAAATGGAACATGAAAAAAATTAATTGCTTGTTGGCCTGACACAAAAATATTAATTGATGTTCAGGGAGTAACACCAACACAACATTGTAGAAAACATGACACTAATAAAGCTTGTTTATAATAACAACAAATTAGGCACTAAGGTGTACTACATTACTGAGCTATTTAGAGGATGGTTGATATGTGAGACTTTACAACCAGAAATAATAGGACTTGCTTTACTAATGAGGTTGGAGTAGGATTTTTTCCTAATTATTTAACAAGCAACCATTTGTGGCATCGTAGCTTCATATTTATAATCATGTCTAAGAACTAGAGGCCCCTCATCAGCACACAATTACAACAAGGTCTCCTATATACTTGGGCTATGATTGAGAATTCCTTGGAATTGCTCTCACCTCTTTACTGCTCACCTAATAATTTATTAAAATATTTTATTTATATAATCTCTTCCTTGCAGGGTTGAAGGCAGCTTTCAACATGAATTGAAAGCAAAGACAACTAAAAAGACGCAGTATACCACAATATCAAAACACTTTTAAATAAATGATGACATTAAAATGCTTTGAATTAATATGCTTTAAGCCAATTTATAAATACAACAAAGAAATACAACACCCAACATCAAAAGATCTTTCCATAAGAAAGTCAGTGACAGAACCTGCCTGAATAAAATGCCTTCACTTAAGTGATGGAGGGGAAGCACTGAGAATGTGCCCAAAGCTGGGGAAGGGGCACACAACCACATAAAAGCTCCTCTTTCATGCATGCCTAGGAAGGTGGAGACAGAGTGAAAAACACCTCTTAAGATCTGGGCAAACCCCTATTGGGCTCAAAAGGCATGCTGAAAACGAACCAAAATATATATATGGAAATTTCCATTTCGTTTCGTTTCTCTTAGAGGGGGCAGTTTGTTATTCATTTCGTTAGTTACATAACAAAATGAATAAAGAATAATGAAATGAACCAAAAGTTTATTTCGTGCCCAAATATCTACTCTACGTGGAACCATGCCTTCTCTGTGGGAGGTCCCATTTGGTGGATCCAGCTTCCCAGCGATATTAGGCAAATTTCTTAGGATGATGGTTCATGGCTTATCAGACAAGCATAATTTATCTCTGCTTTAAAAGAAGTTGTCGTGTTAGTGCTAATATATCAGGCAAAGGGGGGGAAGCATTTTTAAAAACATGACATCTTAAAGACTATCTGCTATATTCACATCAAATGTGAATTGCTTCAGTTTTAGTCTTGGTCTTCAACCAACATATCTGATTTTGTATTTCAGTTGCATTAATTGTACTAAATATTCTTTGGATTCCCATTTAGAAAGCAGTCACTAGATGAATATGATTTATTACGTTAACACTTATGTAAGTCCTGTTGTTTCAATGGTTCTTCTTTAATTGTGACTATTTTTGGATTGAGTTGATTGTTTTCCATCATTTTAAGTTCTTAATTTATATGCCACCAAGGAAAAAAATATTGGATATTTTAAAAGTGAAATCTACAAATAAATGTGTTATGTTACTTTACTGTTGCCTGGCTATTAATTCAATACTTTGCTGAAACTGAATATAGGATCACAGGAAATCCTTTCCTTTAACAACCTATGGTTTGAATCCATGCAGTTGGGTTGTGTAGCAAGGATATATAATATTTACAGTGCAAAGGGAGGGTTTGTTGCTTTTTGGATTTGTCCCAATTAACCTTGTAACACAAGGTAGTGGAATGACTATTAATGACGCTAATGAGATGCAGGGAAGACAATGCATAAAACATCATTGGCATATAAATTAAATTCCTATACACAGATACCTTTATGCACTAGACATGAAGGAAAATTATTACTAGGCAATTTCATTTTTTGTAAAAAAAAAAAAAAAGCTAATTAGAAAGAAAATTCAATACTTCTCCCACCTCATATCCATCAATGTTAGAAACCAATCTGGGCACTTACTGATGAAATGTTCGCATTGATATTGCTGTGCAAGTCAGGAAATTAATTTTATGATTGTTCTCCTGGAAGCTACATTGCTGCAAATACTTTTATGTCTTACCTTTGACTGTGTACGGGTTTACATTTTAATTTGACCAGGTTTGCATGCATAATTTCATTCTTTTGCTTTTTTAAAAAAAAGCCCTCTTTCTTCAAGGCAGTTTCATTAGTTACAATAGGTGGAAAATGAATAAATAAATAAATGCACATTTTTATTTCTGACAGTCCTTATCAGATCTTTTGAGTTCCCAATACAGGGTGTGTGCTTAAATGGCAAGATAAGCCCCCCCCCACTCCAAGTACTAACTGTGGGAAAGAACAAAGCTGAATACATTTTAAACAAATATGTATAGCTATAGGATGCATTAGCAAAAAGTTTAATTTATGGGCAACATTACAGGAACTAATTCTGTACCAGTCTTAGTCACCACAACATGTCAGCAAATAGATGTAGTTTTTTTCTGTGTGTTGTGTTGTTACAGTCGTGACCAACTCTTCATGACTCCATGCCCATAGAGTTTTCTTGGCAGGAATGCTGGAGTGGTTTGCCAGTTCCTACTCCAGGCGCCTACAACACCTGGTATTCCCTGGTGGTCTCCCATCCAAGTACTAATTAATTAATTAAACAAAACAGAAGCAAAGCCCACTGTTCAGAATATTTAGCAGTGAGAAGACAATCTTGATGGAATCTTCAGGAAACATTGCCATTGCCATCAATGTGGATTGATAAACGTGTAAGGATCAGTGTTCAAGGCCCATTTGGAAAGATCATAATCCAGTTCTGAACATAATATGAGATATTTGGAAAAAACAAAGGAGAGTTGAAATGTGGAAGGAGATAATTTCTTGTTATGCCACTGAGTCACCTCTGACTTATGGCGGACTAATGAATGAGTGGCCTCCAACATGTTATGTGCTCAACAGCCTTGCTTAGTCCTTGTAAACAAAAGCCTGTGGCTTTCTTTAGAGGTCAATCCATCTCATATGTCTTCTAGAGATGAGCTTTTTGTTTTGGAAGTGGTCAGCTTCTGAAATGAACCACAGGAGCCCAGCTGATGTTCAGAAGCAGAGGAATGAAATCAACCAATCCCTTAACCTGCAGCTGGGCCCGTGTGGGGTTAAACCCCAATGACGAAGAAGCCTCTGACATGTCATCTTTCCTTCTCCCTGGCGCTGGTCAATCAGACAGGGAGGTGGGATGATGCATTTCCTTGAACAGCTCTTGATTGGCCAGTGCCAGGGAGAAGGAGATGACACGACAGAGGCTTCTTCCTTGTTGGAGTTTAACCCTGTAGGAGCCCAGCGCAAGGTAAGGGATTGGTTGATTTCATTCCTCCAGTTCCAGACATCAGCTGGTCACCTGCGGTTTGTTTCGGAAGCTGACTACTTCTAAAATGAAAAGCCTATCTCTAATGTCTTCCTTGTTTCCTGCTTCCTTCAACTTTCCCCAGCATTATTGTTTTTTCCCCATTCAATTTTGTCTTCTCTGGATGTGTCCAGAGTAAGACAGCCTCAGTTTCAACATGTTTTCCTCTAGTTCAGGCTTGATCTGCTCTAGCACCTACTTATTCATCTTTTTGGCACTCTCCAGAACCATTTTTTCAAATGAATAATTTTTTTCCTGCCAGCTTTCTTCGTAGTCAAGCTTTCACACCCATCCCTAGTAATCTGAATAGAGTGATATGATTATGTTGGCCTTGATAATCAGTGACACATCATTACACTTCATGATCTTTTCTAATTCCTTCATTGTTGCTCTTCTGAGTCTCAGTCTTCTGGTTTCTTGGCTGCAGGCTCCATTTGGATTGACGAATGAACCAAGATATACAACATCTCAAACTATTTCAATTTCTTCATTGTCAACGTTAAAATTATGTAGCTCTTCTGTACAGCACTGCGTCTAGACTTTTTTTTTAACTTTCACAAAAAGTTATTTCAAGTCACTGAGGCTTTCTGCAAACAAGATTTGCATATGTTAAAATATTGATATTTCTCCTCCTTTATCTGAATCTACTCAAGCTTTCTCAATATGTATCGAAGACATACTGGTTAGATAAACTTCACCCTTATGTGACAGTTTTGTTTATAGGAAACCATTCTGTCTCTTCTTATTCTGTACTACAGTAGCTTGTTCACAATAAAGGTTATGTATCAGGATAGCCAAGGGCTGATGGTCACCCACATCTTTCAAAATAATCCATAGTTTCTCAGGGTTCACACAATACAATGATTCTTATATCATATAAATCATAGTCTTCTGGAATTCTTTGGTGCACTACAGTAGGTAGAAGATATCTGCAATTTGATCTTGAATGCCTCTTCCTTTTCAGAATCCTGCTAAAATACCAGGCAATTCATGCCTTTTGCTGCAACACTATAAGGATCACTTTGCCTGCATCGGAATTAGAACAATAACTCCATAGTTACTCTACTCCTTGACATCTCCTTTCATGGAAGTAGAAATGTGTATTGAATATTTCCAGTCTCTGGGCCATTGTTGGCACATTTTGTTAGACTTTTGACAGATTCAGTCACTGTGGTTTGAAACAATAGGAGCCTTGTGGTGCTGTGGTTAAACTGCTGTGTGTGTGTGTGTGTGTGTGTGTGTGTGTGTGTGTGTGTGTGTGTGTGTGTGTGTGTGTGTGTGTGTGTGTGTGTGTGTGTGTGGTGTCATTACAGTCGTGGCCAACTCTTCTTGACACCATGACCATGGAGTTTTCTTGACAGGAATACTGGAGTGGTTTGCCAGTTCCTACTCCAAGCCCCTGCAGCACCTGGTATTCCCTGGTGGTCTCCCATCCATGTACAGTACTAACCAGGGCCGACCCTGTTTAGCTTCCAAAACCAGGCGAGATCAAATGTGCTTAGGGCATCTAGTACAGCCAAAACTATGCTCACAACATGGGGTTCAATCCCAGCTAACTAGCTCAAGGTTGACTCAGCTTTCTATCCTTCCGAGGTTGGTAAAATGAGTACCCAGCTTGTCAGGGGAGGGGGGCAATGTGTAGTCTGCCCTTGATAGAGTTGAAAATGGCTAATCAATAAACGAAACTTGAGTACTTGAGTATAGTCTGTATAATTAAAATGTTAATCACCCAGAGAGTGTTTTAAGCATTCTGGGGTCGTATATAAACAACATGCTTTGCTTTGCTTTTCCTTTGCCAGCTTATCTGATGGAGCGTATCGTTCCAAGATTTTTCTTGGCCCGGCCCAGTAGGTCATCCCAGGTCCTCACGCTTAGAATTCCTACCCCACAGGAAGTTCATAAAACCTCTGTACGGAACTATGCCTTCTCAGTGGCAGGTCCCATTTGGTGGAGCCTGCTTCCCAGCGAGATTAGGACCGTGGAACCCCTCTCAGCCTTTAGGAAGTTATTAAAAACTTGGCTCTTCCTGGCTGCTTTTGGCGACTATCATATTCTCTTTTCCCTTCTTTTTGCTTCCATCATATATCCCATTTTTTTTTTTGTTTTTGAATTTAATGTCTTGATAGATTGGATTTGTTTTACTTTGTTTTTATTGTTGTATTTTAGTTGTATTTTATATAGTTGGATTTTCTTGCTGTGAATCACCCAGAGTTCCTTCGTAAAGTTGGGTGGTATATAAATATAAATATAAATATAAATAAATAAATAAATAAATATTCCATCTACACATGGTAGTTAATTTCTTCCCAATGTTTCAACAGCAGCTTTCATTTTCACTTTCTAGAATTGAAGGTACATCATGATAGGGTTCCTTTTCAAAGGAATTTTGTCATACTTTTATTCCTTCTTTATATGTCTTCAATATACTGTTTCCACCTTCTCTTTATTTTCTCTTCATCAGATAGTGTTGATTTTTCAGAATTCCTATGTCATGCTGAAATTTGCCTTTGATTTATTGTATCTTCTGGAAGAGATTTCTTGTTCTTCCTTCCCCCCCCCCTGGTTTCCTTCTAATTCTGCATGATAGCTGCTGAAAAGTTGTATTCAGGATCTAGTTTTGTCTTTTCTTTTTACTACAGGAATTGCCTTTGTGCATGCTTCCTTGATATGATTCCAGTGAGTTTTGTAATGCAAATCGGCTTTTTATGTAGACTTTAAATTCATCAGAAAAGTTGTTTAAATTATATTTTGGCACTAGGACTCTTTTAGTGCACTTCTTCCACCTTACTCTAATATATTGGATATTAACATAATCAGTATCACAATCAGATCCTGGTCTTGTTTTGAAAGAGAGAATATAGCTTCTCCATCTCCTGCTTCCAATTAGGTAGTCTATTTTATTTCTCTCTTGACCATTTGGTGATGCCCACAGGTATAGTCATCTGGTTGGTGGTTTGAAGCAGGTATTTTTGACAAAAAGATTGTTAGTTTCACATTCATTCTCCTGTTTTGTTTCTGACCCTTTGGCCAACATTTCCAACAACATTTTGAATGGATCATTAGAATCATAGAATCATAGAGTTGGAAGGGACCTCAAGGGCCATCCAGTCCATCCCCCTGCCATGCAGGAACCCCATCACAGTACCCCTGACAAATGGCCATGCAGCCTTTGCTTAAAAACCTCCAAAGAAGGAGACTCCACCGCACTTTGTGGCAGCATAAGAACATAAGAACATAAGAAGAGCCATGCCGGATCAGGCCAAAGGCCCATCTAGTCCAGCTTCCTGTATCTCACAGCGGCCCCACCAGATGTGTTTGGGAGCGCATGAGACTAGATATCTGTCTCCTGATACCACTCTCCTGCATCTGGCCCTTGAAGTACCCTGGTTTAAACCCTGGAGGTTACACATCTCCATCATGGTTTGTAACCTGTGATGGACTTTTCCTCCAGGAATCTGCCAAACAGCTCTAACTGTCATGAAGTTCTTCTGAATGTTCAAATGGAATCTCTTTTCCTTTGACTTTCGATGCAAGTCAAGCCGTCCTTGCTAGAGAAATCTGTCCCCATGCTCAGGTTCCTCTTCTCACTCATCACTGGGTTTGCAAGGAGTAATGACTGCATCTGCAGAAAAGAATGTATAGTTACAACCTGTTGTAATCTAATTTCCTACCTATCTGCTTCCTGTTATGAACTGCCTTTTTAAATAGAAGACATGGGAGGGAATAAAGGTTTTATTTAACTCTTGTTGTCATGTGCTCTTCTTTTAAAACTTCCAGGGACAGTTTAGAGGGTCATTAGAGCTGATGATTGCCCCCTACCCCACCCCAAACATTCAAGTCGAAGCCTCCCTGTCTGGCGTTCATCCATTCTAATGTGCAGAACAACACTCTGAAAGCCTAGTATGTGCCTTTGAGCAAAATAGAGCTACCCATGACCACAGTTAGCCACAAACTGATTACCATGCTGGGCTTTCTAATAGCATTTTACTTTCTTTTTCACTTATCAAAATTATAATAAACAGATAAATTACACACGCATCCACAAACAGCATAGGAAAGCGTAGGAGGAATAGTTGAAAAATCACTTTATCAAAAGAGTGATTGGATCTCAATGGATACTAGAAATTATATGCAGTAGAAGTAATAGCTCATGGCATGACTTATAGTCATCAGGAGATGTAGGAGGCAAGAGCATAGGATACCTAAGATGCATTCATATTATTACAATCATATCCAACAGTGCCACTTATTACTTCTTTAAAGTACTAAATGAGTTGAGAGCACAGACAGATTTTGTATTTAAAACGTGCTCTTATAATTTTGAGTTACATGGAGCACTTTCTTTCCTCAAAGGCACTTTTTATCGTTGTCCTTTGTGGTTTAATCATCTATATTTACCCTCCTGTTATTTTTCAGGCAGCTTGAGTAAACTGTATACTTGATACATACAGGCTGCAGCTTCTCAGTCAAGATAAATATCCTCCTGAAAATGAAGTAAGCAGATGAGGAGGCCAACAAAATGTTGGTGAGGTTGGAGCCCATCTCAACCTCTTTGTATCTTCTGTGGGGTTAAGGACATGGACTCATCCCCCAAAGTAAGTTTCAGATGTGCATCTTGTTTAATATACTGCTCTTCATAATACTCATCCTAGGGCAGGGATGGCGGATCTATGGCACACGTGCCAAAGGTGGCACGGAAAGAGCTTTTTCCTGGCACCTGACATGCTCCTTGCCCCCCCACTCCCCGCTCTGCTGGACCAGCCATGAGGAATTTGTGGAGGGGGAAGTTGGGGGGGCAGGGAGCATGTCAGGTGCCAGGCCAACCCTACCATAGCCATCGCCATCGCCGCCCTTGCTGCCGCCCCCTGCCACCACTGACCCAGCCTCTGTCGACCCCACTGCTGAGACCAACCCCATCCCTGCCCCTCCCGCCACCGCCGCCGCCGCCGCCGACACTAACCTGGACCCTGTTCCCGTTGCTGCCCTTGACCTCACCCCATCCCTGATCCCCCCTGCCGCCGATCCCAAACCTCCCACCGTCCCCATCGCCATCGCCCTTGCCACCCCTGCCGCCCCTCCTGCCGCTGACCTGCCCCTGCCTCCGCCACCATTACTGCTGCCATCCCTGCCCCTCCCACCACCGCCACCGACCCTGACCCCACCCCCTCCATCACCCTTGCTGCCTTCGTCCCCTTCCCCCCACGCTGCCGCTGATCTTGGTCGCCACCACCACCACCACCACCAAGTTTGGGCACTCAGTGGCAAAAAGGTTCACCATTCCTGTCCTAGGGCATGCATTCCCATAGTCAAATACAACAGGCTCAGATGGAGTGCTAGGCGTTGTTTTGCAGCCTTACTTACTACACTAAGGAAATGGAATTCTGCTATTACATAGGTGAACAAGAAGAAGTCTAAGGGACATCAGTTGAACCTGCCCTAAACACAGCATCCAAGTTGGCACATGTGTAAATGTGAGTGGGTGCCTGCCAGAGTAGGTGGGGCTTTGAAGCACTGAATTGTTATTCATCTGATAAACGAACTGGCACTAACCCATCCTTATTCCTTTTACTTTGTCACAGCTTTTTGGATAAAGAGCTAGATGAAAATCATGTAGATATGGGGGAAAGACACCTTGTCATCATAGTGAACGTATATTAGGATTAGGTTGCCTGGAAAAATCAAGCTAGACACCTGCCTGCTATGGCATAAGCACTGCCGGTCGTACACTTTCAAATCATAACTAGGACTGCTCGTATCCCAGTGCAAAAGAATGCCTTTCTACAGGAGATGATGGAAATATGCCTCTTGAAGCAACACGCCACAAACTGGGGACGGAGGTTCTTCCTGCATCTGACTCTCTTGCCAGATTTCTGTGGAAAATAAATCTCAAGAGCTTCAGAAAGCTGGTTCCCTTCCCCCTGCATTGTTATATAACAGCAAACCAAACAGCAAGGATACTGTTTGGCTTTTGACATTTTGAAGCACCCAACAGTGATACCTGAGGAATAAAAACATATTGTGATTGTATTTTGTCATCTCCTTGCATGTGTGTACACACATAGACACACAGACACACAGACACACACAGAGAGACACACATACAGACACACACACACACAAGACACTAAGTGAACCAAAGAAGAGAATGGAGCTGCTGAACAACTAAAATTAAATTAGCAACCACGCACCTATTGCCAAGGGCAACATTCCCTCGACAGAGGATATGATAATGACAGATGAATCCTTGTTCCCAGCCTAAATTCTCTCTTCTCAACAAAATAAATGCACAGTGTCTTAGATATTTTCACCCACACGCCAGTCACCTTCCTTCCAAGCTGCTGCTGGAAATGTTGTCAGTGACAGCCAAGAAAAGGTACTGTTTCCTGTCACTTTATTTTGACAGGGTCACCCCAATTTTCAGCTGACAGCAGTGAATTTTTATAGTTTCTTGTGCCTTTTCTCTCCTGATCCTCTTTTGCCCTTGTATCTATACATTTTTTTTTTTACTTCTGGCAAAGTAAATTCTGGCACTTTCCTCCAACTTCCCTTTCCCACCCCCGTCCGCCATCTTTAGTTTCCTTATTAACTGGCTATAGCGTTTCATACATTGAAATCTAGACTTAATACACCTTTTCACCATCATAAAGCACTGCTTAGGTAATTCTGTGGTTAATCCTATATTTTGTCTACAATCTTCTTATTTTGGAAAATACATACATCTGTGACAGCAGATAATCTACATTTTTTAAAAGTTGCAAGCAACTAATTTCCTGTAGTTAGTTCCTTTTTCTAGTAATGCAGGTATAATTGCATTACATTACCTTTCCATGCTAATGAGGAATAACTTGACTCTTTCTAAAATATAACTGGGCCACGCCCCTGCAAGAAGAGTGCCTCCATAACAAGCACAGGCTGCCTGAGTCTGGAAATGACAAGCTTCTGATTGCTTCTGTGGACCCAGGGCTTTCAGGGCTACATAAGGCTACATGATTTTCCTTGATGGAAAAAGCCATTGAAGGCCCTACTACAGGGAAGGTCTTCTCAGAGATTCTTTGGAAGCAAATATGCTCCTTAGGAATAGACTTGTACTCACCAAGAGAGCTAAATCGCTTAAACTTGAGCCTTGGGTGTGCTCCCTTGCAGATATAAGGCTTCAGTGTGACCATGTTCAATCATACCATGACCTCACTGAGGACAATATAATCCTGAAGTTTAAGGCCTGCCTGCTGTTCCAGTATCCTCTCTCTTGTGGTGCCTGTGTTGCTGTATACCTTCCTGGGATATGTTTGACTTACATAAGAACATAAGAAGAGCCATTCTGGATCAGGCCAAAGGCCCATCTAGTCCAGCTTCCTGTATCTCACTGTGGCCCCACCAAATGCGTCTGGGAGCGCACAAGACTAGACATCTGTCTCCTGATACCATTCCCCTGCATCTGCCCCTTGAAGTACCCTGGTTTTAAGCCTGGAGATTACACATCTCCATCATGGTTTGTAACCTGTGATGGACTTTTCCTCCAGGAATCTGTCCAAACCCCTTTTGAAGGCACCCAGGCCAGATGCCATCACCACATCCTGTGGCAAGGATTTCCACAATTAATGTTTGACATGCAAAACTCAGATACCTGTTCCATTATTAGACATAAGTTTAAAAATTAGAAGCACTTGATGAAATTTATTTTGCATCAGCTAGTCCTTCTGTGCTGGTTGGGAAAAAGAAGTCTGGCACCCTGCAGTTATAGGTTATGCCTTGTAAGGTTGATGATGTTGACAAATGCTGCCAATGTTTCCTGTTTCTCCTCTTAAGAGCCTGTGGGATCTCTTTCATTGTGGCCCACATGATATGATGTGGCCCACAATCATAAATGTTAAAAAAATTGACACCAGGAGGATGATTTTACCAGCAGTGGCAATTTTCAGTAAGTAAAGACTTCTCCATCCTGTCCTGTGACCACCAATGAGAAAGAGGATGCCAAAAGAACTTTAGGGCATCAGAGAAATGTTTTACAGTATTTTCAAACAGTTGCAACAGTTTATTATGTCATCAGCTGTATATGGCATTGCTTACATAACAGGTTCTTAGCCAGTGGTGGTTTTGTGTAGATACATGGAATTGTACCAAACTGTGCAAATTGCACAAATTTCCAAAGGGAGGAAGCATGCTGTGCAATGTCTTTTACTATCTCTTGTGCAAACATTTGTAGAACAAAGCTATCTTCAAAATTAGTTCCACTTATTTATCTTTCAATCAGTCCAGCTATCGCAATTTGATTCAAAGGTTGCCATTTGCTTTATTATAAATGCCTATCTGGACATTAAATTAGCTGTCCCATGCTTTGCCACCTGGAGTACTCTGTCCCACCTAGAGTACTGTGTCCAGTTCTGTGCACCACAATTTAAAAAGGATGTTTACAACCTCGAGTGGGTACAGAGGAGGGTGACCAGGATGATTGAAGGTCTGGAGGAAATGTCTTATGAGGAACAGCTTAGGGAACTGGGAATGTTTAGCTTTTCAAAAACAAGGCTGAGGGGGGATATGATAGTTCTGTTTAAATATTTGAAAGTATGTCATATTGAAGAAGGAACAGGTTTGTTTTCCATGGGTTTAGAGACTAGGACTCAGGGCAATGGTTTCAAACTACAGGAAAAGAGATTCCATTTGAACATTAGGAAGAACTTCATGACAGTTAGAGCTGTTTGACAGTGGAATATGCTGCTATAAAGGGTGGTGGAGTATCCTTCTTTGGAGGTTTTTAAACAGAGGCTGGATGGCCATTTGTCAAAAATATTTTGATGGGGTTCCTGCATGCAAGGGGTTGGACTGGATGGCCCTTGAGGTCTCTTCCAACTCTATGGTTCTATGACTCTATGAAAGCTTGTTCAGTTGCCACTCTGAGGCAAAGCAGCAATACTGCATGCTCACAAAAATGCTTTTTGTGTGAACACACATACAAGGATGGATAAACATATTGGCATATCTTGAAAATGCAAGGTGCAAAGCGGACTCCATTTACAATGATGTGGGTGTTGTCTAAAGTTGTGTGTACAGCCCCAGTATTTGAGGATCCGGTTACTCTTCATTTTGAGCCTCAGCCATATTTTGGCCACTAGCCCTCATTTTAGCCACTGGCCACAATGCAATAAATGATTGGGTTTTCTCAATACCAACAGAAACCATTGGAACAAAAAGGCTTGCAAATATCTTCCTAGAAAAGTGCTTTGCACAGAACACATTTTTGCTTCTTCTTCCAACCCATGTGGAGAAGCTGTCTCTCCTTATTAAATACTGCGACAAAAGATCTGGAGGCTACAGATCTCATTGTAGAAAAAGACTGTGCCAGCCAACAATGCACTGCTCTGGAGACAAACCGTGTTTAGAAAAGAGAAGAGAACAACAGTGTTTGCACTGTTTATGTCAGACACGGAAAGCAGAGCCTAAAAGAGAATTGTGATGAAGCAGCTATGTATTATAAAATACCCAGCTCTAATTTTAGAAACACAAGGACTGCCATTTCTATTGTTAAATTTAATTAGTATTTTTCCTAAATAATGCCCTCTTTCTATGTGCAATTTATACTCGCTCATCTGGGAGGGAAAATAGGATGCATGCTGTGTCTTGAAAGGCAACTGAATCTGGGAGAAGTAGGAAAGTGTACTTTTATCTGGAGAGGATGGCCCTGCTGATGGCAAAAAGTTTCTTTAGCAGCCTGGGGGTGGGTTGTGCCAATTCTTGACACTAGCCTTACTGTATTGTTCTCTGCTTCAGGGGAAAACATACAGTGTGGGAAAGAAATGGTATTAGAAAAACTTTAAAAACAATTGGTTTCAAAGAAATATATGAAATATATGGATAAAAATGTTATTTTTATGTTATTGAGCTCAAACATATTAATTAAGCCCTTCAATATTCTCCTGAAAACGTTTAGGATCCTGAAAATGAAGCCACTAAGATATATATTTATATTCAAACAAAGCTCCCACTGGGTTTAATGAGAATTGATCCCAGGTACAAACCTACCAGACTTCTCTGGTAGGTTAGGGACCCTCCTTCCATCAAACTGAGGATGCCTGGCAAAAAAATTAGTGATGGCTTTACTGTAAATTTACTGTTTTGGCAGTGGACTGGACCTTGGAGCTTTTTTGAAACTCTATGGTTTTAGAGCTGACTAGACTCAGGACTGAAGCTTAAATCACATCAATAGTATCTTTTACTAATTTTATAGGCATAGCAAAAGGTTTGGATGCCTGTGGAACTCCTTTAAAGTAAAGCATGCACAACATGTACATGGTGGCTATTGGCAACTTTCAGGCAGAATTAACAAAAGTATAGTCTCCATCTCAAAATCCCACGAAGTACTATACCCGACACAGATTAGGCCTCCTCTTGAGTACAGGGCCTGGTTCGGAGCAGTGTGATAATGGAACCAATTAACTCAGGAGTTGTGAATATCTTAACTTTAGCAGTATTCAAGAGAAAGTTGGATAATGATCATAAGCTTTCCTCGTGTGTGTGTGTGTGTGTGTGTGTGTGTGTGTGTGTGTGTGTGTGTGTGTGTGTGTGTGTGTGTGTGTGTGTGTGTGTGTGTGTGTGTGTGTATTCCTGTATTGAGGAGTGGGTTGGGCTCAATGGCCTTATGGACCCTTCCAACACATTATTCTATGATTCTATGAGAAATTAATGCCTTACTGCTTTACTTTCCAAAAGTGATGCTTATTGTGTGAATGGTAGCCTTGTAAATATTTCAATTTCCCAAAGAAACTGACATGTTTAATTTGTTTGTGGAAACATTTATGTTCCCTCTTTTAATTTCAGGTGGAAATGTGAGGTACAACTAAAATTAAAAATAAATTAAAAAGCAAAATATAAAACACAGGAACAAAAACAAATGAGATTCTAATAGTGCAATTATGCATGTATTTTTAACACTGCAAATCATCTATGTTTAAATAAAGAAGCATAGAGTATGGAAATTATTCCTTACAGTGTTCTGTATTAAGAAATTAATTACTTGGGAAGAGACAACATGCTCACTTATAACCCCTTCACCCATTAACATAAACCCATAAACTGTGTTGACAGCTAAAATCAGTTAGCTATACAGTATTGCCATTTAAGCAGGCCACTGACAGACTAGGATGCCAAGAAGATGGTTAAAGATGCCTTTGTCCAGGTGGATACATTTGCTCAAGAGGAATTAGAAATTTTAATTCATGCATTCTTGGTAGAATGATGTTCCTGAGATGCTCAGATGGGTAGATGTGTCCAAACAGTGAGAATGTGACCAAATATTACCTTCCCGTCACCATTCAAGTTTCCCAACACGTTATTTTACCTTCCCTTTCCAAGGGAGAGTATTTGTGGGAAGACGGGATACACAGGGAGAGCTGGATGGCTGGGAGTATAGTATGTTCATTCATGATGAGCTCAGTACAGGGTTTGGAGTGGATTTGGGCAGAAGGTGAAAGAACAATATGGAATGGCTGTATTATTTATTTATTTATTTATTTATTTATTTATTTATTTATTTATTTATTTATTTATTTATTTATTGTTATATTTATATCAAAATAGGACTGGAATGGCTGAGAATAAAAATTCAGAGTTATAAGATAAAAGTTGCCTCCTAATGCATCCCAGAAAGGGAATTTGGCCAGCAATCAATAAAGTACTAGTGATGGCGAGAAAAAAAAAAATAAGTTTTTAACATTTTTCGTGCTTCTGCAGAGTGCTAGAGTTCTTGGAAGGGGCTGAGAGAGAAGGCCCGGTTCCGGGTAACCGCCTTCCGGGCCTCTCGAGGGGTTTGGAAGGGTTTGCCCTTTGCTAGTGTTCTGTGCTTAGTGTTAGTTCTTATTTGAGATAGAGGCCAAGCTTATCTTGCAGAGCTAGATTCTGGGTATATTATGATAGTATCTAGAACCACAGTTGATAGTATTAAATGATACAGTTTTATTTCAAAACTTGTCTGTAAATTGCTTTGTATTTATTAGGTAAAACCAAAAGGGTAGAAAGATAGATAAAGGCAAATAACTGCAGAAATGAATTTTCAGTCACTCTGGGAATAAGCCATCAAATGAATTTTAGTTTATTCAGGGAAAATAGGAAATTTATGCAATCAAGCACAAATTAAAAAGGCAAACAGAATGTAGTAGTCAGAAAAACCAGAGAGCAGGTTTTTTTAATAGTTACTAGGAATTATTAATCTATTCCAGGAATAGTTCCAGTCTCATGAAAGGGAACAAACAATTTGTTTATCAGATTATGGACATCTGGAATTTAGCAGGCATGAAAGCAGAAGAAAACAGTTTGAGAAAGAAAAAGAGAGAGGCTGAATTAAAGAAAGAGCAAGTGTTAAACACAATAAGTAATTCCCATCATTTTCATTTTCCTCCAGAAATGTAATCTCATCTAAGACAACCTTCAGCAACCAGACTTGCAAGTTAACTTGACCACACACACACATACAGTGGTAGATGAGACAAACATGTGGTATTATAAACAGACATATTTCACCATTTGCAGCATTTCCTCAGATACATATATACATATATACATACATACATACCCAGTGGTACCTTGTCTAAAGGAATTAATTCATTCCAAATGAAATTCTGTTAAGCAGATTTTCCTTTGTACAAATTTCCCATAGGAATGTATTAAAAACAGATTAATTCCTAACTGCGACCGTTTTTCTGTTGTACGGTTTCACCCCATAGGCGATTCTGTTAAGCACTTTCCCCCATCTTCTGAATTTTTTTCCTTTAAGCTGATTTTCTGTTAAAAACTGCTTGTTATACGAGGGTCCACTGTACGTACTATGTATGTATGTATGTATGTATGTATGTATGTATGTATGTATGTATGTATGTATGTATGTATGTATGTATGTGAAAGGATTGTTAAAGATTGTGAAACCCAAGAAGCAAATATTTATTTTTTACATTATAGCTCATCTATAACATTTCACCATAGGAAAAAGATCCATGCTTCTGCTCTCCTCATGTCACCCTTAAACATGGGATCAGTTTGATATCCCATATTAATTAAGCCTGAACCTGACCTCATAACGCTGATCTATCATCAGTAGAATTCCCCCCCCCGCCGTCTTTAGTTCACTGGTGTTTACTAATGTCCACTTGTATTCTGTATTTAAACCCTCAGTGATCCTGCTTGCTGGCGCATTGGGATTCATTGGTTTTTAATATTTTTATTTGTCTTTTTATATTGTTTGCTTATTATTTGCTGTTATCATTGATTGTCTTTGTATTGTAAGTCTATTATTGCTTGTTTGGCGCTTGCTCGCCTGTTTGTACGCTGCTTAGAGTTCTGCCCAGAAGATAAGCGGGATATAAATACAACAATAAATAAATAAATAAATAAATAAATAGAAGGGTATGCTTTCCCTCACATCCTTACTGGACGTGCCTTCATTTTTCAGCGATGATTCAGTCTATCATAGCCAAATCCAATTGCAAACTAAATTTCAGCATTCAGGATTATATTCTATTAAATTCCCACTCATCTGCCCCTTTTTCTGTGTCATCTGCCCCTTTTTCTGTGTTGGTAGAAATTTATAGCAGATGAGGTAGTCAGCCTGTTCCCCCCCCCCCTCAGAGCAAGGGAGAACTTCCTTAGAACTAGGGTCAGTGAATGAAAATGCAGGATGAGGAATCTATCCGGATGGTCCTAACTGCAGACATTGCCCAGCAGGATGTCCCAAAACAGAGGACATGGTACGTTTTTCTAAGAGAAAGTCCTCTGTATGCAGATTTCAGAGACCTTTCTTAAACTGGGATCAAAAACAATCCCCCTTAATATGCATTTTTAGTCCTGCTAGCAGACACAGACTACTAGATATCCCATAGACTGCTGAATTTGTAAAATGATCCATGGAAATATGCAACTTTTTTTTTGCAAATGCTTCCTTTATTATTTTATGCTTTTTATGGTTGTTTATATGAACTTATATTAGATGCTAAATACTATTTTTAAGAGTGGTTTAATCTATGTTATGTGATTCACTACAAAGCAATTTAGTACAGTATTTGTATGGATATTCATGGTCTTCCTTCGCTCTCTTTGATAACACATTCTTAAATCTAGTGTACATCTTTTCTTGGAACAAAATCTAAATTTATGAAAAATGACTACTTGAAAGAAAAAAATTATACCCAAATATGTCTACCAAAATACGATTTGGAGAGGGCATATTTGAGAAGTTGTTTTGTAACAGAATAAGTAGGTATAATTTACTTCGTTTGTGCCTATAATATTTTTAAAGGCCCCCTTTCCAGAACAAGCATATGTTTCAAGCCCCTGCTGATAATGTTCTTGAGTTGAATACATTGGTGATATTTGTACTGAGCCTCTTAGTATAATTGTAATTCAGAAAGTGTCTGTAGTCCTGTGATACGGGCATAATTGTCTCCGGACACTGGCAATGTGGAATCCTTGGCAGAAGGATTGATAGCGTGTGTTTTGTATTATTAGCATTTTTATATCAAAATAATAACAGTGCCATACATTCCAACACTGTAAAGTTGGAATTAAGTGTTCCTCTGTGTTTCTAGGAGGAATGTTATCCAACTTAGCAAACACTTTATACAAAACACTTTGTCATCCCATTGGAGCAACCCATATGCTACATTTTACAATAAAGAACTTGGGTATGGTGTGTTGTTTTGTTGCACCTCATTGCAGTCAAAGAATAAGCCCCCATCTTCAATATAATAAACTGGAAAAACCTAACTAAATTGTATTGTATATTATTTATATACTTCTGCTTCAACCCAAATACTCCCAGCTAAATTAATAGGGTATGCAGCCAGGAATGCCTCTAGTATCTTGTAAATAGGCAGCAATTTGTCAGCAATACATAAGCATTTTAAAGCATGTATAAATCATCAACAGGACTTGGACCACTGTGTTTTACATTGTCAGTTTACGTTCCCCATTAATTTAATGGTCTCCTCTCCTCTAGTAGGAACTAACAAGTGAAAACAGATCACCCTAAGTAATGGCTGGCCATTAACTTGCCACATGTGACTGTTCTACAAAACATTAAATAATGGAAGATCAAAGAGACCCCTTATCTTTCTGAAGTATGTAAGTTGTGCAAAACATGGAGGAATAGGTAACACTTTAGAAGGCAGGGACACAATTCTGAAAAAATGAAGGCTACCTGCCTGTGCAATAGTGTGCCAAGAAAAAAGAAAGAAACTGAATTGTAGTAAGTCATAAGCAGGACTTAACTCAGTGTGTGATGCACCAGCAAAAATAGCTGATACAGTTTTAGATTACTTTGCTATAACTGTAGATTCTAAGTCAGAGAAAGTAACAGCTAACCTCTTCTAATTAGATCTCATGCAGTCTGTAAACTTCTCGGTACCCCCACTTTAAGGATACACCCAGGCAGAAGGAGATTCAGGAGATGTTTACAATGATGGTCAGAGGCAGGAGTTGCTTTGGAGTTTTAATTTCATCCATGACTCATTCAACAAGTGAAAATTTCATTCAATAAATCACATTTTTATAAGATATATTTCATATAACCTTGCCAGTTGAAAACCTCAGGGCATTCCGAGAATGTCCCACTGCAAACAAGCACAAATCAAAGGATAAACCGGAGGACAGCTGTTTAAAAAGAGGTGATCATGAAATTGAATTGAATCAATCACCAAAAGGGTAAACTGTTGACAAATTATGGAGAATGTGATTAACCATACTGTACCTGATGCAGTAATGGAAAACCAGTCTTATTAGAAAACTTAACTTTTGCTTGGAGAAAAGAAAGCTGAATACCCTAGAAGAAAGACAAATCTTTGTTGATCTAGAAAGCAGGACTACATCTAATAGGTAAGGTAGCATATTTTGGTTGAACATAAGGAGATATCTTTTGACTGCAAGAGGAGCTTCATCATTGAACCAGTGATCTAGAACACTGAACTTTCTCTTTCTGATATTTTTGTCTTTACACAGAAAGAAGACTGTCAACTTCCAGGAACATTCTAAGCTTTGAAGGTCAGAGCACCTGAAAGTTCCTAAGTTCATTGTGATTAGTAAACTTTTTTCCTGTTCTTTCTCAAACAACCAATCTCTCTCCTAAATTGGAAACAGCTAGATCGCTTATCAGAGGGTCCAAATCTCCTATCATGTTCAGGATGTAGCAGAGTTTAACATAAGAACATAAGAACATAAGAAGGCCAAAGGCCCCATTTAGTCCATCTTCCTGTATCTCACAGTGGCCCCACCAAATGAGTCTGGGAGCGCACAAGACTAGGTATCTGTCTCCTGATTCCACTCCTCTCCATCTGGCCCTTGTAATACCCTGGTTTTAAGCCTGGAGATTACACATCTCCATCATAATTTGTAGACTGTGATAGACTTTTCCTCCAGGAATCTGTCCAATCCCCTTTTGAAGGCATCCAGGCCAGATACCATCACCACATCCTGTGTCAGGGAGTTTCATAGCCTAACAACACACTGGGTTAAAAAAATTCTTTTGTCTGTTTTTACTCTCCCAATCCTCAATTTGAGTGGATGTCCCCCCAGTTCTGGGTTTTGGGGGTTGGTTTTTTTGTTTTTGAGAAAGAGAGAGAAGAGTGTCCCTCTATCCACTTTACTCATGGCTTGCATTATTTTGTACATCTCAATCATACACTCCCTCAGGCACCTTTTTTTCCAGACTAAAGAGCCCCAAAGTGCTATAGCCTTTCCTCATCGAGAAGGTCCCCCAGCCCAGTAATCATTTTAGTCGCTCTCTTTTGTACCTTTTCCAGTTCCACTATGTCTTTCTTGAGATGCGGTGACCAGAATTGTACACAATACTCCAGGTGTGCCCTTACTATCATTTTGTACAATGGCATTATAATGTTGGCTGTTTTATTTTCAATCCCTAGCATGAAATTGGTCTTCTTCACCGCTGCCACACACTGGGCAGACACCTTCATTGAGCTGTCCACCAGCACACCAAGATCTCTTTCCTGATCTGTCACCAATAGCTCAGAGCCCATGAGTTGATAGATAAAGTTTGGATTTTTTTGCCCCAATATGCCTTACTTTACATTTTCCTCCATTGAAATGTATTTGCCATTTAGCAGCCCATTTCCCCAGTTTGGAGAGATTCTTCTGGAGCTCTTCACAATCTTCTCTGGTTTTTACCACTCGGACAAGTTTCGTGTCATCCACAAACTTGGCCACCTCTAGCAGCAGGTGTGCAGCTCCTTAAAAGAGTAGCAAATGAATTGTTGTATCTTTTTAACACGGAAAGAGAGGGGACTCCTTATGAAATTTGCTAACTGAAGCAGTAAAATAAACCAAATAGCCTTGGGTTTGAGTATCTTGGACCACCCTGAATTCAGACCTTATAAGGAAGAACCAGGGATTCAGACATGAATTGACTGAGGCCCGTCTCCCTTTAAGCACTCTGATTATTATCTCTTTCACACTTTCTATCTCTCTGCCCACCCACCCTCAGTTTTTCTTTTTTTACCCTGAGAGATACCTGTGGTAACGTAATGATTTGGAATTAATGTCAAGTCCCTGGATCCATTAATAAATTCAGTTACACCTGAGGAATCTAACCAAGACATCTGTTCATGAATAGTGAGAATTATTACTAGGTCCAGGTGGAGAAGGCAAGATGCCATCTTTTCCTGAAGTACTTCCCAGCTGAGAAATCAGCTGTCTCTTACTTGTATTTTCTTGTGTCAAGTTTTTTTGGCACTGTCTCTCTCAGGGGCCTTTACTAAAAAAAGGCCTTCACCTCCTTTAACTTGCTACATTCCCCAAGAAAATCTCAATCTGCTCATCACTTTTGGCATATAAACTAGGATGGGCCTGAATTAATAGAAATTACTGCTCTGAAATTTCACAAATCCCCTTTTAATCATTTCTGGGCTTAACTGATTTTGTTCCCCATAACCTTTCTCATGGTCAAAAATTAACATTTCATTAGACAAATGATAACCTAGTCCCTAGTTTCTCACATCTGATATAGTTGACAGTAATCATTCCACATTAGACATTGGATGTGCTTGGTGCTACAGGAAATAGAGTTTCTAATATATGAACTATAACAGAACCATCCAGGAATATTAGATTTGTGTTGTTTTAAAGAACAAAGTGGAAACAGTTTGTGAAAAATTCCCATAATATATGTAGAGTAGAATATTGGTAGAACCATTTCTGATGGAAAAAAAGAACAACTGGCACCCAAGATGCCAATACATTTGCTTAGGAAGGCAAATGGGAGAGCCCTTTAGGAGGTAAAAGAAGAAATGGTATTATTTCCACTGGTAATGGTGAACGCTAGAGCCAGAAAGCAGTTGGAAGATTTTATTTCCCTCTGGAAAAACTGACTGAGTTGTCTACCCAGCCTCTCTGTCCACAATTGTGGTGGAACATTCTAAAAACTCATTTGGGCAGTTCAGCCCTACTCACAGGGCTAAACTGATGTATGAGACACAGAACGACTCCAAGTATCAAGCTGACTTTGCATGTACAGTAGGAACCCTCTCCCATCTATGGGGATCAGTTCCAAGCCCTCCCTCCATTCAGCACGGTTTTGGTCTCTGCTTCAGTGAGGATCCATTGACCTCCAAGGTGAGACCCATTTTGGCCAGAGTTTCCTCTTTGGCATTCAAGATGTGTTGTCCATACCATCTCAGTCAGGTTTCAAGCATCTTGCTGGCAATTCCAAGCCCCCTTGCTACCATGGCTAGCTGCAAACTTATATCAAATAAAGCAGGGCCCCATATTACTGCATAACAACAATTATTTAAAGAAGAAAAAGCCACTCCCACCCTCTTTGAGTTTGGCTGCCCCAGAAAGCCCCCCACCACTGCCACCACATAGCTATAGGAACAGACCCTTCAAATTTCTTCCCCCTCCCACACTGAGCCTAAGGACTGCCCTCCCCAATATCGGTGTGCTCTTCCTTCAAAAATCTGCTGGGTCAGCAGGCGGAGGTGGAGGGGGCATGTGGAAGGATGCATAGCAGGAGAGGGAGGCAGGGGAGGGACATGAACCAGTTGGGTCCTTCTCTTCTTTTCCCTTCCCGGTGTGTGTTGGAGTACCATGGCTCTGCCTGGGGAGCGCACACCCCACCGCAGAGTCACTGCCTACTGAACCCTTCAACCCAATTTATCTGGTTCCCAGTGCAATCTTAACCATTTTGGATTGTTGGCTGAAGCTGGGGTGGCAGTTCCCATGCCTTGCCCTGCATCACCTTGGCCAAGGGCCAGACACAGCCCAGCCCAGGAAAGCTTGCCTAAGAGGGAAGGGACAAGGAGGATCCCATCCTATCACCTGCTGGGCCTTGGAAGGAGTTCTTCCCCGCCTCTCACCTGGTCTGGGCATTAACATAAAAACATAAGAACATCAGAAGAGCCATGCTGGATCAGGCCAACGGCCCATCTAGTCCAGCCTCCTGTATCTCACAGTGGCCCCACCAAATGCCTCTGGGAGCACACAAGACTAGATATCTGTCTCCTGCTACCACTCCTCTGCACCTGGTCCTTGAAGTACCCTGGGTTTAAACCTGGACATTACACATCTCCATCATGGTTTGTAACCTGTGATGGAGAAATATTGATCTGGATCTAAGGAATGGAGTTGGCCAGTTACCCGTGGTTAAGTGAAACCATGGGTATTGATTCATCTGGTGGATACAGGAATCCTACTGTCTGTTTTTGGGCATACACATTCAAAGACACTCAGGACTGTTTTTCAGCCATGATTTTCCCCCTTTCTGCTCCACATTTTCTCATATTTTTCCCAAACATCTGTTGGGTTTTACCTGTGCTGTCCCATAAATGTAAAATGCCAGCACCTTGATTGATTGGAAAAGTTAAATGCAACGTTTGGTGTAACTTTTATTTGAAGTGCCATCTTTTAGATGACATATGTCATCACCTTGCAAAGTGTAATCTGAAAAGGAGAGCTGCATGTTTGCAATGCCAGCTGCTATTGCTGTAGAATTATTTTAGCAGCTTTCAAAATATATTTTCTATATTTGACTTTTCTGTTTCACCTGAGGTTTGAATACTGAGCATACAAATATGCCTCTTTATGGTTTGTAAGATATGCTCCTGATAACTTAGGCCATTACTTCACGAGCCGCTCGCTTCGCGGCTAGCCTTCTTTTCTGTCCGAATCAATTGTTTTAGTCCGCACGCCCCTCCATTTTAGCTTCGGTGCCGCCCCGACCACTCCCCCTTAACCGTGCTCCAACCGGGGCGAGTGGTGCCCCTGGCTGCTGCCGGGAATCTTTTCGCTTTGCATCTTGCTTCGCTCCCAACGTGACGTGTGGTCTCGGATTTTGGCTTTTATTTCAAGTTTTTTTAAAAAAATATTCAAACAGGGATATCGATGCATCGCTATATCGTTTCATCTCTTTGCGCTGTTACTTCCTCACTCGAGTAGCAGCAGCGGCGGCGGCGGCGGCGGCGGGAGCAGGAGGAGCCACTGCCGCCTCGCCCGGCCAGAGCAGGGCACCCGGGGCAGGCAGCGTGCAAGCGGCGGAGGGCGGGCGGCTGTGCCATGCGGGGCTCCCCCCGAGTAGTGGCGCGGCGGCGGGGGGGCTGCCAATGATGCCAGGAAACAGTTGAAATCAGTAGAGCCATTGCAACTGACAGTCCAGCATCAGTGCATCGATACGCCGTCGGTAGGAATTTTTTTAAAGGATGGATGGGAAATAACAAACGTTGAAAAGTGGCATGCGAATGCGAAGGGAGCACGTGAGGTTGTGCTCGAATCGGTCCTAAAACTGCAGCTCGTGAGTACTGAGAAACAGGGGTGGGAGCGTAGCGAGAACACGTGACCGCCACGTGACCGCCTCCGAATTCAAATCAAAGGTAATATCGCTGCGGAGCGCCGCGCCTCGTGAAATAAGGGCCATAGTAAGAAGCATGTTGGCTGATGGGTAAAAATGTGCAGTGTGTCCACCCGTTTGAATACAATTTATGGTAACTTTAGACCTGCTTTTGAAGAGCTGACATAGGTCAGTGGTGTGCTGACTGTGAGGGATGAACAGAAAGAAAATATCTTCCTAGGACAGTGATGGCGAACCTTTTAGAGACTGATTGCTGGGATTCAAAACCCACTAATGTTTTCTCAAAGTGCCAATACAGCCATTTAACCAGAATACAGGTGGCTGTGAAGGGGCGATGCCGGGTGCCCACAGAAAGGGCTCCGAGTGCCACCTTTGACACCCATGCCATAGGTTCGCCAACACTGTCCTAGAATATTGGATAGCTGGCACAATACAAAAGTAGAAGGACTAATGGTTAGATTTACTTTGATTATAAATCAAAGGGACTTGGGGCATGATATTCAGGACCAGGGGAATACCCACCCTCACATTCTTTCCTCTCCGCCAACTGCCCTTCTAATTTGTAAAAAGGTTTAAAGCATTTAAACATTTCTTACATTTATGAGTTTAGTGTTGGGTCACCTTTTCACCTTACTGTTGGGTCTTCATTATTATTTTTTCCTGTGTTTATGTCTCTTAAAAGAATTGGGAGAGACAGGACCAGGGGAAGGAAGGAAGGAAAGAAATGGGGTTCGGGGTTGGAACGAGAATTGCATCACATCCGCATTGAATGATGAGCTTCCAAATCAACCCACATGCCCTGTGTGATTCAAAATGATTCTAAAACATATACAAGTGGACCCTCGTATAACAAACAGTTTGTATAACATCAAATCTGTGCAACATAAAAAATTCTGGAGATAGGGGAGATTTGCTTAACAGAATCGTCTATGGGGCGAATCCATACAAAAATGGTCACAATTATGGATTACTCTGTTTTCAATTCATTCCTATGGGAAATTTGTATAAAGGAAATTTTGCTTAACATAATTTCATTTGGAATGAATTAATTCCTTTATACAAGGTACCACTGTATATCTAATTACTTTTCAATGATATAGGCAACTGAAACATTGGGTTTTTTTAATAAATCATGACTAAATAGACAGTTAACTGTTCTTTCAGCCTTTAATCTATTCTAACTAACAACTTCTTAGAGGTAAGTTGTGAAGTCCTAAAAAGAGAAATCACTGTCTATGGAAATAAAATAGAGGCAAAAGCAATCCAAACACAACTTTCCTCATGCAATTGTATATGTTTTAAACAGTGAAAGATTTATAATCACCTCTACGATTGGTTGCAAGATGCATTACAATTATCATGGCCTTCAGTCTTCACGGCTTAACACTCCCCTTGAAATTAGTAGGGCTTTGGGGGTTCTTAACTTTGGCGGGAGCATGCCCCAAATTCTTTCCAGCAGGTGGGAAAGAAAACCACAGAGAAAGATAACATAATGACCAAATCTCCTGGGGGGGGGGAGTAAGATGTAAATAGTCTTCTGATATGTTCTGCCACTTCCCATTCTACCCCCTCCCCCCCTCTCTCTTTTTCTTGTTAAGGGCTCATTTTGGGATAATGCAGTGGAAAATTAAAATGATGTGGAGGTGGCAAACATATTTTATTAAAATATCTTATCAAGGTATATTATTCTCTAACTCCCACCTTTTAAAAAAACAGGGGATGATTGATTAAAACAGCATGATGGAACTAAATGGTGTTTAAGGCACAGTATGACCCAAGTTACACTTTTAAATAAAAAAGCTTTTTAGATGTGCGAGGGATGTGATTATGAGAGACTTCTCCATTAAGAAAATCTAAATCTTCATACCAGCTATGTCCTGGATTGTGTTTAATCCAAAGAGCCAAATAAAATAAACACTGTGTTGAAAAGCAGACAAGTTGCTGCTTTGTTTGGGCTTTTATGAGCTGTTCCTGTGTAACTTTTTATAGCTTCGTTGTAACTCACAACAAGGTTATAGTAATGATACCTTCATCGTAATAATAGTAATAATAGCTTGCATACAGTATATGCTGGATATTTGTCCAGAACAAGGCACTTTTCAGACTATATATAGGCATTTCTTCACTCTTACTGAACTGTAGCCAGGTGATGGGTGGGTGGCATGGGATGGGACTTTAGCACTGAACTCTGTACAGCACCAAATACAGGCTCCTGGCCAAAGATCTCTAAAATGTGCAGGGTGGAAATGGCATGCACAATGATCCCATTGGCAACTACTCATGAAAATCTCTGTCAGATGTTCAGCGTACCCATGGTTCTCAGCATTGTGTTTCCTTTCATTTCAGCTCCAATGCAGAGTCAAAGCAAAAACACAACAAAGTGTGTGGCTAATATACCACTCCATAGTGCTCAAAACACTCTCTGGATGGTTTACAATTTAATTATGTGGGCTACACCTTGCACACAAACACACAAGCCAGCAAGTTGGGTTAGTAGTTTACCAACATCAGAAAGGTTGAGTGAGCCTTGAGCTGGCTACTGGGATTGAACCAGGGTCATAAGCAAAGTCTTCACAACAGTTTTGTGCTTTAACCACTGAGCCATGGTGCTCCTCCAGAAAGCAAAAGGTCCTATTTTTAGGATCAGGAAGGCTACTGCAGTACCTATCACACAAGATATGAAGAATATTCAAATGTGTGGATGTATTTAAGAAGTTTTCTCTTTGCTATCAAATCAAACACCAACAGCATCAGCCAACATCTAGGAGCAAAACCCAACCAATTACATTAGGGCTGATAGAAAGCTCATCAGAGCAAGAAGTGTGAATTCTTTCTGTTAAAAGATTGAGTGACATCCCTTCCTTTTGGCAAAGTACTTGCCAAGTGAAGGAAAGACTGCTGCTGAGTTCCACATAGCCGTTTCTAAGCCTTACCCACCTTCTATTTTTTGAAAGAACCCCCCCCCCACTTGAATAGAGCTTCCATTGGTTGCTGCAGTTTAGCTCTGTGAAAAGTGTCTGAAGCACACAATTTACAAGCGAATGAAAGGATGGTGTTCCCTGTATAGTAGCATGCCATCTCCTAAAGGGATGGCATCTGTGATTTTAAACACAACACTATGTCTTGCGTGCTCCATACTCTTGCTTTCCCAAAGGAATGATTTGTTTTCTTCATAAACCTGTTGTGTGCCACTTTGTATCTCTTCCTTGGGAGAAAGATGGGATATAAATAACATTTCAAAACAGATAAAATAAGAGAGGAGCTGCTTTAAGAGCTCCTATGGGTGCATGGTAGACTGTTCATGCCTTCATGCTAAATTACACTCAAAGGACCTTTGGAAATTAATAAGTTGTTTATTTTGATTATCAAAAGGAACTTGATTCTGTGGCCCACTCATGGCATTGTGAGATTTTGAGGATATACAAAATCGATAATAGACTTATCACATTACTGTGTAAATACATGACGGAATGAGGGACAAACAGTACAGAGACTTTCACAATATGTTTATCAGAAGAAGTATTTTTTCAGGTTGAGTCGATGGGTCCATTGAGGCTTTGTCTGGCTTTAAACCCCCTGTTTAGACAGCTGTGTGATAGCACTAAAGGCTACAAGCCTACTTATTGGAGAAAATACCTCAGTGTTTCATGGAAATGTAATTTTATTCATTAATAATGAAAACCACATAGAATGCTACTCAGAGATATTATCAATCCCAGTTTATTGAAACTGAATTCTGGCTCCTTTAACATATAATAGGCTTTGCTGCTGGAACTCTCAGAGAACAGTGCTCTCTCCCAGCACCACTTGGGTTCCAGTAAATTTTAAAAGGGGGAGGGATAGCAAGATGACATTATATGGGAGGGGGAGCAAGCAAGGGAAGAGGAACCTCTGGTGCAGTGGTTAAAATGACTGTACTGCAGCTATAACTATGCTCACTACCCGGGGTTCAATCCCATGTAGCAGGCTCAAAGTTCACATAGCCTTCTATCATTCCAAAGTCAGTAAAATGAGGAGCCAACTTGCTGGGGGCAATGTGTAGCCTGCATAAGTACTTGTAAACTACCCAGAGAGTGCTTGAACCGCTATAGGGTGGTATACACTTTGCTTTGTGTGTGTGTGTAGGAAAAGATTTTTCCGGTGTTTCCTCCTCTTCAAAACACGAAAGAGGGAAATGTGAAGGAGGACGAAAACAGTGGAAGTTTTTCTACTTTTCTCTCAAAAGGCCTTATCATAGTTACCTAAGTTAAACAGCAATTGAACTTCAACTTGACAAGAGTGTGGGCAAAGAATCAAACAATTTGGTGATCAATATAAACAACTGATAAACTTCTGGATTTCCTTTGAGCTTGATTCAGTATGAAGGAATCAATACTGAGCAATTACCCACAACCCAAAGATGTCTTACTGCAGCCTTTCTGTTAGGACATACTGCATGCTAAGATGTGGGTGCATTCCAGAAAATGGTAAATATTTTGGGAAATAAAATGAAAATAATGAAAACAGTGTGTAAACTGTGGACATGATAGGTTGGTAAATTTTAGGTTCAGAACATCTGCCAGACTTATAAAGCAGAAATGTTATTCCTTGCTTGAAGAATTCTGGAATAAGATCAGGGTTATTAATGGCTTCATTAAAATATTTAGACAAGTATAAAAGAACTGAAATCATTTTTACCCCATCAAAAATTATGCATTCCATGCATTCCATTTAGGAGTTTATTAGTCAAAGCCAAATCCCAGGGCTATCCAATGTTGTATCTTATTCACTGCTTGACACACATCCCTACCATTCATTTCTCAGAAGACCATAGCTGGTAGAGACCTGTGAACGTCACCTTTAAGTTAGAGCCTGGGTGTGTGCAAGTTGTGTCTAGTGATGCAAGACTACAAATTTCCCCAGCACTTCCCAAAATCCTCCTTAGGAGGACTGGCTCAATGGGTAGGTGGAATGTTGGCTGTTTCCCTGCAATACAGCAGGATCTCAGCAGGATTGGCAAGGAGACAATAGGAAGACCATTGCTGATAAAGCTCTCCTTGAGTCCCATGCTATTGGATCATTACTGGGAAGTCTCTAATCTTCCATTCCTAAACAAAGTACAAGAATATGTGGTGACTTCTGAGCTCCAAGAGTTCCTAGATAAAATGGATTGCCTTGTTAGAGAACACTTTGGTCACCTTGGTGGATGTCCTAAACCAGAAATTGGACAGCGGGAGTGTATTCCTGTTGGTTCTGCTGGACCTTTTGGTGACCATTGTATCCTTCTGGGCCATCTCCCTGGGATGGACTTGGAGGCCTTGTTCTATAGTGGCTTCGGTCTTTTCTAAAGTGGGCAACTCAGAAGGTGGTGTTGTGGAATTTCTCTTTTATGCCTTGGACATCAGTGTTTTTGTTTTGTTCCCCATGTTATTTAGACATGTATACCACTGGTAGAGAGTGCCTAGAATTTAGGGGTGTGTAATATTCAGATTACACCCAGATCCATTTATCCTTTCAATTTCATTCCAAGGAAGGGATTTCAGTTTTAAATTAGTATTTTGGTGGCCGTGAGGGAGAATAAACTGAGCCTTATTCCAGACATGAACAGAGCTGCTCCTGGTCAGTTGAAAGGAAGATCAGGGAACTTGTTTTTGGACTGTGGTGGGTGGTGTTTCATTTCCCCTGAAAATACAAGTTTGCAGCTCGGCTATGCTTCTGGATTTGTCCTTGAGCCTTGATGTCTCAAGTTTGGTGGTGGCCAAGAGTGCATTTGAAAAGTCAGAACTGGTGCACCAGCTGTGTCCATGCCTTGGAGCTGTCTAACCTGGCCATGATGGCACATGGCTCATTTACATCTTGCTTGTAATACTGCACTGCTCTACAGGACACATGGGACTGCTTCTGGAAAGTGTTCAGAAGCTTCAGTGGGTCTAAAATACCACTATTGGACTGTGAACTGGAGGGAGTTATAGGAATCATATCACTTCCCTCTTACAAATCTTCCACTGGTTGCCAGTTGGTTTCTGTGCACAATTCAAAGCCTTGGATTGACTTATAAAGCCCTAACGGACTTGGGGCACTCTATGTTTTACAAGACTGCTGAGGTTTCAGAATCATTGGAGGAGTTCTTTCTCTGGATCCTGCCACTTGCATAGTTGCATTTGTGAAGATACAAGGGAGGGCCTTCATTGTTGTTGCTCCCAAGATGTGGAACTGTTACTTTGCCATCTTTCTGCAAGCAAGCAAAGACATTTCTCTTCAGGGAGTTTTTTCTGTAACTGGGAGGTGGGGCTGTTGTTTGCCCCCTCCCATTTCTAGCATTGTTTGTTTTAGTATTGTAAGTTGCCTTGTGTCCAGTATTTTATGTATGTAGCTGTGGAACATGAGATTGGGAGTTTGATTCCCCACTGTGCCTCCAGTGAGTAGTGGCAGCCTGCATAGTCTTGGGTAACCTGCACAGCCCTAGAGCACCCAAGAAGAAGGGAATGGTAAACCACTTATGTGTGTTCTCTACCTAGAAAACTCTGGAAATAGTCACCATATGTCGGAATTTATAGCACACAATTATTGTTAAGAAGAAAGGCCAGGCATAAATGCTTTAATTAATAAATAAAATTAAACAGCTATACTTAAAAACTATGTCACCTTCAGTAGGAGTTGCACCATCTTTTTCCTTCCTCCATCTCATTTTGACCATCTTCCTTTCTTTTAGCCTTCTGTTTTCCTCCATTTATTGTTGCCACTTGAGACAACAGTCCTTATGGAGGCTGTTTCTGTTAGAAGAGACTTCAGTGAACATCTGGCTTCAGGGAAAACAGAACTTGAGAGAAAAATATGTTCAAAGGTTCAGAAAAGTCAAGGCATTGCTCAGGTGAATCATGTCTTAGTATTAGACTGAATTTAGTCATTGTGCTTATATTGGTCTTACTTTTAATAATTTGTGCCATCAAGTTGATTTTGACTTATATCCAGATATTGACTGTAGTTGGAGTTTCTAAGATAAAATGTACCAGAAATAACCAGTCACTTCTTCTGTGGACACTCTGGGAATGTGCAGGTTGCCCAAGGCCAAACAATTTATTTATTTATTTATTTATTTATTTATTTATTTATTTATTTATTTATTTATTTATTTATTTTTATACTGCCCGTCTTCCAAAGGAACTCCGGGCAGTTAACAAAGAAGGGTAAAACAGTCAATATAAAATCAGTACAGCAATCAAGACACACATGCATACACACTGAAAAAATATATATCAAAGAATCATCAGCAAGACAGCAACTCTGATAGAAGAGGGGAAGGGGAAAAAAGTTAAAGGTCACCAAATGCGTCTCTAAAAAGCTAGGTTTTGAGTGCTTTTTTAAAGGCGCAGCTCACTCGGGAGATGGTTCCAGAGCGAGGGACCAGACACAGAGTGTGGCCACTCAGAATGAGAGCGCCTACGACATTTTAGTGGGCCAGGCCTCAGTTGATCTTTGGAATATACGCTCCAACAGGTATTCAGGTCCCAAGCCATGGAGGGTTTTGTAAACCAAACAAGAGCCAATGCTGGCTGTTTCCTGGGAGGCATTGTGGACAAGTGAAATTCTGGCTCAGAATCCAGTTGCTCCAACTTAGAGACCTATCTAGCCAGCTATCCTGCCACTAGTAGTGATACATTTACATTACTAATCAATGGCCAAAACTGTATTTTTAGATTGACATAATGAAACCATGGAGGTTTATTGCCACAAAAAGTCAGTGTAGCGAGCACTGAGTCAGGCAAGCAGGCAGGCAGGTGGGGAGTACAGCACCCTCCTCCTCCTCCTCCTTCTCACCTTGATTCGAGTCCCCGTGGGACTCACCTACGTGCCCCCGTTGTGTGCCCACAGAATTGGTCCCCCATTGCTGGGTGGGTGCGATATGGTGGGGGTGGCAGGAGGAGTGCAAAAACGAACATTGTCCCCAGGTGCTCCAAATCCTTTCTGTGCCTCTGCTTGTGTTGGCCAACATGAATACGAAATCCACTCATTTAAAATGCATAGGATTGAAAACCCTCATTGAGAGGTAGGAAAGAACAATGTTGGAGAGGGAAATTAGACCACCTCCATGAATATAAGGTTTATGATATGCATGTCCCTAGACAAGAGTTCCTGTCAAGGAATATAGTTTTGATAAAATATCTGTAATATATATTTAACAGATCACAAAATGGATTATGTATAAAAATGCCATATCATGAGCTAGAAAGGATGCACATTAGATCTAGGACACAAGTGTGAGGAATAATTAGCATTGGAAGGTCAGGATGATTAGGCACAGGTGGTATAGCATGATCGCCTCACCTCATGTAATCTGTGATTAGTCCACACCATATTGCTTTATGTATAAAAGTCTCAGGCAAACCAATGTTTAATTGGGACTGCCTAAGGCAGTGATGGCGAACCTATGGCACAGGTGCCAAAGGTGGCACTTGGAGCCCTTTCTGTGGGCACCCAGCATTGCCCCTTCATAGCCAACTGTATAGAGGTTAAATTACTGTATTGGCACTTTGCAAAAAAATTAGTGGGTTTTGAATTGCAGTTTGGGCACTTGGTCTATAAAAGGTTTGCCATTGCTGGCCTACGGTGACAGGCAGCTTTCCCATGCTCTGTTATTTTTTTCTTTGTGTATATGCTGTGTCTTGTGTGTTATAGTTTATTTTCTCTTGCCACATGTACATCTGTAACATATAAGCTTTATGCTAAGCTCTATTGTCTTATTTGTCTCCTAGCTCCATAATCACTAAGAACATTTATTTTCCACACCACTGCTAGTATCTTCTAGTTTATTTTTCCTTGAACATAATTAATCCCTATCAGTCACTATAGGGCTATGTCTTAACAGTTCCTCCTTGTAAATAAGTTGCTGGGGACCAGCACTGACAAAAGCTAGAATCAACTTCTGCTGGTGGCAAAGGTACCAGTGAACACACTGTGAAAACCTTCTGTTCAAGAATTGTAACGAACGATAGAGCTTATAGTTCAGGGGAAGAGGGAGCATATGTCAGTCAGGAAAGAAGAGGAGAAATGGGGAAGGATTAGGGGGTGGGACAGAAGTAAAAAGAAGAAAAGAAACAGACACTCATCAGGGTCAGAGAGGAGCCAAATGAGATACAGAGGGACAACGTAAGTGAGCAGTCACCCCCCAAAGACAAGGGAGATTTGTTGAAAGGAATTTTCTTTTGGGACCAAGAAGAATTAGAAAAAGAGGAACAGGATGAGAACCAAATAACTGACCCCCCCTCCCCTGGGGTGCACTTGAGATTCCCAGGAACAACTGAACTGACACTATGGGAGCTTCTCAAGTATTTCCCCTTCAGAACCCAATATCAGTTCCCCACCTAACCAAAGGTCCAGAATTCTGAGCCCACGTCTCAATTAGGGATTGATCTAATTGACTGCCCAGAGTTCCCGCTGGGAAATGGGAGCGGTATACAAGTGCAAAAATAAATAAATAAAATAAATAATCTGTTTTCAACACATTCCTATGGGAAATTTGTACAAAGAAAAATTTGCTTAACAGAATTTCATTTGGAACAAATTAATTCCTTTATACAAGGTACCACTGTATATCTCATATAACCAACAGTTTCATAGAAGAGGGTCCTGTATTTGAAAGGATGCCTGCCAGCTTAAGGTGCAGCATGTGTTGGGGTGAGGGGTAGCCATCTTATTAAATATTTACCTGGAGACAAAGCATGAAGGTCAGTTTCTCTATTTCATACAGAAAGGGCTTTTCTTCTCAACACAAACATGCACGTGCGTGCACACAAACACACACACAAAGGGAGAGAGAAGGAGAGAGAGCGCCAGAGTAAGCAGTGAGCTGAAAGGCAATTTTAAACTGGCATTGATTTGAAGTGCAATTTGAAATTCGATGACAGTGTATGTAAATGTGCTAGTGCCATTGAGGAGACACACAGAGCAGGTGATGTGTGACAACTTAAGAGCATGTAGAACTGGCTTTTATTTATATAGTCTTTTCCTTCTTGACACATCCTGGGAGTATTCTGCTTTAAAGATACACTTTTGAAATACTGAGAAATTCTGACTCTTCCTGCGGAGTTACTCTGGTCTAAATCAATCCAATTTGGCAAAAAAGGGAAAGAGAGGCTGTTTTGTGTCTATTTGAATGAAAAATGCACCCTTCAGAAGTATTTCAGATGAGCATCTAATGGCTGATCACACAGATGTGCTTGTTTTGCCAATGGTATCTAAATCTCTCTCTCTCTCTCTCTCTCTCTCTCTCTTTTCTTTCTAATAAGTTAGGAAAATATATGTGTGGTGATGTTTGTTTTATTTTAAAAAGGGAGGTGAAGTAGAATGAGAAAAGAAATGCAAAGCATGCATACCGTATATACTCAAGTATAAGCTGAGTTATTCAGTCCTTATTTTTGGCTGGAAAAAATGCCCTCAGCTTATACTCGAGACAATAAGTTTCCCCATTGTTTGGGGGTAAAATTAGATGCTCAGACAGCTTGGGGAGGGTGGCGGAGGGCAAGTCCTATGACAGTGGTGCCTCTGTTTCCCATATTATTCCAATGAGAAGGTTTAGCCCCCCCCCTTTGGAGCTTCATAACTCACCCACGTTACCCCCAAATGTTTCCAAATTTCAGGGGACTCCCTAAAATTGCTTTCTCAAGGTACTAACCCTCACCCCAACCCATAAATAAGTAATTTTGGTACCCCCAAATAAGTAATTTTGAGTGTATGTTTTTTAAAAAAATATGCACTCAAAATTTACTTACCCTGGGACTCCAAAGTAGCAGGGGTAGCTTCAGAAAGCAAATTTAAGGAACCTTCTTAAATTTGGGAACATTTTGGGGGTTAACAAGGGGGTGACCCTAGGGAAAAAACTTTTACTCCAAAGCTGATGGGGCAGGAGATAAGCCCGTTGTGGCTTCTCATAAGGTTCCAGTTAGAAGGTTTTTTCCCTAGGAGCACACCTTTGGAGCTTCATAACTCAGCCCCCTTACCCCCAAAATTTCCAAATTTCAGGAGATTCCCTAAATTTGCTTTCTCAGGGTACTACTGCTACTTTGGTGTTCCTAGGAAAAAACCTTTTATTCCAAAGCTGATGGGGCAGGAGATAAGGCTGCTATGGCTTCCCATGTGATTCCAATTAGAAGTTTTTTTAAAAATATGCACTCAAAATTATGTTTAAAGTATGCACTCAAAAATTATTTTAAAATATGCAATCAAAATTACTTACCTTGGGACTCCAAAGTAGCAGGGGTACCTTCCAGAAGTGACTTTAGGTAACCCCCTGAAATCTGGAAAGATTTAGGGGTCAGTTATGAAGCTCTAAAGGGGATGGGGGTAGTATTGGCCACTGTGCGGGGACTGTGGAGACAATCAGGGAGTTTACTCTATGGTAGGAACTCCCTAATTGCCTCCACACTCCCAGCACACATTGCCAATTACTACCCCCAGCCCCTTTAGAGCTCTGCTGGTATACTGTATATATTCGAGTATAATGGAAAAAAATGCCTTCAGCTTATACTCAAGTCAATAAGTTTTCCCAGTTTTTTTTTAAACCAAAAACCTTTTCGTTCTTTCTTTCTTGGGCCCTGTGGGAACTATTGGTATCCCTCAGACTGCCTGATTTCACTTGTGAGCCCCAGGTCACTGACCTTTCCCCTCCAGCTTCTAACAATGCTTCAAATAAAATTTTAAAAAATGGATTTTAGTAGAATTCCTAGCTCAGTAGATTTCAACCTTTGGGGGAGTTTTAATATCAATGTATATTTCAATAACTGTGTGTTCTCTTCCTCTCCAGCAATACTCCAGAGATGAAGGCTCTGAAATGTTCACTTCTCAGTGTTAGAATCACTGGGTACATGTACTGAAGTGCCAAGCAGAGATAAGTAGAGATAAAAAGTTGAAAATTGCTTATTTTAATAAAAAAGTATGTATTAGATATTTCAGTATATTTTATCATATCTACATACAGTGGTACCTTGTATAAAGGAATTAATTCATTCTAAATGAAATTCTGTTAAGCAAAATTTCCTTTATACAAATTCCCATAGGAATGCATTGAAAATGGAGTAATCCCATTTTTATGTTGTACGGATTCTCCCCATAGGCGATTATGTTAAGCAAATTTCCCCTATCTCCGGAATTTTTTATGTTGTACAGATTTTATGTTATACAAACTGTTTGTTATACAAGAGGTCCACTTGTATATAGATTGTCACATGAAGAATTCTCATGCTATCAATGACTTCTTTCAACCTTACCTTAAGCAAATTGAAGTCCTGTCACTAAATGAAATAAGTTATATGAGCCACATTTACTGTTTCATAGAAGAGGGTCCTGTATTTGAAAGGATGCCTGCCAGCTTAAGGTGCAGCTTAAACCTGACAAATCACAAAAAATAACAAGTCATAAAAAGAGAACAGGGGTCTTGAAGTTGCCCATTGACAGCACATGGGACAACAGACTGAGGCAGCACACAGGTAACTTAATCAAAGCCTTCCTAGCATGAGAGCTGTTGCACAAGTTAGACCAATTAAGAGTAACTGGTTTAGGTCAAGTGTCGCGTAATAGATAGAGTGCTGGACTGAGATACAGAATACCTGGGCTTTAATTCCCCGGTCAGCCCTGGAATATTATGGTGGTGGTGGTGGTACTGGTAAAACCATCTCTTTAAATCTTTTGTAAGATATCACTCTAATAAGGGGCCATTTATCAATAAGCTGACAACAAAGACCAAAACCCTATCCAGCTATCGCATGTGCATAAGGACAATCATACTGTGTTTAATCTATTTTGAGTGTCCCCTTTTAGACAATCAGCCACAATCTGATAACACCATTTATTTCATGATCAGTGCTTGTACTTTTGTGTGAAGGAGAGCCTGCTAGAGAGGCAGAATCACTTATGTAACTGACTTTTACACAACTGTGTAAGCAAATGGGCTTCTGTCCAAACAAATTAGGCGTGTTTATTTGTTGATTTATATATTTATGCTACTTTTCTCCTGATAAAGGGACTCACAAATTTGTTAAAACTCAGGTAAGCCCAAAATACAACAAATTATTACGTTACAAACTATTAATCATATAATATCATCAAAACAATTAGTTGAAACAGCACTGTAAATACAAATTAAAAACACATTTAACAATAATAACCATGTGCATCAACCCTACATCACCACTCTGTAAATTAAATTGCTAAAAAGGCCTGGAGATCTTCACTGTTTCCTGAAAGACCTAAATGATAAAGATAACCTAGCCTCTCAAGAGAGAACATCTATAACCCAGGAGCAGCCACTGGGAAGGCCCTCTCTTGTGTTTGAAACAGGTATATCTGTAAGACCAATGGATCTGAGGGAAGGTGTAAGCCATTTGTAGTTCCATGCCAACTCGGGCTGGGATGGTCCCTGGTCCCCCACTCCTGGTTTCCACCAAGGGAATCCATTTCATGACCCGCTATGTAGGTCCCCACCTGCCATCCTTTTGCCATCTGGATCCATTCCAGTGCCCCAAACCCGCCACCACAATTTGTGATGATATAAAAAACAGCAACACACAATAACAAATAACTTTCATAAATCAGGGAGGGAGAGTGCTGCTGATGAGACTGAGGCCTCACCTCAACTCCTTTCCCTTTTAATTCCTGGCCCTGCAGACCCGGATGGAGGCCCCTCACTTCCACGTTGCCTGCCTGCTCATACTTCTTGCAAGCTTATGTTGACCAAGCAGGAGAGGCCAGCACCCCTTGGCCTTCCTCAATTTCCTCATACTCAGGCCCCTTTCGACTCTCCATGTGCTGCCTCCATTTTGGAGGCCCTGGGAGTGCCCCTGGAAGCAAGGACCCAGCCACCACTCCAGCCACAATGCCGGCACCCCAGTGAGTCAGGTCCCTGTCCTTTTCTTGCTCACATCTAGAAGGACTGTCAATATCTTTCTATATTTTGGTAACTGTGCCATATGCCCATGAATTGTAAAATGCATCTCCCCTTCCCCATGAAAGTAATATATCACTGGAAATGCTTTAAGGTGCCTCGTGTTTTGAGTCTTTTGTTTTGTTTTGTTTTTCTTTGATTTTTACCTGGAATTCTTGAAAGGACTAACACGGCTCCCGTCTCTGAAGCTTCCTTCATTATCACATTAAAATAGTCATATGCATTTTGCAGCCTTCTCCTGCCATTACCCCCCCCTCCGTTATTTACTAACAGGCATTAAAATGAATAAGTTCTCTTTCTCAGAGAAAGGCTATTGCTTTCAACCGCATCAATTGCTTTTCCCATTATTGTTAAATTTTGCTTTTCTTTGCACACTACAAATGCAAGCTGTTTATGGACTCATTAACTTGACACCAATCCACTGTATTTCTCTCAGTTGCAGCCTAGTTAATGCAGTTTCAGGCAATATTACATGCTTAGTGAAGAAAACAGCAACATAATAAAGTTTGTCTATACCAATTATCAAGTTGCCTTGTGATGTTATTTTGTGAGTGCAGTGTATAATTCAGCAATTCCAGCAGAGGGCAGTCAAGCAAGAATAATCACATAACTATAGTTTAGAAGCTATCCTGCTATTTCTACACTCTCTCCCCCCCTCAGAGAAAAAAATGTCCTAATTTGCTTTTTGACAAATGTGTCTCTGGCAAGCTAGATCTCTATTCACTTAACCTACTCTCTAAACACGAATATGACTCACAGTATTTCCCAGATAGCAGTGATGATATTTATATAAAGACATTTCTTTCCACATTAAGAACCAGAGCCTGAGTATCACGGTTAAGGAAAATAGATGCTTCCATAACCTTTATGTCCTTTTAAAAGCTCAAAATATAAAGGAGATGCAAAATCAGCTCATTCTAACAATTTATTCAGAGGATTCCTCCCATCAAGACTTTAAAGCAGGAATGTAAAAGCTTAAACTGCAAAGAAAATTAAACTTTTTTGTACACAAGATTTAAACACAGGATACATGGCGGTGTTGATGCTGGTGGTGGGGGGGGGAGAAAGATTGGAGGAAGCTTGGGCCTCTTTCTTTGAGAGGCTTAAAGCAACTTGGTTTGTTAGAAGTAGGCACTTTGTACTTTATGTCCTGCATGAAGTGGTGCCACGAAAACCATCTCAACCCCCCATTCTGGACCAGCCAGGCCACTTACCAGCAACTGCGCATCATGCCAAGGTCCTTCTTCAGTGGCAGTGCTCCAATCTAGGCAGGAGCCCAGCTGGCCTTGCCTCACTTCCCCAGGCAGCCAAAAACGCACTGGCCATGTGGGGAGACTCCTTGTCTTGCCTAATCACTGGAGTGGCCATCTCCCAGGGAGGCAGGGCAGGGTAGGGGTGGTTGGGTTCTGCTTCTGCTTGGATTGTGTTAAGGTATGCCCAGACAGGTAAATTACCCATACTTACAGGAAACATCTCCCAGACAGGTCGGAGACCCCTTCCCACCACCCCAAGCAACATGATCTCCATCTTGTCTCATTCAGTTTCAGTCTAGTGTTCCTTGTGGTGCTGTGGTTCAACTGTTGTACTGCAGCTATAACTGTGCTCATGACCTGGGATTCAATCCCAGGTAGCAGGCTCAAGGTTCACTCAGCCTTCTATCCTTCTGAGGTTGGTAAAATGAGTACCCAGCTTGCACAGGGGTGGGGATTTGTAGCCTGCATAATTCAATTGTAAATCACCAAGAGAGTGCTTTAAGCACTGTGGGGTGGTATATAAGTGAAACACTTTGCTTTTGTCCTGATTAGCTTTTCTTGTGCAGTCCTACACAAGGATTGGACAAGGAAGAACAGGATCCACTGCAAATTTGTTCACCTGTATACTGATGGCACTAAGCTTCAGATCTCTTGATGAGCTCACAGATGTTGATAAGAACATAAGAGCCATGCTGGATCAGGCCAAAGGCCCATCTAGTCCAGCTTCCTATATCTCACAGTGGCCCCACCAGATGCATCTGGGAGCGCATGAGACTACATATCTGTCTCCTGATACCACTCCCCTACATCTGGCCCTTGAAGTACCCTGGTTTTAAGCCTGGAGATTACACATCTCCATCATGGTTTATAACCTGTGATGGAGTTTTCCTCCAAGAATCTGTCCAATCCCCTTTTGAAGGCATCCAGGGCAGATGCCATCATCACATCATTTGGCAGAGTTCCACAGACTAACAACATGCTGGATAAAAAAATATTTTCTTTTAACTGTTCTCACTCTCCCAACCCTCAATTTGAGTGGATGTCCCCTCATTCTGGTATTTTGTGAGAGGGATAAGAGTGTCCTTCTACCCACTTTACTCATGCCCTGCATTATTTTGTACATCTCTCAATCATATTCTCCATCAGGCTACTTTTTTCCAGACTAAAAACCCACAATGCTGTAGCCTTTCCTCATAAGCCCAGTAATTGTTTTAGTCACTCTCTTCTGCACCTTTTCCAGTTCCACTATATCTTTTTTGAGATGCGGAAACCAGAACTGTATGCAGTTTTGTACAATGGCATTATAATGTTGGCTGTTTTATTTTCAATCCCCTTTTTGATAATCCCTAGCATGGAATTGGCCTTCTTCACCACTGCCACACATTGGGTAGACACCTTCATTGAGCTGTCCACCAACACACCAAGATCTTTTTCCTGATCCGACATGGATAGCTCAGAGCTCATGAGTTGATAGATAAAGTTTTGATTATTATTTTTTTGCCCCAATGTGCATTACTTTTTTCCTACATTTGCAATTTTGCAGCCCATTCTCCCAGTTGGGAAAGATCTTTCTGGAACTCTTCACAATCATAGCTTCCCCAACCTGTACTCTCTGGAGTCGACCATCAAGGAAAGATTGGAGGCAGCTTTATGCAAGGCACAGATCCTCCAAACCCAATACTCTATCCAAGAAGATACTGGTGTTGATGATATCAAAGGCAGCTGAGAGGTGAAAGAGGACCAACAGAGTCATATTGCCTTGGTCAAACTCCTTTAGCAGGTCATGTTGTAGCAAGACATGTAGCATTTCAGTGCCATGTCTTGACTTGAACTCAGAATGGTATTGATTAAAGGACTCGGTTTCTTCCAGGAACACCAGCAACTGATCTACCACCACCATCTCAACCAACATGTCAGAAAATGGAGCATTTGTAACAGAACTCACGTTGTTGATATCACCTTTCACTAGATTTGACTTTTTCAGTATAAGCCTAATAACAGTTTCTTTGAAGCAGGAAAGTGAAACCCCTCCCTCCAAGGAAGAGTTGATATATGTGTGGCCCACTCCACCCACCATAATTTTCTTGGCTGCTTCTAAAAGCCAGGCTGGGGAAGAATTTAGAGTGGTGGGAGTGGGCCAACCATGAGAAAGCACCCTGATGACCTCAGATGTTACTGGCTGGAACTAATTTTAAAAATTCAGGGCAGATTAGGTGATGAACTACCATTTATAGTTGTCTTTCACACTCTTGTTGATACAGGAACTTTATGGTGCATTGTTTAAACTGCTGTACTGCAGCTAAAATTGTGCTCATGATCCAGCTCAATCTCAGGCAGCTGGCTCAAGGTTCTCTCAGCCTTCTGTCCTTCTGAGGTTGGTAAAATGAGTACCGTAACTAATTTGTAGGGGAAGGGGCAATGTGTAGCCTGCATAATTTCGAGTGCTTTAAGCACTATGGGGGAAGTATATAAGCAGAACACTTTGCTATGCTTTTGCTTTACAGGGTTCAAACTTCGGCCCTCCAGATGTTTTGGACTGCAACTCCCACAGTCCTTTGCCATTGGCAATCTAAGCTTAGAATTCTGGGAGCTGTAGTCCAAAACATCAGAAGGGCCGAAGTTTGGGCAGGCCTGATTTACTCACTCAAGTTACAAGGAGACAAGATTTTGTCAGTACAGTAGGACTGCATTTTCTGTGGGGGATTAGTCCCAAGCTTCCCTATGGATGCTGTAAAACATGGAAGTATCAAACACTAGACAGTATGACACACACACATATCTGCTGGGGACTGGCTCTAAGCTCCACTGCGGATACTGAAATCTCTCTCTCTCTCTCTCTCTCTCTCTCTCTCTCTCTCTCTCTCTCTCTCTCTCTCTCTCTGTGTGTGTGTGTGTGTGTGTGTGTGTGTGTGTGTGTGTGTGTGTAGGAGAAAGAGAGAGAGACAGCATGGTAAAGGGGAAAACAAATATTTATACATGCATTACCCAACCTAACCACTACAAGGCTCCAAGAACATTCTATGTACTATATTCTTCACTGAAGCATTTTTATTGTAGGGTCTCTGGCTCCCTCTTGCGGCCAGTTCTGGTAATCCATATGACAGGGTGTGTGTGTTCCTGGATACATTGGTGGATATTGATCCCGTGGATAAGAAAGTCCTACTGTATGGTCTTTGCTTCTGGCTAGTGACCAGTTCTGGTAAATGCACCCTCTTTTCTTATCTAGTATCTTGTAATTGAGTTATGGCAACTGGACTTCTTTTCTTGAGAGATTGAAATGTTTCAGTACTCATCCAAGCAGCTTTGTCAGTCTGAGGAAAGTTAGTGGCGAGTCCTCCATTTTACAGTTCACCTTGATTTCACATCCTCCTGGTCTGAATAGGCTCATAAGTTGGACAAACACCTGAATAGACTCGTTAGGTGGACAAAAGCCTGATTGGGTTCATAGATGGACCATGATCTGAATAGGCTTATTAGGTGGATAAAGGCTTAGGGTGTGTGAACTCTAAAAGGTGAGCTATAAAATGGAGGACTTGCCATTAACTTTCTTCAGATTGATGAAGCTGCTAGGATGAGTAGTGAAACATTTCAATCTCTCAGGAAAAGAAGTCCAGTTGCCATGACACAACTTCCAGATAAACTCACCTGGATGACTGAGAATCTTCAAAGACATATTCTTATTTAGTGTTTTCAGTCAAGGGATAAGTGAATCAGCAAATGCTGATCCTGTGGATCAGGGGATTCTACCATAAACTAGGGGTGGGCACAAAATGAAATACTTCAGATTCATTTCATTTCATTTTCTTTTGCTCCATTCCCCCATAATTTGTTTCATTTCATTAGAAATTATTTTTTTAAAAAAATTGTATGAAATAAACCAGTAATGAATCAATTTGTTACTCTATAAAATGGCTCCCCTGCGTCCTAGAGGTGCTGTGAACCTTCCTTGGACTCTCGCCTTTAAGCCTTCCAAATTTGGAGAGAGTTGGGGTTCAGGGGGCTGAGTTATTCAACTTCAAAAGGGATGCCCCAGAAAATAAATTTAGAATTGCAATGTTATGTGCTTGAAAATAGTGATACCTGGCAGATTGTTGTTGTTGTTCAGTCGTTCAGTCATATCCAACTCTTCGTGACCCCATGGACCAGAGCTCACCAAGCCTTCCTATCTTCCACTGCCTCCCGGAGTTTGGTCAAATCCATATTGGTTGCATCAATGACACCGTCCAACCATCTCATTCTCTGCCGTCCTCTTTTCCTTTTGCCTTCAATCTTTCCCAACATCAGGGACTTTTCCAAGGACTCCTCTCTCCTCATGAGGGGGCCAAAGTACTGGAGCCTCAGCTTCAAAATCTGTCCTTCCAGTGAACATTCAGGGTTGATTTCTTTCAGGATGGATAGGTTTGAATCAATTCTGTGGCGTTCAGCCTTCTATATAGTCCAGCTTTCACTTCCATACATCACTACTAGACATGGGCATGGAGCGGCGAAATTTTCGTTTCTGTTACCTTTTTTTTGGTTCCGTAGGTAATGGAAACGGTAACGGTAATTAAGCCATTACAACTTGAACTTGAACTGAAAAAAGAAAAATTAGGTCGGGTTTTTCGTTTCCATTTGTGGCATTGCGGCAATTGCGCAATGCGAAGCACAGGAAAAGTTTTTAAAAGTTTATTTAACCCCCCCCGACTCCTGGCCAAAAAAGCAGGCGAAAATATGCCTGTCTGAGGCTTTGCCACCTACCAGAGGGGTGGTTTCTGGGGGGTCCCCGGCCTTCCCCCCCTCTTCTCCTGTCCTGGGCTGCTTGCACCAGGCTGGGGGGGGGGTGATCCTCGTTGTCTCGCCATGCCATGCAGTGGGGGGGGGATCCAAAATGGCGACCACAATTTTTCTTTTGAAATCGTGGTCAAAAAACACACAAAAGCACCACAAAAACATGTGAAATTTATTTATTTTAAATGCCTGAATTTTAATAGTAGCAGCAGTGGGTTTTTTATAGCAATAAGACATTGCATTTATTTTATTTTATTTTATTTTATTTTTCTTTAGACCTGCCCATGTGGGCTGGGCATGGAATGGGACCATGCAAGTTTTTGAACAATTCCACCAATGGCATGGCTTGGGTTTTGACTGACAATTCTGGATGTGCCAGAGGGCATAAAAAGCCGAGGCACCTTCCAGAAGTCGCAGTTGGGTCTTGGATGTGGTTGAAGGAGGACTGTGCTGTGCTAGTGGAGATTATTCGAGGAGGGAGGCCTGGAGGCTTTAGGCTTTAGGCAGGCAGGGAGGGAATTGATTTTTTATTAGAAAAAATTCTTTGATTCCCTGCAGCTTTGTCTGGCGAATGGAAGCAGTTAGGGTTTTTTATTTGTCCTCTTCTCTGGCTGCTTGTGGGGAGAGGAGGATTTTTCTGATATTGGATAAAGGGGGAGGGTCAACTGGGAGTGGGAGGTGTGGATTTATTTTAAAATGTATTATATACTACCATTTATTTTCTATTTTTCCCAAGTTCAATTTGCTTGCACACACACACATTTGGGGTGCAAGCCAAGAACAGAACCTCTATCCTAAGTGGAGAATATTTTACAATATTATTTAGTTTACTAATTACTTACTTCATTGTTTGTTTTTAAACTTGTTGTGTGTCTGTGTGTGCCCTTGAACACACAGACACATTCCATTTAAGTGGATCAGAAGAATTCAGAGAATTATTTTCAGTTTATTCCCTGACTACAGCTACTGTTTGTTTGTTTGTTTGTTTGTTTGTTTGTTTGTTTGTTTGTTTGTTTGTTTGTTTGTTTGTTTGTTTGTTTGTTTGTTTGTTTGTTTGTTTGTTTGTTTGTTTGTTTGTTGTGTGTGCGCTTGAACACACAGGCAGACACATTCCATTTCAGTGCATCAAGTTGAATGCAGAAAATCATTTCTAGTTCATTCCCTGAACTACAACTACTAAACTATTTTGTACTTACACCCCGATATCTTTCTGGGGAGGCATAGTACCACACTACTGTCTTTTCACCTCTTTGGGTCTGGCTGAAGCCACCTGTCCAGCTGCACACACACACATTTGGGGTGCAAGCCAAGAACAGAACCTCTATCCTAAGTGGAGAATATTTTATTACACAATATTATTTTATTTACTTTACTAAATAATTACTTACTGCATTGTTTGTTTATAAACTTGTTGTGCTGTGTGTGCGCCCTTGAACACACAGACACATTCCATTTAAGTGGATCAGAAGAATTAAGAGAATTATTTTCAGTTTATTCCCTGACTACAACTACTCATTGTTTCTTTGTTGTGTTGTTGTGTGTGCACTTGAACACACAGGCAGGCACATTCCATTTCAGTGCATCAAGTTGAATTCAGAAAATTACTAAACTATTTTTATTTTATTCTCTGAATGTGCCTGCATGCACTGCAGATTTGCTGACTGAGTGCTGAGGAAGGGAAGAGCAGTTCTTCTGGACTTCCGGTCTGGATTTAGTTTCATTTCAAATACTACCATTTGTTTACTAGTTTTTCCTCCATTTCAGTGGATCAAGTTGATTTCCGAAATTAGAAACTTATTTCAAGGGCCAGCAGGGCAACATTGAAAGCTCGTACAAAAGAACACAGTGTGAGAGTAAGCTTGTGGGTCAAAAGGATAAGTTTATTAGAATAGTTTGTTACTTAACACAAATATAAAAAGAAAATATATTTCTATAACTTTGATAAATAAAAAAATGAGGAGGAGTGGCAGAGCCAGAGGGAAGGGCAGGGGGACCCCCCACTAAAATAAATAGGGGCATATTTCTGAAGGAAGGCACAGGAAGTAGTGCAGATAGTGATATTGCTGCCAGTCCCTCTCCAAGCTGCACAACCAGCACGACCGGACCATCTTCTGTCACTGAGGGAAGCATGGATGACTGCATGTGAGCCCCATCGCCACCAGGCTTTGACATGGACACCCCCCCCATTTATCAGGAGGAAGATGAGGACTTGGAATCAGAAACGGGCTCTTTGCATCTACATATCCCGGATTCTGAGGACCTGTTGGCAGGAACAGATGAAAGGCAGGCTTCAGGCAGTGATGGAAGGAGCAGCCCTCTTTCCACCCAGAGTACTACCAGTGACAGCAGCAGTCAATTGTCCCAGCAGGGTACAAGCCACACCACCACCAGCACAGCAGCGGCAGGCAGTACCAGAGTGGGCAGTACTTTCCATAAGGCTTGCGGCTCTCTCTGGGAGCATTTTGATAACAGCCTGGAAGACCCGAGGCTTGCAGTGTGGAAGAAATGTGGGGTGGTCGTGCGCAGGGGGAATGATCCCAAACACCTCTCCTCAAGTGCCTTGTGTAGCCACCTCATGCGAAGGCACCCTGGGACTCTGCCTGGGACAGTGTCAGGCCCTGGTTCCTCAGGGAGGAAGAGAGGGGAAGCAGGCATGGAGAAGGACTCCAGAGACAGCTCCGCTGAGAGTGGGAAGAGGCAGACCACTCTGCAGGAAGTGGTGCTGCTGTGTGGGAGTTTTGTCAGCCAACGAAATATGGCCAAGGCACAGGAAACCACCACTCGCGTGGTTGGTGAAATGGTGGCCATGAACGGGTTGCCCCTCTCCTTTGTGGAGTCATCAGGCTTCAGGCACCTGATGAAGCATGTGGCTCCATGGTATGAGCCTCCATCTCGGCGTACCTTCAGCAGGCGGGTGATTCCCTCCCTTTTTGAGTCCGTCAGGGACATGGTCCGGGCCCTGCTGCAGGCAGCCAGAGGAAGGAAGATCCACTTCACTTCTGACCTCTGGACCGGTGGGCACCACGGATACCTTTCTCTGACAGCTCATTGGTGGCAACCCAAGGAGGTCCTTGACACCAGGGCATCCCAAGAACAGCTGCAGGGGGAGCCACAAGGGAGCACCCGAAGAGGGTACAGGGTGGTGCTTCTCCAGGCACAAAGCATGGAGGACAGTGCCAAAGGCATCCACATTGCTGAGGTCCTCAAGATGGCACTGCGAGAGTGGGCACCCGAGGGGGAGGTCAATCGCGGATTCATGGTTACTGACGCAGGCCGTAACATGATCAACACGGTTGATAGGGCAGGGCTACATGGCATCGTGTGTGCAGCACACAAACTACACCTAGTGGTGGGCGATGCCATTGGGCTGGGTGCACCAAAGGACTCCTGGTGTGAGGGGACCCTGGAGACCAAGGCCTTGCTGGACAAGTGCAGGAAAATAGTCGGGCACTTCTCACACCACGTCAAGGCATCCAGGATGATGCATGAGAAGCAGGCGGAGATGGGCCGACCAGAGCACGTCCTGATCCAGGACGTGACCACCCAGTGGAACTCCACCTATGAAATGGTCAAGCGCCTGATGGAGCAGAGGCAAATGGTGGAATACGTCATGTCCCACACTCCCGTCCTGCCTGAGGGAAGGGTGTTGGACATTGGTGCTACCGAGTGGCTTACCCTCTCCCAGATGATGGGTATCCTGCAGCCTTTTGAAGAGACCACCCACGTCCTCAGCAACTACAATGCCAGCCTGGGCCATGTACTCCCCCTGATACATGTCCTTCACCAACGCCTAGAGGGCAGTATCCGGGAAGAAGCCGATCTTCTCCCAAAGAGCAGGGCCTTGGCAGACAGGCTGTTAACCGGCGTAGATACCCACCTTAGCCCACTGAGGAGGGAAAAGGTGTACCAGATGGCATGCCTGTGTGACCCTCATGTCAAGGGTTCCCTGGCGGGCAGCGCTGCCGACCTAAACTCCTGGAAGACAGAGCTATGCAGTCAAATCCGCAGGGCTGCCTCAAATCAGGCCCAGGCATTCCCGAGGGCGCATGGAAGCCAGAGCGATGCAGAACAGGAATCCTCGCAAGGGTCCTCCTCCTCCTCTACTGCAGGAGTGTACACCCAGAGACCAGGTTCCTTACCAGCAGCAAACTACCTAGCCTCTGCCCTAGCCATGGCATTCTCCTCCTCAGTGGAGGCAAGGGAGGAAGAAGAACCGGACTCCACTCTGACCATGGTGAGGGAGTACATGGCCGAGCCCCTCCAACCCCTCACCTTGGACCCACTCCACTACTGGGCCAGAAAGGCAGACATCTGGCCCGCTCTTTCGACTCTGGCGTTGGACCTCTTGTCCATCCCTACCACCAGTGTCCAGAGTGAGCATGTCTTCTCCCACATGGGAGATGTCCTGAGGCCGCGCCGCTCTCGTCTGGACCCGGAGACCGTGGAAAGGCTGACGTTCATCCGCTTCAACCTTTCCACGTTGGGATTACCCCAACACTCCAAGACCTAGGCCCACAGTCGTTCTTGTAGAATTTTGAGCATAACCTTGCTAGCGTGTGAAATGAGTGCAATTGTGTGATAGTTCAAGCATTCTTTGGCATTGCCTTTTTTGGGATTGGGATGTAGACCGATCTTTTCCAGTCGTCTGGACACTGCTGAATTTTCCAAATTTGCTGGCATATCACATGCAGCACCTTTACAGCAACCTCTTTTAAGATTTTAAAGAGTTCAGTTGGAATGCTGTAACCTCCACTGGCCTTGTTGTTTGCAATGCTTTCTAAGGCCCACTTGACTTCACTTTCCAGGATGTCTGGCTCCAGGTCAGCAACTACGCTATCTTGGTTATCAGGGACATCCAGATCTTTCTGATATAATTCTTCTGTATATTCTTGCCATCTCTTCCTGATCTCTTCTGCTTCAGTTAGGTCCCTACCATTTTTGTCCTTTATCATATCCATCTTTGCATGAAATGCCCCTTTAATATCTCCAATGTTCTTGAATAGATCTCTGGTTTTTCCTTTTCTGTTGTTTTCCTCTATTTCTTTGCACTGTTTGTTCAAGAAGGCCGCCCTGTCTCTCCTTGCTATTCTTTGGAAGTCTGCATTCAATTTTCTGTATCTTTCCCTTTCTCCCTTGCATTTTGCATCCCTTCTCTGCTCCGCTATTTGTAGGGCCTCGTTGGACAACCACTTTGCTTTCTTGCATTTTCTTTTCTTTGGAATAGTTTTCATTGCAGCCTCATGTACAATGTTACAAGCCTCCATCGATAGTTCTTCAGGTTCTTCAGGTGTTCTGTCCACCCCAGGCAGATAGCAGTGTGGAAATTACAGTGGCGCTTCCTTGAGCTCTCCCCTTGAAGCACCCCCAATTTGGAGAGGTTTTGGGTACAGGGAATAGAGTTATTGAGCTGGGGCTGCTGGGGAAACTTAAATGAAGGAGTGTGGATCGGCGCACTGGGGGGAAGCTGTCAATTAAGCCTTAAATTGGTAAAGCACACTGGACACACTCCTTCCTCCCATTAAGCATAAGCACCCCCACCTCCTTTTGGGATTAATATCTGCCCCCAGAAACCCTAACTTTTCCAAATTTCAAGGAATCCCCTAAAATTGCTTGGGGAAGAGAAGCCTGTCATTCGCATGCCTGAGACCAGTAATTTTCCACTGAATATTTTTTAAAAATAATATTATTAATATTAGTTGGAAAAGTTCAGGTTTCTGGGGGGTAAAGATATTAAGCTCTGAAGGAACCCTTTCCAGTGTAATCAAGATGCACAGCTTTTCAACAATCTGATTGCATTCAAAGTTCCAGATCTTGAAAAACTGGTGTCTTATCCAGAAATCTTGTACAGTATTGAAAGTGAATAGCTTCTCTTTTCCTCCCTCCCCACTCCCTCCCCCCTCTCCCCATCACTCATACACATCGTATTTGGCAGTGCATTTCTGCTGAATTCTACAATCTCTGCCAAAACTGGCAATCTTCCCTGTCTCTGGGGAAAGGTTGTTTTGTTGGTTTTCTCATATCAGAAAGAAGAAATGTGAAGAAACTCCTTGTTTTCTTGCTGCTGGGTTTTGAAGAACACCTCTCAGTATGAAAGTACACCAATGGGATCTTGGCCAGGATATGGAAACGGGCAGCAGCCTCTTACATAAGGGGAAATAGAGATCAGACTTGGAAGGGAGAATTTGTCTCTAATTCCAGTGACGCAGCCAAGCATTTATTTGGACATAAATGGGTCTGGTAGTTTAAACCAAAACCATAATGCTGGACTTTTTGCAACCTTGCATGCTGCATCTAGTAGGTGTGGCTGAGAGGGATCTTTTGGGGCTACCCAGCAGTAACCATTCATTCCCTTTTGCTTCTGATTCAAAGGGAGACCAACTTCTCTGCTTTTGAGCTCTTTCAGTCTCTTTAATCTGTTGGAAGCAGTCAGTTAGTCTGCTGAGTAGAAATGGACACGAACTGAAAAAATGATTCATTTTGTTTCATTTCGTTTAAGGCTTCATTTCATTTCATTTCATTTTTAATTCCCCCCCCCCAAAAAAAATTCATTTTGTTGGTTCGTTAATTTGTTATTTGTTTTTACCTGCTTTGTGCGATTTAATGCATTTGACCGCATGCGGGCGTCCCAACGCTCCAGAACAGATGGAAAACATTGAATTTTTATGCGATCTGAGAAAACACATAAATAGACATTTTAAGCACTCCCCCCCGCTAGGTATTATCAGGCAGAAAAAATAATTTTCACTGGGTTTTTAAGTATTCAGGATGTTTTGATACCTTAAAAATGCCATTCTGCACAGATTTGTCGCCATTAACAAAAGTTTGTGGCAGCCATTTTGTTCCCTTAAAAAAAAAACTAATCTGTTTAAAAACACATTTTTAGATGTGTTAAATCACTGGCATCAACCTAATAGCTATAATCAGGCATTTAAAAATTACGATATTATTGAAGTGTTTCTCATCCATTTAAAACATTTAAAAACAGCTCATTTCTTCGCGCGCTGCCATTTACAAAATGAAATGTAATGAACCAATCTTCCCCAGTTCAGTTCATTTCGTTTGGATTTTACTCCTAGGTTCATTATTCATTTTGTTACATAATGAAATGAATAACAAATAATGAAATGAATTAAAAATTCGTTTCGTGCCCATCTCAACTGCTGAGTCTTGCTGCTGAAGGCAGCCCTGCCTTGTTCAATTGCTGTTTGATCTGTTCAGAACTACAGATGATATACATCGACCGCCCAGAGTGGACTCTTGGCCAGATGTTATGTGGTATACAAATCAAATAAATAAATAAATAAATACATTAAAGGCTGAAAAACTACTAAAGAGATGCTAAAAGCACTTGATATATCATATGGTTTTTTTCAGCTTTAAATCAGAATAACTTTTATTACAGAACATGTGTGGCACTATCAAATAAGAGCATGAAAAATGTATTTCTGTTCTACTAACATAGGTGGAGAAGCAGCTGGATGACTTTGGGATAAAGGAAGGAATACCAGTTCAGGTGGTACAATACAACACACTGCAACAAACTATTGCAAAGTGAAAAGATGCGCCCAGAACATAGTTGTGAGATACGACTTGGTGTGTGACCTGACCAAGAAAAGTGTCATTGAGTTGGTCCACTGTTCCACCACTGATGTGATGTTTGAGAAGGGGTGTTGGTGCTTTTGCAAAATCAGAAACTGGGGGACAGGACCTTTTGAGGCTGGGGTGACTTTCAATCTATCTAGAAATAATCAATCATTCGCTCCTGCCTCTGATTCCAAGAGAGCCCCACTGGTCCGGTTTTAAGATCTTTCTCTCTCTTTTAACTGTTGGAAGTACTCAGCCCATTGAGGGCTATTGCTGCAGGCAGCCATTTTTGTTATTTTGCTGTTTGATCTGTTCAGAACGCTTCACTGAGAGTATTAAATATTGGGTCCAGACATACAGCATGCTACAAAAGGTTCCTTTATTCCACAAGCGAGATGCAATACAAACACACACATTCCATAAATACCCATAGCTCCACCCCCCAATTCGCCCCACTCGGCGTTCCCTCATTCCAGGTCCACCTGGCTCAGCTACTGTAAGTCTTACTCTTAAAATAACACACACACTATACACAACACCCCTCCCCCCTAAAACAACATTGTACCCTGTTACAGTCATAGTCCTGCAAGTAACGGGGGGGTGCCCGTACTCGCTGAGATCGTCTCAGGCTGTTGTTCTCCATCTGTCCCTCCGGCTCCAGTGGTTCCACTTCTTCTGCCCTTGATGTCTCAGTATGCTCCTCGACATTTCCATCCTCTTGTTGTGACGTTGTTGATGGTCCTGTCATGGTCTGGGGCATGCTACTTACTGTATTAGGTGCAGTACCCACTGATATATCATCTTCCAGTTCCTCTAATTCCTCCCCTGTTGTTACTGCCCTCCCAGACCACCTCTGTCGCAACTGGTCCACGTGACGACGCCATTCTTGGCCGTCTACTGTGACCACTCGATAGGATATTGGTCCTGTCGCTCTATCAATCGTGGCTGGTACCCATTTAGGGCCCCCATTGTAGCTACGAGCATAGACCAAATCCCCCGGATGGAATACCCGCGCCTTCCCCCCTACTTGCTGGGACTCTTCTACTGCCGAGTCTGGATGTAACCTATCCAGGACTGTAACTAACCTTCTATTCATTAACAATTCCGCTGGACTACGCCCGGTTGCGGAATGGGGTGTAGCATGCTGTTGCAACAACAATGTTGACAATCGATCTTGCCAATTCCCCCTGGCCACTCTACGAAGTGTGTCTTTAACTGTTCTCACCATCCTCTCAGCCTGACCATTTGTCGCGGGATGGAAGGGGGCTGAAGTCACATGTCGGATCGCATTAATTTCCATAAACCGTTGAAATTCTACAGATGTAAACTGGGCCGCATTATCCGAGACTACCGTGTCTGGCAACCCGTGTGTAGCACACAGTTGCCGAAGTACTCGCACCACGGTGGACGCAGACATGCTGGCCACTGGGACTACCTCCAACCATTTAGAAAATGCATCCACTACGATAAAAAATACCTGCCCCTGAAAAGGCCCAGCAAAATCTATATGAAGTCGGGACCAAGGGCCTTGTGCTGTCTCCCATGGGTGCACCGGGGCCTGTTCCGGTGCGGCTCGTGATTCTTGACAGATCTGACATGATTTCACCCATTCTTCAATTGTCTGATCCATCTTGGGCCACCAGACATAGCTCCGTGCTAGTGCTTTCATACGCACTATGCCTGGATGGCCCATGTGTAGTGCCTCCAGCACCTGTTGTTGCAACCTGTTTGGAATAATAACCCGATTCCCCCACAATAAACAACCTTTATGCACTGACAGCTCATTCTGTCTACTGCTAAATGGTTTAAATTCTTCACTCATTCGGCCCTGTGGCCACCCCTTCCACACCCAATTTAACACACGGGCTAATATGCGATCCTTCGCTGTATAAGCTGCTACCTCTCTAACCCGTACTGGTGGCTTAGGCAATTCTTCCAATAATAACACTTGCTGGACTGGAACTGGGTCGACCACTGGGTCTACCAGTGGCAGTCGACTCAGCGCGTCAGCATGACCTAATCCCCTTCCTGGACAATACACCAGGTCGTAAGAATATGCTAATAAAAATACTGTCCACCTCAACATTCGAGGTGACAATATTTGTGGGGTTTGCTTTTCCAATGAAAAAATTCCTAAGAGAGGTTTATGATCGGTCACGAGAGAAAATTGCCGCCCATATATATAGTCATGAAATTTCTTGACTCCAGCCACCAAAGCCAGTGCCTCCTTATCTATCTGCGCATAATTCCACTCTGTTGGTGACAATGTCCTGGAAAAATACGCAATTGGAGCCTCCTGACCATTTGGCATCTTATGACTCAGGACTGCCCCAATTCCATATGGTGAGGCATCGGCAGCTAGGATAAGTGGCTTCTTCTCATCAAAATGTGTCAAGACACTTTCTGAGGATAACAATTCCTTGACCGCCCTAAAAGCTCTCACTTCCCTATGTCCCCAATTCCAAGGAGTAGATGACTTTAACAGCCTATGCAATGGTTCTGCCACTGATGCCTTATGTGGTAGAAATGCATGGTAAAAATTCACCAACCCCAAAAATGACTGCAATTCCTTCTTTGTTGTCGGTTCCGGAACACTCCAAATGGCCCTAACTTTTTCTGACGTGGGGTGTATTCCTGAAGCATCAATCCGAAATCCCAAAAAATCCACCTGGGGCACTCCAAAATGGCACTTCTCCTTGTTGACCTTTAGCCCTGCCCCCTGCAATTTGCCCAGTACCATACGGAGTCGCTCAATTAGCTCACTCTCGCAACCCCCAGCCACTAAGATGTCATCAAAATATGGTATGACTCCAGGCAACCCTCGCAGGAGGTCTTCCATGATGCCTTGAAATACCCCCAGGGCGACACAGACGCCAAACTGTAAACGTTTTACTTTAAACGCCCCCCTATGAGTAACAATTGTCTGTGCCTCTGCCGTGGCACTATCCACTGGCAACTGTTGATATGCCTGTGCCAAGTCAAGCTTGGCAAAGATCTTCCCTCCATTTAGTGATGCCAGAAGATGACTAACCACTGGTACTGGATATGCATGCTGTTGTAACGCCTTGTTAATTGTACATTTATAATCGGCACAAATTCGCACAGTCCCATTTGCCTTTAAGGGTGTCACAATAGGTGTTTCCCATCGAGCATGTGGTACTGCCTCTAAGACCCCCTGAGCTATCAACCGATCCAATTCTTCATCAATCTTGGTTTTAAGTGCAAATGGAACTCTATGTGCCCTTAACCGGATTGGGGGCACCCTTGGGTCCAGATCAAGTGACACGGGTGGCCCAGTATATATCCCCAACGATCCATCAAACACTGATGCAAATTCCTTACATATGCCAGCTATGTCCACATTCTTAATCTGTTGAATACCAGAAATATGAATACCCAATGGTTCAAACCACTCCAACCCCAGCAGGCTTGGCAAGTTCCCTTTTGCCACTACCACTCTTAAGGGCCCCCTAAAGTTCTTGTAGGCTACTTGCAAGGTACTCATTCCTATCACTGGAACTTGATTTCCCTGAAAATCTTTAAGTAAAACATTACATGGCACAAGTTTGTTCCTCCACCCCTTAGGACACAGTTGCTGTAATCTCTGCTCTGCAATAACAGATAACGCAGAGCCAGAATCCACCTCCATTTCACACGGTCCCCCATAAATTCTCACAGTCACTCTAATCTTCGATTGAATTGCTGGCTGTAAGGTCATTACAAAACTTTCTCCAGAGTTGTTTAACAATTCAGCCGAGTGTGAGGTAAGAGCATAACACTCGCCCCGCTGGTCCAACCCCCCCTTGCCTGCTCCAGCTGCTCGACTCCCCCTTCTGGGTGTCTTCCCTTCTAGTATGGTCCGGCAGACACGGGCCAGGTGTCCCAGCTGGGAACATCTATGGCATCTGGCCTTCTGAAAAGGACAAGACTTTCTCTGATGAGGCCCTCCACACCCGGTGCAAGCGTTCCCTGGTGGGGGCCTTGCTATTTGAGTCCTCTGATGCCAGACTTGCATTACTCCTCCTCCCTCTTCTTCCGTACCCAGGCGCTGCTGATTAACACTCTCCAATTTGCAGGGCGGTGTGGCACTTACAGTCTCTCCCTGTCGGATTTCTCTTGTAAATTTCTGTGCCGCTTCTATGGCCAGAACTTCTTCATATGCAGATTTAAAAGTCAGGTCCTTCCTTGCCAGCAAATTCCATTGTGTTTTTTCACATCTAACACCACAGACCAGTCTATCTCGCAACGCCTCCTCAAGGTTTGCAAAGTTGCAATGCCTAGCAGTCTGTCGGAGAGATGTAACATACTCAGTTACTGACTCACCCAGTTCTTGGTTCCTGTTATAGAATGCATGCCGGCAAGCAATCTCTGATGGCCGAGGCGCAAAATGCTCTCGTAGCTTGTCCTTAATGATTTCAAATGTTACATTTTTCAATGGCGTCGGTGCACACAGTGCCCTCACTATTTCAAAGGCATGCAGTCCAGCTGAACTGAGGAACGTGGCTTTGACTGCCTCCGCTTCTGTTATCTCGTTAGCAGCAAGATAAAACTCAAACCTTGATATATAGGTTTCCCAGTCTGTCACAGCCGGGTCGAAAGGCTCAAATTGTCCTTTTGCAGCCATTCCTTAACGCTCTTCTTCTCCCACGGCAGTTTGCAGGCGAGAAAAAAAAAATCCCCCTCGTCGCCAGTATTAAATATTGGGTCCAGACATACAGCATGCTACAAAAGGTTCCTTTATTCCACAAGCAAGATGCAATACAAACACACACATTCCATAAATACCCATAGCTCCACCCCCCAATTCGCCCCACTCGGCGTTCCCTCATTCCAGGTCCACCTGGCTCAGCTACTGTAAGTCTTACTCTTAAAATAACACACACACTATACACAACAGAGAGCATTTAAAGCAAAAAGCAGAGCATCCTGCTTATATACCCCCCACAACATTTAGGATTGGTTTACAATTTAATTATGCAGGCAGTACATTGCTCCCCACCCCACCCCCATGCACTGGGTTCCTCAATTTACCAATTTTGGAAGGACTGAAGAGTGACTGGAACTGAAGCCAACTACGTGGGATTCAACTGGGTTCTGAGAAGAGTGTTGATGGCCGCAATGCTCCAGTTTAATCGTCTTGCCACAATACACCTTTTAAGTTAAGAAACTCAGCTTTTATCCCCCAAGGCCTGAGTTTCCCAAGGTTTGTTAAAATGTATAAAGTGCAATGTTTTGAAATGATGAGATTCCATATGGTTTTACCTCTGTTCTAAGCATGCTACTAATGGTCATGTTCTTAAACACGTTATTAAAATAGATGCCTGACTTTTTGGCAGTAGATTCAAACTTGCATCTTCCTGGCATTGGCCCTCAGATAAACTGAGGTCTTTGTGTTCTCTCTTTAACTTTTACTGCAATAGGGTTCATTGGTAGAAAACATTTCTTCTTCTTCTTCTTCTTCTTCTTCTTCTTCTTCTTCTTCTTCTTCTTCTTCTTCTTCTTCTTCTTCTTCTTCTTCTTCTTCTTCTTCTTCTTCTTCTTCTTCTTCTTCTTCTTCTTCTTCTTCTTCTTCTTCTTCTTCTTCTTGTGTGCTACTTACCTCTGCATTCACTTTTCTTTCTTCTCATGAGAAACACTTATAAAAAGCTGGTGTGGTCCCTATATTCTGACTCCCTTCTCCTGGCTTCTTTAGATCCTTTCAGTCCAAGTTACATCAGGCTAAATAGATTTCCTAATTATCTCCTCAATGTGCAAATGATTTATTTAAGGCAGGGTTGTTCAGACTTCGGCCTTCCAGAGGTTTTGAATCACAACTCCCAGAATTCCAAACTTAGATTGCCATTGACAAAGGGCTGTGGGAGTTGTGGTCCAAAACATCTGGAGGGCCAAAGTTTGGACACCACTGGTTTAAGGGAACTGCCTAACAGCAATTTCTAATTTATGTAAACAACAAATTTTCTCCTACCTTCTTCAACAAAAGAGGGAGGAGGGAGGAAAGAAGGCTAAACCAATTATATTATAAAATGTGCTATAATATAAAGGTATATTATAGATAGACTATCAGAAAGTCCATGAGAAAAACAAAAAAATTAAGGCTAGGCAAACACCCCTAAACTACTACCATTACCACCACCACCACTACTAAAAGTGTACCAGAATTTCTCCAGTTTCCTTGGAAAACATTTATTTATTTATTTATTTATTTATTATTTTTACAGCTTATATGCCGCCCACCACCCAAAGGTCTCTGGGCGGCTTACAACAAGGAATTAAAACAGTTAAGACATAAAATATCAATAAATAATTAAAACAACAGCAAAACCTTATATTAAAATCATCACTAAAATTGCCATCAAAGGACCCCAGTCTATGTTGTATCAATTAAAAAACTTCTGGAACAGGAAGGTTTTTACCTGGCGCCGAAATGTCATCAATGTTGGCGCCAGGCAGATCTCACTTGGGAGGGCATTCCATAACTTGGGGGCAGCTGCCGAGAAGGCCCTATGTCTACAAGCCATCCCTCTCACCTCCTTGAGGGATGGCTCTTTCAAGAGGGCCCCCTGGCTAGATCTTAATTGCCGGGTAGGTTCATATGGAAGGAGGCGGTCCTTCAGGTATCTAGGTCCCAAGCCGTTTAGGTCTTTATATGTCAAGACAAGCACTTTGAATTGGGCTCGGGCAGCAACTGGTAACCAATGCAGGTTACGTAGAATCGGCGTGATGTGATCTCTGGCGGCCCCACCACTCACCAGCCGCGCCGCACGATTCTGAACCAGTTGCAATCGCCGGACCGTCTTCAAAGGCAGCCCCACGTAGAGCGCATTGCAGTAATCAATACGGGATGTTACCAGCGCCTGCGTAACTGTCATGAGGCTCTGCTCGTCTAGGTAGGGGCGGAGCTGGTATATTTTCCGCAGCTGAAGGAAGGCGCCCCTGGCCACCGAATCCACCTGGGCTTCCAGAGTTAGACCAGGGTCCAGAAGCACCCCCAAGCTGCGGACCCTGTCCCTTAGGGGGAGTGCAACCCCGTCCAAGACAGGGAAGTGGCCCTCTAACCTGTCCGGCGAAGCACCCACTAACAGCACTTCCGTCTTGTCTGGATTGAGTTTCAATTTATTAACCCTCATCCAGTCCATTATCTGGCCCAGGCACGAGTTCAGGACAGAAACCGCCTCACCTGGATTGGTGGAGAATGAGAGGTAGAGCTGAGTATCGTCAGCATATTGCTGACTCCTCAGCCCAAACCTCCTGATGACCTCTCCCAGTGGTTCCATGTAGATGTTAAACAGCATGGGAGACAGTATTGAGCCCTGAGGAACCCCATGACGTAAACGCCACGGGGCGGAGCAACTGTCGCCCAGCACCACCTTCTGGACACGGTCAGCCAGGAAGGAGCGGAACCACTGCAAAACAGTGCCTCCAACTCCCAACCTGGCCAGCCTATCCAGAAGGACACCATGGTCGATGGTGTCGAAAGCCGCTGAGAGGTCCAGGAGTATCAACAGGGTTGCACTCCCCCTGTCTCTCTCCCGGCAAAGGTCATCGTACAGGGCGACCAAGGCAGTCTCTGTTCCAAAACCCAGCCTGAAACCAGATTGAAATGGATCCAGAAAATCCGTTTCATCCAGCAGCGCCTGGAGCTGTCCGGCCACCACCCGCTCCAACACCTTGCCCAAATAAGGGAGGTTCGCTACTGGCCGGTAGTTACCCACCAGCCCTGGGTCCAGGTTGGTTTTTTTAGAGTGGTCTGATTACTGCCTCCTTTAAGGCAGCAGGGACCACTCCCTCTCTTAATGAGGCATTTACAGCTTCCTGGACCCAGGTGCGAACCCCCCTGGCAGATCTTTCAATTAGCCAGAAAGGGCAAGGGTCGAGCAGAGTGGTGGTAGAACGGACAGATCCAAGCACCCTGTCCATATCCTCGGGTCTCAATAATTGAAACTCATCCAATAATACTGGACCTAAGCACGGCGCACTGGACACATCCCTTGATTCTGCACCAATAGTGGAGTCCAATTCCCTGCGAATCTGAGCGATTTTTCCCTCAAAGTGAACAGCAAACTCGTCACAACGGGCTGCTGAGTGGTCCAGAACCTCCTCCGTATTTCTCAGTTGAAGAAGGTCCTGGACCACCCGAAACAGCTCTGCTGGACGGCACTCTGAGGAAGCAATACGGTTTGCGAAATATTGCCTTTTCGCCAACCGTATTGCCACAGAATAGGCCCGATAATGGGCTCTAAGCTGTGTTCGATTGGACTCACAGCGGTATTTTCTCCACTTGCGCTTCAGCTGTCTCCCCTCCTGCTTCATTGCCCGCAGCTCAGATGTATACCAAGGAGCCGTCTGGGCTCTGCGCAAGGGGAGAGGGCGCTTAGGTGCGATCGTGTCAACTGCCCGGGACATTTCCCTATTCCATAGGGTGACCTGAGCTTCGACAGGAGCACCGACCATATCAGACGGATAATCCCCAGAGCTTTCAAGAAACCATCTGGATCCATCAGTCTCTGAGGGCGGATCATCTTAATAGATCCCCCACCCTTGCAGAGGGTTGGAGTAGCTAATAGCCTAAACTTGACCAGGAAGTGGTCTGACCATGACAATGGAGTCAGGACCAACCCCTCCACATCCAAACCACCATCCTCCAATCCCGTTGAGAAAACCAGGTCTAGAGTGTGGCCTTTCTCATGTGTCGGGCTGATGACATGTTGAGACAGCCCCATGGTTGTCATGGTGGCCATGAAGTCCTGAGCTGCCCCGGCCAAGGCAGCCTCAGCATGGATGTTGAGGTCCCCCAGTACCAACAGTCTGGAGGTCCTCAACACCAGGTCCGAGACCACCTCCGTCAGCTCAGGCAGAGAGACTGTTTGAATGCAGCAGGGTGGGCGGTACACCAACAGAATCCCCAGTCTGTCTCGTGAGCCCAGCATACAATACAGGCCCTCTAAACCTCCTCTCAAGGAGACAGGAAGCCTGGTCAAGGAGATAGAACTCCTATAGACTATAGCAACTCCCCCTCCCCGACCTTCCGGGCGACACTGGTGCTGGACTGAATACCCAGGTGGGCAGAGTTGGGAGAGGGGAACCCCACCTTCCTCTCCCACCCAGGTCTCAGTAATGCATGCCAGGTCGGCACCCTCATCCAGGATGACATCATGAATGAGGGCGGTCTTATTTTTTACCGACCTGGCATTCAACAACAGCACCGTGTGGCCCGTAGGTTCGCTGATATGGTCACCTGATACCTTCAGGTTGGAAGTGGAACCAGAAGAGGGGATAGATGTAAGATATCTAACCTCTCTTCTCCTACGTGGGCACGTTCCACTCCCACCCCCATACCTTCCTCTACCCAGCACAGGCTCAATGGCTCCCCCCTCCATTGCCCTCCTTCCTTCCTGTTCCATCAGTTCCATTGTGAGTCCTTATCTCTATCTCAGATGGCAAGAAAATGACAAAAATGAAATAAAACAAAACAGAATAAGGTAGATAAAAACAAACCACCCCACCATTCAGCTTCAACATCCCACCACCCTCTCCCCTTCACAGGCAAATAATAGAGGTTGGTATCAGCCCGATGCCCCTCCCCCCGCCACACCTCTCTGATGGCAAGCCAGCTAAATTGTCTCTCGTGCCTCTCACTCACGAGGAGACCCAGCAGCAAGCAGGTGGAGACAAAGGGGTGGTGGTTGAAGCAGGGTCCATTTGGAGCAGCACTTGCTGGATGATGGAACCACAGCACAAGCTTGCAGACAGCTAGAAAGCTGTAAGGCAGAGTCCCAGCTCTCCAGTCCCACCCCTCTATTGGCAAGCTGGCTAGGTTACCTCTCGTGCCTCTCACTCACGAGGAGACCCAGCAGCAAGCAGGTGGAGACAAAGGGGTGGTGGTTGAAGCAGGGTCCATTTGGAGCAGCACTTGCTGGATGATGGAACCACAGCACAAGCTTGCAGACAGCTAGAAAGCTGTAAGGCAGAGTCCCAGCTCTCCAGTCCCACCCCTCTATTGGCAAGCTGGCTAGGTTACCTCTCGTGCCTCTCACTCACGAGGAGACCCAGCAGCAAGCAGGTGGAGACAAAGGGGTGGTGGTTGAAGCAGGGTCCGTTTGGAGCAGCACTTGCTGGATGATGGAACCACAGCACAAGCCTGCAGACAGCCCAAAAGCTGTAGGGCGGAGTCCCAGCTCTCCAGTCCCACCCCTCTACTGGCAAGCTGGCTAGGTTACCTCTCGTGCCTCTCACTCACGAGGAGACCCAGCAGCAAGCAGGTGGAGACAAAGGGGTGGTGGTTGAAGCAGGGTCCGTTTGGAGCAGCGCTTGCTGGATGATGGAACCTGGACTCTTGGGTCAGCAGGAACAGTGGTCTTCTAGGTCCCAGGCAGCTCCCAGGCCACTCCGCTTTTCAAGCCTTCCCTCCCTCGGGCAGGTGGTGAGTGCTGAGGTGGAAGGCAGCTTGAGCAACAGAGCAAGGGGCCCAGTCCTGACTTGCCTCAGGAGTCCAAGAGGCCAAACTCCCCCAGAGAAGCCACAGAAAGGTCCCCTGTCTCTCACCCAGGGGCGGAGGGAACGGCAGGTGGCACTGGACTCTTGGGTCAGCAGGAACGGTGGTCTTCTAGGTCCTAGGCAGCTCCCAGGCTGCTCCGCTTTTCAAGCCTTCCCTCCCTCAGGCAGGTGGTGAGTGTTGAGGTGGAAGGCAACTTGAGCAACAGAGCAAGGGGCCCAGTCCTGACTTGCCTCAGGAGTCCAAGAGGCCAAACTCCCCCAGAGAAGTCACAGAAAGGTCCCCTGTCTCTCACCCAGGGGCGGAGGGAGCGGCAGGTGGCACTGGACTCTTGGGTCAGCAGGAACGGTGGTCTTCTAGGTCCCAGCTATTTGCCTCAGTTATTTTCATGAACTTCAAAGGCAGGTAACTTGTTTTGCCAAATTAGAAGCACTTTGCCTTTGCATTAATTTCATTTGTTTATTTATTTATTTAAAATGTTTTTGTCCTTCTTTTCCCCTTAAAAAGAGCCTAAGGCATTCATCTGTGGTGTAGTGAATTAAAGCTTAAAAGAAAGGCTGATGTTTTCATGGCACAGAGCAAAATGGCTGGCAATCATATTTTCCTTTGGTCATCTTCCTTTGGACAAAGTTATTTTGGCAACAATACCTGTGCCTCAATGTGCTATTTGTAACAAGGAGCAGAAATGGAAATGATGACTTACCTCAATGGGCCATGCATTTCCATTTTAAGAACCTTGAACACTGGTGCTTTCTTTTAGTCTTTGGAACTGAAGGAGCATGATAGCTTGACATTAACTTTAGGAAATATTCTTGGCTTTCCCCCTCCTTGCTTGACTGTTGTGAATATGTACGCTGTCACAAAGAAGTCAGTCAGTAAGCTGATTTTTCTCTAGAAACAAATTTTCTGGCTTTTTTTTTCTTGTTGTTGCTAGCAAAGAGTTAAATGCAACAGTGTCATTTTCCTACTAATAATACTAAAACTAATGCATTTTATATTCAAATTTTTTCTCTGTGGTTCTCCCCTTCTTTTCCGCATAAGTGTTGATGTGTATCAGTGATATAAGGTATAAGTTTGCTAGGGCAATTACCCATTACTGTTGAGTAGCTGAGTAGTCCCCTGGGCAAGCTCATGCATAATTTGTTTGTGCATAAGGTACTGTTAGAGCTGAGGCTCCAGTAGCTCTTCTCCTCCTGCTTATGTTGGGAGGGAGAATGATAAGCTTTTTCTTAGCTCTGGTGCAGCGCTTCACCTGTTATAATGAACTTAACACCATTCTTCTTGGCCTTTGTTTCATACACTTACTGTATGCGGAGAGATGCCTGTATCTGGAAGGGTGTAGGTCACCAAGAGGAGCACAGGAAGAAGAAACCTAGCACTTTAATTCTTATAAAATACATTGTGGTCATCAGGTCTCAAGGCATCAATAGGCACTCACTTTAATTGATTCATCCTGCTTCTCTCTATCTGAATATCCTTGTTATCTAAGCAAAACACTGTCTTCCACCAAGTTAAGGTTACCTTCTCTGTGCAAATGTGGAACAGGTCTTCTTGGATTCAGGGGGATTGGTTTGGTTTATAATCAGAATGTAAAAATAATTACCATTACAAAAACACACTCGTGCCCTTTAGTGTCTGACATTTTACCATCACCCCTTAGGCTCCTGCATTCTTATCAGTAGCTCTGTGTCTTTCTCACCCTGTCTTTAGATAGCAGCCTCTCAACAGTCTTCTCTTCTGTTCTCTTCATCTTGGGCGTTCCAGACATTCAAACTCATTGTGGTTTGTGCTACCAAATACATGAATGTTTTAACTTAACCCTTCGTTTCCACACCAGGTTTTGGGTGGCATTCTTATTTCTTAATTGCATGTCTTTCTAGGAGATTTAAGATCCTTGCTGATGGTTTCTTCCCATGACCCCATTGCTGTTGTTTTGCCCCCAATATATACAACCAAAAGAGATTTCCTTGGAGTCTGGCAACAGGTATATGGGGGATACCTGTTAATTCATAAGCTCTTTCTGAAACAACTACCTCAGAGATAATATCTAACCATGAGAGAAACTGGTAAAAAAAAACCCTTCCTGCACTTTTCACGAGAAAAGTGAATCAGAAAAAGTAGTGATCAGTAATAATGCTTGCTTGCCATCAAGTTGGTTTCAATTTATAGCAGGATTTATTCCAGGATTGTCTAGGTATAGAGTAACCAGAATGGTTTACACTTCCCTTCTTCCGTTGTGTGCCCTGTTACAGTAACCCCCGCCGATCGCGGGGGTTAGGGACCCAACCCCACCCGCAATGCACAAAAATTCATGATATGCAGAAGCAGGTGGGGTGGGGGTGGGGGCGATTGCACAGCATGCCGCGGCAGCAGGGGAATCTTACCTCCCACCGCCGCCGCCCGCCCGTGCGGCCCCAAGGCTTCTCCGGGGTGCATCGGAGGGTCGCGTGGAGCAACCGGATCATTCCCCGTCACCCCCACATGGTTTTGTGGCCTCCCAGAAGGGGCAGGGGGCTGCAGAGAGCAATCGGATCACTCCCCGCCACCCCCACGTGGCTCCGTGGCCTCCCAGAAGGGGCGGGGTGGCCTCAGAGAGTGATCAGATCGCTCCTGGCACCCCCCCCACCCAGCTTGGAGGCCTCCAAGGGGGGTGGGGGCCACAGAGAGTGATCAGATCGCTCCCGGCGCCCCCACCCGGCTTGGAGGCCTCCCAGAAGGGGCGGAGGGGCCACTGAGAGCAATCAGATCGCTCCCGGCGGCACCGCCGCCCAGCTCAGAGGCCTCCCAGAAGGGGTGGGGGGCACGGAGAGCGATCAGATCACTCTCGGTGGCCCCCCACCCAGCTCGGAGGCCTCCCAGAAGGGGCAGGGGGCGCGGAGAGCGATCGGCCCCAAGGCTTCTCCGGGGTGTGTGGGAGGGCTGCGCGGAGCGACCAGATCACCCGCCGTCACCCTCCCACGCACCCCAGAGGCTTCTTGGAGGTGGGGGCAGAGTGGAGCAACCCGGGCGCCCCGCCACGCCCCCCACAGTTCCGGTACTGTGGTCCCGCGATGTAGTGGGACCGCAATAACGGAACCGCAAAATGGCGGGGGGGTCACTGTACTGCGTAGCTTGCCGAAGGCTACGCAGGGCTGGCTTTTCTCCCAGAAGGCAGAGTAAGAAATCAATCTCCACCCTTTGACTCTGCAGAAGTATACCTAACTTGCCTGCCCCAACACCCTCCAGGATTAATCTCCCTTTGTATCACGGGGATTGCAAGAAGACATGGAGTGATGGTGAGATGGAAACCTGAAGCTAAGCACTGAAGAACCTGGAACATTATAGACAACTATTTAAGTTGCCTATTTAAAAATGCTGAATGCATTTTTCACCATCAAAATTTCATTCTTGGAATATATAATTTGATTTTCCGATTATGCTGGTTATCTCTCAGTAGGAGCCACTGAATGGCCAGTCCCCCCCCCATGTGCAATAAAAATAAAATATGATGGGGGAGAAAAAGCCTTTCTTTTGGCAGATGAATTTGTCATTTGAGAAATGGGTTGCTGAATAAAATAAAAAAGCCAAAGTATGATATAGTGTAGTGTCTATAGTATCAAATGGCCCCAAAGTGGCCTCTGGTCTAGATGGGCAATATATAAGTCAAATAAATAAATAAATAAATAAATAAATAAATAAATAAATAAATAAATAAATAAATATGTACTATGGTGTAAATAAAGCTGCAAATATTTGACCAAGCAGAGGTTACCAAAATTTAAATAGTAGCTGGGTATGAAAACATGCCTTTATTCAGTTGGTTCTGTTGTCCACAATCCTATTTTAATTGATATTAATCACTGTGTTATTTAAATATGTTAAAGTTTTTTTAAAAAAATTAAATTCCAGAATTTGATTGAATCCTTTCTTCCTCACTACAAAGTGGGAAATCATATACAGTAGTACGTCATAAGATGAATGCCCCTTAATATAAAAAACTCGAAAGACAAATGAAATTTCTGGGAATAGGAAATCCTCATAAGAATTTTTTTTCCTATGGGATGCCTCGTAAGACAAATTCAATGCATTCCTATGGGTAACCACGTTAAACTGTGTGTTTCATAGGATGAATATTTCATAAAATGAATTGACCTGTAGAATGAATTAAATTCATCTTAAGAGGAACCACTGAACTGTAATTGGTTTCTATTTTAACAGTCTAGTGAATGTTTAGGAGAGCAAGCCCTGTCAGGCAAGTATCTCCCATGGCATTGCAAAGCCATGATTTTCAGTAGGAATGAGCACAAAACGAAAAAAATGAAATGCATTTTCATCAATTCATTAGGTAACAAAATGAAATGAAATGCAACAAAACGAGGATCCCCATGGTGGTGACTGGGCCATTTTTAAACCTGTACAGCTGATGACAGCTCTGCTGGATTGTTCTGAAGATGGCTCAGTTGCCACCGCGGTAGGCCCTTAGACGATGCAGAGATTTTGTGATGTCCCTGTTGTGGTCAGAAAATGAAGAGTTATGTTCTGTTAGAAAGTGGTCCAAGAATGGGTAATGCAGATTTATTTTATAATGTTCTTTTATTTTATAATACTCTTTGAACTCTCAACAGGTGCAGGGTTTCATCCTCTTTGATAACTGCTTGGTCTCAGCCTCTTGATTTCCCTTCCAAAGTCATCCAGCCAGTTTCTCTGCTCAAGAATCAAGTTCATCAAAGTATTCAGGGTACATCTAATGTCTGGATTATATTTTACAATGTTTGCAACACTACTTTAGAAACAAGAGCTGTTTGCATATGACTTCACTGTGTATGACTGGACATGTGAACCTAGTTCTATTAATCTATCCTAGGTGTTTCTTCAGTACTTTGTTTTACTTTCTAGTTTGAAAATGCAAAGCAGCATGATGATTGCCATCATTCTTTTTTGGTCTCCCAGACCAATAGCAATAAAATTGCCATTGCATCTTAGGAGTACTTCTCGCTGCTTACAAAAGATTATGGTTTCGTACACCGGATGCCAATTTGCTTTGCTGTTTTCTAGAGTTGGGCGCTTCACACGCCAGACTGTCCAACAATCAGCCTCACTTGACTGTTTTCTAAAATGATTTGTTGTTTCTCTGAATTCATTTGAGGGAGACCATCAGCCTGCTTTCCTTCCAAGAAAGCAACAATGCTATAGTTGGCCGCCACACACTCCTAATGCATGATACTCAAACAGTTGTACAATTAGAGCCAGAAAAGCAATTCTATATCACTGTGTAGACTGAGAACCTGGTCTGAAAAAAACAACAAGGGTAAGCTAAGACTGCTTCAGAAGTCAAGAGAATTCAAGTAGAGTCAGAGAAATTATATACCGCAGTACATTCAGAAACAGGATAGGAATGGAAAAACGTATCTTGTCTAATTTATGGAGATTTCATATTTCTAGCTGGATTTTAATAATAGTACTGTTTTTATTAACACAGGGGCTAATTATGTGAAGACAGAGGATGGGGGAATGACACCACTAGTCACAATCTCCATATTGTTGCACTGATGTCCCCAAAGTTACCAAACCAAGTATGAACATATGAGAACAAGAAACCTCGGTTAAGAATGTTAGTCATGAAATAGTTCATAGGCAGATATTAAATAAGAAGCACCATTTTTGTCCTCTTCACTGTGAAATGAAGATGATTGTTGTTGCTGTGGGTGGTGGTCTTAGAGTTTGTGCCTTTGTGAAACCTCTTCTTTATGTACATGATTTAGCAATGGCACAAAAACATGGATCAGAGGCACAGATCCTCATGATTTTTAGAAGGAGTCCTCTCTAAACCACTGTTGGATCATAGATCCCATCTGTGTCCACTGTCTAACTACAGAAATCAGGGGTCATTTGGCACATGACTTTGCAGTAGTGCAAAAACATGTACTGTTATGGATCCAGGTTTTGTGTAAGATCTTCCCCACCCATTGCCAAATCATATATCTGCAACCATGAACTTCACCACTAAAATCATGGGTCTTTTTGAGTATGGCTTTGCAGTGGTGCAAAAACAATGAGCCAAGGCATAGATCCTCATGATTTTTATGTGGGATCTTCCTCAAACCACTGTCACATCACAGGTCCCAATTGTGCCCATATACTACAAATCAGAAATCAGGGCTCCTCAGGGATTCTCATGATTTTTATGTAGGATCATGCCCAAATTACTGTCCAATATGTGGGCAGAGGAGCCATCACTGGAAAGTGATGATTGTACATAAACATCAGATCCACACACCCACAACTGCAGAGCAAAACACTCAAGGATCTTCCATTTCTGTGTTGTACTCTGTGGGTGCAAATGATACCCATGATGTGGCAGTGGTTTGTGAATAATCATATTAAATCATGTAGAGCTATGAGGATCCATGCCTTGGATCCATGTTTTTTTGCAATTACAAACCCATGTTCCAAGGACATTTGTATTCTCTGTTGCAGTCAGTGGTCACTTATGGTATCTATGATTTGAAGGTGGTTTGGCAATCATCCCACTTAAAAATAATATGAAATCATGAGGATCCGGTCTTGATTTTATAGAGTCCCTCTTTTACCCAGACCTGTTTTGAATGACAGAATAACTTTGGCAAAAAGTGAGGGACAGTGTGTGTGTGTGTGTGTGTGTGTGTGTGTGTGTGTGTGTGTGTGTGTGTGTGTGTGTGTGTGTGTGTGTGTGTGTGTGTGTGTGTGAGAGAGAGAGAGAGAGAGAGAGAGAGAGAGAGAGAGCAGATTCTTCCTCACACCCTCCTTCCTTCCACTCTCAGCTCACTTTCAACGAGGATCTATAACAGTTTCTGCCTCTCTGTATTCTGAGGTGGCCTCTGGTGGCAAAAACAGGGACTTATAAGAACATAAGAACATAAGAAGAGCCATGCTGGATCAGGCCAAAGGCCCATCTAGTCCAGCTTCCTGTATCTCACAGTGGCCCCACCAGATGCGTTTGGGAGCGCATGAGACTAGATATCTGTCTCCTGATACCACTCCCCTGCATCTGGCCCTTGAAGTACCCTGGTTTCTCCATCATGGTTTGTAACCTGTGATGGACTTTTCCTCCAGGAATCTGTCCAATCCCCTTTTGAAGGCATCCAGGCCAGATGCCATCACTACATCCTGTGGCAGGGAGTTCCAAAGACTTACAACGCGCTAGGTGACAAAATATTTTCTTTTGTCAGTTCTTACTCTCCCAGCCTTCAATTTGAGTGTATGTCCCCTAGTTCTGGTATTTTGGGAGAGAGAGAAGAGCTTCCCTCTATCCACTTTACTCATACCCTGCATTATTTTGTATGTCTCAATCGTATCCCCCCTCAAGCGCCTTTTTTCCAGACTAAAGAGGCCCAAATGTTTTAGCCTTTCTTCATAAGGGAGGTGCCCCAGCCCAGTAATCATTTTAGTCGCTCTCTTCTGCCCCTTTTCCAGTTCCACTATGTCTTTCTTGAGATGTGGTGACCAGAATTGTACACAATACTCCAGGTGGGGCCTTACTATTGTTTTGTATAATGGCATTATAATGTTGGGTGTTTTATTTTCAATCCCCTTTTTGATAATCCCTAGCATGGAATTGGCCTTCTTCACCAGTGCCACACACTGGGGAGACACCTTCATGGAGCTGTCCACCAACACACCAAGATCTCTTTCCTGATCCGTCACGGATAACTCAGAGTTGATAGATGAAGTTTGGATTTTTTGCCCCAATATGCATTACTTTACATTTGGTTACATTAAAACGCATTTGCCATTTCTCAGCCCATTCCCCCAGTTTTGAGGGATCCTTCTGGAGCTCTTCACAATCTTCTCTGGTTTTCACCACATGGAAAAGTTTTGTGTCATCTGCAAACTTGGCCACCTCACTGTCTTCAGGTCATTTATGAACAGATTGAAAAGCACCGGTCCCAGGACAGAGCCCTATGGCACACCGCTTTTCACTTCTCTCCATTGTGAAAATTTCCCATTGACACCTACTCTTTATTTCCTGGATCTCAACCAGTTCTCAATCCATAAGAGGACCTGTCCTCTTATCCCCTGACTGTGCAATTTTCTCAGCAGCCTTTGGTGAGGGACTGTGTCAAAAGCCTTTTGAAAATCCAGATAGACTATATCCACCGGTTCACCCAAATCCACGTGCCTGTAGACCTTTTCAAAAAATTCTAAAAGGTTTATCAGACAAGATTTACCCTTACAGAAGCCATGCTGATTTTCTCTTAGCAAGGTTTGTTCTTTTATGTGTTTTAAGATTTTCTCTTGGATGAGGCTTTCCACCATCTTCCCTGGGACAGATGTAAGGCTAACTGGCCTGTAGTTTCCTGGGTCCCCCCTTCTTCCTTTTTTAAAAATTGGTGTGACATCTGCCATCCTCCAGTCCTCCGGCACTGTGGCAGTTTTAAGAGACAACTTACATATAACCGTTAAGAGATCTGCAATTTCATTTCTCAGTTCCCTAATAACCCTTGGGTGGATGCCATCTGGGCCCGGTGACTTGTTAATCCTCAATTTATCGATTAGTCCTAAAACCTCCTCTCTTTTAACCTGTATTTGATTTAATTCTTTAGTCAAGAGGGGCGGCTCAGGCAGTGGAATCCGCTCACGGTCCTCTGTCCAGAATGGAAAGGACGTACATGCCAGCATCAAGCAGCAATAGGGTTGTGATGGGGGAGTAGCATGAGGTGACCACTTTACCATTCGTAGGTAGCTTATGTCTCTGTCTGTGATCTCTCATTCTCCTCCACATAGGATAGGAGGAGGCAGAACTGGAGGGAGGATGCAAAGGAAGTTGTTGAGGGCCGAGGTGTGGAGCAGGTGAGTGTTTAGGGTGGAAAGGCATAGGCATGGGGAACTGAAGGAGAGAAGGAAAGAGGTTCCACTAATGAAGCTTGGCCCAGTAAATCAGCCCAACATTCTTTCCCCCCAGCCCACTGAAATGATGAATCTTTATGGTTGGAACAGCCAGGTGGAAAAATAAATATCAATAGTATTAATCTCCTCCCACCACCACATACAGCAGTTTTAAATATGTAATCCCCTGTGCTGACACAAAGTAATCCCATGTATCAATACACTGAACATTCTGAAATACGATTACAAATTGCTCCGTTAAGATGTGTATACCAACACAAATGCCCTGTGACTACCACAAGATTTTAAACCAATTTAAAGTACTCTAATGCAACTCTTGATTCATTTCAGTATGGTAATCGTGCCCTCAGTACTTTCTAAATTTGTCTTCACAGACCAAGCCCCCAACTCAAACCCAGATATTAGACAGTATCAGCAGGTAGAGCATTGAAAACTGTTGGCTACAAAGTCAGCAGTTCAGTTGTTCGAATCTCGGGTACCACACAGCGGAGTGAGCTCCCGCTGATAACCCCAACTCCTGCCAACCTAGCAGTTCAAAAGCATGTAAATGCAAGTAGATAAATAGGTACCACCATTAAAAAGTGGGAAGATAAAACAGTGTTTCCATGCAGCCATGCCGGCCACGTGTCCACAGACTTGCACAACACTGGCTCTTTGACTTGAATACAGAGATGAGCACAACCCCTAGAGTTAGACACAACTAGCATACATGTGTGGGGGAACCTTCACCTCACTTGGTACTTGAGAGGAATTTGGCTACATTTATACATAGACATCACTTACTACAGATATGCCAAGCCCAATTTTATAATTTATTAATATTTGTTACTTTGTATAACTCTTATTTCCCCATGTGAACTAAAAGTGGAGTATGTAACTCTCCTCCTCACTACCTCATCCTCAAAATAGCAATTCTGTGAGGTAACTCAGGATGAGGAAGAGAAGGGTTGTCCTAAGATCACTCTGTGAGTTTCATGGCTCACCAAAGATTTTGCCCTGGGTTTTCCAAGACTTTCTAGACCAATAATTCTCATCAAATTTTTATTTTACATAAACTAATGAACACATTATAAAACCAAGTTACTGAAAACACATTACAGTTTCTCATTTTCATAACCATCTGTCTTAAAGTTTAAAACATCACAGTTTATCCTAATCAGTTCATATGAAAAATATCTCATTAAATATTAACCACATTTTTATAAAATCCAAAACATTTTTCCTATTTGTTTGAATTTTAAGTGTCTCTTGTGTTTTAATAGTAGTGTTTTCAAGATACAACATGTTTTGTCAACTCCACACAAAAAGTTGCCTGAAAGGATGTTGTTGAGGCACTTTTTTCTTCTTCTCCTCCTCTTGTGATTTTTAGAGATGGGCACAAAATGAACAATTTTTCATTTCTGTTTCCATTTTTTCATTTTGTTATGCAACGAAACGACAAATGAATTTTGTCTCCAAAATGAAACGAAATGAACAGAAACACCGGAAATTTTGTCGTGCATTTCGTTTCCGTTACTGCAATACATGAACTGCTTTAAATGCTAAAAAAATCACAAAAAATTGAAATAAATGGTAATGAAACGGTAACGAAATGAATGAAAATGAAAACGAATTATTTTGCAAAAATTCACAAAAAATGGAAACGAACCAAAACAGACCCTCCAAACGACAAACGACAAACGAAACGTCATTTTTTATATTCGTGCCCGTATAAGTAAGGGGGTAAGGGACCCACCCAACCCATTCATTCCTTAGAGCTGTTGAAATTTAAAAACAGCCTCAACTCTCTCTAATGAGTGTTCTATGCCTCTCTTTCATCAGTGGTGGCAGGTCTTTGTTGTTATTGTTGTTGCTATTGATATTTTTGTGAGTTTTTTGTTGTTGCCAGCATATGTGTAGCAAAGGAGAAAGTATAGGCATATCTGTAGTTTCAAGCAATTGTAAGTAAAGAAACTTTTCTATTCTTTCTTTTACAAATGCTTCAGAGCCTAATTTAACCTAATTTATTTCGTTAAAATTGCAGCAGCCGGTTTGAGGGCATGGTGGAGAAAGGCTGCCCTTCCCTTCTACTGCAGCTTCTTACTTCTTGCTTCTTTTGTTATCCCTTCGCTTCTGCTGTTATTCAGTTATGCAACAGCTCCTCCTTCTCTCTCCTATCACTAAGGTATTACTGGAATAAAAATTCCAGAGTAAGTAAAATATTTAATTTTAAATATGCCTTTTTAAAATTCCAGTGCAACTAACACACTTTTAGGTAAATATATTGAATTAAATGTTCAACATATGGTAGCAAATTGAAGTTAATTTATCTTAATTGATTGTATTACATTAGTGCCTATGCCTGAGTCCAACATCATCTTGAAGGAAACTTTTTTCTTTCCTTTTCCTTTCTCGCTCTCGCTCTCTCTTTTTTAAAATACATACCCTGCCTTTTTTACTAAAAAATACTGCTTAAGGTAGCTTACAAAGTTCTTCAAAGAATAAAAACAGATAAATTAACCGTGCACTTAATTGATTATACTATATTAATGCCTATGTCTGCATTCATGATTTTATGGCTTTCCTCACAACCATAAAATCATGTAAACCAACCCTACCATAAAACCAGTAAAACCAAACATATTGGTTAAAATCACTAAAATCAGCAAAAGATTGTTTGTTTTGTTGTTTTTATAGGCCACCTTTTCACAATAAGGGGACTCAACAAGCTCACCATTTAAAAAAAAAAAAACATGGAATTAAAACCACAATAAATTATACATTAAATTAATTAATCCACAATAGCAACTTAAATGCATCGCATTATTAAAAACATTTAAAACTTTTTTAAAAAAAATAGCTAAAGCATCAGCATTTGGAGACTCAGCAACAGCTATGAAAAGCCTTCCTAAAGCAGTGGATCTTCAACGGGTCTGAGAAAGAATAAAAATTGGAAGAGGCCAGCCTAATCTCTTGATGGAGGGCATACGACAACCTGGGAGCAGCCACAGACTGCTACCGCACTTTAGATTTGAAATGCCTTTTCTTTAAAGGCATCTTGCCTTAAAAATCACTGTCTGCTTTTCAAGTCACTTTTTCTGAAGAGCCCCCTTGGCCACACCCATTTTTGACCGCTGTGTTGGTTTTTCTTGCGACAACCACTGGGGGTGGTGTTTTTTTAAAATCAGTTCCTGCACCCCCTTTTAAAGCGATTTGGTTGTATTTGCAGACATACTACGCCGCCTTTTTTCAGTTTCCCCCCTGTTTCTACTGTTTCCCTGTCGTAGTTTAAAGCGGTTCAGCCAAGTGCAAATGGGGAAGCTGATTGCTAAGCAACCGCTCAGGTGCAGACTGCCGAACGGCTGTAGCGACCACATGACCGGGGGGGGGAGATAAGGCAATGCAAAATAAAAAGCGGCTGCTCAAGGAAGTGCGGTAGCAGCCAAAGCCCTCTCACATATCCCCTCAGCCGTGCCTGCACTGGCAGTGATGCCTCCTCTCATGAGCTTAAGAGCTGAGAAGATTCAAGATACAGTCCTTCAGACAGCTGGGACTCAAGCCCTATGGGGCTTTGTCGTTGATTACCAATACTTTGATTTGGGCTCAGGAACAGACTGGTAGCTGGCACAATTGTCGTAGCAGGGGCATAATATGCTTCCTATAAATGGCTCCAGTTAGCAGTGTGGCTGCTGCGTTTCGAAGAAGCTAAAAGTTCCAACCAGCAGCCCAACACAGAGTGTGTTACAGTAATCCAAGAGGCATGTAACTAAAATTACATTTCACAAACTTTACCATTAAGAACAACACAACAGGGCCAATTAAATATCATATGCTATTATGCTGATCTAAAAGATGTGTTAAATGTCTTCTTACAATTATTTGGAATGGAAACAGATCACCACTCTGAAGAGAGTGTGCTCCACAGTCTGGGAGCCACATACAATGGTACCTCTACCCATGAGTGTCTCGACTTATGAGCAATTCGACTTAAGAGTGGAAAACCATTGCCATTTTAACTGCTGTCTTACAAATTTTAGATGTGGTATGCTCTACTTACAACTTTTTTATTTTTTCAAATTTTTATTTACATTTTTAATTTTTTAGATACTTACGAGTTGTTTGACTTATGAGCATGCATTTAGAATGGATTAAACTTGTATTCCTCAAACTAATACTATTGACTGCATGACATGTGAACTTTAATATCTGCTTCTAGTAAGACAACAAGGAGCCAAGGAGTTCCCTAACAAAGGAGAAATCTGACCCTTCTCTTTTGTTCTGTAATTGTAGCACCTATTACAGTAGATCACTGGCATCTAGTTCTAAATGGATTTACCTGGATTTATGGCCCACCTACTGATCAAAATGGAGCTAGCTTACTGCCCTACAGGGATGTTTGCAAGCCTTATGACCCAAGTCCCATGTCTGAGTTTGAGTTTTAGGCCTGAGTCTCAGGCCTTGAGTCAGAGTCTCAATTTCTTCTTCACCCCACCCCTGAGGTTAGGGTCTCCGGACTCGGACCCAATGACTCAGACAGTGGATGCACCACCCAGCTGATAAGATGGCAGATGCACAAAGGCAGTACCCCTGCACCCCATGCCCCCACTGTGTCACCATTGCCCTACTTTCTGCCACCACTAACTTCTTCAAAGACAGCAGTCCTGGCTTCTTTTCCATGAGACAGGCTGCCACACTTTTACACTGGCCAGCTGATAGGCTGGAGCATGCACAGAGGCAGAGGCTGGCAACAGGGGCAACTCAGACAAATGGGTCTGAGTTGTGAGCCAGATTGCAAATCACCCCAGAAACTGCTGGTTTAAGTCCAAATCAAGTCGCTGGTGTGACTTAAGTCAGACATGACAGTAGCTTGTGACTCATAAGTCCCCCAACCCTGCTGCCCGATGAGTTTGGTTAGAGTCAGGTCATGAAGTCACTTGCCTAAATCTATTAACATGGGCTAGATCACGGTAATGATCTAGAGAGAAAACGTATATGCACACATTCTGCAGGTCACTCTACTAAGACTGCGGTGGGAAACATGGATTTAGTCTCACATTTGCAGCTATGACCAAAAGTTAATGGAATGTATTAAATTCAGTTCACCTCACAGGCAGTTTACTATTAGCTGGAAATGGTAGGTTGTCCATGAAAATAAAAACAAGGAAAAAATCTTCATGAACAACAAAAACCTTTTCCCCTGTAATTGAGAATGACATATGATGGGAGAGTAAAATAAGCGGCTGTCATAACAAAAGGAATATGTTATTATTATTTATTGGACAAACATAAGTATGCGGCTCTGAGATTACAATATTGGGTGACAAATGCTTTATGAGATTTTTAAAATATTGCAAGGAGATAACACTGATTTTATTGTACAATAAATAGTCTCAAAACTCTGTTTATAAAATAGAGAACTGGTCTTGTCTTCTGATATAGTGTGACACATTTCAGCACATGTGAGACTTGATCCACTTCTCCCTGTATTTTGAAGATGCTATTAAGACTCGAAGCCTAGTGTAGAAGAGATGGAATGTGACCTCTGATTGCTCAACTTTACAAGTATTAAAGGAATCAGGGGACACAGGCAATAAGTCTGGAAATTGTGTCAAAAATGGAGCAGGAAGGATGGCACCAGAAGATCACAGTCTCATCAATCAACAATGTACTGGAATGAACTTCTGAAGGTTAAAGAACACTAATTTTTGTGCATAGCCTGAGAGGAAACCAAATCCTGTTATTTGTAGGGTTTGTTAGGAGACTTGTTTCATATCTGCTGCAATTTTCAGTAGCCTCTCGAAAATTCAAACCCTAGTCAATGTTCTATGTCAAAGAAATGAAAATTGAAGAAGCGGAATTATGTTCAGTTATTCAAAATGGCCCAGCAAGTGGCTTCTAGACATAGGCCTAAAATCATATTGCTTAGTGTTGTAAATGGCACTAGAATAAGTCCCTTGAATCAATGGAGAATTGGCGTGTCAACCATTTAACCGTACAGCTACAGTATATGTTTCATTGATTCAAGTGGGCCTGCTGTGGCTGCAACTTACCATGGTAAAGTAAATATCACTTAGAGTAAGGGCATTTGAATCAATTGAATTTATGAATGAGTTGACTCCCCAGATTCCAATGAATTCAACTGTCCTCTGGACATGCCCCTGCTTTCCCATATTTTTCTTAATTTGTGGTGGCCAGGATTGGGCACCACATTCCACATGAGATCTAGATGCACCTATTCTTAAATGGGGGCATATGACCCCCAGGGGCACCCTGGCACATTTGATAGGAGCCACAGATTCATCTGTTCATGTTGTATCCTTGTTTGCACTCAGCCAAAGACTTTCCTTGTTTTTTAGGGCACACTGGAATCAGAGAAGAGTTCCTAAAAGGACTGTGTCCAAAAGAGGTTGAGAATGGGCAGCCTAGAGCAATAATTTTCCTCCCAAATATTTTTATTTATTTATTTCTATTTTTAAAGTAATACATATACATATATTCATGATTTTTATACTTAAATTTTCATCACCCCTCCCCCTTCAACCCCAAGAACCGAGGAACGACCAATTATTTCAAGCTTTCATACAAACACTATGTCATATCATACGTCCCGTCTATACATCCATGGCTTCCCCTATTTAAACTCTTTATTTGGATTTATATATGGACCCAATCCATCATTTTTAACATTTATCCCATATTTCTTTAGATACCTTTTCTTCTTTTACCCATTTGAAATAATCATACTACTTTTCCTTCCATTGCTTTCCCAATCTTCCCTTTCTTAAACTCTCCAATATATCTGATTGAATCATTTCAAAAAATAATAATAATGAATTCCAGTTATTCTCAGTCCATTTAGATGAATCCTTCCACGCCATGCAATTACTGCATGTGCAGCAACTATCATTGCTTTCAATATGTATTGATCTGCCTCCCTTAGTTTTTCACAATCTAAAGTTCCAATAAATAATAAGGTTCCATTAATTTGCAGTTTGATTTTGAACCAGTTATCTATTTTACTAAGTTTTATATCCCAAAATGATTTAACTTTAGCACATTCCCACTATAGGTGTGAATACCACCCTGATTTATTACTGCAATGTTAATAGTTTGGCTTTAAACCTTTTACCATATATGCCAGTTGTGCCGGTGTTCTATACCTGCACCAGAACTTCAAGTGTTTCCTCCGTGAGATGAGCTAATTAATCTCTACCCAGGCAACTACTGGGAGTTGGGAGAGAAGCGCCCGGGGTTTAAAGGGTCTTCAGCCAGCGAGGCAATTCAAATCCCGACACCCCCCCCACTGCTGCTCGCAAGATGGGGAATCCCTGATCTTGCTCGTAAGCAGCTGGGGGGGGAGCGCTGAAGAGCTCTCATAAGTCGGGATTTTCATAAGTTGGGCCCCTCATAAGTCAGGGCACCACTGTATTTCTTAATTCTGTTACAATATCATTTAAATGTCACTTTCCTTTCTAATTCTCTGAATTTCTCCAATTTTATTTCTCTAACACCCTTCATTGTTTTCCATATACTGTATCATCTTCCAATAATACCACTCTTTACTCCATTTGTTTTGCAATGATTTATACATAAAATCCTTATCTTTAACCATAAGTTTATATATTTTGCCTGTTAAACCTCTTCCCTTTACCTTCAAAATATTTTATATTCTGCCTATCCTCTTATCTTCTTGCAGAGGTCCTACATCTTGCAGATACGTCTTTACCCTATTATACAATCCTAACAGATTCAACTTTTTCCCAGTTCCTTAACTAAATCCTGATGTGAAATTAGTTTACCACTTTTATACAAATTCTTTATACAATGATATCCTTTCCCCCTTAATTTTTTCCATAACCCTTCTTCAAACATCTCTCCCTCCTTACTCAAGCTTTCTAAAGGAGTACCCATTACAAATCTTCCTCTCCATTCTGCTTGCCATTTTTCCCATATCTTAAAAGCTACCTGCCTGGGAACAATAGATTTTTCCCCAATGTTTTGTTCTGAGTAGATGCCAAATTTACCCAATCCATTATTAATTTCGTCCTCTACTCTTGCCCATTTATTTTGATTTCTCCCATCAAGCTCTAATAGATATTTAAATTGAAATGCTTCATAAGATCTTTCCATCTCTTTCCATCTCTTTCCACCCAAGGTCCTCCTGTGGCATATAAATCAATCTTTGAACCTCTCTTGCCTTCTTTCGTGCATATACCCAATTTCTTAGTTCTTTATCCCATTCCGTTAATTGTTTGGTGGGGATCCATATAGGTAAAACTTGAGAAAGATACATTACTTTAGGAGCTATTAAAGTCTTAATCACTCTAATTCTACCCAAAACTCCTAAATATCTATTCTTCCATTTCTACAATTGTCTTTGATTTTTTTCCAGACTGCCTTATAATTTGTTACTCTTAGCTTGTTTAAGTTTTTAATTTATTAATTGATTTATTTTTATATTTATATACCACGCCAATTTCCCAAGAGGGGACTCTGGGCGGTTCACATAAAAGCACAAGAAGTCCACAAAATAATAATAATAAATGAAATAACAATAAGAATAAAATAAAGGGGGGAAAGCCCAGCAACAAACAGGTTATTGGCAAAGGCATGGGACAACTGATGACAGACACAAACCTCAAGACTGGGAAGAGTAACGCAAACCCTAGCAATTGCCAAAGGTATCTCTAAACAACCAGGTTTTAACAGCTTTTTTGAAAAATGCCAAAGAAGGAGCCTGGCATATCTCGCTCAGTAGTTTATTCCAGAGAGCCAGGCCGGCCACCGAGAAGGCCCGTTTACGCGTTGCTGCCCTATGGGCCTCCCTGGGCATGGCCATCTGGAGCGAGAGACCCATGGAGGATTGGGTGGGTCAGGTCAGTTCTGATCTTAGTTATCATAAGTCCCAAATATTTAAGTTTTTTTAATCCCTAATGTCGTCCCCATTAGTCTTTTTATTTCCTCTTGTTCTCTATGCTTTAGTTTATAAAACATTATTTCTGAGTTTTAATGTTCACACCTAAACCTGAATATATCTTATAGTCCTCTAATATGAGGATAATTTTCTCTCAATCCTTCAATTGAGTTCTGTAATGCTATTAAATTATACCCTTGTATCCTTACTGCTTTCCTGATTTTTTCCACCAATGGATCCATTGCTAAAATGATTAACAATGGGGATAAAGGGCATCGTTGCTTAACACCTCTTTGTATTGAAATTTCTCTTGTCCACCTTTCATTAACCCTAATAACTGCTTTACCTTCTCTATAGATTTCTCTTATTGCCATCACTATATCCCCCTTCAGACCATACTCCTCCAGCATGAACTATATATTCATGACTTGCAGTATCAAATGCTTTATATAAATCCAGTTTCAGTAGGGCCAATTTCTCCTGTTTCTTTAGCTCTCTTCTATGTGATAAATATTAATTATATTTCTCAATGGGTGTCCTATTAATCTACCCTTAACAAATCCATACTGGTCCTCTTTCACTAAACTTGGTATGAGATGTGCCATCCTCTTTGCTAGTATTCTAGTAAAAATTTTATAGCCTTGTTTATCTAAAGTTATTGGCCTGTAGGAATTACATTCCATGGGATTTGTTTTACTTCTTAATATAAGCATTATTTCACTTTTTCCATGATTCAGGGGCTTCTTTAGTTCTTTAATTACCCCTTTAATTTCTGTAACCATTATCTCCCGGTTTATATTCTCCAAATCCTCCTCTTTGATTGGATCTTTATATAATGCTATGCTTGCCTCTCCCTTTTCCTGGCTAAATAAATGTTGATAGAACTTTGCAAATATTTTTTTTAATTTGCTTACCCCCCATATAACCTTTCACCTCCAACTCCCATGATCACACCTATTGATTGTTTTTCTTTTTTCTTCTTCAAATAATTTGATAGCCTCTTTGTTCTATTTATATTAATTCTCTGAAGGTCATTTTTAACCATTAATTCACATTTCCAAACCCAAGTCCAATCCATCTCATATAATTCCTTTTTTACCCTCTTTAACTGCACATTAGTTTGTTTACAATACTTTTCTTGTAACTGTCTTTGCAATTTTTCAATTTCCTGAAGTTTCAATTGTCTCGCCTCCCTCAACTTTTCTGAAATTCAATCTCTTTAACTATACAGTATCCTCTTATCAGTACTTTCCCTGCATCCCAGACAGCTTCCAACTATGCTGAATTCCTGTTCTCCTTTAAATATAGCTATTTTTATTCCACTCCTCTTTCTCCTTTTCCTTCCAGAAATATCTACGGTTAAACTGTCATCTTTTAAATTTCTGATCTTGAAATGACTAAAATTCCACCACTATTGGTGCATGGCCTGACAACCAAATCATTTCTGTTATTACTTTTGAAATTTCCAAATACGCATTTCCCTTAACTAAAATGAAATCTAAGAAAGAAAACTTTTAATGCCATTTAGAGAGATAAGTGGGTTCATTATTTTCAGATATTATTTCATGCATATCTTTTAAATTCAATTCCTCCAGTTCCCGACTTCCTTTGTCTCTTACGTCACAATTAAAATCTCCAATCATTATAATCTCACCCTCATAAAAATTCTTTAATTTCTGAAGGACTTCCTTTAAAAACACTTTCTGACCTTTGTTAGGTGCATATACATTTACTAATGTGTATATTTTATTATTCACACAAAGTTTCGAGAATACAAATCTCCCCTCTTTGTCTTTCAATTGGCTCAGGGTCTCCACTTTTAACCTTGAGTAGATTAATATAGCTACCCCCTATACTCTAGCTTTGTTTGCAGTCAGCTTGTCTGCTCCATTCTGACACATTACATAACTTTGTATCATCCTTTCTTTTGTGAGTCTCCTGTAAACATACTATGTCAATTTCCACAGTCTATAGCTTTTTATATTCGAAAGCAACCCATTTGCATTTAATGACATTAGTTTAATTAGCTTCCCAATCTCTGTCTTTTATTTTTAAATTCTTTAATTTTCTTGTTCCTCATTGTTCCACCACCCCCTTTTCCCCTCACTTCACCCAACCAATCCCTCATTAAGGTGGAGATAAATTTTCCCTCTAATGCCATTAGGCCCAGGATTCTACCTACTCTAATATACTTCCCTCCCTCTCTGAAATTTAAACTTAAACAGTTTTAATATTAAGCTTCCCATACATTTCAACCCACTATCTATATATAGTTTTGACAGTGAAGCCAAAAAGAGTGTTTGTCCCATTATGTCTGTGAAGATTCTTAGGCATCCAGGTGAGTTTATCTGGAAGTTGAGCCATGGCTACTGGACTTCTTTTTTCTTGAGAGATAGAAACATTTCACTGCTCATCCAAACAGCTTCACCAGTCTGAATACAGCTAGTGTGAGTCCTCCATCTTATAGTCAGCTTTGACCTCTTGTCACCCTGATCTGAATTAGGCTCATAAGATGAACAATGGCCTGAATAGGATCATTAGGTAGACAATAGTGTCCATAGCCTTAAGGTGAACAACAAGGGCCCAAGGTGATGAAACCTATCAAGAATGGGTCATTAGCTATGGCCTTGGTAGTAAAGGCTTTTTGATTTGTCTGAGTACTGTTGAAAGCACACCCTGATAAGTAGCAGATAAACTATCCCTGAAGCCACCACCTCTGTTGAGGGAGGGGGTTTCAATGCTCACATGAATGGCTTCCCTTACTCCTCTCTCAAACTACCTATCTTCTTTGTCTAACATGTGTACATCCTCATCTTTGAATGAGTGCCCTCTGTCCTTCAAATGGAGGTGTACTGCTGATTCTGGTCCTGAGCTGTTACCCCTCCTATGTTGGGCCACCCTTCTGTTTAATGGCTGTTTAGTTTCTCCAGTGTAGAGGTCTGCACACTCCTCACTGCATTGGAGCACATATACTATATTGCTCTTTTTTTGGTATCGGATCCTTTGGTGGACAAGTCTCTGCCTTAGTGTGTTTGTGGATTTGAGATAAACAGGGATGTGGCAAACCTAATGAGCCTATTCAGGCGATTATTCATCTTATAAGCTTATTTCAGACCAGGGTGACAAGAGGTCAAAGCTGACTATAAGATGGAGGACTCGCACTAGCTGTATTCAGAGTGATGAAGCTGTCTGATGAGCAGCAAAACATTTCTATATCTCAAGAAAAAAGAAGTCCAGTAGCCATGACTCAGTTTCCAGACCTTGTCCCATTAATGTCTCTCCTTCCATTCCAAAGGCTCCTTCTCTCTTTCCATTCAAGAGGCTCTTCTTGTACCATTTAACAAATCCCCAACTAGGGCTCCATGTCTTCTTCATCATGTTCATTGTTACTGTCTTCGGTATCTCTGTAACCCACTTCTTCTTGGGTCTTTTCCTCTGTTGCAGAAAACCTTTCAAGCAACTTGTTTGCTTCCATTTAACAAACCCCCACCTAGGGCTCAAAGTCTTCATCATGTTCATAGTTATTGTCCTCAGTATCTCCATAACCCACTTCTTCTTGGGTCTTTTCCTCTGTTGCAGAAAAGTTTTCTAGCAACCTGTTTGCTTCCACTGTGTTCCTGGCTGTATGCAAAATGTTATCCTTGAAAATCAGGATTGCCCTTGGAACTCTCCAAGTTTATCAGACAGCATCTGTTTGTGCAAAGGGTCTTTTTAAGAGATGGGCACGACCAGAATTTTTTTTCCCGAGTTGTTGTTTTTCAGGACGGGTCCGTTTCAGGTCGTTTCCGTTTTTCGCAAAATTTTTCAAAAATTTGTCGTTTCGTCGTGTCGTTTGTCGTTTGTTGTTACCGCCGCGATTTAGCACGACTTGACTTCCCAGAGCATGGGGTTAGGGGGTAAGGGCTAGGCTTAGGGTAACGGTTAAGGTTAGGGTGGGTTAGTGGGCTGTACCTCTGGGTGCCTCTGGCCCACTAAGAACACAGTGTACTGGCGTATGGGTTAGGGTTAGGGTTAGGATTAGGATTAGGGTTGGTGGGCTTTTTATGCCCTCTCTGGCACATCCAGAAGTCTCAGCAAAACCTGGCCATGCGATTGGTGGAATGGCTCCAAAAATTTGCATGGTCCCATCCCATGGCCAGCCCATCATTGCGCGTGCGCAGGTGTAAAAAAATAAAAATAAAATAAAATAAAATAAAATCAATGGAGACGTTTTGTTGCAAGAAAAACACACTGTTGCTACTGTAAAAATTCAAGCATTTAAAAAAGCTAATTTTCGCATGTTTCTGTGGTGCTTTGGTGGGTTTTTGGACCACGATTTCAAAAAAAATATTGCGGTCGCCATTTTGGATCCCCCCGCACCGCATGGCAAATGGAGACGCCGAGGATGCCCCCTCCCAGCCTGGTACCAGCAAGTCTCAGCAAAACCTGGCCATGCGATTGGTGGAATGGCTCCAAAAATTTGCATGGTCCCATCCCATGGCCAGCCCATCATTGCGCGTGTGCAGGTGTAAAAAAATAAAAATAAAATAAAATAAAATAAAATCAATGGAGACGTTTTGTTGCAAGAAAAACCCACTGCTGCTACTGTAAAAATTCAAGCATTTAAAATAGCTAATTTTCACATGTTTCTGTGGTGCTTTGGTGGGTTTTTGGACCACGATTTAAAAAAAAAATATTGCGGTCACTATTTTGGATCCCCCCGCACCGCATGGCAAATGGAGACACCGAGGATGCCCCCTCCCAGCCCGGTACCAGCAGCCCAGGACAGGAGGGGGTAAGCTGGAGTGGGGACCCCCCCAGAAACCACCCCTCTGGTAGGTGCCCTCAGGCAGGCATATTTTCGCATGCTTTTTTGGCAGGGAATCGGGTTTTTTTTTAATTTCTAAAACTTTTTTTCTGTGCTGCTTGGCATCGCGCAATCGCTGCGATGCCAGGAACGACAACGACAAATCAGACCCATTTTTTCTTTTGTCGGTTCGAGTTCGAGTTCTGGGGGAGTAATTGTCGTTACCGTTTCCATTGTGTAATGGAAACGAGTAACGGAAATGGAAACGAGAATTTCGCCAAGTCGTGCCCATGTCTAGTCTTTTTTAGTTCTCTGTCATAAAGTTTCCAGTGAAAAAATCCTGCTACACTATAATTCTCTGGCCATCGAACTCCAAAGGCTTCATTTTCCTTAGAGAATTCCACACAGTGTCTCTCATTTTCTCCCTAGCAAAGGCTATAATTCCTTGTCTTGGCCAATTGCCAGCTGGCAGTTTATTTCTCAAACTCCTTTGCACTCTTTCAATATGCTCATTTATACTAATTTGGAATTCCTGTAGCCATAACAAAATTTGCCTCTCAAGGTCTTTTTGCTGAATGCTTTCTGGAATGGTGGTAAGATAAACTACCTCCTGTTGTATGACAGCTCCCCTTCACATAATTCACCTGTGGAAGGTTCCTGCCAAGTTATGGGTCTGGGAGTCCATCCCCCACCCTGAAAGTCCTGCACCTAGCTGCCTGTGCTATCTCACTTCTCTCTTCTCTACAGACTGAAGAGAAGCCATTCTCTCAGCTATAATCCCTCCTTCCATCTTTCAAATCCACCTAGAAGTACCATTGTCTTACCATTTTACCAATGAGAGATCCATTTACAACCTTTACTGAAATCAAACTACAAGAAATCCACAGTATATTTTCCCTTGCTTTCTGAGCTTGCAAACCCTATCAAAATGGCTAAAATCCGGTCTGCAATATTAATCTGGCAGAACTAGGTTTTAAGAAACCTATGCTGAATTTTATGATCTACTTACAGACTGGCTGTTCTAGAAACTCTCCAAGACTTGCCAATAGCTGTTGTGACCCTCTACCTCCACACACACTCACACTCGTTGTTTATGGAGATATCTGGCATTTACCTGCCTCCATTCTTCAGGAACCTTACCTGAAAACAGAGCATCTGAGATTTCATCTGCAGTTTCCTATAGTACCCTCGGACGCCGTTCACTTGGCCTGTAGACACAGAGTAGTTTAAAGTAAACATAGGTTCCCATACCAACTCTTCATCTGTCTCTTGGGGCAGCCTCTCACTGCCTGTTTTATTACATTTTGGTTAGGTTAAGAATTTCTCAGGCTTCTGGAAGAAGACAGAGGCAGTTAGGAGTTCTGTCGCTCAATCACCTGTTTATATATCTCTAGGACTACCTTGTATTCAGATTTTTTTAAAAAAGCTAAGAAATGTGCCTTTTTCTGTCTGGGGACATGGAAAAGGATTCTGCCACATTTTGAGGATCTGCAGTCCCCCAGTGCCCCCATATCCATTTTTAAAGTGGGGGGATTTGGCAACTAAATTGTACTTTAATTTTCACTGTTGTTCATTTGCCCCATTTTTAAAATATTTTTCTTGTCTTTTTCTTTTATTTTCTTTTGTTTATAATGTATTCTTATTGGCAACATGCCATATGATTTTTGTCCCCACTCCGTGGGGCTCTTTTCTGTTACTATGTGCACGAGTGATATCCACCACCCCATAGATTCCATTGCAACAGAAAAATGGTCAGGATGGGTGCAGGAACCCCTGTGCAGAGGGTGCCAGGGGCATTATCAGCCATGCAGCCATACAATTTAGAGGAAAGCTTCCTTACGGGGATTACAATCTAGCCTATATTTTTCTGCTCATGCAGGTCCTAATAAAATGCCTTTTCCCCGATAACTTGAGGGCTCTCTTTGTGTGTGTATTGATGGGAAGTGCATTCTGAAAGCCCATATAAACATGCAACTAAGGGTGCTTTTACACGACCCCTAAGATCCGCTGGTCCCTTAAATTCGGACCAGAGATCTTAGGGGCTTGTTGCTCTTCCTGTGTTCCAACCCTGGCTGCTGGCTGCGTGAGGGGAGGGAGAAAAAAAAGGAAGAAAGACCGTGGCTCACCTCCCGTTCTGCCTCTCGCTCTTGCCGGCTCTTGCCCCGGCAACATTCCAGTAGCTCTTAAGTAACTCTTAAGTAGCTCTTAAAGGGGCGGGAGCCAAAAAAACAGCAAACAGAAGCGAGGAGAGCCCCGCACTCACTATCGTTGCACCGCATCAAAGAATTTTCACCTCCAGAGAGAAGGTACAAGAAAAGTGCGCTGGGACACGCTTAGGTGGGCGGGGTCGCACTTAATTGCCTGTAAACTCCGGAGCTGGTGGGGAAACATTTTTAAGCTCCGGAGCTGGGAGCCATTTGCGGCGGAGTTTAGGGGTCGTGTATAAACGCCCTAATGTCTCCTGTGTTCATTTATCCCCCCAGCAGTGATCATAGCTTAAACAATGTGACCAGCTATTTGTTTATTTATTAAATATTTTACCCCACCTTTCTCCTAAGAAAGGACCCAAGGCTGCTTACATCATTAAAATACAATATTAAAAGTAAAAACAGTCAAATATTCCAACTTTAAAAGAATTAATAACAGTATATTAAGGAAATTGGGAAAAGCATTAATAAAATAGATTTAGCAGCAACAAAATGCAAAAACTGTGGTTTGAACTTACAACTCAAGCTATAACTAAGAGGAAAACTGGCCCATATACATTTGCCGAGCCAGGTTGAAAGAAAGAGGCGACACACATTCCGCTTGGGTTAAATAAGGGCCACAACTTTATTAACTACAGTAACGAATTTTAAATTACTTATCAATGAGCAATAACTTTAGGAGGGCCTGAGCCGTAGCGCATCATCAAATGGTAACAACAAATTGATTAGGTCCCGCTACTCCACCAATTTCCTGCGGCCCGTTGAACTGCCGCAGTGAGGATGCCAATGAGATCCTTTGGCATCAGCGCTTGATTAAAGGTTGGCAGCCCTCCTAGGGTTTGGGGTTATTATTATTATTTGCTCCCTAACTAAATCCTATTGGGTTATTAGTGGAAGGCTGCCGAAGACGTGAAGATGTAATTAGATTCGGGACCTAAATGGTTAACTTTTATGCGCTACCCGCCAGTCGTGACCGGAGTTATTACCTACAACACCCACCGCCGATATGTGAATGGTTGGATGGGCGAAAAAACACCACCGCTCAAGGCCAATCAGAGAGATGGTCAAAAATTCCCATCCGGCTCCGAAGCGACCAGCAAAGCATTACCAGCACATCATAGACAGTGGCGGGAGGGTGGGGAAACCGGCAATTATGGAGGCAGGCTGAGGGGAGCGCGCCAAAGACTTATAAAGGGGCGCGCTCCCCTACCGTAGGCTACGCTAATAGCGGAGCCAATAGCCGCCTCCCTCAACCGGCCGGCAAAGGTGCCCCTGCTCGGCACGAGGCCGGGCGGAGCAGCCAATGCATTGTCTATGGCAGTGGCGGCGAACCTTCGGCACTCCTGATGTTTCGGACCAAAACTCCCACAACCCTTTGTCATTGGCAATACCGGCTTGGAATTCTGGGAGTTGTAGTCCAAAACACCTGGAGTGCTGAAGGTTTGCCACCCCTGGTCTATGGTATCTTTAAGACACAAGCCAAGAGGGCCTCAGAGAAAGTAACTCAGATGCAAAGAAATTGAGGATAATGCTTTTAAAATTGGAATAAAGCCAATGGGACTAATCTGTGATGTTTACCTATCTAAGGTACTTACAAACAAGTATCTCCATGGGCCTATATGGCTACGGATCATCAAGGGAAATCTTTCAATAAACTCCTTTAAAAATCAAAATTTTCCTGTGCATTCTATTTTGTTTATTTATTTAAAATATTTTACCCTGCCTTTCCCTGCTAAAGGACCCAAGTCAAATACCAATAATTAAAAGACAATATTTAAAACAGTGAGGATGCAAATATTTAAACAGATTTAAAGAAGCATTATATGTAAAACAGTCAAAAATCAATACTAAAAACACATTTAAAAAACAAGAAAGCTCAAACAGTCTATTCAAGATAGCTACTCTCAGAATGCTAAGAAAACCCTGTGAGAAACTAAAGGTCTTTGCCAGCTTGTGGAAAGATAGCAAAGATGGGGCCAGGCTAGCTTCCCAGGAGAGAGAGTTCTAGAGTCTGGCTACAGTGACAGGGAAGGCCCTCTTCTAAGACCACATCAAGCACTCCTGTGAGGGTGTTGGGACAGAGAGAGAGAGGCCTCCTTGGATGATCTTAATTCCCGGGCAGGGTCGCATAGGGAGATAGCTTGGATGCAAACCATTTAGGACTTTACACTTTGAACTGTGCCCAGAGATGGATCAGCAGACAATGGAGCTGCTGAAGCAAGGGAGTTGTATGTTCCCTGTAACCTGCCCCAGTTCGAAATCTTAGTTGTGGCATTTTGGAACTGCTGAAGTTTCTGAACTTCTTCCAAAGGTAGCCAGAGATAGAGTGCCTTAGAGTATTCTAGTAGGTTATATAAAAACAGTTTCTTGAGTTCAGAGGCATCTGGTGTGTACGTCTGTTCTCCATTCTCAAAACCTCAAATCAAGATTACATAAGATGCCAAAGATGCCAAAAGATGCCAAAAAGATGCCAAAGATGCCATAAGATGCCAAACACCCAACTCACTGGCACATCGAGTTAAAGGTATAATGGCTGAGCCTTGCCAGCAGCTTTGGAGCATCATGTAGTGTCAGTAGGCTGTACAAAGCTAGGCAGACAGTGGCCTGGTTAAGGTGCTTTCTTGTGTTCATGTGGAAGGATCTCAAGTGTGACTATTAAATTTCACAAGGCCCAGATGTAGCCTTAATTTCAGGGGCAACATTGGAATACAAACAGCCCTACGTTGCTTAAAGCTTGCAGGAAGCATGAAACTCCTGTTCATCCATCTTTCACAACAAATCCACGCCAAAGAATTTCAATGTAACACAGCTAAGTCAAGTAGTGTCTCTTGCTTTCTTCCTTAGCCAAAGGTGTTGTCAAATAAATTGCAGGAATAAAATGTGTTTCTGGATTGTCCCCCGCCCCTTTACTACAGTTTGTAAACACCTGACTCACTAGCCCTTGTGACAGGAAGAATAGTCTTAAAAATCATTTTAGCACTAACGGGATTGATGCTGGCAGTAAGTCAAACCTGGCAGTCCACAGCAAAGGATAGAAAGGCAGAAAGAAAAAGTGCTTTGCTCATCCTTCTGGTTTTGTCAGTGGAAGGAATGCTGGACAATTACACAACCTGGGATCCTGCAGAAAGCACTAAACAAGAGCTGCTGGACTTGGCTGTTTTCACCTTCTTTCCTTGGGAAATGCCGAAATTTCAGTGCAGTGCTTCTGAGAGGATGAAAATCAGGTAGAAGAAGTCTGGAGGGTCCAGTTGTTTTCTCTCCCGAGTGAGCCGTGGGAGTCAACTACAAAAGGCAATCCACGTAATATTCAGCAGACTAATGTACACATAATACTCCAGGTACTGTAAATTTTGCATGATTTGAGGAGATCTAATGATTCTGATTAAGAGAGATAAATGGCTGAAACTGGAAATTTAAGGTGACTCTTTTGCTGAGCTTCTCTTAACTGATATTTATTTGTGTTTGTTTAAATAGGATGCTTAATAGCAATTTAAAGTCACATTAAATAGGCATTGAGCTACATCCTGAGCATAGCTTATCTGTGTTCTATAATTTTCGCCAAATAATTATCAATACATCTCAATGTAAAATTGATAGTAGTTTGTTCAAATAACACATGTAATATTAATAAAGCACTATGCTATGGTATCTTAGTTTAATGTAAGAGATACTGCAGTTTATGTAATCTTTAAAATTGGGAAAATGTCTGGTATTTAACTTGACAGAAACATCTATTTATATATATATACTGACACTAGACACAGTAATCAGTATTATGGCCCAAAGTAAACCATGACAAGCTAATAATTCCATCACTGGCATTAGGGAACAGATAGAACTTAATTCTAAGTAAACACACATAGGCTTGCACTTTTAGTTGCGCAACCCTGAAAAATTATGAGGAAAGAAACAGAATATTCCGCTTAATGAAGTAATCATGAATGTAAAAACAGCACAGTAAATAATTAAGAAATCAACACTATGTACAACTCCACTGAACCCATGGGAATCCAAAATAGAATGCTAAAGCCAAATGATCCCCAAGGACTAAAAGAAATGCTAAAATAAACCACCAGAAGCTAAAACCTTCCAAAGGACAAAAATAATACATTTGAAATTCTTAAGAAAACAGAACTTTAATCTTACGGTTCCCTTGGAAATGATGGTGGCATTTTGTTAGCTTTGCATGTTCCTGTATTTATCTGAAATTTCAGACCTGCTAAAAATCTCTTGCTTCCTACTATCTAGATGTCAGAGGCAGAGGCAGAAAAAGTGAAAAATAGAACAACACAGAGCTTTGAAAATGACCAGCAAAATACTTCCGCAGTACTGAAAGAAGGTGAGTTGCCTTGTGTGTATTACCAGAAATGATATTCATATACTATACTGTACAGTACTACTTCAGATCTAGTCAATCAGCTTATACCAGTTAAGAACATCACTTCACAACATTTGCAACTGTGTTTTGCTTTTTTTTGTGATTTGTTTTGAATGCAAAGTCTCTTAGTAATAGGAAGAAAAGACTAACAGGGGAAATGGAAGTCTGTTCCATTTCTGGATTTTGCTTTACGCAAGGGTAAGTCAAAGGGTTTCCCATCAGATAGAATGAGGATTTAAAAGTCTAATTAAAATAGTGGGTGCTGGAATGTAAAATGATCTAGACATAGTTGAACCTTGTGTTTGAGACAGATTTCACTGCTACAGTGCAAAGAATTGCTGAAACATTTTACGCCAGACGTCTAATCAAATACTTAAGCTGCATCACGCTACTCATGCCAAAATCATTAAGTCCTTCTTTCTTACAGTTCCATGTATGCAGAACACCTCATTTGGTGGGCCACAAACCCCTGGAGCTGGGTCCAAAAAGGGTTTAAAAAAAGATGTGTTCTGGGAGAAGCTGTGTCATCCAACTTAATTACATTATTAGATCCTGGCCTTTCAAAATGGCAGACTGTTGATTCTGTAATTTTTGGTTCATTGTAGCACAAATTTTAAACCACAAATTGATTTCAGAATACTTTACCATTAGGAATCTTAAGAAAATTTTCAGTCTTGACTTAAATACATGCAGTACCTCAGTATGCCCTACATGTAATTCACAAGTGGGACCTGTAAAGTGTTGCAAAGCATTTTTGTCTTCTGTTAAGAGAGATCTACTTCGAGTTTTAGTTATCCATTTCCTTTTCCAGGAGGCTATTCTACCACCATTGCCTTTTCTGTCCCCACCCCCCAACTGACACTCAGGATTTTCTATGGGTTGATTTTGGGGTAGTTCTTTGGTCTACTTCAGTGTTTCCCAATAGAGATGGGCACAAAGTGCTTAGGGGCAGGGAGAATCCCTGGACAGGCAACAGCTGGCTGCCTCCTTGAGGAAGCAGGGAAGGGCTGGGATGCCACTGGTGTAGAAGGACCTTGGCACGGGGCTGATGATGGTGAGTGGGCCTCTCAGCAGTGGGAGAGTGGGAGATTAACCAGGGCATCTGTGGTGCCACACTTCCGATTCAGCACAAACCTCTACAAACCGCTTCAGGCCCATCTCCAGTTCCCAACCACAGGTAACCCAGGTGTTCTTGAACTTCAGTTCCCAAAAGCCTTCACCACCAGCTGTCCTTGCTGGAGCTTCTGGGAGCTCCAATCCAAGAACACCTGGATTACCCAAGGTTGGGACCAACCAGTCTAGTTGGTCTATGTCTTCTCTCCGTAGAGCTCCTTCAATCATTCAAATAAATCCCTCTTATCCCTCATTTTGGGGCTCATGTTTAGTTGACACTTGCTGCTAAGATTGCTGTTAGGAAGAAGGAATTGCATGTATATATACATGTCATGCATGTGTAGAGCGGAAAGAACAAGATTCGTAGTATGTTAGAAATGCTTTAAGTTGGTTCTGACTTGACATCATGTGACAACAACAAAATAGCTCTAGTGTAGGCTCACTGAATAGCATAGTAAGTCACAGTTAGAGTAAGCCTGTTTGAATCAATGGATCTTATGAAGGTGGTGACTCATTAAAACTGCTTTGATTCAATAAGGGCCTACTTGGTGCATTATTTGGAAATTGTCCTTAAGTGCTAGCCCTGTGTTAACAGAGAGGCCTTGTGGCTTCTGGGCCTGGATAATTCTCCAGGTGATTTGTATTGCAATCCCGTTGTTTATAGGCTGTCAATAAGCTTTGTCATACATACATACATACATACATACATACATACATACATACATACATACATACATACATACATACATACATACATACATACATATTCAGGTTGAGCTATCATTCACATCTTGCAGGTGTCATGTTGAAATAAGGTTGATGTGAACATAGCATGCAATTTCATTGGTCGGTGGGCAAAATACAAGTGTACCAGGGAGATGCTGATGAAAGGGGCAGATTATGTAAATAACCTATTGGTCTATTGGACCAATGGCTAACTGGTTCTATCTTTACAGTGGTGGGAATAATCCAATGCACAACCATTTTTTGTACTACTCATTAGCTTGAAGATAGGATGGGACTGGAATATTTTGGGCACAATTTGCATTAGGAAGTGCCAAGTAGATAATGAATAGAATCCCCTCATTTACAGGTATACACATACTTAATTGTTTGCTAATAATACTTATATGTGTTTACTTTTACTTCACATCACTTAAAAATATTCATTTTCTGTTCTCTCAGCAAAAGAGTGAGACACATGGTAGAACCTGATCTTGTCTACTAGAAAAGAAACCCAGCTGTTTACTTTTTTCAGCATCTAATTTTAAAGGAAAGTTATTTTTATTCATGGTTTTGTATTGATTATTTGTGCCTTCTAAAACAAGCATGAACCACACTGTGAAGAAGCTGGCTGAAGTGATGTGAGATAGTACTGTATCTTTTTTTAAAATAATGCTTTGGATGCTTAGATCTTCCAAAACAAATAATATGTTATGTACTTCATGTTGTTGTGTACAGTGGTAAAAAGGCTGTGATCTTTACATTATGCATTATGTGTTTATTGGCTAGAAAGGTCATAACCTTAATTTGCAGAGGAAATGCTTATCTGAACAGTAGGGATTTTAACTGGAGATATTTGAGGAGGCAATTTGATATCTGATTCCAATACTCTCAACCCCTAGAAAAAGATAGTTACCAAAGGTGTACGGCATGATCCAGTCAAGGTGATGCACTTTGAAGTTCCATTGATTTCAGATGTAGAGAGAGTTTCAAGCAAAAATCAAACAAAAACAAAACAAAAGACACAAGTATGTGGCACCTTAAAGACTAACTTTCATATTTTAATGTAACGTTTCGTGCACATGTGCACATCTTCAGACATATAGCAGCAGAATGAGGTGTGAGATATAATGTAGAGAGTGAAGCACAAGCCTCTCTTGCTAAAAGATTTGGATTTGAAATTATAGTCCACTAGCATGGTATTGTAGAGGAACTTGAGATGACCTCTGGTCGAATTAGGGGTAGGGAAATCATACCAAATTTTGAGAATGCCCTTCCTCCTCTTTAGGCTGCATAAAATATACTCTAAATGTCCAATGTTTCTATGTATAATTGTCATTCATGGTGTCCTCTGGATGATTTGGTTTATAATAACAATAAAGCAAAAAAAAAAAAAAGCAAAGTGTTCTGCTTATATATCACCCATACCCATTGACACCTACTCTTTGTTTCCTGGATCTCAACCAGTTCTCAGTTCATTAGAGGACCTGCCCTCTTATCCCCTGACCATGCAATTTTCTCAGCAACCTTTGATGAGGGACTGTGTCAAAACCCTTCTGAAAATCAAGATAGACAATATCCACCGGTACACCCAAATCCACATGCCTGTTGACCTTTTCAAAGAATTCTAAAAGGTTTGTCAGGCAAGACTTACCCTTACAGAAGCTATGCTGATTTTTCCTCAGCAAGATTTGTTCTTCTATGTGTTTTAAGATTTTCTCTTGGATGAGGCTTTCCACCATCCAAGAGAAAATCTTAAAATATATAGAAGAACAAACCTTGCTGAGGGAAAATCAGCATGGCTTCTGTAAGGACTAGTCCTTCCTGACAAATCTTTTAGAATTCTTTGAAAAGGTCAACAGGCATGTAAAAACAAAACAAAACAAAACAAAAAACAGGCATGTGGATTTGGATGAACCAGTGGATTATTGTCTATCTTGATTTTCAGAAGGCTTTTGACACAATTGCTCACCAAGGGCTGCTGAGAACATTGCAGTCAGGGGATAAGAGGGCAGGTCCTCTTATGGACTGAAAACTTGTTGAGATCCATGAAACAAAGAGTAGGTGTCAATGGGCAATTTTAACAATGGAGAGAGGTGAAAAGCAGTGTGCCCCAGGGATCTGTCTTGGGTCCGGTGCTTTTCAATCTGTTCATAAATGACCTGGATACAAGGATAAGTAGTGAGTTGGCCAGGTTTGCAGATGACACAAAACTTTTGAGTGTTGTAAAAATCATAGAGGATTGTGAAGAACTCCAGAAGGATATCTCCAAACTGGGGGAATGGGCTATGAAATGGCAAATGCGTTTCATTGTGGGGAAATGTAGAGTGATGCATATTGGGGCAAAAAATCAAAACTTTATCTATCAACTCATGGGCTCTGAGCTATCCATGACGGATCAGGAAAGAGATCTTGGTGTGCTGGTGGACAGCTCAATGAAGGTGTCTACCCAATGTATGGCAGCAGTAAAGAAGGACAATTCCAAGCTAGGGGTTATGAAAAAGGGGATTGAAAATAAAACAGCCAACATTATAATGCCATTGTACAAAACGACAGTAAGGCCGCACCTGAAGTATTGTGTACAATTCTGGTCACCGCATCTCAAAAAAGACTTAGTGAAACTGGAAAAGCTGCAAAAGAGAGCAACTAAAATGATTACTGGACTGGGGGACCTCCCTTGTGAGGATAGGCAAAAACTTTGGGGCTCTTTGGTCTGGAAAAAGGGCACCTGAGGGGGGATATGTTTGAGATGCACAAAATAATGCAGGGCATGAGTAAAGTGGATAGAGGGACGTTCTCCCTCTCACAAAATACCAGAACTTGGGGACATCCACTCAAATTGAGTGTTGGGAGAGTGAAAACAGACAAAAGAAAATATCTTTTTTACCCAGTTTGTTGTTAGTCTGTGGAACTCCCTGCCACAGGATGTGGTGATGGCATCTGGCCTAGATGCCTCCAAAAGGGGATTGGACAGAATCCTGGAGGAAAGGTCCATCACAGGTTACAAACCATGATGGAGATGTGTAATCTCCAGGCTTAAAGCCAGGATACTTCAAGGGCCAGATGCAGAGGAGTGGTATCAGGAAACAGATACCTAATCTTGTGTGCTCCCAGACATTTTGGTGGGGCCACTGTGAGGTATAGGATGCTGGACTAGATGGGCCTTTGGCCTGATCCAGCATGGCTCTTCTTATGTTCTTATGTTTTTATGTTAAGTGGTCTATGAGTGGTTTACAGCTTAATTACAGAATGCAGGCTACACATTGCCTCCGGTGCTCGTTTTACTGACCTCAGAAGGAGGGAAGGCTGAGTCAGCCATGAGCCTGCTACCTGGGATTCAACCCCAGGTTGTGAGCACAGTTTTAGCTGCAGTATAGGCATTTAACCACTGTGCCACAAGGCTCACATTGTGGTGGCAAGGTCTGATGGCATGTGTAGTTGACAACATCTGGACGGCATCTAGGTTGCCTAGCTCTGTGGTATTATGTGTATGGTGAAGAAAGTGCCAGTGCTTGTCCAGCTTAATTCCTCTATTCATAAATTGTGTGCTACACTTCCCAGGTCTTGTTCCTATCCTCTCTGCTTCTACGATTTTGCAGGATGACACCATTTCTGTCATGAAAAGTACAGTCAGATTTATCACCCTTCTTTATTACAGTATATCAGCCAATATGCTGGAGGAAAGTGTGATTGTTGCTTGATGTGAGGATTCCTCAGAAGCATTAGCAACTCTTCATCTGACTTTAGATAGGCTTTTTGTATAGATGGTATTTTTCTCCAAATGAGGGAACAAACATCACCATCTTCTTTTAGGTGTGAGAAGGAAGCAGTGTGTGTTTTGGGGGGGGGAGGGTGTTTTCCCAACACACATGATATTTATCTTTAGATATCTGTCAATCTGTCAATCTGTATTCAAGCCTGAGCCTGTATAAAGGCAGAATAAACTCTCCAAAACTATATTCTCTGGTCTTATAAAATGTATTTGTGCATTTAAGGACTACTGGCTCAGAACAGTTCAGTGGGTTGGAGCATAATGCCAAACATCAGGTCTTCAATTTCCTGTTGTCCCTCCTTAGAAGAACTGTGAACCACCATCCTATGGGTGTGATCCTAAAATGGGTGAAGACAGGCAAATTAAATGTAGTGATGACTAGGTTAGGTATTCAGAGCCACTACCCCCACCTTGCAAGCTAGAACTGCCGCTACACTCACAAACATTCCAAAACACCCAGCAGCTGGTCAGGGCAAGTCCTAGTTGTAGTACACAAACTCCATGAGCAAAAAAACCCAGAAATACTTGAACATTTTTTGTATATCATTAAGAATAGTGAAAAAGCAAAATGATGAAAGTTCCAAAGGTTCCAAAAAGCACGTGGACAAAGATAAATGGAGACAAAGGTGAGGCAATTGAGAGAACACACTATTTATTTATTTATTTATTTATTTATTTATTTATTTATTTATTTAAACAGCTTATATGCCACTCACTACCTGAAGGTGTCTGGGTGGCTTACAATTCAAAATTAAAATAAACAATTAAAAACACTTAAAACATTAAAATACAATACAATTAAAATACGTTAAAATGCAATACATTAAAATTGCCACTAGGACCCACAATCTATGTTGTATCTGTTAAAGAACTTCTGGAACAGGAAGAATTATACCTGGTACCAAAATGTCATCAACATCAGCGCCAGGCGGGTCTCAATCTGGAGGGCGTTCCATAGCCTGGGGGGAGCTGCCAAAAAGGCCCTATATCTACACGCCTCCTTGAGGGATGGCTCTTTCAAAAGGCCCCTCTGGCTATATATTAACTGCCAGGTAGGTTCATATGGAAGGAGGTGGTCCTTCCGATAACGAGTGCCTAAACCTTTAAGGGTTTTATATGTTAACACAAGAACTTTGAATTGGGTTTGGGCAGCAATTGGTAACCAATGTAGAATTGCATGATATGGTCTCTGGCGGCCCCATCTTGTACCAGCCGAGCCGCATGATTCTGGACCAGTTGCAATTGCTGGAGTGTCTTCAAAGCCTGCCCCATATACAGCGCATTGTCGTAATCAATACAGGAAATTACCAGTCCATGTGTAACTGTCACGAGGAAAACACTAGAAAATGACAAAACTATTCTAATCTACATAATACATATTAGCATAGAATCATCATGGTTCTGAAGTGCACACAGAGTGTATGTTAGGAAACACTGTTCTAGGGAAAACCAGTGTGGTAGTATGGCCTCTGAGCGTTTGTCCATTTGTAGTATAAATTGATAATAAAGAATGATGGGACCTTTGGACTTAACACATTTGTCTTCAAGGCAGAAATTTTCAGATTTTTTTACTGTAAGGGTTATAGGATGATGGAAGTTTGTTCCTAGAAAACAATAGACCTTAAGGATGAAGGCTCATTAAGTGTTCATGATTGAGTCCTCTGATAAAATATGAAGAATGCTACGAAAGAGGGTTCAAGGTTTAGTACATCTAGAGATATCACGACAAGACTGAGCATGGCCCTGTTCCAGTCTCCATTTTGTGTCATTTAGAATGTGTGAAGAATGCTAATTGATAACAGCTGAAAATTTGTCAATTGACTATATAGCAATACCTTGGTTTATGAGGTTAACCAATAATTCATTTCAGAGACATGCTTGTAAACCAAAACACTGATATCAAAGCAAATTTCCCCATAAGAAATAATGAAAACTCAAATGATTCATTCTGGAGCCCCATGGACCAAATACTGTACACACAAAATGCCAAAACTCAGTCTCAATAGAAGTCGGCTAGAAGTCCATGTCCTCACCATGGTTTAGGTCAATGTTGGCAAACCTATGGCATGGGTACCAGAGGTGGCACTCGGAGCCCTTTTTGTGGGCACCCACCATCACCCCTTCACAGCCACCTGTATTCAGGTAATATATCTGTGAAGATTCTCAGTCATGCAGGTAAGTTTATCTGGAAGTTGAGTCATGGCTACTGGACTTCTTTTTTGAGAGATAGAAACGTTTCGCTGCTCATCCAAACAGCTTCATCAGTCTGAATACAGCTAGTGTGAGTCCTCCATCTTATAGTCAGCTTTGACCTCTTGTCACCCTGGTCTGAATTAAGCTCATAAGATGAACAATGGCCTGAATAGACTAATCAGGGAGACAATAGTATCCATAGCCTTAAGGTGAACAATGGCCTAAGGTGCTGAAACCTATCAAGAATGGGTCATTAGCTATGGCCTTGGTGGTGAAGGCTTTTTGATTTGTCTGGGTACTTTGGAAAGCACACCCTGATAAGTAGCAGATAGACTATGCCTGAGGACGCCACATCTGTTGAGGGAGGGATTTTCAATGCTCACATGAATGGCTTCCCTTATTCCTCTCTCAAACCACCTATCTTCTTTGTCTAATATGTGTACATCCTCATCTTTGAAAGAGTGCCTTTTGTCCTTCAAATGGAGGTGTACTGCTGATTCTGGTCCTGAGCTGTTACCCCTCCTATGTTGGGCCATCCTTCAGTTTAATGGCTGTTTAGTTTCTCCAATGTAGAGGTCTGAACACTCCTCACTGCATTGGACCACATATACTATATTGTTCCTTTTATGTTTTGGTCTCGGATCCTTTGGGTGGACAAGTCTCTGCCTTAGTGTGTTTGTGGGTTTGAAATAAACAGGGATATGCTGTTTGCCAAAAATCCTTCCCTCAACAGATGTGGCATCCTCAGGCATAGTCTATCTGCTACTTATCAGGGTGTGCTTTCCAAAGTACCCAGACAAATCAAAAAGCCTTCACCACCAAGGCCATAGCTAACGACCCATTCTTGATAGGTTTCAGCACCTTAGGCCATTGTTCACCTTAAGGCTATGGATACTATTGTTTCCCTGATGAGCCTATTCAGGTCATTGTTCATCTTATGAGCCTAATTCAGACCAGGGTGACAAGAGGTCAAAGCTGACTATAAGATGGAGGATTCACATTAGCTGTATTCAGACTGATGAAGCTGTTTGGATGAGCAGCAAAATGTTTCTATCTCTCAAAAAAGAAGTCCAGTAGCCATGACTCAACTTCCAGATGTATTCAGGTAAATTGCGATATTGGCACTTTGTGAAAATTTAGTGGGTTTTGAATCGCAGTTTGGACACTCAGTCTCTGAAAGGTTCTTCATCACTGGTTTAAGTTCTTGGCTGCAGAATCTGCTCTGCACTTTTGGCTGCAGAATCTGCTCTGCACTTGACTAGCTGCCCCAATGGCTAGACATGTTTTGAAAAATAAGAAAGGACATTGAAAACAAATCAAATAAAAATATAAAGAAAAACAAAACCCCTAACCTTCACTCCCTTTTGAAAACATTCCTGGCAGGTGCAAGGGTGACCTCTATTCCTCTCTCCTCCCTCTTTCTGGAGGCTGACTGAGACAGAACATTCCAGACAATCACCCACAATCCAGTGGGGGGAGGGAGAAAGAGCCACCATTGTCTCACTTGCAATCCTGTGACCTACTCCAGCTACTTGTTTTGCAAGACACTGCTTTTTGATCAAGGCAAAATTGAGAAGAAATGTTCACTTGTCTTGCACAATGTGCTTACACCAAGGTATTACTGTAGCTGCCAGTTGTTATGAAAGAACGAATCTATCAGATCCTGGCCATGAAAGCCTTTGAGTGTATTTGCCTGCAATTTGCAGATGTTAATTTATGTCAAGACCTGTAAACCCGAAAACAATTATAGTAGGACCCCCATATCCACTGATTCAGTTATCCATGGTTGGCAGAGGAAAAATAAATAAATAATTCAGCAGCCACAAAGCAAGCTACTGTCACAAAGTGCAGCTGTAAAGCAAGCTACTATCATAAAACAGCAGCCGTAAATCAAGCTACCGTCACAAACAGCAGCTGTAAAGCAAGCTAATGTTGCAAAACAACAGCTGTAAAGCAAGTTACTATCACAAAACAGCAGTTTTGGGGACATTTTGGCGTTCTCTCTTATCCGCGGTTTTCATTATCCACGGGAAGGCTTGGAACCAATCCCCAGCAGATACTGGGGTTCTACTGTACTATAAATTTTGTAGATCCCTTTCAGCTTAATGGAAAGTACTGTGATCAAGTGACCTTTGCAACTATTTATTTGACAACCTAGTGTTAACAGTTAAAGGGCAACTTCAAGGTTCTTTGTTTTCCTTCTTGTGCTTTGAAGTGATGCAAATACTGGACAGTCCTTTGAACAGAAGATGCCTTAAAATAGACGATGGGCTTCTGCATAATTCCATACTTCATTGGTGGCCAATATAAGATGAATGGATGGCACTCCGCAAGGACAGGGCAATCCATGTGATGGCAGTAGCATGTAGAGATGGGCACGACTTAGCGGTATTCCCGTTTCCGTTTCCGTTACTCGTATCCATTACTCTATGGAAACGGTAACGGGAATTACTCCGCCAGAATTCGAGCTCGAACCAACGAATGAACAATTTGGTCTGATTTGTGGTGCTCGTTACTTGCATTGCGGTGATCGCGCAATGCCAAGCGGCACAGAAAAAAAGTTTTTAAAAGTTAAAAAAAAACGATTCCCGGCCCTAAAAGTAGGCGAAAACTGTCTGAGGGCACCTACCAGGCCAGAAGGGTGTTTTATTTGGGGGGGGTTTCCCTGCCCCCTCTCCTTGGCTATTGCTACTGCTGCGCTGCTGGTACCAGGCTGGGAGGGCGCATCCATTTGCCATGCAGTGCGGGGGATCCAAAATGGCGACCGCAATTTTTTTTTTAAATCGTTGCCCAAAACCCCACCAAAGCACCACAGAAACATGCGAAAATTAGCTATTTTAAATGCTTGAATTTTTACAGTAGCAGCAGTGGGTTTTTCTTGAAAAAAAAAGTCTCCGTTGATTTTATTTTATTTTATTTTATTTTATTTTATTTTTTTACACCTGCGCATTCGCAATGATGGGCTCACCCATGGGAGTGGACCATGCAAAGTTTTGGAGCCATTCCACCAATCGCATGGCCAGGTTTTGCTGACTGTACCAGGCTGGGAGGGCGCATCCATTTGCCATGCAGTGGGGGATCCAAAATGGCGATCACAATATTTTTTTGAAATCGTTGCCCAAAACCCCACCAAAGCACCACAGAAACATGCGAAAATTAGCTATTTTAAATGCTTGAATTTTTACAGTAGCAGCAGTGGGTTTTTCTTGCAAAAAAAAAAGTCTCCATTGATTTTATTTTATTTTATTTTATTTTATTTTATTTTTTTACACCTGCACATTTGCAATGATGGGAGTGGACCATGCAAATTTTCCACCAATCGCATGGCCACTTGGCCAGGTTGACCACAGAGACTTCTGGGATGTGCCAATCGGGCATAAACAGCCCACTAATCGTAGCCCAAACCCGAACCCTAAGCCTAAGCCTAACCCATACGCCAGTACACTGTCCTTCTAAGTGGGTCAGAGAGGCACCCAGAGGTGCACCCCAATACTCACCCTAACCTCACCCATAACTAGCCTAACCCTAGCCCTTGCGCTAACCCATCTTAACCCTAAGCCAGATCTACTTGCATTGCACTACATGCAAGTACGTGAGACACAGCGGGTGCAAAGAGTCTGGCAGTCCGTCACTTGTGGCTCTGGCTGACTCCTGCAGCTCCCTCCAGGAGCCCGCTACCCCCCAAACCAGTACTAACAACAACAAAAAAACAAAAAAATGAACCGACTAATTTTCGCGAAATTTTGTGAAAAACGGAAACAAGCCGAAACGGACTGCCTCCGACACACGACAACTGGAAAACGTCATTTTCCCTAGTCGTGCCCATCTCTAGTACCATGTGCCTTGTGCAAGTATATCTGGTGTTTTCTACTCCCTTCAGGTTGTTCATGTATTACAAAGCCTATCAAGGAAAGACCTTGCTACCAGTTTCAACATAGATAAGCATAGCCAGTGATGAGGTTTGACTACAGAAGGGCTGGGTTACAATTGCACTTGGCAGCGAAACATTTTCCTTCTTTCTCTTGAGATAAAGTTATGAATCAGAAGAGATTTCATGTGAAGGATTTTTTACTGGCATGGTTGCTTATGTGGTTGTGATGGGGGCGGGGGCTCAAGTTGTGTAACTCTTCCACTTACAAGAACAGGGGAGAAATGAGACTGAAAAGTGATGATGCCCATCCCAGTGGGTGAAAATCCTGGGAAGATGCCTTGTCAGCTGCAGGCCTGTGATCAAGCGAATTAATCAATGCAACCCTTCTTTTAAGTTGTAAAAGAGCAGATTTAAAGACTCTGTTCCAGTGGGCCCAGAGTCTATCAAATGTAGTGTACTTCCAGCTTGCTGCTATTAATTGCAGTTTTATAAGCTGAGTGGCTCTTGAACTCTGCAGTGCAATCTCCTGGGAAAGAGAAAGATTTGAAAGGCACTGAGTCGGAGAAACAGTGTTAGAAGTTGGAGGAAATGCTTTGGTTAGGGAAGCATTAGGAGGACAGCTGTCCTCAAATAAAGCAAGTGGGAAATATTGTTTATGTCTTCAGATTTGTAGCTAGCTCCCAGTTCAGGCTTGCGCTTTCTGCTTGCTCCATTCCGTGGCCCCTGTCTGCTCTTCTGAGGGTGGGGACTGGGGAGAATAAGCTTATTTGTATTTTTACCAAAAAGTGTTACGAATTGTTTGCATTTATAGGCCATCTTTCCTCCTGTGAGCAATAGAAGGGGCTCAGGGCAATCCTCTTACACAGGGTATCCTCATGACAATCCTGCCAGGTCATTCAGGCTGATGGAGAAGGGCTGATCCAAGATCTCCGAGTGCCATGACTCAGCTGGAAGGGCTTGAGCACTGTTTCCTATCTTAACTTTTTAATTACAGTGGACCCTCATATATCTGTCACCCACAAACAATTCTAGATTGCAATGGGTTAAGCCTTTACAGGCTTCAGAGACAGATTGACAGATAGGCTGACACTGGACTTTCAGATTCTGAGAAAGATTTTATTTGCGAATGTACATTCGGGTGCTTCTGTTCAGAAGGACAATTTTCATGACAGACCCCAGCCTTCTGATACCCTGTTAGAACTAGGACGTTACCATTCCCAGACTGTCCATGTGAAAATAAGATGTTTCTCAGTTAACAAACTTCCTCATTACCTGAAATATTTGCACATATTCTTAGTTAAGAGAGCAGAAAACAGTTATTTTCCAATATAGCAAACTTATGGGAAGAAAAGATCATTTGTGGTCAACGAAGGGAAGTTACTCCAAGAGGCATCTGTAGTTTACCAGAAAGGGCCGCTTAACACACATCTTCCCGTACAAATACACGTAAGCTTTAAGAGCCTTTATACTATAATATAATATACTGGTATGATGAATTATAAATTTCTTATTGCCAATGATTACATAACAAACGGCTTGTATACAGTAATATAAAATCTGTGCAACATAAAAAATTCTGGAGATAGGGAAAATTTGCTTAATAGAATTGCCTATGGGGCGAATCCATAAAACATAAAAATAGTCGTGATTAGGGATTACTCTGTTTTCAATGCATTCCTATGGGAAATTTGTATAAAGGAAAATTTGCTCAACAGAATTTCATTTGGAACGAATTAATTCCTTTATACAAGGTACCACTGTATTATTACCAGTTTTTCTGTTGTTTTTCCAAATGCTTTATTCTTAAAACTACCTTTTTTCTTGTCCTGACCCCTCCTTGGTGCTTTATTACGATGGTGAGGTGTGTAACTCAGGTTTGTTTATATATCATAAAAGATATTGTGCTCCATTTGGTTCTCAGAAGACAGCTCAATTACTGCTGCACAGTGACCGGAGTAAATGAAAACATACCACAGTGTAATAATTGCAATTTATTTAAAGTGGTAACAGAAGTTTTAAAGAGGCAAGGGGGGGAAGCAGATGTGTTAACAGCCTCCTGATGTTATACTCCCTTGGAGCAGTTATCATATTAAAAGAAGCACCAATGAGACAGCTCACTCACATCAGTCTAGCAGGAAGGAGGGAAAGAGAAAATAAATCAAGATGACAAAATTGTATGGTATCCACAAATAGAGTTCCACATTTGTTGGGATAAAATCCTCCCCTCAATAACTAGCATCCTGAGTCTAGTCCCAAGAGAAAATGCGTGATAGGCTTCTTACTGTCTTGAAGTAGGAGAAAGGTCTCCCTCACGGTCACCCATATTTGCAGGCGGCTATATAGAAAATGGAACAAGCTTTCTTTCTTTCTTTCTTTCTTTCTTTCTTTCTTTCTTTCTTTCTTTCTTTCTTTCTTTCTTTCTTTCTTTCTTTCTTTCTTTCTTTCTTTCTTTCTTTCTTTCTTTCTTTCTTTCTTTCTTTCCTGCTGCTCAAAGGCTAGACTCAAACCAATGGATTCAAATTACAAGAGTGGGGACTTTGAGCATGGGAAAGAACTTCCTGATGTCTGTTCAATAGTGGAATGCCTCCGAAGGTTGTGGCCTCTTCTTCATTTGAGGTTTTTAAGCAGACTTGGATGGCCCATCCATCAGGGATGCTCTAGCTATGGATTTCCGACATCGGCAGGAGATTGCACTAAATTACCCTTGGGGGGGGGTCCTTCCAATTTTGCTGTTGTATGCTTCTGTCATTCTAATGGCAAACTCCCCTCCTTACTCTTTTTTAATAGCAGAAGAGAGCTTGCAAAATGGAACCAATAATTTTAAAATACATTGTATAAATACAGGCTTGCATTCCAAGACCAGCAAAGGGAAAGAGGCAATAGAAGAGTCTAAATTGGCCATAAAACACATTCCCAGATCCCAAATGGGGGTATGGGTATACCTTTGTTCAGCCAATCAAAGAAGCATAAGTGTGCACTAATTTCACACTGCTCTGTGTATCTTTGGTTCACTTTTTGGCCTGCTTGATAAGCTTGTATATGAAAGGAAGCACACAGTAGGATGAATAAGACTACACTAATGGAAGATCTCTCAGTTTGATTTGGGGTGATTCCTCCTCCCCTCATGCCCATTACACTGTAGAGGAGCACCTACAGAGATTTTTTTTTGGGGGGGGGAACAAGCATCCATCCCATCAGCTTCATCATCCTACCCATCAGCTTCTCCTATTCTAGAAATGCAACAGAATAGCCCTTTCCTGCTTTGTTGGAAAATCCCACCTAGCAGTTTGAAACGTAAAGGAAACACTTTGTTGTGGCATTGACAGAAGACCTCTGATGCCAAGTTTCTGCAAGCTTCCCTGGTTACTTAACAGAGACAGAAATGCAATTTAGCAGTGCTTGCTTCTTATATTATTCAATCACAAATTACTCTCTGGACTGTAAGTAATACTGATGGCATCAATCACTTCAAGTAAACAAATCTAAGGGCGTTTATACACGATACCTAAGCTCCGCTGTAAATGGCTGCAAGCTCCGGAGCTTAAAAATGTTTCCCCACCAGCTCCAGAGTTTGCAGACAATTAAGTGCGACCCTGCCCACCTAAGCGTGACCCAGCGCACTTTTCTTGTACCTGCTCTTGGGAGGTGAAAAATATTTGATGCGGATGTGCTGGGCTCTCCTCGCTTCTTTTTTTTTTTTGCCTCCCGCCCCTTTTAAGAGGAACCAGGAAGTGACCGGGGCTCCCCCGGCAGCATCCACCAACACCGGGAGGTAAGGCTTTATTCTTCTGTCCCTTTTTTCCCTCCCTCCCCTCACGCAGACGGCAGCCAGTAAGTACGGAGGGGTGGAGATGCACGAAGAGCGACAAACTCCTAAGATCTCTGGTCTGAATTTAAGGGGCCAGCGGATCTTAGGGGTCGTGTAAAAAGGCCCTAAGAAAAACTCCAGAGCAGAGAGCTTCTGCTTTGTTTTTTGAGTTATTTGTCATGTTCCCCTCATGAGTAAATTGCTATTGCCATAGTCATACGTAAATGGCCTTTTGAAATTATTCAAAATAGGAGGAAATTTTACTAGCCAATGTGTTTCCCTCAACATTGTGGCGCAATGAGAGAAGCCACAGCGGGTAATTGGAGCTAATTAATGAGGTGATGGTCACACACCTAGTCACATGCCAGTCACAAGAGAAGTTGTAAGATCTGGCCTGTGATTAGCATTTTTAAATTAGCTTCAATTAGCCTTGTGATTGCAGAACTACGCATAGGGAGAAGAAAATTATTTTGGCTACTGACTTTCTCCAAGTATGGGGTTTTGGGTTTTTTTTTGGAAGTTGGCTTCGCCATCACATCTGGTTGGAGCCTTTTCTAGAGAGGTTCAGGATTTTGAGAGGATATCATGATTGTGGTGAGGAAGCCATAAAGGCGTGCCTTTGTTTGTCCTACAGTTTCCTGGAAGTTTTGCTCCACAAAGGGAGACTTAATATGATGTGCTTAGGCCCAAACTATGCACTCTGTCTCTCTTCCTTCCCCTTCCCTTCTCCTTCCATCACCTGTACAATACACAAAATATGGCACAACACTTACAGTTTTGCTGGTGTCTGTGCATGTTGGCGAGAAGGAAGCATGGACCCAGACAGGTTTCCTGACCTCTTGTTTGTGAGACAGGCTTCCCTCCCTGTCCCCACAAAAACTACAGCATCTCCATTTTCTGAAAGCTGCTTCTCTTGGAGAAGTCAGGCCATGAGGGTAGCCACCTGTATAGGATAGTCTGTGGAACCATGTAGTGTCCAGTCCTGATAATATACCCTGAGAAGGTATATTCATGTTTGTGTGTGTGTTTATTTTATCTTATTTTTTTCAAGCAGTGTGTAAATTCAACTGTGGGTACTAATCCCGTCCCGTGTATATGGTTGTCCTATTGGGCTAGGAAGCCACGCCCAGTGGCCAGTAAGTCAAGGGAACCACAGGTTTAAAAGGTTTGGAAATCATTGGCTTGAGCTATAAAGAGAGAGAGGTAAAAGAGACTCCAGCTTTATGATGAGAAATGAACACTTTGTAATGCTGAACTTTATTTTTTTAATAAGTACATATTCTTTGTATCTACTTTGTTGCAAACAGCAGTACAAACTATTATTGCACACATCCCTCTTGCCAACACTGGGACACAATGACATGGTTGTGTAACCACAATAACATAGGCAGTGTAGATTGAGGCTTTAACTGTGGGGGTGTTTAAGCAGCTGTCAAAGGGGACACCACTTGCTTTTGGTAAAAGGAATATTTCAGGGAAAGGTGTCTCTATTATAAGTAAAATGGCATGAGAAACTCAGTGAAGGAGCTTACAGATAAGTTGTCATTCACTCACATGACAAAGGAAAGTGGGTTTAACAATTTATAAGTCTGTTTTGTGGGTTATGGATAGCACTTGGAATCATGTCTAGAAAGAGATTGCTAGCCAATGAAGGTGTCGTGACAAGGAAATGGCCTGCACAGGTTGTTTTGTGAATGAGAAATTTGGCAAGAGGCAGCTGCAGGCAAGGGCAGCATGGTTCTTGGTTTCTCCCAAAGGTTGGAAGGCCTGGAGAAGGCAGGGACAAGTAAATGGGTACAGAAGACCGTCAGCCAATGTCTTCACATGTCCTTAAATGTGAGGAAGTTATTGGCTGCCATTTTTGGCTTTTGAATACTGAGACGTGATAGGGAGTCAAGACTGAGCACAGCTGCTCTATGACTGGCTTGCGTCCAAGCTTGGGGACAGCCTAGCCCGGACATGTGCAAACACGGTGTGTACTGTTTATATTTTGGCAGCAGCTGAAGCTATGGCTTGGCTGAATGCACTGTCCCTTCTTCATCTGAACCTGGGCATTGAGATAATCTCTATACCAAAGAAGAATTCAATGATGACACAGAGATGATGGCATCATCACAGCTCTGGGGTATGGCTGTCCAAGGACTGCTCCAGTGCTGCCCTGGAGAGGACTCCAGGTAGTTATGAGGGGCCCATTTTTGATTGCCAGATCTTAAAAATATGTTAATGTAAAAATACAGTAAATAAAACTTTAAACTAAGCAGTGGTTTTACAGTATGACACAGCAGCATTACTTGCATTAGGCCAATTTACCACTTATGATAGCAATAATGGGACTAAAAGCCAATAAAAGTGGTCTGTTCTTTCAGAGATTGGCTTTTATGACTTATTCTAAATATTATCACACGAATCAAAAGCTGTCATTACAGTGTCTAAAAAGTCTTCATACCTTGTAAGCAAACAGTGTGACTTTGACAAATAATCATTAATATGCCTGTGTGAAGCCAAAGAAATAAAGAAAAGGGAAAACCTGATATTTCACTTTACACAAGTCATTAAAATAATTTTAACTAGATTTAAAATTAAAGTGTAGTAGGTAAAATGGCTTAATTTGTACCTTTCCATCCCATTGTATATAATACCAAGACAACTAAAAATGTCTGAATCCAAGAGCAATGAGATGTATAGTTGCATATACTAATAATTTCTCCACCAATTCTGAAAAGTGCTGCATGCTCTGTGAAGATACTTTCAGAGACAGAATGAAGCATAAGCACTATGAATATAGAGAAATATATTGCTCAGTCAGAAAGAACCTCAAGTACAGTATACTCAATCCCCTTGGTGATTTTGGGGAGATATATCCATTTTCTTTCAGTACGTTCTTTCTTTTCTAAGCTTTAATTTAGGTATTTGTGAGGAAATCTTGAAGATCTAGGAATTATTAGTACCAACAGCAACTTCAGTTACTACAGTTACAGCTGTTCTTATAAGTTCCATTATACTATATTATGAACCATCACTAAGGGGGGACTAAAAGCCCCTTGAATTTATTTAGGCATGGAAATGGCTGCCAGAGAGTGGATGGAAGACTTAATGATCTGCCAAAGGGTCATGAAGGGTCAGTCATGACTGTAATGATACAACAACAACAACAACAACAACAACAACAACAACAACAACAAAAAGGGCTATTGCTTTTGGAAATAAACTTCCCATGGTTAGCGAACAACATGGCTCTTCAAAAATCTCGCTAGCTGGTAGTTTATAAACAATTAGTAAACCAGATAAACTGTAGTACTACATCAGATAATCAGTTGAAAGCTTCTGTTGTGTTGGAAAAACTGTAACATAACATCAAAACAAATGTACCCAACATCCATTCATTCTGCAGGACAGAGTCTTTGATATTCTCTTTTAATTTGCACTCATAGCACTTGCTATAAAAATAGTGCATTTATAGTGCACTATTTACAGTAAGTCATTATGTCTAGTCTTTGGTTTTCAGTTAACATTCGCTTAATGATCATGACCCCCAGCTGTCAATAATGAGGTCTCTGAGTGCTTGACAAAAATGAATGAAACAATTCAGATGAACAATGCACTTGTTTACTGTGATCTAGTATTTTGATATACTCAACAGACAAGAGTGAGATGGTGATTAACAAATGTTCTTAGTTGGGCCTGTAGAGTAGTAGAATTTTTGATGATGATGATGATGACGACCACTTTTGAAATGCAAAGCTGGAAGAACTGGTGAATTCTCAAGTCAAACCCATCTCAAGGAGGCACAGTGGGGCATTGAACTACCAACCTCTGCCTCTGGAGGCAGAGACCTCAGCCACTGAGCCCTCCTCCAAAATCCGATTTGTTTTTTAACTTTAAGGAATGGTGCAATGTGAATGCCATCTATGGTCACTGCTAGACATTTACAAGTAAAAAATGCCAGTGTCCAGAGGACTCTGGGCGTTTATACATGACCCCTAAACTCCGGGGCAAATGGCTCCCAGCTCCGGAGCTTAAAAATGTTTACCCACCAGCTCCGGAGTTAACAGGAAATTAAGCGCAACCACACCCACTTTAGCGCGTCCCAGCGCACCTTTCAAGTACCTGCTCTTTGGAGGTGAAAATTATTTGATCCGGTGTAACAATAGTGAGTGTGGGGCTCTCCTTGCTTCTGTTTGTTGTTTTTTGGCTCCCGCCCCTTTAAGAGCTACTTTTACAGAGACGAGAGGCAGAACAGAGGTGAGCGGCATGCTTTTCTTTCTCTTTCTCTCCCTCCCTCACGCAGCCAGCAGCCAGGAAGTGTGGAGGGGGTGGAAACGCAGGAAGAGCGACGAACCCCTAAGATCTCTGGTCTGAATTTAAGTGGCCAGCGGATCTTAGGGGTCATGTAAAAAGGCCCTCTGTCAAAGGGAAGGAGAAAGGGGGCACACTAAAACCTGTTTCAGATTATAGTAAGAGTTTCTGATTGTTTGTAGACATCTGTGACTCTACCTGGAATGGACATAAAATCTCCTTTTCAGATGTTTTGCCAGCTGTTCAGGTATCAATGCAGTGGCTTGTAGATGTAGCCCTCCCTTCATTTCTGTATGTTGAATCAGTAATAGTAGTAATAACATGACGCCATCAAGTCGATTCCCAGGGTTTTTCTGGGTCAAGAGTACTCAGAAGTAGTTTACCATTCTTTTCTTCAGGAGTTGGTCCTGGGACTGTACAGCTTGCCCAAGGCTACACAGGCTAGCAAGATTTTGTCCAGGAAGACACAGTGGGAAAACAAGCACCCAACATCTGACTCTATAACTAAATAACCTAATTTACTAAACTCTCCAGCCAGACTGTTAAATCTGTTAAATGGGTGGAAATTCACAGCAGACCTAGAGATGTAAAAAAAAATGGGGCAAAAGGGAAGCCGTTTGGCAAGGGGTGCACATTTAAGTGATTTTTAAAAAAACAAGAGGTAGCTGGTAGCTGCTTCCAAGGCTGGATTTAGATAAAGAGAGGCTCTAGGCTACTCCACTTGTGAGGCCCCTCCCAATCCCCCACCCTCACGGCTAGAAGAAAATGGAAGACTGTTATAAATAAAATTGAGTGAAGCCAAGGATGATGATGGGTATTTAAATTCTGCAATTCACAATTTTCCTCTAAAGGACATAAGATATTATTGTTAAATACCATAGTGATTTTTAAAAAGTGCATAAATGTTAAAATTATAACTAAAAACTGAACTTTTAAAACCTTTTGTGGAATACACATTAATTTTGTAGGAAAACCCTTGAGTTTACAAATTATACTGCCTGGGAAGTGTAATATGGGTTTCTGTCACTCTTCAGTAGCTACCACCACTCACTGACTTCCCTATGCCTTTCTTGAGAGAGGAAGTGAGACCCCTCTGGCTGACTCCCAGGGTTTGGAAGCAAAGCAAAGTGTTCTGCTTATATACCGCCCCATACCACTTCAAGTAGTCTCTGGAAAGTTTACAGTTTTTAATTACAGTATGCAGGCTACACATTGCCCCCTACCAGCAAGCTGGGTACTCATTTTACCGACCTCGGAAGGATGGAAGGCTGAGTCAACCATGAGCCTGCTAACTGGGATTGAACCCCAGGTCATGAGCACAGTTTTACCTGCAGTACAGGCATTTAACCACTGCGCCACGGGGCTCTTGAAAACCCTTAACTTCAGATTTCTCCTGGAGGGTAATTAATTCGTTCCAAATGAAATTATGTTAAGCAAATTTTCCTTTATACAAATTTCCCATAGGAATGAATTGAAAACAGTAATCCCTAACTGCGACCATTTTTATGTTGTATGGATTCATCCCACAGGCGATTCTGTTAAGCAAATTTCTCCTCTCTCCAGAATTTTTTATGTTGTACAGATTTTATGTTATACAAACCGTTTGTTATACGAGGGTCCACTGTATATCACATCCAACAAGCCAAACCTATAGCACACCAATTTCCAATCGAAACATTTTCAAAAATTTTGAAATTCCCCAAAAGGATTCGAAATAATTTCCTACAAGAACATGCAATTAGGAGGCTTTAAAATTACTCAAAAACATAGGTAAATACTAGTAATTAACAATAATTTCTCATTTAATAATTCCACAGCAGCAAAAACCAGGCTCCCCCAATAACCTACACTAGCCATTTAAAAGCACCAACTGCCCTGATTCTCATATTGCTGGGCCACAGTTGCCCTACCCTTGCATGAAGTCTTGGGTTTTAAATATTGGGAGAGGGGAGACTGTACTCTGGGGGGCAGGGCTGTGGAAGACCCCCTTGATTTAGAGGCCCTAGGCCAATGTTGGTGAATATATGGCACGGGTGCCAAAGGTGGCACTGGGAGCCCTTTCTGTAGGCACCTGACATTGCCCCTTCACAGCCAACTGTATCCAGGTTAAATTGCCATAATGCCACTTTGTGAAAAATTAGTGGGTTTTGAATCACAGTTTGGGCACTCCGTCTCTAAAAGGTTTGCCATCATTGCCCTAGGCTTAAGTCTATGTAGCCTATACATAAATCTGGCCCTGGCTGCCTCCAACATTCTCTGATTCTAAGTGAACATATTTTGTACTTTACCTCTCAGACTTTTTCTATTATCTTACTGCTAGTTTTATCATTATCTTATGCATTAATTCCAGTTACAGATTTACTTCATGTGTTTTGTTTTAATGTGACCAATTTTCCTTGCACCCTTTAAATGATCTCCCTTTGTTTTCCAACCATTCTGCATGCTTTGTAAAAAAATAATACTAAATAAATGCATGTTTCCTATATAATTCTCTAGCGCAGTATACTCTGATGGTTTGGTACAAATAATGAAATAATAACAATAAAATTTGTAGTGCCTGACTACTGAGCAAAGTGGATGATTGTCATCACTGCTTAAACATATGGGGAGTAAGTACAGAAAGGAGTAACTCAAAGTTATTCTGTGAATTACGGCATTAAACAGTTATTTTTCTTAACAGTCTGTTTTGGAAATTAAGACTAAATATCGCCACTTTTGTTTCATTTGTTCCATTGCACCTCAGTTTCCTTAGATTTATCCAACAGACCAAGTTTTGACACTAATGTAATACATTTTTTCCCATTTTTCATATTGACATTTTTTTACAGATACGTGCTGTGCTTCGTTAATGGGGAGGGTTTTATTTTCCCCTCCACCACCATAAACTATGATAATGGACTGGGAGATACACATTTTTTTATTCTCAAGAGCACTGTCATCTATTCCATTAATGTATGAGGAAATCTGCATCTAAGAGCTTTGTATTTTGGCAAGAGACCTTTCTCTGTCTTTCTGATACCTGAAGGTTTAGATTGTCTCCCCTTCCAAATCAATTTTCTCACTTAGTTCTGATTCTTTGCCCAAAATCTCTTAAGGACAATTGTATTACCTCTGTGAAAAATGTTTGATGCTTCTCCAGTAAAATTGGATTCCTGAATTAAGTTCCATGCCACTCTGGACAAATGTGTTCCCTCTTCATAAATGGTAGCATCATTCTTTGCTTTGGAAACAGATTTTCTTCTTTCTACCAAGGAAACAAGGAGACTGCAAGATACTTTGTGTTATTAGACTAGTAGGCAGGTGTTTTCTCCCTCTCCTTTTGTACCTTGTAAATACTTTTGGACTGCAACTCCATTCACTCTCACTATTGATCACACTGGCTGGGTTGATAGAAGCAGGGATCCAAAATATCTGGGGAGACCCAGATGGGAAGGGGGAGGTTAGAGCTGGGATTAGAAAAAGAGTTGTAACTTGTGTCCAACGTTTTGGAAACTGTACACATTCATCCTTGTGGAGTTGTAAAAACCTTCTGCATCTTTCTTTACTAGACCGTCACCATGGCATGAAGTGGCAATGTGTAAAAAGCATCAAAGTTTCTGATACAGGTTGGTCACATACATACCTAGAAAGTTGGCAGGGGTGAACACTCAGAGAGAGGCAATCTAGGATGTCAGGGATGATGCTAGTGCAGAGACATCAGCTGATGCCTTACAGGTATCAGCCAATCAGGTTCATTGTGGGATGCTAAAATCACCAGTGTGAACTTCCTTTCCCTCTCTTGAGTCCTTCTCTGCCTTTGGCTGGCCACGTGGGAGAACTGATTCCAGGATACTGGGGGGGGGGACAGGAAAAATTCAGTGTGGCAGTAAGTGGAATCAAAACTAGTTATGTCATGAACTGTCATCCTTTTCTGGCTGTATATTGAGTATCCAGTAAGTGCCCTCTTGAGTGTTCCCATTTCTTTACCAATTTTATAACTTTTAGCTTCTGTACCATGGATACATGCCTTTATTTTTTCCAACCTGGCATTAACTTTCCCTATTGTAATCCTGTACTTAAGGCCCTTTGTACACAACCCCTAAACTCCACCGCAAATGACTCCCAGCTCCGGAGCTTAAAATTGTTTCCCCACCAGCTCCGGAGTTTACAGATAATTAAGTGCGACCACGCCCACCTAAGCGCGTCCCAGCGCACTTTTCAGGTACCTGCTCTCTGGAAGTGAAAAGTCCTGGTGCGGATATAACATAGTGACTGCCCGGCTCTCCTTGCTTCTGTTTGTTCTTTTTTTGCCTCCCGCCCCTTTAAGAGATCTGAATGCAGTGCGGGGACAGCAGAACGGAGGTGAGCGGCATTCTTTTCTTCCTTTTTTTCTCCCTCCCCTCACACAGCCAGCAGCCAGGAGTGTGGAGGGGGTGGGGACACAGGAACAGCGACAAGCCCCTAAGATCTCTGGTCCGAATTTAAGTGGCCAGCGGATGTTAGGGGTCGTGTGAAAAGGCCCTAAGATGTCAAAAAGTTTAGTTCCTTCTTGGATATAATTGCTCATCTGCTTGGTTCATGAACCTAAGTGTCCTCCTCTTAAGGAAGGGAAAGATGAGCCATTAAGCTGGGAGTTCTTTTGATTATGCCACCACATGAGTGAATGGTTGCATTTTGCATGCACAGACCAAACCATGCCTTTTTAAAAAAATACTACCCCCCCTCCCAATTAGAATCAAGTGACCTTTTTGGCAGCTCCTATTAAAGAGGTGGAAAACATAAATACAAGAAAAAATTCAGGTAGGAGGACATGCTTTTTCTTCCCCACACCAAGTAGATCAATTATGAGTAGAGATGGGCACGAATAAAAAAGGTGTTTTGGTTTTTTGTTTGTCGTTGAGAGGTCCGTTTTGTTTCATTACCGTTTTTTGCAAATTTTTGGAAAAATTTCATTTTCTTTTTTCTTTTTTTTTTTTTTCGTTTCTACCCGCTTTTTGTGTGATTTTTAAAGCATTTCCGTGTAGGGGCATCCCCCAACGCCCCAGACCAGAGGGAAAACACTAAAAAAAATTGATGCTGGCAGAGACACAGTATAGACTAGGTACGCAGGGAGGCTGCAAAGGCAGCGGCGGGCGTTGCCCAGGGTGCAAGGCAGCCGCAGAGTGACTGCACTGTGGGGCAGGGGAGGGTACTCACTGAGAGGTATGCACACATGCACACAAGGAGGCTGCAGGACTGAAGCTAGAGTCACAGAGACAGCAATCCCACCCTAACTCCCACTGGGGACTGCAAGGAGGACAGAGGCTGCCAGAGCTTTTTATGCCCTCTGTGGCTGCCAGACCTGCCAAGTCTGCAACCTGGGCATGCTATTGGTTGCAGTTGTCCAAGAATTTACATGATCCCATCACATGGCTTGCCTCCATGTTGTGGCTGGAGTGGCGACATCCATTTTGTCATCCTTAAAGGGAAAAGAAAAATACATCGCGATGGGAGAAGACAAAAACAAACATTTTAAGGACCCCAACCCCCTGGTAGGTAATAAATTCAAATAATTATCTCATTATCGCTGCATTTTTATGGATGCCCAGGGCATTTTAATACCCAAGAAATCAATATTAGGCATCTGGGAGCCATTTTGGGTTGATGTCCCCTAACTCCCTTTAAAGGGAAAAAATACAGCGATCTGAGAAAAGACATCAATGCACGTTTTAAGGACCCCAACCCCCTGGTAGGTATTATCAGACAGTATAAATAATTATTGCTGCGTTTTTATGGATGTCCAGGAAGTTTTTTAACATTTAAAACAGCTCATTTCATTGCACATCACCATTAACGAAAACAAAACGTAATGAACACAATTTTCATGGTTCTGTTTGTTTTGTTCAATTTTCATCACAATTTTCATTTGTCATTTTGTTACATAATAAAATGAATAACGAATAACGAAATGAAAAAATGTTCATTTCGTGCCTATCTCTAATTATGAGTTTAATTTCAGAACCCATAGTTACTGGTTTTTAACCCTTAAAACTTCTGAGATCTTTCCTCTTTTTTAGAACTTCTGAGAATTCTGGAATGGCTATTTTCATAGCACTGCATTCTAGTCAGTCAGAACGTGCTTCCAGTCAGCCCACAGAACCTACGTAGTCTGTCACTTTAAACCCTGCATTGGCCCTCAGTGTGAAAGAAAGCATTTGATTCCTTCCTGGCCACCCATTCTTACCTTCTACTTTAATAGCTTTTTTGAAAAATAGATAATAATACCGTACAGCAGTGCTCCCCAAGCTTTTTATCCCCGCGGACCGGGAAATTTTTGATAATTTTTCTTTGGGGGTGGGGGTTGGGAAGATAAAGGAATGCGAAAGGGGGGTCCGGTGGGGAGGCAAAAGGGGGGTGTGAAAGCAAAGGATGGGAGGGAAGGAGGAGGGGGAGGCACGAGAGCGGCGGCGGCGGCACTCACCGGCTGGGGGCGTCGGCCGTGCCACTCCCCCCACACATGGGCGGGGTGGGGGGAACCCGGGGCTCCTGGGCAGGCGGGCCCCCGCCTCCTCCTCCTCCGCCGGGGAAAGCGAGCAGGCCTCGGCTGCTGCTGCTCCTCCGGCGGCGGCGGTGGGAGGAGGAGGAGGAGGAGGAACCGGAGGAGGAGCAGGAGGAGGCGGAGGCGGCTCGTTGCTCCTGCTCCTGCTGCCGCTGCCGCCGTGGGCCTCCTCCTCCGCCGGGGAAAGCGAGCGGGCCTCAGCTGCTGCTGCTCCTCCGGCGGCAGCAGTGGGAGGAGGAGGACGACGACGACAAACCGGAGCAGGAGCAGGAGGCGGCAGCGGCGGCTCTCAGAGGTGCCGCACACCTTTTGGCGCTGCGCTTGCTCCTGCTCCTGCCGCCACCGTGGACCTCCTCCTCCGCCGGGAAAGAGAGCGGGCGCCAGCAGCGAGACCCGCGCGCTCCAGGCCCCGCGCCCGGCACCCGCCCGGCTGCGCCGGGAAGTGCCCTTTACCATTCCTGCTCCTCCTCGTGCTGCCGCCGCCGCCGGAGAAGCAGCAGCAGCAGCAGTGGGGGCAATTGCGGGAGGGTCGCAGCGCGGCGGCGGGATGGGGGCGATAGATAGGGGTTGCGGGAATTGGGGGTACTGGTGCCGATTCATCTACGGACCGGCACTGGTCCGCGGCCCGGGGGTTGGGGAACACTGGTATACAGCAACTGACTCATATAAGCTGTGAAACTGCTCTGTTTTCCTTTTGTGGCTTTTAATAATCTCAAAACACATTTTGGTTGATTTGGTTAAGCGTACATTTACCCAGTTTACTCAGTTTTGTACAGATCCCCATGATTTCATACGATTTTAGATTTGGAAATTGAGTCATGGCAACTGGACTTCTTTTCTTTTCTGGCTCAGGCACAGTCTATCTGCTACTTATCAGGCAGTGATTTCAACAATCCCCAGACAAATAAAAATACTTCACACCTCCACCATCAAGGCCATAGCTAATGAACCATACTTAATGGGGGAAAGTTAAAGGTGGGAGTAGGCCATTGTCCACCTAATGAGCCTATTGAGGCTATTGTCCACCTAATGAGCCCTATACAAGGCATTGTTCATCTTATGAGCCTATTTCAGACCAGGGTGACATGAGGTCAAAGTGAAATATAAAATGGAGGACTCGCAACTGGTTTTCCTCAGACTGACAAAGCAGTTTGGATGAGCAGTGAAACGTTTCAATCTGTCAAGAAAAGAAGTCCAGTTGCCATGACTCAGCCTCCAGATAAACTCACCTGGATAACTGAGAATCTTCACATATGATTTTAGATGTTATTCTCCCTTTACCAATCTGAGATTATAGATGCTATTTCAACCTACAGACTACACCACAGGAATAATGAAATCATGGAAAAGTGCTCACTGTTTTGCAGTGGAGAAAACCTTGCATCTGAAGAATAGATCCTCATAGATCCATACTATTTTTCTTCAGGATCATCCTCAAACCACTCTCCAAATGTAGGCTCCCAACTGTGCCCACAGACTACACCACAAATCATAGGTTTCTGTGGTGCAAGGAACCCGTGGATCCACATCATTTTTCTGAAGGGTCATCCACAAACTGCTGTAAAGCTATTTATTTATTTATTGTAGGTCCCATCTCTGCCCAAATACTAAAAGATAGACATCGTGGGTTCCCCAGTGCATGGCTTTGCAGTGGCGCAAAGCCAATATAAATGAGAGATTCTCATTTATCCATATGATTTTTCTGCAAGTGTGTCCCTGTGAGGGTTTAAAGTGGATCTTTCTTGCGCGACTCATCCTCCTCATCCCCACTATCGGTGACCCAATAGGCCTCCCCAAAGTTCTCCATTCTGTCTCCTTTTATTTTACATTCCTCCTCCTTATCTTTCCCTGTTAGATTTTCTTTGGCAGATGGCACACCTCTGTCTTTCTACTGCCTCTTGTTCACTCTCATAGTCCCCAAAGCACTCTCCAAACATAGGCCACAATTGATCTATAGGTTAACTATGTGCTGGGGAGGCATGGGAACCATACCCCCAGCAAAGAGTGCTCCAGTGGATCTCGTTTCTACCAACTCCACTGATGGTACCAGACTGGTGGTCAAGGCATTGAACAGGATTCCCACAACACAACTACCATTCATGAAGTGACACCACGCAAGGGAAAAATCCCAGAAGATGATTCGTTTTTTCATCATTTCACCACTTCTCACTCAGTCACAAAGCAGTTGCCAGGGCTGTTTTTGGTAGTGACCAGAAGAGGCTGTCCTGTAGACCATCTTGACTGCTACTAGTAATGTCAACATTCAGGGTGCACTTTGCTATTTAAAGCTTGGCATCCTTTCCCTGCTGGTCACATGGGCACGATATTGAACAGCAATATTGGGCCATTTCCTGTTTTTTGAATCATGGGTACAGAAGCACAATGTCACAGATTCATAAACTGGACGTTTTCTAACAATTGAATTTTCCATTTTATTGCCCTTCCCAAACACAGGAAAGGAGGAAAGTTGGAGAAGAAGGGGATTCTATTTGTGAAGGGGGTGAAGTGGCAGGAATTGTATCAAGGAGATATAAAAGGAACTCCTCCTTTACATACCATAACAATTGCCTTTTCATACACACAAAATCATAGAATAATAGAGTTGGAAAGGCCCTATAAGGTCAGTGAGTTCAACTCCACTGCTCAGTGCAGGAACCAACTGAGTGAGCTCTTTCGGAAAGTCAACTTAGGTCCTTTTTACACGACCCCTAAGATCCACTGGCCACTTAAATTCGGACCAGAGATCTTAAGGGTTCGTCGCTCTTCGGGCATTCCCACCCCCCTCCGCACTTCCTGGCTGCTGGCTGCGTGAGGGGAGGGATAAAAAGAGAAAGAAAAGCATGCCGCTTACCTCGTTCTGCCTCTCGTCTCTGCAAAAATAGCTCTTAAAGGGGCAGGAGCCAAAAAACAACAAACAGAAGCAAGGAGAGCCCCGCACTCACTATCCTTACACCGGATCAAATAATTTTCACCTCTAAAAAGCAGGTACCTGAAAGCTGCGCCGGGACGCACTAGGTGGGTAAACATTTTTAAGCTCCGGAGCTGGGAGCCATTTGCCCCGGAGTTTAGGGGTCATGTATAAATGCCCATAGTCTGTTGGATTTATGCCTTAAGGTACTACATGCTGTGATTGGGACTCCAATCTGTTTTAAAATTACATTTTGTAGATTCTCACATGCATTTTCTTTCTATTCGTGTTGCTTGTCTTGTTTTTTACCCCATTTCTGCATTAAAATTTATATGCATGTACTGTACTCTTATTTACTATGGGTGTTCTTAGTATTTAATTTATAAAATTACCTCCCTTTTCCCTCTTTTTGTATATTATTTCACGCACACTTCATTTCCTGCAAGCTTTGTAGAAATGCGAATTTCTGAGATAAGGAAGTTTTTTTTTTTTTTTGCAACAAACCAAAGGGTATGTGAAAATGCTACTTTCATCAAGCCTCCATTGAATCCAACCAAATTTCAAGCCTTAATCGGCTTAATAAAGATTTTTGTGAGCCCAGAATGGTTCTCTGTATGCCATCCTAAATGTCTTGGTGTAAAGACACCTACAGCTATAAGCAGAACTGCAGTTATAAAGGAGAATAATTTTCATGTGTTGATGTTTCTATATCAATGCATTATTTCTTTTTTAGCCCCTTATTCATGTGAATTAGGAAGAACACAGAACACTTTCCAAATAAATAATAATAGGAGCAAGTCAGTATGAAAGCAATTTGAAGTAAGCTCTCTTCCTCTCCCTCCACCTACACACATATATTCCCTTTCCCCCATCACTCTTTCTCTCGAACAAATAGATCTCTTAAGTAGTTTTAATAGTATCTCTTTAATATTGCTATGAAAATTCACCAGAGTTCAAGAGAAGAGCAAATTTGCATCTGTTAAAATAATGGAATTGACATTGATATTACATCATAGCTGTTTTAAATATAATCATTCTTCATAACAACACATTCTGTGTCACTGCATGCAAAGAAAGGCCTTGATCCTTCATCCATCAAAGTCAGCCGTGGTGCTCCCCCTTTCACGTCTGTGAAAAAAAAAGGATTGAGCACTAAATAGGGGATGCAAAACTGGCCTTGGGTCGAATCTTTGAGCTTGACATTGTTCACTGATGCACTAAGGGATGTTAATTTTCTCCATTTCAAGAATTGCTAGATAAATTTCTAAGCTTTGTATTATTTCGCCATTGACTTGAGGGATATAGTTAGCAGCCTGTCTTCCATCATCCATAAGAATACATGGAGGCCACATACATTTATTAGGATTCTCTGCAAGAGGAAAATTATTTTGTATACTTTATGTTGGCAGATCTTGGAATGGATTACTTCAGGCAGGCTTTCGTTTAAATGGCTGGTTGATGAAGATGTTCTTTTAAAGGGAAGCATTTTATTCTGTGTTTCCCTTGTGTTTTTAGTATTTTAGTATTTATTATATGTATACCCCTCCCATCTGGCCATCTGGCCACTCTAGGCAGTTTTTAAATATAGTTCTTGTTACGAGTTGTAACATATTTGTTTAATGCTTTTAAAATACTTTGTTTTAAATTTTCTAAGATACATTGGATCTTTTGGAGAATATAGTATGATGGTATATAAATACATTCTAATATAGCAAATAAATAAATAAATAACTGTTTCCTGGAGTGTCCCTTGCTTGAGATTTAACAGTTCCAGTGTTCAGGATGTCAAGGTATTGCCAAAAATATTATCAACAAAGGTAATAGTAGCCACAGCACTGGCAACAATACAGGGGGGTAACAGCCAGGATGATCCATAACTAACATACATGGGTCTCCTGTTCTCTCCAGGGATGACTATGGCCCTTTGTACACGACCCCTAAACTCCGCAGCAAATGGCTGCCAGCTCCGGAGCTTACAATTGTTTCCCCACCAGCTCCGGAGTTTGCAGGAAATTAAGTGCGACCACACCCACCTAAGCGTGTCCCAGCGCACTTTTCTTGTACCTGCTCTAGAAGGGTGAAAATCCCCAGGTCCGGATTTAATCTGGTGAGTGCGGGGCTCTCCTCACTTCTGTTTGTTTGTTTGTTTGTTTTGCCTCCAGCCCCTTTAAGAGAAGGGGCGGAAGGCAAAAAAAAAACAGAAGAGAAGGAATCAGGACAACGGGGCTTTGACTGGCTTCGGAGGTGAGCCTGCATTTTTTCCTCTTTTCTTCCTCCCTCCCCTCACGCAGACAGGATCAAGGAAGTGCGGAGGGGTGGGGATGCAGGAAGAGCAACGAACCCCCACGATCCCTGGTCCAGCAGATCTTAGGGGTCATGTGAAAAGGCCCTATGTGTCCTGGTTTGCAGAGAGCGGTCCTCTGTTTGAACATATCCTCTGTTTGCCAGCAAAGTCTATGTTTGAGACAAAGAAGCAGGAACCTTGAAGCTATCCATTAGAGTTTGATGTCATGGCAACAGACAAACAGGTCACTTGGGTGCAATGGTTTATATTTCCATCATAGTCTATGCATATAAATTAGCATACAGAAATTTGATGCAAATCTGCCCCTCTTGCATTCTCTGCTTTGGCCATGCATATGATTCACACCTACCAGTATTTCATTCTTCCCCTTCTCTCTAACCTCCAGTGTCCTTATTGGATAGAAAGAATCTTGACTTGAGAAGCCTAGGTCTGTCCTCAGAGTTTGTAAGGTTGCCCTTTGTATTACAGAACATTTATTGAAGCTTATCTGTATTAGTCTCATTTGCGTTGTTTCATGGGGCTGGGGGAAATCTCTAAACTATATTTAAAAATAGGGATGAAAAAAACCAGACAGGCCATTTACTGTTAAGTGTCATTTTTTTAAACATGAGTAACCTTGTCTTCTACTTTTCACTCTATTAATATGGAAAAAATGCAGATAGCTGGCACTGATGAGCTAAGATTACCAATTTCCTGCATTACATTTTTAAATGTCTTTCCACTACAAAAACTGGGAACACCTGGTCTCTTGCTTATTTTAAGAAACCATATAACCAGGATGGTAGAAACATGTTTGAAGAGCTAAAATGGGCTGGAATTATGGTATCTGAATTAATGAGGCAAGGCATCTTGCTCTATGCACTCTTTTGGTAGGATGGGTATTGCATTAGTGGGTTGTTCTTTCTGGCCGTATTTGGCCAGTTAATTGGATGGGCTTAGAGAATTTCTTGGTATGTCATTAGTATGGCTGCTTTTATAACCATCCTGGCTCAATTCAAGGAAAGTTACTAGGGTCTTAAAATAAAATAAACACAAAAGACATGCTTCTGTTCATTATTTGTCCATATGCTGTCTGCAAGAAACACAGAAATGAAAGCTAGATATTACTGTAAAACACAGGTAATCAAATGGAATGTAATCTTTATATCAGCGGGTAGTTAAAAGAAATTTTTTTTAAAAAGGTAGTTAAAAGTAAAAAAAGGTTTGATTTTAAGGAAAACGTTTTCTTCTTGGTATATATTGGTGGTACCAAAATAGACTGCTTAAAAACTACGTCGATTTATACCAGTGGAAAAAAATCCAGTGGAATGGAAGACTACAGCAGAAAGCAGACTTCAGAGATAATCCATAATTAGATCTAAAAGCACTTTAATATTACAGAGAGGTGACGGAGACAAAGGAAGCCTTCAAGTCCTGAAGACTAATCACCAAAGAAAGCAGGCTAATTTGCATACTACTTGAGGTGATAGAACTTTGTGCTATGATACTCAAGATGCTTTTGTTAGTTAACGATTATTTTTCTTTCAGTCATGCACTGTGCTTAACATCTGTTCAACCACGATTACCCTAGGCATCTCTCTAAGGACTAGCAATGAGCAGAACTGGACAAACTTACTCCTTTTTTGGACAACAAATCCATTTTCTCAACAGTAATCCTTTCCATAATTTGTCAAGAGTTTGGATTAATGCCTTCAAGAAGTACACATCATCTTAACCTTCCATTAGTAGTTTTTACTGGTGTGGTTCTCTTAACATTGTGTGCTTCATTGCTTAGCACAAGAGATGATTAGGAAATTCACAAGGAGCCATCCTGTAAGAGAAGGAGATGCTATAACAACCATCTTCAAATATTTGGAGGGCTCTTGTGTAAAAAAAAAAAAAAAGAGCCATCTTGCTTTCTGCTGCTCCAATTGATAGGAACTGGTACAATAGATTAACATTATTAAAATGAAGATTTTGACTAGAATTTATGAACTTCCTCTTCTACTTTCCTTCCTGAAAGTAAGAAACATTTGACTGTAGGAGGTATTGCCTTGGCAAACTCTGCTTCACTGAAGATTTGCAAATTGAGGCTAAATATCAGGAATGCCATAGCTGTGATTCTCCTGTGATAGGGGCATGTTAGATTGTGCGGTCATTGGGATTCCTTCCTATTCAGTGATTGTATATGATGATTCTTTGCTTCAAAGAAAAAATGCATTGACCCAGTCCTATTATCATAGGGTGTTGAGACACAGAAAATATTTCAAAATGAGACATTTTTAGTAGTTGTCATATCAATAGCCAAGACATCCTAACTCATTTCAGATGAGGAATTTAGGGAGCATTTTTACACATCTGTGTACAGCCTCACAGGGAGACAAAAACCACCAACTTGAGTCCCCATTCCTCATCAGAAGGACACCTGAATACACAAGAATTCAAGACCAATGGCAGAAATATTAATTTGTGGCCTGATTCTTTTTTATGATGAATTTATGACAATTTAAAAGTCATCTAAGTGTTGCTGTTGCTGCCGTTACAATGGAGAAATCGGACTCCCAGACTATGTTTACTAATATCCTCTTTATAATTTCTCTCATTGGACTTCCTCCTTTAATAGTTTTGGTTTAAGTGCCTAAAAAAATTCTGGACAATGAGTTTTTATAACAAGTCACAGGAAGCATGTTGGCAAATACTAAGCTCTTATGTGGATATACAAATGAAACAATTTTTAAAGGGAAACTGGCCCAAGTTAAGCAATTGATTGATTGATCTGTAAACATTATTAGACAACTCAATGCACAGCGGATACTATTTACAATGAGGTGGAGGCAATTCTTTCCCAAAATTTACACCATTCATGCTACACCAGGTAAGAGGATTTGAGCCCATGAGTTAACATGATGACCAGTGTCATGTAGCATTCCAGGAAGAACTAAAGTGCTCAGTAAATAAAGTGTTAATCTTTTCTTCCTTAAATGAATCATTTTGAGAAACTATTAAACTGAGGAGAATGAGCACAGGGCCTTTTTACACGACCCCTAAGATCCGCTGGCCACCTAATTTCGGACCAGAGATCTTAGGGGTTCCTCACTCTTCCTCTGTCCCCACCCACCTCCGCACTTCCTGGTTGCTGGCTGCATGAGGGAGGGAGAAAAAAGAAAGAAAAGAATGCCGGTTTACTTCCGTTTTGTTCCCGGCAGCATTCAGATCTCTGAAAGGGGCGGGGCGCAAAAAAAGAACAAACAGAAGCCAGGAGAGCCCCACACTCACTATCCTTACACCGGATCAAATATTTGTCACATCCAAAAAGCAGGTACCTGAAAGCTGCGCTGGGACGCGCTAAAGTGGGCGGGGTTGCACTTAATTTCCTCTTAACTCCAGAGCTGGTGGGTAAACATTTTTAATCTCCGGAGCTGGGAGCCATTTGCCCCGGAGTTTAGGGGTCGTGTATAAACGCCCATAGTTTCCTAGTAATGACTTCTCTTCTTCAGAATGTAATTGGTAAAAAAAAATCCCTGATTGCAGATCTCTATCCCAGAAGACCCAAGAGTTTAGGGACATGCTGAATGATAGAAATGTTGTTTTTGCTGTACATTTAATCTCAACACTCGTGCACTTGGATCATTTACAAATATGGTATCTGTTGCGTAATTTGAAATTCGTTTCTTTATGAGATATTTTTTCTTTAAAAATATTCTGATGCTTAACACATAATGTTCTTCCATTTTTAATACAAGCTTTGATATATGTACCCACACACATGCATACACACATACATACTAAAATAAGCACTATTTTATTCATAAGCACACACACATAATGATTCAGGCTGTGATTGTTAATAAAAATGCATTTCTAACCATCAAATTTGAGTCTATTATTCTAAGTTAATTGCATTTGCCCTAAAGAGACTTGAAACTGGCTGTCAGCCTATTTGTGTCAGTTACATTTTATTCATCAGTCAATCTTGTCTTTTCTTTTTCTTTTACATTCCGTATATTGATCAAATAGATTTGTTAGCATGCCTGTTCAGACTTGAGGGGGAAAGTTTATGTTATCCATCAGGTTTATTTGATCACTGTATTAGTTTGCATATTATCTTAATTGATATTTCCGTAGCAAATAAATGTTCGTTGTGATGGTCCTGTAAAATTCCTATTAAATATAAATCATCTGACATGGTCCATGGATGTCGACAGAGTTGAGCGCAGGCAGAGCTGAAGGTTGCTGCCTTCTGTCTATTGAGTTCTCAACTTTCATCATTTTTACAGGTCCAAGTACTATATAGGATAGCTGCCTAGATGCCCTAAGCACATCCGATCTCGCTTGATTTCGGAAGCTAAGCAGGGTCAGCCCTGGTTAGTACTTGGATGGGAGACCACCAGGGAATACCAGGTGCTGTAGGTACCTGGAGTAGGAACTGGCAAGCCACTCCAGTATCCCTGCCAAGAAAACTCCATGGACATGGGGTCACGAAGGGTCGGTCAAGACTGTAACGACGCAACACAAGTACAATATCGTGATGCTCTTATTTGTATCCTGAAAGTTTAGCCATTGCTACAGAGAATGAAAAAATAATATGAAGTTCTAAATATTGCCTTTAATGAAAGCTCTGTGTGCAAATCACAAATCGCCTGAAGTGTTATTTATAATTGAAAAGCTTACACATGAAACACACCAACTTAGCATGTGGTTTGCTTGATACTTCTTCAAATACATTGTTAGTGAAATACACAGTAGGAAATAAATCTTGATGCAAACAATATCTGGCATGGCTGCTGTTGCACATTTAAGAAAACACGGGATGGCTTGGCCTAATGCTGAGCGTGTTGGCCTACTTGTTGGCCTAAAGCTGCCTGATGGAGATACAGTATTTCATAAGGAATGCATTGGACAATTATTTGCAGGGAAAATACCACACTTGACAAGTTAGAAGCAACACTCCTGCTAGAGCCTGTGCATCAGGAGTAGAGATGGGCACAACATGAAAAGATAGCATTTTGTTTCTCTTTCCTTTCCTTTTCATTACTAACAATTTTGTAAAAGAATTTTTGTAATGTAACAAAAAAACCAAAATGATTCATTATGCTAGATGGCTCCCCTGGGTTGTAGAGGCACCAATTTTTTTTTTGGGGGGTAGCTGCTCTGGACTCTTCCCTTTAAGCCCCCTGAAATTTGGAGAGTTTTGGTGTTCAGGGGGCTGAGTTATTAAACTACTGCCCCCCATGAAAAAAATCATTTATAATTGAGTCAGGAAGTGCTTCCCGACTCAATTAGAAATTATTTTCTCCTGTGGGGACTCCCTTTGGAGTTTAATTTCATTTCTAGAAAAGAAATTATTTGTCCTAGAGCAGTGATGGTGAACCTATGGCACGGGTGCCAAAGGTGACACTTGGAGCCCTTTCTGTGGGCACCTGACATTGCCCCTTCATAGCCACCTGTATACAGGTTAAATTACTGTATTGGCACTTTGCAAAAAAAAAGTAGTGGGTTTTGAATTGCAGTTTGGGCACTCGGTCTCTAAAAGGTTTGCCATCACTGTCCTAGAGGAAACAAATAGCTTCTTTGGATTCTTTCATTTAAGCCCCCTGAAATCCAGACCTCTCCAAATTTGGGGGTCTTAAATGAAAGAACCCAAAGAAATTATTTGTTTCCTCTAGGACAAATCATTTCATTTCTAGAGGGTGGAAATGGTGCTTCATTTCATTTTGTAATGAAATGGGTCCTACCATTTTATTTCATAACAAAATGATGAAACAGCATTTCATTTTTTGCTTTGTGCCCATCTCTAATCAGGAGATCTGATGCCTATCACCTCCCTTCTAAAAGCAGCTGAGGCTTCAACCAAGAGGGCCACTCTGAAGACCATACAAGCATATACCGCTCAGGGGCTTGCTGCCATCTAAGGGCAGGGCCAGGCCAATGGCCCCCAAGCTAGGCCAGGCTATGGCCCTGCCTCCAGCTCCCTTTAAAAGGATTCTTTTATTATCTCAAGTCAGAAGTGGCCTGCCTGCCCACCTTATACTGCCTGGACCCATCCCAATGCCCTATACCACCAACAAAGTTGTGGCAGAAAGGTCAAAGAAACATAGCAACCCATTTCAACTGCCCCATAACCCTAGTGCCCACCACAACATCAATACATAAATAGCACACATTAGTAATGCACCTTAATGCACACTGTATGTAACCACTGCCAAATAAAAAAGGGGGAGAAAAGACCAGTGACTAGCAAACTGACTGGAGGAGCTACATGCTACAATTTGCCTACTAGGCAGGTAGACTGAAGCCTGCTCCTTTCAGGACCCTTTGCCTCAGAACTGAAATTCAGATTTCTGCCCTGCTCTCCCTGGGAGGCCAGTAGGAAGGAATATCCCAGCATCTGGCTCCAGATTCTTTTGTCCTACTCTGGAACTGCCTGAGAGCCACCATGCCGCCAAGAGTCAGCTGCATAGTTTGCTACCAGCCTGAACCACTTGGCACTTATCAGGGTTCCCCAGGTAAGGCTAGTTCTCTGCTTTTCCTTTCTGGAATTTGTGTTCACAAACTGAGACACAAGGGGAAAAGTTTGTGCTGAGAAGCAAGATAGATTAGAGACATTTTTATGAGATGAGATGGGCCATGGATCACTTAAAAAGGCACAGAAAATGGATTAATATGGATCATCATAAGATGCGAAATGGATAGGCAGAATGCCACATAATCATTAGGTACCTTGGCATTTCCCAGCTCTGTCTTAGCAGTGCATTTTCATTTGTCACTTATAAAGCTTTGCACATGTTGATAAAAATCACACAAAGACCCAGGAATGTTCAGGGTTTATTATGTTGGGTCTGCAGCATTCATCCTCTGTGTTACATGCTGTCTTGTTCATTTTGACTTAGGATGGATGTCAGAGATTTGGGAGATACTTAAAAGTGGTTTTACCAATACCCCCCACTGATGGGTTTTCATGGTCAAGAAAAGATTTGAACCCAAGAATCCAAGTTCCTAGTCTGACACTTTACCCAGTAGATGACACTGGTTCTTACACATTTCTTAGTAGTAATGATCATGGGCTGTCAAGTCAGCTCTGACTCATGGTGACCCTTTTATTTGGGGAGGTCCATGTAGAGAGAACACAAAAGTGGTTTACTTTCCCTTCCTCTGGGGGCACCCTGGGACTGTGCAGCTTGCCCAAGGCCACACAGGCTCTTCTCCCATGAGCCCCCTGGGACGGGGGGGGGATCTCTGACTACAGCCACATACCTAAACACAGAATTGTCCAGACAACTTGCACATTTCTTAGCATGCCATTTTAAAAACAGCCTTCTCAGCCTTCTGCTGTCTTCACTGAAATCAAATCATCTGATTGTTCAACACCTACCATTGTTTATGCACAGCATGTTGTGATCTATTATTTTGGGACTGTTAACAGTGGTGTTAAGTGACACATATAGTGCTGAAGTTCTTAGGAACCAGAGAATCAACAAGTGCATTTCTGTTTGTTTGGTACCCATTTACTCTATCTAGCAACCAGGCAATGTGAGGTGGGCTGTGAAAAAAAAGCTATTCCATAAAAGCAAATGAGACCGAAGTAATTGCTGCATGAAAGATACAATAAAGACCTCTCACTAAAAAATTGGCATAAAATCCCTACTAAAACCATGAGGCAAGAAAACTGATACATCCCCTTAATTCTGAGCAGATTTAATCATGTTTAATCATTTTTCAGAATGAACACCCCAGGTTTTTAGCTAAGTTGATAATGACAAGGATGTGGAAAACCATGGTCACAATTATCATTGTACCTTCCCCCCCCACACACACACTTTCTTAACTTACATTCATTCGTACATCCCACGAGGTACATTTTAATGATTGTTCAACTCTTTGCTTGCTGTAGGAACCATATGGAAATCACATCTGGCTGTGACACTTGAAATGGCATAGTTTCCCTGATTTAGTTCAGGGATGGAAACTGAATGCAATGTCCTTTTGCCATGGCAAAAATGTGTATGACCCCAGTAGGAATATATGTCACAGCCACATACTTTGGCCAGCATTAAGCTGGCATGGCTACAACACTCGCACAAGCTGACCAGTTCAATAACCCAAATCAACAATAGAGGGCAATGTATTACTTAACATCCTGACCTAGAGATGGTCATCTACTGGAATCTACTGGAAAACATCTGAGTAATTGGCAGTGGATTCTGAGGAGATTGAGATACCTGATTGCTTTAACAGTACAAGCAGCAAAACATTCCACTAAATCAGGCTGTGGCAGTATTTATTATTTTTATTTTAGAGTACTTTTATCCCACCTTTCTCCTTTCTCCTTGGAAAAGGACCTTCAGATATTTGCATGGAAGGACTAGATGTTCAAACTTCCATTCCACCCACAATGATGGATTATACTAGCAAAACAGTTAACTAAACATTTCAAACCATGGTGTCCTGCTCCTTCCCAGCAAATTGTCCCATTTATAAGTAGCAAATAGAGGAGAATATTCTTGAATAGATAGATTTAGCCATTTTTTCCTTATGAGATTTGGGACTCACTATTGGCTGCTAGCAATAGTCATTAATTGTTTTATCTATCCATAATTACAAGCAGAAAATATCTTGGTGCAATGTAGGGGAGGATTAGATCTCTTTTCTGCCAGCGTAGTAGGAGAAATTCTTTCATGTTGATAAAGGATTTTTAGAATGTCTGTGAAGAAAACCAAGTGTTTAGACTTTATAAACTTAGGAACTGGGTGTGCATGTATTCAGCTTTATTAGTGATCAAACTTGACTGGGTTTGAGCTATATTATTCTTTTGTTCATATTCCAACAAATTACCATTAATGATTTTGATTAAACATTGTAATCAATAAACTTATTTTTATTCAACTAAAAATGGGCTGAAGGCTTTAATTGACTAGTGAAGCTAGTTGGTGGCAGCGATGGAGGAAAATTAGAAGCAGTGTTTTTCAATAGCCTGTGAAAGGTCCGGGGGCAAGCATGTTAATGCTACAGCTTGGTCAACCTTAAAGGAATCAATCCTGTTCCATTGGTGAAATGTAGGCAGGAGTCTGAGCATAGACACATTTGGGGGATTTAGTGTTTCTCCTCAATAGACAAGAAGGTCACTGTCGTTATTGTGTATAATATTCACTTCAAAATGTATTTGCAAGCCCTTCTTTATTGATCTGTTTGCCTATTCTCTGTATGACTTATGTCATGGTTTTATTATCAGTATAAATTCTAGATTATAGAAAGTCTCCCAGAACTGAAATGAGTATTTGACCTCTTTTGTTTCTTTCCTTCCCCCGACCCCCTCTTTTTCACTTGCATTGCAAATTTCACAAAAAGTTGATTTTCATCCTGCAAATAAGATCCCAGACTTTGTGAGGGGGTAAGGCAGTAACGAGAAGGGAACAAGGAGTGAAATGAATTTATAACATGGAAGAGGACAATTGGGCTTCTAATCCAAGCAGAATATTGTCACCTTCACATTACCGGTGTGTCTTTGTGTATATGCATAAATCATTGGAATGAAATGAATTCACTGACTTGTTACTTGATGGAACTGGTGCTCTGAATTGTTGTCCCCCTCCCCCTTTCCTTTTCCTTTCTTTTTGTTCCAGTAAAATTGTAAAAGTGGAAGTGGAAGTATATTGTTATGACTGGGTAAATCAGATGATAAACCATAAATTTCAAAAGGAAATACGTAAGACAAATGTCATTTTACAGGATAATTTTTGCTTACCACTTATGCTTGCTTGTCTACTTCTGAAAGTTATAAAGCGAAGTATCATGTTCTGTTTATATATTACCCCATAGTGCTTACAGCACTTTCTGGGTGATCTACAATTTAATTCTTCAGGCTACACTCAATTTACTGCATTCAGAAGGATGGAAGATTGAATGACCCGGAAGCTGAATATCAGGTCCTGAGTGGGGTTAACCACTGTGCCATGTGGTTTCTGAAAGTTATGCCATAACTATCACTAGCGAACATGATTTAAAATAGTAAATATGAGCTGGGCCTTATTTTTGAACTGCTGATGTTCAGTCTGAATTTGAGAGATGGGTGGTTTCAGAGAGACCATTTCATGTCTGGGTGTGGATGGAGCCTGAAGGCATGATTTTAATGAGGCATACTGGGGCTAATGAGCCTCTATTCTAGACTCCACAGAGTACTCCATATGAGGAATATTATGGGAGAATGGATTGTGCTTCCTTGAAAGCTGCTGTGTTTTAATGCCTCCAGCCATCTTTTCTCCCACCCTGTTCATCAGGAAACAGCCTAGTTGTGGGGCATTGTGGAAAACAAAGATGGCAGTCACTGGAGCCAAGGCAATAAGGGGATCAGCTAGAGAGCTGGAGGCCGTAGGATGATCTGAGGTGCCTTTGGGACTACATGTAGCTATTTTACATGTTGGATTTGGGAGCTTCCATTTCTAACCAAGAATTATTGTTTCTCTGGGGCTTTTCCAGGTGAAATAATCTGTGAGTAATCTATATGCCGTAATATCTACTAGATATGGGCACAAAACAAACTTTTAGTTTTTAGTTTGTTTTGTTATTTGTTATTCATTTTGTTACATAATGAAACAAATAACAACCCTAGGGGTAAATTTAAAACGAAACGAAACGAAACAAAATGAGAAAAAATGGTTCAGTTAGGTTCGTTTTGTTAATGGGGGGGGCGAAGATGTCTCCTACCTGGTACTGGTCCGGAGGTCCTTCAGGGATGGCAGTGGGGGGAAAGCTGACAGCCATGCTACAGCTATAGCATGGCCACGTGGTCGGCAGTAAAAAAACCCAATAAAAAATAAAAATAAAAATAAAAAGGAGTGCTGATCGGGTGCCAGGAGTGCCTCGGTCGGCACCCTAAAATCATAATAAAAAAAAACAGCGCTGACGGGGCCCCAGGGACCACGCAGTCAGTGCTAAAAGAAAATAAAAGCAACAAAAAGCCCGCACTATGCCAGGAAACCATAAAGTTTTTTAAAAATGAAATACAAATAAAATAAAATAAGGAGTGCCCTGGTCGGAACCCTAAAATAGTAAACAAATAAAAAAATGAAAGACGCACCCACCTGGCCCCAGGGGACATGCAGTGGGTGCTTGAAAAATAATAATAAAAAGGAGCACTGAACAGGTGCCAGGGTGCCCTAGTTGGCATCCTAAAATCATTAAAAATATTAAAAGAAAACCAGTGCCAACGGGGCCCAGGGGCTGCACAGTCAGCGCTGAAAGGGGGGGGAGCCCTGCACTACAGCTGTAGCACGGGGCAAACCTGGAAGTAAAAAAAGAAAAGAAAAGAAAAGAATCAGTTCGCCGCTGCTGCCGCCACCAGGTAAAATGATAATTCATGATGATTTGGATGAGGATGTCTAGTTTGTGCAGTTGCAATGTCTGTTTCTTTAAAAAAATTGAATGTTTTTTTCCAGCCCACGTGCTGTCAAATGGATTAATAACGCAAAGTGGGGGGAAACGAATAACGATTCAATGAATCAATGAAATGAATTTTTCATTAAAAATTGTTAAAAATTAAATGAAATGAATCAAACCCTAAAAAGAAATAAGTCAAAACGAATCACCATTTTTTCGGTCCGTGCCCATCTCTAATATTTACTTCACATGCTGGCATTCCTTTTTTCTAGTTGTTTGTTGAATTCACATATATCATCATAAACACATGTGCACATTTTAAATGACTCTAAATGAAATTTACCCTTTCTTTTTGGTCTGTCCCACCCTGTCTTCCAGGACTGACCAACTTTGTCTCACAACCTCTTGGAGACCCAAATAGGTAGAGATGTGTACACCTTTTGAAATGTTCTGACAATATATATATATATATATACAGTATGTAACTATATTTGAAACTTTTGAGATTTTCAGCCTTCACAAATAGACCAACACTGAACACATCACAATAGTCCAAAGTACATGTCATCAGAGCATGGAAAACAAAATCTCATTGATACCAATGGAATTGTCTGCATTAGTAATGACGAAATTGTTTGCCATGTACTTGAAATTTAGTAATTCTTTGATGCAAATGAAAAGCATGTACACAGAAGAGGGGGGAATGAGTGAAGTCTTTAAAGTCTGCTATTATAGTAATTAGCTTGAATGGAAGTAGTTTGGGAGGTAACGTGGAAAAGTTACTTTTTTAGACTACAGTTTCCTAGAATCCCCAGCCACTTAGGGTCCCTTGGTGGTTGCTATATAAAAAAATGTAACTAAGGGGTGGGCCCTGATCCTTTTGCCTGTGAGAGTGGACCCTCCACCTCTATATGAGATTCCTGACCTGCAGTTCACCTGAGGACTGGGCCATTGGTGGCAGAGACATGGATGAGGCCCTTGATACCACATGGCCAGGATGGGATTTAAGGAGGAGAATGAGGCAGGAGGAGATAAATGTTGGGATGATGCTGTGGATTGGGAGGCATTTGAGGACCAGGCTGTACTGCTGTTGTCTACGTTGTTAGTGGCTGCCTGGGAGACCATCCATCATTGTGATCCTGACACCAGATACTAGCAGAAATTTCTAGTACCACCCAAGGATGCTGCTTGTGTTCGCCAAACCGAGGTCAGGCATCAAAAGGTTCAGAGTCTCAAGAAGCAAAGACAGGTATGCCTCTGGCAGGAGAACCAAGCAGCAGGGGGAAGCAGCCCCATAGCAGTGACCTCCCAGCCAACCTTCATATTGCCAGTTGGATGTTCCTCCTGTACCTCCTCCTGCTGCTGCACTAAACTAAAGTGGAGATACTAGCCAGGTCCAGTAGAGTAGCCCATGCCTCTTGAGAGGATTTACTGCCACCAGTGGGGACTACAGGTATAGAGGCACAGCAGAGGAAGTTGCTCCCACTGCATACCTCCAAGGTTAGCTGAGTGAACACAGCATCTTTGGTTCAGCATTCCCTGTCTACTCACCTTAAAAGTCTTCTTTAGCTGGTAAAAGAGGTGGAGCTTCACTCCTGCCAGTGAAAACTAGAAGGGGATTTCTCTTCCCTGAAAGATTTTGGGAGTGAAATTGCAACTCCCTCTGTTTGGTCCTTTAAAAGGAGTTCTGTTGCTCTAATTAAAAGCTTGTTTCCATGAGGGCTCATCATGTCGTTATGGAGGGGGGATCTGGGTGTGGGCCGGGGTTGTTGATGGTAACTTTACCAAGCCTTTGGGGAGATTAGGATAGCCTGCCTCATATCCAGCCATATCAAGTAACTTCTGCTGCCCCACTTTCCCCAATGCTGTAATATGATCCCATACCTGGAAAAAGATGAAAAAGATAGTGGGTATACCTAAGATCATGTTTTAGACTGTCATATAGTCTAGTCTGCATGGATGGAAGTATCACTGTGATAAACTGAAGGCACATGGTGCCCAATGGGATGGTAAACTAAGTCATCACAACTTCTTTGTGTCGAGTTAATATCCAGAGCTATATTTGTATCAACTTGCCCTTGTATTCTGAGCTTTCAAATAGTCAGGACAACAGACTGATGAACAAATTGCCTGTGGAAGGCAGGCTGTGTTTTTGGATGCTCTGCCCCTCCCCAACCCCATGCCTGCAACCCACAGCCCCCCAACACACACCTTTTGTTCTGTCAATCTGAATAGAAGTGCTCATGTGATGTAATTTAGAACAGAGCTTGCTTTCCTCTCTCTCTCTCTCTCTCTCTCTCTCTCTCTCTCTCTCTCTCTCTCTCTCTCTCTCTTCTTAAAGAAAAGCTTTCAGTCAGGAAAAGCTTTGGGAGCTCTGGGGTTATAGCTTAGCTCAAAGAATGAGAAAGAAAGCAAGTTTGCATTGACAGCTTGATCCCACAGAGAGGTGGCTGGCTGCTTGTCTAACAGGTCCTCTGGGTCTTGATGAGGCAGAAGCAGAGGCACGAGTCATATTAAGTGAGCATGCACTGGCAGTGCTCAAGGAACAATTACCATTATTCTGCATAGTTCACTGTTTGCTGCTGCTATTTCCTTCAATAAAACCTCTGTTCACTTGCCAATTGGAGCTTGTCATGTAACAATATTGCTCATGCACAATACACAGAGCAAAATGCCCTTGTGTTTTTTTACCACATTTGGTGTTGTGAACAATGGAGGTATGCTGACAGCTAAAAGTGCTTGCTTTGAATGTAGAACAGATACCAAAAGAAGGGAAAGACCAAGATCTCTCTCTCTTTTTCTCTTTGAACAAAGGTGGAGTTACACCTAATTTAAGGTAAAATAGTAGAGTTAAATCTTATACATAACTCACTTGATATTCCTATACTCCATGATCAATGTTTCAGGTACTTTTAACTTCCAGAGTGGCAGTTCAATTCCCCACTCTTCTCCTAGGGCAGTGGTGGCAAACCTTTGGCACTCCAGATGTTTTGGACCACAACTCCCAAAATTCCAAGCCTGTATGGCCAGTGACAAAGGACTGTGGGAGTTGTGATCCAAAACGTCTGGAGTGCGAAAGGGGAATAGTCTGCCTATGTAGTCTTGGGCAAGATGCGCAGTCCCAGTGCTCCCCCACAAGAAGGAAATGGCAAACCACTTCTCAGTATTCTTCACCTGGCAAAACCCGGAAAGACCATAAAGGACAACTGTTTTTTTCCAAATGTGGAAGACTTGCTCAGTCAGTCTCCTTTGTTCAACACTGCTATAATTTCATACCTTTTCAATCTGCTTTGGACAGAGAGAATATTTCCAACACACCTGAGTTAAAATCTATCATGTACAGTCATGTGAAAAAGCCGGGATACTGTCTTTCAATTCTATGGTTTTATGTATCAGTACATAATAAAAATCATCTGGTCCTTATCAAGTCGGAAAATCAGATAAATGTAATCTCAGGTGAACAACGACAGATGGCATATTACTCCATCTCATGGTGTATTTTACAAAAATAAAGTCAAAACAGAGAAGCCATGTGTGAAAAACTAAGTTTGCATTACCGCTTCCATAGGAATTAAGAGCCCAAGTAGCAGCCAGGTGCTGCCAACCAAATGCCCTTGTGTAATTGATCATCAGTAAGTGTAACAACCTCTATTAAAGCAGAAGTTTTTGCAGCTTGCTGGTCTGGATCATTCCAGTGTGGGTTAACATGATGCCAAGAAGCAAACATCCACAAAGACAGTAGAGATACAATTGTTGCTACCCATGCATTTGGGAAAGGTTCTAAGGCCATTTCTAAACTATTAGAAGTTCATCATTTTACAATGGGGAAGATTATTCACAAGCAGAAACCATTAAAGATAGTTGCTAGTTTTCCCAAGAATGGACATCCAATTGATCAAAAGTTAACCCTCTAACATCAGATCAGACCATGCAATGTTGTGGGTTAGAAGCTGCAAACATCCCAAAGAGTTACATCTCAGACTCTTCAGGCCATTTCTAAACTATTAGAAGTTCATCATTTTACAATGGGGAAGATTATTCACAAGTAGAAACCATTAAAGATAGTTGCTAGTTTTCCCAAGAATGGACATCCAAGCAAATTCACCCCAACATCAGATCAGACCATGCAGGAGGAAAAACCCCATGGAGGAGGAGGTTAGTATGGTAGGAGGAGGAGGAGGAGGAGGAGGAGGGGGAGGACTCCCAACCTGAGCCACTGAGCTATCCAGCAGTTCTTTATGTTAAAGTTCATGCCAGTACAATGAGAAAAAGACTGAACAAGTATGGTTTGTTTGGAAGGGTTGCAAAGAGAAAGCATCTCTTCTCTGAAAAGAACATGGCAGCACAGCTTAAGTTTGCAAAGCTGCATCTGGAAAAACCACAAGACTTTAGAAAACAATGTCCTTTGGGCAGATGAGACCAAAGTGTAGCTGTTGAGCTGCAATGCACAAAATCATGTTTGACAAAGAAACAAAAACAGCAGCACAGACACCTCATACCAACTTGTCAAGCACAGATCTGGACACCTTGCAATCATTAAGTTGGCCAAGATCTTATCTGTACACCAAGCTATCCCAGAGTCAAATGTGAGGCCTTATGTCCAACAGCTAAAGCTTGGCCAAAAATTGGGTGTTGCAACAGGACAATGATCCCAAGCACACCAGCAAATCTACAACAGAACAGCTGGAAAAAGAAAAGGCCTTGAAATGGCCCAGTTACAACCGTACAGAGAGTAGTACTGAGGGGTTCATAAAGGGGGCACTTTCCAAATATTTCCTTTGAGCCTCATGTGCCATCTAAAGCAGAAGACCAGAAGAGAGGATCTGCTATTTCAGCAAAGGCTATGGATAGAAATACTCACTAAATTCTTTGTGATCATAATTTAGGATTTCACGACAAAGTGAAATGTCCTACAAGGAAGTTTAGAGACACATACAGATGTCTTCCTTCCAGCCAAATGTAAGACAAATAGCCCCCCCATTCAGAGTGTCTGTAATTGCTACAAAATATAAATGATACAAAAGTGATACAGAATTGGGAGTCCAAAGGGCAGAAATTATCTCTTCCTTTGTTACACTTTCTGGGGATAGTTCTTAAGGAAGGAACGGAGCCAGGAGAAAACAAGGCCACCAATTCCTAATCCCAGGAGCCTCCCAGGAGAATACCATAGACAATGGTATCAAACACCACTGAAAGAGTAAGGAAGACCATCAGGGACATGTTGCCTCCATCTGCCTCCCTCAGAAGGTCCCAGTGTTGTCTCTGTGCCATGACATGGCTTGACACCAGACTGGAATGGATGAAGGACACTCATTTCATCCAGAGTTTCATATTCTTAAATGAAAGGCCAAGTCATCCTAATTGGTACTTCAGATATTTTAGGGTATTAAAGAAGCTGACATAGGGTGTTTATACACAACCCCTAAACTCCGGGGCAAATGGCTCCCAGCTCCGGAGATTAAAAATGTTTACCCACCAGCTCCGGAGTTAACAGGAAATTAAGTGCGACCCCGCCCACTTTAGCGCGTCTCAGCGCAGCTTTCAGGTACCTGCTTTTTGGAGGTGACAAATATTTGATCCGGTGTAAGGATAGTGAGTGCAGGGCTCTCCTGGCTTCTGTTTGTTCTTTTTTTGCGCCCCGCCCCTTTCAGAGATCTGAATGCTGCAGGGAACAAAAAGGAGGTAAACCGGCATTCTTTTCTTTCTTTTTTCTCCCTCCCTCAAGCAGCCAGCAACCAGGAAGTGCGGAGGGGGGTGGGGACAGAGGAAGAGCGAGGAACCCCTAAGATCTCTGGTCCGAATTTAAGTGGCCAGCAGATCTTAGGGGTCGTGTAAAAAGGCCCATAGAAAGGGGGTATTGAAGGAGTCTTCTTTTTGCCATTTGGTTGAGCATGTCTAAAATTGGATCCAACTTATGTACTATAGTACAGTGCATTCTGTTCTCCACATTCCACATGTATTTTGGGTTGTTCATATTCTGCTGTCATGTGATTTTGATCTGTTGATTCTGGGAAATACTTAATAGTCAATTTTTATATTTGAAAACATATGGAAACTTCATAGTAGTTGTACTTTAAAGAGGCTTGTGGCACAATGGTTAAACTGCTGGACTGCAGCTATAACTGTGCTCACGACCTGGAGTTCAATTCCAGATAGCCAGCTCATGGTTGACTCTGCCTTCTGTCCTTCCAAGGGCAGTAAAATAAGTACTGAGCTCGCTTGGGGAGGGGGCAATGTGTAGCCTGCATAAATAAATTGTAAACTGCCATTCTATTCTATTCTATTCTATTCTATTCTATTCTATTCTATTCTATTATCTTGCAGTATTTTTGGTCCCCCACCATTCACCATGCCACTTCAGATCTTGTAGTAGTCATATTATTATGTAAATAAATGGGCAACCAGGAAGCAGACTTGTTAGTACAACAAGGAGTAGTCAACTGAAGTAGACATACTGTAAGTCCTATTCTAGGGCTGAAATAAAGAAGTGGCCTAGACCAACACTGACATGACACATACATCCCAATCTTATCTCCATTAGGCCATTACCCCACGTCCACTTTGTATCACAACAAACTAAAATGTGTAATAACTTTTATTGTGGACATGTGGTTTGGTTGCTGTTCCTGTGTCTCCAAGGACGCACTTTATTGTGAAGTAACTTCTGTGACCCATGGACAGGGTCCGCATCAAAGTGTATTTTATTTTGCTTTCTTGCAGCACTTTAAAAAAATAATAAAACCTGATAAGTAGGTATATGAGTATATCGATTTTCATTTGTCATTTGTCAAACTTCGGATTCTTCTTTTATGGCTTCTTTCCGTGCATAGTGGCTTCTCGTACTGTGAAATTACTGTCACGTGGCTGCTCCAAGTAGTGCCACTAGGTGGCCCTATGGCAACGGAACAGTTATGCTGCAGATTAAACCGCATCCCATGGTGCATTTACTGGTTTAAAAACCTCAACAGAACATCGGCAAGGATTCCAACACCCTGAGGCCAGGTACAAGGAAGATGTGTGGGTCGTGCTTCGGGGGACGTGGTCACTTAAAGCGTGACAGATGTGGGGGAACAATTTTAAGATCCACATCTCAGAGCACTTTCTAGAGCAACAAAGTGGATGTGGGGTAACGGCCTTAGTTTTAAGTGGCCCATAGCTTTTGGCCATTCAAGGGAGACTTAGATGAGAATGAAAAGGTCTTTGCATCAAGCCATGACAACTCACATGATCATTATGGAAGATGTCTGTGGTGGGGGGTGGATTTTCAAAGAAAATCTGCTAGGGTAGAAGCTAGATGCATTTCCTTCTACTGGCAGTTCCTTGAATTGTGCCCCCTTTACACTCATCTGATGCAGTGTTTTTCAACTGCTGTTCCGCGGCACACTTCTGTGCTGTGGGGCCTTGGCTGGTGTGCCGCGGAAAAATTCTTCCCACACCAGCAAGGCAGCGGTTGTGTAGTTCCTCCCCAGGTCTGAGACGCGGTCCTGGGGAGGAGAGCGGACTATCTTTCCCGGCGTGCTTTGCTTTGCGCGCCAAGGAAAGGCTGGCCGTGGGCGGGGAAGGAGAAAAAAAAGGAGGAGGAGGAGGAGGAGGAGTCTGACTGGAGAGTGAGAGAGAGCCGGGAGACCTGCGAGGCCGAACCAGGTAGGAGCGGGCGTGCGCACCCCTCGGCGGCCCTTAATGGTCATTTTTTGGTTGGGGGGAACAAAGTCGGCCGCCAGTGCGCCCTCCAGCCACCTCCACCCAGCACCTGCAGCCGCGGCCGCCCGGGAAGAGGACGCGGGGAAAGAGGGGAAGGGAGGGGAGCGGCGGCAGGCCACCTTTTCCTCCCGCCGGTGCGCCTTCCTGCCTGCCGGCCGCCTCTGGAGCTCTGGCAAGAGGCGAGGGGGGGATTCCCAGCGCGGTCCCCTTGCAGTTTGTGGCTGAGGCAAAGCCGGGCACGCCTTCTCTCTCCCCCCCTCGTGCCGCCGTCGCCGCATAAAAGGAGGAGGAGGGAAAGCCGGATTCCTTCTTGCCACCGCTATCACCACCTTTCCCCACCAGACCCTGAGCCGGGTGGGACGGTGGACTTCAGCTTTCGGGCCGCCCGCTCTGGGGGCAAAGGCTCTTAAATAAAAGCAGTTGGGTGGGTGGGTGGGTGGGGGGGACCCAGGAGTTGGCCGGCAAATAAGCCCATAGAAAGGCACAGACAGGAAGAGAGTTGAAAGCAGAAGGGAGGGCGCGGAAGAATTTGGGGTGGAGCGCAACTTACTCGGGGTGGGAGGGTTGTGCCTGCGGGGGGGAGAATGGGGGGAGGAGGTAGGAGGACGCGTTGAGGCAAAGGGGTGGCTTTCCAGGCACTCGGGAGTTTATTCCCCCTGCCTTCCCCTTCAAAGCAAAACTTCTGCGCCGTAGGACTGGAGCCAGGTGGGGTTGGGCAGTGGGTCGTCTGGTCGCGCCTGCTTGGGAGGGGTGAGCAAGAGTCTGGATTCAGCCCCTCACACCCACCCAAACCACCCTCCCTTCTCCCCACTCCCCGGACTGGCCAGGTCTTCGCCAGCGGCTCCCTTCTTTTCCACCCTCCTCCTCCTCCTCCCTCTCCGCCTTTGCTCAGCGGCTCGGAGAGGGAATGGCAGAAACACGTGAAGGCAAGAAGGAAAACACGCCACGTCGCCAAACAAACCCAGGTGTTCTAGCCGGCGGATGGCGGGCGGGCGGGCAAGGCTGCTAAAGAGGTGAGCGGGGGGGGGAATTCCCAGCGCGGTCCTGCCCAAGCCCCCCGCCCCAGGCCAAGCGGCGCACTGCACACCCTCCCCCCCACGGCCACCTCCACCCACCACCTGCGGCCTCCCGGGAAGAGGACGCGGGGAGGTCGGGAAAAGAGGGGAGGGGAGGGGCGGCAGGCTGCCGCCGCAGATGCTGGCGTTCCTCCCGGTGGGGCGGCGTTGCTCAGGCACCCTGGCCCTCAGTCGGGCGAGGCTGCTGCTGCTGCTTTTGCTGCTGCTGCTGCCGGGGCAGCCCGGGTGGCGAGCGATGCTGCTCCTGCCGCCGCGGCTCAACCGAAGGTGAAGGATGACTCTGGGTGCCACATGGTCCTAGTGCCCCGGGTCTCCTCGCCCCCGCCCCCACCCCTGCCCCCCAAGCCGCAGAACCGGAGGCCTGGCTGGGAACGAGGCGGAGGCTCTTCACCCATTCAGAGGGCGAAGCTCCCGCTCCACCTGCGAAATTCCCCTCCACAGGATGTCGCCGGCCGCCCGGGTAAGAGCAGCGCCGGGGCGGCTGGCTGGCGGGGTCCGGCCATCCCCTCCGCCCCGAGCCCCTCGGAACAAAGCCGGCGGCTGCTGCGCCCTCCTGCTGTCTGGCTGCCTCCAGAGCTCTGGCAGGAGGCGAGCAGGGGGGATTCCGGCCATGGTCCCGCCCCAGGCCAAGCAGCGCACCCCACTCCCTCCCCCCACCCCCGCGGCCACCTCCGCCCGACCACCTGCGGCCGCCCGGGGAAAGAGGGAAGGAGGGAGGGAAGAGGAGGGGCGGCAGACACGGAGGGGGGGTGAGCCGGGGAGGGGCACCCTTACCTGGCACCTGCACAGGGTCCGCCCCCCGCCCCCCATCGCCCAAAAAAACCTAACACCGCATTGGAACGGATTAAATACAGTTTCAATGCATTCCTATGCATTTTTTAACATTTTCTAATGGTGGTGTGCCTCGTGATTTTTTTCATGAAACAAGTGTGCCTTGGCCCAAAAAAGGTTGAAAAACACTGATCTAATGTATGTATTAATGCATGTTTATGTACAGTACAGCTGACCCTGTACTGGCTTCCCATTAGAAAAGTGCAACCCTTGTGTCAGGATTCAGTAGTGGTTCTACTACTGGGTTGGGGAAAATCTTAGCTCCCTTCAGTACATATATGTACCCAGTAGCAAATCCCATTCCTTCCTTCGTTAATGCTTTCACAATTCAGATATTTCCCCCCTCAAACTGCTACGTTTTATATATATAGCTAAATGTATTTTTAAAAGAAGAAAAGGAATATAAACAATATGTAGTGACTCTTGACACTCCATTGCTTTCTTAAATGAGAATAATAAAAATTTGCAAATGAACAAAAGAGTGGGAGGAAGCTATCTGATTTACAATGTTTTTGAGATAAAGAACACTATAAAAAAAGATCAATGTGAATAATAAAGCATTGTTAACTGAGTCATGACATTTCTATTCTCAGGAAAATTTTGAAGAGTAGAACTCTGCAAATGAGCACCTTGTGCCATTTTCAAAGTGGGAGGAAGACATATAATTATAATTTCTGAAGTGATGAGAATTTTATTTAAATTGCAGAGGAAAAATTATTGAAAAACATATCGACATATCAATAGTACACAAATTGCTTTAATTTTATTAAACTGGCTGTGGGAGAGAGAAAATCTTTTCATGACTTCCTCTAGCTGCCCTCCCAACCCTATTTCCCTCCCCTTTTCAGCTTGTATAGGATGTCTGGCTACAAAATGTCTTCCAAGAAACATGTTTCTTTATTTAAAAATGGAGGGGTAGGGAAAGGGGAGGAGATGAGATGAAACAGCTCCAAATGTCAACTCTATCGTATATTTATTCTAATAGCTCCAGTAGCCAAGTCCTATTAAAAAGATTTATGTTTTCCAAATAGTTTTTAACCTCCCATATTTCAAATGTCTATATTCAATGTCTTTTCATGTCACAGTTTAGAATGTGTAAATTAACATAACTTATTTTAATTAAACATACAGAAGAAAAAATATTCTTAAAAAAAGATTATACATTAGGCACCTGTCGTACAGCCTCTCTGGTTTCTGTATTTCATGAGGCTTTGTCAGTAACAAAAAAGGCAATTCTGTTTGTAATTAGGGCAGTCACGTAGATAAGGATTCATAAAGAAAGGGAAATACATGCTCTTGATATTATTGGTTCTAATTTTTCCTGCCTTAAAACAAATATGGATACTTTTCTCATCAAGTATGTGGAACTTCTTGCTACTGTATCTCATGGTCCTTATCACTCATTCACATGTCTTCTGACCAATATTTCAAACAAAGATGGACAAACGTTTTGCCCCCATTCCTGCTATGGGCTCTACTCCCTACCCCCAGAAATTACTGCTCAGTTAAAAAATGCAAGCAGGAAGTGCTGAATCAATACCTCCAGTTCTTTTTGTCTTTCTCAGTATGAGGACATTAGAAGATTCTCTCCAAGGCCTTGGATGGAAAAACTGCTACTTAGCAGAAATAGGATTTTTAAAAAGAAATTTGCCATTTTAATTTTTTTAAAGGGATAGGGCCTAGAAAAAACATTAGACAATTTGGTACAAAGGGTTAGGATTATAAATCTTTAAATATTAATCTTATTACTGAAATCAATTATACCTGGAAGTTCCTTTCTCAGCATTGTGATGGGTTGGGGATGGTTAGCGGGAAAGATCTGTCAGCTTGAGGCAACTATGTGGTAATATGCTGGCTAAGTCACTCTGTTTCACAGGTGATTGATAAAGAGAAAGAGATGTTAGTCTATGGAACTCCTTGCCTTAGGATGTGGTCATGGCATCTTGCCTAAATGCCTTTAAAAAGGGGATTGGGTAGATTTCTGGAGGAAAAGTCCATCACAGGTTACAAGCTGAGATGGGGACATGTGTTAGAGCCCCATGGCACAGTGGTTAAATGCCTGTACTGCAGGTAAAACTGTGCGCACGACCCGGGGTTCAATCCCAGGTAGCAGGCTCAAGGTTGACTCAGCCTTCCGTCCTTCCAAGGTCGGTAAAATGAGTACCCAGCTTGCTGGGGGGAGGGGGAAATGTGTACTCTGAATACTGTAATTAAAATTGTAAACCACCCAGAGACTACTTGAAGTGGTATGGGGCGGTATATAAGCAGAACACTTTATCTTCAGGCTTTAAAGGAGGGCACCTCAAAATGCTAGATGAGGGGAGTGATACCAGGAGACAGGTATCTAGTTATCTCATGTGCTTCCAGAGGCATCTGGTAGGGGCACTGTGAAATACAGGAAACTGAACTAGATGTGCCCTTGGCCTGATCCAGTAGGGCTCTTCTTACCTTCTTATAAAGCACACTGCTTATATACCATCCCATAGCACTTAAAACACTTGCTGGGTGGTTGATTCAGACTACACATTAACCCACCCACCCCCGGTGCAGCAAGCTGGGTACTCATTTTACCAACCTCGGAAGGATCGATGGCTGAGTGAACCTTAAGTCTGCTACGTTTTATTTTTATTTATTTATTTATTTTTACAGCTTATATGCTGCCCACTACCCAAAGGCCTCTGGGCGGCTTACAATCAATGATTAAAACAATAAAACATCACATATCAATAAATAATGAAAACAATGATAAAAAAAACTTATACTAAAATCATTACGCTAAAATTGCCATCAAAGGACCCACAGTCTATGTTATGTCAGTTAAAAAACTTATGGAACAGGAAGGTTCTTCTTCGTGGTCTTCTGTGATTGCACACAATGGGTTAACGTGTGCCAGCACGGTAGACCTCGGAATCTTCTAGAAAGTTATAACCAGTAAAGGACCTCCCACCCTATAAAGGCAGGCTCCGCCCTCCTCCTACCTCAGTTCCTTCTTTTCCGCCGCTTCGGTAGCACCTCTTGTCTTCTCCTCGTGAGTCTGGAAAAAAAAACGGACTTTCGCAATTTTATTCTTCTTATTTTTATTACTTTTATTGTTCAGAAGGAACCTCCCCCCTTTTTTGTGTTTATTTCCCCCACCCGTCCCCCCACCCGTACCCCCTCAGGGGGACGGAGTTCTCTTCCCACCAAAAATTATATGGCCTTTGCCGCGCCTTTTAAGCGCTGCGGCTCTTGTGGGAACAAGATAGCCATTTCCGACGGACATTCCCTCTGCCTCTTCTGTTTGGGAGAGGGACATCTACAGTCAACTTGTACCCATTGTAGAAATTTTACTAAGGTCACCCTCCGTTCCCGCCTTAAACGGCTCAAATATCACCTCTGGGAACTATCTTTAACCCCAGAAATGGCTTCCTCCTCGGCGACCGCCAATCTCCCGCCGCACTCGGCTGCCACAACCCAACCCTCCACTTCTACCGGAGATCGGCCGGCAGCGCCAAGAGCCAAGTCCCGTTCCTCCGCAAAATCTAAATCGTCAACGGTGGACAAACAAGCACGCAAGCCAGCGGCTAGAGCCAGCCCCCCGCCACCTCAGCTTGAAGCCGTCCCGAGACCTCCTGAGACAACGGAGGCTGAGCAGGACATACCAGAGAGGGACGCCGCTCCCCCGAGGAGCCCTGGCTCGCTCGTCTGGGGAGACCATTCTTCGGAGCTGCCGCCGCTTATGCAAGGAGCTAACGCCCTGCCAGGCGATCGCAGGAGCACCTCCCTGGCGTCATCTTTCCCGGCGGCTCAACTGCGGCGTACCACCCCGCCCGATTTACAACGGCGACGGCGGCGCTCCTCCAGCGCTCTCTCCACCTCGCGCTCGCTGCACCGCGCCATCAGAGGGGACGGAGGAGATTACTCCCCTATGTCGAAGCATTCTAGCAACGACCGACGACGTTGCCGCTCACAACGCTCCGCCTCTCACTCTCGGCGTCGCTCTCGCTCCCGCCACCTCCCATCCACCAGAGGGCGCAGCCGGCGCATTTCCACCTCCTCTGACAGATCCCACGCTCCTTCCCGCTGCCGCGAGCGCGCCGCCCGATCGTCGGCTCGCCATTCCCGCCGACCTCACTATGATTCCTCTTCGTTTTCGGATGACAGCGCTCTCCATCGACGAGGAAGGTGGCGCCGTTATTACAGGGACTCTCTTGCCTCAGTCAATGATATCCCGCATGACAGGGGATATCTCTTTGAACATCCACCATGGGTATACTTACCCCCGGAATATATGGGCTATCCACCCCGCCCATCTAAACGTCGACATCGCTCTCCACCCTCTGATGCCTCCCGCGGCTCCGTGCACTCTGCTTCCCCTCCACGACGTCATCCTAGGCTCTCGAGTGTGGTTGAGCCTCCCGTGGACAAACATCAGGAACCTGACAGGCAACGCTCTCTTCCTATACCTAGCACGTCAGCTGTGCTTTCCACTCAGCGACAGGCTAATTCTGATGCCGCCCATGCCACACCACTTGACCAGCCAGGCCACCCGACCCAGCAGCCCATTGCAACGGCTCCCAGACCTGCAACACGGTCTCAGCATGCCTTACCATCTGACTACAATACAGACTCTGCCTCACAGGATGCTGACCCTTCATATTCTCCTTCTGAGGAGGTTGTGGACTCTGACTCTTTTGACTCTCAATCTACCTGTTCGGAGGCCTCTCAGGTTCACTCCCCTACTCCGAATTCCAACGTGGGCGATGACCATGCCCCCTCTCCATCTGAGGATTACAAATCCTATTCCCTGATGATCACAAAAATCGCAAAGGCACTTAACCTAGCAGTAGTGCAGCCTCCTCTCGACGACGATGATCAGGTCTTTGATGACATATCCCTTGACCAAGCCCCTCCCTGCAGGCTGGCATTTATTAAACCCATGTTACGTTTGGTCAAGGAATCCTGGGAGAAACCGTCATCTTCCTACCAGATGCCCTGCAGAGTGGAAAATTTATATAAAACGCATGGCGAGCACACCTCCTTTTTGCAAAAGCACCCACTTCCTAATTCCTTTATTGTGAACTCTACCCAAAACAGATCACGCTCTCGCTCATCTGCAGCACCTTCCAACAAGGAAGGCCGGAAGTTGGACATGTTGGGTCGACGCCTTTATTCCTTGTCCTCCTTCATCATTAGGGTAGCAAACTACTCGGCTGCTATGGGAGCTTACCTTCGTAACCTTTGGAACAACATGCAACCTCTCCTAAATCTCCTCCCAGAGGATCATCGAACCAGGGCTTTGACATCCTATCAAGATGTGATGGCTTTGGCGAAACACCAGCGACTAGCGGCTAGACACACAATAGATGCCGCGTCCAAGCAACTGGCCACGGTGATAGTCCTCCGCCGACATCCTTGGCTACGTTCCACCACAGTGCCTGATGATTCTCGGGCTCGCATTGAGGATCTGCCATTCGATGGCAAGGGACTCTTTGACCCCCAAACTGACGACATTCTAGATAAACTGAATAAACTGAGCAAGACCTCCAGGTCCTATTCCTACCAGAATACCTACAGGTCTTACCGCCGCCCTTGGAGACGCCCACCTTTTTACCAAAGATACCTGCAGGACAGACAACGGATCCAATCCAACACCGGCTCTTCTAACCGCAGTAATGCTGGCAGGGCACGTAATCGCCCCTCTCAACGCAGACCGGATAGGAGGAATAGGCAGAATTTTTGACGTCTCTCCAATTCCAGCTTGCCACTCTCTACCCGACCACCCCATAACCCGTCTGGCACCCCATCTTTTTTCTTGGACAGCCATCACTACAGACCGATGGGTACTCAACACCATTACCTTCAGCTACTTCATCGAGTTCCAACATTTACCTCCCATGGGCCATATTTGTACCACCGCTCCATCTCAGGCCCTCCGCGAAGAAGTACGCTCCCTGCTGGCAAAGCAGGCAATCGAGAAAGTAGATATGGCAGACCTCCACCGGGGATTCTACTCCCGCTACTTTGCTGTCCCAAAGAGAGATGGGGGCCTTCGTCCCATTTTGGATCTCAGAGCTTTAAACGTCTTCCTCATAAGAAAACGTTTCCGCATGGCGTCTTTAGATACCATCATTCCCCTGTTAAAAAGAGGTGATTGGTTCGTCGTGATCGACCTCAAGGACGCATATTTCCATGTCTCTATAGCTCCTACCCATCGTCGTTACCTCCGTTTTTTGTTGGACGGTACCATTTACCAATTCAGGTCCCTTCCCTTCGGCCTTGCCTCTGCTCCGAGGGTATTTACAAAGACTATGGCTCCAGTTATTGCACACTTGAGGCTCCAAGGGGTCACCATTTTTCCCTACCTCGACGATTGGTTACTGGTTTCGCCGAACTACCGCCGTTCGATCCAAGATGCCCGCCTCACCCTCTCCCTGTTGGCAAGTCTGGGTCTACAAGTAAACTTAAAGAAATCGTCTCTTACCCCTTCCCAAAGAATGCCATATATTGGGGCCCTTCTGGACTCCTTAGCAGCTCGTGCTTTTCTGTCTGCAGACAGACAAACAAAAATTGTTGCCGCTGTTCTTCACGTTCAAAATTGTTCAAGAGTTTCTGCAAAGTTTGTTCAACAACTGTTAGGCCTTATGGCTTCTACGACCTCCACCGTACAATATGCCCGTCTCCGCCTGAGACCTCTTCAATCCTGGTACCTCTCTGTCTTCAACCCCATCACAGACGACCCAGGGACTATGCTCCAAGTTCCAGAAGCTATTCTCCAGGACTTGTCATGGTGGGTAGACCAGGAAAATCTATCCACAGGAATTCCCTTCACTCCTCCTCGTCTAGAAAAGCAGGTCACCACCGACGCCAGCCCAACCGGCTGGGGCGGTCACTGCGACAACACACCGGTACACGGTTTGTGGACGCCCCATCAAAGGACCCTACATATCAACCAGTTGGAGCTATTGGCAGTCATTTACGCCGTAAAAGCGTTTCTACCACTCATACAAGGAAAGACTATACAACTTGTAACAGACAACATGACAGTAATGTATTATATAAACAAACAGGGAGGCACTCATTCTCCTCCTCTGCTGGACCTTACCTTACACCTCTGGAATTGGTGCATCCGTCATCACATCACTCCAGTCGCCATCCACGTCTCCACCAGGGAGAACGAGTTAGCGGATTCCCTCAGCAGGCAAGTTCACGACACACACGAATGGTCTCTACACCCCGAGATCTTCACACAACTCACGGAACTATGGGGAGCACCGCAGATAGACGTGTTTGCATCCAGACAAAACACCAAATGCCCCAACTTCTGCACCAGAGCAGGCAGGGACCCGAGGTCTCTGGGCGATGCCTTCATGATCCCATGGACGCCGGATCTTCTCTACTTCTTCCCGCCCATCCCTCTCCTCCAGAGGACGATCATCAAAATCAGAGAAGAGTCAGCAAATGCCATTCTGATCGCCCCATGGTGGCCACGTCAGGTCTGGTTCCCGACTCTGAAGGCGATGACCTCAGAATACATCCGCCTCCCTCTCCGGGCCGACCTGCTATCCCAGGACAATTTCAAAATTCTACACCCTCAGCTAGACAACTTACACCTCACGGCATGGAGAATTTTCCCTCCGTTGAGGAGATAATCCATTCGTCTAAGAAGCTTTCAACCAGGACACTCTACCACTATAAATTTAAAGTGTTTACGTCTTATGCAGCCGCTCAAGGTCTACACCCTTTACCTACTTCTGTGGACTTACTCCTTAAATTTCTTCGTCACCTTGCTGCTCTTGGCCGCTCCATCTCCACCCTAAAGGTATACATTGCCGCTATTGTGGCCTACCAACCACCTTCCTCTGACGCCCAGCACCTCTTCAAACACCCTACGGTTAAGGACTTTTTAAAAGGCTTACGTAACATCGCTCCACGGCCTCCACCGCTGACACCGCAGTGGTCTCTTTCCTTAGTTCTCCGTCAGCTCACTAAGCCGCCTTTTGAGCCCTTGGCTAAAGCTTCTGACCAATTGCTTACTTATAAAGCCATTTTCCTTGTTGCTATTACATCTGCCAGAAGGGCGGGAGAGCTCGCCGCCCTACGCATGGACGCCCCCTTTTTACAATTTCACCCCAACAAGGTGACTTTATTTCCAGATATTTCCTTTTACCTAAGGTTGTTACACAATTTCATCTCTCTCAGCCCATTCATTTGCCTACATTTTTTCCTAATCCTTCAACGGACTTGGAGCGTTCATTGCACTCTCTTGATGTCAAGAGAGTCCTCTCATTCTACCTGGACCGTACCTCCACGTACAGGACTTCTACACGCCTCTTCACGTGTTATTATGGGCAGAAACGGGGCCAATCCATGTCTCCACAGAGCATTTCTGGGTCCATTGTCCAGCTCATCACCTTGGCCTACCAACTCGCCCAGGTGCCTCTACCGTCTGGAGTTCGAGCCCACTCGACCAGAGCCTTATCTACATCCACCGCCTTTCTGAAGGGTGTTTCCATTCCGGACATTTGCAGGGCGGCTACGTGGTCCTCATCTGTGACCTTCGCCTCTCATTACCGGCTGGATACCAGGGCGCGTGCTGAAACATCGTTTGGGCACTCTGTGTTGTCTGCAGTCCTGCCGTGACGACCCACCTCCGGTAAGTGCAGCTTGCTAAACACCCATTGTGTGCAATCACAGAAGACCACGAAGAAGAAAAAGAGGTTACTTACCTGTAACTCTGGTTCTTCGAGTGGTCATTCTGTGATTCCACACAAACCCGCCCTCCTTCCCCTCTCCGTCACGTCATTGCTGTCTACATCATTCTGTTCTTATTCTGGACAGCGGCGTAAAAGTGTACGGAACTGAGGTAGGAGGAGGGCGGAGCCTGCCTTTATAGGGTGGGAGGTCCTTTACTGGTTATAACTTTCTAGAAGATTCCGAGGTCTACCGTGCTGGCACACGTTAACCCATTGTGTGGAATCACAGAGTGACCACTCGAAGAACCAGAGTTACAGGTAAGTAACCTCTTTTTTTTACCTGGCACCGAAATGTCATCAGTGTTGGCACCAGGCGGATCTCACTTGTGAGGGCATTCCATAGCTTGGGGGCAGCTGCCGAGAAGGCCCTATGTCTACAAGCCATCCCTCTCACCTCCTTGAGGGATGGCTCTTTCAAGAGGGCCCCCTGGCTCGATATTAATTTCCGGGTAGGTTCATATGGAATTGAACATGGAATCATACATGGAATTGAACCCCATGTTATGAGCATAGCGTTGGCTGCACTATAGCAGTTTTCTGCTGTCTTGTTTTTAATTGTAAAACGCCCAGAGTTCCGTCTGGAAGATGGGCGGTATAAAAATATAACAAATAAAATAATATAATAAATTACAAGGCTTATGTTCTTAAATATAATACTGGGCTGACTTGCTCTGAAGTAAGTACTTTATTTTGTGGAACAAGGGTTATGATCAGATATCCACTAAACAACCTTTCCATGAGCAAAGAAGAAAGAAAGAAAGAAGGAAAGAAAGAAGGAAAGAAAGAAGGAAGGAAGGAAGGAAAGAAAGAAAGAAAGAAAGAGCCAACTACTGGTCCAGAAAGACCTGACAAAATGCCTGTCCAGACATAGGATATTGGAGTAGTCTGGTTTGCACTTAAAAAGTTCTTAACTTCAGTACAATCTATTTTACCTCACACTTAAAACGATCCTTTCATTCACACTGGAGATGTTTTTTCTTCCATGAGAATGGTCCCCTTACTTGTGAGTAGATCCCTCCGGTTTACTCACAAGTAAGGTTTACCAGCTAAGTCATGTATAAGTAGGAAAGAGCAATGGCGGGACAAGATCACAACAGCTTTACGGGCATGAGGTAACATTGGGGTGAAAATTGAGGAAAAAGAAGGAGGGGCAACCATCATTTCTCCTCAACCAGAACTCTGCAAGGACTGCACTGCCTTGTGGGTGAGGAGACCCTGGAGTCAACTAGTCCCATTTTCTGTCTTTTTTTGTGCTCAGCCAGCACCTTTTTTGTTAAATAAAGTGACATATCAGAACAGCAAAGCTTCAACCTAGCATGGAAACAGAATTTTCCTTAATCAGTTAGGGAAACATTTTGAAAACTGAAGATGAAAATAGAGGAGGGGGCTTCTCCAGTCTCCCCTTTAATGACATAACCCACCTATTATGTCACAGGATTCTCCCCTCAGTTAATGTTGCCCATTTGGATGTCAAGTAACCATCCCTATGATAATTAGGAGCATGCTGGATCACTATGAATTTATTTATTATTTATTTACTTAAAATATTTTTACCCTGCCTTTTGTCTTAAAAGGAACCAAGGTGGCGTTTCACAGGAGACATTTCCCAGTGCCAGAAAGGAGCAAGATAAGTCTAGAAAGAAGCAAGATAAAGGACTCTAATTCAAAATATGTGGACACCATAATTTGGTACATCCTAACCATGTGAACACTGATCCACTTAGAAATCTATATACCCATCTGGATGGGTTGGGCTGGTTCACAATTTTTGTGTTCTGATTGGTTTAGTTTGCAGTGGACCTTGCTGCAAGCAGTTCAGAATACTAGCAATATGTCTGTCTGATGGCATCCAAAGTTTACACTGAATTGGCTTTTTTAAGTGAGACAGAAGGTGTTTACATAATAAGAGGTGGCAAATGTTGCCTTTATTTAGGCCCCGGTCTCACTACCCTTATCTGTGCATCTTAAATTGATGCATACTATTTTTGGGGACGGTCACATGACGTTTGATGCGCAGTTAACGCCCCGACGACAGGGGAGTATTTTACTTCTCTGCGTCCGTTCTTGCTTACTGTGCATCTTTTCCCTGTTTTTTCCCTTGTGGTGAATACCTGCGTTGCAGACAGGTAGCAATTTTTATTCTTAAAACTGATTGTAATTGCCGGCAGAAAGCCAGTAAAAATTGTGCTGGCATGCCTTTATGCCACCAATTCAGTAGCATAAACGATTAGCAAGGCAGAACTACAGGAAGTGGCAGAAAGGGGGGTACGAATCTAATTGGTGCGAATTTTCTGGGGTCACGAGGCGTTAAAAAGTGTGCATCAATAAGTATTTTAACACAACCCCTAGCAGTGGTACAAAATGCTGCTGTTGAAGTGCGCTTCCGGGGACGTGGTTGGCCGGGGTACCAAAATACTGCTCTTTGGAGTGAAGGCACGATCTTTTGATGCACATTCTTTTGCAGCAAAATCATCATGAGACCAGGCCCTTAGGGCCAGACAGAGCAAAAGAAAACTAAAGCCTTATATACACTTTACTCACAAGAAAATCCTCTGCCTTTGAGAGTAGGTGGGGGGGGGAATTGGACTGTGGCTACAGGGATCCATAATCTTGTGTGGGCTCCTGAGAAGTAAGCCCTACTAAGAGCAGGGGAATTACGTTTTTGGAGCCATCCTGCAGTGACAACTTTGCTTCCTCATTGTTCTTATATGCCATCAAGTTGTTTCTCACTACCAATGACCTTATGAATTTGATCTCCAGAAGCCTGTATAGTCAACAGGCCTGCTCAACCCTTGCACACTCAAGATTGTCAGTTCCTTTTTTGATTCAATCCATCTCTTATTTGTGTGGGAAGAATAGATCTCTTGCATACAGTAACACTGGATGTCAGTGGAAATGACAACATGATTGTCATTTTCCACTAAAGTTGATTGGTAACATTCTTTTCCTAATTCTGATAGTTGAGGTAAGCCCCCCACCTCTTCCCATTTGTGTTTTGCTCCCATGGTTTTGTGTATGCCTTCTCTTCTTTCTCTGGTAATCCTCTAAGCAGCACGCTTGCAGGGTTTCCTGCATGCTGGAATATCAATTTCTACTTTTTTATTATTATGACTAGAGAAAGGCACAAATTTAAAAATGAATTTCAAAATTCATTTAAAAATTGCTAATTCATCAATTCATATTTGTATGACTCAGTAACTCCCAACAAATATGAATTGATGAATGTAGCCCATTTTTGATACATCAATTGGTTGGGATATGAAACAGCCCCTCAGGCACCTAAAGATACCAGAATTGAAGGGAATCTTTCCCTGACTTTCCACTACAATCCATTGACACTTAGATGGTTACTTCACTTCCCTCTCATCGCGGTTTGTCATCCCGCTTGGGACCAGTACAAGAAAATGCTACCCCACGTCCATTGTGTGACGACGGGAGTTTGTCCCAACCACACCCCCTGAACTGGGATTTAAGCATGATGGGCCATACCTCTCCCTGACCTTGGGAATTCTCTTGTCTTGGTTCTTGTTTCGAGACGAGAGCCTGTGAAGTAAGGCTCGTCACACAATGTGCACATTCTCCATCTAATGGCAGGAGTGTGAAGTTGCTTTCTCCAGTACAATCCCAATGGTGTAAACAATGCATTGTAGAGACGGAAGAAGGCATAAAACCTCGAACTTTGCTGCTTAACGCATGAAAGGCAAAGTTACGGAGAATCAAAATATCAAAAAACGGAAGGTTGGATCAAAAAAAGGGGGAAAACAAAGGCAGGGAAGTACAGATGTTGTCATAAAACAAGGACATGAAGTAGCAGTCATCACAATACCATCAATCACACCCGTGTGTAAACGGAAACAGGGACAGAACTGGGACAAGACCATGTGACCGCGAACGATGTTATCACGAAACGAACGTAATCTCGGAACAAGGAAGGATGTGAAGTAGCCATCTTAGTGAAGACTGAGTTTCTCCAAGCCAGTTGCTAAAGGACACTTTCGGGGGGGGGGGCTTTATGTGTGCATTACTCAGATCTATGAACTAGAGATGGGCACGGAACGAACATTTTTTCATTTCCGTTACCGTTTGTCGTTTCCGTTATGTAACAAAATGACAAACGAAAATTGTGATGAAAATGAAACGAAACGAACAGAACCACAAAAATTGTGGTCGTTACGTTTCGTTTCCATTAATGGCAACACGCAATGAAATGAGCTGTTTTAAATGTTAAAAAACGCCCTGGACATCCGTAAAAACGCAGCGATAATTATTTATATTGTCTGATAATACCTACCAGGGGGGTTGGGGTCCTTAAAATGTTTGTTTTTGTCTCCTCCCATCACGATGTATTTTTCTTTTCCCTTTAAAATGGATGTCGCCACTAGCCACAAAATGGAGGCAAGCCATGTAATGTGGGATCATGTTCAACCAATAGTGTGCCCAGGTTTCAGACTGGGCGGGCAGGTCTGGCAGCCACAGAGGGCATAAAACTGTCTGGCAGCCCCCGTCCTCCTTGCAGTCTCTGGTGGGAGTTAGGGTGGCATTGCTGTCTCTGCGACTCTAGCTTCAGTCCTGCAGCCTCCCTGTGTGCGTGCGTGCTGCGTACCTCTTGGTGAGTACCCTCCCCTGCCCCACAGTGCAGTCACTCTGCGGCTGCCTTGCACCCTGGGCAACACCCGCCACTGCCTTTGTAGCCTCCCTGCATACCTAGTCTATACTGTGTCTCTGCCAGCATCCATTTTTTTAAAGTGTTTTCCCTCTGGTCTGGGGCGTTGGGGGATGCCTGCACACAGAAATGCTTTAAAAATCGCGCAAAAGCAGGTAGAAACGACAAATGAAAAAACAAAAAACAGTAACAAAATTTTTCAAAAAATTCCCGACAAATGGAAACAAACCGAAACAGACCTCTCAACGACAAACAAAAAACCGAAACGCCATTTTTTTTGTTTCGTGCCCATCTCTACTATGAACCAATCTTCACCAATTTTTGAGAGAAAGTAGAGGAAAAGCTTCTCTACAACTCTGGTTCTAGGTTAAGTGCTTGGGATGCCATTTCTAGGGGGTACTTTGGGGGTACATAATGCAGACATCCAGAACCCAAACTTTACCAAACTTGCATCACTTGTAGGAGGGACTCAGGGAAGCTTCCTTGGGTTATCTTTTATAGGGTTTCAAAAATGAGTTTTGACAAACTGATTTGTCAATTCATGAAAAAAATCATTATTAGTGACTAATTGAATCACTAATTGAAATGAATCATTTTCTGAATTCATATCCACCTCTACTTCTGACTGTAACTGCAGATGATACCTATAAGTAAAGGTACCTTTTCAACTTTAATTACTACTAGAGTAATTTTACCATAAAAAGTGCTAATCTGGGTGTAAAACAGGGCTTTATATCCTGCTAATGAAAAGGAATTACCAAATTTCTACTAACTTCATTTTAAAAACCAAATTTCCTCAATAATTTGGTCTTGCTCTTTTCCTGTTGCCATCAACTTTCCCAAGCATTATTGCCTTTTCCTGTGACTTGTGTTTTCTTGTGATGTAATCAAAATATGATAGCCTGAATTCAGTCAGAGTACAAATTATGCTTTTTGTTTCTCAAAATTTGACTTAGTAAAAGGTGGTATTTCATTCTTCCTAATAAGATGATCATCCCAGTATTGCAGTGTTTGTTTCCTATTATGCAAGCATGATTACCTATATACATTTTTTGTAGACCTGTGTCCCTAAAAAGAATGTAACTTAACATTCAACCTTGTTTAACATCAACCCTTTAGAGACCTCCTCCTAACATACTTTTTGATGCCTCTGTATTTATAATCTTTTGTGTCATATACAATGGTTTTCAATAAGGCAGATTCACATACATGGCAAGCAGAGATACTGTTTTCAAAACTATAGAATTGAAAATGACCAAAAAATAGTTAAAGACCATCTCATGTTAGCTTACACATCAGAAAGCCAGAAAATTGGAAGGTAAGGCCAATAACAGTGGTACCTTGCAAGATGAATCCTTTGTAAGACGAATTCTTCATAAGACAAATGAAATTTCCAGGAATAGGCATTTTTGCAAGATAATAATAATACCTTTATTGTCAATGTACAACATGTGCACAATGAAATTAGCTGAGTCTCCCATGCCCACCCCCACCACCATCCCGCCCCCATCTCACTGGCCTACCAGATGTCTTGTGAAAAATTCATCTTACAAGGCAGGCTTTTGAATTTTGTACACCCACAACCCAAGGGGTTTATGGGTGCATGAAATTCAAAAGCCTGGTCTTCCATCCTGGCTTTCCTGATCATGTAGCACCCGATCTCTGGGTGCTACATGTTCGGAAAAGCTAGGATCAAAGCCGCTGCCACCACCCCTTCACCTGGCTCTGTGCACAGAGCCCTTTAAATGGCTCTGTGCACAGAGTTGGGTGAAGAGAGGTGCTGGCAGCAGCTTGTGGGCTCGATCTTAGCCCCAGTTTATTCCACAACCCTAGCTGCAGAGTAAACTGGGGCTAAGATCGAGCCCATAATATCCTCTGGAACAGATGAATGGGTTTTCCATGCATTCTTATGGGAAACTGTGCCTCCTAGGACTAATTTTTCATAAAACAAATGGACCTGTGGAATGAATTAAATTCATCTTAGGAGGCACCACTGCACTTGAAGACCTATATCCTAGATCCAGAATGATGTTAAATTAATACACTGCTACATAAAATAAATGTTAGTGTGACAAACCTAATTGGTCACCTGAATATGAATTCAAGAACAGAATTAAAAATCACTTCTGATTACATATTTTTAAAGGTCAAACCACCTGCTTTTCTCGACTACTCCAATAGTGAGTCAAATAAAGTATAACTTGAATTACTCATACATCATCATAAATCAAAAGAGAAGAGGTTTGTGTGGTTTTATGATGTCATCAACAATCTATTGTTTATTTATAGCCTCATGTACAGTTCCCTGCTCCTAAAATAAACCTTTTACAGACCTCCTCCTAACATACTTATTTATGCCTCCATCTAGGAAATGGAAATGTTGTGAGAGTATGAAATCAGGTCATTTTTTGTTAAGTTTCAATTATAACCATAGAATCTTTGTTTCAATGCTCTTGTTCATTTTTGCAGCTGCTGTTCTTTAATCTCCGGACTAAATCTGATAGATATGTTTCAGATCCACACTGCTAACTCAGCCTGAAAGCCAGTTCTAAATCACAACTTGAGTAAGCTCATTGAATCAGTGGGGATTTTGTGAGTGAAATCCTCTCTAAGTTCCACTGATTCAATGAACCTATTCTAGTTCTAGTTTATCACTAGATTTCAGCCATTCCATTGTTCTTTATAAACAAATGTTCTAAAAACATGGAATAAAACAATGTTTCCATCTGGATTTTAATTATAAATATAAAAGAAATACAGAAAGATAAGGAAAAGAAGGGGAAAATAAAAGTTGTCACAGGGGTGACACTATCTAAGATAATTATATGTAATATAATCTGATCGTGCATCTTTTTTAAAAAAAAGTGCTTGATGCTACTGTTTGCGACTTAACAGTTTTCTAGACATGTGCTCCAATACAACAAGACACATCTACATGTGTAAGTGCAAATAACAATAGGTGAAAAAAAGAACTCGGGTTCCAGGAGAATACGAAATGTTCTTGCCACTAAGTGATATATTGTTTGCCACCAGGTAATGTATTAGATCACACATGGTCAACATCCCTCCCCTAAACATTGAGAGGAAACCTGTGGTTGTCCCAGTGCTGTTGTGTTCCAGTTCTCAACTATCCGGCCAGCATGACCAGTGATCAAGGATAATAATATAGAATATAATAGTACAGTAATACCTCGGATAAAGAATGCCTCGGATAACAAATTTTTTGGATAACAAATGGAAGTTTCTGGGTATAGGGCTGCCTCGGATAGCAAATGTTCCCTATGGGCTGCCTCAGATAACAAATGTTTCATAATGCCTTGCAGAAAATGTGTATCCTGCATGCATTGCAGGATGCATAGTTTGTGGAGGAGTGGAAGGAGTTAGAGCATTTTTTCATGGTGGTTTGGAGCCATTCTGGACATTTTTGCTGGGGGATCTGGACCTTTCAAACTTGGTAAGATAGGGAACTAACTTTTATTAATCTTTGCACTGCTTTTCTTTGCATTTTTGGCTGGAAGAGGCTGAGGTAGTCTTGCTGGTTTCATTTCTCCATGTTTGCAGTTTTTTTTTCATTGCTCTGCAGGCAAAATGGGCTGGATTTTTCTTCGTGCTTATGTTTGTTTGTTTGCATTTTTCTCCACTGCACTTTGGGTGGGAACAGGCTGGGGTAGTCTTGCTGGTTTCTCTTGTCCATGTTGACATTGCACTGCAGGGGGGTGTTCTGGAGGGTTCCAGCACTGCAAACCTTTAAAGTGCATTTTATAAAGAGATCTGGATCCCCCCCCCAAGCTGTTTTCCTTTTTCCGGACCTCCAGAACAGATTAATTGGTTTCCAATTCATTTTAATGGGAAACCATGTTTCGGATAACAAATTTTTCGGATAACAAATTGCTTCTGAGAACGAATTAAATTCATTATCAGAGGAACCACTGTATTAGAATTACAGGGCTGGAAAGGACCCTATGGATCACCATGTCCAGACTCTATGAAGGAATCCTAGTGGGGAGTTGAACTCATAAGAACATAAGAAGAGCCATGCTGAATCAGGCCAAAGGCCCATCTATTCCAGCTTCCTGTATCTCACAGTGGCCCCACCAGATGCCTTTGGGAGCACACAAGACTATCTCCTGATACCACTCCTCTGTCTCCTGGTACCACTCCCTTGAATCTGGCCCTTGAAGTATCCCAGTTTTAAGCCTGGAGATTACACATCTCCATCATGGTTTGTAACTTGTGATGGACTTTTCCTCCAGGAATCTGTCCAATCCCCTTTTGAAGGCATCCAGGCCAGATGCCATCACCACACCCTGTGGCAGGGAGTTCCACAGACTAACAACATGCTGTGTAAAAAAAATTTTTAACCCAGTGTGTTAAAAAATAGCTCCCAACCTTTGGCTCTACAGCCTCATAACTAAATCACTGAGCAGAGACTTTCCTTTCAAAAATATCTCAAAATTTCACATCCCTGCACTTGAGACAGGATGGCTGGTCTTTCTCTGACTAAATTGGTTGAGAGTCAGATTGTTCATGTCCCTCATGATGCCATTGTGACCATTGCTCGGTTTGGAAGAATATGGGCCCCCAAACTAAGGTAGCAGACTTTGGAAAATGCAAGGTCAACCTAGAAACTTCCCTGATGTCATTCTAAAGGACTCTGAATTTTCCAGGTTAAATGTGGTCTGACAGCTTCCCTGGTAGGATTGGTCCATTCTTCATCAAAAAACAATTTTTGGTGTAGGAAACATAGGAGTTGCCCCAGAGTTAAAAAAAATTGTGTTGATGAAACAAACATTGATATCGAACTTTGACTTTATTCAGTAGATTTCTCTTCATCATATTACGAAATGACATTTTTCTTTTAGCTACCTTTCCCTTCCTTTTGATATATTATAGCATATGCAGTGCCACTAATACTAATAATATCCTTGCTTATTTTTTCCCATCAAGACAATTGCACCAGCTCTCTTCCTCTACAGGTCCTCCCCATTGTCCTTCTGAATCACGCAGATCATCCAGGTAAGATTTAATTTTAAGATAATGTGATTTGATATCTGATATCTCACAGTAGATAATGATCCACAAGCATGGGGATATAATATTGAAACAGTTTACTTCAGTGGAGCATTTTCAGGACCATTGCTTTTGAGTACAAATTGCCATGAGAATGAACTGTACCTGAATAAAAGTGAAGGAAGGGAGTTATACTCTTGATACAGGTTTGTAGATCACATTGCTCTTGTGACAAGGTTCCTAAGGTGTCAAAGCTTCTCTGGATTTGTTGGAAAGTCATCTGGCTCATAGGTTAAAAGAAGAGCCACAGGAGGCTTTAAAGCCAAATCCGATCCCCTGAAGTGTGACGGCTCTTTCAAGTCCAGCATGATGCCAGTGTGACCACTGCTCGCCTTGTGGTATCAAGCAGAAATGAGAGTTAGAAACACACAATTCAAAAGAAGAAGAAGAAGAAGAAGAAGAAGAAGAAGAAGAAGAAGAAGAAGAAGAAGAAGAAGAAAAGAAAGAAAGAAAGAAAGAAAGAAAGAAAGAAAGAAAGAAAGAAAGAAAGAAAGAAAGAAAGAAAGAAAAGAAAAGAAAAAAAAAGCAAAATAAAAATTTTGTATTCTTAGAACCCCCTTAGAACTGCAGACCACATCTAAAATTTTCTGTTCTGAATGCATGCTCTTAAGTTGAACAACTCTTAAGTAGAGGAGCCCTATCTAAAAAACCAAAATAAATAAATAAACAAAAAATAAAAATTTGAAAGTAGAACAGACCACATCTAAATTTTGTAAGGCAGCAGTTAAAATGCCAACTCTTTTCTGCTCTTAAGTCAAGTAGCTCTCAAGTAGAGGTACCACTGTACCTGAACCATTGATCTATTTGTTTGCCAAATAGTCCATTCTAATCAGTCACTGCATGCACACACACACACCTCCAGCACTATAATAACATACTGAACAATCATCATCACCATTGTCTGCCATCCAGTCAATTGTGACATAGGGCAACCCTTTACCAGGGTTTTCCAGGTAGAGAGTACTCAGAAGTGGTTTACCATTTTCCTTCTTCTGGAAGCGCACCTAAACCACTAAGAATTTATATATTACAGCGTATATTACCTCACAGGGGTCCCTAACACACATTGTCAACCCAGGGATGAAACAGCTGTGGGGGGGAAATGTGTTTGATCCTTATCCTTTTCAGTTAACACTATTAGAGTAATGGAACTTAAGTTCCCAGCACTCTTCTGAAAGTGGCTGTCTTGTAAACTATATAAAGACCGGCCCCTGCCTATAATACAAACACTGTGACAAGAAATAGAACCTTTTAAGTGGCTTTACCCGAGCTGTTGAATGCTTTGCCCCAGTGGCTCTGATGATCCCATTTAACCACTTCTCCCAGGCGAGCACTGGTCTACTTGTTCCAGAAAGCTTTTGTCCTATTGAGTGAATAATGGTCTGAATTAAATTGATTGTCCCAAGAAGGGTAGACCAAGTGAACAAATGGGATTTGTTAAATCAACACTTAAGTAAGTAAAATTGATTAATTGAATCCACTCTATCTGGGCAAATAGCTGGTTTTAGCTCAATATTTGTATCTGGGGATTGGATTTTATCTGTTATGTCTGCTTCTATGAGATTGTTTTGATACGGCTGCACGATCATGTTGTGATTGTTTTCTGGAACCTACATTGAGTGTTTTATACATTTAATTTCTGGTAGAAATTTTGAGAGAAATAAACATATAAATGTGGCATGCATGATATAGGACTATGGACAATTCTTTCCATTTTAATAAATGTGAAATAGATTTATTTTTAATTCATCATGTAGTGTTTTGTATAAACCTTGCAACCATGCAAGGACTTGCCTTTCTCAACAAGCAGGGACTGAGCTCAATAGAACCCTGAAGGTGGAAATGGCAACTTTCAGTTATGATTGTGTCCCGTTTTGGGCAATAGAATTTGGCTACAGAGAGAGTCTAAACCAGGCATGTCCAAACTTCAGCCCTCCTGATGTTTTGGACCAGAACTCCCAGAATTCCAAGCCTGTATTTCCAATGGCAAAGGACTGTGGGAATTGTGGTCCAAAACATCTGGAGGCCCAAAGTTTGGACATGCCTGGTCTAAACCAAGCTGGGGGAGTGCGAGGGAATGGCTCCAAGGACATTCTAGGTTAGACTGGTCTGAAGTCAGTCCTTGGGTGAATAGAATATTGATGAATAAGACTCTAAAGAAGAAGAAGGAAGCTTGAACCCATGGGTGTCTAGTCTGGTGTAGTATGATCAGAGCTGAGACATGAACAACGCCATGAGGACCTAACTGGTTGAGAAACCAGACAAGCTTCTGTTTTTCCTCTGGCAGGGTCCATATGAATCTTGGTTAGGGATAGAAAAGACATCCTTTTGGTTCACAGTTTGTTCTACAATATGCATTTTGCCCCAGGCAGGCTGTGGAAGGGAGCACATTTTGTTCTGGACAGCAGTAAATTCCCAAAGCTTGTGATACAGTATGAAAAGGGGGAAAGCACCCAAAGTCATATGTGCATAGGAAAAAAATGACCTATAAACATGTTTTTGTTTATGGAAGAAAACATACAAAAATGTGTACAGTCTGCCCTTAGGTCAGGCATATCCAAACTTCGGCCCTCCAGATGTTTTTGACCACAACTCCCACAGTCCTTTGCCATTGGAAATACAGACTTGGAATTCTGGGAGTTGTGGTCCAAAACATCAGGAGGGCCGAAGTTTGGACATGCCTGCCTTAGGTTATTAACTCTGGCCCACCATGAATGAAGTATTTCTTCCTCATTGGGACCTTGCTTGCTCACTTGCGTTAGAAGCCTTTGGCTAATATAAGATGGAGACAACTATATTAAAGTGATTTTAACATCATTGGGTGACACGTTTGTAAAGTCACATATCTGAATCTGAAGATATCATAATACAGTAGACCCTCATATAACAATCAGTTTGTAGAACATTCTGTACAACATAAACAATTCCGGAGATAGGGGAATTTTGCTTAACAGAATCAGAGACCTTTGGGTAGTGGGCAGCATATAAGTTGCAAAAATAAATAAATAAATAAATAAATAAATAAATAAATAAATAAATAAATAAATAAATAAATCTAGGGGGCAAATCCGTACAACATAAAAATGGTCATGATTAGGGATTATTCTGTTTACAATGCATTCCTATGAGAAATTTGTATAAAGGAAAAATTGCTTAACATTTTATTTATTTATTTATTTATTTATTTATTTATTTATTTATTTATTTATTTATTTATTGGATTTTTATACCACCCATCTGGCAACGAGGTCACTCTGGGCAGTTTACAACAATTAACAAATCAAACAATTCATACAATAAAACCATAAAATAGTAACACAATAAAATAAAAATTAAATAAAATTAATATTAAAATTTCATTTGGAACAAATTAATTGCTTTATATAAGGTACCACTGTATTTTCTCTTGTTTCTTGTCAATAAAAGTGAACCAAAACGTGCTGAGCTCAAAACCTGTTAACAGTTCTTTATTCATTACAAAGTAATGTGATTACATTTAATTGTAATTCAGTTTTACTAGCACTCAGATTTAAACTGACCATCCATAGCACCACATTTGTATTGTATGCTTTACATAGCTATTTGTCTTCCTTTATCTCCCCCCCCCAATATTCTGTGCTTCAGATTGTGGTCAAAGAATGGTAGACTCTAAAGGGGGGGGGAGCTACCCATGTGATTTCATGTTGGCCTGCATAAACTTGATTTCTGCGGACACTTTCGGCAACCATTAAATTGATAAAAGACATAATGTAGATGGGCCTCTGGTTGAGCTGAGGGTAATTGCATAAAAATGAAATTGAGACCTATAATTGTGCACCGCTTTCTTTTGACTATCCATGTTGTCTGGAAGACAGGATCCTGCTTGTCATAACAAGTTGCTTGTTATGGTGATTGTACCAGGACTTGATCTTTTTGCAACCAGAAACGTATAGCATTACTTAGTGGAAGCGTTTCAGAATAAGAGCCTGACAGTAAAATGCACTCTATTTTCATTCTTGAACAAACAAAAGTTCTTGAATGACAGCTTTTTTTGCCCTTTTCTTGGATGTTGTAATGGGGAATTCATTTTTATACTTCGAGTTTTGATTTCTTCTCCAGCAGCACTTGAAGGATAAAGCTCAGCTTGATGCACAGAGCAGCCTGTGAATACTGTGAATATAGCAAATGCTAATCTAGCATTTACTGATTATTTCCATCTGGATTTTTTTCATCGTCTACTATTGAAGGCTTATGAGCATTTCATTTGTTCATAATGGGATTGTTGGAAACTGGTCAGATTTTCAGGGTATGTTAAAAATAATTATTATACTTCAGAATAGGTTTTGCTAAAGACCCACTATTTACTATGATGCTGCTCTATTTGGGATAATAGAGAGACCTAAACCCATCAAATGCTCATGGAATAGAAATCCCTACTAGCATAGCTGTTATGGCTTACACTCTTGAACAAACAGTTATGTAAGGAATTGTGCCAAAAATGTGTGCAAGTAGTAGCACAGCTGGTCTACAAGCACTTATGTATTGGCTATCACACTTCAACTAAGTCCAAAAAGGGTAGCACAGACAGTCTTGTCAGTGACATCATTAGATAGAGAATATAAACTGAAGACTCAACAAAGGGGAATGAAAATATTTATGGAACTTGGCCTCAGAATGACAATGACAATAAATGGCAAACAAATCTGGTGAGAATCCAATGGAAATTTCTTCCCTTTGCATGTGAAAAGAGACAAATGTGTGCTTCAAATCCTGGACTTCTAACTGACTCCATCTCCCAGATTTCAGATGACGGATTGATTGACTGACTAGTAGGTTGACTAACTGATTGGATTGCATCTTCCACTTCTCAGATCCAGAGCAGCTTACAATTTATTTAAAATGAGATAACTACTTTTAGAAAAACAGTTATAATAATACTTCATTCAGAAACTGTCAGAAACAATCGTGCTTCCCAGGTGGAAGGAGCAGCTGCTATCCAAGGGAGTGCCCAAATATGTTCACAGGAATGCTCCTTCTGTGTTCTTAAAATATTCAAAGGCAATTAAACAGATAATCAAATAAGGATCATCCAACAAGGTGTGTCTGTTATCCAGGAGGTGCCCAAATGTAGTCCAAGTCCTCACATTTTGGGGAGGGTGCTCCTTGCCCTATTATAATGTTAAAAGACATTGAAAGATAACTGTACTGGAATAACTGACACCTTAAAAAGAGTTGAAGTCATATATAACAAGAAGAAGAAGAAGAAGAAGAAGAAGAAGAAGAAGAAGAAGAAGAAGAAGAAGAAGAAGAAGAAGAAGAAGAAGCCATCCTCAGCATCCAGCCAGATGTCAAAAGTTCCCTTGGACAAAAAGATCTGGGGGAGGCAGCCTGACCTTCCTGAACAGTATCATATAACCTTTTCATTCTGTCTTGGAGGTGACAGGATTAAGAGAAGGACATGCCCCAATGCTTTGGAAGCCCAAGCAGACTCATGTCAAGGAACAGGGTTCTTCAGATGACCTGGACAAAACTTATAGAATCATAGAGTTGGAAGAGACCTCAAGGACCATCCAGTCCAACCCCCTGCCATGCAGGAACAACTGTCACAGTATTTCTGACAGATGGCCATCCAGTCTCTGCTTAAAAACCTCCAAAGAAGAAGACTCTACCACCCTCCATGGTGGAGTTACATTGGACTTTTTAATAAATGCTTTTAATTGTTCCCAGGAGCCAGGGAAGACACAGTAACTAGGCCTACTTGTAGCCAGGCCACTAGTCTGGCAGCAATATTTGGGATCTGCTGAAGCTTCCAAAATATTAGGCCATTGTTCACCTAATGGCCTATTGAGATTGTTCACCTAATGACCCTATTCAGGCCATTGTTCATCTTATGAGCCTATTTCAGACCACGGTGACATGAGGTCAAGGTGAACTACAAAATGGAGGACTTGCAACTAACTTTCTTCAGACTGATGAAGCTGTTTGGATGAGCACTGAAATGTTTCAATCTCTCAAGAAAAAGAAGTTGAGTTGCCATGGGGGAACTTCCAGATAAATTCACCTGGATGACAGAAAATCTTCACATATATATTCCAGGCAAACTTCAAAGAAACAGGACAAAAGACAAAAACAGGTGACACCTTAAAGACTAGCTATTGTATTTTAATGTAAGCTTTCATGGATCAAATCCACTTGTTCAGACCTATGGCAACGGAATGAAATTTTCAATGCAATATACAATAAAATATAAGTTTCATACCAAATATCCATTGGCTGTTGGATTTATGGTACATTTTCATGCAATGGAGATGGTCTTGGTCATTGTCATTGTGGCCAGATTGGATCTCTGCAGGAATGGGCCCAGCTGGCACTAGCTTTAACTGTGTATATGTATTCCCTATTAGCAAGAAAACCTGAACATCCAGTCTTGAGGTTGAATGTAGAAATATACCCAAGATGAGAACCTGAAGTGTAGCCCTATTCAATAATGTCTTAAGCTTAGTACATATCTAAAGATGTTTGATAGCTGTATGTTCTTCACTGGAGATTAAAGACAGAATAAGGAAGTACATCTTCACACAACATGTAGTTGAAAATGTGACTTACCATGAGACACGGTGATGGCCACTACCTTAAGAAGCTTTAAAGGTGGGTTAGACAAACTCATGAAAGATAAGAGCATCAATAACTGCATATTAAAGGCAGCTATATAGCAGGTGTCTTTATAGTAATTAGAGATGGGCATGACCAGGAGAAATGACGTTTTGAGTTTCCGTTTGTCGGGACAGGTCCGTTTCAGGTCGTTTCCGTTTGTCGTGGAAATTTTCAAAAATTTGTCGTTTCCGTTTGTCATTTGTCATTTGTGTTGGGGTTGGGGTAAGTGGGCTCTGGGAGGCACCTCTCTGGGTGCCTCTGATGTTTGACCCACTAAGAAGGGAAGGGAAGGGAAGGGAAGCGTTTTGCGTAGCCGCCGCGTACCATACATTATGTTAGGGTTGGGGGGTAAGTGGCAGAGGCACCTCTCTGGGTGCCTATTAGACATGGGCATGGAGCGGCGAAATTCTCATTTCCGTTTTTGGTCCTCGTTATCGTTACGTAACGGGTAACAGTAACGAGAATTACTCCGCTCCAGCATGAACCCAAACCGAAAAAGAAAAATTGGGTCTGATTTTTTATTGTCATTCATGGCATCGCGGCAATCGCGCGATGCCAAGCAGCACAGATTTTTTTTTTAAAAAAAACCCCTATTCCCAGCCAAAAAAGCAGGTGAAAATATGCCTGCCTCAGTGAGGGCACCTACCAGAGAGGGGTGGTTTCTGGGGGGGGTCCCCGGCCTTCCCCCCCTCTCCTGTCCTGGGCTGCTGGTACCAGGCTGGGGGGCCATCCTTGTCGTCACCATTTGCCATGCGGTGGGGGGATCCAAAATGGCTACTGCAATATTTATTTCTAAATCGTGGTCAAAAACCCACCAAAGCACCACTGAAACATTTGAAAATTAGGTATTTTAAATGCCTGATTTTTTATAGTAGCAGCAGTGGGTTTTTCTTGCAAGAAAACATCTCCATTGATTTTATTTTATTTTATTTTTATTTTTATTTTTTTACACCTGTGCAATGATGGGCTGGCAAATGGATGGGACCATGCAAATTTTTGGACCCATTCCACCAATTGCATGGCTAGGTTTTGACTGGATGTGCCAGACGGCATAAAAAGCCCACTAATCCTAACCCTCACCCTCACCCTCACCCTAACCCATATGCCAGTACACTGTCCTTCTTAGTGGGTCAGAGGCACCCAGAGGTGCAGCCCACTAACCCACTCTAACCTTAACCGTAACCCTAAGCCTAGCCCTTACCCTAACCCAGATCCGTACGCAAGTACGCTTCCCTTCTTAGTGGGTCACAGGCACCCAGAGAGGTGCCTCCCAGCCAGAGCCCACTACCCCTACCCCTAACCTGTACGCCAGTACGCCAGTATGCTTTCCTTTCCAGCAGCCCAGGACAGGAGAGGGGGGGAAGGCCGGGGACCCCCCAGAAACCACCCCTCTCTGGTAGGTGCCCTCACCGACGCAGGCATATTTTCACCTGCTTTTTTGGCCAGGAATCAGGGGTTTTTTATTTATTTTTTTCTGTGCTGCTTGGCATCCCGCGATCGCCGCGATGCCATGAACGACAATGAAAAACCAGACCCATTTTTTCTTTTTCGGTTCGGGTTCGAGCTGGAGCGGAGTAATTCTCATTACCATTACCCGTTACGTAACGATAACGAGAACCGAAAACGGAAACGAAAATTTTGCCGCTCCGTGCCCATGTCTAATAGTAATACCCAAATATGACAGTATTGAATGAATGAATCTTTATTTACGGTTTTTAACCAAAAATATGACAGTATTGTTGGTTTATGTTCTTAGACTGTATGAGATATATGGAAGTAAGCTGAACACTTCTAATCTTCTTGATAAATTAATTCTAATCATCTTTCTTACTCTAGAAAACCAGCTATCCCTGAAAGATGAGAAACCGATAAAAGGCATTGTTCTCAGCTCAGTGTCAGAATTCAGCATCACAGATGTAACATCTAAGGATACGAAAAATGAGAGAAAACTGTCAGAATCTAGTGCATCATCTACATTATCATCCCTTAAGAAATGCAGTACCCAGTTTAGCTACCTGGAAGATGATGCATCAGTCCACAAGAGAGACAGTGACGGTAGGTTTTACAAACTAAGCAGATGTCTAAAAGTTGCAAATGCCCTGCTCATATATTTAGCGATGTGCATGGATAATGAGGGAGGGAGGCTTCAGTCCATGTTAGTGGGCATATAGGTAACATGATTTTAATCATACATGAACTGAGTTCTAAACACAGAAGCCCCACATGCTAATGGGTGTATGTATGGTATCTATATCAGTCTAGGGAGTGGAAACTGATGAGAGATGGGGAAGACAAGCATCTTGATGTTACACTTTTGCCTTAACACATCCATTGAACAACAGGCTCAAGGATGTGAGAAATCCACAGACATTCAGGCCTGTTTTCCTTCTACTCCTACTGTATGAAGTAGTCAGAGATAGAAATGGAGGGGGGGGAGAGACTGGTTCATGGTACACTTTGGGTTTTAGTATTAGGGGCCCAGAATGTGGTTTGATCAAGTTGAAGCTCAGTCTGGAAACATTAGACAAATAGCCATTCATTTCCTAAGGGGCATAAATCTTACAAGATGTCTTACAAGAATGAGGAATCATGAAATGAAATGTTTCTTTTAATCCACAAGAAGCAAGATACTTTCTGGCATTTTTTGGTGAGAGTTCTTAGCCTTGCAAGAAGTGATATTGCGCAAATTGCCTACATTATACGAAAAATATAAAAGCTGCCCCGTCTTTGTATTGATTTTAAAAGTAAAACACATTGGGACTTTTTAGTGCCTTTTGATCGGGTTGGTGCGTGCCGTACTTCACAAAGGGAAAGGATGGCTTACCACAGAGACTTTTGTGCGAGTTATGGAAGCCTCCATGAGAAAAAATCCTTTCCTTCAGGGGGTTGCCATACAGTGCTGTGGTTGAAATCATATTCCTTGAAGCAATTCATAAGAAAATGCACTCCACTGCATATACGAGGTGTCTGTTGCCTCAACATATGTTGCGTTGCTGCTCTCGGTTCTTTTTTCTTTTTCTTGTTGTAGCAAACACTTTTATTGGGTTCTGCACATACTTCAGTTTACCATCTTGTTTTGGGCCAGCATCCTTTTATAACAGCATCTTTTTGACATTTGCTGAAGGTTGGTAGAACTTAAGCTTTGTGTAACATCTGCAGTCTTATTGCCATTTCATTTCCCTTTCCAGTGACTCCCATTAGCTCTTTTTAGCATTGCCAACAAATGGAGCTGCAGAACCTAACAACAGTAAGAGTAGGGCCCAGAATAATTTTGGTTGCACATTTCTCATCCATGAAGTATTGCTTGAATAACCCTAAACACAGCTACTCCTGCCATTATTCCATGTTGGCCTTTGCAGTAGAATCTATTATGATGTTTCTCTGAATTAAGTGAAATCACGATGTTGGCAGTGGCAAATTGCAGCAAATCAGTAAGTGCCAGTCACCAACCTGTCTTTCATTGTCCACGTTTCGGAATGATGTTGAGTTCTTTTAAAATGTGGCTGTTACCCTGGTGGGCTTGTCTCTGTGCTATTTTTTGTTCCTTTAAAGAAAAAAATAAGCATTTTTCTTATTTGGTGGAGAGAACTTGTGATCTCAAAAATGTAATTTTTTTCAACCTGCGGAAGCCATTAGAAGCCTTGGGATAAGGAGAGCCCTTCATGTCTGAATATTGCTGTTAATAGTTCTGCTGGTTTGATCACTACCATAAATGGTGATTTTTTAAAAAAATATTAAAGCTGCCACACCCCCAAGGCTAACAAAGGTTTCCCCAGATTAAAGGGGGTTCCTAAGGAACCCAAAACCTGAGTGAAGGGCATGGGAAACATCAAATGGCAGATTAACATTGTTGGCTGGTGACATCATCAGTCATTTTCATCTCCCCACAGTGGCCTTGCTGCCAGATGGGTAGTAGAGAAATGCAATAAATAGTCTTATAATTGCACAGCTTCACCAACAGGATTCCAGCCATTGTTACAGGACAGTCAGCAGTAGGCCACACTGTGTTCAGTGGAATTTCCTCTTGGGTAAGAACGCACCACTTTATTGGCTCTTTTTTTCTTTTTTGGAAATGTAAATGAAGTGTGGCATTTTCATGCAAAAAGGTATACCTGGTCAGCTCCACCATGTATACTGAGATGAGATTCTCACCCAGGACTACTTCAATTTTCCTAACTTTTTAATTTGTGTTCCTGGGTGTTCCTCAAATGTATTTGTATCTAAATCTATCTGTGCCTCTTGCCTCTTGCCCCACCTCCCCATTTCCAGCTAACCTACCCTTATTTAGACTGCCACATAACATGCACTAGAATACTATTAATTCACCCTCACTTTCAGAAAACCGGCAGCACAACTATTAGCAGGGAATCTCACGTTAAGTAGTTAATACAGCCACTCCTCACTTAACAGCCTACCGTTTAATGACTGCTCAGACTTACACTCACCAAGAGTGGACAGAGCTGCTGCCATCACCTAATTGCAGCCTCAGGAAGAACCTGCTGTTCAAGCCTGCAGGGCCTGGACCGAAGCAACCAGCCTGCTTCTACTTGCCTGTACCTATCTTGTCAGCAGCTCAGAGGGAACGAAGCAGGGCTACAACATCCCCCACCCACCCTTCATCCTCCTCAGCTGCTTCGAAGGATGGGTGTTGTTGAGAGTGTCACAATGTCTCCAGGAACAGAACTCCATCGTTAAGTGAGGAGTGCCTGTGAAGTAGAGTTGGGCACAAAATGAATAAAAAAATCATTTCATTATTTGTTATTAATTTCATTATGCAACAAAACAGATAACAAACTGCCCCCTCAAAGAAAAATGAAACAAAATGAAATGGAAAATTTTCATTTTGTTCTGGTTCATTTTTCATTTGCGGTTCATCTCCTACCTGATGGGATGTCCTCTGGCTGCCGCTGCCACCCCCAGCCCCCAGGTACATGGCTTCTAGCCGCAAAACAAAACATTTAAAAAAAAAAAAAAATGCTGACCAGGCCCACGTTACAGCTTGTTACCAGGTCACATGGTTCGAAATAAATAAATAAATAAATATTAAAAATTAATTTTTTTTAAAAAAAATTAAAAATCCGATCTGGCCTGTGGGCCACGTGATTGGCACAATTTAAAAAAATTGAATTTAAAAATGCCGACCATGCCCATGCTGCAGCTGGTTGGTGGGCTGCATGGTTGGCAAAAATAATAATGAATAAATAAAAATAAATAAAAGTAAAAAAATTTAAAGCACCTACCCAGTCCACGGGCCAGCTATTCGGTGTTTCGTGCCCATGTCTACTGTGATGTCTTAACTTATGGCATTGCTCCACCCAAAGGTGCATCTCTAGTGTTATGCTGGTTGAAATAAGGCCATTGTCCATAAAGCTACAAATGTAGTGCAATATGGAACTCCAGGACTCATAGAAATAAGATATTTGTGCATGAGCGGTGTGGACAAAGTAGATAAGGAAAAGCTCTTTTCCCAATCGCACAACACTAGAACTATTGGGCACTCCATGAAACTTGGGTGCTATATTTCAAACAAATAAGATAAAGTACTTTTTCACCCAGAGGATCACTGGTCTATGGAACTCCCTGCCAGAAGAAGTGGTGACAGCTGTCAGCCTTGACAGCTTTAAGAAAGGATTGGACCAGTTCATGGAGAACAGGGGTATCAATGGCTATCATTATGGATGCCTAAGGACAACCTCCAGGCTGGAGAGGCAGGATATCTCTCAATGCCATTTTCAGGGAATCGTAAGCAGGTGAAGACATCTGCCTGAGAATATCCTGAAGCAAATGGTAAGCCGCTGTGTGAGACAAAATGCTGTACTGGACGGGTTGTGGCCTGTTTTGGCAAGGCATTCTTATGTTCTTAAGTGTTTGTGGTGCTTTAATTTTCCCCTCCAAATTAGAAAATATCCCCGTTCACCACCTGGGATGCTTTTGATCCTTGATTGAATTGTAGCTGATGCTGCACTTTGCAAAGTGACATTAGAAAAGATTGTCATCAAATGGATAAAATTTGTCACATTTATCATATTAATGATCCTTGAACTAAAACGTACTAAGTACAGATCAGCACAATAAACCAAAGCAACCATTAGGGATGGACCTATTTTATGGCTGATATTTCACAGTTATTGAAGCTGTTGTATCTGGTGTAGCAGGAAATTGTAATTTTTAAATTATTATTAAGAGAAAGTTAAGTATTTAGCAAGCCTCTTGATATGTTTAATGTAAATCCCAGAGAAAGCAAACAACAACTAAGACTTACAATCACTTGTTGTTTGCATTCACCCATGCATACATGTACAAGTGCATCCACAGAGAGGACCATAGCTTATACTTTTTTAAACTGGGGGAACAGCATCCTTGCACACACACTTACACCTATTCAAATACATTGAAATATTTGCTTTCAGAATTATATCTTAGAACTCAAGTACATATGGAAGATTTGAGAGGTGAAAAGTAAACATACAGTTCTATAACCATTTACATAGGAGTAAACCTCATTGAACTGAATGAACTTTACTCTTAGTAGGACTACTCTGTATATCCTACAAATGCAAGACTAGGCTATAGATAATAGTTGTTATGAGTTTTTCAAGCTGTTTGGCTATGCTTTGGAATTTTTTTCTTGGGGATGTTTCTCCAGACTCTGTGGCTGGGATCTTAAGAGGACAAGGAGCTCAGGGAACTAGGAGTTCTACCTCAGAGCACAGAGAGAACTCCTAGTTCCCTGAGCTCTTTGCTCACAACAGCTATCAGATCTTGGCCGTGAAAGCCTTGAAGAATACTATAGATGATACCTTTATAGGCCACTAATAAAATAACAAAACATCATTGCAAGCTTTTGAGGGCAGTACCTTATTTTTCACACAGCATGTACCAAAAGTCCAAACATGTACCAAAAGATGTGGTTTGCCAGGAAATTATTCTTAGAAGTAAAATTCTTGGCAAGACGATTTTCGCCAAGCATGTTAGTCTTAGATGAGACAGGAAGCATCAGGGCTGTGCGTCAGTGGAACTACAAAAATACCAAGAAAGAGCCACCACTCCTTCCATGAACCAAGGAGAAGGTACATGGACTCTCAACATCAGCAGGGCAAGACTGCAACTACTAGATAATATTCCTTTTTTAAAATCTAGTCCCAATTGGCTATTCTTAGTAGGTTTACTAAATTTTACCCCAATCCACAAATGGAACACGGGAAGGTTTTATGCATCAACCTTCTCCCCACCCCACCCCCACACCTCTCTGGACAAACAGGGACTTGTAGGCCTCGAAGAAGAGCCAAAAGAGAGGAGGTGTGGTTGGGTGTGCATGACCTATGCCCCTTTATTTGAAGAGTTGGGTTGCGAAACCCAATCCTTGACTTCAGATACAGCTTTAACAGCAGCCCTGCTGCTTCTTGCCTTATATAAGACTGACATGTCTAGCAAAAGTCATCTTGCCAAGAACTTTACATCTAAGAATAATTTCCTGGAAAACCACATCTTTTGCCATGTTTGAACTTTTGGCACATGCTGAGAAAAAGAGGATATTGCCCACGAAAGCTTGCAATTTTTTTCCATTTTATTAATAGCCTATAAAGGTATCACCTATAGCAAGGATGGCGAACCTTTTAGAGACCGAGTGCCCAAACTGTGATTCAAAACCCACTAATTTTTTGCAAAGTGCCAATACAGCAATTTAACCTGAATACAGGTGACCGTGAAGGGGCAATGTCGGGTGCCCACGGAAAGTGGCTCCAAGTGCCACCTTTGGCACCCATGCCATAGGTTCACCAATGCTGACCTATAGCATATGTAGGATATACAGAGTAGTCCTAAAGCAAAAAATATAAACCAAATGCATCATAAAAACTCTAAAACTAATGAGTGTCACTGAAGTGAATGGAGATACTTAATTATACAGTAGGGTAAAATAAGTACTCACTTTGGAGGAAATGTTCTGTCAATTGTCAGTCCAGCAATGTCAGTGCTACCTCCAACATAAATATGGCATGTTTAGATTAGGTCCTGCTTAGGAGATGCTGCAACATAAATCAAGATAGATAAAGTCCATCCTTTAACATTATTAAATATGAGACTTTTATGTAACCATTAATCCACCCAATGGAGACATGAGGTCATTTTCTGATTGAGATAAAGGCAATGATGTTTTCCTTTCCTCCGAACAGCTGGGAAAGCAGAAGAGAAAACAGAAGGGCTGCATCTGCATTGCTGCCGTTTGTGGCCAATTTATTTTCAAATATATAAATGAATGCATGAAATGAATGCTTAATTGCTAATATCTATTATTTATTGTACATCAGCCACTTAAAATGGATGTGGGGGAGGAGAGAAGCTCATACATGCAGATTTTGCAAAATCTGTTACATCCATTAGAACAGTTTCATGGTGTATGCTCTGATGGGGATTTAAAAGCATCTTTAGAATACAGCAAGGTCTATGTGCTGTAACATGACTTTATTATTAAAACATTGTGCTCTTTTTGTGTGGTCTTTTCCCCAAATAATGGATAAAGCCTTGAGAGCAATATCCATTCTCTGATTAAAATTATGCAGATGCCAACAAGGTTAATAAACTGAAGATTGGGCATATTATGAAGAAAACAGATCTTGCATTTCAGCTAAGAACTAAAAGGATTTGTAATTGATGAGCAATTTCAGATTTGATATTTCTTCTGTCTTGGTGCAAAAGAAAAAAAAGGGGAGGAATTTTATAAATATGTGTTACCTAAAAGAGAAGAGCCTTAATTACACCATGGGCGACTGGATAAAATGATTACATTTTCTACACTGTAAATTTCATACAATTAAATGCAGCAGTGTCACCTTATAAAATGTTTCAATTTAATAATTATTTCAGTTCATTTACTCAGAAAAAAAATATAAGCATGAATTTACTAAGTATCTCCCAAATCTAGTCATTTTCATTCTCTAGGACTGACTTGGAAGTTACTTGTGCTTGTCTGAACTTAAATAGATCCCTGACAAATTTAGATATCTATTAAAATTGATAATATTATGGGTGATAGCTTACTAATAGAAATTAATTCAGTGCTGTGCTTCCTAGTATTATAATCTGCTACTGCAAAACTGTGTTTTAAAGTAATATTTGCCACATTTAAGGAAGCATTCACTTGACTCTTTTAAAGTACCTCAGGATGAACATCCTGTTTAATTCTGTGTTAAGGAGGTTTTGATGTATGATGTAGCTACTATACATAAAAGCACACAGTAGAATTGTTGCAGATGACAATTAACCAAGAGAGAACTCTTGAAGGAGCATGTATTAATATAGGGAGAGAATCCGGAAATCTCAAAAGAAGAACAAACCATTTCCTCACTTCTTCAGCTGGATAGGATAGAATGTCAGACTTTTGCTGACAGAATAGGAGGTTGCGGTCCTATCCCTCTACTGCAGTTTTTTTTGTGGGCAAATCCAGAATTAATTCTTGGGTGTCATAAAGAGTCACATGTGGCAGAGGAAGAGAGGTGGACTACTGTAGTCCACAAAGTATAAATAGGTAGCAGGATTCTTCTCATCATTGTAAATCGGATCAGAGAATCAAACGAGCAATATGACTTAGCAGCCGACAACACACTTTTGATGGTCAACTCTCTCTCTGTCTCTGTCTCTGTCTCTGTCTCTGTCTCTGTCTCTGTCTCTCTCTCTCTCTCTGTGTGTGTGTGTGTGTGTGGGTGGGTGGGTGGGTGGCGCATGCGCGCGTGTAGTTCCACACTTAGGATGAATAAAATTTAATCTAATTTTATACGTCATGGTAATTTTATTGCTTCATATTTTTGGTGGAAGTTCTCTACAGTCATTCTTCTTTCACAACAAACCTGTGGTAAGTGTCAAACAAGTTAAATTGTTTATGGAGATCACCCCCTAGTTTCTAAATGGTCTTCACCTCCATCCAGATTACAGTCATGTTGTGTATGAATCTATACTAATTTTTTCACAGGTTTTTCAAAGGGGTTTGGCAAAAGAACACATTGGCTTCTCAGATGTGTCTGTATATCTAAGGTCATGGGCCGTTTCCTAGCTATACCCTTGACCTACCAACAAAGTTCATTATCAGTTTTTAAAAAAATATTAGCAATGGTGTGTGTGATCCTTATCAAATTTATTCCAGGAAAGAAGTGGAAAAATCCTTAGCCAACTTACTGCTCTGCTTTGGTCCTAAAATAAAGCTCTCCCATAAGGATTTGGGGAAGAAATGCACAAAGGGAATTCATTAGGAACATGGGGGGGGGACCCTGAGACTGCATATCAATGATTCTCCAGTCCCTACTAGGTTTTATGCCCCCAGAGCAACATAAAAATAAGATGCTTTTTCTCTCAGTCATGCTTCGAACAATTTACTACACTACAGTAAATACAAAATGTATGTTGCACAGTATCTTTTTGTCTTTGTGAAGCTAAGCACGACCAAAGGCTGAACAATCTGTCCATCCCTTGGTTTGGGGTGGGCAGATGAGATGTGGGGACACACAGTGAGTGAGAAGGATCGTCCATTTTGCAGGGTTCCTCTGAGAGAGAATGAAAGGGTTTGGAGGGGGGTGATGCTGGAGGGGGGGAGTGAGAAAACCAGAACTGTTGAGGAAGAAGCCATTTCAAAAACACACAGGATCCTTACTGCAGCCATCTGATGGTTACACCCATTCTGCTGTTTCAAAAAATGCAAACATGCCCCCACCCAAAATTGTTATACCATGATGGGTTGCTTCCAATTCAGATTGATCCTGATGCTACCTCTCTTCTGGCATTCAAGAATCCATGAGAGGAGGAGCAGAACAGAACAAACAAAACAAACAACAAATCTGAAGGCAAGCTGTTAGCCTCATTAGAAGTTAACCAGAAGTTTCACTGTGGCTATTGCTATGTGAGGTGGGGGTGGGGAATCCCAGCAAAACAAGAGGACTGGATAATTTAAACATCAAAATGTGGACTTAATTCTGTATTATTGGTGCAAAATCTGCAAATCAGACCATTTCAATAATATTTTCTTTGATTTTTTTTTTTAAAAACAAACATATTCCACATGGAAATGGAACAAAATGGAATTCTGATAACCCCCAAAAGTGAAAGTAATTCTAATTGGACGTGGATGGACACATTTCTATTTTTAATGTGTAAGACTTACCTCTTCCAATTTAATGGCTCTTAAATCTATTGGATAAAACTCCCATCATATCTAGCCTGTACAGATAATGAAAAATATTAGGTTAGGGGAGGCCTGTTTAAGGTGTGTGTTTTCGTGTCTGTCTGTCTGCCTGCCTGCCTGTATCTGTGGAATTTCGGTTATCTAAAGCCTGTTTTAAATCTACTTCCAGGTAATTTCCTAAGGGAGGAAGTCCTTTCTCATTTCATACATTGGATTTTTAATTTTTTTAAATTTTATTAAACAAAGAAAAGACATTTGCTGCTGCTGCTGCTGCTGCTGCTGCTGCTGCTACTACTACTACTACTACTACTACTACTACTACTACTACTACTACTTATTATTATTATTATTATTATTATTATTATTATTATTATTATTATTATTATTATTATTATTATTATTATTAGTAGTAGTAGTAGTAGTAGTAGTAGTAGTAGTAGTAGTAGTAGTATATTTTGCAACCCACCCACACTTAGGACTAGTTACATTCCTTTTATTTCTACTATACAGATCTACCCATTCTTTTCCCAGTGCATACCTCTTCCCCTTCTGAAACACATGCATCAGAAACGAGTCTCATATTATTTAATATATTTCAATACATTGGATGCTCGAAGTCGTTTATAAATTGAATTTTCTCTTGAGAACCTTCCCTGCTCTTCTCTTTTTGAAAACAGATGAATGTGCAACTCTCATCCTGGCCTGCTTGTTCTGCCAGTTTCTGGACTTTCTATTCATGTTGCCGGATGTCTGTGAAAATTGGCTGGCCCGAGTGTGCTGTCCTTCCCATAGGTACCAGCAGACGTCAAGTGATGACTCCACCAACAGTGACTGCAGCTGTGATTGTGACATTGATTGCAGCATCTTTGAGTCTTGCCATGAAACCAGTGAGTGTCTAGAACTGGCTCTGGAGATTTCACAAGTTTGTTATCACTAATGGCCTTGTTAATGGAATCCTCACAAACCATCTCTGCTGAAGGATATGTCAAACAGCAATAGCTACAGATGTTTATGGAGAGAGCCCTGGATGCCAGAGCTGTGTAACTGTTTCATGTTATAAACCTTGTACAGTTTGTTTAGGGTCAGGAAAAGTCAAACCACCCCTTCCATAGAGTTCCTAATCGCTAGATCGGCTGGAAGGAATGGTTAGCCAGGAAGCTGTCTCCAAACTTTTAAAAACAGATTTCAAGAATTGTATAGGAGGAATTTTAGAGATTGGAAATGTATTTTTCTGTGTAAAAGACTAAAGTATATTTTTGTCTAAAATTTTAGACTAATAATTGAGGGCTGTCTTATACACAGAAGTAAGCCGAGGAGAGAACAGCACAGTTGTGAAACTGTACTTTTGGGTTTGAACAATAGGGGTCGTCTTATAGATGGAAAAATATGGTATATTTCCCCTTTCTTCTAATACTCAATGTCTGGGTCATTCATTGAAGCTCATCATTTGCAGGTTTAGGACAGCTTGAAAGAAAAAGAAACTTGTTTACCTTCTCTGCTGTGTTTTTTCTGGCAAAAGACTACAAGTCTGATGGAGCTGCTTCATTCAGAGGTACTATACCACTGGTGGCAAACTTTATTGGCACTCCAGATGTTTTAGACCACAGCTTTCACAGTCCTTTGTCATTAGCAATACAGGCTTGGAATTCTGGGAGTTGTGGTCCAAAACATCTGGAGTGCCAATAAGGTTCACCGCCACCACACTATACTTTGTGAGCATGTTGTCATGGGAAAAGGTAACAGAGGGCGCTTTTAACATGACCTCTAAAATCCGCTGGCAACTTAAATTCGGACCAGAGATCATGGGGTTTTGTTCTGTTTCTGTGTTCCCACCCTTCCGCACTCCATTGCTCCTGTCTGTGATGAGGCGAGGGAGAAAAAAAGGGGGATGCAGACTCACTTCCGCCTGCTGTTGGAGCAGCCCCGTAGGGATTCCAGGCTGTTAAAGGGGCAGCAGGGATAAAAAAACAAACAGAAGGTGAGGAGAGCCAGCATCCACAGCTTTATAATCCGCATCAGAGAATTTTTTTACCTCCAGAGACCAGGTACTGGTAAAATGCAATGGGGCGCACTTAGGTGGGTGTGGTCATACTTAAATTTTTTTTAAGTCTGCAGCTGGTGGGAGAACAATTTTAAGCTCTGCATCTTTGACCCTTTGCCTTGGATTTTAGGGGTCATGTAAAAGCAGCCAGAATTATCTGTTTGTCTTCATGCCCTATGTGGGGGGGCTTCCCAAAGGCATCTGCTTGACTACTGCTAGAAATGGAATGCTACAAGGGCCTTCATCTGTTCCAGCATGGCTGTTTTCTTGTTTTATGGAATCAATTTAATTAATTTCTCTCACTTTTTTTCTGTGGAGATTCTCCACTCCCAAGTGAATATACAGGAAAAAATGTAGTGTTATTTTTAGGCCTGTACTCAGCTTATCTTCCTAATGGATTTTATATATAAACACATATTCCACATTGTTGGTTATTATTAATATTGGATGATGTTACGTCCTTTTATAATTAAAAATTTATTTTTATGGTCTCTTGCTGCGCACATACAAACATATGCTACATTTACATCAAAAATAAAATTAAATGAATTATAAAGCAGGCTAGCCATAATCACAGCAAATGTGTCTTTTAAAATATTTCAAGTGATTTTAAAGAACATGTGTTAAAACAAGGCCTAGAATGGCAACAAGTTGCAATTTCCACTAGTCTATATTGCCTGTTTGACACCTGTGTGGGGACATATTCCAATGCAAAATTACATTACAATTGAAGAAAGAGGTAATTTCTTTAAGACTTTTGGTTGTGTGTATGCATATATTTTTCATGGTTATGTAACAATTAAAGAACTCAGGATTTCTTTCTTTCTGAAGAAGAAGAAGAAGAAGAAGAAGAAGAAGAAGAAGAAGAAGAAGAAGAAGAAGAAGAAGAAGAAGAAGAAGAAGAAGAAGAAGTAGTAGTTGTCCAGATGCCATGGCTCAACTTCCAGATTTCTTTCCATTCTGCAGTAGACATGGGCACGACCACAAAAAATGACATTTTGAGTTTTCGTTTGTCGGAACAGATCCGTTTCAGGTCATTTCCGTTTGTTGCGAAATTTTTCAAAAATTTGTCATTTCTATTTGTCGTTTGTTGTTTCCACCGCGATTTAGGGTGATTTGACTTCCCAGAGCATAGGGGCGTCCCGCAATCAGGGCCGGCGCTAGGTGTTTTTGCGCCCTAGGCGGTGGGCGGGGCGGGGGTGTGCGGGGCGGGTGGCGGCCGTGGGCGGGCGAGTGGGCGGGCGGCAGCACGGGCCGCAGGTGGGTGGTGGTGCATGCGGATGGGTGAGTGGGCAGTTAGGATATCGCTTAGGATAGAGGTTCTGTTCTTGGCTTGCACCCCAAATGTGTGTGTGTGCAAGCAAATTGAAGTTGGGAAAATAGAAAATAAATGGTAGTATATAATATATTTTTAAAATAAATCCACACCTCCCATTCCCAGTCGAACCTCCCCCTTTATCCAATATCAGAAAAAAAATCCTCACAAACTGCCAGAGAAGAAATAAAGAATAAACTGATATTCCTTTCAGCAGACAAAGCTGCAGGGAATCAAAGAAATTATTTTCTAAATTCAATTCCTCCCTGCCTGCCTAACTTAAATCCTAAAGCCTCCAGCCTCCCTCCTCAATCTCAATTGGATCACACCATCACCAGCAGCCAGCCCTCCTCCCTCAACCACATCCATACACCCGACTGCGATTTCTGGAAGGTGCCCTGGCTTTTTATGCCCTCCGAGACATCCAGAAGTGTCAGTCAAAAACCTGGCAATGCCACTGGTGGAATGGTTCAAACAATTTGCATGGTCCCATCCCATGCCCAGCCCAAATGGGCAGGTCTAAAAAAATAAAAATAAAATAAAATAAAATAAAATCAATACAATGTTTTATTGCTATAAAAAAACCCACAGCTGCTACTATTAAAATTCAGGCATTTAAAATAAATAAATTCCACATGTTTCTGTGGTGATTTGGTGTGTTTTTTGACCACGGTTTCAAAAGAAAAATTGTGGTCGCCATTTTGGATCCCCCCCACTGCATGGCATGGCGAGACGATGAGGATAACCCCCCCCCAGCCTGGTGCAAGCAGCCCAGGACAGGAGAAGAGGGGGGAAAGACTGGGGACCCCCCAGAAACCACCGCTCTGGTAGGTGGCAAAGCCTCAGGCAGGCATATTTTTGCCTGCTTTTTTGACCAGGAGTCATTTTTTTTAAAAAAACTTTTAAAAACTTTTTCTGTGCTTCGCATTGCACGATCGCCGTGATGCCACAAACGGAAACGAAAAACCCGACCAAATTTTTCTTTTTTCGGTTCGAGTTCGAGTTCTGACGGCTTAATTATTGTTACCGTTTCCGTTACATAACGGAAACGATAACCAAAAACGGAAACGACAATTTCGCCAAGTTGTGCCCATGTCTATTCTGCAGTCTGAAATAACTGATGCAAAGTCCTTTCTTTTTCTTACTGTGGAAGACAGTACAGAATATGAAGTGAACATTGTAGGCTGAGTACTTAATTACGAAGATTTTTGCATTCAGGTTCTAAATTGGCATTAAAGAACATACTAAATGAAATCGAAGTTCAAATGTTGTATGCTCTGAAGGACATTGTTTTGTGGCATTGGTTTAGTTTCTTCATACCTGTACTTTCAAGGAAGAGGAAATGCTCTTTAATGCCAACATTCTGGTACAAAGTTCACAGAAGCTTGTATTGATAAGTGGAAACCCCTGGCCCAAGTGGAATCCACTGAAAAGCCAGCAGCTCAGATCATGGCCACAGCATGCATTGGTCCCAACAATTAAACTAATTGAGATATTTCTTCATGGGAGAGGATTCAAGCTGTGGTACTGAAAGTATGTTAAAGCAATACAGAAGAATAATTCTCAACTTTTATATATTTTTTTTGCCACAGCCATAAAGCACAAAATGGCAGAAATATTGGTCAAAAATCAGTCACATAACTAACCTTATAAGGTGGTGTGTGAAGAATTGTTTCCATTCTGTGACACCTCCACCCATTTGGTCTGTTACCCACCCCAAATGTGCTAAAGGAGCATATGGGTCCCTGTTGATAAGTGCTGCTGTAGAAATTGTTCCTGTGTTCTGGAACAAGAAATACAGGTGAAACTCAAAAAATTAGAATATCATGCAAATGTTCATTTATTTCATTAAGTCAACTCAAAAGGTGAAACTAATATATGAGATAGACTCATTACATGCTAAGTGAGATATGTCAAGCCTTACTTTGGTATAATTGTGAGTGAAGATTATGGCATACAGCATATGAAAACCCTAAATTCACAAATTACAATCTCAGAAAATTAGAATATTATATGGCACCAATAACACCAATAATATCAGACCTCTGTAAAGTCTAAGTGTGCATATTTAGTCAGCATCCTCATATAGCTTGTCTGTGGAAGGAAGCATGAAGTGCTCCAAAATCTCCTGGTAGATGGCTGTGTTGACCCTGGACTTCAAGCATCGTGCATTGTGTGCCTCTCCATTCTTCCTCCAGACTCTGGGTCCTTGGTTCCCAAATGAGATGCAAAAGTTGCTCTCATCAGAAAAGAGGACCACTGAGCAACAGACCAGCCCCCCCCCCCGTAAACCAGGTAAGATGCTTCTGATGTTGTTTGTTGTTTAGGAGTGGCTTGACAAGTGGAATACGACATTTGAAGCCCATGTCCAGGATCCATCTCTGTGTGGTGACTCTTGATGCATTATTGTGAATAGGGAACCCTTTCACATTATTCTAATTTTCTGAGATTGTGAATTTTGGGTTTTTATAAACTGTATGCCATAATAATCACAATTATACCAAAGGCTTAACATATCTCGCTTAGCATGTAATGAGTCAATATCATATATTAGTTTCACCTTTTGAGTTGACTTACTGAAATAAATGAACATTTGCACGATATTCTATTTTTTTGTGTTCCACCTGTATAATACAGAAGTAGGCCACCACTGATTTCAATAATAATAATCGAAAGAATAAAAACAAGCACCTTATTCTGATACTTACCTGCTACTCAGGTTTTCTGTTAAAGCTTGTATCTGGTATATAGTACCAACCAAAGACTGTGTCTTATATTTTCAGATAGCAGTAATAATAGTGATAATAGTGTGCTGTCAAGTCAATTCAGACTTCTGCCTATCCTTTCCAGGGCTGTCTACTTATGGAGTACTAATGGTTTACCATTTCCTTCTGGGAGCACCCTGGGTTTCTCCAGTTTGCCCAAAGGGATTTAATTAATTTAAAACTTATATTCAGGGATTATCAAGTTAATAATGTATGCTGTTTATGACATACATTATTGATACAAACTGATGTAGCTGTTTTTTAAAAAAAGGGTTTCTAAAGTTAGTTGTTGTGAGATTTTCGGGCTGTTTGGCCATGTTCTGGAACAAGAAATATGGTTATCATATTAAGTTATCATATTATGTGAATAGCTAAAATATTCCATAGAGGCATTTTGAAGATGGTTGCTATTTTTCAGACACTTATGAAACCATGTTTTACTAATCTGTATTCTATCTGGGATTTCCACAAAGGCCTCATTGTCTTACGTATATTTCATTGTCATTCATTCTAGATGAGACACAAATGAGATGGATCTGGTTCCATACATTTATTATATGAAAAAAAAAGACAAGATCCTTTCTGCTGCAAAGTGTGCAAAGGCTGGGAATTCACTTCTCCATGGGTCTTCTAGACAAGGGATGGAATCAATGAGTGACAGATTCCCTTCCAGCTCTGTAGTTTTTATTAGTATTAATAGTTAATAGTCATTATTATTATTATTAATAAAAATAATATTTAAAAAAACCATTGTATGGCACAGTGGTTAAATGCCTGTACTGCAAGTAAAACTGTGCTCATAACCTGGGGTTCAACCCCAGGTAGCCGGCACATGGTTGACTCAGCCTTCCATCCTTCCGAGGTCAGTAAAATGAGTACCCAGCTAGCTGGGGGCAATGTGTAGCCTGCATACTGTAATTCAAAATTGTAAATAACCCAGAGACTACTTGAAGTGGTATGGGGTGGTATATAAGCAGAACATTTATTATTATTATTATTATTATTATTATTATTATTATTATTATTATTATTATTATTATTATTATTATTATTATTATTATTATTATTATTATTATTATTATTTAAATTTTATGTTTTAAATGCAAATCAGTTTTTCTGGGGCATGCTATCTTCAGTGGTGTATTCTCAAAATGTCCCCCCCCCCCAAATTGCTTTGTTTATTCTAGGCTCATTCTCAGTCACAGTGAATTCAAGAATCACCTCAAGTTATTAATCTGTTACTAAAGAGATAGATTTGTTAGTCTGTTTAGTTAGGTAAAAGTATCTGTAGTACAAAAGAGCTCAAGAGATATTTCATACAATTTTTACAGTACAAGTAATCACATTGTGATCTAATTCAGCATTTGTTCCCTTCAATTTGATAAGGAAGGTGATGTTCGGAACAGACAAGAATTTCATTTCAGTTTGTTTTTGTTAAGAATTAAACCCCATTTTCAAATTTCTTCCTAACTGGAATAAAAAGAATAGAGAGTTTTAAAACAAATTAATTGCGATAGAAACCAGAAGAGATATATTTGTCCACAGAGGTGCAGGACTTTCAGGATGCATTTTTTTAAAAAATTTAAGCTTCATTCCATCTGCATTCAAACAAAATCAAGACTGAATGTGATTTTCCACCCCTCTCTCCTCATCTCTTAATATCTATGTGTCAAACAAGTACAACATGATCCTTACCATGCTTCAAGCATCTGTACCTGTTATATCTGGGACAATGTAGATTTTAGATATTTCCCAAATTCAGAAAAAAATTGTTTCACATTTGGAAGTAATATATACAGTGTTTTGGTGAGACAGCACTTTCTTGTTCTCATTTAAACTGATCACAATGCAAGGAGAGAAGTACTGTACTTTGGCAACCAATCAAGACAAATTTTTATTAGCAGCAACGGAATTATATTTATTGTGAACTTGGAATAGAAATAATGGCAAATGAGAGGGAACAAGCAATAGCTTTATACAGCAAGTTTGTATTAACAGGAAATATTTATATTTAGTATAGATAAGATAAAATTGCTCAGATAAAATAACCATGCAATTTTCAGAATTTATAACAATAATTTTTAAAAATCACTTATTTGGTGAGTACATAGATATAGGATTCTATTTTATGTCTAAAATTAGTACTAATCTGTAATAAAATATTTTGCAGTAATCTCTTAGATGTGAAAACAACAAATGAATATACTGTGACACCACTCGCCAAATCAAATGTCTCACATAGAGTAGAACATTTGGCTTTGTTTTAGTGTATGTGCGATAGGATGCCATTAGCGTTTCTGTTTTACGAAGGAACTCTGTGAAGGGGAATTCACTGAAGGGGAGGAACAGAGAAATTGTTTGTATGTTTATGTCTCTTTCGTTGTGCGCGTGTGTAAAAGTAGCCTTTGGAAATCCAGAGATAAATGCATCCTGCCATATTTGTAGCCACTCTAGCTTTAAACTTAACTCCTGTGTTAAGGACACAGATATCTGGATCTGTTTGTTTCCAAACACTGACAGAAGCATTACAGAATACCTGCAAACATTTTAATGGCAGAAGAATGACGCTGCAAATCCTTAGCAAAGAAGAAACTCCAAGATGTGTATGAAAAGGGTAGGAAGTGAGGAAATGGCACCATTACAACAATGCTCAGCTGTAGTACCATGTGTCTGTAGGTAGTGTCTACACACACACTCCATTCTCATTAGTAGAGTGCGGAATAATTATATGTATATGAATATTTATGTGTACATATGTGTGACTGTATGGCAGAGGAAAGGGCTATCAGTGACATGGAAACAGAAGGTATTTCTCAGTTTTTCATGCAGCTCCTGCACACACTATTGCTCTGCAGATCCTACTAGGTATTTTAATGATATAATCTCATTGTTTAAATATGATTGCATGGATTATAGAACTATAGAAAAATCTTTACTCCCGATACTCCCTAGAAGAGCAAATAAGTAGCTCAACTTTAACCTTAGTACATTGATGTGAGGGAGTATCATATTCTTTAAAAGTTTCATCTTGTGCACCCAAATGTACCTTTTCTTGCATATAATCACAACTTATAATTGCACCATTGAATTTATACTTCTATACTATTTTTAAAGTTTCTTGTAACCTATACACATCATAAAGCCATTATTAAGTGATGAGGAACTGGAAAAATCCAGCTACTTTCCAAGTGAAAATCACAAGGTATATTTTTAGCTACATTAAGCCAACCATATGCAGTTCAGCACACTTACGCAATTTCAACATAAAAAGTAATCCATAATATACCAGAAGAACACATCCAATTGTTAGTCAGATACATTTTCATAGATGTCTATCAAAGCTCATTCCAAAAATCTCTCAATCTTTTTGATAGCGAGCATCAAAGCAACAGACTGAGTCCACTTAAACATTTTTTTGAGATTCCAGAGATGTTAACTCTAATAATCCGTAGCCTAGCACTGATTCCCCAGACCCTCAAGTCCTGCAGAATGTGCTTTCCATTTGTGTGAAATAGAATGTACAGTGTCTAATGCTGCACACACAACATGGCATCACACGGCTTTCCCCACTGACACGTCAGATCAACAACAATAACAAAAAATTATATTGGTAAGCCAATAGTACTTTTAACATCATTTAAAGAAACATTCTATTGTTCATTTGGCAGACAGTACTGTAGTATTATTTTTCATTTAAGCAGATGGAGAAGCGCAAAATCACTGAAGTTACGCAAACACAAAAATGTACGTTTCTAAGGTGCACATTCTTTAAATAAAAAGCAGATGTGATTGATATTCTAAAAGTTTCAGCCTTTCTGCATGTACTATAATATTGTTTAATATATCCAAATTCCAAATTTTTGACTCAAAGATATTTTCCAGACATTCCATGAAAATAGAGGAAAATATAGTAATATTAATAATAACAATAATGATCAACTTAGAGTCACAGAGCTGGAAAGGACCTCCTATGGCTCTGCTCCGTCAGGGAGGCACAGTGGGGAGTCACACTCCCAATCCAGGTAACTAAGCTACACAGAGCCATTCAGCAGTTCATGTTAGGAAGCCACTAGACATGGGCACGACTAGGTGAAATTGTCGTTTCCGTTTTTGGTTATCGTTTCCGTTACGTAACTGAAACAGTAAAGATAATTAAGCTGTCAGAACTCGAACCGAAAAAAGAAAAAATTTGGTCGAGTGTTTTGTTGTCGTTTGTGGCATCGCGGCGATCGCGCAATGCAAAGCACAGAAAAAGTTTTTAAAAGTTTTTTTTAAAAAAAACCCGACTCCTGGTCAAAAAAGCAGGTGAAAATATGCCTGCCTGAGGCTTTGCCACCTACCAGAGCGGTGGTTTCTGGGGGGTCCCCGGCCTCCCCCTTCTCCTGTCCTGGGCTGCTTGCACCATGCTCGTCATCTCGCCATGCCATGCGGTGGGGGAATCCAAAATGGTGACCGCAATTTTTCTTTTGAAACCGTGGTCAAAAAACACACCAAATCACCACAGAAACATGTGGAATTTGTTTATTTTAAATGCCTGAATTTTAAAAGTAGCAGCAGTGGGTTTTTATAGCAATAAAACATTGTATTGAGTTTATTTTATTTTATTTTAATTTAATTTTTATATTTTTAGACCTGCCCATTTGGGCTGGGCATGGGATGGGACCATGCAAATTTTTTGAACCATTCCACCAATGGCATCGCCAGGTTTTTGACTGACACTTCTGGATGTCTCGGAGGGCATAAAAAGCCGAGGCACCTTCCAGAAATCGCAGTCAGGTGTATGGATGTGGTTGAGGGAGGAGGGCTGGCTGCTGGTGCTGGTGTGATCTGATTGAGATTGAGGAGGGAGTCTGGAGGCTTTAGGATTTAAGTTAGGCAGGCAGGGAGGGAATTGAATTTAGAAAATAATTTCTTTGATTCCCTGCAGCTTTGTCTGCTGAAGAGAATAGCAGTTGGTTTATTCTTTATTTCTTCTCTGGCAGTTTTTGAGGATTTTTTTCTGATATTGGATAAAGGGGGAGGTTCCACTGGGAGTGGGAGGTGTGGATTTATTTTAAATATATATTATATACAAACGACAAATGACCAATTTTTGAAAAATTTTGTGACAAACGGAAACAACCCGAAACGGACCCGTTCCGAGAAACAAAAACTCAAAACGTCATTTTTTCTGGTCGTGCCCATGTCTAGAAGCCACAGTTAGTACCCAAGGTAACTTCCTTGTTGTGAGGGACGGATGGCAAAGGACAATGTACCAGTAACCTTGAATCAACTGCAGAGGCTTCTGATTTCCTTGCAAGCTCAATTCAAAGTGCTGGGTGTGATCTCCAAAACTGAAAATGGCTTGGGATAGGATACTGAAAAGACTCACTCTTTGGAAGAAAGTGTGATTCTCAACAAGGACTTTTTTGTGTTACCCCGTTACCCCCGATGGGGCAGATAATAAAGTGAGGTGCTTTCTCTGGAGCAACACTTGGATTCTATGGCAGCTTCACCATGGAGGAGCCTGACGGAGGGCAACCTTCCTGAGATTCTCTAAAAAAAGTGGTAATCAAATGCCCATGGTCTTCCGCACTGGTAGTAAAGCTGAACTTTGGAGAATATTTCAAATCTGTTTTTGAAGCATCGCTTAATCGGGCTTTTAAAATAATTAATTCAGTTCATATATTTTAAATCAGTTTATTGTGTATTTTGTACACATTATTTTTTTACCTGATTCTATCAGATCTTTTAGCATTTTTAAAGGAAATTTTAAAAGATTAAATGTTTGTTATTTATTATTATTTTTAGCAGACATGCATGCTTTTCTTGAAAAAAATGTTCAAACCTAGAAGACACCATATGAATCCAGGGTTGGAATTTATAGCCAAAATTAAATTAATGGTTGCTTTTTGGACATTTTACAAGTACTGGAATAGACATCTTAACCGCAACTAATAAAGAGCCTTGTGGCACAGTGGTTAAATGCCTGTACTGCAGGTAAGACTGTGCTCACGACCTGGGATTCAATCCCAGGTAGCAGGCTCATGGTTGGCTCAGCCTTCCATCCTTCCGAGGTAGGTAAAATGAGTACCCAGCTTGCTGGGGGGGGGCATGTGTAGCCTGCATACTGTTATTAAAAAACTGTAAACCGCCCAGAGACTACTTGAAGTGGTATGCGCTGGTATATAAGCAGAACACTTTTGCTTTTATTAGTCATAAAATATTAACAGAGAATGATTTTTCAATGCATGATAAAATTAGTTAGGTCTTGACATTTTCTGTGCAGATGTGAAGAGATCTGGTTAATTCCTTCCTTGGTATTAGGGCAGGCCAGGATGGTGTGATAAGTGAGTCTGTCAAGTATTTGCTGATGCCCACCCACCCATGATCACTGACCAAAAAGGACAAAAGAGTTCAGTCAGGATGAAGGTAGGGTAGAAACTGCAACATAGAATAGGTAGGGAGGTAGTATAGGAATCCCTGGAAACCCTAAATTAATTTAAATCTCCTGGGCCAGATGAATTACACCCAAGAATATTAAAAGAATTGGCAGAAGTTATTTCAGAACCATTGACAATAATCTTTGAAAATTTCTGGAGAACAGGGAAAGTACTTATAGATTGAAGAAGGGCAAATGTCCCTGACTTCAAAAAGGGGAGAAAAGAGAACCCAAGTATTTATTGTCATCTAGCTTGACATCTATTCCTGGAAAGATTCTAGATAAGATTATTAAACAGACAATCTGTAATTATTCAACAGGCCATCCTATCATTACTAGAAGTCAACACAGGTTTCTCAAAAACAAGTCATACCAGACTAATTTGATCTCTTTCTTTGATAGAGTTACAGAGCTGATGGATGGGGGAACACTATGGATGTTGCTTATCTTGATTTCAGTAAGGCCTTCGATGAGTTTCCCCATGATATACTTATAAAGAAGTTAGTAGAATGTGGGGCAGAGAGTGCTACTGTTAGGTGGATTTGTAGTTGGTTGACTGATTGTACCCAAAGGGTTATTATAAATGGCTTCTACTCAGCATGGAGAGAGGTGACCAGTGGGGTGCCCCAGGGGTCTGGTCAGGATCCAGTGCTATTCAATATCTTTATTAATGAGTTAGATGAAAGAATAAAGAGTAGGCAGATTAAATTTGCAGATGATACCAAATTGGGAGCGGTTTCTAACACCCTAGAGGATAGGATAAAAATCCAAAATGAACTTGTCAGATTAGAGTGCTGGGCCAAAGCTAACAAGATGAGTTTCAACAGAGAGAAATGTATGGTCCTACATTTAGGCAGAAAATATGCATTGCATAGATATAGGATGGGGGACAACTGACTGGAGAATAGTACCTGTGAAAGGGATCTGGAAGCCTGGGTGGACCACAAATTAAACATAAGTCAGCAGTGTGACATGGCAGCCAAGAAAGCCAACACAATTCTTGGTTGCATCAACAGAAGCACAGTGTCTAGATCAAGGGAAGTCTATATCATGTAAGCATGTAAGCCCTTATGCAATAGTTGTGGAACAGATAGTCCCCCAAATACTGCTGGACTTCAACTACCAGCATGTCCAGCCAGCCTAGACATTATGGGAGCTGTGCTCCAGGAATATCCAGAGGACATAGGTTCCTCATTCTTGCTCCACAGAGTCTGAAATCCCAAATATGTCAGAGTCTTGAGAGAATATGGCCATACTGAGAAGCAAGTCACAGTGCCAAAGTGTAATCTTACTCACTTCTCCATAGCATACCTGATAGCCATTTGAGACTCTCATACAATTAAGGGTTAAGGCAGGGGTCCTCAAAGTTTTCAAACAGCGGACCGGTCCACTGCCCCCCAGGCACCCCTGGAAGCTGGACCACAGTCAAAAAAAAAAGTCATGGAAAAAAGGGGGAGGGAGGGGCAAATGGGTGGAGCCCTCCCCCATGATTGGCCCATGATCAGGGGCCCCAGAGATGCCTCCTGCTCTGTATCACCACTTTGAGGTGCCACCGCTGGGACCCCTCTGCTGCGCAACCATCTCCTCCTCCTGCAGTTGGAGTGGCTCTCCTTCCCTTTATTGCATCGGGAAAGAAGTGGAAGCCCAGGCAAACTCGGGGCCCTCCTGGCGTCCTGGGCAGCCACTTAGGATGAGTAGCAGCAGCCATGATGGGGGCAGCAAGACTGGCGCCACTGGGCACGGATCTGGCTGTGTGCCCTAGACATCATGCCCTTGCTGGGCCCCAGAGAGAAAGCTGCCGCCTCTCTTGGCCAAGCCTGGCCTGGCTTGGTGCGCTGCATGCGAAGGAGGGAGGGAGGGAGGGCTGGGAAGGAAAGAGGGGAGGCAGGAAGGCCTGCCCAAGACCACCTGCAGCCCTCTCACTGGCCGAACCCACCCAGCCAGGCAGTGGTGCTCGATTGGCTGCTGGCCTGCCCATCACCAACTGGGCACAAATGCAGCCCTGCCAGCCTCCCATCAATGAGGGCCAGGCCACCATCGACCTTCCCTTCCCTTCTTTCTCCACCACCTCCTCCTGCTCCTTGCTGGCAGGGCCAGCGTGTCCATTAAGGCGAAATAGGCAGTTGCCTAGGGTGCCAAAATGGACAGAGAGTGCTGGCCAGCCTGCTGACCCCCCCTGCCACCACCACCTCCGCCGCTGGCCACCGCCGTCTGTCCCCCCACCGCCCGTCGCCGTCCGCCCACAGCCCCCCACACCCATTGCTGCCCACCCCAGTGCCCGTCGCCGTCCGCTCCCATGCCCATCGCCGTCCCCCACCATCCTCTGACCCCTGCCGCCCCGCCTGCCCACTGCCACCCCCACCCACCCCTGCCCCGCCCCACCCTGCCCCCACCCCTCACCTAGGGTGCAAAAACCCTAGCGCCTGCCCTGCTTGCTGGTCTGGTGGTGGCAGCGGCCTCTGCCTCCGGCCATGGTTGGGCTCACCCCTCTCCTCCCTCCCTCCTCCCTCCCTCCATGGAGCAAGGCAGCAGCTTGGAGGGGGCTGGGTGGGGGGGAGTCACTCTGTTTTCCCCTCTGTTGCCCGCCATCCATCCCTCTGTCAGTCCACTGCCACAGCTGCTCTGGCTCGGATGGCTGGCTGGCACTGCCTCTGCCTGCCCCCTTCCTTCCTCACAACCACAATAACACAGGCGGCAGCCACACAAGGAAGGCAGGTGGGTGGGATGGAAGAGGAGCAGGGTTGGGGCCATGGGACATTGCCATGGCCCTGCCGCTTTGAACTGCCCCAATACCCAGCATATTTATCATCTGGGTGGGGGGTGGGGTGGGGGAAGCATCATAGCCCAACACTTTGAATTGCCTCAGCAATAGAAGCAGCTACAGAGGCCGGCTTGCTCGCTTTCTCTCGAAGCAGGGGGAGGGGTCCACAATTGGTCCCAGGGACTGGATTCAGGATCCTGGGGGGGCTGTATCTGGCCCCCGGGCCATAGTTTGAGGACCCCTGGGTTAAGGCAAGGTACAAGAGAACAGATGTTTGTGATTGTCCCAGATCAACAACAGGCTATCATGTCATCCTTCCAAAAGCTTTGCTTTTGTTTATCTGAACCTAGAAACTGTTCGACAGTGTAGACCAACAACCCAGTTGTGATGGGATGGCCCTTGGCAAAGTTATTTTTCTACCCTACAGTTTCTTTTGCTGTGATGTCCATCACACATCTCCACCACGTGTACATAAGCACTGCTGAAACACAATGATGCCTTCATGTCTGACAGACTTGACACTCTCTGAATAAACTAAGGTCACAAAGAACAGCACAAATCGCCTGCTTCTCCAAGGATTGACATGTAGCACGTTTAAACATGATGGTCTCTTCCTCAGTCGAATGTTCCAAAGGGTCTCTAACAATTCAGACTCAACAAAGGGTAATAGCTATGTGACACTTTCCTCCATAGGCTCCATGAAATTAATGAATCTGCCACAGTGAGTGCATTTTTATGCTAGTTGCTGCTCTGCTTTGTTGTCATAGAGTCTGCCTAGGAAATACATTTCAGTTGTTTTATCCCACAGTCGCTAGTAAGAGAGTAATCCAGCTGAACATGTTTTAAACTGTCTTCAATGCTGATGTTATCGTGTTCCAACAGAAGACAGGGAGCAAACTTGTCTTTCCAAGATGATCTCCTTTCTCTCCACTTTGCAATTTATTGATAGTCTCTGCTGACACCTTTTAAAGTTGTCAAAATGCAGTAGGCCCTGCCAGAATGTTACTAACATATTCTAGAGCTTCTTATACATCCATCTTAGGGAATGCAGCATCATGTCATCCACTGCACCAAATGCTGGTCATGCCAGCTTTGAGGTATTAGTCTGCTCCCTTCTGACTGCCTAATACAAGACAGCTGCAGATAGATTTATGCTGATAGTACAACAGATGAGAAAACAGGAAGTGTTCTGAGAGAGGCAGCCAGGTGTGTGTGTGTGTGTGTGTGTGTGTGTGTGTGTGTGTGTGTGTGTGTGTGTGTGTGTGTGTGTGTGTGTGTGTGTTTTTTTTTTAAAGAGACATTCCAAGAAGCTCAAGAAGCATGAACCTCCTGGTGCAGGAAGGCACTGCCAAGTAGCCAGCTCAGACTTTCACTTTTATTGTCCTTCTAGATCAGTGGTGGCCAAACTTCGACCCTCCAGAAGTTTTGGACCACAACTCCCACATTCCATTGTCATTGGCAATATAGGTTTGGAATTCTGGGAGTTCTGATCCAAAATATCTAGAGGGCCGAAGTTTGGCCATTACTGTTCCAGATGGAGTGTTTCACAAGCTCCACAGTCAGGCTAACTCCAATTGTAAGCCATTACTGTAAGCCTTTAAACCACAGCCATTCTTAAATCAAGAGTGGATGGCCTTTCTTTTCTTTTGCGAATCAAGAAATGCTGTTAGCCAACCAGAAATTATGGCATGCTGTCAGAATAACAGTGTGCAATTTGCAGACTAGTCTTCTGCAGACATCCCAACTCAATGATATTAAAACTGTTCAGTGCAGTAAATGGGGGGGGGGGTTCATATTGCTTGTCCAATTGCAGATAAAAGAAGGATCTCATCAAAAGAGGAAGAAACCTCACGAGAGTCTTGGAGGGCTCCCAGATGTACAAAGTACATTGCATTTCCCTTTGCCCACCCCAGCCCAGAAATAAAGAGGCAAGACAAGAATTGTAGAACTATAACATGGTCACAATATATTAATAAACGTTTAATAACGCCACGAGTCAGAAGGGACCGAGAAACCTGCGCTGGAGCCTGATATAGGATCAGGAGGAAAGGACCCCATGGTCCACAATAACGCTGGTTCAGGGAGGCAAAGGAGCCCCCTAGCAGGGCGAGGTGGTAGGATTTTCTACATACCCAGCTGAGGAATCTTGATAACGCCCACTGGATTTCAGTATAAATAATGACCCATAACCCTTAATATGAACATACTTGTACTGTTCCTTGAAGCAGTTAGGAGAGAAAAGTGTATGACCAGTACCTAAATACCTCTCAGGTCTTTCAGCTATCGAGTCAAGTGGCCAAACAGACCCCTACTTACGGCTGTGAAATTTTTTTATGCTGTATGTGTTTAAATGGGCAAGTCGGAACAGCAAACAGCAAGCATTTTAATTAGATATTTAGATGATCTGTACTCCTTTCCGCAGCTGTCTCTGTTCATTTGTTTAAAAGTGTGCACGCGCACACACATGCACACACACATACATCATATAATCATGAAAGTTGACAGAAAAGAAGACCAGTAACCCCTCAGGAATAAACTCCTTTTCAGTTGTGCTCCTTTTCAAGGAACAAAGAAAGTGTGAATAGGCCACTAAAAGCACATTTTACTCAACTAGTTTACAGATGGAACTATAAAACCTTGCTCATATGAGTCAGAGAACCACAGTTGGCAGGAATTACAAATTTAATAACACAGCTATAATTAAAAGAAACATCTACTTAATAGTAGTAGTAGTAGTAGTAGTAGTAGTAGTAGTAGTAGTAGTAGTAGAGTCACAGATAAAAAAATTACCCAAAATCAGGATCTGAAAGTTGAATTTCAGAGACTGGCATAAACTGGTACAGGTGATCCCAGTGGTATTTGGCATGCTGGGTGCGGTGCCTAAAGAGGTAAGCAAGTATTTAGGAGAAATTGGAGTTGACAAAATCACCATCAGTCAGCTGCAGAATGCCACCTTACTCGGATCTGCTCGCATAATTATTAAAACAGATTATTAAACAGGCAGTCTTTGCAATGGCCCTGTGAGCCACACAATAAAATTTATATGATGATGATGACACATCTCCCACATGGTTTGTAAGCTGTAAAGACACTGGCAGGAGTTGGAGTTTATATGTCCTTCTTTTGGACTTCCTGGCCACTGTTGAAACAGAATGATTGATGGGTCCAACTCTAGAATTCTCCTGTGTTTTGCTTTAATACAGATAAGAGGAGATAGTTATTCACATATGATATAAACGGTGACATTAATTACCAACAGCTGTAATGATAGTTTCGGAAAACAGCTTGGATAAATTTCATTGATAAATAATCTATGAATGTCTATTGGGCATGATGACCATTTATTTGGTCCTGTTTCAAAATCAATATGTCTCTGAATATTACTCTCTTGGGATCACCAGTGGGAGGATTTGGTGGTACTCACTCTGTGGACATTCAGGACACATCTGAAAGAATTGTGTATGTGCGCCAAAATGAGAGACCCACCAGGCAACAATTTTCTTTAACATTTTTCAAGTGCTGTATATTTATCAAAAGCTGTGACATTTGTTGATTACAGACTCATCATTATGATACAAAATTAGAAAAGGAACAGAAAGCATAGAGGAACACAACCTTTGGAGCAGCTGCCCCTTGACAGGCAAATTTAAAAGCCAGGGTGGTCTCCTTTTCCCCTCAGAGACTTTCCTCACATACTTTGTTGCAACACAGAGCAATGTCTTCATTGGCTCCGATTCTCTTTTCTGTAATTTAAATTATATTTCTTCTCTCTCCTGACAGTTTAATTTGTTGCAAAGCATTCATTTCAATCCCCCTTAATAGGGTGGCTACTTCACAGGGTTTTATTTACAGAAGTTTACTGTTTCAGGTAATGAGGGGTGAAATGAAAATCTATTGACTATGGCTCATGAACAATATGAGTGCAGCCATTTTTATCATCAGCTTTACTACAGATGAAAAAGTCATTGATTATCACTTTATTGTTTATCGTTAGTGCTTGTACTTAAGGTGACTGAAACCTTGCACAGAAGTGCTATAAATAATAATGTAGCTGTTGAGGATCCACAGTATAACTGGGCTGTAATGTTTTGCTGAGGTGATGGGGTGAGGAGGAATCTGTGACCCCCCCTTTAAAAGAGGACTTTTCTTATGGCTAGATATAAAATGCAGATACAAAATAAAAGATCACTTCCTTGTAAAGAGGAGAAAACACCATAGTTTCATCACTGTCACTGAGAGGTTTATTAGTAATTTGTCATAAAATAATCTTATCATTAGAGGATCAGCACGAGCCATACGAAACCAAGTGGAAATGGGATTTAGGGGTGGTTATTTCAGGTGATATATTACATTTTAAATATGAAGCTGAACCCTCTTTTTCACATCCATTTCATTAAAAGAAAGTAATTTGCTAGATACTCTAGTGGCAATATCTTATGTTATGCAAATTATCTAAGATTTTTCTCTGCTGGGGGTATTTGCAAGAATATGGAAGTCCGCAACTGGAGCATCAGAGACAGTGGCCATGATTCAACTTTGAGGGACCACCTTGTCCTCCACTCAAAATATGTTCTCTGCACATAAAAGAGATGCCAATAACATTGACTAAGCTAACTGAAAGCCACTCCATCCTCCCCCACCTTTGTCTACCCATTTTTCTACTTGTTTGCAATGCAGAGGGGACACATCTTCCAAGCACTGATAAGCCCACAACATGTAGCTGGTATGCTTCATTCATTCAGCAAGGTTAGCCATGGTTTTTAAAAAAATCAAAGGTAAAAAATAGTCACACTGAGATATATGTTCATGTTTAAGGATATGTAATGTAGTAGGATACTACTTTATTTATTTATTTATTTATTATTATTATTATTATTATTATTATTATTATTATTATTATTATTATTATTATTATTATTATTATTAACCACACAGCTAACTACGCTGGATTTTGTAATACAAATCACTAGTTGAACACTTCCCAAGTGTTTAGGACTATGTGATGTATCGGCAAATTATTATTATTATTATTATTATTATTATTATTATTATTATTATTATTATTATTATTATTATTATTATTATTATTATTATTATTATTCACACAGCTAACTACGCTGGATTTTGTAATACAAATCACTAGTGGAATGCTTCCCAAGTGTTTAGGATTATGTGATGTATCAGTGAATTATTATTATTATTATTATTATTATTATTATTATTATTATTATTATTATTATTATTATTATTATTATTATTATTATTATTATTATTATTATTATTAGCTATATTGAGGCTCCCCCACTTGTTTGGAACTTTCTTCCAATTGCTGTCCACTAAGCTCCATTATTAATGCCTTCAAGCAGGGACTAAAAACTAGCCAAACTACATTGGTCTATTATGTAATCAATGCAGCTGTGTGTACAGGTCTGGCCCCTCCCGATGTACAAACTAAGATCTAGCAAATGGTCATAGCTGGCTCCCGATCAAAAGCTGTCTATCCAAACATTTTTTTAATCTATAAAAGAACGTTGCAGAATTCAAAGTTATGCATTTGTATGAAATGTAGGCAAAATTAAAAATAAATTAAGACATACCTTGGTTTACAATTGAGGTTCTGTTATTATTGTTAGTATGGTGCTGACTCATTCTAATTGTTTGTTTTTATTTAATAGTGGATTATTTTTGAATCATTCCTTTGTTGTACTCTGTGGCATTAAATTTTATGTCATTTAAATCAATATAAGACTAAACAATTTGTAAATATATGGTGTATGGATTTAAATTAAAGTATAAATTTAGGTTAAATTAAGTTAAAGTATAAATTAAGACATACCTTGGTTTACAATTGAGGTCCAGTTATTATTGTTAGTATGGTGCTGGCTCATTTTAATTGTTTATTGAATAATGGCATATTTTCAAACCACTGATTTGTTGTACTCTGTGGCATTAAGTTCTATGTTATTTAAAGCAATACAACATTAAATAATTTATAAATTTATGATTTATGGAATTAAGTTAAAGCGTAAAATTAGGTTTTATGGATAAATGAACCAAGCCAGCAAAGCAAAGAAAAACACTGTTGCAGAGCCAAAATTCTTCAGATACTTTTAACAAGAACCAGGACATTAAGTTGAACATGGCAGGAGTTCAAATTGTGCACATGCACAACACATGTGCAGCCATGAACACAATCCATGAATCTTTGGGTGAGGAGCCACGGAGACACCTTCTCATCAGATTCATCAGGTCCTTCTCTGGTATCTGCCTATTTAGCATGCGGTAGAAAAGGCTCCACAGATGGAACAATGAAAGTGTTAGATTTCATAGCTGAGGAACCTTTCTCCCATATCTTTACTGGCACACACAGCAGAGGTTGTGGTTGCTGGCATGGTGAAGCTAGACTTACCTCACAAAGGCCTGAAAAATCCTCTTTGGTGTTTTCTCAATATACATCCATGTCCCCCCCCCCCCAAGACAATCACTGTTATAAACTACCTATGTAAAAATTAATCAGATGGGGAGACAGAATATGCCTATATTTTCCTTTATTTCCTTTTTGTTCAGTGTAGTCACATGTAACTACAGTACTTCTGAGGCTTCGTGTTTTTGCATATTTTGGTAAATTCTGACAAAAAAAATACCTGGAATGAAATTCTCACCTATTCTTAAGGAATGGCAAATCTGCTTGCTGTTCACTTTTCTAAAAATTGTGAATTTCAGTAAAGCCTGAATTAGAAAAGAGGAAAAAAACTGTATTAAAATTATATCTAGCACAGATAGAATTAACTTTCCCTTTGAAATAGGGTTTAAATATTTAAATTTGATTGGATTGTATCCTGTGCAGAAGAATCCATTTTAACAGCTATGAATTCACTAAAGCATCTGAGATTCTAGTTGAATGCGAACTATAGCTGGTTTTTAAAGGCTTTTGGGATGGCGTTGGCCATAATTTAAATTTAATTTAAATTTTAAATTTAATTTAATTTAATGTCACCTTTTGCTATCTTTTAGAGGCCAACTCACTGAAAATTAATAAGCCCATTTTTGAATGGTAAATTTAAAAAAGCCTCAACATATAAGCAAAACATGCTTGTACTAAATAAGTTTCATTTTTGTCAATCTTCTATGGACATTAAAGGTTGAGATTTCAAGCAATTGACTTAGTCAACAAACTGATGAAGATCTCATAAAGCATTTCACCTAGATGAGCAATAAATAAAGAATTTTATTTAAAAAAACAGTACTATCAAATTATTATAGTGCTTTATATATACACACGTTGCTCCAGATGTTTTAAAGGATGCCCTAATGAGCCAATGCACCACAACAGTTCTTAAATGTATTATTCAGTTTCTTTCTATATGTGAACTGTACTCAAGACAGCCAAAATCAATAAGCTATGTAATCAAAACCTTCCAAGGAAATAACAGTCTCTTGGTCTCTGCTCCTATTAAATACTGGTCATTCAAGTCCAGGTTTTCCAAAACCTTCTTAATTCTAAATTTATTAGCCTCTTCTATAATGGCACCTGCATATATGCTGTTTTCTGGTGTCGATGCAATAGGGAATCAATTATTTTCAGCAATGATCAAAATGAGTGGGCCAAAGCTCTTATGAGAGAGCCAAAGTTGGAATTGTCTGAAACTTAACCCTGACTGTCTAAGGCTTGATTATCCTATACAGCAGGCAAATTATGACATAAACTAGGTCATGCCAGAAGTAGAAAAGAATCGGAATAAAGCTTCACATCTTAATTGTGGATGGGAAAAGCCCTTATCTGCTTCTCCAAATAGGAGCAGTGGTTTACCAACTTCTCAGATTGTCTGATGGTGCCACCAAACATGTGGAAAAGTTAATATACAGTACTTTTTTTTTTTAGTAAAGTGACTTACTGGAGACTCTGGGATGAACAATCATGCAGTAAAAAGATTTCTCTTATACATCATAATGAGGTTAAGGAACAGAAAGCACAGGTTATGAATAATAGCAAGTTCTCACAGTGGAGGGAAGTAAGGGTCTACAAGTAGGTGGATATCCATGTTAATTTTGCATCCATTCAGCTGCAACTCTGTTCCACCTGGTTTCCATAGCAATCTAGGAAAAAAATCATATTACAAACAAACAAACTCCATGCTACTTTTTCTGACATCTACATTTTTAGGAAATTGCCCTATATTGAGTCAGTATACAGGTTTATCCAACCTAACACTGTCAACTCTGGCTGGCAGTGTCTGGCTATGGTTTCAAGTAGAAGTCTTCCTTGCCTCTGGAAGGAGATATCAGCTATTATTTATTTATTTATTTATTTATTTATTTATTTATTTATTTATTTATTTATTTATTTATTTAACTTAACAGAGACTCAGCTAGCCTAATATCCAATGGCAGTTTATTCCAAAGTGCTGGGGCAGCTACTGAGAAGGCCTGACTCCAGGTAGAAAGAGGCTCCCTCACAGTGGCCACCAGGAGCGAGAGGGAGAGCGAAGCTCTGGTCTGTTGGGATGAAGCTGACTTCTGAAAGATCCACTCTGCCAGATAGTCAGTTCCCAGGCCGTGGAGCGTTTTGTAAACCAAAACCAATACCTTGAACCTTATTCGGGAGGCAACAGTTAGCCAATGCAGGCGAGCCAAGATGGGGGTGATGTGGTCAAACCTGCCTGCACCAACCCCCAACCTGGCTGCTCCATTCTGCACCCGCTGCAGTTCCCGAACAAGAGTCAAGGGAAGCCCCATGTAGAGAGTGTTACAGTAATCTATCCTTGAGATCACCAGCACCTGCACAACCGTCCTGAGGGAATCCACATCCAGGTACAGGCAGATCTGGGTGATAAGCCTCAGTTGGTAAAAGGCTGCCCTGGAAATAGCTGCCACCTGGGCCTCCAGGGACAAAGCTGGGTCCAGGACAACACCCAGACTCCTCACGCTCTCCACCAACTGGAGGGGCAATTCCCCCAAACTGGGGAGAGGGCCACGGTATCAATCCAGGGACCCCCCCAAAGAACAGAACCTTGGTCTTCCCGGGGTTGAGTCTGAGCCTGTTATGGCTATGAGCTGGTAGCCTCCCATCCCATTATTAACCAGACCCAATCTTCCTCAGCTGTTGGAATGAAATAAGACAGGATACACCCAGGTGTATCCAGGGTTCTCAGGACAGCATGGGAAGTATGCCATTTCCCCAGACTTAAGCATTTCGATACACAGCATGATCTGCAAAATAGACATGTCCCAGTCTATATATTAGTCCAAAAAGGGTGAATTAAGTCAATTCAATTTCAAGAGGCTGAGGCTTTTTTGAAGCTGAGGCTCCAGTACTTTGGCCATCTCATGAGGAGAGAGGACTCCTTGGAAAAGTCCCTGGTGTTGGGAAAGATTGAAGGCAAAAGGGAAAGAGGATGGCAGAGAATGAGATGGTTGGACGGTGTCATCAATGCAACCAATATGGATTTGACCAAACTCCAGGAGGAAGTGGAAGATAGGAAGGCCTAGCGAGCTCTGGTCCATGGGGTCACGAAGAGTCGGACACGACTGAACGACTGAACAACAATAACAAGTCAATTCAATTTCAAGAGGAACAAAACAGGATAGATTGGAACTGTTGCTTTCAGCTATCAGAATACCTTACCCAGCAAACCAGTATTTATATTGACAGAGAGAGTCTAGGACTGATGGCTCCAGATAAATAAAGAAATAAAACAAACTTGCAGGATCTCCTCTTTCTGGCAAAGTACAAATGCTTTCATATATTGCTTATGAGGTTCCTGGAAACATCTTGGTTATTACTGTTGGAACAAAATGCTGAACCAAATGGACTCTTAGTCTGGTCAACTTTTATATACACAAACTGACCACCCTGTCTTCCAAAAAGAGAGGAACAGCCAGGCTTTTCAGAAGGAACAGCTGCTACATCTACCCCTGCCTTTTGGAGTAGATGCCTTGGTCTCCATAATGATAGGGCCAGCCTTAACATGTCAGATCCTTCTTTTGAATCAATCAGAATGGAAAATGATAGGTTCATTGCACATGTTGTTACATCCGTTTGACTACAGCTTTCTGTGGCATTGCAGGAGAGAGAGAGAGAGAGAGAGAGAGAGAGAGAGTCTTGTTGAATATTTGTGCTTCAGCTTTTTAACAAGTTTCCATAAATCCCACATTTTAAAACTCACCATTGAAAGGTTCATGCGTTGATCTAATCTACCGTATGCTCAACTTTTAATCAGTAGATATTTTAATCAGTTTCATGCCCAGGTTTGTACATTTTCATGATGTTGTAAGCCTCCTGTAATCTCATTAAATCAGAGACCTTAAAACCATAAGATATAGAATTGGAAATATTCAAACTCACTTTTACACACAGAGACATACACACACACACTCACAGGAAGAAAGAGAGAAGGGGAGACCTTATCATCAGAGACAGGTTTATAAGTTCCAAATTGAATAAATTTACCTTTCCTCTGAAAAATCAATTGCACTGCATTAGTATAAACACAGCATGAGTCTTCTTTAGCTTTCTCCAGCTGCTCCTATTTACTAAGCATGACACAACACATTTCTTCTTGTTCAGGCTTTCATTTGTTTCTTGAAAAAAGAACTTTCTTTGAATGTGTTCTTTTCTAAGCTCCAGCAGTATTGTATATTAATGATCTCATAGCCCAAAAATCAATAGTTTCCGTGGCTGCTACTAACTTGAAGTGATTCTTCAAACCCAGGGATAAGAGCAATATTAGCTGATTCTTAAATGAATTCCACCTCTGTACCCAGGAGTGCAACACCCAGATTTTAAAGATCAAAGAGCTACGCAGCAGGGATGTAGCCTTTGCTTACTACGGTGGTAGACTTTCTCTTTTTTGACTGTTAATGTCTGTTTATCTGAACGAGTGCTTGATGAAATTCACTGGGAGAACTCTCTCTAGTCCTTAAAATGTAATATATTTTACAGCAATCACACTACTTTCTTGACAACACACAAATTCTGCAAGTTGTCATTAAAAAGGGGCACTGTATATCAGTTTTGCCTGAAGCCCAAAGTCCAAGTAGAAAAACGTAAGCTGGTCACTCGGTGAAACCTTATCAGTGATTTGGGTTTTAGATAAAAACCAAATTGTGCTACTGATCTCCAACGTCCTACAAGGACATGACACTTGAAGAAAAAGATTTGGGTTTTGAAAAGCATAGGCAGGGAGAAGAAAGAGGAGGGCCTCTTAAATGTTTTTGTTTCTGTAAAAATGGACACAGTGAAGAAGAGATGGTGGTGCCACTTGGTCATGAACACAGTTTGGGCTGCAGTACGGCAGTTGAACCACCATGCCAGGAGGCTCCGAGAGACAACCAGGTTCCTCTGTGATTCCTTTTTCTTCGTACAGTGGAGGGGAGAGGGAGAAACAGAATATAACCAGTAAGATGTGAGAATCGCCTTCCAGAGTCATCCTGAGGCTCCTGCAGATCCCAGCAATGTTATGTGGCTGCAGTAGAGAAAAAAAGCTGTTTTAGCGCTTCAGGAGAAAATACATGTCAAGGAGAGCAGTTGCCACTTAATTGGCAACTGCAAGAGGTCCTTTGTTGTGTGGAAGAGCACATTGAATATTATGCTTAATAATGGAAGTAGGGAGAACCAGCCTGTCTCAGTGCATCTTGTACAGCTATTTACTGTGGGGAGTCGCTGGAGAAGTTTGAGGTCAGACTGACCTTGGCCACAGAAAAAAGACACAGACAAACATTTTTTCCAACTAGTGGCAAAGGCACGCAGGCACAAAACTGTTGCATTCCTCTCAGAAGGTTCCGTTTTTATTCTATCAATGTTTACTAGGAAAACATTGGAGCACTTACAGAAGCAATAGCTCAGAAAGGGGACAGGTGTCCTTTAGCCTTTTGGCTCTGCCTCTAAGCAAAAGGTCAGGGGAAGCAGCAGGTCACTTCCTTTCCAGGTATGCCACGTGGCACCAGGAGGGTGTGCACAATCACTGTCGTCCCTTCTGAATACACCCTTCAAAGGAAGATTCCCACAGTGGGCATATTTATTAAGTTGATTTTGATTCCCTTTCCTTTATTTCTGGCATATCTGGAGTTTTAAAAGTTCTTGGGTTTTTATTTATGTCTTTGTGGATGGCCGGGAGTCAAGGTATTTTAATTGTTTGTCACTCAGAGTAGTGTGTTAGCACTAGATGGGTAGAATATAAATGGAAGGAAGGAAGGGAGGGAGGGAGGAAGGGAGGAAGGAAGGAAGGAAGGAAGGAAGGAAGGAAGGAAGGAAGGAAGGAAGGAAGGAAGGAAGGAAGGAAGGAAGGAAGGAAGGAAGGAAGGAAGGAAATTAATGAGTACCATTGGCATCATTCTCGCATCATATTGAATGGCCAGGTGTCCTCTTTAAGAGAGGTCAAACCTTCATTTGAAAGGTTGCAAGATGGGTGCCCAGTTCAGTTTTGAATGAAAGATGATGAACCTATAAGTCAGGAGATCAGGGATCCTGAATTTGCCCACAACTGGGCTGCAAATTTAACTGGCATGAACATTACTCATACTTAATCCAAGTACTCACTCAAGTAAGATGTGTTGCATTTTTAATTCATTCAGTTTATTTGTATCTGTACATATAGAAGACCTTAAGTAATTATATGCAAATAAGTGCTCCCCTATCTCTGGTAATTAATGTCCCCTTTTTTGGTGATACCTAAATGGCCATCCAAACATTTCCCCCTAGATGGGGTAATAATAATAATAATAATAATAATAATAATAATAATAATAATAATAATAATAATAATAAAATTTATTTTTATGCCACCTTTCTCCCCAAAGGGACCAAGAAATAGCAACTATTAGAACCCTCGAGTTCCTTTATCAGCATTCGGTACTTGATTCTTGTATCAGCAGCTTCCACTTGGCTTTTCAGTGAATGAGGACAAAATAGATGCCCAGACAATTAGAGAGGATTTTTAGATGGAAAATATCTAAATTGTTTTCTGAGTACAAGTAAAGGATCAGTCCTTACTATGTCAACAGTGCGTTCTAGTCATCAAGGCAACAGAATTACAAAAAGTAGGGTCTAAAATGATTGTGTGTTATTCATCCTTTTCTTAGCATTTTATTAGAGTCCTAATGATGCATGTTCAAGGTTGCCCCTGTCATTTATCATGTAGCCTGTGGCTAAACATATGTATGCTGAGTACAACAGAAAAGCAGACACTGATGCAGGATCATATTTGAAAGCATTGCTCTTGAACTGTCTACAGGTCTCAAGATTAAGTGTGAAATCTGGCAGGGAGGATACATATTAAGTATACATGTTGACAGAACGATTTGGCTGATAGTTTCAGCAGTAAAACATCGATTCCACTTTCATATTATATTTTTTTCTGTAGTGTAAAGGAGTGCAGAGGAACATATAATGTGGAAAAGCGATTTTTCTCATCACAAGGGCTAATGTATCCACATGCAAAATTTTGCAGACATCCCCACTTTATAACTAAAAGAAAGGATGGCTGAGGCAGTCACCATAGTAGATTTAGCAAAGAGATTTCTCTGTAATGCCCCCCCCACCAACCCCAGAGGATATCATTTTAAATTATTTATAAAGGCCCCAGTGGATCATTCTTGGAAATTTAATGTTTCAGCTGCCTATACCCAGGCATCCATCATGATACTCTCAGAACTATCCGCATCAAAAGTGGTCTGCTTATATACCACCCCATACCACTTCAAGTAGTCTCTGGGCAGTTTATAGCTTAATTATGCAGGCTATACATTGCCCCCCCCCCAGGCAAGCTGGGTACTCATTTTACCAACCTTGGAAGGATGGAAGGCTGAGTCAACCCTGAGCCTGCTACCTGGGATTGAACCTCAGGTCGTGATCAGTTTTACCTGCAGTACAGGCATTACCTGCAGTACAACCACTGCGCCACGGGGCTCAGCAAGCTTTGCCTACACTACAGTTCCCAGGATGCACTAAGAAGCAAATTCTATAAAGAAAAATAACTTGTTGAAGCCAGAGCCTGATCATTACCTCTTCCTTGATGCTCCATAGCCTTTGTTCTTTGACCAGGTCCTTCTCAGAGAAGCATAGATTATGGTGGCTTCAGATGTCTTCTGAACATATTGAGCTATCCTATTGGACTCAGGAGAAACCATGCCAAAACCTATGAGCATTGAAAAGTGAGGGCCAGTTTCTCTTTCTCAATATCAGCATTTTAAGGAACAGTGTTCCTGCAAGGGGGCAATGACAATAAAGTTTCCTATTCCTTTTTGGATCACCCTGCATACTTGTACTTCACAGTTCTACAGTAGATGTTAGAGGGAAATTGTTAACATAGGGCGCTTTTACACGACCCCTAAAATCCCGGGCAAAGGGCTCCCAGATCCAGAGCTTAAAAATGTTTTCCCACCAGCTCCGGACTTTAAACAAAATAAAGTACGACCACACCCACCTAAGCACGTCCCAGCACATTTCCCAAGTATGTGGTCTCCAAAGGTGAAAAATTTCTGATGCGGTTGTAAAGCAGTGAGTGCCGGGCTCTCCTTGCCTTGTTTTTTTTTTTTTTTTTTTGCCCCCACCCCTTTAAGAGACTGAAAGAGACTGGAATGGTTCCCGGAGCAGCTCAGCACAGCGGAGGTGAGCCTGCATTCTTTTCTCCCTTTTTTTCTCCCTCCCATCATGCAGACAGGAGCAAGGAAGTGCGGAGAGGTGGGAACACAGGAAGAGCGACAAACCCCCAAGATCTCTGGTCCGAATTTAAGTTGCGAGCAGATCTTAGAGGTTGTGTAAAAGCGCCCATAGACAAAAATATTCAGGTTTTTCTCCATGCATTTGTGACAATGAGATAAAAATGACACTTTCCATTTGAAGTATTTTTTTTTATAGATCAGCACTGATTTATTTAAAATGGCCTAATTTCCCAATCACAAGTCAGCAAAACCTCAGTTGGGTCAATTCGATTCTGTTCTTTATATACAGTGATGACACCATCTAGACCAGGGGTCCTCATAGGTTTCAAACAGCGGGCCGGTCCACCACCACCCAGACACCACTGGGGGCCAGACCACAGTTTTAAAAAAAAGGCCGACAGGGGCATGGCTGTGCTCCCTCCCCCCTCCCTCACTCCACAGAGCAAGGCAGCAGCTCAGAGGGGGCTGGCTGGGTGGGAAGTAGCTCTGTTTCCCCCTCGGTCGCCTGCCGTCCATCCCTCCAGCAGTCCACTGCCATGTCTGCTCTGGCTCAGAAGACTGGGTGGCACTGCCTCCGTCTGTCCCCCTCATTGCTCACAACTACAATAACACAGGCGGCAGCCACACAAGGAGGGCAGGTGGGCAGGGTGGAGGAGGAGCAGGGGTGGGGCCTCAGGGCCATGGTGGGAGTGGGAGACTTTGCCACAGCCCTCCTGTTTTAAATTGCCCCGCTTGGCTGCACCCGGCACCCCGACCATCTGGGCAGTGGGTGGGGGGGAGTGGGGGACCTTGCCGTGCCCTCCCACTTTAATGCCCCACTAGCCAGCATGTTGATCATCTGGGCGGTAGTTGGTGGAAGTGGGAGAAGCGACATAGCCCACTGCTTTGAACTGCCTCAGCAATAGAAGCAGCTGCGGAGGCTGGCTTGCTTGCAAAGCAGGGGGTAGATGGGGGGGGTACAATTTATTTATTTATTTATTTTATTTATATAGCTTGTATGCCGCCCACTACCCAAAGGTCTCCGGGCGGCTCACAATCAAAACAATTAAAACATCAAAATACAATAAAATTAGAACAATAAAAACCAGTAAATACAATAAATACAGTACATTAAAGCACACCACTAAAAATTGCCATCAGGTCCCCAATCATTAGTTAAAAACTTTTGGAATAGGAAGGTTTTTACCTGGCACCAAATGATATCAACGTTGGTGCCAGGCGAGTCTCATTTGGGAGGGCATTCCAAAGTCTGGGGGCAGTTGCTGAAAAAGCCCTATTCCTGCAAGCCATCCCCTTCACCTCCTTAAGGGATGGCTCTTTCAGGAGGGCTCTCTGACTAGATCTTAGTTGCCGGGTAGGTTCATATGGAAGGAGGTGGTCCTTCAGGTATCTAGGTCCTAATCCGTTTAGGGCTTTATATGTCAAAACAAGCACTTTGAATTGGGCTCGGGCAGCAACTGGTAACCAGTGAAGGTTATACAGAATCGGCGTGATGTGTTCCTTGGTGGCCCTACCACTCACCAGCTGTGCAGCACGATTCTGAACCAGCTGCAATCGCCAACCGTCTTCAAAGGCAGCCCCACATAAAGCGCATTACAGTAATCAATACGGATGTTACGAGTGCATGCGTAACTGTCATAAGGCTCCGTTCATCTAGGTAGGGGCGCAGCTGGTATATATTCCGCAGCTGGAGAAAGGCACCCCTGGCCACCGAGTCCACCTGGGCTTCCAGAGTTAGACCGGGATCCAGGAGCACCCCCAAGCTACGGACCCTGTCCCTTTAACCCCATCCAGGACAGGGAAATGGCCCTCTAGCCTGTCAGACGTAGCACCCACTAACAGCACTTCCGTCTTGTCTGGATTGAGTTTCAATTTATTAACCCTCATCCAGTCCATTATCTGGTCCAGACACAAGTTCAGAACAGAAACCGCCTCACCTGGATTGGTGGAGAACGAGAGGTAGAGCTGAGTATCATCAGCATATTGCTGACTCCTCCTCAGCCCAAACCTCCTGATGACCTCTCCCAGCAGTTTCATGTAGATGTTAAACAGCATGGGGGATAGTATTGAGCCCTGTGGAACCCCATGACGTAAATGCCATGGAGCAGAGCTACTATCCCCCAGCTCCACCTTCTGGACACGGTCAGCCAGGAAGGATTGGAACCACAGCAAAACGGTGCCTCCAATTCCCAACCCAGCCAGCCTATCCAGAAGGACACCATGGTCGATGGTGTCGAAAGCTGCCGAGAGGTCCAGGAGTATCAACAGGGTTGCACTCCCCCGTCTCTCTCCCGGCAAAGGTCATCGTACAGGGCGACCAAGGCAGTCTCTGTTCCGAAACCCGGCCTGAAACCAGATTGAAATAGATCCAGAAAATCCGTTTCATCCAGCAGCGCCTGGAGCTGTCCGTCCACCACCGGCTCCAACACCTTGCCCAAATAAGGGAGGTTCGCTACTGGCCGGTAGTTGACCACCAGTCCTGGGTCCAGGTTAGGTTTTTTTAGGAGTGGTCTAATTACTGCCTCTTTCAAGGCAGCAGGGACCACTCCCTCTCTTAGAGAGGCATTTACAACATCCTGGACCCAGGTGCGAACCCCCTTGGCAGATCTTTCAATTAGCCAAGAAGGGCAAGGGTCGAGCAATGTGGTGGTGGAACGGACAGATCCAAGCACCCTGTCCACATCCTCGGGTCTCAACAATTGAAACTCATCCAATAACACTGGACCTAAGCACGGTACACTGGACACATCCCTTGATTCAGGACCTTGGGGGGCCGCATCCGCCCCCAGGGCCTTAGGTTGAGGACCCCTGATCTAGACTATAAATTTACACAATTAAACCATTTCATTTTGAGATTTGGATGGGGCCAGATTATTTTAATAATAAGAAGTATGACAGCAAAAAAAAAATACCAAACAACGGGGGAAAGGGTACAGTATCTTCAGACAATTTATCTATTTTTCAAAGGTAGAGTGTATTGTTAAATTCATTAATTTCAGTCTGAAAACTGAGATCAATTGTGTATTCAAAAATATTTTTTTTTTTTTTTAAAAAGACACCATGAATTAGACAAGACACTTCTAGGTTAACATTTGTTTAGCCCTTTCAAAAATTCACTGCTTAATTTTGTGAATGGATTGATACTTTCATTGTCACTGGGCAATTTCTCTGCAACTCATTAAGCCTTAAAACCAAGAGTTAATGGAGCAAGTTTTATTATATTATTTCTTTTTAAAAGATCAAGGTCTTAACTATTAAACCTTCAACAAAATACCTGTGTCTTAATCAAGGAAAGTTGCTGTTGCAGCTAAGGTTTATGTTCTTTAGAAATATTCCAGATTGCGAAGCTTTTTTTTAATAGTCCACCTACATAACTGCCTCCTACAGTATTTAAATTTTGTAATTTTCTGCTTCTAATGCTAACTAAATGCACACAGAACACTTTGCATTTATCCATTTAGTGTTGCAGTTATGTCTCATTTGAATGTCTGTTCCTCAGTAGCTTAGCACTTGTAAATGTTTTTAAAACAGAAATATTGTGTGTGTCTGTGTGCATTTTATCTATCTATCTACACACACACACACACACACACACACACACACACACACACACACACACACACACACACACACACACACACACACGCAGTGGACCCTCGTATAACAAGCGGTTTGTTTAACAGAAAATCCCCTTAAAGGAAAAAAATTCTGTAGAAAGGGGCAAATTGCTTAACAGAATCACCTATGGGGCGAATCCATATGACAGAAAAACAGTCATGATAAGGGATTAATCTGTTTTCAATGCATTCCTATGGGAAATTTGTACAAAGGAAATTTTGTTTAAAAGAATTTCATTTGGAATGAATTAATTTCTTTATACAAGGTACCTCTCTCTCTCTCTCTCTCTCTCTCTGTGTGTGTGTGTGTGTGTGTGTGTGTGTGTGTGTGTGTGTGTGTAAAAGAGAAAAGAAACAATTAATGGTCCAGGGAGATGTATTTATACTATCTGTTTATCTACTTCACCCAGATATATCAGTGTTTTGAAAAGTAAAGTACTTACATGCTGTTGCTTTTTAGAGATGTTGAATTTTTAAAGCTTTAACAATATTGTTCATGTGAAACAAATTACCTCTTTATTGCCAGTGATAAAACAAACATGACATATAAGATATGCATCAAGCAATAGATGTAGAGTACATTTTTACTCCTAAAAACATTTTTTGTTTCTCTGAGGAATGTTACTGAAAAGGAAAAGAAAAGCAAAGGCACTGCTCAGTATCTCCATCAGTAAGTATATTTTCTACTAGTTGCCAAACAAGTAATTGTCACATGGTAAGGAATTCCCAGAACTGTCACTGGTCTTCCCACATTGGTTTTTCCAAGTCGCAGTTCCGTTCTGAAGATGGGAGGTCTAGAAATATAACAAACAAATAAATAAATAAATAAATAAATAAGTCTTAGGGAACTAATATGCCTTTCCTGATCTCTAATCAGTGAGACAATGATCAAGGTGACTAATGCTGGAAGAACAAAACTTTTGTTTTTGATGTGTGATGTGGCTTTCAATATTGAACATCCATCTCTAACAATCTGAGCTGGCACCAGAGCTCACTAAAAAGGTAAATGTTCCCCCTGCACATGCGTGCTAATCATGTCCGACTCTAGGGCCAGTGCTCATCTCTGTATTCAAGCCAAGGAGCCAGTGTTGTGCAAGTCTGTGACCATGTGGCCGGCATGGCTGCAAGGAAACAGTTTTACCTTTCCGCTTTTTATGGCAGTACCTATTTATCTACTTGCATTTACATGCTTTCAAACTGCTAGGTTGGCTGGAGCTGGGGTGAACAGCAGGAGCTCACTCCACTGTATGGCACCCGGGATTCAAACCACCGAGCTGCCGACTTTGCAGCCAACAGTTTTGGGATCCTTAGTCCACTGAGCCACCACGCTCACTACTTCAGCAGAAATGTGTTTGTCTGGTGGTTGCAGCCTTGAAGAGGTGCACGGAAGGAAGGAAGGAAGGAAGGAAGGAAGGAAGGAAGGAAGGAAGGAAGGAAGGAAGGAAGGAAGGAAGAGCCATGTGTGATTAGGGGAGTTTAGGGACACATCCTATTATAGCATTTGGAGCAGAATTTTGTATTGTGACATTAATCTTTTCTACATGCACTAATGACATCAGAGCAGGGCCTGGAAAGAAATTTCCCTATGGGTTGGCATTGAACCTTTTACAAGCCTCAGCACAGCATAGGGCTTGGGGGGGGATCCTCAGATGATAAGGCTACGCAGGGTACATACCTTGGTTTGAGAGGCAGTGAAGTTTTATTCATGTTATAGACCCAGATATCCAGATTCCCCTCACTTCTGTTCTCCATTCGGGTGAATGGGGGCAATTCTTGTCCCATCTCGACCCTTCCCTGCCCTGCCCTTGCTTCAGAAGGGCTTGTCACTAATGACATCTCAAGTGGCCTTATGCTTCTCCCAAGTTTTGCCCCTCTAATCCTCAAAAACAAAACTTCTCTTGAACCACCTTGATACAGGTAACCTATAAATAGGGCTATCTTGCTAAGCTTATAGGATACATTTTATTCCAAAGGGAAATGATCACAGGATGATGAGTGTGTCACTGTAGTCACTGTTGACTGATTAGTTAACAGTGTGCACCAATCTTGTTTTGATGATAAATAAGTGACAGGGAGTCCTAAATAAACAACTTTGACCTCCTTGGGTGGGGTGGGAGCAGTGAGATTAAAAATGTGAATGAATGACAATTCAAGGGATGCTAGGGACAGCTTAGATAGCCTAGGTTTCAGTCCAGAACACTTCAGATTTGAAGCTCAAACAGAATATAAAATGTAGTATGCATAGATTAGCTGTTGACTTCTTCCTTGCCCAGATCCTAAAGGCAGAGGCAGCCTATACCTGATCTGAAAGGAGTGCTTCAAACCAACTTATCAGGGTGAAGAGGTGGCTGGTACCAAATGGTACAGACTCAACCAGCATGTAGAGGCTTGTGAGTAGCACAGCCAGCCAAGGGGAGGGGATGCACAGGGGTTGGACACATACGAATTTGACCGAAGCTCAACAAAGTGCTTCTTGCCCGTGCCTAATTGCAACTGGACACAGCCTGTGATTCAGCTGGTGATTCAGGTAAAACAGCACAGCTATCCTACATAGAGGAACCAAAATGGAAGAACCCTATATTTGGCACATTTCATTATATGATTTCACTTATCATTTTGTGTCCCAGTTGATCCATTTTCAATATTGACCTAAATATTGTCAAAATGTGTCTGTGTTACCCTTAAAAACATCAACCAGTTATGACTATTATTCGATTGAAAGACATCTGCAAGATCCACCTTAATTACAAGGAAGGTTCATATCCTTTGGGATTTGATAATTGTGATGCCGAGAGAAAGCTTGATTGGAAGATAGGAATGCTTAGTTACCCTATAAGCCCATTTGACTACAGCAGAGCTAATTAAATATGTCTCCTGTATATAAAATATATCATCTTCTGATAACAGCATATTGCTAAATTTTCATCTTATTAAAAGCTTGCATTAAGGTTTTCCCAACATAAATTTTGACTGTGGACAGGTGCTGTTTGAAGAGCCTGACAATGAGGATAACTTAGATTAGGTTGACACTGCCAAGAGATGTATCACCCATGGCTGTCTTCAGGGGAAGAAGGATGAGGAATCCATTCTCCATTATTGCCTAATGTTGATGGGCTGACATTATCACCAGAAAGCTGCTCTTCCTTTCTCTCCTTACTTTCAGGTAATTGTGCATACTACTTTATGGCTAAGAGCTCTTTCCATTTTAGATTTAATGGACAGGTGTGTGCTCTCTGAAATATCATCCAGGCCTCAAGAAGTGAGTTTAGTTTTCTTTCAGCAAACTAAATATGCATTTTTCCCTATCCAGTTTCACAATTTATATAAACTAAACCAACACGGATGAGAGATGGTGCAATAGAAGTACATTCTACTCCCACCATCCCTATCATAAATGCAATAATAGGTGATATCTTTAGAGACCACTAAAGAAAATCATCATACAATACAACTTTGTAGATTTAACATCACTTTATCAGCCAAGTACAAGTGTGAATAACTGAATCCACAAAATACATAAGCTTTTTTACTGGTCTGCAAAGGTATTGCTTTTCTTTTTTTGCATCTGCATTTGATTTTGTATTCACCATGTGGCTCCCCTTTAGAATAAGAAGTCTCATTCTTCAGAACCTTCAGTCAGAGAAAGACTTCCTGAGAAGACATAAGGAGAGCTCCCTTGGATCATATTAATTCAGTATTTCATTCTTCACTGCGGCCGATGAGGTGACACCGAGAAGTGGAGAAATAAATGATTCTAGGAACTCCAGAAATGAATGACATAGCATATTCACATCATCACTGTAAAATGAGAGGTGTACAGCCTACAAAAACAGTAGCTTGTATGCATGCATCATCTGTAGTTCCCTTCAACAGATTTGTCCTGCATGAAGAGAAACATGGGTTCTATTCCCCCCCCCCAAAGAGCACTTTTTTAGACCTAGACAATGGGTTGCCACTCTCCTGAAAAATTTAGGTAACTAAGACGGTTACTTCATGTCCATTCTCGTCCTGGGAGGAAGTTCATTGTGTGTTGATGTCGGTCGCGGTCATGTGGTCTTCTTCCAGTTCTGTCCCTGTTCCTGTGTACGCATGGGCGTGATTGATGGTACCAGCATGACTGTTAACACACGTCCTCGTTCCATGATGAGATGTGAAATTCCATGCCTTCGTTCTCCATTTTTTTTAGCCCGACCTTCCGTTTTTCGATGTTTCGATTCTCCGAAGCCCTGCCTTCAATGCGTTATGGAGCAAATTTCGATGCATTTGTCTTTTAAAAGCTATTCACTGCATTGCTAACTCCATAGGGAATTTACTGGCAAATGTTGCTTTACACTCCTGCCACTAGATGGGTTCTGCTCCTATCGCCACGCGTTCTGTGATGAGCGTGACTTCATGGGCTCTCATCTCAGAACGAGAAGTGTGACGAGCAGATTCCTGAGGCCAGGGAGGGGAATCTCTCATCCCGCTTAAATTGCAGTTCAGGGGGCGTGGTCAGGATGAACTCCCCTCATCCCGCAATGGATGTGCAGTAAGATTACTTCATACTGGTCCCAAGCGGGACTGCGAACAGCAATGAGATGGACATGAAGTGTCAGCCTAAGCTAGGCAATCTTTCCCCAGGACTGCGGTTTTCAGGAATGGGTGCCACAGTACCCTGCTTCATGAAATTTTTCACTTTACCTCCAGTGATAATAGTGTACGAGTAAAGGTTTCTAGAATATCAAAGGAGGCACAAATGTTGATAGTATGTGTAATTTGTTTGCTGTGTAGGGCCCAAAATAAGGGCAAATCTCAAATTAAATCACTTTGATTCAGACTGATCTGCATGAGGCCTGAATCAATGTGAAATGGCCATATTTTGTTCAGACTGATTTGGATCTGGGCCACAATCAGATCAGATGGGGCATGCATCATTTCAGCTCAACAAGGCCGGTCTTTCCTTCTTTGCAAACAGAAAGCACTATTTAAGGAGGGCCAATACACAACTCCCTGTAGATGCGTAACTGTCTGAAATTTGGCACATTTACATCAGTCTTCATAGTCTGCCGTGTCTCATCTATGTCATCTACATTAGCACAAAACAAGCAAAATGTTTAAAAAACCACATTACAGTGGTACCTCGACTTACGAATGTTCTGACTGCATGCTCTTAAGTCGAACTACTCTTAAGTTGGGGTACCTATCTAAAAAAATGAAAAAATAAGTTTAAAAATCAAAACAGAAAAAAAGAAAAATTTAAGTCGAACTGACCATATCTAAAAATTTGTACGGTGGCAGTTAGAATGCCAACAGTTTTCTGCTCTTAAGTCGAATTGCTCTTAAGTCGGGCTGCTCTTATGGTTGGGGTACCACTGTACAGCCATTTTGGTTTTTCAGTGCACTAACTTTGCATATTTACAGATCAATCCTATGCCAGGGTGCAGATAAAATTAGATGAGTCAAACACCACTCCAGACTGAATCAGAGCACAGTCCAGATTATGTTAGATATATTGGCCAAACACAGTCATTCTAAATATTTTTAATTCTGAATTATAATTGAAGGCTGAAGATGTCATAACATTTTGTTCAGTGTATTTTATTTTTCCCCTACAGATTATTTTTTTAACTTTGAAAAATGTTCAAAAATGTTCAAACAAGACAGCCCCAAAACTAATATAAATGAATGAATTACTGGTGCAATATTTCTTGTTTGGCAGTATAACATTAATATTTCTGGGATACATACACCGTAAGTGGAGAGTTGTTTGTTTGCTCTCAGAATTTCTCCCCATATCTACAGATCAACTTACTTAGATAAATCCTTACCTAATGTAATCTTCATAATTTCTTGGATCTTTTCTTTTAACTCTTTGGGACCAGTTTTTAAGACAATGTCTAACATTTCAAGGGACTTCATATGCTTTTCAGTTGCCACGACACTGCTTTTAAATTAGACATCTGGGTGGCGGGGGAGGACAAGCAGCAACACTTTTGAATATTCAAGAAGGAGTAAAATACTTTTTGGCACCTGAAAAAAATGGAATCCCATATATTAATATGAAGTCTTCCATTGACATCAGCACTCGCATTGACATTGTGAGGTTTTTCCTCAGTCTTAGACAATTGATTGACATTGTGACGGCTTATTCAAAGCACAGACAATGTCAGTGCAACTGTATTAAAGTTCCTTTTTTGACTTATAACAGCTTCTTCAGAAACATCTTTTCCTCCTGTCCTTGTAAAATTCCCTCTGACACTCCAAGGGCAATAGCTTTGATAGAGATGTTTCTCTCTTAAGAGGTGTTAAGAGTACACAACACTTGTAGAAGGAAATACACTCTGCTGCTACTTTTGATAACTTCACTTCACCACCATATAGAGAGTCTGAGAATAATGTCTAATCACAGCTCCAAATTGCTGAACAACGGATTCACATTCAGTCTAGCTGGAGCAGAGAGGAAGCTCAAAATGCTTCTAAAATTACCTTTAAAAAAGACAACTACATTTTTAAACAATGTAAAACAGTTATTACATTGTGTATTGCACATCAAAAATGTTTACTATTTTCATTTCTCAAACATAATGAGAACATTTTATCATTTTATATTAGGTCCCTGACATGACTAAGAGCAATATCTAAAATTTATAAATATAAGAACTATTCACTGCTTTGTTTCTAAAAGAGAGGTGTTGGGGGGCCAAGATTGGGGTTCTTTCATTACATCTTGGACCTTTGGAGTGGATGATGTTGTGAAAATGTAAGATGCTTTGTAGGTGATTGCCACCTTCTCTTTCTTCTTTTCATATGTTACAGACCTTGGAAGCGCGACCTTTTAGAGCTACAATGTTTGGAATCTGTTTGAGTTATAACCACAACATGTCCAAGATCATAACCACTTTTACTGAAAACTGCCCCAGAAATAAATCACCAAATTTCACCAAATGCTCACCAGACACCCACAACAATTCTCTTTCTAGAAACCGTAATGGCTAGCCATGGCCACCATTTTGACTCAAACCCATCCAGAGGATATACCCATATGAATCAGGCTCCTCTGCCAGCATCAGAGACAATAGATGTGGCTATAGTTCCTAAGCAGGACTGGCTCTACAATCAGACAAAGTGCTACAGACACAGATTTAGAGTTCTATGATAAAGCAGGAAATTTTTAATTATTACTAAGCGCATAAGGCAGTTGGCAGATAGGTGACAGGATGAGTAAGACAGGCTTGTGTTTTCAGTGAGATGCAAACCTTGTAGATCAATACCTTTGTCACCTCTGTCTTAAGGGCAACTTAAAATTCTGTTTGAACAACTATCTTGGCCAGATGAAGAAGTTCACTATTTAAAAAATAATAATGCTTCAATAAAGGTGTTGCCCAGCCCAGTGTTTTGCTCCTATGTATGGATCACATGGCTATCTATCTATCTATCTATCTATCTATCTATCTATCTATCTATCTATCTATCTGTCTATCTATCTATCTAGCTATCTAGCTATCTAGCTATCTAGCTATCTAGCTATCTAGCTATCTATCATCTAACTAACTAACTAACTAACTAACTAGTTCTTATTGCAATCATCCACAAAAGCTATGCCCACAGAGCCCATAGACTCAATGAAGTGGGTAAAGCAGTGATGGCCAAATGTTGGCCCTCCAGATAGTTTGGACCACAACTCCCACAGTCCTTTGTCATTGGCAATACAGGCTTGGAATTCTGGGAGTTGTGATCCATAACATCTGGAGGGCCAAATTTTGGCCAACACTGGGGTAAAGCATTGAGTCCATCCCCAGTACCAGACTGCTCAGGCTGATTTATCAAAAGGATAGTGACCAAATGATGAATTATCCACTATAAAACTAGCAATGATGTGGAATAGGTATGGTCTGAACAGGTAGAACGGTCATACAAGTTAAATGGAAGCTGAGGTAGTACTGTTTGGATAGTTGAGCATTTTAAAATCTACATGCTCAGTCTAGATTTTATATAACTTATCGGGCCTTTGGCTGTAAAATAAAATTGATTGATTGATACAGTATACTGTATAATTTATACAAGTTGTAAAAATAAACCCAGCATCACTAACCTGGAACTCAGCATTTGACTCCTTTTAGAAAAATAGTTATGTCTAGAAATCTGTTTCCAGTATATCCTTGTAGGAGAATTTTGGAAATGGAAAATATATTTTGGACAGAGTTCCATATAAGTAACTTTGTTTATTCTACTCATATATTCTGCAGACTGCACGTGATGTTGGAAGTGGTATAGCCTATGATCTCTGCACAAAGTAAGGTAAAAAAAATTCTCCTTGAAATTCTATTAGAAAGTGAAGCAATTTATGCTCCCAGTTAAGGTGGAAGTGACTGATCTTTACAGCCAGCATCAAATAAGTGGCCTTAATAACTTTCACTCCCTAATCATGATAGATAGATAGATAGATAGATAGATAGATAGATAGATAGATAGATAGATAGATAGATAGATAGAGACACAGACACAGACACACAGACACACACAGACACACACAGACACACACATACACACACACACACACACACACACACAGAGAGAGAGAGAGAGAGAGAGAGAGAGAGAGAGAGAGAGATGATTTTATACATTTAAGACCCAGAAAGTCTCCTTCAAAGTACCTCCCTTATGATTTGGCAAAGTGAGGCACCTGCTTCAGTCCACAGATACTAGGATGGGGAAGCAAATTGTTCAAGGAAAGGTGTGTAGCCCATATTTGGGCCTACCATTACTAAACTATCTTTCTGCCTGCAGCTGTAGTGAGTTAATTCCCATCTTAAATACCGAGGGATGAGGGAATTGGTTTTCAAGGGAAGGGATCGAGGTTCTATCTTATTCTTTACCTTGGACAGCTGGTTATTTTAGATTGCAAACTCTGGGGGCGGTGGGGGGAGGGAGTTGCTGGAGAAGTTTGAGGTAAGGCTGACCTTGGCCACAGGACAAAGAACAGACAGACGCACAGAGACAAGTACCTTTTCCAGCTAGTAGCGAAGGCACACACGCACAAAACTGTTACGTTCCTCTCAGAAGGCTCCGTTTTCATTCTCTTATAATGTTTACTAGCAAGACATTGGAGCGCTTACAGAAACAATACCTCAGATAGGGAATAGGTGGGTTTTAGCCTTTTGGCCCTGCCTCTAAGCAAATGGTGAGGGGAAGTAGATGGTCATTCCCTTCCAGTTATGCAACGTGGCAGCAGGAATGTGTGCAAAATCACTGTAGTCCCTTCGGAACATACCCTTCAAAGGAAGGTTTCCACAGGTGGGAACTCAACATAAAGAAAAAATGTTCAAAAAGACAACCCAGAGTCAACAGAATAATAGGCAAACCCCTTTAAAAATTAAAGAGTCAGGACAAAATGTGCCATTGATTGGGCACAGCCATGTAAAATTCTCCAGCACTGCCTTGAATCCATAAAGATATAATAGATCTTGAGCTGAATGGATAGTAGTTATCACTTGAGCATCTGGAAGTTGAGTCATGGCAACTGTACTTCTTGTGAGACTGAAATGTTTTGCTACTCATCCAAGCAGCTTTGTCATTCTAAGGGAAGTTAGCAGAGAGGCTTCCAATTTATAGTTCACCTTCACATAATCCCTGGTCTGAAGAGGCTCATTAGGTGGGCAGTGGCCTGAATAGGCTCATAGGTGGACAATGGCCCAGATACGAGCATTAGATGTACAATGGCCTGGGGTGAATGAAAGTACCACCTATGCAACCCTCCCAACATCCATTAAATATGGGTGTTAGCTGTGGCCTTGCTGATGGAAGTGTGAAGTGCTTCAGTTTGTCTGGGGATTGATGAAAGAACTGCATGATAAGTGGTAGACAGATTTTGCTTGTGTCCCTCAACCTCTTTTGAGAGAGAGATTTTCAATACACACATGAATGGCTTCCCTGATCCCTCTCTCGAACAACCTGACTTCTCTAATATTTGTACATCCTCATCTTTGAATGAGTGTCCTTTGTCCTTCACAAGAAAAGAAGTCCAATTGCCATTATTCAACTTCTAGATAACCTCACTTGGATGACTCAGAATCTTCATAGACATATCACTTGAAGAGTTGAAGTGGTTTCTTTGCACATGAGGCTGCCTTTGTGTTGTACCAGGTTTTTATAGAATTAAAGTGTCTGACATGCTTGTCGACCCTTGATGCAATGTGCCATCATAATGCTGGTAAGCCTGAGTTTTCAGGAGCCTTCCCATCGGGCATGGCTTGGTGGCTTGGTGGCCTGGGCTCTAGAACATCCTGTCAAGGGAAGCTAGCTCCCTCTGTTGTCATTCTGCTGACAGGCAAAGCTCTTTTAACCAAGATACTGTAGATCTTAGGACTTAGGCTATTAAGCTCAGTAGCGGCTGATGTGGTTTTAATTGGTTGGATGCTATTTCTGGTTACCAATGTGTTTCTCATCTGTTATTACATTGTAATGGCATTTATGAATTTGCCTGAATGTTATTATTGTTAGTTGTCTTGGGTGCCATTTTTGGCAGAAAGGCAGGATATAAATTTAACAAACATACAAAACAGCTGTGTAAGCATGGAGCTTAAGAGAGACAAGTTTCGTGAGGAAGAACATGAACTGGGAAAATTTTATTTCCTTCCTTTCCTTTTTTCCCCCTAGCTCCCAAGGCCTTCTTTCCATGGAGGTGGTAAATGGAATAGGTTCAGTGGAAAGCAGGAGAAAGTCTCCTTTTAATTTTCTTCCCTTGATTATTGCTGGTATACCTGGGGTTGGAGACTTTATATCTTGTGATCCTGCTACTTTGTAGAGAGCAATAGCATCCACTTTATCCCCTTCAACATTTTCTGGCCTAATTATCTTCAGTATTTCTTACTGTACACCTAAAGAGCTCATGGGTCTCCAGTTATGTCAATACATGTTTATTGTTGATTTAATCCAAGCTTGGGATGTTAATATCCTATGCTACCTTCTGACGAAGACTGGAAAGTCGTGAGCTGTTTACGCATATCGTTCATTGTGAAAGACTGATATCTTTATTCCTAATTTTAATTTATTATATCTCATTGCTTTCAATTATCTGCCAGTCTTTTGTCCAAAAATATTACATGCATGGCAATGTACGACAAACTTTAAAAAAACACCACACAAATAGTCACAATTAGAGATGGGCACGAAACGAAAAAAAATTTCATTCCATTATTTGTTATTTGTTTCATTACGTAACGAAACAAATAACGAAAATTGTGATGAAATTGGAACGAACTGAACAGAACCACAAAAATTAGGTTGGTTACATTTGTTTTCGTTAACAGTGACGTGCAATGAAATGAGCTGTTTTTAAATGTTAAAAAACATCCTGAATATCCGTAAAAACCCAGCGATAATTATTTATTCTGCCTGATAATACCTACCAGGGGGGTTGGGGTCCTTAAAACGTGCATTTATGTCTTTTCTCAAATTGCTGTATTTTTTTCCTTTAAGGGGAGTTAGGGGACATCGACCCAAAATGGCTCCCAGATGCCTAATATTGGTTTCTTTGGTATTACATAAGAACATAAGAACATAAGAAGAGCCATGCTGGATCAGGCCAAAGGCCCATCTAGTCCAGCTTCCTGTATCTCACAGCAGCCCCACCAGATGTGTTTGCGAGCGCATGAAACTAGATATCTGTCTCCTGATACCACTCCCCTGCATCTGGCCCTTGAAGTACCCTGGTTTCTCCATCATGGTTTGTAACCTGTGATGGACTTTTCCTCCAGGAATCTGTCCAATCCCCTTTTGAAGGCATCCAGGCCAGATGCCATCACCACATCCTGTGGCAGGGAGTTCCATAGACTTACAATGCGCTGGGTGAAACAATATTTTCTTTTGTCAGTTCTTACTCTCCCAGCCTTCAATTTGAGTGTATGTCCCCTAGTTCTGGTATTTTGGGAGAGAGAGAAGAGCTTCCCTGTATCCACTTTACTCATACCCTGCATTATTTTGTATGTCTCAATCATATCCCCTCTCAAGCACCTTTTTTCCAGACTAAAGAGGCCCAAATGTTTTAGCCTTTCTTCATAAGGGAGGTGCCCCAGCCCAGTAATCATTTTAGTCGCTCTCTTCTGCACCTTTTCCAGTTCCACTATGTCTTTCTTGAGATGCGGTGACCAGAATTGTACACAATACTCCAGGTGGGGCCTTACTATTGTTTTGTATAATGGCATTATAATGTTGGCTGTTTTATTTTCAATCCCCTTTTTGATAATCCCTAGCATGGAATTGGCCTTCTTCACCGCTGCCACACACTGGGGAGACACCTTCATGGAGCTGTCCACCAACACACCAAGATCTCTTTCCTGATCCGTCACGGATAACTCAGAGCCCATGAGTTGATAGATGAAGTTTGGATTTTTTGCCCCAATATGCATTACTTTACATTTGGTTACATTAAATTTGCCATTTCTCAGCCCATTCCCCCAGTTTGGAGAGATCCTTCTGGATTAAAATGCCCTGGACATCCGTAAAAACGCAGTGATAATTATTTGAAATTATTACCTACCAGGGGGTTGAGGTCCTTAAAATGTTTGTTTTTGTCTTTCTCCCATTGCAATGTATTCTTTCTTTTCCCTTTAAGGATGACACAAAGTGGCTTCCAGCCACAAGATGGATGCAAGCCATGTGATGGGATCATGTAAATTCTTGGACAATTTCAACCAATAGCATGCCCAGGTTGCAGACTGAGTAGGTGTGGCAGCCACAGAGGGCATAAAAAGCTTTGGCAGCCCCCGTCCTCTTTGCAGTCTGTGGTGGGAGTTAGGGTGGGATTGCTATCTCTGTGACTCGTTACTTTAGGCCAGCCAAGCAGGTGTGTTTCTCGGTGTTCCTGCTGGCTGCAGTCTGGCTCTTAGGGGAGAGAAAGAAGAGATTTCTCTTGCAGCCTCCCTGTATGCGTGTGTACCTCTCGATGTGTACCCTCCCCTGCCCCGCAGTGCAGTCACTCTGCAGCTGCCTTACGCCCTAGGCAACACCCGCCGCTGCCTTTGCAGCCTTCCGGCGTACCTAGTCTATACTGTGTCTCTGCCAGCATCATTTTTTTAGTGTTTTCCCTCTGGTCTGGGGCGTTGAGGGACGTCCGTGCATGGAAATGCTTTAAGTCGCGCAAAAAGCGGGTAAAAACGAAAAATGAAAAATGAAGAAAATGAAATGAAATTTTTTCAAAAAATTCATGAAAAGCGAAAATGAACCGAAATGGACCCGCAACAAAAACCAAAAAACCGAAACGTAATTTTTTCGATTTGTGCCCATCTCTAGTACAATGCAAATAACGATTAGCTTATCTATTTAGAATAGCTTTGGATAAAAAAACAGATCATGCTACTAATCACCAACATTCTACAAGGATATGGCACTTGAAGAAGAAGAAGAAGAAGAAGAAGAAGAAGAAGAAGAAGAAGAAGAAGAAGAAGAAGAAGAGAGTTCAGGCCCACCACAGGATTCTACCTTATGTACATAATCACATAATTCTTCACCACAGAAGTGGTAGAATAGCAGTTTGGTAACACTAAGAGACCAATGGAAACAATCCTGCCAAATTGTCCTCCTGAATCTCTGTAGGGAATGTTGCACTTTCCAGGGAGTCAGGAAGAATATTCCAAAGGAAAGGCGCAGCAACACAAGAATATACAGTGTATTCCTGACATACTCAGATGACTTCGATTAGTGTAGGGAACTCCTCAGGGTTGAGGTTATCTGGGCATTTACTTCAAGTTCCTGGAAGACACCAAGGCCAGCCCCTGGGGTGGTTGTGGGTGTTTTACTTTACCCAGAAGTTGTTACCTTTTTGTATGCCTTTCTGTTTCACTCTCAAAAGGGCTCAGCATCTGACTACCCAAGTCCAATATTGGAAGAAGAGGTGAGGATGGATTGCTTGTTCCAGTGCTCTGGGCAGAAGGAACACTGATCAATGAAACTGCACTCACTCGAGATCTACCTTTATCATCACCACTATGTATCACTCTACATGTTTCATCAGGATAACAAAGAGGCAGCATATTCATTAACATTTTAGCATAATAGGCCTATTTGCTGTCCATCACTGCATAGGCAGCCTCTGTAATCAATACTGCACATTGTGTAATGACCATGAAGGCTAAAGTGAAATGCTAAAACATTTTAATGGGGTGGATCTGTGAAAAGTGTGGGTCAACCCTTTCTCTATGTTTCACCAATGACTTGGTGGTGGGGTTGCCTAAAATGAGTCCATCTTATGCATTCTTCTTCCACTGAAGTGGATTTTTAATAATCATAAAGCTGCCAGTCCAGCCAGTAGAATATTATGTCGGCTTGTCTGTATGTGTGTTTGTCACTATCTTCTACTTTGCCTCAGATGGCAAAATACCTAAGATTGACTCTGTCGTCATCCATGCTTCTTCAGCAAACTGTGACACAAAATCTGTTCACTGTGCAGAAGGCTGAGGATCGAATATGAGGACAAGAGACAAGGGAAGATGGCAATATGGAAGTACTTCTCATTCACTTTATTTTTCTTTTTTATTCTCACCAAAGGTTCAGGCTCTTTCTGGTCCATAAAATATGGATTGCTGGTTTCAGACTACATCAGTGCTGTTAATGGCCATGCCCATTTGTTAGTCATATAATACCGTTACAGTGGGATGAGATATTGACAGAACAGACAGCATGGCCAAGAGGTTACTGATGACACATGCAGCATTATTGACAAACAAATGCACACTTGGAAATGTGCTTCTACCTGCCCACCTTTCTAAATCCCTGACGTAAGGGCCCATTAAATTTTTAGAGGAAGATAAGCCATACCATCTTGCCAGACTCATCACTGTCTCAAATGCATCTTCCTCCTGATGTAAATGGCAATGCTTTTCAAAACCAAATGAAATTTAACAAGGGATCTCACACTCAATTTGAATATCTGGAACACTTGTAGTGCACAGCAGTGTTTATCACACAGTATGCATTTTATTTATTGATTTCTGACATGTAAACCATGCCCTTCAACAACAAATTAGCAATTCCCAGCATGGTTTATGAACCAATAAAATGTACATATGTTGTGGAAAACATCTACCACAATGAACAACAAGCACAATGAAAGATAAAACTCTCTTCTCCCAAAACACAGCTGCCTAAACGGGTTTAGAATATTTACAAGCTTACTGTGTTACAAGGCTTGGGGAAAGAGGCAAACATTTGCATGGTACAATTATGGCAAAGGAGGCAACATACAAGCTTCCTAAGAAAAGGCCATTATGGAAAGTTGTTTGCTTCTGGTAGCCACTCAGTTCAGTCTCATTTGTGGGATACCCAGAGAAGAGCCCCGGGTTTATTTCTCAACTCCTAAGCATACTAATGCCTGTGGAGCCTGAAAAATGAGCTAGTGAGAACATGGGACAATAGAAGACCAAAATAAGTGGTGGGGAATCTATTCTCTTTTCATCCTCATCCAGTCCCAGCATATCCCATTGCTTCCTCTGTGCACATGTGCATCCATACACCCCCTCACCCACCCCCTCTGAGTCTCCCTTTTAGCCTTCATTTTTAAAAAACTGTATTGTGCCTCATCCTCAAGAATAATTGGAACAGGACCACTCAGCAAGCTTCAGGTCTGAGATGGGATTAGAACCCAGGCCTTAATCTAATCTATTAACCATCACACCACACCGGTCTTAGAAGGGTGGCCTAAAAGGGAAGAAGAAATTATAGAATTGATTGGGCAAAGAGGAATGGAACACATAACTATGTCAAGCAGTACGGAAGTGATTTTCAATATTGCTCTAATGCATCACACTCAATCTTCTGTTTCAGACCTCTGCTAAATATGAGGACAGCTTAATAGAAATAGGGCTGGCTGCGCCACTAGGAGGAATACGTCCATTGCTTTATGCAGCAGAGACTGAGGACAGCACTGGTAGCCTATTGGCCATTCCCCATGAACCTCCCTCTTCCCCACTATTGGTTGGCACAAATGTCCGTGTCCTGTGTTCCTCTAATCTACCCTGCTGCCTTAGGAAAAGAGTACGGCGCTGCCAGTGTTAAAGTAAGGTTCTAGTCAACTTCTGTATGTGGATTGGGAAAGGGTCCTCCTCATCATCTTGATAAGATAATTTGCTCAGAATATGGAACCTCAGCTATGGAAAACCTGCTGGGAAAGACTTGGGTTAAGTCATTTCTTCCTTGGGAAACCTCAACATGTGAAATCGGTTTGGAACACCTCAACATTCAGTGTGGTGTGAAAATGTCTTCCTTTCCCCATTCACATCTCCCCTCACAGACAGATTGTCCGCATCGAACTGAGTCTTAGTGTGACCCTGACAACACAACAGTTACGGAAATGAGTGTTTCCTATTACTTAATGGCACAATTTACCTCAGAGAAAAGCTAATTTGGGGCAATGAGTGGACTGACAGACCATTTGGTGTTTTCAGATGATAATTTCTCTCCCCACTCTTTTCCTCCCACGTGTGATACTTCAGAGTGTTCGAGGGTGAACCGCTTAACACCTTCTGACACCCTACGGCAGCTTTGCCTTTTGCGATGAGTGTGGCGGAGATGCAGGGAAGAGTTAAAAAGTGAAGGCGCTGCCTATTTGAACTGTTTTCTCAGCGCGGCGTGTACACAGATACACTTTTGATGTGTTAACTAGAAAATCTGACGGAAGAAGAACAAAGCAGCTGTCACTGAAAGGAAGACACTGATGAAGAACCACACAGCCTTGTATTGAAGAGCTGTCAAGATTGATCCTGCAGCACTCAGTTTGTCTGTAGTATTTATCAAAGACCCAGATCAGATGAAGGAAATTAAAAAAAAGTCTCTCTCCGCTGGACAGTTATTAATGGTATCTCAGATTGTATTGCATTTGAAATGCCTAGGAAGGGTGGGTTTCTAAAAGGCTTGTACTATATGCACAACAAAGGATAAACAAATAGCTTTTCATAACTGAGCAAATGTACTTGAGGTTATGTTTATATGCACCTATTAAATGAAGGATTATCTCCTCCAGGAACCTAGTTTTGTACTAACTTCTGCCCATTTATTTACATTGCAGCAGCCCCTGAGGTAGGAATAAATGTACCGTCCCATGATTTACTCCTTATTTTCATGGTAAACACCAGCGACTAACACTGTTTGAACAGGTACATTTTTGGTTTTGATCACTAAGACAATTGATATAACTTTCATGGGCACTTGGTTTTTCAGGACATTTGGCAAGGTTTTGCTCGTAACAGGTCGGGGGTGAACAATTTCTGTAAGGCGAGAGGCTATTTTTGAGGATTGGGGACTGTACAGCAGTTAGAAACCCAAAGGGGATATGGGTAAATATTTTTAAAGGTGGGGCCTAAGTGAAGGAATGGAGATCTGATTGTGTATGTGTGTGAAAGCAACTCTAGGAATTATTTACCTCATGTTGGTCTGATTGATTCATTTTTATTTAATCTGTTTTTGTATTTTGCCTATGTATGTAAACTGCCCAGAGTAGCTTTTTTGTTAGATGGTTGTGGTATAAAAATCAAATCAAATCAAATCAAATCAAATCAAATAAATAAATAAATAAATAAATAAATAAATAAATAAATAAATAAATAAAATATAAAATAAATAACTATTCAGTCTCTGTTGTACTTATTTTTCTTACATTCAATGGCACTGTTTAAATTTACACCCCAGATTATAAAGTCTCTCCACATGAGGACTACATCTTTCCACAGAAGGAAACGTATGCCAGGGAATATCTTGAGGCCTCAAATGGCACTCTTCTATCAGAAGCATAAGAAATTGGGGGGGGGGGCTAGATGAAGAATCTCTAAGAGTCAATAATGTTCCGGGTGTTACAAAAGAGAAAACAAAAAAGTAAGTATCAGAGTTCTCAAGGTCAGACACATGCTATAAATAGCTAATTTGAGCCAGCCCAATAAAAGTGATGCCCTAGACTGTGAATAAATGCCAATGTCCAGCCAATCCCAAACAATAAACAGAAGCAAGGGAGAAGATGTGATATTTAGATCCATCCTTTTTAGGTTAAGCTTAGGCATATACTGAGCCAGTGATATAAGTAAGGTGGGGCAGCTGGAGCTTTGCCATAGGTCATCACTAATTAGAGCTCTGCCTCCTCACCTTGAGTCTTCAGATGGTTTTGGATGAAACTCCCAGAAGTCTTGGCTTCCATACCTTGTGGTGAAGTTTTAGTCCAAGCATGCTTGGAAAGCCAAGATGGTTCAAAAATCTAGGGTGATCTACTGGTACATGCTAGGCAATAAAACAACAATTCCTCTAATTACATCTTTTTTTTTTTGAAAGCAGAAACTTTCTATTTCTTTTGGAGGTGCCAAATTATACTCCTTTTGGGGGAGGGGGGAGGGATAGGTGGATTGCATATCAACTTCCCAGGGCCAAGTGACTGGAAGGCACTGCATGGGAGCCAACATTTATAGTTACAGTTCTATGCTGAAATACTGGCATAATAGACAGCAGAGTAGCCATCTATCTCTAATCAGTTGAATGTTGCATTCAGCATCTTTCTACATTAGTGGACCAAAATTCTCAGAAATCTGGGTCTCTCTACAGAGCCTAATCTGGCATCTACATCATAAGAGACTAGTGATCAGAGCAGTTTAGTATTACATTCAATTTTTTTAGAGTGAGTCAACTCTCTCTTCTTCCCCACCCACTGCAGCCCAGTAAACACTGGCTGAAATCTTCTTGTTTAGCTTATTAAATCATACTAGAATAGACCCACTGAATTAGTCTCCTATAGATATGGGCATGAAACAGAAAAATAGTGTTTCATTTTATTTCATTACTCATTGTGTTTCATTACTAATTAATTTGTAATAAAAATTCATAAAATGAATGAGCAACAAAATGATTTGGAAGTTGCTGCCAACCAGGTGGGGTTTTTTGACAGGCCAGGCTGTGGGGAGGTGGGGTGCCCTCCCTCCCCACAACCCGACCTGTTAAAAAACACCAGCTGGATGGCAGAGGCGGAGGTGAGGGCAAAAACTGGAGAGAGGGGAAGGGTTTTGAATATGGCGCCATCTGCTCTGCTCTCCAATTCTCCTCTAAAACTAATGCAATGATTCCAACAGGTCTACTTCAAGCACAGGTTATTGTTGATGCAGCCCACTGTTTCTTTTAAATACCAATTTCCAGGGGGGGGGGAGAATCATGCGATGTGGAAAACAGAGGCTTTACCATTTGAATTTCCTGCTTGCTGTTGTTGTGCTAAGGTCCTTTTGCATAAGTTGCCCTTTCTTCTGTTGCAAGAGGTTTTATATTTGCTTGGAGCGCTCCTGTTCCGTGTTCCCTTTCTATTGGTTTAATACACTTTCATCACAAAATACAAGTGGTCATTCAAAGAGTCTTATTCAGAGGCAATACGTATTCATTCACTCACTACGAGAAGTAAGTAATAGAGGCTCTCTCCATTACTGCAAATGAAAGCTGGAGCAAAATATGAAAAGGCACTCAGCTTTCAAAGCAAGTTTGAAAAGAGTGCTGTGGGTTGCAAGAGGTATCATTTTTCTCCCTTCATGTAAATAAACAGATCATATTACAGCAGATGTTAAAATGGAGAAATGAATACAGCCTATTTCAGGGTAAGCTTTTCAGCACCAGAGTCAAATGTAACAAGTTGAAAAGAAAACATCACAGTACATTCCTTTTCAAACAAAGACAGATGCATGGGAGACAGATTTACATATATATCCTTTTTTGCAAAAAAACAGAAAAATGGAAGCTTACGATTCACCTATTAGAAGTGAAATGCCCATCCCTAGTCCAAGCATTCAGAACTAAAATCATGTGACGTCTTTATCAATACCTCCACGCTGGGACTGCAAAATCTGATTCTGAATAAATCATGAAAGTGAAGTTTCAATTTTGAATCAAGAATGTCAGTAATAGTAAAGAGAAACAGCAAATTTTCAGTCGTCCTTGTTGATACAGTAATGGTTATGGTTCACCCTATCTCCAGATAGGAACCATTGATCCTTATGCAAGGAACTGCAAAGATCTGCATGCAAAGAAACTCTGCATCCATTCATCTGAGGATTGGTGTCATCCTGAGAGCTATGTGGCCCAGTGGTTAAATTGCAGCACTGCTGTCAAGCTTCTGCTCATGACCTGAGTTTGATCACAAAGGACAGTTCCCTCGAGGCCCTTTCAGTCCTGCAACCCTCCAAGATTGGTAAAATGGATACCCATCTCACTGGGGTACAACTTGTTGTTTGCATAATTATGTTGTAAATGTCCCAGATAGTGCTCTAGTACTATGAGGTGGTATATAATCTTCCCAAAGAAACTGCAGTCTGAGAGTGTTCCAATTCTCCTCTTGCACAGTGTTGCATGTGGGAAGAGCTTGGTGGAAGACTCAGTGAAGGTCCTTTTCTTTCCTCTTCCTATTCCAATGACCCTTGAGGTCAGTCCTAAAGTTATGCATGCTTTTGACACCTCTTCCTTTTCCTCACAGAGCCTTGTGGTGCAGTGGTTAAACTGTGGTCAGGGTCAGCATTTGATTCTGGGGGCGCCAGCAATATGCAGTCTGTATGATTAAATTGTAAACTGCCCAGAGAAAGTTTTACGCACTATAGCAGTGATGGCGAACATTTTAGAGACCAAGTGCCCAAACTGCAATTCAAAACCCACTATTTTTTTGCAAAGTGCCAATACAGTAATTTAACCTGTATACAGGTGGCTATGAAGGGGTAATGTCGGGTGCCCACAGAAAGGGCTCCGAGTGCTACCTTTGGTACCCATGCCATAGGTTCGCCATCACTGGACTATAGAGTGGCATATAAGCAGCACACTTTGCTTTTACTTCCCACCTCAATTCTTTCCCCCTCCCTATTTTATTTCTGCAGACAAAGTCAGACCTGGAGATCCATCGCCACAGAGAAATGCCAAAATAAATAAAATTAAAAAGGACTCACAATAGCAACAAATCTAACCAGTTTTTGGGGGTAGTCAAGCTGCTGCAAAAGTCGAGGGGATGTTCCTCAACTCTTAAAACACTCACACATTTAATTGGGTGTGTGAGCTTTCATTTCCATGTCATTGGATACACAGCGATCTTGCCTTAGTTGGCAGATTTTTATACTTGGCAGCAACGTGTCCTCTAGTTTTAATCTAAATTGCATAGGACTTTGTTCCATGCTCGTGTGCATAGATCTTGCCCCCGCATGGGTTCTGTTGCGACCAAAACAAAAACACTTGTGATTTATAGTTGGAAAAGATGGGGGCAGAGGGGTATGTGTGCACACACATAGGAACCTTAGAGGGAATCTTGCTTGCGGGGAAGTTACGTGAACAGTGGGATATTGCGCATATACCTAAGTATAGCATGAGATGTTGAGACTGGTTTATTATTATTAAAGAAGAGTAAAGAAATATTCCATGGTAAAAATGAAACAGAGAAACTGAACAGTGGATGTCTTCAACATGTTTTTTTTAATACATTGCAGTGTTTGTTAAAGTAGTGATTTCATATTTGTGTGTGAAACTAACAAGTGGAATGATTATACTGTAAATCTAACTAAATTTCCCCTTGAACTTTATGTTTTGCACTGGTTTTCAAAGTACATTTCCCTCGCTTCTCACTGCACATGAAAAGTAAGATATCAGTTAACACAACCCCCCCCCCCAAACACACACCATAGCAAATGGCACTTGGAAGTTAGTAATATAAAATAAGAGGCAACCTATTAGATTTGACCAAAAGCTATATCAATGGGCAAGGGCGACATTTGCTTTTTTAAAATTTCTGGCATCTCTTCACTTTCTCCTTTGCTTGGGAGAATGCTGAGAACCTTCTCTCTCAACAGACTAATGGCGTTGTGAGCTGCATTGAATCTGAAGATGAATCACCCTGACCTTCACAAAGGTAGGTACTGTCTTGTAGGACCAACTTTTCAGAGTCTTTTGACAATGCCAGGAAGCTTATAGATAGGGGTGATCAAAATCCTATTGCTTAGTATAGTTAATCCCAACTCAAGTAGGCCCATTTGAATGAATAGATTGCTATTCTGTTGATTCACCAACTCTCTCACTGAGTTGATGGCCCTACTCTAGATGGCCCAACTCCAGTTTGACCAGTGTGCTAAACAACAGGATTTGGGGCACTTTTTGGTTTTACATTCAAAAACGATTTGATGGAGTTATTTGCTATTGCTCTGCTCGCCTGGAGTTGCAGGTCTGAAGGAGGGAGACTTCTCAGTCTGTGAAGGCTCCTCATGACCCAGATCACAATAAAATCTAGTTTGTGACTAGTGTGGAGAGCCTTAAGGAATGACAAAGATCTATTACTTTTCCTGAAGGCATTCACAGCAGAGAAGAAAGTCCTACATTGCTCTTTCTCTTTAAGTGTTTAGCTCATGAACAACCCAACAGAATTGAGCCTGCCTCCCAGGGGTGGATTAACCATTAAGCACAATAAGCACATGCTTAGGGGCATCAAGGGAAGAGGGGGCATCACATAAATTTTCCATAGCCGAATTTGTCACGGTCCATGGGCCATATGGTGCAGTAGTGCAAATGGTGCAGCTGAATCAGGATCCGCAAAAACCCCCACCCACCCACCCACACATTAAATGAAAAAATTACGTACAGATACTTATACAATAATAACAAGAGCACTTAGAAGGTGTAGACCGCCACCAAGGGTTATGAACTTGAAGGGAGAGGATCCTCTTCTGCAATAGAACAAGGCAGGCTGGATGCCTTATCTCTATTAAGTATAGAAGCAGATGTGTTCCATAAGAGTAGTTTTGAGGATCTGATCAAAGACTGCAATTTTAAAAAGTAGGATAAAACTTTTCAAATGTAAATAAAGTGGAAATATACAAAAATAAACATTATTTTCCATCTTACTGTACATTTAATTTCAATAAATGCTCAGGGCCTCTAAGGGTCTTAATCTGACCCTGATGCCTCTTCCAAAGACTCATGAGGAAATTTTGCAGTCACAGAGTGAAAGGAAATTTCCTATTATTGATGTGTAATTGTTTACAGAAGAGAAAGAAGGGAGTAGAAAAAAATCTAGATTTAAAAAGATCTGCTTTTGAGATTGGTGTCATTTAACCCATTCATAAATAACCTGGAACTGGATAAACCATGAGCTGGCTGATTAGCAATAGCAAATTACATGGGCGTAGAACACCAATAGATTTTGAAGTGGTCTGGAAGGCTGACTCCAAAATGAAAAAAAAGCTAGCTGTAAAATAGTGTACAGAATTCAGTGTAAATTTATAGTGGCATATATTGGGCCAATGTAGGATGGTTACTGATGATGGGATGTATGTTTGCAGGGACTAACCAGGAAAAAAAGATTTTAGGATAGCAGTGGTTTACTCAATGAAAATGTAGTGTGTTGCCACTGGAGACGATGTCTGTTGTATGTTGAGTTTGATTAGAAATGAATCAAAAAGGAAAAACTTGAGATTTTAAAAATCTCAGAGGCAAGGAAACAGATAAAATCATACATCAAAATCCAGACCTTCAGGAAATAATTGGAAAATGAAGTGGCATGAAATTATTCCCCTCGTTGAAGAAGTACAGCTACTCCCAGTATAGATTTCCACACTTGATTTTAGCCAAAAGGCTGAAAAGTGATCCAGTATAGAATTCCTACCTAATCCCATAGTTCTTCCTATTATGAGGTTTGCAGGAAGGGAAAGATATAAAAAAATCGTATTCATTTAGAATAACTGAAACATTCAAAATTCAAATATGGGGGGAAATGGTGTTCCTATACCTTAAAAGGCCCTCCCTAAAATGGTTATATTTATGACTATTCGTTTTAGGAAATAAGATGGGAGGAGAAAACATGACAGGGCAATAGAAAATTATCACTATCAAGATCACCCACAGGAGCTAAATGGCAGGAGATACAGCCATATCCAATGAACCATTTCACCGAACACAAAGTGCAGCTCTATCCAAGAGGTTGTGTTAGCTGTGGATGGCTTAAAAAGAAGATTGGTCAAATTCATGAAGGGTAAGGCTATCAAAATGTTGACTAACCATATTAGAACTCTACAGTATGTTAGCTGAAGAACCTTTCTTCTGATGCAATTTGGCTCATCTTGTGCTCTTACTGATTAAAAATAATGGACCAGAGGAGCAGCTAGAGTTGCCCAGACTGTGTGTGTGTGTGTGTGTGTGTGTGTGTGTGTGTGTGTGTGTGTGTCTGTGTCTGTGTCTGTGTCTGTGTCTGTGTCTGTGTCTGTGTCTGTGTCTGTGTCTGTCTGTCTGTCTGTCTGTCTGTCTGTCTATCTATCTATCTATCTATCTATCTATCTATCTATCTATCTATCTATCTATCTATCTATCTATGGTTTTTACAAAGAAGCAGGCTAATATATTCCATTCTATCCTAATGCAACCTTCTTTTAATTACAGCTGTAATTGAAGACTTGATCATTCTGAACAGTCCTAAGCAAATAATCCCACTTCCACATTAATATGTTTTCTGTGCCACAGAGTATATATCTGTACTTCTTCAAAGTTAAAAGACTCTGTGGGGTTAAAAAAGAGTACAATTAGGAAACAGTTTATGGCAGTGTGGAAAAATCACAGATTTGCAAGTTTAATGGCTCACCGCCGCCCATCAGAATTAATGGGGCTTGCTAGGAACATATTAATAGTATTGACCATGGATAGTACTGATACATGTTGAGCTCTGCAGAAAACCTTTTGTAGAGAAGGACCCCAAAAGGAAGGCTTCTGAGTAAAGGAGAGTAAGGAAAAACTAAAAATATTGAGAGACCACAAGGAAACCCTGAACTCAATGTAACACCATCCCAATATGGAGAGGTTAAAAAGAGGTGTCCTTAAGAGTTGACATTCAGCTATGTGGCACAGTAGGTAGAAACAAGCCATTTGTTCTTATGTTGCCATCGTGGGGTGCATCTGGAGTGGAATCATTTTATATTTCCGTTAAATGCCAAAAAAGTGTGATCCAGTATACAGAGTGTTGTACTAAGATTCAGGAGACCTGGGTTCTTGTTCCACTCGACTGTGGAAAATCACAGGGAATGGCATTGGTAAATTATCCTTGTATACACCACATACTCTGAAAACTCTGTTAGGGTCATCATGAGCCAGAATCAACTTGAAAACACATAACCACCACCAGGTGTCAAAAGGACCCTGGCAATATTTACAGTACAGATCTCCCATTCTTTATCCTAGTTTCCAAAGGTTTCCTTGCATGGTTTCTTTTGGATACAGTGTTCTTAATCTCTTCCCCATTGGAGAGGTTAAGGAGTAACTTATTTAAAGATGTTTAAAAAAGAAAAATACAATGCATCTATGTGACTAACTACTGGCCTTATCTGTATCCCTCCAGCTTTATACACTCATCACACAATACACTGCAGATCAGAGTGTATCTAGAACTGCTGAAAAGTATGTATCTGGTGCTGATTAGCACAAGGGACAAGGGACTAGGTCACCAGACATCACCCCAGATGCTGATTGTCATTGAAGACGTCAGGTTGACACTGTTTTTAAATGTAGCCATTGATGGACGGATGAATGGATGAATTGGATGTGAAAAAAGATCCTTTTCCCCAACCTCTGCTTCCAAAGCAGGCATAAGTTCAAATCCTGCTTTCATGTCAAGTTTATAGATACATCTTTTTCACATATGCAAGGAAGCTGCTTTTCCCCCACCCCCTCTTCCCTTAAATCTAATATTATGCTTTTGAATACAGAATTTACCTAAGTAAATAATTATTTTTAAACCTAAGATTTAGGCAGCATTAGGATTTGATGTTATGCTAATGTTTGACAATTACTAAATGTGGGTATCAGCCAGTATTTTTTTAAAAGTTTAATTTAAAGCAATTTGACATGGAAAGGTTATTACTTTAGTTGCCAATAAAAGCTGTACTTTTAACATAAGTGTACACTAGACCCAAGGGTATGTGACTATTATCTTTTCTGCAATTATGTGGTATTCTACATAAATGCTATAAAAATTAGAAATATCAAAAGTACGAACTTAGATACAATATGTTAAACAAAAGTTGAATAGATGAAACTAGAAAGCCGGTTAGCAGGCATCTAAGGATAGGTTGAGGTTTCCCCCTAGGGGCACTCTTTGGAACATCACCTAGCTTTCTGAGTATATAAATCCTGACTTTAAACTTTGTGAAAACATAAACTCATGTCAACAGTAAATTGTAATTTGTGGCCATAAAATTCAGACACACAGCTTACTCTGTCACATAAATCTTCTGATTGTTGTGTTAAGCACATCTTATTTCACTCTGCCACACAGTACATAGCAGAGCGATGTTTCCCCCTCTCTGCCCCATGCAGTCTGATGAACCTTCTTGAAGAACTTTCAAATCTTCTTAATATTTGTGAGTTTTACATGTTATATGTCAGATAAGCAAAGACTGGCATAGCTGTTTGCCTGTTGAGATTGTTTGGTCTGAATTGACTTTGGGCATTGCTTCCAACAGCCAGCACTGATTCTCAGTACACGTAGGGTAGTTGTAAGAAAGAGTGGAAGGATTTGCCTCTTTTCTCAAATCTGCATGACCCATTGAACCTTACACACTTTCAGGTTCCTGAAATTGTGATACTTGGCATACAGAATTATCTTTCAACGGAGGCCTGGGGATTACTCAAGTTGATTTCTTTGGTGCCTGAAAAAGACCTTTAGGGGGGGAAATATTGCCTTTTTAGTGTCAGAAGAGACTGCCCGAATTCTGAAATGTTATTGAGTCCTTTTAAAAGCTACCTTTGGATTTAGAGAAAAAATTGTGTCAACAGATGCATATACTCTTGCAATCTCGGGTAGAACAGAAGCCCATAGGAGGGATATGAAAAGGGTGTGGTTCTGGCGTCTTTTGGGCCAAAGTCCTGTTTTCCTCAGACCACAGAATCAAAGAGTTGATTATGATTCCGCAAGGCTTATTTGAATGTTTGCAACATCCCTAAAATACTGGTGCTTGGTCCCTTAGAAAGGGGCAGGGAAAGGTATGAAGGGAAGTGAAAAAATAACTAGGGATGGGTGCTGAGGGGAAGCTGTTGATTTTTTTTTTTTTTGTTTCTAATGAAATGAAATGAATCACAGGGGGAACAAAACATAATGAAATGAGTCTCAATTTTTCCGTTTCATGCCCATCCCTAAAAATAACTAAACTGAAATAATTATCATCCTCCGGCAGGTCATGAGAAAACACAACTGACTGGAAAAGATGATAAAGCTTGGAAAAGCGAAAAATAACAGGCACAAAGGAGAACAAAGATGAGACGGATTGGTTTAATTAGGGAAGGCACAGAGTTTGATTCACAAGACCTGAGCAGTGAAGTTAATGATAGGACCTCTTGGAGTTCACAAATTTGTACGATCGCCATAGCTCAAAGTTGGCTTGATGGTACCTATCAACACAAAGGGAAAGATGTATGGCCTGCTATTAAGAATGCCAGATCAGCAATACTCAATTGTGAGGCTAAGGGGCAGGTCTTGTGATGACACAATAATGGGCTTGTGATGTCAACCATGGACTCTTGTGATCTCACTGAAGTGTTCCTGGGACAGTTAATTATGTAAACAGGCAAAAGATGCTTAGATGGCTTCAAATGTCATGGTGGGGCCAAATGCATGCAGCCAAAATCTGTCTCCCTAGTGTCTCCCACTCCCTTCTGGCTTTCTGGTTTTCCAGTGTTCTGCAAACCCAACACTCTGAGCTACAGCACCCTTTGATTAAAGACACCTCAGTCAAAGAACCAATGTTTGTTCTCCAGCTCTGCTAGCTCTGATATCAGTCTTTTTGGCTTCGAAAGATGGAAAGGCACAGCGGTTTCTAAGTCTTTAGTCGGGACTCTTGATACCTGGCAACCATGCATAAAGTTAAGTGACATAAAAATATGTATGAGATATCCATCTTGATTGTGAAGGCCAGGCATACTATCTGCACTGGGTGTGGTTGGGCCAGCATTGATCCATTTTCCAAGCCACTCTTAACGAAAGTATGGAAAATGGCCTATGTTGATCCTTTTATCACATAACTGTGTTTATCCCCTGTTATCTCCAGTTTAAGAGCCACAATAGTCTAATAAATAGGATGATGGACTAAGACTGTGGGTGTTTGGTTTCAAAGGACCACATGGGCCATGGAGATACCCAGGATTGGGGTTGGGGTCCTGGTTTGGAAATTTGACTTAGGATAGTTATTACATACCCCTGTATCCTAATTTCTACTCAGTCCCATAAAGAACAAACCCATAACAGTATTCTAAGCTGATGTATAATATTTTTCTTTAAAATAAAGAGACACACCACTGATTTACACAAGATTACATTATATAGTCTTATGACTACAATGTGATTCATATTGTAATTTTGCCCCAGATGTTTCTAATTTTAAGATGAAGAAGTCAATATTGGACACAAAACATTAGTTCAGTCCTCACAGTCCGCTTACTCCATAGTCTTTCCACCATGTTGGGAGGTGGGAACGTAGGATTTTCAGTTATTATAATGCCAATTGCATATGTTAGCTTATGTTTCAAATTAGCTGGAGTTTGTTATTTTTCTCTCTTACGTAGGGGATAAAACAAACTGTTCACAAGAAGTCCAGCCACAGTATACAAGTCCCCCAAGAATTAGTTGGAAAGACTCCTGATGAGTTCACTCCTGTTTGTATGTTAACCTTGGGATAAAAGGCTGGCCACAGCCATGTGAGAATCAAACCAAGTTTTCCAAGGCATGACACAATATGATGGAAGTGTATAAGACTCATAGAAAATGGCTTTGTGAGCCCAGAAAAATAATAAAAAGATTTAAGTGCTCAACAGTTCCATTTCAAGGTTTACTGAGAGTTGCTGAGTTCCAGAGGCCCCTGCTGTAATCCTTGGAAGGAAGAATAGGACAGGCCAGTGAAGGAAACAGAATTGGCCGAGCTTGTAACAGAGGCTGGAAAGTCAGGCTGAGACTAAGAACAGCTAATAATATTATTACCATGTGCCCTCAAGACCATTCTGACATAGGGTGACCTTTTATTAGTTTCCTAGATAGACTGGGGACACAACAAGTTGTATCTACTCACAGGAAATCAAACTCCCAGCCTCTGGGTCCACAGCCAAATTATTGAGTTCCCCTCACCGAATGAACACACAAAATATTGGAACTCACTGAGAGTAACTTAATGCTCAGCTGAATGTAGGTCCTGCAGAATGCTACAGTTTTAGTCAGATTTGCTGAATCCAAAGCTCTTTATTTTCAAAAAAGTCCACCATTCTGAGAGATATTACAAGGAAAACCACAAGTACAATTTGAGGTATTTGTTTGTTTGTTTATTTGTTTATTTTGCTGTGATTATTCACATTAATGTGCAGGTTGGAAATGAACTGTCCTCCTGCTCAGATTTCCTGACATGAACTCTGGGATGTTTTATGTTGAGAGAAAATATATTCTAAAAGATATCACAATCCAACACTGCACCAAAACTGATGGAAGATGGTGATGTCAATAAAGAAGCAATAGTAACATTATCAACTGGGCTGCACAGTATCATCCGACCAGTGTTTAATGGTGGACAGCTTCAGCATTTCATTATATTCATGCCACTTAAATGTTTACTATCCAAGTTCAGCATTGCTCTGATTGTAGAAGTGCACAATTGCTCCCCCATGCTAGAAATCTTGATGATGCTGGAAAAACAAAAGCTCTGGGAGACCTGCTCCTCCAGAGCTGTTCAGTGAATTACTGTAATCGCTCTATAAGACACACATTTCCCACCCTCAAAAGTAAGGAGAAATGTATGTGTGTTTATAGAGTGAATACAGTAGTCCCCGTCCCCGATATATACATACAACCCTCCCCTTTTGCAGCCTGGATCCCCCAGTCCCAATCACCTCCTTTGCAAAGAGGCTTCATCCAGGAGCCTCTCCCCACCCATTCCTTTCTGCAGCTAGGATTCAACGGTCAAAGATCACCTCATTTGCAAGGAGGTCTCCTCCACAGAGCCTCTGTCCTCCCCTTTTGCAGCCAGGATTCCCCCGCCATGACACCTTACGCGAAACATTTTTTTCTTGTTTTCCTCCTCTAAAAACTAGGTGTGTCTCATGGTCAGGTGCATCTTATAGAGTGAAAAATACGGAAGATGGGAGTTCAACCTCTTAGAGTGCTGTCCCAAGACAAGAGACAGCCTGCTGCACCTCAGAAAAGCAACAGAATCTCAGAGTGTCCCACAGAAGGAGGGAATGGTAAGCCCCCTCCGAGGACCCTCTACTGAAAAAGCCCTCAAAAAGGCCACTATACAATAAAGATAAGTTGACAGTATGCAATTACAATCATCATTAGCTTTCAAGAAAATGTTTTAGAGTAAGGGTGGGGTCCTTTTCGTCATTTGAAATGTCACCTGGCTGGCCGGGTTTTTCCAGAGCCCTTTCCAAAGAAGTGTACATGAGGTGGACAGGGCTGTTGAGGACAAGACATTTTGGAGACTGCTCCTTCATAAGTCGGAGCCATGTTGGCGCAATGTAATAACAACATCTGATGCCTCCTCGTTTGAGTGCAAGCCCTGTTGAAATCAATTGGGGGGGTAAACCCCAAACACAGCTGAGATCAGGGGAACCATGTGGGTGAAGGATTCGTGCCAGCTGCAGAAAACAAGACACTGGTCTGTGCATCTTTGTTATAAAAAAGTAGAACTGGGAAAGACTGAATGGAAAGTAGTCACCCACACTTTCCCACAAGCTGGGCAGGTGATAACAAAATCTTGGGCAACCAGAATGTAGCCCGTATATTTTACACCCCCCCTCTTACTACGTTGTATTCCAATCTCACAAAATAAAATATTGCTTAAACCTTATGAACTATAACAGACTATTCATACTAAAAACAAATATACATAAATGATTTTGATTTTTAATGGTTTGAATTTTTCCCAACACATTTTATAACTACTGAAATAATGTATTTGTAAAGCTAATGAATAGCTATATGGGGTGAATAGGTATATGGGGAACACACCAGCAGCATAGACCAGCTAATGGCCTGTTCCACATACATGCTAGATTCAACACCTTTGGGAAAACCTGTTTTAGTACAGCATCACATTGCTTTTTTTCTCTTCTGTGTCTCCCTCTTTTTTTGCATTTGATATTAAAATTACAGTGGCAGTTTTAACATGCTTTTCGATTGCCTGAACTGGTCATTTAAAAACGATCCAAACACAGTTTGTCTGCAACTTAAAATGCAGGACCCTGATTTGTTTTGTTTTGCTGAATACAGAATAATTTCTATTGTGGAAATCCACAACTGGTTTAGTCCAGCAAAAGGAGTAAGACAGTAGAGAAAAGCTATTTTGCCTTATACCACAACCTATCTAGGCCTGCCTTTTGATAATAATAATAATTAAATGGAATCCTTCTTCTGCATGTGCCAATTTTTAGATTCTTTCGTAGCTACAGGCAACTTGATTTAAAAATAGCTGTTTGTGCCATCACTTATATTTTTATTTTTCCTCTTCATGGAGATTTCAGTGGGAAAGCTGAACTTTTTAACAACAAAAAACCCCACTTAATATTAAAGGATTTAGAGGCAGTGGCTGCATCTTTCTCCTATCGGTCATTCTGTATTGAAAAGACACTGCCGCTCCCTTTTTACCATAAGCTTTGCCCTCCTTCAATGACTAAATTGTGGCCAGTCATATAATCTGAAGCCTCAGATGCCAAGTATACGACAGCAGCTTGCAGGTCTGTCACTTGAGCGAGTCTTCCAGCCGGGATAGCAGCAAGCCAGCACTCCACAAGAGGTTTCAGATCCTCAGAATGGATGAGGGGTGTGTCCACAATCCCCCTGTAGAAACATAACAGATAAAACATGAGAAATTATACACACACACACACACACACACACACACACACACACACACACACACACACACACACACACACACACACACACACACACACACATATACATACAGAGAGAGAAAGAGCGAGCGAGCGAGAGAGAGAGCGCAAATATAACATGAGTTCAAATGGTCCCTAGTTTCACCTATTTAACTCTCTGGTTAATAAGCCTTAGAAACAGCAAATACGATTCTGCTTAAATGCCTTTTAATACTTTTTAAAGGCCCCTCTTTCTTTTTATTCTTCCATTTCATCATTGTATCCTTCATTTATTTTCATATTTGTGACACATTAGTTAGCATAATGCCCCAACTGGAATATTTGCCTTGAAAGTGATCATATCATCTAAAACAAAAATGACTGGCAACCCGTTACCTACAAATAGATTTTCTTCTTCTTTTTTAAAAAATGGAAATTCAGATTATTCTATTCATTAGTTTGCAATGCGAAAGAAATGATACAATATATTTGTACACAGCTGAGCAAATACCTGCAGTTGAAACTAGAGAAACTAAAACCCTCAATCCAGTCTCTCTCTCTCAATCTCTCTCTTTAACCACATTTAAAATGAAAGTTCCTGTTAACCCTGACTTTTACTGAGATGAAAGAAAAATAATTTTGTAAAATATGCAATGAAATACATAAAATGTCTTCTGGTTTAGATCTTGTCCCTGGCAATGAGAGAGAAAATTCATCAGAGAATATTTCTATAAGATACGGTTTTAGTTCTGAAAAAATAAATAAATAAAAACCGGAGGCTTCAAAACACAGCAGCTACATTTAGTTCATTTTTAAAGCTTTGTCAATAACTGATTTGTCGCCCTCCTCCTTAACAACATATTTGTATTTTGTAAAATATTATAATTTTCCCCAGCCCCTGTATAAATATATTTACATAACTGTGCCTAACAAGAAATTACATTTAACTTTTCAGAAATCACAATAACTAAAACCTGAACTGCCAATTCCACTTCATTAGTGTGGTAGAAATGCATTCCAAATGTTAATAAAAATTCCAACATGCTGATAAATTAGCGCTTCTAAGGAGCATGTGACACCTTGGTTAACATATTCAACCTCAATTATATTTCTCTTCAGCACCCTGTTATCTGGAACCTTTGCTGGCAATCAGAGGTGCTGTTTTTCAGCGGCCAATTTTCTAGATAATGTAGCTTATCAACACTGTGGGTAAACTTGCCAATGAAATCAGGCTGCACTGAACCACACACGCGCTAATTGCATCTCTTTTTTATGCATATTTACAGACTGTCACTTCAAAGAAATCAGTGGCCCATTGAGGCACCCAGTTAGCTGGAAGAATTGCCTCTTGCAAATGAAAATTAGCAAACAAGCCAGTGATAAATATGAAATGAACAAAGTCTCAAAATGCCGTTTTGTTCTCAAACTTCGTCCTCATCCTAATTTATACTTCCAAAGAAATAGGTTTTCAAAACATGCTGCATTCTGGGAAGGAGACCCCTCCCCCTTGACATACTTTTGTTTTAAAAGGTCTGTTGATGATATTGCTTAACAGATGTGATTTGACTTCGCTGCCCTTTCATTTGCATTTTTATTTCATTTTTATTTTTGGTAACTAAGTGGAGCACACTTGCAACCCCCCCCCCCAAGATTGAGACTGACAATAAACAGCATTGCTCTTCTTAAATAATACCACACAAGGACAGCTCGTTTGACCTCTAGCACTCCCCTACATTCCAAAGTAATATTATAATCACAATATTGTTTCTCCAAAGCAGTTCTCTTCCCCCATCACCTCAACCTCTTGGCCCTAACATATGTTTGCTGGGAAAACAATTTGACTTTCATTTGCAAAAGTAATATCAACAGGCTCCATTTACTGTTACTCTGCAACAACTTCATATGTATCACACACACTTTATGAACTGATACTGTGTAGGGTGACAATTATAGAATCAACACTAGAGTTATTAGTACTGCCACCATCGCTAGTTGTACAATATGCTGGGTGTTGTGTATAACCCACAGGTAAGATCCACATAAGACCTTTCCTCCCATAGTTTACTCATAATAAGTGTTAGTCGATCTTGAAGTTTTGCTGATCATGCTGTCCCAAGGACTTTTTGTAAATCTCGGCTTACCATTCAGAAAATGTTAGCAAGGCATGACTCTGTGCTTCTTTGGACAGGTTTTAATATTTATGCTACCAGATAGTTGTAATTTTAAATATCCAGCTTCAAAAACATTTTAAACCTCCTCTGTCCTTATAGAGAAGCACATTCAATAGCTGATTGTGTGATAAGAACTGGGCAGAAAACAACCTGCCTTTGCATTTTCACCCAACACAACATCACATATTAATGGACTTATTTCTGATGAGAGAGGTCAAAATGCAGATCTGTTGCGGCACGTGTGCATTGTGCCAGTGCGCGCCTGTGTGTGAATGTATGTGTGAGTGCCACGCTTTCTCTGGCAAATTGCTTGAATAGCTAATCAAGCGTGGGGTAGACAAGAGGGCCTAGCTCTCGCCACAGAGGCCTGCAGGAATGTTCATTTCCCCCTTTCACCACAGACCAACAGGACAAGCGATTTACTTCAGAATGGCAGGCCTCAGAAGCCCTCACTGAAGAATTACCACAGAACAAGTGCTATGAATGTCTTTGGGCAAGATGATAAAACAAAACAAAACACCATTTCTGATTATTATTTTTCACACATTCAAAAACTGAGACGTTCATGGAGTGGTTTATCATTTTCAACTCTCCATAAATCTCCTAGTCCAAGAGTAGATCTGTAATGGGTGCCTGTCCATCTGTTTGTAATGCTGTCTACTATACCACACTGGTGTGGTCTAAGCTAAGCACTGAAATTTAAATCTTGCCTTTCATTATGCAGAACAGGGGAAGGGTATCTTTTTTATTTTGAAGACCACAGAATTTCAGCTCCCTCTATTTTTTTCATCTTTTTTTCCCTAAGAAAACAATCAATAAATGTGAGGGCAGTAACAGAACAAAGTCTATTACACTCACAAACACATTTTCAGGTTGTGCTATAAATATGAGGCAGGCACCTCTTCTGGGGCTTAGTGCCAAAGATGGGCAATTTAATGCTGGAGATGGAAAAACCCTTTTAGGCAAATTTTAGTTGGCTCTTAACCATTCTGAACAGTGACATGTGCCAAGGCATTAATTCCCTGCCTCATCGGGAATGCAACGCTGTTGCATGACAATGGTTTATCACACAGTAGGTTCCTTAACATGATATGTGGAACTGACATTTTGCTTCTGACACACAGGCTGCTTTAAGACTCAAGGAGTCCCAAACAATCCCCGGCTCCTGCCAATGTGTGCATGCAACGATGTTGTTGTTTTTAAGTGTACCGCTTGTCAGCTGCTCCCATGGAAATGTTATGTGTGTTCGTCTCCCAAAGTGGGGATGGGAGGTGGGGGCAGATTCCATCTGTGTCTAAGTTGATTCCTTTCAGATGAGTTATTAATTTGAATGATTTAAGTACACTTCATTTGCTTGGGAAGTGTTTAATCAGTAAAACCCACTTAATTGGGACATCTCCCAAGAAACTAGATATAAGCCCAGAGATATTTAAGAGCAACTGCTGTTGCTTAATGGGGATGGTAATGCTGCTTAATTGGGATGCCTTTAAGTGATAGAGTGGTGCTTAGTACTTCCCTCTGGTGTACTTTTATGCCAAGTCTTTTCTGCACACAAAAATGTCTTCCGTGTTGAAGATGATCCAGGACTGAGACCTTTAGCTTTTTCGATCTCCCATATCTTATATTAGTCCAGATTAGAGAACAGTCCTTCAACGCCTATCCATAACCCATTTCTGCTTGAATACCTTGTTGGGAATATGCAGACTTTCTCAATTAGCTTTTCCATTTTTTGTGTTAACATAAGACCTAGAAGTGCCTTCAGCTGGTGAACATACCCATAACTAAGATATACTGCAGAATTACAGAACGTACTACTGGCCGTTTACAACTCTTGCCCTAAATGTCTGATCGGAATAAGCAGCTTCAGTGATCTCCATTGCAGCTGGAGTGACAACTACAGAATATCTCAGTGGCACACATATGCACAAACAGAGGCTCCTTCCAATAATAATAATAAATAATAATAATAATAATAATAATAATAATAATAATAATAATAATAATAATAATAATCTTTGTGTGTATATACACAGTATACACATACAATGAAATTCAGACACCCAGAGACCAGATTCCACACACACACACACACACACACACACACACACACACACACACACAAAAAATCCCTAGACACTCTCACACACAATAAAAAACCCTTCAACACACACACATAAAAATCCCTGAACACTCCCCCACCCACCAACTGCCCCCCCCAAAACACAAGCATCTACACAATAGGCTAGGTAATCCTGTCCAAGTGCTCACTGCTCACCAATAACCAGACCAAGGCTTTTCTCAGTCGATCTACTCTCTGATCTAATCACCTAGCCCCATCATAAGCTGCCTAATGAGATCTAATGAATCCATTCCAATTTTCACTCCCTCTTCTGCTCTCTCCAAAGGCCTAATCTGATATCATGTAATGCTGTATATCAACCATCCATAAGATGAAGAGCAATTGTGGGCTAGAAAATCAATTATAACGTATGGCAGCCCTTTTCAGGGGTTTCTAGGTACAAAGTACTAGGAGGTAGTTTATTATTCCCTTCTTCTAGGTGTCCTGGGATTGTGCTTTTTGCCCAAGGCTATAGAGGTAAAGGTAACGGCTTCCCCCATGCTAGTCATATCCGACTCTAGGGGTGGTGCTCATCTCCATATTCAAGCCAAAGAGCCAGTGTTGTGCAAGTCCGTGGCCATGTGGCCAGCATGGCTGCAAGGAAATACTGTTTTACATTCCCACTTTTTACAGCGGTACCTATTTATCTGCAAGGGATTCGAACCACCGAGTTGCAGACTTTGCAGCCAACAGTTTTCAGAGCCTTGTTCCGCTGAGCCACCATGCCCCTTATAGAGGTAATCTCCTCTTAATTACTCTGGCCAATTTATTTTTAAAGCCATCCACTGCTATTTTTAGTAAACTCTGTAGCACATTAGGGCTTCTGTCTTATTTGTTTAATATCTGCAATATAATAGCACAAAAGTGGCTGTTTATATTTTCTTACTGAAATAGGAATATTACAATTATATATTCCTAAAGCACCTATCAACTGAAAATATAATTCAGTCCATGTGGAATAAGAGCATGTGTGTTTTGTCCTAAAGCCCTGTAGTTTCTGTCTATAAAATGTGCTGCTTTAGGAGCAAAACACTCAAGGATCCCATCTTCATTTACACAACACAAAGCTGTGAAACATGCCTCAAAGCTGATGTAGCTAATCATTTCATGGGCTCCCTGTTTGATTTTTAAAAAGGCAGCCATAAACATCGCAAGGTGCAGAAAACTCAGTTATATTTGACTACACCATCCCTTCAAGGCTAAATTCTATGAGTGGAGCTAAAAGAATCTAATGAAACCATGGGTGGCATGACATCACACAAATACATTTGCCAAAACTTCTTTTATACACATTGTGCATCATATACACAACTGCTGCATTGATTGAATTTTTTCAGTCACAGAATATTTGTCCTTTGATTCTATCTATCTATCTATCTATCTATCTATCTATCTATCTATCTATCTATCTATCTATCTATCTATCTATCTATCTATCTATCTATCTATCTATCTATCATGGACAAATCCAAGGACACATTATCTGTGACAATGGAAAAATTCAATCAATGCAACACTTGTTTCCATGCAACTTATGCCCCATCACATGTGCACTATGGGTTAAACCACTGAGCTACTGGGCTTGCTGATCAAAAAGTCAGCAGTTCGAATCCATGCAGCAGGGTAAATTCCTGTTACTTGTCCCAGCTCCTGCCAAACTAGCAGATAAAGAGGTGCCACTTAGGAGGGAAGGTAATGGTGTTTTGTGTGTGTATATTTAGTCATGCCGACCACAGGACCACAGAAATTAGAGATGAGGACGAATCACCAAAATTGTGGTTTGTCCTGAATCCTAGTTCAAGAGTGATGACCCACAAATTTCGCCCCATCAACTAACGAACCATGAATTGCTTCATCAGTTCATATATTTCTAAAAAGACTCCAGCCTTGTCAGCTTAACCTCCTGCCTGTGCCCTGTTTCCACTTCCCAGTACCTACCTTGTCTGCTGTGGCCTTCATTGCAGCCACTACTATCACTGCTAGCCATGACCCATCCAGCCAGCCCCAGGGATGGTAAAGTTAAAGCACGCACACACACACACACACACACACACACACACACACACACACACACACACACACACACACACACACACACACACAAGCACCTCCATTTTTGCCTTGCCTATATATTTGTAAAGTTAAACTGGAAAGACTAGAAAGGAGGAAGCTTTGCCTATTAAGTCCCAAAAGCCTTTTCTTTAACTACGGAAGACTTGAGAAGGAGTAACAAAATATTTCATCTGAAAAACAAATGTTAAAAACTATCCTTCATGGAACTAAAAAAAAAACGGTTATTATGTTTTAAATCTATTGCACAATCCCAAACTGCATATATTGATAGGGATTATTTCCAGATAAGTGATTACACTTCAGTTATACTGAGAGGTTGTTTTTTAAAAGTGTTACTAATAGAGATGGGCACGACTTAGCGGTATTCCCGTTTCCATTTCCGTTACTCATATCCGTTACTCTACGGAAACGGTAACGGGAATTACTCCACCAGAATTCGAGCTCGAACCGACGAACGAACAATTTGGTCTGATTTGTCATGCTCGTTACTTGCATCGCGGCGATCGCGCAATGCCAAGCGGCACAGAAAAAAAGTTTTTAAAAGTTAAAAAAAAAAACGATTCCCGGCCCTAAAAGTAGGCGAAAACTGTCTGAGGGCACCTACCAGGCCAGAAGGGTGTTTTATTTGGGGGTGTTCCCCGCCCCCCTCTCCTTGGCTATTGCTACTGCTGCGCTGCTGGTACCAGGCTGGGAGGGCGCATCCATTTGCCATGCAGTGCGGGGGATCCAAAATGGCGACCACAATATTTTTTTTTAAATCGTTGCCCAAAACCCCACCAAAGCACCACAGAAACATGCGAAAATTAGCTATTTTAAATGCTTGAATTTTTACAGTAGCAGAGTGGGTTTTTCTTGCAAAAAAAAAGTCTCCGGTGATTTTATTTTATTTTATTTTATTTTATTTTTTTACATCTGCACATTTGCAATGATGGGCTCGCCCATGGGAGTGGACCATGCAAATTTTCCACCAATCGCATGGCCACTTGGCCAGGTTGACCACAGAGACTTCTGGGATGTGCCAATCGGGCATAAACAGCCCACTAATCGTAGCCCAAACCCGAACCCTAAGCCTAAGCCTAACCCATACGCCAGTACACTGTCCTTCTAAGTGGGTCAGAGAGGCACCCAGAGGTGCACCCCAATACTCAATCTAACCTCACCCGTAACTAGCCTAACCCTAGCCCTTGCGCTAACCCATCTTAACCCTAAGCCAGATCTACTTACATTGCACTACATGCAAGTACGTGAGACACAGCGGGTGCAAAGAGTCTGCCAGTCCGTCACTTGTGGCTCTGGCTGACTCCTGCAGCTCCCTCCAGGAGCCCGCTACCCCCCCAAACCAGTACTAACGACAACGAAAAAACAAAAAAAACTGAACTAATTTTTGTGAAATTTCGCGAAAAACAGAAACGAGCCGAAACGGACTGCCTCCGACACACAACAACTCGAAAACGTCATTTTCCCTAGTCGTGCCCATCTCTAGTTACTAATTCACAACTTTATTTCCCTATTTTTTTTTTTCCAATACTCTATTTAATATATATAAATAATCTGTTTTCACCTACTCTAAAACTCTATCTGCTATTTAAGGAGAAAATTTTCTGCTTTGGTTTCTTCCATGATTGAAATTTTAATTCATCTTTTCTGTGTCCCATTAAAGAGGAGAGATGTGAATTTTGGTAAGGTATTTTTATAAATAAGCAGAACAAAATTATCATAGGTTATCACAGGCTAACACAAGAGGTGACGTTATTCCTAGTGTAAACAGGACCATGTTCCACCCTTTCTGGAAAACTCAGTACAACAGCTCCATTGAATAAAAAAAAGGAATCCACAGCTTAACTAAGCACTAAATCAGTTTTGCTTTGTCCCACATTACATTTTCTAAATCTTAACGTTTTCAAACTCATTTGTGAAGAAACTGGCTTCTTGTTTCTGGTTCTGTTTATTTATTTTTTAAGAATGAAAAAAAGATTTTCTTCGCTTTTATATTTTACTTACGGAGAAATGCAGTTCACTCTCACTCCTCTGTCAATCCACTCTGTCCCCAGCGTCTGAGTTAACTTTACAACCCCTGCTTTTGAGGCATTGTAAGCCAGTTGCTTCTGTGGGTGGGGAACTGGGGGAAGTAAGAGGAAACACAGGTGTCATTTAGTATATATACCCATGCAAAAATCGTAATTATGACTGTCGCTGTCATTTGTATCTGTTTAATATACATTTTTCTGTCTTTCCATCTACATTTATAATACATTATACTGCCCGACTTGTAGATCTACAAATTGAAAGCAGGGACCAAAGCAATTTCAAGTCCAATTTTCAGGTACTTAATACTGTACAAGTGTTTGACAACTCAATGGGACTTGTTGCCATATAAATGGACATAGGTCAAAATCTTGTGGCATAAGCTACATCTGTAGAATGATGAGGATGACATTGGCAGGAGGGGGTTTATAGAGACTTATGGTGATTTAAAAACGTCCTCCTTTTGTCCAGCAGGTTTGTCTGACTAGTGAAGAATTATTTTTTTCTCAAGAAGGTTGCTGAGCCATGGGGACAGAAGGAAGAAGTCTGTGCTTATGAAAATTCTGTCTTGCCACTGACACTGTGAGTCTTTCACATGTGAATATTATACAACAGGATTTTGTTAGAGTATTGCAGTCTAAGAATACTGTATAATCCTATATGCATATTTACTCCTAAATTCCACTGAGTTTGCTAACAGTCTATTGCACCTAAATGTATACAGGATTTGTTTAAGATGCAGATGCTTATATAAATTAAAATCCTTATCTATTTGCAACTCCTATATACCTCTAGCAAGCAAATGCATTATATAAGATCCAGCATTTATATAGATATTGGTTATGCTTGTGTCCCCAAAATGACAATCTTTCCAGCATCTTGACTGTTGGATGCTATGGGTGGAGAAAAATAAAAGCACAGATGTCACATGTCAGTCACAAAACTAAAATGATCGGCTTGGTTAATTATAACGTTCATGCATACGAGTGACTTTGGTATGTTCTGTTCGTCCTGCCCCTTTTCTCGTGCATTGCTACTTTCAAAAATAACGTCTTATTTTTAGAAACCCAACCATTATGATAACCTTTCAAAACAGTGATTAGGTCATGCATTGTGGCATGAAATTAAAATGCATTAGGCATGTTTTTAAAATGGAGATAATGAAAGAAAATAGTAGTGGTCAATGCCAGAATAGAGAACAGTTAGCACTTCTTCTTTTTCTGACCAAAACTTATTAAGGACCCATACAAAGACACTGGGAAATAATTACAGTATTTTTAAAGAATATCTGAAAATCAACACTATTAATTGAAATGCTGCATTCTAACTGAAATTTCATATGCATGTTAACATTTTTATATTCTGTTTTTAACCCAGCATTTTGGTGAATGTGCACATTTGTAATTGCGCTTTGTTAACACTCAGTTAAACTCTCACCTTGCTCGTGTATATGTTATTTATCCACACTTCCATTTTAATTTCCTAGAAGCTGGTTGACCAAAGTGGTGAAAACCGCAATAAGGTAATTAATTATTAAATGGAGCTGTACACAGACACTGGAAAATTATTATTTCTAAAGTATTTCATCCTTGTTACAGTTTTAAAAGTAATTCATTCATGTTACTTGCCATAAATCGTAAAAGAATAAATGTGGTTGTGTTTCCAAACAGAGTGGTAGTTTAGCATTCAAAACCTCCACCTCCTCCTCTTCTTCCTCTTTTTTTTTGGGGGGGAGGGTGGATTTACTGTCAAGTCAGCTCTGACTCTTTTCAGTATTTTCTAAGTAGAGAGTACTCTGAAGGGCTTTGCCACTCCCTTCTTCTGGGGGCACTCTGGGACTGCACAGCTTGTCCAAGGCCACACAGAGCTGGCTCTTCTGGGATTGATGGTAGGGCATTGAACTCTCAGACTCTAGCTCTGCAGCCAGACTCACTTTACTTACTTAGAGCAGTGCTCCCCAACCTTTTTGTCTCCACGGACTGGTATTTGTTTAATTATTTTCTGGGGGGGCAGGGGATGGGGGAGGGAGGAGGGGAGGAGGAGGTGCAGGGGGCTTGGCGTGTGTACCTTGGGGGCCACGGGAGCGGCAGCGGCGGTGGCGGCACTTGCCCGGCTGGGGGTGTCGGGCGTCGCTCCCCCAGCGCAGCTCCTGGGTGGGCGGGCCCCCCTCCTCCTCCTGTCGGCGGCTGGAAGAGGTGCCCCAACCGCCAAACAGAGCGCCGGGGTGCCCTGCGGCCGCCGCCGCCGCCCGCCTGGTGGGGCACCTCTTCTCCGGCTGCGGCATTGGGTGGGCGAGCGGGAGGGGGAGGGGAGGGAGGCCGGTGGGGGTGGCGTCTCCGGCCTGAGGGCGCCACCAGGACTCGCGGCCGAACCGGGGGTGGCTGCTGTGGCCGCCGCGGCCGCCGCCAGGAGGAGGAGGCAGGGCCTGCCCGCCCAGGAGCCCCGGGCTCTGCGCCGTGCCCGCTCGGCAGTGACTTCCTCCGGCTGCCCGCGGGACTTAGGTGGCCCGGTGCCAACCGGTCTTAGGCCCGGGGTTGGGGACCACTGACTTAGAGTACCCCTGGGTAAAAGCTGAAAATAAAACGTGTGAAGCATTCTTGCTTAATTCTTCATTCTCCTCAGCTGATTGTCTTGGCACATGGCAATTTGGATTGTCCCACACATTTATTCCATTGTATCTTTTCCCATCATACTTTTTATACGAATCGCTGTACCTAATTAACACTGCCCACCCTGCAAAATAGCTTTATATCTCAGGTCTAAGGCACCAAGCACTTATCTCCTTCCGTTCTTAAGACATGTCCACTTTTAGGAACATCAGGATCAAACATGACAGAAAAGAACACATCTCTCTCTCTCTTTTAAATGGTTTCAATAGAAAACCACATTCGTATTGTTGGATATATGATAAGATTCATGAAAATAAATTAAAAACAAAACTGTATTGCAGAATGGTTCTTTTAAAACCTACCTTTAAGTCAACCAAACAAAACTATATTTGTAAAACATCAATGGATGTAATGTGTTTGCCCTTGCCTTTTTCTTGGCTGTCTGCATTCTTCTTGTTGTTTTTGTTTTAAATCAATACAGGTAAAATGCAAGTGTAAACAGAAACATTTGTTTGCATAAAGGAATATTTTAAAAAAAACCTAGCCTAAGCAATCCAGAATTTAAGGATCACTTTTTCCATGGCATAAGAGTTGGTTCTAACCTGATAAAAATCAGTAAAGCTCTTTGCTTTGTAAAAGAAAAATCATTTAGAGAGCTAGAATATTTACTCAACAATCCTTCATTGCAAATATTACCCTCCATTGCTGTTGTTTTGTCTGGCATATCACATTTGACACTCCATGTGGGCTGGAGAAGTGGAGAGGAATCTAATTTCTTGATTAATTACTCTACGCAGGATCCAAGTTATATACAACTTTGGTAGTTAACCCTCATCACCTTGCAAAAGTAGCACCTGCTAAAGTTTCCAAATATGCCTGTTTATGATAAATTACTCTGTGTTTGCTTAGAGGGGGCAAATCCTTTTTGCATTTCCCCCATCTGAGATCTCTGTTTGTTTTTTGAAAACGTGAAACATATTCATTCAGCCAACATGTGCCTTTTTGCTTACATCTGACCAGATCTACATGGTGACTTTCTGGATGAAACTATATACTTCATCTGCTCTTCTTGGAGTACCCCAGTCCTATCAGAGCCAGGTACAACATAAAAGCTGAGAAACAGTTTGTTACCAGTTATTAATTTGTTATATTTTTAAAAGAGAGAGAGACAGACAGACAGAGAGAGGGGTGGGTGGGGTGGGAAGAGAGAACACAATACAGCACACTGATAGAAGAGGTTGATATACAATTGAAATGAAATTTTGACTAGTCGGGGAGAAATCAATCTTGCCTCCAACTATACACTTTTGCAGAGTCAGGCCATATATTCAGCTCTGCAGTGGAACCTCTGGCTTTGCACATGAAAGGACTCAAATTCAGTCCTCCACTAGAAGGATCCATGCACATAACAAAACAGAAGTAAATGTCATTGGAAAATTTCATCTACTCATCAGAAGTGAAGTAGGATATTGATTCATGAAGCCAACAATCTATTTATTGCAAATTCATGATCCAAGCAACTAGGCAGACAACTGTAAATGTGGACATCAGTAGATGGGCAATTTAGAAATCAACTACTAGATCATGTAATCAGAAGCAGGAGATGGAGAAGATGTATTCTGTCTACCAAACTAAGATCAGGAGTATATTTTGGGACTGATCATGAAACCAGAAGAAGGCTGATTTGAAAGGGTGACAATGAAGCAATTAAAAAGAAACCATGTGCAAGGATGGGTCACTGAAGACCAAGGAAAAATCATCCACCTGAGAGTATTTCCAATCATCCTATATAGATGTGAAAGCTGGACAGTAAAGAAAACTGAAAGGGAAAAAATTGTTCATTTGAAAGAGATGCTGGAGGAGAGGTTTGAAGATACCCTGGGTTCTAGATTAGATCAAGCCTGAACTCTGGAGGCCAAGGTGATGGAAATTAGGTTGTCCTACTTTGGGCACATCATGAGAAGACAGGATTTTCCAGAAAAGACAATAATGCTAGGAAAAGGTGAAGGCACCAGGAAGAAAACTAAATATGAGACTGTTTAAATCCATATAGGAAGCAACTGTCTTGAGTTGGCAGGAGTTAAGTATGGCTATTGAGAACAGAATGTTTTGGAGGTCAGCCAATTATAGGGTTACCATAGGTGGAAGCCATTCAACAGCATGCAAAAACAACAATAACAATATATTTGTTGCAGCTGATGTTAGACTTCACTGCACATTGTTTTTTTTAACCCATCTTTGAGTAGATTTATCTTCCAGCTCACAATCCCAAATGTCTAAAATTCCAGTGTCAGTCTCAAGCTAATATACATATATAAACCTTAACTCTGAAGTCCAGTATTTCAATATATATTATTTAAATTTCATTTTGAAAATTTGCATCTTACATTTAGAGGTAGTTCACTTCAGGTTAGGTTGGGAGTAGGAAAGCATGCAGTCACTAAGCCGAGTCCCTTGCCCCCTCCATTAAAAAGAAAAGACAAGAAATGGTAAACCTGCCCTCCTGGAAGTAACAATTCTACTCTAGTAGAAGGTACAACTCTAGGCTTTTCCACTCACCCCCTCCCTACCACAAAAAAAAAATGTTGTGTAAAATATGTGGGAGAAAACTACTAAAAATAGTGCTGCCTTCCAGGCCACTTGCCAAAGAAGTGACCTGATCAACTCCATTGAGTGCGAGAGCTCAACTACCAAATGTCCAACTCCTTCTGAAGATCATTACAGGTGTCATCAAACTGACTTTTCACTGTCATTTTCCCTCCATGTTTTTTCAACCACTAACCTTGAACAAACTGGGCACAGGCTCTAGGTAATGCAAGGAATTGCTGCTGGTGCGTACATCCTTTGTGCCATTCGTTCAGAAGGGACTGACATACAAAATATGAGAGACCTTGTTCAAGCACTATACAGCACAAGAGCTGGTGTGCCGTGGACAGCCCTGGTATTTTCAATACCAGGACAGTGTTCCAAGCTAAGTCTAGGAAATATCACAGTTGCTTGTCAATTACTGTTGACAAATAAAAGCAGTGCAGAGAATGCAACTGTTTGCATTTATACATATAGCACATACTCGTTTTCTAAACTGAAACTAGACTCTGGGGGCTGGCGGCAGGGGCAGGGGTCAGCTGATCTTGTTAACAAAAATTATTTACACATGGGTAAGAGCAGCTTCTCTGGCATTATAACCATAAGTGAAACAGCCGGTAAGAGCACTTGGAAAAAAATGAACAGCAACATTATAAACGCATTCTTTCCCGACTAAATGGTTAAAGTTACTAAGTAATAAACTGAACAGAATGTCATAGAATGTCAAACTGGGCATTGTAAAAATAAATGTTATTCCCAAGGAAAATAAAAAAGGCTGCATATTTATGTAACATTCAGCAGATGGACATGATATTAATATCGCGTTTTTCAGTTGTACTTTTATAGCTACTGGGTTTTTCCCCTTCTTCTCTCCAGCCCCCCTTGGCCTAACTTGGCAGCTCACAGGCACCATTTGATTTTTGGATCTGGGCACTCCTGCAACAGATGTCCAGACCAATAAAACAAATTCCTGAAGGGCTACGCTTAATTTGTGTAATTGATCAATTTTTGTTACACGGGCCTCGGCTCACCAGCATGTAACTGCCTTCCAGATTAGCTCAGCAGTTGGGATTTCGTTCCATATGTTACAATGGTTTATTGGCTCTTTGACGATGCTGCTGAAACAACAGCACTAGTGGGGGCACCTGTTGGCAGGAGGCATTAAACGTAACAATTGGTATTAAGAGAAGCAGCAAGAGGGCCCAGCTGGCACGCAAATGTACACCACCAAGTATGTGCTCCAGGTTGGGTTCCGAAAGGTCATTGACAATAAGAGGCAAATAACAAAGTTGACTGTCGTTCCCCAAATCCTCAAACGACTGTCACCGCTGCCCGTGCTAGCTGAGAGAATCTGTGAACTGCTTTGCAAAAAAGGGATGTATGACTCTGGGTGTGACAAAGACAGGAATTCATAAACTTAAGGACGGTCTGAATACAACAGCAATGAGTTACAAACAAATGTAGATGATATACCGTATAAGACTCCCAAGTACAACCTGGTTTTGCTGTCTGTTGAAGGAAAACACAACACACCAATAATATCCAGAACCAAAACTGACCTTAGATTATATCAGACCAATCAGACAATTATGTCAGAGATCATTCAGGACTGTTTCCATATCTGGGCTAGTTTTATAATTTCTTTGTATAATGCCATTCTATGCATTATACAGAACACAGTACTGTAATAGAATTCAGAACTGTGCCACTTCAGATTTCAGGTGGAGGCTGTATTTGTAAGATGCCTCGCTCTTTCTACACGTTGTAGAAAGGTTCTTGCCTGCAGCATAGTTAGCCCATCAGAGATAAATGGTCAAACCTTTCTTGTGATAGGTCTGTCTCACGCTTACAGAGGAAGGTTTGGGCAAGTGCAGGGACAATAGCACAGCAGTACCAACAGCAGCAGACTGGAGGACGTGTGGCCTTAGGAGTCCCAAATGGACCTCCATGAGGTAATAAGGGTGGTAAGACAAGCCACTGAGTCAAGGTGCTCCCTCTGCTCAATCTCTAATCAATGTACTTCCCCAGTGTGTGACAGAAGAGCAGCCAATTGAACCATTCAGCTCATTGTTGCTGCTGCTTGCTGCTGCTGCTGCTGCTGCAGCTGTTGTTGTTCTTGTTGGGGTTTTTTTTGGGGGGGGGGGACCCAGGGAATGAAAGTCCTAGGGTGGTGAGAGATCTAAAAAAAAATCCTTCCTTCCTTCCTTCCTTCCTTGCCCCATGTTCAACATTCCTTGACAAAATAAACCTTTTAAGATACCCCCACACACACATGCATGTACACACACAATGAAATAAATTACAGCATATGCCTTTCAGTCTCACTGCGGAGGTGGCTTACACCCAACACCTTTCTTACATAACGGAACGTGTCAGCTGTAGGGAGTCCTAACCCCACCTCTTCTATAAAGAGTAATAAGTGCTCTAAAATGGAGAGGACAGATAAATGTTGAAAAATGATATCAATAAAAATTTTGTAGTACATTTTCTCTAATACAAAATGTCAGTGATTTACTTCTGTGCAATACAGCTTTAATTGATTCAAATAGCATCGGTAGTAATTAAAATATGGATTCTGAAGCACAACTGTTAGCTCTCATCACTCACCTATTAAACTTGCCATAGATGCCGTGTTAATTATCTTCCCATATCCTTGATTCAGCATAATGCGGCCTGCAGCCTGTGATAGAAATTAAAGGAGAGACCAGTGACCCTTTTTGTGATTCTGCTAATAATGACATGATAATAAATTAGTCCTCACTTTTCAGAAGAGTTTATGTGCTAAGTAATTTCCCCCCTCTCTAAAGTGCTTGATGTAAAAACTCGATATGAAAAAAAAAAGGTTATGCAGGAAAGTTTCTCAGACCGTTGTAGAACCTTTCCAGAGCTACTTCCAAACCCAATTGGAAAATATGGGATCTCTGCTTTCAATTAAGAAAGTTGCTGATGAAAATATTAGCCAGAACATATGTGTAATAGACCAAAAGAGGACTAGAAAAATTTTACAGACCCTACTACCAGAATCAGTTAGCAGTAAATTCATTTTTATATATTGCAGTTTTATTCTCCAGTTCTTTTAAGGAGCTTTTGGCTGGTGTGTGTAACTAGTTCAAGGTCATATCACAGCTGAGGAAATATGTCTGCTAGGATATACCAGAGGAGAAGGATTGTGGACATCCTAATCCAAAAAGTAACTTTTCCAAACTGTGATTCAACTACAGGACATGCTGGTTTGTTTATTGGACGAATAGGTGTTGTGCATTTCAAAGTGTCAACTCCTCAGGCGAACGCCTGCTCAGGAGTAGAGATGGGCACGACTAGGAAAAATGACATTTTCGAGTTGTCGTGTGTCGGAGGCAGTCCGTTTCAGCTCGTTTCCATTTTTCGTGAAATTTTGCAAAAATTAGTCGGTTCATTTTTTCATTTTTTCGTTGTCATTAGTACTGGTTTGGGGGGGTAGCGGGCTCCTGGAGGGAGCTGCAGGAGTCAGCCAGAGCCACAAATGACGGACTGGCAGACTCTTTGCACCCGCTGTGTCTCACGTACTTGCATGTAGTGCAATGCAAGTAGATCTGGCTTAGGGTTAAGACGGGTTAGCGCAAGGGCTAGGGTTAGGCTAGTTACGGGTGAGGTTAGGGTGAGTATTGGGGTGCACCTCTGGGTGCCTCTCTGACCCACTTAGAAGGACAGTGTACTGGCGTATGGGTTAGGCTTAGGCTTAGGCTTAGGGTTCGGGTTTGGGCTACGATTAGTGGGCTGTTTATGCCCAATTGGCACATCCCAGAAGTCTCTGTGGTCAACCTGGCCAAGTGGCCATGCGATTGGTGGAAAATTTGCATGGTCCACTCCCATGGGCGAGCTCATCATTGCAAATGTGCAGGTGTAAAAAAATAAAATAAAATAAAATAAAATAAAATAAAATAAAATCAACGGAGACTTTTTTGCAAGAAAAACCCACTGCTGCTGCTGTAAAAATTCAAGCATTTAAAATAGCTAATTTTCGCATGTTTCTGTGGTGCTTTGGTGGGGTTTTGGGCAACGATTTCAAAAAAAATATTGCGGTCGCCATTTTGGATCCCCCGCACTGCATGGCAAATGGATGCGCCCTCCCAGCCTGGTACCAGCAGCGCAGCAGTAGCAGTAGCCAAGGAGAGGAGGGCGGGGAAACCCCCCCCCCAAATAAAACACCCTTCTGGCCTGGTAGGTGCCCTCAGACAGTTTTCGCCTACTTTTAGGGCCGGGAATCGGTTTTTTTTTAACTTTTAAAAACTTTTTTTCTGTGCCGCTTGGCATTGCGTGATCGCTGCGATGCAAGTAACGAGCACGACAAATCAGACCAAATTGTTCGTTCGTCGGTTCGAGCTCGAATTCTGGCGGAGTAATTCCCGTTACCGTTTCCGTAGAGCAGTGGTCCCCAACCCCCGGTCCGCGGACCGGTGCCGGTCCGTGGACCGGTTGGCACCGGCCGCCTGGGGAGGCCGGGAGGCTCCTCCCTTTTTCCTCCGCCACCCTCCTCCTCCTCCTCTTCTCTGGCAGCCGGAGGAGGAGTCGCCGCCGCCGGGCACGCGCACGGGCGGGGTGGGGAGCCCGGGGCTCCTGGGCGGGCGGGCCCCGCCTCCTCCTCCTGTCGGCGGCCGCGGCCCACAGCAGCCGCCCGGGTTCGGCCGCGACTCCGCGGCCGGCGGCGGGGCGCCCCGCCGCCACCGCGGCCAGCTCGGCGGTCCCGGTGGCGCCCTCGGGCCGGAGATGCCACCCCCACCGGCCTCCCTCCCCTCCACCCTCCCGCTCGCCCGCCCGAAGGCCGCAGCCGGAGGCAAGCGGTGGCGCAGAGGTGCCCCACCGAGGCGGGTGGCGGCCGCGGCCGCGGGGCACCCCGCCGCCGGCCGCAGAGCCACAGCTGAACCCGGGTGGCTGCCGTGGCCGCGGCGCGGCCGCCACATCCTGCCTCGGTTGGGGCACCTCTGCGCCGCCGCTTGCCTCCGGCCGCCGACAGGAGGAGGAGGCGGGGACCCGCCCGCTCAGGAGCCCCGGGCTCCCCCGCCCGTGCACGCGGGGAGCGCACCCCGCGCCCCAGCCGGCAAGCCCCGCCGCCGCCGCCGCTCCCGTGGCCCCCAAGGTACACACGCCAAGCCCCCGCACCTCCTCCCCCTCCCCCATCCCCCACCCCCACCCCCTCCCCTGCCCCCCACCCCCCCATCTCCCCCTCCCCACCCCCACCCCCGGGCCACGGGAAAATAATCAAACAAATGCCGGTCCGTGGAGACAAAAAGGTTGGGGAGCACTGCCGTAGAGTAACAGATACGAGTAATGGAAACGGAAACGGGAATACCGCTAAGTCGTGCCCATCTCTACTCAGGAGTCTGGAAGCCAGCAGGAAAGTCACTGCCTCCAAGGAGGCACCTACCAGAGAAGGCGGAGCTTCAAAACATTGAATACCTGTTTGGCCAATAAACACGGCAGCGCGAGCCACCGAACCAGCAATTTGTGCCCATCTCTAGTAAGGAAACTTCTCTGCTTCAGAACCTCTCTAACCACTTATCTGCCTTCTTGAACTAGTACACATCACTATATCCCAAGAATCATGTCATAATGAAAAATGATCTTTGCATAATACTGCACTCTTTCATTCTCATTTTTTTCATCAACTATTCCTTTTTCCCCTTTAACTAGTCTGAGGAGTCTGGGAAGGAGTTTTCTGTTCTGTCCTTGTTTGTTTTGTACTAAATTAGGTAACATTCATAGACAGAGGTGGTGGCTGTTCTGATGCACAAAGTAAAGCAAGCTGCTTACTGTATATGCCACCCCATAGCAGTTGAAGCTCCGGGTGGTTTTCAGTTTAATTATGCACACTACACACTTACCCACCACCCAACAAGCGGTACACTCAATTTATCGACTTTGGAAGGATGGAAGGGTGAGAGAACCCTGAGATCTGGGATTGAACCCAGGCTGTGACCCGAGTTTTGGCTGCAGTTCTGCAGCTTAACTAGTGCGCCACGAGATACTAAGGTGGTTTCAGCATTATTTCATGACAAATTATTATTGTTGCATCAACTCTTAGCAAAAGCCTGGCAATGCCAATACGGCTTCTCAAAGCTTGGGGGGGGGCATAAGTAAAAAGGATCCAATACTTACTTGGCAGCACAAAAACAAGCCTCGCAAATTCACATTAAACGTTTTGTCCCATTCTTCCAATGAAGTTTCTTCACTTGGCGAATTCATGTTGATTCCTGCATTGTTGCATGCAATATGAACTGTGCCCCACTTAGCCACGATAGTATCAACCATCTTTTGAACATCACCTGGTTGGGTTATATCTGCTGCTATAGGAATGCTTCTTATCCCTAAATCAGAATTAAAAATGGAACAAAGCAATACAGAAATCAGTTCTGTTGTAAAACCTGTCAAAATATTGTGGGATGGTAGAAATGATAGCAAGGCTGACCATCTGCAGATTTTCAAAGATACATAACCACTTAGAAAGAATTCTACATTTCACAGCATTGACATTTCACATATGCTAGCATCAAATCCTGCTATACTGTTGTAATTTTTACTATATTATCTATTTTATATAAAATGTTTCTGTCCCACATCATGGCAACTTGATTTCTTTTCTCGTGGGAGCTAAACATTACACTACTCATCTGAGTACTGGAGAAGCTGCTTGTATGAGTAGCGAAGTATTTCGATCCCACAAGAAAAGAAGTCCATTTGCTATGATTCAACTTCTGGATAACCTCACTGGAATGACTAAGAATCTCCACAGACATTTCTATCCCAGCTTCCCCCTGAAACAACCCAAGGCAGTTATACAAAAAAGAGGGGAAATATTGACTGCTGTGTTTTCGATTTTCCTGTGGAGAGAGCCTTTAGATATTTCTTATATCAATGGGATTATTTTCTGGATGCGTTCAACTTTGACTGCTCTTGAAAGATGGAGACCTTTATGTGACGGTGCGTGTGGCAAGCATCACTCTTATTGCTGGGGCGTTGGGGAAAGGAGTTGATATTAATTCTGGAGTTTATCTTTATTTCTTCTTTTTTTATTCCTCTGTTGAGGCCCACGACAGTCTGACAATGGAACGCCTATACTAATTTCAAAAGCGTTACCTATAGAACCAAAAACTCTTCTAGTGTTTAGATTCAGGTGGGAAGCTTTGAATACTCCGCCATCTACTGGCAAATGGTCTCAGCCATTCTTTCAGTTGCATTGCCTGATCTGTGATACAAAGGTAATGTGGCCCTTGTCATTTTGAAAAGACTGCAGTTTAGAGGAGCAGTTGCACAAAAAAAGTAGAAGCAAAATATATCAGAGAATGAACTTTACAGCACCCTCAGAGATACAAGAACTGTAACTCAAGCACTACCCCTAGACCAGGTACAACTTTAGTGCGCTGAGTCGTGCTTCGGGGGGGGGCATGATTGCACTTTATTTTTCTTGAAGCGTGAAGGACGTGGGCTCACATTTTTTAGATCCACAACTCAGCACACTTTCTAGAGCAACAAAGTGGACGTGAAGTAAGGACCCAGTAAGACTCATTGGAGTCTGCATAATAAATGGCAAGAATTACACTACCTTCTGCTTCTTCCACATTGGGTTTAGGAAATCGGGGTGCTGCCTTAGATCGTGCCCCATCATTCATCATCAAGTGCACTCATAAGAACATAAGAAGAGCCATGCTGGATCAGGGCAACGGCCCATTTAGTCCAGTTTCCTGTATCTCACAGTGGTCCCACCAGATGCGTCTGGGAGCGCACGAGACTAGATATCTGTCTCGTGCTACCACTCCCCTGCATCTGGCCCTTGAAGTACCCTGGTTTTAAGCCTGGAGATTAAACATCATCATGGTTTGTAACCTGTGATGGACTTCTCCAGGAATCTGTCCAATCCCCTTTTGAAGGCATCCAGGCCAGATGCCATCACCACATCCTCTCAACCCTGAGCAGCAGCAGCTCCCAAGGTCTTTTCCCAGCTTTTCCTATGGGTTGGAGCTGGGACTGTCTCCTACCAAAGCACATGCTCTGACACCGAGTACTGAATGCAGATACCTGCATGAAAGTTAGCAGAACTTGGCCTGAAAGCTACTCTCTTACATACAAAGTAGGAGCCCAAGAGAGGGTGGGTTCTTGTCAGCACCTATCCCTGTTGCTTGGACACTGAGTGCTTGATGTTCCTGGGCTCTGCTCTTTTGCCACTACCTCTGAGAGAGCAAGCTGTCTCTCACTGCTGCCCTGCTAATTCTTAGTTTATGTGAACGTCTATGCTTCTGCAGCACAGGAACTGAACTCTGAGTGAATTCTGCCCCCACCCCAAACCTTTTCCACTAAAATAACTTAAGGTTGATCCTCAAGACTGCTTTGCAATTCATGCACTGTGAAGATCAGTCTACCTGACAAGGTGTTGATTCCAAATCAGTCATAAATAAGAAGCCTGACAGCCCCTGAGACCTCCCCCCTCTCTTTCCCCCTCTTCCTATGTGAAACTCCTCTGCCTCTGCCTGCCCATCCAAAGCTATTATAAAGCTGCAGAAAACACAGGGTGGGACCCAGCTGTGTCAACTCACAGGGCTGAGACTCAACTGGTGTCCATCTGCCCTTAGGTAGGACGTGGCTAAGGACGTGAATCTTCTCTTATTTTAATCTCAACATTTGAGATAATTAGAGTTCTTTTGACATGGTCAGACATTTTGCATTTTGCACAAAATAGTTTTTTTAAAACATGCTATTTAAATATTGTTTAAATTTTAGACATAATACATTTTTTAAAAAATGCACAAAATATATTTTTAAATGCACAAAGCATTAGGTGGTTGTGGGGTTTGTGCCATCTGCATTATTCATGTGATCATGTTATTTGCACCAAAACCATGATGTAAAATCTCTTGTCAAAACTGCCAGAAAATACCTTGTCATTAAGACTTTTTTTTTTTTGGTAATTTCTCATTCTTGTGCATGAGAACAAGTCAAGTGAGAATTTACACGTGTGCTCCTGTCTCTGCGATTCTCTCCCCTCATCTCCACCAAGGGCCTGCCTGCCTGCTTCTGCCTGGCAATAGTTTTGCATATTCCTCTGTTGTTTTAATATCTGCTACCCCTGTTTCCACCCTGTCTTTACCTATTTCTTGGCTCAGTAGTTTAGCACCCACCCTGGCTCAAATTAAGTAGCAGCAACTGTACAAATACACAAGCTTTTCGTGGATTCTGGCCGAAACACCAACAAATAACAAGGGTGGCTGTTGAGTTTCCTCTTCCAAGACTGGCATTTCAGTGGCACTGTAAAAGAGAGCATGATACAAAGGACAAGGAAAGGATGGGACCATGAGAAAGCCATTCTTTCAGTGCTGCCATGCCTTCCTATTTACAAACCCTTGCATTTCCTAGGGCAGTGATAGCGAACCTATGGCATGGGTGGCAAAGGTGGCACTCGGAGCCCTTTCTGTGGGCACCCGAGATCAACCCTTCATAGCCACCTGTATACAGGTTAAATTACTGTATTGGCACTTTGCAAAATAATTAGTGGGTTTTGAATTGCAGTTTGGGCACTTGGTCTCTAAAAGGTTCACCATCACTGTCCTATGGAGAGACCCTTCTGAGATGAGCACCACTTCCATGGATATCATGTGACAGCCATGAGGGTGATCAAGGGGGAAAAAACCCATCACACAAAATGAAGGTTCCCATCCCACCAAACCCAGAGCACTCAGGTGGTGTCAGGTTGTTGTTGAGGTTATTTGTTTTTGTTTGGCTGGTGATCTGTTTCTTTGATTGCTAGCTTATGTTCAGTAGTAGAGATGGGCACGACCAGGAAAAATGACGTTTCGAGTTGTCGTGTGTCGGAGCCGGCCCGTTTCGGCTCGTTTCCGTTTGTCGCGAAATTTCTCAAAAATTTGTCGTTTCGTTTGTCATTTTTCGTCTGTCGTTAGTACTGGTTGGGTGGGTAGCAGGCTCCTGGAGGCACCTCTCTGGGGTGGGTGGGTGCCTCCTCTGGCCCGCTACAAAGGGAAAGCGGGCTCCTGGAGGCACCTGTGGTGGGTGCCTCCTCTGGCCTGCTATGAAGGGAAAGCGGGCTCCTGGAGGCACCTCTCTGGGGTGGGTGCCTCCTCTGGCCCGCTACAAAAGGGTATGCATAGCCAATTGGATATGCATTGCATACCAGTTGCAGTGGCAGGCAGAGGCACCTCTCTTTCTTTTGGGTGGGTGCCTCTACTCTGACTCACTAAGAAGGAAAGCATACTGGCATACAGGTGTACGGTGCACTTGGGCTGGGGAATGAAGTGAGAGAGGACCCCAATGGGCGCCCTGTGACTCACTAAGAAGGGAAGGGTACTTGCGTGTAGTGCAATGCGAGTACACAGATCTGGCTTAGGGTTAGGGTTAGCGCAAGGGCTAGGCTTAAGGTTACGGGTAAGGTTAGGGTGAGTTAGTGGGGTGCACCTCTGGGTGCCTATCTGACCCACTAAGAAGGACAGTGTACTGGCGTATGGGTTAGGGTTAGGGTTAGGGTTAGGGTTAGGGTTAGGGTTCGGGCTAGGGTTAGTGGGCTTTTTATGCCCGGCTGGCACATCCCAGAAGTCTCAGTCAAAACCTGGCCAAGTGGCTATGCAATTGGTGGAATGGCTCCAAAAATTTGCATGGTCCACTCCCATGGCCAGCCCATCATTGCGCAGGTGTAAAAAAATAAAAATAAAAATAAAAATAAAAATAAAATAAAATCAATGGAGACTTTTGGTTGCAAGAAAAACCCACTGCTGCTACTGTAAAAATTCAGGCAGTTTTAAAATAGCTATTTTCGCATGTTTCTGTGGTGCTTTGGTGTGATTTTGGACCACGATTTCAAAAAAAATATTGCGGACACCATTTTGGTTCCCCCGCACCGCATGGCAAATGGAGACGCCGAGGATGCCCCCTCCCAGCCCGGTACCAGCAGCCCAGGACAGGAGGGGGGGAAGGCTGGGGACCCCCCCCCAGAAGCCACCCCTCTGGTAGGTGCCCTCACTCAGGCAGGCATATTTTCACCTGCTTTTTTGGCCGGGAATCGGGTTTTTTTAATTTTTAAAACTTTTTTTCTGTGCCTCTTGGCATCGCGCGATCGCTGCGATGCCAGGAACGACAATGACAAATCAGACCCAATTTTTCTTTTATCGGTTCAAGTTTGAGTTCTGGCGGAGTAATTGTCGTTACTGTTTCCGTTACGTAACGGAAACGAGGAACGGAAACGGAAACGAGAATTTCGCCAAGTCGTGCCCATGTCTATTCAGTAGACAAAACGGCATTCACAAATCTGCAGTTTCAACCAACTGTAAGTACAGAAACATTTTTATTCTTTATCCTATGTATTGAGTCTCTCAGTGCCAGAAAATGAAAAGAGGTGGACTTTGGGGAACGTAAAGCTATTATTCTCCGTAGATCACTGTATTCTACTGAATAGCAAAAAATAATTTTACCAGAAACTCAAAACTCGGCAACAGCTTTCAGTATTTGTATCAAACCAGACAGCCTCTAAATCAGACTGAATCCAACCAACCCTACTTGTTTGTTTGTTTTTCATTTGTTTATTATTTCAATTTGTATACTGATCCATAGTACATGCAACCTAGCAATACAAGTTGATTATTTTTTGGAAAGTCTCAGCGAGGATGTTGAGGAAAGGGAACTTTTAGATAATGTTTCAAGGCAAGAATTCCCTTCGTATCAATTGCCCCGAGGGCTGGTAGGTCAGGATGCCACCTTGTGAAGCTCAGCCCCAATCTTAGCAGGAATTCCATGTATGTCATATTTGCAACAACACGCAGGATAGAAGTAATAAAGCGCATTGACTGGCATTTGGTCAAAACTGGCCCTCATTTGTTGCGGCTATGAAGCTGATGAGGTGTCCTTTGGTGTTGTCAAACACGAAAGAGAGCAGAATTGCTGTTTGGCTGCACTTTGTTAGGAAAGTCTTTAAATGCCATGGCTGACACATGATTTATTGTATGGAACACCTTCTTTTCCAGGCTGATTGATGTGTATTATATAGAACCTGTTAACAAAAGATTGCTCTCCTCTGTTCCCGTCAGTCATGCCTCATTGTATGTTATTTTTCCTTCAAGTACCCCAGTGAAGAATTCTATATAGGGTAATTTTCCTTCCTGACTGAATCATCTCTGCTAGGCAACAGAAGGATGCCTGGGATCTCTTAGCCCTTGTTTACCAACAAAGAGTTGATGCAATGACTCACAGTCTAAAGCCATGTTTTTGTACAGGAGCTCTTTGAGGCCGCAGGTCACGTTACGAACCCTACCTTACCCCAACATAATCCTTCTAACATTGATCTCTCCATTACTGTCCTGAAGAGAAACTGCTGGAACATGGCACAAAAGCCAGGCTTGGATACCAGAATACTAAACAAAGTCAGAGGAAGCTGGACATGGTGCCAGCAAAACACTCCCATTCAAGTTGAGGGAGGGATCCTTTTCTCCTCAGCTAGACTTCCAAAGTCATAAATTAGTGTCTGTATATATGCGTGGATGGGTGTGAAAGTAGGAGTAAATTCACGTGTGAATCTGCTTTGTGTGGGCACTCTGAAGCTTAAAAACTTTTCTGAAGAAGGAAACTGACAATACCTTACAGAATACTGGAGAATTCTGGAAGATGAAGTCAAAGAGTAACTTTTCCAAATTTGAGCAAGCTCCTTTTATGATTCTGAAAATATGTTCCTATACAGAGCTTACAGTCATAGGGAAAATGTTCCTGTCTTTTTTTCCCCATGTTCCTTTTTGAGGAAAAAAAAATACATGTGAGGGTTGTGGACCTCAGGATCCTTTATGTTGAGACCAAATGCAGCCTGTAAACCATACATGGCTCCTTGGGGGCATTTTTGCAGCTCCCAAGGGTTCTTAAGGTTTGCACTGGCCAACACATGAGCACAATATGATTGGGGGGGGAGGAACCTTAAGTAATATGAATTGTGGATTTATTGCAGGACCTAAGTGTTTCAAAGAGGGTGACCTACAAAGTACTATAGTGAATGAATAACGATTAGGATCATTATTCCATTGGGTACTCAAGTAGCACATCCACATGTGTGGCTACTTGGAAATAACAATGCTGGATTACAATATTGGAGCTACTGGGCACACAACTTGTTCTGCAGCAACCACCAGTAGCCTGCCAGTTCTGCAATGGGTTCTCCTGGGGATGCAATAGGCTGGACCATGTTCTGTGTACACAGTACTGTCTGCCCTTGTTTTTTGTTTTTTTTTACTCCCAGAAAAGTGCCATCATTTGTGCAACCCTATTTACATGAGCAAACATCCGCAACAGGGTTCAAATCCAGAAAAATCATAAAGCACCTAAACGGCAGAAAGATGGAAACTTTCACACACCCAAAGCACAACCTGTTATAAGAAGATCTTTCAAGCAAAATAAATGGGGAAAGGTGCAGAGTACAGAAACAGAATAATGTATTGATTGATCAAAAAAACTGGAAGATGGCTGTGGATCCAAAGCAACAACAGAGTGTGAAGATGTTGCATCCAAAATCACAACCATCCCGATGACATCTGTTCCCCAACAGGCGAGGAACAACAAGAAAATAGAATTTTCAGCTATCCTGCATAAAAGGCTCAAACAGTCCTTCGCATCCAGGTTCATGTACAGGATCACTCGAGATGTACAGGACAGGGAATAAGGGAATTTGGAATAACTGGGGCCTGATAGAAGAGTTGATTATATAGATTTTGCTACTTTCCTGTCCTTTCTTCCTGTGAAAAGAGGAAATAAGAAAGATGGGGGCAAAGGACTGCATCGTCCAAATGCTTCGGATCTTTTGCCGTACCTTTGAGATTCAATTCACAGGCCACTGCATCTGCCTTGGCAGGTACCAGATCCACGACTGCCACTTTGGCCCCTGCTTCTCCGAGCGCATGGCAAAACGCTCTCCCGATCCCCTGGCCCCCGCCAGTAACGTAAGCCACTTTGCCGGCCAGTTGCAGGCGGTCAAGGATGCGACGTCCACGGTGGCCCTTAAACACTTCATCTTTTACGACTCCCTTTCGGAACAGAAACAGAAGGTTGTACTGACTGAGACACAAGGGGAAAAGCCGCCGGGATTAACCCACCCGTATGTGGTTAGAAAGGCTGGTGGATGGCTGTAGACATAGTGCCCCCGTGTGGAGAAAGCCTTGCATCTCAAGCAGCGGCGTTTCTGTTACAGCTGCAAGCTATGGAAATGATTGCAAGGAGAATACGTTGTGTAAATGGATTATACTCAGCACGGGGCGGGCTCTTTGAAAACCTCAGTCTGAAAGGGCTACTGTTCTAGGTTTCGGGGATGTTGGTGTTTGGGTGTTTCCCCGAACCACTTTCTCGAACCCAAAGGGTTCCCACTTTGAAAAAAATACTTTTGCATTTGAAAACTTTCCTGAATTGGTTGCGTGAGTATCTCAATATATCCATGACTTGGGCCCCTATGGGTTGTGTGTGACAGAACTCCATAAGAACCCAAAAGGTTCACTGAGGATGCCCTGTCCTCATGCCCATTCCTTCTGCTGCTATGCTTGAGCGATCGCTGAAGAGGAAAACCAGGACACTGAAACAGAAGACAAACCTAAAAGGGTGGTTGTGTCTGGATCTGCTGATGGCTGCATAGAGATCTACAGCTGAGGGAGATGGCAGGCCTACCACCCACCCAGAGTCCCAGAAGCTGGGAGAAGGGGTTTTTGTTCCTCCCCTTTGCCTTTTGTTCTCTCTAATGAGAAGAGGAATGGGTACACCTCTGCTGAAATTGTTCCTTTCTTGGTAGGGGCTGGAGTGTTAAGGGAATGATCATGCTTCAGATTATAGGTGGGCATGAACCGGGGGGAAATGACAAATTTCCCCCAGGTGTGAGCCCCAGAAAAATGAAATGGTTCCTGGGTTGTTGTTTTGTGGTTCCAGCCTGGAGGAGGGCAAGTGGATGCCTCCACCTCCCCTGCTGCCGGCCTGCCCTCTTCCACTGCCCCCTTTCACCTCCGTGCATGGTCCTTCCGTTTCCTCCTCTTCCTCCTCTGTTGCCACTGTCTTTAGAGACTGAGGGAGCCAGGGTGGCTTTTCTCTGCACTTGGGCATGCCTATCAGCTGCCATTGCCAGAGTGGAAGCCGAGCCACTGTCCCTAAAGAGGGAGGCGGCAGAGGACGAAGAGGAGGAGGCAGCAGATACAAGTAGGAAGCAGATGGGGCAGTGGGAAGGGGGCAGGGAATCCTTTTTGCTGAAACTGAAGCGCCAATCAGAGGAAAAAAAGTTGAATGCTTCATTTGATCCCTGGACCCAACGACAAGCCGAACAATGAACCAGTCCAGTTTATAGGGGGTTTTTTTACTGGTTCATATTTCAGTTTGTGCCATCTCTATGTAGTATCACTGAATATGTGGACTTCCTTATCCCACCTTCCCCCCCCATGCTCTGTTTTGGACTTTCCCGTGAGCAGATCATCAGCAAAGGAGCTGATAAACGTCTGGATAGCTTTGCGGCTTTGGTCTCTGGCTGCAGAGCCCAACTTGGGGAGTTTTGATTTCCCACTGTGCCTCCTTCAGAGGGGATTGTGTCAATGATGCATCGGGTCCCTTGCAGCTCTGCAGTTCCCAGATGATGGTTGTGATGATGTTCCACCAGAAAAAGAGACATCTGCAGGCATCCATGCCAACCTCCCAACAAGCTTCCCTTTTAGCATGTAGAGCAGTATTTCCGCACAATGTCCCAGAGAGCACAGGATTGCTCCCTTGATGTGAATTTAAATATATTCTGAAGTTCAAGGAGTTATTTAGTTACTGGCACCGGTCCATGGCTTATACGGCAGGCTCATCCCTGGAGGAAAAAGTCTCAGCCAAATCTTTTTTCAGAAACTCATAAATCATGATGACTAATCAACCATGATGGATAATGAATGTGAAGGGGGAAGCAGGTTATACTGGTTGTTGCTCCCCTCAAATTCATGTATTGATCCAGATATATGAATGGATTTTTTCTATGCACAAGAAGCAACGTACAAGGTTTGTCCCAGTAAACTGGCTTCTCCATACAGAGGCTCACTCTGGATTTGTACAAAGTTCAGGAAGAACTGCAATAATTGCTATCTTTTTTCCAACCTTTGTTACATGATTTTCACTTCCTTGATTTAATTTTATCTGCCAACATTTGTTCTGCTTTATGTGCCTAAAAAAATAGGTTTCCCTTGGCAGCAGCTTCCTTTGTTTTGAATGTGCTGTGTACTGTATAAACAAAGGATCATCCCTCTTAAGAAGAAAGTTAGGAAATGAATTTTTCCCCCACTGGCTTCATAAAGCCGTATGTACAGCACAACTATATGACCACCCCCAACTCCCTGGACATAGCTCATGATGTGACTAGATAGGCAAATTATCCTGGATCAGGACGAATTGTACTAAAAAGAGGCTCACCTGGAGGTGCAATGTGTCATTGGAGATAATCTTTGTATACAAATGAAATAGTGGGTTTAGGGTGGTTTAGGAGCAGGAAACAGCACCACACCTCAAGTGACCCCACCTTTAAATGGGAAAAAGGGAAAAGAGGGGGGGTTTCCTTTGTCCCCTTGCATTTCTTCCCGGAAGGAAGCTTTCAATTTTTAAAAAAGCCTAAGTGGCATAGTACATCAGCACTGCTTTACAAATGCATATTTAAAACACACACACACACACACACACACACACACACACACACACACACACACACACACACACACACACACACACACATGCATGTATGTACACGCAAACACACACATGCACACACACACCTCTTCATTACTCTGTCTCTTCCCCCCCCTCCCCCATGGGAGAGTGGGAGGAAGTTTTCAAATTTCTTAAGTTTGTAAAGCAGCACAAGCAAAGTCACCATTTAAGTCATCTGCTTTGCTTCCATCCCAGCAATCACACATAGCGGAACCAAATTAAAACACAGCAACCTACACCAGAAAAACAGTAGCTCTTGACAGGGATTTTTTTAAAAAGGCATCAATCAGTAATGGACTTGTTTGCAATGGCTCATACATCATATGGTACTAGGAAGAGAAGCAAACCAGCCTGTTCTCAGACCATGTGTCCATCTGATTGCACCCTTGGTAATTTCAATTGGACTTGCCCATCTCAACTGAAAGCCTTTTCACACCACCCCTAAGATCCGCTGGCCACTTAAATTCAGACCAGAGATCTTAGGGGTTTGTCGCTGTTCCTACGTTCCCACCCCCTCCGCACTCCTGGCTGCCGGCTACGTGAGGGGAGGGAGAAAAAACAGGAAGAAAAGAGACGTGGCTCACCTCCGTTCTGCCTCTCGCTCTTGCCGCAGCAACATTCCAGTCTCTTAAGTTGTTCTTAAAGGGGCGGGAGCCAAAAAACAACAAACAGAAGCGAGGAGAGCCCCGCACTCACTATCGTTACACCGCATCAAAGAATTTTCACCTCCAGAGAGCAGGTACTTGAAAGGTGCACTGGGACGCACTAAAGTGGGCGTGGTCGCACTTAATTTCCTGTAAACTCCAGAGGAAACATTTTTAAGCTCCGGAGCTGGGAGCCATTTGCTCCGGAGTTTAGGGGTCGTGTATAAACGCCCTGAGCTAGCTTTGGAAGGGAAATCAGAACCACAGGTAAGTGGGTTGCGCACTACATCTTTAAGAAGAAATCCCTAAGGGATAGATAAAGGTGCAGGATTGAAGGCTGATTCTAATTTCTTCAGAGCAAATGACTCCCCCACCCCACTCAGTAAGAGGCCATCTATTCAGTGTTACTACAGAGAATTTATTAGAATCAAGTAGTCTGATGGAACTGGGAATGATGAACATATGCTTCTTCCAAGCTTCACATATACTGAGTGCAGAATCCTTCACACATAGTGCTTTCATGAGAGTCTTACCTTAAGAGGAGACTGAGAGAACAACAAAACAAGGGGACTTCTAAGTGGGAGGAACACAGAGGTATGAAAATAGCCTAACTGGCATGTCAAACACAATAAAAGAACAGCAGGATATGCCCTGAAACACAGGGTGGTATCTGGAGTATATTATTTTAAAAGAGGCAAAGGCATACCCTTGGAATCTTCTCCTGCTCAGTACACTTCAGACTCCTTCGGACAAGCATCAGACCACCCTGAAGAGGCAGGACCACCTTTGTGACAGAAAGCGCAATTCATTAAATGCTTAAAACAACAGCAATTATTTTAACACAGCTAAAGTTAGTGCTCTGAGGTGTTTCGAAGCGATTTTCCTTAGAATGTACCAACCTCTCCCATTAACCAGATTCACCTCTATTGCCTTCCCCACCCCCATCCCATTTCTCATGAAACAGTTGCTGGCAGGGTAGCATAGTGGTTTTGGTAACTGGCTGCACAGTCAGGTTGAGAGTTCAATTCCCTGTCCAGGCCTACTGAGAACAGAACCAGCCTATGTAGGCTTGGGCGTGCTGCACAGTCCCAGAACATCCCCATAAGAAGGGAATGGTATGACCCACTTCTGTGTATTCTCTACCTTGAAAACTCCAGAAAGGGTCATGCTGCGCCAGGATTGATGGCACACAAAACTGGCCAATATCACTGAAACATGCACAGGTACACAAACATGTGTCATCTTAATTTTTCAAAAGTTGCACCAGGAAAGGGGCTGGGAAGGATTTGGAAGAGAAGGGGAAATATCTATGGAAATGAGAATAATCTGGGAGGATGGGCCCAAAATCTATGTAAAATCAGAGGAATGGTTGAAGATAGGAACTCAGGTTGTAATGGATCCTGAGTTTTAAAGGAAACTGGGTAAGCAGAGGAACGCTCTGGCTTCTGCCAACATTAGACTCTACTTGTGCCAAGCTCGAGAAAGGGTCATGAAAGCCAGCAATACATCAAGTGAGAACATTGGTCCATCTAGCCTAGTGTTGTCCCCAGTGACTGGCAGTGGCTGTCCATGTATCCAGGCAGGATTCTTTCCCAGGCACGTCCCTGGTACTCCCTGCTGTTCTCCTGCCACAGACCCTACTTAACATTTAAAATCAGACAGAGGTGATGTGTTCAGGGTGGGATGGGGTATAAAGCATTTCAGCATCAGGCTGCCACAATGGAGAGGCCTTCATTTTCAGACATCACTCAGATCACTGTAATGCGAGGATGAATCTCTCTCTCTCTCTCTCTCTCTCTCTCTCTCTCTCTCTCTCTCTCTCTCTCTCCACCACCCCAGTTAAGGGGTTCATCAAAACATCTATCTAATATACTTATGTTCAATAGAGAAGGAGGCAGAAGGACCTAAACAAACATGTTGCTTCAACCAAAAGTACACAAGAGCTATTAGAACATTGATGTAAGCCTTAATTGTGCAGCACTAACCTGCTCCATGTGAGGATCTGAATTAATTACTTGATTCAGTGTTTTGACATCTAATACATTTTCATCTGCTGTATTCTCTGGATAGCCCCATCCTTTCATGAGCACATTCTCGATGCAGAGCATCCCATCCATCCTGAGCAAATGGTTCTCCACGACAAAGCGATAGGACACGGCAGGGTTCTTTTGATCAGCATCAATAAAGATGATGTCAAAATCTTCCCCCATGGCTGCTAACTCCTAGAATCAAAAAATATTAAAGTCAGGAGAAAAGAAGCATCACACCTATGTGTTATTTGGCCCTGAGGCCAAAACAAGTCAGGTGTCCTTGCTTAAAAAAACAAACACTTTTATTTTGCTGGCTTCCCTGCTTGTTATATCCTAGGTTATCACTTTGAAATTCCTCAATGGAGAGTGGAGTTTGTCCTACATACTAGCTCCCTTGAGGTGACCCATAGTTGGCTGCAGGGCTTGGAACAGTGGGGTTGGGTTCTTTTTTGTTACGCTATGAAGCATTCTGGGGCTTGTTGTCCCAAAAGTTAACTTTCCCAAAGTCTGCCTGGCAGTGACCAGCTCAGGAAAGAGCAGATCACGACATAGTGGACAATCTGGTTTTCTAGGTAGACAAGGGATGTCCAAACATTTTGCAAGGAGGGGCAGATTTGGTGAGGTGGAAATGTGTGGGGGCTGACCATTCAGCTGCATTGGGCCCCTGGGCCGGACTTTGGACAAGCCTCTACGACATGTAAGGAGGTGGGGAGGGCGCTGCAGCAATGGAGCCAGGGGATGGTAGGCTGGGCAGCTGGCTGGGGGATGGACAGAGGCAAGGGAGGGCAGGCAAACTGTAAAACTGCAAGCTGACATCACTCTCCAGCATGGGGAGGTGCCAGCTGGTGGGATGTGTGGCAGGCTGAGCCACTGGGGAAAAGAGGCTGCGGGCTGCTCAAAATTTGAAAACAGGCCACATTTGGGCCCTGGGACGGACTTTGGACATGTCTGAGGCAGACACTAAAAGACATTCAAGGGAAAGGAGGGTCTACTGTATTCTCAGCGTCCAAACTTCAAGGTCAGCTGTAGGGATGGAGGCTAAATGTTAATGACAAACGTCAAAAACATTACATCTTGTTTTAAACACAAATGAGGGGCTAATTTCCTATAGGGGCCATGGGGAAAGCATAAGACCCCCCTCCTTTTTAAAGGAATATTTTACTGCAGGTGGACTTCCACTCTTGTTGCTTCTGGATGCGGTTCTGTTGCGTACAGTTTATATTCACTGGCAAAGTGAAATCTCAGGGGAAGCTACAGAGGGGATGCAATTTCTAGTAATAACAGCTCACAACAGTGAATACTATCCACTTATCCCCACAATTTCCAGCTATTTTGGACTCCTTTCTGAATTAACCTTTCATATCAAAAGGAGCAATTCGGCACACTAGAGACTCCGACACAATTTCATGCATAATTTATTCACTCAGTTCAACATTAAACGTGGAGTCCTTGACTTTGTCAAGGTGGATTCTGTTGGCAGACTTCACAAGCAGAAAAAAAATGGGGAGGGGGGAGAATGAGATCTGCGCTTCAACCTCTTCACCTAGCCTGTCGAAGAAATGAGTGGAAGGGATGAAAAAAGGCAGGCAAGTCCCTCACAGGCCTCTGCCATGTGCTGCAGTTATTGGACTCTTTCGCCAATGTGTCGTAATTACATCCTGGTGTGATCCTGTCAAGGCTTTCAGAGGGAGGACTCTAAAACTTTTGCCTGGGTCTGATTGATAATCCTGGATGGCTGAGCTCAATGAATCATGGCCATGCTACTCTCACAACATCCTAATATTTACAGTATGTAACGACTATTGTGGGTGATTGCTGAGAGAATTCATGTGACAGGCGTCTAAACACGAGAAAAGTTCTCTCAATTATTCCTACTGTGAATATTGTTGTCTTTCCTCTACGTAGCTCCATACCAGCAGTTGTCTTCATGTTATTTAAAAATAACATGGAGGAATTTAAAATACACACAGACTAAGCATGAAGTGAGCAGTGTCATAAGCACAGCTATAATAGCAGCTCAGATTACTTAGGTGGGGTGTTTTAGAGAGGAGACAGAATTAGCTGTGGATCCAGGCATATGTTCTGCCCAGAATCCAGCATGTAAGCAAGCAGATAAGGCCTGTCCAACAGATGGCTACCACAGGATAATTCAGCTTGGCAGCTATTCAGAGCAACATCTGTAAACGGACTGGGGAAAGCATGGGAATAAATCCAGCATGAGTGTGGAACCATCTGCTCACTCCCTGCGTTGTGTCCCTGAATCCCTCACTGTGAAGCCTATTGTGACCTGTGGGGTTGCAATATTCTTCAGCATGGTTTTTGGCAAGGATTAGGTTCCATCCCCTTTGACCTCTTTCAAATCATCCTAATAAAGGATCTGTGGCCTTGGCTTTAAGGAGCTTTGACTAGAGGCAACAAAAAGCCCAAGAAAAGGAAGTTCTCCTAAAAGTCAGTCTCCTGGCTTTGATTTCAAGAACAGAGACTCCTATAATGAAGGGCAAGCAAGGAAACTATAAGTATTTTGAGGGGGAAAAAGTTATATGGACATATATAGTTAATTGTTAATTATTGTAAACCACCCAGAGTGACCTAGCTGCCAGTTGGGCTGTATAAAAATCCAATAAATAAATAAATAAATAAATAAATAAATAAATAAATAAATAAATAAATAAATAAAATAGTTCACCCATTATTTTGTTGATAATGTATTAAGCAAGCCAGTAACTTGTATCATTCTCATAAGACTTTTTAGAAATTTTACATTTATTTATTATTTAAAATATTTGTATGCTGCCTTTCTCCTCCTTGTATCCTTCCCCGGGAGCCTCTCCTAACTGTATTCCTGCCTTTCTAAGTTCCACCTAGCTTCTTAAAGCATTATTTACTCCTACCACTCAGATATTTATTTAGAAACAAGAAACTGGAGTTCCCATTCTGTGCAACCATCAGTATACTCCATCAATATAAACTGTTTCAGCCTATGGGCCTGTACACACAGGCATATAAAATGATATATAGCTTGCTACGGTGTGGTTTATCTCCAAAAAGAGCCAGTATCCACTTGTATTTCTCCTCAGTTGAGTCTCCTTCCCCTTTAAGAGCTGTGTCACATCTTTCTGACCCTGTGGTAGGACATGCCTTCTTTTTGGCATGCAGATTATATGAGGAAGTGCTCTCTTGCTCCCCTGCTGGCTTCAGGCACCTCAGCCAGCACTGCCATAATCGAGGTCCTCTCCTTCTGGAGAGGCAACCACCTGCTGCAAGTTGAGAGACTGGTCTATTGCCAGTGACCGTGGGATGTCAACAGTGAAGGGCCACCCCCTCTGCTTTTTCCCCTGCACTTCCCACAGCTTCAGTCCTCATATTCTGCCTTCCTGCTCCATCTGTCTTTCTCTTACTCCATTTTTCTTTCATTTCAAATCCCTCTTACACTTTTTTATTTCCTTTCCCATTTATCCATCCTTGTTCTCTCCCTGAAGTTTCACCTGTCATTTCTATAACCTTCTCTTCCATCCTCTTCTCTCCTGCCAATTTCTATTCATTTCCCCATCTGTACAGCATTCTCTGTGTTCCTCTCGCTTGCTGTTTCCATTCCTTTACCTCCCCCCACCAATTTTCCCTCTTTGCACCTCCTCTTTTCCCTTCTTCTCTCCTTATTTTCTGCTTCTACATTGACAGCTGATCTAGCTGTCAAAGGGGGTTGTTTACTATGGGGATATGAAGAGTGAAGCAAATGGTGCATTATTCTTAACCCAACCTCAACAGAATCCTCATAGCTTGATCCACCTCACACCCAACATGGCCAATGTGGACAGGCTGTAACTCGTCCTAGTTGTAACTTAGTCTGCACAGTTCCAGATCTAGCAAGGGGTGAGCATTTTGTTTTAATTCATTTTTCATTACTGTTTACCAGTTTGCAAATGTCTTTCTATTTAAGATTGAAATACATTAAGAATAAAAAAACAAATGCATGAACACTATATTAAAGGATTTGTAGTTTCAGAGGGCAGAGCCTTGATTCTTAAAAGTATGGGTTTGAATTCCCCTTTGAGGTCAAAAATATGAATACTGAATAAGGATTGCTGCATCTTTTTTTAAAATGCTCATCATGGTTAGCACTTGCATCATAGGCAGGTACAATACAGTATTGTCTTCTAACTGCTGAGGACAGGTACTTATTGAGATCAATCATCCCATAGTGCAGGATGTACAACAATGGGCTCAAATTAAGAGAACTCAGCTTTCAGCTGAATATCAGGAAAAACTTCCTAACTGTTAGAGCAGTATGGCAATGGAACCAATGACTTCAAGAGGTGGTAAGTGCTCCAACACTGGAGGCAGTCAAAATAAATTTGGACAATCTCTGGCAGATATCCTTTGATTTGTATTTCTGCATCGAGGGGGGGGGCTGAATTTGTTAGCCTTGTAGGCCCTTCCCAACTTCACTATTCTATGATTCCATGATTCTAATATTAACTTCCTATTTTCCTCAATGTATGCTGTTCCTTGTGAGGCCCTTTCAGAGTCTCTAGGTGGAAAAAACCTATAAACCACTGCAAAAGTCCCGCTGCTTTCCGCAACTAGTTTCCAATAACTTTGTGAAGGTCTTATCTTCCCCTGCCAGTTTGGTGTCGTCTGCAAATTTGACAAGTATGCCCTCTACTCCTTCACCCAGCCTTCGTAATGAAGAGGTAGAATGACATTAAACTTCTCTTGGCCTCATAGCCACAACATCTGGCATAACTTCAGGAACTGTACCATCTAGGTGCCATAAAAACAAGTTAGGACCAAAAGAATTCAGTGGCCAGCTATATTTGTGTTCAGCTGAACACATGACTGTCCCTATTAGAATGCCTATCTGCATTTGGTGCTAATTTCCATGTGTGTCAGTGCACCTGTGTGTCTATGACTGTGTCCTAAGGGTTAAATTGTAAGACTTGATAAAGGAGATTAAACATGGGCATGACTTGGCGAAATTGTCGTTTCCGTTTTCGGTTATCGTTTCCGTTACGTAACGGTAACGATAATTAAGCCGTCAGAACTCGAACTCGAACCGAAAAAAGAAAAATTTGGTCAGGATTTTTGTTTCCGTTTGTGGCATCATGGCGATCGTGCGATGCGAAGCACAGAAAAGGTTTTTAAAGTTTTTTTAAAAAAACCCCAACTCCCAGCCAAAAAAGCAGGCGAAAATATGCCTGCGTGAGGCTTTGCCACCTACCAGAGGGGTGATTTCTGGGGGGTCCCCGGCCTTTCCCCCCCTTCTCCTGTCCTGGGCTGCTTGCACCAGGCTGGGGGGGGGGGTCATCCTTGTCGTCTGTCTCGCTGCATGCCATGCGGGGGGGATCCAAAATGGCGACCACAATTTTTCTTTTGAAATCGTGGTCAAAACACACACCAAATCACCACATAAACATGTGAAATTTATTTATTTTAAATGCCTGAATTTTATAGTAGCAGCAGTGGGTTTTTTACAGCAATAAAACGTTGTATTGATTTTATTTTATTTTATTTTATTTTTATTTTTTTAGACCTGCCCATTTGGGCTGGGCATGGGATGGGACCATGCAAATTTTTTGAACCATTCCACCAATGGCATCACCAGGTTTTTGACTGACACTTCTGGCTGCCGGCACCTTCCAGAAATCGCAGTCGGGTGCATGGATGTGGTTGAGGGAGGAGGGCTGGCTGCTGGTGCTGGTGTGATCCGATCTAGATTGAGGAGGGAGGCTGGAGGCTTTAGGATTAAGTTAAGCAGGCAGGGAGGGAATTGAATTTAGAAAATAATTTCTTTGATTCCCTGCAGCTTTGTCTGCTGAAGGGAATAGCAGTTTATTCTTTATTTCTTCTCTGGCAGTTTGAGGATTTTTTTCTGATATTGGATAAAGGGGGAGGTTCGACTGGGAGTGGGAGGTGTGGATTTATTTTAAAAATATATTATATACTACCATGTATTTTCTATTTTCCCAAAAAAGACTTGACTGTCTAAGCAATTTGCTTACTATAAAAGAAATAAGACAGCACATTTGGGGTGCAAGCACCCAAGCCAGCCTTGAGGGTGTAACAGAACACCCTCTATCCTTCCTCTCCCTTCAAGGTTTGATTCAGAACACACACACACACACACACACACACACACACACACACACACACACACACACACACACACACTCCTAACCTCTCCATGGCCCAGTTTCCCTGCCTGCTTGGAGAGGGGGCGCCCCACTCCTGCCTTCCCTCCAGCAGCAAACTGCCCTCTGCACGTGCCCGCCCTGCAGAAGCAGCAGGAGGAGGAGGGGACAGAAGCAGAGGAGGTGGGGGCTGTGGGATTCCCGAGCCGCCCCTCCCAGGGCCCCTCTGCGGTGGCGGCAGTGCCCACCTGCACTGCCCCCCAGCTGCCTGGCATCAAGGACTCACCGTTGCGGAGGGAAGGGGATGGGAGCCCTGCGCGCCCGGGCCTGAGCCTGGGAGGTTGGGGCCGGGAGGGAAGGGGGTGGGAGAAGGGAGCCCTGTGCGCCCGGGCGAAGAGCGGGGACGAGCCTGGGAGGTTAGGGCCGGGAGGGAAGGGGGTGGGAGAAGGGAGCCCCTGCGCGCCAAGGTGAAGAGCGGTGACGAGCCTGGGAGATTGGGGCGGGAGGGAAGGGGGTGGGAGAGGGGAGCCCCGCGCGCCTGGGCGAAGAGTGGTGACGAGCCTGGGAGATCGGGGCCAGGAGGGAAGGGGTGGGGGAAGCCCGCCCTGATTGGGGCTTCTCCCGGCTCACCTGCCTTCTGGGTGTTTTGTGCTGGGAACCAGGGGATGGAGGGGAAGCCCACATGAGAGGCAAGGGGCTTCCCTGGCTTGCCCGCCTCCTGGATCTTCAGCGCCAAGCTTCAAAAGAGAGCCGGGGGTGGGGGGGGAAGGCCATGCAAGCGGCTCCCGCAGGCACCGGCAAAGGAAGAGAGGCAAAGGCAGAGGAAGCGCCAGAGGTGCACAGCTTCCACTGGGTGTGTCCGTCGCCCGTGTGCATGGGGGCCCTGGGGAGGATTGGAGTGGGCGAAAAAGTGACAAATTTTTTTTTTTGCCTTTTTCCTGGACCTCCGGAACGGATAAGCATAGAAATTTAGCCTGGCCGCCCAAGAAACTCGGAGCCTGGGACGCAAGTCAAACAGACCCCTAGTGGACGTAAGAAATATGACGCAAGTCAAGCGGAAAAATTACTACTGTACTACTATTTATTTTCTATTTTCCCAACTTCAATTTGCTTGCAAACATTTGGGGTGCAAGCCAAGAACAGAACCTCTATCCTCCCTAAGTGATATCCTAACTGCCCACTCGCCCACATCATTTTTTCTGGTCTCTGGGAAGTCAAATCGCCCAAACAACAAATGTCTAAAATGGAGATGACTTTTTTTCTGGAAGGACTTTGGAAGGGGAAGATCTTGCCTGATGTAATACATTTGGTGGTTATTGGCATCACAGAGAGGAAAGAATTAAAGAGTACAGGGGAAATTGATTTTTCCCCCTAAAATATCTGGGAATTGCAACAGATAAGACATTGGTCCTTAACTATGTTCTGAGTAACTGTGTGCTTGAGTTGGATATAGACAATAACTTTAGAGGCCACTGATTTAAGAAAATGATTAAAAATACATCTGGCCATGTTTGGATTTTGATACTTTCCTTGAAGAAGTGAATTTAGCCACGAAAGCTTTCAGTAAGGTTTTTTATTTTTTTAACCAGTGGCCTACAAATGTATTGCCCACAGCCTATTCTTGCATTTGTATTTTGCTATGTCCACTGGGCTTCCCCATTTATTTCAATGGGATTATGTGTTTGAAAGGTACTGTTAGCTCAAGATCGGGACTCGAATTGGGGGACTCGCTCTGACTTGACTCAGATTTAATTTCAGGTTCCCACCCACCCACGTCCTTGGGTGGGGCTCACCGCATCCCTTTTTTCTTGGGGGGAAATGCTTGTTTTTAATACAGATGTGGACTTCAAAGTTTTGGACTCAAGACTTGGTACTAAAACCTTGAAACTCAGTACTGTGAACCAAAAGACTTGCCAACATTCCTGCTGTTAGCACCGTTCCCTTTACATACTTAAAACACAGTTAAATATATACACATTTATTTTCGTCTTGGGCATTTTCTGGTCCCCTTCTGTTACTTATCTGTGGTTCTTTTCAGGCCACTCTGCTTCTCATTTTTCATTCAAAGAGCTGAAAGGAGTAACCTTTGACCCCCCCAGCTCACTTCCTACAAAGCATCATTCCATCTAAAGTAACTTGATTTTAAAATACTGGGCAATTCTGGAGAAATTGCTTCTTTTGGATCCCTTTGGGATGTATGACTCACACATCTTTTTCTACTTGCTCCACAGAACATGCATTCTCTCCCTCCAAAAAGAAGGAAAAAGAAAAAAAAGAAAAAAATAACAGTGGCACTCCCCTTTAAAGGTTCCCTGTACATGCCTCTCCTACCAGATGTATTTTGCTTGCCTCTAGGTATTTTTATTCACAGTCAGTTACACAGAATGAGCACTAGAGAGCAACAACAATTCAATTAATTTCACACTCTCTGCAGGGAGCCAAAGTACTGTATTTCAAAACTTGCAAAGAGCAAGGGATCAGTAACATGCCCAATCTGGCTATTCCTGGCAGCCTAAACCGGTCTGTAATATGTATATGTGAGCGTTATGTGTAAATGCATTTCTTTATTTAGAATATTTTACCCTTCCTTTCTCTATAAAAGTGGCTATATATTTCCTTTCAGATTCATGGAGACAGAAAGGTTCTTAAAACTAGTAACCATGTCAGGGAAAACAAAATACAGGACTGAAACAAATAAAGCTGAAATGATACTAGCAGTTACGGAGCTTGGAGCCATTATCCTCTGCACTACCTCTCCCCAAATCCCCCTGCCAGATATTGAGCCATTTTGTATCTGTTCATGCACAGGGTCTGTCCGTGACAATCCATGCAGAGAAGATGATGAAAACTTGATTGGTAAAAGAGTCATCTATGCCCCATTTGAGAGCAGCAGGCTAGCATAGAGGAGGGAGGGCAAGTTGCGGGGCACATAAAATGCTGTCTGCCCAAATCTTTTTTTCTACATCCCCTTGACTTGACTAATACATTGGTTCTCCAACATTTTGGACTTGTATCTTACTTGATTTACTGGCCACTGGCCACTGCTCCCCTTGCCAGGAGGGGGTGTCAGGGGTCTGTCACAAGATCTTGGCACAGACAGACTAGCCATCTGATCTCTTTCCCCCTAAATATCTCCAAGGGCACACCTCCTTTCAGGTCCTTATGCAGGAAACTCACAAGACCACCTAGCAAGCATCTCACTGGGGACCATAGAGACAGGGAAAGGAGAGGCGGACACACATTATCCACTTCTGGTTCCTGTATGACAGGGGCTGTTCAACTTTAAATAGGCCAAGGTCTACTTTTTCCTGCCCAAAGTGCCTGAGGGCTACTACACTAAAACCTCTACTTACGAATTTTATCTGTTCGGAGCACATGCTCATAAGTAAAAACTTTTGTAAGTAGAGCAGCAGTTTCCCATAGGAATTGAAAACCAATTAATCTGCTCTGGAAGGAACAGATTTCAGTGTGCCATGGCCCTTGAACTGCCCCGCTCGGCTGAGACAGTGGGTTGGCAGACCCAGAACTTTGCTGGGGCAGTGGTGGTCCTTGGGATGGGGGAGGGGGAGTGGAGAACTTATCCCCTCACTTTTTTTATTGAGGGCTGGCGGGCTACTTTTGAACCCTTCATGGGCTACCAGTAGCCCACGGTCTAACTGTTGGGCAGGCCTGCTGTATGGCATAGAGATATGTTCAGCTCCTCTATTGACTTAATAGCTCTATGTTCAGTCCCATTTTCTGCGGAGACCTGACTGGGTTCCTGGGTGTCCCATGGTACTACGTGCAGAATTTGGGAACCCCTAAACTAGTGGCAGGGGCACTCTTGTACACTTTGAAGGTTTAGCATTTCTGTGTTTCACACTTCCAATACCCACCATGTCTAAACTTGGAACATCCTAGATTTTCTCCATTGTCTTATTGAGCTCACCACCACAGGCCTGTACTCACAATGGTTGCAAGATTGGCCAAACAAGTGCTCCCAATACATATACTATTTTTCTTACACACAAATGTGTGTGTGTGTGTGTGTGTGTGTGTGTGTGTGTGTGTGTGTGTGTGTGTGTGTGTGAGAGAGAGAGAGAGAGAGAGAGAGAGAGAGAGAGAGAGAGAGAGAGAGAGAATATGCATTTGGAGCACATATATAAAGGACATGAAGGTGAGATAACCACACCTCCTCCAACCTCAAATGTTGTCTGTCCATCCAGTCCTAAGATGAGCTTAGACCTCAAAGAGGTCAAGTGAGTTGATAAATACAAGGCTAATTAAAAAAACTCATCTGTAATTCCAGTCAAATTCCTACTGTTTTCACCCAGGAAGTCAACCTAATGAAGGAGGTGGGGCTCCTCTGTGAATTAAAGTGACTTGCCACAAATATTTACTGAGCATTCAAATGGTACCTTCAAGGAATCTGTTATTGGTCCTATCTTTGTCCGTATTTTGTTGCTATGTGGAGAGAAATCAAATGCCTCCTGGCTGGATTCTCCAAAATATGGTTGCAAGGCACATACGATTATGCTTCTGTCATCTGGAATCACTTCAGCCATCGCCAGAAGGCACGGAACTTGTAGCGCACCTATGGATAAAATCCTTTTGGCTCCCGACATGCGCACCAGCATCCTATGAAGTTGCCCTAAGTATAATAGAAAAAGTGTGAACATCCATCATTTTCATACAGCATCGTCGGGGAACTTGTAGCCCTTTGAGATGTAAAGAAGTACTTGTGAAACTCTTCATTCTCTTGAGCTAGACTATCTTGACAAGACACTTTGATGGGGAATCTTCAAGTACTGCAAGACTCCTTACCTCCATACGTGAGCAGGACAAAGAGCATTTTGCATCCTCCCATCCAACAAACCCTCTGTAAGTTCAAAATGGCTGCATAAAACCACTCTCTTTTCTGTCTGAGATTCTAACCACATAAAGGACTGGATGACTGCTAAAAGCATATAACTCATTTCATGTTTCTAATCCTTAAAAGTCCATACAACAAAGCCGCCATCATCACCCACTGGTGAACTTTGTGATATTTGTGTTGAATCACTGAGCTGTGCTTAGCATTGGCACACTCAAAATGGTTCCATTGCCAGGCACCACAACATACTTTCTTCTCTCTTGAGACAAGATGGATAATTGGTAGGCCCTGAATTTTGAGTTATTTGTGTGAAAAGAAATCCCTCTATCTATAGACAGGATGGACTGGATGAGGGTGAATCAACTAAAACTTAATCCAGACAAGACAGAGATGCTCCTGGGATGCAGCCTATGCTGGATGGGGGTTACACTTCTTCAGTAAACTGGGGTGTGCCCCTTGGGGGTCTTCTCGGATTCATCTGTGAACCTCGATGCCTGATTCTCAGCAGTAGCCAGGAATCCCTTTGCATAATTAAAAGTATGCTCAAGCTGCACCTATTCCTCGTGAGGTTTGATGTGATACAGTGACCATGCCTTAGTTGCATCCTGGCTGGAGTATTGTATGGCACTCTACTTGGGACCTTTGGGAAGTTTTTGGACACTTGACTTCAGTGTGTCCAAAATGCTGCAGCCGGATTGTGAACTGGGGCTGGTTACAGGGATCACATACTCTCCCTGTCACAGAACCTCCTGCAGCTGCTGATCTGTTTCTGGGCACAATTCAAAGTGCTGGTTTCAATCTATAAAGCCCTAAATGGCTTGGAGGCCACAATATCTCAAGGTCCACATGTCCCTTTATGAGCCTGCCTGGGTGTTCAAATCCTCAGGAGGGTCCTTTCTTTGTCTTGATCCTTCCTGGCGCATTTGATGGTGGCATGGGAGGAGGGAGGCCTTTTTTTGTCACTACTCAGACTTTGGAACGTCCTCCCACAGGAGGCCAGGCTGGCCCTCTCTTTGCTGTCCATCAAGAAGCAGCTTTTCTCTTCAAGCAGACTTTCCCAGAATGACTGTCTGTCTGAGAGGGTGTTTTTTTTTTTTTAATGGATTGTTGTGCCTTGTTGCTTTTAACTATTTTTAATTTGTCACTTTAGCATAATATTTGTTTGATTTCTTTTAAATATTTGTATACTTGCTGTTTTTAGTTTTAAAATATGTCTTTTAATTATTTAAGCTGCTTTGCATACTTTTAAAAAAGTAATTGGGCTAAAATGTTTTAGCTAAATAAATGAATACTGTACATAGTGCATCATATGTATGTTCAGTATCCATGCAACATCCGACATGCCTGTACAGACACCCATGTATAGGCAGGCAGGAGAGATGGCTAGATAGCAAGAGATATTGAGTACAATTAATAACCCAGCAATACTGATATCAATTCTATTCTAAGTAACAAGTTATGTGTTATGTATTTAACTGCAACTAATTGTTTTTCAAAGTAAGGAAAAGAAGTAGAAATGAACTTACCGTATTTGAAGAGAGCCATCCTCATTGTAACTTTTTAATTATAGCCATATATGTGAACATTTAGCAGTTATATAGATGTATTAAAAATAGCCAATGTACCTGAGTTTAACTAGTTTAATGTATTATGGGAAACAGCCAATTCTTACAAAGTCCTTACAAAACATGAAAACGTACTAACGTAAGAAGCCTTAGGGTAAAATCAACATAGGTATCCTATCCTTTCAGTAAAACAGGCCAAAGGACACAAACTTTTTTCATTTTGGACAACCCAGATGCAGAATTAAATGGGCACAGTTTGAGAAACATCCTACAAGATAAAAGTACTTCAAAGAAAGACACTTCAAAAGAATAGTGCTTTTAGTTATTTATTTATGATGCTTTGTGTAACCATCTATAAAAGCTACCTGTTATATTCTGGGACTTGGGTCTTCTGTACAGAGACCTTGGGGTGTGTATATATTGATTTCCCTGCTGGCATTAATAAATGCTTTCCTGATACCTCCGAACTTGAAAATGCCTCCTGGCAAATTCGTAAGAGAAAAAGTCTCCGCATATAGGTATAGCAAATAATAAAACTTATTTTCAGAAGTTACTTCCAAGAGTATTTCGGGAGATTTAGGACATGTTGATGGAAAATATCCTAATTCTATGTCCTTCTCTGACCATAACCAGAATTTTAAATCACAGAAAGAACTAGGGAAACAATAACTAACACAGCAACTAACATGATGGGCAAAAACCTATTTGGCAGAACCTATTTGAATCAGTGGAATGTACAGAGGAGTCAACTCACCAAATCCCAAATGATTCAATAAGCTTACTCTAGTAATTCACTACATTTGCAGAAGGGTTTTAGCTACTGAGGTACTGTTTCAACAAATTGTTTCATGACAGTTAGAGCTGTTCAGCAGTGGAATATGCTGCCACGGACGGTGGCGCAGTCTCCTTCTGTGGAGGTTTTTAAGCAAAGGCTGGATGGCCACCTGTCGGAAATATTGTGATGGGGGTTCCTGCATGGCAGGGGGTTGGACTAGATGGCCCTTGAGGTCTCTTCCAACTCTATGATTCTATGAAATACAATAAAGCCCTCATATCCACAGGGAATTGATTCCCTACCTCCTGCCTGCAGATGCAGACAACCATGGGTAGTAGTGAACCCATTAAAGGGTGTGCAGTGCACTGTGGGCTGGGTTGCAGCAGCAGCAGCAGCAGCAGCAGCAGCAGCAGCAGCAACTACACACAGTGAGAGATGAGGAGGACAGATCATCTAGAGAATTTTATTGTGACATTTTGCTTTGGAGTGGGTGGAATTTTGCATCTGTGGTAAGGGACACACTCCACTCATTTCTTGAAATGCACTGATTATTTCACCCTGCCATAGACAGCCAGTGTCTTCTGGTTACTAAGCATCTTCAGTATCCATTAGGATACAAGGAAAGCTCTGCTAGATCACTTGTGTAGTTCAGGATTTTGTCTGTGCAGCCTTCAGCCTATTGGAAGCCCAGCAGCACCTTGCTATAATAATAATAATAATAATAATAATAATAATAATAATAATAATAATAATAATAATAATAATAATAATAATAATAATAATAATAATAATGCTGTGCATGCTTGCAGCTCTCTTTTTGTGTGGAACTGGTGGCATTTTGGATACAGTAGTCCCCCGCCACATCACACTTTAAATATTGTGGTCCCAGCATATTGCGGATTTACCAGGACCGCAGGCATGGGTGGGTGGCAGGGCAGTGGGCGGGCAGCGCTGGGCCCAGAGGAAGCTCCAGAGGCACAGCACAGGCCCACCACATGGCCTGGAAGTCACTTCTGTTTCGCTGGAAGCCACTTCTGCACCATGTACAGGCCCAGGAAGTCAGCCGGAGGTCCATTCCGGGCAGCACCAGGCCTGAGGTGAGTACAGGAGGCTCCACACAAGCCTGCCAGTCCAGCCCAACCTGCTGATAAAGGCATCCACATATCGCGGATTTTCCTTTATCGTGGATGAGTCGGAAACCTAACTCCCGCAATAAGCAGGGAAGTTCTGTACATAAACACCAATATTTAAAGTTTATCCTAAAAAAGAGGGCATAGTGGTGTTTGGTATTTTGAGATGCTAAAGCTAGATAAACGTAGCTTCCTTGAGGAAGAGTTGAAATTATTAACCTATGAGCTGTAATTATGAGGTGAGAACAGTTTAAATCTGAGGTTATAAACCATGGAAAGTGAGTCGGTCTGCTTGCCCATACAGCTCCAGAAATCGTTCGTTCCTAAATTATTTCCAAGTTTTCCCAGTAAATGCTAGCCAAGATTGCTCCAACATGTTCACTACTGCAACAGACCTACTATTGTAATATCCACTGAAATGTCAGATGGGTGTTTCCCAATGTTTGGCAGTGCTTGTTCCTGGTATAGCTTTGGGGAGGAACACGTGTTTTCTCCAAAAAGGAAGAAAGAGATCCACTGGGACAAATACTAGATGAGGTAGGATGGGAATTGCAACATAGAATAGGTAGAGAGCTGGTACAGGAACACCTGGAAACATTAAATGATTTTAAGTCTCCTGGGCCAGATGAATTACACCCAAGGATATTAAAAGAACTGGCGGAAGTAATTTCAGAACCATTGGCAATAATATTTGAGAAGTCCTGGAGAACAGGGGAAGTCCCCATCGATTGGAGGAGGGCTAATGTTGTCCCCATCTTCAAAAAGGGGGGAAAAGAGGACCCTAATAATTACCGCCCAGTCAGCTTGACTTCAATTCCTGGAAAGATCCTAGAGCAGATTATTAAACGGACTTCCGGTTCCGGCTTGGGTGCGGTCAGCAAGCGTTTGTGAGTCTGAAGCATTTTTTTTCTCATTATTTATTGGGCTTTTTACTGCTTTAACAACATTTTTCGGCTGACCTTGTTGATAACGTTATTAGCAGCAGAAAACTGACCTTGGGAGCTGTGCTTGGAGGCTGCTTGCAACTAAGGTGCCGGCTGCTTTGTTTACTTACTTAATTGTGATAAAGCTCCGGTGATTTTGAACTGCCCTCTCTGTGAATTCTGCAGCTCACTGAGAGCTTTCTTATGAGGAACTCAAATACAACTCTAACATCTGCTGAAGTATTGTTTTAAACAAACCTGAGTGAATACTTCATATTTATTTACACTGTATGATATGGAAATCTTCGATCTCACCCTATCGCCTCCAGTGTTAAGGCAGCTGCAGCTGCAGTGCAATACTCCGATTTCAATTACGCCCATTTCTGATCTGGGAACCAGCAGAATACACAGCAGTAATCAGTTTTCCAAGCCTATGCAGTCTTCAGAGTGTGACCATAGTGATTTGTCTTTCCCATTTAATTTTAACATGCATTCTGCTAAACATGGCAGTAAAGCTGGACTCTACCCTGTGCATCCAAGGAAACTGAGGCAAGTTAAGATGACTGACTATATTACCTCCCAGAAAGTCTTAACAATTGGCAAAGAGAATCCTATTTCTCCTCACATTGACTTATCTGATAGCCTTTTGATGAATGATCAGCTACTGGAAGGACATCAGTCAATTGGTAGCCTGCTAAGCAGCACAGTGAATGCAGACTTTGGCAAGTTAAACATGTCAGATTTTGTGTCTGATCCAGTTTTGGGCTTAGAGGGTCCGATGCAATCGAATGAGCCAATCTTTGGTCCAAGGGAGGTAAACTGTACAAATGTTAAGAAGCCGGAAATTATAGATACCACATTTATAACAGGGAACCATGATTCTTTTCATTCCTGCACACTAGTCTCCTTGGCCTCTGCTAAATCAACCACACCAAAGGTATCAGACAGTTGCAGAATACAGTGCTTTTTAACAGAAATTAGAGATATATTAAAGGAAGTAAAGCAGTCCGTGTCTACCATAGAAGGTTACCTGAAAGAAAATAAGATACGCCCAGTAGGAAATCCAGAAGACCTGTTGAACCAGAGACAGACCGTACATCCACACTGTCCATCCGATAAGATGAATTATTATAGTCTGTCACCCAAAACCATTGACAAAATTGACAAACTTTCACTGGAAGAACTACTTCTATGTGTAGGCCCTCAGACAGGGGCGCAGGGGAACCCTAATGTCTCTGTACCAAACACAGTTGACTTTTTCAAGCCTCCACTTGTAACTGTCTCTCCAAGCATAAAGCACATACCTTTGGGGAAGGCCCCCTCAAAGATCTATGAGAAGGCTCCTGCCCATCCCCCAGTGGAAGACAAGTTGAAACATGTGAAGACAAAGAAGACAAAGGGGATCCGGAAACAAACATCCAAGAAAAGAAGAAGCATGAACTTCAAACCCTTATTTAAATTATTAGAATCTTCTGAGCATACAGTGAAAGGGAAGTCCTCTGGGGCTAATGTTCAGCAAGCTGATAGTCAAATTCCAATTCCAAAGGACAATTCTAGAATCAAGAAGGCAAGATTCCCTATGGATAGTGGTATCAAACTGCTCACGGACCCCACCATTTCAACTCCCATCCAATCCTCCTCTACTCAGGGGTCCCAACCCTCTGACTGGGGTTCATTACAGCCACAATCCACAAGGAAATTATCCACCATTCAATCCAGTTCGATCTCCAACTCGACAGTAGGGAACCCAATTCCAGTCATCATAAGGAAAAGGAGTACAAATGTAAGATTTAACAAGAGGAGAAGTAGGTGGAACAATGAATTTCCAGGTCGAGTTAACTCCTGTGGACGTCAGAACCACATCCCTGGCATGGTATATGATTACAGTTCAGTTTGACATGGAGATGGGAGATGCTCTCAGGGGAAGGATGTTCCAGTGGTCCCTGTGTGCGAAGGTGCTGGAGAGAGACTCTGTGATGCTGAGATTTGTGATGCTGAGCTCATTGCAACTAGTGACACAGGAAATGATGTTAACATGCAGAGTTATTTTAAAATAGATAGATTGTTATCTCCCACTCAGTCAGATCCCACTTCATCCCATGGCTTTGGTAATGTTTCTCCTCTTACTCAATTAACAGCTCTGCCACACCCTACTTTTCAGCATAAGAGATCTGTAATTAAATGTTTGTCCTGGAACAATTCCAAAGCAGAACAATTAAACATACCAGTCGGTATTGTTTCATGGAACATAGCTGGGTGGAAGGCAAGTGGAAATAATATGAGGGTAAAGTCTTTTCTATCCAACTACTCAATATTAGCACTTCAAGAAACATGGCTCCTTGAAACTGAAAACCTAGTAGTGCCAGGTTTCAAAGCATGGGTAAATCCAGCACAGAAAATAAATGGGAAAGGAAGAGCCATAGGGGGGTTAGCTGTTCTTGTGAAGCAAGATTTAGGTTGGGAGAGTAGTATGGTTGACTCACTTACCTCTGACAAAAATGTGTTGACAGTTAAGATGCAGACTCAAGATCTGATGATTATTCTGGTAAATGTGTATATTCCACCTGTCTCATCCCAGTATTATGCTCCTGATATATGGTTACATTTGGAACTTTTGTTAGAAGATCTTAGAATAAGATTCCCAAATGCGTTGCCTATAATATTGGGTGATTTCAATGCAAGAATTGGAAATGACCTGTCAAAAATTGCGGAGAAATGTGGAATTTTTGATGAAGATACTTTAGATTTAGATTTAAAATATTGGAATTCCCAGGATGAGAAGATAAATTATGCTGGTGTAAACCTGTTTAAGCTGTTATATATGTTTGATATGCAAATATTAGGAAATAACAATAGCAATTCCCCATATCCATATACTTATTTTTCCCAAAGGGCAGGGAGTGTGCTAGATTATGTATGTGTTCCAAGAATAAAGGTTCATTTATTCTCTGGCATAACTGTACACCCTATGTCAGACAGTGATCATCAGCCTATAATAGTGGAAGTAAAAGCTAAATCAGACCAGAGGAAAGTAAGTCCACATGATAAATGGCTAGCTCAAAATTTAACTATACAAGGGGAGAGGAGACTGAAATGGCAAAAAGTGGAAGTAAACAAAATATCAGAATTTCAAAATTCAAGCTACTGCTTAAAATTAAGAAATATAATTCTAACCCCAGATGATAACATAAACACAGCTATGGAAGCATATTATCAAATCTGTGAGAACATAAGACCTTTTTAACAGCAGATTCACATCTAAAGCCACCAGAAGATACAAGGTCCCCATGGTTTGATAGGGAATGCAGATTGCGGAGAAAGGTATTGAGGAGACAGATGAGGAAAACTCAAACAATGTATGATCAGGAGACACATAATAATATGTTAAAACTCAGGCGTGAATATAAACAATTGATTAAATCAAAGAAAAGGCAGTATCAGGAAAATATGTGGGCAGAGCTAGAAGTAGCCGCAACAGGGATAAATGTAACACATTTTTGGCACTTAGTGGCTGATAGAATCAATGAGGCAAAGTCTGTCATGGATATTCCTATCCCAGCTGCCACATGGGAATTATATTATAGAGAACTATTTAAGGAAGTGAAAGATGTAAAGCAGACTGCCAAACTTTTAGAAAATGAAGAGCCAAGTATAATTCCTCAGTGGTCACCTGTAACAATGCTTGAGATTAAAACGCTTATCCAGACACTGAGAACCAATAAAGCCCCAGGAGAGGATTTCCTACCCCCTGAATTATTTAAGAACTATTTAGACTGGTGGGCCCCTATATTGTCTGGATTGTTTACTCATATAAATAAGACAGGCTGTATACCTAGAGGCTGGAAAATGAGTATCATCATCCCACTATTTAAGAAAGGCAATCAATATGATCCCAGTAATTACAGGCCTATTAGCCTAATTGATATTCCAGCAAAAATTTATGCAAGACATCTCTTGAACAAATTAGAGGACTGGGAAACAGAAAATTCCTTCTTTGTTGAGGAACAGTCAGGTTTTAGGAAGGGACGCTCAACCCTAGACAATTGCTTTATATTACAACACCTAATAAATAAATATACCTTTAAGGGGGCAGCTTTTTGCAGCCTTTATTGATCTAAGTGGAGCATTTGATTCGATAAATAGAGGACGCCTCTGGGAAAAATTGGCAATGAGAAATATAGATCCAAGATTATTGCTATTGCTCAAAGCACTGTATACAGAAACCACACTGAAGGTGAGAACAGGTTTAAATTTTGCATTGACAGACTCTGTTCCAACATATAAGGGGGTCCGCCAAGGATGCATCCTATCTCCATTTTTATTTAATTTTTATATAAATGATGTGGTGCCATTTATACACAATCAGAGTTATCATATGCCTAAGATTCTAAACAGAGAAGTAAATATATTATTATATGCTGATGATATGATATTGCTATCAACAACCCAAGTGGGTATGAGAAGACTTTTGAAAAGGTTTAATATCTATTGCCAAGAAAATGATTTATGCATTAATAATGATAAATCCAAAGTGGTGGTATTCGGCAAAAAAAGAAAAACTCATAAGTGGTCTATAAATTCTAAAGACTTACAGCAGGTTAAATGTTACTGCTATCTGGGCATTAACTTTGAGGCATGTGGATCCTGGGCATCGCAAATAAAGAAAAATACATTAAAAGCACGGGCCAGTTTACAATCGGTTAACAAACTCTTAAACTACAGTTACCCAGGCACTTTAATCCCAATTTTAAAAATTTTTAAAGCTAAGATAATTCCTATGTTAATTTATGGTGCTGAAATATGGGGTTTTGCAAACCTTAAGAAAATTGAACAGATTCAAACACAATTTTACAGGGCTATCATGGGAGTTTCACGTTCTACCCCTGCACATGTAATAAGAGCAGAACTTGGTGCAAAAACAATTTCAGGTCTGATTCTTGTAAGAATGGTAAAGTATTGGTGCAGAATAAGTAGCTTAAGTGAAGAAAGATTGTCCAAGATTTGTTTGGAGGAGCAGTGTGTTTCTAGGTATGAAAATTCATGGTTAAATAACCTGTTTAAGCTCTTTCCAAAATTTGGTTTTTCAGCTCAGGCTTTAATTCCTTCACATGAAGATACAATTCATATTTTTAAGCAAAGAGTTTTTGATGTTGAGGCACAGATGGATATATCTGCTGTTGCATCTACAACAACAACAAAATGGTTGGCTAATACAAAACAGCTGCATCATTATGAACAATATTTAACTGTCCCAATGAAAATGCAATATAGGAAAGCATATACTCACTTACGATTTGAACAAATGGATACTATGATGAAATGGGGTAGGTTTCAGGGTATCCCTATAGATAATCGTTTATGTGTTTGTGGAAACCCTGCCCTCGAGGACTTAGCTCATTATGTATTAGACTGTCCCCTATATAGCAATATAAGAGAAAAATATTTACAGCACATTTTAAAGAAAGTGGAAAACAGAAGCATATCAGAGAAACTGAGTTTTTTATTACAAACATCCAATCTAGATATAATAAACAGAGTTGCAATATTTGCTTTTAAAGCCGCTATATGCAGAGCTAAATATTTGGATGGCATAGGTGTAAAGTGCTATAAAGATTTAGAAGTTTGAAGACAGCCTCTTAGAATGCAAATTAAATGTTTTATGTAAAGGTTTTAAAATTGTAAAGTAAATACTTTTTAGGGGATTTTAGTAAATTGGCTTACTAGTAAACAATATTTTATATTATATTTTAAAGCATTAATATTAAAATGTTTATTTTATTGTATAAATACAGATTAATATGGCATGTTAATATGGCTTGTTTGCAATGATCTGACGATTATGCAATAAATAGTTTTAACCTTTAACCAGATTATTAAACAGGCAGTCTGCAATTATTTAACAAACAATGCTGTCATTACAAGAAGTCAACACAGGTTTCTTAAAAACAAGTCATGCCAGACTAATTTGATCTCTTTCTTTGATAGAATTACAGGCCTAGTGGATGAGGGGAATGCTGTGGATATTGTTTATCAGGACTTTAGTAAGGCCTTTGATAAGGTTTCCCATGGTATTCTTGCTAAGAAATTAGTAGAAAGTGGGATAGATAGTGCTACTGTTAGGTGGATTTGTAATTGGTTGACTGATCGCACCCAAAGGGTGACCATAAATGGCCTCTCTTCAGGTTGGAGAGACGTGACCAGTGGGGTGATCCAGGGTTCTGTTCTGGGTCCAGTGCTGTTCAATATCTTTGTTAATGACTTGGAGGAAGGAATAGAGAGTATGCTAATTAAATTTGCAGATGATACCAAATTGGGAGGGGTTGCTAATTCCTTAGAGGATAGGATGAAAATTCAAAAAGACCTTGGCAGATTAGAGTGCTGGGCCAAAGCCAACAGAATGGATTTCAACAGAGGGAAAAGTAGGGTGCTACATCTAGGTAAAAAGAATGAATTGCACAGATATAGGATGGGGGAAACATGGCTGGAGAATAGTACCTGTGAAAGGGATTTGGGAGTCTTAGTGGACCACAAATTGAACATGAGTCAGCAGTGTGATGCAGCGGCCAGGAAAGCCAATGCAATTCTTGGTTGCATCAACAGAACCATAGTGTCTAGATCAAGGGAAGTGATAGTACCACTCTATTCTGCTCTGGTCAGACCCCACCTGGAGTACTGTGTCCAGTTCTGTGCGCCTCAATTTAAAAAGCATGTTGACAACCTCGAGTGGGTGCAGTGGAGGGCGATCAGGATGGTTGAGGGTCTGGAGGAAATGTCTTATGAGGAACAGCTTAGGGAACTGGGAATGTTTAGCCTTTCAAAAAGAAGACTGAGAGGGGATATGATAGCTATATTTAAATATTTGAAAGGATGCCATATTGAAGAGGGAGCAGGTTTGTTTTCCATGGCTTCAGAGACTAGGACTCGGGGCAATGGTTTCAAACTACAGGAAAAGAGATTCTATTTGAACATTAGGAAGAACTTCATGACAATTACAGCTGTTAGGCAGTAGAATATGCTGCCATGGAGGATGGTGGAGTCTCCTTCCTTGGAGGTTTTTAAGCAGAGGCTGGATGGCCATCTGTCGGAAATATTGTGATGGGGTTCCTGCATGACAGGGGGTTGGACTAGATTGCCCTTGAGGTCTCTTCCAACTCTATGATTCTATGATTCTATGATTCTAAGAGATTACCCGGCAACTATGCTTAAAGAGATTATTCTCAGAAAGCAACATGATGGAAGAGATTTATCATCCCAGCTGTTATTTGAACAATGTATGTCTGCAGTACATTTCAGAGCACTTTATTTTGATGATGTATTGCTCAAAAATGGAAATGTCAGGGAGGCACAAGGACTGACAATTTTGTGGAATAACTTGATGCAGAGGCAAAACCGTTGAGTGTCAAAATACAGTGGACCCTTGTATAACAAACAACTTGTCTAACATAAAATCTGTACAACATAAAACATTCCGGAGATAGGGGAAATTTGCTTAACATAATCGCCTATAGGGAGAATCCGTACAACATAAAAATGGGATTACTCAGTTTTCAATGCATTCCTATGGGAATTTGTATAAAGGAAAATTTGTTTAACATAATTTCATTTGGAACAAATTAATTCCTTTATACAAGGTACCACTGTACCATATTTTCCCATCTATAAGACCCCCCCATGAATAATATGACCCCCACTTTTCCAACCCAAAATTACTGTTTCTTAACCATGTGGTTTTCTCCTTGGCCTACTTCCGTGCATAAGACAATCCCCAAATTTTAGTCTAATGGTTTTAGTAAAAAATATAGTCTTATACATGGACAAATAATGTAATCTGAAGTGGTTGGTTCTTTATCTGAGACAGAGTATTTCCCAGAAGCACCCAGATTTTGAAGATCTAATTAAATTTAACAAACAGCACCTCTATTTCATTCACTTCATATGCTTCGCTGCTGGGGAGTGAGGGGGTAATAGTCTAACGGTGCTGGAAAGAAAAGCTAGCTCCTGTTGTTTGATAAGGAAGAATCCATTCAAACAAAAAATTCTGTTGAATTTTTGCCTTGGGTGTTATGCAGGAACAAGAAGAACACCAGGAATTACTTTGTGGTGATAGCTTCCTCTTCAAATGTCTGCCATGCCTATTAGGATGGACAACCTCTAGAGGTCCAGGAGCACACCTGTTCATTCTTGGACAATGGGAAATTACACCTACTCTTGTGAATCCGTCCCCAATGTTTATTGACAAAAAAGTGTTGGTTTTTTTTACTGAAAGGTTCATTGTGACCTCTTTTTTATCAAAACATCTTAATAAAAATATATTGGGCCACTTTCCCCCTCCACATCTGACTGTAGGGCAATCAAAATATGGCAATGTTGCCCCCATACGTCCTATAGGACAGTGTTTTTCAACCTTTTTTGGGCAAAGGCGCACTTGTTTCGTGAAAAAAAACACAAGGCACACCACCATTAGAAAATGTTAAAAAAATTAACTCTGTGCCTATATCAGTCTCTAAAAGGTTCGCCATTGCTGGTGTAGGGAGAAGCAGGACAGAGGGGCCACAGATTGAGGCAGCCCGCTCTCTAGCACCCAGTTCCCACTTACCTGTGTTGTTTTTTTAAAGACATTTTGCCCTGCATGGACTTCTGTGTCCAGTGGAGACCTGAGAAGGGGCACTGACTCTCCAGGAACACAAATAAGACCTAAAAGCCCATCCTGCTCTCCACACTGTGGCCAAGGCAGATGCCTTCAGCGAGTCCAGCGACAGGAGGGGAGGAGGATGAAGGAAGGCAGGAAGGAAAGAAGGCAGAAAGTGTTCTGCTTGTATACCGCCCCATACCACTTCAAGGAGTCTCTGGGCGGTTTACAGTTTTAATTACAGTAGGCAGGCTGCTAGACATACACATATGCAGGCTAGAAATGAGCACGTTTCTATGAAGAGGGGAAAGGGTACGAATGGAAAGAGAGAGGTGGGGGGAAAAGAAAGAAAAGACAGACAGAGAGAAGAGGGCGACCCAAGACAGAAAGAAAGGGGCAAGACTTCAAGGAACCCATCGTGGGGCCCCTCAGAGACGGCTCTTCCCCTCCCGGACCCTAAAGGCCGGCCGGCCGGCTGGCCAGCCGTGCCAGTAGACCCCCCACGCCCGCCTCCTCAGCCCAGGCCTGGCGGAGGCCTCCTCCATCCCCTCCTCCTCGCAGCCCTGCCGCGGTGCTCGTGGGGCAGCCGGGCGCCCCTCCTCCCCTTCCCCTCACCTGGTGGTTTGTTCTGGGCTGGGGCTTCCGGGCCAGCTCGTGTTGGCGGGCGGGCTGTTGGGCGGCTCAGTCCATTGGTAGCTCCCAGGAAAGGGGTGGTGGTGGTCCAGGGTAAAAAAAGGAGGGGGGAGAGGGAAGCGAGCGAGTCGCGGTGGCGGCAGCAGGCACAGGGCAAACACTAAGAGAATGAGTGGGGCCAGGTCCGGCCGGGGAGGAAGTGACGCCAGCACCGCGGGCCTCGGGGGGAGGAGCCAAGCTGACCCTTGGACGCTATTTATAGCGCCTCCCAGCTGTGGGCCGCCCGCCGGCCCCAGGTTGAATTTCTTTAGAATTTTTCAATTTTTCCCACGGCACACCAGGCAACATCTCGCAGCACACTAGTGTGCCACGGAACAGTGGTTGAAAAATGCTGCTATAGGACATAAGATGATTTTGAGACAACCCACCCCCTATATCCAACTGTTCTCGGGGGGGGTGCGTATGTGTGATCCTGGAGGGTACTTGAGTACTAGATACTGCATGTGGCCCACCCTAGGGTATTGGTTTGTGAATTTACACATGAAAGTATGTGACCGACTGTTTCCAGGGTTTTTATTTTACACCTATCATATTTTCCCAAGGCTGGCTGGATAGATTTAGGTATCTGGCTGTGGAACATGAGATTGGGAGTTTGATTCCCCACTGTGCCTCCTGGGGGAAGAGCCAGCTTGTATGGCCAAGGGTAAGCTGTACATTCCTAGGGTGCCCCCAGAAGAAGGGAATCGTAAGCCACTTTTCAGTATGTTTTACCTGGAAACTCTGAAATTGGCTCCCATAAGTCAGAAGTGACTTGAGAACTAGACGGTGATGATGATGATAATGATGATGAAGAAGATATTTCCACACATCTAGGCGCTCGATGACTGCAAAGCATACAGATTAGATCCAGATTCTGGTGTGGACAGATTGGATTAATGGAATGTGACTCACCCACCCCTAGCTGCCCTAGTAACCCCGCCAATTTGGCACCTTCTGTAAGCAGAGTTGTCTTGTTATCAAATAGCTAATAATGACTATATAGGTACCGGTAGTCATTTTTAGAGATGGGCATGAAACGAGCGATTTTTCGTTTTTGTTTCTGTTTTTGTTTCGTTATGCAACGAAAATGAAATGAATTTTTTTAAAAAACAAAATGAAAACAAAAACGAAACGACCAAATTTGCTGTGTTTTTCATTTTCATTGCAGCAGATGCATTGAACTAAAAAGAAGGCTAATGAAACAGCAATTTTTTGTTTTCGTTTTTGTTTTTTCGTTTCATTACCTAACGAAATGAAAATGAATTTTTTTGCAAAAAACATCACAAAAACGAAAATGAACCGAAACGGACCCCTAAATGACCAAACGACAAATGAAACACCATTTTTTTGAGTTGTGCCCATCTCTAGTCATTTTATAAGCTAACAGACTTGCCTTCTCTATTGCCAGGGAGCTGTTCTTCATTGAGCTTGGTCTCGGTTTCACAAAACGGGACACTAATGGGGTTATCCATGGATGATGCTGATCTAATTCAAAGAAAAAAGAATCCAAATCATTGGAAATACATTGTTTTCAGCACAACATCCTGAACAACCCTTGTGGTCAAGAAAAAAAAATTCACCTTTAAAAATATCTGTGCATAATTAGTTTACATTTTTGCTGCCTTGAAGGCATGTTTACATCCATTAGCTACCATTTATATAACATACAGTGGTGTCTCAACTTATGAATTTAATTCATTCTGAATGCATGCTCTTAAGTCGAACTACTCTTAAGTAAATTGAACAAAATAATTTTAAAAATGAAAAAAAAAAAAAATTGTAAGTTTAGCAGACCATATCTAAAATTTGTAAGGTGACAGTTAAAATGCCAATAGTTTTCCGCTCTTAAGTCGAAATGCTCTTAAGTCAAGCTGCTCTTAAGTCAGGGTACCAGTGTAATTATATAAATGCATATAAGATAGAGCTATCTGTAGTCAGTAGTGATGATGACAGCTAAATGGAACCTCCATATCCAGGGTCAATATACGTCTGATTTACAAGAGCAGATAAGAGTGGGTAGGTATCACATCCAAGTCCTCCTTTTTTGAGGCTTGTTAAAGTAATCCATTTTCGTACCACTGAGAAATAAAATACTAGGCCAGATGAAGCTCTGACCCGATTCAGCCAGGCAGTCCTTAGGTTGATGTGGTTATACATGGAGGAGACATTGTTCATATATAGCAGACATCAGAATGGTGGAGTGCTCATTGATGTGCAGGGCCATGCAGAACACTCCAATGTGGTTTTATAGATCCAGGAAATTCTCAAAGGAACTTAGGAAAGATTGGCCAGAATCCTATTGCTTATGTATGATATGTGTAATTTGCCACAGCTAACTTTGGGTAATTGACCAAATGCTGGCTCAGCTGGGTAGATGACCAGGCACTGTGTCAAGTTACACAAACACTAATAGGATCCTGGCCATTACCCGAAGACAATCACACTCAAATCGAGTGTAACTTTGATGGTATCCAAAATCCAAAAAAGGACCTAATTCATTTGGTTGTGCACTTTTTACATGTTTGGGAAGGGTTATCTTTCATCTTGGAAAGGTTTTCTTTAAAAACTACCACTCATCGGCTGCACCTTGTCAGAATGGTTGACTGCCCGAGGTCGTGGGGACAAGTTGGCCAAGCTCCTGCTGGAAGTGGAGCACCACCAGAGAAGAAGGACTCCTGTAGTCCACAAAGACCAGTGAATGGGCCGGCCAGCTCAGGTGGGCGAGGGGAGGCACAACAGAGCACCTGTGGAACCACACTGACAGCTTTGTATGAAGCACTTGATGGTGCTTCCCACCTATCTTTAGCTACTGATCATGGCTGGCTTGAGAAGATTCTCTGAGCTACTGGCCAAAAAGTCAAAATGGGTGGGTTTATTGCTACCTTCTTTTTGCAAGAAGATCAGGGAGAGGATTGCCCAACCAGCAGTCTCTGCCTTAAGGGGAGCAAGTTGATCTGTGGTCAACGAGTCAATACTGACTTCACACATTCTTTTACTCTGGTGTTGTGCATGGTGGAGATGATCAGGACTATTTTTCAGGACATTCTCACAGTGTTCCTTGAAACATTCTGGGGGCCATATTTCCTTTTTCTCTGAAAGGAACAAAAATCTTACCCAAGTGAACCCAGAAAACTCCCAGAAGGCTTGGGCATGCATGCCTTCCAGCTAGTATTTGAATAACACATTGTCTGTTTCTGCTTGGTTCCCCAACTTGTCTCCCATGATATAAGAAAGAATTCATAACCCATAGCAGTTATGCTTAGCAATTCTAAGACGGGAAGTGGAGGACATTTAGGGTAACCTCTTTGCTGCCCTCCACCAAGTGCTTCAACAACTTTAATAAGATAATGTGGGATGATCACCCCAGCTAGTGCTAGTCAAACAGCTACCTGCCATTATTTCTGCAACAAAACTAACAGTGAGTTTTCCCATCACCCCTGGACTGGAACAGTTTACACGTTGTTAATTCTGAAGAAAAGAGGCAACTTTTCTTCCCTATCACAGGACCTTGGCTGATAAATGGGAACTATTTAGCAAGCGAGGTGTTCCTTGCGCTAGCTGGGAAAGAAATAATGAAGTAGCAGTCAGATGGCTGAATTAATGATACCTAAAATTAGCTTAATTAATTAGTTTAGTTACTCTAGAGTAATTAAGTCCACAGATTAATTAAAGCCCATAAAGGAAGACTAACCCTGTCATATGCTGTGCTTTTAAGGACTGGCATTACTGGATCAAGCACTTAGATATGGCAGAAAACTCAGAAGTTTTCCAATCTTGCCCTGTCAAGACAACTCACCACACCAGTGAGATTTCTTGGCATCCTGTTAAAGCAAACCCCACAGTCTCATTTTTCCAATTTATTTCTTGTTTGTTCATTTGCTTTTTCATGACTGTCCAATTCTGTACAGTTCCAATGCCCTTTCTGAGGGTGTTTGGGGAGAAAAGAGGCCATTTTGTCCAGCAATATACAGATTTGTGTCCCTTTCAAATAATAATAATAATAATAATAATAATAATAATAATAATAATAATAATAATAATAATAATAAAAACATGTAAGAAGTCTTGCAACATTTCTTAGAGGGAGGGAACCCTCACAAGGAAGAGATCTTGCTATGAGGAGAAAAGAGGGCTGCCCACCATCACCATCCTGATTCCTCTGAAACAACTTAAGGCTAGAAGAATACTCCTTTAATGTGATGAATGTTTATTGTTTGTAAATGATATGTTTAAATCCAAAGGCAGACAATGCTCAAGTGATGTCAATGACAAGGGAATGTAGAAATATCAGTGATCTGGGTGCTTGTTTTTTTCTTTCAAAACCTTCACATTTGCTGGAAATAAATCTACAGTATTTTAATCTGGTATATCTAAAAAGAGTTTGGCTTAAATGAAGCAGCTTTGAAAAATAACCAATGTCAAACTGGAAAATTCTTCTGTGCAAAGGTGAGGAGAAATTATATTACCTGTTAAAACCTTGCAATGCTGTTGAGTAAAAGTTCAGTTTTCTTGTTTCCTCAAGGGCTGTCTGCAAACAATGCCGTAGTGCTTCAGGAACAGCAGTGCTGTTACAAGCTATTTCATGTGCCTTCTTTAGGTTCTCAACTAAGGTCCCGATAGATGCTTCTAAAATAAAAAAAATCAAATGCTATGGGGTTACTCATGAAACAGGTGCAGAAGCAGAAGCCGATTCTATACTTTTGTGCTTCTGGATCCACAATTTGTAAGCATGTTGCCAGCAGGAAGAAGTTGCCAATATTGCCAAACTATAACTAGAAAAGGGCATCTTAAATGTTGACAACACTTATGTCAGCAGTCAAGATGGTCTACAGCAGCCATCCACAACCTTTTTGGGCCACAAACATACATATGATATGGAAAAAAATAAAGGCTGAATCACGAATGTATGTCACATAATGTATCTATAAGCTGGTGTGTGAAGAATTGCTTAAAATGTGTGCTCCCCTTCAAATGTGCCAGGTCCCCCCCCCCAGAGGCATATGGATCCCCTTCAGGACAGAGGATCCCCTTCCGTGCTCACTGCCATTTCTTTAAGAAACTTTAATTATGTAGTTACTCCAAGCTGTAAATTCCCAGAGAAAAACAGCCCTGAGAATTGCTTTGTGTTTCAGTGACAAGTGGTTAAGTGATGAAAAAAAGAGTAGGAGTCAGGGATTTTCCCATGCCATAGCTGGCGCGAAACAGACTGCCCCCACGCATGGCCCAGCTATAAGGCAGGGCCAAGGCCCTGCCCCATCACCCCCCATCACAATGCTTGCCAGTCTCGCATTGGTTCACCAGGTTGGTGGTGGTAATATAGCCCCGTAGCTGGATGCGCCTGCACAGGAGCGTCCCGAATATCCTCTAGAGTCTAGACCAGTGATGGCGAACCTATGGCACAGGTGCCAAAAGGGGCACTCGGAGCCCTTTCTGTGGGCACTCAACATTGCTCCTTCATAGCCACCTGTATACAGGTTAAATTACTGTATTGGCACTTTGCAAAAAAATTAGTGGGTTTTGAATTGCAGTTTGGGCAGTCGGTCTCTAAAAGGTTCGCCATCACTGGTCTAGACCATTTATTTTGACTGTTGAGATAGGTGTTGTCAACATTCAGGCTTTGACAAACTCGGAAGAGATTGAATGGCTCTAATATTGAGGCAAGATTTAGCACAGCTTGGGACTATAATGCAACATCTGACCAAATAATATTAATCAGATTCCATGGAAAGCAGAGAATGAAACCAAGCCAAATGTATTTGGAAAATTCTGTCTAGGAGACATAAATGAAGTAGAAGAATGACTCGTATGTGTATCTATGTATTGCAAACACTTGCTTCAAGCAACCAAACAGACTCAAACACTTGCTTCAAGCAACCAAACAGACTAGGGATGGGCACAAAATATTTCATTTTGTTTCATTCCCCCGTGATTTGTTTTGTTAGAAAGGATTTTTTAAAAAAAAAAATCATACAAAATAAAACAGTAATGAACTCATTTGTCACTCTATAAAATGGGTCCCCTGGTCCCAGAAGCACCAAATTTGGTGTGAACCTTCCTTGGACTCTCCCCTTTAAGCCCTCCAAATTTGGAGAGATTTGGGGTTCAGGGGGGTGAGTTATTCAAATTCAAAGGAGATGCCTCCAGAAAAAAACATTTAGAACTAAAATGTTATGTGCTTGAAAATAGTGATCCCAGGCAGCTAGCAGCATGGAAATTACAGTGGAGCTTCCTCAAGCTCTCCTCTTAAAGGACCCCCAATTGAGAGAGGTTTGGGGTACAGGGAATTGAGTTATTGAGCTCCAAATGTGCTGTGAGGGAACTTAATTGAAGGAGTGTGGATCGGCACACGGAGGGGAAGCTGTCAATTAACCCTTAAATTGGTAAAGTGCGCCAGACAAACTCCTTCCTTCCATTAAGTATAAGCACCCCCACCTCCTTTGGAGCTTAATATCTCTGCCCCCAGGAACCCTAACAGTTTGCCGAAAAGCATATCAGAGGTGACAGGCTCAGAAAGGCCCTCGAAGGCCAAAAAAGTGCTTTCCAGCAATCCAGAGGTTACTTCCAGTTTTCCAAAATTCACTTCCGGTTTGCAGAGAAGCACTGTTGGGGCCTCCAGTGGGCCTGGGAAGGCTGTTGGAGGCTCATTTGGGGCAGTGCCAGGCCTGGGGTAAGTACAGGAGGCCTGAAACAGGTCTTTCCAGCTGACCCCGGGGGGCTTTTCCCATATACAGTTGTATCTTGTATAAAGAAATTAATTCATTCCAAATGAAGTTATGTTAAGCACATTTTCCTTTATACAAATTTCCCATAGGAATGCATTGAAAACAGAGTAATCCCTAATCGCGACCATTTTTATGTTGTAAGGATTTGCTCCATAGATAATTCTGTTAAGCAAATTTCCCCTATCTCCGGAATGTTTTATGTTGTACAGATTTTATGTTATACAAACCGTTTGTTATACGAGGGTCCACTGTACTGCAGTCTCGCAATATACTGGGACCACAGTGTATGAACAGTGAAAGGGTGGGGAGTTACTGTATTTTTTAAAATATTCAATGGAAAATTACTGATCTCAGGCATGAGAATGGCAGGTTTCTCTTCCCCAAGCAATTTTAGGGGATCCCTTGAAGTTTGGAAAAGTTAGGATTTCTGGTGCAGAGTTATTAAGCTCCAAATGAGGTGGGGTGGTGCTTGTGCTTAATGAAAGGAAGTAGTGTGTCGGTGCACTTTACCAATTTAAGGGTTAATTGATAGCTTCCCCTCTGCGCACCCATCCAAACTCCTTCAATTAAGTCCCCCCACAGCCTATTTGGAACTCAAGTTCCCTGTATCCCAAACCTATCCAAATTTGGGGTACTTCAAGGGGAGAGCTCAAGGAAGCTCCACTGTAATTTTCACACTGCTAACTGCCTGAGATCACTATTTTCAAGCACATAACATTGCAATTCTAAATGTTTTTTCTGGGGGTACGCCCCTTTGAAGTTGAATGACTTTTTCCCCTAAACCCCAAATCTCTCCAAATTTGGAGGGCTTATAAGGGAGAGTCCAAGGAAGGTTCACACCAAATTTGGTACCTCTAGGACCCATGGGAGCCATTTTGCGGAGAAACGAATCAGGTCATTATAACCTAAACCACCAGTTTGTTCTTGTTACTAACGAAACACTGCTTCCCCATTTTGTTTGGTTTTGTTTCATTTCATTTCATTATGTAACAAACCAACAAATCAGTGTTTCATTTTTTTGTTTGGTGCACATCCCTAAAACAGACAGCTGTACATGTGGACAATATATAAATCAAATAGGCTTTAGAAGCAGAAGATGGACAAGCCATATTCTCTCTGCCAAATGAAGACCAGGAGTACATGGTGGAACTGATCATGAATGGTAAATCTGAAAAAGAATAGTAAAAGAATTGTAGTGCCAAACTATAGTTTAAACATTCCTGATGCATTTAAAAGCTATATAAGGAACATATTTATATTACTAATGTGAAATGACCATGAACCAGAACTGTGGATTGAAACCGGAGATATTATCAGAGAATGCAACAGACTCAATTCCTATAGCATTTAAAGGAAAAGAAAGAAAAAAAATATGCTAGATCAATAATGGAAGAAACATTTGAAATTGTTAAGGGCAGTTGAGAAGCAAAAGAAAAAAGTGACAAAAGCAGGGCTAGAAACCTACACTAAAATGGGGGTTGGGGGCAATTATCTTCCAGGAGAGCCAAGAAATCAAAGGGAAGTTAATCCTAAATTAAGAATGCAGAATGACCAACTGGGAAGTTCACTATCTGACCAGGAGAAAATAAAGAGAATGTGAAACATTGCATTGCAGAGCTATTCAGAAGATATGAAAGGACAACAGACTTCTTTAAACAGAAATACTATAATGAAGAATCTGCAGGTCTAATACTGAAATGAAAGCTTCTCTGAAAGCAGCAGGAAGAAATAAATCATGAGTAAGATGAGATACAAATAATATTATTTCAAGCTACAGAGATATAATCTGTCCAAATCCTAACAAGAATATATCAAGATATATGGAAAACAAAACAACGGCCAACATACTGGCAATATTCAATCCATATTCCAATCCCCAAGAAAGGAGATACCAAGGAGTAAAATAACTATAGGACCATTAATTTAAATTCTCATGCAAGCAAAGAGATACTCAAGATCTTACAACAAGTGCTTTTACTTTATATGGAGCAAGAAATGCTTGATGTTCAACTGGAATTCTGAAAAGAAAGAGGCACTTGAAAGCAAATTGCAGATATCTGCAAAATACAGTACTGGAGTGCACCAAAGAATTTCAGAAGACTGAAGGAACTGAAACAGTTTGAGATTTTATATTCCTTGGTTCAGTCATCCATCCTTATGGAGACTGCAGCCAAGAAATCAGGAGAATACTGAGACAATGAAGGACAGCAATGAAGGAATGAGAAAAGACCATCCACACTTTTGTATTTCTGATTACCATGTGTGTGTGTGAAAACTGGAAGTAGAGAAAGCTGACAGGGGCAAAACTGATCCATTTCAAATGTAATGCTGGAGGAGAGTTTTGTGGATACTTAAGACTGCCCGAAAGACAAACAAGTGGGTCCTAGATCAGATCCAGTGATCTCCGCTGCGGGTGCATGACAGCTGGCCCGGCTGTCATCCACTCGCAGCGGAGGGCGGTTGGGAGAGAGCTGCGATTCCACCTCAAGCACACAAAGATCTCTTTCTTGAGCCATCACAAATAGCTCAGAACCATGAGTTGATAGATAAAGTTTTGATTTTTTTTGCCCCAATATGCATACATTTTCCTACATTGAAATGTATTTGCCATTTCACAGCCCATTCCCCCAGTTTGGAGAGATCCTTCTGGAGCTCTTCACAATCTTCTCTGGTTTTTACCACACGGAAAAGTTTTGTGTCATCTGGAAACCTCACTGTTCATCCCTGTCTCCAGGTCATTTATGAACAGATTGAAAAGCACTGGTCCCAGGACAGAGCCCTGGGGCACACCACTTTTCACTTCTCTCCATTGTGAATATTTCCCATTGACAGCTACTCTTTGTTTCCTGGATCTCAACCAGTTCTCAATCCATAAGAGGACCTGCCCTCTTATCCCCTGACTGTGCAATTTCCTCAGCAGCCTTTGGTGAGTATAGACAGATAGTCAGACAGACAGACACAGAGCGGGGGGGGGGGAGAGAAATTGAAATCACAATCCTATCCATATTACATAAGATTTGAAAAATAAACTGCAGTGAATTGCAGCTAATTGATTTAGTGAATGCCTCCAATGTCAGGATGTATTTGAATCAGTTTAGGTAAACTTGTTTCAAACATGAAATATCAGTTTTAGAAAATGGTCTTGAAATGGTATAAAACAGGTGTTTCTCGGTATATCCAAATTTTTAAGCTGTATAATCTAGACAATAGAAGTTAGCACTACAACTTTACAGGAAGACTACTAGCAGATGCATTAAGTGACAGAAAAGAGATGTTTTTAAAAGGTAAGTTTGAGCATTAATTCTCCACATACTGAAAATGGCATAACAAGCTTTGCCGTGATTATGCACAAAGAGATGGATGCTGCTGAATATTTTTTTTCATCTGCATGTTTAACATCAGGTAAAGAGGGTGTCAGAAAAAGATGAAGTGAAGATTTTGTGGAATTTCTGGATCCAAATGACAGACACTTTAAACATAACACACTACTAGTAACAGAATGAAGAAATGTCTGGATCACTGACATTGTAATTCCAAGTGATGCCAAAGCTAGAGCTAAAGAATTGGAAAAACTAACAAAATACAGAAATCTAGCAATGGAAACATCTCACTTGTAGATGATACATACTTCAGTAGTCCCCATAGTCTCGGGGCTTTGGGACCAATGTCAAGAAATTTCACACAATATTAGAAGCAGTGGCAGCTCTCAGAACTAATAGCCCCTGAGCTACAAACAAACAAACAAACATGGAAATATTAGGAATAGCACACCTACTGCACCAATATTTAACTAATACTTGAGGTTTTGGTTAAAACTTGTTATATAATACCAGTCAATGTTTATTTTACCGTGCCAGGTATTTTTAATAATAATAATAATAATAATAATAATAATAATAATAATAATAATAATAATAATAATAATAATAATAATAATAATAATAATAATAATAATAATAATAATAGTGTGCCTTCAAGTCAATTCTGACATGGCATCCATTTTCAGGATTTTCCAGGTAGAGAGCATACATTTAGAATTTACTCTCACCATTCTGTTCACAACACTCTTGAGTATTGCCTCACTGGAGGCACAGTAGACAATCAAGCTCCCAACCTCTGACTCTACAGCTTTAACCACTGAGCTAGTTAAAGAAAACCACAAGTATCTTTCTATCAGAAAGAAGTCAGCTTCTTTCCCAATTTCTCCTGGGATGCAGCAAAGACCTCCAAACTCCTAGTCCTTCTCACATCTGTCTACCTGGGTGGATTTTCAAGATATCATTCACAACTAATGATCCTGCTGAATATTACAGTTGACCACTGATTGGTCCACACATGACTAGATTTCTTGGGAAATGATCTTCTTTGGATTAAAGTGCCCAAAATCCACTACCACTTCCTGAGGCTAAAGCTATGATTCAAAAAAGGTAACTAAAACATGGAAAGAACCCTCTGGGCTATAGATTAGTTGACAGATTAGGTAAAGAGCAGGGAGAATAACTCTGACACTGAGAGACAGAAATCAAAAAATCCTCACAGAACTGTATAAACACATGAGAAATTCCACAAAAGAAACACAGCTTAGCTCCTTATTTAAAAAGAAACGAGAGGGCCAGTTAGGGTATAGGTTTACCTGCAAAGTGTGGCATTGTGACTCAGTTCACCCAGGTTTCAGGAGATTCTGCTGCTTCTTGATACGTGTACAAGGCCACACACACACACACACAGAGAGAGAGAGAGAGAGAGAGAGAGAGAGAGCTGGGAGGGTGCATCATTCTCCACGTGTGGGGCAGGGACGCTCCTTTTGGCACGTGGACTGTACTAGTCATCACCCCAGGGCCTTGTTACAGAACACCTTGGTTGGGTTCCAACACCAGCTGTGCAGTGTCTGGAGGACCTTCTTTGTGCAGTAGCTGTGGAGTGGAAGAAGTTCTGACAGCATGAGGCAGCAGCGGTGGCACCTGCTTGCATTGGGTTTATGTAAGCTGGTGGTTGGTGTCTGGGTCAGCCTGCGTTGCGGGGTGGGGACATTTTGCTGTTGAATAACAGGTTTTCCTTGCCTGGAGTATTTACTAGCAAACATCCTAAATGTAAAAGGGCAATAATGAGGAAACAGGGTCTCATTTGTACTTATAATCTGTTGGCATGGAAAAAAGAGGTGCAGATAAATTAAAGATAATTCTGGAAAGTCCCTTAACTAACGAGCACTGGAAACTTCCATGTTTAGATGGACAAACAATAAAGACCGTCATGTAACCAGCCTCTAAGATGCCCTGTGGCAGCAGACCAGGTGGCACAGGCAGGAAGACAAAGCTTTCTTCTAGCTCAGCTTTGTCAGTTGTTTTTAATTATTTTTTCTACATGGCTTTTGGAAATGCTGGGAATTCTTTGAAAAAATATAGAAATAGCTCTGCATATAAGCAAAAACGGGTGCCCCCTAATGGGGGGCAATGCTGTGGAAGTTCCAACAAGGACAGATGAAGAGAAGGCTGAGACAAAAAGAAGGCTGAGGGGGGATATGATAGCTATGTTTAAATATTTGAAAGGATGTCATATTGAAGAGGGAACAGGTTTGTTTTCCATGGCTTCAGAGATTAGGACCTGGGGCAATGGTTTCAAACTACAGGAAAAGAGATTCCAATTGATCATTAGGAAGAACTTTGTGACAGTTAGAGTTGTTAGGCAGTGGAATATGCTGCTACAAAGGGTTGTGGAGTCTCCTTCTTTGGAGGTTTTTAAGCAGAGGCTGGATGGCCATCTGTTGGAAGTATCGTGATGGGGTTCCTTCATGGCAGGGGGTTGGACTAGATGGCCCTTGAGGTCTCTTCCAACTCTATGATTTTATGATTCCATGAAGTTGTCTTTAACTGATTGGAAAAGCAGCAATGGCATGAGTTTTCCTTTTCTTTTGGGTTTGAAAAATCTGCTGTGGATCATATTGTTATCTGACTCCATTTATGAGTTGTTGAAAATACGTCATTTTGGAGAAATGGTAGGGTAAGTATAGTTTTATGTATTTATTTGTGACGCTTAGTCTTACGACTGAATACATTCACAACAACCCTGTTAGGTAGGGTAGGATAAGCTGTGAAAGAGTAGCTCGATTTCCTGTGGTTGAACCCAGGTTTTCTCGTTCATCGTCTCACAACAATGATTAATAACATGTGGCACTAAAGAGGCATAACATTTCAAACACTCCTGCTTAACAGTGGCTGAGCAGAAAAGGGAAAAGAAGACCAGTAAAACATCATTAAGTGTCCCATGATTCCTCCTCCAAAAGGGAGCCTAGCCCTGCCATTGGGCAGAGTGACAGAAACGCCTCAACCCTTTCCAGTTCCTTTTGATGTCCTGCCTATTCTTCTGTGTTGGAGGACACATTGGCCATCAGACACCTAAACAAGGTGATTGCCTTGGGTGAGGTGGAGTGTGTTGGCCTGTCTCCTGAAGGGTATAGACCAGGCAAGTCCAATGTCAGGCCCAGGGGCCAAATGCAGCCCGTTTTCAAATTTCAAGTGGCCTGTAGCCTCTTCTCCCCACCGGCTCAGCCTGCCACACATCCCCACCAACTGGCCCCTCCCCATATCAGATGGCAATTTCAGTTTTATGGTTTGCCTGCGCTCCCTACCTCTGTCTGTCCCCCTAGCCACCTGCCCAGCCTACTTGTCCCCAGCTCCGTTGCTGCAGCATCCTCCCTGCATCCTTTCATGTCCTAGAGGCTTGTCCAAAGTCCGGCCCGGGGGCCAAATGCAGCTGAATGGTCGGCCCCCGAACATTTTCATCACACCAAATCTGGCCCTTCTGGTAAAAAGTTTGGACAGCTCTGGTATAGACACATCCTTAAGAATGTCATACCTTCTTTTCAAGGGCTGTTTGTTTGTTTGTTTGTTTGTTACATTTACATACCACCCATCTGGCTTAAAAGGAACAATCCTACTTTTATTAAAAGGGTCACCGGTATAAAATGATGGAGAGGGCATATGTTGCTTCTGTCTCCTTTCTAAGCATATGGAATATTTATATAATAGATTTATAGATTAGCAGGGCAGGGGGGATAGAATATTGCTATAAAAATCATTGCACACATTTCCTGCTTCCGTGGGGCCAAAACTCATCATCTCGAATATCATCAGAGTTACATAAATCTTGAATATTCATTATCTTGAATACCTTCAAGGATTATATAAAGGCATGTTATAATCAAAAAGTTCAGGGAGTTCATACAAATAAATCCTCTGCATTCTCCTTTTATGTGCAGAGAATGATTCAGTTTTGATGACTGCTGTTGCTTTGCAGGGCATCGTATAGGAAGCTAATTTACGCCTTCTAGATTGTGGTTTTTCATTATTATAAAACTAAGCAGTTACACAACTTTGGAAGATGCTCTTTCCACCGTTTGTGTATCTGCACACGTGAGCTTACATATCAGGGTAATTTGACCACCCATCTCCAGTGCATATAGCTTAGATAATGCTAGTTTTATAATTCCTTCCCTCCACCCACCCATCTTTTTATCCATTTGGGAGAACACCTCCCGTTCTAAACTATGGCTGAAGTGGAGCCTTTATAAGCACAAAGGAGATCCTGGTTAAGCAGATGCTTCTTGGTACAGAAGGGGTAACATGCCGGCATCTGAAGAGATCCTCTTAGCTGATGCCAATTCCACTGCAATTATGCCCAAGGTTTCCAGGCAGACAGACTTCCAGCTTGTGCGGGTCAAAAGCACATGGTGTCGAATCAAGAAAGGTGAACTCATTTGTGATCCTGAGGACGCGATCACTGTCTCACAGGCTAAAATGTAAGTAGAGGAGAAGGGTAGCAAAAGAGGCACCATCTCTCCCTTTGCCTGCCTGCCAGGGTTAGTTAATAGTAGCTGGGATGTGGCTAAGTATAAGGTATTAGATTTAGGTTATTAGTTCTAATCCACTGTATAGACAGGTGTCATTGCTAATTAGGTGGCTCTTTTTAACATGAAATTTTAATGTCAAATGAAATGCAGGCCAAAAAGAAAGAAAGAAAGAAAGAAAGAAAGAGAGAGAGAGAGAGAGAGAGAGAGAGAGAGAAAGACTTTAACATAAAAGAAAACTGGAATGCTATGATGATATACTTTTAATTAGATTCCTTGCTGTTTGGGCTCATTGATGATGATGATGATGATGATGATGATGATGATGATGATGATGATGATGATGATCAAGTCAATCTGACTTATGGTGAACACTTTTCTGGGTTTTCCAGGTAGAGAATACTCCAAAGTGGTTCACCATTCACTTCTTCTTGGGGACACCTTGCCAAAGACCACACACTCTGGCTCTTACAGAATGCACAGTGAGGAACTGAACACCCTTCCTCTGGCTCAGCCACCCAAACACCTGCATCACTGACATCTCTAGCCTAAATTGAGAAATGCACTTACCGAAAGACAATCCATGCTGTGTAGAGAGTATGTCGTTTTCACTTTCTTCTCCATTCAAAAGTTTTAAACCCCAAGTTCTGCATATAAGAAGTATGCAACTTTTGGTAGATTGTCCTATAATGATTGAAAAAAAAAGGGAGGGAAATTCTTTCACATGCAGCAAATCCAGTGGTGGTGGCTCCTCTGAGCATTCAGAGAACCATCTAGGATCTGCCAGCCACATAGCAGCTAAAGATGAGGAACCTTTCAGTGACGGGGTGTTGGAGAGGCAGCCCTAATTCATCACCACTACTAATGTGTGGAGGAATGCACAATTCAAACATGGGCTGGTAACAGATAAGCCCTAGGTGGAGGCATTTGTCAGCATTCTTTTCTCCTCTGTTTGAATAAACACCCCCCATCAAGATATTTTGATTTTGAATACAAAGTAATTTGAGAATTTTGGTACCCGTACCATTCCATTTATGATGCCCCCATGTATAAATTGACCTCCACTTTTCCAACCCCAAATTAAAGTTTTGCAACCCTGCAGTTCTTTCCTCAGCTTACTTCCATGTATAAGATGACTGTCAATTTTTAGTGTAATGATTTTAGACAAAAATATACACAGAATACTGTAAATTCTATTTTTATACACAGAAATTCTATGTTTAGAAAACATCAAATTGAAATTATAATCTCACCCATCTCTATTGGCAATGTTACATGTCTCTGTTTTTGCAGTGTTATCAGAAAACACTGATAGAAAGGATACTCCATCTTTGCTGAAATCCTGTTGTGTGGTTATAAAGATGCATAACGTTTAGAAGCCAATTGCCATAAGTTAAGAAATCTCAGTAGGTGGCGTGGCATGCAACAGATAATATCTGTGAAGATTTCTTAATTCAATGGCAACTTGACTCAACACGTTGCTTCATTGGTGTAACTGTACAACAGGATTTCATTCCATGATTGGTGTAGCATCAAGCCCTGTCATTCGTATTGATTCCAAAGACATCATCTAGATCGGAACCAAGGACAGGGTGGGAATCTCCCACCCTGCTTTCCAACATTGCACTCGGGCTTGGTTTGGTGTTGTCGTTGTGTCTTGTTTTCAAAAGTGTCCAATGGTTTTTTGAAAACCTTTCTAATTTTTTGTACTTTCACCCTTGCGGAGTTTGCGAAACTGAACCAGGAAAAAGAGGATGGCTGTGAATGCAATCTGGATGAGGGCCTACATACATTAAAGACCATCCACACATGCCATAGTTAATATAAAGTGAAGTTTGAGCCTTCTGCATCCAAACAACAGTCAAGATTAAGTACAGGAGGGTGCATACTTTTCCCTTCAGGGCTAATGAGTGGGTTCTTGAGCATTGATGGTAGATGCCATGGATTTCTTTCAAGTAAGTCCTAGGAAATTCTGAGCTCTAAGCTTCTTTGACTTTTTGAACCAGGTGCCTTTAGCACCCTCTATAAAGGCATCCTTAAGCGATGACAATGCACTTTTGTATGGCACCTAGCTAAATGTCTAGAGCAGGGGTCCTCAACCTAAGGCCCCGGGGCCGGAAGCGGCCCCCCAAGGTCCTGAATCCAGCCCCTGGGACCAATTGCAACCCCCCACCTACCCCCTGTTTTGTGAGCAAGCCAGCCTCCGCAGCTGCTTTTGGACTGTGGTCCGGCCCCCAGTGGTGTCTGGATGGTGGTGGACCGGCCCGCTGATTGAAAACTTGCTCTAGAGCATTTGCAAAACAACGGGTTGCAAAAAAAGATGAAAGGCCTTCATTTACAGATAGAGTCTGAAATAAGTTAAGAGATACTGAAGGGGGGAACCCAATGAATTTAGAGAATTGTATGCAATTTGCTGCCTTTGAAGGGTTTCCCATTTGTAGGGCTATGCTTGGTTGTGGCTCAGACTCAAGCAACAACCCTTATTCTTTACTGCAATGTCATGGTGCCACCATTTTTGTATCTCTGTATTAGTCCCACTCCCTTGCATGGCAGACTAAATAGGAGGTGGGAACTTGGACACATATCTAAAGCCCACCCCAAATGTCCACCCTAAATGCCCATCCAGCAGTGCCTCAGGCCTTCATTCATGAGAAGAGGGTTTTATGACTACATTTGGGCAACTATGATTAGGCTGTCTTCTTCTTCAAGTGCCATGTTCTCATAGAACATTGATGATCACTAGCCTGTACTGGTCTCTATCTAAGACTATTCTAAACAGGGCAGCTGTGCTCACTACAGACCATTTGCTGAAGCTCATAAGCCAGGATGTTCTTCTATACCCTGAGCCACACTTCCCATGTATTTTTCTTTGAAGCACTTTTGGGGCCTCCGACAAGCCTGGGAAGGGCACCGGAGGCCTGTTTGGGAAAGCACTAGGTCTGGGGTAAGTATATGAGGCCTGAAACAGGTTCATCCAGCTTAACACAGGGGGCTTGCCTTTCATATACTGTGGTCTTGCGATATACCAGTGCCACAGTATATGAACTGTGAAAGTGTGGGGGACACTGTTCAATGCATTTCACATGAAGGATCCCAGTTATCTTTGACAAAGCATCTCAAGTATTTATAAGATGATACTCACTCAATTATATCACTGCCAATCTTGAGAAGGTTCTGTGAACCATTTTGTTTTTTACTGATAACCATCCATTTTCTGCTTTTCACATTAAGTCACAATCCCATGGCACTGCTTTCTGCATCAACAGAATCCAATAATGCTTGCAAATCTTCCAGACGTGTTGCAAGCAGGACTGTGTCATCAGTGTATCTTATGTTATTAACAAGAACTAAATTCATTTTCACACCTTGGTTCTTTCCTTCAAGAACATCCTGGAAAATTCTTTTTGAATAGATATTAAAAGGTAGAGGTGAGAGAATACAACCTTGACAAAAACCTGTCATAATTGACACCTCTTCTGATATTTGACCATCTATCCAGAAACCAGCACACTGATTCCAATACAAATTCCCAATCAATTTGATGTCATGATTGTCCAAGCCCAGTTCTTTAAGAATATTCATGTTTAACTGAGTCAAATGCTTTTTCATAATCAATGAAGCAAACAGAAGCATCAACATTGACATCGAGATATCGCTGAACTAGTATTTGAAGACTAAATAATGCCTCCCGAGTTCCAAATCCATTCCTGAATCCAAATTGGGTATCTCCAATGCTCTTTTCACATTTCCAATATATTCTTATATGCAGGATGTGACTCATCAAACTTATTGTATTCTTTACAACTTTTTGCATTAGGTTTCTTTGGAAGATATATAAAAGTGGATTTGAGCCAGTCCTGTGAGATGGTTATGCTTCTGTAGATGCTGTTGTATAAATCGACCAGTTCCTTTAGCAATTTTAAAACTTCCATATATCCAGTACCCCCACCTATTGCAGGGGTTAGGGAGCCACCTGAGCCGCGATGACTGAAAATCCACAATATGTGGATGCAGGTCGGGGCAGCAGCGCACCACCACTGCTTCACGGGCTGCTGGAAGACTTTTTAAATAGCCTTCCAGCAGCCTGTGCAAGGGCAGTGGATGATCTGACCCCACCACACTTACTGCAGGGCCATTCCTCCCCAGCCAGCGCCAATCAGCTGCTTGGCACTGGCTTGGGGCCAGCACTCCCCCACAATCTCCATTGAAATGCATTGGCTCAATGTATTTCAATGGAGAAATTTCCCCCATTGGAAAAATGCATTGGCTCAATGCATTTCAATGGAGAATTTTTTCCAATTGGAATCCATTGGCTCAATGCATTCCAATGGGGAAAAAATTCTGCCAATGCATTTCAATGGAGATGGCCTGGGACTAGAAGGGGCCCGCCGCTTGTCCAGAGCCCCCATGGGGGGAGGGGGAAGCAGTGCGCCCCTTTTAAAATCCCTTCCAGTCATGGAGGCAGACTTGCCTCCATGACTGCAAAAGATTTTAAAAGAGGCACACTGCTTCTCTGGAGCCCCCATGGGTGGGGGAAAGCGGCGCACCCCTTTCAAAATCCCTTCTGCCTCCAATTTCTTGGAGCAGCCTGGGCGAGCGATGGAGGGGGATCGGGTCCGCTGCTGCTGCTCGCTGGGGCTGTGCCAAGGTTTCTTGGAACAACGCTGGCGAGCAACGGAGGAGGATTAGGTCTGTCTTGGGGAAGGGAAAAAAGTTTTAAAAACCCAGGCTTTTAAAACCTTTTTCTCCCTTCTCCACACCCTGGGCTCCAGCTCATTGGGGCTGGGGTGGGGAAATAAAAAAAAATCTCCTCCACCCCAAGGCTGCAGTAGATTTACAGCGAATTGGCAAGGGGTTACTGTATTTTATCAGGGCCTGGGAGTTTGCCATGCTTCAATAGTTTAATGCCATGTTCTACCTCTTCCCTCATGATATCTACTCCATCATCTAACATGACACCATGGTCAATACTTTTGTTATCCTTAAAGAGCTGTTCCATATATTCCTTCCTCTCCTGTAGTTTCTCCTCAGGGCTTGTCAAGGTATTACTGTTCTTGCCAATAAGAGATTTACTTCTTCTACTGTTATTCACACCAGCTGCTTGCCTTATTTTCTTTTACTTCTTAAATGAATAATGGTTAGCATACAATTCTTCAGTTTTGCTACATTCCTTTGAAAGTTTTTCTTCTTTCACCATTCTTATTTTCCACCATATTTCTTTCTGCAGTTGTTTATATATCACACAATCTCTATTTTTCATCTCTCTTCTACAATCTATGAAGTCCAGAATTTCATATGTCATCCAGGATTTAATCTTCTTTCTCTTGATGATCTTTAATTTATCTTGGCACACCTCATTCACATCAGCTTTAATTTGGCTCCAGGTGTTTTCAACGTCATTTACATCTGCTGTCTCCTTTGATGGTTTTGAATTTTGTACTCAGGATCAACTGAATACGAATACGAATACGAATATGTTTATTGATTAGCCAAACAAGGCCATATCAGTACAAGATATAAGATACAAAGCACACAAAAAAAACCCAATTCCATATCAATATTTTTCACTGAGTTGGGGCATTCTATATAATGAGTAAAATCCGTGAATGTTAAAATTTATAGATCCTCATCACCCTTACAGGGAGCTCCAATTTGATCAATATAAGCAGATCTCACCACTGTAGCCTTGTGTATAAATCTGGCCACTGCACAAACAACCTGCACAGTAGAACTAGTAAGCAGGAGAGAGAGTCTGTAATTCACATTCCAATGAAGGGTATTGGCCAATATGTTTGAAAGATAATTTTGTCTAAGAGCGGAGTATAACTCACAGTCAAATAGTATATGAGCGATATCTTCAATGACTGGAGCACCGCATATGCAAGTTCTATCACAATACGGCCAGTTATGGAAGCGACCATATTCATAGACTCCAAAAGTTCGAACCTTAATCTAGTATAAGCCTTTCTGAGGGAAAAGTGCAGGCTAATTGTGAGGTATTTTTCGCAATGGAATACAAGTTTATTCTTAGATAGCCAACTGAACTTCAGTTCTTAATGCTGGGTCGCCTCGCTCATTGCTAATTCCTAATCCATATTCACCTACTCATTCAGCCCATTGGCCTTATCTTACCTGTGCATTAAAATCATCCATAACTGTTGTAACTTCCATTGACTTGGTAAATGATAAAGCAGTCTTTAGTTGAGTATAAAAAATTCTATATCATCATCTGATGCATCACATATTGGTGCATACACTTGGATAAGATTTAGCAAGATGGGTTGTACAGTAAGTTGGAAAAAATGACTCTGACACTGGCACAAACTTTTTAACAGTCTTGCTGATGTTTGATTGGACTATGAACCCCACTCCATTAAAGAGATGAGGTTCATTGTTACCAGCATAGTGCACATGATATCCATCTACTATATACTTTCCTGAATTAGGTCAACACATCTCACTAATACCAAGGATATCAATATTAAGTCTTTCCATTTTCCTGATGGCATTGTGGGGTTTTCCACTTTGAAATAAGCTGCGAACATTCCAGGTAGCTATCCTTCTCCTAGCTGGCCTGGAGATTCTTAGAACCCCCCGCCCATTGAAGGGCTGCCGGGGACTGGGGGTCATGGCTTTAGGTTTTCCAATCATGCTAAAAATTTGCCTTGGGAAGTTAGCTTAAATGAAGTGGTTTCCCTCTTGCCTACTTCACTGCCATTACTGGCCATTATGTCAGCCGCCCAATATGGATCAGACGCTTCGGGGTCTAGGTCACTGGGAAGACTAATTAATAATGGTTCTGAATTGGATATGGATACAAAGCTCCCTGCAGACAATTTCAGGCAACACACTAAACTTAAGTCCATGCTAAGTACATGGAAATGAGTTCTCTTCCCCACCGCTCGGGGGCTTACTCATTACTAGTTTAATCTTACATGCAAGCAAACAAATACGTAAGTCTCTTTTTAGGTTTTAAATACACAAGCAAACAACTGTGTTCAGCAGTGCATACTTCCATGCTTCCATTTATTTATTTATTTATTTATTTATTTATTTATTTATTTATTTAACTTATATGCCGCCCACTACCCAAAGGTCTCTGGGCGGCTTACAATCCAAAGAATAAAACAATTTAAAATAGTTAAGAGTAAAATATCAATAAATCATCAATAAAAACCTTACACTAAAATCATTATTCTAAAATTGTCATCAGCGGACCCACAATCTATATTATATCAATTAAAAACCTTCTGGAACAAGAAGGTTTTTACCTGACGCCAGAATGTAATCAGTGTTGGCGCCAGGCGGATCTCGATCGGGAGGGCATTCCATAGCTTGGGAGCAGCTGCCGAGAAGGCCCTGTGTCTACAGGCCATCCCTCTCACCTTCTTGAGGGATGGCTCTTTCAAAAGGGCCCCCTGGCTAGATCTTAATTGCCGGGTAGGTTCGTATGGAAGGAGGCGATCCTTCAGGTATCTAGGTCCTAAGTCGTTTAGGGCTTTGTATGTCAGAACAAGCACTTTGAATTCAGCTCGGGCAGCAACTGGTAACCAATGAAGGTTACGCAGAATCGGCGTGATGTGATCCCTGGTGGCCCCACCACTTACCAGCCGTGCCGCACGATTCTGAACCAGTTGCAATCGCCGGACCGTCTTCAAAGGGAGCCCCACATAAAGCGCATTGCAGTAATCAATACGGGATGCATGCGTAACTGTCATGAGGCTGTGCTCATCTAGGTAGGGGCGAAGCTGGTATATTTTCCGCAGCTGAAGGAAGGCACCCCTGGCCACCGAATCCACCTGGGCCTCCAGAGTTAGACCGGGGTCCAGAAGCACCCCCAAGCTGCGGACCCTGTCCCTTAGGGGGAGTGCAACCCCGTCCAAGACAGGGAAGTGGCCCTCTAACCTGTCCGGCAAAGCACCCACTAACAGCACTTCCGTCTTGTCTGGATTGAGTTTCAATTTATTGACCCTCATCCAGTCCATTATCTGGCTCAGACACGAGCTTCCATGTACCATCAGAGTTGTTTTTATCTTGTAAGCCAGTAAGAGAACAGTGTGAAGCTGAAGTATGGGATGTACACATAAAAGGATAATGCATGACTGAATGACAGCTGAACTCCATACACGGGACAATTAATGTTTGTCAAATTAAACAGGATTTATCAGCCTTTTCTCAGACCAGCAGCCTAAGGCTTCAAGAGACTATGTGATGTCGACGAAAATGCGTATTCCTACCCCTAATATGTTTTCCTTTTTATAATTGCATTTCTTCAGAGTTACATGCCCCAGCTATTAGTCTTGCAAATTAAGCTGATGTTTACCTCTCAAACGCACTATTTATGTACATACAAAGAGAGGGAGGCAAGGAAGGTAAGAGAGAAAGAATACTAAATGAAAGATAAATGGAAAAACACAAGCAGATGTAGTCAAGATGGCACCTCTTCATGCTAAGCATATTGGCCCAAATTCTGCTGCCTAGTTACACTGAAATAAGATAAAAGGTGTAACCTGTGGATATGAATTGTTTACAAGTTAAGAAATCCTTGTAGATATTTTTCTGTTGTATATTGAGTATTGTGGCTCAGTATGAAACTGATAATGTCTATGGTGATTTCTTAATTTAGGGCACTTTGTCTCCACCTGTTACACTATTTTCATAGCTGAGGAAGATTTGGACCATGATTTCAGTTTGGCTTTAAGATTTATAGGGAGGAAAACTTACTAAACTCTGTACAGTAAAGCACTGATTAAACATACTACTATGTCTCAGATGTTTCTGTCCAGCACAAAACAGGCAAAATGCAGAATGCAATAACGCAAAACACAGCAGAAATAATGTGCTCAGCTCTGTGTTTTGTACCAGCTGACCTGGAGATACTGCTGAATGCTGAGGGGGACCTCTGGCTCACAAATCTAGTATGGTTCTTGTAGGACTACATCTAGCTCACAAGAGAGGCAAGGTGCCCTGGAGGATAGAGTGTCAGACTGGACTAAAATACTTGGGTTCAAAACTCCACTCAGCCATGGAAGCCTATAGATATAGAGGAAGATAAGCCTCCCATAAGCCAGGGCCTTGAAGCCCTTGATGGCACAACAACAAACAAAAGCTCCCCCAAAAGAGGGGGCTTCTCAGCTGTGCCACTACTTGCCTTCCCAGGCTAATGCTTGGGAAGTCTTTCAGTTGATTTGTTAGGGGTTGAAGGAGAAAGGTGGGGGAGAAGGTGAACAGGGAAGGGCCTTTCCCACTATGCCAGGCATGGGTAACGAATTACTCGAACGGGTGGTGGTGGTGGTACTAATGTAGTGACAGTAAAGACCACCAGCATGATCCAAAAGCATCATAATACAGCTGCCATAAACTCCAAGAGAAAACTCACATTGTTCCCTCAGCAACATTAAAGAAAAGAAGAAAAAGTCATAGATGAGTGGATGCCTGACAAATCTTCCCCTAAGGATAAACATTGCATTCTCTGCAGGAAAGTCATCTCTCCAGTTAATTAACCTTTGAGTGCAGGATGATCTTCTCTTTGCAATAAAACACGTTTGTACCGGTTAGAAATTAAACACAGGACATTCCTTGATACATTTCTTTGTATTTCCAGTATACTAAGATGAGAAGCACTCCAGAATTTGCAACCGGTTTGTTGCAGCCTTTGATTTTTTTAAAAAGAGTGTACTTCACAAAAGCCGACTCTGTTAGCATTCTAGACCTAGGCACTACAAACTTGGCAGAGACTAGCGATAAGATGGGCTGTATCCACTTTTCATTGAAGAAGTGGAAAAGGTTGCCAAAGACATCTCTTACAAAAAAATAAATAAATCCTAAAGCCGTCTCAGTTCCATGCCTTTGTAAGGTCAACACACAGTTCCAAAAACTAATTAGGAGCCTGGCTCTCAACTGTGATCCTCCTTCAGCATGTGATGGAGGGGGAAGGTTGAGCTAGTCCACTCGTCTTCTGCAGCATAGAATCAGAACAGCCTACAATCCCATTTAAGGAACCTAGTCCTGTGAGGGATTCAAATTTTCAGACAGTGTTGTAGGTGAGGATATTTCTATGTAAATCTCAAATGTAAATCACAACAGCCAACAGCGGTGAGGTGATAAACCTGGAATTTTCTGGACAACTCCTATAACAGTGTCTCCAGGCAGAGTAGAAAAATACAGCTGTGTTGATCTGCCTTATCTCACTGTATCGTCTTAGCCAGGCAAAGGTCTTTTTGTAAGGCCAGTGGGTCTTATTTACCTATAGAAGAGTATCCCATTCTCCAAAATATTTTGCATTATAGCTGGCATAATCCAGAAGAATATCTACTTGCTGAGAGATGCTGCCGACACTCCTATGCTAATGTCAGGTTTTAGCCAAGCTCAGAGGGTAAAGATTGGAGAGTTTTGAAAAGGTGGTCTGTTATATCACTGCAATTAAAATTTTACATTTTTCATAAGAAAACATGCATTTTGGAATGGAAAAAATGAATTCTATACCCAGGGTGTTCTACTATACCACTAGTAGCCACTCACCTTTGCAGGATATAAAAAAACTATGCAGAAACACAGAAATTTAAGAAAAAAGATATGCTCTATCATATCATCACAGTCAAACAAGATGTTGTATCAATTTAAATAAATGTGCTGTATATTTGGTCATGACCATGGCCTGCATGGTCCCACAACACACACCCAACAAAAATAGAATTGGATTATTCTCTATCTAGTAAACACAGGTAAGGGTTGCCACAAGTCCAAATTGACTTGATGGCACATGAGTATTATTAATTATTACTGTTTTTAAACATCCCTATTTTATATCACTCACCTTGCCTGCCTCTAATCCTCAACAGAACTGAAATGATCGCGGATGGGGAGGTATCCTGGACCATTGAAGCCCCCATCTACTTCTGCTACAAAGTGGTGGAAACATGCCATCTCTTGGACCCTGCCAACAGGACCTTACTCTTCGGACACCTCAGACATCAGGAAGACCTGGAGAGAGCTCTGAAGAGGAGAGAAGCCCACCGGCGTTTCATTGTAATAGATAAGACTGTGGATGACCTGTATGGCTCGCTTGTGAGGAAGTATTTCGAAGCCAATAACGTTGAGTACAAAATCCTTTCTTTGCCAACCGGTGAAGAAACCAAATCCATGGATCTGGTGCTTGATATCCTGCAAGAAGTGCAGAGCTTCGGCATCGACCGGCGCGCTGAACCCATCATTGCGATTGGAGGAGGGGCATGCCTGGACATTGTGGGACTGGCAGCATCCCTTTATAGAAGACGTACACCATACATCCGGGTCCCAACCACGCTCTTGTCATATGTCGATGCCAGCGTTGGAGCCAAGAATGGTGTCAATTTTCTTCAATGCAAAAACAAGCTTGGCAGCTACGTCCCACCTGTTGCTACTTTCCTCGACAGAGCCTTCATCCAAACAATCCCACGCCAGCATATTTCCAATGGACTTGGCGAAATCCTAAAAGTATACAATATTTACGTTTCCCTCTTTTTGCACAGCGATGCCCCTCTATTTTACTGAATTCTTTCATACTGTCCCTCTCCCTGTCATCTTACGCCCCCTGCCTTCTGTCTCTCTTGCCTGTATTTTTAATGACTTTCATGTTGATGGTTGTAATGTCCTCTCACCTTCCTCTCATTCAAGATGGCGCTGATGAAGCACAGGGGCCTGCTAGACTTGCTGAAGACCCATGGGAAATTCTTACTGGACACAAAGTTCCAGTCACACAATGGCTTAGTTGATCATGGGGATGCTGCACTGAAAACAACCAGAATCGCCATTGAAATGATGTTGGAAGAGCTTGCTCCAAATCTCTGGGAAGATGATCTGAACAGATTAGTTGACTTTGGCCACCTGATAAGCCCAGAACTGGAAATGGTGAGTGGGAGGATGTATATTTGTTCTTCAAGACATTTCTTTCTTACCTTTCCATCTCCTGGTTGAACAAGGGTGGCCTATCATGACTATAATTTTGGTGTAGGACATCTCTCTGGACAGTTGTGACTGGTAGAGCCATTGGTTTGGTTTGTGGATGTATTGTCCATATTCCATCCTGCCTGCCTCTAATCCTTAGCAGAACTGCAGAACTGCAATGGCCACAGATAAACTATCCTTGTTTTTAAATAGATACGTGTGTATTGTATTTCATTTATGATGTTTTTACATTTTCCTTCTCCTTAAAGAGGACCCAATACAGCTTTCGTCATTATAGCGAACCCTGTCACCAAGCCACTTAGAGTTTCATAGGCTGAAACCATTGGCTCAATATCCTTCTTTAGCTAAATAGTCTTCTTTAGGTAAATACGCGGCACATGAAATCACACATACAATGAATACACACCAGCCAGGTGTGGGTGTATCACAACTGTCAGCCTGTCCATGAGACCATCATAGATGTCTTATGCACTGAAGTAAGTTGAGGAGAGAACGGCATGGTTGCGAAACTATAATTTGGGGTTGGAAAAGTGCGGGTCAACTTATACATGGGGTGGCATCTTACATATGGAAAATTGTGGGTCGTTTGATCCTGAGAACTGCCCCTTCTAGCCTCCCTCAGTTGTTTTTTGTTTCCGCAACAAAGAATGTGTCTTTCCAAAGTCAAGTCCCTTTATCCAGTCCTGTTGAACCAGATAATAATTGCAGCATATTCACACGTAATTGCAACCTTCCTTTCAGAGGGCTTTGCCATCCCTGATGCATGGAGAAGCTGTGAATGTCGACATGGCTTTCATGACTTACCTGTCTTATGTGAAGGGGTTCTTAAATGAGAAGGAGAAAACGCATATTATCCAGTGCATGATTTCTTTGGAGCTTCCCGTGTGGCACAAGGAATGCACATGGCATCTTATTAAAAAGGCCCTGACTGAAAGGTTGAAGCACAGCGGTGGCCAAGTGAGAATGCCTCTTCCAACAGGACTAGGAACAGCAGGTATGTTGGCATTAGGGTTATTTACTTTAAGGCATGATGGGGAAAAATTGTTTTGTATCATTCCAGTTCCAAAACTGTCTTAAAGAGTTGAAGCATGGATAACTCAACTACAAAGCACACTCAAGGTAGAGTGGTACCTCTACTTATGAGCGGGTCGACTTAAGAGCAATTCAACTTAAGAGTGAAAAAAACACTGGTGTTTTAACTGCTGCTTTACAAATTTTAAATGCGGTCTGCTCTACTTACAATTTTTTTCATTTTTTTCAATTTTTTATTTTTAATTTTTTTAGATTGGGCTGCTCTACTTAAGAGTTGTTTGACTTAAGAGCATGTATTTGGGACCAATTAAACTCATAAATAGAGGTACCACTGTATCTGATTTTAGGTAGCATGAAAGAGCAAAAATTAAATTAATTTTTAATATTTTTAAAAGGTTCCTTATTTATTTGAATTTTTTAACATCACAGAAGGGGGACAATAGTTATGGGATCCCAGATGTCCACATAACTTGGGTGGCTTTGTCTGCTAAGTGCCATTGGCCAAGAGGAACATCTTCGTTTTTCTGTGCTTTTTCTTAGCACTTAGCATAGATTGCTGCATACTTCTCCTATGAAATAGGCTATTTTCCCTCCTTACTTTTAAAGTACATTTCCCCCAACTCTCCTGGATTGAACTCCTTTCACAATATTGAAATTATTCATTTAAGAGCTGCTCTAAGATGGTTCAGACCTTTAAAAAAAAAAACACAATTGCACTGATGATGCTTGTGAGAAAAGAAGAGGGTTCAGGGGGAGAGAAAGCACTTGAAAGCAGCTGCAGAAGCAGAAAAGGGAGACCAGATAATATGCAAGCCTGCCTGTCACAATTTATAATTACATGCTTACAGCTTTAATTGGGTTTCCTTTTAATTGGGTTTCCTTTTAATTACAGCCCCTTAATAAACTCTGACAAAGCATTTCCTTGAGATATTATACAACCCTCAGAATTCTTATGCAACCTCGGAGATGTAATTAAACAGGCAACGACAAGTAATTCCATTATGGCTGGGTAATTCCCTTTTGCTTCGTGCATACCAAAAACATTTAACTAACTTATGCAATTCCCATTACAAAACCAGACCAAGGATGCACACTTCCTTGGGATATGGATGGCCACCTCTGGAAAGACTATATTCTGGTACCTATCAATAGCTGCCTGGACTATCTGAGCATAGCCAGAAGCATGGCCCACCGGACTGCTAAAAGGATTGTTTCATCTAAGACACCTTAGAGAAGCCCTCCTTTATGACAGTGGGTTGGGCATTTCCTTCTGTTGATCCTTGACAGTCAAGGGACATGGGTTTCTGCCATCAGTGCCCACTAATGTCCTTCCAGAGTGCGAAAAACAAAGAAGGTGCAAAGATGGGCACAAGAGTGCCCACAGGAGCATATTTTTTGAGTGGGGACCAAGCTGCATGGTGTGGCACTACAACACAATACATTGGACAGCCTGGCAGAGCAAACTGGGGCCATAATGTAGGGGTTCCCCTGACCAACTACTGTGACTGCAAGTCCCCTTCCACCAAGCAATACCATTCTCACAATATTAACAGAGTTCAGTGACGAACTCTCGCGGCTCAGTGGCATCTGAAGCCGCAAGCAGTAGTGAAATGTCTATCTCTGGCAGATCTGAAGCAGGCCAGTCCTGCTGGGTAGGTAATGTGTAGATTTTGAGAAGGTGGTGAGTGTGTACGTCCATGTCCCCATCCAAAAGTCAGGCAAAGCATAGTATGTTCTCAACAAAGGCCTACAATATATCAAGCATTGACTGTAGGATGCAACTCAGCATGTCTAAGGGTGCTGTATTTTTGAAGAAGGGTGATAATTCAGCAACAATGCATGCACTTTGCCAAGAGAAGACTGTAGATTTATCCCCAGCCATCTGCTAGTTAAGAAGTAGAAATAGGGTGGAGAACCACTGGTGTAGACAATACAAAACCTGCTGACTCAAGCCTCTGACATGGTAAGAAGCCATTTCCTAGATGCTATAAGAATGATAGGCACTAATATTATCTTGCAATCTTGCTTTCCAGATATATTCAATGACATCAGCGAGGAAACCTTGGAAAGGGCTTACATTCTGTGGAGCAGCGAGTGCATGAATATGTCATAGAAGGAATGAACCACACAGAAGCTGACAAAAGCAATATTCTCCTCCAAAATCACAAGGAACTGTGTATATATTCATAGGCAACTCTGGACCAGCAGCCTCCAGAGAATGTTCAAGTGCATGCTTTGTATGAAGTATGGCAACTTACCTTTACTACTTTCTGACATAATTCCAGAAGGGAAGGTCAATAGCGACCCTCCTCCTCACCATAATCTCTTCCCTCCTCTGAGATGATCTTTGAGGCTAATCTTTACATTATCTTTGCAAGATTTGCACAGTCTTTGTAATGGGGGGGGGAGGAGAGACTGCAGCAGGGAAGAGAAGGCCTTGGCAAGGGAGGCAACCGTAGCATTTTCCTGTCCCAGGCCACCCCCTTGGTTCAGATACAATGGCTCAAATCCTGTTGCTCACGTATGCTAGCATAAGACAAACTGTGTAAGTGACTGCAGTAACTGTTGGTTGCAATCCACATTGAATGCCTAATCATGTCAAAAGCACTGACATACTGAACAATATAAACTTGCTGCTATAATTTATACCATTTGACTTATGCCAGGATAAGTAACAGGATTCTGACCATTGATGCATGCTGGTGCAAACATCACCATGCTTCTCTGTTCCCTGAACACGTTGCATGGCACTTGTCTAATCACAATGAACAATGAATATCAGCAAAATAGCTAGGTTTCTAAATCTTTCTCCATTGTGGTGAAATTATAGAAGCACAATACGGTATTCACCGAGGATCAGTTCCAACTTGCTCCCCAGAGATGCCAGAAAACATGGTGGTATCAAATGCTATACAATGCATGGTCTTTGGCATCCTCTAGTGGGCAGTTATTGTAAATACAGCCTGAAAATACATATAGACTTGGATTTCTGAGGGTTTTAATTTAGTATTTTCAGGGAGTGGATAAGGTACTGATCTGTGGCTGAGGGAAGGTGTCCTTTAGTCAGATTGCTCAACTTCAGACTCATCTTCCATACCTTTGTGTGCAGCCCTAATGTCAGCAACTTGCCACCCATGGCTCCAAGCATCCCACACCTGACTTTGGTGGCCTGTAGGACTCTTAAAATTGTGTTGTGGGAAACCAGCAGCACAACATTACAACAACATTCAATAACGAACCACCCTGAAGTGAGAGAGACTGCACATTTTATAAATAATTTAAATTATGCTTCTAGTTTACCACCAAAATTTGGTGGTGGTGAGAAAAAGGCATAGTTCACCCAGGACCTGAGGGCACTGACTAATGCATTAACAGATGTCTTAGCAATATGAGCTTCCAGACATGTAGTAAGCAAACATTTCCAATTTGAGGTATTTTATGTACCTCATTTATCTTAATGTTGCTCCTTTCCTCAGTTTCTAAAATCCAGTTGCTTAGCTTAGGAAAATTCATAACATTCAGTTCATTCCTAGAAAGCAGATAGTCACTGATGAAATTATTAGGGATGTGCAAGCATTTGCCAGGGCAGCATACATGCATGTTCCTGAGAAAGAGGCAGGGAAATTGATTTTCTGGAAATCAATATACTAAATCAGTGGTTCTCAACTTGTGGGTCCCCAGATGTTCATGGACTGCAGAAATCCTGGCCAATTCAGCTAGTGATGAAGACTTCTGGGCGTTGCAGTCCAGGAACATCTAGGGACCCACAGGTTGAGAACCACTGTACTAAATCATAGAAGCATAAAAATGAATAAGTTAGAAGTGACCTATAAAGTCCATGTAAGAGTCCAAATTAAAGCGGATCTTACAGATGGTTGTCCAATTTCTCTTGAGTATCACCAGTGTTGGAGGGCTCACCACCTCCTGAGGTAATCAATGGCATTGTCATACTGCTGTGGCAGTTAAGAAGTGTTTCCTAATCTTCAGCCAAAATTTAGCTTCCTTTAACTTGAGTCCATTATTATGTGTCATCTCTGAGATTAATGAGAATAGATCCTGTCTCTTTTCTGTATGACTTCAAGTATTTGAAAAATGCTGACTTTGTTGTTATGGTATTTCAGACTGTTCATGATGTTTTAAAAGACATTACATCCAAGGAGTGGGCTGAGCTGATTTAATGGTATTGGTTGGTTGGTGTTAGCATTTTAAAATAAATATACTGATTAAAGATATTTAGAGTGTTTTGTTTATTTTTTGTAAAAATAAATATTTCATTTATGCCTAGACACTGTCTTTTGATTCCTCTATCGAGAGGCGAAACCAGGATTTGGAGGTGCCTGGGGACAATGTTTATTTTTGCGCCCTTCCTGCCCCCCACATCACACCCACCCAGCAATGGGGCCCAAACCCTGCAGGCGTGGTGTGTGTGTGTGTGTGTGTGTGTGTGTGTGTGTGTGTGTGTGTGTGTGTGTGTGTGTGTGTGTGTGTGTGTGTGTGTGTGCGCGCGCACGCACATGCGCGTGCGTGCGTGCGTGCGCAAGGGCAGATAGGCGGATGTGTGGGGTAGTGTGCACACTTTACACCTCTCCCACCAAGCGCGGCGGTGGAGGTGGCGGAGGGGGTACCGTCGCCAAGCCTTAGGGGAAAGGAGGACTGCTCAGCAGCAGGAGGGTGCAAGGCTTCCTCTGATTGCTCCCCCTCCAGGTGCCCCCAGATTGCACCAGGGGCAGATGTACCCTTCTGTCTCCCCCAGATATGCCCCTGCCTCTGTCAGGAGTGTGCCCCCTGAGATCTCAGAGAACCAAGGACCTGAACCAAACACAATGTAGTAAAATGTGGAACACAGAAAGCTGTCTTGTACTCAGGATTTTCCTCTTTCCTCTTTATTATAATGTTAAAAATAACATTTCTGATTTGTGCCAATTTATCTGTAAACCAACAGTCTCATCAAAATATTTAAAATAGCTTCTAACATTCTTTTGCTTGTTAACAGCAAATAAACTTATCTTCATCTTTGTTACCAATATATAGAATCTCATTATCTCCTCTAATACCATTCATGAATACTTCTAAAACTAAAACAAACAATATAGCAGAAATGGGGCATCCCTGGCTAGTTCTTCAGTCTCAACAGCTGTGTTCTATTATATCATTGTTTACTAGTACTGTTATTATATTCTCTGAATAGTTGTAGTTGTATCTTTTTCCACGTCCATTATTTTGTTAAAAGGGGATGTTAGGTACCACCTTTTTCCTAAATAAAACAAGCAAAACATATTCTTTTGGTGCAGTGTTTAAACTGCAGTACCACAGCCAAAACTCTGCTCACAACCAGGGTTCAATCCCAAGTAGCTGGCATGTGGTTGACTCAGCATCCCAGTCTTCCAAGAGTGGAGACTGAGTACCCTGGGGCAATGCCCAGCCTACATAATTAAATTATAAACCTCCCAACAAGAACTTTGAGCACTATGGGGTGGCATATAAGCAGTGTGCTTTCTTTTACTCTAGCCCAAAATCCATCAGTTTTGGTGTCTTCCCTACTTTTAAACAATTGCTTATTTCATTTATCTCTTCTTTTATCGGCTGCATTATTATATCTCTATTCGTTTCTTGTATTCTATGCCCCAAATTCATTTTTATGTATTCAGTTCTTTCTGGAAAACATCTCCCTTTGGTATATAATTTATAAAGGAAATCCCAAAAGACTTTTTATTTTTCCCTCATCAAAATTCACATTATACTTCCATAATTTAAATCATGTGGAAGTCTACAAACCATGAATGTATGAATTTTTCCTCAGTTGAACCATTCATTGGTTCATTAGTTCATTGGGAATTAAAAAAAAAAACCAATGCAATGAATACATGTCAAATCAGCCTGGAACAGTAGGATTCCCCCCCCCAACAGATCACAATGCCCATGAAAGAAGGCTGGGCTTCTATGCAACTAGCTTTACATCATGTAGCCCATGGAAAGTACACAAAATTCAATGATGACCTTTATCACATGACTGAAAAATGCAGTTGACATTTAAATGCGGTTCTTCTCCACTAAAGGTCACGTGATAAAAGAAGCGCATTTTCCATCCCCACGACAGCAGTTTCATGAGCTGCATTTTTGTGCCCATGTTACTGAAAAGCACATCAAACGGGTTTGTATCCACTCCCACACGTCACCACCATTTTATGGTGAACCACGTGGTCGAGCCAGGGCGAATCATCCGGTGCCAGCGAGCCACCACTTCTGCCTCATGAGGCAGAATGGGTTTTACTTCTCCTCCTTGCCTTAGTTCATTGACCTGGGAGTGTTTGGGACTGTGGCGGGGCTGATTTTGGGGCACTAGACACGCGGTCGCGGGTGGCTTGCTGGGCAGCTGGGGTCCCATTCCCTCCCCCACCTTAGCCACCAGGTGTGATCACCGGGAGCGGTCATTCTCAGGGGTGAACTGTTGGCACTAGCTTAGCCACCACTGGCATCTCACCCGGCATCTAAGGGATTCCTTTCTAGCATCAAAAGAAAGAGATAAAAAGTGCTTGCTTCGGCAGCACATATACTACAATTGGAACGATACAGAGAAGATTAGCATGGCCCCTATTTTTAAGAGCCGTGTGGCACAGTGGTTAAATGCCTGTACTGCAGCTAAAACTGTGCTCACGTTCAATCCCAAGTAGCAGGCTCATGGTTGACTCAACCTTCCATCCTTCCAAAGTAGGTAAAATGAGTACCCAGCTTGCTGGGGAGGGGGCAATGTGTAGCCTGAATACTATAATTAAACACTGTAAACCACCCAGAGACTACTGGAAGTGGTATGGGGCAGTATATAAGCAGGCCACTTTGCTTTTTACTAGATAAAAAAGGAGGTGGAACGGGAGCCAAAGGAACAAAAAGCAGTTCTTCTTGACCCCATTACCACTTGCTTCGGCTTCTGTTCCCCATTTGATGCAGCTAGAATAATTACTACCCCTACCTACTTCAGGGAGTGTGGTCAAGGCTTTTTTGTTGAGATTTTTGGAGGCATTTTTTCAAGAAATAAAAAGCGGTTTTTAAGGGTTGTGGGATAGAGCTTACTTAGTGTTAGCTCTGAGACGAACTGTGTAGTTACACCCTGTGTTCCTAGGGGAATCCTCTCCTTAGCTGACTTTTGCACTGAACTACCTCACTCCTTTTCAAGATTTTCTTTTCAAACAAACCTGAAAGAAAAATAAAACCAGCATGTATCCTAGATTTTTAAAAGTGGGGTGTCACCAAATGTCTATAGAAAACAACAAATAATAACCCAAAAACATAGTGTGGAAGAAACCCCAAATCAGAAAGGCTCCTCATCTTACAGACAGTGCTGGCTCTCCAGCCATCTTGTGGAGCTGAGGGTGACCCAGGAGGTCAGCTCTTCAGCCCTGACTGACATTCCTATCTTATGCCTTGCCTCCTTTCCCTCACCTGCTTCTTTTCACTTTGCGGCACTGGCTGCATTGCTCTCACTATGACTCTGCTCCCTTCCCCTACACAAAGCCTTTTCTTTAAAAATCAGCTAAATGGATCCAGTGGGCTCAGGGTGGATGGTCACTCAGGGATTGTTTAAAAATTGAATTCATCTAATAATACATGCAGTCAACCCCGACTTGTATCTGCATGGAATTCAGTTCATTCTTAATGAAATAACCTAACATACTGAAAAGTTTGAAACTGAGAGGACAAGATTAAGCTCAAGTGAAAGATGTTCAAGAAAATCAGGGGGAACTAGAGCCCGCCCTATACAATGCATCTAAGGAGCTCAAACACTTTCTAGGCATCTGGAAATTCATTATGCAGTTTGTCTCAGAGCGGCCCCTTTTTGTTATGTTATGTTTTGTTGCTTTAAAAAAGGGCCTTTTGTCTAAATCTATTGTATAACGCCATGGAGGTAACTGGAACAGAACTGGTCAGCAGCTATCAGTGAAGATACCACAGCAAATAATGGCTTCCTCTAATTTTCTCCTGCCACAGAACTCTTCAATTGTGACTCGTCTATGAGAGCAGAAATGGCTACTGCTAGAAACAGCATGTGGGCCTCCTGTACCTCAGTTGTCACTCATTGACCTACGCTGCTAATATTCTAACACAGGTCCAGCAATATACACCTGTGTTATAGGGCAGTGTTGGCGAATAGAGATGGGCCCGACCAGGAAAAATGATGTTTCGAGTTGTCATGTGTCGGAGCTGGCCCGTTTCGGCTCGTTTCAATTTGTCGCAAAATTTTTCAAAAATTTGTCATTTTGTTTGTCGTTTGTCGTTAGTACTGGTTTAGGGGGGTAGGGTAGCAGGCTCCTGGAGGCACCTCTCTGGGGTGGATGCCTCCTCTGGCCCCCTACAAAGGGAAAAGGAAGGGTACATGACCGTGTAGCCATTGCGTACCAAGTGGCACTGGCAGAGGCACCTCTCTTTTGGGTGCCTCTAGCTCACCAAGAAGGACAGCATACTGGCGTACAGGTTTGGAGTTTTTTGGAACTTTGGACTGTGAGCGAGGTGAGAGAAGAATGCCTCTGCTGGGCACCCTCTGACTCACTAAGAAGGACAGTGTACTTGCGTGTAGTGCAATGCGAGTACAGATCTGGCTTAGGGTTGGGGTTAGGGCAAGGGCTAGGCTTAGGGTTATTATGGGTAAGGTTAGGGTGAGTTAGTGGGCTGCACCTCTGGGTGCCTCTGACCCACTAAGAAGGACAGTGTACTGGCATATGGGTTAGGGTTAGGGTTAGGGTTAGGGCTAGGGTTATAGTGGGCTTTTTATGCCCGACTGGCACATCCCAGACGTCTCAGTCAAAACCTGGCCAAGTGGCCATGCGATTGGTGGAATGGCTCCAAAAATTTGCATGGTCCCATCCCAAAGCCCATCATTGCGCAGGTGTAAAAAATAAAATAAAAATAAAATAAAATAAAATCAATGGAGACGTTTTATTGCTAGAAGAACCCACTGCTGCTACTGTAAAAATTCAAGCATTTAAAATAGCTAATTTTTGTTTCTTTTTTGGTGGGTTTTTGGAAAAAAAAAATATTGTGGTTGCTATTTTGGATCCCCCCACACCGCATGGCAAATGGAGACGACGAGACTGATGCCCCCCCCAGCCTGGTACCAGGTCCAGCAGCCCAGGACACGAGATGGGGGGAGAACGGGGATCCCCCCCAGAAACCACCCCTCTGGTAGGTACCCTCAGACAGGCACCCAAATCGGGATTTTTTTTTTTTAAAACTTTTTTCTGTGTTTATCAGACCCAATTTATCGTTTATCGGTTCGAGTTCGAGTTCTTATGGCTTGTCGTTTCTGTTTCCGTTGCGTAATGGAAATGAGGAACGAAAACGGAAATGAGAATTTCGCCAAGTCGTGCCCATGTCTATTGGCGAACCTATGGGACGGATGCCAAAGGTGGCACTCAGAGCCGTTTCTGTGGGCACCCGACATTGTCTCTGCACACCCACCGGTATTTAGGTTAAATTGCTGTATTGGCACTTTGCGAAAAATTAGTGGATTTTGAATCAAACTTTGGTCACTCAGTCTCTAAAAGATTTGCCATCACTGTTATAGGACATGGCTCTGTAGTATTAGTGCAGGGCCACCAGATGGCATAAATGAACTCTTGTGATGGAATTATGTGTACACTATATTGAAAGAGGAAAATAAGGCCTTGGTATTTTTTTTTTTTTTAAGACACATTCTTTTTCGGTACTTTCTTTGATACTGCAGACACAGTACATTGTAATGAGAACTTGTTCTGGACATCAACTCTCAGAAGTAACAGAATTATATTTCAGCATGTTTCTCATCCTTACACAGACTGCATCTCCAATAAATTCTGGAGGCTTCGAAAAGCTCACTCGAGTTGTACCTTCTTATTTATACAGTATTATTCAAGCTAGAGTTTTCTACATAAAGATCACATCCCTGTTTGTTCTCTCTGTTCCTTTTCAACCCTCTTGTATTGCTGAGCAACATGCATGGGGGTGAAAGCTGGGCAGTGAAGAATACCGACAGGAGAAAAAATGATTCATTTGAAATATGGTGCTGGAGGAGAGCTTTGCAGAGAACTTGAACTGCCAGAAAGACAGAGAGACAAATCAAGCCTGAACTATCTCTGGAGGCAAAAATGCTGAAGTGGAGACTGTCCTACTTTGGTCACATTGTGAGAAGAGAAGGTGCTCTGGACAAGATAATAATGCTGGGAAAAGTCAAAGGCAGCAGTCAAAGAGGAAAACCCAATATGAAGTGGGCTGACACCCTAGAAGAAGCCAGAGGCTTGAGTGCATGAGAGTTTAGCAGAACTGCTGAGGACAGGCCATTTTGGAGATGGCCTGGTCATAGGGTCACCATAGGTTGGAGGCTACCTGATGACACATACCAAGAACAGCAAAGCTCTATTTGGGGAAGTGACATCCTAATCCACACAAGCCTGAGGTGAAACCGAAAACCTAACCACCTCTAGGCTGTATTTCTAGCACTCATTTTGAACTCTTTATGCAAGGCCATCTGGCCACACATGTTGGAATGCTAATGTTTATCCTGTAATGCCCCAGCCTGATGAAGAGTGGAATCAAAACATAGCTTATGCCTGTAATATTTCCGTGGTCTATAAAGGACACAGATAACCAGAGTGATGTAGTAGAAGGAGAGATGGACTAGGACCCATGAGATTTGGGTTTGAATTGCTGCTCAGCCATGGAAGCTCGCTGGGGGTTTGAAATTGCCAGAATTGCTCTTTAATTGTCTCCCCCTACCTCAAAAAACCCTATAAGTTGGTTCAGACCTGACAGAACACATCAGCAACAAATTGACTTTCTACTCTTTGGACTAAGTACAAGGGCCATGTGACTTTCTCTCCTTTTTACATTAAACCTACAGACTCTAGCTTGTCTTGCTGGCAATGTGTTGTCAAAAAGCAAAGCAAAGCAAAGAGTTCTGCCTATATACCACCCATAAGGCTTAAAGCATTCTCTGGGAAGTTTACAATTTAATTATGCAGGCTACACACACCACCCAGCAAGCTGGGTACTCATTTTACCAACCTTGGAAAGAGGGAAGGCTGAGTGAACCTTGAGCTGGCTACCTGGGATTGAGCACAGTTTTAGCTGCAGTACAGCCGTTTAACCACTATGGCACAAGACTCACAAAAACAATTGGCACCTTATACGGTCTGATTTTTCAGTTTCCATGTCTCTTTCTTTCCAGCTATCCCTGATGTAGAGTCAAGGAGAACCTAAAAGCTCAAATCTTTTATAACCTTTTGATGGTTGGGCCTGTGGCACAAATAAAGATTGTTGTTGTATAACCTTTTGAGCAATGCAGCTTTACTAAGGATATAATGATAGTGGTGGTGCCGTCCATCTGGAATAACCTACCTAGCGAGCTGAGGCAGGCTCCGTCGTTGGCATCCTTTAGGAAAGGCCTGAAGACCCTCCTTTTTAGGGACGCCTTCAAAAATGACTAGAGGTTTGTTTGTTTTTGTTTGTTTTTGTTTCTCCGAGTTAGTTTTATTATTGGCCCATATGCTGAAAGTTTCCTCCCCCCTGCCATTGCCATCGTCTTTGTTCCTTTTGATTTTTATGTGAACCGCCCTGAGTTCCCGCTTGGGAAGTAGGAGCGGTATATAGGTGTGAAAAATAAATAAATAAATAAATAATCTCATATATCTTTTTCATCTTCATTTAAAAAGAGTTCCTTAAGAGACCCCACTGAAATAACGTTCCAACAGTGTTACATTTTCTGCTCCTGCAAATAAGAAAAAGATCAGACCTGTTTTGGATCAGTAGCAGGAACAAGAAGATGAGCTTTTGTGCTCACAACAACAACAACAAAACTCTTGGATTTTCTGTAAAAGATTGTGTGAATTGAAACACTCTCTGTGTGAACACAAGGGTTTTTCATCCCAAAGTGGAAGGCTTTTTGTGATATGTTTTTGCACAAAATTCCTGGAATGGAAAAAATGCAAAAATTCTCATTACTTAAGGCAGAAAAGTCTTTCTTAGCAGCTCCCAGGATGAAAATGAGCACACATTTGTTAAGTGCCATCAAGTCACCTCTAACCTATGGTGACCTTAGGAATGAATGATCTTCAAAATGCCCTTTCCTCAAACTGCCCCACTTCCCTCCTGTAGACTCAAGCCAATGGCTTTCTTTAGGGAGTCTGTCTATCTTGTATTTGTTCTTCGTCTTTTCCTGCACCTTTCCCCTTTCCCAGAATTATTATCTTTGTCAGAGAATCTTGATGTGCCCAAATACAGCCTAAGCAAACCTCGAGGATTGATTACTGCAACACACTTTACGTGGGGTTGCCCTTGACCCTTACCCGGAGACTCCAATGGGTGCAGAATGTGGCGGCCAGAGTGGTGGTGGGTGCTCGTAGATACGACCACATCACCCCAGTTCTGGCACGCCTGCATTGGCTGCCCGTGGCTCTCCAGATAAGGTTCAAGGTCCTGGTTTTGGTTTTCAAAACCCTCCGTGGCTTGGGTCCTGAATACCTGTCGGAGCGTATCTCTGAGAAGTCAACTGAGGTCAGGCCCACTCGAATGTCGCAGGTGCGCTCACTCAGAGTGGCCACTCCTAGGGAGGCGCGGAGGTCGGTTACGTGCAACCACGCCTTCTCTGTTGTGGGCCCCTCGTTGTGGGACCATCTTCTGAGTGAGCTGTGCCTTGCACAATCCCTGCCTGCCTTCAAAAAGGCTTTGAAAACCTTGCTTTTTAGGGAGGCATATGGCGACCTTTAATTTTATTTATTTAATTTGATCTTTTTTTCCCGCCCCCTGATGCATCTTGCTGAGGGTTCCCCCTCTTTTTTTGCTTATATTGTTGTTTTTAACTTGTTTAACTTTTAACTTGTTGTAAACCGCCCAGAGTTCCTGTTGGAAGATGGGCTGTATAGAAATGAAACAAACAAATAAATAATAAATTCATGTCTGTATTAACTCAGATCCCATGCATGGATTGCATTGCTTCTTTCTTTTTTTCGCTCTTAAGGCTGGATAACTCCCAAACTCTGGCTCAGTGGAACCAGAGGTTGGAAGTTCAGTTCTCCATGAACTTGATGGGGGCTGCCCTAATGATTAACAAAGTGTCTTTAAGCTCTGAAATTCTAACTACCATCAGTTATCCAAGATAATTTCAGCACATTGTATTACAAAGTCCTCAGCTCCCAAGATGAAATAGGGTAACCCAGGCCTTTCAATAACTCTTATTTTTAATTCCATCTTTATTCTTCCAGGACTTCTGCATTTATGATGTCGGATAAACAGAAGAGTGAATGACCTGCAATTTAAAAGAATTAAGTTGTATGTGTGTGTGGTTAATTTCTCTCTTAATGTAGCATTAAGACGCTGCAGAGAAGGGAGAGAATTACATAGTACCCATTGTTTTCAACCTATTAAGTATTGATTCTGCCCTCTTAAAAGATCTTGGCACCCTCCTCCTACACCTGTCTACTCAATTGATCCTCCTCTTGTACCTGTCTAGCCAGCTGCCTAGATGCCCTAAGCACATCCAATCTTGCCTGATTTTGGAAGCTAAGCAGGGTCGGCCCTGGTTAGTACTTGGATGGGAGACCACCAAGGAATACCAGGTGCTGTCGGCGCCTGGAGTAGGAACTGGCAAACCACTCCAGTATTCCTGCCAAGAAAACTCCATGGATATGGAGTCACAAAGAGTCGGTCACGACTGTAATGACACAACACATACACACACACACACTCAAATAAAAAGGCCTTCTAAATTCCAGTAGCCATGACTCAACTTCCAGGTGAACTCACCTGGATGACTGAGAATCTTCACAGGCATACACCTAAATTTGGCGAACATTTTCCCTGGACAAGCAAGCATATGGTTACAGCTTATATAGTACTAGAGATTTGCAGTCGTGAGCTAAGAAGGAACAAATAAGCAACTGTTTATAGAAAAAAGCAGGCATCTTTCTTCAGCTCAAGCTTTTGAGCAAATCTATAGTGTGCTGTAAATGATAAGGAGGTGAAAGGGATGGCTTGTAGGTATAAGGCCTTTTCGGCAGCTGCCCCCAGGCTAAGGAACACCCTCCTAAGTGAGATCCGCCTGGTGCCAACAATGATGGTGTTTCAGTGCCAGGTGAAAACCTTCTTGCTTCAGAAGTTGTTTAACTGACATAGTATAGATTGTGGGTCCTGATGGTAATTTTAGTGTTTTGTATTTACATTTTTATTGTTTTTAATTGTTCACCAACATTTTAATGGTTTAATTGTTTTAACTCTTCATTTTAATTGTAAGACACCCAGAGACTTTTGGGTAGTGGGCGGCATATACTGTAAGTTGTATAAATAAAATAAAATAAAATAAAACAAAAATACCAGATTCAAGTGGCAAATGAGAAGATTTCACTGTAGAGGATTAAGCACAGGATATAATGAATGTTTTAAGCCAAGGCAGTGGAGTGAAGAGTTCATATTAAATTGCTGGGAAACAAGCAAGCATCTTGGTGACGATAAACCACACCAAAGCAAGTTCCTTCCTGTTTGCTCCAAGGCTTCATTGGTTGTTCAAGCTCACAAGCCAAAACTGAAACTGGATTCTTGGACTCACAACACAACATTCATTTACAATGTACCCCTATTGTCAGGGAAATGCCCAACAAGGTTAAAAACCAAACACTTTAATTCATCTATTAGGAACAAGTCATTATTTAATTGGCTTACATTAATATTGATCCATAATTTACAGTGCGATGGATCATACACAACTTATTGCTGTGGCCAACAGCAGGTGAAAAGGTCAATAACAGCATGGTACTAAGCATCTAGAACAAGAGGCAGTAATTCATGTCGCTTTTTCAAGATACAGAGGCCTTTTATAACATCAATTTCCATTTTTCACCAGTGCATTTTACATCCAAAAATACAGTTAAGTGCATTATTTTGTGCTTTGCTTTATTTCATTTGTTTTCTTCCTTATATGCTTCCTAAAGGCGTTATAGGCATTGGAGTTACTATTGCTTTTATATGTCTATCTATCTAAAAGTAGAAAGGAATACGTTCGTGGCACTAACATTATCTTGCATGATTTGGCAAAAGTGAAAGTTTGTACCAAGTACTGGGACAGCTCTCTCTCTCTCTCTCTCTCTTTTTTCTTTCTGGCATTGGAAATGCTTTGGGCTCACACAATCAGTCACTGTAGTATGAACATGTGTCAAGAACTTCCACACGTTGGACTTGAGGCCCTTACTGGCTCCTTCCATCTCCCTTAGTCTTATGATTCTAGGATGAGTCTCCACCATTTGTCAGATGCTGCTGCTAATTCTCATTTGCTCACACCTCTAAGGCCTACCCGTTTAGTGACCCTTAGTTCTAAAATTAGATTTCATTTAGAAAGAAAAATACAACAACCTGGGCTGAAGCATTCAAAGTGTAACATCTGCCCTCCCTCACTAAATCTGTAGGAAATCTGTGTGGATGATAGGAACTACCCAGCTTCAAGACACATAGGCTCTGGCATGAAACCCAAATAAAACTGGGGCAAAAACCCCACACCAAGGGTAAAAAGAGAGATGGTGGCATTCTCCGTCAAGAAAGTGTGGGTATTCTAATAGTATACAACAGGAAACTTTTGCTTCCAAATGTACACTAAGAGGGAGATGTCCTTAATACAACTACAGAAAATGGATCAATTTCATTGTGACCCAAGTGATATGCTAGCTTTTACTTCTTAAGGTGGAACATTCCAGAACTTGAACCCTGGCAGGTTTTCTTCACTGAATGAGTCACATTTTTGTTTTATTCTGAGGACTGAATAGATGCTGCGAATCTGATATCAAGGCCAGTTGGCCACTGGTGCAAAACTCGGCACAGTCCAAATCTTATTTACAGTATTTGTTTCAATTAATAAATGAGATTATCATTAATCTTATTAATTATTTAAATATAAATAAACAAACATGTTTCTTGTCCTTTTTATGAAAACGCAGCCTCGAGAGGATGTAAAGACAATACCGAGTGAGGAAGTGGGCCAAGGAGGACATCTAGTATTCCTAGTGGAATGGGGAGTAGGTTACATGGCCAACGTCCCAGCACAAAAGAAAATGGGTCCAAAATGAAGAGACATTGCACTCAACAAGCCATTATGTGTTCTTGCTTTATGTGCACAATCTACACTTCCTGCATCAATCTGCATAAATAAAGCTGACTTGGGCACAGTATATTCAGCTCTCATTCGCAAATAACTTTTTGCTCTTTTAAGATGGAGGGCACTTGCAATGTTAAGGACACAGCCTTTATTGAAAGTGGTGATGGCCAGTTGAATTATAATTGGGGCAAAGCTCCCTCTAGAGCTTGGAAAAGTTACTTTTTGTATTACATCCCCCAGAATCTGCAGCCAACACGACCAATAGTGCTCATCTATGGTTAATTGGAAAAATCGCTGCTACCTGAATTATGACAGAGGTTTTTTTTTAATTTTGAGTATGCAAGGTGTTGAGGGTAAAAAACCCAAACTTAATCCTTTTATGGGAAGTCCAAGTACCTGCCTCTGACTACTACTTTCCTGTTCAAATGAATCCTCAGAGAAAGTTGCAAAGTAGGGGAAGAGGCCCAGAAGTTGATCCCCTAGTGCAGGCATGTCCAAACTTCGGCCCTCCTGATTTTTTGGACCACAACTCCCATAATTCTAAGCTTAGATTGCCAATGACAAAGGACTGTGGGAGTTGTGGTCCAATACATCTGGAGGGCCGAAGTTTGGACATGCCTGCCTAGTGTTTAGTGCAACTTTACTTAGGAGGGATCACAATTTGGTCTTAGTTGGTCCAAGGAAGGATTTTTATCCATGACATGGTACACCACCTCTCTTGAGGCCTACCTATGAGCCATATCCTGATCCTCCTTCCACATGGTAATATTCTGAAGACTTGCCAGCTGCCCGTAGCCCATCCTTCCTGAGCAAGTAGGGCACAGACCAGGCGTCAGCGAGAAATATTGTCAATGTTTGCACACAGGAAAGAGGTGCAGCACTGGAGCGGAGGTTCCGGCTTTGTGACGGGGTCCATTCCCATTGCCTTCACCAACACCCCCCTCCCACCCCACTCCCTCTCTCAATTTCCCAGATCTTCTCTTATGTCACATTTCAGTCAGTGCTAATGAGCAAAGAAAAAAAAACCCACAACATTCGATAAATGTAAGGCACTTCATTCCGAATGAGATATGCGTCCCCTGCCATCGGCGAGCCAGTTGGGCAGGTTGCCATGATGGAAGCCAATCACTTACTCACCTGGTAAAACTACACAGCCGCGGTATAAAATATCCAGGCATGAGAAAAACAATGCGTCACAACTCTTATTGCATAGGACTGTGCCGGAGGAGTTAATGCACGGAACATGCACTTGACACCACTGTTGCACGGTTAAAGATGGTGATAACATGGGGGGGACTTGAAATCAAGTAAAAGTGACCTACAGATGCAAACAATTTTCTTTCAACTCTGTTGCTGAAATAAGTAACAGCACTCAAAAGGCTACTGGAACCATGTTTTCAAGCACATGCCTATTTTTCCTGTTATCACTAAAAATAAATATGTTAAAGCCAGGATGTCTGCTTATTCCCCTGGATTTTGTTTTATGCAGAGCGTCACTGTGTTAACTAGGCTAAATCAGTACTAAAATTTAAAGATCTGTCTGTGTCAAAACATTCCTCCAAGAAGAGATGGTAATATATGAAAAGAGTCACAAAACCACTCCTGCCAAGACAGAAAACTGCACACACACACACACACACACACACACACACACACACACACACACACACACACACACACACACACACACACACACACACACACACACACAAACTTGCTATTAAGTGTGTACAAAGAATGCAAAACACCCTCTGTGGGGTTGAAAATATTAAAAAAAATCATAGTGATATATAACCAGGTATCTTCTTACAAATGAAACAGAAATGTAGTCCAAATGAAAAATAAAATAAAGTAACTTAAAAATCCATGCAAATCAGATAACTGTACAATGCATTTTTTTTTAAAAAAAGAAGAAGCCAATTGTTGGGTCACAATTGGCAGAAAATGCAACATTTTTGTTAACAGCTTGAAATATTTACCAGGCTTGCATTGGTAAAATGCTAGTATAAACTTCTTGCCATTAATAAAAGTGATTTCTTGTTTTCTAAAAAAAAAGAGTGAAATAGTTTGAAGAGTCCCCATTTACTGGTGAAAAAGATAAAAATAATGCAAATTTAAATATCATGGAATCTCTTTCTCTCTTAAACTCTGTCCTTTCCAGTTCATACTTTAATCAAGATCACCATAAGTTAGATTCCCTATAGGTGGCCTGTATGTATAATATTGTATCTAATGTCATGAGAAAGATTAAATTGGAGTCGCAGGTACTCTAAGAGGCACTATTAAATCAAGACAAAAATAAGTTTACAAAGCTAATTTGGTTTTGGTTTCTTTACATTCTTCTACTTTTCATATCCAAGTCAAAAGGTTTCATTACATTTACACTGAAGCTTCACCATTAGTGGATTATGGACTTGTGGATCTGTGGATCTCTATTGCTTTCAAGTAGACATGAACTCATTTGGAGTTCTCGGCGAATCTGGTTCACAGATGCAGTACAATACTTTGGAAGCATCGGTAATTTTAAAACTTTGTACAAGTCTCTTCAAACATCTTTTTTAAAAAAATCACATACACTGGGCTATCTAAAGATTTATATTAAAAGGCAGTTATTAAGGGGGTGGTGGAAACAAGAGCAAATTATAGAATCTACTGATCAAGAACCAAAGAAGTTCATGAAAGGCCTTTCTAAATATATCTACTAACAAGCATGGTCAGTGTCTTCCATGCTCACGCTGCTCCTTCGGCTGCTTGTTTTGGAAGCCCCAGGAGACACTGACGAAAGGAGCGGGTCGGTAACCCCAACAGGAGAGAGAGTATCGTCCATCAAGATGTCTTCCAGTTTGGATCCCATTTTCGTAGGGCCCGGGTAGGAGCCAGCAGCCGACTCAGTCACATTGGCCAGGCTGTCGTTGAAAGTGATGGTGCCGTCAGTCAGGTCGAGAGTGGTGGTGCAAGAAAGGTCAGGGTGATGTGGCAAGACCTCTTGGCCGCAGTTGTCAAGGACGGGCTCCTGCTTGATCAGCCGGTTTACCATCTCTGGGGAACAAAGGCCTGTGGATGGGATGATGGAAAGTCCATGGGCTCGAGCCTGCATCTCGAGTTCCTATTGTAAGGACACATAAAAAAAGAATAAGTCCATGGGGGTGGGGGGAAACCACCCTCAAATTTATGAGTTCTATAGAGAGATCTTTGAAGATTAAGTTAGAGCTTAGACCAGAACTTTTCTTATTGAATATAAATATCTCTTTTGATCAAAAATATGTACTCCGTCATGTAATAGTTGCAGCAAGGATATTGTATGCGAAATTTTGGAAACAACCTGAAGTGCCTACAGAGAGAAACCTCTATGGAAAGATAAGAAAATGTATCAAAATTAACAGACTCTCTGGATTCCTGAAAGGGGATTACGAAGAGATCTCCAAAAAAAGATGGCAAGAAGTAGTAAATTTACTAGTACTCTGATATGTTTATCTGATTTCGACATGTATAATCACTATTTTTTTACTTGATATATTCAATGTAACCTTTTATATTGTATTCCCCATCCCTTTCCCCCTCTTCCCCCTTCCTTCTTCCCTCAAAATCAATAAACCTCTTTAATTTTTAAAAAAATTATGAGTTCTAGAATTTATGCTTTTCTACAAAATATACAATGGAAATACTACAAACCAGGAGGTTGCCTAATCTCAGTTGGTGAAAACACTTCACATGGTGAGCGTTGCAACAGAGAAGGGCCTTTTCTGGGTCAGAGATTTTCCATATTTACCATGTAGCAGGGATGGGGATTCTCAACTCATGAGACGCGTCCAAATTAAATTGCACCAGCAACTTGACTCACATTCGACTTGCAGGTTTTGGTGGGAACTCAAGACTCAACTCATGACTTGGACCCATTTGAAGAAGGTATAGGTAGGCCTTTTCTGCAGCTGCCTCCAAGCTATGAAATGACCTTCCGAGTGAGATCTGCCTGGCATTGACATTTTTTTGGTGCCAGGTAAAAACCTTCCTATCTTTTTGTTAAGTCAACCACTCCTTCCACTGTTTGAGAGCGCTTTGCATCTCAAGACGAAAAGACCCACATTTTGTACATATTTTGCATGGGAATCAGCTCCTCCCCCTTTGTCTTGTCCACAGATGGAGGTGAAAAAAATCCTTCAAAGGTTTCAAGATTCTCAGCACTGTATCTTGTTGAGACAACTGGCAGTAATTTGACTAAGATGAGGAATTGAGTGAATATTCTTTCATACTCTGGGAAACCACAGTAACACATAGCTGCATTGTATTTATATATTAATAAAGCAAACCTGAATTCTGAGCAAAAGGTGCCGGTTGGCATGTTCCAGTTTCTTTTGTCTGTTCTCTAGTTCTTTTGTGCGCTGCTGTTCTCTTTGCAACTTGCGGATGTAATCTACAGAGGCCTTTAAAATGGTTCCCTTATTCCAACGCATATCCCTGCAAGATGAACACAACTCATTTATTCTGTTATAAATCAAAATGCAAGGGGAAGGAGCCCTTTCCAATTTATCAACCGTACGTTCATACCACAGCTGCAATATAGTTTTATTTTATTTTATTATAATTTTTATTAGTTTCTTATATACAAGGGGTTAAGTGCAAGCAAATCAGCTAAATATATATATAGTGCATCCTCGTATAACAAATGGTTTGTATAACATAAAATCTGTACAACATAAAAGATTCCAGAGATAGGGAGACATTTGCTTAACAGACTCATCTAGGGGGTGTGAATCCATAAGAAATAAAAATAGTCGCAATTAGGGATTACTCTCTTTTCAATGCATTTCTATGGGAAATTTGAATAAAGGAAAGTTTGCTTAACGTAATTTCATTTGGAACAAATTAATTCCTTTATACAAGGTACCACTGTATTTATATTTCCAGGAGAACAAATAAATATATTTGTTCTCCTGGAACAAATAAGTGCTTTGAAGCTTTCCATCACCTATTTGTCTAACCCACCATAACAGTAATTTATCAGATTATCCTTTAGTAGTCTGTAAAGAATAGTTTCAAATCGGATTCCAAATCGGAGTCCACAGTCCAAAAATTTCTTTTGAATAAGTCTTAGAAATCAAAGCCACAAACCAACAAATTGTCTTTTCCCTTCTTTAACACAAAACCTATTAGAGGTTTCCAAATGCTCCTAAATTTGGTCATTGGTCAATCCTCAATTAATACTATCAGTTTTGCCATTTCAGCCAGTTCCAACACTTTAATTAGCCAGTCTTCTACTGTGGGTACTTTATCCGTCTTCCAATATCTTGCATGGAGGAGCCTAGCAGTTGTCATAAACTATTCTTTTCTATCTAACTGTCTGTCAAACTTAGTAGAAACAGTAGAACTGCAATATAATTTTACTAAATTAAATAAACATACTTGATAAACTAGTGGATATAACTTGCAGCTTGGTAGCTTGAATCAGTGGCATTAGTCGGAGGCCTGTCATTTAGGTCTACTTGCACAGCTGATGGGTACCCCACCATCAACATTTTTCAGTTCTTGTTAAGAAAGATGGATTCATCTTTCTGATTTACATCTTCAAGTTTTTCTGTGGAAATGCCTCTGACCACTTCTCTTCTTAAAAGAACATTTTTATACTATTTTTAATTTGAGAAAATTTCAAAGTAATTTCCAACAACAACAAAGCTTGGGAGAAGAAAAACACAACAGGGAAATTATGTCATTTATCGCAGATTTTGGGAAGCGCACAATGTTGTCATTATAAGAGAATGATATTACATTTTATGGGGCACTGAGGGGGGAGCCTTTAGATGGCATTCCTACACTACACAATGATGTAGTAACCTGATGCTATTTTTAACTGCCATGACTCAATTCTAAACTTTCCTGGAATTTTCCTTGTTGAGGGACTTGGATTTCTGTCTGAAAATTTTAGCATGTTCCCTGAGTGGTAGCAGAGAATTTCAAGTACTTCAAAAAAACTGCCATAAAGTCCTGGCAGCTATAGTGGTATTTATAGGTGGTGCAGACATACTCTTTGTTTTGTTTATAAAAGGGAAACAGTATGCTGGATGCTTCTTCTTCTTTGTTTTTTGGCTTAAAATTCAAATCCAGGTATGTTCATTATGTAATACAGTACTTCCAATATTTCAGTCTTATACTGAATAGTTGTTCTTACTTTGATTATTATATTTATTCAATGTTTGTCTTTTGGTTTATTTGCTTTTATTTGCTTTATATTATGTTATTTTGCATTTAGTTTAGTGTATTTACTTATCTTTATGAGGTATAGTTTATATAATTGTGGTTTTTTATGCTGTAAACTGCCTGGAGTAGCCTTCGGGCTAGATAGTCGTGAAATAAATAAATACATACATACATAGATACATACATACATAAATGAATAATACAAAAGAGACCAAATAACTTTCTAGTGAAAGAGCAAAACTAAGATAGATTAGTCTCCAATAGATGCAGGGTAGAGACTGTGCTATGCATTCCTGTGTTACAACAATAATCCAATAATCTGTTTAAGGCAGCAGGTCCCAACTTGAATTTCATGAAGTTTTGAACTTGACTTCCCATCACCTCTTCTAAGCAAGGCAATGGTGAAAGCTAAAGAGAACTGTAGTCCTAAATAACTGAATAACACTGGGGAGGGGGTGAATGGTGCTTTACAGTGTCCTAGTTAATCTGACACTCTTAAATCCTACTTCTATAGTTCATTCCAAAAGAGGGGCAATACTTACGGGTCATTCGACTTGGGTATCAAAGTGCCAAGTTCTTTGATGCGATCATTGATATTGAATCGTCTTCTTCGTTCAACTTGTTTAAGAAACCAATAGAGGTTAGTCATCAATGGTAATATGGGGAAGGAAGCATCAAGGTCACAAATGCCTTGCAAAGAGCAAGGATTGCTTCTGCACAGTAGCGGGTCATTTTGGAGGATGAAGCATCCTTAAGCATCAGTTTTGCAGAGCTGACAAGCAGATCATTGGTCTGCCTCTAAAACCATGACATCTGGCAGTAGTGCAAAAGGATAGGATAAGCATGGAAGAGCTTTCTGTCCTTGTCCCATTGAACAGACAACACTTCTTTGGAGGAAAGGAAGCAGTATAAGAAATTGGAGGCAACCTGTGTTTGATTTCCCCACCCCTACCCATCTATGCTACCCAACTGCTTTGGGATGTTAATGGTCTGTTCCATCTACTAGTTGATTGCTTTGTACTCTTGGATCAACAGGAAAGGGATCCTTTAGGACTGAAAGCATGCTTAGTATTCCTCATATGTTACCATCTGTGAACAAATGGTACCCATTTATTATTATTATTATTATTTTGCCAAGCCACACACTTGTTTTATGATAAAGTTCAAAATTACTGAGATGGGACATCAGATAATTCTTTAAGATGAACAGACACATGTAGCACTTAAGCATACCATGTAGTATTTGGCCAGGGAAACTCAATTGACTTAAGGTTGATTTATGATTGAAATCCATGGTCTCCCACTTCCCAATCCATCTGCCATCTTACTCGGTCCCATTTCCAAATTGATCTACATAAGCACACACTTCAAAATAGGCTATTCTTCCATAATATGCATCTCAAGACATATTTGTTCCCCACAAACACACTACTAAATATATTTTCCTTTAGTGCACTGGGATATCTTTTTAGAACCAGAAAATGTACTGGACCAAAACCAACAAAGGGTCTAACAAGGTTTTATTTGCACGCAGCGCTTCACCTTTATGTTAAATAAAAGCTGCTAGTCTTAAAAGTGCTGCAAGACATTAATATGGCTGCAAAAATTATGTTCTGGAGCATTTAGGAAATGTGAAAGACAGTGGATGACTAAGGGCTGATTAGCACAAATGTTTAGGACATGCTGACACTATACATTTTCGTTTGAAACTCCTTGAAAAAAAGAAGCCATGTAAAATGGCCTCCATTCCCCACATCCATTCCAGTACTTCCCCCATCAGAAAATGCTACAGAGACAGCAAGAGGACTCTGCTGAATAGGGTAAGCTTTGTTGCAGGAAAGGGGTGGAATAGCTGGAAAATCAAACAACATGACCTCTGTGATCTGAGCGCTTTTGCTTGTGGACAATCTTAGACCCAAACCCAAATTTACAAATCATTCTATTTCACATAAAGACGCAGCTGTTCTTTTTGGTACATGCTCAGCTGACTTCTATTGCAACTTGTAGAATTTGAACATCCTTTATTAATTATTGAACCTCTGGCCACGGAAAATTCAGGATGAAATAAAGAACAACACAATCAAATCAAAAGAAACTTACTTAAATTGTGATTGTCTTTCTTTTGTCTCTCTTTGGCCAAAGCTCTTGCCTCTGACTCTGTGGGAAATACACATGCTGAGCATGTTAATGAAGTAATTAGAATTAGAGAAATATAGGCTAGGAAACAGTAGCAAAACAAACATTCACATATCTGTGGTATATGTTCTTCAGTAAACATAATCTTCCTAAATACTTCTTGTTTAATAAGATTACACTGCATCTCACAGTATCTCTTTGGCATAATCCATTTGGAATCCCAATGGAAGTTGCATGGATAACAAATTTGATAAATAAATTTAAAGCCTATATGTTCAAGACTAGACCTAAGGAGAATCGCCTAGTAGTTTTTGCCCCACAGTCTCATTTGCTGATCTAAGACACCACGTCTAAATATAAAAAAACAAAAAGTTAAAGGTTCCCCCGCAGAGGCATGCTAGCCATGTCCGACTCTAAGGGCAGCGCTCATCTCCGTTTCCAAGCCAAAGAGCCAGTGTTGTGCAAGTCCATGGCCATGTGGCCGGCATGTCTGAACACTGCACATTTCTGCACACGGAACACTGCATGGTTCAAATAAAAGATCTGATTATAGCAACAGATCAACTGCATGCAGAAAAGTAAGCACAACAGGGTCAAGGGAATGGTTACTCCATGGGTGTTGCTTGCAACTACATCTTTTCTTTTCTTTTTTTTTTTGACTCTTAAATATGCATGGAGCTCCTGGATTCAGCCTGGACTCCTAAAATAAGGGAAAGTTTGAACCTTTTCTCCCATTTGGGTCCCAATCTATGTTACCACTGGATGCCATCATGCCCTCAAAATTTACTCTTGAGGGCATGTCGGATGTGGATCCACTTGGTGTGTGTGTGTGTGTGTGTGTGTGTGTGTGTGTGTGTAGGTAGGTAGGTAGGTAGGTAGGTAGGTAGGTAGGTAGGTAGGTAGGTAGGTAGGTAGGTAGGTAGGTAGGTAAACCTGGTGATGTGAGAAGAGAGGAAGGGAAGAAAATGTCCATTTGGCATGAGGTTCCCAGGATTCAGCTGCCCTTCCCCACCTTGCAGATCTACACCCCCAAACCCTCAAGAGGGATGCCGCATCTTTCCTTCAAAAATGGTACTCTGGAAGTAAGCTAGCACTGTATTCTGCTTATTATCAAAATAAGCCAAATGTGTGCTATGTGTGTGGTATCTGCCTCGTTTATAAAGGCCAAGCACGTAAGATGTATAGTACATCTTTTGTATCAGCCCTGCTACATTCCAAGTTTGGGATTATACTGGGGCCTTTATTATGAAGATAAAATCATGAACAAATGCAGCATCTCTTCTTGATTGATGCTTCAAAAGGCACAATGGTGCATTATCTTTGTCTACTCTATTTTTTGGTCATTAAATTTTTTTAAAGGCAACTGCTATACATTACTCCGCACTCATGACTTGCCCATCCAACTGCATCTCTCTGCAATGTGACTAGCACAATGAACTTCCTCAGAGACCTTGACATTTCACGTTTCAGTACAGCATTATATTTCGCCCCAAAGTACATTGTGTGAACTTCTTGGGGATATGGTCTCACTCTGAGCTGTAAAAGTATGTACCCTATCACGAGCCACAGCCCTACCATTTATGTTATTGATTCTTGAGGAAACTGTGGCCAGGGCTTAAAAACTTGTTTTGGACATGGAATTTGTTATAAATAATTACAAAGGCTGGTAAAACAGTAAACCTTTAGGGTTACACTGGTGGGAGAAACACCACTAACATGGTTTTTAGCTGGTTAAAGTTGATTGCTACTTTTTCATTATCCTTTCATTACTTTTTTTCCTTTAAAAATCCATCCAAATGGATGAAAAATGTTTTTAAAAGTCAAAATCCCCAGAATGCCTCAAGAAATCCAGTGTGCATGTCTACACTGAAAATAAGAGAAACTGTTTTCTTCTTATGGCTTGGTAATCTGTCAAAATGGAGACTGCTGCCAAGAAATCAGAACAGTCAAAATTGGAAGGAGTGTTGTGGAAAAACCAGATACGTTCTTTAAGTGTAAGAATACATAGAGGGAGATTGTATTGCCATAGTATTCCACAGCATTGTATTCCCAGTTACTATACAGAGATGTGAAAGCTGGACAACAAAAAGCCACCAGGAAAAATAATATTGACTCATTCAAAATGTGGTGCTGGAGTTGTACTTTATAGATATCATGAACCACCAGAAAGACAATGACATCTGAAATCACTTCATCTGTGGGAGTAAGATGGCGACCCAGAGCAGGCACTGCTTGCTGTGGCTGCTGTAAAGGGGAGAGACTCTTGGCTGCTTGGGCTATCTGAGAAATTTGACCTCTGAACCTTTCTAGGCCCAATTCCAGCCAATTCCAATGCCCTATCTTCAGGGGGGATTTGGTTGTAATACCTTAGGTGGATGTTCAGTCTTGACCGAGTCCCCTGAATGAACAGGGATTGCAGCTGCTGCCCAGGACCGAGAAGAGTGACACACACACACTCCCACAGCCCTCCCCTGCCTCGCATGGAGCAGAGGAGAGATTTACAACCAGCAGCAGAGGTTGTCTGTTGCCCTTGCTTTGAGAGAGACAGGAGGGGGCTCTGACCAGGCTTCTCCTGGGAGGGGCTTCGTTGTCATCTGCCCGACAGAGACACGCTGGCCAGCTGCCAGGCTGGCCAATCGGCCATTGCCAGCACGGCTGGTGAGATTGGCTGGAGGCTGACCATTGGTCAACTGACCTCTGGCAATAGCCTCTAGGTGGGGGGCTAGCAGCCCATTAAAGGGGACTTTGTCTTCTGGCTGCGCTCACCCACCCACCCTCCCCATGAGGAGAGTGAGATTAGCTGGTCGCGTAAGGGCTGGATGGGAATTTTTTGCTGCCACTCTGATTGGCCTTGAGCGGCGGTGTGTTTTCGCCCATCCCATTCTCTTTGCTTTTGGGGATCCACCTAAATGTCACTGGTCACACTTGGCGGTAAGGGCAAGTGGCGGTTAGTCCCTTAGGGAAATAGGAGGAAATACGGCTTAATACGAGGGCAGCCCTTAAATTCCTACATTAAGCTTAGAAATAGAAAGGACAGTAAATATCGGTTTATAACCATGGACATAAAGATCGGCAAAGGACTGCCCGTAACTCTGTTGCTGGGGGGTACTGTCCCACCGGGTAATACCAGAGTTTGGTCATGGGGAAATCCCCCAGCGTTTTGCCCGTTTCAGGTTCTCCTGTTAAAGACTAAACAGTAGGATAAATAGTACAATGAAATATTAATAAAGTGTGGCCCATGTTTAATCCCAAAACATGTCTCATCTCTTTATTTCGGGCTGGGTGGACAAAGAGATTTCCCCCAGCCCTCCTTTACCATGAAGAGTGATTTACTACCTGGACAACTCCAGGAGCAGACGCTAGCTGGAGATTTTCAACGCTTTGGGCCTGTGAGTTTGTGGCGCTCCAATCGTTGTGTTCCCTTCAAGCCTTTGTACCTAACCTCAACTAAAACCCAACACCCACTTTGTGAGTGGAAGAATTTGGGGCTGAAGTTGGAGCCAACGCTGACTGCTGTTGTTTCCCTTTGGTCAGGAACAGATACAGACGTGAAGATCTTAACATTGTCTTTCCCCTGAGGCCGAGGAGTGGAATGGACTCAGTGGCACTAGACTTGTTGTGACCCTGTTCCTGAGTGGAATATACTTGGACATTACACTGATGCTGTGGAACAGAGGGAAGATGGTTGTGGGCTTGACCACCAGCTCACAGGACATTAAGAGACATTTCCATGGCTTCAGAGACTAGGACTCGGGGCAATGGTTTCAAACTACAGGAAAAGAGATTCCATTTGAACATTAGGAAAAACTTCCTGACAGTTAGAGCTGTTCGGCAGTGGAATATGCTGCCACAGAGGGTGGTGGAGTCTTTGGACATTTTTAAGCAGAGGCTGGATGGCCATCCGTTGGAAATACTGTGATGGGGGTTCCTGCATGGCAGGGGGTTGGACTGGATGGCCCTTGAGGTCTCTTCCAACTCTATGATTCTATGGTTCTATCATTCTAAGAGAGTCAATAGACGTGACAGGCCTGCCAGCCAACTTCTGGTGGGGAGGAGGACAAGCCTGGAATCTTGGAGCAAACTGCAGACCACAGGCCTCAGTACTCTCTCCACTCCTGTTCAACAGCTACATGAAACCGCTGGGTGAGATTATCCATCACCACGGGGTGAAGTATCATCAGTATGCTGACAATACTCAATTATACATCTCCATCCCTGGTGAGATAAGTGATGCAGTGACTGTCCTATCTTGGGTGCCTGGGGGCTGTAGGGGCCTGGATGGGGAACAGCAGGCTTCAACTGGACCTTGGTAAGATGGAGTGGCTGTGGCTGAATGGCTCTTCTGTATCCAGGAATTTATCATTACTTTTGGATGGGGTTGCACAGCTCCAGACAAACCTGGTGTGCAACCTGGGGGTTCTCCTGGACTCACAACTTCTGCTTGAAGAGCAGCTGGCAACTGTGGCCGGAAGGGCCTTTGCACAACTTCATGTGGTGCTCCAGTTGTGCCCTTTCCTGGATCGGGAAACCCTCCAAACAGTCACTCAGGCTCTTGTTGTCTCCCACATAGACTACTGCAATGCGCTCTACATGAGGCTACCCTTGAAGAGTATTTGGAAGCTACAACTAGCCCAGAACGCAGCAGCGTGGGTTATTCTCGGTGCCCCGAGATTGGCACATGTATGTAACACCTTTGCTGTGTGAGCTGCATTGGTAGCCAATTAGAGAATTTCACCCAATGGGGTCTAGGAAATGAGCCTTCTCAGCAGTGGTTCCAGCCCTCTGGAACACCATGCCCCGGAGGTGAGACAGGCCTCCTCTCTCCTGGGCTTTCAGAAGAGGCTGAAGATGTGGTCCTGCCAGCTTGCCTGAGGTGCAACAAGTAGTTATCATTCATGGAGATGGCTAATATCATAGAATCCATCTCTTTTAAAGGTCCACCACTTACCTCAATACTTTTATATGTATATTTTCAATTGTAGTTGTTTTTTATATTTTTAAATATTTATAATTTTATTGTGTTTTATATTGTAAGTCGCCCAGAATCCCTTCCAAGGAGATGGGCAGTGACAGATCCAAATAGATAAATAGATAAATAGATAGATAGATAGATAGATAGATAAATGTGCTTTAGATCAAATCTGCCCTGAAACATCACTAGAATGAAAAAACCTCTAAACTGAAGCTATTGGATTTTGACACATCATGAGCATATGAAATTCACTAGAAAAGATAGTACTGCTAGGGAAAGTGTAAGACAGTGGGAAAGCAGACAAAAAAACTAACATGAGGTAGATTAACTTAATGAAAAGGAAGCATGGCCCATCTTGGGTTCTTAATGATACAAATTTTGGGAGTTCATTAATTCACAAGGTCACCAAAAACTGAAAGTGACTTGAATTCACACAAAAATAATAAAGGTCTATTGATGGTTAATCCCATGAGAACTATGTAGTTATCAGAGCTATCAGATCCTGAGTTAACTGGAATTTTGGCCCAATAAAGAATGTCATATTTTTTGTTCATAGCTATATTTTATTTCAGTAGATCTCTGTTTGGGAGACCTAAACTTCCACTTTCCAATACACCATCCAGCAAGGCAAAATGTAAGGGAAGTGGAACCCAAAACCAAGGTTCAGAATCACCAACTCATTAGGTCCAGCAGAGCTCTGCTGTTCTTAGGAAAAACTCAGTGGAAAATGCTACTCTATAAATATTAGTATTTACCTGTGAGTTCCCTTTTAATGTTAGGAAGGTTTGCAGGACAGGAGTTGCTAATGTTGAGTCCTGGGGGAGGCATGCCTTGGTTGCCGTAAAGATCTACCAGATTGCCAGAGACAGGTAACTGGAAAGGAAGATATAGGATAGAAATTATTTCCCAGATCCCAAGCAAAGCCCCTTGACATAGAAAGCCAAAGTCAAACCTTTTGTATTGGATAATACAAGATAAGGTAAAGGTTCCCCCTGCATATGTGTGTAAGTCGCTTTCGACTCTAGGGGTGGTGCTCATCTCCTTTTTCAAGCCAAAGAGCCCGTGTTGTGCAACTCCGTGGCCACATGGCCGACATGGCTGCACGGAACACTGTTTAGCTTCCCACTTTTACCTATTTATCTACCAGCATTTACATGCTTTCACACTGCTAGGTTGGCAGGAGCTGGGGTTAACATTGGGAGCTCACGCCGCTGCATGGCACCTGGGAATTGAACCGCCAACATTGCAGCCAACAGTTTCAGTGCTTTAGTCCACTGAGCCACCACGTCCAGATCATTGCCTACCTGGAAATTCATTTTCTATGGAGTTGGATTGTGTGGGGGAAGGCTTGGAATCTGTAGCTGTTCCAGAATGTAGCCACAAGGGTTTGGGGAAGTATGGGTTGCCCAGAAAGCAATTTTAAAACTTCCTGCTGGTTTTTGGTTCATAATCAAAAATTTTAATTTTTTTAAGCAACAAAGTCAGAGTTTTGCTCCCATATCCAATTATTGCCCACATCAGGACTGAAAACAGCTGTTTCAATCCTTTTTTTAAAAAAGAAAGAAAGCAGGAAGTGTGGGCTTATTGTCACACACAGGAGCTTAACAGCAACCCCACTAGCTCCTGGTACAAATCTGCTGTTTCCTGGAGCCTCTAATAGCAGACATGTAACTCTTTTTCTCTGGCCTCAAATTTGATTATTTTTTTTTAAACTATGCGCCTCTTGCGTGGCCTTGTGAACCATGAAAATGGCTTTGGTGGATTCTGCCGTGGGTGTTTGTGCATGTTGCCCACTCTTGCTGCATACAGTCATGAGGTCAGAATACTTTCATGAATGCCTTCCTTTGTATGTCTACCTATATACTGGGATTAGAGATGGGGACAAACCAGTTCTTCCCCATTCATGCAGCATAGGAGCTGCTACTCCCAAACTCTAGCCAGTGATTCTCAACCTGTGAGTCCCCAGATGTTCCTGGACTGCTACTCCCAGAAATCCTGGCCAGCTCAGCTAGTGATGAAGACTTCTGGGAGTTGCAGTCCAGGAACATCTGGGGTTGAACAGGTTGAGAACCACTGCTCTAGCACATTAGCCAATCAGCCACTCACCAGGCCCACCTTGCTTGCTCTTTCCACCTCCACGGCTAATCTCCCAGTCATAAGCAAGAGCACAGACTTTCTCTGCCTCACCCTTTTGTCCAAGTAGGAGATTAGCTAAGAGAGCAGTGCAGAGAAACCTGAGCTGTTACCAGGACTGGAAGGTGTAAGATGTTAGCATGCTGAACCTGGTGAGTGAATGACTGAGCCAGAGCAGGTGGGAATGGGAGCAAACTGAGATAAACTTTATGAACTGGGACAAACCAGTTCCTGCCCATTTCTAACTAGGATCATCTTTTGAGGTCTCGTTTCATGTACTCAAGCCTTCTGAGATGCGGTGGGTGAAGTAAGATGTTTCAACACTGGCATCAAAACTGCAGAATTCCATTTTTCAGAAAATTTATTTTGCTTCATCTTTTGTGGTGCTGAGGCACAAACAGTTCTATTAAGTGTTTCTCCCACCTAGAGCAAATCCATATCAGTAGGCCTTGAAGAGAACAAACCAAGATTGGATTTCAGCCCCAAGCATTTTTTTTAGATTTGTGCTAATTTGTTGTACATTGTCTAGAGCAGTCCTTGGCCAGATGGGTGACATAAAAATAAAATAAAATAAAATAAAATAAAATAAAATAAAATAATTTGATTCTATTGATTTGGGCTGAGTATTGTTGAGTATTGCTGCTTATTTGTATATGCTTTTAGTAGGGATGTATTACTTATTGCTGCTTTTAAAACTTGTGACATTGCTTTTAATGATGGGTTTTATTTAAGTGAGCTACAAGATATTATAGTCTTAATATGGTAGCAAGATTCAAGAGGTGGGAGGAGAGATGAGGCAAAAAGGCAAAACTTTGTGGTACCTTAGAAGACCAGCAGAATTCATTTCAAGGTAGCTTCCATGAAACATCCACAGATGCAAATCCATGGCAGCTCACATTGAAATAAATCTAAGTCTTTAAACATGTAAAATATGATGTATGTTCACAAGGTCTGAAATGATGGATGTTGGACTTTAGAATCTTGTGCATGATTAATCATAAGTGCAATTGAAATGAGGTTGTTTTGAAAACAGAGAGACAGAGAACAGAAAAAAGACAAATGTCAGAATATTAGTATTTTCAAAACTCTTATTTTTGAAAACTCTGAAGAAAAACAACCAGAACACTAGAGAATACCACTTTTCAAAGAATCAGAGATTTTATAATACTGTGCTAGCATGGCAGTTTTCAAAATCCGAGAATGCAACCAATATCTTAAAAAGCATTAAGCACTGAGAGCAACAAAGAAACTGGTTTTGATGTTGTGTATAGAGGAGATCAAATACATCTCAGTTGTAACCCTGAACTAGAACAGCCAGTGTGGAAATTTACAGTGTCAAACTTAATGCTCCCCACATAAATAACATTTTAATGTTCTTCACAGATATGTGAATCACAACAGAACACAACTGCCAATGTTGTGAACACAGCCTAATCCTCTGTACAACAGAAGCTTTGTTCTCACTATAGAACTATTTATAGGCTGCAAGCAAGCTAATTCTTCCGTTACAGTTTTGCTTACAGTCAATTTACAAGCCCTCACATCTTGCCACTGAAACGATAAGAGGAAGAATGTAAAAAACAGCAACAACTCTGAGTCTAGAGCAGTGATGGTAAACCTTTTAGAGACTGAGTGCCCAAACTGTGATTCAAAACCCATTTGTTTTTCTCAAAGTGCCAATAGAGCAATTTAACCTGAATACAGGCGGCTGTGAAGGGGCAATGTCGGGTGCCCACAGAAAGGGCTCCGAGTACCACCTTTGGCACCCATGCCATAGTTTCACCAACACTGGTCTAGAGGATGTCACTGCTCTTCCAATGGAATGTTAAGTTTTAGTATTTGTTTTATTTACAGTTTTTAATACAGTATTTGTTTTATTCTTTTCAAAATATTGGTGTACTTATGATGGAAGCCACTTTGGGTCCTTTTTGTTAATGGAAAAAGGAGGGATAAAAAATTTAAAATAAATAAATACAAAATTTCCCTAACTGAGTTAAGGAAACCACTATATGCTTTCTGAGGCTAATGGTTTTACAGTTAGCACAATTTGTGCGTTTCAAGCAGATTAAAGCTACACTGAAACCTGGTACTGTACTGGAATCGTGTCCTACAGCTCACTATATTTGGAACTGTTTTCCATAGTAAACAGGGAGATTGTGGGGATATCCCGGAATACTCCAAATTTGAGCATCTACCATTTGGTTTAATGATCCTTTCGCAAGAAAGCATTGGGGCAAGTACAGCTTGCAGCTGCCTCAACCATTTTCATGATGTTAGACCTGAAAATGTTAGGAAATGTAGTCCATTGGGTAAACTAACTGGCTTTCTGTGTGCTGTTTTCCCAGAGATAGCACTAATAAACCTGGCCATGTAACCGCAGGAAATAAACGCGGTAGCTTTCAGGAAGGAATTGGTTCCAGTCATACAAAATAGACCTCACAATAAAGGAAGCCTTGTAGCATAGGCAGTGCCCAAGTCCTATTAAATAAATAGGCAAAACAGGCACTCTATAACAGACATGGAGTGATTTGTTGCAGTAATAGGATAAGGACATCACCAATACAGAGGGGATAAGTTACATTTGCTAGAATCCTTTGAAAATCCACTACTGTCATCCCTGAAGAGAACAACTCCTAAAAGACAGGTATCGAAAACAGCAGAAAACTCTATATCTAAGTACCGTATTTGCCATTTGTAGAGCAGGATCCATTAACCCAAACATTTCTTCATTATAACTGGACTCCAAACTGATTATGTCATCAATTACATCATCCATCTGTAAAAAGAATAGGAAATGTATCAGGAACATGACTAGGTTAAAATGTGCATCTGAGCAGCACAAGCATTGGAAGGAAAAACACCTAACAGCAACATGTCCCAATCAGTTGACTCTTTCTAATTAGTGGTTTCAAGAATTACCCAATTAACTGAAGGTCTTGGGGAGGGTGTACTAAATATCCAGAATCCACCCGCCAGCATGGCTGTTGTTGCCGGGAGAGTTCTTGGAGCTGTTGGCCTTAGAGGAGCAATTTGGGAGAAGGCATTGCAACAGGAAAACTGCAGACATGTCCATTATCAAAAGCAAACAGACTTTCCTTCTATGTGGAGCTAGAAGTCTCCCTCACACCGGGAGAGCCTGCCTCACGGACATTTGCCACAGCCCTGACAGTGCCGAAGTGAGGAACACAAAGTTCATTCCTCAGGCACTGGGAACAGAAAGCCAGCACACACAAACTCCTGTACACCCAGTTCTTCTAAAATACCCATTTCTAGAATGAAACAGGATGTGTGTGGTAGCAGAAGACCCCCCCCCCTCGGCCCAGTTATGTGTTTCTGCTGGTAGCACTGCAACTGCTCAAGTTTTGGGCAAAAAGTGAGCTCAGAGTCAGATGCTATCAGCAAGTGGAGCACATGTTATACCCATAAAAGCCAACAGGTACACTGTAGGGATGGGCACCTTACAAAAACAACACACTGTTTCATCATTTTGTAAGCTTACAAAACCTTACAAAATGAAACAAAATAGCATGTTTTCAAGAAATGAAATGAAACACCATTTTTTTTTGTTTCGCCCTAGCCTCTTGATCCAGCCGTCTTGAGAACAGGAACTTTATTTTTATACTGATTGATTTGTTCTCCTTTCTTCCCACACCTCAGCTGTTGAGATAGCTTATCTCCAATCTTGATTTGCCTGAAACTAATCAGGAGCTGAGCTGTTCGCTTGGCTGGCTGTGTCTGCAAGTTGATTTAAACTGAATTTCCCCCCTTTCCCTTTTAAGTAGGTCTGTGGAGGTTATTTTTTAAATATTTTCTTTCCATCCCTCGCCATGCTGCGGATCAAGTGTGTTTACCTCCCTAATTTCTCCATTCAGCAGCTAGCTATTAGGCTTCTAGATTGTTTACAGTGGGTTCTTTGCTTGAACGCAAATTGATTGGAAGGTTTGAGGGTCTTTGATTCAGGGCAGTGGGCTCCCAGTTAAATAATAAAAAGGGAACGCTCCCCATTATTTATATAGCCTTACAAAGCATTTGGTTTCACAATGAAAATTCTTTTTAAAAATCCGTTATTAACAAAACGAAATGAAGACTGAAACAAAACAAAAGAAACACTACATTTCCGTTTCGTGCCCATCTCTAGTGCACTGTTTTAAACTGTTTTAATCCCGTTTAATGGCCACAGCTTCACACAATAAAAATACAGGGATGAGGAATCCAGGGGTGGGGGAATCACATCATCTCTCTCACACACACTCACACACACAGATTTCTGAACAGGATGTTCAGGGCAGTTGCAATGAAATTATTGAGGATAATGATACAATGCCTTTAACAGCTCAAGAAAGCTAGTGGCTTTTATGGATGTCCCATGTGTAACTCTCCTAGGAAAAGAAAAATCTTGAAGAGGCAATTTTGGTGTTAGATTTGAATCCAGTACAAAAAAAAGCTTTAATTGCAAGGAGGGCGACCAGGATGATTGAGGGTCTGGAAGAAATGTCTTACGAGGAGTGGTTTAGGGAGCTGGGAGTGTTTAGCCTTTCAAAAAGAAGGCTGAGAGGAGATATGATAGTCATATTTAAATATTTGAAAGGATGTCACATTGAAGAAGGGACTGGTTCAATGTCACATTGAAGAAGGGACTGGTTTGTTTTCCATGGCTTCAGAGACTAGGCCACGGGGCAATGGTCTCAAACCTCAGGAAAAGAGATTCAGTTTAAACATTAGGAAGAATTTCATGACAGAGCTGTTCGGCAATGGAATATGCTGCCAAGGAGGGTGGTGGAGTCTCATTTGGAGGTTTTTAAGCAGAGGCTGAATGGCCATCTGTTGGGTGTCCTGTGATGGGGGGGTTGGACTAGATGGCCCTTGAGGTCTCTTCCAACTCTATGATTCTATGATTCTATAAGCCTTAAAGTCCAAATATTCCTTTTGGGTAATACAGATTTATTTACATATCTTTTGGATAATAAACAGTGTTTTTTTTTGTTTTGACTTATATACTGCCCTATCCTGTTAAATCACTCAATGGGCTGTTAACAATTATGCAAATAATACTTTGCCCCCAGTGAGCTGGGCACTCATTTTACTGAAGCTGGAAGGGTGGAAGTCTAAGTCAGTCTTGAGCTGCCTGTCTGAATCAAATCTGGCATGAGCAGAGAGACTTGACTGCAGTACTGAAGTTTAATTACCACACCCCTGCAACTCAGTACATAATTACTCAAAATTAAACTACACTGTCTTCAATGGTAATCATCCCTGAGCAAGTGGACAAAATGCTGCAGCCTTGGTCGACAGCATATTGCCCCAACCAAGAGAGGCTTCACTTTCTGCACAAAGTAGACATGGATCGTTTATGTACTGTATATGCCACTGTTTTTCAAGTCCAAACGTGTATTTCCTTATTAAACGGTGTACTTTTACACTGAATAACACAGGAATCAGGGCTTTCTTTCCCTTCTCCTGCAGCTCTCTACTGTAGCCTTTCCAATCCATCAATCCTGTAAAGGTTTTAGGATGTATGGAGGACCACAAGAGGGACAGGAGATAAAACACAGAAGTGAAAGGGAAAGTATCCAGTGGAAGCACACCACTAAGATCACACCATTCTAAAAAGCTTCTGTATTATCCAGTTCCTCAACAATTTTATCAATGAATTCTGAAGTTAAAGAGGAACATTTCAGACGCTGACATTGATAGCAAAAAAATCTCAATTATGCCAATGAGTTATTTTAGCTGGTTTGCTTGGTTTCAAAAACCACATCTAACATTCTTAACTCTACACCTTAAAATTACTATTTGAAAATGGCCTAAGAGCATCTCATTATTATTTGAAGCCATAGGGAAATACTGCAGTTGGTAGTTCTAGCAAAAAATGAATTCAGAAATGTGGTTCCCAGCCTTTTCTTCTTTTTCTGTGTCATTCAGTACCTGCATGCACGGTGCTCGAGAATGTGTGTTCAGAGTCTGGCATTCATTGTCTGCCCTGTTGTTTTGGTCTTCAAATTTATAAAAGCCCTGTGAGTGTGAAAGAGAGAGACAGAGAGAGAGAGAGAGACTGATAAAAGAAGCAACACAAAACATGGACTACTCTTTAATGGTTATGGGTCTCCCCTAGAATGAACTACTATGGAGCTGGGAAAGGCTCTTTTTTGGGGCTACAACTTCCACCATCTTCCAGCCAGAGATTTAAGGTGTTGGGATTTCAAACAAACTTTTCCGAATGATGAGACAGTATCACAAACACAGAGCAGGGCAAATCAGTCAACCTATCACCCACCACCAAGACCAAGGTGATTAGATATAGACACAAACAATAAATAATAGATGCAATATATTTTACATTCTGCTGGTATTAATGGAGCAGTCATAGTCCTTTCAGCAATGTACACCAGCGTGCGGTGCTACGTAAGATGGCAATGCTTGCCTTCATTGTCATGCCCCAGTCGCATGACTTGGCACCAATTGTGCACAGAGCTATTCACTCCTCCCCTCGCGTACATGTAACCCCTGTCGTTTTCAATGAGATGATTGTGTAACTATGAGACAGCGGTTGGAGAACACTCCAACCACAGAATAATAACTCTCTGCAGGGTGTAATAGGATTCTAAACAGTGGGTACAGCAACAGGATACTGTCCTTTGAATGACCTTGAGCCAGTAACTGGATTTCAGCCATTTCTGCTTCAAAAGGCGGTTTCAATAGAGAAGCAGAGAACTATTTTCTTATGTTGATTAGAGAAAAAGTACAAGAGGAACATAATCCATGAAACAAAATGATATATCATCATGTTAATTACATATTATTATATTATATTATATTATATTATATTATATTATATTATATTATATTATATTATATTATATATTTCTTTTTGGAAGGAAGAGCTCTGATAAGAATAGGAGCAGAGGATAAAGAAGTTCACAAACAGCCTCGGGCCAAATAGTCCATGCCCAGCCCTCAAGCGGTAGATTTTTTTTTAATGCACCAATGACTTTGCCCACAAGAGGCATATGGCAACCATTTCCTTGTTCTATATGCCACAAGCATTCCCAGCTGGTTATAAACTGACTGACATGCATAACCTATTGGGGGGGGGGCAACTGACATTTTGTCCGTTGAAGACTGTCTCAGTGGCCAACTAAGTACTCCTTTTGGAGTTCTGGCTCTTCTGACCTTTTCCTATTCATTGTAGAAATTCCACCAGCCAATATTGTTTTAGTAAATGGGAAGTCATTTTCAGTTTCACATAGTAATGTCAGCACAGGGCAAGGCAGGAAGGAAATATCTGAGCAACAGAGCAGTACAGAAAGTCAGCAGCAACAAGCTAGTTCAAACAGTTCAACAATTAAAGCCAGCAGGTATATAAACAGTGTGTAAATGGCAGTTCACAATTACCTGCTACATGCAGATATAAAAAAACTTCACTTCAAAAGCAAACTCTAATTCTGAACCAGCACAGTTTCCAAAGCCATGACTATTAACATAAAAAGAGATGTGCAAAGTTTCTTTTAAATGAGTGAAAATGAGTGAATCTACCCCCAGTAATGACCAACTACTGTATTGGCTAACAGATCAGTCTTCGTCTGTGTTTAGTCAGGCTCACTGGTAAGGTTAGTGATTGGCAGATTTATCACCCATACGTGTAAATCTCTCTTCTGACAGGATAAATTTTCCCTCTTTGATCACCAATGGTATCCTTCAGCTGACAGGATGGATCTACAGTTCACAATTTTCATCCCTGAGCTAGTATCAGATCTGGTGCCTAATTTGACTTGTGCTTATGGTTATTCTTCAGAGATGGGCATGGAGTACTTCATAGCACTTCATGCTGAATCATAACCATGGCACCATTGACGCCATGCTTATTCTCCTCCTCCCACCACCTGGAGGCCCAACTCACCGGCAACAGTATTGTGCCAGGGTCCTCCTACTCCTGCAGCACGCCACTCACGTCAGGAGCTGGGGCTGCCCTTCCCCACCTCCACAGGCCAGTCTGAATAGTAGGTAAAACTACCTGAAGGACCGCCTCCTTCCATATGAACCTACCCGGCAATTAAGATCTAGCCAGGGAGCCCTCCTGAAAGAGCCATCCCTTAAGGAGGTGAAGGGGATGGCTTGCAGGAATAGGGCTTTTTCAGCAACTGCCCCCAGATTATGGAATGCCCTCCCAAATGAGACTCACCTGGCACCGACGTTAATAACATTTCGGCGCCAGGTAAAAACCTTCCTATTCCAAAAGTTTTTAACTAATGATTGTGGGTCCTGATGGCAATTTTAGTGGTGTGTTTTTAATGTATTGTATTTATTGCATTTACATGTTTTATTGTTCTAATTTTATTGTATCTTGATGTTTTAATTGTTCATTCTGATTGTGAGCCGCCCAGAGACCTTTGGGTAATGGGTGGCATACAAGCTATAAATAAATAAATAAATAAATAAATAAATAAATAAATAAATAAAACAGGGAGAAGCCTTGCACAGGTAGCAACTGGCCGGTGACTTGCGGAGGTGGGGAAGGGCAGCCTCAGATCCTGATGTGACTGACCCACTGTGGGAGTAGAAAGACCCTGGTGGGCAGGATCAAAACAATATTTTACAACACATAATTGTAACATCTAGGATCCTGTATGCGCAGTTTTGGAAGCAAGCTAAAATTCCGGCAGAGGAAAATCTGTGGGGCAAGATAAGAGACCATATGGAAATTAATAAATTAGCCGGTTATCTGAAAGGAAACAACGGAGAAACTTTCGCAAGAAGATGGCAAAGGAGTGGCAGCTACACTTGATAATTGTTAAGATAGTTACATTTAATGATATATGATATTAGCTGTATTTAATGGTCGTTGTACTGTACAATGTATTCATTTCCATTTCTTTTCCCTCCCCTATTTTTCCCTTTTCCCTCCCCATTTTCTTTTTTTAAAAAAACCAATAAAACATATGTATATAAAAAAAGAAAGACCCTGGTGGAATGCTGCTGCCCATAAGGGGGAGGGTGAGCACCTGTGGTGTCATGTTTATGATTTGGCATGGAGTGCTACAACGAGCTTCGGTCTTGTCCTTTTGTGAGAGTGATTATTTACACACTTTCACAAAAAGGTAAAAACTTAATTATTTTAGCTATTAGTTTGCATTAATCGTTCTACTGCTGGATTATGCTACCCCTAATGGAGTGTTACCCCTTGCACTTTTTCAACTTTGTTCAAACTGGATACAATGCCGTGCAAGCTGCCACTTTTCGGGAGGGGATCTGTTTGGACTCTAACCTGAAACTTCTAGTAACACTTGGTTTAATATTCTAATGCAAAGAGAGTCAAATCTACCCCACTTCCTCTACCTAACTCATGCCATATACATATCATCTTCTTTACCAGGAAGGTAGCCATGTTCCTCTGTTGCAGGAAAAACAACAAAGAATCCTTTGATACTCTGAAGAGTAACAAGTGCTATGGGGCACATGTTATTCATGGTTTGCAGGCACAAGTCAGTTCCCTCAGACACACCTGACGAAATTACCTGCAGTCCACAAAAGCTTAGGAAAAATAAAGTGGTATCAATAATCTTTGATACCACTTTATTTTCCTCAGTCACGTCCTCCTTTCCCCATCATAGTCTTCTTCATCAACCATACTAAAAAGGAGGCGCCAACGCTTAAGCATATCTGTATGCAGTAGGTTCTCCACCCTGTTCACCACTTTCATGGGTTTTTTCCCCTCACACAATGCCATGGTTCCAAGTCCTCATTTGAAACCACACAATTCTTCACTTCCTCAGAGTTTACTACTCTTTCAAATCATTCCTCACATATGGTTGAAGCCATAAGCCCAAGAAAAATAAGATGACTAGATACTTCAGCCCAGTTTATTATCTCAGTGGGAAGCTAGGCCTCTCCCTAAGGTATGTGTGTTAAGACAGTTGAAATCAATGAGGATAAGAAATGTAGTACCAAGTAATTCTCACATATTTACCTTGCAGTAAAAGTGATGTGGCCGTAATCCAAATGCAGCTACACCATGGGCACAAGATACTTTTGATACTTATCCCCCCCTTTTCTAATTCCCCCGAACTGTGAATTTTACATGTGAGAAACAAAAGAATGCACTATCTGCAATATATACTTAAGACCTATATTTTGCAACTTGAAAATGGTGAATTCTGTGGTAAATGTCATTTGAAAAAAGAACCACAAACTAAGCACACAGACCCAAATAGAGTGGTGCTGTATTTAGAATAATATGTGTATTTCTGATTGTTCAGTCTCACAAGGAAACAGACAGAGCAGAAAAAAGCGGGGGGGGGGGCAGGATCAATAGTATTAGAATCTCATTCTTATGAAAAAGAACTTATTCGGGGGAAAGGGAAGATATGAAAAAGATTAATAAAATGATCACTCAGGTGGAGAAAATGGTCAGAAAAACATCCCCATAATAGTAGAATTAGAGGCCACAGAGAAGGAAATAAGCACTAGACTGAAAGAAAAAAATAACTTTATCAGTGAATGATTTAATTATGTATCATGTTTTATCCCTATAGATTCTGAGGATGGGGCTGTCTTCTGCAAAAAACTCAAGGTATAAACACCAGATCAATTTTGCATTATTTTAATTGCATTTCTAATTTGCCCCACTATCTAGAAGACTGAAAGGAGGCTTAAGAATTATAAATAAATAAATAAATAAATAAATAAATAAATAAATAAATAAATAAATAAATAAATAAATACAAAAGAACACTTCATATCATGTTAATAAACATATAGAATTTGCCACTATGGCTTGCAGTGTTTGCTAATGACTTTGATTGCTTTGAAAAGGCATCAAACAAATTTGTGGATACAAAGGATTAAGGGATACAGAAGTTGCCTGTTGTGATATGGAACCTCAACGAATGTTGACTGCTAGTTACTGTGGGTCTGACAGAAGAGGAAAACTAGTGTGCCTCTGGAAAAGAGTAGCTGGAGAACATGGCGTGAGTACATGGAGTCATAGCTTAGCATATTATGCTCTGAGCAAAAGTCCTGGCAAGGCACACATGTGTTCTAAACTCATGCTGAGTCACAATAATATTAGCCCATAAGTTTTAGAAAAGCAAAACAAAACAAAAATGGCATTGTATCTAAAAGGACAATTATATCTTCTCCCACTGTGCATGTACAAACGAGAGCACAAATTCAGAGCTGCAAAACCTTCCAAATTACGCCACCAAATGAAGCATTCGCCATGGCTTCAACTTTTGCTTTACTAAGACAATCCCTGCTTTTGCTCAGGATCCATTACAATTTCCATCTTTTGCTCTTCATTTTAAAAAAAGTTTCTTCACTTTCCTTTAATATGAGTGGTATAACTGTCGGAGAATCAGTATAACGATCTGGGCTGAAAAGTGTGACATGCTGGAGAAATTAACACGGGGTGGTGGTGGACAGAGCCTTGTTTAAAAGAACACATAACAGAAAATTTAGTTGTACCTCTTTTTCACAGTTGGAGTTGAGAGTAAGCATGGCCATCGGGCTGTTGGGCGCGCTGCTCCCTGTGCCAGGTGGCATAACATGATCACCGGGCTGGTTTGGACATGGCAAGCTGAGGGCCTGGCTGGTGTGCTTGGTTCCTAACGTAGTGGAGAGGTACTGCTTGACTTGCTGCCGTTGAGCTTGTTGGATGTGGTACTTGGTAGGGTTTTCCAGGTGGGTTTGCACCTGAAAATACAAAAAGAAGAGCAGCAGCATCTTGTTAACACTTCTGAATTCAACGCTTCTGTTAGGCACACAGTTTTGTAGAGACTGATCAATTTATCTTGCACTCATTTACTAAGGCAGAATTTAAAAATGTCATGGAAATACAATTTATTTGGAAGAACGGATCTCAAAACAAACAAATGGTATATGTAAACAAACCTGAATACACCACTTCTAATGTAACATAGAGGACACGGGTTTGTTCCTAACAATTAACTAAATCCTACACACTAATAATGTCAAATTATCAGTAGTATGTTAAGATACAGTAAGGCCGGTGAAATAGCTCAGTGAGTTGGGAGCTTGGCCGCCAAGTTTAGAATTCATTCAGAAAAGCCACCTCAGGTGCTTTTCCAAGGAGAAAGACAGGGTAAAAATATTCAGAATAAATAAAATAAAAATAGAAGCCAACCTGTGCATCTTTAGGCAAGCATCAAAGCCCCGGTGCCTCCAAAAGAAGAGTAGCAAACTACTTAGTACTCTCTACCTAGAAAACCCTGAAAAGTGTCACAATAATTCAGAACTGACATGATGAATTATTATTATTATTATTATTATTAAGAATAAGTGAACTGTGAATTACAATTTTCCCTAAAATTCAACTGATGTTATACACACACTTTGCAAAATGTAAATGAATATTCATTCAGCGTTTACTTAAGACAAGAAGAGAAAGACATGTTGGTGAGGAGTGAAAGAAAGATTTAAATTCTTTCTTCACCTTTATAGCTGTTGATCCTTGTAATATAAAACGGGGGGAAATGCAATTTTACAACTCATATAATCATACTTGTGGTTTTTAAGAATATACTCAGATTTAACTGCAACATATTTCATCATTTTGAATGGGCTTCCTCTGATTCAACAGCTTATGTTGCTATTCAACTGGATAATAACATAAAATAGCATAATGCATAGAAATTGCTCATTCCATTCACAAAAATTCCTATATTTATAGACATGGATATAGAAAAATAAAATCTAGTATATGCCTCTTACTGATATATGTTACAGTAACATTGCAGTAATCCAATAATGCATGTAGATATCTACCTTTAGGTCCACCAAAGTATGTGGGCGGCAGTAGTATGATTGCCTAATGCGTTAAGAACAAACAAACAAACAAAACCAACATATGATAACTCACCTGGTAATGATTATACTCAAGCATTTCCAGCATGTCATTTATATATACCTAGCAAAGCCAGACGAGAAGTTTGGCAGAATTCCTTTTATTTTTCTGCTATGCCCGTTTATGCACCATGAACATGTTATCCTCAAAATGGCACAAGCAACTTGGGTCTTAACAGCTCAGGCTTATAATAACCTAAACTAATTAGTTATGCAAGTAGAGGGTAGAGAAACAAACTGTTCACACAGATGGCTTTTTTTTTTAAAGGAGGAGATGCTATGTAAGTTTGGCCTGAAAATATTTTTGTTTTTTTCCCCATGGCTTTGACGTCATGCGTTTTTCATAAACATAAAAGGGCCTTTTAAAGTGATGAGTTATCAAAGTCAGATTGATAGTTTGCTTAAGGCCAATTCACTATTCAGCTTTCGTTCCAGTCATACTAGCAGACAACAGTATTTTTCTTTAGCAATAAGATTACTTGTTTCATGTCCGCTCTGAAGACGACACTGCAGAAAAAACACCAGTTAAGTTTGCTCACCAGGCACGCCACTAGTAGGGAGTGCTGTATCTTCCTTATACAGTGGTACTGGTTGAGTCTCCATGTTCTATCCTAATTATAGCTGCGTCCATCCAGAACAAGAAGTGAACACAGGTTCTGGCTGTTTAATCCCATAGAATCATCTAAGCAGCATATTGGTAAAGGGGACAAGTTACAGCATCATAATAATGTACCCTTCAGTCTGACTTGTGATGGCCCTTTCCAGGGTTTTCTAGGTAAAGGATACAGAGAAGTGGCTTATTATTCTCTTCTTCTGGGGATGACCTGGGACTGTGCCACTTGCCCAAATTCTACTCACAAGAAGCAGAATGGAGAATCTAACTCCCAGCCTCTCACTCCACAGTCAGATCACTCAACCACTGATTCATTCAGTCAACCACAAATTACAAAGTGGAACCTAAATCCAACTGACAGTCCCAAATGGAGCAGAACATTGAACTGCTGAACAGTGAATTAACAGGTAAATCTCAATGATTCAACGGCCCTTTTCTAACTTGGACTACCAAACAGCTTCTGTTTTGTGTACCTTTAAATAACAAACTCTTGCTTCGTCCTTTTCCACATGTAAATAGAACAAAATTAACCTACTGACAGAGCACACACAAAAATTGATTGAGGAATCTTGATTCATATAATTAGCCTTGCTCTTCTAAACTGAAAAGGGCTACCCTCAGGCAGTACTCTGACCTCTAAATTCTCAATCATAGATAACAGGGATGGAGAGCAGGTGGCAGGAGGCCTTCTTTAAAGATGTGAGAAACCCATGAGGCCTTATCTTTTGCTCAATGTGCTTTTTTTTCACTACAGGCCTGAATCCTGGAAGACTATTTTTATTTTTATATTTTTATAGCAATGACTATGCCCTATTCTTTTTTATAGCAACATATAAATCCTTGAAAGACTGCCTCACCACGTTATGTACTGATATATAGTTGCTTTTTAATGATCTAGTATTATTTTAATAATGTTAATGTATTTGGGATGTTCTATGTGAGTATCTTTTTCTTAGTGTTTGTCCCACTTGGTGGTGGGATCTGCTATTCTTGTTTTGGACTTCCACTTGGCACAGTCATGGGCTTGGTCCAGGTGAACCCAGGACAACTTCATGTCGTTGTCAAGTGTGTTCATCCTTGTTCATCAAGGATGTTCTATGTGATGATAACTTGGAAAAGCATGTTGTTGCTTTTCGTTATGTGTATGTGCAGTATCTTGGTTGTTGTTGGTTTCAATGGATTGTAAGCCACCCAAAGTGGCCTTCAGACAGATGGGCAGGATAATAATGTAATAGAAACAAACAAAATATCAGGTGGTAGGAATGGGTGGTGGCAGCAAAATTTGAAAGACATTTCCAAATTCTACAAATTTCATGTCTATTACGGAAAGAACTAGAAAGAAAAGGAATTAGACCATTTAAAGCATTATTTCAAGGGACAGTGCATGTTTGAATGGAAGGGTTCAGATGACCTACCATATTTTTGGGAAGCTACCAGATTGCTTGTCCATCTCTAACTTTCAGGCAGGGCAAGCAGTTTCTTCCCAAAGTGCTTCAGGCAGTCAAACGACAAAGCTTACATTATGTCTGTGGCACAGCCTTATCTGTTTAGTTCTTATAGCATTCTAAGGCTATCGAGTCAGAAGCATTCTGTTCCTTGAGATTGCAGACCAAAAATATGAGACAATGGAAGAGATTCTTGTGATATACATACAGTATGCAGAATCTGGTAGAGGGAGAGAGATTTATTCCAGGATTTGCACTGTGACAAGTGCCTGCACACCAAGAAGACTCATAAGTCATGATGTTGATGCTAGCATCCTCGAAATGACATAATGGGCCCAGTGTCAGCCTCCAAAAAGTCAACAGTGAGCGGAAAGTGCATATGATAGAGATGCATATGTATAACCTTCATCTTAATCCACTAAACATCACTTGGACATGGACAGAGGTAGGTACTCTGACTTTCACGCCACTTCATATATACAAACAAATATTCTTCTCCAGTGCAGTTGTCCCTCAGACAGACCTGGAGAAGCATAGCAATGTGATGAGATTTCATATAGTGCCATGAGGCTTGGGAATGCCAGTAACATGAAGTAGAATTTGATGTTCATTTTTTAAAAGGATGACAAAAATGGCCATGTGGTTATTTGCAGAAAATAACAGGTTCATTTCATGGCAGGAAATACTCTTATCTGAAATCCTAAAGAGAGGCAGTCAACTCTCTTTACATTACTGAGCGAATGGAGTCCAGCAATCTATGTAGAGATCTAGCTTCACCATCCTTACTGTAGAAAACATTGAACTAGATGGCCCATGAATACCCCCTTTTAAGACAGACACACATTTCTGGAAAAGGCATGGTATGTAATAGAGATGGGCACGAAACGAACTTTTTTCATTTCCGTTATTCGTTATTCATTTCGTTACGTAACGAAACAACAAACGAAAATTGTGATGAAAATGGAACAAAATTACGTTTCATTTTCGTTAATGGTGATGCGCAATGAAATGAGCTGTTTTAAATGTTAAAAAACGCCCTGGACATCCATAAAAACGAAGCGATAATTATTTATACTGTCTGATAATACCTACCAGGGGGGGTTGGGGTCCTTAAAACGTGCATTTATGTCTTTTCTCAGATCGCTGTCTTTTTTCCTTTAAGGGGAGTTAGGGGACATCGACCCAAAATGGCTCCCAGATGCCTAATATTGATTTCTTGGGTATTAAAATGCCCTGGACATCCATAAAAATGCAGCGATAATGCAATAATTATTTGAATTTATTACCTACCAGGGGGTTGGGGTCCTTAAAACGTTTGTTTTTGTCTTCTCCCATCGCAATGTATTTTTCTTTTCCCTTTAAGGATGACAAAATGGATGTCGCCACTCCAGCCACAACATGGAGGCAAGCCATGTGATGGAATCATATAAATTCTTGGACAAATTCAACCAATAGCATGCCTAGGTTGCAGAGTGGGCAGGTCTGGCAGCCCCAGAGGGCATAAAAAGCTCTGGCAGCCCCCGTCCTCCTTGCAGTCCCCAGTGGGAGTTAGGGTGGGATTGCTGTATCTGCAACTCTAGCTTCAGTCCTGCAGCCTCCCTGTGTGCATGTGTGCGTACCTCTCGGTGAGTACCCTCCCCTGCCCCACAGTGGTCACTCTGCGGCTGCCTTGCACCCTGGGCAACGCCCACTGCTGCCTTTGCAGCCTCCCTGCATGTCTATACTGTGTCTCTGCCAGCATCCATTTTTTTTAGTGTTTTCCCTCTGGTCTGGAAATGGTTTAAAAATCGTGCAAAAAAGGGTAGAAACGAAAAAATGAAAAATGAAAATGAAATTTTCCCAAAAATTCACAAAAAACGGAAATGAAATGAAATGGACCCCTCAACGACAAACAAAAAACCGAAACACCTTTTTTTTATTCGTGCCCATCTCTAGTATGTAATGCTCATCTGTACTGTGGGCACTGTATTTATGTAATTTACCCCCACACACACACACAGTCATTTCCATAATGAAATAAGGTTGAGGGCAGCACTATTGCATTTCAGCTCTCATTAAACATGAAATATTTTACATGGTAAGGGAAACTGTTTGCAAAAACAAACAACTAAAAAGATAGAGTTGCTCATGGTTATGCTTCATGAACCTGGTGTCTAGTTGCCCATTCCAGCTTTCAAATCATAACTGCATTATAGCCGTTAGAAGGTATAAATGCAAATACAGTATATTCCCCTCCGTATGGACAGCTGAGAAGCAGTACCCCAGTTCATACATTTCCGTAAAGTGGTTCTTCCAGTGGGTCTATTAATGTTATACTGATGAAATTTCTCACACAGGCCTACAGTTCTACAATGCAAGTTCTACAGAGGAGTGACTTGAAAAGCGCATACAAATTTGGCTTGTGACAAGAATCCAGTGAGGCGACTGCCTGGTACATTGCCAGGATCATAAAAACGAACAGCAAAAGGAAACTAGCAGAAGAGCGCCTTCTCCATTTGCAATTATCCTGCAAAAAGCCTCCTACCATTTTCCTCAAAGACAGAATGGTTTGAAGTATGATATGAGGCTAGAGTAGGAAAGGAAAATTTGGCCAGAGCAAGGAAAAGCCCTGGTTTGAGAAAAATCTCCCCATTCCGCTGCAGGTTCCTGTTCCTTCTTGGCCCTGCCTAGGAGGATCCAATGCATTTTTTACAGAGACAGCATGCAAATGACCTGGAGGGTGGGACAAACAAGAAACCGTCTTCTAAGTGCTTCCTTTAGGTTGCAGGTCTTAGGATCAAAGGGCATTTTCCTCTTGCCTAAATACGAAAGGAAAACTTGGATGGCAGACCCAACCCACCCATTTCTGTTAGTCTCCTCTAGTTGGAGCAAACTACAGTCGTACCTCGACATACAAATTTAATCCGTTCCAAATGCATGCTCTTAAGTCGAACTACTCTTAAGTCGGGGTACCTATCTAAAAATTAAAAAAATAAGTTAAAAAATAAAAAAAATTTGTAAGTCGATTAGACCATATCTAAAATATGTAAGGTGGCAGTTAAAATGCCAACAGTTTTCCTCTCTTAAGTCGAGCTGCTCTTACGTCGGGGTACCACTGTACTCTCATTTGAGTATTTAGCCCTGTGGAACACAAATCTTTTGGCAGACTTTCTTTTGTATTTTTAAATTAGCCAACTGACTTGGGCAGCTCTTTAACAACCCATATTTGGGAAGCACTGCTTACATTCCAAACGTCCTGGCAGAGGAAAACCCATATTTGGAATGGAGATGTGATATGTTCCTGTGGTTGTACTACAAAATGGACTTTGATATTAAGACCTAGATTCAGTGGCCATCTTTGACACACACACACACACACACACACACACACACACATTTTAAAACATTGTTAAGAAGGAATGGGGTATACTGGAAGATGTTCTCTCTTACAAGTATTTCACCATCCCCTTAAAAGGCATCTATATTCAGGACTGAGTTGCTTTGCCATTAGGAATGAAACCTGTATTTTGCAATCAGCATGCAGTATCCTATTTCCATTTTGTATAAAAGACATAGTTGACTCATTTTGAAAAATGTAGACAAACTTGATATACATTAACCTATAAAATGATAAAAGGTCACTTATTAAAGCATGCACAGTGCACAAGTTTCTCCCAATATCATTTTGCTGGCAGCATGAGCAAAGAAATATCCCAGACTTCAAGTAATGACAGTGCTTAGGAGAGGAAGCTTATTAAAATGAACTTTTGTTCTTATACTGTTGCCCTGGAAATTGGGGTTTATCATTGTATGAATCAAAAACTTTTGTAGTCTTTGCTCTCATTTCAATGGAACTTTTGTTTCACAATGTCATGGGACATAAATGAAAAGGTTAGAAAACTATGGTTATAACAATTAATTACACCAAAACTCAAACCACACCAAACTACATCAATTGAAAAGTGTTTCATCATCTCTCTGGGGCTTTTAAGCTTAGGAAGCAGTCCGGAAAGAAGAGTTTGAAAGCAGGTTATAACCGCATTAAAGCACTTTTCATTTTCAAATACACAAAAGGCCAGACTTAAATGAATTGTCCATTTTCCTTAATTCTTAAACCTTAGTCTACTTCTAGGAGAATTAAATATTAGAGATGTGGATGAACTGCCAAAACAGTGGGTCGCCCCAATCAGTAATTCGTCAAAGATGATGAACCACAAAACATGAATTTTGGTCCTAGCAACTGACAAACCATGAATCTCTGTGTTTTAAAAAATATTGAAGCAATATTCACTAAGTATTGTGATTCAGTTTTTTAAAAAATTGTCTCCATCTCTATTAAATACTGTCATGGTATAGCTTTTCCACTAAGCCATTCTGGTCCACTCTTCAGGTGGTCTCTCTATTTCTCTGCCTTGTTTCAACTCAAGATGGGGGAACTCAAGAAAGGAATGAGAGATGAGGGAACCTACTGTGCTCAATCAAGATCTTTTTAATTCCATTTCCTAGCATTCCCCCTTTCTTTGGTTATGCCTTTTAGGAAGTATTACCCAACAATGCTCAATGCACTCAGACTAGCTGCCATTATGCCCACATTCATTCTTCTTGCTTCTATATTCTATAGTCTATGTTTTCAATGTTAGTCTCCATCCCCCATAACATTTTGATGGTCTACTGTGCATGATTACATGGAATTTTTACTCTCTCTTTAACTGTTCACGTTCTCTTCTAGCTTTAATACTGTCTTTTCATGCTGTACAATGTCCTTCAATTCCCTGTTCTCAAACTTGAATAATAATAATACAGTATGTCTTAATTGTACTGGACTGTATATTGTCCCTCATTACTGTAAGCTGCCTTGGGTCCTTTTCTGAGGAGAAAGGCGGGGTAAAATATTCTAAATAGTCTAAATAAATAAATAAATAAATTCTTGTAGCATACTGAGGTCAAGACACTAGAAGTTAGTGCCTGAATTTACTCTGCATATGAAATCCAAACAACACCTGGATAAAAATTAATTTAAAAGAAAAAACTAAGCAACCATATAAGTAAGATAAAATTGGTTTGAAAAGTTAAAATGTGAAAGTTACTCAAAACACCCATGTAAAAATAGAACAAGGTTACATGAAGTTACTGTACATATCCAATCTTCAATTATCTCAAAGGTACACACTTAGGAAAATAAGAAAGTTCAAGCTAACCAAATCTGTTTGTTTAAATTTTATTTACCTTGTCAATCTAGTGGCCACTACTCTAGGCAGCATACTGCATGACTAACATAAACCGGGTTAAGATAAATAAAATTTGGTATTAAAATTCAATAACAAACATTAATATAAACCAAAAAAAAAAAGACCCAATCCAATATTTATTCCTAAACCATTCTATTACCTTAATGGGATATACGCAAGTACAGTGATACCTTGGTTTACGAGTGCCTTGGTTTATGAGTGATTTGCAAGACAAGGAACCATTTCTGCTCAATTTTGTCTTGATCTTATTTATTTATTTTATTATTTATTTTATTTTTGCATTTATACCCCGCTTATCTTCTTTGCGAACTCTAAGCGGTTTACAACGGCTATAATAGCCACACGAAAATTACAATGATTACACAAACACAACAATATAACAGCAAACGATAAACGTTAAAACCTTATGGCACCTCAGTAGCTAAAAACCCTGGAAAAAAAAAACAGGCAGAAGATGATGGCGGGGGGGGGGGAAAAAACCTAAATTAAGAATCGCCAAAGGCCTCCCGGAAGAGGTAGGTCTTTAAAGCCTTCCGGAAGGCCAGCAGGGACTCTGCAGAGCGCACTTCACTGGGGATGGAATTCCAGAGGCTGGGGGCTGCCACTGAGAAGGCCCGGGTCTGAGTTCTCATCTTCTGGGCTTCACGAGGAGTGGCGACCCGAAGCAAGTGCGCTCGCGCCTGCCGAACGGGACAGGCCGGGGTAGCTTGCTGAGCGATACACTCTGCCAGGTAGTCCGGTCCCAAGCCATGGAGGGTTTTATAAACTAAAACCAAGACCTTGAATCTAATCCGGGCTGCAACGGGCAACCAGTGCAGGCGGGCCAGGACTAGGGTGATGTGATCACAACAACACACACCAGCCACCAGCCTGGCCGCCGCATTCTGTACCCGCTGCAGACGCCGGAGAAGAGTCAAGGGCAACCCCATGTAGAAAGTGTTACAGTAGTCCAGCCATGAGATCACCAGAGCTTGGACCACTGTTCTCAGAGAGTTCGCGTCCAGGTACGGGCAGATCTGGGCGATCCGACGGAGATGGTAATAGGCGGACCTGGTCACCGATGCCACCTGAGACTCCATGGTGAACACCGGGTCCAGGAACACACCCAGATTCCACACCCTCTCCGTGAGTTGGAGGGAAACTCCCCCCAAACAAGGGAGGGGGCCACCGTATCCAGACGGCGAGCTCCCAAAGAACATGACCTCCATCTTCCCGGGGTTGAGCTTAAGCCTGTTCGCCCCGGTCCAAGTCAGCACGGCATCCAGGCACTCGCCAAGGGTCCTCACAGCTTCCACTGCAGAGGTGGAAAAGGAGAGATAGAGCTGCGTGTCATCAGCGTACTGATGACAGCAGACTCCAAAACTCCTGATGACCCCCGCCAACGGCCTCACATAGATGTTAAACAGCATGGGGGACAGAGATGACCCCTGTGGAACCCCACAAGGAGAATCCAAGGGGCCGATAACTCCCCCCCATGCAGAACATACTGGGGCCGGCCCTCCAGGAAGGAACGGAGCCAACTGCGAACAGAGCCTCCGATTCCAACCTCAGAGAGCTGGTCCAGCAAGATACTGTGGTCGACGGTATCGAAGGCCGCTGCCAGATCCAGGAGGACCAACAGGGTAGAGCAACCCCTGTCGGCCGCCCGGACAAGGTCATCTTGCAGGGCAACCAAAGCTGTTTCGGTGCTCCGGCGGGGCCTGAACCCGGACTGGCATGGATCAAGGCACTGCCGATCCTCCAGGTATGACTGCAGCCGGACCGCCGCCATGTCTACTAGCAATGTCTTGCAATACGAGCACTGGAGCAGGTCACATGATCATAAGTCTGCCAATGTTGGCTCTCTGCCTCATTCCTTGCTGGATAGTAGGGGACTGTCTGGAAAGTTCCATGTCAAGCAAACCACTAAAGTAGGAGAAGGAGAGGGGGATGGAGGTCTCCCTTGCACTAGCCAGGAACATTTTCAAAGGAAGCTGCAGGTTAGGGCTTTATTTTTCTGTATGTGAATATTTTATTTTATTTGTTTTCAACAGTCTTTCTTATTTTTCAAACTATTTCTAGTCATGGGGCAGCTAGTCAAGGGTGTATAGGGCTGCAAATTGTGCTTTATTATTGTCCCATTACAAACACAGAATAAAATCCAGTTGTTAGTCCCAAGCAGAGCAAATTTACTGCCAGGTACCTGAACCATGGTGTGGACATGGACTTCTAGCTAACTTCTTTTGTGAATTTTGGCATTTTGTGTGTACAGTATGTGGTCTATGTGGCCCCGGAATGAATCACCTGTGTTTCCATTATTTCTTTTGAGGAAATTTGCTTTGATATAAGAATGTTTCAGTTCACAAACATGTTTCTGTAACAAATTTTGCTCATAAACCAAGGTATTACTGTATAAGGAGACCCTTTCCCATGAGACGAAGCAGGCCCTAATGGGGATGCTTCTTTTTCCTCTTTCCTGCCTCCTTGGGCTTCTTTACACAGGATCATGCCTTGATCATAGTTATCCTTTTCAAGTGTGCCCAGGATAATGGAATGCTTCCTTAATGGGACTTCATCCCTTAGTAGCAATCATCAAAGCAGCGGGCAGGAAGTACTACAGTATACCAGCAAATAATACACAAATCAAAACTTGCTTTGAGACAAAGCCAGTCCTCTTTGAAATACATTTTGGCCAGTTTTTCAGGACAATCTTCTGAACTTGGTTAACTACCTTATCTGAGTACAATGTACAGTATTTACTTGCAAGGAAGGGTTGATTTAAGGGTTAATTTACTATTCCCTGAATGATGGAGTATCATGTGTATTTTATATGAATCTATAGATTCACATAGACTTTGTGTTTATAACTACTTATAACTTTGTAGCTTTAATGTAATTTCTCTATTAATGTTGTAAGATGCCCCTCAATTCCTTGTTCTCAAATACTTGAACATGTTTTAATTGTACTGGACTGTATATTATCCCTCATTACTGTAAGCAGCCTTGGGTTCTTTTCCAAGGAGAAAGGCAGGGTAAAAATACTCTAAAATAAAATAAATAAAATAATACTTCTGTTCTTCAAATTTAAAATTGTATTTACTTTCAATTGTTTGATGTTTCTGGTCTTTGACTAGAAGAAAGTTACTACTTAATTCAACTTCATACATTTTTTCTATTTTTCTGTCTGCTGTTTTGGTTAAGATGGGGTTACCTTTTTGCCATGCTAATCAACAAACAACATCCACACAACCCTCCTGAAATGGCACTGAGGAGCGTTAAATTCTTCTACTGCCTCCTATGAAAATGAGTTTCCCTATATTACATTTGCCTCCCTACTGCCTTCCTTGCCTGTGCTTTGCAAGTAATGCTCCACTGACATGAGCAAAACTGAGCTTGCTAGACCAAAACAGGGGTGGGAAAGCAAAAGCAAAGCCTCATCCTACCTTATAGGATAGGAAATGAAAAATCAATTTATTTAATCAAGTTATTTTATCAGTTGTTATGTAACACAGAACAAAGACAGCCAGAGATTTAGCTCAATAACGAGTGACACATTTATTATAGTAAGAACTTTCATGGACTATATCAGGGGTGGGGAACCTTTGGCCCTCCAAACGTTTTGGACCACAACTCCCACAGTCCTTTATCATTGGCAATATAGGCTCGGGATTCTGGGAGTTGCTGTCCAAGACATCTGGAGGGCTGAAGGTTCCCCACCCATGGACTATATGGCTCTCATAAACTACAGTACACAGTAATCACATACAAAACCCTATGCTATTAACAATTGTTAGTCCTTAAGATGTTGCAGAGCTATAGAACAAGAAGTTTGGAGTTCAATTCCCCACTGTGCCTCCTTCAATAACAGCCAGCCTGTGTGGCCTTGGGCAGGCTGCACAGTCCCAGGATGGCCCCAGAAGTAGGGAATGGCAAACCACTTGAGTTTTCTTTCCCTGGAAAACCCTGAAATGGGCCATCATTATTCAGAATTGATTTGACAGCACATGATTATTATTAAGATGTTGCAGACGTCTTGGTTAGTCTTTTCCTGAAAAGCAAGCAAGCAGACAAGCAAGCAAGCAAGAATGAATGAAAGAAAAAGAAAGAAGGAAGGAAGGAAGGAAGGAAGGAAGGAAGGAAGGAAGGAAGGAAGGAAGGAAGAAAGAAAGAAAGGAAGGAAGGAAGAAACCCCTCCACAAAAGCAAACCACCAATAATATCTAATCATGTCATTTAGGAACAGGTATATAATTATAATCAAAATGGTTCATATGAAAAATGAAAGTAACCATTACGGTCTTTTTGTATCACACCTATTTTTGTTTTTTGTTTCAGTTTTTTTGTTAGCCACAACATAAAGAACACTTGTTTAATAACTATGACCATGTTTCCATACGACATGCTTTAGCTGTGAATGTTCAGGACCACGGGGACATTTGGCAAAAAATTGGGATGTTCTGTTAATTCAAAACAGTTCTGTGCCACTTTTATGCCCATAGCTATTAGATAGCACAGTTAATAATAAAAAATAAAGCAAGCCAGCATCAATACTTGACTGCCTACCGCCTATAATAGCTTTTATGTCAGCATCAATATGGAAAAGGTTGAATAAGCAGCAGCATAAGAAACAATTAGAAGACTTGTATTTTATCAAGCTATTAACATAATCATTAGAGATTGTCTTTTAAAGAATCACTACTTTTTTTTTGAAGAGATGTTGCAGACTGGTTTTCTACCAAATTGCTTGGCTTTATTCCTCTGCTTAAATGAGCTGTGATGTTATTTATGTGCATATGGAAGCCACAGAATTGCAATAAAGTAGTTTTGGATACATGGCTGAACATGGTGATCGAGCAGAGGATTCTCCCAGTCACCTTCATGGAAAGACTAATCTATTTTGTTTGCTACAACAGCCCCAACAGAAGAGGCGTCTTGAAAATAAAGTCAGTGAATTGTGACACAACTACAAAATCCCCTGAAAGTAAACAATGCAACCCTGTGCTCACTAACACACCACCTGGAGTGCTGTAGGATACAATCCAAGTCTCTAAAATGGCATATGTTAGGAAGACATTATCGCTGGAAATTTCATGCTACCAGATCTGCGGGAGGATCTCTGCTTCCAGGATAGGAGGCCATGTGTGATTGCCATCATATCCTGCCAGATCTGCTGTTTTAAGATGATGGTTATGATTATATTAAATTAATCCAAACCCTAAACTCTCTCTTGAGACGTTTCTTTTAGTCTTTGTGCTTGTGAAAAGGAGGTGCAAGTCAAAACTTTCCTACTTAGTTCAATGGGCATCCAACACATACTGTTCCTGAATTCTTCTGAGTTCATTTCTAAACATCATCCTGCTCTGATGGAATCTGCATCCTGACGAATCCTTGCTGGTTTGCAAAGGTCTTCTGTAATGTAACTCAGTGATGAACATCATGCTGATGTCCCTTTACAGTAATACCTCAGATAACGAATGCCCCTGATAATGAATTTTTCTGATAACAAATCACAATTTCCAGGTATATGGCTGCCTCGGATAATGAATTTTCCCTATGGGCTGCCTCAGATAATGAATCATAATTTCTAGGTATAGGTCTGCCTCGGATAATGAATTTTCTCTATAGGCTGCCTTGGATAACAAATTTTCCTATGGGCTGCCTTGGATAACAAATTTTCCCTATGGGCTGCCTCGGATAACGAATTTCCATCATGCATCGATAAAAAAGTTATCCCAGGCTGCATCATATCTGTACCTTTAAAGTGCACATTATAAAGAGTTTTGAGCAAAAAAACAGGTGTCTGTGTCATTTTCCTAAGCTCTGTAATGGATTTATTGGTTTCCCATTCATTCCTATGGGAAACCGTGTTTCGGATAACAAATTGCCTTGGAGAACAAATTAAATTCCTTATCTGAGGTACCACTGTATGGGAAAATGCCACAAAATAGCTTATTCTCAATGTAACCAGCTATCTTGAAATGTGGAAAGAGCTTGTAGACAGTTCACTCCACTACAAGCTTTTTCACCTCCAGTTCAAGAATGAGATAAGCACCTCTTTTGGAGAGCACTGTTTTTGTTTAAAACCAGGTTACCTTACATCCTAGTGTCCTGTTTTTTCACCCCCTCAAGGTTAGGGCATGAATCAAAGAGACGTTCCCCACTGTCTGCCCTTTCTCATATGGCAACCTTCATCTATTTATAACATGGGCTTTCCCCACAAAAAGTAGAAAGTCATGGAAATTCACATGTTAAAGGATTAGATACAGGTTTTCTACATGCTACACTGAAATACTGCAAAGCCCTTCAGTTGAGCCTTGGATACAGAGCTTCTGCATATTTGGTGGTTATTTTGAAGAACTAAATGTGAAAATACCTCATAAAATGACATGGTACGATTTGTGAAACTGACCCATATAGTGCTCTAAGAGAACAGGGTGCATGTCAGTGATCCACTTGTAAATCCTTTCCTGTAGTATCATGTGTGCTATGTTTTGGAAGTCTCTCAAAATTCCATGAAGCAGGGAACAGCTGATAAAAGCCATGGCGGTAAACAAAAATAGACACATTATTAGAAGTAAGTTCAGCCGAGAGACAGGGAAGATAGTTTTTAATTGTCATGAAGACATTCAAACCCTGCTGCTTAGTGTTTAAATAAATGTTGCATGCATGGTATAAAGATTTAGCAAAATTTAGAAACAGGGCTATTTTGAGCAATAAGCTGGGGTAAAATATTTTAAATACAATACAATAAAATAAACTCTCTGGGTGAAAGAGACCATAACATATCTATATATTTTCCAGTGTTTTAGTCAATCATGTGGTATTTTGATGAATTTGAAGGTTGGTCAAAAATGTCATCTCAACAGGGACTGATCAAAATCAAGTAGGTTGGTTTGCCTGAGGAAACTGCTTACATCAGTAAAAGTGTACTGGGAGAGGTGAGTAACTGCCAATGAGGTTCTAGAGGAGACCCAAGCATGGCAAAATATCATACAGAGGATTATCCAATTCAGGCAAGAGATTTTGTCTCTAAACTAGTCATTCCCAACCTCGGCTCCCCAAAATGTTCCTGGATTACAACTCCCAGAAATCCTGGACAGAACAGCTAGTGGTGACAGCTTCTGGGAATGTTAGTCCAAGAATATCTGGGAACTAAAAGTTGGGAACCAGTATAAGATACCTTGTCATGGCTTCCATGGGCAATATTTGTGGCCAGCTTTCTAAGGAGCAGTGGGGGAGGTAGAGACAGCAAGGAGAAAAACACCCTTTGCCCTCCAGGCAGGGTGTGACAGAGGCTATTTCCTTGTTAGCTAAGGCAGTAAGAGATCCTCTGTGAGAATGGAGAGAATTTGAGAGGAGAAAGGGAGAAGGAGAAGTGGAATCCCATTCCACTGTGGCACTGGGGTCACCTTGGGATGGTACACTTGAATTACCCAAGGTTACGAAATAAAGTGGCTTCGACTGTAGAAGTTTAAAAGTTGTCATTTCAACCTGAAGATTGAGTCTTTCTAGCAGTTAAGTTCAACATGGAAGTAAATAAAATACTCTCGTGATTAATCATGATAGATTGCTATACTTTGTTATTCCAGAATAACTTGTGTTTGAAGGACCAAAAGTGCTCGATTTTGTGTCTCAACCATCTGCTCAGAAAACCAATGATTGCAATTTGGAAGTGATCAGGAATTTTCAGTCCTGTTGTCTATAGGGGCAACATAGCTGCCTTGAGTCCTCTTATTGGGGAAAAGGTCACCCTTTCCCCAATAAGACAAATGAACGAATGAATGAATTCCCATTATATCCTAGACAGAACCTAGGCATGGACAACTTGTGCACACCATGTCTTGTTCAAAAGATTACAACAGTGCAGTGAGGTTAGGCATTACTATCCACTTCGCAAATTTACTGACTGAAAGGGCTACTACGGTCAAGTGGCATAAGACTAGAGGGAAGGCGATTGTTTTAGAGTAAACACTGAACTACATTCTTTGCTTAGGCTAAGAAAATTAAAAGCCAGATCTATTTAAAAAATCTCCTGCGGCTTCCTAGATAATATATCTCTAGCACCTCATCTGAAACATTTCCCATTGAAAGAATATCATCTCTTTTTAGAGTTCTAATGTATCTTTCTTAAATCTTTCCCCTTTCCTTCCCTCTCTGCCCCCCCCAACTACTTTTGGATCTTTACAAAAAATCAGATTGCTTTTAAAAATGTCAAAGGATGGCTGACTGCCTTGAGGGTTATCAACTTTGCAGAACTGGCTACAAGCTTCAAGAGCAGATGAGCCAGATAAGCTCAGAAACATCAAGTACATTCCCCGAAGGCTGGTGGATCCCACCCTCCTTCCCTCATCCCTATATTGGTTTGTTTATAACCCACAGAGTCTCTGCTTGCTGATGTCAATGCGTTCTCTTGCTAGATATGGCACAGATTTTAAAGCAGTCGGTAACAAAAAAGCTACTGTGAGAAGCCGAAGGTTCTTCCGGCTCTAGACTTCGTGAAAGCTAATGATAGCTCTAGGGTCCTGCAAGGTCCTACAGCTCAAGTGAACTTTTGAGGAGAACAAAGGACCTCTCTGGAGTTTTACATCAGTGGAGCAGACGCAAGTCTGTCCCCATGACAAACTTGTAAAAAACAAAACAAAAAGCATGGGGAGGCGCATAAGAGTCAACTTGACACTTCGATACTAATGCTTCCAATAGCTGGAAGAATAGACTGGTCTGCATGTAATGGGCAGACGACAGCTTGGCTGCCCATGGATGTTGTTTAGTATGTAAGACCAGGTCCCTGATTAAGGGGTGCAAGCATAGGAGCTCTCTAGAGAAGGGAGGAGTAACATGAGATATACGGGTGGCAAGTGGCCCCAGCCGTTCTTGCACACCCTGAGAACAAGCTGGAGAGAGAAAGAGTGAACCAACACTAGAAAGAGAAGATGGAGCAGGGTGGGATTCATTTAAATCAAACTTATAAAAATCATATTTGAAATCATGGCCTACTAAATTTCGAAAATTGGATTTTTCTGGGATGATTTAAATGATATAATCAATTAAGCACATCAAACTGGTAAGCAAGAAACATTTGAAGGCCGATGACTGCCACAAGTGAAAACTGCAATAAAATGCCAATGATGCCCTCCTCTAACATGTTAAAAGAACTTAAGCAGACTGACTTGTATCCCTTCTCCTAATTTGGAAGTCAACCATGTATATATGCAAACACTTTAAAATAATCAATAAATTAGTAAAACCATGTACAGTATGCATAGGCATTGAATTAATCAATAAAATAATATAACAAATGACAAGGATTACATCTAATAGTTACCATATAATTATCCAATCCTTATCATCTTACACCATATTACCAGTACTTCCTATTCTATCTTTGTTCTTTAGCCAATTATATCATGTTGTCCTACATCTAAGATCCTTTGCTTAATCAAACTTTTTGCCTGGGTCATATTCATTGACATTAAATAGTGCCGTGAGAATCCATAACACCCTAGTTTTAGTTCCAGCATCTTCTGCCAATCTGGAAGTTGAGTCATGGCAACTGGATGTCTTTTTCTTGAGAAATTGAAACGTTTCGCTGCTCATCCAAACAGCTTCATCGGTCTGATTTCAATCTCTCAAGAAAAAGAAGTCCAGTTGCTATGACTCAGCTTCCAGATAAACTCACCTAGATGACTGAGAATCTTCACATGTTTGGACTGCTGTCTTGGTCAATGTTGTATGTTGACTAATTTTTTTCCATATTATATTTTGTGAAAGAGAGTCAAAAGCAGCTCTGAAGTTTATAAAGGCTGTGTATAGGGAGACTGAGCTTTTAGATGAATATTTCATAATTAAGTGCTCCATGATCAACAATGGTCGAAGGTTGAATCCTGCCTGTTCTTTTGCTATTAGACACTCTTGCTCTAACCAATCCTTCAGTTTCCACTGTAGATGTCTAGCAAACAGTTTACTTATTACACTAAGTAAGCTTATAGGCCAAAGGTTAGAGGGTAGATCTTTATTACCTCTTTTATATATGGAGATTGTGATCACAACCCCCCAATCTTTAGGTATTTTCCCAGGTTTATCAATAGGAGTGAATAAGGCCACAATTACCGGCACCCATCATTCCAGGTGTTTTTAAATTAATTCAGGTGTTACCTGTATATCTATACCTAGCACCTTACCATCTTTCAAGGTGAACATGTATATATTACTATTCATACCTATGTTTTTAAATCACTGTAAGATGAAAGACCAATGCAATCAAAACAACAATAAAATATTCTGAGGTGGAATAATCACCTAATAGCTGACAAATTCAGTATGTTGAGTTAGTTAGCTAGGTAGCTAGTTTTTAGACTGCTCAATTTAGTGAAATTTAGTGTTATAACAGGGTGGTGATAAAGAAGAAGATATTTGTTTTTCCCCAGTAATTCATTTTGTCCTGCTTGATGTATCACCCTAGCAGACAGAAATATCAACAAGCCAGTAGTACCGCCCCATCTCTTGCTGTTTTGGCTGGCTAGGGTGCATCTCCCTCTGATCTAAATGACCTGGGCCGGCGCGTCCATTAAGGCGAACTAGGCAGTTGCCTAGGGCACCATCGCCGGCCTGCCGCCGCCCGGCACCCCCTGCCGTCGCTGCCGCTGCCCCGCCCCCACCCCTGCGCCCGCCCCCGCCCCACCCCCACCCCTCACCTAGGGCGCAAAAAAACCTAGCGCCGGCCCTGTAAAGGACAGCAAATATCCCTCCCCCCATCTGCAGAGAAAGCTTCCAACTGTTGCCATAAATGACTGTTTCGCTCATCTGTTACATCCCCCATGATCCCGCAATTTCTGTTCATAAGGAAGCTAATCAGAGCTCCTGAGAGGGCTGTCCCAAGATACTTTTGCCTCTCTATCATTCTACATGGGCAATGGCCCCTGATGACAGGCAAATCTTCCTTCAATACACCTGCAACCTGTGAGGAAAGCTAGACAGCTCTAGGCCGGCTTTGTAACATTCATAACTCTGTATTCTCAAAGGCTTTCACAGCCAGGATCTGATAGCTGTTCTGAGTTTTTCAGGCTGTTTGACCGTGTTCTGGAAATTTTCTTCCTGTCATTTCGCCATTTTCTGTGGCAGGCACCTTAAGAGGGCAAGGAGCTCAGGGAACTAGGAGTTCTTTCTGTGCTCTGTCCTAGTTCCCTGAGCTCCTTGCCCTCTGAAGATGCCAGCCAGAGTCTGGTGAAACGTCAGGAAGAAAAACTTCCAGAACATGGTCAAACAGCCCGAAAAACTCACAACAGCTATTCATAGCACTGTCTGAATCCTGCCTCCTGTTCTCCTCCTCTAGGGTGAGACTGCCTTATTTGCCATACAGTACATTTGGCTCTCATTCCAGGTCGAATGGAAGAGATTCATGAACCTGTATGTGCCTCAAACCTTTAATTAACATGGAACGTGACACTGCTGGGGCATAGCTGGTCAAACAAGCATCTTCCTCTAATATGTTCATTCATGGATCATTCATACAGCCCTGTGATCAGCCAGAAAGCAGGCAGGCAGGAATCTAACAGACTTGATTGATAATACTGCAACTGTCTTTTATGGGTGAATTTTTCTTTTGTCCATGACACCTCACCATTCAAGTTTGTAACACTCAAGTTTTCACTATCTCGTTTAGTAAGAAACTCTACAGTTTGGTCAGTTCTTACCCAAATGTCCCCTCATCACCACAGCCAACCAAATAAAATTCCAAACCATCTATGCCAGACATATCCAAAAGGTAGAGCCATTCCCAGTAGGAAACACATCATGTTGCATCCACATGCAATGGTGCTGTGAAAAAAGAGGAGCCTGCAAGGTGGTGACCTTAATGGAGAACCACCAACTTGATTGAACATGCAGGGATGCAAACTCAGATTTTTAAGACCTGAGACCTCCACATTCCTCTGAAAGAAAATGATGTCATGTTAACCCATTCAAACTCTTCTGTCTGGATGAGTTGACGTGGCAGGATCATTTTCTTCCTTTTTTAGAAAAAAATTACATGTGCTCTTTTCAGCAAATTCAAGAAAAAATGCAGATCTTGGGAAGTTTTATCTCAGATAAAAACATGAAGCTATATTTTTAAAAGCACTCTCCATTTCACATACCAGTGTTAAAATGTGCTGAAGGATTGCAGGAGGGTTGACACATTGGTAAATAATTAAGATACCCAGTGTGGTGTAGTGGTAGAGTATTGGACTAGAGTCGGGAGGGCTGGGGGCAAATCCATGCCCAGCCATGCAAACACACTAGGACTGGAACTGGAAAAATAACATCTTAAATACAGTATAACACTTATCTTGAAATCCCTATTAGGTTTGTCATAAGTCAGTTCCAACTTGGAGGCACATAACACAAACAACTTTAGGACTATAGCCGAGTATAGGAAATCAGTGGCAACTTTAAATTACTATACTATAAATACTGCCACTTTAGCTCTCACCTCAATATTCTCTAGTACCGCCCAATTTATGTTGTTTGCATATTTTGCTGTTGTTTTTTTTAAAGATGAAACATTCATTCAAGTCATTCATTCATTAACATGCATAAACCCCTTTTTTCAAGAGAAAGGTACAGAACAAACTGGACTAGACATAATCTGGATAGACAGCTCTGGAGTTTTATTTCTGTTAAAGATAAATATCGCCTTTCATCTCATTTAGGCACCCCAGCTTCTGATAAAAAGGTATCAAAATGCAGCATCAACACAATAAAACTAAACAACACTTGCTGCAATGTCTTACTTATTTAAACATGATTCATATGTGAGATGAGCAGAAGGAAGGTCCCGAATCAGGAAACATTTTACTCAAACAAATACTGGGAAAGACAAAAAAAAAACTAAAACAAAGTGCACCTTCTTGTGGAAACTCTATTGCCATCTGCTGTCTATTCACAAAACATGGTTTACTGATGTCCATAAGAAATGTTTTACTCCAAACAGAAATTTCTCATCACAGAGGAGAATTAGATGAATAGGAAAGCAAGAACAAACTGAACGTATGCTTCGCATTTCAAAGCAATGCCATACATTGAACATGCCCTCCATATTAGTATAATGGCATTTTTAACGAACAGAAGATAACTGTATCGTGTGGAATGTATATATATTTAGAATTTTAATTCTCTATGTTTGCTTTGATTGAGTCCCTCATTTCTCTCAGACCCCAATAGTCCAATGGTCTCTTTCTGGACCAGAGATATTTTTGGATCCTCCTTTATTCTTCCATTTTAATATCTCCTCATCTTTCTGCTTTTGGGAAGGGATGAATACTTGTTAATTCTTCTTTCATATTGACCTAGGTCATCCCAACACGTCAAGACATCCTGAAGAGAAATTTTAGAGTCACAAGATATTCTTTGCTTCCAGCCAAAAATGGGGAAAAATAGCTCTATTGTTCCTTTAAGGATTCCTGCCTGTGTTAAAATATTTATAATACCCTTTTCCTTGAATTGCTGCTTTATCTAAGGGGATGAAGCACTAGAACAACCCACCTAGTGCTTCAACCACCTAGATAAAGCAGCAATTATCCTAATTTTGGGGCCCTGGTACAAAAATAAGCCAGTGGTGCACAAGAATGCTCAAGAACAAAAATGGATTTCTTCTTCGTTGCATGTAAGGAGAAGAAAAGTAAGTACTGCATTTTTCCTTCTACAAGACACCCCCAGGTATAAGATGACCCCCAATTTTCCAAGTCAAAATTACAGTTTTGCAACCACACAATTCTCTCCTCAGCTTACTTCTGTGTACAGGATGACCCTCATTTTTTAGTCTAACCAATTTAGAAAAAATAGTCTTATACACAGACAAATACTGTATTTACATCCCTGCTCTGCGCACCCCATATGCCTTTCTTTACTTTACTTAGTTCCCGCCTTTTCTTACATCTTCCATCCCACTGGAACCTTTCATCTTGGGCTGATCAGACAGAGATAAGCTAGGACTTTGGTAGACCATGTTTGAGGGAGACAGAATTATAACATTCTGGATATTTTAACCTAAAAAAAAGAAACTTTCTCTAGTTCTGTTCAGGGCCAAAGATTAAACCAGAACCAAAAGGCAAACTGGGATGCCATCTGGAAGGGTGGGCCCAGGTATAATAAAAGTATTTCAAGAAGATGCTCAAGGAAGCAGTAATGTTCAGACTGGTTGAATGGGAGCAGCAGGTCGTCTTGTGGAGGACTCCATGATCAAAGCAGATTGGCAGAATCAACCTAGGGCAGGAAGCTACTTCATATCAAAGTACAAAAAATGAGCCTGCAACTGGCATGTTTTCTCAAGGCAGCTGATGATGATTAGCACAGTAACATTTTAAACTAAACAATAGATAGTACTGCCTAAATAAAAGCAGCAGTATCATAGGACCCCCATATCCACTGATTGATTATCCACTCATTCAGTTATCCACGGTTTGCAGAAAAAATTAAATAAATAATTCAGCAGCCACAAAGCTACTGTCACAGACAGTAGCTGTAAAGCAAACTGCTCTCATAAAACAGCAGCCAGAAAGCAAGCTACTATCTCAAAACTGTAGCCAGAAAGCAAGCTACTGTCACGAAACAGCAGTTTTGGGGGAAGGTTTTGGCGTTCTCTCTTATCCACAGATTTCATTATCCACGGGTAGGCCTGGAACCAATCCCCAGCGGATACCGGGGGTCCTGCTGTATAAAGCACTTTCAATCAGATTACACACAAGCAGAACAAAATGTCCAATACATCATGACATTTTATAGCAGAATGGAATATAAAAAGCCCTTTGATGCTTCCTTAAGAGCAAACAATTGTATGTCCTGTACGAGAATATTTCATAAACGTAAGACATCCTTCGTGTCCATCCCACTGAGCATTGAGGGTCTCCGACGCAGCAGCACATTGTGTTCTCTCCAAGCCGGGCATGTTATTTGAATAGCAGCCACTATTCAGCCTTTGATAGCTTGGTGTCAGATCCTACTGGGTTCTTTTCTGAACCTGAATTGAAGTAATGCTCTTAGCCACTACCCCATTGCCCTTGGTGAACTTCCCATGGCTTGTGTCCTAAGAGGGCACACATTTTGGCCATGTCTCACCCATCGTTGCCCCACATAAGCAGTCGCTGAACTGAGTGGCATCTCCAGAATGACTCAAAATTGCTCACTTGAGCTATTTTTGCCCACTTAAACAGGATGCCACAGTGAGTATGCACTTAGTCACATGTTAACCCATTTGTTCTTAAGAAACACAATAGTATAAGAAACAGAATACACATTACACCAACCAACTGGTTACCATAAAGTACCTTGGTAGAACTCATTATAGTATTAAGCACCTTGTTGGAGCCCATCAAACTGCACTTAATTTGTGCAGTGCAACAGGTCCTTTGTTGGATTGTGTTCATGTTAGTCCATTGAGTGTACACAAAACGTGGGTGCCTTATGGAGATCTAGAGCTAGCTATATTTGAGAGAAAGAAAAAAATAGAAAAAGGAAAAGAGAGAGAGAGAGAGAGAGAGAGAGAGAGAGAGATTCTCTCTTTTTATACATTTGCTAGAGGAAGCTGACCACATAGTACAGCTGAGTTAGGTTTCTAGACACAGAACCAGAGGCTGGGAGTTCAATTCCCCACTGGGCAAGCTATACAGTCCTAGGATGCTCCCAGCCAAAAAAAAAGAAGAAAAAAGAAAAAAGAAAAAAGAATGGTAAACCACCTCTGAGTATTCTCTGCCCGGAAAACCCTGGAAAAGTGTCACCAGTGACTGAGTTGTTATTTCTTTAGCAACTCACAAACAGGAGTATTTAAGCGAAATGTTTCAGGTTCAGGCTTCTTCAGCGGCTATGTTAACAGCATGCTATTTCCCAAATGTATGCAGAGTCAGGTCATCATGATGAGTACTTGCCACTGGCTGGAAATCCAGTAACAATACCATTGCTTCAGAGTCAACCACGTTCCTGCCGTCCTTTTAATGCAGCCATTTTATATTAAACAAAGTTGATACCGAACGGGGAGGTCTAATTGCAAACATTCCTTGCTGAATTACCTATTGGGTCTCGATCTCTACCCCCCCCACACACACACACTTCACAGGATCTGCCCCCCCCTTATTTATTTCTCAGGAGGTTAAAGGGCACGGGGCCAATTAAGGCATCAACTTAATGAAAGAGAGAATCATTCAAGGTAAAGACCTGGGGTTTTTACACAATTTCTGCATCTCCGCCTGGTACAACTTAATCTTTTTTTGTCTTTTCTTTTTCTTTTTTAAAGCACAAGCATTACAAGGGGTGCAGGAGGAAAAACAGAAAGAGAGAGAGAGAGCACTAATCTTGTCACGGTCAGGCAGGCTGAAATTGCCATGCAGTGCTGGGGAAAATGCTACATATTTGTATTTTAGCCAATAAAGAAATTCCTTAAGCCTCTCTTGAATGGGAAGAATGTCTCTGGCTTGTCACTTTCGATTCAGTTATTCTACAGGTTAAGCTTCTCTTTAAAAAAAAAAAGTACTCCCCAAACCAGCTATCTGAACAGAAAAGAATGCAGGGAAGATGACAACAACCCACAGTAACCAATAAATAGCATTAAATACCTTAAGTGTTGAGCAGCAAGCAAAGTGGTATAGTAGATAAACTGCAGGAACACACACACACACACATGAGGGGGGAGGGTTAGGACCCTCAAATCCTACTCAGGTTTAAGACTCAATGGGTAACATCAGGACAACCCCCCTCTCTCAGTCTAGCTTAATGCACAGGTTGTGGTGCTGGAAGATGTGGGGAGACTACTTCTGATGTTCTTTGGGGCAGCTGTCATAAGAGGGTAATAAAATACAGTGGTACCTCAACTTACGAATTTAATCCATTTCAAATGCATACTCTTAAGTCAAACTACTCTTAAGTCGGGGTACCTATCTAAAAATTTAAAAAATAAGTTGAAAAAATGAAAAAATGAAAAAAAATTAAGTTGAGTAAACCATATCTAAAATTTGATTTCGGAAGCTAAGCAGGGTCGGCCCTGGTTAGTACTTGGATGGGAGACCACCAGGGAATACCAGGTGCTGTAGGTGCCTGGAGTAGGAACTGGCAAACCACTCCAGTATTCCTGCCAAGAAAACTCCATGGACACGGGGTCACAAAGAGTTGGTCACGACTGTAATGACACAACACACACACACACAAAATTTGTAAGGCAGCATTTAAAACGGCAACAGTTTTCCACTCTTAAGTCAAATTGCTCTTAAGTCGAGCTGCTCTTAAGTCGGGGTGCCATTGTATTTAAATCAGGCAAGAGAGTTGCAAAGTTGGGTCGAAAAGGAGGAGACGCCAATGGACCAATGTTAGTTCTATTTAGTGAAGGCTCATGGGAGTGAAAAGGATCTACTCGTCAGGGTCAACATAACATATCCAGACCCTATTTTGGCAGTGCTTATCATCTCCAAAAGTAAAACAAAGCAGAGTGTGCTGTTTATATTCCATTTCAAAGTGTATAAAGCACTCTCTGGGAGGTTTGCAATTCAATAATAGAGGCTACATATTGCTCCCTCCAACCGTGAGCTGGGTACTTGCTTTGGAATCACCTGCCAAGTGAGTTGTGCCTTGCTCTCTCCCTGCTAGCCTTCAAAAAAGCTCTCAAAACATTCCTTTTTAGAGAGTCATTTGGCAACCATAGATCTGAGTAGGTTTTATTTCTCCCCCCTTCCTTTGAGACATACTTGCTGTCATCTTTGCCACTTTTTATATCATTTTTTAAATTTTGATATTGATGTTACTGTTACATTATATTGTTGTGAACCACCCGGAATTCCCTTGGGAAGGTGAGCAGGCAACTGTTAGGTGGAGAATCTGCCAAAGTGTGGTCTCAGTTGAAGTCCTTCTATGAGTTGTGCTCTGTTGCTGATTGCAGGTTGCTTTGTTCCTTTGTTCTTTTGTGATCTGCTGTGTGGCTGAGGCGATCGTTAAGGGATTAACTGCTGATGGCTGTTTAGATGGCTGTTTACATGCTGGTGGGTTAGATGGCTTTCTCAAAACATTCCTTTTTTTTGGGGTTGAGAGTCATTTGGACAACCATAGATCTGGTTTTGTTATTGGATGGGTCTGTTATTTCTCCCCCTTCCTTTGAGACATACTTGCTGTCATCTTTTGCCACTTTTTATATTTTTATTTTTTTTTCTTCTTTTTTTGACTGCGTTCTTGTGTTCTGCGATTTTGATATTGATGTTACTGTTACATTATATTGTTGTGAACCACCATGTCGCCTGGAGGCGGTGCCGTTGTTCTCTTCCCTTGGGAAGGTGAGCAGTATATAAATAAATAAATAAATAAATAAATAAATAAATAAATAAATAAATACTCAGAAGGATGGAAGGCTGAGTCAACCTTGAGCTTGTCAGGCTCAAACTCAGGTTGTGAACAGAGTCTTGACAGCAGTACTATTTATTTATTATTATTTATTTGTATCATTTCTATACTGCGCCATCTTCTGAATCAGAACTCTGGGCGGTTAACAGGTTAAAAAAGTAAACAGAACTACAAAACAGTTAAGGACAAAACCCCAGGCAAGATACATCGGCGGCGAACAAAAAAAAAAGTAAAAAAAAAAAGATTAAAAGATTAAAGTAGGTCGCCATATGCCTCCTCAAAAACCAGAGTTTTCAAAGCGTTTTTGAAGGCGGGCAGGGACTGTGCAAGGCGCAGCTCACTCGGGAGACGGTTCCATAATGATGGGCCCAACACTGAGAAGGTGCGGCTGTGCATGGCAGACCTCCGCGCCTTCCTCGGAGTGGGCACCCTGAGTGAGCGCGCCTGTGACATCCGTGTGAGTCTGGCCTCAGTTGACCTCTGGGAGATACGCTTCGACAGGTATTCAGGACCCAAGCCATGGAGGGTTTTGAAAACCAAAACCAGGACCTTGAACCTTATCTGGAGGGCCACGGGTAGCCAATGCAGGCGAGCCAGAACTGGGGTGATGTGGTCGTATCTACGAGCACCCACCACCAGTCTGGCCACCGCATTTTGCACCCGTTGAAGTCTCCGGACAAGGGTGAAGGCCAACCCCATCAATCTGTGAGATCACGAGGGTCTGCACGACTGTCCTCAGGGAGGACTCGTTGAGGTACGGACGGATCTGGGCGATCCTGCGGAGATGGAAAAAAGCAGCTCTGGTAACTGCCGTCACCGGTGCTTCCAAGGAGAGGGCCGAGTCCAGGACCACACCCAGATTCCTGGCCCTGTCCATAGGCTGGAGGGAAACTCCCCCCAGGCTAGGGAGGGGGCCATTGTACCCAGACAAGGACACCCCGAAAAACAGTACCTCGGTCTTCTCCGGATTGAGTTTGAGCCTGTTAGTCCTGGTCCATTCCAGAACTGCTTCCAAGCACATGTCAAGGGAGCAAACAGCCTCCACTGCAGAAGAAGAAAAGGAGAGATAGAGCTGTGTGTCATCAGCGTACTGATGACAGTGAACTCTAAATCTCCTGTTGACGTCTGCCAGTGGCCTAATATAAATGTTGAACAGCATGGGGGAGATTGCCGACCCCTGAGGAACCCCACAAGGGAGTGTCCAAGGAGCCGACAACTCATCCCCCAGCTGAACCCACTGGGACCGACCCCCAAGGAAGGAACGGAGCCAACAAAAAGCTGTGTCCCCGATTCCGACCTCAGTGAGCCGACCCAGCAGGATACAGTGGTTGACGGTGTCAAAGGCTGGTGACAAATCAAGGAGGACCAACAGGGAGGAACACCCCCTATCAGCCTCCCTGATGAGGTCATCCTGCAGCGTGACTAGGGCAGTCTCAGTCCCACAAAGTGGTCTGAACCCAGACTGGAAAGGATCCAGGATATGATATTCCTCCAGGTATGACTGAAGCCAGACCGCGGCCATGAAGGGAACAATGGCAGTCAGGCGAGAGCTGGCTAAATCGTCCGATGCAAGGCCGGGCTTCTTCAAGATGGGCTTCACCACCGTTTCCTTCAGCCGGGAAGGATAAATTCCCTCCCTAAAGGAAGTGGTGGTGATGGAGGAAGCCCACTCCAGCAAGCCCACAGTTGAACCACTGTGTACCTCATAAATGCACAAGCCACATGTGGGAGATGTCAGCAGAGTGCTTATACACAGGCCACATATAGAGGGAATATTTGTGGGACCAGAGGTTGGAAAACACACATTTTATTTGCAAAATGTCCTACCTTCAAATTCCCCCTACTCAAAAAAAGAATTCTGAGATCCTGCAGAGTCACTGGCAGTAAATACAGACAACTCTGGGGCGGATCATGGTGGACACTTTTGTGAAGCTAAAGTTAATTTTTTTTGCCCTGGAATTCTAGTAGGTTGCACTGATCCCCAAAATAGCAAAATAGAAATATAAAATTAATTAATTTTAATTAAAACACTTAAATGAAATTTCGTTGTTCCTGCAAGGGGGCAATGACAATAAAGATGACAATAAAGATTCCTATTAAAATTGAGGGAAATCATAATATCCAGAAGTTGGAAGAGGTTTGTGGGACATATGACTTCCCCTCATGCAACCACCCCCAAAAAATAACCCTGCTCCTGGATAACTCCAAGGAACAGAAACAAACACTTTTGCTACAATTTAGAAAAACATCTGGTGGTGGGTGTCTAGAGTGTGCGAGGGCTATGCTCACCGCATTTGTATTTCTTACCATCAACGCAAAGGAGCATTCCAGTGGTTCTTACCACAAAACAACTTCCCACGCCTCAACACACGGGCGTTACCACATCACATTGCTTCCAGGATGCTGTGGCATTTTATTTTTTTATTCAGGTTTTGCTCTCATATATAAACCATTGTGTGCCTGTTGCTAAGTAAGATTCATTTTATTCATTCTGATCATTTGCTTGTGATATTTTCTGTTTTGACACTGTATTGCATATTCCAAATTCTTTCTGACCTTCCTTTTTCTTTTTTGGCTTCCTCGGAAGCACAGTCCTTACCAACAGGGAAGGACTTTTGGAAAGGGATTGACTACCAGCAACAGCGTGCATGCAGATATGAGTGCACGCATGCCCACGTACATGCATGTGTTAGAGAGAAATTGTCCCCCAGGCATTTTATAAATATTTTAGCATTGCTATTTTGCTCGTACTAATCCATTTAAGTAATGTTAGGGCTTACTGTGTTTCTAGGAATATCTTTTTTAAATCCATGGGTGAGCTGCATAGGTGGTGGGGGTGTCCATGCTTTTTCATTCCCCTTTAATGCTTTTCCAAAATCCCATTACTTGTCAAAGTTCTTGAAAAACCTGACAAGTGTAACAATTCCCTCGATTATGAAGCAACATCCTGTTCAGCATGCACAGCAGGGATATACTGTAAAAACAGATAAAGCTCAGTCTGCAAAGGCCTACATGCTCAATTTAATGCTCCTAACTCTTCTGAAACAGTTTTGTGGCTTTACTAGCCTAAGGGTGGAGTATATGCAGGTATCCTGGGATGAACAAATGTGTAGAAATAGTGGTGCAACTTTATTTTTTCCCCATATGTCAAGGTGACAGTTTTACTGATGTTGGTTTTTCACTGAGTTTGGTGGTTCACTGAGACAATTACTTGGAAAACCATCTCATGTTTGATATAAAAATGTGCTTAAGATCTTATGATTCCCAGGTGGAGGCTCCAAGTCCTAGATTTAATATTTGAATCACACATACATGGACACAGACACACGCAGACACGGGCGCGGACACACAACCTGGTCAACAGACAGGCACCAATCTCTGATCCTGTGCTAGCCTAATATCTCCTAGTTGTCCTTGCCATGACCTGTGCTTCACCTGGTGTTCAGTCTACCTGGTGGCACAGGGGTTGAACTGTACAACTGCAGTCCAAAACCCTGCTCACAGTCCGAACAGATTCAGTTCAAGGTTGACTCAGCTTTCTATCCTTCTGAGGCCAGCAAATTAAGTATCCAAAAAACCCAAAAACAAACAACAACAAGAAATGTAAACTTTCCAAAGAGTGCTTTCAGTACTACGGGGTGGTATATAAGTACCACTTTTTAAAAATATATGTCTCCCAAAATCCCTTGTGGCTTCTGGGAGCTCCAGTCCCGGAAAAACAATGTGGGTTCCTTGGATCATTTTTCAGGCATTCACCCACTTTCCCTGACCTGAGAAGAGCAGGAAGACTTCAAGGTCAACCACTGGTGGCAGTGTCTTACCAACTGGATGATGATTACTGCAAGTGGTCTTAGAATCTGCCATTTCTTAACTCTGACTTCCTATAACGTTGTTGTTGTTCAGTCGTTCAGTCGTGTCTGACTCTTCATGACCCCCATGGACCAGAGCACACCAGCCCCTTCTGTCTTCCACTGCCTCCCAGAGTTTGGTCAAATCCATGTTGGTTGCATCGATGACACCGTCCAACCATCTCATTCTCTGCCATCCCCTTTTCCCTTTGCCTTCAATCTTTCCCAACACCAGGGACTTTTATAAGGGTTCCTCTCTCCTCATGAAGTGGCCAAAGTATTGGAGCCTCAGCTTCAAAATCTCTCCTTCCAATGAACATCCAGGGTTGACTTATTTCAGGATGGATAGATTTTATCTCCTTGCAGTCCAGAGGACATTCCTCCAGCACCACAGCTCAAAAGCGCCAATTCTGCGGTGATCAGCCTTCTTTTATAGTCCAGCTCTCATACATCACTGTTGGAAAAACCATAGCTTTGACTATTCGGACCTTTGTCGGCAAAGTGATGTTTCTGCTCTTTAAATAGGTTTGTCATCGCTTTCTTCCCAAGAAGCAGACATATTTTAATTTCATTTTTGCAGTCCCCATCTGAAGCAACCCAGGAGCCCAAGAAAATAAACTCTGTCATTGCCTCCATTTCTTCCCCTTCTATTTGCCAGGAGGTGATGGGACCAGTGGTCATGATCTTAGTTTTTTTTTTTGTTGAGCTTCAGCCCATTTTTTTCACTCTCCTCTTTCACCCTCATTAAGAGGTTCTTTAATTCCTCCTCATTTTCTGCTATCATAGTAGTATCATCTGCATATCTGAGGTTGTTGATATTTCTTCCAGCAATCTTAATTCTGGCTTGTGAGTCATCCAGTCCTGGCAGTGACTGCGGCGGCTCCCCCGAGAGAGGACCATCTGCTCCTGTGGGAGACGGTACGACCAGCTAGTGGCAGCATGTGGAGTGTCCTGGCTGTTCTGCGGACCCTGCTGGACCTCTGCCATCCTCTTGCCGTCATTTTGGAGGCAGCTGCCTATCCCAGCGGCAGCAGTCATGGAATCTTCCTGGCCGCTCCTGCCCGGGTTCCAGGAGTCTGCAGTCCTGACCAGCTTTGTCCTGCCAACGGCCTCGCATGGTGCTTGGACACTATGCTTGGACTACATGCATTCTGAGACTGGAGACTGAGGCAAGTACAGGAATTTGGCTGCCCCAGTGAGGCCCTTCCTGCTGGAAATGGCGGGGGGACGTCGAACTAGAAGATCTTGGCCTTAGAGATGAGACTCTATTCTGGAGATTGCGGTTGTTGCGGCTTTCCCCTTTCCGGTCATCTGGACTGGGGCTGGTTTACCCATCGGGGGTGAGCCTGGTGGCCCTCCGTTGATTTCATCTGGACCTGGAGGCGATGGCCACCTACATGGGGGTTGTTCCCCATTATATTGGCTTTTGCCAGCTAGCCTTGGCAATCAGGACTGACCTACGCCTGCTCCACTATGGAAGTATTTTGTCCATCTTCTTGACCCATGGTGGAGCCTGATGTCTCTCCCCTCCCACGCCTGACCTTCTTTATCATCCTTCTATTTTGGGCAGCCCCCTCCCCCCTCCCCACCCCACCCCCTTATTTCATCTGTGGCATCTGGAGTATGGGCCAATACTACTACTACTACTATTTTATATATTATTTTATTATCCCATTTATTTATTATTGTTTTGCTTTTATATTGTCATTGCTGTTTATACTTTGTTTATTGATTATATTTGTTATTTCTGATTTTTGTTTTGGTCACCATGTTGGCAGGGACTACAATTCCGGTGGTGTCTGGCCGTGGGAGGTACGCTCATAGTGGGGTGATTAGTCAGGCAAGAAGAACCCGGGTCAGGCAGTTGGTGCCTGTCCCCGTTCTGATCCCCCCGACTACTGCCACGTATCAGGGAATCACTCCGCCAGCGCCTCTGATCTGTCCTATCTCCTGGTTAACACCAGGCCGGTTCACAATAAGATCCTGGTTCTCCACAATGTTATCATGGACAAGCAAGCCGACTTGGCATGTGTAACTGAGACCTGGGTGGGTGAGGAGGGAGGGGCTTCCCTCTCCCTTCTGTGCCCCCTCAGGTTTCGGGTCCAGTGGGTGGGCAGTTCAGAGGGTCGGTGGTGGGGTGGAGTGGCCATCGTTTACAGGGTATCCCTTTTTATTAGCATATCTGCAGCCTTGGTGTGTCCTGGATTAGAATGCCTTCACTTATTGGTGGGTCAGCGAGATAGGTTTGGTATTGTGCTGGTTACCATGCTCCCCACAGCCCAGCCCAATCCTTTCAAGAGATCACTGAGTTCATCTCGGCTGCCCTGTTGAGGCCCCCTGCCTTTTGGTGTTTGGGGACTTCAACATGCTTGCTGAGGAGGAACTCTCAGGTGCTGCTCTGGATTTCATGGAGTCCATGACCTCCATGAACCTACCTCAGCATGGTATATGCCCCACCCATAGTGCTGGCCATACCCTGGACCTGGTTTTTTTCTCCATGTCGTCAGATTCTTATCTGGGGTTGGGAACATTGTCTCCCAACCTGTGTCATGGTCAGACCATCATCTGCTAAAATTTTCCCTGTCGATCGCCGCCCCAACCCGCGAGGAGCATCGACCCCTTGTTTGGGCCCATCCCTGAAGGCTTCTAGACCCTGTGCGGTTCATGGAGGCCTTCGGTGAGCTTACTGGCGAACTGCCTGATGACCCAGTCGAAGCCCTGGTGGATAGGTGGTATGACGGTGCCGCCGGGGCTGTCGATGGATCGCCCCCAAGCGCTTCCTCCATTGTGGAGCTCCGCTCCTCACCGTGGTTCACGGCTGAGTTGTGGGCGATGAAACAAGAACGTAGGCAGCTTGAGTGTGTATGGAGAAAGGATCGGACAGCAGATAACAGGGCTGCGCTGAAGCGGCTGACCAGTCGTTATGTACACGCAATAAGGGATGCCAGAACAGCTCATACCTCCCTGAGAATTGGTGAGGCCTCGAACCGCCAGGCAGAGTTGTTCCGGTTGGTTCGAGACCTCACCAATCCTGGTCAGCACAGGCCTCCTTCTAGTGATTTGACTAGTGAGCAATTTGCAGCCCACTTTAGATCTAACATTGAGGCCATCTGTTCTGATTTGGACTCCAGCTGCACTAGTCCCTCCCCGTTTATCCAGGGGGCCTCACCCCCTCGGTCCCCTCACCTGGTCGAGTTTGGACCTGTGTCACCAGCGGAGGCCTCAAGGGCTTTGGCTTATTGCCAGCCAGTGGCTTCCCTTTCGACCCCTACCCAGCTTGGCTCATTAAATCTGCCAGAGGGAACATGCCGGAGTAGGCCTCTTCCATTGCCACTGCCTCCTTCTGGGAGGGAATCTTTCCCTCTCGCTTGAAGGAGTCGGTGGTGAAGCCCACTTTGAAGAAGCCCGGCCTGGCATCGGACGATTTTGCCAGCTGTCGTCCAATAGCCATTGTTCCCTTCCTGGGCAAGGTTGTTGAGAGGGTGGCCACCATTTGGCTTCAGTCATACCTGGAAGAAAATCATATCCTTGATCCATTCCAGTCTGGTTTCAGGTCATTTCGCGGATGACCTCCTCAGGGAGGCCGACGGGGTGTTCCTCCCTGTTGGTCCTCCTTGATCTGTCAGCTGCCTTTGATACTGTTGACCATGGTAAACTTCTGGGCCGGCTCGCCGAGGCGGGAATCAGGAGCTCAGCATTTTGCTGGCTCCGGTCCTTCCTCGACAGCCAGTCCCAGCAGGTTCGGCTGGGGGATGAATTGTCGGCCCCTTGGACGCTCCCTTGTGGGGTGCCTCAGGGGTCGGCAATCTCCCCTATGCTGTTCAATGTTTATATGAGACCGCTGGCAGAGCTCATCAGGAGATTTAGAGTTCGCTGTCATCAGTACACTGATGATACGCAGCTCTGTCTCTCTTTTTCTTCTTCTGCAGTGGAGGCAGTTTACTCCCTCGATCTGTGCCTCGAGGCGGTATTGGAGTGGACAAGGACTAACAGGCTCAAACTTAACCTGGAGAAGACCGAGGTTCTGTTTTTGAGGCGCCCTCGTCCAGGTACAATGGCCCCCTCTCTAGTCTGGGGGGAGTTTCCCTCCAGCCTACAGACAGGGCTAGGAATCTGGGTGTGGTCCTGGACTCAGCCCTCTCCCTGGAAGCCCAGGTGATGGCGGTCTCCAGGGCCGTTTTTCTCCAATTCCGCAGGATCGCCCAGATCCGTCCGTACCTTGATGAGTCCTCCCTGAGAACAGTCATGCAGGCCCTTGTGATTTCGAGGATCGACTACTGCAACGCACTCTATGTGGGGTTGCCCCTGACCCTTGTCCGGAGACTCCAACGGGTACAGAACGCGGCGGCCAGACTGGTGGTGGGTGGTCGCAAATATGATCACATCACCCCAGTTCTGGTGTGCCTGCATTGGTTGCCCGTGGCCCTCCGGATAAGGTTCAAGGTCTTGGTTTGGTTTTCAAACCCCTCCACGGCTTGGGACTTGAATACCTGGTGGAGCGTATCTCCCAGAGGTCTTAGTACTGGCTCTCCACAGGGCTGTGTGCTGAGTCCATTGCTCTTTACTCTTTATACTTATGATTGTATTCCTGCCTCATAATAACATTATAGTTAAGTTTGTGGATGACACCACGGTAGTGGGGCTTATCTCAGAAGGAGATGAGTCTGCTTATAGGGATGAAGTGGAGCGGTTGATTGAGTGGTGCAGAGAGAATAACTTGCTTCTGAACACAATAAAAACTAAGGAGCTCATAATAGATTACAGGAAGAAGAAAACAGATCTTCAACCACTATTCATCAGTGGGGACTGTGTAGAAAGGGTGACAGACTTCCATTTGTTTGGAGTCCATATTGAGGAGAATTTAACCTGGAGTGTAAACACCTCTGAGCTGCTGAAAAAGGCCCAACAGAGACTGTACTTTCTGAGAGTGCTCAGAAAGAATAACATCACTCAGAGACTATTGGTGTCTTTTTATTGTTGTGTAATAGTAAGTGTACTGACGTACTGCATATGTGTGTGGTATGACAGTTGCACGGTGGCTCAGAGGAAATCGCTCCAGAGGGTTATCAATATGGCACAGAAGATCATCGGATGCCCACTCCTCACACTGGAGGAATTACACAGCTCCCGCTGTCTTAAGAAAGCTCAGAATATTGTAGGAGATATTTCTCATCCTGGACACTCTCTGCTTGTACCATTACCATCAGGCAGAAGGTATAGATCTATTAGAACAAGGACACAAAGATTCAGAAATAGTTTTTACCCAATAGCAGTAACCATGCTAAATTCTGTTAAAACTTAAGTTGACGGGTAATATTAGTGTTGAATGTGTTACATATATATTGTATGGGGGATTCTGTATGGCTGTTGTTCTTTTTAAATTGTCGTTTTTATGGATTGAGTATGAATGTTGTCAGGTGAAAGAGTGTAGGGCTGTGTGTGTATGTTTGGTTTTTATGTCAGTTTTAAATGAGTGTAAGTGATGTTCGGTGTGTGAATGTTGGAGTATGTGTATAGATGGTTTGTTATTAAATTGTAGATTTTACGTCTTGGATTTTTATGCTGGGGTATGTGAATGACTGACTGGATGGCACTTTTAATCTCGTTGTATTTATACAATGACAATAAATTTCATTCCATTCCATTCCAACCAAGGCTAGGCCCACTCAAATGTCACGGGCGCACTCACTCAGGGTGGCCACCCCCAGGGAGGTGCGGAAATTGGCAACGCGTAGCTGCGCCTTCTCTGTTGTTGGTCCTTCTTTATGGAAACATCTACTGAGTGAATTGCGCCTTGCACAGTCCCTGCCCACCTTCAAAAAGGCTTTAAAAACTGCTTTTTAAGGAGGCTTATGGTGACCTTATTTCCACTTAATTTTTTTTTGTGTGTGTGTGTGTGCCTGCTGCATCTTTTGAGGGTGTCTCCCTCTTGTGCTCATTCTGTTGTTTTTTTCTATTGATGTTCCTCCTTACTGCTGGTTTACCTGCCATTTTAAAGTTGTAAACCGCCCAGAGTTCCTTTATGGAAGATGGTGCGGTATAGAAGTGTAACAAATCAATAAAGAAAGAAATACTACTACCTAATGTACTACTAATATTAATAATCATATGTCATCAAATCATTTCTGGCTTATGGTGACCTTTTCCAGTGTTTTCCATCTAGAGAGGGTTTAGGTTTAGCCTTTCCTTCTTCCAGGGGTGCCCTGACACTGAGTAGTTTGCCCAAAGCTGTACAGGCTGGTTCGACTTCGAGTGAGGAAATGTCCGGCTAGCCTCTGGTTCCACAGCCAGATACCTAACCACTGAACTATCCAGCCTTAATGTAACAGACCATGTCTGAAATGACTGCAGTTGGGAAGGTGGAGACTAAAAATTACATAGTTTATTCACTGACACAACTATGTCTCAATTTGTACAGGGTACAGCAAGTCAGTGCTTTTGAACTGCACTTTTAGACAGCATCATTTAGTGTCAAACGACCACAAGCATTTACTGGGACTGGATACATGAACTGAACAAATCAAATGTGTCTTGCACTGCGCCAACTATAAACAGGCAGTGGAGTGACTGCTTGTTTGGTGAAAACAGCCAACAGGAAGGGTTGGAAATGGGCACCTTCACAGAACACCTGGTTTGCCCTTGAGAATTCTAACATTAGACTACCAGAAAATGTAAAAATTTAACTCTGTGCCTATATTGACTATATATAAAGTAATTTTTCAAATTTTCCCACGCTTGCCTTGGCATGTACTAGAGCAAAAGACAATAAACGATTTCATAAACCTTTATAAAACATAAAGGACCCAATTAATTGCATAATCCTGTACAAGCCTGCTCAGTAGACCAGTTTTGAGTCTGGATCCAGGTAATTGTATATAATACTGTCACCTGTTGATGAAATTCAGTTTTACACTTGTAGACTTCAACTAGCACAACAGAAGTCATAGACATAATCTAATAATAAGGAAGGGACCCCATGGGTATGCCAGTTTGACAGCAACGGATAGAATGATATTACAGAGGGGGGACAGCACAGCACAAAACATCATGGGCTGTCCCCTGAGTCCATTAGATGACATGGCTAGGGATCGCTGCCTTAGGAGACCAAAAAAAATTCTCAGGGATGACACCCCCCCCGGTCAGCATTACCATTAGGCAGGAGATATAGAAGTATAGCCACTGCCAGACGTACCAACAGGCTGAAAAATAGTTTCCACCCATGGGCTGTCAGATTTTTAAATGGAAAATAACTCCATATCAGCATAGTACGACATACTTGTGGGGCCGGCGTGCTGTGTGATAAGTCCACAAGGTGCAACAAAGCTGTACGGTTGGTAATGGGATTCATTGTGTTGGGGAGGGTGTATGAGGGAGGCTTAGCTAATCTCATTGTACACATGTTGTACTTTGACAATTTATTATTATTATTATTATTATTATTATTATTATTATTATTATTATTATTATTATTATTATTATTATTATTATTGACTCCGGCCGCTGTCAACAAGGCAAAGTGGGGAACTGAACCTCTAAACCATTATGCTAAGTCTCCAGTTTCAATGTTCAGAGCACATAGAGGATACTAAAAGAAGAGGTTAATAGCCCTATTCTACTAATAAAAATCATTTAAAATATGAAATAACATACGTTTACAATGCAGGACTGTTACAGCTTTTTGGACATGACTTCCAAATATTTGTTTTATTTCCATCAGTGTGTAGAAGTGACAAAAAACGACTTGGTGTGAAAATTACTAGCTGGCAAAAATGTAATTTTTTGCATTTTGTCCAAGAAAAAAAAATTAAGTACTGGTTAGTCTAATGCCCCTTCAGTAATGTGAAAAATACTGTAATTTTTCTTAGAAGGAATTCAAGCATGAAAGGAATCCAACCATTAGTCCCCATAAATCCTTGAGATTCTAAATTCTAGCCCAGTTAAAAACCGAGCAGGAAACCTGACTATTCTTTAGCACCACTTAAGAAGCCCCCAATTAACAAATCTTAGGAAGTTTCATGAAATATGCAAAGCTTTGGAAAAGCTATGCTGTTAAAAATTGCCAATGATTCCTCTGAGTAAATGAAGAACCATCTGAATTATCTTCTGAAATCCGAGCATGGAAGGGTTACTTTTTCTTTTTACTCCCAGTATGCCCCAGCTAAGTAATTTTTCCAAACTCGGAAAACTAACATGAGATGCAATAAAACATAGCTACGAATCATCTAACTAAATATTTGATTCCTTTGGGTCCTTGCTGCCAACATTTTTTCCAAGCAGATACAATAAAAATCAAAACATCAAAGCAGAAAGAAAATGGCCTTTAGTTTGGAGGAAGCATATTTCATACTTTTTACAAAACAATAGAATACCCATTATGCAGAATAACATCTACCTCCCAGTTGTTCCGTAGTCACAACTTCCATCACTATAATCTTGCCAGACAGCCAGACTTATGCTATTGCCGTTTTACTTTTCTCTCATCCTTGGTATTTTCTCTCAGCCTATGCAATGGGCACAGGCAGATCATCGCAGATATGGCTCCTGAGGCAATGTTGGTAACTGGCTCTGATCTGTGAACATCATCTTTTAACCTATTTTGAAGCAGTGGTGAACCCAGGTGGTACAACAACAACAACAACAACAACAACAACAACAACAACAACAACAACAACAACAACAACATAGCAAGAACATCAGGTACATCTCGTGGGAACCCATGAAAGGGCCTTCTCAACTGCTGCACCCAGACTCTGGAACTCCCTCCCACTAGAGGCCAGGACTGCCTCATCTCTGTTGTCTTTCTGGAAACAGGCAAAGAACTTTCTCTTTAGGAAAGCTTTCCTTGAATGATGGTCTACCTATTATGGCCCCGGTCACACGACTGTTTTGGTGCTGTGTTTGCTGCGAATGACTGTGCAGCAAAAGATCATGCCTCCACTCCAAGGCGCAGCATTTTGGCACCCCAGTCGACCATGCCCCTTGAAGCGCACTTTAACTGCATCATCCTATACCATCACAAGGGGTTTGATCAAATTACTCCTCTTAATGATGTGCAGTTTTTATTGCAGCAATTGAAGTGCAACCGTTTAAAATTTGCACCATTTCAGCCCCCTCCCTCCATTTTTTCTGCCTCTTTCTGCTGTCCTACTTTAATCAATTGCTGGCATTTCAGTAACTGAGCACTTCTACCAGCTGCAAATTACCTGGTACAGTGACCAATGGGAAAGAAAGTGAGAGATGACAGAAAAACAAAGAAGTTACTATAAAGGTGCTTTGGTACTAGGGATACACTGCCATGTTCTCAAACTTTCGCATGTACTCTTGCAGTAATACTAGAAAGCAAATGAGCCAGTAATTGACAAGCGAATCACTTTTTATATATATATATGTGAGCATGACAGAGAAAAGCAGGTCAATAAAGAGGGAAAATATGTGCATTTGGCAAGATGGGATACAGAAAGAAGTATAATACACCCCTGCCATCAGGGCGTTAACTGTGCACCAAACGTCACATGATCGCCCATGCTTTTAGTCGTGATTTTAGTACGCATCAAAATATGATGCACAGTTAATAGCCATGCGACCAAGGCCTATGTGTCTTTTATATGAATAGATAGGATCACATAGACTTTGTGTTTATAACTACTTATACCTTATGTCTTTATATTGATACTATGGTTTCGATGTAATTTTCAATCACTCATAACTTTTACATGAAATTATACTCTCTTTTTAACTGCATGCATTTTTTTGTAGCTTTAATGTGATGTTGTCTATTAATGCTGTAAAATGTGCCTCAATTCCCTGCTCTTAGTACCCGAACATGTCTTAATTGTACTGGATCGTATATTATCCCTCATTACTGAAAGGCGGGGTAAAAATACTATAAATAAATAAATAAATAAATAAATAAATAAATAAATAAATAAATAAATAAATAAATATGTGCCTTGGGTGAAATCCCAAAAGACCTGTATCAACATCTGAAAACCTCGGCATTGACAAGGTGAACATTGGTCAACTACAAATGGTGACATTATTCGGAACAATATATATTCTACGAAGATATCTCCAGTCATTCTAGGCTCTTGGAAAGACCTTGATCATTGGAGAAGGTCAACTCCAACTTAACACCTGGCAGCTGTGTTCACCAGATTAATAATAATAATAATAATAATAATAATAATAATAATAATAATAATAATAATAATAATAATAATAATAATAATAATAATAATTAGAGATGGGCACGAAACAGAAAAATGGTGTTTCAGTTTTTCATTTGTCATTGAGAGGTCTGTTTCAGTTCGTTTCCATTTGTCGGGAATTTTTTGAAAAATTTCGTTACCGTTTTTCGTTTTTTCGTTTGTCGTTTCTACCCGCTTTTTGTGCGGTTTTTAAAGCATTTTCGTGCACAGGCATCCCCCAACACCCCAGACCAGAGAGAAAACACTAAAAAAAATGGATGCTGGCAGAGACACAGTATAGACTAGGTATGCAGGGAGGCTGCAAAGGCAGCGGCGGGTGTTGTCCAGGGTGCAAGGCAGCCGCAGAGTGACTGCACTGCGGAGCAAGGGAGGGTACTCACTGAGAGGTACGCAGCACGCACGCACACAGGGAGGCTGCAGGACTGAAGCTAGAGGCGCAGCAGAGACAGCAATCCCACCCTAACTCCCACCAGAGACTGCAAGGAGGACGGGGGCTGCCAGAGCTTTTTATGCCCTCTGTGGCTGCCAGACCTGCCTGCCCAGTCTGCAACCTGGGGATGCTATTGGTTGAACATGATCCCATCACATGGCTTACCTCCATTTTGTGGCTGGTGGCGACATCCATTTTAAAGGGTAAAGAAAAATACATCGCGATGGGAGAAGACAAAAACAAATGTTTTAAGGACCCCCCCCCGGTAGGTATTATCAGACAATATAAATAATTATCACTGCGTTTTTATGGATGTCCAGGGCGTTTTTTAACATTTAAAACAGCTCATTTCATTGCGTGTCGCCATTAACGGAAACGAAATGTAACTACCACAATTTTCGCGGTTCTGTTCGTTTTGTTGCATTTTCATCAAATTTTCGTTTGTCGTTTCGTTGCATAACAGAAATGACAAAATGGTCGTTCCGTGCCCATCTCTAATAATAATAATAATATCTTACAGGGCTGGATTCTGCCCAGTCCAGTCCTGTTCACAAAAAGCTGGGCTTTGACTAAAGAGATGACTGCTAAAATTATAGGCTTGCAGTATCTGGAGTAACATTGCATGCCAACTCTTATTTTGAAAGGTACAGAAATAGGCAAGCAGGTCTCTTTCCCAGGGTTTCCCATGCCCGTGGCTGATGCTACACATAAGTACATCTAGATATGCCCAAGTCCTCTTTGGACTGATGTGGGACATGTATAAACTTGATGGCATTTAGGGCACATGGCTAGCTTGGATGTCCCGATTAACCCCTTCATAGATTTGGCTGGGTGGTCTCCCTTCCCTTTTCCAAGTTAAGAATTATTGACCCAATATCCAGCTGCTATTACCAACCAGAAGCAGAACTAATGGAACTGAGTGGGAAATCAGCACCTGCAGAATCCCATTGGCCACTTTCCTGTTCTGTAGCTACCTATGTACAGCAAGGGTAGGATCAACAGTTGTGCAAGCTCATGAGCCAGACACAATCAGAAACCCTTTAATTAGCAGCAATCTGCCACTGCCAGTGACATAAATCCCACTACCAGCCATTGATTCAGTAAATCTACTCTAATTGATATTAGAAATTTGGCTACATTCCAGTGCAACAATCAACTCAGTTCTGGAAGGGAGGATAATAAGGGATAATATTGATTAAAAGGTCCCGCTGGTGGAGGGGAACACTGTTGTTTAGTCTTACGTTATAAAAATGTAAACGAAATTTTTAAAATTTATTTAAAAAAAGAAATTTGGCCAAGGTCTTCAGCATTAGAAGCAAATTGCCAGAAACAAAACTGGGGGGGGGGGGGCAGAGAAGAACCATATAATGACCTTAAGTGCATTCCTGTATACAGTTAATGAAATAAATACTAAGAATGTAAGCTCTAAAGAGGTGATTAGATCTCTCTCTCTCTCTCTCTCTCTCTCTCTCTCTCTCTCTCTCTCTCTCTCTCTCTCTCACACTCTCTAGTTTATGGGTTTGCCTCAACTACATCCACTGGATAATTACGTGTGTGTGTGTGTGTGTGTGTGTGTGTGTGTGTGTGTGAGAGAGAGAGAGAGAGAGAGAGAGAGAGAGAGAGAGAACACCTCATGTTCTTGGCACTGTTTTGCTAGTTGTACAACAGCATTCTCTATAAATACTTTAGCTGGCATAGCACAGCCTCATTAACATACCTTTTCATAATCCTTACATCGCTCTCTCTCTCTGTTTTTAAGGTGCAAAGAACTCTACAATCCTCATACTTAAATTCTTGGCATGATGTAACCACGTTTGTAACTGGGCTAAAGTCAGGTTTTCTTACCCAACAATCCTGAAGTTGATAGAGATATTAATTTGCTTCCTGATGAGATTTAAGCATCCCATAAATCCCTTTCACTAATCTTCTGTCTTTCAAAACAGAACAGAGATTTCTTTCTTTTCTTTTCTTTTTTTAAATGCCAGCAATAGAAACCAAGAGCATACCAGCATAGTTGTCAGAGCCAGGGGCCTACTTCCCTCCTTGCATACTTTGGAGAACGCTTTCCGTGGAAAATAGGAGTACGCAGGTTCACCAAGACCCAACTGAGCTCCAATTCAGCATCGGCTCTAGAGCAGGCTTCCTGTAAGATTGCTGCTTTTCTTCTCTTAATTATCATCCCAATGGTCTCCATGATATTTGACATTTACAAACTAAGAGCAAATGCGTTGATCAGAAAAGATTACCTCTGAAGTCCATTCCAATTCTTATTCTAGGTCTTAACAATGAAGATATAACATAATTTTTTTTAAAAGGCCACAACATTCCTCAAAATTCTTGCAGCCTTGGCCACAGGACTCCTGCAGGTAAGATTTTCCATCTTTGAAACAATAACCAACTTGTTATCTCCCATCCCCCAAAAAGTAGCTTGCTGGATAAGACAAGGTGCATCAAGTTCTTGCTGACAATGCAGGCACAACATTACACCAATGTTTCCCGGAGTAGTGAATCAGATATACAAAAGCAACATCCCACATGAGAAAACCAGAGGGCTTCTGAAGGGTCCATTGGGTCCATTTCTCTGTCCAGTAATTTCTACTGTCAGGAAGTTTTCGTAATGTTGAGTTACATTCTCCTTTCTTGTAATTTCAACCTACAGTTTTGGGTACTACCCTCTACAGCTGCAGAAAGCATGCTTCCTCTGCCACAGGACAGAGTTTCAGATATCTAATGAAGACTATTGTTTCATCGCTCAGCGTTCTCTTTTCCAGCTTTCTTCAAATGAACCGATTTCCAGAACTTTTGCCATCTTGGTTATTTGCCTTAAATCAAGTACCACCTTGATTTTCCTTTTTAAAAATGTGGTGCGCAGAACTGTTTTCCAGGTGAGGTTTAACCAAAGGTAAAGGATGTGTCAATATGACTTCCCTGGATACTGTGCTTTTGTTGGTGCAGCCTATTATTGCATTTGCCTTTTTGGGGGGTGCAGCATTAGGTCTCAACTTAAAATATAATGTCACAAAAGTCACAAGATGTGACTTACTAAGACCTTATATCCATTCCATATATACTATTACTCAGCTAAGTGTCACCTATCTTATATTTCAACCAATATAAGACTGCTCACTCCTGAATGAGGGTTTTCAAAACCCTCCACGGCTTGGGCCCTGAATACCTGTCGGAGCGTATCTCCCAGAGCTCATCTGAGGCCAGACCCACTCGGATGTCGCAGGCGCGCTCACTCAGGGTGCCCACTCCTAGGGAGGCACGGAGGTCGGCCACGCGGAACCGCGCCTTCTCCGTTGTGGGCCCCTCACTTTGGAACCACCTTCCGAGTGAGCTGCGCCTTGCACCATCCCTGCCCGCCTTCCGAAAGTCATTGAAAACCTTGCTATTCAGGGAGGCATATGGCGATCTAATTTAATTTTATTTATTTATTTTTATTTTGTTGTTGTTGTTGTTGTTGTCTACTGCCCATTGACCCATCTTGTTTTATTGCTTTGTTCTGCTTTTTTAATCTTGTAAACTGCCCAGAGTTCCACATTGGAAGATGGGCGGTATAAAAATGAAACAAACAAACAAACAAATAAATAAAAGGCTGGTCCTTTTAAAAATCATAAGCAGCATTATTAGGGGCAGAGGGACAGCTGTGGATTTTGTGCAAAAACTCTTGTGCTTTGTGCAGAATACAATGCTTTTTTGGCAAATTATCACATTTTGCGCAGAAACACTTCTGCAAATTTTTCATAACAAAGTAACAAAATAAAAAAAAATGAATGAATGAATGAATAAAAAAGGAAACAAAAGAAAGAAAGAAATGGGGGCACATAACAACATAATCTTGTTGAGCAAGAAGACATTTTTAATCTTTTACTTTCATCCTCAAGGAAAGAAAGAATCAATGACTTACATCTCACTGGCATTGGAGGCGATGTTTGAAACAGGGAATGAAGGGGGTCAATTTTCATGGTAAATGATTATTGGTTTTTGTTGCTCAATCCATAGATAAATTGTGTGAAAAGTTCTCTTTACATCAAGTTATACAGTAGAAACTTATGATGTCATCAGCTGGCACTGGTAGTATCTAATTTCAACAAATTAAAATATCTCCATTCCCATGTTTTAGGGCTGCAAGGCTCCTTAGGTCACCCTTTTGATCTGGGTAAGCCTTGAGGACCCTCGGGCTGAGGGAGGAGAGCCTTTTAAAAGTAAAAAAACAAACAAAAAAAAACAGCCATCACATTTTCAAGTATTTTTTTCACGTAATGAAACATTTTCCAAAACGGACAAATTTCCACAAATTTGTACCAAACAAAAATTTTAATTAAGAACTATTATCTTTCTTTCCATTATATCTGTATAACAACATGATCAAAATCATTTGGCATTTTTTAAAGACTTCAAGCCACAGAACAACATAGATATTATCTACTCCAAATCTGTATTGCACTTCTGGAACCCAGACAGAAAAAGGGCATTGATCTCTCCTCACTTACAGTTTCTGTAAACACAGGCAGCTGTGTAACAGCCACTAATATAAGCCTGGAATTCCCCAGTTCAAATCTTGGCTCAACCACTGACCTACTAATTGAGTGGAGTGGAAGACACATGTTCTCCAAGACTTACAGTAACTCACACCTTATGCCTATTCTGCACGTGGCAAGAATTACAGAGGTAATTAAATACAAAAGTGGAGCAGGTGATACCTTTAGGCTACTAGAAAATTAACAAAAAAATGCTAATATTTCGAGGGTGAAACCCCCTTCTTCAGAGCAGTGCCAATAGGTTATAACATGGCAAAAGATGGATTTGCCAGGAGTTATTTCTTAGATGTAAGGTCCTTGGCAAGATGGGGAAAAAAGCCAGGCAGTTTCTTAGTTAAGGCTCGGAGCTTGGATGTTCTTACGCTGCATACGAAATGAAGGGAGGGAGGTGTTTTATTGTCTCAGTCCTTGCAAAGACATGTCATGGCTCACGTACACACATTCACACCTCTCCTGCCTGGCTTTTTTCCCATCTTGCCAAGGACCTTACATCTATGTGTTCTGCAAGTAAGTACACTGGAAGCTCCATGCCATTTCACGTGCTTCACCTCCTGAGAAAAAAATGTGGCCCATAAATTGGCATCTTAAGCACTCTAAACTACATGATTTAGCCTTATGAGGAAAGGCTAAAACATTTTGGGCTCTTTAGTCTGGAAAAAAGGCTCCTGAGGGGGGATATGATTGAGACGTACAAAATAATGCAGGGCATGAGTAGAGGGATGCTCTTCTCCCTCTCACAAAATACCAGAAGTGGGGACATACACTTAAATCGAGGGCTGGTACAGTAAAAACAGACAAAAGAAAATATTTTTTCACCCAGCGTGTTGTTAGTCTGTGGAACTCCCTGCCACAGGATGTGGTGATGGCATCTGGCCTGGATGCCTTCAAAAGGGGATTGGACAGATTCCTGAAGAAGAAGTACATCACAGGTTACAAACCATGATGGAGATGTGTAATCTCCAGGTTTAAAACCAGGGTACTTCAAGGGCCAGATGCAGGGGAGTGGTATCAGGAGAGAGAGATCTAGTCTCGTGCGCTCCCAGACACATCTGGTGGAGCCACTGTCAAGCCTTTGGCTTGATCCGGCATGGCTCTTCTTATGTTCTTATGTTCTTATGTCCTCACTTATAAAATTACTGCTGCCAAAGGGTACTCAGCCTAACTGCGCATTTCACTGAGTTGGGTATATGGCTGCAGATCCAGAAGTTGGATTCTCCACTGTGCCAGTGAGAAGAGCCAGCTTGTTTGACCTCCGGCAAGTGGCAGAGAAACAGGGACACCACCAGAATCAAGGAAACCCACATCTAAGTATCCTTTGCCTCGAAAACCCTGAAAAGAGTCACCATAAAAATTGACTTGGCAGTACATCATTATTTATACAGGACACTCAGCATGCAGTCCTAAATTGGGATCCTAGTGTGTCATTCTACTGATGCCACTCCTGACACCAGCGGAACTGGAAGCTTCCCTTTCTCTCTGTGCCTTGTGGCATGGTGGTTAAACTGCTGTTACTACAGCCAAAACTGCGCTCACAGGCTGGGATTCAACCCCAGGTAGCTAGCTCAAGACTGACTCGACCTTCTATCCTTCTGGGGTCGGTAAAATGAGTATCCAGCTTGAGGTGGGGAGGGCATTGGGTAGCCTGCAGAATTAAATTGCACACCACCCAGAGTGTGTTTTAAGTGCAATGGAGCAGTAGATAAGCAGCACACTTTGCTTTTGCTTTGCCTGCCACAAACACCCCACATCCTGGAGCACATTTTCAAGGAGGAAGGAGTGAAAAGGAAAAATGGCCTGTTGCCTGACATCTATTAGGACAACAATGAATTCAAGCTCTGAGAGCAAGTTCAATGCCTTCTAGATTTCTACAGGTATTTATATATTTTTATACAGTCATCCCAGTCCATTTCACGGTTCATATACTGCAGTTCCAGTATATTGCGGGACCATAGTATATGAAATCCAAGGCCCCCTGGGGCAAGCTGCTTGGGCCTGCTTGAGGCCTCTTGCACTTACCCCAGGCCTAGTGCTACCCCAAACAGGCCTCTGATGGGCTTCCTGGGCCTATTAGAGGGCCCAGAAGTGGTTTCCGGTGAAGCCCATTGGAGACCTGTTCAGGGCAGTGCCAGGCCTCAGGTAAGTGTAGGAGGCCCCAGATAGGCCCCCCAGTCGTGACCCGACCCAGCATCTGCATATTGTGGATTTTCCATTATTACGGGTCAGGTTGGGTCCCTAACCCCCACAATAGGCGGGGGATTACTGTAGACGTTTTTATAAAAAAGTGGGTTGAGCCGTGTGACCAGAAAAACAAATTCAAAACTAGGTTAGGTGATACCTTTATTGGTCACTACTAAAACAAAAAATGTGAGCTAAGCTTTCGATAGCAGCTTGCTATCTTTATCAAAACACTGTACCAAAAATGCAATCCGGGACTTTGAAACAGTCTTAACACCAGGCTGCCTCCTGGTACCATCATCTGGTATATTCCATCTCACCAAAAAGAATCTCAGTGCCTGATAGATAACATCCTTTATCAAGATTGCATTTTTGCTACAATGCTTAGATAAAGATAGCAAGTTGCTATCGAAAGCTTAGCTTACTTTTTTTTTTTTAGTAGTGACCGATAAAGGTATCACCTAGCCTACTAATATATGTTTGTGACACAGAGCGCCAAAGACCCTGTGGTAAATCAATACGGAACAAGATCAGGTTGTGGAGGAGTGAAAACCCCCTTGGTGGTCTGGTCCTTTCACGTTTGCTCTAACTGAGCAATGCTATCAAAGCTTTGCTTCAGCCCCTCTGTGGCCAAAGATCGGCCACTGTCAAGACCAACCTGATGGCGAGAGAAAAGATAAATCATTTCAGATCAGAACTGACAGCCGATCCCCACTGATTCATGAGAGTTCAAGGATTAACTGCAGGATTTTACGGTATAGAATTAAAACATTACATTAAGCTAAAGCACCTAATTATAGCTTCTGCACAAAGACTTGATGGTAACTAGTCTCCATCCCAAAACAAATGATCTGTAAAGTTTTAATCTCATACATGGAGCCTACTCAGTTATATACCTGTTTCTCAACCTTAAGAAACATACATTTAAAAAAAAACAATGACACATTAACTTAAAAGCTTTGGTTTGAGACTTTTTTTTTCTCCCCAGAGTGTACAGATCCAGTGGCTGCTGCTTTACATGAAACAATGAATGCTTCCCAGATAGCACACCTAGGGAAGCAACCTCAGTTGTAGACTTTATACATTTTATGCACTAGAACCAAATGTATACATTTCCAGTTTAAGAGATGTAGATATTATTGGACTGAATGAATCAGTGATCTGCCATCGTATGAGACCGTTTCATGTGTTCATTTATTACACAAGGGATGTGGCTAGGCAATAGACTACAGTGGACCCTCATATAACAAACGTTTTGTATGACATAAAATCTGTACAACATAAAAAATTCCAGAGATAGGGGAAATTTGCTCAACAGAATCACCTATTGGGGCGAATCCGTACAACATAAAAATGGTCGTGATTAGGGATTACTCTGTTTTCAATGCATTCCTATGGGAAATGTGTATAAAGGAAAAATTGCTTAACAGAATTTCATTTGGAACAAATTAATTCCTTTAGACAAGGAACCACTGTACACAGGTTGAACTGCAGCCTGGAAAGGTAATTTTCAAAGGTAATTCATTTCCAATGCTCATTTTAATGTTCAAAAAGGGCATTTGATGTTACAATATTTAAAAAGGAACTGATTATGTTGTTTGGTTTCAATTAATTACACCACTTCAGAAAAACATAAAAGCTGAGAGTGAATAGCAGAATAGGATACAACTTGAAATTTCTCATCAAGATTCCTCTGTAACCTTTATCTGCTTCTAAAACTGTGAAAAATGACAAGGAACAAGCTATTTGTGGCCCTGGGTAACTTCATTCCTAGTTGTTGCGTTCCTTTTGAAATATATCTAAGTTATGTCCTTGCTATGGAAGTAAACAACTTGTTATTTCCAAGCTCTGGTGTGAACTTGGAACCTTCCCCAGTGCCTGTTATATGATGCTTCAAAGAGAGGGTTGGGGAATGGAGATAGGAAGGGCAGAATAATGGAGGAATACACTATTCACTAAGGAACAGCAAAGGTGCCAAAGGGATTAGATCTCTTTTTTTGTCTCATTTTTCTGCCTTGCCACTGGAGCCTTGGTGAAGAGGATAAGATATGAAACAGAAAAGATCTAACAAGGGCAGAAGAAAGACGTATCCTCTATCACTTGAAATTCCCCCTCACTTGGAACCTTTAAACATTGCTATTTAGGCAGGCTGTCCCCGAGCCAGGGTCATCTCAAGAGAGTGTAATTTCAGCAAAGATCTCAGTTCCACTATCTGTTCTCCTTTTAATTTTAATTCCCCCATCTCATTTTAAATTTGTTGATGGATTGTTTGTGCTATTGATGGTCCAATACTTGTATCTTAATGTCATTTTAATTAATTTTATTTTATTGTATTCACTTAATTTTTGTTTTCATTTACTGTTTGCACTATTGTAAACCACCCAGAGTGGCCTTGCTGCCACATGGGCGGTAAATAAATAAATAAATAAATAAATAAATTTCATAGCACATAGGAAATTAAGAGCAGAAGGAAATAGATGGGCCATCATGGGAAAAGACAAGAAGGTCAGGAAGTGGACTGGACTTCCTAAAAAGGGGGAGATGGACTACAGTCTGAGTGATTCTCCTGTAATTTGCCCTCATGCCAAGGTCCTGATAATCCTAGTGATAAAATTCCTGGAATTTAGCTGGGGCCTCTCTGAACACAAGAGAATGACAATCTATGGACACTCAATGTTATCAGCAATGGTATCTTTCTTCATTGGTTAAAACGTTCCCATTAGTTTCTGCTCACTTACTGCTATTTAAAGCCTCAAGTCCTACTTTTGATCCTTCTTCAAGGGTTGATTTCAGAGGTTGGCATTACTCAACTCTTTGGCCAGTCATTATATGTGTTCCTTGGCATTCCATCTGATTTCTGATTTTGAATAGTTGAATCCTTTATTGTTGTTTTGACCACTTGGGTCACTCAATTTATGCCAGATTAAAACATAAATCTGATTTCATATTCTACATAGAACTACTAGGAATGATAATCAGGGCAATTGGGAGGTGTTGTCAGTAAGATCTTTTTCACTCACTACTAGGGAAATTATTGAAATTCTAAATCCAAGTCTAGAAGTGATAAAAAGTCATACTACAGGAGTTATATTACATTGGGCCTTAATCCAATTAAGGAAAAAATAATCCAGGATTGGAAAGAAGTACCACTCAAGACATTAGAATTAGAATTTGACCTTTTTAAGATAAGAGGGTGGTACCTCTTCCCTTTCAGGTACTAGTCCACAGCGTGGGATGCTTATGGACTCCGCATTGCTCCTTGACGTTGAAGGGATAGGTTTTGTCAAGACTGCCATTGCTCTGCTCAGCCCAAGAAGGTCACGCTTGGCCACTGTGATGTGTCCCTTAGTGACATGGAAGCTGGACTACTGTAATGGGTTCTACACAAATCCACATTTGAAATGTCTCCTACACTTTCACAGCATGTAGAAGGGACAGTGCTGGTGGCCTGTTGCAATGTGGAGTCTTTGCACCTGATCTTCAAGGGTTATTTTAATTCTCTTATACAAGTGTTTATTTTACAGTCCAAGAGGAATATAAAGAGAGATATAAAGAAAATAAGTTCTGGGGGGAAATGCTGAGATGACTAAGTGGCAAGATGGAACATCATGGATCACATTGTCTGTTCCACTAGACCACTATGACAAACTGGTGTGACAATTAACTATCAAACAGTAATATTGTTTGTGCTTCTCTCATTTACATTAGTCAAAACGCAACGACAAATCCTTGCTCATCTTTGAGTAGATCACAACCTCAAAATTATAACAGCTTCTGTTAACTTGTCAACACTGAAATTGAGTACAACTTCACTGCTGTTATTAAAAACAGAACTAAGCATCCTTCCATCAGATACCACCAATAGAAAAAAAAGTAAAATCAAATGAAACTAAGGGTAGCATGGCTAAATATGAATGTGACACAACAATCTACCAGTCCATGCTTTGATCTGGATTCATGCACTGAGCACAGAGTAGGACCTGCTGACCGTATAATAGGCTCCTTCTAACTCAATTTCTCTGTGATTCTATGCTCTGAATAATAACAGGGTGCAAATCAGCTACCGTACTTCAGACGGCCATGATTCCACATGGATGCAAACTATCTTTTTCTGCTGGGACAAAGGAAGGATAAAATAACGTTAATGACCTCTTTGTACAAGTTATTCTCACTGGAACTATATGGAGGTCCGAAACGGAACAAAGCCATTGTTTGGGTGTGGGTATTATGCTGAGTAACATTAGGATACCCTAATGTTAAAGAGACATTTCAAAGGTATTACATTCACAAGGGAAATTTGATTTTTTAAAATCATTACTGTTATGGACATAACAACTGTTCCACATAATTTTCAGTTTAAAAACAAGGTCTTTTATTGTTCTATAGTTTAGAAAGGCCATACCTTTTTTACATCAAAATCCATCAAGATTCCCTAATTAACTCTTGGTCACTGTGTTGGAATGAACAGAGAATAGCCTCAAACTATGCTGTTCTCTTATTTCAGCTACTAAAAAATTATCTGAGTAATTAACAAGTTAAATAAATAAATAATTTTTATCTGTTATTCCATCATGCCTTGAAAGCTGTTACGACCCTCTGAAAAATGGTTCGGAAATAACGCTACGGAAGATAGTACCAACTGTGTATCTTTTAAAGATTTTACTCTCTGAGAGTGCTAGGGAACATTTTTCAGACTCCAAACCATATAATGAATTATCATTGGTTATGACTTTGGGAAGCTGGTATTCAGAACAACTGGAGAACCAACGATTCTCCATCCGTGTTGTATGGGCCTTTGGGCCCTTTGCTTTTCTACAACTTAACCTTGCCTTGGATTCTGTCCGGATCAGAACATGCTCATAATATATGGTTCCATCCAATCACTTTTGAAGCTCCAGATCAGGAAAGACTACCTGCAAGTTCACCTAAACCCCAGAAATATCTAGGTATCAGATATAACCAATGCAACCATGATAGCTATCATAGTGTATCTTTCTCTCTCAACGTGCTTGAAATCAGTAGCTTTCAAACTTAGGGCCCCAGATGATCGAAGATTATCCCAGGGACAACTCCCAGGGACCCTAGCCAGAACAGACCATGGTCAGGCTTCTGGAAACTGTTGTCCAATATTATGCTTGCTCTACACTGCTGAACTCCACTGCATTACTACACATATGAACACAAAGCTAAACCGGCTGCTTGAACTAGCGAAAAACTATTTGCAACTTTCAGAATCAGTTAAGGAGAGAGAGGAAATAAGGTTGATTGTAGGTGCAACAATGGAATAAAAATGTCCTGTAAATTACAATATTTTTCATTGAAAATTTCAGTGTCACTTTTAATTTTTTTCTATTTTTACTCTCTTATAATTGGCCTCATTCAATTCTTGTGGGGTGGGGGGAGATGTCTGCATTTATGTCTGTAAGAAATACAGTTTGCCCCAGTAATTAGGTAGAGGGACCACTAAGGAACACAAAAGCTACAAAAAGAAATGAAGTCATTTGAGCAAAAAAGGATTACTAATGGCTAACAGCAAAAGACCGCACTCCAGATTAAGGCTTTCTGAAACAACCCTTTGTGCAGGACCTTTTCTTAGTTTTTAAACAAAGCTCTTGAATTATAGAGCTATTATCTGAAACATCTATTTGTTTCCCAGAAAAACATACAATGAAAGTTGGTCTTTATTTTCTAAAACTGTCCGGGATATTTTTAAAACCCGTGAACACATTTCATAACAAACAAACAAAATCAAAAGGAAATAAAACAAAATCTTTTAAAAAATACCAATTTCAAATGTTATCCTAGTCCAGGTTAAGAGGAACCTTTTCCTGGCAAATGCACAGCAGATGGAAAACTGAGCTATGTGTGCATGATTAGTGTTTGAAGTGTAACGAGTTTGACAAGCCACATGAAACTTGTGCTCATTTCAGCCACTGCCACTTTCTAAAGAGACTGCAAGCATACATGGTGGAAAGGGCACATACCTTGAGAACTTCCATTGGGACCTGAGTAGCAGGAGGGAGGCTTGCTGGGAGGCTGACGTTGATGGCCGGCGTCTGACTCACGGCCACTCTCTGTTGCATGAACTGGGCTGCTTGCTGTTTCTGTTGCTGCTCTCGGCGCTCTTGCTCCTGCAACTGCTCACGCATGAGTTGCTGGCGTAGCAAAATCCGTGATGTCATACTGGAGGAGCTTAGTGGAGGCTTGGAAGCTCCGGGGTGCTCCGAAATGCTGTGGGAAACACCAGAAGACACAGATCGTTCAATCACTCCTCAATCCCATCGGTTGGAGTTTGAAGAATTATACAACGGGCCGGTTGGGCGGTGGCGGGGGCACGCGCCGTTGGAAAGGAGGAAAATAACTTGGCAAATACGGGTGGCTGATGGCAAGGCTACGGACTGAGATTTGAAAAAGTGTATCTCTCTGCTTTGAGTTTTGTTCTCTGTTCATGTTAAGAGACACTGCTTCAATGCCAGTGTTCATTAGAAATAATATTTGTACCACTTTATTTCATATCCCTAGTCTGCTGCTTTTTAGGACAGTGTGGCACACAGTGACAAACGTGGGAAATCCAATTTTGGGTCCCCAACTCACGGGAGGAACCTTCACCTAGTAATTCTCTCTTCAACCTGGCCTACCTCGTAGTCTTATTGGGAGGATCAAGTGGGGAAGTGGAAAGCCACACACACAATCTTGAGTTCACTACAGGTAAAGACATAATATGAAGGCAACTAATAAAAATAAAGTAACAGAAAATAAATAAACAAAACAAAATAAGATGTACTTGGTTTTTTTGGTCCTTTTGTACAAGACACGCTCGCTCACACCTTTGGCCAAATATCTGATTACAGCACCACTCATGTACAGAGAGTCAAACTAATTCCACAGACCTGTTCGTTTCCATTCAAATGTCAGGCCAATTGTGATCACATGGACGCTCTCAAGATGACTGTTTTAGCTCTTTCAAGAAGTTCACTGAAAAATTACAATGCTGTGATAAGTGCCTTGCTTAGACTTATTCCATTCCAGTTATTCCAGCAGTGGTGTCCATCCTTGGGTCTCCAGATGTTCTTGGAGAACCAAAACTCCCAGAAGTCTTAATCATTGGTGGCGCTGGCCAGGATTTCAGGGAGTGATCACTCAAGAACATCTGGGGAACCTAAGGTTGAGAAGGAACCACTGTATTAGAGAGATACACAGGAAGTGGCCCCAAGCAGAATATACCACCTAAGTTTAAAAAGCGACCTGACAGGCTGATGTTGCAGATTCTGACAAGAAAAAATAAACAGTATTCATTTGGGCTAGTCCAATGCAAAAGCAAACATTACTTTTTGAAAGTTAGCAGGGAACCCACTGGTATGTATAGGACTTGTCTCTATGTATTTTGGACCATTTCCTGGGATATACTTACTTTTTCACTTTTTTCACTAAAATCTAGAACAGTATTTAGAACATATGATCACAAAAGTAACAATAAATATTGCATTCTCGAAGTTTAGCAAGTAAATTAACCCATTTAGTACTGCAGTTCTATTGGATACAATTGTCTACCAATTGTGCAGTTTGTAATTACTGGAACTAACCATCCATATTGTGTAACAGATTAACTTGTATGTGAAGTTTCTCCAATCATCTTGGAAGTAAGTCAGTTCTATTTTTGCACATATTAGCAAGTCATATACTTTACATAAGTGGGTTTTCAGAACTGAACATTAGGCCAAAGGTGAAGGGTATTTGGAGTATTTTTTAAAAACCCACCTTAGTTTGGCTTTTTTTTTAATCAGTGGTCATTTCGGGAGAAGTCTACAAATGCCCCAACAAAGGTAATGTTTGGATGACATTTCAGCATTTGGATGCTGACATACATCTCAAGAGATCTTATAGGAAACACCTTAGCCCAGTGTTGGCGAACCTATGGCACGGGTGCCAAAGGTGGCACTCGGAGCCCTTTCTGTGGGCACCTGAAATTGCTCCTTCACAGTCACCTGTAATCAGGTTATATTGCTGTATGGGCACTTTTTGAAAAATGAGTGGGTTTTGAATCACAGTTTGGGCACTCAGTCTCTAAAAGGTTCGCCATCACTGCCTTAGGCGCTCTTGGAATGAGAGTGATGGTCTTTCAAATGACAGCCCTTCTGGGTGTTTAAAAAGTGTGAGTTTCTGGAAATCCCTTAAATGTTGATCAATTGCTAAAACAAATCACATAATAGTGAGTTTTATCTACCTTAAGTCTTCTAAAACTTCCCTACATGGACTAAAATCAACGCACTTCATTCCTTATATCAGGAATCCACGGGGGAAAGGTAAAACACACTCAAAGCAGGATCACACCATTTTTTTCAGTTCACAAGTGATTTCGCCCCTGCCTTTTTTTCCTTCCCAAAAGGAATGGGATGTGCGGGGAGGGGGGGAGGTTCAGAGAATGATGACCATCTTACTATTTCAGCCCTGTCAGGTTGAAACATTCCCAGCGAGACTGATCCTTTTGATAAAATAAGAGAGAAAAATCTTTGTGGTGAAACTAATGCAGCTGTGGAATAATCGCACTAATTAGCTGCTCAAGAGAAGTCACTGACTGTGATAGTCACTGAGAGAAAAGAATACTTTCAATTAAGAGTAAAGCCTTCTCACATCCTTGAAGACATCCTTCAAGCTACCTAACTTTTCGAGAAAGTGCATATCTTAGTAGAAAGGTTGTTGTTTTCCATTAGATGAACAGTATGTGTTATATAAACCTTGTGCCTCGCAAGTGGGGGAGGAAGGGCAGGAGAGAGGGGGAGAGAAATTAGTACTGTAGCGTTACACAAATCCTTACGGGAAGGGAACTACCAGCAATATCTAGCTATTTACCACTACTTCCCCCATTGATCAAGTTCAGCAGCATCGAACAATTTAAAAACTCCTTCAAACAAAAGCGAATCCTTTGTTTATACGTGGGTGCATGTATATCAGAAGAAGGAAACTGCAGTTTTCTGAAAACAATTGGCAGAACTTGAAGTATTATTATATTAAATGTATATTAAGGTGTATTAAATATAATTATATTAATTATAATATAATTTAATTATATTAAAAACAGTAACCATAATTAATTGTAATTAAATATCCTTATTTTGTACAGCAAATGCTTTTACAGGAAAGATATTTTAACAGTTGCTTCTCAAAACGTCTAGAGATTTCTTATACAAAATCCAATCCAAAATATTTCTATAGAGATGAAATGGGGGGGGCAGATTGGTGGGCAACAGCACCTCCAAAAATGAAGGTACAGTACCAACATGAATATTCTGTTTCTGAATGATATTGTTTTACTTATAATGGGAGAGTATCAACTTGTTGAAGAATCATAAATGTTTATGTCCACTTATGTCTTATAACTTGCATACAAGAAGTTGCATAAGAAGTTCCACAAAGAAACCATAGCTTAGCATCAAATATAGATCAAATATAACATCAAATAGATCAAATATATGCCCTTAAGACACCAAATAAATACATAGATAGATAAATAATGTGATGTTTTAGTCCTCCACTTTAACTTGGTGAAAAACAAGTAAACTTCCGTATTTTTTTTATTCTTACGATTTGTGGGTCAACTCCTACTTCATTAAATTGATTCGGTTGAATGAAAAATGTTCACAAGGTTAACATTCATAACATTCTTCACTCTGACAAATGCTTATTCCCACAAACTGCTTCCTCCCATTTCATATCTAAAAGGAGCACAATATGTGAAGAAACAATATTTTGTCAAGTCTCTTAATTCACAAGTTACTTAATTGGCACAAAACTGTATTGATCAAGAGCTTTGCAGGTTTAGCATAACCCTTTTAAATCACAGTTTATTTTTTAGCATTTCAGTTTGTATGAGAGTCTTTCTTTTGATCCTTGGAAACTATTTTGTTTCTTCTTCGTTGAAGCATTTTTATAAATGTTTTGATTTACTAATTTGCCTTTACTTGTCAAAGGAACTTTCCAGTCATTCACTTATACATTTGGTCTTATATTTTCACTGTGAAAATACTTGAAAAAAGTTTTTTTTAAAAAAACTGTAAAAATAAAATGTTTCATCTGGTCAGATTTTTTTATTTAGGATAAAATACTAATTCTTAACCTAAGAAACATGACATTCTTGATGTGAGAAGAATTTTTACACCTTAAGAAGCAACCAGCTCTGGGCCATGTAAGTCGGTGGTCCCCAACCCCGGTCCGCGGACAGGGCGTGGGACCGGTTGGCACCGGCCGCCTGGGGAGGCCGGGAGGCTCCTCCCCTTTCCTCCGCCGCCCTCCTCCTCCTCCTCTTCTCTCCCGCGGGCGGCCGGGTGGAGGAGGAAAGCTGGAGGAAGGCTGGAGGAGTGCAGGAGGAGCTTTCCCTCCTCTGCCCTCCTCCTCCTCGCCCTCCACCACCACCACCACCAGCAGCCACAGCAGCGGCAGCGTCCTCCTCCTCCTCCTCCCCCGCCGCCGCCGCCGCGGGAAGAGCAGCAGCAGCAGCAGCGAGGGCAATTGCGGAGGGGTGGCGGCGGCGGGGGACGGGGCGCAGCAGCAGCCACCCCCACAATTTGCCCGCCGCCACCCCTCCGCAATTGCCCTCGCTGCTGCTGCTGCTGCTTTCGGGGCGGCACAGGAGGAGGAGGAGGAGGAGGAACCGGAGCAGGAGCAGGAGGTGGCGGCGGCGGCTCGTCGTTGCCGCGAGGGCGCTTCCTGGCGCGGCCGGGCGGGTGCCGCGCGCGGCGCCTGAGCCATGAGCTTGGCGCCGCGCTTGCTCCTACTCCTGCTGCCACCGCTGCCGTGGGCCTCCTCCTCCGCCGGGAAAAGCGCTGCTGGCGCCCGCTCGCTACCAAAATTAAGGAGCAAGCGCGGCACCAGCAGCGAGACCCACGCGCTGCACCCGCCCGGCCGCGCCGGGAAGCGCCCTCGCGGCACCGGCGAGCCGCCGCCGCCTCCTCCTGCTCCTGCTCCGGTTCCTCCTCCTCCTCCTCCTCCTCCCGCCGCCGCCGAAGGATCTTTTGCTGCTGCTCCTCCGGCGGCGGTGGCGGGAGGAGGAGGAGGAGGAGGAGGAACAGGAGCAGGAGGAGGCGGCGGCGGCTCGTTGGTGCCGCGAGGGCGCTTCCCGGTGCGGCCGGGCGGGTGCTGCGCGCGGGCGCCGGGGCCAGGAGCCGCGCGCGGGGTCTCGCTGCTGGCGCCCGCTCGCTTTCCCGGCGGAGGAGGAGGCCCACGGCGGCGGCGGCGGCAGCAGGAGCAAGCGGGGCGCCAGCAGCGAGACCCACGCGCGACTCCCGGCGCCGGAGGAGGAGGCGGGGGCCCGCCTGCCCAGGAGCCCCGGTTCCCCCACCCCGCCCGTGTGTGGGGGAGTGGCACCCCGACGCCCCAAGCCGGTGAGTGCCGCCGCCGGTCTCGTGCCTCCCCCTCCTCCTTCCCTCCCATCATTTGCTTTCACCCCCTTTTGCCTCCCCGCCGGACCCCCTTTCGCATTCTCCCCCCCCCCCACCCCCCACCCCGGGCCACAGAAAATTTTTAAAACATTTCCCGGTCCGCGGGGACAAAAAGGTTGGGGAGCACTGATGTAACTGACACATTTTTGCTTAATGTTCGTTCATACATCTTTTGCAGTTGTCATGTCTTGGACAGATCTATTGTAGACTTTCCTGTATGTGTTCTACTTTTACAAAAATTAAAAGCAATATCTTGAAATTTCCCAAGGAGGCTAATGTGCCAACATTTCACCCCATTAAAGAAAAAGTATTACTCTCTCAGAATTATGTAATGTATTTCATCATATTTCTTTTTTTTATTACAGCATTCTTTCTATATATTTTTAAAAGACTTTTTGTAATTTTGGCCACTAATGCAGGACTCTCCCAAGCAACATAGCCATTGGAAGATTCAGAAATCTGAAATCCAAAAAAGTAACTTATTCAGACTATTAGCTGGTGCCACCAGCTTGAACTTAGACGAAGATTGGTTTAACCTCATGTTAACAGAATTCCAGAAAAAATGAAACAACTAATTACATTTTTACCAGAGAGCCACATGAATTTCTTGAGAAACCCCTCAGCTCTGATTAGCACATTAAAAACAAACAAACTAGAAATCCCCCACACACACACACACACACACCAAAGTCCCTTAGCCAGAAATCTAAAAATGCACAGCGGTATGTTTGGATGTTCAAAAAGATGTGATGTCTGTGAAGATTCTCAGTTCTGTAGGTGAGGTTATCTGGAAGTTGAGTCATAGCAACTGGACTTCTTTTCTTGCGAGCCTGAAACATTTTGCTACTCATTCAGGACTGACGAAGCTGCTTGGATGAGTAGGAAAACGTTTTGACCTCACAAGAAAAAAATAAAGTGATGTGTCTGTTCTGCAGAAAAGCAAGAACCACCAGTGATCCCAGTTTCTTCAGTCTCCTTATTCCCTTTCAAACACATGCACTACCTTTCACTCTGGTAATAGACTGCATTCCTTTCAATATTTCATCTGCAGGCAAAGGATCGCTCAGGTTGTCTACCTACTGAACACACAAGCATAATGTGTTCAGGAATTTGAGCGTGCACAAACCACCATCATCCCTACTCAAAACCACAGCTGAAGAGTAAATGTACGTGTGGGAACCAACTAAGCTGATGATTAAATGTTCTGCTCATCTTGAATACTATAAGGGCAAAGCCAGAAAGAGCTTTAAGTCCAGAGTGAACTTGAGATAACCATGGTGTTGCTCTTTTTTTCCCTGTGCACATAACACAGAGAATTCTATTATTGTGCACACATAGCAGTCTTTATTAGGTGTGAACTCCAAAGCTGAGAGACATTCCATTCCTTTTTCATTTCCAGCCGATGCCAACATTCCCTCCAGCTCTCCTCCACCCACCTGTTAAAAAGAAATTAGTTTGGGGCTAAAACATGCCTCGTTCAATCCAAGATATCTTTGGCAAGTAAAATAGATTAGCATACACTGCATTCCCATACCCACTACACATTCAAATTATCTCTTAAATCCCTACACACCCTTATGCCCCAAATCATAGTCTTTTAAAGTTGAAATTCAGATCAAGACCAGTAATAAACAAAGTGGGGGGGGGACTTTGTATTATGGCCACGGTGATCCTAGGATGCTGGGCTCACTGGGAAATTCTGTGGTCCAAAAATGTAACTTTTCTAAGACCTAATACAAAAAAAATGTAAACTGCAATACACATCAGATCCTTTGATAATGTTCTAATGAAGGAAGCAATGGCAGTAATAGGCTGGTAAGGGAACAGAAAAAGAGCTTAGAAGGTTACCATCTATCACAGGCGTGTCCAAACTTTGGCCCTCCTGATGTTTTGGACCACAACTCCCAGAATTCCAAGCCTGTATTGCCAATGACAAAGGACTGTGGGAAATGTGGTCCAAAACATCTGGAGGGCAGAAGTTTGGACATGCCTGATCTATCATATTCTCTGACTCAGATCTTACATCCCACACTCATGGTACTACATTTTTCCATAGCTTATCTTAGAACCCTGGAGCTGAAAGTTACCCTAATGGATCATCAAGTCCAGTCATACTTGAGAAGGTGCAGTGCCTCTACAGACTTATACTTAAAACACTACTAATGAAACTCAAAAGGTTTTCCGCAGACCAGTTACCAATCTCTACTAGCAGTGAATGGACTGTCCATTTCCTTTAAAACAATACACTCTTAATTTGTTTTGCAAAACATATGTTTTGGAAAGGGTCTTAATGTGCCCTTAGATACTAAAATGATTTCCAGAGAAATCATTTCCCCCATTGATTCATTTAAACAAAGCCTTCCAGGTACCACTACGATACAGTTTATATTTATTTATTTATTTATTTATTTATTTATTTATTTATTTATTTATTTATTTATTCATTCATTTATTTATTTAACCAGGTCTCTGGGCTAATCGAATAAAACAATTTAAAATAGTTAAGAGTAAAATATCAATAAATCATCAATAAAAACCTTACACTATAGTGCAACTGATGTGTACCTTTCCCTTTCTGTGCATTCAAGAGACCCCATAGGCTAACAATGTGAATGGAGGAAAAAGCCAAGCCACCCAGCATCTTTCAAGACATCCTCAAACATGAATGGAAGAAGATATTGTCAAGTGAGAGATACTGCAACTGACAAAGCACGGTTTTGGTCCAAAATTCTTTAATTTGTTGTTTTAAATGTATGATCAATCAGACATTATCGTACTTTATATGCTCCCTTGTTCAATGTTTTAATGTTATTTTAATGGCTTATAAGTTAATTGTAATAAAAACCTGTATATTGCCATGCTCTGCTACAAATAATCACTGTACAGTAATAATACATTCTTGAACTGTCCAGTTAATATGCATTTAGTTAGATAACAATATGAAGTGGCACACTGTGGTTAGGACACAAAGAGAAAAGAGATGCAGTTTCTGACACAAACAGGGAAGTGCCAACTCTGCTGGCAATTTGACTTCTAGAGCCTTCCAGGATTTCAATCAAATGCAGAATTTGGAAGAACTACTTATTTGGACCACAGACTCTTTGACTCCCAGATTCTTAACCAGTACAGTCATTAAAGGAAAACAATCTTGTCACAGATGGCACCCACCCACGCAGATATCCTTGTAGTAAACGGCGTTGTGCTATTGGAATGTGAAAATTAAGATATAAAGCCAGTCGAGCACAGATCCAAATAACATTTCTAGATCTGATCCAAAAATCGAAAACTTTCACTAAGAGTTATCCCAGTTGCGGCTGTTCCCCCCAAATCAATTTAGCTATTGAGTTCTGCAGAAATGCCCATGGTTACTACTGTGACTGTACCAAAGTACCAGATGGATTTAGAATGTGAAGGAATGAAAAGATTAACTTGTTTCTTTTTCAGTATCCAGCCAATCCAAAGCTAACCTTTGGGCTACTGCCTGAGTTCCCAAAACTTATGCAAGCCAGGAAGAGAGGAAATAACAGCTGGTTTGTGGCTAAACAAACATTGTAGAGATTGGAAGCTAAGGAATGAATGGGCATCGCCAGAGACCCACATCAGAAACACCGTTTGTAAAGATCAGGGGTAACAGCGTTGAATTCCTGTTGTATCACAAGTGGGAACTGGAAAGGGGAAACTGAAAAAGACTCTTTCAAGGTGCCTTCAGCTGAAGAGAAGTGCTTGTGGAGGTAAATATCTGTGAGGTATCAAATAATTGCAGGGGGTCCAAGGAAGTGGACTTGATTCACAATAGCAAACAATAAAATACAGTGGACCCTTGTATAACAAACAGCTTGCATAACATAAAATCAGTACAACATAAAAAATCCCGGAGATAGGGGAAAATTGCTTAACATAATCGCCTATGGGGAGAATCCATAGGACATAAAAATGGGATTTCTCCATTTTCAATGCATTCCTATGGGAAATTTGTATAAAGTAAAATTTGCTTAACATAATTTCATTTGGAACGAATTAATTCCTTTATACAAGGTACCACTGTACTGCAGTTACTCTTGAGGATACAACAATGTTTCTTTATACTGTGTATGAGTGTGTCTGTGTTGTGTCTGATAAGCTTGCACAGACTAACGTGGCTACCTCTTCCAACCTTCACCACTGTTTCCCTAAGGTGATCGGAGGAAGTTGAAAAGAAAAGTTTCAAACATGGAGTCATGATCTGGCTATCCTTTTTAATTAAGTGGAAGAGAAACATAAAGGGACATGCCTCTCACTAGAAGCAACAGAGTATTTAATCTAGATGGAGACCAGCTGGGAACTAACAATTGGAGAAGTTAGAGAAATGAACAAAGAAATCAGTTTGTTAATTTAGATAATTAAGCATGTGCAATCCAGGAAAAAAGGAGAAAAAATGTGTGATGATAAAAGTTTAAAATAATTAAGAAGGGCATAGAAGAAGTAACTTTGAACATGAAAGTGTTTTTAAAATTGAAACTTGAACGAAAGTTTACTATAGTAAATGCAAAACAATAAGGCAGCTCTCCACCCAAGTGAAGTCACTGTATCATAACATTCTTAGTCAAACATGTTTATGCTATAATATATAAATATGGAGAGACTGTGTCCTTGATACCTCTAAACACCTACCCATCCCATCCACACCTCTTATAGAGGGATGCTCTGAGTGTTCACTCCACGGCAGGGCAGGAAGTTATCACCCATAACCAAGCCTTCTCTATGGTGGCTGCCACACTCGGTAATTCTCTCCCACCAGTGGCATGGCAAGCCCCATTCCTCTGGGTTTCAGAAGGCAACTGAGGACTCAGGTATTCTCCCAAGCCTTACAGTAGTTTGCCCGAAGTAATATTATTTTTCTTTCTAGGCCCACCTGACATGAATTCTTTCCACCCCATACAGCTCTCTTGATCATTGTATCCATAGGATCATGTTTATCATGATTCCCATAATTTGGAATATTTTTATTTTTATTGCCTTCCTCTTATTGTTATGTTTGTTGTGTCTGCCGTCCAGAGTAGTAGCTTTAGGTGGGATAAAAATCAGTCACTCAATCAATCAGATTTGTAGAATTTTAGTCACAACAATGATGTTACCATCATGCTGACAGCTTGCTAGAGTTTAGTTACAAACTTATAGAGTTACAGTAGGTGCAATTACAATTGCGATTCCTATTTAAAAATTTATCATCTCTCCAGGCTTTTGGACTTCCCTCCATGGATTAAAACTGGTTTGGCTGGCTCAGGACTTAGAACATGTGTATGTGTGTGTGTGTGTTACAGTTACTCTTAAGTAATCTTAAACTAACTTTAAGATTACTTTTTTGCAATTTATTTATAGTCTTCTAACAAAAAAGTTGTCAATCAAAGAAAAAGAGAAAAAGAACAAAAACATTGGAGCAAGTCTAATCTTCTCAAACAAAATTTGCATCTCATCTTAACAATGTATGATCTTTATCTCAATTACTCATAAATTAAACAGGAAACTTAATTGTCTTATAATATTCATCTAAAAATTTAAGATTACTTAAAGTTACAAGGCATTTATTTTTAAAGATGTGTTTTAAGAATGTACCTTTATCTGCTGGCAATTTAAATTAAGTTTTCATATACGTTTTAAGTATTTGTGCTTGCAATTTACATGGCTATGAAACTTTTAGATGTTTTCAAACTTTGAAGAGTCTTTTTTGTGCTTAAAGAACCTGAGCACCAAAATACTTTAGAAGCAATGTAGATGAATACAGTATTACCTTGGTTTACAAGCATGATCCATTCCAGAAACATGCTTGTAAATCAAAACACTATTGTATCAAAATTTCCCTATAAGAAATAATAGAAACTCAGATTATTCATTCTGGGATCCCATATACCACATATTGTGCACACAAAATGCCAAAACTCACACAAGAAGTTGGCTAGAAGTCCATGTCCATGCCACAGTTTAGGTACCTGGCTGTGGAATCTGCTCTGCTTGGGACTAACAACTGGATTTTACTGTGTTTTTAATGTGACAATAATAAAGTGCAATTTGTGACAGATACACACTTGAGAAGTTGCCCCATGGCTAGAAATGGTTTGAAAAAATAAGAAAGGGTGTTGAAAACAAATTAAATACATATACAAGTACTGTATAAAGAAAAATAAAATGAACTCCTAACCTGCAGTCACCTGTTAAAACGTTCCTGGCTGGTGCAAGGGATACCTCCCTTCCTCTCTCCTCCCTCTGCTTTTGAGGCTTTCCTGAGATAGAACATTTGAGACAATCACCCACAATCCAGTGGGGAATGAAAGACAGTGCCACCACAGGCTCCCTTGTGATCATGTGACCTGCTTGAGTGCTTATATATCAAGACACTGCTTGTTGATCAAGCCAAAATTTAGAAGAAATGTTTGCTTGTCTTGCAAAACAGTCTTAAACCAAGGTATTACTGTACAACAGGCATGACCAAACTTCAGCCCTCCAGATGTTTTGGACCACAACTCCCACAGTCTTTTGTCATTGGCAACCTAAGCTTAGATTTCTGGGAGTTGTGGTCCAAAACATCAGGAGGGCCGAAATTTGGACATGTCTGCTGTACAGGCTTCTGATTTCTTCATAGAGAACAATCAAGTTCTGTAATGCTCTTGAGGAGATGTTCTGGCATGAAATTCTTGACCTGACAGTTATGTATTCCCCCACCCTTGGGGGGGAAAAGAGGGGGGAGCAAGGATATTCGCCTAAGTCAGAGCCTGCTCATGGAGTGAAATAGAAACAGAGTTTAACTCCTTGTCTTCTGTGGAGGCCACAATTCCCATTCCTCTCCATTTCTATCTCCCTCACACACAGAGAGGAGATGGCAGATGCCACATTTCTTTAAACTAGTGGTCCTCAACCTGTGGGTCCCCAGATGTTGCTGGACTACAACTCCCAGAAGTCCTCATCAGTCCTCATTGGCCAGGATTTCTGGGAGCTGCAGTCCAGAAGCATCTGGGGACCCACAGGTTGAGAACCACTGCTTAAACGGATTTTAAAAATCTACATGTAGACTTGGTGTTCTTGATTATGACTTCAGCAGTGACCTCTCATTTGTTGCAGATGAACAGCAATGAATGTTTATGAAACTGTACAAATTCTGCTTACCCACTGAAGTCAGTATTTCAGAAACAGTATTAATTGTATATTCTTGGAAAATCACAGTGTATACCTCTATGATAGAAATGTGAAGGTATTATGTATTAACACTAGTGTGTGCTGTTGGACAAATTTTTAAAAATCCTATTAAATTATGAAATAAGGAGATATACTGGAAAACATGACCCAAAACAATGGTGCAGTCCCGTCAGTAATCCTGTACAAAAAAACAAACAAGTGAAAGCATGTTTTTCTTTCCTTAACAATTGATTGCATGACATGCTTATATTGGAGTTAGGGCACCTAGCTGATTGATATAATTAAAACAGGTAACACTCTGGGCAAGATGGAATTATGGCATCTAAGTTATTGAGATGCTTTTTCTGCAAGAGCGATTCACCTGGAATAATTATTTTTTATATGAAGTGCAATTCATAGTGACAAGCGTCGTTGGTATAATATCCCACAGAGTGCAGTATAAGCTCACACAATCATTACAGAAAACACTTGAAGGAGAGTAACTTAGTAGTTGTGGAATGTCCCAACAATCTGAATATACAGATTGGAAATGTGAGTGCATCTGAAGAAGTGAGCTAGTGTCCACAAAAATGCATGCCTAAATGTTAGTTTTTAAGGTGCATTCCAGGTCACTGCACAGCAACAACAAAAAACATATCCCTTGATACCAATTCACCACAAGTCTGAAAACAAGCAAAGAGGTTCTGCAAACAGTCTTTAAAATGAGCATATCATACTAGAAGGACTGGTCTTTGAGATATTGTTTCTAACAGCACACATCTTTAACAAGCTTTAGAAATAGAATGCAGCATTTCCCAGTGCTCCAAGTGATCACCAGTCAGCAGAAACTGGTGATATCCATGCTACACGAGCAATGAATTTGCTCTGGGTTTTAGTCTGATTTTTAAAAGAGCTATCCAAGGTACTGATGCTATTTTGAGTGGATTAAGAGTTTAGCACCATGGATAGTTCCTTTAAGATTTTTTCAACCACTGTTCAAGAAAATTCGAAATTTTTTTAAAAAATGTCTATGGCGCTGGACTGTGTCCTGGGTAAAGGAGTACCCCACCCTCGAGGGGCGCCAATGGCGCTCCTCGGGACAGCCTCCACTTTTCTGATCTCCGGGCTGTGATTGGTCAAGACCCCAGCCTGGACCTATCACAGAGGACATCATCTTCCAACTTCCTTCCCGCTCGAGCACAGTGTGCGCAGCAGCGGAGAGAAGAAGACGTCGTGACTCGAGTCACCAAAAGGAACCGATGCAGGAGGAGACGGACGGAGACCGGGACTCTAATGGTGGTGTGCCTCGTGATTTTTTTCATGAAACAAGTGTGCCTTTGCCCAAAAAAGGTTGAAAAACACTGCTTTAAGCTCCTTTAAAGTTAAAACTAAAATCTGGAAAAGATTTGTTGGTGGTGGTGGCGGTGATGGTGGTCCAACCAGTACCAATAACACGCACCGTAGACACATTTTAAATAAGCTAACATTTCCATCCATTTTTGAAAGGCGTCTCCATGTAGAAAGCATTGCAGTTGTCTAGTACAGTGGACATAAAAAGCTCCAGAGGTTTCTGGATAAGGTAAACTAACTGGATCCAGCTCGGTCTGGCTTCAGGCCTGGTTATGGGACTGAGATGGCACTAGTTGCCTTGGTAGATGGCTTATGCAGGGCAATAGATAGGAGATCTCTGTCCATTTTGGTTTTACTGGACCTTTCAACTGCTTTTGACACTACAGTAACCCCCCCTGCCAATCACGGGGGTTAGGGACCCACCCCGATGCATGAAAATCTGCGATATGTGGAAGCAGTGGGGTGGGGCCTGGGGGCGGGGGGACAATCATGTGCCTACCTCCTGCTGTCGCTGGCCCATGCGTGCTGCCCGAAGGCTTCTCAGAGGAGTGCAGGGGGCAGAACGGAGCAACCTGATTGACCCCCGCCGCACCCCTGAGGCTTCTTGGCGGAGCGCGGGGGCAGCGTGGAGTGACCTGATTGCCCCCCGCAGCCCCAAGTCTTCTCGGAGGAGCACGGGGGCGGCGGGGAGCAACCCGATCGCCCCCTGCCCCCTGCCCCACGCCCCACGCCCCACGTGGACCTGCCCCCACACGAGGCTTCTCGGAGGAGCACGGGGGTGGCGTGGAGCAACCCGATCGCCCCCTGCAGCCCCAAGGCTTCTTGGTGGAGCGTGGGGGCAGCGTGGAGTGACCCGATCACCCCCCACCGCAGCCCCGAGGCTTCTCGGAGGAGAACGGGGGGTGGTGCAGAGTGGCACGATTGCCCCCGGTGACCCTGAGGCTTCTCGGCAGAGCACGGGGTGGCACGGAGCGACCCAATCGCCCCCACCGCGGCCCCGAGGCTTCTCAGAGGAGCGCGGGGTGGCACGGAGCAACCCTATTGCCCCCGCTGCCACCCCCATGCAGCCCCGAGGCTTCTCGGAGGAGTGCGGGGGGTGACGTGTAGCAATCTGATCACCCCCCCGCCGCCCCCGCTGTCCCAAGGCTTCTCGGAGGAGCGTGGGGCTGACGCGGAGCGACCTGATCGCCCCCTGCCGCCCCCGCGGCCCCAAGGCTTCTCGGCGGAGCGTGGGGGCAGCGTGGAGTGACCCGATCACCCCCCACTGTGGCCCCGAGGCTTTTCAGAGGAGCGTGGGGTGGCACGGAGCAACCCTATTGCCCCCGCTGCCACCCCCATGCAGCCCCGAGGCTTCTCGGAGGAGTGCGGGGGGTGACGTGGAGCAATCTGATCACCCCCCCGCTGCCCCCGCCGCCCCAAGGCTTCTCGGCGGAGCGTGGGGGCAGTGTGGAGTGACCCGATCACCCCCCACTGTGGCCCCGAGGCTTCTCGGCAGAGCACGGGGCGGCATGGAGTGACCCGATCGCCCCCCACTGCAGCCCCGAGGCTTCTCGGAGGAGCGCGGGGTGGCACGGAGCAACCCTATTGCCCCCGCCGCCACCCCCCACCACCCCGAGGCTTCTCGGAGGAGTGCAGGGCAGTGCGGAGCGACCCAATCGCCCCACTGCCCCCCCATGTGGCCCCGAGGCTTCTCGGAGGAGTGTGGGGGCGACGTGGAGCGACCTGATCACCCCCCGATGCCGCCCCCGCCACCCCGAGGCTTCTCGGAGGAGCGTGGGGCCGATGCGGAGCGACCTGATCGCCCCCCACCCACGGCCCCGAGGTGCAGGTACTGCAATCCCGTGATGTAGTGGGACCGCAGTACCTGAACTGCAAAGTGGCATGGGTGAGTGTATCAACCACATCCTCCTGACTCGTCTCTCTGAAATGGGACTTCATGCAGGAAAGAATGCAGAAATTGGTGTTAGGGGACTCATGTTCAACACCGCGGCCACTGACCTGTGGGGTCCCTCAGGGTTCTGCTCTGTCTCCTATGTTATTTAACATTTCTATGAAACCACTGGGGGGAATTATCCGGAGTTTAGGGGTAAAGTGTCACCAGTATGCCAATGACACTCAACTCTACCTCTCGTCACCTCCGGATTCCAAGGAAACTACAGTATTTTGACTTTAGATCAGTGCTTAGCTTCAGTAATGAACTGGATGAGGAGGAACAAACTGACACTAAACCCAGAAAAGACAGCTGCTTCTGGTCAGTCGAAAGGTAGATCAAGGGATAGGGATCTAACCTGTACTGGATGGGATTACACCCCCCCATTGAAAAAAGAGGGGCACAGCTTGGGGGTGCTCCTGGATTCATCCTTGAGCCTAGATGCCAAGGTCAGAGCTGTGGCCAGGAGCATATTTGCACATTTAAAACTAGTACACCAGTTACACCCATTTCTTGAGAAACCAGCTCTGGCCACTGTGGCACATGCCCTAGTGACCTCCCAGCTTGACTACTGTAATGCACTCTATGTGGGGCTGCCGATGGAAAGTCTCAGGAAACTTCAATGGGTCCAAAATGCAGTGGCTGGACTGCTGACTGGGGCTGGTTACAGAGATCACATTACACGCCTACTAAATTTTTTTACACTGACTGGTGACCATGGGCTGTCAACCAGCTAGAAATATGACCCAGTCAAAGCACCAGAATTTAAGTTTGATACTAACAGTAAGAGAAGACAGTTGATTGATGTAGTTGATTCTTATACAACTACAGTTTGTAAACAACAGATACTGTTTAAAACAATATCTGAACACATTCTTGTTCTTAGAGATTTTCCAAGTTTTGCCCTGCCAATACTTCTTGATGAGGCTTTCCCTATCAGTGGAATTTCTCAGCTTCCCAGGAATACGAGTTACACCCACCACCAGCTTGTCTCTCTCTCTCTCTCTCTCTCTCTCTCTCTCTCTCTCACACACACACACACACACACACACACACACACACACACACACACACACACACACACACACACACACACACACACACACACACACACACACACACACACTGCATAAGACACTGCATAAGATACCAAATAAGACACTATTATATAGCTCCTCTCCCACCCTACATTGACCCAGGAGCAACATCAGATGGAGAACTCATATTAGCCCTTCAGACCATGTTCTAAGGGTTTAAGGTTCCTCTCCTTCAAATTTATCACAGCAATTTGTCACTGCTTTTCCTGTTAGATTTATAATAGCTGATAAATTAACTGCAATGAGGCAGAGCTGATTGTAGAAGTAAAACAAACAGGAAAAAAGCCACTGACATTATCTCAAATTTAAGCTTATATTATTCAGCATTTCCTCTCAACCAGAAAACTTGTCTCTTCATTTCAAGCACAAATGAAAATTGCACATGTGCACACAGGCGACCACAGATACATTAGAAAATCCATGTACTAAAACTGAAATTCAGCGTTTTGCCTCATTCATCCACTCTTGTCACTGTAACAAGAAAACCTCTAAAAAGATATGCCACTTATCTGTTTTCTTCATCTTTTATCTCACACAGACAGACACCGCGGCTGCACCTTTCAGATACAGTGGGAAGCTAAAGGAGCAACATCTTTTTAATCCCTCTTCTAAAAACACAGCCATAGTCACATTGTTCAAAAAGTGGGCTCCTTGTTTATTTTGTCCCCTTCAAATGAAGTGTCACAGATAGTGGCTCTCAGACACTTGAAAGGCGGGAATGTTGATGTTGTCAGAGCATCCATCTTCTCTCCCACCCACCCACCCCCGTTTCCCCTTTAAGGTGTTCTGCAAAGAGCCTTGGAGAAAATTCAAAGTCAAACCAAATCCTAGCGCTGGAGGTATCACTATGGTTTCGATCAAGGCCTTGGCAACTCCAATCCAGAGGGAGTTCTGAGCTCAGGCAGTGTCCTAGCATTACCCAACCTGTTTAATCCAGCACCCACCTGAGCACGAGGCAGAAAGAAATTACTGTATATATTCGAGTATAAGCCTAGTTTTTCAGCCCTAATTTTGGGCTGAAAAAAGGGGTTCTTGGCTTATATGCGGGTCAATACTTTTAGCCACTGAGGCAAGTTTGGGTCAGTGGCTAAAAGTCATTTTAAACATTGTGCGCCACTTCTCCTGGCCACCCCCCATGTTTAAAATGACTTTTTAAAAGGTCATTTTAAAACAATGTTTAAAATGGCTTTTAGCCACCAACTCAAGCACTTGCCTCAGTGGCTAAAAGTCATTTTAAACATCACACACACACACAGCTCACAAAGGAGGAGTTGCCAGGCCCTGCTGCATTTCCCACCCTAGGCTTATACTTGAGTCAATAAATTTTCCCGGCATATCCTCGGGTCGACTTATACTCAAGTATATACAGTACTTCATTTTATCCCTGGGGAGGAATAGGGAAGGTGGGACTGCAGAGATGAGAAACCATTTTTCAGAATGTTGGTTGAGAAGTCAAGGACACAAGTTTGGCTTGTTCCAAATATATTTTTTGCCTTTCACAATTCATACTGGTGTGGGTTAAGTACATAATACTCACAGCATGAAGCAGAGTGAGAAGCATTATATTCTTGTAAGCAAGGATGACATTTTGGGAAGGAAAGAGAAACATCCAAGTCAAATACTTCTATCACAGGATCATACCATCAATTTCGGCAGATGTCAAGTACAATTTATTTCCTTCATATGTTTCCATATTGGGTACAGAAGATGTCACCACACAGGAATATCAAATGCAAGTGTTTAATTGTTTTACACATATATTCACACAGATAATTTTCTGTTTTTTTTAGTAACAGAAAATGGGATTTTGTCCTTTTAAATAAGATGACCAGCAATTTAAAATTCCTGTTGAATTCATGGCAATTCAGCGTTGCAACATGGCTCAGTTAAGTGTTAAGCATATTTTGATCATAATTTTGTGGTGTTCACTGCATTTCACAGGTATTCTCCCAAAGATAAATTCATCTATTACTGATAATGTGCATTTGAGCTTTCTTAGAACCTCTGACAGAGATTCAGAACTTAAAAATAAACCCCTAGTTAATTTTCATTGATCATTTCCCCAGTAATAAAACAATGACCTTTTCCCAATAACTTAGTTATGTTTCAAATGTAACTTAATGAAAGAGAATGTCACTCCATTTGCAAAGTTAAAAAACTTTTAAGGGGTGCAAAGATGTATTAAACAGTGGAGGCAGAATCTCACCTGGTCCAACCTATGTTTTATGGTGCTGAATTAAGATATATTATTTTTTTTTAAAGGAATGAGAAGTATCTATTTTAGTTACTGTTGAATAAAATGAAAAGTTGCTTTTAAGCTTGCAACAGTAACTGTAATAACTAATTTTGGGTGCCTTGGAACGGAAAGCTTGGAAATGCAACGGTGCTTATTGGGAGGTTCTACAAGTCATAATATCAAAAGTAATTTTGTCAAGCTCTAGTGCAGTGGTGGCGAAGTTTCGGCACTCCAGATGTTTTGGACCACAACTCTTACAGTCCTTTGTCATTGGCAATACAGGCTTGGAATTCTTGGAGTTGTGGTCCAAAACATCTGGAGTGCCAAAGGTTTGCCATCACTGTTCTAGTGGAATCATAAAGCAAGTTAAGTCAGGGCTTCGCTACAAGGCCTTTGAAGGGGGCTGTTGCGAGCTAAATAGGGTCACTTAAAGCCAGTTAGAGATTTAGTATGCCATGTATCATGATCTTTACACGAACATGGCAAAGCACCTTTACTTGGTCTGTCTCCTAAAGCTTTTTTAAAAGACAACAAGGGCAGTGCTGATGCACCAGACCTTTTAGATAATTCTGTTAAAAGTGAAGTATTCCTTCTGGAAGTGGGAGAAGACAGGAGAGGGCAAGGAGGAGGACTTATTTATTTCTTTTCTTTACAGCCCCCGTGAGTGGGTCCATCATTTTCTTCTTCACGAACAGGCGCATTATGGACAGATTGACTGGAGGATGGTGTATGGTTTTCTAATGAAGTTTTATTTTGTACAACATTAACAAACGGGTTTAACTTCTTTTCTGATTCGACTTCAACTTGCCTTATTTCCAACATGACAGGTTTAACTTTAGCTCCTGAGGCAACATTAACATTAACCGTTTCTAGAAATGGGGTCTCCCACCCCGAGGTGAAAGACCGGTTCCAGTGCCTTCCCAGTCCCGTGGCAGGGACTGCTGCAACATGGATGCCATGCCCAGTGGAGTGGCTCCTTCCACCCTGAATACCCCCACTCCATGATGGGGCTACCGTTACTGTCCACTCCCAATTCTCCCCCTCACTAACTGTCCTGTCACTTCCTCGTTTGAGTTCCCACTTCCTGGTTTTTCATTGGCTCTTCTTTCAGCCAATCCTGTATCACCACTACCTCCTCCTCCTCTGCATCTTACCCATAAGCTTTCGGTTCTTTCGCCTTTATCATCATTAATATTCCTTCCCGTAGTTTCCTCTTCCTCCCTAGTCTGATCTTTTCCAGTTTTCCCCATTATGGCTCCTTTCTGATCCTTCATTCCCTGGCTTCCTATGTCTTCTTTCATGTCGGACGGCCCACCTGAAGCCTCCTTCTCACAGCCCCTGAAGTCAACTTGCCTTGCCCTGCCCATTCGTGTAAAAAATGGCTTCCTCCTTCTGCTCTGTGGAAACAAACTGGCACAGTGAAGCAAAGTGCTCACTTCAATTAGACCCCTTTCATGTGCTGGAAATGAATCAAAATGGAGTTTTCCTACCCACACCTAAAAAAAAAAAGTCACCCCTGAGAAGGAATTTAGAAGGGTGAGGGTAGAATTGCTGGTAAAAAGAGTAAAATGGACCATCCTTCCAGGAAACCAAATGCCCATGCACCCTCTACTCTGGCCCATGAAGCAGAAAAAAAATCTCAAAGGAGCCTGTGCCCATCTCTAGCAATAAGAAAGACTTAACGGACAACGTTTCCCGTTACATGGCACTCAAAATCTACAGACTAAGGCAGTCAGTCACCTTAACATGTCTAATAGCAGGGCCAACCCTGCCTCATGCTCTAGAACAGTGGTGGCAAACCTTCGGCACTGCAGATGTTTTGGACCACAACTCCCAGAATTCCAAGCCTAGATTGCCAATGACAAAGGACTGTGGGAGTTGTGGTCCAAAACATCTGCAGTGCCAAAGGTTCACCACCACTGCTCTAGAAGGCACTCTGTCATCCACCTAACCTTAATTTGAGATGAATTACTTTGTGATCACTTTTGTGGGTGTTTTTCCCTCGTTACAATAATCCTACCCTGAGCTGTGGGACTCTGAGACTGCATTCTCCAAGAAGGAGGAAGTTATATGATGTAAACAAAACAAAGTGATAGAACACCTCCTGTTCCAAAACAAGCCATTAATTAAACCACACATGCTAGTGTGTATGTACCCATGCTCTTGTGTCACAGGTTTAAAGGTCTATCATTCAGACCTCATTCGGAAGCTATTAAAATGAGATGAACCACAGACAGAGGTAGAGTGATGGCCCTCTACTTTCCTCATTCACAATGACTGGGCAAGGGGTGGTCTTGAGGGGAGACCAAACTACGTCAGATGGATTTTTCAGGCCACTATTCAGATATTACCAGGAGCTTGTGAGCTTATTTTCAGAATCACTAGGGCCTGGACAAAATAAATTATAAAAATGGAAGCATACACTCATAACTTCCAGTTGTGTGAATAGCTGTAGCATTTCAAAGGAAGGGTCAGATGTGCTCTCACACAAGAAGTTCTTTTTATTCTCTTTGCCCACATGGTGCAACAGGCCCACTTCCATGCCAGCTAGTGCTATGGGCACAGCCTGGCCCCAAAGAGGCATTACATGTTTGGATGATATCAGAACAGCTTGTCTGTGCCATCCGTCCTAAGCCTGTAGGCAACGACCTTGCCAAAACAGAATGTCAAAAATGCTTCATTTGCTGTGTCAGAGTGTGTGTAAGAGAGAAAGACAGCAAACAACACGTACATGGTTGAGGTTAGCCAGGATGGTCCATTCCTTCTTCTTTGCCCCAGCTTGAGACACCAACTAAATACACAGCTAAAACTATAAACTCTGCCAATGTTACCCTAGATCAGTGGTGGCAAACCTTCGGCATGCCAGATTTTTTTGGACCACCACTCCCACAGCCCTTTGTCACTGGCAATCTAGGCTCGGAATTCTGGGAGTTGTGGTCCAAAACATCTGGAGTGCTGAAGGTTCACCACCACTGTCCTAGATCATAACCCTGGGATTATACTTTGAAAATAAAATTGGTTTCACATTCTTCATGGCAGTGTACAACATTATACAAAATACAACATTGAAAAAACACACAATTAAACGTATCATCATATCAAAACAACAGCTGAATTTAAACAAATATGAAACCACTTCAAATATATAAAATAACTACTAAGGAATGTGGAAGGCAGTAGGAAAGGGGGAAGATCAAACATGAGTTGGATTGACTTGATCAATGGAGTTGCAGCCTTAGTTTCCAAGATGAGAGTAGAGCTGTTAATGGGAGGAGCTTTTGGAACGCAAGTTCTCAGAAATCTGGAAGCAACTCAATGCCATGAAAGAATCAGAATGAGTTGACCCATCCCCAAACAAAGTTCCTTCCTTCCCAGTCATTTGCAAGCCATACTGATATGAGTGAGGCTCATATTCTACAACTGTTTTCGCCTTACGGCCTTATGTGACCTTCAATGATCTTCTTCAAAGCACTTCAAGGATTTAGCTTTTTAAACATTACAAGCATATGTCAATAAAAAGGCATATTTGCAAACAAATAAACCACAACCCCCACCCAAATACATGGTATGACGAAGAAAATAACAAAACATCCAAATAGTGGAAGGCAGAAATGGTCTGGATATTATCACTGTGGCACCTGTTCCCATACATTGTTGGAATGTTAGGACTTTTGTTTATGTTAAAGCTGATTGGCAGGCACAGGTTGGCGGGACCAGATTCAGGGGGAAGGGGAAGGAACAGTTTTTGAGCACAAATCCATGACTTCCAAAAGATTAATACTTGCAGCAAATTTTCCAGACCTTGGAACTAAGGAAGCTTTAAATGTTGATTTGCTCTTTGCCCTCTCCTTGTTTTCCTGATTTAAATTGGCGAGTATCGTGGCACTCTAAATGTTATCCCCGTGAGGAAAACAGCAGCTTGGAGAACAGGGTGACAGGCATGGAGAGGAAGATCTTGAAGATCCCAAACAGTCAGCCCTGGGTATAAGATCATTACCAAATATGGGGAATATAGATAAGCTGTTGCTCATGCTTGAGAATGTTGACGTAAATCTGTGTCCTTTTATCTTAGGTATCTGTGGTCCAGATCTTAATCAGACTGCTGGACCCCTTCAGATGCATGGTTAGGGAGGAACATGTGACTTTATGATAAATAGTTGCTGGTCCTTCTCTAGAAAAGAGAAAGTATGCATGTGCCATTAATCTGGGATCTACTGTTTGAGAGATTTGTGTTTCCCTTTGTGCCATGATGTTTTGGGCACTGCATATCCCAGCTTTCCGTGTGCATAAAGAAAGGATGGTACTTCTGGTGGGATAGTGATATAAAAACAAATGAAAATAGCACGACTAATTAATACCCCCACCCCAATATCTAGTGTGAAGGCAAACGTGTCCATGCATGTGCATAGATACACACACAGAACACTAGACACAAGAATACACTATTTTGGGCTACATATACCAATTGGATTGCTAGAAATAAAAGAAGATAAAATAAACAAAACTAAAAATTAAAGGAAAGTAAAATGAGCAAACGCCTCTTAGCAATACCACCCGCTGGATTTATGATTGTGCATGTTTATGCATTTGTACCTCCCAGAAAGTTTATTATTACTATTATTACTCCCATTGTTCTCTCTCTCTCTCTCTCTCTCTCTTTCTCCTGCCACTAGCAGTTCCAGCTTGCTTGCCAGTTGTGCCAACACAAGGGTAGTAGTTAAGCTGGCTTCTGCCCATGGCAAACCAACTACAGCTGGCAAATCTTTCCATTTGGATTGCAATGTTTATTCAGATGAAACTGCAACATCTAATTAGATTATAATAGCAAACAGAAATTAGATTAGAACAGCAAACAGATTAGAATCTAATCTAATTACGTCAGGACAGAAAACAGACTCCCATAATGTCAATAGAAATGGAATATCCTGTCCATAGTGGAGAAAAGTGTGTCTTCTCATTAGTGTTCTAGTGCTCTTAATTGTTAACAGGCAATAGGTAGGATGTTGCTCCTCTTCTTTTTTCATAATTTCATTAGGCTAAATCTGCTAGTGCCAAAACAGTAGGACTACTGAATGGAACCTAAGGGCTAAAGAAATCCCAGTCATTCAGTAAGTCATCCCTGGTTGGACTGACAAATAGATTGTCCCCATGTCTTTAGAGCGACTCAGTAAAGAGAGGATGCTTCCTGGGTTAGATAGACCAAGATCCAAACAAAGTCTAAGGCACTTTCCTATGTTCATCAGCATTTTCAAAGCAGTATTCCTAGTAAACCCAACAATGCCCCGAATGGCAGCCTTCTAGCACTTCTAGTTTGCTCCCATGACTGCAGGACCAACAGTCATTGAATAAAATGGGAACATAACCCTGTAGGAATGTGGTTTAGTATGCTACAATGCCAATGTGACTTCATCCTAACTTTTACAAATTCGTTTAGCCAAACCGTAACTCTCACCAGTTGTTTTCTGAAAAGGATATAAAAGAGAAAATAATAGATTTCAACTATTATTTTATTTGCCCATCTTGCCCAATGGATCAGAGTGCAACCGGACACATGGAATGTTTTATTTCTCTGTGTTTAGAAAGAGAGGCATACTTGGAACAATTTGCATATGGCAATGATTAAAAGCCCTTTTGTAGCTAAAACACTGGAGAAATTGTTTCTCCTTATATAAAGATTGCTCCTGTAGCTTTGCCAAAGTCATGGTGAATTTGCGTTAGTTACTACGTAAATCCCTAAGAGGGCAGCTTTAATTTGTGCACCTGACCTTTTACAGCAGAGGAAGTATCTCTGTATCTGCTAGTGGGCCCTTTATCCATTCCAAGTAGTTATGATTGAGAAGGTTAACCACCAAATTATTTTTAATAAGCAGAAAGATCTTGAAACAACAAAAGGAGGGGCAAAGGAGGATCCATTCAGTGTATGATGAGGAACAGAGCAGCTGCTGCTTTCAAGATAACTAGATCATTTCATTACACAAGGTGTTGCAAAGGCAGGCAGAGGAGGAACCAAAAAGTAGCTAACAGTGAGATACAGCTGTCTCCATTGATGTGCTACTCGTGTTAGATGCAGCAGGAAGCAGGCATCTTGTTAGCTAAAGACAAGGAGTCAATGAAGTTTTTGATCCTCCACTGATGTCTGGAAACTTTCCATGCCAAAGGTGTAATGTGTTGTCTGGTGCGATCCTTGCATCCCCATGCAAGGACTGGGTGGTTTTGGCAGGAAACCACATCATATCCAGGTGACATTTCTGTAATTCTTCCACTTAAAAGGAAGGGGGAGGGGAGAAAGAAAGAGAGAGAGAGAGAGAGAGAGAGAGAGAGAGAGAGAAACTCCCCCCCCCAAAAAAAAATCTCCACCTCCTTGTCACTTCCTGTCCCAAATCCAATGGGGAGCAGGAGGAAGCTTTGAACTTTTACCATAATTTTTTTCAAGTAGGAAAACATTGAACTGGCTTGTCAAGTAATCAATTCAATGTGGCTTTAGAACAATCTTTTAAAGACAAATTTTGCATCCTCTTCTGTGCTCCCTTTACAGAGGGGGCAGGACAAACTTTTCAATTTATTAGAAAGTAGCTTGGTCCTGCAGCATGAAGCAGGTAAGTGATGTAGTTTTGTTCTATCCCAGTGATCACACATACCAGAACACAATTAAACACACACACACACACACACACACACACACACACACACACACACACACACACACACACACACACACACACACACACACAAGCCCCTTGCAGGACCCCCAAAATATACAGGTAGATAAAGATAAGTGATGGGCTGTTCCCTAAGTGCCCAGATACCATGTGGTCGTCAGAAACAGGAGCAAACCTAGCCGAAAAACTCTGTATCAATCACACTCTCTATTATACAGTGTGGCTATTATAGAAAGAGGAATAACAAATGGAAGCAGCAGAAATTGACAAGATCTAATGTATCTCTAAGGGCCTACATAAAGATTATGTCTTCTTAACACAGTTCATATAGGGTAGTATTAGTCTTTAGCATGTCATGTTTAGATAGGTATTAACTGAAACTCAAAATAAAGAATGATTAGATGCTATTACAGTTATTAATTTCTATTTCTACATTTTTTTGTTTCTATTTAAATAACACTAGCTGAAGTACAAGATTTTATTGTAGGACACTCACTAAAAACATGTGTCAGTGCAAGTTTAACTGGGCTATTTATCTGAAATGGTGTAAAAGCATTCACTCTGCTGTGATTGCTTTTACTCATTACTTTATGTAAACTATGTTACCCTTTCCTGAGACAGTGGGAATCTCCCAGCTACTGATCTCTGTCCCTCAATGCAATAATACTGCACTGTTTGTACTGATCCTTCATTTGACAGAGTATCTGAAAACTAACAGCATGGAGAAGATCACAAGAGGAGACTATGGGGATAACATGTAGTACATCTGTACTGACGTACTGTCAATCATTACAAAAAAATAAAAGATGCAATACAAGATCATCAGTAAACAAAGGCATCCTTCAGATTAAGAATCCTGAATCCTGAATTAAATTAGGCATGGAAATAATGGAGTAAGGCAGGGATGAAGTCATCCAGATGATGCCTGACTCCCTTCCCCTTCAGGCCCAGCCCAAAGTGAGGTATGGTAAGAAGAAACTCCACCAGCATCTAGACCAGTGGTGGCTAAAGATAGGCACAAAATGGATTTTTTATTCATATTGTTATTCATTATTCATTTTGTTATGTAATGAAACAAATAACAAACAGACCCATCAAAGAAAAATGAAACAAAATGAAATGGAAATTTCCGTTTTGTTCACTTCATTTTCCATTTTCCAATAGGAATGCATTGAAGAAATGCATTCCTATGGGGAAAAGCCAGTGGTTCCCTCCCCCAACACACCCAATTGGAGCACAGAGCTTCGGTGGGGGGGTTAAAAAGCCCGCCCTTTCCTCCAACTGATTGGACACAATCGGGTGGGGGCTTAAAAAATTGCACTGACCCAGCCCACAGGCCAGCTGATTGGTGTGAGATAAAAGAAATAAAAAGTAAAAATTGAAAAATGTCTCCACCTGGCCCAGGCCAGCTGGTCGGCACAAGATAAAAGAAATAAAAAATAAAAATAAAATTACACTGATGGGCCCCACGGGCCAGCTGGTTGGCATGAGATTTAAAAAAATTAAAACATTAAAAATGAAAAACCAAACAAACAGAAAACAAAACATTTTTTAAAAAAATATTTCATTCTAAATGAAACAATAAAAAACAAAATGAAAAATGAAATGAAATGAAACGCCATTTTGGCGTTTCATGCCCATCTCTATTGGTGGCCAAACTTTAGCCCTCCAGAAGTTCTGGACCACAACTCCCACAGTCCTTTGTCATTGGCAATTTGGGCTTGGAATTCTGGGAATTGTGGTCCAAAACATCTAGAAGGTCGAAGTTTGGCCACTACTGGATCATAGTCTTAGGCTAAAATTTAATAGTTGTATCACCAGCCTTTTGAAAATAGGAAAGAATTCTTCCTTGCTGTTATCTGAATGAGATATATTTATTCCTGGGGGTATTGTGGGCCATTCTGAAGTAGGAGAAAAGGTGGCAGCAGCCATGGTAGAAATTTCGGAGTTATGGATTGACAGTCACATTTAAAATTTCCTCTGCATGAGTCAGTACTAGATTGTTTATTCCTCCAGACCAAAAAAGATTATCCTGGGAAAGTTACATAATAGGAGCCTCAGAAGATTTCAGAAACAGCAACTTCTCTGTAAACATGCCACATAGAACATCTCAGAAAATTATCTCCTTGAGACTTCAGAGAGGTGTTGACAAACACAATCAATAATATATGCAAAGCAATGGCTTGATACATGAATTTGACTAATAACATCCATAGCAGTTTGAATAAAAGCTAACATAAAGGCATGTAATGGAATAAAGGAGCTAGTGCATTTATTGTGAAAACATATTGTATATAAGAATGACAGGAAAAAGTATTCTGCTTATATACTGCCACATAGCACTTCAAGCACTATCTGGGCAGTTTACAATTTAATTATTCAGGCTACACATTGCACACACAGAGACACAAACACACACCAGCAAGCTGGATACTCAATTTACCGACCTCAGGAGGATGGAAGGCTGAGTCAGCCTACCTACTACCTGGGATTGAACCCCAGGTCTTGAGCACAGTTTTAGCTGCAGTAATTAATAATAATAATAATAATAATAATAATAATAATAATAATAATAATAATAATAATAATAATAATAACAACAACAACAACAACAACAACAACTACTACTACTACTACTACTACTACTACTACTACTACTACTACTACTACTACTACTACTACTACTACTACTACTACTTTATTTTTATGCCGCCTTTCTCCCCAAAGGGACCCAAGGTGGCTTACAACAATTCAGAAAAGTACAATAAAAGCAATACAATGTAAAAACAACACAACACCTATAAAATACTATAAAAATACTATACAATATAATACAATAAAGTACAGGCATTTAACTGCTGTGCTATGAGCCTTTATTGAAGTCATCATGGAGTAGTACCACATACCACGGATACCTAACAGATTTAGCTGAAAGGTACAATGTCTGTGCTGCATTGAACAAATGGTGTTAAGTTATATCACTGGCTGAACTCTAGTAGTAAGTCATCACTGGAGAAGACCCATTGAATCAGTGGGGATATGACTGAACAGGCATATTTCAACTATAACTAACTACAGGATTCTAGCTTGTGTGTTCTGATCAGGGACTGCTAAAGATTAGAATCCACTACCGGTAATTAAAGAAAGTGTGTACTACCAGTTTAATAAGGCTAATGTAATCGCAAGCTGTCAGTTATTGGATTGTCCTAAAATACTTAATCATTGGGGGAAGATGGGAAGATCATAGGTTTTATCTGTTAATCATGAAAATCCAAGGTTTGCTTAGCTGACATTTGGAAGAATCTCTTTAAAGAAAGTGAAAAATGTATCTCAGCTATTAAACAAGACACAAATGCTGACTTAAGGAATCCATGGGGAGTTGTGGGGAATTAGATTCACATTGTCTAGGAATTTGTTTGACACCTATCCATCTCCTGAACCTATAAGAGGGCACTTGGACATGGAGAAGTACATCTCCCTACATCTACGATGACCTCTTCAGATTTATAGATGACAACCCTCATAAGGCCACCACTGGCCATACTGAGTGGTACTGCCATGAGTTGTAGGCCAAAACAATGTGATACTCCAGTATTCCTTATTTCTGTGCTATATGTTAGTCGCAAAACTGAATTGTGCCATCATGGTCCTTCGCAGAACAAAACCACTGATGGTGGTACATTCCCCCAACATCATCAACACCTGAAGTGGCAAATATGTTCCTGCTATAACAAAGATAATCATTCTATCATAAACCGCCTTGGGTCCTTTTCCAAGGAGAAAGGCAGGGTAAAAATTCTCAAAAATAAATAAATAAATATTAATTGGACAGTTGTTAGACTTTTCTACTGTGCTGAGGCCCTGCAGTATAGTATTTATCAGTTAACTCAGAACCACCAAAAGAAAAAAGCAAGGAAAAATTGATCACACACAATGTTTTCAGACTGTATGAATATAAGTGGATCATTAAAATACATAAGATATTGTATTTAGGAAGATAATATGGGTTTTGTTTATTTTTTAGGTCTCCAGAGCACTGTGTTTCTCTTGGTTTGGGATAATAATCACACATAGTATTAGGAAAGGGGATCAGCATTTCCTTATCACATTTTATGGCTGTGAATTAGTATTCAGTTTAGAAAACTGTTCTTTAAGACCTATCAGTTGCTATTTGACATCCTGTTCAAACAAGTTCCTTGGCCAAAGTCAACTTTGAGAAAGGCAGTGTTATGAAAATTAAAAGTGTGTGCCTTAGGCATAGAGGAAAACAAATTACAACTCTCATCATGCAGATTCCTGTTTTCAGAGGCGGAGTGCTGTGTGTTCAGACACTGCCATGTTGAGTTACGTTACCATTGGGTTGTTGACATTATTTTTAATTATGAGCAGAAAGAACTACAGGTTGAAATTAAAAGAAAAAGAAGGCACGTCCAAACACCTTTTGCATGAATTCAGCTTGACTGATAGACTGATATAGTGCAGAAAGAGGATGGCATTGAGACAGTAATGCTCTCAAAACACTGCACTGCATCCATGCTGATGTTAAAAAGGTGGTTCTTTGGGAAGAGATGTCAGTTGTGGGGAGAAGACAGCACTAGGTTTAATAGCTGCAATCTTCTTAAGCACTCATTGGAAAACTCTGCTCTTGCTCTCACACATTATGTGCTGAAAGTGGTGGAGGAAAGCCATGAAAACTGGGCAACAGCACAGCAAGTATGTGGGCCATTACATGACTTGGGTATACTATGTCACTAGCCAGCCTGTAGAATAGATACCAGTAAAGTGGTACCTTGAATAAAGGAATTAATTCGTTCCAAATGAAATTATGTTAAGCAAATTTTCCTTTATACAGATTTCCCATAGGAATGCATTTAAAACAGAGTAAACCCTAATCACGACCATTTTTATGTTGTACGGATTCGCCCCATAGACGATTCTGTTAAGCAATTTTCCCCTATCTCCATAATTTTTATGTTGTACAGATTTTATATTATACAAACCATTTGTTATACAAGGGTCCACTGTATTTGGAGATTTTATCAGGAAGCAGTCATGTTGTGTGGTGTTTTTAATGGAATCTAGTGTGGGTTTCACTCCTGCCTACTCATTTCCAATATAAACCCCACTGATGACATGTGAGTTGCATCACAGTACACATTACGCTTAAAATGAAGTTGTTGGCCATTAGGAATCCTTATCGACACTGAAATCTCCTTGTCTGCACATGAAAAGGGAGAGCAGATAACAAATGCTGCTGATGACTGAATTATTTCACAGACAGTACAACCAGCAAAGGGTCTAATTATACATGAGAGATGGTGAATCAGTAGAAGAAGAATTCCTGAAGTAGATTTTTGGAAGATATTTTATATTCACAGCAGGAGATGTTCACATTGGTCGCTGAATAGTAACATGGATTTGGCATGCTTGTTCAAACACAAGGATTTGGAATCGCATCACTAGAACACTATGGTTTCAGCTTCTAAAATATCCTATCAACAGATTGATCAAAAGCGTTTTGCAATATCCTAAAACCAAACTTTGCTGACATGAGTTTTAAACTGAAGCCCAGATGCTGTGGGCTAGACTGTTCAAAATTACAACATATAAATGTCTCTGTGATTAAAAATATCACAAAGACTCCTTTGGTAGGTTTTCTGCAACAGATTAACAGATTAACATGGTTTTGTTTGTGTGCGTTTTTTGGTTCTTCTTTCATGTTTCACTTTTCACATTAGAAAACCAGAAAGGTTTCTTATTCTTATCTTACATATCAGAGGAGCTTGAACCAGAATGCAAGATGGAGAACCCTTCAGCTACTAAATAATAAATTATCATGGTTGGTTTTTTGAAAGCATCACATTTAGTCATGCTGTGCTAGTAATTTGTGTGAGAACCTTACCATTATCTCTTATACAAACACAGAATCAGCTAAATAAAACTCAGGAAACAGAGGTGTGCACATGGCACGCTGTGAGAATGGATGACCGCCGGATCCCAAAAGATCTTCTATATGGAGAACTAGTGCAGGGAAAGCGCCCCAGAGGGAGACCAGAGCTGCGGCATAAGGATATCTGTAAGAGGGACCTGAAGGCCTTGGGAAACCCTGACCTCCGATCGCACTGTCTGGAAGCAAGAGATTCGGCATGGTCTACATAAATTTGAAGAGGCATTTGTCCAACAGGCAGAGGAAAAGAGGCAGGCACGGAAAGAATGAAACTCGAGGACCGGGCAAGAAACAGAATACATCTGTCCCCAGTGTGGTAGAGACTGCCATTCCCGAATTGGTCTATTTAGTCACACTAGGTGTTGTTCTTAGGATCTCTACTCCAGGCATGATACCATAGTCTTTCGAGACTGAAGGATGCCAATGATGATGATGTTCAAATATCTGATTTAAAAAAAAAAACACAGCTGGATAGACTCCCATTAGATATTAGCAATTGCAGATCACCTAAGACAGTGTTGGCGAACCTATGGCATGGTGCCAAAGGTGGCATTTGAAGCCCTTTCTGTGGGCATCCAACATCACCCCTTCACAGCCACCTGTATTCAGATAAAATTGCTGTATTGGCACTTTGCGAATAATTAGTGGGTTTTGAATTGCAGTTTGGTGGACCTCTAAAAGGTCCACCATCACTGACCTAAGATATGACATGACGGGGCAATGGGAGAGAAAAGAGAAAGAACATATAAGGGAAGAGATCATGAATGGTGCTTCCAGACAAGGATGTTATTGCAAGACAGCCCTGCCTCATTCAGGAAATTTTACAAAGAGATCCTGAAGTTATCTGAGCCATTTGGAGTCAACTGGCATGTCCTGACTACTGTGTTTCCTGTTTTCTTGTGTTGTTTTAAGCTCACCTAAGATATTTTATTAGTTCATTTCTTGCACTTGAAGCATTCTTCAATGACATCTTTGTCCTGCGATTCTTTGCCATAGTCTTTGACAACCACACAACTGCAGCCCACAACTCTGCGGAGCTTTCCTTCTCTGTCGATCTTGCAGAGGCCGACCCAGTCACCCAACTTCCAGTTGTCATCAACCCTTATCAAGTTAATCTGATGTTCAGCACAAAGGGCTTCAACCAACTTGACATACACGGGCTCCTCACAATTGGATGCAAGAACACACAGGTGGGCTTGGCATTTGTCTAAGGTTTTGGCAGCTGCTCGAATTCCACAGGCTAATCCATCATGGAGAAGTGCAGTCTTCAGCACTTCTTGAAGGGCAGTGTTGACATCCATTACACCTCCTTCCGTGGCCATGGTTGGCGGTGACGCTCCCGCCCGGGGTTACTTGCCTCCTCCATGACCGTTGGTATAAGGGCTACTGTGTTTTCTTAACTGCAAAAAATGTATTAGAGAGGCAAATAGTACAAGAACAGTGGGTATTTTTAGTATGGCCAGAAAACATCCATCTGCAGCAGTGAGAGAGTTGATTCTCAGGAAGGCTTATGACTGGGATTCCCTTCCATTGTGCATTGCCAGTCAAAAAGCCATGTTGTGTCCTACGATATGAGTCCTTCTGCTTTCCCTAAGATTTCTCCAAGTCTAGAAAGCAGGGAAAGAACCCACTGATAACAACGATGTTGTGTTGTGTCATTACAGTCGTGACTGACTCCTTGTGACCCCATGTCCATGGAGTTTTCTTGGCAGGAATACTGGAGTGGTTTGCCAGTTCCTATTCCAGGCACCTACAGCACCTGGTATTCCCTGATGGTCTCCCATCCAAGTACTAACCAGGGCCAACCCTGCTTAGCTTCCGAAATAAGGCTAGAACAGATATGCTTAGGGCACCTAGGCAGCAATGACAACGATAATACCTAACTAAATGTAATCTCTGGCTTGAAGGCTACAGTTTTTTTACTGACACTTGTTACTGGTGGTTGTTTTCATGGATTTCAAAATGCAGTCGTGATGAATGAGGGGACATTCTGAAATTAGGCAATAATTGCTTATTTTTATTTTTGAAAGGAGACAGAGGAAAAACGAACATTGAACTCATCAGGTTTAATTGCTTCCTTCTTTCTCTTTTTCTTTTGAAGAAAGAGTGCTTAGTAACAGGAAGTCAAGGGGAGGGGAAGCATGTATATACCACCACATAGTGTTTAGAGCTCAGTCTGGGTGGTTTACAATTTAATTATGCAGGGTGCATATTTCCCTGCCACCCCATGGGCTGGGTACTCAGTTTAACAACTTCAGAAAGATGGATAGTTGAATGAATTTCAAATCAGGTACCTGAGCCTGCTGGGATCAAACTACTACCATGATCAGAGTCCTCATTGCAGTACTGCTGTTTAGCCATTATGACATGTAGCTCCTAACTCTTCAAACTTCCTGAAAGTGTGGGGAAAGATATCCAATAGAATTATATATTATTTTTGACTTATTGTTGTTGTTGTTTTTGACTCACAGTATATACAGTAGGACCCTGGTATCCACTGGGAATTGGTTCCAGGCATTCCTGTGGATAACAAAAACTGTGTATAAGAGAGAATGCCACCACCACCACCAAAAAAAACACACAACCTGCTGTTTTGTGACAGTAGCTTACTTTACAGCTGCTGTTTGTGACAGTAGATTGCTTTCGGCTGCTGAATTATTTATTTATTTTTCCCCTCCTCCAACCATAGATAACTGAATCAGTGGTTAATTAATCAGTGTATATGGGGGTCCTACTGTATGGCTCCATAGTATTTAGAACCCTATCTGGGCAGTTTCTCCTGCCAACCTAGCTGTTCGAAAGCATGTAAATGCAAGTAGATAAATAGGTACCACCGTAAAAAGTGGGAAGGTAAAACAGTGTTTCCTTGCAGCCACGCCTGCCCACATGGCCATGGACTTGCACAACACTGGCTCTTCAGCTTGAATACGGAGATGAGCACCGCCCCTAGCGTAGGACATGACTAGCATGCATTTTGCAGGGGGAACCTTTACCTTTACCTTTTTTTAACCTGGGCAGTATATCACGCAATTCAGCAATGGCCACTTTGCCCCTGCAAGCTGGGTTGATTATAAAATAAAAAACGTTTATGGCCCCATTCTTAATTATCTGTACATGGAAGTAATTTATTTTATTAGTTAGATTTACAACTGACATCTTTCCCCCCTTTTTCCTCACAACAACAATCTTGTGAGAAGGAATCATTAACCCCAGTACATTTTTGTGAGCTTTCATGGCTTGCTCGGTGATTAAACATGGATATCTGAAAGATCACCTAAACACGCAGTGTTACACTGCCCTGGGAATCTGCTTGAAATCCCTTTTTGCTGTCGGGTAGGCACTGCAAAATGAACCCGCACAAACACAAAAACCACACTAAAAAGCACTAAAACTAGTATCAAAAAGGGAAGACAATCAGCTGCTTCAAAACATCAATTTTTAGTTTACACTCAAATGAAGTAACTTTACATTACGCCACCTTGACCAGGATTTCAGTCAATGGGTGAGTCTACCACCACCCACTGGATTCGTGCCATTATTTTTTAGAACAATTGAATCACGAATACACGGTTGGAGGAAATCTGTGCAGCTAGGAAACAGTTAGCAGTTTGATGTGCAACTGCTTAAATGCTGGGAAGTTATGCACGTGTTTTTGCACTGGATCTAGAGCACTGGAATGGAAATTTATAACAGTAAGAGCCTGTAGAAAAATCCTGCAAAAGCTTTAGTATTTTCAGCAGTTATTTATTATGGCATTATTTATAATCCACCATATATTACAAGAGCTCAGGACACAGTATAATCAATTTTAAACTTAGTTTTAAAACTTGTAAAATAATTTAACCCATTTAAAACTCTTTAGAATGGTATATTAGGAACTCTATAAGTAGGATCCCTAAGCCCCAAAGATGGAAGAGCCACCCTTAAGATTGGTGCTGAATAAATCCAGTGTCAATGCTAGGCAGGCCTCATAAGAACATAAGAACATAAGAGCATAAGAAAAGCCATGGTGGATCAGGCCAAAGGCCCATCTGGTCCAGCTTCCTGTATCTCACAGTGGCCCCACCAGATGCGTTTGGGAGCGCATGAGACTAGATCTCTGTCTCCTGATACCACTCCCCTGCATCTGGCCCTTGAAGTACCCTGGTTTTAAGCCTGGAGATTACACATCTCCATCATGGTTTGTAACCTGTGATGGACTTCTCCTCCAGGAATCTGTCCAGTCCTCTTTTGAAGGCATCCAGGCTAGATGCCATCGCCTCCTCTTGTGGCAGGGAGTTCCACAGACTAACAGCACGCTGGGTAAAAAAAATATTTTCTTTTGTCTGTTCTCACTCTTCCAACCCACCGTTTGAGTGGATGTCATGAGTGGGCCTCCAAAGGGAGAGGTCCAAAACTGAGGCGCCACAGCAGCCCAGACTCTCTCAAAGAAAATCATGAGGGAATTCTCCTTAGAAGTTTCATTTTTAGGTTGTAGAAGGTCTTTTTTTTTTTTTGGAAGAAAACACCATCTACACAGATGTATTCCCATGTGTGTCAGAATAATCAAATTGCTACAATTCTTCCACAGAATTATCACGATTTGTGTGCAGATTTTTTTTTTGATTCTTGCAAATCCTGCACAGATTGCATTTTTCCCGTGCAGTCATCACCACTTCAACCTGGACAGAACCTCTACTGCCAATGCAGATGACAGTGACCTGCAGAGAAGGAGGTAGTTTCCTGTGCTAAAGAATGGCTAAAAAATGGGGTGGGGAAAATATCAAGAAATCATGTTGGTGAAGGTGGGTGAGAGGATCAGAGGACAGTCACGGCATGGAAAGATTTGGAAATAATTGCAAATAGTAAAAAGATTTTAGAGTACTACACTTGTCGCATCCCACAAAAATACTGTATATACAGTACTTCCATATTTTAAAAGCCCATTTCAAGTCTTCAGCGGCCTCCCTGCTGCTGCTGCCACCGATCTTACAGGGGGCGGCGGGAGCTCCAGAGCTTATGCGGCATCCTCCTCCTCCTCCTCCCCCCCGATTTTGCAGGCCCGCCACCCAGCCGGGTCCTTGTACCACCATTCACCACCACCTGTGGATAACTGAATCCATGAATGGTGAATCAGCAGATATGGGGGTCCTACTGTAATTTTATGGTTGGGGGTCATGAGGAACTTTATTAAAGGGTCGCAGCATTAGGAAGGTTGAGAACCACTGCTTTAGAAAGAAACCAGTTCAGACTACTGATCGCCAGCATTCTACGAGGACATGGCACTTGAAGAAGAGGTTTAGCTGGATTTCCCAAAAGATAGTGACAAGAATGCTACTAAATAATCAAAAGCATGCCTGCAGTAAATACTCTTCACTAATCTTATCACCCCAATGGGAGCTCAGATGGGAATTATAAAGAGTATCATAAATCAATTACCAGACATGCAGCAGGTCTCCCTGTCTATAGCTGAGAGGTACTCAACAAAATACAGTATGCAGAGATGCCAACAAAGAATTATATACAATATATAACCCAATTGGCTTACCTTGCGAATCCATTCTTTAGTTCTGAATCCAGCAAGCATTCACTGTGGCCCTATTGTCCTGAATATAGGATGGCCTAATTCCAGCAATGCACCGAAAGGTCTTAGTAAACACTAGTTCCCAGAAACTGTCTGTTCCTGCTCCTGCTACCCACCTCTGGACTTCTGCTACTATATTAGAGAACTTCTGCAACAATGAGAATAGATGAGTAATGCATGCCGCTTGACCAAAGAAAGAAAGAAAGAACTCCTGAAGCTCAGCACTAGCAATTGTCCTCCTTATTTTTTTCTATTTGTCCCCCCCCACTCACATTTTTTATTTACAAAATGTAAAGTAAGAATGTTTACAAAGAGCTAGGCAGCTGACTTTGAGAAATAAGAGAGGGTCTCACTTTGCACTGATAGATGTCTAAGTTGGAGCTATCTTTCTTGCATGCACAAAAATCGTATTGGTGTTAATTTTTAAAAGCGGATGCAAGATCACACACACACACACACACACCACACACAACTTAGTTTACATTTCAAAAGCAACATGCTGGAAATGGAGATTGTTCTTGCAAAAAGAAGTTTTGCCCAATCAAGTGTACTTCCAATGTCAGTTGCCATAACTAAGTTTCCCACTTTAAAACAGCAGTGCTTTTTACACACACACACACACACACACACACACACACACACACACACACACACACACACACACACACACACACACACATCCCTTGGTACATCTCTGGGCTGCCCTCTCCCCAAGGGAAAGGTGAGCTTCGTGACTCAGTGTCCAAACAGAAAAGCCATGCTTTCCACCACCACAGGGCTGCCGGGCCCCACGGATTCCTACCACAGACCCACCCTCCACTCCTGCCACTGCCCACCTGCCTCTTCCCAGCTCCAAAGCAATGAGCCTCACCCAGATGCACCAATCATTTATGGGGAGCAGATGTCCACAGCTGTTCTCTGGGAGTACTACTGGCAATTTGCCACGGTAGGGAAAAATTTGATTGGACTTGATTTGCTGCTAGCGTCAAGTGCTCAACATCACTCCCAACAGACCTTTTTGAAGCCACTGCAAACAGCGATCCCAAAGATTTGCTCTAAAGAAGCATCCTCCCTTATGACACAGGGTTCTTCTTCGAAGCAAGGCTTGGTGAGGTGAGGTGGCCCTGGGGAGCCTGGGGGAGTCTCTGTACTGCACCCATGTTCTGTTGTGCCCTTTGCAAAAAGCTAGCCCATGTAAATATCCCTTAAGGAATCGTGGAATCAGTAGCAGCATGAGCCACAGCTATTGGAGCTGTGGCTTAATTATATCTTAATTTAATCAGGAAGCAGAAGAGAAAGTGCTGAGATGAGCAGTAGCTCAGTGGATCTGCTGGTCCACCTCAGAAAGCAAAATGCCTTGAACTAGTTCTCTGGAAAGTGAAGAGAACTGAACTCGTTCAGGGCAAAATACAACCACTTGTACAGTACTGTACCACCCATTTCAGTGACGGAGACGCTCCAAACAAATAGGCTGGGGGTGGGCGTATTTTGAATTGTATTATGAGCTTTTGTCCACTAGATTTCTCAGTGCTGGTCTGGAGCCAAACTGAATCCTCCTAGTTTGGCCTCTTGGTTTCCTCTGATGCTCGCACTGCCCCCCCACACACACAAAATAAACCTATCAAATGATGGCTTCTTAGCTTTTCCTCTCTCTAAAAGGAAGAAATACCCTTCACAAAGTTTTATTGCTGAGAGTGCAAACTATACGCTAGAATAAGTGCCTTTTTTGTATCATTCTTTTTTCGCCTTTCCTTCTACCCACAAGCCAGAGTGCCCTGACAAAATGATCAATAGCACATGAAGAAGGGAAGCTGAAACAGATCTAAAACGGACCTAAACCTTCTACTGACAAAGTGACCCATGCTTGCACTAGAACTAGGCTAAACAACTTTGTAGGTGCATACATCTATTATTTCCTATTTGGGATACTCTCTGCTCCCACATCCCAACTCCTATTCAGACCCTTTAAAGTATCTTGAATTGAAAACAAATACACATACCCATATCAAAACAAACAAAAAACACACAACACCTGTTTGGTCTTTTCAGAGCTGTGTTTTAAAAGGTGGTGTGGATATTTTAATCCCAACCTGCTTTTGATCACAATCTAAATGAAGATGACAAATGGGATATACCATTCATAAAAGTGACTTCTTATCATAACAAGTGGGATGAACATTATTCTAGAACAGCTTTCAAAACATTATGGCATTGTGGATGCACAAAGTGCATGAAAGACACTGGAAAATCATGACCAAAGCTCTCTTACACAAAAGCAGAGTGTGATTCATCCACTGTTAACAGACCTTCCAGTGAATGCATTCTAATTATTCCTTTACAACCATTTGTAGCCAAACAATTTGTCTCATCAGCCTGTCATGTCAATACTTCTCTAGGAGTCACTGTCGCTCCATCCTGCACCTATTGTCACTTCTCATGGAGAAGGGGACCAGAAACACAGTGAAAGCTATGTACCTACATTGCTAACTTATAACTGATTTGCTGTATTAAATAAATCCATAGGGTTTAATAATAATAATAATAATAATAATAATAATAATAATAATAATAATAATAATAATAATAATAATAATAATAATTTTATTTTTATGCCGCCTTTCTCCCCAAAGGGACCCAAAAGGAGGAAAAGAGACAATAGATTTACTTTCTTTGTGCTATTAACAAGTAAATTAACAAGAAAATCTGTTTGTGCCTATTTTAAATTTAGAACAAGATGTACTAAGTGTGTGTGTGTGCGCGTGCGTGCGTGCGTGCGTGCGTGCGTGTGTGTGTGTTAATTACAGGCGTCTTTATTAAATAGAGGCTGGATGATGGCAAAAGAAAGCTAGAAGTATTTCTCAAAACATTGGAAATGAGATATAATGGGGAAAACATTGCAAACTGCTGAGAATGGGAAAGCACTTTAGAACAGAAAGAGATAGGGAATATCCCCATGAACCATAGTGGTAATGCATCAAGTGGATTTTAAGACAATTGCTACACTCTAATAACCCTTTAACGTTCCTCAAATGAGGATGATGTGCCATCAAGCCAATTCTGACTTGTGACAACACTTTCCAACGTTTTGCCCTCACTACTAAGAGCACATTCTACTAAAGCGGAAGAACCTGCCTGGGCCATTTCACTTATTCAACACATCTCTGGAGTTTCTCACCTAAAAGCAGCTGCCATTGTGCTGTGTAGAACTATGGCGTTTGGGGGTATGTCATAAGGTACTTTGAATTTAGAGCCAGGGAAAAAAAGGAATAGGTGGTTACTTCAAGCCACTGACCAAAGGTTAGAGAAATCTGTTCAGTGATACTTTACTAATAGTTTCTGATTATCACTCCCTTGATAAACCAGGAATTGAATCCAAAATCTGAATTTGATTTCCTCCTTTTCCTGATTTCCTGGGAAAAGGAAAAAACAGGGTTCAGGTGAAATAAATAAATAAATAAATATCATAGAATATAGTATCATAGAGTTGGAAGAGACCTCAAGGGCCATCCAGTCCAACCACCTGCCATGCAGGAACCCCCATCACAGGACACCCGACAGAGGGCCATCCAGCCTCTGCTTAAAAATATCCAAAGAAGGATGCCTAGTGAAGAGGACAGAACAGAACCAAACATGCCACCAACATGCAAAAAAATGTGAAACCTTTTTCTTTTTCTTATGACAATAGCAGCACCTCCTAACAAAGAAATGCATCTTGTTCTGGCACTGGAGAGTTCAGTTTGTAACCTAGGACTTGCTTGTCTTCAGTGCACATATATTAGAATAATCTGCTACTATGCACATTTTTTTTAGAAATGATTTGGAAAATATTTGAACACCCTGTCTTAAAATATTTTATTTATCATGTTAAAATAAAACATTCCATAATCATTTTTGTTTTTTTTTTCAATTTTTCAATTTTTTTGAAAAACAAAAACAAAAATCCTTCAGTTAAAAAAAAATTGAGTCTGGGCGTGATCCCAAGCAGAGCTGCTGCTGAGAGAACCAAACAAACAGAAAGAAGTGAGCACTGGTAAGTTTCTGGAGTGCTTGTAGTTGGACTAGAGCTGCTTTAGAGGCTTGCATGCCTAACAGTGTGTGAGATTTCATATAAGCAACAAACGAAGAAAACATTCTTACTAGATTAAAAAGGTAGTAAAAGTGTAAATTTTTGAAGCCCAAAGTACTGCACTTGCTAAAATGGAGTCTGAGGGAGCAGCTATGGTTACCTACAACACTTGTGCCATGTTTGTGATCTTGCCAAAGCACATGGAGAACTACACTTGCAGCAAGTACAAGCTGGTTGCACTACTAGAAGAGAAGGTCCAGCAGCTGGAGACCCACATTATCTAACAAAAAATAAATCAAGGAACTTGAGCTATTCTTGGACAGAGCAGAACAGACTATCCTGGACAAAGAAAAGGCAGGGCACAGTTCTGAGGAAGAAGCCACTTCACCAACTCAGGATGTAGATGCATGGACGAATGTGTCTCGAAGAAGTAGAAGGGTAAGGGATTGCTTTGAGAATCTGAAATTGCAGAATAAATTTGAGGCTTGTTCCCTCATCACACCTCGTGAGGAATGCACAGAGGAAAAACTGGTTCCACCTGAGGATCTCTCCCTCATCAAACTTATGTTGTACAAATTTTATGTTATACAAACCATTTGTTATACAAGGGTCCATTGTAGTTTGTTAGAGATAACTGGGAAGGAGTACACGTTGGTACCAATTGTTGGGAAGGCAAAGCGATCAGTCCTGGAAGCCAAATTCAGATTGTTAGGAAGAAGATTAAATTCCCGGACTTCCAAGGTAGCATTTTCAGAAGTGCTGCCTATTCCTCATGCAGGAGCCACCAAGTAGGCAGATCTCAGAAGCCTCAATGCATAGGTGAGGCGATGGTGTCGAGAGGAGGCCTTCAGATTTGTCAGGAACTGGAGAACATTTTGGGACAGGTAGTCCAGGCTACAAACTATACAGGAAGGACAGGAAGGGGCAAACGGGATGTGGTGTACCTTGACACTGTATGTCAAAGAAGTGATAAAAAATTTATGAATTGGAATATTCAGGTGAGTTGGAGTCACCATTAGAAACTCTGTGTGTAAGAGTATCAGGCCACAAGGATGATTTAACAGTAGGCAGGCATATGCTATCAGCCTCCAACCCAAGCCCCTGAGGGAGACTGGCAGTTGGAGAATGTTGTAAAGAAACATCCAAAAAGGGAAACCTGGTTATAATGGGGGACTTATATTACCCTGACATTGACTGGGTGAACTGTTGTTCAGCACATAACAAAGATAAAGTTCCTAGATAGGCTAAATGATTGTTCCCTGGAACAGATGGTTGAAGACCCAACTAGAAGTACAAGAATCCTTCAATTGATCCTGAGTAATACACAGGATCTAGTGCAAAATATTAATCTGACTGATCCAATGAGGAACACTGACCACAACGCAATTATATTTAACTTAATCATAGACTGCCAATCACTGATAAAATCTAACACAGAGATCTTAACTTTTCAAAATGGAAATTTCCCAAAGATGAGAAAACTAGAAAAAATGAAGCTGAGAGGAAAAATTGAGAGAGACCAAACACTCCAAGAGGCATGGAGGCTGCTCACAAAAACAGTAACAGAGGCCCAATTGGAATGCATACCCCAAAGGAAAAAGGGCACTGGCAGGTCCAAGAGGACTCAGATGTGGCTTACAGAAACTGTTTGGGAAGTGATCAAAAGCAATAAAAGCTCATTTAGAAGATGGAAGGTTTGTCCAAACGAGGACAACAGGCAGGAACATAAATTCTTGCAGAACAAATGCAAGGCAACAATCAGGAAAGCAAAGCAAGACTTGGAGGAATGTGTAACTAAAACACTCAAAGAAATAACAAGGAATTCCTTAAGTACATTAGAAGTAAGAATACAAATAGGAAGGCCATTGGACCATTAGATAATAATGGAAGGCAATGGTTTATTAAAGAGGAAACAGAGATTGCAGAGAGTCTCAATGAATTGTTTGTTTCAGTATTCACTGAAGAAGACATAGTCCGCATGCTTTCACAGCCTATCTTCATAGGGAGGGAAACCGAAGAATTAAGCCAGATAGAAATAACCAAGGAGGAGGTTCTTGCATGTCTTTTTAAACTAATTGCTAGCAAATCACCAGGACCAGAGGGCATCCATCAACAAGTTCTCAAGGAACTTAAAGATGAAATTGCTGATGTCCTAGCCAAAATATATAATCTTTCCCTCAAATCAGGGCTTGTGCCTGATGACTGGAAGGTAGTGAATGTAATAACAATCTTCAAAAAAGGATCCAGAGGCAACCTAGGAAATTACCTACCGGTCAGTTTGACATGTGTCCCAGGTAAAGTGATAGAAACCATCCTAAAAGATAAAATTAATAGGTACATAGAAGAGAAGGCGCTTCTGAAGAAGAGCCAATATGGCTTCTGCAAGGACAAATCATGCCTCACTAATCTGTTGGAATTCTTTCAGAATGTCAACAAGTATGCGGATAAAGGAAATCCAGTTGACATTGCTTATCTGGACTTTCAGAAGGCTTTTGACAAGGTCCCACACCAAAGGCTCTTGAATAAACTTGCCAGTCATGGAATCAAAGGACATGTCCTGTCCTGTATCAGCAACTGGTTAAGGGACAGGATACAGAGGGTAGTACTAAATCGACACTTCTCCAAGTAGAGGGAGGTAAAGAGTGGGGTCCCCAAGGTTCAGTACTGGGACCCCTGCTTTTCAACCTATTCATAAATGATCTAGAGGTAGGGAGTAAATAGCAGGGTAGCCAAATTTGCTGACGATACTAAATTATACAGGGTAGTAAAAACTGAGAGAGATTGTGAGGAACTTCAGAGGGATCTCTTGACACTGGGTGAGTGGGCAAACCAGTGTCAAATGAGCTTCAACATTAGTAAAAAGTGCAGAGTGATGCATGTTGGGGCAAAAAAAAAACCCAATTACATTTATAAACTGATGGGGTGTGAAATCTCTGCAACAAATGAGGAAAGGGACCTAGGTGTCCTGGTGGACAGCTCAGTGAAGGTGTCAACCCAGCGTGCTGTAGCAGTAAAAAAAGCAAACTCAATGCTAGGCATCATTAGGAAGGGTATAGAAAGTTAGTCAGCAAGTGTCATTTTGCCTCTTTATAAATCTATGGTGAAGCCCCATCTGGACTATTGTGTACAGTTCTGGTCACCATACCTCCAGAAGGATATGAAAAAGTGCAGAGGAGGGCAACAAGAATGATTAGGGGACTGGAATACCTTCCTTACCATATGAGGCTACAACAGCTGGGCCTCTTCACTCTTGAATGACGGTGCCTAAGAGGTGACCTGATTGAAGTTTATAAAATCATACACAGTGTGGACAAAATAGATAAGGAAAAACTGTTTCCCTATCACACAACACTAGAACTAGGGGGCACTCCATGAAACGTTTGAGTGCTAGATCTCAAACAAATAAGAGAAAGTACTTTTTCACCCAGAGGATCACTGGTCTGTGGAACTCCCTGCCAGAAGTAGTGACAGCTGTCAGCCTTGACAGCTTTAAGAAAGGATTGGAAAAGTTCATGGAGAACAAGGGTATCAATGGCTATCATTATGGATATCTAAACAGGCATGTCCAAACTCCAGCCCTCCTGATGTTTTGGACCACAACTCCCAGAATTCCAAGCCTCTATTGCCAATGACAAAGTACTGTACTGTCATTGTGGTCCAAAATATCTGGAGGGCCGAAATTTGGACATGCCTGCCTAAGGACAACCTCCGGGTTGGAGAGATATATAGGTTATCTCTCAATGCCATTTGCAGGGAATCATAAGCAGGTGTGAAAACATCTGCTTGGGAATACCCTGAAGCAAATGGTGAGACAGAATGCTGGACTGGATGGGCTGTGGCCTGTTCCAGCAAAGCTGTTCTTATGCTCTTATGTTCTTTAAAAAAGGTGGGGACCATTTTTTCCAAATTTTTCTGGGGTTTTTCCGGGCCTTCACATCTCTACCTACGAGTTCCATAACACAAACCAAGCACAATCTCTTTAGCATCTAATCTAGCTAACTTCTCTTGTAGTGTCAGAAGCAGCACACAGTAGACTTCCTTCTGTTCTTAAAATGTGATAAGGCCCAACCTTTAACTGAAATAACCCTTCTGGAACACAACTTTTTAACAAATGCATGGTGCATTCGTTTCAACTGGGTTACATCATTGCCTCAAGGGAAGAACGGTCTAAACTGGTTTAAGATCATCTCTTAGAATGTTCCTGCATTTTCCACATTTAACCCATTTAGAGTGCATGCAACAACCGTGAAACACCAAACAGGAAGGGTCAGGCTTTTAGTCTAAAAAACAAAATAAAAGCAGCAGCACAACATGATTTTAAATTTACAAGAATGTACAGAGCAGTAGCTTCAAAGCTAGACTGAAGCATTTTATTCTGAATACAGTACCTTAAGAAATCATTTTGCTATCATAGCTGCCTAAAGATTCAGAGAATTCTGCTAAAGGTACTTAACTGCACTCATACCACTATAGTTGGTTATTATGATTTATACATTGCTTGGAGCACTCTAGTACAGTCCTCCAGATGTCTTAGGAATGTAGAATTCTACCAGTTCAATGAACAATCCTATAAAAATGATAAAACACTTCAATAGCATTATGAGATTTAAGATATTTCCTGAATGCTGTTCTGCTCTTGCTGATGAGAAATAAGTGAGTTTTTACCTTGTTTCCTCCTCTGTCTCCCACCATACCCCCTCTGCAGAGATATGTTCATCCAATCATCATCATCATCATCATCATCATCATCATCATCATCATCATCATCATCATCATCATCATCATCATGGTTTAATAGTAACTTGGTTTAAGAGAGTTTTAGAAGACAAGCAAACATTTCTTCTAAAGTTTGCCTTGATCAACAAGTAATGCCTTTATAACCAAGCACTGGATCAGGTCACATGATCACAAATGAGCCAATGAATCCCCCTGCTGGATTGTGGGTGATTGTTTGGAATGTTCCATCTCAGGCAGCCACCAAAGCAAAGGGAGGAGAAATGAATAGAGATCTCCCAGGAACATGCAAGTTAGGGTTTTATTTTTCTTTATATTTATATTTATAATTTATTTGTTTTCAACATTTTTATTTTTTTCAAGCCATTTCTAGTCCTAGGGCAGGGGTCAAGTGTGTATAGGGCTACAAATTGCATTTTATTATTGTCACATGAAAAACTGGAGTAAATTCCAGTTGTTAGTCCCAAGCAGAACAGATTCCACAGCCAAGTACCTAAACCATGGTGTGGACATTGATTTCTAGCCAACTACTTGTGTGAGTTTTGGCATTTTGTGTGCACAATATGTGGTCTATGGGATCCCAGAATGAATAATCTGAGTTTCTATTATTTCTTATGGGGAAATTTGCTTTGATACAAGAGTGTTTTTGTTTACAAGCATGTTTCTGGAATGAATTATGCTCATAAACCAAGGTATTACTGTAATAATAATAATAATAATCCTCTCACAATGCTTCATTTAAACCAGCTTCAGGGCTTGTCTAAACACATCACTTCAAACTGGGGGTATGGAATGAAACATCCAAAATGAAACAAGTTATGCTGTATGTTCAGAGTTTATTTAATGCTGTGGTATTTGAACATGGAGAACTTAGCTGCTCAGAGTATGATAATTAACAAACCACTGCTGATAGTCGGGGGAAGCACCACCCAGCTAAAGAATGTGTAAAATGAGTAGAACCAAAATAAATTCCACGATAAAAACTGTACATCCATAATATTTCTTAATAGCTCACATTTACCATACAATATAAAAAAGTTTTATAGTGGGGGATTTAAGACAGACAGACAGACAGACAGAGAGAGAGAGAGAGAGAGAGAGAGAGAGGAAAGGCAAGGGGAGTAAAAGCAACTGTTCAAAAATACCTTTTAAAAATGCACACTAAAAGGATGAAAACCAATTGTTCTGAAATACAGTATATCTAAAGAGGAATGGCTATCTATACAACTTCTGACTCATACAGATTGCAGAGAACAAGTGTACAAAGGGTTCACTTCTAAAATCAGATCACTCAGCAGTAAGAATTCAACTAGACTAAATGCAACTCAAAATAAACTAAAGAAAAGGAACATTCTTCTCATGGGTCCCCTGAGAAATCTCTCACATTGGACAGCCAGTACTTACGAGCTGGCGTTTCTGTCTGTACATTGGTTTTTGTGCCTGCATGGTCAAATGTCAACTACAATAAATGAGCATATGTAGATAGGTTGCAAAATTGGTGACTCACAATGCTGGAAGCTCTAGTTTAGGGAAATACACCAGGTTCCTCAAACTTCTGCTTATTGCTCTAACTCAGAGCATGAAAAAAAACCCTGAATTTGAATCCAGTTTAGCATTTTTGACATGGTTATTTAAAATGTGACTACATGATGCACACGCCTCAGAAGCGTGTATTTTGGTTGGAAGGCAAAACATTTTCCTCGGGGTCTACGAGAAAGTGATTTATTTTAAATTGCTTGTGAAATTGATTTATTTTCAGTATTCTGGCATATACAGATGCATCAGTCAGATTAAATTGTGTCGGTGGGCTTTGCCAGTCACTAATGTGTCATCCTTGTATCCTCTTCTTGTCCAACCCATGTGGGTCCTCATGTATCACCCTCCCTTGCAAGCCTTGAAGTAGGAATCTAGTCAAAATATCTCTGGTCCATTTCAGCCCCAGCTGGCAGTTCCATACTCCCTTCCTCCTTTGCAAGAAGATGTAGGTCTAGGGCAGTTGTGAAGCCCCGCACACAGAGCACACACACAAACAGGGTTCAGTTCTTTGCCAAGATCTTTAGTGGAAAGCCAGGCAAATTCAAGTCCTTTGCTAACAAGTGCCAGATAAATAACAGAATCCAACTCTCAGCAATTAACAGTCCAAGTCAAAATCAGAATATCTCATGGAAGCCAGATGCCAAACCCAAGGGAACAGATCAAGCCGTTGTCCAGGAAGCCAGTCCGAAGTCAGGAAACAGAGCCAAGGTCACAGACAGGAACGTGGTTGCAAGTTCAAATGACGCATTGCTCCCACAGAGAGCTCAAGGTGAGCTTATCAGCTTTATCCCAAAACAGGGAACACACCCTTACTTCCGGAAAGGCTTTTGCTAGCACTCAGGGCTTCCCGACCTGATTCCCCATCTAGCATCAAAGACCCTTTCCCTAGCTCTTCTGGTAGCACGTCTTTGCATAACTGCTCATGGCCCTTCTAGGAGGAGGAGATATGTTTTCAGCTGAGTCATCAGACCCAGCCGCCTGCTGATTTGAGCTGCAAGGCTCCTCCAGCAGCTCTTCACCATTTAACCCCTCAGAGTCAGGTTCTGTGACAGGCAGGGTCCTCGCAGCAGTGATGGCGGAACTTTTGGAGACCAAGTGTCCAAACTGCAATGCAAAACCCACTATTTTTTCACTGTGTGGAGAAGCCGGGAAGAAAGGAGCATAAGAGCAACAGAAGATAATGCTAAATTGTCCATCCACAAATTCTCACTTTATCCCACTTAACAGGTTAGAGATTTTTCCAATCTCAATCACTTCCGAGGTACTGAGTTAAGACCCATCTTTTATTAGTAAACACATAACAGCTTTCTGAGGTATCTGTTTTCGGAGCATGAGATGTGTACATTCAATGCATTAGAACAGTGGCTCTCCAAGTGTGGATGAACTACCACTTCCACTGGTCATTCTAACAGTGTTGATGTGAATCTTAAAGCAACAACATCTGAAGATATAAGATTGCTGAACCCTGCTTGAGAACAAGTGTCTGTCAGTACCAAAACAGCGGTAGCCCAGACTTGTAGTTTAGGAAAGTTATAACAATGAGGAAAATCCCATTTATGAGAAACAAAAAGCAGCCACTGTGAAGCTGCAAATGGGGAATGAATGTAAAGGAAGAGTGTTTAATATAGATGAGCGCAAGGTCATGAAGTTTTTTCAGTACTATAGTACTTTAAGTACTATGGGGCGGTATATAAGCAGAACATTTTGCTTTTCTTTTTTTTTTTTTTTTTTTTTTTTTTTAGGTGATGGGCATTGTGGAAAAAACAAAATAGTATACACGTTGCCGGAAGCAGTGCAACAGCAATGTTAATAGTAGAGCAAACACCCCAAAACAGCAGTGTAACAGCAGGGCATACACCCCAAACACTTTTAAAGGTTTCTGGCAGTCTCAAGTGATGGTGAGTCCAACCTCCAAGAAACGGTTGAAGATTTCTAATGCTCCTCTACAAATGCCTTCCCCCTTTTTTCTTGTTCTACATAGGAGAATTTGGAGAATTCTGGAAGGTCCTGTTTACATGACTACATTTTGTACAACTTCCTATCAAACCTTGAAGTTTCTAGCTATTTCTTTCGATCTCTCTCCTATAATGCAGGACAATGCAGGAGACTCAAATGTCCATCTGACCAGCTTCTGTACATGGAATTCTCTTTCTGTTTCTTGAGGAATTTACCACAGAGCCATAAAACACCTTCCATATCAACAAACAACATGAGACCCTGGGCAAATCCTCCTCCCCATCATCTTTACAACCCCCTCATCCTCTTCCCCCTCCCCTTTCCACTGTCTATAGCAGAGGCCCTCAATTTATGGCCCACGGGACAAATCTGGCCCTCTAGGGTCTTGAACCCGGCCCGCAGGCAAGTGCATAAGCCCCCACCCACCCACACACCCACCCACACACATACACACACTTTTAGATGTGGCCGCCACTTCTTCTCTTTAACGTGAGCTCTCTTTAAGATGTAAGCCTTCCTTACCCCTTCCGGGAGGGGAGTGCCAGAGATAAGGAGGGGGCTTGGTGAAGCCCTGCCCACCCGGTGTTTGGCTTATTGGCAGGCGGAGTGATGAGCAATGGCCATGCAGAGGAGCGAGCTCCTGCTGATAACCCCAGCTCCTGCCAACCTAGCAGTTTGAAAGCATGTAAATCCAAGTAGATAAATAGGTACTGCTGTAAAAAGCGGGAAGGTAAAACAGTGTTTCCTTGTAGCCATGAAGGCCACGTAGCCATGGACTTGCAAAACACTGGCTTTTTGGCTTGAATACGGAGATGAGCACCACCCCTGGAGTTGGACACAACTAGCACGCATGTGCGGGGGGAAGCTTTATCTTTACTTAATGTGTCCTTCACCTCAGGTGGCAAATGGTGTTGAATCAGCTCTGAGCACAGTCAAGGGAAGCAAGGCAGAAGGTGCACAACCCATTTCAATATCTCTTTCACAATGAAATAGCTTACAGATCTGTGCCGCCTTGAGTCCTTCTCCAAGGAGAAAGGCAGGTTAAAAATACTCTAAAATAAATAAATAAATAAATTTCTTTTACAAAACTGGTGGAAATACCCCACTTCCCTGTCACAACATGAACTGTTTCTTCTTCTGACTCAAACGATGACCACAGCTTCTGTAACATTCACACAGGCAATATTTTTTAATTTTAAAAGGCTGCCAATAAATGAATAAACAAGACTGTGAAAAGCGGGGGGAAGAATGGCAAATTGCAAAATATTTAAAAACCTTGCATTCACCAATAGAAATTATATTAATACTGTATTCACTTTGCATAGAATTGGGCAAGTTGTGCAGCCCCTTTGCACTGCTGACTAAGAAGGCTAAGATCTTCATTGGAGAACAGAAATCACAAGGGTCAACAGGTACAGCACATTCCCTGAAATGACTATGGCACAAAATCTATTCGGAAGTCAAGAGGCAGGAAAGAATGTTGAGGGAAAATGCTACTCAAAAGACTCATGAAGGCACCTGTAGGTAGCCCTTTTCTTCTTCAAAAGCCCACAAATGCACCTTAAAAAGGAAAAGCTGCCATGGTGGGACCAAAGCATTCCTAGGTCCCAAGCTTTTAAAAAATGTATTTTTGAACTGAATACTCCTAGAATCCATTAGCTGGCCTAGGCAGCAGCCATGTTGACTTGGGGAATCCCCAAAAGTGTAACTTTTTCAAGATCTGGCATGAGGACCAAAGGACTAGTCTTTCCCATGTACAGTGGTACCTTGTATAAAGGAATTAATTTGTTCCAAATGAAATTATGTTAAGCAAATTTTCCTTTATACAAATTTCCCATAGGAATGCATTGAAAAGGGAATTAATCACTCATCGTGACCATTTTTATGTTGTACAGATTTGCCCCATAGACTATTCTGTTTAGTAAATTTCCCCTCTCTGAGGAATTTTTTATGTTGTACAGATTTTATGTTATTCAAACCATTTGTTATACAAGGGTCCACTGTATTCCCTGGTGGAAATGAAGCAAATACCCTTTAGAATTATCTGACTAGTTGTTTGAGTCCCTGTCAGGGTCCACTGCCTCAGTGTTTTCCCCACTGCTGTGTGGGTTATTTAATGGCTTCTTTCAGAGCCATGTGCACCTAAGTTCCCTTTTGTAAATTCTACTAGTCCAGCATATCATTTGGGGTGATTTTAAGTAGCTACCCTATCAACGCCTCCTTCTTGATCGGATCATGAAAGACGGTAAACTGCACTTGGACTGTACGCCTCTAGAGCAAGCCACTGGAGATGGGCAGACTTTCAACTACAACTCCCAGAGTTCCCTTGCAGGGCAGGCCCAGCATATGAACCCAAATGCTGGTCTAGCACCAATCCAATATGCACAGTTCCACCTTCTGTCCCCCTGATTTTCTCTTTAGCTGAGTAAGCATTTTAATAACCCAAACTTCACTTCATCCTCCAAGTTGTGGGACATTCACAGCACTTAGGAAGCAACCCCCCCCCATGCAGAGCAAATCATATACTTATTCACTTCTGTGTTTCAATGCTTTGTCCTCCAGTTTCTGACTGTGGCAAAGCAACATGTTCTGTTTACTCTGGCTTTACATTATGACAGCTGCTCCAGCTATCACCATACATTCTTTGCCATTTTAACAAGAACAAAGGCCAAACCTGCACTCATCAATGCCTCCTTTAACATGTGCATTGAATTACAACTTAGAAAGGACAGGGTGGCAAGTCATTTGAGGGCAACGCTGGAGGAGATTCAGGGGTGACTGGATAGAAAGGAGATCATTTGAGGTTTCCAACGGGAGAATGGAGATGCTGAAATTCCAGTGGATCTGTTGGTTGTCTGATAAATTAAAAGGGATCAATTAAAAACCTATTGTCTGAAAATCAAAATAGAGTACTTAAATGGAAGTATTTCATCCTAACAGTGACTTAGTCTGACTGTGCAAGCCACACCAACAACAATACTGCAATATGTGTGTTCATCCATCATGTGTCACTCAAGCCATCAGCCATTTCTATAGATACACAGAGCTTCAGATGACTGGATATTTATTTATTGGGTGGATAAAAACTTATTTTATTTATTTATTTATTTATTTACAAAAATTCTTAGCCTCCTCACTACCAAGAGGTCTCTGAGCGGCGTACAACAATGTATTAAAATTATAAAACTATAAAATTATTAAAACTATAAAATACAGTACAGTTTAAAACAACATACAATACAAATTATAAAACCCTTCTGCTCATGAGTCCAGCAAAAAAAAAAATCTAATTAAAATGCTGGCAGAACAGGAAGGTCTTTGCCTGGTAGCGAAAAGCCAAAAGTGTTGGCGCCAGGCGGATCTCTGTAGGGAGGGCATTCCAGAGTTGGGGGGCAACCGCCGAGAAGGCCCTGTTTCGACATGCCATCCCCCTCACCTCTTTGACGGACCTTCAGCAGGGCCTCCTGGCCTGATTTAAGGTTAAATTAGAAATGAAACAATATAGTTGCCTCTGTTATATACAGTATTTTTCTGCATATAAGACTATATTTTTCATTTAAAATTGTTAGACTAAAATTTGAGGGTCATTTTATACACAGAAGTTAGCCGAGGAGAGAACTGCACAATTGCAAAAGTGTAATTTTGGGTTGGGAAAGTGGGGGATGGTCTTATACATGGAGGTGTCTTATGGGCAGATAATACGGTAACCCACCTAGCAAGATTTTCCAGATAAACATGCTTTAGCTATAATATGTCCAAATTAAGCATGTGTTTACCATTTGGTAACCAAACACAAAACAGAGCATGCTATATACAAGCATAAAAAGTGAAGGAAAATGTATGCTACAGCTTAAATGGTTGGGAGTTCAATTCCCCACTGTGCCTCCTTGACAGGGTCTGGACATGATGATCCGCAGGGTCTCTTCCATTTCTGCATTTCTAAGATTATTATATTATCAAGCAAATGTTTGTCACAATTTGGGGAAAAGACCTATAGAACAAATGTAGTCACGTACATTTTATTATCACTATATATGTGTGGACAGCTTAGCTTGGGCCCAAAGGAGGGTTCTGCCAAGGGTGTCTGCCAAGGATACATGGCAGACATGGAGTGGATTACCTCAGCATATCCTCTTCCCTTGGCAGACAACTGGATGGACTGTAAGGGAGAGAAAGGAAGAGGAAAATCTCATCAAGGAGGTTTCCCACTCAAAGGAGGATATAAACAAGGCAATTGCCCCAAGCAAAGGGGGAAGAAGACCTTGGACCTGTGGAAAGAGAAGAGTAAGAAGGTGAGATGGCTGAGTAGGTTGATGATCCTGAGTGGTGAAGAGTCAAGAGACCACTGCTTCTGGTGACAATGCTTATCTAGAAGGGAATTTTCATCAGGCTACATCCTCTTGTACTCCCTACCAAAGGGACCAAGAGTTGAGGTCAAACCAAGAGTAATGCCTGAAAGAAGGAAAAAGACTCAGCTAGGATGACTGAGTTGACCCCAAACCAAGTGCTTCACCAGTGTAATAAGACACTATTTAAGTGACTGTGACAACTGCCTAAAGACATTAGGGGTTAATGCTGAGGGTCTATAAGCCCTGATAGACAGCTGGACCACCTGGGTACATAGTATGGTGAAAACAACCTCACCAGTCTCTCCCTTTTAAGTGACTCATTAGACATTAGCCAATTTCCCAATTCACTGCGACTTGAACTGCTGGTGGAGCTAAGGTATGAATAGTTTTAAATAAAAGTTCTCTGAGTTCACAGCTGTTTCCAAGCCTTCTTCAGGATGATGGATGACACTGAAGGTCATTTGTGGTCCTCCTGATTGCTTCAGATGAGATGCACCCCTTCACAAAGCATATACTACAAACCACTTGAGTCTGGAGTAATGTTTCCCACTTCTCTTACGTATTGCCCTTCAGACATTTCTTTCTTCAGACCATTCCATCAGAACAAGTTTGGAACTCAGCGTCCAGAGCTCACTTATGGTTGGCTGTTTACCAAACCCCAAAGGTGCTTTCTAAAGCCAGCCTTGAAGAGTATACAGTAACCCATACTTTCAAATTCAAATGTCTACCCAGTGGGAAAGATACCTGGGATAACTAGGAAAACAGCATCTGAGAGAATGACTAGATTTGTTCCTCTGTTCTGTGCCATGTTTCTCACTGTTCCTTTGGATAAGTGGTTCTCAGCATTCCTAATGCCGCAACCCTTTAATACAGTTCCTCATAAGAACATAAGAAGAGCCATGCTGGATCAGGCCAAAGGCCATCTAATCCAGGTTCCTGTATCTCACAGTGGCCCCACCAAATGTGTCTGGGAGCACACGAGATTAGATATGTGTTTCATGATACCACTCCCTTGCATCTGGCCCTTGAAGTACCCTGGTTTTAAGCCTGGAGATTACACATCTCCATCATGGTTTGTAACCTGTGATGGACTTTTCCTCCAGGAATCTGTCCAATCCCCTTTTGAAGGCATCCAGGCCAGATGCCATCACCACCTCCTGTGGCAGGGAGTTCCACAGACTAACAACGCACTGGGTGAAAAATATTTTCTTTTGTCCTGCTTGGAAAAGGCCACAAACCCCCTACAGGCACCCTCAGCCAATCACAGCCTCCGGTGCCATTGACTGACATCCCCTCCAACCTATCAAGCTGTAACTCACTCTTTTCCCCCTTCCTCCCCCTCCTCCTCCAGACCCAAGCCATTTGTGCCTTTTTTCTTCACTGGCTCATGGCGACCCCTGTGAAATGGTTGTTTGACCCTCCAAAGGGGTCCCGACCACCAGGTTGGGAACCACTGCTTTAGATATTTATTCCATTGGTAACACAACAGCACCATTGGGGAGCATATCCAATATTTTGGCATGAATATGCAACATATTTTATTCAGTTAGCAGGGCAGGGTATGTTTTAGTAGACTTTCCATCCACATTACCAGTGAACTATAGGGGAGTTGTTGGGTGTACCCAGAGGACATCACTGATCATGCACAGCACGTGTCATAGCACAGGAGTAAATACTTCTGCTCCCCCCCAGCTGCCTTCTGCTTGCACTGGTAAGAAGCCCACCTGAAACACAATCTGTAAATTAATTTTTTTTAAAAAAATTAACTGGCTAAACAAATTTTAAAAGGATTTTTGAGTGTACAGTATCAGCAAAAGAGGTAAGGGAGCGATAATGACAGAAAAGGGTGAGGGGGGTGAGCTATATACAGTGGAACCTTGACTTACGTCATTAATCCGTTCCAGTGGTCTAGACTTAAGTCAAACATGACTTAAGTCAAACGAACGTTTCCCATAGAAAGTAATGGGAAAGCGGATTAATCCGTTCCAGATGATGAAAAAGACCCCCGAAAACAGCAATTTAACACAAATTTGACTGGGATAGGAGATTCCTTCTGGGGATGTAAATGTCTCTTCAAAGAGAGGAGGAGGCAGTGGAATTATAGTCCACAAGTTATATGCCTCCACCTTTTAATGTTCATAGCAACAATGTCTAACATTTAAGTTTTACTTATTTTTAACCTGACGTTCCAAGCTCTGAACAACTCTATGCTTACCATTAGAGTCCCACAACTTTACAGCTCCCCAACTAAAATGCTTCCATTGTGGACCAGACTTCTGCAGCCAGATTTTTTACAAGACTGAGCTGACTGTCTAACCAGCGAGGCCAGCCCTGAGCTCCCGACCCTTCTTCTCCTCCGGCGGCAGCGGCGGCTTCGGTGAGGCCGAGGACCAGCTCCAGGTGCTCTGTGCTGGCCTCGCCGAAGCCGCTGCTGCCGGAGGAGGGGAAGAAGGCAGGAGCAGTTTGGAGGCGGCAGCCGCGATGCTGAGTTGTGGCTGCCGCCCAGTTCCGGTGCCTTGCGCCGGGGCTCCGAGATGTAAGTCAAAGCCTGCGACTCAAGTCAAACAGGCCCCTTCTTGCTGCAAGTCAAATATGATGCAAGTCAAGCAGTATGTAAGTCAAGGTTCCACTGTAATACGTTGACACTTCAAACACAGCTTCCTTGGGCAGGCAAGACATTTCTTTGTGAATCACAGTAGCAATTCAAATTGTCAGGGAGGGTCCCATCAATCCACAACAAACCTCTGTGTAGTTATACATGCTGAAAGAGACTCAACAAATGTAAGCCACTGGAGGTGGGGGCAGGCAACATATTTCTAAAAGACCAAGATCACTTCAGAAAATGCTGCCATTTCAAAAGAAATCCGTGAAAAATCTAGCATACAACTGCAATTCATAACAGCCGACAAGCCTCTGCTTGTTTGGTTCATGGCTTTTGCTATGCCCAGGAACCATGATAAGAGGCACTACAGAATTCTGAAGTGTAAATAATCAAATTCTGAGTGACATTTCAAAACATTATGGAAACAAGCCTAGCAAATGCTTTAGGAAACGGTCTTCCAAAATTAGTCTCACCCTTTTGAGGAGGAAAAGAGGACAGGGTTACAAGGAAAGAAAGAGTTACATTCATGTTGAGCAGCGCATAAAAACCAATACTGATGCACTTGTTATCAAGTACGTCAGAATAGCAAGACCAGATAGAAAACAATGCATAAATAGCTAAGCTGACATTAATAGCTAAGCAGGGATGTCCTAAGATTTGTGTTCCCTACTGGATTCTACTTGATTAGATGTTATATACCCAAGAGACAGCTTTAGCTCCTAAGGGCCTTTGGTGTACTCATTTTGAACACTCTCACAACTGAATCAGTAGGACTTTAATAGGAGTATCACTCATGCAACAGACCTTCACCTCCGCCTGGAGCATGGAAAAGTTATTTTTTGGACTAGATCTCCCAGCAAATGCCATCTTTTTGAACAGCCTCCTTGCCATTTTCCTATCAGTTTGGCCATTACAGGATACAGTGGTACCTCTGATAACGAATTTAATTCGTTCTCAGAGGCAATTTGTTATCCGAAAAAATTGTTATCCAAAACGTAGTTTCCCATTGAAATGAATGGGGAACCGATTAATTTGTTCCAGAGGTCGGGAAAAAAGGCAAAAAACCTGGGAGGTGTTTCCAGACCTCTTTATAAAATGCACTTTAAAGGCTTGCAGTGCTGGAACACACTCTCCCAGAACACTCCAATGCAGTGCAATGCAAACATGGACAAGAGAAACCAGCAAGACTACCCCAGCCCGTCCCCACCCAAAGTGCAATGGGGGAATGTAAACAAACATAAGCAGGAATTAAAATCCAGCCCATTTTTGCCTGCAGAGCAATGAAAAAAGACTGCAAACATGGAGAAATGAAACCAGCAAGACTACCTCAGCCTCATCCAGCCAAAAATGCAAAGAAAAGCAGTGCAAAGATTAATAAAAGCTAGTTCCCTATCTTACCAAGTTTGAAAGGTCCAAATCCCTCAGTAAAACATGTCCAGAATGGCTCCAAAACACCATGAAAAAAATGCTCTAACCCCTTCCACCCCTCCACAAACTATGCATCTTGCAATGCATGCAGGGTACACATTTTTTTGCAAGACATTATGAAACATTTGTTATCCGAGGCAGGCCTATGCCTGGGAATTTCCATTTGTTATCCGAAAAATTTGTTATCTGAGGCATTCTTTATCCGAGGTATTACTGTGCTTGTAACTGTAGCCCAACAAATTCTGAAGGTCTACCAGTGGCACAGAGGGAAGGAATAACAAGGCTTGTTGATGAACCAGGGATAGTGGCATCAGCTCTGGGGCACTGCTCCAACTTTCTCACTTGTTTGAATCATTTCCTTCCCAGTTTTGCAAAACTGCCCTAGAATCCTTTCAATAAAGATTCAGATTGTTTAAAATATTAATTAGACTGGGAATATATGAAAAATACTCATTCACACACACACCACACACACACGTCTGATAGCCATTCCATCTACTATATGATAATTTAAGGGGCTACAAAGTAATTACTAGAGATCTGATACTTCCATTAATTACTATATCTCCCCCACCTTGATTCCTAGATCCTTTTGCGTGTTTCATTCACACAGATCCTATTGATGTTCTAAAACTCTAGCCCCATCTTAATGCTGCAGTCCTACACACACTTCACTGGGAGCACATCCCATTAAACACAGATAGGCATAGATAGGATTACACTATAAACCAGCTTGCCTGGCACACTCTTAGAGAACACCTCCCAGCATTATTCTGAAGCTGAATTATATACTACTGAATAATAATGCACCATTAGAATAGGATATTTCCTAATCGCTATAAGTGTGTGGCTGTCACAGCAGGAGATTTTCTGAATTCAGGGGCTTTGCCAACTGCTTTCCTTTCCTTTGTAATTGGTCTTCAGGAGCTAAATGTAGCCTTTGATTGAGAATCTGATTTTTTTCAGACACAAAAATTACATATCAGGGCAGGGGACAAGGTATGACATTACTTCAACTCTAGTGATATACTTAGAGTTTTTCTTTTCAACTCATCTTGCTGTGACCTATTGCTGATCTTTTATTTATCTGGTTTTGGTTAACCATCCAACTCCTTCAACCTACCCACTAACACTGGAGAAAATAGATCTTAGGAATTTATGAATTAAAAATGCTCTTTGATCCAAGAGCTTGCGAGTCGCCACCGCTCTTCTGAAAATCAGCTTAATTACTTATTACAAATAGTAATTACAAATTACTTGGGCACCACTGGCTGCTTTATTTACCTAGTTTCGTACTTGCTCTTTTACTACCACCAGATACATCCAGTAGAGGAACTGGTGAAGCCAAAGCTGGCTCAATGAACAATCTCACAGTTTTTCTTGATCTGAAGACCCACATCTATATTATACAGTCTATATCCAACTGTATTAGTCAAAAAAGCCAATTCTTGAGGCAAATCTTCCATACACTGTGGGCTTTATTAGACAGGATTTCCATTACTGGGTTTGTTTTAAAGACCTGTCCTGGAGACTGACACACTCCTCCTTAATTAGAAAGAAAGTTATATTTGTCTCTACAGTCCGGATACAAACTGAATCTAATTGAGTAACCGTATCCAACACCAATGATGATACAGAGTTTCTAACAAGGGGACTTCCTAAATTGAAAAGGTTTCTGCTCTTTGTGGAAACAAAATAATCCACCACAGTCTTTAAAGAAACACATTTCCATAGTATCTCCTGGGGTTCGTTAATAGGGCAATTATTGGTGGAAATGCGCTAAACGAATTATATGTTCGTGACACAGCATTTTGGTATGTGCAGTATAAAATTACATGTAGTACAGCACGTCCTTGCAAAGTCATCTCACACAGTGCATAATTTCCACACCACAGTTACTCCAAGTACAGTTCTTCAAATCTTTGTTAAGCAACTCTCTCGTGAAATACTCATTTCATATACAGATAACAGCAACACTGGAAACATACAAAGAGACCTTGCTTTCATATTTCATGCAATCCTGTGAGCAATCGCTAACTCTTCCCTTAGTTCATAGCTGACCTCACACATCCAAAATGCAATACAGTACTATGAAACAGGACATGTCTCAATTTTTCAGATAGGAACAAGAGCTTTAGAAGTTAGTCTTTTTCTCTGAGGTTTTATACGCCATCGTGTTGCTTCTGAAAATAAATCAATGAATTGTCAAAAGGCCATGTCATTAACAGCCCTGCTCAAGTTGTGCAAACTAACGGGTGGAGTTCCTTTATTGAATCCTCTCTTCTTGTTACATTCACCTTTTCCTAGCATTATTGTCCTTGCAAGAGACAGTCTTGCCATTGTTTGATGTTTCTGAAGTAGAACAGTCTCAATTTAGTCAGTTTAGACTTGGTTTTGATCTACAGCTCCCAAAATGCTCAACCAACAAGGCTTCTATCCATGCAGACTCACAGATTCTTGGAGTTGTGGTCTATCAGAAGACAGCATTGTCTTATTATTTCCTTAGCAGACGTATTAGGGCTGAACTTCAAAAACCAACTTTTGTATATTACAAGGGTGCAGGTTTGAAGCACAACTAAGTTGGTAAAAAGTTACCTCACCTATCTCTTGACAATGTCAATTAATTCCCTACCAGTACATCAAGAAGGAGTAATAAGTACAATTTCCATCATACAGCAGGCCTCTGTTTATCGTGAGGGTTAGGTACCCTAATGACCAGAGATAAAGGAAAATCTGTGATATGTGGATGCCATCATGGTGACGGTGCCTGCATATCAGGTCAGGTCCAGAGAACTCCACTATGACTGCAGCTGGGTCCAGACACCCTTCTTCCCTCACCCTTCCTTTTTTCACTGCAGCTGGCTGAGGGAAAGAGTCTGTTCCCAGCCACGCCACCACACCGGAAAGCGGGCAAGCAAGTGGGTGAGTAGAAATGCAGGCAGTGGTGCCGTGGCTGTGAACAGACTTTGACCCCGGGTGCAGCTGGGTCCAGAAGCCTCCACTGGGGCTGCAGCTGGGGCTGGAAACCTGCATGGCTGGGACCTCCACTGGGTCCAGATGGTTCCACTGCAGCCACGGCTAGGGCCAGAGGCCTCCAGAAGGGATGGAGGCTTCCACCCCTGGGCGGGGAGGCTTCCGCTACAGCCATGGCTGGGGCCGGAGGCCTCTGCAAGGGCCAAACACTTCCATGCCTGGGTCCAGAGGCCCCCATTGCAGCTAGGTCCAGAGACCTCTGCAAGGACGAAAGGCTTCCACCATAGAGTCTAGAGCAGTGTTTTTCAACCACTGTTCCGCGGCACACTAGTGTGCCACGAGATGTTGCCTGGTGTGCCGTTGGAAAAGCTGAAGAATATCAGCTTTGTGTTCAGCCAAACAGGCCCAGGTTGCGCACTGAATAAAGTATTTTATAATTTTTCATATTTCTGTTTACTTACTATTTCATAATAAAGTAATTATAAAATACTTTGTGTTTATTTGATTCCTATTCAAGAGAATTACTTTATATATAGTCAATATAGGCACAGAGTTAATTTTTTTAACATTTTCTAATGGTGGTGTGCCTCGTGATTTTTTTCATGAAACAAGTGTGCCTTTGCCCAAAAAAGGTTGAAAAACACTGGTCTAGAGGACGCTGGGGCTGGAAGCCTCAGCAATCGGGACTGCCACTGGGTCCAGAGGTCTCTACTGCAGCCATGACTGGGGCCAGAGGTCTCTGTGAGGGCCAGAGGTTTCCACGCTGTGGCCACAGACAGGCTGGGAGGCCTCCACGAGGGCCGCTGTCACCAAAGTAGAGGGATGGTGGTGGATCCTGCAATATAGTGGGACCACGATATCAGGGGTGCAATGTGGTGGAGGACTACTGTACTTTGCTGTTTGGCTTACCAGATTACAAGAAAATTTAGGCAAAACCCAACACAATTTATTTATTTATTTTTATTTATGAGTATTTCTACCCTGCCTTTCTCCTTGGAAATGTGCCCAAGGCAGTTTACAGTAAGGAGGGACAATATACAGTCCAGTACAATTAAGACATTATGAAGTTATGAGGGATGGGAACTAACAATTGATAACATTTAATGTAACTATAATCACATGAGAGATATAAGCACAAAGTTATAAGTGTTCATAAATATAAGTCTGTGCAGCATTGTGTAGTAGTCCATCATTCAGGGAAAGCTTGCCTGAAGAGAAAGGTCTTTCCCTGTTTCTGGAAAGACAGGAGAGATGGGGCAGTCCTGGCATCCAGTGGGAGGGAGTTCAAGAGTCTGGGTGCTGCAGCCGAGAAGGCATTTCATGGGTTCCCATGAGACATACCTGTGAGGGTGGCAGGATGGAGAGAAGGGCCTTTCCTCATGACCTTAACACCCAAGCTGGTTCATGCTGTGAGACTTCCTTTTGTCTCAAACTACAGATAACTTAAAGCAGAGGTGGGGAAATAGCGTCCTCGGCAATTATGGAAATACAGTGGTACCTTGTATAAAGGAATTAATTTGTTCCAAATGAAATTATGTTAAGCAAATTTTCCTTTATACATATTTCCCATAGGAATGCATTGAAAATGGAATAATCCCATTTTTATGTTGTAAGGATTTGCCCCACAGGCAATTCTGTTAAGCAAATTTCCCCTATCTGGAATATTTTATGTTGTACATTTTTTGTTATACAGTTTGTTATACAAGGGTCCACTGTAAATGAGAACAGGGGAAAGAGTTGAATAGCACCCCCTACTTATCACAAGCTGCTCCAAAACTGCCTATAAAACCCAATAAATATCAGTCATAATTCGAGGTGGAAACATTTGATTGGGCTTCTTTTTCTAACCTGCACTTGCCACCTAAGATCCAGAAGTTGAATCATGACAACTGGAACCTATTCAGGCTACTGTCCATCTAATTTAGCCTATTCAGACTAGGGTGGAGTGAGAACAAGGTGAACTATAAATTGGAAGACTTGGACCAATGTTTCTCGGACTGACAAAGCTACTTGGATGAGTAGTAAAACGTTTCGATCTCACAAGAAAATAAGTCCAGATAACCTCACCAGGATGACTGAGAATCTTCACAAATATATTGCCACCTAAATATTTTTAAAGACTAGACTAAAAGATGTTATTCTTTCACTAGTAGCATCTTCCATATCTCAAAAATTATATAAAGATGGCATACTCATAATTTAGAGTTTTACTTTGTAGAAAGAAAACACTATGCTAGTTCCCTTTATGTCTCTGAAACCAGGTCATCCGACTTTGCTTTGATTGACTGTGTAAGTAATCCACATGTACATGCTACCAATGTCTTATTGTCACTAGAAGTAGACTAGAAAATACAGGAAGGAAATCTCTCATTTCCAGAAATGGGCATTTACATCAATACAAAATATTTAGAATAATACAAAAGACAAAAGAATGGCAAAACCCCACAAATTTTCCTGTAAAATGCCTTTTAAAAGTAACTTCTCCAAGTAACTACAAAACATAACGTTACATGCCAAAATGTAACCATGTCACTACCATGTCGCTATTTCGCCAGGCCTTCCCAGACTAGTGGAGTTTACAATATCTGTTCAGCCAACTATATTTTTTCCATTTAAATCTAAATTTTACTTATTTCTTAAATTGTGGTGTTGGTCCTTCAGTTTAATATTATTGTTTTTCTTTTTGGCCTTTGATTGCATTAGCTTTGGTGCTGATTATGTGTTTTCCCCCCTTTTTCTTATTGTGTTCATTGTACATTTACTGTATATGACAGTGATGGCAAACCTTTTAGAGAACGAGTGCCCAAACAGTGATTCAAAACCCACTTTTTTTTTTTTTTGCAAAGTGCCAATACAGCCATTTAACCAGAATACAGGTGGCTGTGAAGGAGTGATGTCGGGTGCCCACAGAAAGGGCTCCGAGTGCCACCTTTGGCACCCGTGCCATAGGTTCGCCAACACTGGTATATGCTATTGTTAGCTGCCCAAAGTAGCCTTTCAGGCCAGATGGGTGGGATATTAATACATAAATGAAATACTTCTTACAGTAGTTTACTGTAACTTTCTAGTGACTCATTTTACTGCATGTTTCCCAAAGTAACTGTTACAATAATATTACTGGTAACTGTGGCAACTTCCTCTGTGATATGGGCATTGTAGACTAATTAGGCTGGCTAGCAAGGCCATTTTAGTATTAGTCCATAATTTCAGAACCCCCTCCCTTGATAAACATGATTCCTCTAATTTATTTTGCGCCTCTTCTTATTTCAAGCACCATTTGAGAATATCGGTGCATTGTATCTTTAATGAGTCAATGACTCAATGACTATAAAAATATACTACAAAAATCACGGTTTAGGACCTTGCTACTTGTCAGAGTGTCTTCTCCCAGTGAAACCTGCCCATAACCTCTTCCAGACTGAGCATTTGAGGCAATTAACACCGCAAGAGGTCCCAAAAAGTGGGGGGGGGGGCAGAAATAGGCCCTTTTCTGCTATTGCCCCTTGTCTGTGGAATAATCTTCCACTGGACATCTGTCTGGCCCTCTCTTTGGTTGTTTTTAAGAAACTATTGAAAACCTTTATTATTATTATTTTATTATTATTATTATTATTATTATTATTATTATTATTATTATTATTATTATTATTATTATTATTATTATTATTAGTTTCATTTCTATACTGCCCATCTTTGGTTCCAATAGGAACTCTGGGCGGTTTACAAGCAAATAAAAACAACAACAGGAGCAAAAAGAGGGAGAGAACCCTGGGCAAGATGCATCAGGGGGTGGGAGGAGGGGGAAAGAAAGAAAAGAAAAGAAAAGTTAAATAACTAAAATTAAAGGTCGCCATATGCCTCCCTAAAAAGTATGGATTTCAAAGCCTTTTTGAAGGCGGGCAGGGACTGTGCAAGGCACAGCTCACTCGGAAGATGGTTCCACAGGGAGGGGCCCAACAGAAAAACAACAACAGGAGTGGCCACTTAAGGAGGCATTTCCTCAAACTTAACATAGTCAAGTGTCCACATAATAAAACTTGTTTTTAGCTAATTTGCCCACCAATAATATTATAGTTTTATGGAATTTATATGTCATTTCATGCTGTTTAATTTTATTTTTTATTATATTTACTTATTTTAGGTTGATTTTATGTTATTGGGTGAGTTATATGCTTTTTGTATTGTATTGTATTGTATTGTATTGTATTGTATTGTATTGTATTGTATTGTATTGTATTGTATTGTACAGTGGAACCTTGACTTACATCATTAATCCGTTCCAGTGGTCTAGACTTAAGTCAAGCATGACTTAAGTCAAACAAACTTTTCCCATAGAAAGTAATGGGAAAGTGGATTAATCTGATCCAGATGATGAAAAAGACCCCCCAAAACAGCAATTTAACACAAATTTGACTGGGATAGGAGATTCCTTTCGGGGATGTAAATGAAATGTCTCTTCAAAGAGAGGAGGAGGCAGTGGAATTATAGTCCACAAGTTATACACCTCCACTTTTTAATGTTCATAGCAACGTCTAACATTTAAGTTTTAATGATTTTTAACCTGACGTTCCAAGTTCTGAACAACCCTATGCTTACCATTAGAGTCCCACAACTGTACAGCTCCCCAACTAAAATGCTTCCATTGTGGACCAGAATTCTGCAGCCAGATTTTTACAAGACTGGCCGACTGTCTAACTAGTGAGGCATTTTCTTCTCCTCCGGCAACTTAACAGCTCCAGGTCAAGCTGGTCCACATAATAAAACTTGTTTTTTGTGGCTGCTGCCCAGCTAATTTGCCCACTCAACAAACAGGCCCCTTCTTGCTGCAAGTCAAATTAAGTCAAGCAGCATGTAGTTTTAATTGGTATTGTATTGTATATGTATTGTATATTGTATTCATGCTGTTTAGATTTTGAATTAAATAAATAAATAAAATAATAAATAAATAAATAAATACTTGGATGTGCGTTCAGCAGTGCTGTGACATAAATTGAAGATGCCTCCACAGGCTGCCCATAGGAGACTCCTCCATTCCCAACTATACCTCCTCTGCAAGTATAGGTCCCCCTATACCACGTTTCTTGCCATTTCTGGGCATCCGCCAACTTTCCAAAGTAACTATTGACACATCATGGCAGACACAGAAGGAAACAGGAGAATGAGGGAAGAAGGTCTCTTCTATGACCAATGTACCGCTCACAAGCAACAGAATTCACTGTGAAGTTGGCCTTATGACGCACAACATGCGCAGCTTTCCACTGAATAAAAAATGTCAAATATTTCAGGAGAGAGGGAGGAAAGAGAGATTAAGGCAGACAGATAATCAAAAGAGCCCATAGGATCAGTAACCAGAGAGACTGGTCTAGAAGCAGCTAGAGCACTCCCTCTGGTGACCAACTGGAGGAAGACCAAAAAAAAGAAGTAAATTCTTGGAAGGATTCTTCTACTAGGCATGTTTGAGAGCCACAAGACGTAAGAAAGGCAAAGGCTGGGAAATCGGCTGAGGATGCAAGATAAAGGAGGCAGTATTTTCTTCTTATTGTCTTCCTTTCCACGTGTTTGTATTCCCAGCTTGCATTCTGAAGTGCCAAAATGCCCTTTGAAAAAACCAGGAGCAGATCTTCAAAGGCATCTAAAGGCTGAAAAACAGGTCATGGCTTACACCTTTACCAACCTGCCTAAACATTAAGGTCAGTGACTTACAGGACCTCGTGGGAGGTGGCCCCACATTTTTGGAAGACCCTCTTAGCAATTTAGAACTGGTCCAACTTTGAACTACATCCTCCATAATCCACCCCTATCAGCAGTTCTAATTTTTGAAAAATATGTTTATGAAAGGAACAGTACAGTATATCAAATGAGAAAAAGGTTCTTTACCACACCCTGTTGTTTCTCTAATGAGCTCAAGCAGTGTGCTTGGCTGTCTTCCAGCCCACTTTGTCCTCACAACTGCCCAATGAGGTTGGCCAAGCTGACTGGGAACCCAACAGAGGTTTTGTTTTTATATGATCAGGGTTTCTTTAATGTATATTTTTGTTGTGTTCTGGAAACCTCCCAGAGTAGTGGCTTGCCCACCAAATGGGTGGGGTATAGGATTAAACAAACGAATACATTTCCCATATGCTGTAGATGTGACAGAAACAAGCAGGGATTGTTTCTAAAATAATTATTTTAATTTTTAAAAAAGCAATAAGAGTTTTGACTTCACGGAGCGCCTGTCAAGTTTGCCTGAGTTTTGCATTCTGCGGTGTTACAACCAATTACCACTGTAAAATTCTTACCTATCATTAACAAACCGCTTTCTCACAACCACTAAAATCCACTGGCAACTTAAATGCGGATTCCCCCAACCAGAGATCATGTGGTTGTTGTCCTGGTTCCTGTGTTCCCACCCTCCTGCACTCCGCTTCTATTGCTTCTGTCTGCTGTGGATTGAGGGGAGGGAGAAAAAAATGCAGGCTCACCTTTGTCTGCCCAACACGCTTCCCCCAGTCGGCAGCAGCTAATTGTAAAAGGGGGGGGGACAACAAAAACAAACAGAAGGTGGAGGAGCCGGCCAGGCATGCTCTGCTTTAAAATCTGCATCGGAATAATTTTACCTCCTCGAGACCAGGTACTTGTAAAATACGCTGGGTTGCACTTAAGTAGCTGTGGTCGTTTTATTTTTTTTTAAAGTCCGCTGCTGGTGGGAAAACAATTTTATGCTCCGCATCTGCGAGTACTTTGCAGCGGATTTTAGGGGTCGTGTGAAAGCAGCCAAAGAAGGCAGCATCAGAAGAGTGTTGTTGTTTTTTTAAGGGAATGTCAGGCAACGCTGGGGAACAGCAGCAACAGGGCAGCTGCATCTGGATCTATGAAAAGGGCACATGGCAGTCTCAAAGGACATGGAATCCCAGCTAAAGATAGCCTGGAATGGAAGGAGGACTCTTTCCAAAGTAAGAGGAAGGTTCTTGGCCAAACACAGGTTCATGGCACGCTGCCTTAACTTTAAAAGATCCTGTTCCTGTGGAGTCAAGAAAATGAGACCTCATTATTGAACTCTGCTTGTCTCTCATGCCATTAAGGTGTAGAACTACGGAATGCATCGGTTCATGCCTCTGAATTATGGATCTAAAGCAAGCAGATGAAAAGGCTAAACAAAGGCATATACTGGTTAATTTAATAAGCCACATCCACAGGCACACCAAAACCTACTCGTACACACACAAACAGCCAGCCACAGTTCCAGCTCTGCCATAAATGTACAGGGGTGTTTGTCAAGAGGTCTCCAGGCAGACATAGTAGAGACAAAGAGGGGAAAGGAGTTAGGTACCCATAACTAATATTACAGGCTTTCATAGGAGTTAGGGCTGTAAATGAGATTCTGAAAATGTGTCTAAGACTAGTGGTGACACAGGCTCTGAAAGGGCCACTGAATCTGTTGCTGAAATGAAAGTCATCCAAAAGCAACATTCTAGAAAACACAATTTATTCAACTTTACGTAAACCACTGTCATCCCTACAAAATTTCCTCCTTAAAATGGCAGTTGTAAAAACAAAACAAAGGTGCCTTTTCAGAAATATGTTGTGAACTATCTGCTAATATAAAAAGATGTCAAATATGCATCAGATACATTGAACAAAATACCTACAGTATTTTTCCATGTATAAAACTATATTTCTATCTAAAATTGTTAGACTAAAACCTGAGGGTTTTCTCATACATGGGAGTAATCTGAGGAGAGAAGGTCAGCAATGCCAAAGCCTGGCAGTTAGAGCTGGGCCTTTCTTGACTCCAAGGAGATGGGCATCATAATATCTGTCTGTGTACACGTGTGTGTGTCAGTCAGTCAGTCAGTCAGTCAGTCTTTCAACAGGAATAGAAAATGGGTTGGAAAAATAGGAAAAATGGGGATTCCCAAACATGGGGGCATTTTATAGACAGAAAAATACGGATAAGTCTTTCAACAGAGTGATTCTTCAGTCCATACAATGAGGTGAAGAAGTATGTACCTAGGTAGGTCCTGAACTGCGTTAATTCCACATAGACAGGTTACAAGACTATAGTCCATTCAAGCACTTTCAAAGAAACTGGAAGAAAAATGGCACATCACACAAGCAAACAATCTAGCTTAAGCTCAGGATTCATCCTATTCAATCATTACTTTAAAAAAAGAGTTCTCATTTACTTGGTCCAAGTGACATCAATATTTAAAATCCATATGCAACATTTAATTTGATCCAGCATATAAACAAGCATTTGTTCTTCAGATTAATGGGATCATCAAGAAAATGTATACATGTGCTTGCCCACTCAGAAATTTCACATATTTCATCATCAAAAATAATTATGTTGCTTATGCGTTCTATTCAATATAATTCCTTATTCCTGAAGGAGATACTGTAATGACAAGAAATGACGTAAGCAGAGGCTGTACAGCAAAGAGTGCCCACTGCAGAAGACGCTCCCTGATGCAACTGGAACCACAGTATGTCTGAAAAATAATAAACTGAGTGGAAAGAATAAATTCATTTTTCCTAATCTTGCCAGCATGTGGAGCTGTTTAACAGGAAAGAAGATAAAATGCTGCTAGTTCATTTTAAAGGAACATTTTGAAACATTATACCAGTGGGCTTGCCCAGGAATTGTACGGATTTCTGCCTGAAATGTTCATAATCACTTCTAGAGGAATCTGCATTGTCTGACTTTCCTTCAACGCAACATGGTATTAACATTCAGGCTGGAACATTTAGTGGAAATTTCTCCCTCAAAGTACACATATTTCTGCACGAAAATTAAAATTCTGCTCCAAGAAAAGACTAAGCACTTGGCTATCCGGGTTGGGAGAGTGAGAACAGACAAAAGAAAAATTTTTTAACCCAGCGTGTTGTTAATCTGTGGAACTCCCTGCCACAGGAGGTGGTGGTGGCATCTGGCCTGGATGCCTTCAAAAGGGGATTGGACAGATTTCTGGAGGAAAAGTCCATCACAGGTTACAAACCATTATGGAGATGTGTAATCTCCAGGCTTAAAACAAGGGTACTTCAAGGGCCAGATGCAGGGAAGTGGTATCTGGAGCCATATATCCAGTCTTGTGTGCTTCCAGACGCATTTGGTGGGGCCACTATGAGATACATGAAGCTGGATTAGATGGGCCTTTGGCCTGATCCAGCATGGCTCTTCTTATGTTCTTAAGTTCTTACCTGGCCAAAGAAGTGGGGCATGCTTCTCTTTGTTCTTCTGCCTCAAGCTATAGGCCTAGAACAATGGAGCTGCTTGTGGCTGCCCATAGCCCTAGCACAGGTGCAATACGCAGAATCCTTCACATATAAAACAATTTCATAGAATCACAGAATAGTGAAGCAGGAAGGGGCCTATAAAGCCATCAAGTCCTACCTCCTGCTCCATGCCAGAAAAACAAACCAAAGGAGATCGGCCAGGGGGTGTTCAGTTTTTTCTTGAATGGCTCCAGTGTCGGGAGCACTCACCACTCTTATGATAACTAGTTCTATTAATGTACTGCTCTAACGGTTAAGAAGTTTTTCCTGATGTTCAGCCGAAAGCTGGGTTCTCTCAGCTTGAGTCCATTGTTGTGCCTCCTGCACCCTGAGATGATCAAGAACAGATTTACCCATGGGCGTCTTCCCCAAGGAACATCATTATTAATAGCTCATCGTTTCCATCAAGTAAAGGGTACAAGCACTTTTGCCCTCTAAAAGGTTCATCTCTGTGCTGCACATATCACTGGTGGGATGCAAAACTGGTGCAGAGGGTTTTCAGAAGGATGATTTGGGCAATTCACTGCTCCTTACTTTTCATGGTATTCTGCAAGTATGACATACTACAGCCTAACTACTCTACCAGCCCTCTGAACAGTGACCCAACCACCTGTCTGTGATCTTCTGGCATGCTAGCAGTAGCTTTGGACATAATCTGCCTTTCCCATTGCCCAACAAAATGGCTGAAATCCTGTTACTTGGTAAAAGAAATTGTGCACCATTCAGTCCATTCCTCGCCAGCAGATAATGAATGCTGCCAAGATTCTTAGGACACTCATAAGCACACTGGCTTGGTTCATACTTGGTGCACCCTTGAGAATTGCAACAGGGTCTCTTTAATTGTCAACTAGTAATGGCCTGAATGTGATGCCTTTTCTTACATAAACAACAGGATTTCAGCTAACATCTATAGACATACAAATATAGGGCTTGGGAAAAGTGGTTTTTTTCCTTCCAATCAATTCTTTGGAAGAGTCACTGGTGGCAGAAAACAACCAAACAAGTTGACAGCCTCCCATGGCATGTGACTGTGGGCCATGTGGGAGGGGATAATGCATGTTTTAGGCTGAAATATCTGCACAGCCAGTGTTGAAGGCCTGCTGCTTTACTTTACTAGAAAGCCTCAGATAGTAACTGAGTAACTTACATTACCTCCCACTTTCCTTCTTTTTTCCTTTTTTCTCCCAGCAAAGCAGAAAATAAATAAATGAACCATTTCTAGAACTGCTAAACTATCACTAGTTGTCAGTAGTATAAAACATCACCACAGATTCATTTAGTATAGCTCTTAAGTTGGGTGTAAAATGACACCTAGAAACAGAAAAGGATGTTTCCATAATACAAATGTCCCACGTGTACTCTTAGACATAATACCACCATCCAGCCTTGAACAGAGTCTATCTTGTCTGATTTCAGAAGCTAAGGAGGGTCAGGCATAGTTAACACTTAGATGGGACATGAGTTGGGAATCCCAGGTATTTCCAGGGAAAATTAGGACAGAATCCTGACTGTGGACAGCTATTGATGGCAGTCTGAGTTCATAGTATTAGAAAAGACAGAATGCAAAAAGTGTTCTACTAACGCTTTGCTTGGGAGCATCCCAGAAGCCACTGGTTTTCTACTGTGGCGTGAAATATCAGACAATCTGGGTCTTGTTTTGACCCTGTGTTTCAGGAGACACTTGATTAGGAAGGCAAAAATAAAATTCTAAAAGATGCACAGAAACAGAGAAAGAAGAGAGTAGATACAGTGACCCGCCCGCCGCCTATTGCGGGGATTAGGGACCCGCCCCGCCCCACAATAATTGAAAAACCACGATATGCGGATGCATGTTGTGTCGGGCCTTGGGCGCCTAGCTGGGGGCTCTTGTACTTACCCCCAGCCTGGCACTGCCCCAAACGGGCCTGCGAGGGCCTTCCCAGGCCTTTGGGGGCTTCCAGAAGGCTCGGGAAGGCCCCGCAGGCCCGCTTGGGGCAGCGCCAGTCCTGGGGTAAGTAAGGGAGGCCTGAAACAGGCCATTCCCCCCTTACCCCAGAGGGCCTTTTTTCATATACAGTGGTCCCGCAATATAGCGGGACCACAGTATATGAACCGCAAACAGGCAGGGGACCACTGTAAACCATAATAGGCAAAAATTCAAAGAAACAAAAAAGCAAAGAAAAAAAGGAGCAAAGCACCTTATAAACTATTACACTTCGATGTGAACTCTCATGGACAAGTCCATTTCATCAGTCATGGGGCTGGGGGCAAAATACTGGATGAAGTACCAAATTCACAAGATAAACATTCATTCGCTCTGACAGCCTTGGGTATGTGGTTACTTTTGAATTTGGCATTTCATCCAGTATTTCATCTTTCTTCCTATGGCTGACAAAGCAGATTTGTCCACAAAAGCCCCCATTAAAACATAAGGTGGCACATGTTTTTGACTTTTTGTTTTGCTTTGTTTTATTTGTTTGGATTTTGAGTGATATGCTTGCATAGACTAACATGGCTACAAAACTACTGGATAAATAATTGTTCTTATAGACATAAAGATCCTTGTGATATAGTGGCTAAAGCGCTGTACTGCAGCTATAACTGTGCTCACAACCTGGGGTTCAATCTCGGGCTCAAGGTTCACTCAGCCTTCCATCCTTCCAAGGTCAGTAAAACGAGTGCACGGCTTGATGGGGGTGCGGCACTGTGTAGCCTGCATCATTGTTGGTACAGTGGTACCTTGTATAAAGGAATTAATTCGTTCCAAATGAAATTATGTTAAGCAAATTTTCCTTTATACAAATTTCCCATAGGAATGCATTGAAAACAGAGTGATCCCATTTTTATGTTGTACAGATTCGCCCCATAGGCGATTATGTTAAGCAAATTTTCCCTATCTCCGGAATTTTTTATGTTGTACAAATTTTATGTTATACAAGCTGTTTGTTATACAAGGGTCCACTGTACTTGTAAACCATCCAGAGAGTGCTTTAAGCGCTATGGGGTGGTATAAGCAGCACATTTTTTGCTTTTAAATATTAAGAACCAGTACAACCCTTCTTATGTTCAAACCATGTTGAACAAAAGAAGTGAATGGGGAATTAAAGCAGCTTTGCTCAAAAGCAGTGCACTGTTTGCCCTATCACTATATCTTAGCTGCCTTTTCTACCCTGCCCTTCCATTTGCTTCAATAACTTTAAAGCAAAAGTATTATCTTGCAGCTTGTAAGCGTCTTGGGCTGCATGCATGAAACAGAAACAGGCACCTTTTCCTCCTGCAAAACAAATGACGGAGAAATACTGTTTCATATCGCTTGCAACTGAAGAGATTGATATCATCCTAATTTTTGACATTAGGAGACCATGTCATGGCAACCTCTTTAACCACAGCATCTCCCGCAGTCCTTCCAGTATTCTGTCAAGATGATATCAGCATAAAATTGGTCCTTCGTGTGCAGAAAGAGACAGTGTTTTTGTTCCCTGCTTCATCAGTCATCATGGCAACAGTCAGAAATACCCTCCAATAACCTATGCACATGTCAACAAGCCTTGTTACATGCCTAGAATGAGATGTTTGGCATAACAGTTGTTTCACAAGCCTACAAGATGACTACGAAATCTGGCAACCTCGGATACATTTCCCTTGATTTCAAAACCAACTTGTAAGGGAGATATTTTCCCTTCTGCAACTTGAACATGTCTAAATTTAGAGTGGGACTTGGATTGCAGCAATATTTTCCCCATTTCTGACACTGCCCACATGAAAATGAAGGCAGCAGAGCAACCATGAAGTAATAGGCATCCCATCAGAAGCAGAACCATGGAAAAGGTTCCATGGTTATGTGAGAGCTTGTGTGTTTTCCATTGCTTATTTAAATACAGTACTCCCTTGGTATATTCATATCTTTCCCTTCCATTTATCCCAACACTAAGATTTCAGAGGCTACCGCAGGACCTCATTAATCTCAGTGGCAAATGCCCAAGTGGCTAACTCGGGTAAGAAGGAGAGAAGTCTTCAAGATGGAGATCAATTATTTCTATACGTTAAAAACTCCATTATGTAAAGGGGAGGAAACAGCCACCTTCAAACAACCTCCTTCACAACCCATTCATTGTGTAAGAAGAAAACAGTCTCATGAGAACAGTACAGAAGGACCCCGGTATCTGCTGGGGATTGGTTCGAGGCCTTCCCATGGATAATGAAAATGGTAGAAAAGAGAGAATGCCTGCCCGCCCACCGCCAAACTGCTATTTCCTGACAGTAGCTTGTTTTATCGCTGCTGTTTTGAGACAGTAGCTTGCTTTACAGATGCTATTTGTGACAATAGCTTGCTTTACAGCTGCTGTTTGTGACAATAGCTTGCTTTGTGGCTGCTCAATTATTTAATTTTTTCCCCTCTGCCAAACGTGGATAACTGAATCAGTGGATAATGAATCAGTAGATATGGGGGTCCTACTGTACACAGTGACTCCAAAACAGAACCTAGCCTCAACAATTTCTTCAAATCCACAAAGTTTAAATTCTGACTCTCATTTGAATTTAAAGTATCTATCCAGGTAATCAGAATTGGTACTAGACTTGTAGGATATCTAAACAGAGGTCATTGCCCAGCCATTTTGCCTTTGTAGTTTCTAACATACTATGGTACATTTAGGCAGTGACTGGCAGTTAGCAGAAGAGACAAGATCAAGCTAGACTGGAAAAGGTTAGAAATAAAACATTAAGGCTCTGTCCGATTGCCTATTTGTTCTGCATGACATGGCCACTCCTCCCTGTTCCTATACCTCAGCCGCCATTGTTTTTAAAAACTCCTTGGTATGAACTATTTGACTATTCTGAATGACAAAAGCTGATGCGTTAAGAATAAATGTAAAGTTTCATTTCCTCCTTTCTTTTTTCTTTTAAAAATCTTTTTTCCTTCCTTCTTTCTTCTTTTCTTTGAGGAGCACCCACAGGTCCAAATTTTAAAGTCTTAACGAGAAGATTATTCTGCCTGATGGAACGAGGTCGCCCGGGTTTTTGAAGGACTCTCCAGTAACACATCCATAGAGAAGGTTGCATCTCAGGCAGACACACAACACAGCAAACTACAAGAGGAAAACATGAGAAAGCACGATGCACTGGAGGCAAAAAGGATAAAGAGAAATCCAGGAAAGGAACACTTTGGTAAGTGGATCCCAGATGGCTCAAACCTGGAGCTATAAAAAGTTCTTGGCTGCAGTATAGCATGTCAAGGGCTCTGCTCTGGGTGGGCCAAATTTCACTTCATATTTTATATTCTTAGAAGGCAAAAAGCACCAACTTTAGGTTGTTGTTTAAGCTGTATAAAACAGACACTCACACACAGAGAGAGTTGTGTACAAGCACTAGTTCTAGGCTTTTCCACAGGTGGTTGGTTTGATCCAGATAAAATCCTAACCAGTTAGGAAATAGAACAGCAGAGCAAGTGAAGGAAAACATCTTAGTGACCTAAGGTCACCTCCAGTGACCTCCACAATCTGTGATGATAAATCACTCAGGAGTACCATGGATGGTGCAGAAAGTGCTGAGGCTTGATGGAAAATGGCACAAGCTTTCTGATATTTTTATTTAGTAGCTGCTTCCAAGGTTCTCCCAGTCTTGTGAAGAGGATAAAGAACCAGGTGTGAGCTGGAGAACCAAGTTCCAATCCCCTCTCATGGGGGAGTTTTAATGAACTCATGAAGTTATATAAAGGAGTCCTAACTCTAGAGCACACGTTTCTGCATACAGACATTTCAGTCATGAAAAGACTGATATAGCTCCGAGTACAAGATTATTAAAGTGGAAGGAACTTGTTGAGACAGAGAGCAACTTTGTATATTGCTAACCTGGATGGAATAGATCGATGCATCTATCCTATGATACAAACAGTCCAAAAGCAGAACATCAACCTGCACAAAGCAAGAGCATCCTCAAAAATGGTAGGGCTATTCTGTTGTAGAAGGCGGTTTTATTTTTGTTTTTTAGTAAAATAAAAATTATTTAAACTGTGACTTCTTGTTTACATGGCCATTTGAAAAAAGTAACTTACTGCCCCTTTTCTCATTGTGCAAAAGCTTCAGAATTGGGAGACTAAATAGAAAATAGAACAAGTGTTCAAAAGGAATGAAGAGACACCACCATTTGAGAAATGGCTGGAAGCCTGTTGGTGCTTGCTTTGCTTATTTGTTTGTTTGTTGTTTGTTTGTTTGTTTGTTTGTTTGTTACTAAATTAGTGCAAAGCACTTTTCAGAGTGGTTTATAACAATAAAAACATATGCAATTGAAATACAAATAGACGATAAAATTAAGACATGAGCCAAAAAACAACAACAGCAGGATGAGAGGCATAAAATCCGAATCAAGATTGAATAGGGTTGGTACGGAAGGCATTCCTAAAAACTTTTTTTAAGTTGTCTCCTGAATGTTAACAGGAAACAGATCAGGCCTAACTCTGATTCCAAAAAGTAGGTACCACCCCAAAGAAGGCCCTACATCTTGTGGACATCTTATGGGCCTTATGAGGTGGCATAAGGTTTGCATAAATAGTTGTGCTTAATTGCAGTTGACTAATGAGGGTCTTAGAGACTCCTTGGTTGCACAATCAGGCATGCAATGAGACACCTAACTAAGAAGTCTCCCACCATTTCATTAACTAGCTGCAGAAAGGTATGCCCACCTTGCACAGCCACCAACAGGACTCTGGCCAATGTTGCCAGATTAATAAGCACAAAATAATTAGTACTACTCCAGAAAAAACTGTGCAGCTGACATTATTCTTCCTTGTCCCTCGATTTACTTTCTCCTTTTGTACTCGCACATTGGCACTTTGATCCTGGTCTGCTTAAACTACAGTTCCCTGTTTTTAACCCCAAGTGGGGTGTTAGTGTTTTTAAAAAGTAGGATGAAAGCGCTGAAGGGCAGAAGGTGAAACAGGTGTTGCCATGCAGAAAGGGAAGCCAAGGCAGGTGCCTAATGGAACCATTTTTTTAAGCAATGTCCATTAATTTCTTTCTCTTTCAGTGGCAGGACTTCCTGAGCAGAGACAACATAAGACTCCACAGGCAACAGCGAATAAATACTGTATATACTCAAATATAAATCTAGTTTTCCAGCCCTAATTTTGGGCTGAATAAAGGGGCCTCTGACTTATATTCAGGTCCATACTTTTAGCCACCGAGGCAAGTGCTTGCCTCGGTGGCTACAAGTCATTTTAAACATTGTGTGCTGCTCCCCGAGCTCACAAAGGAGGAGCTGCCAGGCCCTGCTGCATTTTCCACCCTAGACTTATAGTCAAGTCAATAAGTTTCCCCAGTTTTGGGGGGGTTAAATTAGGGGCCTCGACTTATACTCGGGTTGACTTATACTCAAGTATATACGGTACCATCACAATTCAGCACGCTGACAGATAATAAGGACTACCATCCTGCATGGAAAAGCCCTTATTAAGTGACAGTTCTGGCAAACGGCACTGAGACATACGCCAAACTAAGCAAATAATCATCAAAGTTGTGAACCCAACAATGAACGCCGTTCCTAGAGACAGAATGTGTTCGTTACTCCCTCCAAACAGGTTTCGGTCTGCCTGCGAAGGAAAGCCCACGGTAGGCAGAGGGATCTCAGATTTCCAGCACCTCCAGGTGGCTGCAGTTCTGAAGAGCTATCAAGGGCCTTCCCCACAGCTTAAGCCACTGAGGCTGGATTGGGGGAAGGCTATACAATATATCAATTTTCAAAGCCTTGGAACAGACTTGTGCCAGTGCCATTGCAATCATTTCTTTCACTTATGGCAGAAGAACAGAATGTGAAACAGGCTGACAAGGGCCTGCCAACAGACTGAAGTTATTTGCTATGATTCATCAGCAAATCAGCTTTGAGGTGTTCCCTATTAAACGATTAAATAAAATACTGCTTCAGAGCCAAGTGAGGAAGAATTGCAGAGAACTCAAGTGTCAATTTTGTGTCGTCCATTATACCATGCATTAGCAAATGAACTCAAGTTTCTTAAGTGCATTTAAGTTAAAAAATTCGGTCATCTGATGGCAGGCTCACCAAGTGTGCTGCAGCTGCGTTCACACCCCTTTCCTCAATTCATTTCCCCCATAGTGTTCTTTTTTATGTCTCTAGCATAGTACTCAAATGGGTTTACTCTATAGAAATGCAACTTCTGTTCCCAAATTCCCCTTGGTAGCCATGTCCATTTGAGATATAAACTACTCATTTGCTTAACCTGGGAAATCAGGAGGGCCTGTGCAGAATGTTGCATTTATTTCTAGAGATATTAACCACACCACTCATGTGTGCAAGTAAAGATGTAGTTTTTAAAAAGCTGAAAGTACAGCTGCTGGCTGTGACACTCCCTAGGTCTAGCACACCTTTCCATGTTTTCAAATGTTGAAATGCAGATCATACAAAATACTCTCTCTCTCTCTCTCTCTCTCTCTCTCTCTCTCTCTCTCTCTCTCTCTCTCTCTCTCTCTCTCTCTCTCTCTCTTTTAGTACTGTATATGAGAATCTGACCACAAGACTTGAAGCCAATGAAAGGAAGTGCTCATCACATACAAAATACAAGGTGAGGATTTGTTTCTCTTGAATGATGACAGTTCCCAATGATACAATACCATGACCCCTGTCTCATTGCATCATAATAACATTTATATCCAGTTAAAATTGTCCTGGAGGAAGTTGCAGACAATGACATAGCATACTAAGCACTTTGGCATCATTTTTGAGGAGCATGAATAAGCAGACTAGACAGTAGGCAGACACAATATTGCCAACATTATGGGCTCAACAGATTCCACATCTAGGAAGCATTGCTAGGGTTTTGCTGTACTTTGAGAAATGTAGAGAAAACTAAAGAGGCAGAATTGAACAATTACAACAGGCTGGTTGAAAGCAGGAGAAACAGAGCACTCTGCTCTATGATTATTGCAAGCAAGATTTGAGGAAGTCTCATCACATCTCATTTATGGTTCAAGCCAAGGTGTCTCACCATGCTTAAACATCCTGTTGGAGATTCCCCGGTCACCATGAGACTTTTCTACAGCTTGGACAACCTACCAAAGTGTTTTTCTTCACGAAGGCTTGTGCAATTTGCACAAAATGGTTCTACCATTTCCCCCCTTTTTCTGTAAACATACGCAGGAAGCACAAAATGGCAGACTGATTGCTCATAAAGATAAAAACTAATTGCATGCTTGTAAAGTTAAAGGTTCCCCCCCCCCGCACAAGCGTGCTAGTTGTGTCGGAGTCTAGGGGAGGTGCTCATCTCCATTTTCAAGCCAAAGAGCCAGTGTTGTGCAAGTCCGTGGCTGTGTGGCCGGCATGCACATAACTCTGGGCTTTTTTACACGACCCCTAAGATCCGCTGGCCACTTAAATTCGGACCAGAGATCTTAGGGGTTTGTCGCTCTTCCTGTGTCCCCACCCCTCTCCGCACTTCCTGGCTGCTGGCTGCGTGAGGGGAGGGAGAAAAAGAGAAAGAAAAGCATGCCGCTCACCTCGTCTCTGTAAAAGTAGTTCTTAAAGGGGCGGGAGCCAAAAAAAAACAAACAGAAGCAAGGAGAGTCCCGCACTCACTATCCTTACACCGGATCAAATAATTTTCACCTCCAAAGAGCAGGTACCTGAAAGCTGTGCTGGGACGCGCTAAAGTGGGCGGGGTCGCACTTAATTTCCTGTTAACTCCGGAGCTGGTGGGTAAACATTTTTAAGCTCCGGAGCTGGGAGCTATTTGCCCCGGAGTTTAGGGGTCGTGTATAAACGCCCTCTGTTTACCTTTCCACTTTTTTATGGCAGTACCTATTAGTCTACTTGCATTTACATACTTCCGGACTGCTAGGTTGGCAGGAGCTGGACTTAACAGTGGGAGCACACTCTGCTGCGTGGCACCTGGGATTCAAACATATTCAGCAAGCACAAAAGAACAGACTGATTGCTCATAACAATCTAACCAACTCATTGCATGCTAGTACTTTTACTTAAAATGTCACATAACAAGGAAGCTGTTATCATGGGTTAGCGTTTTGCACAATTGCACAAAATAACCAGATTTCCAAACGCACAAATCTCACAACAGCTGACTGATTTAAAGAACAAACAAACCTCATTCTTTCAACTGTACAACAAAAATGTACAGCTTTTTCAATTGACACATTTCTCATTTGAAACTGATCCCAATTTATATCCTTAATTGAAACAAACTGCCAGTTCCGCAGTTTGTGCCAGCTGACCCTTCGGATGAGCAGGTGTTCATAGAATCATAGAATTGTGAAGTTGGAAGGGGTCTACAAGGCCATCACATCCTTGTAGGCTCCTTCCAACGTTGATGGTTTCTAGCCCTACCTCCTCTGGCGGTGGCTCGGCTTCCCTGACCCCAATCCCTCTGGGTGCTGCTTCTGAGTAGGCACCCATCAGAGGAGGCAGGGAACCAATAAACACCTCTTCTCCTTGAGAAAAAACAGCACAAACCACTGAACCAGCAATTCATGCCCATCTCTAATCCCTAAATAGATACGAACTAGTGAATTCAATGGGACATCTAAGGAAACCTGTGTACAGTTGTACTGTTAGGTTCAATTTATTCAGTACTGACAAAACTTTTGGATTGTGGCATCTTTTTGTGGTCAATATGGATTACTCCATGTTTTTGTGAATTAGGCACTCCAAATTTTCTTCTTCATCCAAAAACTCTAGGCCAGAAGAGAATTTTATAGCACAAGCACCTGCATCTGGAATATGACTATTCAGTAGGTCTACTCCTTTAAAAAAATCCTGACCAGCATCTAAAATTACCTCTAGCCTTTTAAATGTAGAGACTGCATACAGTATTTCTCCCCATGATATAAATTGATCTGTACCTTCACATTTCTTTAAAATGAGCCCAGTTCCATCAAACAGTAACAAATGGAGATGCAAGCCTATTCAAACAGCCATTAATTGTTTTGGAAGCCAGAGGGCATGAAAAATATTAATTAAAAACTTTCATAAATGAGAAAATAAGATTAATGTCCACTTGAATCCCGTTCTGTTTTTTAAAAGCACACAATGCTCACCAAGGGAGACTAAGGCTGTAGTTGACACCAGCAACAATAACCACATTTAAACATTGTTCCAATCAATTTCAATTTATTATTTGCACAATGCAAGGGTGAAATCAATTTATACGGGCTGTAAAGTAAGTGTGTGTGTGTGTGTGTGTGTGTGTGTGTGTGTGTGTTTTCAACTAGTCAGCAGGGGCTATTTGAGATACCTCACTTCTGAAATTGATTTGAATAAGTCCTTTTCAGACATGTTAAATCACCAAAAATAAATAGATTTCCTTTCAATGTATGTGCATGAAGCCACCCATTTAAATACTACATAACCCAAACCTGATGTTTGAAAAATCTGATTAGAAATCTATTCAAATTTCCAGAGTCACCACAGCCTAGACTTTAAAAGAAATTGTAAATTTAGTTGTGATCCATCTCACAACCAGTAACTTTCATGTTTTTCATTATTATGGTATTGCCTTTGAAATTACAATCTAGCATGCCATGAACACTAATATTTGAGAGGCAGAATAATTACTATAGCAGGCTTATGAAACCATGACCAAATTCTGTAAGGAACAGCTGAAAGAATGAGAACTGAACCACATGGAAGTCAAGTACTACAGGGAGTTAAAAGATGCTCTTATGAATGAAGAGATGAAGAGGCAGCTTCTCTGGCTAGCATGGTCTACCTATCATGAAAAGAAATGGAAAGGCTGCCTCTGCCTTGATGAGCGATCAAAGCATCTACAAAATTAAAGAATCAAGTTGTGGATTAAAGCTAATCCACACAGGCTTTTATTATTCATTACATGTTGTTTAAAATGCCATTTTCTCAAGCCATTGGGATTTTTTTTTTTGTGTGTTTTTTTCCCCCTTTGGAGGTGTGCGTTGAAACAAAGGTAGGCAGCTCTGAAGGGCACCAGCCTTCTAGTTTTGTGTGCACACGTGAACGCACATACACACCACTTGCCACAGTCGACACTCTTCTCCAGGACCAAAACTGGAAGTATTGCAGCTAGAAGTTCATTGCTGGTTTCGGAACAAAAAGACCAACAAATCGTTTGGGGAGCTTTTTGGCAGGTGGCACCTTGTTTTAAAGCAAGAATGGATGATTTCACTGGGGCTGAGGGCCAGTTTTCGGATCTGCCAGCAGCAAAAGGGAGTGCCCTTCTTGGATTGATGGCAAACTGGCTTTGACAGGCTACTCTGTTAACAGAGAAATGGACTCAAATCAATATATATAAAACCCTCAAGCTCATGATTGGTACTTTACTTGTTTTAAGTCTATTGTGCTGTAACCATAGAACTCTAGAACTCGGAGGGACCCTATGGAGTCCAACCTCTGTCAAGGAAGCACAAGGGGACACTCAGACTTACAGCCAAATGTCTAAACCGCTGTCTAAATCCGTCTGTACTTTCGTGCAAATAGCTACAGTGGTGCTGAAGAAAAGAGAGAGAAAATGAAAAAAAGGATGCTTATTTAAAAAAAAAACACCAAACTCCTCTTAAATAACTTCTGCTGGCATAGGAGAAACTGGTGATTGTAGACTGCCATCAATTAAAGAGGTTCCATTTTGATTACTCCTTCCTTCAGCATCATCTCAATGCAATATCTGGAACTGAAGGTGGAGGGAACTTTTGATTAGCAACAATCTGTCAAAACCAGTAACACCACTTCCCATATATCAATGTAAGGAAAGCAAAAGCATTTTGGCCATTTTTAATTCAATGGTACAGTTGTCACAATATATTTTGTTGCCAGCAGTTTTTGTTAATGGCTGTGTGTTGCATTATTTTCAAGGGACAGCACATTTACACTACAATACAAGCTACTGTATATACTCACTGCTTTACATTGTAACCAAGTGCCATTTGTTCAGTGTTGTCACATGAAAAGATATACTGTACTAAAATGTTTACAAAATGTGAGGGGTGTACTCACTTCTGTGATATAGTGCAAATTTAAACAAGGGGTTTTAACTGACTAGCTCCCTTCTGCTCTCTAGCAAATGAATGAACAAATGAACAAACAAACAAACAAACGAATAAACAAATAAATGAAGCTACCCTCGAACAGCTTCTGCCCTTAAAAAAACTTAACATCTTTCTACAGAAACATTCTATTCCCACCATCAAATGAACTACTCATTTATCCCAGACCTGTAACATCAGTTTCTGGACAGTTTTTTTGTTTGTTTGTTTTTGGGCATAATCAGCCTAAGGAAGTGCATTTAATCCACAAAAGCTTGCTATTTGTTGCATTTGTTTTAGTGACTCAATAAAATCATCATCTACTCATAAAATCATGGAATCATGAAGTTGGAAAGGGTCCATAAGGCTCCTGTGTTTTCCCCAATCTATGCAGAAATACAAATCAAAGGGTGCCTGCCGATTGGTAGCCCAAATTTCCCTGAATGCCTCCAGCGTTACCTGCCTCTTCAGGTAATTAGTTCCACTGCCATACTGCTCTAACAGTTAGGAATTTTTTTCCTGAAAAACCAAAATCTGACTTCATTTAACCTAAGCCCATTGGTATATGTACTTCACTCTGGGATGATTGAGAACAGATCCTTCCTCTGTATGTCAGCCTTTGAAGTACAAGTATTTGGAAAGTGGTGCCATATCTCCCATAACTCTTCTTTTGTCAATGCTTAAACATGCCTAGTTCTTTTAGCCTTTCCTCGTGGGGCTTGGTTTCAAGTCCCCTGATCATCCTTGTTACCCTCCTCTGAACCAGTTCCAATTTGAACAGTATCCTACTTGAAGTGAGCTGTCCGTTTAACTCTTGCATTAATTAAAATTTGTCTAGACCACAGCAGACTACCAGGATGCTGAAGGCGCTTTCAATTACAGCATCATTGCCCCCAATTCTTACAGGTGACAAGGTAGTGTTTTGAGCATTTTAAAGCCTTTTGATTTTTTTTTTAATAAAGAAACTGGGGATGTGATGATTAGGAGAATAGAGGGGCTGGGGAGAATTGCATGCAATCAATGGGCCCTACAGTATGTTTCCAGACTCTACTTTAAATGATAATTTCCCACTCATTCATCCCAATGGGTCTAGTCTGGATGTGTTGAATATTCAATTTAACCCAAGTCAGCTCAACTATCAAACCAACATGATAAAAATGCAGAAGCCAACATGAAGCAAATGAAATGCACAACAAAATTTCAGTAGACTACAACTGAAAAGGCAGCAGCAACAAGAATTAAAGCAACTAACATGTAAAAGAGATGAGAACTGTAGAAACAGGCAAGTTTTAGAAAAAGAAGAAGAAAGTCTTAATATGGTGGTGGAAAGGAAACACTTTTGCCACCAGGCAATTTTGTCCTGAATATGAAAACCATTTATCAAGAAACATTCAGTATATCTTTCATAAGGTGCTAGATATGCAATATACAAACAGCCAATTGCCAAAGGGCTACACTTCCCCTGTCCTGGAGGAAGTTAAGTTCAGCTGTACCATCAAGAATGCTGTCATGGCTTACAGGCAAACAAATAAATTTAGGTAGCACAGAAAAGATGTGTTAGCACAGAAGCAAGTTAGTGCTCGCACATCAAAGAACTCAAGTACTTTCATTAACACTTTTGCCTTGTTCTTCACACTTAAGCCAATAAATTAACATGAGAAGAAATTACTTTTAAAGGCCTAGAGCAGGGGTGATAGATGTTTGGAGCATACTCTGAGGGTTGAATAGAGACTGTCTGCCATTGAGCTGGGCCTCTTTGGGTGGAGAATGAGATCATGAATCCATTCTGTTGCATGCTCTCAAAATGGCAGGCTGGCCTGCATTGGGAACCAGGCAAAGGCAGCCAATTCTCCAGGCTCCTTCTTTGCACTGTGCCATGGCCAAGCTTACAAAGGACAGCCTCTTAACTCTTTACGCTGCATGCTCACAGCTGCTCAAGGGCTGCCAACGGAAGAGGAAACAAGGAAGTCTCCCATTAGCTCAGCTGTCCACAGTAAAATGGGAATGCAATCCACTGTCCTAACAACAAACTTGGCCTAGGGTTAAGTTACTTCTCACTCCAAATATGGCAAGCATTGCACTCTGAATCAAGAAGCACTGGATTATGAAGCAAAAGTTACTTAGCTGTCCTGCAGTACTGGGAATAATAATAATAAGCCTTCTCTGGTTGAGCCAGGACAGACCTCAGGAACCAATGCTAGCACTAAGATATAAATGTCATATCCCACAGGAAGTAGTCATTAATATTAAAGTGTTGAGAAAACATCTACCTGTAAAATGGATTACCTCTTAAGGTTTTGTTAGTCATCATTAGTAATGGCTAGAGATGAATTAAAGCAACAACATCCATTACAACAGGAGCTGGGTTTTGGACTATAACTACCCAGGCAGTTCTAAGGAGTCATTGCTGAAAACAGCAATCTACACACATCTAACCATCTTCTATTACCAATTTATTCTAAATGAAGCTAGGATGGGAGATCTGTCACTTCCTGAAACAATGCCCAGAGGTGGCTCCTCCATCAGTCCATAAGCAAACTACATCTGTCCAAAAAGTGTTGACATTTACAGACCAAAATTGCAAGTTTTGGATACTGAATACTTTAAATGCATCAAAGTTGCAAAACATGTTGTAGTGGATCATGCCCAAGACAAGACTAAAGAGGAACGGAGCAACAGTAAGGGCACCTCTGCTCCATGCAGTTTTTGCAGCAGGGATGGACTCTGTTCATAATTCAGTTCTTTCCACCAAAAAGGGGTCTACTTCTGAGGTTCTGGTTTCTTCACTGTCAATGCTTCTTTTGTTCAGGCAGGAAAACAAGACAAAACAAATCTATTGAAATTTGTCACCAGTATTACAACTCGAGGCAAACATCTCTCCTCAAGATATGTTAGGAATCCCCTTCCAGATCCCAAAATCAAATATACTTCTGTGTTTTAATTTTGCATATCAAAAGGATACACCATTGCTTCTGTCACTTGAGGCGTTGAGCCTACCTTCCCAAAGGCTTCAAAACCAATCATGGCACTTACAACACACCCTCAGTGGGTGGCAGTAGAGATCGCGATGGCCTACTACATTGTTGGCGAACCTATGGCACAGGGGCCAAAGGTGGCACTCAGCGCCCTTTCTGTGGGCACCTGACATAGCCCCTTCACAGCCACCAGTAGTCAGGTAAAATTGCTGTATTGGCACTTTCCGAAAAATGAGTGAGTTTGGGTATTCGGTCTCTAAAAGGTTCGCCATCACTGGCCTACTAGCAAAAAAAGGTGGGAAATGCAATTTAATGTCCAAATGGTTCTTATTTCACAGACAACATTAAGTCAGCATCTTGTGACGCATGTGCAAGTGCTGAGTCCACTATATTTTTGTTCCCACAGGAACAGCAAAGCAATCATGGCAATCTTGCCAGTAGACAATTACCTTGAGGCTGTCACAAATACCAAAACATCTGTACAAAGAAACAAAAGGTATCTGTGGTAGCTGCTAACTGCAACTGCCCCAAGTCCATTCTTAGATCATTAGATACTCTAGGTCTGCAGATGCCTGCATGCTGATCCACCATCTATCAAGCTAGACAGACAGAATAGATAGACCTTGTGTCTATCTAGCTTCAACATATTCCCCCCAAAACCCACCATCAGTATCAACCCTACTTTGACTCACACTGAGGCAGCACACCTCCTGAAGTAGCCCACTACAGTACAATCAGTTTAGGATGCTCTCCCGTTCATCTGTGGTGTAACCCCATTGATGTAAAATGCATATGCCAGTTCAATTGGCCTTTGTACATAGAAGCAAAAGTTTTCTCCCGATGCAGTGCATCTTCACTTTGGCTAATCATTATTGCTCAGTCTCCCTTCCCACAGGATTGCTGTGATAAAAGCATATGCATATGAAACCTACGCCCCTTCCCCAACAACATGAAGTTGACAGGAAGGTGCAACATATGAAAGAAGACATATGGACCCAGCACAATTTTAGTACTGAGCTACTGCAAGTGAAGAAAGACCCTTAGTCAGTCAATCAATCTTCCACATACACCTACACATTTATTTTCTGCATATTATATATTTGTTTTCTGGAAAGGAAAAGCAGACAAATGGAATGCTCTAGCCAGGATCTTTGAAAATGTCTGAGTTAGCAAGAGCAACGTAGCTCTTAATATTGGGTTGCAACAACTCTTGCTCCACAAATTCATTCAAGTTCCTCTAGCTACGTATCAGATCTGAAAGGTACATTTTATTCTATCATTGCAACAACAGGTAAAGTCCCTGAGTAACCGATTACAATTTACAATTCAGCAGTGATCATAACTTCCACAGCAGTGAGGAAGCAAAGAGGGAAGTGATTACTGAGTTTCAATGTAATCCTGCAAGATGACTCATGCTTTTCAAAGACACATGCTTCTGATGATGATTCCCATATTAATTATGCAGCTATTTTTACCCTCCAAAACTACCTAGGCCCCTCAGCAACTCTCCCTCCCACACACACATCTCCTCCCCACCACGTCTGGAACATGACTGCTGAGGTCTATTAGCAACAATCAAGTGCTACCTGTATGAAGATCAAAAACATATCCTTACCATTCCAGGAAATAAAAGTCATTAAATTCTAGAATAACAGATTTGTTAGGGACCAACTCCCTGCTCAGATCAGGAATCCAAAATCAAAGTACTGTCTGTCTGTCTAACATGATCTTGAATGCTTTCCATATTGAAGCCCTTGCAACATATCCCTAGGTTTATCCTATGATTATCTTTTGTCTCATCTAATTAATTACTCACAAATGCCAGGTCACCCATTGTCTGTGGATGCATTCTTCCTGCCTCCCCAGATACATGTGAATCAGTCAGCTAGGAAGACCGTTTTATTAATGATGACTATCTTAACCACGCCCACCAACAGGCAATTTACATTTGTATTTGCCTTTGTCATCATTCTACAGTCACACCTGTAAGTAATTATCCCAGATTCTTTCACATGGCTCACAAAGTGTTTGGCTCACGTCACAAATGGTGCACTCTGTGATGCCACAGCAAATTTGGTTTCATGAGATTCAGCAAGATATTCACAACATGTCTCTAAGTAATAATAACCTTGGCCAGCTAAAGTGGTCCCACTTGCACAAGATGTCTGTCAGTCCTTCCAGTCGCCTGAAGGAAGCATGCTTCCCTGTTCAGTTTCATTCACAACAGCTAGAGCAACAGGTACACATGTCACAATGACCAAAAACACTGATAATGTCTATGGCTTTAACTGATCCCTGTGCAAGTAGAGATCATAGGGTAGGATGTACAAGGCATGCTGCTCCTCCACAGGAAGCAGGGGTGGTTGTAAGTGCCTCAATTGCCAGGAGATATGAAATGGGTCTCTCTCTCTCTCTCTCTCTCTCTCTCTCTCTCTCTCTCTCTCTCTCTCTCTCTCTCTCTCTGTAAGTTGACAGACAGACAGACAGACAGACAGACAGACAGACAGATAGATAGATAGATAGATAGATAGATATGATAGACTGATTGATTGATTGATTGATTGATTGACTGACTGATTGACTGACTGATTGACTGAATGCCTTCCTAGCACGACCTGTCAGATGTACCACTATGAAGATAGCTGAGAAAGCATGAGGGCTCTGCTCAGATTTGCTCATTAAGATTAGTTTGCCCACTACTATGAGCACAGTTTGAAATCATCATTATTCGTGATATCCTGAGGGGGAAAACACAGTGGCACCTGTTGTGTTTTCTCCATGTCTTTTCAAATCCCAGCCTTAAAATTAGCAAGCCATAAGCGATTCTAAAAGATTCTATCTAAAAGTGAATTCTGTTTGGTTTGCTATTCTGGTTTCTATGCTTCTTTTCTCACAAATGAGATATTAAGTTGTTTCCCCCTCCCAGTGGATGGCAACTAGAACAGCAATCCTTGCCATCAATAAAATTTATATTATGCACATTCCGTCTCCTTTACGGCGCAATAACTGCAACAAAATGAAAACAAAATTCTAACTGTAGCAGAGCATACCAGCAAAACCAGAAACCACAAGAAACCTAAATCCTCAAACTAGAGTAACCACATGGGCTGCTGACAGGAAAGAAAAAGAGAAAATGTTAGCCAAAAACCTTTTGCCAGCACAATGCAAATGGCATAATCTGTAGCTCTCAATGCAGACATTATTTATTGCACATTTTGTCACTATTTGGTACAGAACAAACCATGTCCATGTTAACTTTGGACCTTTTCACACGACCCCTAAACTCCGCGGCAAATGGCTCCCAGCTCCGGAGCTTAAAATTATTTCCCCACCAGCTCTGGAGTTTACAGATAATTAAGTGCGACCACGCCCACCTAAGCGCGTCCCAGCACACTTTTCAGGTACCTGCTCTCTGGAGGTGAAAATTCCTGATGCGGATATAACAGTAGTGACTGCCGGGCTCTCCTTGCATCTGTTTGTTCTTTTTTTGCTCCCTGCCCCTTTAAGAGATCTGAATGCAGTGCCGGGAGCAAAGCGAGATGGCAGAATGGAGGTGAGTGGCATTCTTTTCTTCCTTTTTTTCTCCCTCCCCTCACGCAGCCAGCAGCCAGGAGTGCGGAGGGGGTGGGAACGCAGGAACAGTGACAAACCCCTAAGATCTCTGGTCCGAATTTAAGTGCCCAGTGGATCTTAGGGGTCGTGTGAAAAGGCCCTTTGTAGCTTAGGAGCGATGGGCTAAAACGTATGCCGTTTGTGCTATAGTGGCAATAGAATTTTGGCAATAGAATTTTGGCAATGATTTGCACAAAAACTGCATGCAGTATACCAGATACAAATTTAGAAATAGTTGTGCACATTGAAACACAGTACATGTCCCAACAGATAAGCTGAGGGGAAGCATTCTGTTTCCTTTCTTATGGCTCTTTAAATCACACTTGGAAGAGGACATGAGAGCAACCTTCTGAAAGCCTTCAAGGACCACCATATACAAGGCAAGTTATGCAGCCATTTGCCTTAGACACCATGTTGCAAAAACAAAGAAATAAAATAGTCTTATGTTAATGACCCTTAGTATATATTTTAAAATGCTGCTGCTGCTGCTAAATAATAATAATAATAATAATAATAATAATAATAATAATAATAATAATAATAATAATAATAATAATAATAATAATAATAATAATAATAATAAAAAAAAACGCTTGGTAAGCGTTCGACTAGTGATTTACATTACAAAATCCAGTGTAGCTAGCTATATGGTTAATAATAATAATAATGTTTAAAAGCACTGTTGCTAGTTTAATAATTGTTGTCAATACACAACATATCTGGTGCTCCCTGCTCCAGCCATAGCTGGATAATCTCACTCGGACAAAAGAAAAGAACACTATAATCTTTTCCCCATACAAGTAGCACAGTTCCACATACCTCATCCCATACAGATTTAAAAGAAAGTAACTAAGTGTTACATGCTTATTTATCCAAAAGCATTGCAATAACCAATGTGCTTCAAATAAGCATCATTCATTTCTTCAAGAACAATTAGTCCTGCAGGTCAAGTATCTAAGTAATGTTGAACTACAACTCCCAGAATCCTAGACCATTGGCACGTCCAAAACCTGGGGGTGTAAAATATCAAGTGTCTGTGATGTAAACAAATGAGACAAAGAGAAATCATTTCATAACTTTTTCCACACACACAATGACACACACACAACTGTATACACACACACACACACACAAAGTGAAAATATCAAGTGTCTGTGATGTAAACAAATGAGACAAAGAGAAATCATTTCATAACTTTTTCCACCTTTAATGAGACCTATGAACTGTATAACACAGTTGAACCACAAAGTGAAATCTTGTGGAGGAAGGAAAAATACAAAACTGAAATAATATGGTGGTATATATGTGCACCATATCATTTATTTACATCACAGACACTTGACATTTTAACGTGTGTGTGTGTGTGTGTGTGTGTGTGTGTGTAAAACTTTTATATCCACTGTAAAGTCAAATATACTCCCATAGCTACATGTATGTCAACCCAAAATCTATTTCATTCATGCCTTAATGCAGTACTTCCCTACCATGGCTCCCCCAGAACTTCATGGACTAAAATTCCCAAAAGTCTTTACTACTAGCTGGCTGCCCAGGATTTTTGGGAGTTATAGTCCAAAAGGATCTGGGGACTCAAGGTTGGGAACCACTGCTTAAAAATTTACTGTACCTGTTTAGTGTTTATCAAATATGCATGCATTTACATTTCTAGGTGAATACACAGAGGACAGTTTGCAGGGCTGGGAAACCTACAAAGCAGATGTGAGCTAGTGTTGCATTATAAATTATGCAAGTATACCTGTTCAGGAAGTCCATAAGAGCAAACTATAAGCCCATTAGCTGTTGCTGGCATTATGCTACAGTATCTACTCATGTGTACAGAAGGCCCAGTTATCCTCCATCGATTGTTAGATCAATGGAGAAATTAATACAAATCTTAATCTCCCAACAAGAGCAAAGAACCCAAGAGATCCATCCCTGTCTCTGGTGAAAAGAGCACAGGATCATATGTAAAAGGTGATACATTAAAAATACAAATTTCTGCAGAGACACAAAACTTCACATCTAGTGAAATGAAAGAGAATTCAACTGCAGAATTCCACCAATTCACAGGAAGAAGTACTTTCAGTATCTCATTGCATCTACATATCACACATTCAAATTTCATTTTCTCTAAGAACTGATTGAATGAGGATACTGCACACGTAGAGATTTAAGGCAAATTGATTATATCTTCCATAAAAAGTGGGCGGACTTTAAGTACCGGGGAAGGGACAAGGAACCCCTATGCTGCAGCGGGGTAGGGTGGAGGACTCCCTGTCCTCTCCAGGCGTCATGTCTTTTTTCTCATTTTATTACAGAAGACCTCCCCATACCTATCTTTGATCACTGATAAAATGGAACAGCTATGCATTCCCTGCGAAGCCCTGAATAAAGATTGCTTTTTTTCAAAAACAAAATGAAACACCAGGTGGCCTTTGATGTTTAGATCTGGCGACCGTACATCAACAAGTGCATATGGACTGCACTGAAATGGCCAACTCAGAATTTACCAGATTCTCTTGAATACTCTAAGTCAGTGGTTCTCAACCAGTGGGTCCCCAGATGTCCCTGGACTGCAACTCCCAGAAACCCTGGCCAGCTCAGCTAGTGATGAAGACTTCTGGAAGTTGTAGTCCAGGAATATCTGGGGACCCAGAGGTTGAGAACCACTGCTCTAAGTGTTGACAGAAGGCTCTGCCTTGAATGCACCCATATAGACTCCAGTGTGAAACATTTAGAAATAATATTAATAACGATGGGCATAAGCTTTGTTTAGTGAACCAACAGAAGATACAGTTCCTTAAGTAATATGCAGATCGCGATCCAGTTATACCTCGCTTTCAACACTTTCCCAAATTTTGCAATGCAATTTTCAGCTCACAAAATTAAATGCGACCACCTGGGAGAGACACATACAGGTGTGGAACGCCAACGGAAGTTTTGCTTAAACTAACAAGTGTGTGCTGAACATAAAATATTCAATCCAAAATAACAGCAGGGCAGCATTTTCTTTGAAGCCTATACAAATATCTTTTTCTTTCCCTTTCTTTTTGGCAGGAAGGCTGAAAAAAATAATAGACAATAGATATAAAATGCATATTTCATTTATACCAATAAATACTTTTTTTTCATTTTTGGAAAAACGCAGGACAGTGCAAAAAAAAAAACCTGATGAAATGGACTAAAACACTGAAACTGGTTTACAGAGGCTCCTGGGTAGAATGACATGTACATTTCTGATTACAAGCAGAAAGGCTTTAGAGTTTAGATCAGGGGTCCTCAAAGTTTTCAAACAGCGGGCCGGTCCACCACCACCCAGACACCACTGGGGGCCGGATTACAGTCCAAAAGCAGCTGCGGAGGCTGGCTTGCTCACAAAACAGGGGGTAGGTGGGGGGTTGCAATTGGTCCCAGGGGCCGGATTCAGGACCTTGGGGGGCCACATCCAGCCCCGGGGCCTTAGGTTGAGGACCCCTGGTTTAGATCTTCTCCACAAGAGGCTGCAGAGGAAAGAAGGCATAATGATCCTTGTTATAGGAGTTTAGATCAGCTTTGGCAGGGAGTTACATTTCTTCCATTCATTCAATGGCTTGTATTCCTAAACAAACAGAAAACTAACAAATTCTTTATCTCAAGTTGTTGACATATAAGAAGAGAAGTTTAATACACTGGTCCCACAGATGCTGGCCTTTTTTTTCAATAGCTGTAACAGCTATCTTCACTGAGTAGGCTGAGGAAGCATGAGCAAGTGGTGGTCACAGTTTAGCATTCATCACATATCCACAGGATAATCTATGCAGTGTTATAGAAGCTAAACAGAGAGGTGGCATGTTGGTGACATGGATCCGCTGTTGTTATCTCAAAGGGCTACACTCCAATATAATGAACACCGCAGCTTATAGTTACTGTATAAGAAGAAATCTGCACCTGTGGAGACTTGGGCACATGGAGATAAGAGTTTACCTGCACTTCAGCACAATACTCGATGCCAAAACTGAGGTGAATGTTTGGTATACGGCACTAGAGCAACCTTTCTTCATAAACTATTACTTAAAGCAAGCTCATTTCACCAAACCATTAGGACAATTAAGAAGCTGCAGCTGATCAAAACAGAAGCAGAAACTTCTATGCTTCCTTGTGCAACTACATCAGTAGTTGATGGAATCCGGAACATAAGGCTTGTTCTCACACTGCTAAATCATGTTAGTGTGAAGGCTTTGGAGGATCCTCACAACCTAAACAGTCAACACATTATGTAGAGTTGCTCTAAATAAGACCTACTGTACCCCCACAATTTTAAAACAATGCCTTCGGGTTTGAAAAGCATGCTTAGGTCCATTTTTGTTCCAAATGCTTTGCTGTTAACAAATATTGGGTCCACAAAACAATACTTAATTTTCATAAAATCTTCTGACTTGTTTTTTATTTCTAGCTTCAATATTTATACCTAAATGCTATTTTGGAAGGGGAATGGGGCTTAATAAAGAGATGAAAAAATTCTCATATTTCCAAATGGTTCCAGTGGGAGGGGGAGTACAATTTGTATAAAGTTTTTTGCATTGCTTTGTGTTATTAGATGTCTTTAGGTTTGTATGGTTTTGTGTTATTTTTTTAAAAAAAATAGAAAACAAAAGCAAAATATAAATGTTTGAGCATCCTTTATCTTATGCTTGTTATTATTTGATACACTAGGACCCCAGATGCCCTAAGCACATCCGATCTCGCCTGATTTCGGAAGCTAAGCAGGGTTGGTCCTGGCTAGTACTCGGATGGGAGACCACCAGGGAATACCAGGTGCTGTAGGCGCCTGGAGTAGGAACTGGCAAACCACTCCATTATTCCTACCAAGAAAACTCCATGGACATGGGATCACAAAGAGTCGGTCACGACTGTAACGACACAACACACAGACAGGACCCCATATCTGAGGCTATCCCCACACATGCATGCTAGTCATGTCCGACTCTAGGGGTGGTGCTCATTCCATTTTTAAGACAAAGAGCCAGTGTTGTGCAAGTCTGTGGCCATGTGGCCGGCATGGCTGAATGCATTTCTGCACATGGAACACTGTTTACCTTCCCGCTTTTTACGGTGGTACCTATTTATCTACTTGCATTTACATGCTTTCAAACTGCTAGGTTGACAGGAGCAGGGGTTAAGAGCGGGAGCTCACTCCACTGCGTAGCACCCGGGATTCGAACCACCAAGACGCTGACTTTGCAGCCAACATTTCAGCGCTCTATCTCCTTGGCAGCCATTCCATAATGTACCACTAATGTCTGAAACTGTGGATCATAGCAAACTCTGTATACAAAATATAAGAAGGCAGAAATAATGCCACAGGGGACAGGACAAAAGCCACAAGGTCTGTCCCATGTATGCTGCATAGTGAGTTGTGGTAAAGCACAGATTCTGATTCCACAGATACAGGGATCCCACTGTATAGCCCTAAACAGCCTGAGTAAGGCAGGTTCGCAGCTGTTCTGCCCTGAATGATGGCAGAAATTACCTGGGAACTATCACAGTGAATTAGAATTTTCTTAAGTCAGGTGCACTAAACTTCCTGAACATTTATTAGGATGCTCTTTAATGCTTTAATGGCCTACAATGCTTTGCTGGTTTCAGTCATGGTCTGTAATATAAACAACAACAGTAAAACAATCATGACATGTGGGACACATTCTGTTTCAGTTTATTCCAGGTTGCTATCCAAAAACGGGCCTTCTCAGTGGCCACCCCGGCACTTTGGAACACCCTGCCGACAGAGATCCGGCTGGCGGAGTCTCGGCCAGCTTTTAGGAGATCACTAAAGACCTGGCTCTTCAAGGATAGCTTCAGTGATCACTGAGTGCACCATGATATGTTGTATGTTGGTTTGCAATGACAGTCCCAACCTTTTCTTGCCAGATTATGTGTTTGTGGTATGGATGGATGTGGTGGTCTGTTTTATTTATCCCTTTGTTTTTTGTTACTGGATTTTTATTGGGGGCTTTTCCGATGGGGTGTTTTATGCTGTAATTTTATGTTGCAAACCAGTTCCTGTAGGAAAATCGGGTGGTTAATTAGTATAAGTATAAGTATAAGTATAAGTATAAGTATAAGTATAAATAAATAAATAAATAAATAAATAAATAAATAAATAAATAAATAAATAAATAAATAAATAAATAAATAAAAACTCTATCTTCAGCTACTACTTTATTCCTTATTCTTCATATTCTGAACAGGGAATATGATACTACCCTCATAATTTTATATAGGATTCCAAAATACTTTTTTAAGAAAAAAAATCTTAAATAAAGGATCAAAAAGAACTAAACAAGGAAAATATGAAGAGCATGATGCACAGTATGGATATCAGTATAAAAGGCAATGTAAAAACTCTCAGAAGTTATACAGGTAGTTTAAGACAGGGTTTAAGACTGTCTAGGACAGAGCAGCTTTTCGCTAGATGGTTGCAGTATATAAATCAAATAAATAAATAAATAAATAAATAAATAAATAAATAAATAAATAAATAAATAAATAGGACAGTTTTTACTGCATCCTTTGGTATACTAGGAGAAAATATTACAAGTACGCACCAGCACATGCATATTCTTAAAGTATAAGCACTGCAGGCAATTCCGATTAGAGTAACATGAAATGAAGAAATCACCACAAGAGGCATTTCTGATGACTCATGCCGGAAGTGGTAACTGGCACGTGGCAGCAGAAAACCAGGAGCAGAACTCTGTTAGGCAATTTTTTTTTAAAGCCAACAATTTGTAAACAACTACCAAGATAGACAGGCAACAGAAACCAATGCTGCAACACGGAATTTAGAGTGAACACAAGTGCAAATGGGATACTAGGCAGAAGGAGCTACTCTTGATAGGAGCTGACGGGCTTCTTATGAGGCAATAACTGAACTATTTAAAGTTATTAGGTTGATGAGGGATAATTAAAAATTAAATGGCAGCTGATGATTGAGCTCCTGAGGCGTTCAGTAACACAAAACAAGTCTATTACTAACTCCCATACTATTGTTCCTAGTACTTCACCATCTTGTTCACATGTCAGTTACCTATTCTGTCAGTTACTTAGGACAATGGGGGTGGGTTTTTCGGTCAAAGTAATTTAAGCATGGGCACTAAATGTGCCAAGTTCAAGTAAAGCACCTGGTAGAAATTAGCATGATTCAGTCACGGTATCCAGCACAGTCAACAGTTAAGAGGCGACCAGAACTGTCATTATTACATTCTTCACAAAAGCCATGATAAGTCTGAAACGGAGAGCTTCCTTCTTTATAGGTTTCTTACCGTCTCTACATGTCAAACTGGGCTCCTGCTGACACGCAAAGCCTAACCTTGGGTCCTTTTCCAAGGAGAAAGGTGGGGTAAAAATATTTGAAATAAACAACAGAAAGAAAGAAAGAAAGAAAGAAAGAAAGAAAGAAAGAAAGAAAGAAAGAAAGAAAGAAAGAAAGAAAGAAAGAAAGAAAGAAAGAAACAAACCTCTTGCCTTTGTACTTATTGCTGCTCATGTGGTGAAAGGGGCAGAATTAATTATCTCCTCTAAGTTTACCAACAACACTGGATTCAGTAATGACTTGTTCCAAATACCTTTCAACCTAAAACTTTCTTTTTGTAATCCTTGATGTGGTTTAATTTTTTTAAGCACGGTAGTTTTATTTTATTTTATTGGGGAAGGTCATTCTGCTAGACCTTTTGGGTTACTTTCCTTTCCACCAATGGTTCATTTTTAAACCAATGTGCTTCCGTTTGACCCTATTATTTGTCTTGAACTCACGGAGGAAAGGCTGGATGCAAACAAATTTTAAACACCTTCAATGGGAACATCACAGCAAAAACCTATTTACAGCCAAAGGTTTGAATGTGCTGTAATTAATATTCAGGATGAAGTCAGTCCCTCTAGAGACACAGATACTATTTCAAAGATAGCAAAAAAATTAAAAATAAAAAGTGCTCTTCACGGTGCTTAATATAATCCACTCTGTGCTAAATCCTCTGCACTTGATTACAAGATGTTGTCACTAGAATGGCTAGTGAACATAGTTCTACTGGGCAAGGCCTTGCATTACACCTATTTCTAGATTTGTTTAGCAGGTGTAACTTTGCCAGTCTGTTGCAGCAAAAGCAAAATAGAGACTAACATGATTCATATGGGATACACTTCTGTAGACTGGGACCCATTTAACCAGATGTACTCTACAATGAAGGCACAGACTAGTAAGATGTCATCCACACCTGAGAGCAGTTCTTGGCTAAACATACACCCACCAAGAGCTGGAATACAAACCCTTGTTCTTCACTTTCTTTTCTTTCCTTCTGCTTCACAAGACTTGGGGGGAGGGGAACCCTCCTACATCCTGATACCATGAATAATTCTGCATACAAGCTGCAAAATATTGGAGGTACAGTACTCCACAGTGTTTCCTTGCAACCATGCTGACCACGTGGCCACGGACTTGCACAACACTGGCTCTTCAGCTCAAATACAGAACTAAGCACCGCCCCTAGAGTCGGACACAACTAGAACTCATGTGCGGGGGGAACCTTTACTTTTCCCTACTTATTTTGGCAAAGTTTTAGTTTATTATAGAACACAGCTGTGCTTTCACACAATAACTATGTACTCTACTACTGTACAAACAAAGCGAGGGAGATATGTTTCTCAGTGTACAGGAATTCCTCATTCCTTAGAACTACCAGACTTTTCACAATACCACGCTGAGCTGGTTGGAGCAAGAGATACATGCTATGACCTGATCCTGTATGGTGTGATTTTTCATACAATTTGCATACTACAAGGAGAAGCCTCCACATAAATTTAAAACTGGCCCAAATGGCATTGTTTATTGATTCGGTGAGTTTGAATTAGTGGTACCTATGTGGTACATAAAGGTCAAAAATGGTAGGGAACTAACAGAAGCAGAAGACACCCAAAAGAGATGGCAAGAATATGCAGAAGAATTATATCAGAAAGATCTGGATATCCCTGATAACCAAGATATAGTTGCTGACCTCAAGCCAGACATTCTGGAAAGTGAAGTCCAGTGGGCCTTAGAAAGCATTGCAAACAACAAGGCCAGTGGTGGTGATAGCATTTAAAATCTTAAAAGAGGATGGTGTAAAGGTGCTACACGCAATATGCCAGCAAATTTGGAAAACTCAGATTTGGAAAAGAGGACTGGAAAAGATAAGTCTACATCCCAATCCTAAAGAAGGGCAATGCCAAAGAAGGCTAGAGAGTTCCAGAAAAACATCTACTTCTGCTTCATTGACTATGCCAAAGCCTTTGATTATGTGGACCACAACAAACTATGGCAAGCTCTTAAAAGAATGGGAGAGCCTGACCATTTTATCTGTCTCCTAAGAAATCTATATGTGGGACAAGCAGTAACAGTCAGAACTGGATATGGATTAACTGACTGGTTTAAAATTGGGAAAGGAGTACGACCAGGCTGTATACCAGGCCTGCCCAAACTCCGGCCCACCTGATGTTTTGGACCGCAGCTCCCAGAATTCTAAGCTTAGATTGCCAATGGCAAAGGACTGTGGGAGTTGTGGTCCAAAACATCTGGAGGGCCAAAGTTTGGCCATGCCTGCTGTATACTGTCACCTTGCCTTTTAAACTTATACGCAGAGTACATCATGTGAAAGGCAGGTCTGGATGAATCAGAAGCCGGAATTCAGAATGCCGGAAGAAATATCAACAACCTCAGATACGGAGATGATACTACTCTGATAGCAGAAGTGAGGAGGAATTAAAGAACCTCTTAATGAGGGTGAAAGAGGAGAGTGAAAAATGGGCTGAAGCTCAACATCAAAAAAACTAAGATCATGGCCACTATTTGCCATCACCTCCTGGCAAATAGAAGGGGAAGAAATGGAGGCAATATCAGAGTTTATTTTCTTGGGCTCCTTGATCACTGAAGATGGCGAGTGCAGCTACAAAATCAAAAGACGCCTCCTTCTTGGGAAGAAAGCAATGGCAAACCTAGGCAGCATCTTAAAAAACAGAGGCAACACTTTGCTGACAAAGGTTGGGTTGGTCAAAGCTAGGGTTTTTCCAGTAGTGATGCATGGAACTGAGAGCTGGAACCTAAAGAAGGCTGATCGGCGCAGAATTGACACTTTTGAGCTGTGGTGCTGGAGGAGAGTCTTGGAAGTCCCCTGGATTGCAAGGAGATCAAACCTATCTGTCCTGAAAGAAATCAATCCTGAATGTTCAATGCAAGGACAGATTTTAAAACTGAGGCTCCAGTATTTTGGCCACCTCATGAGGAGAGAGGACGCCCTGATGTTGGGAAAGATTGAAAGCAAAAGGAAAAGGGAATGGCAGAAAATGAGATGGTTGGATGGTGTCATCAATGCAACCAACATGGATTTGACCAAACTCCATGAGGCAGTGGAAGACAGGAGGACCTGGCATGCTCTGGTCCGTGGGGTCATGCAGAATCGGGCATGACTGAACAACTGAACAACAACATGTAAAATCAAGTAGCAGGCATCTACCTTTGAAAGAATAGATGCCATATTCTCATTCTTCCCTCAAGACTTCTCGTTTTAAGAGGTCCACCATATTTTGCTTAATTTCTGAAAATATGTTTGATGTTGAACTGTGGCAAAAACTGAATAGCAAGAGTTAAAACTACATTTGCAAGGGGAAATGCCTTGTCCCCCTCCCTCCAAACAACAGCAGCAGCAGCAACACTATTCCTTATTTATAATGCTTTAGTAAATAGGCTCCTATCCAATATTTTGTTCCATAAACACTTCTTCTTTCCCCCTATCCTCATAACAGACAGGTCTTAATTCACATTATCTCCTCTATGGATGGAAACAAACACGGCAAGATCTGTGCTTAGAGAGAAATTAAATCTTCTGTCTTTTATTGCTACATTGCTCAATGAGCAATTAGAAAAAATGCTGAGTAATACCTTTATTGGTCTACAAATATATCATTTAAAAGAAGCTTTCAAATTCTTCAAAACTCTTTGAAATGTTTTGGTGTTTGTCAAGAACACTTGGTTTTGACATATCTGTTACTTTTGGGGGTGTGGGGGGGAATACTGATTTAAGGAGAGAAGGAGCTTCCCATTCATTTACTATATTCAGAGAATCCTCGGTTGCAACCAGGGGGTGTCACTTGAGTGAGGGAATGTTCTTTGTTCAAGCAGAATGTGGGGTGACACGAATGTCAGATATGCCTCATTCCACCTGCAACCACTATGTTCCCCAAAACTGCTCTCAAGAAAGGGGACTTTGGAGCGGTTTGGGGGTTGGCACAAGACTTACGGGAAGCAGGAGAAATCCCTAAAACGTTCTCAGTGTTTCCCATCCTGTGGGTGGAAGCATCCACTGAATCAAAAGGAGCATTCCCTCAGCAAAGTGACAACACTTGGATTCAGCTCACTGAGCTTTTTTTTGCTTTGTCCAAGCTATGTGTTGCTCCATTAACAAAGGATTTTCTAAACTGAAATTTTGCTTCTGTGCCTCTGCTAAGGCACATTTCATTACACTGAAGGCCTGTTCCTCAACAGAATCACACGTGACATGGTCTAAATAAAGAATATTTTCCACTTCTTGCACAACTGGAACAGATATACACAGTAGACAAAACAAAAAGAGAAAACTCAACAGTAAACTGAAAAAGGGATATTCATTGTTGAGGTGGGGGTGGGGGGAGAATACAGACACAGTGTTGAGAATAATTCACCTCACGGAACAAACTAACCCCCTCCAAAGGCACTTAATCACTATCACAGTGAAACAATCTAGAATAGATACTGCTTCAGTATCTGCAGAGAAAACTATTTCAGGAGTAGTCTTGGTTGGTAAACTGGCTGGTAATTAACCAGTTCACACAGAAGTTCAGAATTGTATTTCTGATGTTTCCGTTTTTTGGAAAAGGAATCTTAATCAGTCATAATCCACACAGTGTACTTTGTAGAAGAAAAAGAGGAGATAACGGAATTTTGGGCTTCAGAATGGTGAAAACTGACCCTCTGATCTATTATTATCTGGTGAACACAGCTGCCAGGTGTTAAGCTGGAGTTGGCCTTCTCCAATGATCGAGTTCTTTCAAAGAGCCTTAAACAGTGGTGTCCAAACTTTGGCCCTCCAGATGTTTTGGACCACAGCTCCCACAGTCCTTTGTCATTGGCAATATAGGCTTGGAATTCTGGGAGTTGTGGTCCAAAATATCTGGAGGGCCAAAGTTTGGGCACTCTTGGCCTAGGATGACTGGAGATATCTTCGTGGAATATATGCTGTTCAACATAATGTCACCATGTTGATCTTGTCAATGTCAAGAGTTTTCAGATGTTGATCCAGGTCTTTGGGGATTGCACCGAGGCCACTTATTATTATTGGTATTGTTCTTGCTTTCTTGTTCCATAGCTTTTTGATTTCTATTTCTAAATCCCGATAAATCTTTTTTAACTCTTTGCCACTGACTCTTGTGTCTCCTGGTATTGCCACATCGACTATTTGAACTTTGTTTTCTTGCTTGTATACTATTGTGATGTCTGGAGTATTGTGGACAAGGAGTCTGCCGCATTGGATTCTGAAATCCCAGAGCACCTTCATGACTTCATTTTCGGTCATCTTTTCTGGCTGATGTTCCCACCAGTTCTTGCTTGATGGTAGGTTGAAATGTTTACATATGTTCCACTGGAGCTTTGCCACTACTTTATTAATGACGGGCTAAATAATCAGTCTGAGTGATTTTTGGACAAGAGCTGAAATGTGATCTACAGTTTCATCCTTTTCTTCGCACAATCGACATTTACTATCATTCAATGATTTATCAATTTTCACCTTTATGGCATTTGTTCTTAAAGCCTGATTTTGAGCTACCATGATTAGTCCTGCAGTTTCTTCCTTTAATGTTGCTTTTCTTAGCCAAAGCCATGTTTATTCTTGGTTGATCTTATCATTACTGTCTCTTATAAACTGAACATGCAGTGCTTTACTATGCCAGTTCTCTATTTGGATTTGCATTTGTTGAGTTTTAAATTCCTGCTTAGTTTCTGGATATTCCTTTATTATACCTTCAGTAACTATTGACAAGTACAGCATTTTCACTATGGTGGAGATAGTCAAATATTCCTCATTTTTCTTCTTTGACAGTTTGATGAACTTGCAAGAAGGTTCTGCCTCCTATTTTTCTTGGCAAGAAGAGTCTGCTGACATCACTTTGTGGATGTAGTGCATGGTTTAATGTCATCACATTTCTTGTCTTTTGATCTAATACTTCTAATTCTGCCTGGGTCCAGCTTATAACGCCTGCTGTGTATCGCAAGACTGGAATAGCCCATGTGTTTATAGCGTCTTTCAATTTAATTTTGATTTTAGTATCTTTCTAACAATTCCAATGTATCATTGGCTAACTTTATTCTTTACTTCTTTATGCCTGATGCTATCTGCTTGAAGTACTCCAAGATACTTATATGATTTTTCTTCATCCAATGTTTTTATAAAATTATTAGGCATATCAATTCCTTTTGTCTTTACTATCTTTCCTCTGATGATGCTGAGGGTTGCACACTTGTCTAATCTGAATCCATTGCAATGTCATTGCTGAAAATTCACGCTGCATTGAGTATTTATTATTATTATTATTATTATTATTATTATTATTATTATTATTATTATTATTATTATTATTATTATTATTATTATTATTATTATTATTATTATTATTATTATTATTATTATCTTTCTCCCTAGAAGAACCAGAATGATTTTAATATAGATCGATCTTATTCAAACACAGGATATTCAGAAACTTATAAATCCAAATGACAGACTATTATGTTTCCTTTACCTTCTCATGATACATGTTCCCAAACATACATGTTTGTGAAATGATTTACAGAATATATTTTAGAATTCTAAGCTGGTTTTGTAGGCTGATCACAATTTATTATCAATGGTATAAAAATCTAGACAAATAAAATAAGACAACTTAATGTATTTGTATTATTAATTGAACTTACAATATATTCTGCCCATATTCCAGAAATGGGACTGACGCTGACTAGATAAAGAAAGTTTGCACCGAATGAGTGGTGAGATATTTTCACCAATCCTGACAAAAATCCCAATATATTGTGAAAACTTGTTTGGTGACATTGGTTTTATGTTTATGTTATGTTACTGTTATTTACACTATATTTTAGTGCCTATTGTCCATCGAGTTTTGGTAGTTATTGCTTGTAAATCAAAGCCACCAGAATAGTGCCTTGGCACTAATGAGGCAGTATATGAATTAAAGTAATAAATAATAATAAATAAACCTAGTGGATCAAAATCAGGACATAGATAAATGCATACTTCATGTAGAGTAAGATATTTCTTCCCCCATCTATTCCCATGGATGAAATTTGATTTCCTCTAAATTTCCTATAAAAGATTCCTCTGAAGCCAGCCAACTATCAAATGACATCTGCTTTCCTATATCCCTATAACTCCAGATGCTCAAGGAAGACATCTAGAATTTTGAGAGACCCTTCGCATCCTGGCCACCAATTTTTTGAACTGTTGCCTGGCAGGAGATACAGGACTCTTAGGTCAAGGACAAATAGACTAAAGAACAGTTTTTATCACAGAGCGGTATCCAAGTTAAATGTGACAGTTTTAGCACCATCTTAATCAGTTTTTAAGTAGTGTTTTAAATTTTGTAGGCAATTTTAAGAGTTTTTAATATTTTGTATGGTGTTTATGTTTTATGTGTTTTATGTGTTTTGTATGTTTAGAGTGTGTAGTGGAACAGCACTCTAATTTTGTTGTGCATATCTTGTGTATACATAATGACAATAAAACTCTATTCTATTCTATTCTATTCTATTCTATTCTATTCTATTCTATTTGATAAAAATTGCATGGATTTCTTTTTCTCTCCCAAAACTTTACACTGACTGGAGCAAAGGAGTACCCCAATGTATATCATACAATTGTTGTATTATTTATGTTTGCACTCTGTAAACCGTCCAGACTAAGCTTTGGTCAGATGGTCCAAGTATATAAATCAAATAAAAAATAAAAAAACAAATGTAATTAAATTAGCAGGCTGTTCTTACACACCAATAAGTCACCTCCAACGTACGGGGACGCTCTACGAAAATGTCCTGTCCTCAGCAGCTCTGCTCAGCTCTTGTAAACTCAAGGCTGTAGCTTCCTTTATAGTTTTAAAGTTAGCCTATCATATGCCGTCTGACAAATATTCATCCAATATTTATTTTAAAGATACCTAACTAAAGGAGGGTCATCCTTTTTTCAATGCAATCTGTTTTAAAAGAGGTAGCCAAGTTAGTCTGTGCTAGAATATCAGGCAAAAAGAAAAAGAAAAAATTAGACCAAAACATTGTGGTATCTTAAAGACTAACTACTCTATTTTAACATAAGCATTCATGAACAAATCCACTTCTTCATACATTATTTTTCATTGTTCTCTTGTCTTTGCCTAATAGGCAAAGTAATCTGTTCCACAATCATACAGATCTTGGTATCAAAATTTCCTTCTAGCGTTTAGTCAATGTCTTCTTTGGTGTAATTTGACTGCATGGTTGCTACTCTCTGGCAATACAAAAAACAAGCTTCAGCTATCTTCTATGTGACCGCTATTTACATATTTGAAGATGGCTGTTTTATCACCTCTCAACCTTCTCTTTGGCAGATTTCACATACCCAACCCCCTCAAGTCGTTTCCTCAGAACATGTAAGAAGCAACAACAAAACTGTAAAACCTGTTTAAGAGAGAGCTGAAAACAGTGTATGTTCAAATAAAGCATTTATTACATGGGAGCTAAGTAGATCATCTATTCTATGCTGAGGTAAACTATACCTATGTAAAGAAGAGACCAGACAATGAAGTGTTTATAATTTAAGTAGGCTAGGGCACAAACCTATAATTTCTTACGCCAACTGAGAGGCTTGGTGAAGCTTGAGAAGTCCACTATGCTTTAAATTATCAAGATACTGTATATTAAAATAAAATTATCAAGAGATATTATAGCTGTCTGAACAACTCAGTAAGTTTAGTATCTGGCTGAAAAACCATGGGTCAGGAGTTCAATTCCTCGCTGTGCCTTCCAGGAGAAGAGCCAACCTTTGTAGCTTGGGGCAAGCTGCAGTACCAGAGTTCTCCAGAGGAAAGGAATAGCACCCCGCCTCCATACCTAGAAAATCCTGACAAGGTCACTACAAATCAGAACACACTTGATAGTATATGCATAACTCAGTTAATGAGGCTAATGATGATATAGCAGTGATGCCACCCCTCTCCAGTCCTGAAGCTCCCAAAAGCTCTCCCAGGGCAAAAGGAATTCTAAGGAATCTTGGAGCATGAATGGAGTCATTTTAAACTAAATTAAAATGAAAACTAATATCACTGGGTGATGACATCATTACCATTTACACCCAGCAGAGTCGTGCAGCAGGATTTTCGCCAATATATACAGCAGCTCTGATTCATAGCATTTGGCTGAAATCCTGTTGCTTAGTTTAGTAAGTCACACTCAAGCACATCCATTGAAGCAGTGGGAGTTTGATGAGTCCATACATTCCATTGATTCAAATGAGACTATTTGCAACTTACTTTAGCACAGTGAGCTGCAGCTAGAGTAGGTCCATTTGAATCAACACAACTTATAGAACTGACTCACTGAATCCGAGAGCTGAATCCAAGCTGCAAAAGAGGAGGTTTGCAAACAAGGTAATTGGGGCTGTGGAATCCAAACTGCAAAAGGGAAGGCTTACAAACGAGGTAATTGGAGCTGTGGAATCCAAACTGCAAAAGGGGAGGCTTGCAAATGAAGTGATTAGAGCTGTGGAATCCAAACTGCAAAAGGGGAGGGCAGAGGCTCCATGGAGATCTCTTTGCAAACAAGGTGATTTTTGACTGGGGAATCTTGGTTGCAGAAGGGGAGGGGTGGGGAGAGGCTCCCTGGAGGAAGCCTCTTTGCAAACCAAGTGATTGGAACTGCGGAATCCCAGCTGCAGCAAAAGATGACAGAGACTACATGTAGGTATCCTATCTCTAAATGAAAATCTGTGATATATATGTAGCGGGAAATGCTGTATTCACTCTATAAGATGCACAGACATTTCCCCTTACTTTTGAGGGTGAAAAAAGTACATCTTATAGGGCAAAAGATACGATAATACTTCCATCTGCTTGTCCCAGTTTTCTGTCCATTCTGCTTCCGTGGATGACTTTATGTTCTAATTACTATGAAAGCAGGACAAAAAATATTCTTATCCTTCATTTTCTCCACAGCATGGCTAAAATCCTACTGTGCAGCTCTACCTGAGCAAGGGCAATGATGTCATTGGCCCCCACCCACTCCCAAACATGAAGAGGCAGACACAGCTGATGGGGTTAACTAGGGTCACACTTGATTAATTCTTACTTTCAACCCCCTCATCTTTTGGAGGAGCCTGAACACAGTGCAGATCCCTGGGGGCAGGTACCAGGGATACATCTTATTCATGCCCTGTCCCTAAACGGGTATGTCCCAAGCCTCTGGTCAGAGCTATCCCCTGGAAAGTTCATACTTGTCTGACTAAATGGGGGACCCTTGTCATTATCCCACTGTCCAATCTTCTTGAACCTAGGTAGATAGTGTTCAAGGCTGGGCCCCTATGCACCATGTATTCCGCACTGTTGGTACATGGATATGGACCAAAGAGACAAGCCTAAAAATTAGATGAGAAGTCCTAAATAACAGCAGATGAAATAATATATTGCAAAACCATTACATTTTGGATTTTAGGAAGCAAATTTGCAGCTACTGGCAGTTGTTTTAAATTGGTAACCAAAGATTTAAGTTGCTGAAATCAATACTGTATGGGGGAAAAGAGGGCTTGATCTTACTTCCATCATCTTCGTCATCTTTTTGCCGTATTTTGCCATTTGTTGTACTTTGTTGTTATTTTGTTTTTCGTTTGTATCTACAAGGGAAGTCTTTGTTGTTAACCCAGAAGTATAAGATCTGGCATATTAAAGTCAACTGTTTTATCCATGATAACCTACTCCACCCAGTACAGTATTAAAGTTTTGTTTTTAAAACTGGAGGTGGCTGGAATTCATAATATGGAGGAAAAGACATTATTATTTATTCATTTATATATTTAGTGAAACTGCTTTGAACACTGAGGAATATTTTTATAAAAACATGTTAATAATTAACTATACTAATCAGGTTTTTCCACAGTGATGTATCCTGAAAGCATGTACAGTACATCAAAAGAACATCTATTCTTGAGCTATCTTTCCACCCCCTCCCTGGTTACAGTCACCCCCGCCATTTCGCGGTTCAGGTCCTGCAGTCCCACAACATCGCGGGATTGCGGTACCTGCACCGCAGGGGGGGGCAGGGGGCCATCTGGTCATGCCGTGCGCTCCCTCCCCACACCTCCAACAAGCCTGGGGGCAGGGTGGCGGGGGCGATAGAGTCACTCTCCGTCGCCCCCAGGCACCGCCGCACGGGAGGGCTGCGGGGAGGGCTGGCGTCCCTCTCCACAGCCCCCCCAGGCACCTCCAGAGGGCCCCGGAGCCGCGTGGGAGGGCTGCGGGGACGGACGGCGTCCCTCTCCGCAGCCCTCCTGGGCGCCTCCGGGGGCCTCCCACGCGGGAGGCTGCCTCCTCTCCGCAGCCCTCCCGGGCGCCTCCGGAGTGCCTTGGAGCCATGCAGAAGGGCTGCGGGGATGGACAGAGTCCCTCTCCGTCGCCCACCCGGGTGCCTCCAAAAGGCCCCCCACCCGCTTCCACATATTGCAGATTTTCGTGGATCACAGGTGAGGTGGGTCCCTAACCCCCGCGATCGGCGGGGGGTTACTGTACCTGCAAGTCACTTAATTAGCTACCAAGTGGCAGAACCAAAGTGAACCTAAGAAAACTGAATGTTTACACTGACACAGCTTTTGGTGAACACAGAGAAGTACAGGCCCTGTCATACAACTCTGCCCATACATTCGGTGTCTCTCTCAATACGTACTGTGGAAGATCTTGATGTTGCCCATTATTAGGCAAAAATTATCTGATATATTTATTAACTGTAGGTCACTGTTTCAGACACAAACACAGACAGACAATGGTCTATATTGTTGGCAGCTGGCTGATTATTTTGTTTAACCATCATGCACTGGGATAAAAGAAATCTTACAATGTGTGAATTGTGGGGCATTCTGTGCTCTCAGTAAGAATTCCAGTGAATTGCGTGATATAAAGATGTCCATGTCCAAAGCAATGTTTCTGTGAGTGTGCTCCACTCCTAGGATAAAAGTAAGATAAAATGAAATACACACTGCGTCTTGTGCAGAATATCTCTGACGATAATGAAATGAGTTGCTCCCTAATAGCAGAAATTATGATTACTCTTGAATTGAATTACTCTTGAATCTACTGACAACCAAACCACAGGTATTTGTTATTTTGTGGAATCCCAGTTAGAACATAAGAACATAAGAAGAGCCATGCTGGATCAGGCCAAAAGCCCATCTAGTCCAGCTTCCTGTATCTCACAGTGGCCCCACCAGATGCTTTTGGAAGCGCATGAGACTAGATATCTGTCTCCTGATACCACTCCCCTGCATCTGGCCCTTGAAGTACCCTGGTTTTAAGCCTGGAGATTACACATCTCCATCATGGTTTGTAACCTGTGATGGACTTTTCCTCCAGGAACCTGTCCAATCCCCTTTTGAAGGCATCCAAGCCAGATGCCATCACCGCATCCTGTGGCAGGGAGTTCCATAGACTAACAACGCGCTGGGTGAAAAAATATTTTCTTTTGTCTGTTCTTACTCTCCCAGCCCTCAATTTGAGTGCATGTCCCCTAGTTCTGGTATTGTGTGAGAGGGAAAAGAGCTTCCCTCTATCCACTTTACTCATGTCCTGCATTATTTTGTACGTCTCAATCATATCCCCCCTCAGGCGCCTTTTTTCCAGACTAAAGAGCCCCAAATGTTTTAGCCTTTCCTCATAAGGGAGATGCCCCAGCCCAATAATCATTTTGGTCGCTCTCTTCTGCACCTTTTCCAGTTCCACTATGTCTTTCTTGAGATGCGGTGACCAGAATTGTACACAATACTCCAGCTGCGGCCTTACTATTGTTTTGTATAATGGCATTATAATGTTGGCTGTTTTATTTTCAATCCCCTTTTTGATAATCCCTAGCATGGAATTGGCCTTCTTCACCGCTGCCACACATTGGGTAGACACCTTCATGGAGCTGTCCACCAACACACCAAGATCTCTTTCCTGATCCGTCACGGATAACTCAGAGCCCATGAGTTGATAGATAAAGTTTGGATTTTTCGCCCCAATATGCATTACTTTACATTTGGCTACATTAAAACGCATTTGCCATTTTGTAGCCCATTCCCCCAGTTTGGAGAGATCCTTCTGGAGCTCTTCACAATCTTCTCTGGTTTTCACCACACGGAAAAGTTTTGTGTCATCTGCAAACTTGGCCACCTCACTGCTTATCCCTGTCTCCAGGTCATTTATGAACAGATTGAAAAGCACCGGTCCCAGGACAGAGCCCTGGGGCACACCGCTTTTCACCTCTCTCCATTGTGAAAATTTCCCATTGACACCTACTCTTTGTTTCCTGGATCTCAACCAGTTCTCAATCCATAAGAGGACCTGCCCTCTTATCCCCTGACTGTGCAATTTTCTCAGCAGCCTCTGGTGAGGGACTGTGTCAAAGGCCTTTTGAAAATCCAGATAGACTATATCCACCGGTTCACCCAAATCTACATGCCTGCTGACCTTTTCAAAAAATTCTACAAGTTTTGTCAGACAAGACTTACCCTTGCAGAAGCCATGCTGATTTTCTCTCAGCAAAGTTTGTTCTTCTATGTGTTTTAAGATTTTCTCTTGGATGAGGCTTTCCACCATCTTCCCTGGGACAGATGTAAGGCTAACTGGCCTGTAGTTTCCCAGGTCCCCCCTCCTTCCTTTTTTAAAAATTGGTGTGACATCTGCTATCCTCCAGTCCCCCGGCACTGTGGCCGTTTTAAGAGACAAGTTGCATATTACCGTTAAGAGATCTGCAATTTCATTTCTCAATTCCCTAATAACCCTTGGGTGGATGCCATCTGGGCCCGGGGACTTGTTAATCTTCAATTTATCAATTAGTCCTAAAACATCTTCTCTTTTAACCTGTATTTGATCTAATTCTTTAGTCAAGAGGGGCCGTTCAGGCAGCGGAATCTGCTCAAGGTCCTCTGTCGTGAAGACAGATGCAAAGAACTCATTTAATTTCTCTGCAATTTCCAAGTCCTCCTTAATCTCCCCTTTTCCTCCCTCACTATCCAGAGGGCAAATTGGTTCTCTGGAAGGTTTTCTACTTCTAACATATTTAAATAAGCTTTTATTATTACCCTTTATATTGCTAGCCATGCGTTCCTCAAAATCTTTCTTTGCCTCTCTTATCATCTTCTTACATTTCTTTTGCCAGAGTTTGTGTTCCTTTTTATTTTCCTCATTTGGGGAGGATTTCCATTTACAGAAGGACCTCTCCTTGCGCTTTAGAGCCTCTCTAACTCCACTCGTTAACCATGCTGGTGCCCTCTTGGACTTAAATGAGCTCTTCTTTCTTTGTGGTATGCACTTGTGCTGGGCCTCTGTTACTGTTGTTTTAAACAGGTTCCATGCACTCTGAAGAGATTGGATTCTTCCAACCTTCCCCTTCAATTTCTTTCTAACTAGTTTCCTCATCTGAGGGAAGTTTGCCCTTCGAAAATCAAGGATTTTTATGTCTGATTTGCTTGACACTCTTCCTCCAACATGCATGGCAAAGGGGATTGCAGCATGGTCACTGTTCCCCAGAGGCTAAGTGACATTCACATCCCTGACCAGATCCTGAGTATCAGACAGTATTAGATCCAGAGTTGCCTGTTCTCGGGTGGGCTCCATGACAAGTTGCTCTAAGGCACAGTCATTCAGCAAGTCGAGAAACCCAGTTTCTCTTTCTTGCCCGGAGCTCGGATTGGCCCAGTCAATGTGGGGATAATTGAAGTCCCCCCACGATTACTATCCTGTGCTTCTGAGACACCTCCATGATTTGTCTCCTCATTTCAAGGTCCCCGTCAAGTTTTTGATCTGGTGGGCGATAGCATACCCCAACTATCACATCACTCCTTGGACCTGGTAGTTTAACCCACAGTGATTCTATGGTGGAGTCAGACCCTCTGTCAATCTCCATTCTGCTGGATTTTACCCCTTCTTTGACATAGATGGCCACTCCTCCTCCAACCCGCCCCCCTCTATCTCTTCTATAGAGTTTATAGCCTGGGATTGCTCTATCCCACTGGTTCTCTGCATTCCACCAGGTTTCTGTTATGGCTATTATATCAATGTTATCCCTAGCTGCCAAATGTTCGAGTTCTCCCATTTTTGGTCGGAGGCTTCGAGCATTGGCGTAGAAGCACCTGTACAGTGGGTTCTGCAACAACAGCTGCTGCTTTGTTCTTTTTCCCCCACAGCTATTATTTTCAGTAGACAAACTATCACGTTCCATTATTCTCCCAGTACTAATACCTGCTATGTCATCTCTATGTGATTCTCTACCCTTTCCAACCTCATTCCCTGTGGATGAGGTGTTCCAAACTGGATGTCACACAGCTCCTGTCGGCTTTCCCCCAGAAAGTTCTCGGGAATGGAAGGGGGAAAAGGCACTGTCTGAAAAATTATCTCAAGAGCAAAAAAATCAGCAGGTATGTTGGCAAATCCTGCCAATTTTTCATTGGTAGGGGCAGAACCACTGTATGAAGCAAGGGATATCTATAACCCTTCAAACTGAAGGGAGCGAAAGCAAAGCAAAAGCGCGGCAAAGCGTGCTGCCAGTATTTATATAGCACCCCATAGAGCTTCAAGGACTCTCTGGGTGGTTTACAAGTCATTATGCAGGCTACATATTGCACACACCCCCAGCGAGCTGGGTACTCATTTTACCAGCCTTGGAAGGATGGAAGACTGAGTGAACCTTGAGCCTGTCATGAACCCCAGGCCATGAGCACGCTTGCAGCTACAGTACCGCAGATTAACCGCTCTGCCACGAGGCTCCAAGACGTCTACATTTGGGGATCTAATTCTGAATGGACGTTACAATAAATTATGGGCCACTAAAAGTTTGTCTTGGTGCAGGAAAATTAAAGTAAAACATGCAACAACTGTTCACACATATAATAAACCTAATTAACCATTGTCAAATTAAGTATATAGTGTGTACCACACTCCATTGCAAACTTCTGGATGCCAGGTACTTGCTATCGGACTCTTGGTCTGAGCTTTATGCAATCCAAGCGCTTCACTCTTAATTGCAAACACCTTGCCAGAAATAGCGCTACTTCAAACGGAGAAAGATATACATAAGGCACCACAATAACATGGCTTGCTTTCAAATCAGATGCAGAAACTACCGACAAAACAGATCCAAAGGTATGATTATGCTTATTATTATTATATTCTGTAACTTTAAAAACTGTATTTCTGATCCTCTTGATTTATGCAGACTAGAACCAAAATTATATATCTGTTACTGGCTTTAGGGGATATGTTCAGCTTTTGGACTCCATTATGGCAGGGTGTGTGTTCAAATATATAACCCCAAATTATTGTCAAGGATAACCCAGCATTTTCAAGAGTTCAAATACACCCAAGTTTTGATCTTCTGGAGATGCTGCACTGCTCCCCAGTAAATCCCAATTTTTTTTTTTAGTGCCCACCTTATCCATTATTAATCCAGGCTGCAGAGTGGAATGCAATTTGAAAATTGTTCCCTTTAAAAAGGAAGTAAAATATCTTCCACCCCACCAAGATAATCATAACATTTAACAACAATTCTCAATGCAGGCCATATAGCCCCTGGGAAATAGGGTATGGCACGTTTGAAAGGAGCTACAGAAAGGAAAAAATTCCACACGTACCACCTTATAAGATGCCACTATGAGACTTCTGCAAACCTGATTTGCTCTCTATTTCTTTCATGTGTTTGCAGCCATGGTCAAAGACCGAGATTGGCCAGCGCCTTCTTCAATATTTGTACAGTATTTGGAATTTTCATAATCTTTAAATACTATCTGAATTTTACAGCAAGTAGCACTAGTGACCATCCTGGCCCTGAAGGATCCAAAGCCTAATACTGTATATGACAAAACACAAAAGTATTGAATCTAATATAATGCAACAGAAAACCACGGGGGGGGGGGAATAGCACAGCGTGAGCTGACAGATCTGTCTGCAGGTTTTAATTTATCAATCAACTGCAAATAGCATGTTTGCTAAGATGACTATGCTACAAAAGAACATAGAAATGTTGCTGTGACCCTTTCCTTCACACTGTTGTTCCTAAAACAGGAAATAAATGCACTCATATAGACAAAAGTAGCACATTTCTCCAAGTTTCAGCCAAATTTGAAGGAAAATGATGCTCAACCTAGTTTGCCGTGACAAGTCATGTAGCTCTTTGGTGGCACACACACTTGGCATTCAGAAGATAGCAAGTTCAACTCTTCATATCGCTAGACAGAACTAAGGAAGTCTCCTCTTTGGCTTTCTAGATAACGGGTACCAGCCAGTAGAGATAACACTGTATTAAACATAACATTGGTGTGCCTCATTATAAGGCAGATGCCTGTGATTCAAAGACAGGGTCCAATTAAAAAACTACTGTGCTTATATAGTATCAGCTTCCCCAACTTGGCATCTTCCAGATACGTTGGAATAGAAGGTCCATTATTCCTAGCCCTGCTACACTGAGGCCACAGTTCATCATATCCGCAGGGTGCCAGGTCAGGGAAAGACACCTTGCACAAGGCATTAGATAAACAGCTGCTCAGGCCAATACTGCAGGCAAAGCCAGTGGGGAGTCAAGTGAGTAGAACTGTGATGGATTCTACCTGATGCAGGAAAGGTGAGCTCAAATCCTCACCCAGCCATGAAACTCCTTGGGTGACCTTGAGCCAGGGACACAATCTTTGCCAGGCCTTTCCCACAGGGTTGATGTGAGGAAAAGAAATGCCATGCACGCCCTCTTCAACTCACTGGAGGAAATATAAACCTAGCAAATAAAGAATACTGTAATAATAAAAAGCTCCTTGGTTTAGAACCTCGACAGGTAGAGCAGCAGCAAGGAAGCAAGCACTGCAACCCAGCTGCATCCTCCACTAAGAATGCATAGGCTGCGAGGTTTTGCACGGGCACACGGTGAAGAGCTTTTGTGCATAACTTTGCTGTTGCCAAGGAACTTCCCATAACAGGCACATGAAAATGGAACTGAGAGAGAAACCCCCCAAGCAGACAACCCACATACCCCAAACAGTTCAAATGGCACAAGTTTGCTCAACCAAGCATTTGATAGAATTTGTTTTACTATTTCATTAGAAGGGGAGGGGTGGGAATACAGTGGTACCTTGTATAAAGGAATTAATTTGTTCCAAATGAAATTATCTTAAGCAAATTTCCCTTGATACAAATTTGAAAACAGAGTAATCCCTAATCACAACCATTTGTATGTTGTACAGATGTACTAGAATGCCATCAGGCCTTGCTTTCCATTACTGAACTGAAATGCCCCCTTTGGGCTGCAGTTCCTTATGGGAGCAGTTCTGAGGGAAGGCACTTTTGCCATCGCTTCTTGCGGTGCCCGTTCTAAATAGTCAGTGCCAGAAAAATACATAGTGATCTCACTCAGACTGCAAGACTGCAATGGGATGAGCCAGAAAAGAAAACTTTCTTTTTCAAATCCCTGAACTCCATACAACCCAGATGTATGTTAAGAAAAGGCCACACAGAGAAAGAGTCAGGACATACTGTAAAATGAAGGGGTAAGACATTCACTGATTAACAAAACCCTGGTACATTGGTTTGCACTATGTATAAAATTAAATGGCACAGGAGACCTGCCTGAGTCACTTCACCCTCAAACCAACTAGGCCTGAAGTATCTGGGAGGAAGAGCCAAGGGGCCACAAGCCAGGTAAATATTTTTTTCCTACAGGACAAGGAAGGGCTCTGTTCCTCTTCATTCTACCTTCACAACAAGCTTATGAGATAGGGTAGCCCCAGAGTGTGTGCGATCAATACAAGGCTATCCAGTAACTTCCATAACTGGGTTATTCTGGGCTTTGAAATGCCTTCGCCAAAAGTATTTCCTCAACTCTGGCTCTTCCAATCTACGCTCTAATCCCTATAGTACACTGTCATTTGCAATAATTATGAGAAATTATCAAGAGCCAGAGTTAAAAACTCTTAACTTCACAATGCAATGTCAAGCTGGCTAATACACATGCACCAATCACCAGAGCCAACTTCCATCTATTCTACAGGATATCCTAACAAATCTGAGTTCAATGACCATCAAGCCGTTTTCTGGCAGGTTGTGATGCTCTACCAGGGCACATAACTGGGTGCATGTGAGCTCGGGTGCAACAAACACTCAGAATCATACATATTTACATAATTTGGTGGTTACATTCTACACAAATCCCACTGGATTCTGGCCGCTACAACACACAGGGTGGAGGGATGTGTTGTCAGAACAAGAGTGAAACCAAAGAGGGTGGCCTGCTTATGATAATTGGTTTATAAACCTAAAGCCATTCAGATGCCAACCTATGCAAGAAATACCAAGATGCACAATCCTACAAGTTATCCCTTCTTACTTGCATGACACAGCCATTAGTTACACCATGAAGACCACCATATTCACACTATAGTACAGTATTTTTCTGTGTATAAGATTATATTTTTGCCTTAGATGGTTAGACTAAAAATAAAGGGTCATCTTATACACGGGAAGTAAGCCGAGAACTACACGGTTGTGAAACTGTACTTTGGAGGCTGGAAAAGTGAGGGGGCTGTACTATACATGGGGGCATCCTATAGACAGGAAAATGCAGTAATTGAAAACTTCTCAACTGCAACCAAGAGCTCCTATTCTCACAGTAATAAGATGGAGTACCTACATCAAATGCAAGAACCATGGCCCTCCAGTATGATAGTTGACAGTCATCCTGAACGTGGGTTGACATTAAAAAAAAAAAAGACAGGATGACCAATCATGGAATGAAAGACGTATCTCTTCATTCCTACCAGATACAATTAAAAGTGTTTCCCTGACTAGAAAGTTAAATTTATCTATAACAGAAGGGATGCACATTATTTCTCCCCCATGTAAACAAAGGACCAGAAATAATCCATATAATGTGCATGGGCAAAGCAAATGAAGAGGGCTATTTAGTTTTATGCAAGCTGGCCCCAGTCAAAGCATGTCAGAATCTCGCCTTCCCGATCCCCTCATTTAAAAAATAAATAAAAAATAATAATGAAGCTGATTGATACAGTATTGCTATTCTTGCACCCTAGAGGGAAAGCTAAGAATTCAGCATTATCCAAAATCCTTAAGTTTCAGAAAACAGGATCGGCAGGAATCAGCCAGGCCAGCCCATTTCACAAAATGAAAAGATGAGTTTGTTCTCTCGTTTTCCCCCCCTCTCTCTACTTTGCTTAATACACATTTAACTATTAATGGCAGTCTGTAACTCCTAGTCAAGGCCAGATAATGCCTCTGGTGAGAATGTGCAACAATACCCTTTACATAATACCAGCCACAGGACTTGGCCCCTCCCTGCTTCGCCTAAACAGTAACACGCACATACTAAACAAAACTGCTATTATGACAGGAACCACTCGCTAAATGGCTGCCTTTATAGCTTCTGTAAAAGAGAGAAAGAAAGAGAGAGAGAGAGGTTTTCTTTCAGTGCATTTTTAAAAAAAACAACTTTTCTTCTTCATCTTCATCATCATCCTCGTCATCATCACTCATTGCAGCCTGACTGAGTAGCACCCAAGTCAACAGCAGGCAAAGCGTGGCTGGCTTCTGGTGTTCCTCCTGTCACACACGCCTCCTGGATCCCACTCCGCGGCCCACGGGATGGCATGGGTCGGGTTGCGCCCACAAGCGGAGGATGAGCCCACGTTGGTGGGAAAAAGCCAGGCTGGCAGCTGCTGGCTGGCTGGCTGGCTGGCTGGCGACGCCACGAGGGGTTTTTGCCACCCTCCCCGCTCGCAGGGAATGACAGGCAACGCCTCCTCGGCTTCGGGCACGCCGCCTGTCCGTGCCAACCTACACACGTCCCTCCCACGCCTTTCAAAGCTCCACACACACACACACACACACACACACACACACACACACACACACACACACACACACACACACACACACACACACACACACACACACACACACACACACACAAAACCTAACCCAAACGAAAGAACAGGCGGCACTCGGGACGGCATCGGCGAGCCCTGCGGTGCAAGGGGCCAAATGCAGGGGGTGGGCTACCAAGGTGGAGGGGCAAAGCCGGGGAGAGGGGGGGGGGTCGTGGTCGTGTATTAGGAAAGCAACGGGTGTCTTGCAAGGGACTCCCCAACGCAAAGGGGGGCGGAGGGAATCCCATCAAAGGAGAGAGCCAAAAGAAGGCAGGCTGGCAGGCAAAAGAGGGGCGGCCACCGGCCCGGAGGGCAAACAGGACACGCGGAGGACCGCGCTGGAGGGAGGAGGGTGAGAAGCTGGCGGGGAAATGGGGCAAAAGGCAGGCAGGGAAGGAGGGAGGGAGGGAAGGAGGCGGGAAAGGGAAGCCAAAGTTGCCGGCCAGGCGGCAGGAAGAGGGCGGCGAAGGGCAGAAAGGGGTCGGGCAAGAGGCGAACCCGGGAAAGGCGGCGAAAGCGGGGGGGGGGGGGTTGGTTGGGTAGGAAGCGGCTCCGAGGCAGAACCACTTGCCATCCTCGGGGTGGGGGGTGGGGGGGCTGAGATCTCCCCGAGCAAGGCACGGGGTCCGCTACCGGGGTGGGGCGGGCAGGTTGGAAGAGAGAGGGGGGCGTGGTTGCTTTCTTCGTGGTGGGGGGCGCTTTGGGGTGCTGCTTCTGCAGAAGGCAAGGGGGCAGAGAGGGGGAGGAAGGTGAGAGGGCGGCGGGGCAATGGGGAGGACTAGGCAGGAAAGTGGCTGGAGGGGATGCGGAGTTGGGAGGGAGAGGGACCGGCAGGAGTCAGGAAGAGGAAGGCGAGGGCGAGGGAAGAGAGGGTCGCGCCCCACGGCACCATCATCGTCGTCGTCGTCGTCGTCACCATCAACACTCCCGCGTTCCGCCCCCCCTCACCTGTTTTTCAGGGGCTGACTTTTCAGCTCATAGTAGGTCTTGGGCTCCTCGTGGAACTCCTCGCCGACCTCGAAGTCCGGCACGATCCCCGACTCCGCCTGCATGGTCCCCCTCCGCTCCGTCTCCCGGCGCCACGGGGAGGGAGAAGGGGGAAACCACGCCGCCGCCGCCGCCGTCCTCCTCCTCCTGCTGCTGCTGCTGCTGCTGCTGCTGCTCGCCGCCGTCTCCCTCGCCCCGACGGAGCGCAGCCTGCCTGCCTGCCTGCCTGCCTGCCTGCCCGCCCTCCGGAGCCCGCTCTGCGCCCGGGGGCTCCTCGCCGGACTCCAGCCTTCGCACCGCGCTTGACTTGCTGCGCGGCGCTTTGCCCGCTGTCAGCTCTTCGGGGGGCCCGCCCCCTTCGCACACACCTTCCTCCCGGCGCAGCTTGGGAGTTGTAGTCCGCCAGGGAGAGCGGCCTGCGGAGCCCGCCCGGAAAGCTCACTACAAGTCCCACAACGCCCCGTGACGCTGACGCAAGAGAGGGGGCGGGGTAGAGAGGCACCGGCGTGCGTCCTGTCAATGTCAGCACAAGCTGCTTGCCAAGGGTATATCGGCCGCCCGGCCCGCCCCGCCTCCCCGCCCGCCCGCCCGCCGTCCTGGCTTCCGAGCAGTCCTGTCTACGGTGTCTGCAACGGGGGAAACCAGAGAGGCTCCAGTTACACAGGAAATCCCCTTTCCTTGGAGACTGGCGGCGGTGGTGCGGAGCTCAAGCGGTTGCGCTTTGTTCATGCTCAGAGGTCCTGGCCGCCTTTGTCGCGCACTCCGCACTGCCCTCTTTCAAATGCCAGATGAGTGGCTGCCAGTTGTTTGAACCTGTTGGCACGATGGCGGGGAGGGGGCACTCTACGCATGCTCAGAGATGCTATCACCCTTGTCAGATCCTCTCGAGGAACAGTCTTCATCTTTGCTGTTGACATGAACTAGAACGGAAAGCCCGTTCTGTGGAGAAGCTAGGTTATTGTTTCAAATTAAAACCAAACATAAGGCAGGAAGAGTATCTAACATTAACTCCCAAGAGGACCTCTTGGTCCTAAAACCAAACTTTTCTTAAAAGGAACAAGACAAAAAACAAAAAATATACGTTTTCTCTAACATTCCTTGTTTCTCAAGAGGTTAGCAGGACTTCTGTTCTCTCTGGTTGCAGTTCCAGTAAATTGGCCAGCCTAAGGCGATAGGGGCTATTCTTTGCCCAAGCTCTGATAAACATGTCTAATACAGTATTGTCCTACTCTTGCTATAAAAGGCCCCAATTGTTCTGGCAACCATGTGTGTTCTGTACTGTCAAGTCAGAACTGATTTATAAAAGGGTTTTCAAGGTTGCTGAGATATTTAATGAGTGGTTTTACCAATGCCGCACACCCCAGTGAGGTTCTATGACCAACTCTGATCTCCAGAGTCCTAGTCCATCATGCTATCCAATACACCACAATGGGTAGAGTGGAGCAATTGTTTTCCCAGTTATATTGATGCTAATTTGCCCGCTTTATTTGTATGTATAAATTTTTTAAAACCTTTGTATTCTGCTTTCTTCCAAGGCACTCAGAGCAATTTACATAATCCTTGGGTGGCCACATATAATAGGGGACTGGACCCTTGTACCTTTAGGAGTTGAGGTAAATAGGGACTGTTAGGAGGAATGCCTTGTCATGGAAGGCAAAGCTGCCAAATATCCTTTTCCCATACAATTATTTTTAAAAATAAAGGGGCCACGAGATCTGCTTCTTCCATGTTATCCTCCCAACAGCCATATGAGGTAGATTAGACTGACACAGCATGACCAGTCTATCATGACTGACTGAGTTTTATACTGGATAGAGGTTTTTTGCCCAGGTCTTTTTAATCCTATGCCATCACAAACAACTACAAAATGCGGACTCATCAGTTACAGACAGACCTAGTAGTATGGTAAGCAAATGATACTGACTGAGGTAACAATAGGAAATGCACTTTACACATTTCTCTCTGGCTATGGGACCCTGTTCTTTGCACTTTGGAGACCAGGGGCCCAAACAAAGATTCCATAAAAATAATTTGGGGAACGGAATTAACTAATGAAACCTATGGATTGTTGATCCGATTGTAGTGGTTTTGCCTGTGTACCTTTAAAAAAAACAATATTTAGATTTTGAGAGGGGAGAGGCCCTCTCCTGTGGACACCCATGAGCCTAACCCATTCACATCTGTACATGCAATCAGCAGTGCTGCCTCCCACTAGCCCTGGGGAGTGGGCATGCTTAGGCTATAGCGGCCTGGGCCAGTAACCCAGGTTGTTCCATCCATTGCTCGTTCTATTCTAATACCACATCCATTTCGATCCAGGTCATTGTCCAATAACTGGACCCCTTTGCAAAGATACACAGAAGTGAGTTTGCCTGAAAATCCTCATGGGAGATCAACAAAGGGAATGGGGAAACTGTACACTTCAGATGATATCTGATTTAATTTCCACCACTGTCACCTAGTCTGGGCAAAGATGAGGGATTATGAGTTTTAGACTCAAACATTTGTGGCTCACAAATCCCCCAGTCCTAATATGCTGTTCATCTGAATTTTGTTTCCCTTGTGGTGATGGATTAATGTCCCTAGCATAGACTAGCCCAGTGGTGGTGAACCTTCAGCACTCCATATGTTTTGGACCACAACTCCTATAGTCCTTTGTCATTGGCAATACAAGCTTGAAATTCTGGGAGTTGTGGTCCAAAACATCTGAAGTGCCAAAGGTTCGCCACCACTGGACTAGACTCTCTAGAACAGAGGTAGGCAACTGTGGCCCTCCTGGTATTTCTGCCCTACAATCTCTGTCATCCCTAACCACCACAGCCAATGGGGATCGCTGGCCAGAAGCATATGGGGGGTCATTTAATTAAGTTGTCACACACTGCTGATATTGGCTATGAAAGGATACCAGGGATTACAGAAGAGCAGGTTTTGACCTAGGCCTAGGGGACTGGCCTGGGAGTCCTAGAAGGCTCATGGAGAGCTGCATGGCTCTTCTCTATCAGAAAGGACAAGACAGGCATCTCACCCACATATGAAATTAGTGGACAAAGCAGGTGGAACAGAGGAAGTAGCTTCTTGGCAATTCAAAGGCTTGACTCCTCTCCTTTAAAAAAAAATCAGGAATACTGGAGGGCAATGTGTCAGGGAGCTAAGCATCTGAGGCAGGTAATGAGTCATTTAGGATGGAAGGAACAGACATCCCTTTAGGTTTTTTTTTTAACAGCACTCATTTTCAGCAAGGGAGAACTACCTTTGCGATGAGGCCTCTCACCTTTTGAAAATGAGTAACCATAATTTGAATACAAATTAGATGATGTAATGTCTTACATCAGAATAATGTTCCCTAGAATAAATGTTTGGTTAATTTACACACTCCTTAGCATTAGGGCAGGTGCAGCTCAGTCTGCAGCACAGTGGCGTAGAAGTGTAATAAAAATACAAACTCAAGATAAAGAGTACATTTGACTACAGAAGCATGAAACGTTCTGAGCCTCCTGGCGCAGTGGTTAAACTGCTGTACTGCAGCTGTAACCGAGCTCAAGACCTGGGGTTCAGCCCCAGGTACCCTGCTCATGGTTGACTCAGCCTTCCATCCTTCTGAGGTCAAAGTCGGTAAAATGTGTACCCAGCTTGTTGTGGAGGATGGTGTGTGTGTGTAGCTTGCATCATTACTGTACTCATAAACCACCGAAATAATTCTTTAAATGCTATGAAGCATTATATAAGCAGCACCCTTCACTTTTTTTCTCTGCCAGTGGATGACATTTCTATCTCTGAATATGGGATTCTGGCAGAAACCTGGAAAATCCTTTTGAATTTTGTTTGTGTTAATGCTTCTTTTGATTGATCTGTTTTTAATTGTTAGCTATTGTTTATGCTCTATTTTCCCTTTTCTTCATTTAAGTTTTCTTGTATGTTTTTAGCTGCCTTTAATGCTTCTAATTTTTGCAGAGAGGATATAAAATTTAACAAATTAATCAAAGTCATACTATGAAAACCTAAAGATCTTGGCCACCACAAACAGCAGCAGCAGTTATGCCAAATTTAGAAATGCCAAATTTCAGCAACGCAATCTGATCTTTAAAGTAACAAGTTAGTACTAGTTTTCTGTAACAAGTGGCCTTTATAAGAGGCGCCTATAACAAAGTAAAGCAGTGAATAGGAATTGCATTAATTTTCTCTAGTTTTCCAGTTACTTTCCATTTTTATATCGTTAAGAATTTTGGCAGTTTTTTAAAAAGTTATAAAAAGTAAATAATGAATTCTGAAAGAAGTTAGTTTTTAAAGAATGTCAAACAGTAACAAGAGTAGATTTTCTTTTTTTTCACTCTTTAATATGAAGCAAAAATAATTTTTTTTCATGGGTAACTTTCAAAGTTCTGGATACCAGTAACATGTGCTTGATTTTCCATGTTAGCAATCATTGTGCACATATTTACTTCTTCATCCTTGCCCTAATTCCCCTCTTTTCAATTTTCTAGCCTGCACACCTATCAAAGATCCCGAGGGTCCATTTTCTCCATGGGGAAGCTACTGGATGGGAGACCAGTCTTTAATTCTTTATTCAGCTACAGTCCAAGGATCTGTTTCTGTTACTTTCTAAAATGCTTTTGCACATTCATAAGACTGTATTAGTTAGAACCATCATGCTTGGAACATTCATTGGTTCTTATTCTTCAGGTGCCATGCCATGGAATGTTGGCAATCATTAGCACAATCTGTTTTTTTAATCTAAAGCTATTCTAAATAGAGAAGTTGTGCCCACTGCAAACAATTAACTTAAATTCTTAAGCCAAAATGTTCTTCCATGCCCCAGGCCACAGTTCCCATCTATTTTGCCTTGAAGGATAACCTGCAACAGATGGTTTTTGTTATTAATGTGACCCAAATACAGTGGTACCCCGACTTAAAAGCAGCTTGACTTAAGAGCAATTCGACTTAAGAGCAGAAAACTGTTGACATTTTAACTGCCGCCTTACAAATTTTAGATATGGTCTGCTCAACTTACAATTTTTTTTTACTTTTTCAATTTTTTAAACTTATTTTTTCAATTTTTAGATAGCTACCCCGACTTAAGAGTAGTTCGACTTAAGAGCATGCATTCAGAATGGATTAAATTTGTAAGTCGAGGTACCACTGTGTTGCAATTTTCTTGTCTTATAGAATTCATTGGTTGGAACACCTAAAACCCTAGAAGGGACATTCATAGGACAACGTAATATGTCCCTGAATATCCACATTCCTGTTCATTTAGTTCTTGACCTCTCCCTAGGTGCTCTTGGGAGATGGTCTGGTATCATGTGATATAAGACAGTGGCTAGAGTGTTGAACAATGGCTCAGGTGACATGGGTTGAAATTCCCACTCAGCCATGCAACTCATTGCATGGTGTTAAGCCAATTAAACTCATCTCTGAGCCTGGTGTACCTCACAAGGGTGTTGAAAGGATAAAGTAGGGAGAATAAGAGAATAAGAGCCATGTATGCTGCTGTAAACTCATTAGAAGTATCAGGATATAAATGTAATATCAAGTGCTTCTGCACTGGGGACAAAGACCATGGGGCAAGACTTCCAGAGCATACAATAGTAACTTTTTGGATACAAAGACTCTGGAGAGCTCAATCCTGGCATGAATCTACTCATGCATAATTTGAAGTCACACCTGTGGTAGGTGTGATGGTACCAAAGTGGAAGTGGTGTCCACAAAGCACTGCCACTAGTGCATTGCACAATCCATCGTCATGGAAGCCTCATGACTGACTGTGTGACTGAATTGTGCAACTTATGTTGTCTGGGCATAACACCCAGGAAATGTACACCAGTTTATCTTTTCAATAAGTGGCAGCAAACTAGACTCTGGCCTGAAAGCTGTTGCCTAAAAGAACAACATATCCATGGTCTGAGGGTTTCTGCATATGCTCTCATCTCATCCCTGCTGCTCACTTTCCCATGAGCTGGCCAAGCAGTTGCATAGGACTTTGATACTAAAGCAGTCAAAATATTTTAGCTCACATCCAGTAGGAATTTGTTAACTAGAGTAGGCCCATTAAATCACTCAGGACTCAGTGAAACAACTTTTCCATGGGTTCCAATGATTTCTATGGGCCTAGTCTGGTTGCAACTCACTAATCTGTTTCAGTAACTTACATGGTACATATCCTTGCCAACTGCTATTGGTCCAAAAGAAGCATTCCTCCACTAGTTCGCATGTTTGCATCATGATGTCTGCCATGATAGTTGATGCAATGAGCCAGTCATGCTGTACAGTCATTTCTGTGTAATGATATTATAATTATGGGGATGATTTAATAGTCAACAGCTTGTAATTCAAATGGCTAGCAGACACATTACGAGATGAGTTGGCATAACTGTTCCAGTGAGATTGTAAGCAAATTCTGTTTCCAGGGCTTGGGTCTTTGTGTTTGTAAGCCTTGTTTGTGAATTCCTGACCCCTCCAAAGATGGCAGCCACTGGCATAACTAGGGAGGGGCGGAAGAGTGCATTTACCCCCCCCAGGGTGCACAGCAATCTGGGGGCGCCTGGAGGGGGAGCAGGAGGAGGAAGCCATGTGCCATCCCACCAGCAGTCCTCCTTTCACCCCGCTAAAGCTTTGTGATCCTTAATCGGGGGAAAGGAGGAGAGGGAAACAGGTGATGTTCTTTTTACCAAGCAGCCCCTTCATCAATTGCTCCCCCTTCCTCCTTCCCCCCGCCCCCACTAAGGCTTGGCAATCCTTAGCCCTGGGAAAGGAGGCGGAAGGCTTGGGGGGAGGGGGAATCATCTGCTTTGCGCTAGCTGCGCACTCTGTAGTTTGCAAAGGAGAACCTTGTCTGGGAGACCCCCGAAGAGGGTGTAAGAAAGAGGGACCCTTCTCCCCCTCCCCCGCTGTTCGCCCAGGATTGGGCATCCCTTGCTTGGTGGGTAAGATGCACTGGGGGAGGAGGGGGACACAAAAACTAACTTTGTCCCCAGGTGCTCCAAACCCTAGCTACACCTCTGATGGCAGCCTCTAGCCATTGACTGTGTGTGGCGGAGAAAGACCTAAAGGAGTCTCTGAACAAAGAGTTGAGCCACATCACAGAAGAAATGCCACATACCTATGTGGGTTTCTAGAAACAATGCATACAGAAGGGTGCTTTTTCATAAAGATCACAGATGGGTTTTAAGCATCTCCAGAAATAAGTCAGAAGTAATACTTCATATCAAAAGATAAATGAAGGCTTGAAAATCTGGAAGAAGACACCTGGTTTCCATGGGATGCGATGGCCAACATTTTAGTAGAAAGAGAGCATCTCCCCTCCCCTCCCACATCTTCTTAAGTTAACACCAACTGAAGAGTAAAAGCACAGGGACAAATGACTCAGCAGTTCTTTGCCAGCTTCAGCGCTTCAGCGTGGGAAGTAGGACCTGTTGTTTACATGCCAAAAAGTCCCACTTCTCGTGTGATAGCAGAGGTGGTGGTGGTGGTGGCAGAAGTACCACATGCTTGTCACAATGTTTTTGCTTCCTGCTTCTGTGTAACAAATGAACCCTCCCCCAGGAACAGGACACATGGGGTGATCTATCGATCCCTCCTGCCCAGTGAGGGAGATGCCTTCCATTTGAGGGAATCATCCTACCTCATTGGAAGAGCCAGAGCCTTGTTTATATTGTGGGTAATGGTGTTGAGTTTTATTTTGCGCTCCCCAGCTTTGTGTGCCCACTGCATCACTTGCCTTGGGTTTAAGGGACACATCCTGTTTTAAGAGAGATACAAATGGACATGTTCATTTTAGAAGAAGCAGCTGTACAAACTATGCTATTCCCAATCTAATTGGCTATGGTATAGTTAGTATGTAAGATCTTTTGTTGTATGAGGAAGATAACGGCTTCAGTTCTTGACAACTTTGTCAGACTTTATTTTATTTAAAATATTTATGCCCCACCTTTCCCTCTTGAGGCACCTTACAACGTTGAAGGATAATACACAAAGTTGGAGACAGTGAGTACACAACAGTTGCCAAGAAACACTAAAGACAACATTCAAAGCTAAGAACAATGAGTGTGAAGAAGCACCTTACATCATTAAAAAGGCAACATTAAAGCTAAGAACAATAAGTGAAAAAAATAAAGAAAAAATGCCACTCTTGAGATATGGAAAACTAAAATGGGAAAACATAAGTAGAAAAATGGGAAAACAAATTCGGACCAAGCGGTAATTTATAACAATCCATCGAATAGGTAGCCAGTCACTCACGGAAAGCTTACCTGAAGAGAGAAGTATTTGCCTACTTAAGAAAGGACAGCAAAGATGGGGCAAATCTGGCCTCCTGTGGGAGGGAGTTCCAAAATCTGGGAGCAGGGAGAACATTCCTGTGTGCTCATCAGCCCCACCTGTGAAGGTGGGAGGGCCAAGAGAAAGGCCTCTCCTGATGACCTTAGCACCAGAGCCAGCTCATACTGAGAGATATGGTCTTTGAAGTAGTTTGGAACCACACCATTTATAGCTCTGTAAATTAAAGCCAGCACTTTGAATTGTGCCTAGAAACTGATTGGCAGCTAGTGGAGCTGCTGTAACATGGGTGTTTTGTGATCTCTGTAAGCATCCACAGTCAGCAATCTGGCTAGTGTGTTTTGCACCCACTCAAGTTTCCCGAGACTTTCCCCACACAGAGTGTGTTACAGTAATCCAGTTGGGAAACCACTAGGGCATGTGTGACGGTGGCCAGATCAGATTTCTCAACAAACAAATGCAGCTGGTGCACTAGTTTTGATTGTGCAAATGAACTCCAGGTCACTGCTGAGACCTGGGTCTCCAGGCTCAAGGATTGATCCAGGAACACACCCAAGCTGCACACCTCTTAATCCCATCCAGTACAGGCTGCATCCTTAAATTTTTATCTCCCTTTCAGTTTATAAGAAACACCAAGAAGCACCACTGTCTTGTCTGAATTGTTTTAGTATGTTCACCCTCATCCAATTTCGCTGGTGGCAACTGCTCTGGGGAAGACCTTGGAGCCAGATGGACCAAGAGTCTGTCTAACTGTGTGCAAGAAGCTTCCTATATTTTGCTAGTTACCAATCTGGCAATCATGACCAAGAAGGAAATTAAGAGCATGGTGTGACAACACCCTGGATTCAGGAGAAATACATATGTAAATTATCAGCCAATCCCAGCAGGAGGGCGGGGGATTGTATGGTATAAAATGGGTGGAGCCTGGTCTGAGAGTTGGGAGTTGAGAGAGCTGAGAGAGCACAGCTCTGTTAGAGTTCAGTCAGGCAGGTTAGGTATGAGGGCTTTACTATTTACTGTTTATTAAAGACAGGGAGGCTTGAAGATTTGATTTAATCTATTTTATGTTTAAGACAACGCATACCAACTTCAATCATTGTTGTATTTATTTATTTTCTCAATAAACATCACTATTATTTTTATATTATACATCTGAGTCTGTCCCAGTTCATAAGGCATTAATTTAAAAGGTGGCAGCATTACCAAGAGGATCCTGTGAAGATTAATAACTTGGTTCCTTACACTTCACATTAGACATGGGCACGACCAGAAAAAATGACGTTTCGAGTTTTCGTTTGTCGGGACGGGTCCGTTTCGGGTCGTTTCCGTTTGTCGCAAAATTTTTCAAAAATTTGTCATTTCCATTTGTCGTTTGTAATTTCCACCGCGATTTAGCGCGATTTGACTTCCCAGAGCATAGGGGCATCCCGCAATCAGGGCCGGCGCTAGGTATTTTTGCTCCCTAGGCGGCGGGTGGGGCAGGGGGCGGGCGAGCGGGGGACGGCGGCCGCGGGGGGGTGAGTGGGCAGGCGGCGGCATGGGCTGCAGGCGGGTGGCGGCGTGGGCGGACGGGCGAGTGGGCAGTTAGGATATCACTTAGGATAGAGGTTCTGTTCTTGGCTTGCACCCCAAATGTGTGTGTGTGCAAGCAAATTGAAGTTGGGAAAATAGAAAATAAATGGTAGTATATAATATATTTTTAAATAAATCCACACCTCCCACTCCCAGTCGAACCTCCCCCTTTATCCAATATCAGAAAAAAATCCTCACAAACTGCCAGAGAAGAAATAAAGAATAAACTGCTATTCCCTTCAGCAGACAAAGCTGCAGGGAATCAAAGAAATTATTTTCTAAATTCAATTCCCTCCCTGCCTGCCTAACTTAAATCCTAAAGCCTCCAGCCTCCCTCCTCAATCTTGATTGGATCACACCAGCACCAGCAGCCAGCCCTCCTCCCTCAACCACATCCATACACCCTACTGCGATTTCTGGAAGGTGCCTCGGCTTTTTATGCCCTCTGAGACATCCAGAAGTGTCAGTCAAAAACCTGGCGATGCCATTGGTGGAATGGTTCAAACAATTTGCATGGTCCCATCCCATGCCCAGCCCAAATGGGCAGGTCTAAAAAAATAAAAAATAAAATAAAAAAAAATAAAATCAATTCAATGTTTTATTGCTATAAAAAACCCACTGCTGCTACTATTAAAATTCAGGCATTTAAAATAAATAAATTTCACATGTTTCTGTGGTGATTTGGTGTGTTTTTTGACCATGATTTCAAAAGAAAAATTGTGGTCGCCATTTTGGATCCCTCCCCATTGCATGGCATGGGGAGACCACGAGGATGACCCCCCCCAGCCTGGTGCAAGCAGCCCAGGACAGGAGAAGAGGGGGGGAAAGGCCGGGGACCCCCTAGAAACCACCCCTCTGGTAGGTGGCAAAGCCTCAGGCAGGCATATTTTTGCCTGCTTTTTTGGCCGGGAGTCAGGTTTTTAAAAAAAAACTTTAAAAAACTTTTTCTGTGCTTCGCATTGCGCGATTGCCGCGATGCCACAAACGGAAACAAAAAACCCGACCAAATTTTTCTTTTTTCGGTTCGAGTTTGAGTTCTGATGGCTTAATTATCGTTACCATTTCCATTACGTAACGGAAACGATAACCGAAAACGGAAACGACAATTTCGCCAAGTCATGCCCATGTCTACTTCACATTTTCATCAGAATCACACGTTTCAAAGGGAGGTGTCACACAGGGCCAGGGCTGGCACGTCCATTAAGGCGAACTAGGCAGTTGCCTAGGGCGCTGAAATGGACAGAGGGTGCTGGCCAGCCTGCTGACCCCCCCCAACGCTGCCACTGCCGCTGGCCACCGCCATCCATCCCCCCGCCGCCCGTCGCTCTCGTCCCCCGCGCCCATCGCCGCCCACCCCCGTGCCCGTCGCCGTCCACCCCCCACGCCTGTCGCCGTCCCCTGCCATCTGCCGCCCCCTGCCGCCGCCCCCCCCCCCGTGGCGGTGTGTGAAGAATTGTTTCCTTCAAATGTGTCAGGGTTCCCCAGGGGCCATATGGCCTTCCACTGATCATGGCTAATCTATAGTATTATTTAATTACAAGTTTTATATCCTCCAATCCAGAACAGGAGGAGTCTGGTAGTACAGTATAACAAGATAACTCTTCCAAGCTCCCTTCTGCAGCTGAAAGGATGTATAAAGAGGCAAGACAGTCTTTCTCTTCAGGCTTTCAGTATAAGATGACACCTGGGTTGTATATTGTCCTTCAATGCAGCAAGCGGCTTTGGGTTCTTTTCCAACAAGTCCAGGGAAGGCAAACAAATCATTTGCTCTGCACAGGCTGCCGCACTCCTAGCAGGCAGTGCCAGGTTCACCATTATAGTAGTTCCACCACCCTCCACCCACAATTTTTGGAATGAGGCAGCTTTTCTCAAGCACTTGTACAAGATGGAGGACCTCCCTTATGAGGACAGGCTATAGCATTTGGGGCTCTTTAGTCTGGAAAAAGGCGCCTGAGGGGGGTATGACTGAGACGTACAAAATCATGCAGGGCATGAGTAAAGTGGATAGAGGGACACTCTTCTCCATCTCACAAAATACCAGAACTAGGGGACATACACTCAAATTGAGGGTTGGGAGTGTGAGAACAGACAAAAGAAAATATTTTTTACCCAGCGTGTTGTTAATCTGTGGAACTCCCTGCCACAGGATGTGGTGATGGCATCTGGCCTGGATGCCTTCAAAAGGGGATTGGACAGATTCCTGGAGGAAAAGTCCATCAGAGGTTACAAACCATGATGGAGATGTGTAATCTCCAGTCTTAAAACCGGGGTACTTCAAGGGCCAGATGCAGGGGAGTGGTATCAGGAGACAGATATCCAGTCTTGTGTGCTTCCAGACACATTTAGTGGGGCCGCTGTGAGATACAGGAAGCTGGACTAGATGGGCCTTTGGCTTGATCCAGCAGGGCTCTTCTTATGTTCTTATGATCTTATATTCACTCATGATCCCAAAGAGCTCAGTGACACTGAAAGGCTTGGCCTACCTGTGTGTTTCCATCCTCTCTGCTCATTTACCCCTTCCAAAGGTTCAGCTTGAAAAGGGCCTAGGAAAACCTGAGAACTCAAAGCCTCTGCCTGGATGGGTACATCTTCCAGCTTTACATTTTCCCCACCTTCGCTTTTTTAAAAATAATAATAATAATAAATCTCATGTTCTTTCCTTCAGAGTTGTGCTAACTGTGAAGTCTGAAAAATTCTTGCCATGAAAAGAAATACAAACCAAGTGAAATTCTCATCCAGTCTTTTGAGTTTAGTAAGTGAGTGTGCAGTTATTTGTTTCTTCTTTTTCCTTGGCTGCTTTTCAAATTAGTTTAGGACTGGGATCTTAATTCTCGACTAAGCTTTGTCAAATCACCAGGTCTCAATACACTATGGACAATTTGGTGCTATTCTCAGAGCTATGCCGATTCTTGCTGACATGACTGATGATAGCTCCTGGAGACCTTGCTGTGGAAAGCAGAAAGACGCTGCCATCCAAATGAACAGAAAACACAGCATAATAAAAAGGAGAGGAAGGGAAAAAATTGCATATGGAGGACATTAGCTTGTAAAACAGACTTTCACACTTAATGAAAGGCATGTCAGTTGTCCTTGAGCACAGCTGGCAGAATGCAACTGTAGGCACTGAGCTTCTAACAAGCTTTCTGCTGGTACGCCATGGATAATTTTTCTGCTTCTGTTACATATTATACATGTTCAGCTCAGAAAGAGGAAGACAACTGTGGCCCTTCATATATGGTAGGGCTGCTACACCCAGCAGTCCAAGCCAGTGCTGAAAGAAAGCCTGGGGACTTTCCATCCTACAACGTCTGACGACTCTTTGTGACCCCATGTCCATGGAGTTTTCTTGTCAGGAATACTGGAGTGGTTTGCCAGTAGCTCATCCCTTCTCTCCTGAGTAAATTTTGGTGAGCTCATGGTGAACAGAACACAGTTGGTAGAAGGCAGTTTCAACAACGCATTGATGCCAACATAAAGAACCCTAATACACTGCCTGAAACATTTTTCTACGAATGCACTCTCATTCCCAGAAATGGAAGAAGAAGCAGTAACATAATTTTTGATGGCTTCTACATTACATAAATTGCCCTCAGCACCAAGGTAACGATAATGTCACGCAAAACAGCTTCTGCAGAAAGAAGGGGGTGTTTTTCCTCTCTTTTTTCTCATTAATTAGGACTTTAAACATTTCACCATGTTCCTGTTGCCAATATGGAGGTGTACATTGCACCTCCATATTGGCAGCAGATTTTCATTGCTTGACTGGGACGGACACACCTGGCTAATCAGATTTTTTTGTTTTTTTTTAATAAATAAAAAATGGTAATGCCACTATTGCTGAGTCACTTAAAACATTTCCTTTCGTACAGCAGGTGTTCTCTGCTTTATGTCTTATTATTTTGCTTCTCAGCTTGTAATTACAAAATTGCAATTGCAATCCAATCTAAATAATAAGACCAACCCCCCCCCCAAAAAAAAGATGACCAAAAAGCTGATGGGAAAACAAGCATTGACAGTCTGATCCTGTGGTGCTCATTAGTAATCATTCACAACATGGATCAGTTACATAACATTTACAGCATCTGGGAGTGCCACCAGCCCTGCCACTAGTGGTGGCTGCCAGATCCCCTAGTGATAACTCCATTGGCTCCAGGTTATGGGTATGATCACTACCAAGCTTTATTAACTTGGGCTCAAGGAATGCAACAGGAACTGAAATGTTAACTCCCTCAATAAGGTTTCTTTCTGGGGGATTGGGTTTCATGTACTGATCCCCCAGGTATTGTCTCTTGGAGATATACCACACCTCACACTGTTCTGACAGTTCTGGCACTGAGCAATGGGATGAAAGAATTAGTCCTGGACCTGGTTGCAGCCCTCTCTAAAGGATGGCCATTACAACCTGCCAAGGGGTACCTGGGTAGGCTTCCATACTCCTCCTAGAAAAGTGGTTCTCAACCTGTGGGTCCCCAGATGTTCCTGGACTGCAACTCCCAGAAATCCTGGCCAGCTCAGCTAGTGATGAAGACTTCTGGGAGTTGCAGTCCAGGAACATCCAGGTTGAGAACCACTGTCCTAGAGTCTCCTCTGCCTCTTCGCGGGTGCCACCACACCACAACGTTATAGGCATGGGTGCTGCTAATTCAGTTGGCCTATGAGTGCAACAAGATTTAGTCAGCTGCGTGTGGCGGGGGGGGATGCTGTCTGCTACTTCCTGCCTCTGCAAAGGTGCAAAACAGAGAATCCCAACGCTCCACCATGTCCCCTCATTTCTCCCCATTCTCTGAGGTTTCCTCACCCTTCTTCAGTTCTCCAGAAGAACCCAATTTCTTCAACACCATCCTTTTATTCTTGCCACTGCTTCCTCTTGCATCCCCTGCGGCTGTCTTATTGTCTTTAAAAACAAGGCTAAGAATGCTGTAACCTTTTGGGTGGCAGGGCACAAATCGCCTCATGAAATTCTACCCTTTTGTACATTTTTTCACTCTCCTACTCAGGTGCAACCTACAGCACTAAATAATATTTATTTATTTATTAACCCACCTTTCTCCTTGGAAAGGTATTTGGGCCATCGTTTCCAGTTGTCCCTTTAACAAATGGTTAACATTTTTCTGTATCATCATCTTTCTCCTTGGTTTTCATAAAAATACTTATTGAAACTGAAAAATGACCCCCAAAGGATCAAAAGGATAATTCAAAATGACCTTCCCCAAACATTTTAAAAGTAACAAACAAACATTGCTTGTTATACCAACAGGTAAACAATGTCACAGATCATTGTGTTATCCCATACAAGTTTGTATTCTGCCCTCATTGCCTGAAAATGAAATATGTCACCAGCAATGTCACCATTCGTAATGCATTGTTTCCAGGCACTGGTTTGAAAAAATGGCAGATGAGTGACAAATACAAAGCTATTCATTATCCTCTACAAATACATTATTGATACATGATATGAATAATATGCCAATCATTTACATCTACTCCACTGTCTGGGGAAGTGGACTTTGATCCATGAAAGCACGGACAGATATATAACGTTAAACTGCTATAATATTGGAGCAGAGTTGGACTGCATTATAAAGGTCCCCCCCCCCAAATTTGATACTGCATCTTGGAAAATATTTATCAAATTAAAATAACAGAAAAATGTTTCTCCCTTTGACCTTTAAGACTGACAGCAGAATGTAAGACCTGAACAATTTCTGTCAAAATACCTCTAAAATGCCGTAAAATGCTCTTTAAGGGTAATTTTTATATATAAAAAGGTGTTAACGTATCGCACCTAAGTAACATAGGTGTTATAATGTATAAAATGTAAATTCATAACTACTCCTTACATGGAGTAACCCTACCCTCCTTACCCTAAAGTAACTGGCTTTTTGCACACAGTGGCTGAAATCCTGTTGCACAACTCCAAGTGCAAAGTTGCACAAGTGCCAAGAAAAAAGCTGGCAAGACAGAGGTGATGTTCCCAAAGGACTTCTGATGGCCTTCAGCACAATAGCAGGGCCATGAATCATGCAATGCAGACTGCCTAGGCATCAACTTCCGACATAGTTTTGCAGGCGTAATGTTATGTTACACTACTTTCCACAGGATTTTAGCCACTGGTTCCAATCAGAACCTGAGCTGTGTATGCCAACCCCAGGGAAAGCAAAATAGATTCAAAGTCACGGGTTGCATGTTCGAAGTTTTAATCAGTGACATGCCAGTACAATCAAATTGTTGTTCAGGCATTTTGTTGTTGTTGTTGCTGTTGTTGTTCTTGCTGCTGCTGCTGTTAGGAGTAGTTTGTAATGAAGTACAAATACATGTTTAAACTTTCCCTTGTGTGTCTCCTTGCTTCTTTTCCATCTGGGTGCTCCAGTTACTGCCATAATGATACAGGAATATATTAACATTAACACCCTAGTTACAGCACTTTTCTGGTTACTGATTCATTTCCAGGCACGGACCTAAGCTCCAATTATGACATTTAAAGCCCTATACAGGTTGGTTCCTGGCTTTCCAAAAGACGGCATGCTCTCACAAAATGATGCTTGAGCTCTAAGATCTGCAGGAGATGTGTTTCTCTTCATCCTGTCACCTTCAGAGGTATGCCTGGTGGAGGTTGGGGTATTTTGATGACAATTCCCATATAATGGAACTCCCTCCCCCACTTGCCCCATTGACCTCCACTATCATGTCCTCCCAATAACACAAAACCCCTTTCACTTTGCTTCTTACACAGCTTTAATAACCTCACTTTGTTTTTAATATTAAAACTGATTTGATAGTATTTTCTTACATATAATGTCTTGTTTTTAACTGTACTTTTAAAATAATGCATACAGTCAACTGTCTCAACTTGTCAGGCTCAGAAGAAAATAAGCTGTCAACCTGATTCTGATTTATGGCAACCCTTTCCAGGGTTTTGTAGTTATACAATGGACCCTTGTATAACAAACATTGTATAACATAAAATCTGTACAACATAAAAAATTATGGAGATAAGGGAAATTTACTTAACAGAATCACATATGGGGCGAATCTGTACAACATAAAAATGGTCACGATTAGAGATTACTCTGTTTTCAATGCATTCCTATGGAAAATTTGTATAAAGGAAAATTTGCTTAACAAAATTTCATTGGGAATGAATTAATTCCTTTATACAAAGTACCACTGTACAATTTTTAGAAGTAGTTTATTATTCCCTTCTTCTGGAGATACCCTGGAACTGTGCTTTTCCCATAATAGGCACACTGGGGAATTGAACTCTCTACTACTGGCTTCACAATGGAATACCCAACTTACTGAGCTATTCCATCAGATACAAACAGACAGACAGAGAGACAGACAGAGAGACAGACAGACAGATTTATCACGATGCTTTTTTCTATATCCTCACATTCCCAGTTTAGGACATATCTATAGGCTTGTACACAGAGACAAAAATGTATGGTAACAGTCATCAAGAGTAGTGGTTCACATCACAACATTGAAAGGTTGTTGGACTACAACCCCCAGAAGTCCTTCCTAGCACAGCTGGGAGGCAAGGGCTTCTGGGAGTTTTAGTTCAAGAACAACTGGGGTCCACGGCTGAGAACCATTGACATAGAGGATCACATGGGGGCTGGAAGGACTGAGGAGGCAACCATTTGAGGAGAGGAATGTTGCTTTGGACTTAGCCAGCTGATTGAGTTTCTGACTCACTTCTTTCTCTAATGGAGATGGGCTGGCTGCTGGTGGAAGCAGTTCTGGGGGCAATAGGGTAAAATGGCCAAGCCAGTGATGGGAGCCTAGCTGTTTCACTGGGCCTTTGACTCCATAGGGATGTATTATTAGGGCATTTGTCCAAGTGCTCATGTGGTGTCTATTTTCAGTTATGCACAGGCACATTTTGCAAGGTAATGGTAAGACTGGAGGTCATGGGGATGTTCTGATTAGGTCATGGTGTCATCTCCCACCCTCACTGAACTTCCCCTTTCACTCATCGCAAGACCTGCCCTGCATGGGGAGAGGGGAGGGTGAATTGGTCCAACAACAGTACTGCATATTGGATTAAGCTATCCTTCTTATTTTGCAAAGTGGTTGCAGATGGTGTGGTCTTCAAAAGGCCATTCAGAACCATCAGCTGAACAAAAGATGGACTTGTGCTGGAGAAGAATGCTGCTGGAACTAGTTTATCGGAATGAATCGACACCACTGCTTGAATTTCTGGACTGCCCTTCAGGACATGCCTTATAAATGCTGTCAAAGATGAGTACCCCAAACTCTGCATTTACCTCTACCAAATTGGTTAAGACTAGATTCTACAAATGCAAATAAAAGTAGACCTGGTTAATTGCAGAAATGGAATGAATAAGTTGGATAGTGTGGTCATAAGTGCCATCACAATGCAGTTGTGGGGCTGATAACTCCTTGAAAATAAGCCAACATCTATTTAAAAGAGTGGTAGTTACTATAATTCATTTCACAATATTTTAGCCTTCAGAACTGCAACTGGTTATTAGCACCATTTGAATGTATGCCTTATGCAAAATCTCCAGATCTGATATATACTGTACAACTCTCCCTATGGGACACTATGCAGTTTTTCTATTTGCATAATATACTGACTAGCGCTTTTATAACCCCTTGGGTTAGGATGCTTGGGCCAGGAATTTCAAATCCCAGTGTTCCTCCTGGGAGATGGACCAGCCAACATCACCCACTGCATATGTGACTGCTGGTGTTATGGGCATTGTAAAGGCGTGGGGTTTAGTGATTTCAGCAAGTGATTTCAGCTCTGTGACATAGTAGGCTGAAGACAGCTTCTATTGTAACAACTCTTTATTCAGGGAGAGAACAAGACTGGGGACTGGGGAGAGGGAGCTACATTTATAGGAACAAGGACAAGATACATTTTGGAGGGAACAATTACAAGCAATCACAAAGCTGTTTTTTGGCGGAAACCAATAGGATTGAGGATCCAAATGCAGCAACTAGAAATAACCAATAGGCCTGTTCCCTTTGGAACAGGAAGGCAGTTTCTTCAACATAAGCAATTACAGATAATAGGAATACAGATCAATACACAACAACCCTCCCCCTGGTGGGCACAGCATACTTAATCCTTAAGATATTGTGGGGCCCTGCGACTTCTAATTGATATCCTGACTACTGGTGTTGCAGGGGCTTGAGCAGGCAGTGTCTGTGGTGGAGAGCCTACTGTAATAGCTTCGTCTGACATGGAGGGTGTATTAGACAACTCAGTGTCCCTGATCTATTCCTCGGCACCATGAGGACTTGCAGGAGCAGATTCATTTGAGGAAGCCACTGGTACCTGCATTCCTGGGGCATCTCTGCTCTGGTCTTGCAGCTGTGACTCATTAATGGGGGTAGTGTCACTCTCAGACTGCAATTCCCCCACTCCTGTACCAACTCTACTGAGCGCTCTGCGCCTCAGTTGGTCCACGTGCCTACGCCAGACCCTGCCATCTTCAATTGTCACGTAATAAGAGACTGGCCCAGACACTCTGGTGATCACCCCTGGCACCCACAGGGGACCTCTGGCATAATTTCTCACCCAGACCAAATCTTCAGGAGCAAAATACCTTGTAGAGTTGCTCTCTGCCTGTGGAGGTGCTCTAGCATTGTGGTTTGGCATTTTGTCTGGGTGGACATAATCCAGCACCGTTACCAGCCTTCTACCTAGGAGCAGCTCTGCTGGCAACTTGCCCGTAGTAGTACACGGCGTTGCATGCTGCAAAAACAACATTCGGGCAATGCGCGTTGACCAGTCACCCTCCATCAAGCGTGCAATAGATCCTTTGGCTGTCTGCACCATGCACTCAGCCTGCCCATTGGATGAGGGATGAAAGGGAGCTGATGTGACCCCTCTTATGAAATTATCAGCCAAGAATGCCCTGAATTCTTGGGATAAAAAGGCTGCTCCATCGTCTGACACAATGGTCTCAGGCAACCCGTGGGTTGCAAACAGCTGTCTCAACACTTTGATGACTGCAGCTGACGACATGCTGGGAACCATAGCTACCTCTAACCATTTAGAATACGCATCAACGATAACAAAAAAAAACTTTCCTTGGAATGACCCAGCAAAATCTAAGTGCAGCCGGCTCCAGGGAGTCCGGGTCTGCTTCCACCAGTGGACTGGTGCTCTGGCCACTTCTGGGTGCACTTCCTGACATGCCTTGCACATCCGTACCCATTGTTCAACATCTTGGTCCATCCCAGGCCACCACACATAGCACCGGGCTAGCGACTTCATCCTGACCATTCCCGGATGCCCCATGTGAAGCATATCCAGAACCCTGTTTCTCAGTGGCGCTGGGATGATCACCCTGTCTCCCCACAGGAGACAGCCCTTATGCAGGGATAGCTCATGTTGCCTTGTTGCGTATGGTCTAAATTTTTCTTCATGCGGGCCACCTGGCCATCCCCTCCCCACCCAAGTGAGCACACGGGAGAGAGCGGTATCTTTCCTCGTTCTCTCAGCTATTTCAGTGGCTGTTACAGGGGCCCCTGGAAGTGTTTCCAGCATCATCACTCATTCCGCTGGGGCAGGATCTGCATCGCTCACACCAGGAAGGGGCAAGCGACTGAGTGCATCAGCGTGGTACAACCTTTTTCCTGGAACATGGGTCAGAGTGTACTGGAACCCATTCAGGAATATAGACCATCGCAACATTCTGGGGGAGAGAATCTGTGGCATCTGTTTGTTCAGGATGAACAATCCTAACAATGTCTTGTGGTTGGTTTCAAGGAAGAAGTGGCAACCGTATAAATAATCATGGAACTTTTTAATCCCTGCCACTATTGCCAGTGCTTCTTTGTCAATTTGTGCATAGTTGCGCTCCGTTGGCGACAACGTACGAGAATAGAATGAGATGGGCTTTTCCGACCCATCCGCTTCCCTATGGCTCAGCACAGCTCCCAGCCCATACTGAGAGGCATCACATGCCAGGACAAGAGGTTTCGACTCGTCATAATGAACAAGGACGCTCCCGTTAGTCAGCATGCCCCGTAAGGTGTCAAAAGCCTTCTGCTGTGCCTGACCCCAATGCCACACACACTTTTTTTTCAATAGTCTATGCAACGGTTCTGCTATTGAAGCTTTCTGAGGTAGGAATGAATGATAAAAGTTAATAAGTCCCAGGAATGACTGTAACTCTGTCTTGTTCTGTGGGCGTGGAGCCTCAGTAATGGCTTTAATTTTAGAGTCAGTGGGGTGGATGCCTGTTGCATCAATTTTAAACCCCAAGAAATCCACAGATAGTACCCCAAAACTGCATTTTTCTTTTTTAAAGCTGCAGCCCCACCTCTTTAAATTTAATTAACACAGCACAGATACGCCCAACTAGTTCCTGGGGGTCTTTCCCAGCAATCAGAACATCATAAAAATGGCAAGACCCCTGGCAGACCCCTTAACAGGCGCTCCATTAGACCTTGAAAAATCCCTGGGGCCACACAAACTCCAAACTGTAACCTGTTTAATCTGAAAGCCCTTTCGGTGTTACGATAGTCTGTGCTTCCGCAGATTGCGGAGTCACTGGCAGCTGCTGATAAGCTTGTGCCAGGTCAAGTTTGGTGAAAAATTTTCCCCCAGCTAGTTTTGCCAACAGCTGTGAGACGACTGGAATGGGGTATGAATTTCCCCTGAGTGCCTTGTTGATAGTACATTTGTAGTCTGCACAAATTCTCACTTCCCCATTTGCCTTAAGAGGTGTGACGATAGGAGTCTCCCACTTAGAAGAGTCCACAGGTGAAAGAACTCCCTGTTTGACCAATTTGTCCAGTTCCGCCTCAATCTTGGGTTGCAGCGCAAATGGCACTCGCCTTGGCTTCATTCGGATTGGGGCCACCCTGGGGTCCAGCTCAAAGTCAATTGGAGGCCCTTTATAACAACCCAGTTTTCCACTGAAGAGTTCGGCAAATTCCTGGCCTGACGCCTAGCCCAACTCTGGGGAAGTTTGGACTGAGTTGAGCCCTGATATACACAGTCCCAAGGCGGGAAACCAGTCAGTACCCAGGAGACTGGGGCGACTCCCCTTTGCAATCACCAATTTAAGCACGGCGTGTTTCTTCCAGAATTGTACCCTCACTGCACACATTCCTAGAATGTGGATGCGGCCAGCCGTGTATGATTGCAAGGTTGCTGGGAATGGTTCCAGAGAGGGGAACTTACCCCCAGGGAAGAGCCCCCTTGCAGTCTGGTCTGAGACAATGGTGAATCCCGATCCAGAATCCACCTCCATGTCGCACGGTTGACCTTCAATCTTCACTCTGATGGATGTTTTGCCTTGCACCAGAAACTGCACGGTCTCTCCGTTGATCTCTGTGAGATAATTGCAGTTGTCCAGGAGATGAGTCGTGGTGGATTATCTGCGGCGCGTTGATCTAGGTGATCCCGTTGTTCCAGCTGCCACCGACCTACAGACCCTGGTGATGTGTCCTGGCTTTCCGCATGCCCTGCACGTAGCATCACAAAAATGGCAGCTTTTCCGCTCATGGTTTCCGCCACAGCCTGGGCAAGCACCTCGGCGATCTTTGGGCCGTGCATCAGCCTGATGCACCAACTCGACACCACGGACTGGGCTCTGGCTTGGACTAGCCTCTGGTTCAACCAGGGCATGGGCAGCCTCTACCCACAGCTTCGTGGCCTTGCAACTGGCATTGAGCTCTTCCTGCTCATAATTCTCTGTGGCGGTGGCCTCTTTCAAGGAGGAGGCAAGGGTGACATCTTCCTTTGCCACAATGCGCCTTCGGGCTTTTTTGCTGCTGAGCCCCCCAACAAATTGATCCAAGAGAGTGTCTTCAAGATTTGGAAAGCCACAGTGCTGAGCAAGCTCCCGGAGTCCTGCCAGGAATGCAGCCACAGATTCTCCGGCTTGCTGCTCCCTTTTCTGAAACTCCATCCGCCAAGCCATCTTGGTTTTGGCAGGTGCCAAGTGGCTTGTCAGCCAAGCGAAAATGTCTTTGACTGATGTCTCACTCAGCTTTGCTGGGGCGAGCAGTGCCTTGGCCAACAAGAAGGTCTCACGCCCACAGCAACTCAGGAACGTGGCCCTTCTTTTGCTGTCATCCGTGATTTCTCGAGCCACCACGAAGAACTCGAAGCGTGCAACATAGTCCTCCCAAGTGTGGAGCTCCGATGGCTGGAAGGGCTCAATACCCATGGACTTTCCATTCTCCCGGCGGGCAGGGTCGTCTTCTACGCCGGCTGCTGAGTCTTGTTCTTCCCTGCGATCTGGACTCTGAGTCAGCGTGATGATCCTCTGCTTCTCAGCATTCCGGATCCCATCTTCGTCACCAGTGTAAAGGCGTGGGGTTTAGTGATTTCAGCAAGTGATTTCAGCTCTGTGACATAGTAGGCTGGAGACAGCTTCTATTGTAACAACTCTTTATTCAGGGAGAGAACAAAACTGGGAACTGGGGAGAGGGAGCTACATTTATAGGAATGAGGACAGGCTAGGAAAAGATACATTTTGGAGGGAACAATTACAAGCAATCACAAAGCTGCCTTTTGGCGGAAACCAATAGGATTGAGGATCCAAATGCAGCAACTAGAAATAACCAATAGGCCTGTTCCCTTTGGAACAGGAAGGCAGTTACTTCAACATAAGCAATTACAGATAATAGGAATACAGATCAATACACAACAGGCATGGCCACCTGTGTTCCACTGGACACCAGTATAAGACTAGAAGGATGGACTGATAAACCAGTTCTGGGTGCATTTATACCTAGAAAACCCAGGGAGGATCACCAGAAGTCAGAATCAACTGGATGGCATATTATTATTATTATTTACTGACTAGACTTGGCAAAGTTATTTGTGCAGATACAAAATAAGCTTTACTTTATTCTGAGAAGGAAAGCTGATCACTGAATACAGCATCACTCAGCAACGGCTGCCACCACATGCATACAATACAGTCTTATCACCCTTCAGAGTTCTATTTTCAAACAATCCAATCGTAGTTTTCATTTTAAAATAAAACTGTGCCATTCTAACATCAACAACAGTTGCATCTAAATTTGTATCTGAAATTTTCATTGCATAAGTGAGGTGGAAATCTTCCCTCAAATGTTCTTGATTTAATCTGGGTACTAAGTAAATATAACAGTTTTTATTTATCTTCTGACAACTATTTATACACCGTATAATTTCTTACACTTCCACAATTAATACAGCGAGGAAGAAGCAATATATTTTGGTTAGTTTGAGAATAGTATCATACAAAAAACAGAATTAATTGTTGTACAAATTAGCTGTTAGAAAATTCCATTCGAAAATCAGATTAAGCTTTTTGAACAGATATCCAAGAACAGTTGCAGCAGGAAAGGACTCACTGGCAAAACAACTACCTAATATTTTATATATATTCTGTCATAGGGGCTTGGTTGCACACTAAAGCCACATGTTAGAGCAGTGGTTCTGAACCTGTGGGTCCCCAGATGTTCTTGGACAGCCTCCACCATTCGCTGTGCTGTAAGAGGTTTCTGGGAGTTGTAGTCCAGGAATATCTGGAGACCCACAGGTTGAGAACCACATTGTTAGAGTAAAGGGGGAATGTAGGAAAATAAAGCTCAAGGAAGGAAGAAGTCATCCTGTTGAGCATCTTGTCATAGCAAAGTGCACGTGGTGATAATGAGGCTTTCAAGTTTTGGGACCAGGTCAGTATTAAAGGAAGGAAAGGCATGAGGAAAATAATCAAGCAGAGACTGGAAAATTTTTTCATGACATCCCTATTTCACAGTGGTCAGAATCTTATTAATTGTACCCACCAGTGTAATTCCATTAGTATAAATCTCAGCTGTAAATTGCCAAAGGTTACAAATTCAATCTGGACATAGAGTATGTTGCTGCACATCAGTGATGTGACTTTGCATGGAACAGTGAGATTTATGCTAATTTAATTATGCCTGCATGGTTTTTCAGTTGGATTCCATCCACTGGCTGTTGAAACAAGAATATAAGAACAGCAAAGTATGCACTTTGAATTAAAAATTAAATATGACCCTTCCATTACAATAGTGACTAAATTCACTTTTCCTTCAAGTTGTCTTAAGTGAGGCCCTGTAGGAGTGGAGGAAGAAGAGAGCCATTTTCAAGTCATGGGTATCACCTGCTTATCTTAAATTATGGGTGTTTCTTCCATTTTAATTCCTTCTATTTTTAATTTGAGCCAGCTTTTGGCACATGATCTGTACTGAGGAAAACAAAATACACCCTTATCTGACATCATTGCCAATTGGAAACCATTCAGTTTCCCCATATTTTGCTATACCAGTAGCCTCTTTTCCACACCGTAGGTTAAACATTAGGATAATTAAGCACTCTAGTGCACCATTTCCCCCTTCCAACACCAGAACAATCAGTTCATCATCTACTCTGTCAAAGTCTTTGCTATAATGTATATAGCACAGATTGATTTTCTTGTGAAATTTCTTGTGTAATAGCCTACAGGGACTAACCAATAGCCAATGTATATTTGTAATATTCTTTCTAGTGCTTTTTCCTATTCTGCCTCCACCTGGCTGCAGAAGCATAGCTAGAGTTTGGAGCTCCCGGGGATAAAATCAGTTTTTACGCCCTCCCCCACAACCATGTCTCACCTACCCAGCATGGCCCCTGCACTCTTACTCACTATCCAGGGGTCAAGGGCACATGCTGGGCTCCCCAGTGGGACAGGTGCTGCCTTCAGTCCACCCACGGTCTTTCTTCTCAATCCTATATCCTGCCCATGGCAAATTGGCTGGAGATGGCATTTTGAGTGAGTTTCCTGCTTCTTTGCTCCCGCCACACACACCCCTTCCACTTTATACAATTCTCGTGCACTTTCTGCATAGCTTTTGTCACTTCTGCTCCCAACAGTGGAGGAGAGAAACGTGGGGATCTTGTGGGATGAGGCAGGTGGAGGTTTTGTTACACTGACAATCTGGGAAGGCAGGGATTGCCAGTGCAGATGTTTTTTGAGTTTCCATCTTCGCTTTATTTTATCTTCATGAAATAACAGATAATTTATAATTTTACAGAATAGTGAAACATTTCAAAAGTATTTTTCCTTTCATTTAATTTAGGGCCTTTTTACACGACCCCTAAGATCCGCTGGCCACTTAAATTCGGACCAGAGATCTTAGGGGCTTGTCGCTCTTCCTGCTTTCCCACCCCTCCGCACTTCCTGCCTGCTGGCTGCTTGAGGGGAGGGAGAGAAAAGGAAGAAAAGACCGTGCCTCACCTCCGTTCTGGCTCTCGCTCTTGCCGGCAAGATTCCTGTTTCTGTAAAAGTAGCTCTTAAAGGGGCGGGAGCCAAAAAACACCAAACAGAAGGGAGGAGAGCACCGCAATCACTATCTTTACACTGCATCAAGGAATTTTCAGGACGGAAGAGCAGGTACTGGAAAGGTGGGCTGGGATGCGCTAAAGTGGGCGTGGTCGCACCTAATTTCCTGTAAACTCCGGAGCTGGTGGGTAAACATTTTTAAGCTCCGGAGCTGGGAGCCATTTGCCCCGGAGTTTAGGGGTCGTGTATAAACGCCCTTAGTTCTATGATCTTGAAGTCACAAAGGTAGTTTAAGGTGTTTTAAAATGCACAGCTGTCACACCAGCCAAAGCTGGACAAAACTCAACCCCTGGTACATTAGGGAGAGGAGGGATCAGGTCACGAACCCCATCAGTTTGGTTTCCAAAAAACAGCAATTCAAAGCATAGTAACATGGGAAGCAATTCCTAATGAACTCCAGAGAATTTAGTCCTGAATGTGAAGTACTTGGGATTCTGCTGCATGCATCCCATCATCAAACAGAAGAATGGCCTTCCTCCAGGGGCGACTTTCCCATAGGCCTTTGTGGTTCAATGAACCAGGGCGCCTGAACCCCAAGGGCGCCTCAACCCCCAAACCCCAAAACTCTGCCTTGCGCTGCCTGCCTGCCTGCCTGGCTCGCCTTCTGCCGCCGCTCAGGGCGGGAGGCGCGAGCAGCTGGCGGGGCGGGGAGGGCGCTCTCTCTTGCGTGCGGGCGCCCAATGGAAAGGGGCGGCCGGGGCGGGCAAAGGGAAGGAGGAGGAAGGGAAGAGGGTGGGAGGAAGCTCGAGGGGAGGTGGCGACTCTGCCGCCCCGAGCTCCGTCTGAGTAACCCTAGTTGACGGAAAGGCGCGCACACGCGCCCTGGAGAGACTCCCGGGCTGGGCTCGCCCGCCCGCCCGCTTCCCTCCCTCAGTGGCCGCCGCCGGCGCCCCAACGCGAGGTGGTTGTGGGGAGTGGGGGGGGAGAAAGGCCCTCCCGGCGCGAGCGGCGGGTAAAGGTAAAGGTTCCCCCAGCAGATCCGTGCCAGGGGCGGTGCTCATCTCCTTATTCAAGCCGAAAGAGACAGTGTTGTGCACGTCCGTGGCCATGTGGCCGGCAGGGCTGCAAGGAAACACTTGGTACCTATTTATCTACTTGTATTGACATGCTTTCCAACTGTTAGGTTGGCAGGAGCTGGGGTTAACAGCGGGAGCTCGCAGCTTGGCACCCGGGATTCGAACTGCGGAGCTGCCAACTTTGCTAGTCCGCTGAGGCCCCACGCCCCACTAATGTTAGCGTCACTTCTTCATTAAAGGTAAAGGCTCCCCCCCCGCACATGCGTGCTAGTTGTGTCCGACTCTAGGAGCGGTGCTCATCTCCCTATTCAAGCAGAGGAGCCAGTGTTGTGCAAGTCCGTGGCCATGTGGCCTAAGGGTTGCAAGGAAACACTTTTACCTTCCCGCTTTTTACGGGGGTACCTCTTTATCTTCTTGCATTGACATGCTTTCCAACTGTTAGCTTGGCAGGAGCTGGGGTTAACAGCAGGAGCTCACTCTGCTGCTGTAGCACCTGGGATTCGAACTACTGAGCTGCTGATTTTGTAGCTGACAGTTTTCAGTGCTCTAGACCGCTGAGCCACTATGAATTCACCATGCAGAGGGGCTGCCGAAACACGGGGCATTAATCCAGCAGCCTCCTCTTGGCATCTCTTGTTTTTGCCAACACAAATGGATGTAAAAATACTGCAGCCTCTGAGCACAAGCAGAGTGCTTTTGCTCCAACCCCAGGTGAAAAGAGTTGCTCGGGCTGGAGGGTTCTTCTGTTTTTTTCTATGTAAACTGGAGCCTTATTTAAGTGTCGCGTTAGCTCCCTTAAAAAGGAAGGTAGACAGCTCTGTGAAACGGGGGGGGGGGGCAGAGGGATCTTCGAACCACAGCTCCACATATCCTTAAGACGGCCCTGCCTTCCTCAAACCATCTCCTTCCAGATGGGCCATTGCTTCCACCTTTCTGAGCTAGAATGGTGATTGGCCACCAGATGGACACCATGTTGGGGAGAGTTGATTCATCAGTCAGTTATGTATCTGCACCGAACTGGGGACTGATTTAATGCAACTAAACTAGCCACTCAGATTAGATTTGCATTTGGTTTATCAAACAACTTTGCATGTCCTTATAACTTATGTGCAAATCCTCTACATTTTCATCCTATGTTGGTTTTGCCAATTTTAGTAATTTGGGGTGAGATTAATCCCCCTCCCTGAGCTAATAATCTCTTTTAAGCCTTCATATTGACTTCACATACATGGTTTCCAAAATGCTTCCAAGTCATCTGGGTTCAGAAATTTTATTTCATTCACCAACAACATCTGATATTATTTCATCTTCTCATATTATCCCACTGTGAAATTTAAAACATTACCCAGTAATAATAGGCTTTGGGATATGGTGCTGTTAACAACATGTTGTGTAATTTTTGTAAGCTTTCCTTATCCAGTTTTCAGATTGCAATAGTCTCCAAATGAGGTAACTTTTAACACCTCCCACACTAAATTCTCTGTTTGTCCCTGTCAATAATCTCTGTTGCTCAGGATATACAAAGGACTGGTCCAACAAAGTGCTGAAGTTTTTCTTTGCATAAAACTTTCCATACCATGGCATGTTTCATTATGCATGTCCATGTTCCCTCTGAAACCCAAGTCTGTCCAAGAGAACTGGAAAAAATAGAATGAGAACATACAATGTACTGTATTAACTTTCCCAAATAAACAGCCAAACTGGTGCTCCAAACTGTGGTGGTTCTAAACTGGGAGGAAAACACTGAGGACCAAACTGAGACTGGGATGAGGAATGTGTCACTGAATTGTACATATTTAATTTTTAAAAAGGAAAAGTGTGAAAGGCTTGTTGGCACAGTTGGGTCCTGCAAGGGAGAAGTGTTCCATGCTTTGTACAGGGACTGAGGTCCTAATTAAAATCACATCCTGTATACATAAAGAGGGAAGGTATCATTTTGGTCTGCAAAAATTCCCCCTTCCTGGGTGATACCAGCTTTCAGGTGAGAATTCCACTGGGACAAAAAAACCTGGCAGTCAGGGTTAGATTTACTGCCCTTCATGGCATTGTCCCAAACAACCACAAATACAATTGTTATTTGCATAGTTTAAGAAGCAAGTGTAGGAAACACATTTTTTCACATCTGTCATTTCTGAAGAACCCATCGCCTAAAATATACAGCACCATCCAATGCAAATCTTACTGGGAAGGAAGTCCCATTGAGTTGGTTGGAGTTTACTGCTTTGCCAGTGGGCACAGAATTGTAGCCTTGAAATAATCCACCTCTTTTAGGATACTTTCCAGCTGCTGGATTGTTTGAGTTATAAATCAATGATCACAAGCCCTATCTCCATAGGGCTGGGAAGCACCTTTGGTTCTACAGCCATTCAAAACCCATTTCAGAAGGGATGACCAATCTTTACTGCAGACTGATTGAGCTTAATTTAAGCCATTGTTCACTACCTAATAGGAGACGTACATGAAGCTCAATCCAGACTTAGGGAGAACAGATTCCTTGGCATCAAAAAGACTTAAGTTACTCAGTCATGACTAACTTGAAGGAGTGTGTTTGGAGCATGACCGAGCCTGAATCCAACCCATCACATTCAGGATCTTATAGATATGTTTTTTTTTTTTTTCTGAAAACACTAGATAATGTTTATTACCCAGATAGCAAATGTTAAATCAAAACTGTTAAAACATCAAACCATACAGCTAACAACTGAGAAACAAGGCATTGCTCCCAAACAAGAGAAAAGTAACATATTGTCTGTATGTGTGTAAGACAAGGAGTGTAGAGAACCATTCCTTTAATTTTTATTTTTATTGGAGCAACACATTATGCTCTCTCTCATCTTAACAAATACGAGAGTCTCTTTCACTGCCCTTTTATTTAAAAACAGGTGTCATCTCTGACACAATCATTTTGGTCCTCTTTCAAAATATTTATGAATGCTGTTGATAAAGACTACGGTCTGGGTGTGGGTGGGGTGGGGACACGAGTAAAAGATGTCTGGGGGAATAGACAAACTCTGCAGAATAAATTAAAGGTCAACTTCCCTTTTTGCTGGTTTCTGACTTCCTCATATTCCTGTACTGTTGATTCATAGAGATACAGGAGCCCAGAAAACAACACAACATCAGATGTAAAAATGACAGGCCATATGGTACGTTGTTGTCACATGCTGTTTGGAAACACCCCCAGGCTCAGCAGCACAAATGGAGGTGAATTTGTTTGTTTAGAGTGAGCTTGCAGATTCTTGTTCATGTTTTATTTTAGAAACCCAGGAGGAGTATTAATACATCTTTTTACTACCCCCTCCCTTCTGTTCCTAAGTTATTTAACTTTAGCACTCTCTAGTAGGGCTCTCAGCTTCTTTTTCTACTAGTGCTCCTGTATTTTTAAGACAGTTATTGCGGGCCATCCTATTTTATTGGCCTTTGTTTAGCATTTTCCCAACAAGCCTGACACACATGCTTCTTCCAGACACTGTATATTTTACAAGATAATTTCTTCACAGAGCTGGATCCCTTGCCACAGGAGATGGCAATGGCTGTCTAGTGGCATGGCCTTAAAAAGAGATTAGATCTGTGTCGGGCTTCTGGCTTGCCTGCATTGGTTGCCCGTTGCCTCCCGAATAAGGTTCAAGGTGTTGGTTTTGGTTTACAAAACCCTCCATGGCTTGGGACCTGAATATGTGACAGAGCATATCTCCCAAAAGTCAGAGCTGGCCCGTCCCTCTAGAGCCTTTACGGCTTTCTCACTCTGGGTGGCCACCCCCAGGGAGGCCCATAAAGCTGTAACACGTAATCGGGCCTTCTCGGTGGTCAGCCTGGTGGCATGGAATAAACTGCCAAGCGAGATTTGCCAGGCTCCATCCTTGGCATCTTTAAAAAAGACTTGAAAACCTGGCTATTTAGGGATGCCTTTGGCAATTGCTAGGTCTTTTGTCCTCCCTGTGTTCATTGTTTGTCTGTCATGAGTTGTCTTGCCTCTTGCCGGGTGTATTTGCTGTTGTTCTCATTACTTGTCTTTGTATATATATTTTGTATATATATATATTTCTTTCCCTTCTTTGTTTTGTTCTCCTTTTATTTTCTTCTTCTTCTTCTTCTTCTTCTTCTTCTTCTTCTTCTTCTTATTATTATTATTATTATTATTATTATTATTATTATTATTATTATTATTATTATTATTATTATTATTGAAACAAAAGGTTGAATTGAGAAAGCCTTTAATGATGCATGATGACATGCAGCTCTGTTTCTTCTTTACCACCTACACAGACCTCTTCAGAGTTTGGGGTTCCATTGTCTGTCAGAGCATCTGTTTCTGATGTCATGTTGTTTACTCACACCATTAGATCTTCCCAGGCTAAGCTCCTCTAGATAGCCACTGTAGTAGTGTGGGTTTTAGTGATTTCAGCAGTGATTTCAGCTCTTAGACATAGCAGGCTGGAGACAGCTTCTAGTGTAACAGCTCTTTACTCAGGGAGAGAACAAGACTGGGGACTGGGGAGAGGGAGCTACATTTATAGGAGCCAGGACTGGCTAGGAAAAGATACATTTTGGAGGGAACAATTACAACCAATCACAAAGCTGCCTTTTGGCAGAGACCAATAGGATTGAGGATCCAAATGCAGCAACTTGAATAAACTAATAGGCCTGTTCCCTTTGGAACAGGAACAGAAACCAATAGGAATACAGATCAATACACAACAGCCACTCTAAAGGAAGCCAGGAAAACATATGTCAGAAGTAGGGCCTTTTTTGCTGTGTTTTGTTTCCTTTCCTTAGTAGTTTTGTTTCATTAATAACTAATTTTTTCCAAAAGGTAATGAAACAAAACGAATGAAACTATTTGGAACTCTGCTCGATGCAGCAGGAGGATTCCAACTTCCCCGACACAGCAGGGGTCTGGCAGGGTGAATGATGACTTCACCACTCTCCCTGTCAGCCCCCTGCTGAGTCCTTGGAAGCCAGGATCCCCCAATACAGCAAGGGCCTGAAAGGGCGAGCAGTGAAGCCAGCACTTGCCCTGTCAGCCCCCTGCTGCTGTGCCCTTCTCAGTCAGGCAAGGGGCAGGCAGGTGGTGCACCCACTTGACTCTTGCCTGGCTGGGAAGGGCACAGCGGAACACAGTTTTGAATTCCACACTGCAGGAGCGCCCTCACTGCTGCGGCACGGAATTCAAAGCCGTACTCTGCTGTGCCCTTCTCAGCCAGGCAAGGGTTGAGTGGACGTACTAACTGCCCAGCCCCTACCTGACTGAGAAGGTTCAGTGGAGCGTAGTTTTGAATATCCCACTGCCTATTCCGTTCTCCCATTGTTGTCTTGACCCTGCCACCCAGGTGTTTGGTTTTTTGTTTGTTTGTTTGTTTGGACAACCCAAACTGTCAAAAAACAAAACAATACTGGGAGGTGGGGGCGACAATGAGACAACAGAACAGGCAGTGGGATATTCGAAACCCTGCTCTGCTCTCCCATTCTGGCCACTGCCACCCAGATGGTTTTGAGAGCTCAAACTGTCAAAACCAGCTGGGTGGTGTTGGCCAGAACAAGAGAGTGGAAGAGAGAAATTCCCAAATCATTTTGTTTCAACTGTAAAAAATGACATTTTGTTTTGTAATGAAGCACTGTCTGCCCTTATGTTGTGAAAAATAACCTTATGACATGATAACACAGCATGTTGTTTTTCATTTTGTGCTCATCTCTAGTGCATTGCACTGATAGATAGATAGATAGATAGATAGATAGATAGATAGATAGATAGATAGATAGATAGATAGATAGATAGATAGATAGATAGATAGATAGATAGATAGATAGATAGATAGATAGATAGATAGATAGATAGATGATACTCCTATCTGCAGAAATAGGCACAGATAGCTCTACAAAGAACTATTAAGGATTGGGTGCAGCAGTTGCATTAGAATTCCTTGTGCAGATGCATTCTTCACCACAGCCAAAACCAGCCATGACCTTCATTTTAAAAAAAGTTCTGCAATACCCTTCTCCTTAAGAGGATGGCACACTCAAAATAAGTGCCAACTGGGCCATAAAACTCATCTGTGATGTGCTTAACGGCAAATAGTACTCTGCCTTCCACACAGAAAAGTGATGGAGACCATCCCCATCTCAGCATGATATTTCTAAGGCTGCCTGTGTAAATGGCAATGTTCCTTTTCTAGACCACAACCCGCAGATGGCTTAAGGACACTGGACTCGATCTCCAAAAAGTGTCATTGGTGAGATCTGAATAAAATCCATTGAGAGTGATACTGACTAGAGATAGGCACAAAACGGAAAAAAATTCATTCCCTTATTTGTTACTCATTTTGTTATGTAATGAAATGAATAACGAAAATTGTGATGAAATTGGAACAAACCAAACAGAACCATGAAAATTAGGTTCACTATGTTTCGTTAATGGAGACGTGCAATGAAATGAGCTGTTTTTAAATGTTAAAAAACATCCTGAATATCCGTAAAAACCCAGTAATAATTATTTATTCTGCCTGATAATACCTATCGGGGGGGGGGCTTAAAACGTGCATTTATGTCTTTTCTCAGATCGCTGGATTTTTTTTCCTTTAAGGGGAGTTAGGGGACATTGACCTAACTCCCAGATGCCTAATATTGATTTCTTGGGTTTTAAAACACCCTGGACATCTGTAAAAATGCAGTGATAATTATTTGAAATTATTACCTACCAGGGGGTTGCGGTCTTTAAAATGTTTGTTTTTGCCTTTCTCCCATCGCGATGTATTTTTTCTTTTCCCTTTAAGGATGGCACAAAATGGATTCCAGCCACAAGATGGATGCAAGCCATGTGATGGGATCATGTAAATTCTTGGACAATTTCAGCCAATAGCATGCCCAGGTTGCAAACTGGGTAGGTGTGGCAGCCACAGAGGGCATAAAAAGCTTTGGTAGCCCCCATCCTCCTTGCAGTCTGCGGTGAGAGTTGGGGTGGGATTGCTGCCTCTGCAACTCGTTACTTTAGGCCAGCCAGGCAGGTGTGTGTTTCTGTGTTCCTATGGCTGCAGCCTGGCTCTTAGGGGAGAGAGGAAGAGATTTCTCTTGCAGCCCCCCTCTGTGTGTGCATACCTCTTGGTGAGTAGTACCCTCCCCTGCCCTGCAGTGCAGTCACTCTGCGGCTGCCTTACACCCTGGGCAATGCCTGCCGCTGCCTTTGCAGCCTCCCTGCATACCTAGTCTATTCTGTGTCTCTCCCAGCATCATTTTTTCTAGTGTTTTCCCTCTGCTCTGGGGCGTTGGGGGACGTCCGTGCGCGGAAATGCTTTAAGTCGCACAAAAGGCCGGTAAAAACAAAAAACTAAAAATGAAAAAATGAAAAAATGAAATGAATTTTTTTCAAAAAATTCACAAAAAAATGAAAATGAACCAAACGGACCTGCAACGAAAAACAAAAAACCAAAACGTCATTTTTTCCTATTTGTGCCCATCTCTAATACTAACCTTGGAGTAAATGTGAAAAGTTTTATGTATAAAGCTTACATGAAAATGAAGTAGTTTGTTATCAAAATGCCATGACGTTTTTGTCACTTGTTGTTGGGTCATTTGAGCATATATATGTGTTTTTGGTGGTTTTGGCCATGGTGGCTCAGAGGGCTAGAGCACTGAAAACTGTCGGCTGCAAAGCTCAGATGTTTGAATCCTGGGTGCTATGCAGTAGTGTGAGTTTCTGCTGTTAACCCCAGCTCCTGCCAACCTAGCAGTTTGAAAGCATGTAAATGCAAGTAGATAAATAGGTACCGCCATAAAAAGTGGGAAGATAAAACTGTTTCCTTGCAGCCATGCCGGTGACATGGCCACGGACTTGCACAACACTGGAACTTTGGCTTGAATACGGAGATGAGCACCAGCCCTAGAGTTGGACATGACTAGCACGCATGTAGGGGCGAACCATTTACATATTAAGAAAAAGGTGTAGCCAAAACATCCCTGCTTAACCTAGTAAGATTTGCATGGGTTATTTGCCATTCTGCCATAGTATCAGCAGATGGCAGTACAGGGTTAGGATTGACTTGGTCTCTGAAACCAAGAGGAAGAACATTTCTTCCCATTTAATTTGCAGTGAGATATTTCAGTTGACATGCATCTTGTTTCTCACACATAGTGGTCTTCATGGGCCATTTTTAAAATCCTGTTTTGCTGCTCTAATTTACTCTGAATACTTTTTAAAGCAGAAGTTTCCGCACAGTTTTGGTGTTTGGGGTTAATATTTCCCCCTAGCCCAGAAGGAAATATTTAAACTATATAAATATTTGATTACATGAACAAACACATTTAAAATTGTAACCTATTTCTAATATACAACTTGGGTTGGGGTTTTTTTGGGGGAGTGTAATGTGCATGACCCAAATGTTTATTAGACATTTCATTTTTACTTGAACTACTACATTTCATTTTTACTTGAAGAACTAAAGGCATGCTCAGAATCATAGAATCATAGAATAATGTAGTTGGAAGGGGCCCATAAAGCCATCAAAGGTAAAGGTAAAGGTTCCCCTAGCACATGTGTGCTAGTCGAGTCCAACTCGGGGGTGGTGCTCATCTCCATATTCAAGCCAAACAGCCAGTGTTGTGCAAGTCCATGGCCATGTGGCCAGCATGGCTGCAAGGAAACACTGTTTTACCTTCCTGCTTTTTACAGCTGTACCTATTTATCTACTTGGATTTACATGCTTTCAAACTGCTACGTTGGCAGGAACTGGGGTTTTCAGTGGGAGCTCGCTCTGCTGCATGGCCCCTGGGGTTCGAACCGCTGAACTGCTGACTTTGTAGCCAACAGTTTGCAGAGCCTTAGTCCACTGAGCCACTACACCTCAAGGCCATCAGGTACAATCTCAAATTAAGGCAGCAATCCAAATCAAACCAGATATGACAGATGGTTGTCCAATTTTCTCTTGAATACTTCCAGTGTTAGATGTAGCACTGAACACTTCCCAAGGTAATTGGTTACTTTATCGCACTACTCTAATAGTTAAGAATATTCAACCAGAATCTGGCATCCTGTAACCTGAGGCCATTATTTCAAGTCCTGCACTCTGGGATGATTGAGCACAGATCGTGCCCTCTGACTGTAGGACTACCTTTCCAGTATTTGGAAAGTCCTAACATATCTCCCATCAAAAAAGATTTTCCAGCATGAACTTTTTTCTCATTAGAGTTGAAAGAGTTAGTTGTATCTGGGTTATGCAAGGTTATTGCTCCTCAAGTCAAACAATATTTTACATTGTCATTGCATACATGCTTACTGGCTATGTTATTTTAGAAATTTCTGTGTGGTCATTTAAAAAAACCACTTGAATGCCTGTCATCAGGTGACACTTTTAAATGCATCTGTTTGCAGCAGGGAAGGAGAGGAATAAATATTAAATGGATATTGTATTATGAAAAAAGGAGCCATTATATATACACAATTCTCTGCTAGAGATACCACACACTGAAGTAACCATCATCCTTTTATATAGAATAGTCATTGAAGCAATATTTATCTATAGCTTAATGTAGCAACAATACTATTCAAGAAGAAATAACATACTGGGAAAAAAAGACCAATAGTCTTTGCCAATAAAAAAGGGCCAGGGAATCTGAATGACAGATTTAGTTTTAGTTTGGAAACTTAAGCAGATTTGCCACAAAATTCATTTGTAGCAGATATGACTGCAACCATATATGGAAGCATTTGAGAATCTACTAGCAAGCTAACCTAACATCCTCTCTCAGTTCCCATGAAATAATACCTATTTTAGGAGTCAGTATGATTTCCAAACATATCCAAAAATCTTCCTCAAGCTTGCAGTTTACAAAACAAATAAATGTGGAGACGATAAGAACTATTTCTAGTACAACATATGGGATTTGGCATCTTCTGTGTGCTTCAATCTCAATACAGTGGACCCTCATATAAACAAGTGGCATGTTTAACAGAAAATCCACTTAAAGGAAAAAAATATCCAGAGATGGGGAAAATCGCTTAACAGAATCGCCTATGGGGCGCATCTGTAGAACAGAAAAATGGTCACAATTAGGGATTAATCCATTTTCAATGCATTCCAATGGAAATTTGCACACAGGCAAATTTGCTGAACAGAATTTCATTTGGAACAAATGTATTCCTTTATACAAGGTACAACTGTTGCTATGGAAGTGTCCTTTAAAAATGTATCTAGTGACTATTTTTTAAATGTTTTTTCAAAATCCTTTGGTGGCTGCCATTCAGTAAACATTTCAGGAACTCTGGGTGAATGTAATCCATTGCAGAAAGTTCCCAATAAAATCATTTAAAGTGTTAAACCAAGAAAGAAAGGGAGTTGATAGGTTGGCAGGGGACCATAAATTACCCTTCATGGAAGATTAAAACATTTCGCCAATGTGGATTATATCCCAATTGGATTTTGGGTTGTTTTTATGTGTTGGGGTGACTTGTGAGTGAGTGTTCTCCAAAATGTCTCTTTTCTGCTCTTTTTCTTTTCTTTTCTATTCTTATATAAAACAAAGCAAAATACAAAAAAGAACAAAATAAAAATACAATTTACAAATACAAAACATATATTAAAAAGATTAAAATAAAACTAAACAACAATATTGTTCCTTGTTAAACTCCCTTCCAGAACTGAAACGACTGTTGCACTGGAATTTTCTCTATATTTCTTACAATCACATATTCAAAAAATCTACCCCATATACCATAAAATATCTCTTTTTAACTCTTCTTTCTTAATCTTTAAATTACCCATCAATTTGTCATTTAAGGCAATAATCTAAACTTCGTTATATCATTCATCCATACATAGTTAATAGTTCCCCTTCCAATTCCTAGCTATGATTAATCTAGCCACTGTCAACAGATTAGTGATCAACTCTCTAGTTTTAAAGCCGTAATCTGTTTTATCATATACTGTATTGACAATAAAGCAATTTGTGAATTGGGCTCTATATACCTTTCAAATATATCATTTAATTCTTTAAAAATAGATCTCCAAAATTGTTGTACCTTTTCACATTCCCAACGCATATGAAAATAAGAACATAAGAACATAAGAAGAGCCATGCGGGATCAGGCCAAAGGCCCAACTAGTCCAGCTTCCTGTATCTCACAGTGGCCCCACCAGATGCGCCTGGGAGCGCATGAGACTAGATATCGGTCTCCTGATACCACTCCCCTGCATCTGGCCCTTGAAGTACCCTGGTTTTAAGGCTGGAGATTATATATCTCCATCATGGTTTGTAACCTGTGATGGACTTTTCCTCCAGGAATCTGTCCAATCCCCTTTTGAAGGCATCCAGGCCAGATGCCATCACCACATCTTGTGGCAGGGAGTTCCACAGACTAACAACGCGCTGGGTGAAAAAATATTTTCTTTTGTCTGTTCTTACTCTTCCAGCCCACAATTTGAGTGTATGTCCCCTAGTTCTGATATTTTGTGAGTGGGAGAAGAGCGTCCAACTATCCACTTTACTCATGCCCTGCATTATTTTGTACGTCTCAATCATATCCCCCCTCAGGTGCCTTTTTTCCAGACTAAAGAGCCCCAAATGTTTTAGCCTTTCCTCATAAGGGAGGTTCCCCAGACCAGTAATCATTTTACTCACTCTCTTTTGCACTTTTTCCAGTTCCACTATGTCTTTCTTGAGATGCGGTGACCAGAATTGTACACAATACTCCAGGTGTGGTGTTACTATCATTTTGTATAATGGCATTATAATGTTGGCTGTTTTATTTTCAATCCCCTTTTTGATAATCCCGAGCATGGAATTGGCCTTCTTCACTGCTGCCACACATTGGGGAGACACCTTCATTGAGCAGTCCATCAACACACCAAGATCACTTTCCTGATCCGTCTCGTGTGGGGATATTATATTAGCTTGTGTGTTCTATCAGCACAGCTCTGTGTCTTAGTAGCATAGATCTGAGAAGTCTGACATCACAGTGAAAAACTGCATTATGGGTAATAGGCTGACCAAGGGGAGCTGACAACAGGCCTCTGGAAAACATGGCGCTGAAAAGCGTAGGAGGCTGCATTCCAGAGATGCTCTTCTACAGAGCATGCTCAGAAGATATTAGCTGTGTGTTGATTGGGTGGTCTCTGGTGACGTGTATGGAATTTGTGAGGACTAATAAAAGTGTCTAGCTGATGAGGGGAGGGAGCTTTTTACCATCGAGCTTTTACCATCAACAAGCCTGCATGTTCGCTGTCCGTGCTGCTGAGCACAGAGGAGAAGTTGCCTGCAATCAGAGCAGTAAAGCACCATAAAGATCCCAGCTGTGTCGACTCAAGTCATTCCTTCACTAATGACTTCCCTGATGGGTAAGGGAAGTTAATCATATCTAGCATATCCCAGTGATTGGAATCTCTACATCTTTAATGGTGCCCCGTGTCTGGCCGAGAGAACTTCACTCCAAGAACCTGAAACTACACTCAGAACGAAGCTGTAAACAGACTGCAAGCTTGAATCATCGCCAGCAACATTCCAGCAGCATTCCAGCCTTCAGAACAGACAGAAAGCAGAGCAATTACTCCTCCGGACTGCCTCCGGACTGCCTCCAGATGAAATCTCATGGCAGTGAGGAACAACTGACGTCTTCACGCCATTAACTCCCCATCCCCACCCTGATCAGGATCCCGATGCGTGTCTGCATCTTTCATGGGTGAGTTTTGGTGAAAAAAGACACTCAGCAGTCCTAAGCTCCTCACATTATGGGTTCAACTTTGTCAGCTCAACAGAATAAATGGGCTTCTGATCTTAAAGCCTTGCTAAAGCAGCACGCCCACCCATTTGAAAAAAGGGACATCAAACATTTTGTTAAAACAGTGGATAAAATCTGTAAATGGGTGGAGCAGGACAGAAGTGGAACTACAGACTTGGGAAAATGGGACAAAATAGGGAAAGCCATTCAATCAGATCCAAGGGCATCTGTATCTGACCAAATGGTGTGGAGCAAAATAAGGATGTGTTTAACACGGCTGACACCCAGGAATATCTTGCTCAGCCAGGCATCTGCCACACAAATTTTTAGAATGGGAGGTCAAACCCCAGTTACTACCACATAGCCTCAGTCCCTAACCACAGGAGATATAGCCTCAGTTGCTGCCACAAAGTATCCCTTTGAGCAAATAGACCCAGAACCACCACCACCTCTGGAGGGACAGACTCTGCCCTTGGGGCCAGAACAACCCACCCCTCAAACTACAGCCCTCCAACAAAGAGACTTATCTCGCACAATAGCTGTGGCTCAATTAATCTCAGAAGAGGAAACTCCAATCCCTTCTTTATACCCCGTAATCAGGGGGCATCCCACAGTGGGCGCGCAGCCAGCGGTTCCGGACAGACATGAACCTTTAGCCTTGGAATACATCAAACCCCTCCACAAGAGTGTAAAAATGAATGGCACACAGGCGCCCTATACCAAAGCCTTGCTGAATAGACATGGGCACGACTTGGTGAAATTCTCGTTTCCGTTTCCGTTCCTCGTTTCCGTTACACAACGGAAACGGTAACGACAATTAAGCCGTCAGAACTCGAACTCGAACCGAAAAAAGAAAAATTGGGTCTGATTTGTCGTTGTCGTTCCTGGCATCGCGCGGCGATCGCGCGATGCCAAGCGCAAGCGGCACAGAAAAAAGTTTTAAAAGGAAAACCCCCCGATCCCCGGCCAAAAAAGCAAGCGAAAATATGCCTGCCTGAGGACACCTACCAGAGGGGTGGTTTCTGGGGGGGGTCCCCACTCCAGCCTTCCCCCCTCCCCGTCCTGGGCTGCTGGTACCAGGCTGGGAGGGGGCATCCTCGGTGGCGTCTCCATTTGCTATGCGGTGCGGGGGGATCCAAAATGGTGACTGCAATATTTTTTTTAAATCGTGGTCCAAAAACCCACCAAAGCACCAGAGAAACATGCGAAAATTAGCTATTTTATATGCCTGATTTTTTATAGTAGCAGCAGTGGGTTTTTCTTGCAACAAAACATCTCCATTGATTTTATTTTATTTTATTTTTATTTTTATTTTTTTACACGTGCGCAATGATGGGCTGGCCATGGGATGGGACCATGCAAATTTTTGGACCCATTCCACCAATCGCATGGCCAGGTTTTGACTGACACTTCTGGATGTGCCAGAGGGTATAAAAAGTCGAGGCACTCCGAGAACACTCGCAGTCCGGGTTTGGATGTGGGTGGAGAGGGCTGTAGCTGGCTGCTGTGCTAGACTAGTTTCGATTTCGCGGAGCCTTTAGATTTCAGTTAGGCAGCCAGGGAGGGAATAATTGATTCAATTGAATTTTTAGGAAATATTTCATTCCCTGTCTGCTATGGGGAATAGCCTGCTCTGGGTCATTGCGGGACCCGCATCCGCCGCCCGTGCGCCCGCCCGCGCGCCACCCGCACACCCGCCCCTCCCCCCTGCCGCTGTCGCTGCCCACCCATGCCCCCCTGCCACCACCGCCCGCCCGCACCTCCCCGTCCCCGCCGCCCGCCCGCCGTCTAGGGCGCAAAAACACCTAGCGCGCCGGCCCTGATTGCGCGGGGACGCCAATGGGACGTCCGGGACTGGGACGTCAAATCGCGCTAAATCGCGGGGGAAAGACAAACGACAAACGACACGACGAAACGACAAATTTTTGAAAAATTTCGCGACCAAATGGAAACGAGCCGAAACAGACCCGTCCCGAAAAACGACAACTCGAAGAAAAAAAATTCATGGTCGTGCCCATCTCTATTGCTGAATAATATAGCAGAGCAGAGACTGATTCCCAAGGATTGGGACCAGCTAGCAAGTGGCATATTTCCCCCAGGTGATCTTTTGCTGTTTAGGGCAGAATGAAGACGCCTAGCTGTGAATAAGGCTCAGCAGAACAGGACGGCCAACATCAATATCACGCAGCAAATGTTGGTTGGTGAAGGCCCTTATATGACCACAGCTCAGCAGATTGCCCTCACTGATCAGCCATTGGAACAAGTGGCTGCAATTGTCATAAGGGCTTGGACATCTCTGCCACAAAAGGGGGATCCCACATCAGCCAGTTTTGCATCAATTAGACAGGGGGCCAAAGAGCCATATACAGAATTTGTCACTCGACTTCTGACTGCACTGGACAGGCAGATAGAAAATGTGGAGGCCAGAAAGCTCATCTCGAAACAGCTAGCCTATGAAAATGCAAATGAGGATTGTAAACAAGCCTTGACTTCCACATATTCACGTTCCAGTTCCACGATAACAGATATGGTCAAACTTTGCCAAAATGTTGGGACACACTCATATAAAGCACAGCTAATTGCTGCAGCAGTTAATGCAATCCCCAACCCTGACAATAGCAAAAACAGAGAAGACGAAGAGCAGGGAAACTCAAACCAGGGCTCCCTCCAGGCCCAGGTGAAACAACAGGGAGATTGGAACAGAAGGTGGTCACCGACGCTGTCCAACCCACCCCTTCTGGACATCAGCCAGTATCCGAACGGCTAAAGCATGGGAAACATCCAAAAAATATGGGTGGAGGAATGGAGAAAGAGAACTGAACTGGTTTTTTTTTTTCAACCCCCCCCCTCTTCAAGCTGTGATGTGACTGTGATTTTAGAAAAGCATGCCTTTCCCCCCATGCCTGGCACAGCTAGAAATTCCATCAATCTTCATGCCAGTGAGGCTGCAACACATCCTGGGACATCTCAGCAAAGACTTTTCTGTCACTTTCTACAACAGAATGGGCACCTCTCTCTGCTGCTCTCACTGGGCGCACTTCCCCCACTCCTGAAGACTTCCAGTATTGTGCCAGCCTACCTACCCCCAAGCTGCCAACTGCTAATTTGTACACCATCACATAAAATAGAGCTTGTCAGCTCACAGGTTATGATATTAATTATGTTTTATTCTTTCCTTGAGCAGGTGAATTCCTGGTTACAATCATCCATCAATTTTGTGGGACTATTTTAGTTAACCCACTAAAGGACATAAGGTTGACACTCCTGTCTCAGGTTTGCCACACATTGGGGACATGTTTTTTCATGGAAAAATATAAAGCAAGCTGTTACTGTATTTGTCAAGATATGTAAAAGTTGATAAAATATATGTTATGTATATTTAACAGATAGTGGAAAGAGAGTTGTAAAATGGAGGCAGTTAGATTCTGCAGTCTCATGATGTTAATCCACAAGTGTAAGAGATAAGTAATCACAGGCATGTTACGTGATGAAGCACAGGTGGAAGAATTTATAGCATCATGGTTGCATCAGATTGCATCAGATTGTAATTAGTGATGACTCATATCTGATGGGTGCTGAACTGTATAAAAGCACTAGCTTGCCATATGTTAGGAGGGTCTGTCTATGGTGAGAGACAGAACCCCACACTCTGTTGCTTGTATATATTGCTTGGATGTTATGCTGTGTATATTTTTTTTATGTATATATGAATATATGAGTTTTTACTCTACCTATTGTCATTGTCTTCTGTTAACCTAACTCTGCAATACTTTATATCAATACTGACATTTTATCTGCACTCTACTGCTGCACTGCTCTGTGCCAAACACATTTAAATATTATTTTTTTGCTTAATTCCTGATAGTATTTGCAGAAGTGAATATATTTCTCATTGTTTTAATGCTGAATTATTAACTCTTTTAGCTGGTGGTGGGATTAGAAAAATTACATTTATCCTATTAGTAGTTATGTTGCTGATAATAATATCATGCTTTTGTATACAAATGACCAAACAATATTGTTCTGAAGTTTATGTTAACACTGCCACACAATTTTTTTTAAGAAGAAAGAGGGAGAGAACATTTCTTTGGAGAGAATGGTTTCTTTTACATGAATGATGCAATACTGCCACCTTCTGGTTGAAACTGCTCATCACACAGCCTGAAAGTTGAAAAGTTAAGACTAGGCAATACTGAATTAATTTTTAGAATTATATTCTTCACTTCTTTCACTAATATGTTATAAAATAGTAGTTAGTTCATTATGGTTTGCAAGTAACACACGTTTGATTGTATTAAGGTATTATATTCTACACCTTTCTATTTTTTATTATTTTTAAAGAGTGGTATTGTGGCGATATTATATTAGCTTGTGTGTTCTATCAGCACAGCTCTGTGTCTTAGTAGCATAGATCTGAGAAGTCTGACATCACAGTGAGAACACTGTATTATGGGTAATAGGCTGACCAAGGGGAGCTGACAACAGGCCTCTGGAAAACATGGCGCTGAAAAGCGTAGGAGGCTGCATTCCAGAGATGCTCTTCTACAGAGCATGCTCAGAAGATATTAGCTGTGTGTTGATTGGGTGGTCTCTGGTGACGTGTATGGAATTTGTGAAGACTAATAAAAGTGTCTAGCTGATGAGGGGAGGGAGCTTTTTACCATCGAGCTTTTACCATCAACAAGCCTGCATGTTCGCTGTCCGTGCTGCTGAGCACAGAGGAGAAGTTGCCTGCAATCAGAGCAATAAAGCACCATAAAGATCCCAGCTGTGTCGACTCAAGTCATTCCTTCACTAATGACCTCCCTGATGGGGAAGGGAAGTTAATCATATCTAGCATATCCCAGTGATTGGAATCTCTACATCTTTAGGATAGAGCCCATGAGTTGATAGATAAAGTTAAAACAGATAAAGATAAAAATATGTACCAACATCCTGACCACATTTCCAACAAATCTTAGAAAAATTACCATTTATTTTATTCAATTTCACTGGTGTCAAATACCATCTTAAACCTATTTTTATTTTTTTATTTTATTCTCACCAACATAGATCTACGTATTCTCATTCTCCATATTTTAGCCCAGTCTTCCTCTTGTACTTCTTTTTTTTTTAATCTTGCTCCCAGACTACTTTCAAATGTCCTTTTCTTGGCCAACCTATTCAGCTCTTGTAGACTCAAGACTGTGGCTTCCTTTGGGGAGTCCATTCCCTCTGGCGTTCAGTCTTCATCTTTTCCTGATGCCTTCAACCTTTCCCGGCATTACTGTCTTCTCATGATGTGCCCAAAGTAGGACAGATTCAGTTTCATCACTTGTTTCTCTAGAAATAGACTTTGGGCTTGACTCAATCTAGCCCCCTACTTGTTTGTCTTTGTTGATACTGGGCTAAACTGAGAAAACATAGCCAAAGTACTCAGAAGACAACAAAGATAGAGAAAGATGAGCCTGGAATCAAAGAACTGAGTTGAGGAGTTCTGTACAAGAAATATGGGTGCAAAACTAAAAGTTTATACCACTGATAGATGATAGCTGATAGATGCCACACAGTTTTATTGGCTAGATAATTTTCAGGAGTAGCTTAATTCAAGAGACATTCCTATATATTCTTAGTGCTGCAGGGATCTGCTTCTTCACTACCTTTTTTGCCCATAGTTTCATGATATGACTTGCTAGGTAGAAAGTCAAAGTAGACATATCTTAGACTATCCGTGATTCCTGAGACACCATGTGGCTTTTCAAGAGTTAATAGCAGGATATATAGGAACAGAAACTGTATCACTGGGAGCTTTAAATTGCAGTATGTGGATTATATGTTCAGCTGTAAACGGCAAAATGACACTTCAGTGGGTTCATCCTTTTAGGAATGAGGAGGACAGGAGAAGATGTTGCACAAGGTCCAGACGGACTAGTCACTTCTAGGGTTACAAGATGGAATTAACAAGTAATAGGACAAAAAATTGCCATTGGCCCCTTCAGTCATTGTCCAATATCTTTTAGCTGTTTTGATCAAACCAAGACGAGGGAGTGTTGCTGTAATGTGCCATCAAGTTGACTCTGACCCATGGGGACCCTAAGAATGAGTGACCTCCAGGATGTCTCATCATTAACAGTCCTGCTGCCATCTTGCAAACTCAAGGCTTCCTTTCTGGCACAACATCTTCTAGGATGGTATTTGCTCTCATATTTGATCTTCATCTTTTCTTGGTGTCTTCAACTTGTCCTAGCATTTTTGCAGTTTTCAACAGATCTTCTCTTCTCATGATGTGCCCACAGTAAAACAGATTCAGTTGGGGCATTGTTGTTTTTCCCCAAGAAAATTCAGGCTTGGTTGAGTCTAGAACCCACTTGTTCATTTGTGTGTGTCTCTATGGTATTTGCAAGCTCTGCTTCAGTAGAAAGGGGACAAGAAGCTAGTAAGTCAATTGTCTTCTTGCCCCCTTTTCTCCATGCCTAGCTTTCATATCCATGCTTTGTAATCTGGGATACCATTGTGTGGACTGTCTTGGCCTTGGTCTCCAAAGTCCCATCTTTACACTTGATGATCTATTCTGGTTCTTTCAAGTTTCAGTCTTTTTCTGATTTCTTGCCCTCCGTCTCCATTTCAATTGATGGTTGTATGATGTTTCAGCGGAATAAAGTGTGGATCAAAGAGGTCAAGTAGCAAACACACGTGCTTTAGCCAATGAGACAGATGCATAAAGTGATTGGAATCTTATTCATAATTCTACCTGGGAGTAATTCCTTGGGACTTCTTTTCAAATATGCTTGCAGAGGCTCAGACTATGTTCTTTCATATAAATACAATAGTCTGAGATAAAAATCTGGCCAGGGATTTTTCTTAGTCATTTTTCTCTGGGAAAGTTTTTGCCCTGGAAGCTGGCTATGAGATGCCACCAGGAAATAACCATGAAACTGTTCCAGAGTACACATTGTATAGTGCCCCTTATTTTGAACACTGCTGAAACCCTCTGTTATTCTACACACTTTGGAAAGTTCATTGTAATTAAAGGGGCTCTTGCCAAATTAGGGCCCAACATAGCCAGGATTTTTTTTAAATGTCCAGTTGGGTGGATAAAATTGTGTGCCAAAACAAAACAGAGAGGTTTCTCAACTTACAGAATACATTCTTTTGCATCACCACCCCCACTTTCCCCTTTCTCTTTACTGTACATGTCTATTGCAAAAATAATCATCCATAGAATTTATGCAGCAAATACTGTAGTGTTACCAAGTGGCTAAAAATGTGATGAAAAGCAAATAAGCAGCTCAACTTCATTAAGTTCAATGGGACATCACCAAACCAAACCCCCTCTGTTGGTGAATATTCATCCAGTTTTTTTTGTCTGGTGCAGTGACAAATGGACAGACAGGTTGTTTACATGAATTCATATAGGTTTGTTTTAAGCGACCTTTCAGATATTGGTTGGAGCTGATGGTATAAATTCCACATATGCGCGTGTCTAAAAAATATCAGTACTTGGAAGAGCTCCAGTTGTTCAGTTTAGAAGTGGATATACATCAGTGTCAAATGTCTTCATTTTTATATACATCTTTCACAATTTTTTTCTTTTATATAGATGCAAGGAGACAATTATATTACTGTACAAATGTACATGAAACCAGTTTACGAGAAATGCGAACTTACCTAAAGCCATACTATAGGGTAGTAATTATCACATAGCACTGAGGAAATGGGTTTGGTGGTCTAATATGTTGTAACAGTGACTTCCAAACTCTTCAGTCTTCTGTGTTTTAAGTACAGTAACCCCCCGCCAATCGTGGGGGTTAGGGACCCACCCCACCCGCGATGCAAGAAAATCCGTGATATGCAGAAGTGGGTGGGGGTGGGGACGATCTTACCTCCCGCCACCGCCCACCTGCGCAGCCCGAGGCTTCTCGGGGGAGCATGGTTGAGCAGCGCGTGACCCGATGCGCGCCACCCCTGAAGGCCCGGAGCCTGGTTGCGCGGCATGGAGCAACCCGATCCCTCCATGCCGCCCCTCCCAGCCGCCTCGAGGCCTCTCGGGAGCATGGTTGAGCAGCGCGGAGTGACCCGATCGCTCCGCGCCACCCCTCCGGGCCGCCCCAAGGCTTTTCGGGGGAGCCTGGTTGCGCGGCATGGAGCAACCTGATCCCTCCATGCCGCCCCTCCCAGCCGCCTCGAGGCCTCTCGGGGGTGCATGGGAGGGTGGTGCGAAGTGACCTGATTGCCCCCGCCACCCTCCCACTCACCTCCAAGGCTTCTCGGGGGGCGTGGGTGGCGTGGAGCAACCCGGCCGCCCCCACCCCCACCCCATGGTGCAGGTACTGCGATCCTGCAATGTAGTGGGGCTGCGGTACCTGAACCGCGAAATGGCAGGGGGTCACTGTAACTTTTCTTTACTAACATCCAACCTGCTTTAAATTAAAAATAACAACAGCAAAAGCTACATGTAATGAAGAAACAAACAAAAAAGCTTATTTTGAAGAATCCTATTTTAAAATAATCACATTTAATAGTTGTTCTTATGGTGTGAGTGTCCTGTTTTAATTTTGTTTCTTCCAACAATGTATGAGTTGTCCTGAGTCCCTTCACTAAAAAAGGGAGGCATAAAAATGCAACAAATAACTAGATAGACAAAAATCCTAGTAATGATATTTAGTACATAAATGTATGTTTAAACTAATAAAAATAGTTTTCTTATGAAAATCCTGCAGTCTGATACATACCTTCATATTTCTTCATATTGTATAGGAGCAATCCTTCCTTCCATACGGAAAATAATGTTCTATCATACATACAGCCCTAAATTAATATTGTGCTAGTGCCAGTACTGCCCTTTAGATGCTGTGGTCTATCATTCTCATAAGATCTTGATGATCTGGCTAGAGATGGCATGAATTGCACTCTGGTGCTTTGGTGTGATTTGGTGGATCAGTCCTGCAGGTGTTGTGTGGCCGTCCCAGATTCCCTACCCTGCTCCTGCCATAGGTGCCCACTGAGAGGTGACATGTAGACGCCCATGGGAGGAGGCAGGGCAGGAAATCCAGGGTGTCCTCTCAACAACTGTGGGCCCAATCCACCAAACCTCGTCAAATATGTTCTTATGTTCTTATAAATGCCAAAGTGCAGTTTGTTACCATTTCTAAACTTCTGCAATGTCTAAAGATCATTGGAGCTGAAATCAAGACTATCAGAAAGACACTAGTGTCTTGGGTTGGGCTCTTTTGACCACAACACAACTGAGTACGGCAGCTGGACTTCTTTTCTTGAGAGATTGAAACATTTCACTGCTCATCCAAACAGTTTCATCAGTCTGAGGAAACCTAGTTGCAAACCCTCCTTTTAAAACAGAGGACTCACAACTGGATTTCCTCAGAATGAGAAGCTGTTTGGATGAGCAGCAAAACGTTTCAGTCTCTCAAGAAAAGAAGTCCAGTTGCCGTGACTCAACTTCCAGATAAACTCAACTGGATGACTGAGAATCTTCATAGACAATTGAGTACCTGTAACAAGATCTCCATTATTTATTATATTATGGTATATTATATTTTATACTGTCTGTCTGGCAGCCAGAACACTCTGGTTAGTTTTTATGGACACATTTCTGATATCACCATCAAGAGTATTGATTTTGTTAGATGGTGAGTTATAGAGGTTTACTAAATAAATTAATGAATAAATAAATATCCTGATGAAAAGCCAACCCACTAAAGTTGTCATTGTTTCAAAATTGTAAAAATGCTTGTCATCAGTAAAGACTAATTGATACAAGTATATAATGGTATAAATATTCCTGGCCCAGAGTTTGCATCATCAGGTGTACAAAGTATGTATTTCACTGTTTCCTCTGTCTCATATGAAAAATGCAGAGACTGATAGTAATCCATGCGGTTGAGATGACATGATTGCAAAAATTATTTCATGTTTAAGAGATACTTTTTATTGAAGATGCACCATTGCACTGCATTTTAATGACTCTTATCCTAGGTGGCTGAGGAATACTAATCATTTTTATGCCATCCAAGAAAGTAAGAAATAGAAACACATGAGTAATTTCTAATAAAGCTCCCTTACATTGAAGGTTGTTAAGTACTTGATCTCAGAAAGCAATTTAAAATTGCCAGCTGGACCATAGGTTTTGTAAGGTTATGATGGTGTCTAGATCAGTGATTCCCAACCTTTTATTGAATCATGACCCTCTTTTATATTAGCTGGATAACCTGAAACCTTCACCACAAAAATGGGTGTATAAAAAGGCATTTTAATGGGGTAAAATCCTTTTTCAGACACACACACACACACACACACACACACACACACACACACACACACACACACACACACACACACACACACACACACACACATTCAGATCTGGCTCCAAAACATCAAGGTATAAATTATTTAACAAGGGCTACAGCACGTATAACCTTCATCCCCTAGGTTGGAAAAACACTGCTCTAGATGCATTGTTTTATATTGGAGGGGGATTTTCCACTAACTAATAATTATGTGCCATCAAGTCTATTCTGACCTATGGTGACCCTTTGCAGCGTTTTCTAGATAGAAGGAACAGAGACATAGTTTACCATTCTCTTCTTCTGAGAATTTCCTGAGAATGTGTAGCTTGCCCAAGGCCACCCAAACTGGCTCTTTTCCCTGGAAGCCCAGGGGAGAAGTGAACCCCCAGCCTCTAGTCAACACTGGGGCACCAACACTGAAGCACTGTTTAAGAAGGCCCATCAGAGATTATATCTTCTGAGACTTCTTGGGAGGGAACAACTGTCTAAGAAACTATTGGTAACCTTCTACCAGGGCTTTATAGAAACTACTATCACTTAATACAGGGGTGGCGAACACGCAATGTCTAAATGCGGCTCTTTGCATTTCCCAACAAGTGGGGGAGTAGATCGAGCCGTGGCTCGAGACCACCCCCACCCCCTGCACCTGGGGGTCCTGCGGCGGGGGCGCTTCTACCCACGGCACCAGGAAGCCCAACACACGGGCGGCGTGCCTGGTTCACCTTGCCTGCCGCAGCGCCGGAGCCCTTGCGCTCCATGCCCGCCCTCGCCGGGGCGCCTCCGCGGGTCCCGCGGCGACAGCTTCCGCCCGCTTCTCCCTCCCTTCCGCGGAGAAATCAGGCTACCGGAGCCACCCCTCCTGGACTCGGCTCGGCTCGCGGCTCCTGGTGCACCCGTCCTTCCGCGAGCCAGCCAGCCAGCTGGGCGGCGGGCGCCACCGCACCGCGCCTCCGCCTCCTCCCGCAGGGGAGGCTGGCTGGCTGGCTCCGTTGTTGTGTTATGATGGTGGGGATGATTACGGGGCGGGAGGATGGGGGCAGGGGCGGACGAGCAGGGTAACCCGGAAGGAGCTCGGCGCGCACACAGGCGCACGCGAGGGCGCGAAAAGGCCTTTTGCCCGGCCGCCCTCTCTGCGCCCCGCCAGGAGAGGGGGGCGGCGTGGCGCGGCTGGTGGCAGCGCGCCTGGCGCCGGGCTCGCTCCTGCTGCTGGCGGCGCGCTCGGCAGGTGCGCTGGGTGAGCTGGAGGACCGCGCAGCCTACCCGGAGCTGCGCGTCCAGGCCCTGCCCGCCACCTGGGCGCCAACGAGGGCTGCAGCGCGTGGCCCGGGAAGCCACCACGATGGCGCTCGCCTCCAGCGCCTCCTCCTCGTCAACAATGCCGGTGTACTGGCCGCCGCCGGTGTTTAAGAAGGCCTTCTTGATAAGGGCTCCTGCAGCTGGAGCGGCTTCAGCAGGGGAGCGTCCTGGGAGGCGGCGGTGGCGGACCGGCCGTGACCGGCAGCAGCAGCGACGAGGCTTGTGGCCTTGCCGCGCTCTGGCCGGTCTCTTTTTTGACAGGCCGCCTACCAGCTGGCCTCTCCGATTGGAGCCCTGATAAGGGCTTGGGCAGGGGGAGCGGCTTCAGCGGTGGAGCGGCCTGATTTGCAGAAGATTACTGAAAACAAAAAATGCCAGAAATCCCACTGAGATTATCATCCCATCACTCCAACAAGGTAACAAAAAACACCTGACTGAGCATGTTATATTATGTGTTTAATATATTATTGTTAAAATTATATGCTTTTGTGTGAGTGTTTGTCTGTTTTGGCAGGTCACTGCGTGGTGTGGCTCTCTGACTCTCACAGTTTAAAATTTTGGCTCTTTTTGTCGAACTTGTTCGCCACCCCTGACTTAATATATCCTCTGTGTCTGGTTCGCCTGTTGCACAGTGGAAGATAGAAGGGCACTCCAGAGGGTTATAAACACCACGCAGAGGATAGTGGGCTGTCCTCTTCCTCTTTTGGAAGAATTATACAACTCCAGATGCTTAAGGAAGACATCTAGAAGAATTCTGAGAGACCCTTCGCATCCTGGCCACTAATTTTTTGAACTGTTGCCATCTGGCAAGAGATATAGGACTCTCGGATCAAGGACAAATAGACTAAGAACAGTTTTTATCCCAGAGCGGTATCTAAGTTGAATGTGACGGTTTTAGCATCATCCTTAGCAGTTTTTAAGTAGTGTTTTAAATTTTGTAAGTGGTTTTAAGAGTTTTTAATATCTTGCATGGTGTTTTATGTGTTTTGTATAGTTCCTTGTTTTAAGTGTGTAGTGGAACAGCACTCTAATTTTTTTGTGCATATCTTGCATGTGCATAATAACAATGAAACTCTATTCTATTCTATTCTAGTCACTGAACTTTGAGAGATGATGAGTTCATTCCAAATTACAGTACCGACTTTCTAAACCAGGATTGAGAATGAAACAGCCTTTAGGCTGCTGGTGACTGCAAGGATGATTTTGCCCCTCCACCAAGATTGCTCCTAACCCCACCCTGGGAGGATTCATTTTTAAACCCCCCTCCCAAAACAGGCAACTCAAACTTCCAGAGGTGCAATGCTCCATGTTTGGGTATTCCATGCAAATGGAACCTTTTAAAATTCTGTACATTCTAGCATAACGAAAAAGAAGAGTAATGTGGTTCTTTTACACAATCCAAAAACAAGGGTAGGTCGTATCTTCCTTAGATCAGCAGACTCTCACAGGCTAGCTTCGGAGACTGAGCATTAATACTACATGTGAGAAAGATTTTGGAATTGCCATAGATTATAAGATGAATATGAGCCAAGAGTGTGATGAATTAGCCACTAATTCTGGGTGAGTGAGAACAAAACGATGCTTAAAATTGCTGATGGGCTCTTGTTTCCAAGATATGCTATTACCCTCAGTATTTAAGGCCCTGGAGGATGTTTGTGTTATAAAGGGAAGGGATCTCAATTTAAATGAGAAATGAATAAAATGTTAGGATTTCCATGTTCTGTGATCATCAAAAGGATCTCGTCCCATTCTTCTTCATGGAAGCTGATCTTGTAACCTGCAACAACATCACTGGTGTGATGTCTTCCCTCAACATTGTTTGCAATCCACATGAGTGGAGACTATTCACTGATTAATTAGTCATAAATTGGGTTGTGCAGTCCATAGGAAGGAAGCACATGATGACATGAAACAACTTTTGAAGTGCATAAACTATGACCAACATCAGTGGCCACCTTGTGGCGATTGTAAGGTTGTTACTCTCTTGCTTGGACCACAAACTGGATACACAAAGTACTGTTATTTTCTCTGTGCATGGAATAGCCCACAAAGAGATTCCCATTATATCAAGATAGATTGGCCAGTCCAACAGTCACTGGAGCCTGTGTTCAACATCCACCACTTGTTGAATCAAAGGAGATTTTGTTGCCACACTTACACATCAAGCTGGGTCTGATGAAGAACTTTGACAAGGCTGTGGATAAAACACAAGCAGCTTTCAAGGACCTCCATGGAAAAGACTATTTGCGTATATTCCTCTTATAACCTCTCCAAGGTTAAGTGAAGCTAAGATTAAAGAAGGTGTCTTTGTGGGTTCTCAGATTCATGAACTTCTTCAAGATGATGCATTTAACCCTGCACATTTGAACATGAAATCCCACAATTCAAATCTGGCTCTAGTAACGGCCCTTATTAAAGCTTGAGGTAAAATCTGTGAAGTATATTTTTGGGTTTGTTACAGCAGTGATAAAATTTGTGTCTCCCTCTTTCCCTCTTTTAGACAAGGGTTCTGAAGCTAATGCTCCCCGGCTCATTCTGGCACCTCCCCTAAAAAGCCATCTCCTTTGATGTCATTCCCCTTTCATGGTGACCCAATGAGTGGTAGTGGGTCAAACCTCTCAGCAACTGAACTTGCATCCTGTGTCCCTGGAAAGGAAACATTTCAGGGGAGGGGAGAACTGGCAATGGCTAGTGGCAGCTGACTGAAAGCAAACTGGGCCTGATCCTGCAACAAGCTCTAAGTTCTAAGGTGCTTCCATCAGCCTGAAGCCTTCCAGATGTATTGTTGGGCCGCTGCTTCTGCTATTCCTAGCCAACACAACTTGCTGACCTGTTTGGAGAAGGTGGGAGTGTGATTAAACTTGAGGCCCAACACTGGAAAAACTGCTGTGAAGGTTCTACACAGAGGAGGAGCATCCATGTTCTTCAGGCAGGTGGTTTGTGTAAAAACAGTATCATTCTCTGGCATCCTATAATCTCACTTAGCCAGCTGGAGTGAAAGCCTCAGATTGCTCTGTCTGATCATTACCTATAAAAAATAATGAGAGCATGGTATGCTGTGGCCCAAAAGGGCTAGAAGTGGTACCAGATGTAAATCGAGAAGGTAACACAGACATTTTCAGGCCCAAGTTCGGCATGTGTTCCTCATACTGTGGAGACTAGCAGAAGATTCCACATTGCTTAGAAATATAGAGTGTGGTGGGGGAATGGGAAATGATAAAAACCTGAACCAGATTTCCCTGTGACAACAGGATGAGATGCCACAAATTCTGAAACTCTCTGACCATGCTATGTAGCCTTGTATGAAGCCTTGTAAGGGATGTGGGAGTGACGAACATACAGAAATATATCTCTGGAATAATTCAAACAGTTGACTGGAGGAAGGGCCACAAAAGGTCACCCAATAACAGCTTTTCAATGCAGGAAAGTGTTTTAAATTAATACATAAAGGTAAGACACTCGCTCTGCCATAAATTTAATATCCATGAAGTGTTGGCTGAGAACTATTAAGTGAACAAGGGCAGAATGCTTAGCATAATCCTTACCATCCCATAATGAGCTATTTAAAGTTTAATTTGCTACTGTTGCAATCTTTACCATAAGCCAAATTCTAAGGGCTTTTTCAGTTTAAGAATTCCCAGTCTTTGGTTATGATTGGTATTGAAAAATGATCCTTTTCCTTTTTTTTTTTGTAGAACAGGAAGTCTCTCTCATATTATTCCCAGGATTGCATTAGGACATACCATAATGCTGTTGGACGAAAATGAAAATGCCAAATTGCGGGGCTGGCAACATAAAGAAGATTTTTTAAAAAGGATAAAAAAATCATATTTATATGTTCTTTTCAAAAGCTTAGTGGATAAACACATTCTTTACACAAGAAACCTCTATATGTGCACTTGAGTTCAGTGGGGCTTACATCCACTGCATGGGACTGGCAGCCTTTACTAGCTTAGTAATAATCACTGGAGAAATCCCAGCATGCTGCCTTTTAATGAAGAGAAAGCAGAGTGGATCAGAGGTATTCTTTATTCCCTAAGCAACAATGCAGTTGTATTTGCTTTATTTTATAGCTGCAGAAGTCTGCAGCAATAAACTCTGTGCTGCAGCCCAATTCAGCATTCCATAAGGCAATTCAAAACCTGAGGGGTCCCTCAAACAAACAAAAACTTATGTCTTGGAAACTGGACTTCAGATCAGCACCAAATCTGACATTGATGTAGCAAAGAGTCTGCAATTGCTCTGTGCCGAACCTGGGGACACTTTTGGACAAAAGGCATTTGAGTTATGAATATTTTGTTTTAGAGTAAAAGTGTTTTATCCCTATGTAGACATTGGTAACATTCTGTGTCTGCAGATTTAAAAGAAATCAAATACAATTAAATGACCAAACTTGCTTATCTTGACAAAGAATGCTTTGTCCCAGCTGTTTGTTTTATTTGGAATGAACCCAGGCATCCATGGTAGGGAGGGCACAAAACGAAAAAGGAAATGCTGATTTGTCAGTTCATTATGTAACAAAACAAAATGAAATGAACCAAACCGAAGAAGCAGCATTTTGTTACAAACAAAACGAAATGGTGTTTTTTTCCGTTCAAATGAATCATTTCATTTGTCTGTAAAATGGCTTCCTTATCTGCTTGTGTCCCTCATCTTCCTCCCACACCACTGCCACCAGAGCCACCAAAACTGCCGAAACCGCTGCTGGAGCCGTTGCTGCTGTTGGAGTCACCACTGCTGCCGGAGCCCTGCCAGTCAGCTGGAGAGGGTGAGTGGGACCAGCAGGGAAGCCTAAGCCCACCACAGAGTCACCGGAGCAGCCGCCAGAGCCACCACCACCGGTGCTGGAGCCGCTGCTGTCAAAGCCGCCGCTGGAGCCACCACTGCCAGAGCCACCGAAACCGACGCTGGAGCTGCCACCATGAGAGCCACTGCCGCGGGAGCTGCCACCAGCTAGCTGGTGCGCGGGCCCAGTAGGCTGGCCTTGGCCCACTGCTGGAGCCACCAGTACCGCCACCACCAGAGCACCAGCAGCCAGCTGGTGAGCAAGCCTGGCAGGCCGGCCTAGGCCCACTGCTGGAGCCACCACTGTCGCCAGAGCCCCTCCAGCCAGCTGGCGAGCAGGCCCAGCAGGCCAGCCTAGGTCAGCCTTTTTCCATCTTAGGCTTATCATTCAGATTCGCCCATACCTTGATGAAGACTCCCTGAGGACAGTTGTACCAGAGCTAGTCATGTTGAGGATATATTATTGCAATGCTCTTTACATGGGGCTTCCCCTGAATCTTGTTCAGCGATTGCAGTGGGTGCAGAATGTGGCGGCCAGATTGGTGGTTGTTCCAGGCAGATTTGACCACATCACCCCAATTCTGGCTCACCTGCACTGGCTATCCATTGCTCCCGAATAAGGTTCAAGGTGTTGATTTTAGTTTACAAAACCCTCCATGGCTTGAGTCCTGATTATCTGGCAGAGCGTATCTCCCAAAAGTCAGAACTGGCCAGACCCACCAGAGCTTCACAGGCCTTCTCACTTTGGGTGGCCACCCCAAGGACGGCCCACAAGGTTGTGACAGGTAATGAGGCCTTCTTGGTGGTAGGACCAACTATAAGGAACAAACTACCCAACGAGATCTGCCTGGTTTAATCCCTTACAGTCTTCAAGAAAGTTTTGAAAACCTGGCTGTTCAAAGAAGCTTATGGCAATTACTAATGTTTGTCTTGTGCTCTTTGTGATTTGTTGTTTATTGTTACTATCTGTTTTGTGCCTCTTGCCAATTTCTTCTCTTTCTCTTTTTCTTGTGTTGTTTACTATTTGATTTGAATTGTGGTATTTTTAATAGGTTATGTTGCTTTATTTGTAAACCACCCAGAGTTCCTTTTGGGAAAAAATGGTATGGTATAAATAAATAAATAAATAAATAAATAAATAAATAAATAAATAAATAAATAAATAAATAAATAAATAAATAAATGTCCAGGTTCCTATTAAAAAAAAATTTCCACATAAAAAGGAAGGAGTTAATTTTTTTCCTGAGTCCCTGTTGCAACTTAAATCCAGCTTGGCAGCGGGTCTTGCAACTCAAGCCCCCATCCTAGAAAAGGGCAGCCTGAATGTTGACAACACCACTGGGAACAGTCAAGATGATCTATAGGATGCCCTCTTTTGCTCAGTTCCATTCACACCTGTTGAAAAACAGCCCTGATGATTGCTTTGGGTGAAAAGTGGGAACTGATGAAAAAAGGAGTCAACCTCTGGAATTTTCCATTAGCACTACATGTGAAACTGATACAAGATAGATTCACTCATATTAAGCCTGTTCTCTCTAGTTACCACATCACTGTCCTATTTTTTTGTTTTTTAAAAGGATAATGAAAATCCACATTTCACACACAACTTTGACTAACATGTGTATTTTGTATCTATGTTTCCCAGATTTATTTATTTATTTATTTATTTATTTATTTATTTATTTATTTATTTATTTATTTATTTATTGGATTTTTATACCGCCCATCTGGCAGCGAGGTCACTCTGGGCAGTTTACAACAATTAACAATTCAAACAATTAATACAATAAAACCACAAAATAGTAACACAATAAAATAAAAATAAAAATAATATTAAAGTGCCATAAAACAATGCATTATTATTGGCAGGCTAATCAGTTATGCATTTTTCATACACAGCTTTCTTCAGTGCACTCACATCAAATGCATTTGAGATAAGAATTGTACTGCAAAATTCAGAACCTGAATGAAAACCTGTGGTGTAGTCCTCAATCTACAAATGGCTATTTAAACTGGTTAAAAGAAATAAAATTTCTTAGTATTCTGAGGCAGTAAATACTATAGAAATTCTCTCCAGTGTTCTTGAGTGACTTCTGTCTTCAAAAGGAAGGACACCATTGTAGCATTAACATGCTTGTTCCCCACCATTTCATGGGTTATTGACAAACACCACTTCTGATTTTCCTATATCACTGCCACCACCTAGCTAGGCTAGTAAATTAAAGCCTTAAAACAGTTTTTAAGTTGAATAAAAATAAGTTTGATTACAAAGTTGAATCAAAATCATCAATGGAAACGTGTTGAAGCATAAATAAAAAGATGAATCTTGCTCTGACCCACTTAAGTTTGATTTCTAATAAAGTTGAATAAAGAAATGCACACCCTGTTCCTAAGTTCTCAAACTCTAGACACTTAGTTTTCTTCACAGACACTCTAATGATCCGATCTATTCTTTAGCCCTCTTTAATTCTCAGATGGTGCCGGTCTGCCGGACCCTATCTCCAAGTGTAGGTCTTTCATTCAGCCCCTATCTGGACTTTTTTTTAGAAAGTGTAGGTCCTTATCAGGTTAAAACAATATTGAGCAGTGCCTTAAATCCTCTCAGGCCACTCCTGAGACTCTTTCATTGGTCTACAGACCCACCAATCAGCACAGATACCTCTCATGCATTATGCATCATACAGGTAAATGCCACAACCATTCTCCTGGAATGAATATATTGTTGTTTGGTTGTTGTTTTAATCATGCAATTACATTCTGAATAACCATTCCTGGTGCTGACACTGGCAATGGAAGCTTTCCTGAACCAGGAAAGATTACGTGTTGCCTCTTAGCTCCCTGACTGAGGGAGTGATAAGAATCACACTGGTCAATCATGCTGTTGAAATACCTCCTCAAGTTTGTCCTTAGATCAAATGTATTTAATTTAACTAGTGGCTGTCAGTGTACATGTCAAAACTCTTCCTCTTGGGAAGCGAAGCAATTCATTTTAAAATTAGCTGTACAGCTACTATGTATGTTATTTTTAAATCAATGCACCAATAACCTGACAAGCTTATTTATTATTTATTTCTGTCTCATTACTCAGAAGTGCACTCAATGACACAGCCCTCTCATTGTACAGCAACTTTGAATGTAAAATATACACTTCTGTGTGAGAGTTAATTTAAATATTTTAAGTGTCCTACAGTTAGCAGGCTAGAATAAAGGAGAAAAGCTGACTGCTCTGTCCCCAACAGGTATTTATTTACATAACAAATAGATGGCCTATGCCTAGATTTATTTGGTTTCAGATCTCACATTCCTGATTTGATGTCGTGTCACCATTTATCTCTGGCTGGCCTTAAAACAATAATAATAATAATAATAATAATAATAATAATAATAATAATAATAATAATAATAATAATAATAATAATAATAATAATAATAATAATACCCCGGATATTGTGATTGTGGAGAATAAAAAAGTGTGGATAATTGATGTCGCTATACCAGGTGATCGTAGAGTCACTGAGAAACAACTTGAAAAAAATTACCCGATATCAGGATCTGAAAATTGAACTTCAGAGACCCTGGCATAAACCAGTACAGGTGGTCCCAGTGGTAATCGGCACGCTGGGTGTGGTACCGAAGGAGCTAAGCAAGTATTTAGAATTAGAAGAAATTGGAGTTGACAAAGTCACCATCAGTCAGATGCAGAAAGCCGCTTACTGGGATCTGCTCGCAATATTTGCCGATACATCACTAAGTCCTAAATGCTTGGGAAGCATTTGACTAGTGATTGGTAATATAAAATCCAGCATAGATAGCTGTGTGGTTAATAATAATAATAATAATAATAATAATAATAATAATAATAATAATAATAATAATAATAATAATAATAATAATAATAATAAAAGGTGGAGAACAATGTCCTAAACCGGAAAGTGCCCTTAACGGGATTGTCAGCCATGAGGTAGATGGCAAGCTATATTATGGTAAATTAGTGACAGTCCTACCACTGGAGAGCTTTCTGATTAACATGTTTGTGTCTCTGACCACTTTTGGACGCTACGTGAGCTGACAGCTTCAATTCAATTAAAAGCAGGACAAAATGGAGTGATTTCATTAAGGGGCGCAGCAGGGCTGCCTTATCCACATTCCCCATGAGGCGTTTAGATGGGATTGCTTCTGTAACAAGAAGGAGCAAGACATCAGATTCTGGCCTGTGCTTTGTCGATGCATAATTGTCCCCCTTCCCACCCCAGGGATGAAAATAATGATCTCTGGAGTCAAAGGTAGGAGCCTTTGCAGCTTAAAACATAAGGGCATTGCACTGAGATCTGTGCTGGAACAGAATCCCTTATGGGATTTTTATATTCATGAGGTGGGGGAGACAAACAAAAGAGCCTAAATCCGGTTGTAAATCTCAATAAAAGCAGCCCCACTGAACTAATGAGACTTCAGCAAGTATGTTATAAAGTGGAGGAGAGGCAAGATGTCATAGAATATTAAAGGCCAACAGAATGATATCAGTGTGTGCTTTTGTACATCAAAATCCAGTGCAAATATATGCCCTTCCCATTTTCTATGGTGGTGAGATTCATGTCCAGCTGAGCATATCTACAAATGAAAATTCAGTCTCATCAAAAGCTAGTGTAACACTTGTAAGTTCTCTTAAGAAATAAGCTTGTAAGTGCTATTGTTGATGAACCTTGCAAACAGAATTTCCCCAAAAGTTATCTGTTCTTATTTGCATTAATATAATGGACAACAGAAGCAATTATAACAAAATGCTTCAATCTGTGCACCCAAGTCCTTGGCAACAGTACCAACACAGAAGTGGCTTGTAGAATTTGCAGACTTCAAGTGCGCCTTTGATTTGAAAGCTGTACAAAAATCCAAGATATTGTATATAAATAAATAAATCTCTCTGCAAATGGAAAACCTTTATATTTCAGGTTTTCTGACTGTGCAGCAAGTTCTTTGGAATGAAGACCGCTCTCCTTGTCAGGTATATACGGTCCATACTAAGAGCAGCCCAGAGTTGTGGACTCTGTGGTGTTTTAAAAAAAAACCCTTTGCATTGTTTTGTGATCCCGAATCGAGAGCTGGCATATATGCAACATGCTCAGATAGTCCAATAGAACAGATTTCAAGCCAAGCAGAAGCCTGTCTTAACGCAGACCTCCTGGAGTGGCGACATGAGCAGGTGCTTAATGTTCAGCCATCACCATCAATTGCCAGTGGACTGAATCAAATCATATCTGAACCTAGAATTGTGCACTACTCAAGATGCAAGGCAAAAATCATTCAAGGCCATCTCTAATGTTGTCATCCATAAGCAGGGAAAGTGTGGATAAAATGATCAGCAAGGAACCCCGATTCATCAAAGCAGTGTACTTCTAATATATCTCCCCATGGTGCTTAAAACACTCTCTGGGCAGTTTATGATTTATTTATGCAGGTTATAGATTGACAACCCCCACCCCACCTCAGTGAGCTGGGTACTCAAACACTGCTTTTTATGAGGAATTAATATAGAGAATATCAGTGCTGGGGGTAAATAGCACTCTGGCTTTTTTTGTTGTTGTTGTTGTTGAATAAGGTTTAAAGTGAAATGATGGGTCATGCTACTTTTTGTAAATCTGCGGCTTCTGACAGTATTAAATAAAGACTCACCCACAGTGTGCCAATGCTTAATTTCATTCTAGGGAACAAATCTACTCATTAGGACCAGGAATCAGGAATGCTTAATCATCACCATCTCAGCACTCCTTAATGTCTGGCCCAACAAATTTATCAGATTAGCAATGATCTCGTCGATTGAAAAGTGGAACGCTTAGGTTTTACAGATCTTCCCTTGAAACCAATTTCAGGCTTTTTATCTTTTCCAAATGTTACCTCAGGTGGTTTTGCTGCAGTTATCATGCCAATAATGAAACAGTGTGGCTTGCTAATTTTTTTTTTTACAAAAAATAGTTCAATTCAGGCATACTGAAATAATTCTAAAATAATCAAACTGGTTATAGCCATCAAAGTGACTATAATACTAATTTTGAAAAACAGTACCAAAGCAGCAGCAAAAATAGAATATATAGCAAAACTATATATTCTTAGAATCTCTCAGTCAGCAGGTCCAGAAAAACTTTTCCAAATGTTAAAGGATTTTATCCAATGCCATCTTTCCATCCAGTGCATGTATAGAAACCTGCATGGTCTGAAGTGAGAGGTTGGCAGGTTTCATTTATTCTCCCTTTTCCCTACAGCCTGCCTATAGGAACACCATATCATGGTGTTGCAGAAGATTCCCTTATGATCTTATGGAGTTTTTGGAAATGAGGGTCCAAAAGAGCTGCAAACAGAAAGACTTGAACAGGCATGTCCAAACTTCAGCCCTCCTGATGTTTTAGACCACAACTCCCAGAATTCCAAGCCTGTATTTTCAATGGCAAAGGACTGTGGGAGTTGTGTTCCAAAACATCTGGAGGGCCAAAGTCTGGACATGCCTGGACTAGAGCAACTCTTCACAATGTCCTTCCCATTCATGGAAACCTCCACCATGTGGAACACTGTTTCTTGAATAGTAGAGTGCATAACTGATAGAGACATTGAAAAGAGCTAGGTGCTTTGCCACTGGAATTTCTTATTTTCTGTTCACGAGAGGGCCTAATGGAATCATTATTTTATGGCTAAAAGATTCTTGTTTAGCCATGCAAATGGTGTAACTGTAGGGGGGAAATGGGCACAAGTTAAGAAACCACAGTAGTCATTATGACTTTCACAGTGAGTCACACAACTCTGTGTGCAACAGACTGTGTCTACACTGATTCTTTTTTAACTTTAGACAATTTGCCATCATGATGTAAGTGTTTTGTCTTATTCTCTTGTAACTGAGGAAGAGGACTGGTGTCTATGTATATCAAAATCTGTAACCCCTTATACGTGGAATCAGTATCCACTGATTCACTTATCTATTTTTAACATTCTAAAAATGTTAAAAATATTTTTTTAAATCCTAGAAATATATATTTCTAAAGGCAAAATTACCAGATATGGGCACAAGAGGGGGCAGAGCCCATGCTATGTATAGCATTCACTAGAGAAATGCTTTTCACCGTGTCATTACCAGAACCAGTCACTGGAGGGAACCTGAGATTCCATTTGAACATTAGGAAGAACTTCCTGATGGTTAAAGCTGTTCAGCACTGGAATATGCTGCCACGGAGGGTGGTGGAGTCTCCTTCTTTGGAGGTTTTTAAGCAGAGGCTGGATGGGGGTTCCTGCATGGCAGAGGGCTGGACTGGATGGCCCTTGAGGTCTCTTCCAACTCTATGATTCTATGCTATCTATGACATTTACTATAAAACCACATATACTATAATCCATGTTTTTTTGGTATCAGATGGGGGTCTTGATACCCCTCAGATATGGAATCAGTTCTAGATATGGGGGACCTACCATTCATAAGAAAAAAGAAACTAACTGGGTTTACAAAATCACATGTAAATTGTGTAAAAATAAAAACTTAGGCTAAGATGAGGAAACAAAGGATCCAGTATTCCTCAATCCCCTTTTTAAAAAAATCTGGCAGCATAATCAATGTTTTCTATGTTATTCGGGGAGCTAGTAGGGTGGTGTGTCAAAGAAATCCTAAGTAAAGGCTTGCACTTGAATTAGGCCAAAGAATTAATGGACGTCTAAGCAACTCTTCAACATAAGAACCATAAAATATTTACCTGTACAACTAGCAGAGCGTTCTGACTTTTGTGCCTATGCAACCAAAGATTAGGGTGTTACCATAGAGCACACGCAACTGTAAACACTGGGTGTCAGCCAAAGGACAGCCTCACCTCAAGCTGCCAGTGTTCCAAGTGATATTTCTTCCATGAGGTTGCCAAGACTCTGTCCCTTGAAATGTGTTAAGGGCACTGATAATTTCAAACAGCAGCTTTCTTTCATGTGGAGAAGAAACAAATATCAGTATATTCTGGAACTAAAGAAAGGGACCAAGAATTTCTTAGTGCTGTCACCCAGTTAAGGGCACTCGATGCCAAGCTCCTTCCATCTTGAATGTTTATCCTAAATGAATGATATATTAAATGGCCCTGAAGAAAGAGGCTGTTACAGTGATTCCTCCCCCATCCTACGTGCAAGGCTGGTGTTATAGATCTGGCAAATAAATGTAAAGGTAAAGGTTCCCCCTGCACATGCTACTGACCATAGATGATACCAAGATGGCGATTCCATGTTCAAATGCACTCTACCACAACAACTTGAAAAGACTTTTGTTCACATAGTAGACTAGACTTTTACATTTCTCCCAAGTATAAGGCTCACTGAATGTTGGAAATGCCAGAGTGCTGCTCTTCTTATATTCTTATATTCTGATACAGTAATACCTTGTAAGATGAATGCCCCTTTAGACGAAAAACTCATAAGATGAATGTAATTCCTGGGGACAGGAAAAATTTTTCCTTCGTGTTTACATTTGTCTCACAAGGTACCATTGATCCTTGCCCAGCCTGGGCTGGGTTGTTTGCAAGGGAACAGCCCAGGCTATGTGAGGATCACAGGGTCCCTGCTGTGCCCACCAAATTGGTGGGCACAGCAGGGGTTCACTGACGTTTGCCAAGCCCGTGCTCCTTTGATGGGAAGCAATGATGGTGATTTGCCACCGCTGCTTGCCTTCCAACCATCCCGGGATAGATCTTCGCCCAGCCCGGGAAGGTTGGAAGGCAACCGGCTTTGGAGATCGCCTACGCCGCTTACCTTGCAAGCCTCCCGGACAGGGAGAAAATGCATTTTAAAATGCCCCCTCAAACCTCCCCCTCAATCTGCACTCTGGCCACAGCTGGAGCGCTTATGGTGGGACATTTTAAAATTCATTTTCTCTCTGCCCCCGAAGGTTTTCAAGGCAAGTGCCGTTGGCGATGTGCTGATGCCACTTGCATTGCAAACCTCCCTGGCTAGGAGAAAATGCATTTAAAAATGTCCCACCGTGAGCACTCCAGCTGTGGCCCGAGTGCAGATTGAGGGGGGGTGTTGAGAGGGGTTTAGACAGCCTTCCCATAGGAATGCATTGAAAACCTGTTAATCCATTCCTTCCAGATCGGATGAATTGGCTTTCAATGTATTCCTATGGGAAACCGTCACTTGTAAGATGAATTTTTTGTAAGACGAATTGACCCGTAGAATGAATTAAATTCATCTTACAAGGTACAGTACCACTATAAGTATTTGCTTCGCTGCCCAGTTCCTTTAGTTGTCAAGAATCTCCTTTCCATTTATATCATACTTCATTCTAATCTAAATTTTTTAAGTCTGTTCTCTCTAGTCTTATTGGTAATAACAGGATATATATAATTGTCGCTCCCTTCTGATACTGCTGTGATTTATGTAACTTTTTTTATGTTTTAGAACTCAACTCAGGTTGACTAGTGCCAGTGATCTGGTTATTGAACAGGGCCTATTGACAGACTAATTTGGGAGAAGATTACAGTTCACCACATCCTTTGATCGGTGTTTCCTTTGATTGAAATATGCTACTGTGGCTCTCATATTCTAGACATATGCTGGAGAATTCAGAGAGCCAGATCAATGTGCTAGTCTACTGGAAAGGTCAACCTTTGTCAATTTCAATATGTATGATTTGCAGTTTGGAGAAAATAATAGAACTGTGTTTGACCTCTAAATGGGAAGCACTGCTATCAGTTTTGATGAAAATGACTACCAAAGAATGAGATTTTCCCAATGGGCAATACATTCCTTGATCCTAGCTAAATTACCTATAGATCCAGTGAGATCCGGTGATGCTATGCATATGTGCAATTATACACCCACAAAGACATGGGCTGTTTCTAATTTCCTTTATTGGCAGAAGAACCACAGATGAAGGCAGATGTTAACCTACCATATATAAGTTCTGAAGTTTTGGGGAACATTTGTTCAGCCCAAGACACGTTGCTGCATGAGGCAAATAACCTAATGGTCTATGTTCCTATTCCATGTACTGAAGCCAAGTGGACTGGCAGCAGCATCTTGGCGATGGGACCATGTATCACACCTGAAGGCTGCAGTCTAGCCTCTGTGTCAGGGGTAGCCTGAGGCCTCAGAGCAAGGTGCACAGATATCTCTTCTCGCTTGCCTATCCCTTTCACCCACCATATGCTTCTGCCCTGGGCACTGTTAGGGGTGGTGCCTCATGTCATCAAACCACTTTGAACCACGGCCTCAGTAAAAGTCTGATCCTAATTTTCTGAAACATAAGAGGTAGAAAGTTTCATTTTGAGCAACAGATTTGCAGCAATCAAGAATGCTGCATTCCTCCCACTTGAATTAGATGTAGTCTACTGTTTTACCTAATAATTCACCCTTATTCTATAGGGTTAATTATTCAACTTTCCTCTCAAATCTCCATTGCATTTCAAATCCAAGCCATTTCCTTCCTTCCTTCCTTCCTTCCTTCCTTCCTTCCTTCCTTCCTTCCTTCCTTCCTTCCTTCCTTCCTTCCTTCCTTCCTTCCTTCCTTCCTTCCTTCCTTCCTTCCTTCCTTTGCAGATTTCACCTCTATGTGAAAGACTCAGTTTTCAAAATGCCTTGATTCTGTCATCCAATCCTAGCAGTTTGGACAATATGCTGAAACCTTCCAGGGCCAGTTTTGTAGTAATTAAGAGTTGGCATCAACTGTCTTTGACCAGGGCATTCAAAATGATGCTAATTTGATGGAAAGCAGAGACCCAGAACAAAGATTTAGATATGAATGCAGAAAAGCATACAGTACCATGTTTTACAAGTGACCTAGCCTGTGGGAGTCTCCAAAAATAATCAAAGCAAGGAGTTTAGTGGCACCATAAAGATTTAAGGTTAAACCCAATTTTCAGTCCAAATGAAAGTAGACCTATCATTGACTTAGCAAATCCCAATTGTTCAATGAATCTATTCTACTTGAGAATAATAACTGAATTTAATCTCTCTTCTCCATTCGGCGCCACATAAATTCCTATTGGGGGGGGACAATCAAATGACAGTAGCCATATTTTTCTTTTAGGAGCTTTAAATGGTGTTACCATTTTTTCTGTTCCCTTGCAAACACCTCTTGGTGTTACCTGTAATTTCTGCCATCAATGCTTATGTTCTTTTTGCTCACTCAAATTATATTGAAACATTTAAATGTTTAACATTCTCTAATCCCTTTAATGAAGATTTTCTCTCAGTATAGCCATTCCCTGAATTTTGTTTCTTTGTCAGAGTGCACAAAACAGAAAGGGCTAATTCTAGTCAAAACTAGAGTAGACCCACGGAATCAATAACCCTTACATAAGGATTGCCTTAACAAGCCAAAAACATTCAAAGGATGCTCTGTCATTTGAACTAACCACTGGACTTAGTTCTAAGCAGACCTGTCAAGTGTCACGTTTTTGGCGGGACATTTATGGATCAATCACTCTTTCCCCCATCTTCCCAAAAAATTATTTTCCCCTGAAATGTCCCACATTTCTTTCGGCGGGCAGCTGAGCTGCAGATGCTGCTGGGCGGCCGTGCAGCCAGCCTCCAGGTGACCTGCCAGAGATCACTTCTCCCTGCACAAGCCCTAACCTACACACCATCAGCTGTCTGGATTAGTATATATAGGTCACAGTGAGCATTTTGAAACCATTGTAAGGGATTCTGGGAGCCTTGTATGCAAATGAGGCTGCATCACTTAGTTGAAGAGCCCAAGTGCCATTGCCCCACCTCCCTGGAGCTCCCAGTCCTGGGCAGCCATGGGGAACACTTGACAGCTATGGGGTAGGCTTTCCATAAAAGCAAAACATTGAAGTTGAGGACTGTAGAAGGTCTATTAAACATTTCTTAATTTTTGAACTGTTGAATCTATTGCTCAACCTACCAGGAATCTCTCTCTCCTCTGTATCACCTAATGACACCCCATCTTCATCCACATTGTCAGTCTTCTAGAAGCATGTTGACAACAAGGTAGCCTCACTCTCTGATATTTTCTCCATCCTTTCCCCTTCCCAGCCTACGTTTGGAGTCTTACCTGATGAAGAGGTAATGTTCCTGAAAGCTTGTGAACATTGTGTGTGTGTGTGTGTGTGTGTGTGTGTGTGTGTGTGTGTGTGTGTGTCTGTGTGTGTCTGTGTGTGTCTGTGTGTCTGTGTCTGTGTCTTTGTCTGTGTCTTTGTCTGTGTCTGTGTGTCTGTGTGTCTGTGTCTGTGTGTCTGTGTGTCTGTGTGTGTGTGTGTGTGTGTGAGAGAGAGATCAGGTGAACACAAGGATATGGAGGCAGGGTCCCTACTGGAGCTACATGGTTAGCACAAACTGGATCCCTTCCCCTGGACATTACCCCAAAGTAGAGGCAAGAAACGGAAATAACCCAGAAAGAGCAGGGAAGAAGATACAGGCAAGAAAGAAACCAGAAAGGCTGTCACCAGATAGGAAGGACAAGGAGACCAGAGGGAGAATTGTGGACAGTAGGGTGAGGAAAGAACCACCCCTAAATAGGGTGAGGAAGGGCCTAATTAAAGGCATGCCGCTTTCCATGGTTAATTGGTGAGACTACCATGTATAACTCATTACCCAGTGGCTGGCATCCTCTCCATTATAGGAAAATTAGCTCTGGTAAAATCAGCTTAACACTAATATGATTTGGAAAACCATGCTGAGCTAAAAAGAAAAAAAGGGCCCTCTCCCAAAATACCACTCATGCTAACATTCCCCTCTTCCAGGGGATCCATTATTAGGATCTAATTTGTTGTCTAGTGTTACTCCCACTGCCTTGACTTCAAAATAAATTGAGAACCTGAAAATAGCTCAAAGGTTTGAAGTCCTTGGTTGTGGGAGTTCAAATTCCCTACTGTGTCGTCCAGGAGAGGGTCTCCTTAGGATCACCTGGAACATATATGCCTGAGGGAATTACCTGTCCTGCTAGATGTGCACCTTGGGATGGTCCCAGACTGTCATCAGCAGAGGTAACTGACAGAATATGGATACTTTTAAAACATCTGGGAGAGTTGCCATAAGTGAGGGTCAACTTGATGGCCCATTATTATAACTAGTCTTCCCAATCATCTACCTTTCCACATCCACCCCTAAATATCTGGATGAAGATATAATTCAGTAAACACAGTTTATTGACTGATAACTACAGTGTTCCTCTGTTTTGTTTAACATAAGCATCCCATCGTCGTAAACCAGGGCAGAGCAAGGGGATGACAACAGATTGTCTCCTTGCTTGTTTTGTTTGTTTTTGCACAAATGAGCAAACTAATGTGCAGAAATAGTTGAAGCTCAAGGGCAGATGCTGATTAAACAGGCACAGCTTGTGTCCTTGAGGGAAGATTCAGTGCCCCAAACAGAACAAGCATTGCTACCATGTGATACAAAAAAGGCTAGAGCCAATGAAAAATATTCGCTAAGCATCTGAAGCATCTGAAGTAATAAATTCACTTCAGATTTTGGAAAAGAATAATAATCTTGTCTGCTATAAAAAGTTCAAGGAGCTTATTTCCAGATGTAAGAAAAGTAAATTTGTTTTGTTTTGTGGACTATAACTCCCAGAATGCCAGTGATTAAACTGGCTAGGGAATTCTGTTACAGTGGTACCTCTTAAAACAAATTTAATTCATTCTACAGGTCAATTTGTTTTAAGAAATTTTTGTCTTACAAAACATGATTTCCCAGAGGAATACATTGAAAATGGATTGATCCATTCCAGAGGCTATGGGCTTATTCATTCATTCATTCATTCATTCATTCATTCATTCATTCATTCATTCATTCATTGAGCTTATATACCACCCGTCTTCCGGAAGGAACTCCGGGCGGTTTACAACAAAAGAAAGTGAACAGTAAACAAAATTATAAACAGCATCACCATGAATCAATAAAAACAGTTAAACATAAAAATCAATAATAGAAAGGCAGGTGATGTACGAAAAAAAGTTAATTAACTGTCACCAAACGCCTCCCAAAAAAGCTTTTTTGAAGGCTGGCAGGGACTGTGCAAGGTGCAACTCAGACGGGAGATGATTCCATATAGTAGGGCCAGCCACAGAGAAGGCTCGGCCATGGGTGACCGTCTTCCCAGCCTCCCTGGGCGTGGCCACCCGCAGTGAGTGCCCCACGACATTCTAGTTGGTTGGGCCGAAGTTGACCGCTGGGAGAATCGCTCTGCCAGGTATTCAGTTCCCAGGCCATGGAAGGTTTTATAAATTAAAATCAGGACTTTGAATCTTATTCGGGATGCAACGCATAGCCAATGCAGGCGAGCCAGAACTGGGGTGATGTGGTCATGTCGACGCACACCCGCCACCAGTCTGCCTGCCACATTTTGCACCCGCTGTAGTCACCGAACAAGAGTCAAGGGCAACCCCATGTAGAGGGCGTTGCAGTAATCTATTCTTGAGATCACCAGCGCTTGCACAACAGTTCTCGAGGAGTCCCCATCAAGATATGGATGAATCTGGGCAATCTGACGGAGATGGAAAAAAGCAGTCCTGGACACGGCGGCCACCTGGGCTTCAATAGAAAGAGCCGGGTCCAGGACCACGCCCAGATTCCAGATACTATCTGCCAGCTGGAGGGGAACACCTTCCAGGGTAGGGTGAGGGCTTCCATATCTGGAAGGGGAAATCCTGAAGAACATAACCTTGGTCTTATTGGGGTTGAGTTTGGGTCTGTTGGTCCTGGTCAATTCCATGACTGTATCCAGGCACTGGTCGAGGGTCTGAATAGCCTCAACTGCAGAGGTGGAAAAGGAGAGATAGAGCTGCGTGTCATCAGCGTACTGATGACAGCAGACTCCAGATCTCCTAATGACCTCAGCCAATGGCCTCATATAGATGTTAAACAGCATGGGAGAGAGAGGCGACCCCTGCAGAACACCACAAGGGAGTATCCATGGGGCAGACAACTCCCCCCCCCAAGCTGCACCGCTGGGGATGGCCCTCCAAGAAGGATCAGAACCAATTGAGAACAGTGCCTCCGATCCCTACCTTGGAGAGCCGATCCAGCAGGATACCGTGGTTGGCGGTATTGAAGGCTGCTGACAGATCCAGAGGGACCAACAAGGTAGAGCTACCCCTGTCGCCCCCCCCCCGGAGGAGGTCATCTTGCAGTGCGACCAAGACTGCTCAGTCCCCCGACATGGCCTGAACCCAGACTAGAATGGGTCAAGGATTCGTTTTCCCTCCAGGAATGACTGGAGCTGGACAGCGGCCACCCTCTCGATAACCTTGCCCATGAAGGGAACATTGGCAATCGGATGGTAGTTTGCCAATTCGTCCGACGCCAAGCCAGGTTTTTTCAGAATGGGCTTCACCATTGGGCTTCACCACTGTCTCCTTCAGGCGAGAGGGGAAGATCCGTTCCCTGAAGGAGGCCGTGGAAATAATTGAAGCCCACTCAGGCATGCTCCCTCCGGAAGATTTAATGAGCCAAGATGGGCAAGGCTCGAAGGGGGAGGACACAGGCTGGCAGTGGGCCAGGGCCCTGGAGGCCTCAAGAGAGGAGACAGGCCCAAACTTGACCAATCGAGGAGACCGAGGGGGTGCAGCGTCAGAGGATGCCAAGGATAAACTAAGGCAACCGGAGTCAAGACCAGCACGGATGGCCTCAATTTTAGTTCTAAAGAAGGCTGCAAAAGTCTCACTACTGGACTCAGTAGAAGGAGGCCTTACCAGACCAGAATTAGTGAGGTCACGAACCACGTGGAATAACTCCGCCTGGCGGTTCGAGGCCTCACTAATTCTCAGGGGGTAAAAGGATGTTTTGGCCTCCCTGATCGCGTGGACATAGCACTTGGTCTGGATTTTAACAGCAGCCCTATTAAAAGCCATCTGGTCCATCCTCCATCTGCTCTCCAGCCTTCTCCGTTCTTGCTTCATCGCTCTCAGCCCCGCCGTGTACCACGGTGAGGAGTGAGCTCTGCAAAGGAGAAGGTGCCTAGGGGCGATCCGGTCGACAGCCCGGGAGGTGTCCTCAAACCATCGATCCACCAGGGTTTCAACCAGATCGTCAGCCAGACTGCCAGGAAGCTCCCCAAAGGCCTCAAGAAACCGGACAGGGTCCAGACATCTTCGGGGGCGGGTGACTTCATTTTATGAAAATTTTTGCTAATGAAATGCTGTTTCTCATAAGAATGCATTGGGAATGGATTAATCCATTCCGGTACCTAGAATAAAGACAAAGATAACCTTTTTTCTCCTGGGTACATACAGAATGGATTTTTGTCTTGCAAAGCATCCTATAGGGAATTTTTTGTCATGTGAAGCATGCCTATTCCTGGAAAATTTTTCTTGCTACAAGTTTTTGGGTCTTTCAAGGCATTAGTCTTAAGAGGTACCACTGTAATTGTAATGAAAAGGGAATTTTTCTAACCTCTGCTTGTTACTGAGACCCTCACATTAAAGAGGCAGCAGCCTTTCTAGGAGCTTTCACACCAAGTGACTTGGTTCTTTCCTCAGACAACCTGAAGGTCCATCCTTCGAGTCCTCTTCACAATTTACAGACCGTTCAGACACAGAGCACAGATGTGATATATACTTCAACATAGTGCCTGTATGTAATATACCACATTTTTCGCCATATAAGACACACTTTTCCCACTCTCAAAAGTAAGGGGAAATGTCTGTGCATCTTATAGAGCGAATGCAGTGGTCCCTGCTACATATATATCACAGATTTTCCTTTAGAGGGAAGTTACCTGCACGGAGCCTCTCCCATCCCCTGCTGGCCCTGGGATTCCACCGTCCCAATCACCTCATTTGCAAGCCTTCCCTTTTGCAGCTTGGATTCCACAGTTCAAATCACCTTGTTTGCAAAGAGGCTTCCTCCAGAGAGCCTGTCCCCACCCCTCCCCTTCTGCAGTCAAGATTCCCCAGTCAAAAGTCACCTTGTTTGCAAAGAGGTCTCCTCCACTGAGCCTCTGCCCATACCTTCTGAAGCCTGGATTCCCCAGTCCCAATCACCTCATTTGCAAGCCTCCTCTTTTGCAGCTTGGACTCCACAGTTCCAATAACCTCATTTGCAAGCCTTCCCTTTTGCAGCTTGGATTCCACAGTTGCAATCACCTGGTTTGCAAGCTTCCCCTTTTGCAACCATGATTCCCCAGCCATGAATCCTTAGGCTAAACATTTTTTCTTAGTTTTCCTCCTCTAAAAACTAGCTGTGTCTTATGCTTGGGTGTATCTTATAGAGCAATAAATATGGTATTTTTTCATTTTTTTAAAAAAACTAAAATTTTAAATCACTACATATACCACATGCTAGAGAGAGAAAAACAAAGCAGATTGTATGATACTGATGGGAGATAAGGTCTTTATTATTAGTCTGTGATTCCTGAAGTGGTATTGCTTTCCTTTTTGGAGTCTTTTAAAGATTTCTGTAGTATTATATTGACTTCATTTATAAATGCAAGACAAGAGGAAGAAAGAGAAACATACTAATTAACACTTTTTCATATTCATTTCCAACAGACAGCAATGTTCACTTATTTATGCCCTGAGTTTGAAACACATGACCAAATAGGATCCTTTTTACACGACCCCTAAATTCAGACCAGAGATCTTAGGGGTTCGTTGCTCTTCCTGCATTCCCACCCCCTCCGCACTTCCTGGTCACTGGCTGCGTGAGGGAGGGAGAAAAAGAGAAAGAAAAGCATGCCGCTCACCTTGTTCTGCCTCTCGTCTCTATAAAAGTAGCTCTTAAAGGGGCGGGAGCCAAAAAACAACAAACAGAAGGTAGGAGAGCCCCGCCCTCACTATCGTTACACCGGATCAAATAATTTTCACCTCCAAAGAGCAGGTACCTGAAAGGTGCGCTGGGACGCGCTAAAGTGGGCGGGGTTGCACTTAATTTCCTGTTAACTCCGGAGCTGGTGGGGAAACATTTTTAAGCTCCGGAGCTGGGAGCCATTTGCCCCGGAGTTTAGGGGTCGTGTATAAACGCCCTAGGTCACTTGCTGGTGGTGGCTCCAAAATGAGAATACTTGTGGCCTAAAAACTGATTAAATTACAATTTTAAGTGGCTAAAAATGGAAAACAAATCTTGGTGGGCAAGGGAATGGCAATGTAATCCTCTATAATGTCTCTGCAAGAATGCCCTCAAAGAAAGGATAATATTCTCTTTGCTGGAATGTACAAACAGACTTAAATATTCTGTTTTTCTAACCTCATTAGCTAGTTGCAAATACATGTAGGACAAAATAAGCAGCATTACATAATGAGGAAACATGGGAAGTACAAGTTGTCCTTTTTAACCAAGGCATTTATAGAAAAGTGTCACTCACAGCTGCTACCATAAGAGACCTCGAGTGCATGTTTCTTTTGGCGCATAAATATATATCTTTAGTCAGTGTAATATACCATTCCCATTAGTTCCTCAGCACTACTCTAGAGGGTTCACAATAAAATAATATAATAAAACCATAAGCAATAAACATGAATTCCTTTCACTACAGATGTATTCCTATTAGTTGATTTATTTAATGTACGATTGATTGATTGATTGATTTAATATATATGATTTATTTAATGATTTATTTATTTAATATATAAGCACAGTGTTGTACAAAGGGTCTTCCTTTTTCACACTGCATTCATGTGAACCAAACTATTCCTGCAGGGCTGGCCCTTTCATCAGCACAACAAAGCAGTCACCTCATGTGGTGGAGGGTGGGGAATGGAGAAGACATTGTTCACTCATCACCATTGCCAGAGCTCTGCTGTCTGGAGAGCTGACACTACCAGTAGAAAAGTATGGTCTGAAAAACTGCACCTTCTTGATAACTCCAACTCACTGACTTGCCTGTTCATTCAGTCCACCCCCACCCACCCACCCAATTGCACTACTGTATGAGAATCTTTGAGCGAAGAGAATTGCCGGGTGTGCCAGGATAGCAATAAGCAGGCATCTCAGGGACTGATCCAGAACATGATGTCATCATCATCCAGCTGTGGTTCTGACAGCTAGGAATGCTGGGAGGTTCAAGGGGAACACACAGATGGTTTCAGGAGGAACAGATGGATGGGTGGTATTTTTCCTTTCCTTCTTTGATCAAAAAGAGGAGAAAAATAAAAAATTAAGAAAATGGAGAGAGAGAGAGAAGAAAAACAGACAGATGAACAGACAGGTTTGCTTAATGATTATGGACTAGATAAAATATCTATTTTTTTCCTTTCCTTCTTTCAGAGAAAAAGACAGGTGAACCGTGGTAAACGAAGCTGGACTTGAGAAATTATCTACAAGCCTAATCTCATTTACAGGGCTGTTATGAGTATGCAGGAGTTTTCCCGCCTATGCGTCAAATCGATAGGATAGGACAAGATGCAAATGCAATAAATAATCAGAGCTTGGGCAGTTTTTCTCCTTTATTTTTTTAACACAGTTTCCAGAAACCTCCCCCCCCCCCACCAGCCTGAGCAGGGGCCTTTCCAAATTATGCAACTCTTCCAGGCTCTGTCAACAAACCATGCAAAGTAACTCTTCCAAGTTCTATATATGAAGTTAATCTATTCATTCACATTTCTAACCAAGAATAAATTCTTTTACTTCTGCATGTCCAGCTTCGTGTGTCCAAAAAATAAAATAAAATTGAAATTTAAGGATTATGCTCTTGAGCCATGAAAGGCCAACTGGATTGTTGAGCAGGAGGCAATCTTGAGCGCCAATGCGCTTTTGCTGGGTTTGGAGTAGAAGGCAGGCAGGCTGCCCATCCCAGGCACCCAGTGATGAATGACTTAGTATAACGCTGAATCCACGTCTGTGACCTTCCCTGTCTCGGAGAGTATGAAAGGCTGTATATCTGCTTTGATTAATAAAAGTGTGAGGGTATAATTCCACACCATCTGACATTGAATCTAAACAGTTTTTTTTTACAAGGATATAATTTATGGAATACAGTCCACCAAGCGATCAGATGCAAGGGCCATAAACACTTGAAATCCTATTCGCCAGGCCATTCAGGTGTGCAAAAGAGAAGAAAAGGCCAGCAATATTCTGAGCGAGACATTGTGAATGCTTGCATTCTTCTTTACAATCCACACAGTTATGATTCCCACCAAGTGCAGTGGGAGTGAGATGGCAGGGCCACTTAACCAGGGAAGCAGTCATTCCTATGCACTCATGGCAATGAGTGGAAACCCATTCAACAGGAGAAGCCTTTTTTTTTGCAGTGGAGACTTCGTCTACTGAATTAAAAAGGATTCCGTTCCTGTGTTTACCATTAGAAATGTGCTTAATTTCCCACAGTGTATTTGCCTAGCTAAAAGATGGCAGTCATTTGGGCTTTATGGCCATTTCTGAGGTCCCCAGAACCCCCAAAGACCCTCGTTACTGAAAAAGATATGATCACCTGCCCCATCTCTGTACATAGCCAAGGCATGTGATGGGTCTCAGCAATACGTGGGCAGGCTTGTACAAGGTATTTGTGCATAGGTATATGTGTTGGATATAAGAACATAAGAACATAAGAAGAGCCATGCTGGATCAGGCCAACGGCCCATCTGGTCCAGCTTCCTGTATCTCACAGTGGCCCCACCGGATGCGTTTGGGAGAGCATGAGACTAGATCTGTCTCCTGACACCACTCCCCTACATCTGGCCCTTGAAGTACCCCGGTTTTAAGCCTGGAGATTACAAATCTCCATCATGGTTTGTAACCTGTGATGGACTTTTCCTCCAGGAATCTGTCGAATCCCCTTTTGAAGGCATCCAGGCCAGATGCCATCACCACATCCTGTGGCAGGGAGTTCCACAGACTAACAACGTGCTGGGTGAAAAATATTTTCTTTTGTCTGTTCTTACTCTCCAAGCCCTCAATTTGAGTGTATGTCCCCTAGTTCTGGTATTTTGTGAGAGGGAGAAGAGCGTCCCTCTGTCCATTTTACTCATGCCCTGCATTATTTTGTACATCTCAATCATATCTCCCCTCAGGCACCTTTTTTCCAGACTAAAGAGCCCCAAATGTTTTAGCCTTTCCTCATAGGGGAGGGACATATGCTAGGAAAAGGTGCATACCTTTTTCAAATTGGGTGGTCTACAGTTTTTTTTTAAATTATAGTATGCAGGCTACACATTGCCCCCCCTCACAAGCTGTGTACTCATTTTACCGACCTCGGAAGGATGGAAGGCTGAGTCAACCATGAGCCTGCTACCTGGGATTGAACCCCAGGTCGTGAGCACAGTTTTACCTGCAGTACAGGCATTTAACCACTACGCCATGAGGCTCTTATTGTGAGCTGTAGCATATTTAAACTTAAATTATAGTAATATACTGGAATCAGATTGACTACCGGAATCAGATTGACTATGTTCTCTGCAGCCAAAGATGGAGGAGCTTTCTATTCCAAAGAAAAGAAAATGCAAGAAAGCAAAGTGGTTGTCCAACGAGGCCCTACAAATAGCGGAGGAGAGAAGGGACGCAAAATGCAAGGGAGAAAGGGAAAGATACAGAAAATTGAATGCAGACTTCCAAATAATAGCAAGGAGAGACAGGGCGGCCTTCTTGAATGAACAGTGCAAAGAAACAGAGGAAAACAACAGAAAAGGAAAAACCAGAGATCTATTCAAGAAAATTGGAGATATTAAAGGGGCATTTCGTGCAAAGATGGATATGATAAAGGACAAAAATGGTAGGGACCTAACTGAAGCAGAAGAGATCAAGAAGAGATGGCAAGAATATACAGAAGAATTATATCAGAAAGATCTGGATGTCCAAGATAACCAAGATAGCGTAGTTGCTGACCTGGAGCCAGACATCCTGGAAAGTGAAGTCAAGTGGGCCTTAGAAAGCACTGCAAACAACAAGGCCAATGGAGGTGACAGCATTCCAACTGAACTCTTTAAAATCTTAAAAGACGATGCTGTAAAGGTGCTGCACGCGATATGCCAGCAAATTTGGAAAACCCAGCAGTGGCCAGAGGACTGGAAAAGATCTGTCTACATCCCAATCCCAAAGAAAGGAAACGCCAAAGAATGCTCCAACTATCACACAATTGCACTCATTTCACATGCTAGCAAGGTTATGCTCAAAATTCTACAAGGCAGGCTTCAGCAGTATGTGGAAAGAGAACTTCCAGAAGTGCAAGCTGGATTTCGAAGGGGCAGAGGAACTAGAGATCAAATCGCCAACATGCGCTGGATTATAAAGAAAGCCAGAGAGTTCCAGAAAAACATCTACTTCTGCTTCATTGACTATGCCAAAGCCTTTGACTGTGTAGACCACAACAAACTATGGCAAGTCCTTAAAGGAATGGGAGTGCCTGACCACCTTATCTGTCTCCTAAGAAATCTATATGTGGGACAAGCAGCAACCGTCAGAACTGGATATGGAACGACTGACTGGTTTAGAATTGGGAAAGGAGTATGACAAGGCTGTATACTGTCACCTTGCCTATTTAACGTATATGCAGAGTACATCATGAGAAAGGCAGGTCTGGATGAATCACAAGCCGGAATTAAGATTGCCGGAAGAAATATCAACAACCTCAGATACGCAGATGATACTACTCTAATAGCAGAGAGTGAGGAGGAATGAAAGAACCTCTTAATGAGGGTGAAATAGGAGAGTGAAAAAAATGGGCTGAAGCTCAACATCAAAAAAACTAAGATCATGGCCACCGGTCCCATCACCTCCTGGCAAATAGAAGGGGAAGAAATGGAGGCAATGACAGAGTTTATTTTCTTGGGTTCCTTGATCACTGCAGATGGCGACTGCAGCAGCGAAATAAAAAGACGCCTGTTTCTTGGGAGGAAAGCAATGGCAAACCTAGATAGCATCCTAAAGAGCAGAAACATAACTTTGCCAACTAAGGTCAGGATTAGACATGGGCACGACTTGGCGAAATTCTCGTTTCCGTTTCCACTACTCCCCCAGAACTCGAATTCAAACCGACTAAAGAAAAATTGGGTCTGATTTGTCGTTGTCGTTCCTGGCATCGCAGCGATCACGCGATGCCAAGCGGCCCAGGAAAAAAGTTTTAAAAATTAAAAAAAACCCGATTCCTGGCCAAAAAAGCAGGCGAAAATATGCCTGCCTGAGTGAGGGCACCTACCAGAGGGGTGGTTTCTGGGGGGGGGATCCCCGGCCTCCCCCCTCCTCTACTGGGCTGCGCAAAGTGCGCATACTCGTCGTCGAGTCACACTCGCCCACGCCAACTCGCCAAGCAGCGCGGCACAGGAAAAAAGTTTTTTTTAAAAAAACCCGATTCCCGGCCAAAAAAGCAGGCGAAAATATGCCTGCCTCAGTGAGGGCACCTACCAGAGGGGTGGTTTCTGGGGGGGGGGTCCCCGGCCTCCCCCCTCCTCTCCTGGGCTGCGCAAAGTCGCATCCTCGTCGAGTCACCAACTCGCCAAGCAGCGTGGCACAGAAAAAAAGTTTTAAAAATAAAAAAAACCTGATCCCGGCCAAAAAAGCAGGCGAAAATATGCCTGCGGCCTGCCTCAGTGAGGGCACCTACCAGAAGGGTGGTTTCTGGGGGGCAGGGGGTCCCCGGCCTCCCCCCCTCTCCTCTCCTGGGCTGTGCGCATCCTCGTCGTCTCGCCAACTCGCTATGCCATGCGGTGCGGGCGGGGGATCCAAAATGCGGCGACCGCAATATTTATTTTGAAATCGTGGTCCAAAAACACACCAAAGCACCACAGAAACATGCAAAAATAGCTATTTTAAAACTGCCTGAATTTTTTCAGTAGCAGCAGTGGGTTTTTCTTGCAACAAAACGTCTCCATTGATTTTATTTTATTTTATTTTATTTTTATTTTTTTACACCTGCGCAATGGGCTGTCCATGGGAGTGGACCATGCAAATTTTTGGAGCCATTCCACCAATTGCATGGCCACTTGGCCAGGTTTTGACCGAGACTTCTGGGATGTGCCAGTCGGGCATAAAAAGCCACTAACCCTAGCCCGAACCCTAACCCATATGCCAGTACACTGTCCTTCTTAGTGGGTCAGAGAGGCACCCAGAGGTGCACCCCAGTAACTCACCCTAACCTTACCCGTAACCCTAAGCCTAGCCCTTGCGCTAACCCCTAACCCCAAGCCAGATCTGTGTACTCGCATTGCACTATACAGCAAGTACACTTCCCTTCTTAGTGAGTCACAGTGGGCGCCCGTAGGGGTCCTCTGTCACTTCGCTCTCCAGCCCAAGTGCACTGCAGGCAGTGAGTCACAGAGGCACCCAAAAGAGAGGTGCCTCTGCCTGCTGCAACTGCAACTTAATGGTATGCATATCCAATTGGCTATGCATGCCATTTTGTAGCGGGTGAGGAGAGGAGGCACCCACGAGGTGCCTCTAGGAGCCCGCTTTCCCTTCATGGCGGGCCAGAGGAGGCACCCACCCCAGAGAGGTGCCTCCAGGAGCCCCCCCCAAAACCAGCACTAACGACAGACGAAAAACCGACAAACGAAACGACAAATTTTTGGAAAATTTTGCGAAAAACGGAAACGAGCCGAAACAGGCCGTCTCCGACACACGACAACTCGAAACGTAATTTTTCCTGGTAGTGCCCATCTCTAGTCAGGATAGTCAAAGCTATGGTTTTCCCAGCAGTGATGTATGGAAGTGAGAGCTGGACTATAAAGAAGGCTGATTGCCACAGAATCGATGCTTTTGAGCTGTGGTGCTGGAGGAAAGTCTTGAGAGTCCCCTGGACTGCAAAGAGATCAAACTTATCCATTCTGAAAGAAATCAACCCCAAATGTTCACTGGAAGGACAGATTTTGAAGCTGAGGCTCCAGTACTTTGGCCACCTCATGAGAAGACGCCCTGGAAAAGTCCCTGATGCTGGGAAAAATCAAAGGCAAAAGGAAAAGAGGAGGACAGAGAATGAGATGGTTGGACAGTGTCATTGATGCAACCAAAATGAATTTGACAAATCTCTGGGAGGCAGTGGAGGATAGGAAGGCCTGTCGAGCTCTGGTCCATGGGGTCACGAAGAGTCGGACACGACTGAATGACTGAACAACAACAACATAGTACTATAGTACTCTAAGACCTTAGTTTAAGAGTAATTTGGTTTAAGAACATTTTGCAAGACAAGCAAATATTTCTTCTAAATTTTGCCTTGATAAACAAGAAATGACTTGCAGTACAAGCACTGGAGCAGGTCACATGATCACAAGGGAGCCAATAGTCTCTCTCTCTCTCTCTCTCTCTCTCTCTCTCTCTCTCTCTCTCTCTCTCTCTCTCTCTCCCTCTCCCTCTCCCTCTCCCTCTCTCTCTCTCTCTCTCTCTCTCTCTCTCTCTCTCTCTCTGGATTGTGGGTGATTGTCAAGAACGTTCCATCTCAGGCAAATGGAGGAGAGAGGAAGGGAAGGCAATTGGCTAGCTCCCTCCAGGAAGGCAGGCAGGCAGGAAGGAAGGAAGGAAGGAAGGATGGCTAGTTGGTGGGTGCTGGAAGGCAGTGCAGCCTCCTCTTGTCTCCCTCACACCAGTCATAAAGGTTTTCAAAGGTCAGTGCAGTTAGGGGTTTGTTTTAATTTTATTTTTATTTTTATTTTTTTTGAATTTGTATCCAACATCCTTTCTTATTTTTCAAACCAATTCTAGTCATGGGGTAGCTAGCCAAGTGTGCATAGTAATGCCAAATTGTGATGGTATTTGCACATATTCATTTAAATTAGCATATGTAAATTTAATGCAAAATTCCCCCCTCTCTTTCTTTACAAATACCCTCCTTGCCCTCCATGTTTTCCTTTTTGGTGATGGAACTGGGGCCACCTGAGGAAGAAAAGCAGCCACATATTTTCCAAGGAGAGGAAGAATACATGAAAGGACAGCTGAGGATTTGGCACAGCATTCCCACAAACACACTTCATACTGGAATCCCAACAAACCAAGATGGCTGTGGGTCAGGTAAGCTAACATTAAGCCAACTGAGGCTGTGCTAAATCCAAAACCTTCTCAGCCAAGGGATGTTGTAAATTGCTTAGAACCACACTGAGCTACCATTATGCCAGTCTAGTCTCTCTGACTCTAGGTTGAGAGGGGTTTGGATCTTCTGTGATGTGGTTCCTCCCATTCTTCATCTCTCTCTCTTTCCTTTTCTCTCCCCTCCCTTTTTCTCTTGGATTTTCTGTTGGCAGATTTTAGCCTGCACAGTCGTTGGGCCAACAGATCTTAGATGATGTAGCACAAGAGACAGCAGCATTGTGGTGAAATAAGAGGCTTTGGCCTCTTCCAAGGATACTACAGCTAACGTATCTTTGAGATTGGATTGCACTGTCAGTAGGTGGAGAAATGCATTAAAAACTCTCTCAAAAGCATGGGTCCCTTTGAAAAATGCACACAACTAAAAATGAGAACTTAAAAAAAACATACTGGGGGGGATATATGTTTTAAAATGAATAGAAACCCATTCACGCTGAAGGGAAAATGCATGCCAAAATAGGCATGAATTTTGAATAACCTTATTGTCATTGTACTTCCGTACAATGAAATTAACTGCCATCTTCAGTGCACCTTATAAAACACATAAACATAAAACACACAAAATACATCCTTCACAATCATGTTCTTCACATTCTATTCACCATTGCACAACCCCTGTTCCCTACAGGAAGGGAGAGAAATGGTCTTTTGATGTAACACGAAAGTGAGGTGGCAGAAGAATGTTGGGAGGTTCTGAAAAATGCAATGGGGACAAAATGGAGGGCTTCTCTGGTAGTCAGGGAAGAGAAATCCCTTTCAGTACATGCACATAAGGCAGGCATGTCCAAAGTCAGGCCCGGGGCCAAATGCAGCCCGTTTTCAAATTATGAGTGGCCCGTGGCCTCTTCTCCCCACCGGCTCAGCCTGTCACGCTTCCCTGCCATCTGGCCCCTCAGCTTACAGTTTTACAATTTGCCTGTCCACCCTGCCTCTGTCTGCCTGCCCAGCCTACCCGCCCCCAGCTCCGTTTCTGTAGCGTCCTCCCTGCCTCCTTCCATGTTAGAGACTTCTCCAAAGTCCGGCCCGGGGGCCAAATGTGGCTGAGTGATTGGCCCCCTCACATTTTCACCTCGCCAAATCTGGCCCTCCTTGCAAAAAGTTTGGACACCCCTGAAAGTGTGAAGTGAAGGTGCTCAAAAAGGAAATGAGGCTCATTAGCCCTTCATGGAAATAGCTGGTTGGATGCCACACAAAAGAAAGCACATAATCTGAGGCAGTCCCAAGGGGACATTAGACGGTAGAAGCAAAAAACATCAAGCTCATCTTTGGGCGACCTCAATTTAGCCTTCTTTCTTCTATAAAGCCAACCAAGAGTTAATAACTGCACCTCTTGGCTTTTCCAAGCTCTGAACCAACCACCTCAGTCTCCTTTGCCTCTGACACTGATCACCTTCTCTGATTTTAAGGTTTTAAAATATCATTTTAAGATTTCAAGATGATGGTGATCATGGTGATTAGTTTATTTATTTGATAGTTATACCACCCATCTGAGCCAGCATAGATGCCCTAAGCACATCTGATCTCGCCTGATTTCGGAAGCTAAGCAGAGTCGGCCCTGGTTAGTACTTGAATGGGCGACCACCAGGGAATACCAGGTGCTGTAGGCGCCTGGAGTAGGAACTGGCAAGCCACTCCAGTATTCCTGCCAAGAAAACTCCATGGACATGGAGTCACGAAGAGTTGCTCACAACTGTAAGGACACAACACACAGACTACCCATCTGGTGATAGTGATGATTACACAAAACATTGGGGGTTGGGATGCAGGATGATCACTCCTGACCTAAACCTGAGATTCTTATCGAGTGATGTGTACAGTACTTCCTGAGGTATACTGTTCTCACAACCTGGGGTTCAATTCCAGGTAGCTGGCTTGTGCTTAACTCAGCCTTCGATCCTTCCAAGGTTTGTAAAATGGGTACCCAGCTCATGGGGGGGGGGCAATGCGTAGCCTGCATAAACAAATTATAAACTGTGCAGAGTGGTTTAAGTGTTATGGGGCGTTTTATAAGCAGAACAATTTTATATGGGGATTTCATTTCTATTTTTTGAGGAACTCAGTATCTTTTTAACACATGGGAAGCTGCAGAATTACACCCATTGATTTTTCAGTATACAACTGTATTGTATAATGTGGAAGAATATACCAATTGTTTTCCTTTATTTTTCTTTATCCCTGAGCCATGATGTAGTGTAGAGCCTGTCATGTGTTGATGGTATCATTCTGGATCACCTTAATGCTTCTTCACCAGATCCAGATCCTCTGAGCCTCAACACTTAGGGCAATGTACAGTAGGACTCCCATATCCACAGATTCATTAACCACTGATCCAGTTATCCACAGTTGGCAGAGGAAATAAATAAATAAATAATTCAGCATCCATAAAGCAAGCTACTGTTGTAAAACAACAGCTGTAAAGCAAGCTACTGTCACAAACAGCAGCCATAAAGCAAGCTACTATTGCAAAACAGCAGCCGTAAAGCAAGCTACTGTCACAAAACAGCAGTTTTGGGGGTTTTGGCATTTTCTCTTATCCACAGTTTCCATTATTCATGGGAAGGCCTGGAACTGATCCCCAGCAGATACCAGGGCCCTACTGTACACCCATCTACTCCTTGGTGCTCCTGATCCAAAAGAGAACTATCTTACAAGCTGGAATGAGAGCAGAGTTGGGGAGAATTTTATGTTTTTGTAAGATGGCATAGGTGAGGAAAGAGGAATTAAACATATGCCACATGGTGTTTATCCATTCAGAGGTGCCAGCTCTTTATTACCCAAGCTGAAACTTTTTTTTCCTTTTTAGAGAAAAACACACACAATAACTTAATTGCAAGTGTTTAAAGTGCAAAATATTGCACATGGAAAAAGCACTTTGCTGGAATTCATTTTTAGTACATAGAAATGCACTGACATTCATTGACTTTCTGCAGACATACATATTCTGGATAGAGGTAGAGATATAAAGTATATCTGTACTCAGTTAGTGACTATCAGTCTACTCCTGTTCCCTGGATAATTTACAGCTAATCGTTTCGCATCGCCAGCCTCCTTCCCATGACTGTGTGTGATGTTTTATTCTGTAATGAATTATTGACCTCCAGCACTATTTTGTTTCTTCTTGGAAAGTCTTCCCCATCTACGATGCCCATGATGCTATATTTTTTTTTAAAAAGGTCCATTTTTTGTGAAGGTGCAGTAATTGTCAACCTAGATCTCCTCAGCTTAATTGTTCGAAAAGGTAACATTTGACAAACACCAGCGTCACTTGCGATTCAGCTTTGGGGGTCCTTTCTCTCCCTGCGCGTGAGTGTCTGCAGCTAAGTTGTCTGGTTTGGCAGATGTTCATTACCCCTGTTAATGAGACGTCTAGTTATTCATGCTACAACAGTGACAGAGACAGTACGGGGCCATCTCTCTAGAGGCATTGCGGAGGGGCTTCCAAGGTGCTTTGTTTGTGGCCTTTCCTCCATCTGCGGTGCTCCACGCTCAACTGGGACCTTTGTCTTAGATAGGCTGCCAGAGGCCAGCTCCCTTGGGATCTTTTAAAATTATGAGCACGTGGTTTTCACCCAGCCTCCCCCCACCACCACCACACACAATCTAAGCACACATACGGACAGACTATTTCCAGGAGCAACAGCATCAAAGCGTTCTACAAATCATCCTAAGACATCACACTTTTCTGATGTACTAAAACTCAGATGCTTCTCCTCCCTGGCCATCCAGCTCAGGATGGTGGGAGTTGTCATCTGAAATATTCGGAGAAATAGTGGCAAATTGCATCCTCACTGACAATTTCTCTGCAACCGAAAGAGAGAGAGAGAGAGAGAGAGAGAGAGAGAGAGAGAGAGAGAGAGAGAGAGAGAGAGAGAGAGAGAGAGAGAGTTTGTGGGTACTGATAGGAGACACCATTGTCTATTATTCATCATTTCTTGTTATTGAACGTCATACAAGCCACTTACAAACACAATTCAGTTTGCTTGGGGGTAGTAAATTGCAACTTAGCAGTGTGAACAACTTACATCATTAGTGCAGGGTGTAAATCACTGCTTCACATTATGTAGGAAATGGGTTGGCCATTTGGTGAACAGAATATTGAACTGAAGAGGTTGTCAGTCTAAGCCAGCATGGATCTTATTCATAAGAACATAACATAAGAACATAAGAAGAGCCATGCTGGATCAGGCCAAAGGCCCATCTAGTCCAGCTTCCTGTATCTCACAGCGGCCCCACCAGATGTGTTTGGGAGCGCATGAGACTAGATATCTGTCTCCTGATTCCACTCTCCTGCATCTGGCCCTTGAAGTACCCTGGTTTAAACCCTGGAGGTTACACATCTCCATCATGGTTTGTAACCTGTGATGGACTTTTCCTCCAGGAATCTGTCCAATCCCCGTTTGAAGGCATCCAGGCCAGATGCCATCACCACATCCTGTGGCAGGGAGTTCCACATACTAACAATGTGCTGGGTGAAAAAATATTTTCTTTTGTCTGTTCCTACTCTCCAAGCCCTCAATTTGAGTGTATGTCCCCTAGTTCTGGTATTTTGGGAGAGAGAGAAGAGCTTCCCTCTATCCACTTTACTCATACCCTGCATTATTTTGTATGTCTCAATCATATCCCCCCTCAATCGCCTTTTTTCCAGACTAAAGAGGCCCAAATGTTTTAGCCTTTCTTCATAAGGGAGGTGCCCCAGCCCAGTAATCATTTTAGTCGCTCTCTTCTGCACCTTTTCCAGTTCCACTATGTCTTTCTTGAGATGCGGTGACCAGAATTGTACACAATACTCCAGGTGTGGCCTTACTATTGTTTTGTATAATGGCATTATAATGTTGGCTGTATTATTTTCAATCCCCTTTTTGATAATCCCTAGCATGGAATTGGCCTTCTTCACCGCTGCCACACATTGGGGGGAGACACCTTCATGGAGCTGTCCACCAACACACCAAGATCTCTTTCCTGATCCGTCACGGATAACTCAGAGCCCATGAGTTGATAGATGAAGTTTGGATTTTTTGCCCCAATATGCATTACTTTACATTTGGTTACATTAAAGCGCATTTGCCATTTCTCAGCCCATTCCCCCAGTTTGGAGAGATCCTTCTGGAGCTCTTCACAATCTTCTCTGGTTTTTACCACACGGAAAAGTTTTGTGTCATCGGCAAACTTGGCCACCTCACTGTTTATCCCTGTCTCCAGGTCATTTATGAACAGATTGAAAAGCACCGGTCCCAGGACCGAGCCCTGGGGCACACCGCTTTTCACTTCTCTCCATTGTGAAAATTTCCCATTGACACCTACTCTTTGTTTCCGGGATCTTAACCAGTTCTCAATCCATAAGAGGACCTGCCCTCTTATCCCTGACTGTGCAATTTTCTCAGCAGCCTTTGGTGAGGGACTGTGTCAAAAGCCTTTTGAAAATCCAGATAGACTATATCAACCGGTTCACCCAAATCCACGTGCCTGTTGACCTTTTCAAAAAATTCTAAGAGGTTTGTCAGACAAGATTTACCCTTACAGAAGCCATGCTGATTTTCTCTCAGCAAGGTTTGTTCTTTTATGTGTTTTAAGATTTTCTCTTGGATGAGGCTTTCCACCATCTTCCCTGGGACAGATGTAAGGCTAACCGGCCTGTAGTTTCCTGGGTCCCCCCTCCTTCCCATTCTAATATATCAACATACTGCTTTTCAATGGAGTTAGCTTAATGCATGTAGCTAACCAAAGCCCCCCCATAAGTAAGAACATGAGAACATTAGAACAGCCTTGCTGGAACAGGCCACAGACCATCCAGTCCAGCATTCTGTCTCACACAGTGGCTCACCATTTGCTCCAGGGTATTCCCAAGCAGATGCCTTCACTTCCTCATGATTCCCTGCAAATGGCACTGAGAGATATGCTGCCTCTCTCTCCAACCTGGGGGTTGTCCTTAGGCATCCATAATGATAGCCACTGATACCCTTGTTCTCCATGAACCTATCTAATCCTTTCTTAAAGCTGTCAAGGCTGACAGCTGTCACCACTTCTTCTGGCAGGGAGTCCCACAGTACATTTAGATGTGCTGGCAAGTAATGAATAAAATAAGGTACTACAGCACCGAAGCCATTCACTTCAAGGACACCAACCCCCCTAGACAATGGCTAAGATTGAGGTGTTCTGTTGTTTTTGTATTTATCTTTTTGCATATGGAGGAATGCTGAAGAACATCTCGGACCAAGGCAGTAGATTAGCATAGATCACTTGGAAGTCAATTCATAGACTTTGAAGTGAAACATGAAGGTAGAAGAATAGTAAAGTAAAGTGGGGTCTTGAATGCAGGGCAAATTTTATTTGACTATGAAGAAATTCAATTAATGCAGCACATCTGTGCATGCAATTTATACTCCACCAAATGTACAAAAGAAGATATAGTAAATGGCCAAGATAAAACTATTGAAGTGGCTTCCTTTTGTGTGGGGTATGTGTGCGTCTAATTGTTTTAATATTTTAATTAGTTTTTAATTTTTACCTATATTTCCTTTTACATCCATAATTTTAAACTAAACAACACCCTGATAAACAAAAACAAAAGACTCCTTGTTTGCAAAAAGAAATGCCATGAAAGATGAGGGGTGGGAATGAGCTTGCCAAACCTCCCACCTCTCCAGGCGACAAGCACATGTGTCAAAAAAAGATTTGATTATCTCTCCACTTAAATCCATTTTAAGACCTGAAGACCTGTGTGCGCATGCATGTGTGGATGGGTGCATGTGCACAAGTGTGTGTGTGTGTGTGTGTGTGTGTGTGTGTGTGTGTGTGTGTGTGTGTGTGTGTGTGTGTGTGTGTGTGTGTGTGTGTGTGTAAGTGCATAACAAGAATTCACCCCAAAGCAGCTTACTCTCAAGATTCTGTTGTCATTATTCTCCCTTGTATAAATGCTATCAAAGGAAATTCCTTCCAAAATGCAAATGACATGGCAACTGTCTACAAGCATGAATATGCATATGTTTGACACATGCCTGTACACATTCTCCTTCATGTACTATATGAAAAAGCAAACACTTATCATACTGAGCATCGGTATGGATGCGCTCCTCATGTCACTGTTGCCAGATACGTTTACAGATTTGAAACTAACTCACTGGTTAAACATTTGTCATGAGGATGGTGCTGGAGCGGAAGAAACCGCGAAACTCACTATGCAAATTCAGGGATGTGAATGTCACTGAGCCTCTGGGGAACAGTGACCATGCTGCAATCTCCTTTACCATGCATGTCTGGAGAAGAGTGTCAAGCAAATCAAACACAAAAGCCCTTGATTTCTGAAGCGCAGATTTCCTTCAGATGAGGAAACTAGTTAGAAAGATATTGAAAGGGAATGCACTCTTAAGAGTGCATGGAGCCTGTTTAAAACAACAGTAATAGAGGCCCAGCACAACAGCATACCACAAAAAAGAAGTGCTCATTTAAGTCTAAGAGGGCACCGGCATGGTTAACGAGTGGAGTTAGAGAGGCTCTAAAGCACAAGGAGAGGTCTTTCTGTAAATGGAAATCCTCCCCAAATGAGGAAAATAAAAAGGAACACAAACTCTGGCAAAAGAAATGTAAGAAGATGATAAGAGAGGCAAAGAAAGATTTTTGAGGAACGCATGGCTAGCAATATAAAGGGAAATAACAAAAGCTTCTTTAAATATGTTAGAAGTAGAAAACCTGCCAGAGAACCGGTTGGCCCTCTGGATGGTGAGGGAGGAAAAAGGGGAGGTAAAGGAGGACTCGGAAATTACAGAGAAATTAAATGAGTTCTTTGCATCTGTCTTCACGACAGAAGACTTTGGGCAGATTCCATTGCCTGAACGGCTCCTCTTGACTAAATAATTAAATCAAATACAGGTTAAAAGAGAGGATCTTTTAGGTTTACTTGATAAATTGAAGATCAATAAGTCACTGGGCCCAGATTTATTAAGGAACTGAGAAATAAAATTGCAGATCTCTTAACGGTAATATGCAATTTTTCTCTTAAAACAGCCACAGTGCGGGAGGACTGCAAGATAGCAGATGTCACACCAATTTTTTTAAAAGGAAGGAGGGAGGACCCGGGAAACTACAGGCTTGTTAGCCTTACGACTGTCCCAGGGAAGATGGTGGAAAGCCTCATCCAAGAGAAAATCGGGGAAACAAAACAAAACTTTATCAACTCATGGGCTCTGAGCTATCCGTGACGGATCAGGAAAGAGATCTTGGTATGTTCGTGGACAGCTCAATAAAGGTGTCTACCCAATGTTTGGCAGTGGTCAAGAAGGCCAATTCCATGCTAGGGGTTCTCAAAAAGGGGGTTGAAAATTAGACAGCCAACATTAAAATTCCATTGTACAAAACGATAGTAAGGCTGCACCTGAAGTATTGTGTACAATTCTGGTCATCACATCTTTAAAAAGACATAGTGGAACTGGAAAAGGTGTAGAAGAGAGTGACTAAAATGATTACTGGTCTGGGGACCTCCCTTATGAGGAAAGGTTAGAACATTTGGGGCTCTTTAGTCTGGAAAAAAGGCGCCTGAGGGGGGATATGATTGAGACGTACAAAATAATGCAGGGCATGAGTAAAGGGGATAGAGGGAGTATAATTTAAAATAATCCGCTTAATTCCACCCATTGGGTTGTGTGGCCCTGGCCAATCTGAAAGGTGTCTCCCCAGCCCTGCAAGAAGTTGCTCATCCATTCTTGACAGCCCTGATCAAAGCTTTAAGCTCCTTTTAGGCTTTAGAGACAGTGACTATGTTCAGGTTCCTTCCTGGCTTCTCCTACCAGCTTTAGACGAACTTCTGGGTCTCCGACACTATTCTTCCTCCCAGCCATGTAGTTCTCCATACTAGGAAAATCCAGGGAGGTCTCTTAAATCTGCATCACTGTATGTTAAATCTAGCAAAGAGAACAGCTGGTCACAATCTTTCTTGGTAGCAGAATCTCTATGTCCCTTGCTGTTGTAAATCTTTCGGTTTTATAACTGTACCCCACACCTCATCTTTAAATACAGCATCACAAATCAAATTCATGTAGGGAGACAAAGAAGAAAACACAGTATTTACACACACACACACACACACACACACACACACACACACACACACACACACACACACACACACACACACACACACACACACACACACACACACACACACAGAGAGAGAGAGAGAGAGAGAGAGAGAGAGAGAGAATATTGTATTTAAAGAAATGTTTTTATCAATGTAATGACCACCAGATGTGATATAAACAGAGCCCCAAACTGGATGCTACAATTTGCACACCCCAAAGTCCCAGATATATCTATCATCTGAAGTGGGATATCCACAGAAACATCACAGAAATAATCCCATATATGCAGTCCTTAAAACCTAAAACTAAAATACAATTTCAAATGCAAATATATAAGATCCCTAGATGTATTCACCCTTCCAGTGCCCCTCCTGCAGAAACATATTGCATTTATTTATTTCATGCTATTTTAAATATTTTTAATTATAGCTTTGTCCTTAAAATGGACCCACAGCTGCTTATATCATTATAAAACAGTATTTAAAGCTAACAACAGTCTGTATACAAATAATAAAGAGGACAAAATGAATACTAAAATAAAAAGCATTAAAATTACAACAAATTTAGATCAGTGAAGTGCAACAATCCATTAAAAACCCCACCAGATAGCTATTCACTCATGGAGAGCCTGCTTGAAGAAATCACCTGCTTGTGGAAGGACAGGAGAGAAAGGGCCTGCCTCCTGTGGACAGGGGCGTATCTGAGGGGGTGCAGAAGGGTACATCTGCCCCAGGTACAGCAATCTGGGGGTCCTGGAGAGGGAGCAGGAGGAGGAAGCCATGCACCCTCCCTCCACCCAGCAGTCCTCCTTTCCCCTAAGCCTAAGGCTTCGTGACGGCAGCCCCTCCGCCACCTCCACCGCTGCACGCCAGGCGAGTGACAAAGCAGGCAGGCAGACAGGAGCACGGTGGCCCTCCTCTTCCTCCTCCTCGCCTTGGTGGGAGATGTGTAAGGCACCCATGCGCTACCATGCGCGCACCCACCCCACACCCGCAGGGTTTGGCAGCTGTTGCTGGGTGGGTGCCATGTGGGGGAGGTGGCAGAAAGGGCACAAAATGAACTTTGTCCCCAGGTGCTCCAGATCCTGGTTACGCCTCTGCTTGTGGATGGGAGTTTCCAACATTTGTGAGCAGGAACAGAGATATTGTGATTCTCCTACCTCAACCAAGGTGGTAAAGGCCTTCTCATCCTCCAAGGGAACACCAGCTCCTGCCTCTCCTGCTTTTCCTCAGCTGACATCTTGAATCACAGCCCCCTCCCAAGATTTCCCCACCCATTGGGCTGAACCAAACACCCCATGGGAATTTCATTTACTCTTAACTATGTGTGGACAGGGTTGCAAATGTGTTTGGAACACATATATGAGTGAGGCATGATTTGCCCTTGCAAAAGCCATGTTGTCTCTCCTTCAGCAGCACCTTTCTCTTCTATGTGCCTATTAATTTTAACTTTTAGGATGGTTTCCATCACTTTACCTGGGACACATGTCAAACTGACCGGTCGGTAATTTCCTGGATCACCTCTGGATCCTTTTTTGAAGATTGGTGTTACATTCGCTACCTTCCAGTCATCGGGCACAAGGCCTGATTTGAGAGAAAGGTTATATATTTTGGCTAGACATCAGCAATTTCATCTTTAAGTTCCTTGAGAACTCTTGGATGGATGCCATCTGGTCCTGGTGATTTGTTAGCATTTAGTTTAACAAGACATGCAAGAACCTCCTCCCTGGTTATTTCTATCTGGCTTAATTCTTTGGTTTCCCTCCCTATGAAGATAGGCTCTGTTTGGGGCATGTTGTCTCTGTCTTCTTCAGTGAATACTGAAGCAAAGAATTCATTGAGTCTCTCTGCAATCTCTGTTTCCTCTTTAATAATCCCTTGCCTTCCAATTGTCGTCTAATGGTCCACTGGCCTTCCTAGTTGGGTTCTTACTTCTAATGTACTGAAAGAACTCTTTGTTATTACTTTGAGTGTTTTTAGCTATATGCTCCTCCAAGTCTTTCTTTGCTTTCTTGATTGTTGCCTTGCATTTGTTCTGCCAGAATTTATGATGTCTCGTTTGGACAAGACTTCCATCTTCTAAATGAGCTTTTCCTGCTTTTGATCACTTCCTGTACAGTTCCTGTAAACCACATCGGCTTAGACCTGGCAGTGCCCTTTTTCCTTTTGAGTATACTTTCCAGTTGGGCCTCTGTTATGGTTTTTGTGAGCAGCCTCCATGCCTCTTGGAGTGTTTGGACTCTCTCAATTTTCCAAGTCAGCTTCTTTTTTACTAGTTTCCTCATCTTTGGGAAATTTCATTTTTGAAAATTTAAGATCTCTGTGTTATTTTTTATTAGTGATTTGCAGTCTATGATTAAGTTAAAAGTAATTGTGTTATGGTCACTGTTCCCTATTGGATCAGTCACGTTAACATTTTGCACCAGATCCTGTGTATTAATCAGGATCAGGTCAAAGATTCTTGCACCTCTAGTTCAATAACAAAAACCTCTACCTCTGCTTCTACTCCAATAACAAAAAAACAAACAAAAAAACAAACCGAACCAGCTCCATCCTATTACAGTATCCAAGAGAAAGACACCATTTTCTGTCCTATTTGTCTAAGTTATACTATATATAAAAGCAAATCAATCAAACAATCAATAAAAAACATACTGATTCTATACTACCCCATCACATGTGAAGCACTCTCTAGGCAGTTTACAAGTTAATTACACAGGCTAGACTTTGCCCCACCCCCCACCCCCAGCAAGCTGGGTACCCAGTTTATGGAACTGAGAAGGATGGAAGAGTGAGTGAACCTTGGGACTGAACTCTGGGTCGTGGGTGAAGTTCAACTGCAGTACAGCAGTCTAAACACTGCACCACGAGGCTAGAAGATAAAGCTGTCAATCTGGATATAAATGTCCCTTAAACAGGGAACACATTTATCACCCCAATTGCTTCATTCCCCCTTCCCTTTATTCTTATTCTTATTCTTATCCTTATCCTTATCCTTATCTTTATTCTTATTCTTTGGCAAAAGGGCAGTGGTAGGCCAAATGATTAAGCTTCTTAATTGATTCAGTTCCATTAACTACACTTGAATTTAAAAGGAAGCCCCAACAGAACATATTTTGTAAACAGCAGCCTTTGATTATTATTCTGTTACTTTTTATAGTGGAAAATAGTATTTTTGAGTGTTCTTTTAAAAATAGTTTTATAATCTGATTTAGCAAATGCATACTTATGTTTTTCAAATATCTTTTAATGCGCTTTTTAAAAAGTCTGCTTCAAATGTCCAAGTTTGTGGGAAGGATAAGAAAAGCCTAAGCACGGTTTTGAGTATTTCCACATTGACTGTGTCACTGAAACAATTAAGGGTTATTACACTTCTAAGGCAGCCTCTGATCCCACAATGCTACAGTAAAATTCTAAACCATCACATAGGTGTTGTGTCATTGGTGATGTCTGATGATCATGCTGTGATACAGCACGCGACCAATTCTTAAATGCTGTTCTGAGGAGAACAGGGTGTGTATTTCTTTCCCCATGTTCCTTTTGTGTCATTATGAGCAGGGCACAATTACCTGGTGCATTTCTGTTTACCAGAATTCTCAGTTGGATTCTGGGTAAACATGCTGAGAGCCACACTGAAAGTTGGTGATTTCTCCACATTATTTCTTCTTTCTTTTCTTCTCATAACAATTAGCTTTCTGAAGCAGAACAATCTGATACCTTTTTATTGCAAGGGATGCCAGATTCTGCAATCTGTTCGCCTCGGTCTTTGTGCCACCATTCTACATGCTTTTAAATAATATAATATAAATCTACAGCATAGGCAGCTTTTGAAATCTGTGTAGCATGCGACAGGCTATGGTGTGAGGAATTTAAGTGAAGAATTTTAATATCACACTATCAGAATTCCGAGTTGAAGGGGAAAGCAGCATGCTATATTGAAAATAATAAGGGACAGTTGTTGAACTGCACAAGAAAATAAAATTATGAAAGCCAACAAACAAAGGAACTTGCTGTTGAAAAAAGGTGAAGATGATCGAAGTGAAGGGAATACTGTCAGAACGCATGATGTTATATCTGAATCATAATTCCAAAAGATATATTACTGTTCGTTGCATATATTCTTCTATCTGAACTGTACAAAAGATTCATTGCATCTGTAAATTGCTTCAAAATGCCTACTTGGACAGAACATTTTATGTATTTGTCAGGCCAACAAAGAATTAGTCCTAATCATAATCCTGTTTTTAACAGTAGATAGCTAAGCATTTTTGAAAAACCCCCAAAAAAAAAAAAGCAGGGCATGAGGACATTCTGTTTTGACTTATTTGTTTATTTTTTCATCCATCCATCCATCCATCCATCCATCCTGTTCATATACCATCCCACTAGAAGCAAGCTATTACTCTGGGCATTTTACAGCATATTAAAATACAAAAATACACCAAGCACCCACCCACCCCAAATCCCCCAAACAAATATTAACAGAAAAATCCTCCCTGAGGGGACAATAAAACAAAATTAAAATTCAGATAAAATGAGTCAGCAAGTCTATCTCAGGGGAATTAAGTTCCTCAAGTTCTCTTCCAAAAGCTCAATTTTAACACTCTCCCTGCAGGTCAAGAGGGAGGGAGCCTGGCCATGTGTTCCAGAGCAGCAGGGCCACCACCAAAAAGGCCCAGTTCCTGGTATTTGTTTTCTCCCTTGGGGTTCTTTCTTTATTCATGTCAGAAGCACCAACAAATTATATTGATAGGCCTATGCATGTACTACTAAGCAAACTATAAATACATTATAAAGTTATTTTATATAAAAAGGTGTATAAAATGAATAATATTTTTAAAAAACTAAATGGTATTTGCCCAGTTCTGGGTCGCATCAACAGCATTCCCTCTTGTCAACATAAGATCTTCCTCTGTGCATGCTGAAGGGCATCATAGGCATTGTAAGATGTGGGTTTGTTCTTCTCCACGTTCGCACAAGGTATAGTATATTCTATAGGGAAGCCCCATTTTCTCAGATTATTCTTTGATCTTTCCACCCTAGTGCTCAGTCTGCTTATTGCTTTCCTTATAGGCCATGGTTGTTCTTAGCCAGGCTGTGGGGAGTCATATGGGTCTGTCAAATTACTTGGTAGTTCCTTGCTCACCTTTCATAAGTCTAGAGTGGTCTCTGGGGGCTGATTGTTGTGGGGGCAGAGGTTTTGAGGAAAACATAGCTTGATTTCATTCTTGGCTTTCATGGTCGATGACCAAATGTGCTTCTGAGGACATCTCTTTGAGCCACTCTTCTGCACAATACTTTCCCGGTGGAATTTTGGTGGAGGAATGCCTGTTGTATAGGGGTAGTATTTGAGCACCCTGTGACCAATCATACAATTCAATGTAAAGCCACATCCAACTGTTTTGCATGTTTTGATCTATACCAAACAGAGCTAGCATATTTTCCTACAGACTAACATGGGGCTGGTGCAGAAGCCCTGGCATAACTTGGGAGGGGCAGAAGAGTGAATTTGCCCTAGGGTGCAATCCCACCAGCAGTCCTCCTTTCACCCCACTAAGGCTTGGCGATCCTTAGTCCAGGGAAAGGAGGAGAAGGAAGCAGGCAATGTTTATTTTCCCCCAAGCAGCACTTCCATTGATTGCTCCCCCATCTTTCTCCCCCCACCCCCACTAAGGCTTGGCGATCGTTAGCCCATGGAAAGGAGGAGAGGGAAGCATACAACAGAGGTGCTGCTTGGGGAAAAAATCCCATCACCTGCTTCCCTCTCCTCCTTTCCCATGGCTAGCAATTGTCAAGCCTTTAGCCGGGGGAAAGGAGGGGGGAATTGTGCTATGTAGATGATGCTTGGGGGAAAATGCCTGCTTGGCGCAATCCACACACTGTGTGGTTTGCACAGGAGACCCTTAACTTGAAAGGAGACCCACAAAGAGAGATCCTTCTTCCCCTCCCTCACTCTTCCCCCAGTGAGATCTATAAATACTACATATGTCATTTCCTTCAAATCTAAACCATCACTTACAGTATGTGTTGTGTTAAATTCTTATTTTGGGCTATGTAGTCTTTGATAGGTCTGAAACCAGCTTGCTGTGGTACAAACACGGGTTTTGCTATTGCAGTAAGTTACTTCAGGATTAGACATTCAAATACCTTGCATAAGTGGCTGAGAAGGGATATGGGCCTATAGCTTTTTGGATCTTCTGGTGTCTTGCCCAATTTAAGAAAAGCTACCGCACAAGCCTTCTTCCATAACTTTGGTATCTGAGCGATATGCAAGCATTCATGGAAGAGGCTAAATGACCATCTTTTTGTTATTGGTCCAAAATATTTGATTTGCTCAACCCAAATCTCATCAATGCAATCTGATTTGCCCTTCTCACAAGTGCCTATCACCTCTTCCAACTCTTCTGACAGGTTGCTTTTCTTCTGTTCCTTTCTATCATGTTTGTGTTTCCATAGGTTTGAATCTGATTGCCTATTAAGTAATAGCTGGTGGAAAATTTGGTTAGCTGAGATGTTGACATGTAATAGTTGTTTGATTACATTGTTATTAAGGCAGTTAAGTAGTCTCCATGCTTTTTGGCTGCTGCAGCTCATGATTGTTTCCTACATGAGCTTGATACATGATAAAAATTAATAGAATTAATAAATATGAGAATAAAGCTGAAAACTATTATAAAGTGTTAAACCCAACTGTGGGTATTAGGTCATGTTGGCATAAACACAAAAGAAGATGCCAGCCTGTAGAGTGTAACAAATACTTGTGGTTAACTGAGATAAGAGCCAACGGGGAAGCGAAGACAACACAGACATGTGGGCACCATCTTATGGCACCAAAAAGCGCCATTTTGTTGGCAGCAGGCAATGGGAACTAAAGCCATTTCTAAGAATTATGATAACTTACCAGGTATGATTACGTATGGCATTTTTGCGATATAAAAGACCACGGAAACCATCACCCGGAGTTGCAGCAAGGCCTCTGGCCATGCTGCTCCTAGATCTCTTAAACTAACCTATTTTCTGTACTGTATTGTTCTGTGTTATAACTCTATCTGCCTTTAATAAACCTTTTGCTATATAACTAACTCAGCGTGGCAATTTTGATGAATCACCAATGGTACATTTATAATTTATAATGGTGCATTGGCAACTTACAAAGAAAACAACCCATATCAATTTTTAGATCAAATTTTATTCTTATCATACACTATTCCCTTTTGTGCTCTGAAATAGTTGGCACTACCTGTTGTCTGTCTTTAATGGTATTTTTGCTAAGTGAATTGCTTAAAAAAGGATGAAGTATTCTTTCAGTAAGCCAATACTTTTGTTTATAAACCTTGAACATAGGAGGTCTTATATCCTCAATAGACATGGGCACGACCAGAAAAAATGACGTTTCGAGTTTTCGTTTGTCGGAACGGGTCCGTTTTGGGTTGTTTCCGTTTGTCGCGAAATTTTTCAAAAATTTGTTGTTTCTGTTTGTCGTTTGTCATTTCCACCGCAATTTAGTGCGATTTGACTTCCCAGAGCATAGGGGCGTCCCGCAATCAGGGCAGGCGCTAAGTGTTTTTGCGCCCTAGGTGGCGGGTGGGGCAGGGGGGCGGGCGGCGGGGGGGAGGTGCGGATGGGCAGCGGTGGCGGGGGGCCATGGGCGGGCGGCGGCTGCAGGTGGGCGGATGGCGGTGCGGGCCGCAGGCGGGCAGTGGCGCGGGCGGCCGGGCGAGTGGGCAGTTAGGATATCACTTAGGATAGAGGTTCTGTTCTTGGCTTGCACCCCAAATGTGTGTGTGTGCAAGCAAATTGAAGTTGGGAAAATAGAAAATAAATGGTAGTATATAATATATTTTTAAAATAAATCCACACCTCCCACTCCCAGTCGAACCTCCCCCTTTATCCAATATCAGAAAAAAATCCTCAAACTGCCAGAGAAGAAATAAAGAATAAACTGCTATTCCCTTCAGCAGACAAAGCTGCAGGGAATCAAAGAAATTATTTTCTAAATTCAATTCCCTCCCTGCCTGCCTAACCTAAATCTTAAAGCCTCCAGCCTCCCTCCTCAGTCTCGATCGGATCATACCAGCACCAGCAGCCAGCCCTCCTCCCTCAACCACATCCATACACCAACCCGACTGCGATCTCTAGAAGGTGCCTCGGCTTTATATGCCCTCCGAGACATCCAGAAGTGTCAGTCAAAAACCTGGCGATGCCATTGTTGGAATGGTTCAAACAATTTGCATGGTCCCATCCCATGCCCAGCCCAAATGGGTGGTCTAAAAAAAAAAAATAAAAAAAAAAAAATCAATACGACGTTTTATTGCTATAAAAAACCCACTGCTGCTACTATAAAAATTCAGGCATTTAAAATAATTAAATTTCACATGTTTCTGTGGTGATGTGGTGTGTTTTTTTACCACAATTTCAAAAGAATAATTGTGGTCGCCATTTTGGATCCCCCCCACCGCATGGCATGCAGCGAGAGACAGACGACGAGGATGACCCTCCCCCAGCCTGGTGCAAGTAGCCCAGGAGAGGAGAAGGGGGGGAAGGCCGGGGACCCCCCAGAAACTACCCCTCTGGTAGGTGGCAAAGCCTCAGGCAGGCATATTTTCGCCTGCTTTTTTGGTCGGGAGTCGGGTTTTTTAAAAAAAAAACTTTAAAAAACTTTTTCTGTGCTTCGCATCGCGCGATCGCCGCAATGCCACAAACAGAAACGAAAAACCCGACCAAATTTTTCTTTTTTCGGTTCGAGTTTGAGTTCTGACGGCTTAATTATGTTACCGTTTCCGTTATGTAACAGAAACGATAACCAAAAACAGAAACGACAATTTCGCCGACTCGTGCCCATGTTTAATCCTCAGGAATAAATGTCCAGAAACATTTCTGCACAAAATCAGTAAGCTTATCATAAGTGTGTGATCTTTATCAATATCTAACACACTTTCATCCAGGGCCACTGAAAACTTGGGCCAATCAGTCTTTTTGAAGTTGTCCCATCTATGGTATTTCACAACTTTTGTTTGGATAGCAGCTGTGTCCACACATAGAATGGGATGGTGTTGGGTATTTAGTATTGGCATCCCTACTGATTTTATGCATTGATGTGCGACATTCTCCCTTGGACCCATCACACAGAATGCTAGGATGATGGTGTTGTTTGATGAAGCATCCAAACTCCTATCCTGGATAGACAGCCCTAGTGCACTCTCTCAAACTATAGCATCTCTGGGCTAGTACTATACTTGTTAAGGTGGTGCCAAATTTTTTAACTGTGCAGGGGAGATGTTTGTACTTAATTGTTTTAAAAGTCCGCAGCTGGTGGGAAAACAATTTTAAGCTCCGCATCTGGGAGCCCTTTGCATCGGATTTTAGGGGTTGTGTAAAAGCAGCCAAGGTCACCCAAGGGTTTTATGACAAGTGGAGATCTGAACCCAGGTTTCCTGAATCCTAGCCTGGCACTCTAAACCTTACATTGGCCAACACTGTGTGACCAGATTCACACTCTTAAATGCTTGCTATGAAAAAAGTGTAGAGGCCATTCTAGACTAGCAAAGAAATGTATATGGTGCCAGTTCTGCGCCATAGCACTGCCTGACTGCTCTGAGCCTCCTATTTAAGCTATAATTCCGTACTAGGGAGCTATGCAAAAGAGTCACAGAGGAGGAGTCCACCTTGGTTTTCTGTTACTCTTTTTGGTAGGGCTAATTGCACTGGTTGATATTTCAATGCACACACAGGCACTCCACAAATGCAACCGTTTGCCTATCACACATAGCCTTAAATCAAAGTCACAGGGGGGGAAATGCTTTCTCTAAATGGCTTCTTAAGGTCAGCCAAAATTTATAGCTGTGAAAATGAAAACCCTTTTATCTATTTTATGGCTATAATTATTATCGTAGCTTGAAATGCTCTGTAAAATATATATATTTTGGCATGGCTTGCAATAAGCAGTGGAGGGCCACAAAGAGCTGCAGTACGGAAAATGCAAACAATTCCTGCACTTCTTCTTTCCTGCCATTCTCAGAAGTAACCTGATATTGCAAACCTACAGTATGCACAGTTGTTTTGAAGTCCCACCAAATAACAAGATACCACAAGTGGAAAGGCATGGTGATTTGTAGAATTCCCATCAGCATGAAAATAAAAATACTCATTTTTCTTTCCAGATTACAAGAAGCGCTATATTTGTCTCTGGTGGTGGTGTTTTTCTTAAAGAGCCATGACTATAATGGAGCTTTAAAAGTAACAACAACAAATTGACGTTAGATGACTGGAAAGTGAAGAGAAAAGTCTTCTCCTCTTCTTGTGGGCATGATACCATCAGACATGGTGCGGATATTTATGGTGCCAATACCATACCAACATAGAAATACTTCCTTTGTTTCCTTTTTAAAACTAAGCAAGGTCAGGGCACTTCATAGAGATTCTTGATTCCTGACATGGGTGCTTCATGCTTCATACAGGTGCCACCATGGCCCATCCCCCACCCCCACCCCACCCCACGGGGAAGCTGAGCCACTTACCAGGATACGTGGGCTGCCAGGATCCATGTGGTGATGGCAACTCTCCAATCCAGGCTGCAACAAAGTGCTGTGTTATGATGGCCGTAGTCTTTGGTGTCTCTCCCAAAGATGAATGCAAGGATTATAGTGATTCCAGCTCCCACCTTCCTGAGAACAGTGTTGCTTACATTTGAGAGCTCTGAGTAGCATCGCCACATACTCGGCATACTGGCCTGACAAACAAAACAAACCACAGCATCTCCCCAATTCTGGCACACCTGCATTGGCTTCCTGTCTGCTTCTGTGACAAATTCAAAATGTTAGTACTAACTTGGGATGGGCACAAAATGAAAAATGAAATGCTGTTTCATTCTTTCATTAGCTAATGAAACGCAACAAGGAAGCGGCATTTTGTTACAGACAAAACGAAATGGTGATTTTTTTTTTCATTTTAAAACCAACCGTTTCATTTTGCTGTAAAATGGCTCTCTTACCTGTTGGGGTCATAATGAGATGCTACCGTTGCCGTTGCCGCCGCTAGAGTCCAGGAGAAAGAGGAGGTGGTGGTGAGATGCCCAGCTGGGAAGGTGCCTTGGCGGCTGCCACCATCACCAGAGCCCAGGAGAGGGAGGAGGAAGAGGTGGGTCCTCATGCCACCCCAGCACTCTCTGCCTCCTCATCTCAGCCCCACCTTCTGGGCCTCCTCTCAGCTGGGAGGCGGGGAGTGACTTCCCTGAGTCCTAGAGGCACCAGATTTCAGAGCCATCCAGCTGAGCTGTTGTCAGCTGGACCCCTTTAAAAATGGCTCAGTTGTCACTGGTGGGCGTACCGAGGTGGTGGCTGGGCCAATTTTAGGGCAACCCAGCTGATGACAGCTCAGCTGGAACCCTTTAAAAATGGCCCGGTCAGCACTGTGGGGCTCCCGCAGTGGAGATTGGGCCATTTTCAGAGCAATCCAGGAGATATGTCATCGGCTGGATCCCTCTGAAAATGGCTCCTGGGCACCAAATCTGGTGCCTTTAGGATCCAGGGGAGTCCCCCCCCACCCGCCTCCCAGCTGAGAGGCACTGGGGTGAAGGCATAAGGAGGAGGTGGGGAGTGGCGGAGCAGCAGCAGGGACCCAGCAAACCGTGGCAAGAGCAGGCAAAGATCATGGAAGGGCTGAGGGGTGCCCCAAGGGAGGTAGCGGGTGGGTCCCCAATTCTCCCACTCACTTAGTGGCTGAGAGTCTGTTTTGTTTTGTTTCATTTTGTTTCGTATGAATAGTTTTAAAAAAAATCATAAGAAACAAAACAAAATGAAACTGGGTGGGCATGAAATGAAGCACTATTTTCCCAGTTTCATGCCCATCCCTAGTACTAACCTATATGACCTTTAACAGTTTGGCACCTTGCTACCTTTCAACACATCTCTCTTTAAGGTCGTCTATGCAGACGACACATTTTCTCCAGGTTTTGCTGTTGTAGGTGGCTACCCCAAGGGTCCAAAAAGCTGGTTCTGGACTGAAAGGATTAGCTGGTGGTGAAGAGCATGGCCCAGGAGATGCCCAACTGCTAAAACCGCCCAGAGACTACTTGTAGTGGTATGGGGCGGTATATAAGCAGAACACTTTGCTTTGCTTTGCTTTAAAATAATACAGTCTTTGGACATGTTCTTTTCATGTCCTGCAAGAACAAGATTAAGCAATGGTTCTTGTCAGGGCCCAAACTGATGGTGATCTCCATCAGCACAGGGATATCTTCAGCCCGCAAACTATGTAATAAACATAAATGTGATCTATGCTTGCAAGAAAACCAACAATGCCCTAAAGTTCCCAGAATGTGACTAAATGCTGAACGATGCCACCGGCAATATGGAAGTGCACAGTGTTCACCAGAACGGATCTCCACATCCTGTCTACAATAGTGACAGAGAATAATGGTAAAATAATAACAACTGAGATCATCAGCTGTAGAGTGACATCTGTCTATAAACCACCAATTATAAAATTGTCCTTTATTGAACCATCAGTCTTTCATAATACACCAGTAAAGTTTATAACTGGCAACTTTCACAGTCACAATATGGGGCTATGAAGATAATGATGAAAGTGGAGAAGTTGTAGTAGAAAGGGCAGAATCTTGCCAACTATTACCCATGCATGACAGCAAATTATCAGTGTCCTTTAACAGTGGCAGATGGAGAAGAGGCTGTAATCCAAAACTCATTCTCTTTTCCATCTTGCAATGAGATCTTCTTAGAAATACATGCTTCAGAAATACATACATCCCTGTGTGCTCTGCAATTATCAGTCAGAAAAGTACATACACTAAATGCAATATACATAGGTAATGAAAATCATGCGCCATGGCAGGCAGACATCTTTGTCCATGTAAGGGACTATCTTATTCATTAAAAGCAAAGTGTTCTGCTTATATACTTCCTCATAGTGCTTAAAGCAGTCTCTAGGTGGTTTACAATTTAATTATGCAGGCTGCATATCCCACCCCCATAAGCTCGGTACTCATTCTACCAACCTGAGTCAACCATGAGCTGGCTACAGCTACCTAGGATTGAACCCCCAGGTCGCAAGTTCGCCCGTCCGTCCGTCTGTCCGTCCACCCATCCATTCAAGATCTTGTCTGACATTGCTTAATGTTGCCTACACTAGAGTAAGCCCACTGAATCAGTGAAGATTTGATGTCCTCTCTTCCATAAGTTCTAGAGATGGGCAGGAAGTGCTTCATAGTGCTTCGGGCCCAATCAAGACCACACCATCACAGGTGCTGCACGTAACCTCCCCCATCTCCCACCGACCAGAGGCCCACTCACTGTCATCTCACCAATGCGTGGTAAGGTCCTCCTATGCTGGCAGTGTACCAGTCAGGTAAGGACCTGGAGATGCCCTACCCCCACCTCCTCAGGCCACCATTGCAGCACTGATGACAGTGAGTGGGCTCCAGGAGGCGGGGGCGCTTCCTGACCATCTCTAATGTGCTCCACCAATGCAATGGGTCCGCTCTGGTGCACCTTGCTATGCCAAGCGACAGGGTTTCAGCCGATGTGCTAAACTTGTCATCTGTGTTGTCCCTGACCTACTCACTGATAGGGCGTCAAGGTAAACATGTGCTGTCATTTTGGTTTATTAGAAAATGTCTCTAATCTTCAGTGAAGCCAGAGTTTTCCCTGTAGCGTTCACTATTTTGATAGGTATAGTTGGCCTCTTTACAATCCGTCTAGTACTGTCTTTTTTTTTTTTAGTTTTCACTTGCCAGATTGACAAGATAATAAGGACTCAAACTCATGAGCTATATCATTTCACAGCTGAATAGGACAATAAATCCCCACTCTGCAAACATACCATTTATCCGCAGTGATTTCCACCTATTCCCTTGTCTAAAATCTAGAGGGTTTTCCCCCCTTCAATTTGAGTGGCAAGATGAATTCCTCAGATTATCTGCTGGAGTCCAGCTGAGTGATAACCACTGTACAATATCTGCAAAACACTATTGGGTGACTGCACCAAAGATAGTATTATTATCCAATAATGTTCATTAGTACTTTACGTTATAAGATCGCAATGCTGAGAGCATGACTGTGCATCTAAAAAAGGGGGTTTACCATTGAGAGATGTCATTTTGGTGGCAATCCTGTCCTTATTCCCTTAGAAATAGGTTCCACTGAAATGAATGTGTTGGTATATGGAGAGTATGGGGACAGGATGCTGTTGGGTACGATCAGTCCTTAACAGCATTTTTGCCCAGGTCAATCAAGGATGTGATTACTCTGTCTGCTTACCTGGGAATTAGTCCCATTAGATTTAATGGGATTTACTTCTGAGTAGACTGTCACAGGATGAGATTACAATCGCCTGGAATCCTACTGGGGTAAGTCTTGCATAACTTTCCGCTGCTAACTGCAGCTACTGATGAGGTTCCCAGGATACCATCTCAGTTGTGCTCCAAGACATAAACTAAATTCCACAACTGAGATGCACCTGGGGACCTCACAGATGCCTGCAATTAGCATCAGACAGTTCTGCCACTCTCGTACGAATGCCAACAGGATTCTGGCCGTTAAATGCTTCTTCACTAGAGATGGGCACAAATGGCTGGTTCGGCAGTATACTGCGGCTCATTTCCCGGATGAGCAGCTGATCCATGGCTCGGCGCCCCAGCCACTCTAGTGAGCTGCCACTCACCAGCAGTGTTCAGCCCCCCACCTTCTCCAACTGCTTCCTCTCTGAGTGGGCATCCACTGGAAGGCCAAGTGCTCTCAAAATGCAGATCAGCTGTTCAACCAGGAAATGAACCACACAGAACTTGCCAAACCCCTGGTTCATGCCCATCTCTATTGTTCACACAGCCAGCTCAGAGGCGAAAAAGCATGGTTAGAAATCTGGGCATGTGCCAAACATGTCATTTAAGGACACCTTCAAGAATGAGCAATCATGCTTGCAAATGAAGTCTGTGGTCACCTCCTGATGACCAACAACAATCAAAGCAGGACAACTGCTGAACTAGGGGAAATGGGGAATGCTCCTATGACGAACAAATGTCCTCAATGTTTTAGGAATCTCCTAAGCACAGCCAACATGTAGCCTATCATTTGACCTTTAGGCTAGAGCAGCTGTAGGAAGACATCAAGGGGGGGTTGGTTGTGGTTCCAAAATCAACTCATCTCACTAGAGAGTAGAATGCACTCAAGTAGTAGAGCATCAGGCTGGTTGAAAGGCAGCATGGTCCAATATGAAATACAGTCACCATGAGCTTGACTGTAGGTAGAGAAAATAAGCAATCAGGAGCAATTCGCCAGACAGGTTAGATTGCCATATTCTTGTCCTGGATGGGGTCGTAATCTTCCTAAGGGACAGGGTTTGTAGCTTGGGGGTGTTCTTGGGCCCTGGTTTAACTCTGGAAGCCGAGGTGGACTTGGTAGCCAGAGGTGCCTTTCTTCAGCTTTGGAAAATATACCAGCTGTGCCCCTACCTGAACAAATGGAGCCTTGTGACAAGTTATGCAAGCGCTGGTAACATCCCGTATTGCTTACTGCAATGCACTCCACATGGGACAGCATTTGAAGACAGTCTGGCAATTGCAACTGGTTCATAATCATGTGGTGCAGCTGGTAAATAGTTGGGCCGCCACGGATCACCAATTCTGCGTAACCTGCATTGGTTACCAGTTGCTGCCCGAGCCCAATTCAAAGTGCTTGTTTTGACATATAAAGCCCTAAATGACTTAGGACCTAGATACCTGAAGGATCGCCTCCTTCCATATGAACCTACCTGGCAATTAAGATTGAGCCAGGGGGGGCTTTTGAAAGAGCCATCCCTCAAGGAGGTGAGAGGGATGGCTTGTAGACATAGGGCCTTCTCGGCAGCTGCCCCCGAGCTATACCTTCCCGATTGAGATCCGCCTGGTGCCAAAATTTCGGCAAAAACCTTCCTGTTCCAGAAGTTTTTTTCATTGACATAATACAGATTGTGGGTCCTGATGGAAATTTTAGTGTAATGTTTTTATTATTGTTTTAATTATTTATTGATATTTTAATGTGTTAACTGTTTTAAATCTTTTTTTATTGTAAGCCGCCCAGAGACCTTTGGGTAGTGGGCGGCATATGAGCTGTAAAAACAAACAAACAAAGAAACAAATTCCAGTTCATCTCACCACAGATGAGGAAAGTTACCTTTTTGACTGCAACTTCAAAAGCCTCTTCCAAGCTCTGATCATAATAGTGATGGTTTGTTGTTTTGCCATGAAATTATTCTACTGGATGGTGTCAGGGGCACTGCTGCTAGTGCTGGTGGTGATTTCTACCACTGTAGGCTGGAAAGTCCACCATATGCTGGCTTTCTCATTTGGACAGATTCCATTCCATTCTCCACGCATGACACACACACTGATGAAACTAGGAGGGGGGCTGGCTGTTTTAAAGGCTAGTTCATAGAACAGTAGAGGTCGAAGAGATCACAAAGGTCAACTTGATCAGGACTCTTTTAAATCGGTTGTGACAAATGCCTCTCCAAGCGGTGTTACGTCTCTTTAGGAAGAGTTCTCCGGCTTCATTGGCATCCTGTTCTCCTCAAACGCTGGATGTCACCATGAACGTCTTCCTCCTTTTTAGTGGAAGTGTTGTGGGAGCATGACCTTTCATTGCCATTGTGGAAGATTCTTCTTTCTGTCTGGTTGACTCCAAGTGCATGGGGTGGGGTGGAAGCCCATTGTCAAGTGCAGTTCAGCCACCTGTCTGGAGCTAGCAGGTTAAGAGGCCAAGGATTCTGTCTTGCTCCAGCTCTCCAGCTCCTGCTATTGAGAGCCATTGTGCCTCCCCCTTCTTCTCCTCAGGATGAGGCCATGTCACGGGAGCATCTCAATGCAGGGTTCCATTTTGATCCGTCTCAGCAACAAGGCACAACAATCCATTTAACACAATTCCTCAGAGACAACCAGTCATGAAGGGGAAGTCTGTCTGAAGAGAAAGATCTTTTTTGCCTGCTAGTAGAAGGACAGGAACTACGGAGCTAGTCTGTCCTCCTGTAGGAGGGAGTGCCAGAGTTCGGGAGCAGTGACAGAGAAGGTCTTCTCCTGGGTACCCACCAAACACAACTGTGTAGGTACCGGGAGCCAACAGAAAGGCCTCCCCTGAGGATCTCAACACTTAAGCAGACTCATAAAGGGAGACAGAATCCCTGAGATAGTTTGGACCAAACCAAGCAGGGTTTTATCCATTAAAACCAGCCCTTAGAATTGGGCCCAGAAACAGACTGTCAGCTTGCGGAGATGTTGTAACAGGGGGGTTTATGTGATCCCTGTAAGCAGTCCCAGTTAACAATTTGGCTGCAGCATTTTGGACCTACTGAAATTTCTGAACACTTTCAAAAGGCAGCTCCATGTATAGCATGTTTGAGTCACCCAGTTGGGATGTAATAAAGGCACTGTCACTGTTATTAGATCAGACTTCTCCAGCAAATGCATGGAAGTGGTCCATCGAGATTCAGAGACGAGTTAAAGGAGCCCCCCGCCCCCAAGCTGTGTCAGAGCAAGTGGAACTCCATCCAGCACAGGCTGCACCCCTGTTCTCCTTTTCCAAGGAGAAAGGCAGGGTAAAAATACTCTAAAATAAAATAATAATAAATTATTCTTTGCTCTGTCTTTCAACATTAAAGAAGGATTGTTCCCATCACAAAACCAGTTTGGTAGAGAGATTAGGCTGACACACGTTCCTGATGAAGTAGAGCAATAAATAAATAAATAAATAAATGAGAGGGTGTCTATACATATAGCAGGCACATGCCCTTTGAATAGGATCCACCACCACAACTCTTCTTATTAAAATTTGTACAATAAAAATTCCAGAGATGAATCTGTGAATAGGTGAAATGGAAAGGCCACAGGTTACTCCGTTTTCAATGCATTCCTATGGGAATAGGCTCAAAAGAAAAAATTGCAACATTTCAGAACTCTTTACCCAGCTCCATGGTTTAAAATATAACTGTTTAGGTGTGGGAAATTCTATTTATCTACCCAACTCATATTTAAAACAAAAATTGTTGGTGTGTGTGTGGGGGTATCTATCTATCTATCTATCTATCTATCTATCTATCTATCTATCTATCTATCTATCTATCTATCTATCTATCTCTGCTAGGTTTTTTACGCCCTGCCTTAAAGCTGGGTCCTAAGGGCAGAGAGCAGGCGTTTCAGCGCAGCTCCCCTTTCGGCCTGCAGTGGCGTTTCAAACCGGGTTGTGAACCCAAACCGCACGTGTGAACGGACGCTACTTGGGCAACCAGATACTTTCAGTGCCCCACCCCCGCGCGCTTTCCTCCTCCTCCTCCTCCTCCTCCTCCTCGCCTCCCCCGGCTCGTCCAGTTGGGGCTGTCTGCGGGAGATCCCCCGTGGCAACTAGCGCTCCTCGCCCGCCCTTCCCGCTCCCGGCCAGCCGCCGGAGCCAGCGCTGCGGGACCTTCGGGCGGCCGCTAGAGCGCTCCCTCCCTCCCTCCCTGGCTGGCTGGCTGGCTGGCGCAGGCGATGCCCGCGGGTTTGGCCTTGCCTCGCCAGCGCCTGAGAGAGGAGCTCGACAGCGACCCGGGCAGGGCGGGCGGGCGGAGGCGCGAGAGGCGGAGGCGACGCCCCCCCCACCCCGCAGGCTGCCTCGGCTGGGCCGCCGCTCTTGTCGAGCGCGCGCGCGCCTCTCCCGGAGCCGCGGCAGCCCCCGGTCTCTCTCTCTCTCTCTCTCTCTCTCTCTCTCCCGTGCGGGACTGGGAGTCCGGACGGAGCCCCCCGCGACGCCCGGATCGAGACCCGCCAAGGTTCAGGTAAGCTCGCTCGCCCACTGGCCACGGGGCTCGCGGCGCGACCATCGTCGGCTGGTCCTGGGGTGGGATGCCTCGCTCGCTCGCTCGCTCGCTCCCTGCAGAGGCAGAAGGCGCGGGGGGAGAGCGAGGCGGAAAAGGAACCGCGGCGAGACGAAGAGCCTTTGTCAGGCGCCGCCGCGGCTTCTGTTGGCCGGCTCCCCGCAGCAAACGCCGCGCGGCGACGGGAAGGCTGGAAGCGCGGTCCTTCCCCGTCCCCGTCCCCGTCCCCGCCTTCTCTCCCGGCGCGGCTTCCCCGGCGCATCTCTGCCTCTCCCACCAGACGGAACGGCTGGTGCGAACAAAGCGCACAAAAGGGGTGTGTGCGCGCGCGTGGCGGCTGTTACTCCGGGGTGCAACTCTCCCATCCCACTGCTGGAAGTTTAAGGGCTGCGCGTCTCTCCTCCTCGGGGCGCCTGTGTTTTCCACCTCGCGGCAACTTCGGGGCCGCCGCGCCCCCCCTCCGCTCCCGGGAGGTGCGACGGGAAGACAGCCCGCGTGGACAACCGCCCTCCGAGAGGGACCGGAGGACGCACCATCGAGGCGCCGCGTGCTTTGTTCTGAGGCGCGTGGGGGGGGGAGGAGGCGCGGAGGCTCCGCGGGAAGGAGTTACTTCGGCAACTGCGAGGAGGACCGGGGGGGGGCATCGCCGGGCGAGGAGGGCGAGGCGCGCTTCCCGGGAGGAGAGGAGGGGGCACAGCCTGGCCATCCGGACCCGCCGGCGCAGGTGCGCGCAGGAGTCCGCTTCTTCTGTGTGTGCCCGAAAGAGAAGGAGTGAACGAATGAACGAACGGAGGCAACTACGAGGCGTCCCGAGCGAGATCGCTCCCACCCCCTTCCCCGCCGCACCGCATCCCACCCTGAACCCCCCACCCCACCCCGGTGTCTTCCGAAGCTAAGCAAGGTCGGCCCTGGTTCCCACGGGGATGGCAGGACGCATTGCTCTCCAAGCAGGGCTTGGGAGGAAGCCTGCCCGAGATGTTGGAGGGCGCATCTTGCGTGCTTGTCCCGACCTCCGCTTTCAGGGGACCCTTCTTCAGGCATCAGCGGTTCCTTGTTTCTGGCTCCGGCGATGCACACACGCTGCTCTGCCCGAAGGCGGGGAACGGGCGACCGAGTCCGTCGCGCAGTCCTCGGGAGGCAGACGTAGCAGCATCTGGTGGTTTATTCCCAGCCCCTGGCGTCCGATCCGCTGCCCACCCGCTTGCTTCCCTCCCATTTGCCTCGAAAACAAACACAAAAACACTGGCAGAAAGGCGAGGGGTGGGGGGGGGAGGGGACGAGGCTGAAGGGCGGCGAGGGGTGGCGAGAGGCAGACGGGCTCCCCAGGTTTCCTAGTCCTAGATTTGGAACCTTCTCCGATGGACTTCAGTGGACGGGGAGGTCTTGCGTTATCAGCAGAAAGGGCCCCAGACAGGCACCTGTTTTTGTCCCTCTGTACACTGTGCTGCCAGGTCCAGTGAAAATTTGGCAGGTGGGGAGGCAAGATTTAGGGTTGAAGAAAGGAAATCAGGGATGTGCTTTGTTGTTGTTGTTTTTAATTACTTGATTAATGTTTGTGGAGAGCTTAATTTATTCATTTAAATCCGTATCTGGGTGGACTCTGAAACCAGGCATGCATTTATTTTGTTTTGAGATGACAGGGCCATTCCTTGTAGCAGGAGTCATCTTGACAGAGGCATTACTCCAGACCAGCACCCTTTAAAAGCATGCATGCTAGGTACCTACTGCTTTGTACTGGAAATATACTGTATTTGTAAAGGAAATTCAGCCCAATGTAATAAAAGGCATGCTTTATATAGGTATGTTTTGAATATATTTTCACATAAATTGGATGGGCTAATCTAAGAAATATTGCTGTCCTAAAGCAAATAACATCTCTCTCTTTCTCTCTCTCTCCCTGTGTGTGTGTGTGTGTGTGTGTGTGTGTGTGTGTGTGTGTGTGTGTGTGTGTGTGTGTGTGTGTGTGTGTGTGTGAGAGAGAGAGAGAGAGAGAGAGAGAGAGAGAGAGAGAGAGAGAAGAAATCAGGGGGACCTATTACACACCCATAATAGGTATTCATGCATATGTAAGTTGTGATTAAAAACAAACAAAGCAGCATTTTAAACATCCTGGACTGTAGGGATTCATGCGAGACTACTACATCTATAAAGTCTTATTTTTTATTTGGGATTCCTGACATAATAGGAAGTCTCCAAACCTTGAAAGAGCTTCAAGTGTCAATGGTAACGACACCATAACTGTAAACAATCTCTAAGGAAAATAAGAAACTGCATATTACGGAAAGAGCTTTATTAAGACTACACTACTTTGTGGCATTTTGTTGACCTAATACAACTATCCCCTAATCAGAGATGTAAAATCAGAAAGTGTTTTTTTGGGTGGGGTGGGGCGGGGGTGGGAAGTGGACTACATTGTGTTTGTTTTTTCACTTTTTTCCATTTTTTCCTGAAGTTTTTCCTCTGTGTCTTCAATATTTCTGGAAACTTTACATCTCTACCCCTAAAATGGAAGGAGAAAGCCCTTTTTACATGATGGACAAGTCAACAGTTTCAGTCCGCAGATAATGATCTGCCAAATACTCAGGCATTGTTACCTATCTCTTCTGAAACAATCCTGGGTCAATATGTTTCTTCAGGAGTATGTTTGTGTCCATTGTAGTTGACGTCCAGCCAGTATAATATCTATGGAACTGTCTTCTTCACCAATACCAATTTGTCACTACATCTGGAGGGGCAATCTGTGTGCCCTCTTGTAAGAGCAGTTATACTGGTGGACAAGAAAAAACAGCTTTCTCTGTGGTGGCCCCCATCAGTGCAATTCAGCCCCTGTTGATGTCCACCAGATGCTTCATTACAGGCTTTCAAGGTAACTCTGAAGACTCACACTTTTACTTAGGCCTATGACAGAGTGGGGGCTTTTTGTTTTTAACTCTTATGTTTTTTTTTCTACCTTTTCTTAGGCTTGGCATTTTTAAAATGTTGTTTGTCCTGGAAGGTTTTACCTTGAAAGAGAGCTTGTTGTAAGTCATCTTTAAATGAATCATCTCATGTGGCTCTACTAACTTAAGTCTTATTTACTTTTTTACAGTTGTGGATGAATGCACTCATAGGGTAAAACACTACTCCCATTTGCTTGTGAGAGCTCTCTTTCAAAACACTGGGGCAGATTTCTAGGTATCCCCCTCAAGATTGTCTTATTTAAGGACAACTTGATAGCAACCCAAGATAAAGGAGAAAGGTGTCTATGGGCCTTTTGACATGACCCCTAAGATCCGCTGGCCACTTAAATTCGGACCAGGGATCTTGGGGGTTCGTTGCTCTTTCTTCGTCCCCACCCCTCCACACTTCCTTGCTCCTGTCTGCGTGAGGGGAGGGAGGAAAAAAGAGAGGAAAAAATGCAGGCTCACCTCCGAAGCCTCCTGGAGCCCCGTCGTCGCCCTGATTCCTTCTCTTCTGTTTTTTTTTTTTTGCCTCCCGCCCCTTCTCTTAAAGGGGCGGGAGGCAAAAAAAAAGCAACCAAAACAGAAGCGAGGAGAGCCCCGCACTCACCAGATTAAATCCGGACCTGGTGATTTTCACCCTCCTAGAGCAGGTACAAGAAAAGTGCGCTGGGACACGCTTAGGTGGGCGTGGTCGCACTTAATTTCCTGCAAACTCCGGAGCTGGTGGGGAAACAATTGTAAGCTCCGGAGCTGGCAGCCATTTGCTGCGGAGTTTAGGGGTCATGTACAAAGGCCCTATCTGTCCTTAAGGAGTGACTGTAAATAAATGATGTTAGGAAGTCTCTCTCCCATGAGAGATGGTGAAGCATTGTTTTTGAGAGAACATAAGACATATGAAGCACCTCATAGGAGCCACAGAGTGAAACCCAGTGTTAGTTCCAACCAGAGTGGGCTCACGCAAATCATCAGCAACTGATGGGTCCCATTCATTTCAGCGAGTCTCCTTCAGTTGGGTTCCACCCTGGATGATGTTCATAGGCTGTTCTTTTATACCCACATGGCATAGCATCACACTGAGAGCCATTTATTATGAGCCTAAAGGAAGCATGGTGAAAGGGGCGTGGTGGCTCAGGCGGCAAGAGCACTAAAACGGTCAGCTCTGAAGTCGGCAGCTGGGCGGTTCGAATCCTGGGTGCCATGCAGTGGAGCAAGCTCCCACTGTTAACCCCAGCTCCTGCCAGCCTAGCAGTTTGAAAGTATGTAGATGCAAGTAGATAAATAGGTACTGCTGTAAAGTGGGAAGGTAAACAGTGTTCTGTGTGTAGAAATGCATTGAGCCACGCTGGACACATGGCCATGGACTTGCACAACACTGGTTCTTTGGCTTGGAAACGGAGATGAGTGCCACTCTTAGAATTGGACATGACTAGCACACAAGTGTGTGTGTGTGTGTGTGTGTGTGGTGGGGGGGACCTTTATCTTTTTAAATGAAGCGAAAGGCCTGCAGCAACTTGAGCTGATTTGCAAACATTGCGTGTATATCCCCTGTTTCCTGCCATGTGTCTGCGAAGACTGAACAAGTTCTGGAAGAAATCCTTCTGAAGTCCAGTCTTAACCTTCTGGAGGGTCTCATCTGGTCAACTTTTTTTTTTTTCATTCTCTTGTTTGTTGCACCTCCTTTCCTTTGTGGTTTCACTCCGTTTCCTCCTCAGCTTCCTAGAATAGTCTCTCTTCCTGCATCATTTGTGTGAGAGCCTGTTTCCTCTCTTCTTGCTTTTCACCGGCGTCTCTGTCCTGATAATGTGCCATGTCTTATCATGCCGGAGCACTGTGCTCCATCCTTTGCTACACCCCCAGCCTTGTACATCTCAAATTATTTAACAACCTATGCATCCTTAATGCTATTCTACTCTGTGGGATCTTCCTTTGTGGATCTCCTGGCAGTGTCCATGGCTCTCCCTCCTGTGTTTTATCCAAGGAGATCCCTGTGAGATAGATAGGTTACATTGAAAGATAACATCTGGACAAAGGTCACTCTGTGAAGTTCATCGCTTGAATGCTCATTTCAATGTAGGTGTCTCCCTGCATCCTGGGCTGATTACTGGGCTGAGGGACCTCCCTCATGAGGAAAGGCTACAGCATTTGGGGTTCTTCAGTCTGGAAAAAGGCGCCTGAGGGGGATATGATTGAGATGTACAAAATCATGCAGGGCATGAGTAAAGTGGATAGAGGGACACTCTGCTCCTTCTCACAAAATACCAGAACTAGGGGACATCTACTCAAATTGAGGGTTGGGAGAGTCAGAACAGACAAAAGAAAATACTAATTTACCCAGTGTATTGTTAGTCTGTGGAACTCCCTGCCACAGGAGGTGGTGATGGCATCTGGCCTGGATGCCTTCAAAAGGGGATTAGACAGATTTCTGGAGGAATACGTCCATCACAGGTTACAAGCCATGATGGGGATGTGTAATCTCCAGGCTTAAAAAGAACCTATTTCAAAGACCAGTTGTAGAGGAGTAGTAATAGGAGAGAGATATCTAGTTTCCTGAGCTCCCAGAGGCATCTGGTGGGGCCACTGTGAGATACAGGAAACTGGACTAGATGAGCCCTTGTGGCCTGATCCAGCATGGTTCTTCTTATGTTCTTATGTTCTTATAGTTCAAGACTCCATATCACTACATGACATTTGGCTCTCAACAAATGGCTAAGCAATGGAACCATTCATACTATACACTTTCCTCTCTAACATTGCTGTCCACTAAGACAGCTGCTCAGTTTTTAACTTGCAGCTTTTAATGAACATTTTTGGGAGAGTAGAATTATATAAAACACTAGCCAAAATCCTACTGATGGTCATGGAAGTTCTATGGAAGGTGCTGTGGCTAATTTCTGGGCTACTTTATGAAGTTCCAGGGCTTGTTTTGGATGTGCGGCTGGTCACTCCCTTGATTGCACAACTTGAGATGTGCCTTGGTAGCTCCTAATTGGTAGGCATAGTTGACCCCTGCAAATCATGCAATCCTTACACAAACAACATCAGGTTTCTGGTCACTTGACTATCAAGAGAACAGAAGAACATATAGGCACCTCACTATAGAGTTTGCTTGTTAAAAATATTTTAACCCATCTCTCTCCCACAGCAGCTTAGAACATTTAAAAGGCAGTATTTAAGCAGGTATACAATACTAAAAGGATCAGTGACTTAACATACCAAAATACATAAGCAACACCAAAACACCTTCAATGCAACTACAGTAGATAGAACAAGCCCCTTTAAAATCCCCACTTGGCAGCCAGTCACTCTGGGAAAGTTTTCCTGAAGAGAAAGGTTTTTGCCTGCTGGCGGAAGGACAGCCAAGATGGGGCCGGTCTGTTCTTCTGTGGGTGGGGGTTTCAGAATGTGGGAGCAGCAACAGAGAAGGGCCCCTCCTAGTTTCGTGTAGATCACACTAGTGAGCCAATATGAGTCAATATTTGACCATTCATTCTGTCACCCTGTCGCCAGCCCCCCTGTTCCACATGGGGACGCAGCAGCTCCAGCCTGAAGATGTGAAGTGTAATGAAACAAGAACAGATATTTGCTTTCTTATTTATTTTGTTGTTCTTGCATTTTAACTGTGAGGGAGTGGAGAGAAGGTGCGTGAGAGAGAATGAATAAACAAATTTGTGGACGAAATGATGTCCACCCAGCAGCAATGTACCGTTGTCAGCTACCTGTAGAATATAAAGGCGTTTGGGGCGGCTTGTTCTTGAATGGGCATTAAAACCTATTTGGATTCCAAAACACTTGCTCTTTTCGGACCTGAGAACAGGCCAAAACTGTTTCCTTCCTCAGTTGCCTGTGTTCTCCTTGGAATAAATGGTGTCATGAGGAGCAGCTGTCCTTCAAAATTAGCCACAGCACCACTGATCTTGACCTATGGAGGACATTATTTTCTGCTATGCCTTGGGCAGAAAAATGTTTTAAGCCACCTCTGTACCACTCATTTGTCAGCTGATGAGGCGTGCTAAAAGTTTCCTGGGCACATGGCCTGATGGAAGAGAGGATCATTTCCTAGGATGAGAAAGTTCACCATTGGGTCGTTGAGTTAACCAGGTAGGTTCAGGGTAATGACGAGTGACTGAATACAAGCATTGTGGTAAGCTGCCAATACTTGTTTAGTTAGTGGTGTCTGTGAATGCTTCCTTTGCTGCTAACCAAAATTTTTAAAACATCATTCCCTTTAGCTGTTGTGAGTTTTTTGGGCTGTTTGGCCACGTTCTGGAAGTTTTTCTTCCTGATGTTTCACCAGACTCAGTGTCTGGCATCTTTAGAGGGCAAGGAGCTCAGGGAACTAGGAGTTCTCTCTGCCTCACTCATTTTATAAAACAGGGCACAGAGAGAACTCCTAGTTCCCTGAGCTCCTTGCCCTCTGAAGACGCCAGCCACAGAGTCTGGTGAAATGTCAGAAAGAAAAACTTCCAGAACACAGCCAAACAGCCCAAAAAACTCACAACAGCTATCAGATCCCAGCAGTGAAAGCCTTCAAGAATACACCATTTACTTTCTCTCTGGATTTCAGATCAAGTATGAATAACTAATAACATTCTCTTCACAGCAAGCTGTTATGGACAGGCAGCATAAATATTGCTTTCTTGCATACTTGTAGTGAGTTTCAGCTTCTATTGGCATGGCTTATGGCACTGCCGTCCATCTCATGTACTGTATATAAAGTTACAGAAGAAGTTCTATAAAAATAAAGCAAAACCAAAGCATGCTGCTTATACTGTATACCATCTTATAGTGCTTAAAGCACTCTCTGGGCAGTTTACAATTTAATTATGCAGGCTAAACATTGCCCCCTCCCCAGCACACTGAGTACCCATTTTACCAGTCTTGGAAGGATGGAAGGCTGAGTGAACCTTGACTCCAGGTCATGAGCACAGTTACAGCTGCAGTATAGCAATTTAACCACTGTACTACGAGGCTCTTAAAGTGATACTCAAATGAGGCCACTCGCTTCTATAAATGAAACTTAGAGAACTTGTGACACGGTAATAAATACAATAGATCTGCAGTACATTTTAGTTTACTCAAGAGTTAATTTTAGTTATGTTCAGTAGGCTTTGCATGTGTTTGCATGTTTGGGTTATGTGTTATCAAATCAGAACCAACTTAAAGCAACTATAATAAGGCTTTCAAAGTCAGTGCTGTACCACCACCACTGGCCAGGCTTCCATGGCCAAGTGAGGATTAGAACTCAGTTCTCCTAGATCTTTGTGCATGTCTCCACCCATTGTACCACACTGGTTATGGCCTGTACACCCTCCTCTCTAATAGATGTTTAGGACTGCAGCCTTCCAGAGAAACCCTGTGCATTTCTACTCATAACTAAGGTCCAGCTTAATTTGTGTATATGTATGGGTGGGTAAAGTAGAACTGGAACTTTAATTTCAGTTTTCTTATACGTTAGCCTGGAAATTTTTATAATATGATGAGCAGGCAAATAAATGCAGGGACACTCCCCACCTGACCCCACCCCGCCCACACACACACAGGGGAAAAGCTGGCATGACCTACTATTGTACAAGATATTTCTGATCTGAAGGATTCTCTGAAACCATTAATGCCATTGTGCCCCCCCTTTCCACTTTCCTCCTTTATGCTGGTCTTCTTAGTTGAGAGCCTCAGTCCAATGAGTGACTGGCCAATAGCACTGGCCTCTCTCACTTGGCTGAACCAACTGGATTACACATGATCTGCGGGTGAGAAGGGGAAGGAGGCAGATGCAGGATGAATAGGCAGATGCCTGCAAGCCTCGTTCAGCTCCCCACAGCATGGGCTCCCTGCCACTCTGTTCTAATTTGGGCTTGTAAAGAGAAAGTTCAGCACACAGGCTGGGTTGTAATTACAATTAGCGGTGGCTAGGCCATCCGTTTGAATTAACTGAAAGTTTGGGCAGAACCAGTTTGTTCCAAGACGATCTATTCTAAGTGGCCTCTTTGACAAAGACAAAAATCGGTAACAAATGTTGAAACTGTGGCTTTGTTCTCAACAAGCGGGGAACTTGCAGGTGAAAGAAATGATAGCCTGTTGCAAAAAGAGAGAGGGAGGGGAGCATTTCACATAGCAAATTAGACTGACACTCAGATGGACAGCTCAGAAATTCTCTCCTTGGATATCTACTTTCCCCAGTAGATGGATATCTTTGCATGGCGATGCATTTGGTGGTTTGAGTTCTTAGCTGCTTCTTTACATAGCACTGTCATCCAGCTACATCCAAACATAAGAAGAGCCATGATGAATATGACTAAAGCCCGGTGCTAACCCTGCCATTAACTCCTTCCCCTCAGGGGACCCCTTGGTGCTCTCTTCTTCCCAGACCCCCCCCCCGGCATGCCTTTTGCTGCCACCAGAACAAGCACACACTATGCATAACACCTGTGAGGAGGAGGAGCAGAAGGTCTCAGCTACTGCCCCCGGAGGACTTTTGCTGCACTGCACTGCACTGCTCCACATCACCCTGCTGCTTCTGGTATGCAGTGCTGTAATGCCTGGATTTTGCAGACCTCGGAGCCAATGCGCTTGGGAAGGTATGGGGGGGAAGAGATATACCTTTTGCAGGAGGAACCTGCAAAGGTTAACAGCCATGTGGATCTGGGTGAACCGGTGGATATTGTCTATCTTAATTTTCAGGAGGCTTTTGACACAGTCCCACACCAAGGGTTGCTGAGAAAATTGCACAGTCGGGATAAGAGGGCAGGTCCTCTTATGGATTGAGAACTGGTTGAGATCCAGGAAACTTTTCAGTGTGGTAAACCCAGAGAAGATTGTGAAGAGTTCTAGAAGGATCTCTCAGACTGCGGGAATGAGCTACGAAATGGCAGATGCATTTCAATGTAGGAAAATGTAAAATAATGAATATTGGGGCAAAAAAATCAAAACTTTATATATCAACACATGGGCTCTGAGCTATCCCTGATGGATCAGGAAAGAGATATTGGTGTGCTGGTGGACAGATCAATGAAGGTGTCTACCCAGTGTGTGGCAGTGGTGAAGGAGGCCAATTCCATGCTAGGGATTATCAAAAAGGGGATTGAAAATAATACAGCCACCATTATAATTCCATTGTACAAAACCATAGTAAGGCCGCACCTGGAGTATTGTGTACAAGTCTGGTCACCACATCTCAAAAAAGACATAGTGGAATTGGAAAGGGTGCAAAAGAGAGCAACTAAAATGATTATTGGGCTGGGACACCTTCCTTATGAGGAAAGGCTAAAACATTTGGGGCTCTTTGGTCTGGAAAAAAGGCACCTGAGGCGGAATATGACCGAGACATACAAAATTAAACAGGGCATGAGTAAAGTGGATAGAGGCATGCTCTTCTCCCTCTCACAAAATACTAGAACAAGGGGACATCCACTCAAACTGAGGGTTGGGAGACTGAGAACAGACAAAATATTTTTTTTTACCCAGTGTGTTGTTATTCTGTGGAACTCCCTGCCAAGGGATGTGGTGATGGCATTTGGGCTGGATGCCTTCAAAAGAGGACTGGACAGATTCCTGGAGGAAAATTCATCACATGTTACAAACCATGATGGAGATGTGTAATCTCCAGGCTTAAAACCAGGGTACTTCAAGGGCCAGATGCAGGGGAATAGTATCAGGAGACAGATATCTAGTCTCATGCGCTCCCAGACGCATCTGGTGGGGCCACTGTGAGATACAGGAAGCTGGATTAGATGGGCCTTTGGCCTGATCCAGCATGGCTCTTCTTATGTTCTTATGTTCTTATGAGGAACTGTATTAAAGGGTTGTGGCATTAGGAATGTTGAGAACCACTTATCCAAAGGAACAGTGAGAAACACGGCGCAGAACAGAGGAACAAATCTAGTCATTCCCTCATATGCTCTTTTCCTAGTTATCCCAGGTATCTTTCCCACTGGGTAGACATTTGAATTTGAAAGTATGGGTTATACTCTTCAAGGCTGGCTTTAGAAAGCACCTTTGGGGTTTGGTAAACAGCCAACCATAAGTGAGCTCTGGACGCTCAGTTCCAAACTTGTTCTGATGGAATGGTCTGAAGAAAGAAATGTCTGAAGGGCAATACGTAAGAGAAGTGGGAAACATTACTCCAGACTCAAGTGGTTTGTAGTATATGCTTTGTGAAGGGGTGCATCTCATCTGAAGCAATCAGGACCACAAATGACCTTTATTGTCATCCATCATCCTGAAGAAGGCTTGGAAACAGCTGTGAACTCAAACAGAGACAGATCTCATGCAGTCCTGGACAAATTTGGTGGGGTCACTGTGAGGTACAGGAAGCTGGACTATATGGGCTTTTTGCCTGATCCAGCATGGCTCTTCTTATGTTCTTATGATCCCTCCCCCTTCCACCTCGTCGTTATCCCTGCCTTTTTCTTCTGCAACCCCCCCCCTCCCGCGGCTGCTGCTTCCACTGTTGTCACTGGGGATGTGCTTATGGCATCCCCCTTCTGGTCCAACATTCTGTCCACACACTGGCCCTATGGCTGTATCTTCCATCTTCCATCTCCCAGCAAATGACATATGAAAACATCCCGGAGATGATGGATGGCCACCTCAACTTAGTAGCCATTAATGGCTTTTTACTTCACAAATTTCTCTAGTCCCTTTAATGCCATCCCCATTAGTAGCTGTTGCTGCATCATGTGCCAGTGAATCTAACTATTTTATTTATTTTTATTTATTTATTTTAGAGTATTTTTACCCCATCTTTCTCCTTGGAAAAGGATCCAAGGCTGTTTACACTAATGAGGGATAATATACAGTCCAGGACAATTAAGACATGTTCAAGTATTTGAGAACAAGGAATTGAGGGACATCTTACAGTATTAATAATAGACAACATTACATTAAGGCAGCACAGTTATAAGTAGTCATAAACACAAAGTCTACGTGAACCCATAGATTCATATAAAATACACATGGTAGTCCATCATGAACTATGTACAGTGTAAAGAAATATTTTCTTTTGTCTGTCCAAACATCTCCCTCTGTTCAGCTTCTGTGGATAATTTCCGGTCCTAATGTTTTGAGAAAGAAAGACAGGCTTATCACTCTCTATGTTTTCCATAATGCACCTATTTATTTATTTATTTATTTATTTATTTATTTATTTATTTATTTATTTATTTATTTATTTACCACCTGACTTCCTGAAAGAACTCTGGGTGGTTAACAAAACAATAAACAAAACAAAAAGCAAACACATAATACAACAAATGACAGATAACAAACAGCCATATAATCATATACACTTCCTATTATATACACCCTTCACCTTTTACCTTTATTCCCGGAGCATTGCTTCCATCCCTTGCTCACTTGGGTCACCCTTTTAGGCAACTGAATGAGAACAAGCCACTAAAAAATATTGACAAGTCATGTGATTGGATTTGAATGCCTTTAAGAGAATGAGCACTCAGCATCTTGACACCATTTCTAATGTTCCATGTAAAGAAATGGTCAGTTTTGACACATCCGTTATTCTGCCTTACCATACTTCGACCAGGACTGGGTGAACCTGTGCCCTTTCCTATGTTGTTGGACTCCAGTTCTCAATAGCTTCTAGAAACCTGGCCCGTGGGAGAGATGATCAGAGTAGTAGTTGCTCAATCATTCCCACTGCTGATGTAGACATTATCCTAGGGCTTGGTTACATGGTGGAAGCTGTGACCAGATATGATGCCTGTACTGCATAGTGGAAGGTCAAAGTGGCAGTGTGATTCATATACCCATTACCCTTTTAGCCCATGATGCTGGGTTTCACCTATGCACCTGGAGAGAGATATCAGCAACTTTTATCCTGGTCCTGTCTCACCCTTACCAACCATCCCATTGTCAATATCATCACAGTTTTCTATGTGTCTCATGGCACAGTTGTTAAAATGTTGCACTGCAGCCGTAACTGTGCTCACGACTTTGGATTCAGTTCCAGGTAACAGGCTGAAGGTTCACTCAGCCTTCCATCGTTCAGAGGTTGGTAAAATGAGTACCTAGCTGTGCTGGGAAGGTGACGTGTAGCCTGCTAATTACTATGGGGTGGTGTATAAGCAGCACTTTTTTTTAGTGCTGAAATTGTTGTATATTCTTTCAAAAATAAAAAAGAGGATGAAAAGTATTGCTATTTTAGTGGCAGTTCTAATCAGTAAGAGGAGAAACTCAATAAGTGTTCACTTCATACTTCACTGTGTACATCTTCATTTACGGTTTTCAAGACACTGCCAGCAGTGTTTCAGAAGGACTGGAAAAAAGTTCTGCAATAAAATTATGACCCCCCCCCCAAAAAAAAGAATATAACAGAACAGAAAAAGAAAATAAATAACAACAAAGAACACGGAGGACTGAAGCTGTCTCACTGTTAGAGAAAATATCAACGTGATTTGCGAGGAGCATAGGACTTACAGCCGAATGAATGCTTGTCAGGTTGTGTCTCAAAACTCAAGGTCCATTGGCTCGGGAGTCATGTGTTACAGCAGAGCCCCTGCTATGTCGGTGGATCATCAAATGTATCATTGCCACTGGTAATGGACACTGATGCCAGTGGACATGATCTCTATCCTTTCCGATCAGATTCTGCAAGATGTTACCCATTCCTCAGTTGGCCATGCCCTGGCTACATTCTTAGGCAATTACTGCATAGGGGATCAACCCTTAGGCAACTCTACTTGATTCAGTAGAGCCTACTGTAGTTATGACTATCAAATGATCTGTTTCCAGTAGCTGCAAACAGTTCAAATATTTTGTTGTTAGACTTCATCTTACTTTAATCCTTGCCAGAATGGCTGATGTCCAAGCATAGTAGAAATCAGATGTAGCTTAAAAACCCATGGAGGGTTTTAGGTTCCCTCTCTCTGTTTTATGAGGCTGTTTCTTGATCCATAATAAATGATTTACGTCTGGTTAAGTGTCCATTCAACTTTGGTATTTTAAAACAATTGAGTCAGTACTCTGCTTTCAATCAGCTTAATAAGTTCTATGGAAATCTACGTACTTGTCACACTTTAGCAGGTCAAAACCTATTTTCTGTGCTATAAAAATATGTTGTGATTAAATAGGATGAGTTACCAAAAAGTAAAAATAAAATGATGGTGATGGATGGGCTGTCAAGTCAGAACTGACTTGAAGTGGCCCAAATAGGTTTTTTTGAGGTAAGTGAGGTATTTATGGTGTGGTTTTACCAGTTTGCAGTCCCCAAGTGAGTCTCTATGGCAGAGCCCTGGAATTGAGCCCAGGCTGTTTCCTGAGTCCTGGTCCATTATTCTATCTACTACACTACACTGGCTAAGTGAAGACATTAGCGCTACTGTATGCCATGCCTTGAAATCATGAGGCCTCTGGGGAAAAAGATGCCGGTGGGTGACCTCTGAAAGCATGCATGTCCCAATTTCAATTAGCTTTTTGTGTTCTTCTGCTTCACGGCTTACCCATCCTCTTGATTTCTTGACCTCTTGGGGACAAAATACTGTACAGTAATCACAGAGTGTGAGCTGGGGGAGGGGAAGGAGGCCTGATAGAAGACCTCTTCTGATGAATTATAGGGCTGTGGGCTTGGAAAGGCGAGGTCTGAGAGAGCCCCAACAGTTCTAAATGTGTGGTTTGACCACATCCAAACATTTTACTAAGATACACATTAGCAGTGAGCAGTGGTAACATTTAGGAGGATGAAAGGGGGTGTATGACAGTGTTGTGTACTTTTATAAAAATGAAAGTGACTATATGGATCCCTGAGAACAAAAGAATCCAAAATCACATTGGTGGGTGATATCATCATTAATTCTGCAATAATTAGACAAACATGTGCAAACTTTAAAGCTGTCCAGAGGACAGGGGGGCAATGCTTCTACAGTAAAATCTTGGTTTATGACATAAATTGTTCCAGAAACATACTTGTAATCCAAAGCACATATATTTAAGGGTACAAAACAAATACCTGACATCTGATACTGGGGGGGGGGGCATTCTTTAAGGTACCTGGGTCCCACGTCCTTTAGACATAGTCTAAACAATCAACAGCACCTTGAAGCCTGCAAAGAAACCAGCACATTGGTTGCTTATTTGCTTGCAGGCTGGACTCAAGGTGCTGCTGGTTGTTTGCTACATCCCTAAATATATGGTATATAAAAGAATGCCTCCCCCCTCCCAATATCAGAATATTTCTACCCTTAAGGCAGGCATGGGGGGGAGTCTCTTTCATCGTCCCACTATTAGTTTTATTTGGTGGTGACATGAGACAGGGACACCCGTGCTCTGCAGTGTTATTCCAAATCTGCAAATTTCTTCCCCAAGAGATATACCCAAGGCCATCTTCATTGGCATTTCAGTACCTCCTTGAGAGCTGTCTGTATATCAAAATATGTATGGGAGGACTCTTTTGTGTCTTACTTGCTTTCTGCTGATAGTTATGCATTTTCATAGCCCTCGGTTGTACGCTTGTTTTTCGTATCTGCTATAAGCCTTGGTTTTAATATTATTGCCCACTCTTGGATTTTTGTAAAGGGCAGACTATAAATAGAAAATTATATATGTACGGTGGACCCTCGTATAACAAGTGGTTTCTTTAACAGAAAATCTGCTTAAAGGAAAAAAATTCTGGAGATAGGGGGAAATCGCTTAACAGATTCTCCTATGGGGCGAATCCATACAACAGAACGGTTGCGACTAGGGATTAATCCGTTTTCAATGCATTCCTATGGGAAATTTGTACAAAGAAAAATTTGCTGAGCAGAATTTCATTTGGAACAAATTAATTCCTTTACACAAGGTGCCGCTGTATTAAGTTACAAGGAGCTATGCTGGCTGGATAGTTCAGTGAATTGGGGACCTGGCTGCGGAACCAGGACTTGGGAGCTCAAACCACAGCTGTCCTCCCCAGGAGGGGAGCCAACCTGTGTGATCTTGGGCAGGCTGCGTGGTCCCAGAGCAGCCTAGGTGAAGGGAATGGTAAACCAGTTATGAGCAGTGTGTACCTCTGACCTAGGAGAACCTGGAAGGAGTTGCCACAAGTCGGAATTGACTTGATGGCATGTAATTATTACTATATTTTACTGTCTATTTATAGGTGTGTGTCTGTTCTCTTGGAGTGGATAGCAAATGGCTTGGATCCAAGGCTGAATTTAAGTAGCGGCATTATCCTCTCTATGAAAAAGATGAAAATGAATGTTGGAATCTAGCCAGCTTTCAGGGAAGAAGGTTACACAATGTGCAAGACCAAAGTCTATTTCACAAGGCATTATTTACTCTGCTGCGGCAGACCTCTCTATCTGATGCTTTTTTAATTAGCACATCATTGATAATCTCAACTCTTCCTTCTGAGTCGTAGTTCCCTGGCTCCCAAAGTAGCTTCAGTATGAATTGGCAGGATAATTTTTTACAGAGAAGTGGCAACCACTCTGTGTACGTGTAGAATTGCAGTTTTTCCTCCAGTATTTTTGTAGTTTTGCTCCGAGATGAAATGTAATTCAAGTTCATTTGATTTAACACTTGATCATCGTCAAGCCTGACTTTTGATAAATTTTCTCTCATTTCTGTAATGATATCCTTCCTTGTACATTTATGATGTACAGTATAAGGGTGTTCTAGGCAATATTCCATGGAATCAGCAGCGATTCCTTCCAAATATATTCCATGAAATACATTTTCCTTCTGTCCAAATGTTGATGTTCAAATGTTAAGATACATTTTCAAGGTCTTTATTTTAAAGTGCCAATACAATAACTTGGTTGTTTAGATTCAATTTCCCTTCCTGTCTCATATTGTTTTGTCTAACTCTTCATGTGGTTTCCTTTCTTCTCATCAGCAATGTAACACTTCAGTGTGTGGCTTGGTCCTGTTGTCTACCCTTGATTCATCATCCAGAGGTCTCAGAACAAGCGTGGTTGAAATGTATGATGGAAAAGCCAGAAGCAGGTGAATTTGGAGGGTAGAGGCATGGAAGGGAAGCACTTTGGAAATGCAAAACTAGAAACAAAAGAAGGCAAATACACTTGAATGTTGAGACCAGATGGAGAAAGCATTGGTGTATTCTTGTAATTATGGGCTACTTCTCTGTTCAAAGAGGCTAAAGAATATTTTTCACCTGACGGGCTTCCTCTCCTGCAAAAAGTGGAGTGTTTGGGGAATTATGAAGCAGTACAAGACAAAAAGAGTTGCAGGCAGCAGAGGACTAGGTCTGCATGTCATGCTGAGTTCTCATAGAACCCTGGAGCAGTGCTAGGTGAAGAGTGTTCTAAGAGGTTGAAATATTGACTAGATCAGAGGTGATACAAAGGCCAAGTGTGAACCAGTACCTTTGCTTTTTTGTGTTTGAGAGAAACCTTTCACAATAGTCTCATGGCTAAGCAAATGTGCCATGTGCATTGTGGCATTTGGGATTGATGGAGGAAAGTGGCATGGTCACGATTAGGTGACCTTTGTCGAGTTTCAGTTCTTAAATAGTCCATGTCACTTTATCCACTGGGAGGTGAACATTCTGTTTTGAATAGCTTTGAAAGATTAAGGAGCTACGCTCCTTCTTAATCAGTTAAGCAAGTACAGTAGGACCCAGTATCCGCTGAGGATGGGTTCCAGGACTTCATGTGGACAACAAAAACCGTGAATAAGAGAGAACACCCCCCTCAAAAAAAAACCTGCTGTTTTGTGACAATAGCTTGCTTTAAAGCTATTTTGTAATGGTAGCTTGCTTTACAGCTGCTGTTTTACAACAATAACTTGCTTTATAGCTGCTGTTTATGACAGTAGCTTGTTTTGTGGCTGCTGAATTATTTATTTAATTTTTCCTCTGCCAACCATGGTTAACTGAACCAGTGATTAATGAATCAGTGGATACAGGGTCCTATCTGTTTTTCCACATTGGCCAGGCAGATTCATCTGCAAAGTCCACAGGCAGGACCGAAGCACACTATATGGTGCTGTGCATGTTCCCTTGCAACTAGTATTCAGAGCCTTAGTGCTCCTGATGCTGGAGGTGGTATGCAGTCATCATTAGAGATGGGCATGAAACGAACAATTTTTCGTTTCCATTTTCGTTTTTTTGTTTCATTATGCAACGAAATGACAAATGAATTTTACCTCTAAAATGAAACGAAATGAACAGAAACACCAGAAATTTTGTCATCCGTTTCGTTTTCGTTACGTCAATACATTGAACTGCTTTAAAGCTAAAAAAACAAAAAAATTGAAATAAATGGTAACGAAACGGTAATGAAATGAATGAAAATGAAAACGGAAACGAACCGAAACGGACCCCCTAAACGACAAACGAAACACCATTTTTTTAAATTCGTGCCCATCTCTAGTCATCATGACTAGAAATGGGCCCAAATGGTGATTCATTTAGATTAGTGATTTGTCAAGGTTGACAACTAATGAATAACAAATAACGAATGTGTGATTTCTTTTTACAAATGGATGAATTGATTTGCAATCATTTTTGCATTTGAAATCCTATAAAACCCAGACACTGAGAGATACCAAAATTGGATGGACAGTTTTGCAGGCTTCTCTACAAGGCCTGGATGTTTGGTGAAGTTTGGGTTCTGGATGTCTGTGTTAGGCACTCCTAAAGAGCCCTCACCCCAGAAAGTGTCCCCCAAGCACCTAGAGACACCAAACTTATGGAGAAGCTGCTTCCAACAATTTTCTAAAATTCCTCCAAGTCTGGTCTAGATTGGGTTTCAGATATAGTATCTGAGTTATCCACTCACAACGTGCCCCCCCCAGGACAGTGCCTTTTGAACAACTGGCTTGGGAAAACCCAGTCATCACCAAATTTGGAGGGATGGAGGAATTGTAGAGAACAGTCAGAGGAAGCTTCTCCACAAATCTGGTGCTTCTAGGTGCCTGGTGGAAACTTTCCTGGGAGGGCCCTCTTTGACGGTGCATACCTTGGATGTTGGAAATCCACTCCGCACCAAACTGGGCTGGGGTATGGTTTGTAGAGAAGACACAGAGAAGCTTCCCAGAAAATTTGGTGTCTCAAGGTGCCTTGGAGGCTATATTACAGCCCGATAAATAGGTGATTCAGAAATCACCAAAAATTTTGATTCATAATTTGTTGATTCATCAGGGGTATTGGTTTGTATGAATGTCAATGGATGAATTAGTGATTTTTTTGGGGGGATGGATTTTGTAATCATTTTTAAATTTGTGCCCATCTCTAATAATGACAAGCAGCCATCAAAGATCTACCCTTGTTGAATTTCTCTAATCCCCTTTTAAAGCCATCTGGTACTGTGACCATCACCATGTCACCTGGACGAAAATTCCATAAATTAATCATAGTGTGAAATAAGTGCTTTCCTTCATCAGTGAAGGAAAGTTAGGGCCTTTTCACACGACCCCTAAAATCTGCAGCAAATGGCTCCCAGATCCGGAGCTTAAAATTGTTTCCCCACCAGCACCGGAGTTTACAAAAAATTAAGTGTGACCACGCCCACCTAAGCGCATCCCAGCGCACTTTTCAAGTACCTGGTCTGCGGAGCTGAAAAATTTCTGATGCGGATGTAAAGTAGAGAGTGCCTGGCTCTCCTCCCCTTGTGTTTGTTTTTTTCTCCCCACCGCCCCTTTAAGAGACAGGAATCATGACGACGACGGGGCTCGGGGCGGCTTCCACTGGCAGACGGAGGTGAGCCTGCTTTTTTTCTCCCTTTTTTTCTCCCTCCCCTCATGCAGACAGGAGCAAGGAAGGCGGAGGGGGTGGGAACACAGGAAGAGCGACGAACCCCCAAGATCTCTGGTCTGAATTTAAGTGGCCAGCAGATCTTAGGGGTCATGTAAAAGCGCCCTTAGTTCCCAGTGACTCCCTTCATTCAGAATGCTGGGTGTTGTCCTTCAGTTGACGCCTCAAACTAAATGTGCTCAGGACTGGGTTCTCTGGTTGAACAGATTCATTGGTTAGATTTCTAATCCAGTTTAAAACAATATGGCACTTAATTATTAAGTACCTTACCAAGAAAAAAATTCTGAAAGCTTCTGATTATTATTCCAGTCTGTGCATACACTCCATCCATTTAAAGGAGCATAAATCTCCAGACAAGGGTGTTTGGTAGCAGCAGCAGCAGCAGCAGCAGCAACAGATATGCAAGGAACCTGAAGTTGCTTCAGTTTCCTGTTGTTCTGTTTATTTTTGGCTGAACTTCCTTATCCCGGCAGCAGATTGATCCAGAGAGTGACCAGGACTCCATTGTGAGGGTGGGGGTTGGGACAGGCAGCTCCTGATGATTCTAGGTTTCCTGTACTTCTCTCATCCAGCACTGCTGTGGGTGTGCTCTGTTCAGCATATAAAGATTTTCTCCTTTTTTAAAAAAAAAAGTCGGGGCTAGTATTTAAAATCATTTCTGAAAATAAAAAATAGTGGCTTGGGAGTTTTAATAACGAGTATCCTGATCTGATCAATATTTTGTGATGTACATCCTTATAGGGAAAATGTTGGGTGCCCACAGAAAGGGTTCCGAATGCCAGCTTTTGCACCCGTGCCATAGATTTGCCAACACTGCTGTAGAGTGTATGTGTGTTGTTTCTGGGAACTGTATTCCAAAAAGTAAAATTTTCCCTTCTATGTAATCCTATGTATATCTACACAGAAGAGTTCCACTGAATTTAGTTGGACTTATTTGATTGATAATGCTGTGGCTTTCTAATGCCAAAAAGGAACATTTAACCTTCTCAGTGTGTTGGACTACAACTCCCACAGTCCCTTATCATTAGCCATATTGAGTGTTACTGATGGAGGTTGCTGTCTACAAAAGTCTCTACTTTTGGGCCATCATAGTCCCCCACCCACCCCCGGCATCCTTTCTCCTGGGTCAGAGGGGAGTTTTCGCTTTCAGTTTCAAATGAATCACCTTCAATTTGAATTCTCACTTCAGGTAGATTCTCTTTGTCTTTGAATGATAATTTAAGCTGCCGTTAGTGAGAACAAACCAGGATCAAACTATGTTTTCAGATCCTGATTTGTTCTCAAATCATAATTTAAGCCTGCAACAAGAATATGTAACCTTCCAGATATTGGAATACTACAACTCTCATCAGTTCCACTTCTTTCATTATGGCCAATGACTATGGACAATGGGCACTGTAGTCTAATATAATATAACTGGCAGCTTCAGCAAACACCAGTTTCATCATCATCATCATCATCATCATCATCATCATCATCATCATCATTATTATTATTATTATTATTATTATTATTATTATTATTATTATTATTATTATTATTATTATTATTATTATAGATTTTGGAAGGAATTAGGGTTAGGTTGAAAGTGAAGACTTTAATTCTCCTCCTGGGGCACATGGCAAAACAGTGGAAAATGGTCATCCGAGGCTCATTCTTATTTCAAGAAACTATTTCCCCCACTGCTTTGCACATGGATTTGTTTCACACAAAAGAGTGTATGGGTCTTGTGGTTTTCAGCTGAATGGAAGAGGGTGTTTCAGTAGGTGTTTGTCAGACAAGCTGCAGTTCCTTATAACTTAAATTAAGGTATAGAAGCTCTGTCCTCCTTTGGATTAGGCCACACTTCTTCCTGAGATAAATATAGGGTTTAGAGTTCAGGTACAGTATTTATTCAGCCTTGGCCAAACTGCTCAGTCCTAGAACATTCTCAAAAGAAGGGGATGGTAAACCACTTGCTGAGCATTCTCTGCCTAGAATACCATGAAAAAAGGTAGCCATAAATCAAAATTGACTTCACGGCAAGTCATCCTTATACTGTTAAGGCACACGGCTGTTGCTTCTACATTGGACTAGATGTTGACAAGGATTTGGCCATGAAATCCAGGGCTGTGGAGTCGGTAGATAAATGTTCCAACTCCGACTCCGACTCCTAAGTTTTTTTGTACTTCCGACTCCGACTCCGACTCTGACTCCCCGACTCTGACTCCTCTGTATTAATATGCTGATGTATTTTATAATTTTCTGCTAGAGGACTCTCATGCAGTGGTTCTCTACCAGTGGCCCCTCAGATATTTTAATCTTGATATTCTCAGAACTGCAGACCTATGGATCATCAAGTCCAGCCCTGTCAAGAAGGCACAAGAGGGAGTCGAACACATAATCTCAGGCTCTGCAGTCAGTTAACCAAACCACTGTTCTATTTTGGACACCCAGTGCCTGAATTGGCCACTCTGAGGCTTCTGAGGTATCAAAAGATTTAACTTATGTATCAAAACATTTAACCTACTGATGCCTCAATTAATGTAATTTTATTGGTATCTGTTTTTATTTTTGAAATTTACTTGAACTATTGACCCTCCATTCCCTTCACTTATATGAGTGTCTCTAGTCCTGCAAAAAACATAGTTACTTAATCCCTTATCAGTGAGAGGCTTGGTTACCCATGGGCGCTGCGTAACAGCAGAACACAACAATATGGAAAGTATAAGTATTGCCGCTCTTAATTGTGTGTTGCGTGCCATATAGTGAAGCACATGAAAAGCATGCTTCTTCACGGTCACTTAACGTGTTCGTTTTGCGGTTACGTGAGGCACTGCATGCATTGGTCTTTATTCTTACAGTAGAGAAGTAATTAATTATAACTTTTTGTGAATTGGGACATTTAAACTTGCTTTTTTAAAAATTCTGATCTAAATTTAGTAGGAGTCGGAGTCAGAGTCGGAGTCGGTGCATTGTTCGCCGACTCCAACTCCGACTCCAGGTATCCAAAATTTCCTCCGACTCCGACTCCTCGACTCCGACTCCGACTCCGACTCCACAGCCCTGATGAAATCTTCATGGATTTAAACTGGGCGATGAAGATATGTGTTGTAAGCTTCCTCTAATTCAGAAAACAATGGGTGGTTGAATCAGAAGGCCATTTCGGAAGAGCACCAAAAAACAGCAACCGGACCTTCTTCCTTCTTCCTGACTGGCTGACTCAATGGCCAGTACCTGCCTGCTCAGTTCACTGTCCCAGAATGGAAAGAGGAAAGGAGGACAAGTATTCTGGGCCTGAGAGGAAAGACTCGTAATGCCCTCCCTTTCCTGTTGGTCCCTTCATTATTATTATTCTTAGCCTTCTGTTGATGTCCTGTGCAGTTGAGCTCTGTGGGGACACAGGATTGGTTCTAAAGGCAGTGCCCCATTGTTTCCCAAATGCTGACATCCTGCTTCCCAAAGCAGCTGATTTGGTGTGTCAAGAAAAAAAAGCCTATATATGTGTTCTATACTCAGGCACTGGGATGGCCCTTGGATTAATACTGTCCTGGGAGAGGAAATCCATTGTCACTTCTGGAAGACCACCCAGAGAGTTTGTGGAGCCTAGGCCAGGTATGATGAAGGATTATGCCAGCTCCTACAAGGACCCAAGTGTGTGTGTGTGTGTGTGTGTGTGTGTGTGTGTGTGTGTGTGTGTGTGTGTGTGTGTGTGTGTGTGTGTGTGCGCGCGCGCAGTGTTCTCCCTTGCCCTGGGAACAAACAGAAATATGTTTTTTCTTCCATGGGAATATGACAATAGAAATACAACTGTGGTTCTTCTCAGTACCTTCTCTGACATCTGAACCTCTTTTTGGCAGAGCTTCTTTCTGACTCCTGGGGCTCGGTCTTTCAGATGTTCTGGTCATGACCTAGTGCTCACCTTATCCACTACTCTCTTATGAAAGGATTCTCCCCCCCCCATTGAAATGCAGTGCAATGCAGTAGAGCACAATGAGAAGCAAACTGCCCCCACCCCAAGAGTTATCTGAATGTGCCGACATGCTAGCATTTAATGTAGCTTCTTCCCATGGTATTTTTAAAATTATTTATGTCATCGTAGTGCCTCATGCGCTTGCAGTTTGGTAGAGCTTTAACAGCCTGCTATAAAACCACGACAATTTGCATGCAAGAACTTGAGTTATAGGTGTGATAGTCTCCTGTGCACATTGATGTAACTGCATCCACAATATTTCTGGAACAGATCCTCTGCCAATACTATGTGATTTTATTAAACTATGAAGGCATTGAAAATCTGAAGTCCTTCCCAATCTGCTGAAGATCATACAGAGATTTACCCCAAGATCCTTTGGTGTTTTATGCCCACCTGAACGTAAAGTGTGGCATTGGTACATTAGGCTTCACCTATGGCTTCTAAGTTCCAACGTGTTTATTCAAATACTCTGAAGAGATTCCTTTGTTACAGTTGACTATGGAAAGACCTTGGTCTATGTGGACAGAAGCCCTGGATAGACAGAAATGGGAATCACAGAATCACAGAATAGTGAAGTTGGAAGGGGCCTGTAAGACCATCAAGTCCAACCCCCTACTCCATGCATTAATTCTAATCAAAGGCTATCTGGCAGGTGGTTGTCCAGATTTTTTATGAATGCCTCTAGTGTTGGGTCACTCACCACCTCTTGAGATAATCAGTTCCATTGCCATACTGCTCTAACAGTTAGGAAGTTTTTCCTGATATTCAGCTCGGTTCTCTATACTTGAGCCCATTGTTGTGTGTCCTGCACTCTGAGATGACTGAGAACAGGTCCTGCCTCTCCCTTCAAATATTTGAAAAGTGCTATCATATTGCCCCTCTATCTTCTTTTCTTAAACATGCCCAATTCTTTCAGTCTTTCCTTAAAGGGCTTGGTTTCCAGCTCCCTGGTCATTCTTGTTGCCCTTCTCTGAACTTGTTCCCATTTGTCAGCATCTTTCTTCAAGTGTGATGCCCAGAACTGGACACAACATTCATGTTGAAGCCTAACCTGAAATAGAGACAGATAAACACCTGACGAGATTTGGAAATTATACTTTTGTTAATGCAGCTTAAATCAACATTTGCCATTCAAAGGACAAGAGTCCTCAACAGAACCCTTTTAAAGCATTCTAACATAGGAGGCTGATGACTCCAAAGTTGGGTGGAGGGTGAATGGATCCTTTCCAAGTTTTAGCCTGAATTTTAAAGGAGAGATCTCATGTACAGAACGTGTTTTGGGATAGGATTCAACTGTATGGATGACTTTAAGTTTGGACTACAACTCCAAGTATATTCCCTGGTCCCATGGTACTGGTATCAGCAGCTTCATCAGCACACAGCAGGGAGTTGGATTCAATAGCCTTACAGGCTCCTTTCAAATCTATGGTTCTGTGATTCTCATTGATTTTAGTGCCTGGGATCTTATCCTAGGAGATGTCCACCTTTATTTATTTATTTATTTATTTATTTATTTATTTATTTATTTATTTATTTATTTTAGAGTATTTTTACCCCACCTTCCTCCTTGGAAAAGAACCCAAGGCAGCTTACAGTAAGGACAGATAATATAAAGTCCAGTACAATTAAGACACTTTTCAGATTTAAAAAAAAATCTATGGTCTGAAGCCAAACATTACTCCTCACTAGAGTAGATAGACTCACTGAGAGTCTTGGAAGTCAGCAAGTACCTAAGTTTAATTGATTCTGTGGATCTCTTTTGGTTTCTACTCAGTCATGGCTGGGCTGTACCACTGCCATTTCATTGCCTCATGTTTTGTTAACAGGAAAATGACCAGATGTTCCCTTACAGCTTACAGAAAGAAAGAAAGAAAGAAAGAAAGAAAGAAAGAAAGAAAGGAAGAAAGAAAGAAAGAAGGAAGGAAGGAAGAAAGGAAAAAATATTTTTTCCTCCAAAGCAAAAGCCATATTCTTGTTTCTGAGAAAAAAAAATACAGCTCCTGGAGGTTTCCAGAAATGGTGTTTCCCCCTGTTTTAAACAAACACACAAAGATTTGTGGTGATACCAATGTGGATAATGACTGCAAAAAATAGGAGAGGGCCAGAAACAGCCATTATAGGGCCCACTCCCACCTTAAAGTAATTATTAAGAAAGTAGTTGGCTGTGAAGATTTCCTTCTGATCATGGCATCCGAAATGTTGGCACTGGACAAACCAGTCAGAAAAGAAGTGTCCCTGTCAGGTTCTTCACTGTTCATATTTATTACACATGGTATTTGTAATAACAAAAAGGGTTTCATTTCTAATCCTAGATAACACTGCATCCTTTCCGTGGTAGATAATAACACTGCATCATTTCCTAAGCCTAGCCCTAACCCTAGCCTTAACACTAACTCTAACCCTAACCCTAAAATAGAAAGACAAGAAGTAGGATATATTTTTAATATGGTTGTGAAAAGGCCAATACAACTTGGATTCAATATTTCTTCTCAAAAGGAAGTCATTCCACCAAGCTGCTCTGTGCGAAGCAATTCTTTCACCTACCTTCTGAATAGTGGGAAGAAAGTCAATTCCTGCAAAGTGGGTCACTGTGGAACAATCGCAGTGAGCTGGACAAATAGCAGATTGAATAGGAAGATATACAAAGACAGAGCACAAATCTCGTCTGTATTGCTCATAACTTGGAAAGTTACTTTTAGAAAGCAATTCATTACTGCTACAGTTTTGTGGACCCCCAAAGTAAATATATACCATTACAGTTACAGTGGTTTTAAAGCCATGTTTCACACGGTTGATTTTCAGAAGTAATCAAAGAGTTACAAAATAATGACATTAGTTACTGTAAAAAATCTTTGAAAGGTACAGACTGCTGGCCCGTTGCACAATGTACACACTCTGCCTACCACCACAGTATCAGTGTGGCCACACCTCTGCAACCATGAAAGTAACTGAACATTAAAACATACAAAGAATGAACCAAATTAGAGTTCCAATATAAAATAGTTGCACTATGGACAGAATCCAACTGGCACCTTTTGCTTCTGTTGGAGAAAGAGTATGAGTTACAGTGGAACAGAAAAAACTGGTCAGAAAAAAAAGGCAAACTGGGGCATTCCATTTAAATTTTTCTTAAACCAAGGCATCCGCATTCTTTTCGTCATCTGGACGTCACACATCAACTTTTAATGCCTTAAGAAAAAAACTTAAACCGGAGCATTCCATTGAAAAAACTTTCTTAAACCGAGGCATTCCAATTTCCAATAATTTCTTCTCTTAAAGTTTTTTTCTTTAATTGAGGCATTCCTAAACTGAGGTACTGCTGCATTAGAAAAAGGAATTAACTGCAAGTATTTTCATTATTTGCAACTAGCTAGTTCCAAGCTTTGGTACTGTTCGGAATGCAAGATGTAAACACAAGATACTTAACCAGTCTGGTTATATAGAGAGGTTATAATGCTGGATGGACTTGTTTCACATCTACAGAGATCTTTAAATAATTTTCCTTCTCTTCAAAAGGAAATTAGGCACAGTTGAAAATGTGAATGATAAAGTGGACATGTAAATTAAGAACAGAACATGAGCTGAGGCTTCCCATTTCAAGAACTGCCTGTCAGGACATAAAATGAAAAGAAAATATATGTTTGAGGAATTGGGTGTATTTATGAATAACAGAGTGCTGATGCTGAACCATGTTTGCATCTCTTTTCACCAGGTGGACTATGCAGTCATTCCACAAATGATGAGACACAAAGCAGATACCCTACTTTTATCATGTCATCATGGTTTTAGGTTTGGCTTTTTCTTCTAAAACAAAGAGAGTGTCAAGGCAAAGATTTTGGTGGCTGCCCCCAAGAGATGGTATTGGTAGGATTGTTTTCTATGAAGCAATTGCTTGCTGGCAGTAAAAATCCTGTTGCTTGCCTTAATCAAGCCCCAGGGGGGGTCCATTAAAATGGATGCCAACATGTACATTACTTTAGCACTTAATGCTCGGGAATCTTAAAAGTGCAGCCAATAACGTCTGTGCAATATTCTTCCTCCTACAAGCCTCTTTATACGTTCCTTGTATTCAGAGCAACTGTTTTGCTTGAAGGGAGAAAAATGTGTGCACATTAATCCCGATTCCCGAAGAAAGCGGGAATATCCGTTCTTTGAGTAACACAACCAATCAACCTTTGTTCAGTGGTGGAAATGCCAGAGGGAGAAACCAACAACAAGCAGCTATGAGAATTATCTATTCACATCCAGTTTCCTCCGGGACTTCTTTAAATGACTGTTGTGACACACCCTATAAAGCAAGGGTGGGTCACATGTCTTTTGGATGGACATATACACACACACACATCTCTGTGGTCTTTTAGGCCAGATGGGCAGGATACAAATATAATAAGTAAGTAAGTAAGTAAGTAAGTGAGTGAGTAAGTAAGTAAGTAAGTAAGTAAGTAAGTAAGTAAGTAAGTAAGTAAGGCCACTACACCATGCAAGGGAATTAGCAGCCCCAGGCCTTATCTACTAGCACAAGACAATATAGTCTGGCTGTGAGGCCCACAGAAGAATTTGCTGTGGGGCAGCACGGTAGCTTCCAATTATTTCTCCTGAATTTCTGGGTACTCTCCTCCCTGTCTGATGGACTGGGCGCTGTGTGCCCCACAGCCTGCCCAGAACCACTAAATGGGAAAGATGTCCTTAGGTACCAGTTCAACTGCTGGACCAATTTGTTCTGTCCACGGAATGGGTGAGGGGTGTTACCTGTCTTGGAAAGAAATGGGATGGCACTAAGCTCGAGTGAATATTTTTCAACTCTGAGTTCTTCAGGTAAGACTACAATTCCTAGTATTCTAAGTCACTGGCTAGGGAATGATGGGAGTTGTGGTCCAACACATCTGGAGAGCAGCAAGTTGGGGAACTCGAGGCTGTTTGCCATCTTTACTGGTTGGAGGCTGTTGTAGAAAGCGTTCTGTATTACCTCTGCGAGTGCTCTTTTCAAGAGAGCCCTCAAATCTGCCTTAAAAGTAGGACTGTTGAAAGGCAGTGCAGGAAACAATTTGAATGCTTCAAATAAACCAAGTATTGTCTCTGCTTTCTTCAGCTTTCCTTGTTTGCACTTTTCCCAAAGAAATGCTAAAAAATAAAACATGCAGTTTAAGATTTAGAAAGAGCAAATTGCTCTAGATATGTGGCATTCATTTGCAAACAAGAAAACCTGATTATAAACAGCAGAACAATGTTGCTGCTTTTCAAGATTCTAAAACAACTTCGCATGAACTATAGCAATCCTGTAGAGATGGTAACAGGCAGCGTAACTGTGGAGTATATTACGCAGTCCATAAGCTCAAACTGTGGCTTTACCCAGCCGTACTTTGCCAAATGCCAATGGGGCAAACTAGATAGCACATTAACTCCATGAACAAGACTCATCTATTTGATTTCTTTCATGGAAGACTTGAGCAATGGGGATGTGGGAGGAAACTGACTATTACTCTTCCTGCCACAACCTTGACAAAAAGTTAACAGCTCAAAAGCTGAATTAAAAGAAAGTGTCCTTTCTTCACTTCTTCCCACCATGTGAAGGTTTCTATTTGCAAAGCAAAAGAAAATGGTATCTTCCTTACATTCATAAACTAAATATCTCCACTAATTTGGTCCTAGTGCTTATTTGTAGCCTCTTGGGGACAGAGACATGACTTTTTATTTATGTAGTAGAGCTCTGTGGATACTGAATGCATTACAGCGTAGAAATAAACTTGCCTTGCCTCAGTTTCATTTCACTGCTTCTTAACCTCCCCTCCTCACCCTTTCTGGCCCTCTTTTGTATGGTGGCCTTTCATGTCAGGGAGGGGACTTGTGCAGCCAGCAGGGTGAGACTTTGCTCATATAGTGGCTGCTGGAGCCCCTCTCAAGCCCTCTGAGTTCCCTCCTCTGTTGCAAGAAAGTTTGGCCAGGCATCGTGAATTGTGTGGCTGGAGTCTGCAGAGCTGCAGTTCTCCATTTGAATGAATGCCATTCTCCTATTCTGCCACCCCCTCATACACACTTTGTTAGGCTGACAGTTGCACTTTGGGAACACTGTTTGCAAAAAAAAAAAATTGGTGAATATGACCTGCTAAGCTCTTGGTGTGGAAACTATGGTGGGTGCAACCAACCAGAGCTTCTGTGCTTATCAACCTCTTGCCTCTTCTTTTTCTTATTCCTCTCCTGCGAGAGGTTGAATAGTGTTACTCCGATCCTGACTTTGGCTCTGGCAGCTTTAAATGACGACCCTGTGGTGATCCCGAACAATCTCCCAGATTCCTCTGCCAATCTCTTCTCCTTCCTGCACTTCCTCTCCATGTACATCAGCTTGGAACAATCAGCTGCAACCATTGCTATTGTTTTTTTTTCTCATTAAATTATTCATTTACTGCATTTTAGTTGCAGATTTCTGAGGCTTTATTCTTCTGCCTTCAGAATTCCATCTTGGTTGTCCTTTTGGTTCAAGAAATTCTTAGCATCCTGCAAGAAGTCCACCTTTCAAATGCTTCTGTGTTTTTGTAGTTGGTTGTGCTGCAACTGCTGGATACCATGTCATCGCGTACCACCGAGACTACAACCAGTGCTTTTCTTATTAATTGGTTGTTTGTTTGGTGGTACTTTTATATCGCCCATCTGGCAGCAAGGCAACTCTGGGCGGTTTAGAGCATATATTGACTGGGAACAACAAACAGCATACTTGTGGCCCCAGGTGAGATACAGTATTTTCCTTTGTATAAGACTATATTTTTGTCTAAAATTGTTAGACTAAAAATTGAGGGTCATCTACATGGAAGTAAGCCGAGGAGAGAACTGTGCAGTTGCGAAGCTGTAATTTTGGGTTGAGTAAGTGGGGAGCTGCCTAGATGCCATAAGCATATCCAATCTTGCCTTATTTCAGAAGCTAAGCAGGGTTGGCCCTGGTTAGTACTTGGATGGGAGACCACCAGGGAATACCAGGTGCTGTAGGCACCTGGAGTAGGAACTGGCAAACCACTCCAGTATTCCTGCCAAGAAAACTCCATGGACATGGGGTCATGAAGAGTCGGTCACGACTGTAATGACACAACACAAGTGAGGGTTATCTTATACATGGGGCGTCTTATAGGATGAAAAATATGGTAACCGAGGCACCTCCCAGCCGCTTCCCAGAACTGCTGGATAGCTCAGAGGTTTAGGCAGCTGGTTGTGGAGCCAGAGGTTGGCAGTTTGATTCTCTGCTCTGTCTCCTGACTGGAGCTGAACTTGGTGATCTAGAGAGTCCCTTCCAGCTGTGCAGTTCTAAGACCGTGAAATATACATCTGCACAGGGATAGAAACTAACAGGTTCAATGGACAGAGATACGTCATGAGTAGTGGGTGAAAATACCACCACTTGGGCAGGCTAGAGCCACACAGAATGAGCAGAGCATAGGAAGCAGATCCCCAGATCAAACACCCTGCCTGTTATCCACCCATTCCCCATCCCCATCCCCATCCATTATTGGGTCACCATTGAGCTGTTGACCAGCAACACACACACACACACACACACACACACACACACACACACACACACACACACACACACACACACACACACACACACACACACACACACACACACACACACACACACACACACACACAAATAGACTAGCGTGGGATAAACCCCCTTGTCTTGCCCCGGAGGACTGATTGCAGGAGTGGTTTTTAAATCCCTGACCAAACATGGCTATGGCATCTTCCTCCCAAGTGATGTCAACCATCCAAAATTGGACAACCAGCCTTGCTTTCCTCAGAACCTTGCCCTTACCCACCCAGGAAGAACACTCCCAGCATGGAGGAAGCTGGGGGTCTTCCATCTCCCTGGGCTGCAAACTGGGGCCCTGCCAAGTATGCGTTATGGTCCTGGCTTATCTTAAGTAGCTGCTCTATAGCCAGTTCTGCTCTGCCTTTCATTGCATGGAGGTGTGCTCATTCTTCATTCAACTGTACTCCAAGGAGTTCATCTTCTGCCATTATAATCTGTATTCTATCCCCTGAGCAACACTGCCGAAAATGCTATGTTGAAAAGCACCCCTCCCTCATTATGTATTATACAGTATATATATCCCATGCTTGGTTTTCCTCCTGTTTGAGGTTGCTTGTCATATTCTTAAAATGCAACAACTACAGTTCACTTTCCAGTTGAACATAACATAAAAACATAAGAAGTGCCTTGCTGGATCAGGCCACAGCCCATCCAGTCTGTCTCACACAGTGGTTCACCATTTGCTTCAGGGTATTCCCAGGCAGATGTCTTCACTTTCATATGATTCCCTGCAAATGGCATTGAGAGATATCCCTATAAAATGGCATTGAGAGTTGAGGGCACAATGTCTCAGATATTCTATCTTTGTCACACACATAACACTGCGTTGGCTGCAGCTTGTGAACACAGCTGTTTAAATTTTGTGGAGTCTCATTGGTTGTAATGTCAGACTTTCTTCCTGCATCCTGCCATCTTTCTTCCTGCATCCTGCCATCTCCTGCCAGGAATGTTTTCAACAGGGAGTGCAGGTTAGGGTTTTATTTTTCTTTATATTTTTATTTTTATTTAATTTCTTTTTAACATTCTTATTTTTTCAAACAATTCCTAGTCATGGAACAGCTAGTAAAGTGTGTATGCACCTTATTATTGTCACAATAAAAATACATTGTAAAATCCAGTTGTTAGTCCCAAGCAGAGCAGATTTCACAGCCAGGTACCTAAACTATGGTGTGGACGTGGACTTCTAGCCAACTTCTTTTGTGAGTTTGGGCATTTTGTGTGTACAGTATGTGGTGTATGGGGCTCCAGAATAAATCATTTGAGATTCCATTATTTCTTATGGAGAAATTTGCTTTGATGTAAGGAATGTTTTGGTTTACAAGCATGTTTCTGGAAAAAATATGCTCTTAAACCAAAGCATTACTGTACTTACACTGCAACACTATGCACAGGGCCCTGTGTTGTTGTTTTGCACAGCACTCTGTGACCACAAGTGTTTTATTTTCTTCTCAGGTATAGGATAACATATGTATAGTACTAGATCCTATAACCTAGTACAGGCATGTCCAAACTTCGTCCCTCCTGATGTTTTGGACCACAACTCCCAGAATTCCAAGCCTGTATTGCCAATAACAAAGGACTGTGGGAGTTGTGGTCCAAAACATCTGGAGAGCCGAAGTTTGGACATGCCTGACCTAGTAATTGCCCATCAATAAGACTTGGGGCTCTCAGTCAAAGGCTTATAGATCAAGTAAGTAGTTATGATAAGGTAAGAAAACACCTTGGATAAAGCCTGGCCAGATCCCCGTGTTCATCCAGTTGCTTAGAATTTGCACTCATCGTGGCTCTCATCAACCCTGTCAGCATCTATCAACTGTGAGCAATTTCATATAGGGTCAGATGAGCTCCCTAGAAATGATTTGCTGGCAGGTGCTGTGACTCATCCATTTTAATAACTGGAGATGTGCAATTTCCACCGCCGTTGTCTAAAACTGGTCAGAGGGAATTTAATAGACGAAAAGTCAGATTATAAATGAGAGCTTTTGGAGAAGCCCAATGCCAAACCACATAAAAGATGGAGATGTGGCCTGGTGCCCTGCTAGCAGTCCCATTGAAAGCAGCCCAGAAATGGAAGGATGACGTGTTAAAAGAACGGTGTGTGGAGAAGCTGGCTGCTGAATCAAGGGAAAGAGGAGGCATTCTCTATACGAAACTAAGCTGAAGCAAGAACAAATAATGCCACCCCCACCCCACCAGAAAAACAGAACAACACAGCAGAAAAAATTACCTTCAACCAGAAAATACATGGTACCCCATCAGCACCACCCCTATACAGCCAGTTACAGGTATACAGTAGTACCTCTACTTACGTGGGACTCTACGTATGAGCAATTCGACTTAACAGAAAACCATTGGCGTTTTAACTGCTGCCTTGCAAATTCTAGATGCGGTCTGCTATACTTACATTTTTTTGTGTAGCCTGCATACTACAATTAAAAACTGTAAACCACCCAGAGACCACTTTAAGTGGTATGGGGTGGTATATAAGCAGACCACTTTATTTTTTCTATTTTTTCTATTTTTATTTTATTTTTTAAGATACAGCTGCTGTACTTACGAGTTGTTTGACTTATGAGCATGCATTTGGAACGGATTAAACTCGTTAAGTAGAGGTATGACTGTATTTGCAATGTTTATGGCTATGGCTTCTGTTGGTAAGCACCAGAAAGGAATTTCAACAGCATAAACTAAGAATAATTGAGTGCCAGCGTGCTTTAGGGGACAATAAATATGGTTTGGATAACCATATGTATTGTCCCCTAAAGCACAATGGCACACTGGATTCTGAGTGTGGTGTAGTGGGTAAGAATGTTGGAATAGGACTCAGAAGGCCCGATGTCAAATCCCTGCTCAGTCACACAAACTTGTTGGGCTGTGTGACACTGCTTAACTATCTCACCTACCCAGAAAGCCTTAGTAGGGTTACTTTAAATCAGTTGTGGCTTGAGGGCACATAGCATGACATAAAGTATGGTTTAGTGATGACAGTGTTTGGGAGATCCAGGTTCATTGGGTTGGCTAACTTTGCATTGGTTGATGTTGGAGCACTCTCGTTGCCTGACTAGAATGTTGTCAGGATAAAGGGAAGGAGAGGAAAACTGTGTGCATTATCTTGAGCTTACTGGAGGGATTGCACAGGTAAGTAACGAATAAATGAATGATACTGCTATTTATCCATCACTTTGCAATATGGTCTTCACCTTACTCTGAAAATGATGTTGGTTTGTTTATTTTTTAAGTGAGAGGTTTTTAAAATATCCCACTTAATTTTAATTTTTTTAAAAATATATTGCTATGAAACTTGTAACCAAGTCCCCCAAATTAGTTAACTGCCTGTAATATTGCAGTAACACATATTAATTGTTCTGTTACTCTTTTCACTAGCATGATGAAAATAATGTGCACAGCATTGTGTTGGTGCCACCTGCTAATGCATGGCTGGTTCTGGATCGGAGCTAAGTGATAGTGAACGTGCCAAGCTAAGATGTCTCTTGGCCATGATAAACAAAATGTCAGGCAGAGCCAAATAACTTGGTAGCAGAGCCAGAGTCAATGGTGAGTGGAGCCAAAACATTCTAGTTTCATTCTCATAAGACTCCCCACCTCCATTACAGGGAAAATGCTTCAAGAGAAAGCAGAATAATGGCAAGAGGGAGGGGGAAAACATGTTGGTGGAAGCTTTGGGCATTGGGGATCAAAGCCATGCAGAGACACGTACCTAAGCAGACGAGTTGCACATCCTTGCCCTTAGCAATGACAGCTAAAAGCCGAACTGAGCAGCAGCCATCAAGATGATGGTTCTAAAGATCATGCGCATCATTACTTGTGAGACGCTCCTCCGCCAGATGACTCTTTGTTCCACCAACTGTATTCTCTTAAATCATGGTCCTTGCTGGTTCCCCTGGAAAACATCAACAGCAGGCTTTTCTTAGGAACAGCTGGAGATTTAACATGAAACATCTGCTTTGAAAAGGTATCTTTGCAAATGCAGTATGTTTTAGGTAGTCACTTTCTACCACAAATATTATTATTATTACTAATATTATTAGTATTATTATTAGTATTATTACTAGAGATGGGCACGACTTAGCGGTATTCCCGTTTCCGTTTCCGTTATAGAAGTATCTGTTACTTACGGAAAAACGGGAATTACTCCGCCAGAATTCGAAAAATGACGTTTTGGTCTGATTTGTCGTGCTCGTTACTTGCATCGACGCAATGCCAAGCGGCACAGAAAAAAGTTTTTAAAAGTTAAAAAAAAAAAAAACGTTTAAAAGTAGGCGAAAACTGTCTGAGGGCACCTCGGAACTGCTGCGCTGCTGGTACCAGGCTGGGAGGGCGCATCCATTTGCCATGTCCAAAATTTCGGTCGTTTCTTAGTTTTTAAATGCTCAGTAGAAATTTTTCAAAAAAAGTCTCCGTTTATTTTATTTTATTTTATTTTATTTTATTTTATTTTATTTTTTACACCTGCACATTTGCAATGATGGGCTTGCCCATGGGAGTGGACCATGCAAATTTTCCACCAATTGCATGGCCATTTTGAGTGCAGAGACTTCTGGGATGTTTGGGCATAAACAGACTTCCCAGAGCATAACCCATACGGGACACTGTCCTTCTGCAATGCACCCCAATACTCACCCTAACCTCACCCGGCCTAACCCTAACCCTAAGACAGATCTACTTGCATTGCTAAAGAGTCTGCCAGTCCGTGTGGCTCTGGCTGACTCCTGCAGCCCTCCAGGCCCGGCGGGCGGGGGACTGCCTCCGAGGTTTTTCCTAGTCGTGCGGGGACGTTTGAGGTGCGGGTGGGCAGTGGTGGTCGTTTCCACCGCAATTTAGCGTGATTTGACTTCCCAGAGCATAGGGACATCCTGCAATCAGGGCCAGCGCTAGGTGTTTTTGCGCCTAGGCGGCGGGCGGGGTGGGGTGGGAGGTTGGCGGTGGGAGGTGCGGGTGGGCAGTGGTGGCGGGGGGCCATGGGCAGGCGGTGGCTGCGGGCGGGTGAGTGGGTGGGCGGACAGGCGGGTGGTGGGCAGTTAGGATATCACTTAGGATAGAGGTTCTGTTCTTGACTTGCACCCCAAATGTGTGTGTGTGCAAGCAAATTGATGTTGGGAAAATAGAAAATAAATGGTAGTATATAATATATTTTTAAAATAAATCCACACCTCCCACTCCCAGTCGAACCTCCCCCTTTAACCAATATCAGAAAAAAATCCTCACAAACTGCCAGAGAAGAAATAAAGAATAAACTGCTATTCCCTTCAGCAGAAAAAGCTGCAGGGAATCAAAGAAATTATTTTCTAAATTCAATTCCCTCCCTGCCTGCCTAACTTAAATCCTAAAGCCTCCAACCTCCCTCCTCAATCTCGATCGGATCACACCAGCACCAGCAGGCAGCCCTCCTCCCTCAACCACATCCATACACCCGACTGCGATTTCTAGAAGGTGCCTCGGCTTTTTATACTCTCCGAGACATCCAGAAGTGTCAGTCAAAAATCTGGCGATGCCATTGGTGGAATGGTTCAAAAAATTTGCATGGTCCCATCCCATGCCCAGCCCAAATGGGCAGGTCTAAAAAAAAAAAAAATCAATACGACGTTTTATTGCTATAAAAAACCCCACTGCTGCTACTATTAAAATTCAGGCATTTAAAATAAATAAATTTCACATGTTTCTGTGGTGATTTGGTGTGTTTTTTGACCACAATTTCAAAAGAAAAATTGTGGTCGCCATTTTGGATCCCCCCCCCACTGCATGGCATGGCAAGACGACGAGGATGACCCCCCCCCCAGCCTGGTGCAAGCAGCCCAGGACAGGAGAAGAGAGGGGGAAAGGCCGGGGACCCCCCAGAAACCACCCCTCTGGTAGGTGGCAAAGCCTCAGGCAGGCATATTTTCACCTGCTTTTTTGGCCGGGAGTTGGGTTTTTTAAAAAAAAATTTTAAAAACTTTTTCTGTGCTTCGCATTGCGCGATCGCCGCAATGCCACAAACAGAAATGAAAAACCCGACCAAATTTTTCTTTTTTCGGTTCGAGTTCGAGTTCTGACGGCTTAATTATCGTTATCGTTTCCGTTACGTAACGGAAACGATAACCGAAAATGGAAACGACAATTTCGCTGAGTCGTGCCCATGTCTACTACAAATAATACAAATAGAACACATCTGTCTATGAAGAAAAGTGTTTTAGGTGTTACTGCAAGGGCCTTTATCTTCAGGGGCATAAACAGAACAGTTTAATCAGTTCAACAATGTACAGTGGTATCTTGTATAAAGGAATTAATTCATTCCAAATGAAATTATGTTAAGCAAATTTTCCTTTGTACAGATTTCCCATAGGAATGCACTGAAAACGGAGTAATCCCATTTTTATGTTGTATGTATTTGCCCCATAGGCAATTATGTTAAATAAATTTCCCTATCTCTGGAATTTTTATGTTGTACAAATTTTATGTTATATAAACCATTTGTTATACGAGGACCCACTGTAGTTTTCCTTTGCAGAGACCTGCAAATTATAGTAGTCCAACATTTTAAAGACACAAACTATTTGAAGCAAGTCCAAAGACTGGTGACCAGGATGATGACTGGTTAAGAAATGAAGTTATATAACTTGGATATATTTAGCCTGATGAAAAGAATATTAAGGGGAGACATGGTTATAATATTCATATCTCTGAAGGACTTGAATTCAGAAGATGGAGCTTAGCGAAGGGCCTTCCATAGGGAACATTTGTTCTCCTTATAGTATCAGGTTTCCCAGTGATGTTTTTGCATTTTTTTCCTGGTGTCTTGTATTTGTCCCAATGTCTTGTACTTGTCCCTGCTTTTCATCCCTGCAATTTTCATTTCCCTTTTGTCCCTCTCAAACGTACAGCTTGATTTTAATGTTACTTTACTTTATACTGCAAAGGGGGCATTTAGAGCTCTCACTGTTTCCAAATTAATTTGAGATGTGCAGAGAGATCTTCCCAGTAAGAAGCTTTCCATTAGCTTTGAATTTAGAAACAACTGCTTGCCATCAAATCAATGCTGAGGAATGTCAATCCTTTCTAAGGTATTCTATGCATAGAGTATTCAGAAGAGGTTTACCAGTCCTTTCCCCTGTGAATGCCCTAAGACTTGTGTGGCTTGCCCAAGGATAAGCAGGTTAGCTGTTTCCTTGGGAAGTGCAGTGCAGAATTAAACTCTCAGCTGCTGGCTGTGCAGCCAGATACCTAACTCGCCAGGGAGTTTTCAATGAGTGTTCCAGAAGGGGACAGGGGCAGAGGAGAAGAGTCTGAGAAGTGGAGGTCATAATTACAAAGAACACCAGCTTATGGGAAGTTTCATTGAAGATGGAACAGGTTATATTGGGTGTGTGAGAGAGAGACTACTGTCAGTGTAGCCTAACTCCCACGGGCCGTGGCTAAACTAGTCCAGGAGTAATTAAATGAAAAGGCACCTTTTCCAAAAAAAAATTTTGCAGATAGTGCAAAAATGTATTGTATTAGCATGTTAGTGTGCCCAGTGGAATGGGCAAGGCCAGATATATAATCGGGCTCCCTGGTCATCTTTTCAAGCATTCTTCACACAATAGGATGCTTCAAGTCAAATAAATAAATAATAAAGGCTTTATTGCCATCTTTTCTTCCCAACCATCCTGTGGGCCACTAGCTTAGAATAGCAATACAGTACTGGACAATTCTGCAATGGTGATACTGTACAAGTCTTCCTCTTTAATGATTAAAAAGAGTATAAAAAGTATCTGTTAGTGCCACTGTTTGCCCTGCTCTGCCTATCAATCAGCCTGCTCTAGTTTACTGGCAGCCGTCATACTGTGATCTCATAACCAAGTGATTTACGATTTATCAGATTCACTGACACATGTTGATGAATTTGTTCTTCTCTGCTTTCTCTCTTATAATCTATTGTCATCTCGTTCTACAAGATACTTTGTTCCACTTCCTTCCACTTTCTCCCTACTGCCCCAGACTGCATTTCTCACTTTCAGTTCAGTCTTAGAGGGTTCCTGTATCAGCTTTCTCTCGTCCATTGCTCTTCCCTCTGAACGGGACACAAACAGGCCATGAATGTACAGTATTCCTACGAGAGATGGGCACCATCACATCCAGCCAGTTCATGTTTGGCCAAACCAGGTGTTCAGGGCCTCCCAGTACTTTGGTACCTACTCAGCGGTTCATGTTCATTTCTATCTGGTCCATGCCCATCTCTAATCCCTACTAGACAACTAGAGCGGTTTGATTCTACTCTAACTACCATTGTCCTATCTTATGGTATCCTGGGACTTGGAGGGTTACTGAGTTGTTTCATATTCTCTGCTGTAGTTCAAGTACACTTGTGGTTCCTAGCACCAAATTCTGTGTATCTCCACAAATGATAGATCTCAACAGTCCACAAGATAGAGCTGCATTAGTCAAGGTGGCATAACATGTTTATAACTCCATGACAGAGATGCACTGTGTGTTGTTTCTGGACACAAGGGAGGTGTGCCTCCCATCCATGTTCAGTTTTAACCCAGCTTGTGAACTGAGAGCGGTGCCCACCTGCTCCAGTCTGAAGCTCCCTGCAGTGAAGCAGCTTGCATGCTAAACAGTAACAGCCAACCACCCATCATTGGCCTAAACCTAGTTGGGAGTGCCAGCTAGAGTAGACTCACTGAGTCAAGACAATTTTCAGAAATGCTGACTTCAGCAATTGAGTCAGTTTCTCTCCTCAGGGGCTTTGTTTTTAAATTACAGTGTCCATGGCTATCAAATCACTGTTTTTAAAACTGCCACAATCTCCAGACCAATGCCCATTAAGGAAATGGCACAAAAAAAAACAGAATTCAACATCTCGCCACTAAACATAGTTTGGCATTTATGCCTCAGAAGTCATGAACCTCACATGTCTGTTCCCCCCCCTGCCGCCCCCCTCCCACACTTGAATTGCTGAAGACAATACTGCTTTTGGTTATACAGTACAGTCCCCAGAAGGAACAGCTATTCCTGTTGTTTTATTCAAGCATCTTCAAGATGGTGTAGTCATTTAAGAAGAAAAACAGATGGCCATGTGAGGTTCTTCCGGAGGGCAAATTTTGCCCCCCAAGATAATATTCACAATTTTCTCCCAAAGAATTAAACCTCGATCACAGCCCTGGATGCTGCTATGAATAACATTCCTCTTTGCATGTTAAGGTCATGAACCTACACGTTTGGCTGGAGGGAAGCATTCTCTGCTGGGATGTACCCGTTCCTGAGATTCGTCCGTGATCTTGTAATTCTGTATTGCAAAGTGGTACATATGAGTAAGAATAAAGCTCCAGCAGGCAGTGAATAAAGTTTAATAACCAGCACACTGCAGGTATTGGCAAGGAAACAGCACCAGAGAATTTACAGTCAAAAGAATAGCTTGAGACTAGGATGTGAAAAGCCACTTCACCTTATTGGGTCAGAATGCATACATAACAGTAGGTCAGAGAGACCCCTGCAGCTGAATTGCTGGAAGAGGTTACAACTATTGTGAAAGCAAATTAATTTCCCCCCACCACTCATCTTGCTGTTCAGTACACCATGCCAAGTCTGTTAACTGGAATTTAACTCCCAACTTTGCTCTACAATGATTGTGGTCAAAGCTTTGTTACAGGGAAGAGCACCTGCACATGCTGTAGATATGATTGCATTGACTGATTTCATAAGAACAACAGTGTTTTCCATGCTGCTTTCCACCTCTCATAATGGTCTTTTCTTTTCTTCTTGTTCTCTTTCTAGCTCTGATGTTACCTTTTCATGTTCTAAGGATGCCTCTTCAAGCTCCCTGTTCTTAACTTGAATATGTTTTAAATGTTCTGGGCTGTATATTGTCCCTCATTATTGTAAGCCACCTTGGGTCCTCTTCCAAGAAGTAAGGTAGAGTAAAAATATTCAAAATAAAATAAAATAAAATAAAATAAAATAAAATAAATATGATGTATTTGCCACTCTGCTAAAATCTGAATAGGAATGTATGGGTTTTGCTCATGACTAATGCAGATGTTTGTCCTTAGAGCAGTGGTTTCTAACTTGGGGTCCCCAGATGTTCTTGGACTACAATTCCCAGAGGCTTTCACCACCAGCTGTGGTGGATTTTCTGGGAGTTTTAGTTCTAAGAACTTACTCCGTTGCAGTAAGTGGTAGTACCTTAGCTGGCTGAGTGTTACTTCCCTCTCAGCTGGCCTTGCTGGAATATCCACATCTGGGAACCACTACTGTAGAGAAAGGGGCCTTGTCTTTATGTTGTTCTCTCCCCAGTTGGGCCTTGTGAGATGGGCTGGTGAAGCCAGTACGGCTCTCTGACTCACCAAATCACATTGTCCAACATGGGACTTGAGTGGTGGCTCTCTGTTGTTTGAAACTCTTGGCCATGTATTTGTATTTTCCTGCCTTCTCCAACTCCCTTAACATTTTTCATCTCACCCAAGGTGGGCAACATTTGAGCTCTAGGGGCACAGATGCAGCACCAGTACTCCAGGATAATAATAATAATTATTTTAATAAAAAATTATTATTATTATTATTTTACAAAAAGAAGGAATACCATCTTCAAAAATTCCTTTGTACTTCTAAGACTGCACGGAGGGACTTTTGCTCTGTTTTGAGACATGCCTACAGCACATTTTTTTAAAAAAAAAAATCAATGCCAAAAGTTTTGTCTTAGCTGCCATCTTGGGTGCAGTCTCCCCCCCCAAAAAAAGTGAGGTCATGGATGTGCAGATGCAAGCACTACAGCAGAAGTGCCATGACATCATAATTAACCTTGCCTGCTCACTCCTAAGGCAAAGTTAGGGGAGACCTCTGAGCATATTTTTTCATGTCCTGCTTGTGACTGGACTCTTTTTCTCCCTTCTGAACTCTTGGCAGATGCAGGACAGACTCAGTTGATATTCCATAGGCTACTGGCGAGAGATTATAGGAAGGAAGGTGATGGATGCGCTGAGGCCTTTTTCTTGGATCCAGCACTGCTCTTCTTATGGGGCAAAGGGATTGTCTTGGTGCTCTTACCCTCTATTCCAGCCCGAAATAGATGCACTTTCCACTGAAACTACTGATTGCCTCACTGCTGACAATTGCTTGCTTGCTTGCTTGTTGTTGTTGTTCAAAGTGGAGGCACAACAACAGATTGCAGGGTGAAAGATCTTTGGCAGAGGAATGTCTGATTAACTCAGCTTTCTGAGCATCGCCATAAACCAGATGATTTCCCCGTGGCAGCTTTTTGAAAAGCAAAAAGAAAAAGAAAAGGAAGAAAAAGAAAAAGAAAAAAAAAAAAAAAGAAAAGAAAAAGAAACAGACACGGCCAGTTTCAAGCATGGGATTTTCACAACTGCTCAGCATCTCCTCTAATTTGGTCTTGAAATCAGAGTGTTTTAAGAAGTGGCCGAACACTGAGTTCTATTCCATGGTTCCTGTTTAACACTTTGGGTCCCTTATTTATGTGCTCTTTCCCTAGAGCACTCCTTCCAATCCAATGCCCTCTACATGTGTTGGATTTCCACCACTTCCATTATCCTTACTTCCATTATCCTTACTTACAGATTCCATAGTCATGATGGCTGTATATTTAGAGGATGCTGTAGTGGAGGTGGCTCGGCCTGTTGGCTAGGGGGACAATGGGGTTCGTTATATCCAAAACATTGGGAGAGTTGTGGAGAAGAAAAACATGCAAGTAAACGGTTATACACCCAAGATGATCTATAGTACGATTCTCATTCCATGTCTTGGTTGATGAACTCACAGAAAAGCTTGTGTTTATATCTTTCACTCAGTGCTCAAAAGTTTTGCACCTAAGACTGTGATCCATTTAAGGCAGGGGTGCCCAAACTTTTTGTAAGGAGGGCCAGATTTGGTGGCTGAGAATGTGTCAGGGGCCAGTTGCTCCCTGACCCTGCCACCCCACTGCAAGCCCCACCCACTGACCCATAAGCCCCACCCACTGACCGCGTGTGCACCCAACCTCACAATGTTCCCAGCTATGCCAGTGGCGGCGGCCTGCCCACGCGCCACCCCCATGCATGCGCCCAGCCCCACAAGCTTCCCAGCAGTGCTGCTGGTGGTGGCCCACCCCTTGCCTGCCCACCCCACAAGCTTCTGCTCACCGGCCGGCCGGCCCAGCCCCTCAAGCTTTCCGGCAGTGTCATTGTTGGCTGAAGTTTTAAAAAAAAACATGGGGCAAAGGAGGGGGAGGGAGGGGCCGTAGGCCACTCAGAATGACCTGGCAGGCCGGATTTGGCCTCCGGGCCAGACTTTGGGCAGGCCTGATTTAAGGGTACTAAAGAGAAATCTTGTAAGGAAGCCAAAGGAAAATCTGGGTGGAAAAGAAGAACAGAACACAATGTAAGGAAATCATGTTTATGGGGCTCTGAAACTTGGGGTGAGGGTCATGTAAGCTTGACATGTCCCATTACATTATGACTTCCTCAGCTGCGGCACCTTTTCCTTTTATGTGGGCAAGCTGAAATCCTACTTCCCCAAAGGAACCGTTTCTCCATTTATGTGGCTCTAATGACACAATACCTATTAATAAAACAAATTCTGAAAAGATTTTCAAATATTAACTTACCTTTCATCCTTCTCACTGACTCTACACTTTCAAGAGAAGAGCCTGCTGCCAGCTGTCGTAACTCCTGCCATTCTTTCCTTAAAATGTCCATCACAAAATTGCTTCAAGAAGCCCAGAGTAATGAAACACAGGAGGAAACAAAATGAAACACAATTTTCCATTTCATGCCCATCCATATCCTGGGTTCTATTAGTTCCTGTTCAATATGTGCATCCCCCTCTCCCGAGCCAACTAAATGTTCACAGTTTGGTATACCCCCTATATTTTGCTCTTTTGGAGATACTCTCACCTGATCCTTGTCTGAGTTCACGATCTTCATGCATTTATAGATCTCTGTGAAAAGTCACTTTCCCAGAAACAGGAAGTGTAAAGAGGCAATAACTAAGGGGTGGTGATGGTGGTGGTCCTTGAACCATAGAGTCATAGAGCCATGAAGTTGGACAGGAACTATACAGCTATAGAGTCCAACCTCCTGGTCAATGCAGGAATACCATCCAAGAATATTGGCATGTACTGCTCTGTGGGCAAGATAAACCAGAAAGAATCAAAGAGAGGAAAGGCTTAGTTGGTAAAGTCCCAGAAACTGTGTGGTTTCACTTCTGTCCACCAGTGCCGCTGAGATATCAAGGCTGAGATTCAGAAGGGTAGCTATGAAGTTACTAGAAAAGACCTTCAAGTGTCATGATGTATGTAGTTGGTCCTCAAGGCCAACACCAGAATCATCCCTGCCATGATATTCCCAATGTCTGTGTATGAAAGTGGACATTGGACATGGGAGACAGAAGGCTGATAGGAAGAAAACTGATTTATTTGAAGCGTGGCGTTGGAAGAGGTATTTTCTGGACCACCGGAAAAACAAATCAATGGGATCTACCAAGCTCTCTTTGGTAAGCAAAATGAGGCTGTCATACTTTCAACATATGATGAGAAGACAAGACCCAATTTTTTTTGGGGGGAGAGAGATAATATTAATTCTAGGAAAAAATAGAAGGCAGTAAGGACAGCAGAAGGCTAGACCAGAGATGGATGGACTGAATAAAGGAAGGTGTCTCCGTCTGTTTGCAAGACGCAAGCAGGGTTGATCGGGGCATTCTGAAGACATTTAATTGATAAGGTCGGCCTAAGACAAAAATGACAAATGTAATTTCTAGCATGACCTAAGTCAGAAGTGACCGAACAATAATGCCCTAACTGTAACCTATCCACTGAAGCCCATATAGGTTTCTATCTGCAGTCATACACATGATCAGCCCTAATAATGTAAATAGGTAAATTGAGTAAACTAAACTGAGATGGAAGGAAGGAAGGAAGGAAGGAAGGAAGGAAGGAAGGAAGGAAGGAAGGAAGGAAGGAAGGAAGGCTATTCTGCATAGTAAAACAGCTCACTCATTTTTGGCCTGCATCTAAGCAAAATACCACAAGAGAGCTCCTGCAATATGTGAATAGAAAGAACTCCCTGACCCGATTGATGGATCCTCCCCAGTGTTGCAGTGGTTAGATTGCTCAAGAAAGGTCTTGGGCTTCATTAGGAATTCAGCTGTCAATCTCCCCCTAATTCAGTGCTTCTCTCTTAGGATGCTTTATTCTTTCCTTACTTGCATGTAATCATTTCTCCCCATTGAATCCAGGTTATCTGTAGCTGCCATGGCTTTGCTCCTGGGGCAAGCAGCAGGTTCTTGTTCCACCCATGGCTGCACAAATTCCTAATTTGGTCCATTTTGGCATTTCTGTCTCTACATAAACTAGTTAATACACTTTCTGTGCATCAACAAAACATATTTGCTCTCTCTCTTCTCTCTCTTCTCTCTCTCTCCCCCCCCTCTCTCTCTCTCTCTCTCTCTCTGTGTGTGTGTGTGTGTGTGTGTGTGTGTGTGTGTGTGTGTGTGTGTGTGTGTGTGTGTGTGTGTGTGTGTGTGTTTGATCTTTCAGAGTTTATTTTTTTTCCAAGCTTGTCTGACAGGGTGAAAGGTGAACCATGTTTCCAGTCCATCTTGGTGTGAATGAATACTGATGGATAGGGCATTGGGAAAAGGAACAATGGAAGTAAATGAATATTTCCTTCACAGTGTGTATTTGTTGACCCCAGTCCTCTTCCATATTCTTAGCAGTCTAATCAGCAGTCCAAACTCAAGTATTGATCTGAAGAAATTTGTTTGAATCACTGGGAGTAACAAACGGTTAACCACCATCCAAGAACTGGATCTATGCATCAACACTAGTTGGATGTAGACTTTGGTCTGTCAGAAGTGAGAGGGCAGTTCAGAAATTTAGCTTGTCCTCAACAAGTTTTGTTTGTTTATTTAACGTATTGAGAGAACACCGTACTAAAGGGAAAAGCCAGGGGGAGGTAAAGGACAACAAAATAACACAAGCACAAATTCTTAATCTTATAAGGAGAAGAAAAGCCCAGTGGAGTTGACTGCTTTAGGAGAATTGAGAGGTCCCCTACTAACTTTCACTCCCTCTTCCCAACTGTTTGGTTTTGAAATACAGTACACTGAATTGGATTTCCCAGTCACCTGCATGGCCAGGTGACTCCATGTGAATAAATGTTGACATGTGTAAAGCCTATTCCTCTCTCCACGGATCCTGTGGAGGTCAGAGCAAGACAGATGAATGCCATCTTGCTGCACCTGGAAAGCTTGCCCGTGTTAAATTGCTTAGCTGTTTACAACAGGACACTGATCAGTGTGAGAGAACTGAGAGAGAGGGCGTCATGTGATAACTCGCAGCTTGGAACCAAGTTTTTATCTAATATTATATCATACCTTGATATTTCTCTAAATCAGAGCGTGGGAAGTTACCTTGAAACAGTAATGTATTCTCTTCTCTTATTGCAGGGTTTGAAAATCATTATGCTATCGATCATTAATAATAACAATATATGTACAGTATATAATTTTCTAGACAGAATAAATTCCCCAGCCAAATACTTAAATCAGTGAGCTGTCTAGCCTTAACCTTTGTTAAATGAAACAATAACTCTACACATTACCTGTTGTTGGTTGTTGTTGCTGTTGCTGTTGTAAACTGGATTTCTATACTGTGCCATCTAGCAACAAGGCTACTCTTGCCGGTTTACAAAGATACATCATAACAAAACAGAACAATATACTGTACAACATAAAATAGCATAACAATAGCATAATCTACATAACTGAATCCATAGTAAAATCATAACCCATGTTGTGTGACTCATTATTTCTTTGTGACTTTTGATGACCTAACCCCTGCCCGACCCTACAAGAGGACATAAAATTTGAAAATGTCTGTCAAAATGCCTCAAAATCCCTTAAAATGCTATTTAAAATTGTCCGGGAAAATGTTATTTGTTAAATCACTAAAGCAGTGTTTTTCCTGCTCGGTGTACTGCCTTTGAAAATGTAACTTCGTTACCCCATGTTGGTCTAAAAGTATCTAGCTGCTGGTAACTGCATTTCTTGTAACGAGTTATTTTCAAACTGTGCTCTTGGTATGGAAGGATGCGTCTCTTGGTCCTCTCAAGACAGTCAAATGTCATGGTGTTTACTGTATGTCATTTGTGAAGCAATATACAGTACTGTAGCCACCTGAACCCTAGGGAATATTCTTGCAACTCCTCATGACTCAAGAGATATTCCTTATTTAACTTAGCAGCATGGAAAAGCAGAGGCAGATTATTTATTAATAAATTATTTTTCCAGTGTATTTAACTCCTCACTTTCCACTCTGCATTTCCTTGAAAAGTTACGCTGGCTTTTCCTTCCTCTGGCTTTTCAATATTGTGGGATCAGAACGTTGCAAATGCAGGATGCTGTGTCCAAGGAAAGACACTTTTAAAAACAGGGAATCTGTGGAAAGGAAGAACAGCCACCAGTTTCCAGCATGAAAGTTTTGGGATGGCAGGAAGATCTTAAAGACACAAGCCTAAGCACCTCTTACTAGGTCATGGGACTCAGTTCCAAATAAACATGTTCAGAGCTAAGCTATAATTGACCCTGTGTGGAATCTGCTGTCAGCCACAGCAAATTGATGTAGCATTATTGATTTTGAAAGTGTCTGCTTTTGTGTGCCAGCTAATTATTTGAGTTGTGTGTTTTTCTTCCTCCGGAAATTAGGGTAATGGAGTTCAAACAAAACACCACTCCATCATAGCATGGATGCTTTCCAGAATTCTTGGATTACAAAAGGTAGGTGTCTAATGGAGAAGATGTTACCGATACTAAATGTACCTTTGGAACTGATATAAACTAGTATCTGCGGGCCATTTTGTAGAGTGAACATTTTGTTAACAAAACACAGATTCCCATAGGAATGAATGGGAAACCGATTAATCCATACTGGAGCCTAGAAAAAAAAGACACAAACAGCCACACAAAGGCTGCAAGAACACACATAGAACACACACCCCACATGCCGGGGGGGGGAGAGATCAACCCTTAAAACAAGTCACAAACTGTTGCAAGAACACAGATAACACATATGCAAATATGAAGTCTCATGCGCTCCCAGACGCATTTGGTGGGGCCACTGTGAGATACAGGAAGCTGGACTAGATGGGCCTTTGGCCTGGTCCACCATGGCTCTTCTTATGTACTTATGTTCTTATAAAGCCCCCCACTCCATAGGACACAGTAAAAGGCATGCAAATGACTCAGTTGCCTACCTTTCCTCCAAGAAATGCTCTAAGAAGTCAAAAAAAAAAAAAAGCCAAAAAAGCCACCCTGCCAAAACCACTCCAAAATTACTGGAAAAACCACCATGCTCTATACACACCTCCACAGTCGCCTCATGCTACCCACAAAGAATGGGGACACAATGCATCCTGGGTATACTTTTTTTTACAAAACATTATAGAAAAACCATTATCCAAGGCTTCATTATCCAAGGTATTACTGTATGACACATGCAAGGTACACGTAATTAGCCCCATGTTTTTAATGAAGATGTCGCTTACCAAACCACTAGCTGAAATCCAGGGCTGTGGAGTCGGTAGATAAATGTTCCGACTCTGACTCTGACTCCGACTAAGTTTTTTTGTATTTCCGACTCCAACTCCAGGTACCCAAAATTTCCTCCGACTGAATCCTCGACTCTGACTCTGACTCCGACTCCGACTCCACAGCCCTGCTGGAATCTAAATACAGTGGTACCTCAGATAACGACTGCCCCAGATAACAAATTTTTCGGATAACAACTGCAAATTTCCGGGTATAGGACTGCCTCTGATAATGAATTTTCCCTATGGGCTGCCTCGGATAACGAATCGTAATTTCTAGATATAGGTCTGCCTTGGATAACGAATTTTCTCTATGGGCTGCCTCGGATAACGAATTTTCCTATGGGCTGCCTCGGATAACGAATTTTCCCTATGGACTGCCTTGGATAACAAATTTCCAGCATGCACCAGTAAAAAAGAGTTATCCCGGGTGGCACTGCATCTGTACCTTTAAAGTACACTTTATAAAGAGTTTTGAGCAAAAAAAGGGTGTCTGTGCCTTTTTCCTAGGCTCCTGAATGGATTAATCAGTTTCCCATTCATTCCTATGGGAAACTGCATTTCGGATAACAACGTGTTTCAGATAACGACTAACCTTGGTGAACAAATTAAATTTGTTATCCAAGGTACCACTGTATATACATGGGAATGACTTGAAGCACCCAATATAGCTAACCTTTAAATCATGATACAGGAAAAGACTGAGTTGGCCTCACACTGATTTATGAAGATTTAAAGGTTGACATTCTCCTGCAAACTTTTCTTCACTTCCAAGATTGCTAGAACCATTTCCAAAATAAGGAAGGAAACCCCTTATTTCTTAGATTTCAACGCTTAAAACGGTCTTGCTTAATAGTATATTTATTAGCTGGCCTTGTAAGTCTTACATTTTTCATTCCATGATTTTCATTCTCTGTTGTAACAGGTTTTTGTTTCATTTTTTTAATGCCTCACCTCATTGGGTGCTGTCAGATACCTGGTGACATGCAGGGCTGGACTGTGAAAGTGGCTTTCAGCAATGATGTCAAAACATGCACACTCCTGTCTAGGATGTATATGTAGAAAACATCATCTGTATAACTTGTCTGACTGTCCTTGTCACTACCGCCTTTCTCATCTCTTAGGCCTAGAGTGGCTAAGAAGCGATGTACAATAACAATGGTGTCTATATTATTTATTTTATCATCTTAGATAAGAATGAAACTTTTTTAAAAAAAAAACTGTGCCCCCACTGAGCAGGATTCTGAGAGATTTTATGCATTTTTTCACATTTCAGCATGTTTGCATAGTGTGCAAAAATCCTCATATTTTGTGCAAAAGGTTTGTATTTTGCCCTGAAACCCTTTGTTAACAAGATTTATAATGCAAAATGCATGGGTTTTTTTTGTAATAAAAACATTTTGTAGCTGTTTTGTTTTCTTAGTTTTTCATAGATGAACATCCTATTTGGGGAGGGTGTCCCCATGTAGTTGAGGCACCATTTTCTCCTGAGAAGTAAAAAACTGTGAAATATTTTTATATCCAATTCCATAGTATAAAGAAAGTTGCTGCCAGTCTCAAATTGTAGCATTGTCCTACCAACATGAATCTTCAATAGGGGTAAGCCTTAAATGGCTTATATACAGGTTTTTAAATGTTTAGAAATGTTTTTAATTAGATATTTAATCTTATCATGTATTTAATTGTTTTTAGATGTTATCTTTATAGAGGGTTTTTATTTATTTATTTATTTATTTATTTATTTATTTATTTATTTATTTATTTATTTTTGCATTTGTATACTGCTCCCATTTCCCAAGGGGAACTCTGGGCGGTTCACACAAAAGTTAAAAACAAGAACATCAACTGAAGAATATAAAAAGGTGCAAGGCAAGAGGCATAAAGCTAGACAATAATAATAAAAAATAAACCTTGGTATAACCCTTTGTTGTTCAGTCGTTCAGTCGTGTCCGACTCTTCGTGACCCCATGGACCAGAGCTCGCCAGGCCTTCCTATCCTCCACTGCCTCCCGGAGTTTTGTCAAGTTCATTTTGGTTGCATCAATGACACCGTCCAACCATCTCATTCTCTGTCGTCCTCTTTTCCTTTTGCCTTCGATTTTTCCCAGCATCAGGGCCTTTTCCAGGGAGTCCTCTCTTCTCATGAGGTGGCCAAAGTACTGGAGCCTCAGCTTCAAAATCTGTCCTTCCAGTGAACATTCAGGGTTGATTTCTTTCAGAATGGATAGGTTTGATCTCCTTGCAGTCCAGGGGACTCTCAAGACTCTCCTCCAGCACCACAGTTCAAAAGCATCAATTCTGCGGCGATCAGCCTTCTTTATAGTCCAGCTCTCACTTCCATACATCACTACTGGAAAAACCACAGCTTTGACTATCCTGACCTTAGTTGGCAAAGTGATGTCTCTGCTCTTTAGGATGCTGTCTAGGTTTGCCTTCACTTTCCTCCCAAGAAGCAGGCGTCTTTTTATTTCGCTGCTGCAGTCGCCATCTGCAGTGATCAAGGAGCCCAAGAAAATAAACTCTGTCATTGCCTCCATTTCTTCCCCTTCTATTTGCCAGGAGGTGATGGGACCGGTGGCCATGATCTTAGTTTTTTTGATGTTGAGCTTCAGCCTATTTTTTTCACTCTCCTCTTTCACCCTCTTTAAGAGGTTCTTTAATTCTTCCTCACTCTCTGCTATTAGAGTAGTATCATCTGCGTATCTGAGGTTGTTGATATTTCTTCCGGCAATCTTAATTCCGGCTTGTGATTCATCCAGACCTGCCTTTCTCATGATGTACTCTGCATATAAGTTAAATAGGCAAGGTGACAGTATACAGCCTTGTCGTACTCCTTTCCCAATTCTAAACCAGTCAGTTGTTCCATATCCAGTTCTGACGGTTGCTGCTTGTCCCACATATAGATTTCTTAGGAGACAGATAAGGTGGTCAGGCACTCCCATTCCTTTAAGGACTTGTCATAGTTTGTTGTGGTCTACACAGTCGAAGGCTTTGGCATAGTCAATGAAGCAGAAGTAGATGTTTTTCTGGAACTCTCTGGCTTTCTCCATAATCCAGCGCATGTTGGCGATTTGATCTCTAGTTCCTCTGCCCCTTCGAAATCCAGCTTGTAGTTCTGGAAGTTCTCTTTCCACATACTGCTGAAGCCTGCCTTGTAGAATTTTGAGCATAACCTTGCTAGCATGTGAAATGAGTGCAATTGTGCGATAGTTGGAGCATTCTTCGGCGTTTCCTTTCTTTGGGATTGGGATGTAGACCGATCTTTTCCAGTCCTCTGGCCACTGCTGGGTTTTCCAAATTTGCTGGCATATCGCGTGCAGCACCTTTACAGCATCCTCTTTTAAGATTTTAAAGAGTTCAATTGGAATGCCGTCACCTCCACTGGCCTTGTTGTTTGCAATGCTTTCTAAGGCCCACTTGACTTCACTTTCCAGGATGTCTGGCTCCAGGTCAGCAATTACGCTATCTTGGTTATCAGGGACATCCAGATCTTTCTGATATAATTCTTCTGTATATTCTTGCCATCTCTTCTTGATCTCTTCTGCTTCAGTTAGGTCCCTACCATTTTTGTCCTTTATCATATCCATCTTTGCATGAAATGCCCCTTTAATATCTCAAATTTTCTTGAACAGATCTCTAGTTTTTCCTTTTCTGTTGTTTTCCTCTATTTCTTTGCACTGTTCATTCAAGAAGGCCGCCCTGTCTCTCCTTGCTATTCTTTGGAAGTCTGCATTCAATTTTCTGTATCTTTCCCTTTCTCCCTTGCATTTTGCGTCCCTTCTCTCCTCCGCTATTTGTAGGGCCTCGTTGGACAACCACTTTGCTTTCTTGCATTTTCTTTTCTTTGGAATATTTTTCATTGCAGCCTCCTGTACAATGTTACAAGCCTCCATCCATAGTTCTTCAGGTGTTCTGTCCACCAAATCTAGTTCCTTGAATCTATTCTTCACTTCCACTGTGTATTCATATGGGATTTGACTTAGGTTATACCTGACTGGCCCAGTGATCTTCCCTACTTTCTTCAGTTTAAGTTTGAATTTTGAAATAAGAAGCTGGTGATCTGAGCCACAGTCAGCACCAGGTCTTGTTTTTGCTGACTGTATAGAGCTCCTCCATCTTTGGCTGCAGAGAACATAGTCAATCTGATTCCGGTATTGTCCATCTGGTGATGCCCATGTGTAGAGTCGCCTTTTGTGTTGTTGGAAAAGAGTGTTTGCAATGACCAGCTTGTTCTCTTGACAAAACTCAATTAGCCTTTGCCCTGCTTCATTTGGAACTCCAAGGCCAAACTTGCCAGTTATTCCTTTTATCACTTGACTCCCTACTTTAGCATTCCAATCCCCTATGATGAGAAGAACATCTTTCTTTGGTGTCAGTTCTAGAAGTTCTTGTAAGTCTTCGTAAAATTGGTCAATCTCAGACTCTTCAGCACCGGTAGTTGGTGCATAAACTTGGATTACTGTGATGTTCAAAGAACTGCCTTGGAATCGTACCGAGATCATTCTATCATTTTTATGTTGTATCCCAGCACTGCTTTTCTCACTCTATTGTTGACTATGAAGGCTACTCCATTTCTTCTATGGGATTCTTGTCCACAATAGTAGATGTGATAGTTATCTGAACTGAATTCACCCATTCCTGTCCATTTAAGTTCACTGATGCCCAGGATGTCAATGTTTATTCTTTCCATCTCACGTTTGACCACATCCAGCTTACCCTGGTTCATAGATCTCACATTCCAGGTTCCTATGCAGTATATTTCTTTGCAACATTGGACTTTCCTTTCTCTTCCAGGCACGTCTGCAGCTGAGCGTCTTTTCGGCTTTGGCCCAGCCACTTCATTAGCTCTGGAGCTACTTGTACTTGTCCTCCGCTCTTCCTCAGTAGCATGTTGGACACCTTCCGACCTGAGGGGCTCATCTTCCAGCGTCATATCTTTTAGCCTTTTGTTTCTGACCATGGGATGTTCTTGGCAGGGATACCGGGGTGGCTTGCCAGTTCCTACCCCAGGAAGTCTTATTACAGGCCTCATTGTCACCAGTGTAATTAGCCTTACAATGATGAAAACACAGTTCAGCCTGTTTTATTTTGTAGCCTCACTGATCAACTGGGACACAAAAGTAGAAATGTGCCCCATTTATAAGATATTCCAGACTGAGGCTGTTGGTATAGCCCTAGCAATTGCCAAAGGCATCCCTGAATAGTCAGGTCTTAACGGCTCTCCTGAAGGACGCCAATGAAGGAGCCTGGCGTATCTCTCGGCAATGAATTCCAAAGTGCTGGGCCGGCCACCGAGAAGGCCCGTTTCTGAGTTGCCACCCTACGGGCCTCCTTAGGGGTGGCCACCCGGAGCGAGAGAGCCATGGAGGATCTGGTAAGTTGGGCCAGCTCTGATCGTAGGGAGATATGCTCTGCCAGATAATCAGGACCCAGACCACGGAGGGTTTTGTAAATCAAAACCAACACCTTGAACCTTATTCGGGAGGCAACGGGCAACCAGTGTAGATGAGCCAGGATGAGGGTGATGCGGTCAAACCTACTTGCACCAACCACCAGCCTGGCCGCCGCATTCTGTACCTGCTGCAATCGCTGAACAAGGTTCAAGGGGAGCCCCATGTAGAGAGCGTTACAGCAATCTATCCTCAACATGACCAGCACCTGCACCACTGTCCTCAGGGAGTCCCCATCGAGGTACCGTCGAATCTGGGCTATAAGCCTAAGATGGTAAAAGGCCGACCTGGTCACGGCTGCCACCTAGGAATCCAAGGACAGATCTGGATCCAGGACGAGCCCAGACTCCTCACTCTTTTCGCCAGCTGGAGGGCGGACCCACCCAGACTGGGAAGAGGGCCACTGTACCCATCCGGGCCACCCCCGAAGAACAGAACCTCAGTCTTCCCAGGGTTGAGCCTGAGCCTGTGAGTCCTGGTCCAGTCCAATACTGCAGCCAGGCAGTGATCTAGGGTCTGGACGGCCTCCACTGCAGAGGTGGAGAAGGAAAGATAGAGCTGCGTGTCATCAGCATACTGATGACAGCAAGCTCCAAAACTCCGGATGACCTCAGCCAGCGGCCTCATATAGATGTTAAAGAGCATTGGGGAGAGAGCCAACCCCTGAAGCACCCCACAAGAGAGTGTCAAGGGGGACGACGAATCATCCCCCAAGCTCACACACTGGGTACAGCCCTCAAGGAAGGAACAGAGCCAGCCGAAGTCCAGACCCCCAATCCCCACCTCAGAGAGCCAGCCCAGGAGGATACCATGGTCGATGGTATCAAAGGCCGCTGATAGGTCGAGAAGGACCAGCAGGGTAGAGCAACCCCTGTCAACCCTCCTGGGGCAGTCTCAGTCCCATGATGCGGCCTAAACCCACATTGGAAGGGATCTAAGACATGGTTCTCCTCCAGGAACGAATGGAGATGCAGGGCAGCAACCCACTCTACCACCTTGCCCATGAAGGGAACATTGGCTATAGGACAATAGTTGGACATATCATCTACAGCCAGGCCTGGTCTTTTGATAATGGGCTTCACCACCGTCTCCTTCAGCCGACAGGGAAAATCCCATCCCAGAATGGGCAATTAATGAAGCCCATTCCAGCATGCTCTCTCCGGTGGTCTTAATCAGCCAAGAAGGGCAGGGGTCGAACGGAGAGGCCGCTGGCCTGCAATGTCCCAGGGCGCTGGAGGCCTCATTTGGAGTAACAGGCCCAAACTCAACAAACTGGGGAGACCGAGGGGGTGTTGTTATTTAATCTGTTGTTTTATCTGTTGTAAACCACTTTGGATCCCTTGTGGGGAGAAAGGTGGCATAAAGATAATTTAAATGAAATGAAATAAAATAGTTCATCTACTGGTGAACTAAATAAGTTCACCGGACTTATGAATGCATTTCTTCCTATCTTGTTGAAGCTGTGAAGATACCAATTACCGTAAGATTTTCTTTCATCTTTCAAACAGATCCTGGGGAATTTAAAGCAAAATAAGGTTAACGTGCAGCAGACCTATTATATAAAACTGAACTGATTCTTTAATATGTCTGTATGATACTTGTTCGTGAGAAACAATTATGAAATATATTTCATAATTTCAATTAAAAAAAATTCCCTGCTCTTGACTGCTAATTGTGACATGATATGGCATAATGATGTTGACTACATTTCCAAACTAATGGATTTTGCACATCATAAAGTGTGACTTGTTTAATCAGAGTGCGTTCCAAATTTGAGCCAAATGTATTCTGGTTTCCCTCCTTCTCTGTTTGTGGTATTTACGCCCTACTGTTAGGCAGAGTGAGGCAGCCATCTTGGGTAGATGTTGGTCCTGGGAAGCAACAGGAAGATATTATAAGAAATTGCTTTTTGTGATGTGCAGTGCAAGAGTTTTTCTATATATTTTGTTCTGCATTCTTTCAACTGGTGTTTTTCTTATTTTTGTAGGTTGTTTATTCATCAGTCCTTCCATTTTATGTGACAATAACTGTCTCTTGGGGGTAATTCTGTTTCGTGTTTCCTCATTTGTGTTTTCTGATACTAGTCCAAAAAAATTCCCAAAGAACCAATAACAACTGTTCCTAAAAAGCAAAGATATGGCAATGATAACGTAACCAAATATTTTTAGCTTTTTTAATTTATAAAAATTACTTAATTTCAAACAAGGAAAACACTCCCTACTCACATGGGGGGGGGGGGAGAGACTCCCTTCAGAGTCCCCTGTCCGGGGGTTGGCATCATTACGTATGGTATAAGGGTAATATACCTACCCTTTTCAAAAAGCATTGGAAAAAGGAATGTCTTAGTTAAAATATGGCTATCCAGAAGAAAACAGTTCTACCCTAAAGCACCAACGTGGCTATCTCCGCTAGGAGCAATTACCAGTCCCCATACAAGTGCAAGCCTTAAATCTCTAACTTACAGACAACTTCTGAATGCTGATTTCTCCTTGAAGTCACTAGAAAAATTAGTATCAGAAGGTTACAAGTTAGACTGGTGGAAGTACCAACAAATATACTCACACTTTAAAAATCTCACTAAAGAGGGGGGATTTATGACAAATGACACTCCACTTGACAAAATACTATCTTCTGGCAATTCAAAGCTTCTCAGTAAATTCTGTAGTATTTTGTTAAATGAAAAAATGATTGGTTCATTGGTCAAAGATACTATGATAAGATGGGCAGAAAATTTTGGTTATTCTAGTCATTTAAACAAATGGGACTCTTTGTGGAATACTGTTAAACTCTTTAAATCTATAGCCTTTAAGGAAAATTGTTACAAGATGTTTTATAGATGGCATTTCCCCCCCCCCCACACCGTTTATCTAAGATGTATAATTGCTCATCCAAATGTTGGAAACGTAAACATGACAGTGGTACCTTTTACCATATGTGGTGGATATGTAAAGTGGCAAAGGCATATTGGATAATGGTAAAATTATTTTTAGAAAGATATTTGAAGATTAAGTTAGAGCTTAGACCAGAATTTTTTCTATTAAACATAGTAGATATTAATATCTCATATGACCAGAAATATGTACAGTACTTCATCGTGTAATAGTTGCATCAAGGATATTGTATGCGAAATTTTGGAAACAACCAGAAGCGCCAACAGAGAGAAACTTCCACAAAAAGATAAGAGAATGTATTGAAATCGACAGACTCTCCGGTTTTTTAAAGGGAGACTACGATGAGATTTCCCGGAAAAGATGGCAAGAAGTAACAAACTTATTAGTATTGTGATATTATTTGGTGATTTGTTAATATGTTAAACCGTTATTTTTGGCTTGATATACTTAATGTAATTTTTATAGTGTATTCCCTCCCCTCCCCACACCCTCCCCCTTTGTCCCCCAAAAAACCCCAATAAAATTACTTAAATTCAGAGTCCCCTGTCCAAAAGCTAAGAAAAAGGAAATAAACAAAGAAAGAAAACTAGCACAGATAGGCTGCCTGGCAATAGCAGCAGCAGCAGCAATGATCCAAAGAAAATTAAGGCAAAAAAGTGCAACAATCCAAAACAGAGGCATTTGGGGTGGGCAGGTGGCACAGTCCAAAGTGGAGCAGAAAAGCAGCTTGCACACTTACAAGGAATGACTGAAGCGAAGAAAGAGCGCTCAATCCAGGCCTTTTACAGGTTCAAAATCCCTGGTAACCTGGTCCTTGACGTTCTGATTCATTGTGGGCAGCAGTCCTCAGAATAACACTATTAAATGAAACATTTTTAGGAATTTGACAGAGAGTAAAAGAAAGATTAAATGAAAGAGGGAGTGTGATAAAACCATTTGCGTCATGTATTTTGTTAATGTACCCCATCCATGTTTAAGAGGCTCTCAGTATCTGCAACACAAACATGAAAAGAAATGCCTCTTTTGTGTGTTTTTTCTTTCCTGTAAACATAAGAGTCTCATTCCTACATTGCTCTCTGTGCCAGGTGGACTGGGCTATAGCAACTACCCTCAGCGATAGCAGAAAACAATAGGAATTTAAAATAATAAGAATTTAATAAGAATTATATTATTATAATTCTTATATTATATCTTATATTTAACAACAACAACAACGTCAACAACATCAACAACTGGCTGCTGTCAAAATTGATTCTGACTTATCATGACCCCTCTCAGCTTTTTCTACCTATAAATAAGCCATTCTCAAAGGGCAGCATATGCCTCCCTAGGCAGATTCATCTGTTCATGTTGCAGCCTTGGTTGCACACAGTCAAAGAGCGCTTTTACACGACCTCTAAAATCTGGTGGCAACTTAAATTCGGACCAGATATTATGGGGATTTGTCGCTCTTCCTGTGTTCCCACCCCTCCACACTCCATTGTTCCTGTCTGAGTGAGGGGAGGGATTAAAAAAAGGAGAAAAAAATGCAGGCTCACCTCCATCTGGTCAAAGCAGCCCCAAGCAGCCCCGTAGTGATTCCTGTCTCTTAAAGGGGCGGTGGGGACAAAAAAAAAAGAAGAAGGTGAGGGAGCCCGGCATTCACAGCTTTACAATCCGCATTGGAAGATTTTTTTACCTCCTGGAGGCCAGGTACTTGAAAAGTGCACTGGGAAGCGCTTAGGTGGGCATGGTCGTACTTAATTTTTTTTTAAACTCCGGAGCTGGTGGGAAAACAATCTTAAACTCCGGATCTGGGAGCCCTTTGCCTCAGATTTTAGGGGTCATGTAAAAGCGCCCAAAGGTTTTCCTTGTTTGACAGGGTACCCTGGAATACTGGTATAAAATCTCTCTCTCTCTCTCTCTCTCTCTCTCTGTTGTGTTGTGTTGTGTTGTGTTGTGTGCCTATATAACAGTGTAAATGTGCTGTTCCCTCAAAATGATGCAACACACAGCCATTATACCTAAACCACTGGCAACAAAAATGAATACACCCCTAAGTTACAATGTTCAAATTGGGCCCAAGGGGTCAATATTTTGTGTGGCCACCATTATTTTCCACTTGGACATCGAGTTCACCAGAGCTTCACACTGGAGTCCTCTTCCACTCCTGGAGTCCTCTTCCACTCCTCCATGACAACATCCCAGAACTCTTAGAGACCTTGCGCACCTCCACCTTCCATTTCAGGATACCTCACAGATGCTCAATAGGGTTTAGGTCTGGATACATTCTTGGCCAGTCCATCACCTTTACCCTCAGCTTCTTTAGCAAGGCAGTGGTCATTTTGAAGGTGTCTTTGGGGTCGTTATCATGTTGGAATACCACCCTGTGGCCCAGTCTCCAAAGGGAGAGGATCACACTCTGCTTCAGTACGTTGCAGGACATGTTGGCATTCATGGTTCCTTCAGTTAACTGTAGCTCCCCAGTGCCGGCAGCACACATGCAGCCCCAAACCATGAAACTCCCACCACCATGCTTGACAGTAGGCACAACACACTTGTCTTTGCACTCTTCACCTGGATGCCACCACACACGCATGTCACCATCTGAACCAAATAAGTTTATCTTAGTCTCATCAGACCACAGGGCCTGGTTCCAGAAATCCATGTCCTTAGTCTGCTTGTCTGCAGCAAACCGTATGCGGGCTTTCTTGTGCATTATCTTTAGAAGAGGCTTCTTTCTGGGACAACAGCCCTGCAGACCAATTTGATGCAGTGTTTGGTATATGATCTGAGCACTAACAGGATGACCCCCACCCTCACCCCGCACAGGCACTCAGCTTCTTTGGTCAACCATGGCGAGGCCTGTTGCCTGTTGAACATGTCCTGTTAAAACTCTTGTTTTTGGCCACCATGATGTAGCTCACTTTTGGGGTCTTGGCGATCTGCTTATAGCCATGTGGAAGTTCAAGTGACTGGTATGAGAGAGTGAAAGCGATAACACTAAATCTGAGAGTGAGAGCAGATAACACCTGCTCCCCCTTCACACCCGAGACCTTGTGACACTAATGGGTCTCATGACAAAATGGAGATAAAAATGGCTACTTGGGCCCAATTTGTACATTGTCACTAAGGGGTGTTCTCACCATTAATGGCTGTGTGTTGCGTTATTTTGAGGGGACAGCACATTTACACTATTATGCAAGCTGTATACTCCTAGCTTTACATTGTAGCCTATGTAACTCACAGCTTTACATTGTCTAAGACTACACAAGCTCTCTCTTCTCCTGAGAAGCAAGTTGGGGAATCAAACGTAATGTCTGCCTCCACAGCTAGTGAACTGTCCAATCTGCTAACCGCTAATCTGTTTCTAGGGTTGTCAGGTAACAGGGTCATGAGTGACATTTTGGGATAATAAAATGAGCGGGTTCTCTAGATAGGACAAAATGTCAGGATGAACAGTGATTGAGGCAGAGAAAGTTTGGTGCTTGTACATGCGCTGGTGACCCTGTGCAACTTTCCCCACATATTCCTAGCTGCTGGTGTTGGGCGGTTTATTGGCTCTGTGAAAAGGCATCTTAGATGTGTGTGTGGAAGCCCCATCTTTTGTTTCACGTGCAGTGCAAGAAATCCACGCTTCCACACACAGGTACACATGTCATTTCACAATCATCCTTCAGGGGCCTCTATGCTGTGAGTGGCTGTCTCTACGAATTTCAAAGGACCCATCTTCTATTCTGAAGCTTTGGCACAAAAATCTCATGAAATGAGAAGCTGCTAACTCTTCCTCTTATGGAATATAATAATATGCATGCCAAGTCTCAGGCAGCAAGATATCTTGGAATGGCTGCTTCGTAGTGGAGTTGATATGGCTGCAGCCCAGGAGATACCCCAATACTGTATTTTTATAGCTTCCTGCTGAATTTTACAGCCCCCTCGGTGGTCACAATTTCATCTGTAAACAATGCAGCTATGTCTATTGTTACAATGGGTGGGACAAAAGAAACTTAACGCATGTCTGTGCCCGTGTGCATATTTATTTTACACATGCCCGCCCCTTTATATGAGTGGTGTCTTTGAGAAAAATTAAGCACCGTCTAATACCTTGAAACAATCAAACCTTCCCTAGGCCATGTGGCCCTGAACATACTTCAGCAGCAGTACTTGGTGGATTTTGAAATTTGGCCTGAATGAAGGATGGGTCGTAATAATGCCGTTAGTGTAAAACAACAAGCAGGAGTATGGTCATTTTGTAGGACTGTAATAGAATTGATTTGCCCTTTCACCCTAATCTGCTAACATAAAAGAAAATTGACTTGTCACACTACACCATTGGAAATATGGATGATATAGAGTTTCTGAAGGTGGCCGTGTGCAGCTATAGAAGTAGCTTCAAGTTCAGAAATATTTCTGGATGGGGGGGGGAAGAGCAAAGGTTGAGGGAGATGATGTGATATTGCAGACCACTATATACTCTGGGAAACTCCTCTGCTAATTGTAAAGGCAGGCTTTGTGTGTAGCTGGAAAAAAATTTGGAGTTAATTCAACCTTGTATGTTGTCTTGATTGGGTTTGGCTGGGACGGATTTTTTCTGGGCTGGGCTGACTGTCAATCATTCTAGCAAATGTTCTTGCTTTGTCTCTGATTACAAAGAGAATCATCCCTTCTTTGCTTAATTGTCTTTTCCCTTCTCTTTTTAGTCTGCAGGCAGTTAGTCCTGTTATGCAATTAGCATTGCATTTAGAATTTAGTTTGCAGAAGCTTGCTATAAGCAGGCTGTAAGTCTATTGAGGTCTGTGGCTGTAAGCAGTCATTTTTTTCTTCAGTGCGCTTTTTAAAATATATGTTCAGAATTGTAGGTAAATGCAGTGTTTTAATCTTTCTCTTGAACAGTGTCTCAGAGTGAGTTATTGAGACTGTAAATGCCAGTTGAGGAGAAAAGGGGGGGTGTTCAAGGGGAGGCTTGAGGTTAACTTAGCTCTGTAGACCCCTGAACTTCTGCTGATTTTTAATCGAGAGGTTGAAAACTGCAACAGAAAATAGTGTGAGTGGATCTCAAGTTTAGATTGGCAGTGCGATGCTCTACTCAGGTCTATTCAGAAAGAAGGCTTACTTAGTTAAATGGAATTTAAGGTTAGGTAAATATATATCAGAATCAGAGAAGGAAAATGCTAGTAGCTGGAATATATCTCCCAGAACCCCACATTCAGTGTGGCAACTCTCATGCTTGCTGCAGGGTTCTGGGATCTATTATCTAAAGTAATGTTTCCCAGTTTTTGATAGGAATACAGTTATTCTGTTATGATTGCATCTTGTGTTTAATTGTTCTGGTTAGGCCTTTCTGTCCCATTTGATGTCTAATCTGCCACCTTGGACTGATAATGATCTACAGAATTTTGGAGGTGACTGGGTACAACTCAGATCCTGGGGAAGATGTACAGTATATATTTAAAAGAGTAGGAGTAGGCAGGGAAAAGGACTTTGTCTTTTAACAGCTCTGGCAGATGCAGAATTTAAGATGGATGTTTTTTTGTACACTGGTGTCCCTTTTCCTTCTTACAGACTTCCCTTGAGGTCATGAAACATGTGTCATCCCTAGAGCAGATGAAAGAGTTCTGGCCTTATACTTGTTGTGAGTTTTTTGGGCTGTTTGGCCGTGTTCCAGAAGTTTTTCTTTCTGATGTTTTGCCAGACTCTGTGGCTGGCATCTGGCGAAACATCAGAAAGAAAAACTTCTAGAACATGGCCATATGGCCTGAAAAACTCACAACAACTATCAGATGCTGTCCATGAAAGCCTTCGAATATACAGTTCTGGCCTTAGTTCTTAAGAAGTGTAGATGACAACCAATTTTGAATGCTACTCACTTCAGGCAAGGACAGACTCTGGATGGGTCTCCTTGCCTCAGTTATAAGCCATAACAGAATCTCTGTATTTAAGCATGGAGACAGTAGTCCCCGGACAAAATGCCATAATTCTAGCTGTTGCCAAACATATTTGGGGATAAGCAAACAAATGTTTGAAAATATTGTATGTAAATCTGCTGAAGATGATGGACCCCATTGTTCATCTACTACAAGTGAGAAGGATCTGGGAAATGTGGCACATTTCCTTTAATTTGTATTCCTGAATGTGTGTGTGTGTGTGTGTGTGTGTGTGTGTGTGTAATCAATGGCCAAATAGGCCTCTTTCAACGTTGTTATTCTGTGACTCTGTTATATGATATGAAGTGTAACTGACACGATTTAAAGATGGGTTCAGTAAACACCAATGATCTGTTTTTGCTAAGCATTATCAGTAGTTCCAAATGGGACGGTGTGGGAGCTAGTTCCAAGACATTGCCCACAGAGTTATTCCAGTCTGGAAGCTACCACTATCTATGCAAAAGGTCATGTCCGTAGCTTTTTCCATTTCAGAGGTCTTTTGGGTCAAACTCAAACTTGCAAAAATGTTCGTAGGACAGTCTTTCATTGAATCTGATCATTCTTCACTTCTTTCATCTGATCATTCTTCACTTCTTCTATGCCCAAAGTACATCCCTCTCCGGAAAAGAACCCAGCCAATTATTAGAACGGTTAAAATATGGCCAGAGGGTGCTCTTAGTCAGCTCCAGGACTGTTTTGAAGCAACTGATTGGAGTGTATTTGAAGACCAAGACCTACATGGATATACTGATGCTGTACTTTCTTACATCAACGGGCTGACAATGTAACACGGATAAACGCATCAGAGTCTATGGGAATAGTAAACCCTGGATGACTGCTGAGGTAAGGTCACTTCACCCGGAACTCTGCCTTTAAGGCAGACATGGATACATATAGAGGGCTAGGGCTAATCTTAGAAGAGGTATAAAGGCAGCAAAACAAAAATATAAACAAAAGGTGGAGAACTTTAAAACAACACAAAGGGAGTATGGCAAGGACTGCAGCATTTAACTAACTTTAGGGGCAAGATGAGGAACATGGCTGAGGCTGATGCCTCACTGGCAGAGGAGCTGAATATTTTCTTTGCTCGCTATGAGGTTAAAAGACCAGGCCCCATAGTACCTGCTTGCCAGTCTTCAAATTCTCAGCCACTCATTTTATATGAACATCAAGTGAGAGCTGCATTGAGGGCTGTGAATCCCAGTAAAGCTGCAGGCCCAGACGGGGTCCTGGGGATAGTGGTAAAAATTGTGCTGATCAGTTAGCAGGGGTTCTGACAAAATTTTTAACATCTCCTGCAAACAGCTTCCCATCATGTTTGAAAGCAGCTACCATTGTCCCAGTCCCAAAGAAAACAGCAGTTAATGTACAGACCTATTGCATTAACGTCTGTAGTGATGAAATGCTGAAAGATTGGTTCTCCAATACCTTAAAACATGTTTTCCACCAGACTTTGATAAACATCAGTTTGCCTATAGGAGAAACAGATCAACAGATGATGCCATAGCTACTGCCTTACACCTTGCAGTGAGTCATCTGGAGAAACCTGTTATGTTAGGATGCTTTTCATGACTGTTCAGCTTTTAACACCATCCTACCAAGCATTCTTATTAAAAAGCTGGCTGATTTGGACCTTTCTCATCTGTGATTGGATCAAGGACTTTCTAAGGGACCGCTCACAAACAGTGAGGGTTGGGCCTTTCACATCTACTTCCCTGAAGCTTAGCACCGGCTCCCCACAGGGCTGTGTGCTTAGTCCCTTCCTGTATTCACTGTACACATATGATTGTGTATCATCTGAATCTACTGTGATTATTAAGTTCCAAATACCACCATAATGGGTCTTATTACAGGGGAGATGAATCACCGTACGGAATGAGGTCCAAAAATTATTCTGGTGCCTCAACTTGCATCTAAATATATGGTGCTGGACTTCCGGAGGAAGAGAGGAACTAGCCCCATTGTACATGATTTAAAGATTTCTGGGTTTACCTCAGTGAGGATCTATCCTGGGAATGATCTGTTTCCTTAGGGTCTTGCGTAAGAACAAAGTGAAGCAACAACTGATTATCTCCTTCTACCGGTCCACAGTTGAAAGCATCCTCACATATTGCATTACCGTTTGGTACGCTGGATTGACAGCTGCTGACAGGAAGACACTACAGAGGGTGGTAAGCACAGCTCAGACATCATGGGCTGTCCCCAGAGTTACTTCCAGTTCTGGACTCAGCTCAGCACTATCTACCTTGTTACCATCAAAAGAAGATCATGCCTCCGTAGACTTTTTTATCCATTTGTCAGACTGCTGAATCCCAGGACAAGTTTGACCTGTGGGCTCAAACTGTGTCAAACTTACAAAAATGGTTGCCAGTGAGATGGGGGCGGGATGGTGGTGGGGGTGGGCATGGGAGACTCAGTTTCTTGTGCACATTTGAATTGACAATAAAGCCCATTATTATTATTAAAAAAGAAACATCATCCATAACTGGTTGACCCTCATTACATACACTTTACTTTGGAGATTCAGAATATGTTCATCTTAATAGTCCTTAAAATGAAGTTTTCCTGACAAGAGGTCAACCAAGCCAGCTGTTTAACTCAATGTTTCAGGGCACGGTCTAGCACAGTGTTTCCAGACCAAGGGGGGTCACAAAGTGTTTTCTGGGGGTGAGGGGCACAATTTGATCAGCTGAGAGTGTGTTATATCCTGTTGTCACATAGGGCCTTTTTGCACGACCCCTAAGATCCGCTGGCCCCTTAAATTCAGACCAGAGATCTTAGGGGTTTTTCGCTCTTCGTGCATCTCCTCCCCTCCGTACTTCCTGGCTGCCGGCTGCATGAGGGGAGGGAGGAAAAAAAGGGACAGAAGAATAAAGCCTTACCTCCAGGTGTTGGTGGATGCTGCCGGGGGAGCCCCGGTCACTTCCTGGTTCCTCTTAAAGGGGCAGGAGGCAAAAAACAAAAACAAAAAGAAGCGAGGACAGCCCAGCACATCCGCATCAAATATTTTTCACCTCCCAAGAGCAGGTACAAGAAAAGTACGGTGGGTCACGCTTAGGTGGGCGGGGTCGCACTTAATTGTCTGCAAACTCCGGAGCTGGTGGGGAAACATTTTTAAGCTCCGGAGCTTGCAGCCATTTGCAGCGGAGCTTAGGGGTCGTGTATAAACGCCCATAATTGCTTCCTTGACCTTTCAGAGGGGACTATTGAGGTTTTTGTGTGTGTGTGTGTGTGTGTGTGTGTGTGTGTGTGTGTGTGTGAGTGAGTGACAAACAGGCCTTTTGAGAGTAGAAAGAAGCCTCTGATATCTCAGAAGGGCTGTCTTTACTCTTATCAAAACTGCCTTTTTATGCAGATGTGATTGTGTGGCTTTGCAGACTCCTGGGCTATTATAAAATAAGATCATGACAAAAAAAGGCTGAGAGCCACTTGTCTAGTGAGAATGTGATCTGTTCACCTCAGGCATTTATCTTTCAAAATGTAGAGGGAAAGCTTTACCTCTTGCTTCCTTGTCAAGAATTTATATGCGCAGTATTTATTTATTGCATTTATAAGCTGCCCATCTGGTCAAAAGGCCACTCTGGACTGCTAGGCCACTCTGGTAGTCGGAAAGAAAGAAAGAAAGAAAGAAAGAAAGAAAGAAAGAAAGAAAGAAAGAAAGAAAGAAAGAAAGAAAGAAAGAAAGAAAGAAAGAAAGAAAGAAAGAAAGACCAGCTGTTATCTTCTCCTTTTTCCTTTCCCTTGGCCTGTTGACATACCTAGCTACACCCATCCATCTTGCTTTCTTGCTGCTGAATCCCAAAGGGGCTCCTTATTTCTGAGGAAGATTGTTATTTTATTATTGCTTTGTCAGATGAATAAGCCTGTAAATGTGCCCAGGCAGTAACAGGCTGCTAGAATCACCACTGAGAAAAGAGCTGCCTTGTGGCTTTTATTAATCTGATCGTTACTCTTCCTTTCCTTCAAATTCTTATCCCTGAAATGAGATTAATTATAGATCCCCAAGTGCTTTGAGGACAAATGCATTTTTATTTGTTAGGAAGCATCTTAGGAGTGGCAAAAAGAAAGGAAAGGGTCCGCCCCCCCCCATTCCTCCCCATCCCTGTTACATGTCAGCCTAGGTGACTGTGGCAGAGAGTTAAGAGGGATGTTTTGGATTACTGCTGAGTTTTGTATTATTTCCTGAGAGAAAGAGGCTCCCTGTGACACACGGCTGGGACCTAAATCTGCTGTTATTTAGCAGCCCTTAATGACTTGCCATTATGTAAGTTGTCCCCAGGAAATCAGACTTTCATGGGGCACAATCCTGGATTTTGGATTTATTCTGTCAATATATTTTTAAAAGGGTGAAGCGAGGACTTGGTAGCTGGTAGCTATCCTTACATTTTTGGATCTTTAATCCAATATTTCAGTTGCAGGGATAAAAACCCTGGAGAATGGGTTGATGGATAGGCGAGAGCAGTCTGTCAGATGCATGATGGGAAAATAAGCTCCCCTGATTGCACAGGCTGTTATGTTAATTTATGTTATGTTGTTTTATTCAATCTTATGCTACCTGTGTTGTATTGATTGTTGCACACTGCTCTGAGTACTCCGGTATCTTGATGGGCAGTAAATAAACAAAAAACAAAAATAAATAAAGAAATAAATAATACTGATTATGTATTGTGTCGTTACAGTCGTGACCAACTCTTCGTGACTCCATGTCCATAGAGTTTTTTTGGCAGGAGTACTGGCGTGGCTTGCCAGTTCCTACTCCAGGCGCCTACAGCACCTGGTATTCCCTGGTGGTCTCCCATCCAAGTACTAACCAGGGCTGGCCCTGCTTAGCTTCCGAAATCAAGCGAGATCGGATGTGCTTAGGGCATCTAGGCAGAACTAATACTGATTATACTGATTATACCACAACCCTAAACCAGCAGGAGCTGCAGCCAATCATAGTTCCCTGCTGAGCCACCATGCCCCTAAAGTACATACAGACCAGATGATAGATTCTTTCTTTCTTTCTTTCTTTCTTTCTTTCTTTCTTTCTTTCTTTCTTTCTTTCTTTCTTTCTTTCTTTCTTTCTTTCTTTCTTTCTTTCTTTCTTTCTTTTAATTATATCTCACCCATCTAGTGGCAAACCACTACTCTGGATGGTTTACAAAAAAACCAACATAAAAGAAAATTAATATAATGGAGGAGATGGATTTTAATATATGAAAGCTTATCATAAAATTAATCTTAATCCTTGATTCAGGTATAATATTATCTCATATTTATACTCATTTTGGAATCGTGTAGAGTATAATAATAATAGAATTTGTGGTAGAACTCTACCCAAAGTCCAATAATCAACTTAAGACAGCATTTGTGATGTGTTATTTAGTTATTTGTTTATTTATTTATTTTTGCATTTCTAGACCACCTGATTTCCCAGAAGGGACTCTGGGTGGTTCACAACGAAAGCCAAATAAATAACAATCAATAAGGCAAAAAGAAAACTAAAATAAAATGGACATATGATACTAGTCATACAATAACATACAAAACCCAATAACATACAAAATCTGGCAAGAGACAAACACAGGGTAGCAGGAGAAATGAAAAACAGAGGACAACACATTACATCACAGATCGTGGAAAGCTTCCCTATAAAGCCAGGTCTTTAAAGCTTTTTTGAAGGCAGTAAGGAACTTACGACCCTCTGGGGCAGGGGGCACGCAAAGCAAAAGTGCCAAAGATGCTCTGGTGAGTTGGGCCGACGTTGGTCTTTGGGAGATCTCCTCTGGCAGATATTCAGGCCCCAAGTCATGAAGGGTTTTGTAAAAACAAATCCAATTCCCTGGACCGTATCTGGGAGGTAACGAGTAGCCAATGCAGGCAAGCCAGAATTGGCATGATGTGGTCAAAACGACCTGCACCAATCACCAACCTGGCCGCCGCATTCTACACCAACTGCAGTCACCAGACAAGGGTCAAGGGAAGTGTTGCAGTAATCAATCCTCGAGATGACCAGTGCTTGCACGACTGTCCTCAGGGAGTCGCTGTCAAGGCACAGGCAAATCTGGGCAACAAGCCTAAATTGGTAAAAGGCAGACTTGGACACGGCAGCCACCTGGGACTCCAGAGACAATGGTGGGCCCAAGACAACGCCCAGATTCCTCACTCTATCAACCAGCTGGAAAGCAGTTCCCCGTCCCAGACTGGGAAGAGGACCACTGTACCCATCTCCCCCCTCCCGAAGAACAGAACCTCGGTCTTCTCAGAGTTGAGTTTAAGCCTGTTAAACTTGGTCCATTCCAACATGGCTTCCAGGCAGCGATCAAGGGTCTGGACCTCCTCCATTGCAGAGGTAGAAAAGGAGATATAGAGTTCCGTGTGATCAACGTACTTATAACATCAAGCCCCATATCTCCGGATGACCTCAGCCAGTGGCCTCATATAAATGTTAAAAAGCATGGGGGAGATTGCCAACTCCTGAGGCACCCCAAAGGAGAGTGACCAGGGAGACAACAATTCTCCACCCAGGCTTACTCTCTGGGCTTGGCCCCGAGGGAGGAGTGGAGCCAGCACAAGGCTAGACTCCCGATCCCCACATCAGAGAGCCTTCCCAGGGGGATACTGTGATCGACGGTATCAAAGGCCGCTGACAAATTGAGAAGGACCAACAAGGTAGAACAGCCCCTGTCACTCGCCCCCCATCAAGAGGTCATCATGCAATGCATCCAGAGCGGTCTCGGTCCCGTGACGTGACCTGACCCTGAATTGGAAGGTATCCAGGACACAATCTTCCAGGAACGATTGGAGCTGTTCAGCGGCGATCCGCTCAACCACCTTGCCCATGAAAGGAGCATTAGCAATCGGATTATAATTACCCATATCGTCCGATGCCAGGCCAGGTTTCTTAAGGATGGGCTTGACCACCATCTCCTTTGGCCGGCTTGGAAGAATCCCATCCCTGAAGGAAGAAGTGACGATGGTAGCAGCCCACTCTGGCATGCTCCCTCCGGCAATCTTAATAAGCCAAGATGGACAAGGATTGGAAGTGAAAGTTGCTGGCCTGCAGTGCCCTGGAGGCATTATTTATTTATTTATTTATTATTGAATTTATATCCCACCCATCTTCCCAACGGGAACTCTGGGCAGCGAACATAACAAACAAATCAGGGAATACAAACAATTGGGTACAGTAAATCTCAAAAGGGACATAATCAGAAGAATCAACATGAATTAATAAAAACATAAAAAGAAAACTGCAGCAGGGGCGCACCCTTTAGTTCGAACCTCACCGCTGCTGTGTCAAGTATGGCCTAATTATCAATTATCGATGGCGGATGGGGGGAGAAAAGAAAAAAGAAGGAATAAAGGTAAACTAAGCTAGGTCACCAAAGGCCTCGCGGAACAGGATGGTCTTCACCGCTTTACGAAAGGCCAGCAGGGACTCTGCAGAGCGCACTTCGCTAGGGAGGCTGTTCCATATAGATGGAGCAGCCACCGAGAATGCCCGGTTCCGGGTACGGGACCGCCTAGCTTCTCGGAGAGATGGAACCTGAAGCGAGTGCGCCCGTGACTGCCGAACCGGTCGGGCCGATGTTGACCGCTGGGCGATCCGCTCTGCCAGGTACTCTGGGCCCAGGCCATGGAGGGCTTTATAAGCTAAAACCAAGACCTTGAATCTGATCCGGGAGGCAACGGGTAGCCAATGCAGCTGGGCCAGAACCGGGGTGATGCGGTCAAAGCGACGCGCACCCACCACCAGTCTGGCCGCTGCATTTTGCACCCGCTGCAATCGCCGGAGGAGAGTCAAGGGCAACCCCATGTAGAGAGCATTACAGTAGTCCAGCCTCGAGATCACCAGCGCCTGGACCACTGTCCTCAGGGAGTCCCCGTCTAGGTAGGGGCGAATCTGGGCGATCTGGCGAAGATGAAAAAATGCGGTCCTGGCCACGGCCGCCACCTGGGCATCCAGGGACAAGGCCGGGTCCAGGATCACGCCCAGATTCCGAACCCTCTCCGCCAGCTGGAGGGAGACACCCTCCAAACTGGGGAGGGGGCCCCCATACCCAGACGGGGAACTCCCGAAGAACATCACCTCAGTCTTCCCAGGGTTGAGTCTGAGCCTGTTGGCCCTGGTCCAAGCCATAACCGCCTCCAGGCACTGGTCGAGGGACCGGACAGCTTCCACTGCAGAGGTGGAAAAACAGAGATAGAGCTGCGTGTCATCAGCGTACTGATGACAACGCAGCCCAAATCTCCTGATGACCCCAGCCAGCGGCCTTACATAGATGTTAAACAGCATGGGGGAGAGAGACGACCCCTGCGGAACCCCACAAGGGAGTGTCCACGGGGCCAACAACTCCCCCCCATGCTGCACATACTGGAGCCGACCCTGAAGGAAGGACCGGAGCCAACTGAGAACAGTGCCCCCGATCCCTACCTCCAGGAGCCGGTCCAGTAGGATACCGTGGTCGACGGTATTGAAGGCCACTGACAGATCCAGGAGAACCAACAGGGTAGAGCAACCCCTGTCGGCTGCCCGGATAAGGTCATCTTGCAGCGCGACCAGAGCTGTCTCGGTACCCCGGCCAGGCCTGAAGCCAGACTGGCAAGGATCAAGGCACCGCTGTTCCTCCAAGAATGATTGGATCCGCACCGTGGCCACCCTCTCGATGACCTTGCCCATGAAGGGAACATTGGCAATCGGTCGGTAGTTGGACAATTGATCCGACGCCAATCCCGGTTTTTTCAAGATGGGCTTAATCACCGTCTCCTTCAGACGAGAGGGAAAAACCCCCTCGTTGAAGGAGGCGGTGGCGATGGCAGCGGCCCACTCGGGTATGCTCCCTCCGGCAGATTTGATGAGCCAGGATGGGCAAGGGTCGAAGGGGGTGGTCGCGGGGCGGCAATGGGCAATGGCCCTGGAGGCGTCCAAAGGAGAGACAGGCCCAAACTCAACCAGTTGAGAAGAGCGGGGGGGTGAAGGAGCTGGGGATGGCGAAGGAGGGCTAGTGTTACTGGAATCAAAGTCGGCACGGATGGCCTCTATTTTGGATCTAAAAAAGACTGCGAAATTCTCACTACTGAAATCAGTAGGAGGAGGCCTAGCCAGACTAGGATTGGTGAGGTCCCGAACCACCTGGAAGAGTTCTGCCTGACGGTTCGAGGCCTCACCAATTCTCAGGGAGTAAAAGGATCTTCTGGCCTCCCTGATCGCTCGCGAGTAGCGCCTAGTCTGGATCACAACGGCAGTCTTGTTATTTGCCGTCCGACTCTGTCTCCAGATGCTCTCCAGTCTCTTCCGTTCCCGCTTCATCGCTCGCAGCTCCGCCGTGAACCACGGCGAAGTACGAGCTCTGCCACGGAGGAGACGCTTGGGGGCGATTCGGTCGACGGCATCAGCAGCTGACTCAAACCATTGGTTGGCCAAGGCCTCGGCCGAATCGTCAGCCAGACCACCAGAAGGCTCACCGAAGGCTTCCCGGAACCGAACCGGATCAAGGAGCCTTCGGGGGCGGGCCCAAACAAGGGGCTGTTGGTCCCCGCGAGGAGGGGCCGCCATTGCCAGGGAAAAGGACAACAGGTAATGATCTGACCATGACACGGGTGTGGGAACAATGTCCCGCACCTCCAGATGAGAATCCCCCGACATGGAGGTAAGTACCAGATCCAGGGTATGCCCACTCCTGTGGGTAGGGCAAGAAACATGCTGGGATAGGCTCATGGACGTCATGGTTTCCATGAATTCCAGAGCTGCGCCGACGAGGTCACCGCCAGCATGCACGTTAAAGTCCCCGACGACCAGAAGCCGGGGGGACTTCAACAGAGCAGCGGCGATGAACTCCGCGAGCTCTGGCAGGGATTGTGCTGGGTTGCGGGGAGCACGGTAGCCCAGCACAATGCCAAATCTATCCCGCTGACCTACCAACAGGTGGAGGCATTCAAGCCCCGGAATCACCAATGTCGAGGCCCTGGTCACTTGGCGATTCCCTATATACAATGGCGACTCCTCCCCCTTCTGGCCCTCCAACCTGCCCACTCCATGGACCAGGAACCCAGGGGGCACAGCTGGGTGAGGAAGCCCCCCCTGAGCCCACCCAGGTCTCCGTTATGCAGGCCAGGTCGGCCCTGCTGTCTGTGATGGTATCAAAGATGACAGCGGTCTTGTTATGGACCGACCTGGCATTAAGGAGGAGGCAGGACAGGTTGGAGGCTCTGGTGGAATGGCTCTCAGGCACGTGGCAGTGAGTCAGAGGGTCAGAACGCGGGACAGGCGCGAGATGCCTGACCCTAGTTCTTCTTATCCAACTAACCCTCTGGCTCCGAGCATATCGTCCACGACCCAACACGGTTGGTATGTGAGTCCCTGCCAACATGGTGACCTAGCGGGGGGGGGGAGGGGACGGAGGGGAGGGAAAAAAAATCCTCGGTAACAAATAAAATACAGCTAACTAAGACTAAACTCAAGGCAAACAAATTAGAGATAATAATACAAAATTAATATAACAAAGATAACTGCTGCCAGGGGAGATGTAATACACCTGGGAGAAAGATAGCCAGGTGATCCTGGGCTGAGCTGATTAGTGTCAAGGACACATCTATTAGCTGCAGCCGAGCAGAAAACTAACAAAATCCTGAACTAACAACTAAATAAAAAATAAATAAAGATCATATACAATGTAAGCAAAACAGAACAAAATAACAGAGGCAATAAATAGGGAAGAGCTAAATCAGTAAAATAAAATAAAATAAACAAACAGAATAAAAGGCAACATAGCCAGGGCGCAGATGGAGAACAACGGGGAGAAAAGGGGAGGGGGGAAAGGGGGTAGATGGAAAAAGTGAGGGAAACCCCCAGGGCCAAAAGTTGGAATACAGGCATGTTAAAGATGGAATAGGGGAGGGGGGAGCATAAAAAAGGTGGAAAGACAACAACATCAGATCCCCCCCTCCCTGCCCCAGGCCCTATCCCCCCTGAGCGAGGAGTCTCTAAAAGACAGGAAAATAGGGACGCAAGGAACGAGTTCGTGAGGCACGGTCATAGATGTAGAAAAATCGCCGCACAGAGCCCAGGTCCAGAGGGGGAGACGGCCGTTCAAGTCCCGGCGGGCGAACGGCGGCGCTCCCGTACAATGGTGGCCGATCAGCCACCCGAGCCAAAGCCGGTGGAATGGACGCTAACGGTGGGGAGCAGTTGGTACGCTCCAGGGGAGAGCCTGCGAAACGCCGGCAGCCGAACCGCCACCCGAGCAGCCCGCACCAGCAAATCACCGGCGGCCGGACCGCCGCCCGAGCTCCCGAGCCAGCCACCAGCCGAGAACGGCGGCCGGTCCGGCCAGTGGGTCGCCGGCGGCCGAACCACCGCCCGAGCTCCAGGGACGGCAGATTGAGGGACAGGCAAGGCGCAACGGAGGGGAAAGCCGCTGACAAGATGATAGAACGGGGCGACCGATCATTGTTCGAACCCCGCGGCAGCACCCCACCACTCCTCCAAGCAGACTGCATGGAGGTAAGCAGGTCCGTCCGCAGCCAGATGGATAGGGAGAGCCCCAGCGGACAGCAGATGGTCAAGGCTCCGATACATAGCAGTCCCAGGAGGGGGCCGAAGATGGGGCCGTGAGCCGCAGATCCTTGGGTCCTCGAGAACAGCCAGGGAGGGCGAGCCACAACACGCTCCAAGACTCCCTCATGGCACTGCCGGTGGTCGAATAAGGAGCCGGGTGCTGAAGGTAGAAAATAACGCAGGAAGGAAAGGGACGCTCAGCGGGACTCGGTCCTCGGTGGTTCAGCGAGCCGGGTGGTTGAATCTCAGATGTAACGGGATGTTGAGCCGCCCGCTCTCAACCCGCTTTCAGCCGCTCGGGCGTTTCAGCTGCTCGGACGTTTCAGCCGCTCGTAGCCCCCTTTAGACCCCCCTTCAAGACCCCGATGGTTAGCCCTGGCAAGGCCAAAAAAATTAAGTAAAAAGCATCGAAAACGGCAGCGCTAGGCAGAAAAAATACAAAGGCGCAAGGGTGCTGGAATGACAGATGCTGCTGCCGACCGCCATCTTGGAAGCTCACTTGGAATCTTGGAATCCGGCATCAGCTGGATTCACAAGCCCAAAGTCAACAAAACAAGGAGGCTGAGGGGGTTGTAGCATCAATCATGGTCAAGGAGAAATCAGTGCAACCGGAGTCTAGATCGCCATGGATGATCTCTATTTTAGACTTAAAGAAGGCTGCGAAAGATTCACTAGTGAAATTACTAGGAGGAAGCCCAGGTGGACCAGGATTAGTGAGGTCTCGAACCAACCAGAACAAATAAATAAACAACTCCGCCTGGTGGTTCGAGGCCCCGCCAATTCTCAGGGAGGCAAAAGATCATTTAGCATCCCTGATCGCTCACACGTAGCATCTGGTCACCACATGAACTGCAGCCCGATTAAATTCCATCCGATCATTCCTCCATCGGTTCTCAAGCCTTCTCCTTTCTTGCTTCATTGGCCACAACTCCGCCGTAAAGTACAGTGGAGCTTGGCAACAGATAAGGCACTTAGGGGCAATCCAGTCGACAGCCCCAATGGCAGCCACATACCACCTGTTGATTAGGGAGTTGACCAGGTCGTCAGCCAGTCCGTCCGGAAAGCCCCGGAAGGACTCTGAAAAATGACAAGGGTCCAGAAACCTGTGGAGGTGACCCCAGATGGAAGGGCCTCTCTCTCTCTCTCTCTCTCTCTCTCTCTCTCTCTCTCTCTCTCTCTCAGTCCACAAATTCACATATACGGAACCCTTACGAGCAGTATTCCAGATTGTCTTGGCCTGAATTCCAACACAAAAAAGTAGGGCCCCAGAGTTTCTTGGGAGGCCTGGGCCTTTATGAGAGATAAAAATCTTTAGGGTGCTCTACATGCAGCCTAGTGGGCATCAACACGGCCTGGAGAATAAGACTCAGTCCTAACAGAGTGAAATGTAACTCTGGGTATTGCAGCCACAAACACAAATTTGTGAACCTCTGGAGTTTGTTCACCCCGTCACTTCCCCAGAGAAGGGTTTTGGGTTATTTAGGTTGTGCACCTAACATCTGCTTCTCCAGCCTTTGCTTAAGCTGGTGCAATGCTTTCTGGGAGTCATAGTTCTTCTGGAGGTGCCCTCGAGTGGGCAGCAAGACTAGGACTCCAAACCGGGAGTCCCAGCCTCATCAGGCAGCCACACCTGCTCTCATATGGCCATTATGTGGTATCAGCATTAAGATCCCTATCTCATTCCACATCTTGGGATTTCAAATCAAGTAATCTTAACATTTCCATTTGAAATCACTGTGCTGAACAATTGTCAGCTTCTCTTCTAAACGAATTCAGGGCCACAACGTACCAATTATTCATCAGTACATGCCATTAAATTCCTTCCTCCCCCTTTGCGCCTTCCTCCTCAACATGCCCTGAAGCATGAATGTTAATTGTCCACATTATTACTGTTCACCTCAGCAGTTTGCTGAGCAAGCTGCCTTTCAGGGAGTCTCACCACATTGTGGTTGAACCACCTGTCTCTTATTACTAGAAACCAGAAAGGAACAAGCTTGTCTGATTAATATGATTCAACTCCTACAATATTGTGGTTTTTTTTTTTTAAAGCTGAAAGTGGTTTGGGGGTATTGACATGCAGATGAGGTTCGTAAGCCCATTCTGTTGTGCTTTGTAAAATGTTAGCAAAACGGCTTGTGCATTTCCAATGGAACATCTGAAAAATTTAGAAACTACAACCAAATGCAACTGCTACGCATATGTTTGTGTGTGTGTTCTGTGCTTTCAAATTGGAACCAACTTAGAGTGGTGCTAAAATAGGGCTTTGAAGGTGAGTGAAATATTAAGGAGTGTTTTTACCAGTTTTCACTCCTCTTGAGAGAAGCACACTTCCAAAGAATGGCTTTTAACTAAGGATGGGTATTTCATTTCAGAACCAGTCTGATATGCGTGGAGCCAATTGCTTTACCTTTCTCTGGGCTCACGCGAGGTTAAACTGCAATGAGGAAGCATGATGACATCTTTCCTCATCTTTCCTCCTTTGTGGTACTGGCCAATCAGACAGGGACGCAGGATGATGTCTGTCCCTGCACAGCTCCTGATTAGCCAGCACCCACAGGGAAGGAAAGATGACGTTGCCTGAGCATCAGCACAGAGCTGAGCATCTCAGCTCCATGCCAGCAGAGAGAAAGGTAAAGCAATTGGCTCCGCGTGTATCAGATGGTTCCGAGCACCACCTGGGCTCATGTAGTTCATTTTGTAACCTACTGGTTCTGAAATGAAATACCCATCCCTCCTTTTAACCCTCTCTTGACACCTCAGCAAACAGACCTTGGGCTGCTGCTGGCAGCACATGCCAGCAGCAGTAGCCCCAGATATGTTTGTGAGGCGTCAGGAGGGGGTTAAAGGCCTCTCTTTGGAAGTCTTCATTTCACGGGTTTTCCTTTATAATGGGTGGGTCAAGCACCTGACTCGTAAATGGGGGAGTACTGTACATCATCCTGAGAATACCTAAGAATACTTATGAAGATGATTTTTTTTTGCCAGCCATTGTACAAGCACCCTCAGTGTGTCTGTACAAGCACCATAATGACCGTATGTAGCAAATGGCCAGGATGCCAGGCTCTGCGAGTTTCAATTTTTCTACTGCCCCCCCCCCACAAAAATGTTGAACATTAATTAATGTTTTGAGACAATGGGAGTGAAGGGACAAGTTCCTGCTTTTGGTGTCCTGGTCCTCCTTACCCCCCCCCCAGGAATGCCAATACTGGGCCAACCAATAGCCAGCTGCTATACGTACTTTCTTTGAGCTCACACACCTTCCAGTATGAGCCGTGGCAGGGTGGTGGTGATGTGATTTACATCCATCTGTGTGTAATTTAATTATGCAAGCAACAGTTAACCCTGGGTTTTCCAGTATCATAATCTATCATAATTAATGCCTAGTTTACAATCACGGTTCAAGGGTGGTACCATAGAAGTGAAGAAAAAGACATTTCTTAACACCAAACATTGGCTAGGTATCTTATATAGAAACAAGGTGCATTGTTATTATGAACTCTGGAGTTAACAGTGCTTTAGTGAGGGGTTTTATATATTTTAATAGAAAATATATTTCTTTGAGAGATAATATATTCATCAAATTAGTAAAAACATTGATCTTTTGAGGGGCACAGAAGATAAAGGAATGAGATTTTTCTTTATCTTGTATGTCAGAAGCACAGGGCCAAATTAATCATCTTTCTGTTAAATCTGCAAGTAATACAGGATATGTGCTTAAGATCTGGACAGGATTAGATCCAAACACCCAACTGATGTGGGAAGCTTAGGGCTTGTGGTAAGAAGAGCAAGCACTGGGCAGAGGAAGAGAGAATGTGAAGGCGGGGGCAGGGAGCGTAAGCCTTCATTAAGAAGGGAAAGGGAGCCAGATGGCAGATATCTGGTCGAAACCTAAATTGGGACAGGAGGGGAGACAGAAGTGGAGCAAGGGATGAGAAAGGGAAGGAAAAATCAAAGTGACTTCACAAGCATTGAAACAAAGCTAATGTGTTCAAACAAAGAGCTATGGGATTTTTGCCCCACAATTAAGTTCTAATCTGGTAGAATTTCAGTTTGCCCTTTTATTGATCCAGATTTAGGAGAGCCAGTTGACATTCTAATATGGGGGATGGATGGATGGATGGATGGATGCATTTTAGAAATGAGCTGGAAGGTACGTATTCCCATTTTTGTGCATTCTAATTGCACTGGAGAACCAGTGACCATGGACACAACCCGTGTGCAAGGAGAGTTTTTAACCTCAATCCCTTCCACCCATGCCGGTGATCATAACCATGGAAGCAGAGACGTAGTGTGTCTTTTGATGTGTGTTGGTGTGTTTGGCATTCCCCCAAAGGGTTCCACGGTTCCACACAAAGTCTATTCTTTTCTGTGAAGCCAGGTATTCTAAATACCTGCCTGTCATGCTTTCCCTTGCAAGATGCTGTGTTTGAGGAAAGGGAGTGTTCTGAAGGCAGCAAAAAATACGAACGGCAAAGTGTAAGCTGTCTTGAGAGAATGCCTAGAGTTGCTTATTTACTTTTATTTGTTTGTTTGGTATGATACCTTCCTCTCTTCCCTAAAAACAAGGTACCAGCAGGACAATACCACAATGTGTTGGCTGTCTTACACAATCTAAGATTTCAGTGCTATACAAACTAACATTCATTGTGCAGGGCTTAATTCAGAGGACAGCTTCATAGGAATAGATTGCAAGATATTATATTAGACAGGAATGAATGGGTTTCTTGGGAAATGCCCGTAGCTGTAATGGCTGTCCTTAACATATTCCTTGGATTTCTTTTTTCTTTTTAGTAGCAACTGTTTCTATCTTCTTGTATGCCTGTGATAGTTACTATTCTGACATGTTTGCATCCCATGGTCTTTTAGGGAATAGCTATCAAGAATAGCAACCATCCCGGGTAAACAATTAGTTTGGCACAAATGCCAGTGAGAACGCAGTAACCTTTCTGTCTTGAGAACAAATGCTAGTGTTGTGTACATTTTGGGAACAGGCTGGCATGGTTAAGGTGCCTAGCTGTGCCCAGACGAGGGCTGTTTGAAGGAGGGGCAGAAAGGGACACACAAATCCACTGTGTTGTTATGCCAACTATGACTCTTCTTGACTATTGTCTCCGTCCTTCACAAACTCAAGACACAGTAGCTGAGTTAAGTTTTGGGCATTCTTCTTTAAAAAAAGAAGAAACAGATAATATGGATAGGTATATATAGGATTAGCTCATGCTTCATACATCTTCTTTCTCCCAACCTTCTTTGGAGACAAACACTGTGAACTACTGTGGTGTATTGATACCAAACAGTGCATTGGACAGGTAAAATGCAATGAAAGGAAGTCAGCTAAATAAGCTGAAAATATGAATCACCTCTATCAGAGAATATTTCCTGGCATTTATTTTGAGTATCATTGGCCTCAGTTATAATCTAACATTGGTGAGTGGGGTGGATAAATCCAAGCAATGAGAGGAGTTTCAAGTGGAAAGGAAATATTTACTGTTTTGCTTCATAATTGAGTCTCATCTTGACTTTGGGTTAGGTTGGTAGATTTCACTTAAGCAGAATGAGACTTATCGTAAGTCTTCTAAGATTTCACTTCTCCCTGCATGAATTTAGTGTGTTCCCCAGCCACCCATAGAAGCATGTGTATAGTAATTAATCCATAGTGAGTAATAGATACCATCAAATGTAAGGATGTGTCATTGGAGACCAGGACTGTGAACATCCACATTCTTGTATTTCCAGTCACTATGTTCAGATATGAAAGCTAGATAGTGAAGAAAGTTGACGGGGGGGGAATGATTCATTTGAAATCTGGAGCCAGAGGAGAGCTTTGCAGATACCAAGAACTTCCAGAAAGATCAACCAGTGGACCCTAGAGCAAATCAAGCTTAACCCATATGGAGAGACAAAATCGATGGGACTCAGGCTGACAATAATCTTAGGAAACATTGAAGGCAAGAGAGAACAAATATGAAATAGATTGTCTCCCCAAAGGAAGCCAGACATTTGAGCTTGGAGGAAAGGAGAAGGGTTGTTGAAGCCAGGATAATCTGGAGCTCCCTCATTCATTGGGTCACCATAAATTGATGGTGAAATCCAGGAGATTTCACTGATGATCTCAAGAATCACCAGGTTGTGGCAGCCAGGTTGGTGGTTGGGGCAAGCAAATTTGCCCGTGTCATGCCCCCCCCTTTTTTGCTCACCTGCATTGGCTGCCCATTGCCTTCCGAATCAGGTTCAAGGAATTGGTTGTGGTTTACAAAACCCACCACAGCTTGGGCCCTGATTATCTGGCAGAGCCTGTTTTCCTCAGATAAGCAAATGCCCATCCCGCAATTTGAGTGGCCTCCCTTAGAGAGGCCTGTAAGGTTTCTACTTGGAACCAGGCTTTCTCAGTGGCTGCCCCACAACTTTGGAATTCTATCCCAAGTGAAATCCGTCTGGTGCAATCCCTGCCTGCTTTTCGGAAAGTCTTTCAAGACCTGCCTTTCCCAAGAGACCTTTGGGTAACTGTTTCTGGGGCTGTCATCTTTGTTGGGTTTTGCCCAAACGCCTTTACTTTAGTTTGTGTCTATGTTTTTCCTATTTCAATGGGTATGTGTCTATGCATTCCCTATTTTAATGGGTATTTGTTATACATATTTTATTTTATTACCTATTGCCTATTGCAGGCTTGCACAATATGTCGACCCCTGGTGACCAGTCACCCGCGGCGCCTTTAGGCATCACCCGCCAGGTCCCTGTGTTGGGGGGGAATTCCCCCCCCACTCGGTCTCCCTCTCCAGCAGCAGCGGCGGCAGCTCCAGTATATAGATGTTAAATAAAGTAAAGAAAAGAAGTATCTTGCAACTATGGAAGGTGCATGGAATCCATGGAGCTGCTCTAGATTTTTATTCACAAAATCCCACAGATTCAGTGTGCCTTTTCTCACAGTGACTTGTCACTGCATTTCAGCCAATAGGTTTTAAGGTATTATTCACTGTGTGAAGATAGACTTGATTCCTTCAGGCTAATTCATTAAATAATAATTCTTTAACTAGTGTTTATATGGTCTTATCCAAGTCTTTATTCAAATGTTCATTAGGTCGCAGCAGAAGCAGAGACTGGCAGATGGTTAATGATTCTTCAGACTTCAAAAGATGCTTGAAAAGCAGTTAACACTTGAAGTTTTAAACAACCAAAGATTTAATCCTGTTACCTTAGAGGAGACAAAACTGGAGAAACACCTGGAATGATGGTTTTATTCAAGGGATCTTTTTAATCAGCATAAATTTTAAAAAGGCTTGCCGGTAGCCTTATTGAGGTTTTAGATTTAGCTGTTTTTTGTTGATCTATTTTGGCAGGGAACTGTAATTTTTTTTCTTCAGTGAATTTACTGCTGAGCACTGGCTAATGTTGGAATTTGGAGGCAGAGAATCCTCAAAGCACTTTGAACAATGTGGATTATGGAAAGAGGCACCTTGATTACCGAAACCAGCGGCTGATCCTCTGGTGAATTATCTCACTGGGTTGAAAAGGAAAATAGTTCCACACTTACCTGGATAAATAGGCTGTGGAATCCACAAATATGATATCCAGATATTTGTCTCAATGCCGGCAAATGTGTTAGGGAAATTCAGGCCTGAGATCTACCCAACACAAACCTATGAAGCCCTGTGCATGTCATGGGGATTTACTTTTAAAAGTAAACGTACAGAAAATTACAGTCTTGTCTGCACTGATTTAACATTAAATTCTAATATAGAATTAGGTGGTTGGCTTTAGATTCATGTAACCAGAAAATATTGATGATTTTGCCACACACAACACACATGTCCCCCCCTGCTTTGAGCAGAGGATTGGACTCAGCAAAAGGCCCCTTTCACCTTCATCCTTCTGTGACCCTATGCCTCTTTAGTTTTATACACAACACTACAGATGCCAAGTAGATTTATGTATTCTTATGTATATGTTTGTACTCCTCCATAGTGAATTATGAAGGACAGGAAAACAGGCATTTGTGTGTTGGTGGTTGAGAGCCATGGACCTATGAGAATTTAAATGAAATTATATTCATATGCAGCGTTTTAATTAAAGTTTAGGGCATTCATATTTACAGCCTTAAAAGAGAACACCAGAATTGTATTTAGATCAACTTCTTATTCATACTGGGTGATGGAGAGTTTTATATCTCACTGGGAATTGAGAATTTTCTATTTTAGGTTCGCTTAAAGAAATACAGGGCAATGTCATTCCAGAATAATGTATGTTCTTCTGATTGTACCCAGTTATATGCAAGACATACAAATTCTCTTGATGGCCTTGTAATTGTCTACTAAAGCCTATCTGTTTCTCAGCATGCATATACTTTATTCACTACCTTTTTCTCAGTAGGCAAATTGTGGCCCTCCGGAAATAGTCAGATTGCAAGTTCCAATGGCTACATTGACTTGACTAGAGTCTAGGTTGACTAGAGACAATGGGAGTTGTAGTCCAATAACATCTGGTACGCAACACTTTTATTTTATTTATTTTTTATTTATTTGATTTATATACCGCACCACCTGAACAAAGGTCACTCTGGACCTTTACAGAAGTTTTGAACATAAAGAATACAATAACTAATGCAACTAAACAATATATACTATATAACCAATGTAAAATCAGTCAATCAGTCATAATTAGAGCAAATAAGAAGGCAGAAATAATAATTCAAAGTACATACAAAAATGGGCAGAGGCGGATTTAAGTATAAAACCGGATCAGCGGAGTCAACAAGGTGACAATCAATAGTTAGGAGAAGCGAGTCTATACAGCCAGGTTTTAAGCTGTTTTTTAAAAGCTTGTAGTGTGGGGGCCAAACCAATCTCAGAGGGCAGCTGATTCCATGAGCGGGGTGTGGTCACCGAGAAAGCCCGATTCCTGGTAGTTGTCATCCGGGCATCCTTTGGGGTTGGCACCCTCAAATGGCCCACTTGAGAGAAGTGAGTGTTACAGGCAGTACTCTGTGATAGGAGCTGTTCTGTCAGATATTGAGGCCCCAAACCTTTAGGGCTTAGTGTGTTATCATTTTGTCCACCTTGGTATTACTCTCAAGCATAGTGATGGTCTGAGTGCTGCCAACCCTGCCCAGGATGGGGTTACCACATAAACCTTCTTCATATGGTTTCCATAGATGTTATCCCTGCCAGGGAGTAGGGTACAAGGAAGGCTTGAGCACCAGTGCCACCCCATCCTACCAGTTCACTAAAGGGTTGAGTTCACTCTGCTAGCCCCACCAAACCCAGTCTTTGCCCGAACCTGAGTTCTGGTTACTGGGCTCAGGTTATCCAGAGTCTGTAGAGAGCGTTGGGTCTTCCACTCAGCACTGCTCCGTTTAGGAACTGTTACACAGCTAACATACAGTATCTCAGCAGCTTAGGCATCTGGCTGTGGAGCCATAGCTTGTGAGTCACTGTGCCTCCTTGACGGGCTGGGCTCGATGCTCCAGAGGGCCCCTTCCAGCTCTGCAGTTCCAAGAGGATGATGATGGGACTATTTCTCACCAGAATCCAGATCCTCCAAGTTCCTTTTACAGCTGCAGCAGGTGTTCCTTCTGGTGCTTCTGCTTCCAGAACCAGCATTGGATTAGGGTAGGAACTGGATGCCCCTGGTGGATGACAAGGTCTCCATGAAGCAGGCGGTGGTGGTGGACAGGTAACAATTGAGGGCTAAAAATCAGTGCATTCCCATGGCATCCCCCTCCTTTGGCTAACTCAGCCCAATTCCCTGTCAAGAGGTTCTGTGACTAGCTCCTCTTCCCTACAGGATACAAAACTCAAGTTCCAGCTCATCTTCAGCTCCCCAATTTCTACTCGGAGCTTATCAGGGGAAATATGTTCTCCCATCTTTCCTCTTTCTCCCGCACTTTATATCTGGAATCCACCAGCCTCTATCTCCTTGCCCTGGGTGGCTAGTCTTTCCTTGGTTCTTCTCTTCTACCTTTGGCCCAGCAGTCAAGGTTTCCAATGGGCCCATGAGAGGATGCAGGGCAAAGGCAGACAGCCTGTCAGAAGAGACCCATTAACATAAATGGGATTTTGTGTAGCAGCTCACCTAGTCATGACCACATCGTCCTATTGATTTTTTTATAAGTCTACTGTAAGCATCTGTCTAGGTCCAACCCTGTGTTTCACATATTATAAGGTATTATAATGGCACTGTACAGTGTGAAGTATTCCACTTGCATGCATATAGATAGATAGATAGATAGAGAGAGAGAGAGAGAGAGAGAGAGAGAGAGAGAGAGAGACAGAGACAGAGACAGAGACAGAGACAGAGACAGAGACAGAGAGAGAGAGAGAGAGAGAGAGAGAGATGGAAGAAGATAACTGGAGGAGGCAATGTGAGTAATCTCCAAATCTCCAGTCAAAATGGCTGGGGGTCATCCTGCAAACCTTGTTAACAAGCTTTGAGCAAAGTTAACAAGCTTTGAACAAACCAAGAGAGCATTCGACTCCCACCACCACCACCACCACCATGCTCTCATAATTCTCTGAACTCAACTCCATGTGATCACTGAACCTTGGAAAATTGGCTGAGGAAAAATACGTTCAATGCCAGTTGCTTCATTAAAGGTGAAAGCATAACATTTGTTGTACAAAGATGGGCCCATACAGTCCTTCCTTCAGAAGACTAAAGATCTCCTCCCACTGCCAAGACTATCCCTTATTGTAGTGTGTGTGTGGCCTTCTTGGAGGCCTGCCCGGTCCTGACATCTCTCCTGTTTTTTTAAGAGAACTACCCTATTCTCTTGGAACAGTTACAGTCCATAAATCAAACCCAGCAGCCTTGGCACGGTGTTTCCCATAGCAATGGCTGTGCCATTCTCGCTAAATCCCGTCTTTCTTCGTCCAAAAGAGATAAAATATGTCCAAATGTTATCTTATAATAAATTAAATTTTTGATTACTTCTGTGGTGCAATGGTATGATTTCACATTGGCTTTATTAAAAACAATGTCTACATTTTTGTTGGCTATGTTCTTTGGGATTTTGCTGAAGTGAGGAACTTGGTGTAGAAATCAAATGTGAGCAATTCATATTCATATCCCTGGGGCTACAAAGTACAAGTCACAAGCACCACATAGATCCATTTCCCTGCCCCCAGAACTGGCCAGTCTGCTCACCACTGTGACAGGGAATATTTGTCGTGTTTTGTAAGGAAACCTGTGTCTCCAGTCAGATACTGACAAGAGAGGCGAGTGTCTTTCTCCCAGTGCAGAGAAAAGGGCCAGGGAAAGACGTTGGCGAGTTGGATGCACAACTCGCTCAGATGCGTCAGGTCTTGCTGTAAAATTAAACAGAGTTTTAAACAGCATTTGCTTTCAGAACTGCAAAGTGATAATAGGACAAGGCAGGCTCCTTGGACACCTCACTCAAAACTCTTCTGTCTTTCTGTTGTGTCGTTCGTTACAGTCGTGAGCGACCCTTTGTGACTCCATGTCCATGGAGTTTTCTCGGCAGGAATACTGGAGTGGTTTGTGAATTCCTACTCCAGGTGCCTACAGCACCTGGTATTCCCTGGTGGTCGCCCATCCAAGTACTAACCAGGGCCGACCCTGCTTAGCTTCCGAAATCAAGCGAGATCGGATGTGCTCAGGGCATCTAGGCAGCTTTCCCTATAGCTGTGACTAAAGCAAGTTTGTCCATCCAGCCAGCCTCATGGCTCAGTGCTTAAACTGTTGTACTGCAGCTGAAACTGTGCTCACAACCTGGGTTTCAATCCCAGGTAGCTGGCTCATTATTGACTCAGTCTTCTAGCCTTCCGAGATCAGTAAAATGAACTGGGGGTGGGCGTGGGGAGGAGGCAATGTGTAGCTGGCATAAATAAATTGCAAACTGCCCAGAGAGTACTTTAAGCACTATGGAGTGGTATATATAGTAAGCAAAACACTTTGCATCCATCTGTCCATCCCTCCAGGACGTGGGATGGAAATGAATTAAGCAGGTCCTTGCATTGTATTCTGTAGGTCCTACATATTATCTTTCTCTCCATGACCCCGTCTCATGAGTTTGTGATCCTGTCATCTTCAATGTTTGCTAGCTAACAGAAGGGGTGATAATTCCTCATCAGGCCTCAGAGTGAATTAGCTGGCAGGAGAATAAGCACTGGCTGTAGTGATCTGTATCAGTTCTCCATCTATTTTGTGGTACCTTCTTTGATTATCTGTTGCTGTGAGTTACAACTTCTGTGAAAAGCTATTAAAACCTGGCAAAGCCTTGCTCAGCAAAGATTTAGCATCACCATCAGAGTAGATTATTGCCCTATTTCTAAATCTTTATTTGCTGTGGTTTAAGGAACTTGAATCACTGGGATTAACACTGCATGAAACCTATTGTTTAAAATTCAGTATGGGGGCTGATATCTTGCTGCAGCTCCCCAGTTGATCTCTTTTTGTTTAGCTGGACCTAAAAAATTTAAAGCAGAGTGAATCACATATTGTTGAGTTTTCACTGCTTGATTTTGCTCCCTTTCTGCTGCGGAATCAAACACAAATTTATCATGGCTGTGCCATAGATAGTACTTTGTTACTAGATTATGGGCAGGTCTTTGAGAATCTGGGTTTAGAACCATGTTTGGTAGGAGCAGACTTGTAAATGTGATGCACATGGGGTGCATTCTGAAATTTGAGGAGTGGTGATCTGTATTTTTTGGTAGCCTCTATCTCAAGCAGGGCTGTTTCTTCTTTTTGTGGGAGGGTTAGCTCTCCCTACAGCATGCATGTCCAATCTTTGGCCCTCCAGATGTTTTGGACCACAACTCCCACAGTCTTTTGCCATTGGAAATCTAAGCTTAGAATACTGGGAATTGTGGTCCAAAACATCAGGAGGGCTGAAGTTTGGACTTGTCTGCCTTACAGTTTAGACCACATGCTTCCAGCACCTTACGGGTTCTGCTTTATTGTCCTTGGCCTCTTAAGAAGCTATCCAATGTTTTGCAAAATACCTGTACCCTGTACTTGATAGCTGCACAGTAATCCATTTCAAATGTGTGGGGTCGATTGTCACGCTAAACCAATGTTCATGCTAAACGTGGCTTTGATGACAAATCATCTCTCTTTCCTAGATGTTTAGATATATCATAGACTTGCAGTTTGTCCTTATCCCTCCTTTCCTCCTTCTTTCCTTAAGTATTCCTCATACCCACACAACAGCCTCTGAAGGTGTAAAACAGCTATGGCTTGGCAGTTTTCATGCAATACCGCAACACACCTTGGCAAACTATGACTTACAAACCAGTGTGAAATTGTAGTTTCATATACTGTACTGGCAATCTCTCACAAATCATGTCTGTGAATATTCTCACTCATCTAGGTGAGTTTATCTGGATGTTGAGTCATGGCAACTGGGCTTCTTTTCTTGAGAGATTGAAACGTTTTGCTACTCATCCAAGCAGCTTTGTCAGTCTGAGGAAAGTTAGTGGGGAGTCCTTCATTTTATGGTGGTGGTTGTGTCATTATAGTCGTAACCAACTCTTTGTGACCCCATGTCCATGGAGTTTTCTTGGCAGAAATACGGAGTCTTGCTTCACCTGATATTCCCTTTTATAGCCAGGACTGGTGGCTTCCGAGATCAGGCGAGATCGGATGTGCTCAGGGCATCTAGACAGCTTCCTCCATTTTATAGTTCACCTTTAGAACATAAGAACATAAGAAGAGCCATGCTGGATCAGGCCAAAGGCCCATCTAGTCCAGCTTCCTGTATCTCAGAATCTGTCTCCTGATACCACTCCCCTGCATCTGGCCCTTGAAGTGGTTTAAAGCTTTACACATCTCCATCATGGTTTGTAACCCGTGATGGACTTTTCCTCTAGGAATCTGTCCAATCCCCTGAAGGCATCCAGGTCAGATGCCATCACCACAAACTGAGGGAGTTCCATAGACTTACAACGCGCTGGGTGAAAAATATTTTCTTTTGTCAGTTCTTATCCCCAGCACTCAATTTGAGTGTAGTCCCCTACTGGTATTTTAGGAGAGGGAGAAGAGCCCTATCCACTTTACTCATCCCTGCATTATTTTGGCTCAATCATCCCCCTCAAGGATGACTAAAGAGGCCCAAATGTTTTAGCATCATAGACAGCCCAGTAATCATTTTAGTCGCTCTCTTCTGCACCTTTTCCAGTTCCCTTTTCCAGTTCCCTTTATTTCACATCACCCTGGTCTGAATAGGCTTGTAAGTTGGACAGTGACTTGAATAGGCTCGTTAGATGGACAATGGTCTGAAGAGGCATGTTAGGTGGACAATGGCCTAAGGCAGTGATGGCGAACCTTTTAGAGACCAAGTGCCCAAACTGCAATTCAAAACCCACTAATTTTTTTGCAAATTGCCAATACAGTAATTTAACCTGTATACAGGTGGCTATGAAGGGGCGATGTCGGGTGCCCACAGAAAGGGCTCTGAGTGCCACCTTTGGCACCCGTGCCATAGGTTCGCCATCACTGGCCTAAGGTATGTGAAAATCCCAACTATGCAACCTTTCCCAACACCCATTAAGTATGAGATCAGAAGTCATGATTTGTCTTGCGGTGTTGATTTAGATATCATAGCAAAGCATTGGGCTGGTGTTATTTTTGAACCATCCTGAAGACTTAGCATTACAGATGGGCACAAAATGAATTTTTGAATTTGTTTCATTATTTGTTATTCGTTTTGTTAGGCAGGATTTGTTTTTGACCATCCCCAAGTGCAGAACACGTGGCAGTGGGCCAAAGTTAAGAGAACCCAGCTTTCAGGTGAATATCAGGAAAAACTTCTTAACTGTTAGAGCAGTATGGAGCCAATTGGTCATGGAACTAATGATCTCAAGAGGTGGGGAGTGCTCCAACACTGGAGGCATTGAAGAGAAAGTTGGACAACCACCTGGCAGATCTCCTTTGATTTGTATTCCTGCATCAAGCAGGGGTTTGGACTTGATGGCCCTTCCATCTTCACTATATGATTCTGATTGCTAAAGGGAAAGGGGAATGCTTACTATTATATTTCTAGAGCTTCCTTTGAAGCTGCAGACTGGGTAGATTTTAAAGTATATGTGCATATAAAGGTATAGAAAGTGTATGCTGTATATGCGTATAGAGAAAATATATTTGAAAACAATTTTTCTTACGTATGGATAAGCCACTGTTATTTGCTGCTATATCACCCCTGAATAGATGTTCATTTGATGAATAGTACAGAGGCTTCTGGGATGCCCAGTATGGTGTTGTGGACTGAGCTATGGTTTACGATTCAGAAGACTCGATTCAAATCCTCACTCAATCATGGGAGCTCACTAGAGATGTGAAACTGCTAAATCCCCTCCCTAAAGCTCTCACCTTGAAAGTCCTTTTGTGTGTCTGTGTTGTGTTGTTACCATCGTGACCCCATGTCCATTGAGTTTTCTAGGCAGGAATATTGGAGTGGCTTGCCAGTTCCTACTCCAGGCACCTGCACCACCTGGTGTTCCTGGTGGTCTCCCATCCAAGTACTAACCAGGGCGGACCCTGCTTAGCTTCCGAAATCAGGCGAGATCGGATGTGCTTAGGGCATCTAGGCAGCTTGAAAGTCTTTTTGGGGTTGCTATAAACTAGTTTTGACTTGATGTCTCATAACAGAGCCTTATAGCATGTGTGTTATAATACTTTGAACTATATCACAGTTCTTCAATGCTTATACAGTAGATCTACGGGGGGAGTCTGTTGCTGTGAATTGCAACTTCTGTGTGAAGCACTAAAAACCTGCCAGTGCCTCAGCAAAGATTTAGCATCACCACCAGAGTGGATTATTGACCTATCCTTAAATCTTTATTTGTTGTGGTTTAAAGGGACCTAAATCACTGGGATTAACACTGCATGAAACCTGTTGTTCATAGGTCCTCCTCATCCCCATACACGTTAAAAATGATAAGTACCTCTGGCTCCCTCTAATGGACACCTCTGGTAAACACACACTGGAATTAAGTTAAAATGCAGTATTTCTAGGGTGTGTGTTATTTTGTATTTCCAGGCTGCAGATAAGTGAATTAGCAGACACTGGTCCCATGGATGGTGTGTGTGGGGGTGTCCTGCTGTAGTTCCCTCAAGTAGATAATACTTACTCATTTGCTTGAATACGCAGGTTGTTTGCAATCCATGAGAAGAAAATGACTTGAAATGCAACAATTCCTGAGAACAGTTGTGCAGGCTTTCGTGATTTCAAGGATCGACTACTGCAATGCCCTCTACGTGGGGTTGCCCTTGACCCTTGTCCGGAGGCTCCAGCGGGTGCAGAATAGGGCGGCCAGACTGGTGGTGGGTGCTTGTAGATTCGAGCACATCACCCCAGTTCTGGCTCGCCTGCATTGGCTGCCCGTTGTCCTCCAGATAAGGTTCAAGGCCCTGGTTTTGATTTTCAAAACCCTCCACAGCTTGGGACTAGAGTACCTGTTGGAGCGTATCTCCCAGAGGTCAACTGGGGTCAGGCCCACGAGAATGGCGCAGGTGCGCTCACTGAGGGTGGCCACACCCAGGGAGGCGCGGAAATCGCTCACGCATAACTGCGCCTTCTCTGTGGTGGGCCCCATGCTGTGGAATCATCTACCTTGTGAGCTGCGCCTAGCAGTGTCCCTGCCTGCCTTTAAAAAGGCCCTGAAAACCCACCTTTTCAAAGAGGCATATGGCAACCTTTTTAATTATTTTTTTTTTTGCCGCCCGCGCCATCTTTCATGGAGGATCTCATTTCTTCTTATTTTATTAGTACTTTGTCCTTTGTCCTTTTTTGTATTTTCTGTTACTTTATTTAATTGTAAACCGCCCAGAGTTCCGTCTGGAAGATGGGCGGTATAGAAATATAACAAATAAATAATAATAAATAAATAAGTACAAGCAATGATAATTATATTAATAGTGGCCATTATCAAGCAATAGTTATCTGGTAAAACAAATACAGATCTTTGTGCAGAAGAGCTCATTAAGATGTGTAGGCCAAAATCCTGTTGCATATTGCAAGTACATTTTTGTATCTTTCAGCCCATTCATCATCATCATCATAATCAAAAAGAAGCCTCACCACAATACTTATGGATCCATGCATACTGGCTGGGTGTATGCATCCACACCATGGGGGACTGTGATGGAGACACTTTTTTATTGTTGAAGAATGAACCAAAACATACAACTTTGCTTATGTTATGCAACAGGATATTGGTTGTTGTGTGATTAAAAAGCCTTTATCCCTATTCAAGCCTCAAGGGGTGGAGTTGAACCTCTTGATAAGTTCCTGTTCAGTAGGCATCCACTATAGACAGTAGATGTTATATGGTGCTCTGGGTGGAGGCTGGCATGCAAATTTGCCTACAGACCTGAACAATAAGAAAGGCGAGTTAAAATCTAATATGTTAAATTAGACACTTGTCTTCTTGCAATATAATTTGGTGACCGGAATGCAGACCTGTTGTCCAGAATGTGAACATGTCTAGCCAGTGCATGGTGGGGTGGAATTCCTGATAAAAAGGACTTGGGAACTGTCAAATAGCAGAGCTCATACAATAAAAATGAGAAAGAACCTTGAGACAAGATGAACAAGTTTTATTTGGCATCAGATTCCATGGATCGAAGCCCACCTTATCAGATGCATCTCATGAAATTGGATGCAGTCCATGAAAGGTTAGGCCAGATAAAATGTGTAGTCTTGAAGGTGCTGAAAGACTGTCCCCCCCATCACCCGCTTCCTCTTTTGCTATAACAAATTAGCATGGCTGATTAGGGGTGGGACTTTCAGGCTAAATGGAAGGACCTTTGCTTTGTTTTTTTGAGTCATGAATGGCTTTACAATGGAGAGCCTCTGAAACATGATCAGTTAAAGGCTTCCAAAAAAGAATTACTCTCTGTTGGACTTAGTTTTGATCTCTTCATCCAGAAAGCTATAGGTCTCTAGTAAGGGGTGACAGAAGTCTCTGATGAATCTGATGGGGTGCTTCTCATTCTCAACTGTGCTGTTTCCCAAAGATGATGCTGAACAGGACATGACGTGAAGTAAAGTGCTCAGTACATAGGTCTGTCTATGATTTTTGTTTCTAAGGCACTGTTGTTGAGTTGCCTGCTTTTGCTGCTGTCCTGGCTCTGAATTTCTGGAATCCATATGAGGCCTAACTTGATCTCATGCCAGAGATCCAAATGAGGAAAACTGAAGTGAAAATAGATAAGTGATTTTTTCAGGATTTGGTGAAAAACTAGGTATCTAAAAGTACTGAAAAAAAGGAAGGGGAAGCTCCTGAAATAACCCAAAATTGAGTCCTCAATATGAGAGCTAGCTTCCGTTTCATGGATTTCTAGATAAATCAGAACCACTTCACCCCTCCACCAGGAGGGCCACTGCTAATGACCCATACTTAATGGGTGCTAGGAAGGGCTACCGAAGTGTGACTTTCACACATCTCAGGCCATTGTCTATCTCATGAGCCTATACAGACCAGGGTGGATGGAAGCATAGTAAATTGGTCAAATTGTGTTAGGGATTTACAGTGTGTAACTAACAATTGTATGTAAGTTGCTAAAGAGTTGTAACTCTGTTCAGGCAAGTCAGGGATCAGCTGACTACAATATGTAATTAACTTTATATAAAGAGAAGTGCAAGTGTGGGCAACACTTGATCCTGATGATCCTGGCTGCTTCTTGTTGCTGCTGTTAGAGAATGTCTGTGTCTGCAGAAAAAGGAATGCTGTTCAGCTGTATTGTAAGATATTACTTTGCCAGTTGTTTTGTTTTGTAAATACAAGTCTTCAAACTACTCTTTGTTGAATAAACTCTGCTAAAAACCATAACAAATTGGAAGTTAAAATTGACTGCTCCTCAGACTGAAGAAGACACTTGGATGAGTAGTGAGTAGTGAAGTGTTTTGATCCCATAAGAAGTCCTGTTGCCACTACTCAACTCCCAGACAATATGAAAGATATAATCAGAGTTAACAGCGAACATCCGGTAGAGACAACAGTAGAGAAACACTTGTTTCCAAGCTATCCATGAAGATGTTGGTGCTTGTATATTGTGGGGCCATGCCAGGGCAACTCCATGGATCTGAAGGCCTGTTTCTTACTAAAGCTAGAATATTATTTATATATTTAAAATATTTTTACTTCACCTTTCTCCTTAAAAGGACCCAATAATGTGAATTATTACAAAGAACAGATTGGTCAATAGGTAACACCAACACAAGTGAGTTCATAGCTGAGATGTGAGCATATGATTTACAATAACTCTTTATAGAACTTGAGTGTTGTTGTTGTTGTTGTTTTTTTAAATAGACTGTGGGTTTTGTGGTCCACAGCTCAGAACAGCAACGCTCGTTGATGTAGTTGCTAATGCAAGATTTTGCAACATATGATGCAACATAGAATAAGAGCCACTGGTCACATTTGGTTTAGCTCTGAGTAAATAGGCATAGGATTGTGCTGGAAATAACACACCATTATTTGACTCATGGCTAAGGTGTAATATGACATGTCTCCCAATGGGAAAAAGAAAGGAATTCCAAGAGAGTTTGAGATTTTTAGGTCAATATGGAATTGGTATTTTAATATTTCTGAACTCCAAATGCTTCAGCACAAATGGCAAAGTTTGTTCTAAACTGGCCAACTTCTTGAAGCAGGAGCGTTTTGTAAAATAAAAACATAGAGCAAGTTTGAACTACTGGAATTGTAGTTTTGCATAGTCTGCCCTCTAGTGTAGAGATGTAAGTAGCAGGGGGGAAATGACAAGATTTAAAATTATGGGCATGCTTTAAAGGGAGATAAAATTAAAAACAAATGAAAATGTTAAGATCAGTAGACTGACTATATTTGACCATAGGTGACATGCTGCTTCATTAAAATTTTCTCGGACATTTGCTAGATCTTTTGTATGCACAGTGGAGCATAAACTGCATGCATGTAAATGATGCATTTATTGAATTTTTCTGCACTCACGGAAAATTTGTCCTGTGTTCACATAGCCCTGTTTCATTTTGATCTTCCTACTCCAATGTTTTTTAAGTGACTTCTAGATGGTTCAGCAAGAGTTTTGCCCTGGTGGGAGACACTTGTTCAGCATTCTTCCATTCATGAAGGTGATTGTCCTCCTTAGCTCCCTAGCTCCTTCTGAGGTTGTCCTACTTTGGGCACATCATGAATAGGCAGGACTCGTGGAAAACACAGTCATGCTGGGAAAGGTGGAAGGAAGCAGGAAAACAGGAAGAGCAATTACAAAATTGCGTGACTCTCTAAAAGAACCCAAAGGCTTGAGTTTATAACAGCTGAGCCGGGCAGTTGAGGACGGGACCTGATGGAGATTGGTCATTCATAGGGTGGCTATACACTGGAGATGATTTGATGACACATAACAACAACTTTTGGCTTGTGCTGACATATTTTCCTTAATTTTAGCCACTATCTAGGGCCATGCTTCCCAACCTTGGGTAATTCAGATGTTATTGGATTGCAACTCCCACAAGCCTTCACTGCTAGCTACTGTCTGCTGATTGGTGTTTCAGAAAGTTGCTGTCTGTGAACACCTGGATTGCCCAAGCTTGGAAACCACTAGTTTAGGGGTTAGTTTCCATGAAACAGATAAGTCTGGTGCTGAATTACCTTATTTCCTGCATTGTTTGCTAGCACCTTTCAATGCAAGTCCAGTGAGGACGGGCATTGAAATTATAGACTTTTTCAGTGGTGGTAGATTTGAGGCACGTGGTAATGATCCTTCATGATTCATTAAGAACTACATTCTCTTGTTTGACATGTGCTGATTTATACGATATGGAACTAGCATGTTCTGCAGTAGATCAGCACTATTTTTGTAATCTAGCATCTTTTGTTCCTTGTTAATATTCTCAACATCTCCCCCCCCCATATGTCTGTTCTATACTTCTTCCAAAAGCAAAGCAAAGTGTTCTGCTTATATACCGCCCCATACCACTTCAAGTAGTCTCTGGGTGGTTTACAGTTTGATTACAACATGCAGGCTATACATTGATCATTCATTTCTCTTTCCAACTATCCTGTCTACCATCTGTGATAATCAAAGTTTATGACTTATTTCTTTCCTCACACCTCCCTGTATCTTATACCCACAGAATGCTCAAATGCAAAAGGTCCTGCAAGCACATCACTTAGGCTTGTACATTCCTGTGAACTACTTGTGTGTGATAGGCAGAGGTCAAATATTGTGCTACCAAACTATGTAACAAATCATACTCTGCTACAAATTGGCTATAAAGTGACCATATATATCCTTGGTCCATAGTGGTGTTACTTTGATTGTTTGCCTCTTTGCACACGCAACTACCCAGCTCTAGACCTTATCAACAAGGTGGCCACGTCCATAAAGCCAAAACAAGAGATGACACATAACTGGTAAAGTGGAAATACAGCTGCAAAACAATTTGTATCCACTAAATTAGGTACCAGGTGGAATGCCACCACCAATAATACTCTTTTTGTAGTAAGTGATTATTATCTCATGGGGAGGGGGCACAAAATTACCTCCAAACAATCCTATGATTGGATGGCTATGTGTCCTGTTTTACAGAAGTAACTCCTATTTACAAAGGCTCCCCTAAGGCAGGGATGAGAGCTTACCTTAAGCCTGGGAAAAGGGACTTTGCTAATTGGTTCCTGACAAGGCATAATTATATTAGCCTGTGATGCTCTTTTTTCCATTGAAACCCAGTGTTAGGTTGCCTGCAAGATTGTTATTTTCTCCAACAGAGAGTCTGTGAAGATTCTCAGTCATCCAGGTGAGTTTATCTGGAAGCTGAGTCATTGCAACTGGACTTTGTTTCTTGAGAGATTGAAATGTTTCGCTGCCCATCTAAGCAGCTTCCTCAGTCTGAGGAAAGCTAGTTGCGAGTCCTCCATATTATTGTTCACTATGACCTCATGTCACCCTGGTCTGAAGTAGGCTCATATGATGAACAATGGCCTGAATGGGCTTGTTAGGTGGACATTAGTCTCAATAGGCTCATTAGGTGGACAGTGGCCTAAGGTGCGTGAAAGTCCCACCTTTACAACCTTCCCAGCAGCCATAAAGTATGAGATGAGTCCTTAGCCATGGCCTTGCTGGTGGAGGTGTGAAGTATTTTTGATTTGTCTGGGGATTGTTGAAATCTCTGCCTGATAAGTAGCAGATAGACTGTGCCTGAGCCCCCCCACCTCTGTTCAATATCAGAGTGAACTATAAAATGGAGGATTCATAACTAGCTTTCCTCAGACTGATGGATCAGAGTGAACTATAAAATGGAGGATTCATAAGTAGCTTTCCTCAGACTGATGGAGATGTTTGGATAAACAGTCATTTCAGTCTCTTAAGAAAAGACGTCCGGTTGCCAGGACTCAACTTCTAGAGTCCAACAGAGAGCCATGGACAGTCAGAGCAGACAATACAAACCTCAAGGTACTACGGATTTCACTCAGTGCCAAGCAGATCCTTTTCCCTCTAGGCTAGTACTGTTTTATGTTCCATTCAAAGAAATTCATGAGAAATTCCACTGAACTTCTCACTGGTGCTATTTAGGTACCTAGTAAGGTTTAGGTGCCTTGTTGTCTTTGCAGCATTTCTTTCAGAAGCTGATTGATTTATTGATCTGTACTGCCCCTTAGTGCAAACTGCACTACCTGGGCCGGTTTACAAAATAGTTATTCATAAAATACAATAAAATGTCATATCAAACACATTTAAAAACAGCCATTAACAGAACCTATTAGATGACAAACACACACATGTAGAGTGTTGGATAAGATGAAAATGAAATTGTCTTTTTTTTCTTTTACAGGAAAATGGATAAAAGGAAAAGGATGAAACAATTAGGAAGATGAACAAAGTGCCACATACTCATGGAAGGCTGAAAAATATTGCAGTGAAATTCTAACAGACAGGAACCCACGGCTGAGATAAAAGTAAGGTTAAATACTAAAGCTGCACCCACTTTGCTAGTTGTAGTAATATAGCCCAGATGTGTTCGTCCATGCAAAGTAAGGGTATTAACGGAAACTCTGAAAACTCTGTTGGAACTTGGCATTGAGAGATGATTTGGCTGAGCAGATGTTGATTGGATGCTAAGTGATTCTTATAATGTCTTGTATGACACGTGAATGGAGGATCCTATTGAATAAATCAAAGGGAGTCAATGCAGAATTGCATACTATAAAGATGCTGAAAATGGTGGGCGAGCGCTATTCCAAATGTCCCGGTTTTTTGCTTAATAGCACAATTAATCTATGAACTAGGAACTTCCTAAGGTAGAGTGCAGATTTGGTACAGGTCATCTCTAACAAAGAAATGCAAGGGAGAAACTCTTGATCTAAAGACAAAGCAAAGAGACATAGTGATCTTTTCTCTGTGTGAGGGAGAAATAGATGGAATGCAAGCCATATGCTTGGATTATGGTGTGACATCCGCCAGCATCATGGACACCTGGTGGCTCCACTGCTACATACGTATGGTACAAATTGAAGGACTTGCCTGTTTGTGTCTGTATGCCAGACCAGATGGGCACCAGTTGGTCTCCACAGGGGATCCAACGCAACATGCTGTAAGAGTGAGTGTTTCCTTTTTATATTGCACGGACAGGTCAACCTTCAAAATAACCTTAGCCTGCCTCCTCTCCTGAATGGGTGGCACCACTGGTAATGGCTGAGAGAGTCGCTTTGGGCCACTCCGCCACTGTCGAATGGCCAAAAGCAAAGTTCGTGGCCTCTGACCCACTGAGTGGTTTATGCAAGGTGACCACTAAAGTCTGGTTTAAGAAGAAAGACATGTTTGGAAGTGGTTTTCAGTAGCAACAACAACAACAAAGAGTAAGCACAAAGCTAAAGATGTTTCTCTTCCACTATAGTCATCTTTCCCTTCCAAATGATTCCTTAAAGGCAATTCTTCGTATACCATATTTTAAAAGTCCCCCATCTAAAGACTATAGAATGACTCCCAATTTAACTCTTGTTTTCCATAAATGCTAGGGAATTTATAAAAACACAGATCTCTCTCTCTCTCTCTTAATCAAGTTAAGAGGGGTGCTTTTATTGTAATTGTCAGCTGGATAGCTGAATGGTTGAGGTCGGGAGAGATCCAATCTCCCACTGTGCCCCATAAGAGAACATAAGAACATAAGAACAGCCTTGCTGGAACAGGCCACAGCCCATCCAGTTCAGCATTGTGTCTCACATAGTGGCTCACCATTTGCTTCAGGGTATTCCCAAGCAGATGTCTACACCTGTTACAATTCCATGCAAATGGCATTGAGAGATAGCCTGCCTATCTCTCCAACCCAGAGGTTGTCCTTAGGCATCCATTATGATCGCATAAACATCAGGCTGTGTAGCCTTGGGCAAGCTACATAGTCCCAGCACTCCCCACCACAGCCACAAGAAGGGAGTGGCAAACCACTTCTGAGTGTCGTCTACCAGGAAAGCCCTGCAAAGGGTCTCCATAAGACAGAATAAATTTAATGGCACACTATTGTAATAATTTCCACTTTATTCTCCTGGAGTCACCACCAGAGGGAGTGTTATGAACCGAATAGCCTTTTTATTTATTTATTTATTTATTTATTTATTTATTTATTTATTTATTTATTCAACTTATATGCCGCCCACTACCCAAAGGTCTCTGGGCGGCTTACAATCAAAGAATTAAAACAATTTAAAATAGTTATAAATAAAATATCAATAAATCATCAAACAGTAATAAAAACCTTCTTTAAAATCATCATCCTAAAATTGTCATCAGCGGACCCACAATCTATATTGTATCAATTAAAAACCTTCTGGAACAGGAAGGTTTTTACCTGACAAAAATGTAATCAGTGTTGGTGCCAGGCGGATCTCAATAGGGGAGGGCATTCCATAACTTGGGAGCAGCTGCCGAGAAGGCCCTTTGTCTACAAGCCATCCCTCTCACCTCCTTGATGGATGGCTCTTTCAACCCCCCCCCCCCGGCTCGATCTTAATCGCCGGGTAGGTTCGTATGGAAGGAGGCGGTCCTTCAGGTATGAGGGCTTTATATGTCAAAACAAGCACTTTGAATTGGGCTCGGACAGCAACTGGTAACCAATGCAGGTTACGCAGAATCGGCGTGATGTGATCCCTGGCGGCTCCACCACTTGCCAGCCGCGCCGCACGATTCTGAACCAGTTGCAATCTCGGACCGTCTTCAAAGGCAGCCCCACGTGAGCGCATTGCAGTAATCAATAGGGATGTTACCAGTGCATGCGTAACTGTCATGAGGCTCTGCTTGCCTAGGTAACAAATGAAATTTTTCCGCAGCTGAAGGAAGGCACCCCTGGCCACCGAATCCACCTGGGCTTCCAGAGTTAGACCGGGGTCCAGGAGCACCCCTGCGGACCCTGTCCCTTAGAAGTGCAACCTCATCCAGGACAGGAAGATGGCCCTCTAACCTTTCCGGCAAAGCACCCATTAACAGCACTTCCGTCTTGTCTGGATTGAGTTTCAATTTGTTAACCCTCATCCAGTCCATTATCTGGCCCAGACACGAGTTCAGCACAGAAACCGCCTCACCTGGATTGGTGGAGAACGAGAGGTCAAGCTGAGTATCATCAGCATATTGCTGACTCCTCAGCCCAAACCTCCTGATGACCTCTCCCAGCGGTTCCATGTAAATGTTGAACAGCATGGGAGACAGTATAGAGCCCTGAGGAACCCCATGACATAAATGCCACGGGGCAGAGCAACTGTCCCCCAGCACCACCTTCTGGACACGGTCAGCCAGGAAGGATTGGAACCACCGCAAGGCAGTGCCTCCAACCCCCAACCTGGCCAGCCTATCCAGAAGGACACCATGGTCGAAACCTGGCCATGCTGAGAGGTCCAGGAGTATCAACAGGGTTGCACTCCCCTGTCTCTCTCCCGGCAGAGGTCATCATCATTGGCGACCAAGGCAGTCTCTGTAAAAAAACCCGGCCTGAAACCAGATTGAAATGGATCCAGAAAATCAGTTTCATCCAGCAGTGCCTGGAGTTGCCCGGCCACCACCCGCTCCAACACCTTGCCCAAATAAGGGAGGTTCAAGCTGGATGGTAGTTAACCACCAGCCCTGGGTCCAGGTTTGGTTTTTTTTTAGAGTGGTCTAATCACCACCTCTTTCAAGGTGGTGGGGACCACTCCCTCTCTTAGGATGCATTAACAACCTCCTGGACCCAGGTGCCAACCCCCTGGCAGATCTTTCAATTAGCCAGGAAGGGCAAGGGGAGTGGTGTGGTGGTAGCATGGACAGATCCAAGCACCCTGTCCACATCCTCAGGTCTCAAAAATTGAAACTCATCCAATAAAACTGGACCTAAGCACGGCACACTGGATACATCCCTTGAATCTGCATCAATAGTGGAGTCCAATTCCCTGCGAATCTGAGCGGTTTTTCCCTCAAAGTGAGCAGCAAACTGGTCACAACAGGCTGATGAGTTGTCCAGAACCTCCACTGTATTTCTCGGTTGAAGAAGGTCCTGGACCACCCGAAACAGCTCTGCTGGACGGCACTCTGAGGAAGCAATACGGTTTGCGAAATAATGCCTTTTCGCCAACTGTATCGCCACGGAATAGGCCCGATAATGGGCTCTAAGCCGTGTTCGGTCGGACTCACAGTGATATTTTCTCCACTTGCGCTCCAGCCGTCTCCCCTCCTGCTTCATTGCCCGCAGCTCAGATGTATACCAAGGAGCTGTCGGGGCTCTGCGCAAGGGGAGAGGGCACTTAGGTGCGATCGTGTCAACCGCCCGGGACATTTCTCTGTCCCGGGAAATACAACCATTCTCCTTCCTGTTTTCTGCCTTTTCTCATACACTTCACAGAACCTATTTCTTTTCTGTGCTGCTCATCTGAACACAATGCAACCACATAGATTTTGCAAGACCTGAGCTGGGCTGTTAGCTTCAAGACTTTTCACAAGTTATTGATTGATAAAGTCACCATAAGCCAGAAGCAACTTGAGAAATACGTCACATACAAACATAGATCCCTGGCAGAACACCATTTTTGTCTTACTAAAAATGGAAGGAGCTGGCAGTATTTTTTAGCCCAACCTCCTTAAAAGAAAGCCCTCTAGCCAAAGTCTTGAGCACTTTCATCATCCGTAGAAGTTAAAGCTGAAATAAAATGAAATGAGAGGGACAATTCTCCATACACATGTTAATGCAACCAAGCTGGGTTTTATTCCTAGGTGCCCACCTAGTCGTGGTGGACATGCCTGAGTTCTGAAGCATGTACTCATCTGATCAGGATAACTTTAATGGGTGGGTTATTATCAGTCCTCCAATGCATTTGCACTGAGCGCTGCATCTGTTGATCCACTCTTCCGTAAATGTGGATAACCACTGGATCAGGAGCATCTCTTTGAGCCAGCAGTGGCAACATGTGGCCCAGAGGTGACATGCCAGTGCTTGCCCAGGAACACTGTCCCTGCCTCATCCATCTGTGAATGGTCCGACCTACATGTACTTGCTAGTCTTGACCTTGAATAATTTCTGAAAGTTCTGTTAAAGAGGGTGTGATCATCCATCCATTCATTCATTTTTGGCACCCAGTCCTCCTGCCACCAAGGAATTTGCCACTGTAGTGGTAGTGAAAAAACAAACAAACTGGATTTCATTTAAATGGGAATACAGTGGAACCTTGACTTACATGCTGCTTGACTTACAGCATATTTGACTTGCAGCAAGAAGGGGCCTGTTTGACTTGCGCCGCAGGCTCTGACTTACAGCTCAGAGCCCCAGCGCAAGGCCCCGGAATCGGGTGGCAGCCATGACCCAGCATCGCAGCTGCCACCTCCAAACTGCTCCTGCCTTCTTCCTCTCCTCTGGCAGCGGCAGCTTCAGTGAGGCCAGCTCCGAGCACCTGGAGCTGGTCCTCAGCCTTGCCGAAGCTGCCGCTGCCGCCGGATTAGAAGGGCCAGGAGCTCGGGGCTGGCCTCGCTGGTTATACAGTCTGCTCAGTCTTGTAAAAAATCTGGCTGCAGAATTCTGGTCCACAATGGAAGCATTTTAGTTGGGGAGCTGTACAGTTATGGGACTCTAATGGTAAGCATAGGGTTGTTCAGAACTTGGAACGTCAGGTTAAAAATAATCATTAAAACTTAAATGTTAGACATTGTTGCTATGAACATTAAAAAGTGGAGGCGTATAACTTGTGGACTATAATTCCACTGCCTCCTCCTCTCTTTGAAGAGACATTTCATTTACATCCCCAGAAGGAATCTCCTATCCCAGTCAAATTTGTGTTAAATTGCTGTTTTCGGGGGTCTTTTTCATCATCTGGAACGGATTAATCCACTTTCCCATTACTTTCTATGGGAAAAGTTCATTTGACTTAAGTCATGTTTGACTTATGTCTAGACCTCCGGTATGGATTAATGATGTAAGTCAAGTTTCTACTTTAAAGAGACTGCAGCCACCTCTCTCTCTCTCTCTCTCTCTCTCTCTCTCTCTCTGTGTGTGTGTGTGTGTGATGGCTATTTATGTTCCTGAAAATGGCCATGGATTTTTTTTTCTCTGGGGGGAGGAGAAGCCCATACTCCAACACCTCCCAAAAAACCCACAAACCCAAATCTAGAACAAGTGGCTGAAAAGGAGAGGACCCAGATCCACCAAAGCGGCCACTCCACTTTAAATATATGTTTATTCTGGACACGGGATTCCATTTGTAAGCAAGGCATGCTGGGGACACATAACTTCTTTTGAAGTGCACACTTGGGTGTGCATGTGTGTTACACACTCCTTTAAATGTTGCTCATCCTTGCTCTTAATTTTAGCTCTCTCCTCATTCTCATTGCCCTTGGCTGTGATTTGAAAATGCCTTTACTCTGAGAAAATGACTGCGTTTTTTCAGTGCTTCTTTCACTTGTACAAGTCTTTCGCTCAATTTTCCATGAACAAAGACCCTGCCGAGTACCCCAGGTGCACCTGCACAGCCATGTGTGAGACACATGGACTCCTTCTTTCCATCCCCCCAAATCTTCACAATGGCAATATCATGAGGAAATACGAACTGCTTGGGAATGAAACGGCAGTTATTCTTGTGCTCCATCACGACAGGTAAACAGCTGGAAAATTTGCTTCTCCGATATTCTCGGGATGTGTAGCATCATCAAGCAGCATTCATTAGAGCTGTTGTTAGGCACATTATATCCCATATGCCAGGGAGTTGAGCTGTTGCTCCATCACCACCAGGCACCACCCCAAATGTCTAGTATGCTGGTGACAGATGCCCTCCTCTGATGGCAGAAACCATCTATACTCATCATCCCCATGGCACACTGAGAGGGAACATAATGACAAACTTCCTTGCTTATGGCCACCAGGAGAGGCACCTGAACAGATGGTCTGTTTCTACTGTCCTTACTTAATGGAAGGTGGGAACATAATTCTGCTATGGAGACATACTGAGCCAGTGCCATTCCAGTGACAGATTTAGTTGTGGAAACATGGTGTGCTTAGGTTTTAATTTTTCTTTTTCTGTTCTTTTCTTTTTTTGTTCAAGCACAGGGTTTCAGGGTGGTGCGTTTTCTTTTTCTGTTCAAGCACAGGGTTTCAGGGTGGTGGCACACAGACTCTTAAATCATAATACAAAAGGCAAAAACCAACAAACAAGGTGCATGCAATGTAAAATGTCTGGGTGAACAAAAAAATCTTCTTGACTGTCTACTTCCTCATACTTTGCCACCTGTTTTCTGTCTGGACAAATGTCACCCCCAATGGGCACAAGAGAATGGAAATTCTAGAGGGAAAGGAAGGGTCGAAGATGGCCCAGTGCTTCATATGGAAAGGCTCAATGTCTGGATGAATGTCATTTTGGTCAGAGCTCCATGTTCCCCTCCCTTCTCTGCATTAGTTTATGTGAGTTGCAGCAGGTCCAAAGCAGTCTGTCCTTGTGTAGTGTTCAAGCACCCATAGAACCAGAAGACAATTGCATGGCTTCACGTGTGCAAACACGGTAGCAATGAGTAGAAATGGTCACGAAACAAATCACAAAACACACACACACACACACCTGGCTGTTTCTGGTTCATTTCAGATAAATGTGCTTGCCCAGTATGAAACAAAAAGCTCAACTTTTATCTGTGTTGGTGATTTGTTGGCTTCATTTTTGGGCATGGGGTCCTTGCCCAGACGACCTGGTCGCACTCAATCAGTTCCCTAGGCAACACTGGGATGGACCTAGAGCAGTGGTTCCCAAACTTCCTAATGCCGCAACCCTTTAATACAGTTCCTCATGTAGTGGTGGCCCCTTGCCCTGCTTGGAAGAGGCCACAAGCCCCCTTTGGCAGGCCACTGCCACAGGTACCATAGAGAACTTCCTAGGCACCCTCAGCCAATTGCAGCCTCCGGTGCCATTGAATGACATCCCCTCCAGCCTCTCAAGCTGTAATTCACTCTCCCCCTCCCTCCCCCTCCTCCTGCAGACCCAAGCCATTTGTGTCTTTTTTTTCATTGGCTCATGGCGACCCCTGTGAAATGGTTGTTCGACCTTCAAAGGGGTCCCCACCCCCAGGTTGGGAACCACTGACCTAGAGAAACCATGTGTAGGACTGATTGTCAGGCAGCCGCTCCCATTGCTCCAAGTCCGCTCTCTGGGAGTAGCTGGTTATAGGAGCCACACCATGGCCAGCTCCCCTGGTTGTTTCCCTTCTGCAGTAGCCAGCATGAGAAATAGACAGCTAACCATTGCTTCTCTCCTCTTTTCAAGTCTCCCTGCTTTCTGTGCCCTCCCCAGTTTATCTCATGATGAGCAACACCTGGTCTCAAGGTCCTTCATTTAATTTTCCCCAAGCCACTGCTCAAGAGGACTTTTTTTGTGAGGGGTGGTGGTGGTGGTGGTTGGGGACACCAGGTTTAGGGAAGGGGCAGGGTGGAGGGCTATAACTTGGTTGTCCCAAATCCAATCTTCACTGAACTTGGAGGGAATTGGGATGAGAGTCATCTGAATTTGGCATCTCTAAGGGCGTTTATACACGACCCCTAAACTCCGGGGCAAATGGCTCCCAGCTCCGGAGCTTAAAAATGTTTCCCCACCAGCTCCGGAGTTTATAGGAAATTAGGTGCGACCACACCCACTTTAGCGCGTCCCAGCGCAACTTTTAAGTACCTGCTCTTTGGAGGTGAAAATTCCTTGACGCGGTGCAACGATAGTGAGTGCGGGGCTCTCCTCGCTTCTGTTTGTTGTTGTTTTTTGCTCCCGCCCCTTTAAGAGCTACTTTACAGAGACTGGAATGTTGCCGGCAAGAGCGAGAGGCAGAACAGAGGTGAGCGGCATGCTTTTCTTTCTCTTTTTCTCCCTCCCCTCACGCAGCCAGCAGCCAGGAAGTGCGGAGGGGTGGGGACACAGGAAGAGCGACGAACCCCTAAGATCTCTGGTCCAAATGTAAGTGGCCAGCAGATCTTAGGGGTCGTGTGAAAAGGCTGTAACTCACGCATTAGCCGTTCTGCTCCTGGAAGTCCCAAATCCTCCATTCTCCTGGAAGTCCCAAATTTCATGAAGCAGGAACGGTTCATTTTGTTGTGAAAGCTGGTGATTCCTAAAGAGTGACAAATCATGAATCATGAAACACCATTTTCCTGTTTCATGCCCATCTCTAGCAAGGAGCTTTGAAATGTAGGCCTGATTTCCTCATGGGTGTCTGAAGAGCTGTCTGGGAGCACTTTGGCTTCGGTGTCAGGCATCCTGTTCCTGCTCCAAATGGCTTCCTCTGACAGGTCCTGTTCTCCTTATGTTCTCTCTCAGAGGAGAACATGTGTTCCTTAATGATCTTCAGAAGGATATTGTAGTGTTGGGAGGGTTGCAAGAGTGTTGCTGAAAGGATCAGGGGACTTAAGGAACACACTTGGAAGGAAGAGCTGTGGGGTTTGGAAAGTAAGTCAGTCCTTTCTTAGCAGAAGTGTACAAAATAGTATAGAGCGTGGGACTGCGGACAGAGGGGGATTTTCTTTGATAATACTCAGATCTGGGGTCATTTCAGGAGTCTGTGGGTGGGAGATTAAGGATGCAGAAAATAAGGAGCTTTTTCATACACCACAAGAAGCAGTGGTTTCTGACAGCTTACATGGTCTCCAAAGGTTAGTTAGACATATTCTTCAAAGTAAAAAAAAAATTATGAGTGGCTGCAAGTATTGCCAGGCCCCCACCATCCCTGTCTTTGAGATTTCAGGACAAAACATGGGGCCAGGAGGTGCACTTTCATGATGTCACAGAAGCAGACGTGGAGACAGAACTGCTTCTGGTGGAAGGGCTTGGGGGAATGGGATCAGAACCTGGGCAGACAGTAAAACGTGTCCATCGGCAGTGACCATCATTCTTGCTAGGGCTTGCATCCCGTGAGTACGCTTGAGCAGTGCCAAGAGCACACATCAGCGTTCTGCTGATGCTGGGATGTGCAGAAATCTCACCACCAGTTCACACATGTCCCCCCCCCTTTTTTTTTTGCAGGGCCACTACCATTATCATTGCTCTGTTGGCATCCTTCTTTACTTGGGACAGCCATATTTCTAGGTGGAGCCTTTCCTGAATGGAGAGGTTCCAGTGATAGAGAGGGATTGAGGGCCAGGCCAAGAGAAGGGAAAGGCAGGGACCTCTGGATTCACTCTACCACTTCCTTCCAGAGAGGGTGTACTTCTGATTTCCTCGTTCCCTGAGCAGAGTCCTCTAACATTTTGCATATTTAATTTGTCACCCACTTGATCCAGGAAATTCTCAGCATCCTGTAATAAAGCCATATTTCAAATGCTTTTTATATGGGGCCTCACCATAGCAAAATGGCACTTGCTGACTTATTTTCTATACCCTTCCTAATGATCCCTAGCATTGAGTTTGCTTTTTTCACTGCTGCAGCACAGGGCGTTTATACACGACCCCTAAGCTCCGCTGCAAATGGCTCCCAGCTCTGGAGCTTAAAAATGTTTCCCCACCAGCTCTGGAGCTAACAGAAAATTAAGAGCGACCACGCCCACTTTAGCGCGTCCCAGCACACTTTTCTTGTACCTGCTCTGGGAGAGTGAAAAATTTTGATCCGGAGAGTGCCGGGCTCTCCTCGCTTCTTTTTGTTGGTTGTTTTTTTTGCCTCCCGCCCCTTTAAGAGGAACCAGGAAGTAACCGGCACTCGGAGCAACTTCCACCAGCACTGGAGGTAAGGCTTTATTCTTTTGTCCCTTTTTAAGGCTTTTTTCCCTCCCTCCCCTCACGCAGACAGAAGCAAGGAAGTGCGGAGTGGTGGGGAGGAAGGAAGAGCGACAAACCCTCAAGATCTCTGGTCCGAATTTAAGGGACCAGCGGATCTTAGGGGTCATGTAAAAAGGCCCAATCTGAGTTGACATGTTCATTGAGCTGTCCACCAGGACACCAAGGTCCTTTTCCTGGTTTGTTGCTGAGATTTCAGATCCCATCAGTGTATAAATGTAATTGGGTTTTGTTTTTGTTTTTTTGCCCCAACGTGCCTCACTCTGCACTTCCTAATGTTGAAGCTCATTTGCCACTGGTTTGCCCACTCCCCCAGTGTCAAGAGATCCCTCTGGAGCTCCTCACAATCTCTCTCAGTTTTTACTACCCTGTATAATATAGTGTTGTTGGCAAATTTGGCTACCTTGCTATTTACCCCTACTTCTTGATTATTTAGAACAGGCCCGGGGACCAAATGCAGCCCCTTTTCAAATTCTGAGTGGCCCACAGCTTCTTCTCCCCACTGGCTCAGCCTGTCACGCATCCCTGCCAGCTTGCCCCTCCCCATACTGGATGGAGGCGTTAGCTAGCAGTTTTATGGTTTGCCTGCCATCCCTGCCTCTCTCCATCCCCCTACCCACCTGCCCAGCCTACCAATCCCCAGGTCCGTTGCTGCAGCATCCTCCCTGCCTCCTTGCATGTTACAGAGACTTGTCCAAAGTCCGGCCCAGGGGCCAAATGTGGCTGAATGGTCGGCCCCCTCACATTTTCACTTCACCAAATCTGGCCCTCCTTGCAAAAAGTTTGGACACCCCTGATTTAGAGTCTCTTCCAGCTTTTCAGTTCAAAGGTTAAAACCAAAACAACATAAATTTGGGGATAAAAGAAGAGCATATTACAGTGCAGCCATAGTCAATATTTTGGAGAATGTAGTGCTATTGTGTGTATAGGAGACTGAGTCATTAATTCTGAAAGAGATTTTGGTAGATTTTCTTTAATAAACATACAATACTTAAAAATATTTCTGAATGACAGATATAAAGTAGCTCCTAGAAACCATACTTGAGAGTAGTTTCAAATTTTAGATTTTTAAAAAATTAAAGAACCATTAGCATTTATCAAAATGCAGATTATCTGTATTTCCTTTCACAAATGCACAAACAAACCCACAAATTTGCCAAATAGTTGTGAGTTAATTGACAGTCTCTCAAAGTTGCTCCAGGATGAAAACAACTCAATAAATGTTTGGGCTGCTGGTAAGAGCCTTGGCAGCAATTAGATCTTGATATGAATTTGCAAAGGCTACCTTTTGCTACTAAATTTCCTGAAGTATATTTTGGGTGCTATTTTTCTAAGAAATTGTGCCTAGAAAAAAATATTTTTTGGAGTGGGGGCTTTGAGTTAAAGAACTAAATGTCCAAGTTCAAGTCATCAGCAGAGACTATTTCTTCATTTTTGGAAAAAATCACAGCAATATCTCTTACTTCAAGAGATATTTCAGCCACTTGTTCACTTTCTGTATTTTTCTCATATTTTCTTCTAAAATGGACAATGGCTGTTACATATCTTATGTTATTTGGACTTAAATTTTCAGCACTGATCTCCTGCAGTATTTCAGCAGTTTAAAGGACTGCTTTGGAAAGTTTTGTCATTGTGAAGTTTAAATTGTTTGCATTCCTGAAGTAAGAATGTCATCTTTTAGCCCCATTTCTGGAGCTTGCACAACTTGAAACTTGAAGGTTCTTGGAGCTGAGGAGCTTTCATCACAAAACAAGAACAAAATGATCCAAGCCTTTTCAGGATTGGGGGTGGCAGTCTTGCAGAGAAAATTTATTTATTTATTTATTTATTTATTTATTTATTTATTTATTTATTTATACATTTATACATTTATACATTTATATACTGCCTGTCTTCCTGAAGGAAGTGGCATTAAATGTACATTGACTATTCTGCATGCAGTTTACATTTCATGTAAAAAAACAACAACCAACAGTTTTCTATCTCTTATGTGTGACCATCCCTAGTCTGATCCTCCTCCTACTCTCAGTGGCTTATATTTGCTGATTCCACTCTGGTTCTAAGTTGTTTTCATCCAACACCCTCTTTGGTGTGGCCCTAGTACCTCCCTTTCCTTGTTCTCTCTTCTGGCTGACTCCACGGTCTCATCACAATGAGGATGGGCAGGCATCCACCTTTCCAATTTCCTCTTCCAACATCCTCCCTCTCTGTGGAAATGCATGTTTGACATTTCCAAATGCCACTGTTTCCACAAGAGAAAACTACTGCTCATATCAATTTATTGCTTTGCAAAATTTATCTTATCGTTTTTGTAAACATTACTGTTCTTACCAATTGGTGAATCCATTTTAATAGACTGAATCCTGCCCTGTATCTAAGCCATGTCCTTAATGATTACAGCTAAATTAATAAATAAGGACATACCAGTAAATATAATTAAATTAAATTAAATTCCCTCATTTTCCTAAAGAAAGAAACAAAAAGATAATTTCATGGGTGTGAATTTTTTGCTTTGGTGCTTCATCAGCCTGGGATGATAGGAATGCACTGCTAAAGTTCTGAGTCCTTGTTTTCTCTTTCTGCTTCTCTGGTGAGTGAGGAAAAAATACGAACAATCATAATGACCTTGGTGATATTTTTTTCTACCATTTTGCTGTTATTCATGTACTCTACCTCCATTTGTCTCACAGTAGGCCATGATATTTTTTGTTGGTATAAGGCCATAGTAAGCACTTATTAAATTGATACTATTGAAGGGCACTTACTACAGCAGTAGTCAGGAGTGTTATGGTTCAGGATAAGGCAAGGAGCAGCACATTGATTTTATTTTCAACTAGAAAAATGTGTAGTGCATGCAGGCTGCACTTGGAGTCTGCTCTCGATATGTAAGTCCATTCCTTAGTGATTCTCTGTTTCTCCCTGCCTGCTGGGCCTTCAGTGTAAGAACATAAGAACATAAGAAGAGCCATGCTGGATCAGGCCAAAGGCCCATCTAGTCCAGCTTCCTGTATCTCACCCTGGCCCCACCAAATGTGTCTGGGAGTGCAAGCGACTAGATATCTCTCTTCATACCACTCCCCTGCATCTGGTCCTTGAAGTACCCTGGTTTTAAGCCTATTACACATCTCCATCATGGTTTGTAACCTGTGATGGACTTCTCTTCCAGGAATCTGTCCAATCCCCTTTTGAATGCATCCAGGCTAGATGCCATCACGATATCTTGTGGCAGGGAGTTCCACAGACTAACAACACGCTGGGTAAAAGAATATTTTATTTTGTATGTTCTCACTTTCCCAGCCCTCAATTTGAGTGGATGTCCCCTAATTCTGGTATTTTGTGAGAGGGAGAAGAGCATCCCTCTATCCACTTGACTCATGCCCTGCATTATTTTGTACGTGTCAATCATATCCCCCATCAAGCACTTTTTTTTCAGAATAAAGAGCCCCAAATGTTTTAGCCTTTCCTCATAAGGGAGGTCCCCCAGGCCAGTAATCATTTTAGTCGCTCTCTTCTGTACCTTTTCCAGTTCCACTATGTCTTTTTTGAGATGCGGTGACCAGAATTGTACACAATACTCCAGGTGCGGCCTTACTATCGTTTTGTACAATGGCATTATGTTGGCTGTTTTATTTTCAATCTCCTTTTTAATAATCCCTAGCATGGAATTGGCCTTCTTCAGCACTGCCACATATTTGGTAGACACCTTCATTGAGCTGTCCACCAACATACCAAGATCTCTTTCCTGATCCATCACGGATAGCTCAGAGCCCATGAGTTGATAGATAAAGTTTTGATTTTTTGCCCCAATATGCAGTACTTTACATTTTCCTACATTGAGACACATTTGCCGTTTTGCAGCCCATTGCCCCAGTTTGGAGAGATCCTTCTGGAGCTCTTCACAATCTTATTTGGTTTTTACCACACAGAAAAGTTTCGTGTCATCCACAAACTTGGCCAACTCACTGCTTATCCGTGTCTCCAGGTCATTTATGAACAGATTGAAAAGCACCGGATCCAGGACAGATCCCTGGGGCACACTGCTTTTCATCAATCTCCATTGTGAAAATTGCCCATTGACACCTACTCTTTGTTTCCTGGATCCCAACCAGGTTTCAGTCCGTAAGAGGACCTGCCCACTTATCTCCTGACTGTGCAATTTTCTCAGCAGCCTTTGGTGAGGGACTGGATTCTGAAAATCCAGATAGACAATATCCACCGGTTCACCCAAATCCACATGCCTGTTGACCTTTTCAAAGAATTCTAAAAGGTTTGTGAGGCAAGATTTACCCTTACAGAAGCCATGCTGATTTTCCCTCATTAAGGCTTGTTCTTCTATGTGTTTTATGACCACCCTCCCTTGGATGAGGCTTTCCACTATCTTCCCTGGGACAGATGTTAATTTCTCTGCAATTTACAAGACCTCCTTAACCTCCCCTTTTCCTCCCTCACCATCCAGAAGGCCAACTGGTTCTCTGGCAGGTTTTCTACTTCTAACATATTTAAAGAAGCTTTTATTATTTCCCTTTATATTACTAGCCATGCGTTCCTCAAAGTCTTTCTTTGCCTCTCTTATCATCTTCTTACATTTCTTTTGCCAGAGTTTGTGTTCCTTTTTATTTTCCTCATTTGGGGAGGATTTCTATTTACAGAAAGACCTCTCCTTGCACTTTAGAGCCTCTCTAACTCCACTTGTTAATCATGCCGGTGCCCTATTGGACTTCAACGAGCTCTTCTTTCTTTGTGGTATGTTCTTGTGCTGGGCCTCCATGAGCTACCATTGTTTTAAACAGGCTCCATGCACTCTGAACAGATTGGATTCTTTTTACCTTCCCTTTCAATGTCTTTCTAACTAGTTTGCTCATCTGACAGAAATCTGCACTTCAGAAATAAAGGGTTTTTGTGTTTGATTTGCTTGACACTCTTCTCCCGAGGTGCATGGCAAAGGAGATTGCAGCACGGTCACTGTTTCCCAGAGGCTCAGTGACATTCACATCCATGACCAGGTCCTGAGTATCTGAGACAGTTTTAGATCCAGAGTTGCCTGTTCTCGGGTGGGCTCCATGACAAGTTTCCCAGAGCTTGCATTGGCCCAGTCAATGTGGGGATAGTTGAAGTCCCCCATGATTACTATCCTGTCTCTCTTAGACACCTCCATAATTTGTCTTCTCATTTCAAGGTCCCCCTCAAGTTTTTGATCTGGTGGACGATAGCACACCCTCACTATCACATCGCTCCTTGGACGTGGTAGTTTAAACCACAGTGATTCTATGGTGGAGCCAGACCCACCATCAATCTCCATTCTGCTGGATTTTACCCCTTCTTTGACATAGATGTCCACTCCACTTCCTACCCGTCCCTCTCTATCCCTTCTATAGAGTTTATAGCCTGGGATTGCTGTATCCCACTGGTTCTCTGCATTGCACCAGGTTTCTGTTATGGCTATTATATCTATGTTATCCCTAGCTGCCAAATGTTCAAATTCTCCCATCTTTGCTCAGAGTCTTCGAGCATTTGTGTAGAAGCACCTGTACAGTGGGTCTCCCAAGAATGGCTGCTTTTAATTCCAGTAAACAAACTAACACCTACTATGTCATCACTTGGTGGTTCTCTACCCTCTCCAACCTCGTTCCACGGTGATGAGGTGTTCTGAACCCGATGACACTCAGCTCCTGTTGGCTTTTCCCCATTTATTTTATTTTATTTTATTTTATTTTATTTTTTTTATACTACCGTCTTCCCAAGGAACTCCAGGCAGTTAACAATAGGATTAAAACAACAATACAACACAATATAAAGGCAATACAATAATAAGAGATAATCATCAGCAAGAGGCGTCAGAGAGAGAAAAAAAGACTAAATTAAAGGTTGCCAAATGCCTCCTGATAAAGCATAGTTTTAAGTGCTTTTTTGAAGGCGGGCAGGGACTGTGCAAGGCACAACTCACTCGGGAGATGGTTCCAGAGCGAGGAGCCAACCACAGAGAAGGTGCGGTTGCGTGTAAGCGATTTCTGCGCCTCCCTGGGCATGGCCACTCAGAGTGAGAGTGCCTGCGACATTCTAGTGGGTCGGGCCTCAGTTGACCTTTGGGAGATATGCTCCGACAGGTATTCGGGTCCCAAGCTGTGGAGGGTTTTGTAAACCAAAACCAGGACCTTGAACCTTATCTGGAGAACCACGGGCAGCCAATGCAGGCGAGCCAGAATTGGGGTGATGTGATCATATCTATGTGCCCTACCACCAGTCTGGCCGCCGCATTCTGCACCTGTGGGAGTCTCCAGGTAAGGGACAAGGGCAACCCCACGTAGAGGGCATTGCAGTAATCAATCCTCGAGATCACGAGGGCCTGCACAACTGTTCTCAGGAAAACCTCATCCAGGTGCAGGCGGATCTGGGCAATCCAGCAGAGATGGAAAAAGTGGTCTTGGAAACAGCCATCACCTGAGCTCCAAGGGATAGGGCTGGATCAAAGACCATGCCCAGATTCCTGGCCCTGTCCACAGGCCGGAGGGTAACACCCCCTCCCAAACTATCAGTTTAAAAGCTGCTCTGCAGCCTTTTTTTATGTTGAGTGCCAGCAATCTGGTCCCATCGTGGTTCAAGTGCAACCCATCCCTCCTGAACAGGTTTGGCTTGTCCCAAAATATTCTCCAGTTCCTGACAAATCTGAAGCCCTACTCTCTACACCATTGCCTCATCCACGTGTTGAGGCTTCTGAGCTAGTGTGCTAGTGTGAGAACACCCTGGATTCAGGAGAAATACATATGTAAATTATCAGCCAATCCCAGCAGGAGGGCGGGGGATTGTATGGTATAAAAAGGGTGGAGCCTTGTCTGTGAGACTTGAGTTAGTTGAGGGTTGTTGAGAGCTGAAAATGCTGAGAGGGCGCAGCTCTGTTAGAGTTCAGTCAGGCAGTGAGGGCTTTACTGTTTACTGGTTATTAAAGACAGGGAGGCTTGTAGAGTTGAATTAATCTATTCTATGTTTAAGGCAATGCATACCAACATCAGTCATTATTGTATTTATTTATTTTCTCAATAAACTTCATTATTATTTTTATGTTATACATCTGAGTCTGTCCCAGTTCATAAGGTGACGATTTAAAAGGTGGCAGCATTACCAAGTGGATATTGTGAAGATTAATAAGTTGGTTCCCCACACTTTTTCATCATAATCACACGTTTAAAAGGGAGGTGTCGTCACAGCTAGTACTATTTATTTTTTTTTAAAAAGCAACATTACTTGTCCTTGTTCTTAAAGCACACAGAAGCATAATCAGATAGGTCCTGTTTATGGTATGTGGAAACTGTGAAATCAAGGTACTGATACTTTCCCTGTCCTAGCCAAGATGGGACCCAGAGAACTGGATGTCCAACTGTTGGCTGCTGCGCTGTTGTGTACTGGCCTACTCCTCAATATTTCCATGATTCAAGGCTCCATGCTGTAAGCTAGGGATGGGCAAATATGTGATCTGTGAATGGTTTCCTGCCATATTCAAAATATACTGCGATCTGGAATTTCATTTGTTGTTTTATAGTAGCTTTTCAGATACATTTGTGTGCTGTAATTAATGGAAGAAGTACAATATTCATTTTACTGTAGGCAGTTAAAATATACTTACAGGCATCACAAGTCTTTCAAGTTATTTATCAGCTTTCATGGAAACAGTTTTTCATTCTCGAGTCACGACATGTCTCATGACTGTACAGCTGTCAGAGGACTACAGATCTGTGGTTCTTTGTTGCCATGAGATCTGATTATTATTCATTCACACAGAAGTCAAGCAAGAAATTAACAAATGAATTCTACATAATATATCGTACTAATTGGGCTTTTTAAATTTACACCAAATAAATTAAGTTTCATGAAAGAAAAATAAAGTTTTAAACATAGTGTATGTGAATATATTTTATTTTTTATATTTTCATTAGCTGCATTTGCCTGTATTTAGGGAGGAAACTTTTACACACGGGACAAACCATGTGGATTTTATATAATGGTGTTTTTTTCACATATAAGTACATGGATTGCATTTGACACATTAAAAATCATCTCATTAGTCATTTTGCCCACATAACTTTCCACAGGAGAGTGTGCCCATCCAAATTGGAAAATTTGGGAAAGTCTCTTAGCTCCACTGGACCTGAAAATAGGCTGTGACTGTAGGAAGCGGGGACATCCCATTGGCTGGATAATGGAATGGAATGCATGATAAGTGGGTAAAGGCATTGGTATAAGGAACAGTACCATGGAGTCAGACTGACATAGCTGTTTGGATGATCAGTGAAACATTTCAATCTCTCAAGAAAAGAAGTCCAGTTGCCATGACTCAACTTCCAGATAAACTCATCTGAGTGACTGAAAATATTCACAGACAGTACCATGGAATGTTTTAGAAAGAAGTCAGAGGAAAGGAGAAATTGGAAATCTAAGGATAAGAAGCAGAAACAAGAAGATAAGAGATGAAAAAGAGAGCCTTCTCTTATGATATGGGAATCGCTCTCGAGTGACTGGGGTTCTTGCTACACCTTGTTGTTGTTCAGTCGTTCATTCGTGTCTAACTCTTTGTGACCCCATGGACCAGAGCTCGCCAGGCCTTCCTGTCTTCCACTGCCTCCCGGAGTTTGGTCAAATCCATATTGGTTGCATCGATGACACCGTCCAACCATCTCATTCTCTGCCGTCCTCTTTTCCTTTTGCTTTCAATCTTTCCCAACATCAGGGACTTCCAAGGACTCCTCTCTCCTCATGAGGTGGCCAAAGTTCTGGAGCCTCAGCCTCAAAAATCTGTCAAAATCTGTCAAAATGCTACACCTAGTACTTTCCATATAAGTTGGGTGGCTAAATTGCTTACCTCCCCTAGTGGGATTCACAATTTGAAAGTTGCTTAGGTGTAACTGGAAAGCAAATTTATTGGATGGTTTTGGGGAAACCACCTCTTCTTGGAAAAGGTTTGCAAGCAGAATTTTAAATGAGCTGCTTGTAGCTCTTGGCACTCCCGATTGAGGAAAAGCATGTGTTAGGGATGTAGAAAGCTCATGTTGCTTCTAACGTTATTTATCTGCAGAGCAAGAAAAGCAGAATGAAGACAGTTGCCCTGAATTACCAGCTTGGTTTTAAGCCAAAGTACCACTGAGAAAATGTAAATGTGATCCCAGGTTTCCGGGTGGTGGTGGTGGTGGGACCTATAACAATTATGAGCCACGTGGGCAGGGTCCTGAATGGGAGACGGTATGTTCAGATGCTCAGGTCTTGCAGTATGTGTGGCATTTCTCTAGGTTAAATAGCATGTGTGGCCAAATTTCAGAACAGTCCTCAAGTGATCAGCACATTGCTCCAAACTGAAACTTCACAATCCCACTCAATAGGTGGAACCAAATACCTCAGATGGACTGCACAGAGAAAGAGATGTCTGCAGAAAATGGACATCTTTATGAGCTAAGACTCCGACTATCTTGCCATCCAACTTGGGGGGGGAGCCTTTGTACATAGACAGCACCTATTCCAAGGAGCTGACAACATGTTCGTGAGGTGGAGTTGGACTGGAGTTCCATCACCGCTTGCCAGCATAAATAAGGGTGAGGAATGCTGGGAAATATAGGCCAACACTGGGGAAGGGGTACACTTTGTCCACCCTGGACCTCTAAAGAGATTTGTATTAAATAGAATGCTGGAGCAATGGTTTAGGATTAATGAATTGCATGGCCGTTGTAGCTGTGGGACCCCTTACACCAGATGTTCCCAACCTTGGGTAACCCAAGTGTTCTTGGACTACAATTCTCAGAAACCTTGGGCAGCACAGCTGATGGTGAAGGCATCTGGGAGTTATCATCCAAGACTGTTTGGGAACCACTGCCTTACATTATCAACCTATGTTTGGGTGAGTTATTTCTCTGAGTTATGCCACTTCTTTACAACCACAGGATTTGATTTAAAAAAATAAGCCCATCCTGGCTTATCAAATCTGCAGAAGGGAGCATGCCCGAGTGGGCGGCTGCCATCGCCACTGCCTCCTTCCGCGAGGGGGTTTTTCCCTCTCGTTTGAAGGAGACTGTGGTCAAGCCCATTTTGAAAAAAACGGGCCTGGCATCGGACCAATTGGCCAACTACCGCCCGATGCCAAATGTCATCGAAAGGGTGGCCGCGGTGCGCATTCAATCCCATCTGGAGGAACAACGGTGCCTTGATCCTTGCCAATCTGGTTTCAGGCCTGGCCGGGGAACCGAGACAGCTCTGGTCGCGCTGCAAGATGACCTAATCCGGGCGGCCGACAGGGGGACCCTGTTGGTCTCCTGGATTTGTCAGCGATGCCTTTGATACCGAACCACGGTATCCTACTGGACCGGCTCTCCGAGGTGGGTTCGGAGGCACTGTTAAATTGGAGGGTGCTGGATGGCGGAGAGCTGGCGACAATGCTGTTTCTACGTAAGACCGCTGGCTGGGGTCATTAAGTTATGGAGTCTGCTGTCATCAGTACGCTGATGACACGCAGCTCTATCTCTCCTTTTCCACCTCTGCAGTGGAAGCTGTCCGGACCCTGACCAGTGCCTGGAGGCGGTTATGGCTTGGACCAGGACCAACAGGCTCAAACTCAACCCTGAGAAGACCGAGGTGATGTTCTTTGGGAGTTCCCCGTCTGGTTATGGAGGCCCTCTCCCCAGCTTGGAGGAGTTTCCCTCCAGCTGGCAGAGAGGGCTCGTAATCTGGGCGTGATCCTGGACCCGGCGCTTGGAGGCCCAGGTGGCAGCCGTGGCCAGGACCGCATTTTACCATCTCCGCCAGATTGCCCAGATTCGTCCCTACCTAGACGTCGACTCCTTGAGAACAGTGGTGCAGGCGCTGGTGATCTTTGGACTACTGCAATGCTCTCTACATGGGGTTGCCCTTGACTCTCCTCCGCGACTGCAGTTGCAAAATGCAGCGGCCAGACTGGTGGTGGGTGCGTGTCCATGACCGCATCACCCGGTCCTGGCTCGGCTTCAGGCTACCCGTAGCAGCCCGGATTAGATTCAAGGTCCTGGTTTTAGTTTATAAAACCCTCCATGGCTTGGGACCTGACTACCTGGCAGAGCGGATCGTCCAAACTTCGACCGGTTCGGGAACCTGCAGGTTCCCACCCCGAGAGGCCAGGCGTTTTACATGGAACCGGGCCTTCTCGGCCGCTGCCCCCTCTCTTTGGAACAGCCTCCCCAGCGAAGTGCGCTCTGCAGAGTCCCTGCTGGCCTTTCGTAGAGCGATTAAAACCATCCTATTTCGCCTTTGAGGCCTTTGGTGAGCCTAATAGTTTTTTTTCTCTCTCTCTCTCTCCTTTCTTCTCCATCGATTCCTCTATAATGAGTGTACTGACCTAGCAGCGAGGTTAGACCAAAACAAGGGCGCCTAACTCTATGCTGTGTTTTTAATTATATGTTTATGATTATCTTGTTGTCTGTCTTACATTTTGATAGTTGTGTATTTGCTGGCCTGTTTCAGCTCTGTAAAATAAAGATGGGCGGGTCTTCAAAAATAAATAAATAAATAAATAAAATAAAATAAGAATCTCTCTCGTTTAGTTCCAAATAGTAAATGTATTTGCAAATGAGAAACACATTTGCAAACTATACAATGGATCTGGGAAGGTGAGAAATGTTTGCCTGCATGCTTTGCATGTTAAGCCATTTTTGGTCCCAAATGATGCTGAGATCTGACTTCTAGATGTTTTGTTGTGCATTAGAGCAGCACCTATGCCAATTTCAATATCCTCTGATAAATAACGTCTATTGATTCACTGTCTCTCCAGATCTTAGATCATTATTGACTTTCTTTTCGTCCTATTCTGTCAAACATTTATTATGCTGGTATCTTAAAGAAAGGGACATTCATTGCCTTGATTATTCTTAAAGCTGTATTATTTCATAATGGGTTCCTGGCCTCACTCTGCTGGAGAAGTGAGATGTGAATAGTTTTCTGTCATACTGAAAACATACAGGTTGGTTTTCCTGTGTGAGAAAAAGTTAATTATAACTTAGCTATGGGGCACAATCAGTCACTGGTGTAACTAGGGAGTGCATTTACCCCTGGGGTACATAGCAATCTGGGGGTGCCTGGAGGGGGAACAGGAGGAGGAAGCCATGTACCATCCCACCAGGAGTCCTCCTTTTGACCTGCTAAGGCTTGGCGATCCTTAGTTGGGGAAAGGGAGGAGAGGGAAACAGGTGATGATGTTTTTTCCCCAAGCAGCACCTCCCTGGATTGCTCCCCTTCCTCCTTCCCTCCTTCCACCAATAAGGCTTGGTGATCATTAGCCCGGGGAAAGGAGGAGAGGGAAGCATGCGATGGAGATGCTGCTTGGAAAAACCACTGTGCAGTTTGCACAGGAGAGCCTTAACTGGAAGGAGACCCACAAAGAGGGCATGAGAAGGAGAGACCCTTCTTCCCCTCCCCCACTGTTCCCCCAAGATCTGCCCCCCCTTGCTGGGTGGCTGAGCCACAGTTTGGGGGGAAGGGGGTGCAAAAACTAATTTTGTCCCTGGGTGCTCCAAACTCTAGCTGCACAGTGCAATCAATAGAAATCTTAATATAGAAACAACAGTGGCCCTTGTGGCACCTTCTTCTTTAGTCATAATTGTACTTAGGATTAATTTCATTGTACAGTGACAATAAAGTTATCTTATCTTATCTTGAACAACCCACACATCTATTCTGGAATGAGCCTTATGGGCCAAATGCATAAAATGTTATCCATGGTCGGCCAGCATCAATAAACATCCTACCGAGCAAAAAAAAAAAAAAAAAAAAAAAAAAACCAGTGTTGTGGCTGTCGGCTAACTTACAGTCCTTTTACACGACCCCTAAGATCCACTGCAAAACACTGGCAGATCCAGAGCATAAAATTGTTTTCCCACCAGCAGCAGACTTTAAAAAACAATAAAGTACGCCCATGCCCACTTAAGCGCGCCCCAGCACACTTTACAAGTACCTGGTCTCCGGAAGTAAAAAAAATTCCAATGTGGATTGCAAAGCTGTGGATGCTGGGCTCTCCTCACCTTCTGTTTGTTTTTGTTGTCCCTGCTGCCCCTTTAACAGACAGGAATCCCTACAGGGCTGCTCCAACGGCAGATGGAGGTGAATGGAGGTGAGCCTGCATTTTTTCTCTCCCTTTTTTTCTCCCTCTCCTTACCGCAGACAGAAGCAACAGCATGCGGAAGGTTGGGAACACAGGAAGAGGAACAAAACCCACATGATATCTGGCTGGGGGGATCCGAATTTAAGCTACCAGCAAATCTTAGGGGTTGTGTAAAAGGGCTCTTTGCATGTTCAGACTTTTCAAAACCACCCCAGACACGATGCAGAATCAGGGGGCTTCTTCAGGGAGAAAGTTTTGTATAACACAAAAGCATATTTTTAATTGTTTTAATTTATGTCATAAATATTTGCTGTGTATTCCCATTCTTACATCTGATGAAATAAACTTGCCCCTGAAAGCTCACATTAAAAGACAGCCTTGGGTCTTTAAGATGACACTGTGTGTTTGCTTTCTTTATTTTTTTTTATTTTATTTTATTTTATGGATATGTTATTCATGTATTTTGCTCTTAGAGAAAGGGGAGTGTACTTATGGGGTTCTCTGCCTCGTTTGCCAAAATAAGATGGTTGGGTTCTGAGTACCAGGTAGCTTCACTTGGTTGTGGGGTGGGGGGTGGGGGTGGCGGCAAACATTAGGCTCCATCTATACATTTTCCTTTGCTATGTTCCTGGCAAATGAGAATAACTTTGTGAATCTAATGAAGTCGGCACTAATTAATAAAAAAAAGAAACTGTTTCTATTTAAAATAGCCTCAAAAATACTGAAAAAAAATTGAGTATTCTATAGACCAGTGGTGGCAAACCTTCGGCACTCCAGATGTTTTGGACCACAGCTCCCAGAATTCTGAGCTTAGATTGCCAATGACAAAGGACTGTGGGAGTTGTGGTCCAAAACATCTGGAGTGATAAAGGTTCGCCACCACTGCTGTAGACCAATCCTCCCTCCCTCCCTCCCCCTCCCTCCCTCCCCCCCCCTCTCTAACTTTGGATTCTTATGAACAAAAATTCAATTAAATAGGCTTGAGAGAAGGATCTCATCTTCCTCGGGGGGGGGGGCTTTCTCTGCACACCGTTCAGATGACTCTTCAATTCTGTTCCCAATTTCCACAGATTAATGAAGCTATAAAATAATAATAATAGCCTGCTCAGAATAGCTCTCGGGCTCCAACATTTTATTTTAGCCATGAAAACTGTTCATGCAGATATAATGACCTGGCTTCTTTAGCCTCCCTTTTATATTTTATGCATCCCTTAACATAGCAAGAGCACCTCCTGCTGTTTCAGATGGATCCTACTGGGCCCAAAGGGTCTCTGATAGGATAGCTGCCTGTGGTCAAGCCCTTTGAGGCTATGCCATACTGGCATATATCAGAGAGATCACCTGAGAAACCTTAAACAGAACTTCGTTGGAAGCAGCTTTAGGGGATTAGAAAATTAGCAACAAAGTGTTACACTCATACAAATCAAATAGTAACCATAACCAATACAACCTTGTCACATGGCTTTAATTCCTTTCATTTATGCCAATAACAAAAAAAGGAGCAAGAAGGGATGGTTGTCGACGTGACAGCAATGCTTGTGGCTGCAGTCCTATGCACATATACCTGGCAGCTCCCACCACATAACACAGTAGAATCAAGGAAACTTGAAATTCTAGAGCCAGAAGCCACCTCCTGGGGTATAACATGCAACCTCTTTCCCGTTCAAGACATCCACAACTAAGGCATCCATGAAAGTTGAGCCTCCAGTATTTAAAAATCTCCAATAATGGTGAGACCACGATTCTCCAAGACAGAACATTCCACTGGTAGCTCTTACTATCAAGAAGTTCTTCCTAATTTCTAAGTTGTCCACATTACATTACTTGAACCTCGTGGCGCAGTGGTTAAATGCCTGTACTGCAGGTAAAACTGTGCTCATGACCTGGGGTTCAATCCCAGGTAGCAGGCTCAAGGTTCACTCAGCCTTCCATCCTTCTGAGGTAGGTAAAATGAGTACCCAGCTTGCTATGTCTAGCCTGCATATTGTAATTAAAACTGTAAACTGCCCAGAGACTACTTGAAGTGGTATGGGGCGGTATATAAGCAGAACACTTTTTTTTTTGCTTTGAACAATACATTTATAAAGTATGGTTAAAACTATTTATTGCATAATCGTCAGATCATTGCAAACAAGCCATATTAACATGCCATATTAATCTGTATTTATACAATAAAATAAACATTTTAATATTAATGCTTTAAAATATAATATAAAATATTGTTTACTAGTAACCCAATTTACTAAAATCCCCTAAAAAGTATTTACTTTACAATTTTAAAACCTTTACATAAAACATTTAATTTGCATTCTAAGAGGCTGTCTTCAAACTTCTAAATCTTTATAGCACTTTACACCTATACCATCCAAATATTTAGCTCTGCATATAGCGGCTTTAAAAGCAAATATTGCAACTCTGTTTATTATATCTAGATTGGATGTTTGTAATAAAAACTCAGTTTCTCTGAGATGCTTCTGTTTTCCACTTTCTTTAAAATGTGCTGTAAATATTTTTCTCTTATATTGCTATATAGGGGACAGTCTAATACATAATGAGCTAAGTCCTCGAGGGCAGGGTTTCCACAAACACATAAACGATTATCTATAGGGATACCCTGAAACCTACCCCATTTCATCATAGTATCCATTTGTTCAAATCGTAAGTGAGTATATGCTTTCCTATATTGCATTTTCATTGGGACAGTTAAATATTGTTCATAATGATGCAGCTGTTTTGTATTAGCCAACCATTTTGTTGTTGTTGTAGATGCAACAGCAGATATATCCATCTGTGCCTCAACATCAAAAACTCTTTGCTTAAAAATATGAATTGTATCTTCATGTGAAGGATTTAAAGCCTGGGCTGAAAAACCAAATTTTGGAAAGAGCTTAAACAGGTTATTTAACCATGAATTTTCATACCTAGAAACACACTGCTCCTCCAAACAAATCTTGGGCAATCTTTCTTCACTTAAGCTACTTATTCTGCACCAATACTTTACCATTCTTACAAGAATCAGACCTGAAATTGTTTTTGCACCAAGTTCTGCTCTTATTACATGTGCAGGGGTAGAACGTGAAACTCCCATGATAGCCCTGTAAAATTGTGTTTGAATCTGTTCAATTTTCTTAAGGTTTGCAAAACCCCATATTTCAGCACCATAAATTACAGATTAATATGGCATGTTAATATGGCTTGTTTGCAATGATCTGACGATTATGCAATAAATAGTTTTAACCATTTATAAAGTACTTGCATGTAAGTGGACAACTTAGAATGTCAGATATTGTATAATTTAAAATGTTTATGTGATTTAGAATGCAAGTTAAGGATAAAAATGGTATGTATAATGGTAAGTAAATAACTTCAAAATGTATGTATAAATGGATGTTTAAGATAAGAATATATTGCAACGTATGGAATACCATGGCTTCATTTTAAGTGGGTAAACTGATTTAAAGTTTACCCTTTTAAAATAATGTAATTAAGGGGGAAGGTATGTGATGAAATGGGGGAGTAGGTCATGAATTTTTAATGTTCTGTTTACACTAACCAATAGTAGAGTTCATGGGCAGAGCTCTAATGTATATAAACAAGTTGACTGTTAGAATGACTGTTAGTTAGGCACTGGATAGGGAACTGACATCTGTTAAGATTGGGTCTGGCTAAGCTCTGATTGTTAGTATTATTATTGAGAAACTAGTAATATTGATAGGAAGCAGTATTACTAAGAAGAAACTGCGTTATTAATAAGAAGCTGTTCGGTGACATCTTATTAAAGTACATTGTTGGATCGGCCAATGCAATAACATCAATATTGAACATTGTAACTTAATGAAACTATTCTGTTTTGTTTTAAAACCATAAAAAATAAGTTCTTCCTAATGTTTAAGGCTAAGTTTCCTTTCTAGTAATTTGAATCCATTATTTAGGTCTTTTGCTCTAGAGTAGAGGTGGGCATGAATCTCGATTCTGAGGTTCATTTCGGTTCCTACACACGGTACCACAGGTGTCAGGTGTTCCTTTCTCCCGCCTCCCTGGCTGGATCCCTCACCCACCAGCCAACACACATTCCTCTCCTCTTCCTTCTCTTTGGCTGTTTTATCGTCTCCAGAGGAGGAGGCAAGGAGGAGGTCATTGGCTGGGGTCATTGGCTGGGGAGGCATGGAAAGGGAACATGCGGCACCTGTGTTGTTGTGCGTACAAACCCGCATGAACCTCCATATTGAGGTCCATGCCCTTTTCTACTCTAGAGGTACAGAAAAGAAGCCTGGTGCATCTTCCATGTAATGGCTGTTCATATATTTGAAGATGGTCATCATATTGTTTCTCATTCTTCTCCTGTCCACAACAAACACACCCAGTTCTAGAGATGGGCTTTCAAAAGACTTTCTGTGGTCTTTCTTGCCTTCCATTTCAGCTTGTCAGTATCCTTCTGAAACTGTGGTGCTCAGAATTTGACACAGGCTGAAATCCTGTTTATTATGTACCGTAACTTCAGCAGTGTAAGGCTGATGGTATCCCTGGCCAGTGCAATCTATTATTTAAAAAATTCTCCCTCCCATTCAGAGTTTCTTACAGGTTCATAATAATTAACCTAATTATTTGGGACATTGGGAATCTCAGGACAACCCCCCCAAAAAATTATTGCTGTTTATTTCATGGAACCTATACAAATAGATTTTCAGCCACAATATTTTCAGGTTAATGATCAAAGTCGAGTAAAGACTATTACTGCCCTTGACCTGAACACCGTATTTCTCATATGCTTTTGAGGCTGTGTCAAACTGCTGATTCATATTTATTTTGTGATTGAGCTAAAACCTATACGTCCTTTGCACAAAAGCTGCAGCCACACAAACTGCTATCCATTCTGTATTTGTGCATCTATGCTTTCTTGCCTAAATGTAGAATTTCTCATTTGTTTTGTTTTCTATCAATGAAACACATTTTGTTTCTCTTGGGAATATTTGCCAGTTTATTAAGATCACATTGTTTCCTGATTCCAGAATATTAGCTATCCCTCCAACTCTGATGATCATCTCTAAGTCTGATGATCATTCAACTCCACACTCTCATCCAAGTCATCTGTAGAGACGTTGAACTCACTGAGCCTTGGGGGAGAACCCTGTGGCTGCCTACTGTTCCCCAAGATAGCAATGAGCATTCTTTGGGTACAGACCCTTAATCAACCTGAAACCTTTTAGCTTCGTCTAAGCTCCATTTTTACCAGCATAGCCATGATAATGTAATCAGGGATTTTATCAAAAGCCTTCCTGGAATTTCCTTCTGAGTAAACATACATAAGGTTGTGCTATCAACTGCACTATATGGACTAAATTAATGTTTACTGTATTTGTCACATTTGTTACACTTATATCCTGTCTCCCTGCCACACACACGCATTCAAAAGACAATGTAAAAGTATATTTTATAACCCTACCAAGAGGGATGGGTGTCATTTTGGTACAGCTAGAAAATGGAAGACTGAAAAACAGGATCAACAGCGAATCGTTTAGGAGAGAGGACTCTAACCTGGTTTTTGGCATACATTTTTATACTGTATTAGATAGGAATGTACTGAATTATGCAAATCTAAAGAAGGATGGTCCTAATGGAGATTAATATCCAAGTCCTAAATGTGGCATGAAGAAGAGAAACGATGCCTTGTAGAATTGTAATTACATACTTGGAAACTGTTGCAGAGGGGACATGGAGCAAAAAAATCATTATTTCCAGATATACTAGGGAAGGAAGGGGAAGTGACTTGGCAGAGAAGGAAAGTGAAATTGGCAGAGATCTGGCTTCAGTAATTAAAGGTAAATACTCTAAGGATTATATGCATGGACACACATAATGATAATTGCAGTAGTGATGGTGATGATGCACTTGCTTGATGGGACATCTCCTTTTCACACAATCCTACAAAGCACATCTGGGAAGGGATGCAGAAGGGCTAATTTTTTTCTGGCAGCAGTGCTTTGTCCACTAGTGGATGAATGCCATTAAATAAAACCCAATGAAAGCATGGTTACTACTGTTATATGTGTACTATCTCTTTTCCATCTTCTGTTGGTTTGGAGAAAGTTGTGGCAACAGGACTTGTTTTCCTGTGGGATCAAAACATTTCGCTACTCATCCAAGTCACTTCTTCAGTCTGAGAAAAACTGGTGGGAGACTTCCAATTGAACCAATTCACCTTGGTTTACCTGATCTGAATAGACTCATTAGATGAACAATAGCCTGGAGTGTGTGAAAGTCACACCTATGCAGCCCTTTCCTAACATGAAGTACTGGTTGTTAGCAGTGGCCTTCCTGATTGATGTGTGAAGTGATTCTGATTTGTCTAAAGATAAATGAAAGGGCAGAATGATAAATGGGAGATAGATTTGTTGAGATAGGGGTTTTCAATACACACATCAATGGCCTCCCTGACTTCTCTTTGGAACCACCTATCTTCTTTGTGTAATACTGTATGTGTATCCTCATCTTTGAATGTAGGACAATCATTTGTCCTACAAATGAAGGTACACTGCTGATTCTGGTCCTGAGCTGTTGCCCCTCCTGTGCTGGGCCATCCTTTTGTTTAGCAGCTGTTTAGATAAACAAATCAGAACCACTTCACACCTCCACGTGTGAGGCCCAGTTGCCATGACTCAACTTCTGGATATCCTCACCTGGATGACTGAAAACCTCCACTGACATTTTTGAGAAAGTTTTTTTTTGCTCTATTCTGTGGTCAGAGATGAGAAAACAGGGCACTTTCAGAACTGTGAGATTCCTGTTTAGCTGTGGATTTCCACAAGGGATCTGATTTGATAGCACTAGAGTCCTTTCCAGCTCTTTATTCAGTGGCTGAAATCCTGTTGTTAAGTTATGCTGCATAAGGATGATGCTGTCATAAGTTACAACATTCTTTCACAAATAAAACACTTCAAATTTTCCCCAAAAGAGTGAAATTACTGTAGTATTCCTTTCATCACTGAGAAGCTATTCCACTGAATGGAGCAGGGAGGTCTTTAATTATATAAAAAAATCACCATTGTTAGTGATGTTACCTTGGCAGGGGTCAGTGATTAAAGACCTCCTCCTCCCATCTCATGGCCCCCATCAGCTTCCCTACAATGAAAGGAATTTTATGGAGCGTTGGGAACTTTAGGGGAGAAATATTTTATTTCTGAAAAATTGCAATGGAATAAGCCTTATGTGGCATAACAGGATTTTAGCCTTTGATTCTGTGAGGACTTTTCTTTTTGTTTAATAAGTCCAACACTTATTAGACATAACAGCCTGAGCATGTTATACAAACTTCTCCCAACCACTTCTAGTTGGATCTGTTAAGGAAAATACCTGTCCAGAAGAGTGAGGGAATTGCTATTCTAATCTAAGCTTCTTAAAGAAAGGAGTCCTGTATATTACAGCTGCTGCAGTTGGACATGAAATAGACCTACATACTGTCAAAATTGTTGGTTGCATAGAGAACATTTTGGCAAAGCCATGTCTTGGAAAACTGAAGTTTCAAATTAAATGATTGCTCTTGTTATTTTTTGTCCCCCTTGTTATTTTTAAAGCCCTTTATTTTTAGGAAATCTTTATCAGCAATATATATTTAGGAGAATATCAATATATGATTGCAAACTACGTTTATGAACCATAATGGTTCTCAGAGAAAACAGTTTTTCATTATCCAGTTACTACATTCTTCTCTTGCATATGGGTGTTGATCTAAAGTCCTTTTAAAAAATTAACAACCAGTATAGCACTGAAATGACAATATGTGCTGAATTTGTCTGTGTTAGACAAAAGGTCACCTCACTATTCCTTGAATTATTGACTATTATAAGAAAAATAAATAAATTAAATGCAAAGTATTGTTGTTTTAATAGCAGTGCAAATCAGGTGGAGGGAGAGGGAAAGTGTTAACAGCCACACCATACCTCTCTATAGACATTTTGATCAGTGTTTTCAAGACACATTCAGCATTATTCTGAAAGGAATGAAAAATTATTCATAAAATACAATCCCAGCTTTTTTAAGTGAGAAACAATAACAAAATAAGAGCACTCCAGCATGATTAAGGCACTCTGGAGTACTCTAGAAATACTGGACAATTCAAGTAAAAACATTGCATGTGTGCTATAACTTTGTCTGGTTGCAAGAGGAAATAATGAGATGATCTGAGTAACCCAGAAGAAACAGCAAGAGAAGTGCTCACCTTCTCACGTCCTAAGTCAGGACCAAAAATCAAACCAGAAGGGCAAATTAAGTGGCAATAGGCCAGGAACAACCCAGGAACCAGGCCTGCAGATGACACAGGAGCATGCAAGAGCCCAGGGAAGCAAATTGTAGTTCAAAGTATTTGGAAGGCATTGCATTGAGCAAGGCTACGTCAATGCAAAACCTAGAGTAATTATTTCCTACTTTCCATCTTCCCTCCTCTTCTTTTCTTTTCTTTTCTTTCTTTCTTTTTTTTTTTTTTTTTTTTTTTTTTGGACTACATATCTCAGAATCCCACCCCCACCCTTACCCCATCCACTGTGGTTTAACAGTACTGGCAAGATTTAATTTAAAAACACATTTTCTTTCCTTGCCCGTTTCCTCTCATGTTCTTTCACCAGTGCCTTACATTTACAGTATATAATCTTGTATTTTAAGTGAGACTTACCTAACACTTGAGTTATTCATAAAGGCAGTCACCTGGAACTATGATCACTTTGTAGCATCCACCTTGGAATGTTCTCGTGCCTCCATTCCAAGAGAGTGCTGACCCAACTACACCCCAAGTCTCATTCCAGAAACAGTGCCCAATATTTAGGTTATATTTTATGCTTTGACTTAAAAACATTGTCTGATCACCAGATGTAAAGTTGCCACCAGAAATAACGCACCAGAAAACTGACAAGGTTGGTACACCCATGCAAAATAAGAATAATAGCTTTGTTCATGTGCTACTGCACAGCAGAATTTGCTAGTGCTATATGGTATAAATTAGCACATGCCAAACAAGTGGATATAGCTCTTAATGAATCATGCAGGATTATTACTGGTTGCCTGAAGCCTGTTCCCACTGGGGAAAAATCTATTTCAGTAATAAATTGACCTACAAGCATAATGTGTTCCAGAAACATGCTTGTAAACCAAAGCACTTGTATCAAAACAAATTTCCCCATAAGAAATAATGGAAACTCAGAGATTCATTCTGGGGCCCCATAGGCTGCATACTGTGCAGACAAAATGCCAACACTCACAAAAGAAGTTGGCAATTTGTAGCCATATGCACACTTGCCTAGCTGCCCCATGACTAGAAATGATTTGAAAAATAAGAAAATGTGTTGAAAACAAATTAAATGTAAGTATAAATATACAGTATATAACAAATAAAAATAAAACCCTAACCTGTACTCTCCTTTGAAAACCTTTGTGGCTAGTGCAAGGGAGACCTCCATTCCTCTCTCCTTCCTCTGCTTTGGAGGCTTGGCTGACATGGAATGTTTCAGACAATTACCCACAATCCAGCAGGGAGGAAGGGAGAGAAAGCCACCATTGGCTGACTTGTGATCATGTGACCTCCTCCAGTGCTTATATTGCAAGACATTGCTCATTGGTCAAAGCAATATTGATCAGAAATGTTTGCTTGTCTTGCAAAACACTCATAAACCATGGTACTTGTAAACCAAGGTATTACTGTATTTGGCTGGCAATGCCTCTCCAGAAATAAACCAGGAGATGCTAGCAAATAATCAGTGAATTAGCTAAAACGGTGCCAAACTCATCCACTTCATGGACACCAACTCCCTACATGACAGCTAGATCTGGGGAAGAGTTAAAATTAGAGAGTCATTTTCTGCACACATTCCAAGCTCAAACTGGGTAACCTGGAAATCACTTTATAGACTTCAAAGTGGGGAAGGATTATTTTAAATATCGAGCAAAATGGAGCTGCTATTGGATAGAGGACAAATTATCTGTGACTGCAGAGAAATTCAATGAATACAGCATTTATGTGCATGTAATTTATGCCCTGCCATATGTATAAAAGAAGAGCTATCAAATGGCTGATATAATGTTGTTGAAGTAGCCTGCTTCCAATTAAAGATAGTCTGATTATATTAACATTTTAATTTGTTTTTAATTTTACCTATCTTTCATATGGGCCTATAAGTTTAAATTGCACAATGCTGTGATATGAATAAAGAAAAACCTGGAACATCTGTCATAAAGTGTTCTATTTTCTTGACTGAAGCTCTTTTCCCCTTGTTCAAACTATATAGAAGGCTCTACATATAGAACTAGGGAGCACCTCCTCTTTGTTGCTTCAAAGAGGGATATATTTCCCATTGATGTCCTTTCCTCCCTTTTGAAGAATATGGACTTGGCCATAGGAAGCCCCTTCCATCCTTTGGGTTTGCCATTAGTTCTTTCCCTGCCTTTTGATAGAAGATCTTCCTTTTAGCATGAAATGCACACAAAACTACCATGTTCATTCATGCTTTTACAACAGAATTACAGACAAAGGTGAACAACCCTGGTAAAAGACAGATAAGCATTTTTATAATGTGACCACAATACTGTTATCTACAGGGAGGTTCATTTTTCCCAGGCATCTCAGTGAGATTTCTTGCCCTACCCTTTCAAAGTAAGAATAATGCATATAATGTATTCTCAAAGGCTTTCACGACCGGGATCTGATAGTTGTTGTGAGTTTTTTGAAGCTGTTTGGCCATTTTCTGGAAGTTTTTGTTCCTGATGTTTCGCCAGTCTCTGTGGCCAGCATCCTTCAGTGGGCAAAGAGCTCAGGGAACTAGGAGTTTCTCTCTATAGTGCATATAGTTGTTGTTTTGTGCCATCATGTCAAAAGCTGCCACCTCCACCAGTTGGGAGTGATAATAAGTCAATCTCTGACAGAAATTCATAACCATTACCCAAGTTAAGGTCTCTGTACAGACTTAGATCATTTGTCAGAGAGAACTGACAATCAGGTTATTTACAGTGTAAGGTGACCTTATGAGTTAATGAGTACCCAGTGTGATGTAGTGGATGGAGTGACAGACTAGGACTCGAGAGAACAGGGTTTAATTCTCAGTTCATCCATGAAAACTCATTAGGGTAGTAAGGCAGTATAGAAAAATAAATAAATAAATAAATAAATAAATAAATAAATAAATAAATAAATAAATATTCCAAAAGACTCCAACAAATAGCATGGAAAACTGAGTACCATAATTATTGTCAGTTGTATGCTGACACATTTTCTAGTCAGGAAAGTGGTCTGAAGAAACTCATATCTGTCTGTCCATCTGTCCGTCCGTCTGTCTTTCTGTCTGTCTGTCTGTCTATCTATCGGAGAGAGCTACTTGTCAACACTTGCCAGCCACAAACAACACTTTCTTTCCTGTCTTACAGGGAATTGCCAGTAAAATTAGCGATACTATTTTCTGGCATTAACAGTTCAATTCTCAGAAGGCCTGGGTGTTGGCAGCTCAGTTTTATACCATCTACTGAGGCAAGCCTGGAATTCTCATGTGGGCTATTATTTCACCAAGTGTTTATTTACAGTGGCCTGCCCAGTGAAAGGCTTAGCCTGTGTGAGTCTCTTTTGTTTTTCTCATGCGGTGCAGGCTACATTAATAGGATTACATTTGGTTTAAAGGGGAATGAAAATCACATCCCTTTTAACTAGCAAAGCAGCCTTCTTCTCAGTGGAAAGAAAGAAAGAAAGAAAGAAAGAAAGAAAGAAAGAAAGAAAGAAAGAAAGAAAGAAAGAAAGAAAGAAAGAAAGAAAGAAAGAAAGATGAAATGCTGGAGGGATTCAGGGATGAGTTGTCTAGGGATTTTTCTTGTCCTGTCCATGTTTATATACTGCTAAGTAGAAGATTGTAACAAACAAGGTGTCGTTTCTTCCTCCTCCCTGTGTGCATCTTAAGTTTTCAGGGCCTCCTTTCTCTGTAGAGTATAGACTGTCCTCTGTGCATTCCCCATCCTAGAACAAAAATGAGAGCCAAACTGAGGACTGCTTTTTAACGAGAAAGCTGTCTTTTAAATGTCTGTTTTAAGTACAAAGGTCCCTGTTCAGATCAGAACATTGGTATTGGAAAGCCTGATCTACAACAATAAAAGGATCAGGATTTGCAACGCCAATAGGGTTGCAGAGAGTGCATTGGAGGCGTATCAGTTCAGATATGGACCCACAGTGGGATAAAGGAGAGTTAAATTAGTATATAGGAACTTAAGTAACCAGATAATTCCACTGAAGACAATATTTATTTATTTATTTATTTATTTAGCTTGTATGCTGCCCACTACCCAGAGGTCTCTGGGCAGCTCACAATCAAAATAAACAATTAAAAACATCAAAATTGCAATAAAATTAAAAGAATAAAACGTTTAAGTACAATAAATGCCATACATTAAAACACAGCATTAAAATTGTCATCAGGACCCAAAATCATCAGTTAAAAAATCTGGAACAGGTATTTTTTTTACCTGGCACCGAAATGTCATCAATGTGGGTGCCAGATGGGTCTCACTTGGGAGGGCATTCCATAGTCTGAGGGCAGCTGCCGAAAAGGCCATATACTGTACCTGTAAGCCATCCCTTTCACCTCCTTAAGGGATGGCTCTTTCAGGAGGGCTCCCTGGCTAGATCTTAATTGCCGGTTAGGTTCATATGGAAGGAGGCGGTCTTTCAGGTATATGTTCCTATTTGTGCAAATAAAAGGGGGGGGAGTTTCATGTTGCTTTGATACCCCTTCTCTGAATAAAACCCTGGACTAATATTATTTTCTTGAGCCCAGATCGCTGTGAGGGTCGTTTCTGCCATATTCCTATCAAATGTGCTATCTGAGGGCTTTTCCGTTCTGCGGGACCCCCAGGTCTGTGATGCCCAGACTGACTCACCATATGGAGTCAAAAGCTAGTTTAGGCTTGTGGTGGTGTGTTTTTCCGGGGCCTGAAGGAAGCCAACCCCACCTTGGCCTTTTTGGCTGGTGTTTTAATGTTGGTGCCCGTGTGTTGCACCGAAGGCGTGCGGTTTCCCTCCGGACGGGAGCCCTGGAAGGGAGGGAGAGGCTTGCGTTTCCTGACAGGTTTCCTTTTCTCCTCCGCCTCCCGGTCCCGGAGGGCTTCGACCGGCCCTCGTGCGAGGCGTGGCCCCGTCAGAAGTGGGTTAAACTTTTAATTAGAGCCCACGGCGGTCGCTCGCGAAGATTAAGGGGGATTTAAATAAGCCGTTAAGAAGGACACAAGGCGGCTCTGTGCAGGGGTGTGCGGGGCGGGAGGAAGCGCGCGCCTCTCTCTTTCTCTCTCGTCAGGCTGAGCCCCGGGAGCCGCTGGCGGGACCTCAAGCCACGCCGGGGCACCTCTGGGACTCGGGCCAGGCAGGCAGGCGGGCCAGGCGAGCCGGCCGGCCGGCGGCGTGAACGAGGAGTTTGTTGGGGAGTCTTGACCCGGCCCTCGCTGGCAACGCCGCGCGCCGGGGCTCTATAAAATGGGCGCGCCGGGAGCGGAGCGGGCTGCGTGCGAGGAGGCTTGGCCCGCGCGCCCGCTTCCCCTCTGAAACGCACGCGGGCCGGCCGGCCGGCCGGAGGGCTGCCCGAGGAGCTGAGGAAGAAAGGAGGGTCCGGAGGGTGGGGGTGGGGGTGGGGGTGGGGGTGTCAAAGCGCGGCTTGTCCGGAGCCCACCATGGCTTCCGTCTTCACGTGCGGCGTGGAGGACTTTCTGTTCAGCGGGAGCCGCTTTGTGTGGAACGTGACGGTGGCGACCCTCCGGAGGTGGTCCACGGAGCGCCTGAGGGGCTGCCAGCAGGCGCTGAGGGCATGGTGCGGGATCCGGGACATGTACCAGGTAAACGAGGCAGCAAAACCCGACGCCGATGCCGACACCACCACCACCACCACCACCGCGGGCGCTTAGGAAAAAGGGGTCCCTTCTCCCCTCCTGGAGAGCCGGAAGGGATGGAGCCCCAAAGGGGGGGGGGTTGGAGGAAGAAAGGAAGCCCACCCGGGATGAGGAGGCAGCCCTGATTTGGGGACTCACTGGTGGGGATGCTCTCCTGGACAGGAGCGTCCAGGCAAAGTCGGGTTTCTGAGCCAGACGGAGGTCTCGCCTGGGTGGTACCGATGGTCCTCCTAGTAGTCGCTCCAGCCAGGGAAGTTTTAGAAAGAGGCAGGTCTCGGGAAGGCGGAGAGGATGGCATTTCTCTTTCACGCGACTTTGATCCTTTCGACAGATGCGCTTTGATTAGCATTATATTTTTAAGAGGATGCTTTCCAGAAACCCTTTGCTGAGCAAACGGTCCTCCCCTTTCCACTCTCAGACCTTTCAAAAAGACGACAACTCCTAACTGTCGCTGACTACTTTTGAAATCGAGCAGGGTTAGTTCTGTGTCCAACAAATCAGCAGGCAGAGTAGGAGATGCTGCCTCAAAAGTTTAACTACACAGTATTTTCTTTTCTGGTTCTCCCCCACCCTTCTGTTTTCCTTAGATTTTTTTTTTTTAAAAAAATGTTCCTCATGGTCCTAGCTTGTTGATAAATCCTGAAATTCTGGGCTAAAATGGTCTCCCCTCCCTTTTGCCTCTTCCAAGCTGCTGAGGGCTCCTGCCATGTGAGAGAGTTGTTCCATGCCTCTGGGGATGATTTTGTTGCTGGAATATTTAAACTTCTCTCTCTCTCTCTCTCTCTCTCTCTCTCTCTCTCTCTCCCTCCCTCCCTGTGTGTGTGTGTGTGTGTGTGTGTGTGTGTGTGTGTGTGTGTGTGTGTGTGTGTGTGTGTGTGTGTTGTTCTATAATAGGTTATCATAATCTAATCTATGGCCAACAACATGTGCATTGTAATCTTTGGCCATGGTACAGAAGTAGCCAACGTTCTTGGATTTTTTGTTACATTATAAGGGCATATGAAAGACTGTCAAAAATGCCCACATCATATTCCAGGACATTACTTATCTCCATAATGCAAATGAAGAGTGCAGTGCACATGGTGTTGGCCACAGTTGGAAAGGGGGTTATGACCTCAAGAAGGAAAAAAAATGAGGGCACTAGGAAAAGAGGAAGACCAAACATGGGAGGTACTGGCCCATTAAAAGAAGCCTCCACCCCCTTTTTTTGATACATCAACAGTGCCATTAGTTTGAAAGCCATTAGTTCATAGAATTGGCTTATGTTGGAAACAACTTAATGGCGCATGCCAACAATAACAACAACAGCAACCAACTGAATGACTTCTGATCTGTGTAACAGATTAATATTAGCTCTCTTCGGACATTCAGGGACTGAGTCGACATGTGATGAGGAGGAACGCCATAGTCCAAAGTGCTCTTTACACATTGTTGTCCCTTTCTTCATTTGGCAGGTGACTCTTTGAAGAACAGAACCTTCCTGGCTGCATTACGGGTGGTGCAGAAAGTTAAACATTAGGGGAGGTTTTCCTCTAAAAAGTCACCTTCCATATGAGAACAATGATGGAAACAAAGAAGAAGGGAACAGTGTTAGCATGGTCACTTTCTTCACATCTTCATTTTGCCTGGTTCTGTGGAATTTTAACACTGTTGATTATTGTGTAGTTTTAATTGCTGTGAGCTTCCTTTGGTCCCCTATGGGGAGAAAGATGGAATATAAATAATGTAAATAAATAATACTGTAATTGTTTTGTTCATACAGATTGATACATGAGCTAACATTTGGACTCTCCTTGGTCCATGGATAAAGAGAACCCATAAATGAGTGCCTGTAGTTCAAAATTTATGGCTGCATTGCCAAGTAAAATCAGTAGGGGCTGATGTGAGTTTTTCTAACACAGTACAAGTCTATCCCATCATTTTCACTTAATATTCATGCTTAAAGCAGGGGGCTGACGGCTTAGTGAAACACCCTGCCTCTTGTCAGACATAGAGAGAGAGAGAGAGAGAGAGAGAGAGAGAGAGAGAGAGAGAGAGAGAGAGAGAGACTTTCCTTTTCCAAGGAGAAAGGCGAGGTAAAAATACTCTAAAATAAAATAATAATACTGTAATAACTTTTCACTTTACTGTGTTATAACTTGGTTTTCAAGTGTCCCGTATTAATGCATCACTAGAGCCATCCTGCTGGTGTGGAGCTCTCCCACCTCTGTATCTCAGGCTTGAGCTGATCCTGCAGAAACATGGCTTGCATCATGAGTAGTAGAAATATCTTCTTTTCCTTATCATATGGCAACATCAAAATGCTACCAGATCCACATCTTGATTTTCCCCAGGTGCTGTCTGTAATGCTAGTTCTGTCCTTAGTCTCTCCTTTGTGCCCACTCTTATTTCTCTCATTGTTGTATTTTGTTTAAAAGTTCATTTAAGTGGAGCTGGAACTGCAGGATACATCCCAATATTGGCAGACAAAATTCTCACCACCACCACCACCACCTTTCTTGGAATTAAAGCACTATGACCCCTAATATTTTCTCTTATGCTCCATAAAAACATAACAGCCAATCCTCAAAAATGCACGGGAAGATGCAGATGGAAAAGTTGGCACAAAAGGTCTTTGCAACCCTAGCAGGGTCCTTTGCAAGTCAATAAGAGCAAGTATTAATAGTATTAGTCTTTGGCTGAACTCCCAAATAAAGGCTGGAGCTTGGAAGTCTCTAAGAATGTTGTCCTATTGTTTAGAAGGTCATCTACCTCAAGGCACAAACAGAAGCCAGTCATACCTAGAGTAACCAGTGTTGGACATATGAGGACATTCAGATCTACATACATACACACTGTAGTATGTTATATACACTATGAGTACTGCTTCTTATAGTTTCCATAGTACTTCTAAGCCATGTTCAGGCCTTTGAGATATGATGGAAATAAACAAGTGAAGGGAAGCTGTGGTCTAGCTCTCTGCCATTTGTGGTCTATTTTGTGCGAGGATGACCCCCCCCCGGAGGCTCTCCCCATGTCTCTCTCCCCCTGCCACCATGATTTTGCACACCTCTAAATTATGGGCAGACCTTCCATCAAGAGACCCTTTTACACCAATTATGTGTAGAAGGTGGTAAAACCAGTGTCGGGCCAGGATTGTGTCAGTGAAGATTCCCAGTCATCCAGGTGAGTTTATCTGGAAGCTGAGTCATGGCAAATGGACTTCTTTTCTTGAGAGATTGAAATGTTTTGCTGCTCATCCAAACAGAACAAAGCTGTTTGGATGAGCAGGAAAACGTTTCAATCTCTCAACAAAAGAAGTCCAGTGGCCATGATTCAGCTTTCAGATTTTGGGCCAGGACCTGTGCTCACGACTTCCTTGCATGTTGGGACTCCCCAGACTCCAAGCACCTGAACAAGGTGTTGCAAAACGAGATGCTCCAGATGCAGTGCTATTTTCTGGTGGTGTTCAAAACAGCAGTGTCCATCCCATGGCAGTAAAGGAGCAGTTCCATGCATGAATAGGAGTTCAGGACATGCAAGTACTTTTTTTAGTGGGGTTTGGGTTTCAAATTTCTTCCTTCCTATCTGTTCTGATTAAATAGGAAAGAATGATGCAGGCAGGGAAAGAAACAGAAGGCAATGTGAGGATGCGAAGAAGGTCATCAGGCAGACAAAGTATCAAGTGGGATTATCTTGAGTTCATAAGAGCACATAAAGCAACCTCCTCATAGTCAGGCTATTGTTTCTTTCCTGCTGCCAAATTATGACCTGTTCCACTAAGTAACAGCCCTTTGGGAAGAATAGGCAAACCCATATGTGCATAGCACAACTTATTTAGAATTTTGCAGTGTCAATACCAGAACAATCATCATATAATTCCTTAATAATTGTTTGTTTGTTCGTTTGTTCATTTGTTCATTCATTTCTTTGACACAGTTTTCTAAAAAAGAAGAAGTTACTTTACAGATGAAATAATCCAACTTTAGAATATAATATAAAATGAGATATCCCCCTAATACAAAATATAGATTGAAAAAATATTTCCAGGATGTCCTGACACTAGATTACTCTGGGATAGATTGTGTAAAGCAGTCTCATAGCTTTGTAGCTCTTTTTATAATTTACCATGATATAGTCAGCTGGATAGCTCCCTGAGTTGAGTGTAGTATGTGGTTTCATTCCCTCTGTGCAGTGCAAGAAAAGAGCCAGCCTGCATGGTTTGGGGTAAGTTGACTAGCCTTCCCAGCATGCACCCAGAAGAAAGTAAACAATTTCTGAGTTCTGTATACCTAGAAAACCCTGAAAAGGTTTGCTAGGACTCAGAACTGACTTAACAGCACATGGTTATCATTATTTCTTTTTTACTATGCTGCATTACAGCTTTTTGTGATGTCTCCAGAGAAAGTTTATTCTTATGTTCTTTAGAAATGTAATAAGATGTAGTAAGAAATAAAGTAACCTTGAATGAAAGATGTCATTCCAGAGAACCAGGGAAATGGTGCCTGAACAAATGATGGACATTAATGTATTGATAAATGATGTGCTAAAGATGCTGTGTATATACAAGAGAAGATGACAGGGTTCATTCTAGCACTAGGTCTCTTTAGGTCAGATGGAGATATTGCTGACAAAGTACCAATAAGCTTGGCATCACGTTCATATTACTTTATAGTAAACTTGCAATAGAGGAATGAAAAGGGAAAATAGGTGATTTCTTCTTCCTGTCATTCATACTAACTTTGCTTGGACAGCAGTGTCATTAATGTTTCCTCTGCCACTCCACCCTTGAATAATTTCCAAAATGCCATTGCATACACACCAAAAGGAAAGGTTTTTATAATTATAATTTTCCAGATGGAAGAGAAAAATTGCTAGTTTTGAAACATCCCACAGGATGTTGGATAGCAGACTTATTGATCAACAGCATCAACAAAAATAAAAACCAGGCGGGTGGCATAAATCTTAACCTGCTGCCAGTTGTACCAGTATTTCTTTGGGAAGGTCTTCCTCAGTTTCCACAATTGTGGTGCCACCACAATGATGACCTTTTCCTTTGCATATACAGTACACACAATACACTTTCTTTCATGTGCACACTTCGAGAAGGTCCTCCTTGTAAGATTTTACAATGGATGATTCTGTATAAGTTAGTGCTATAGAGTTTGCAAAGCAGATTGGAGTGTATTGATAGCTGTTTTCTCTGTGCCAGAATTTGTCTTGGTAGGAGAACTATTATAGATATGAAATAATGAAAATACAGAAAAACACATGCTTCCCGTTGGTGGCTAAGGCAGTTTTGCTTCTTCAGCTTCAGGAAACAGGCCTTCAAAATTTTAGCCCCACATATTTCTTCCTCAGTTTGTGAAATAACATGTTTTGGAAGGAAAGGGGAAAGTTTAACTGAAATAAAATAGTATTTTGTATCAGGACTAGAGATGGGCACGACTAAGGAAAATGACGTTTTTGAGTTGCCGTGTGTCGGAGGCAGCCTGTGTCGGCTCATTTCCGTTTTTCACAAAACTTTTGTCATTTTCAAACTGGTTTGGGGGTAGTGGGCTCCTGGAGGCACCTCTTTTTGGGGGTGCCTCCTATCCTCACCCGCTAGGGAAAGCAGGCTCCTGGAGACCCCTCATACATGGGGGTCTCCTCTCCTCACCTGCTGCAAAAGGGCATGCATGCATATCCATATGGATATGATTGCATATCAAGTTGCACGCAGAGACACAGCAGACTGGCAGAGGCACCCCTCTTTTTGGGGTGCCTTCCCTGCATCAGTCAGGCCTTGGGGGCATGGTTTGCATGTCACACATGCTGCCAGCTGAGCCAAACCTGCAGGAGTCACCCAGAGCCACAAGTGGCGGACTGGCAGACTCTCTGCACCCGCTGTGTCTCACTAAGAAGGGAATTGTACTTCTTGCAATGCAAGTACAGATCTGGCTTAGGCAACAGGGTTAGCGCAAGGGCTAGGGTTAGGCTAGTTACGGGTGAGGTTAGGGTGAGTATTTGACCCACTTAGAAGGACAGTGTACTGGCGTATGGGTTAGGGTTAGGGTTCGGCTACGGTTAGTGGGCTTTTTATGCCCGGTTGGCACATCCCAGAAGTCTCTGTGGTCAACGTGGCCAAGTGACCATGCGATTGGTGGAATGTCTCCAAAAATTTGCATGGTCACTCCCATGGCCAGCCCATCATTGCGCAGGTGTAAATAAAATAAAATAAAATAAAATAAAATAAAATAAAATCAATGGAGAGAGTTTTGTTGCAAGAAAAACCCACTGCTACTGTAAAAATTCTGGCAGTTTTAAAATAGCAATTTTCGCATGTTTCTGTGTGGTGCTTGTGTGTTTTTGGACCACGATTTCAAAAAAAATTGCGGTCGCCGCCCCATTTTGGATCCCCTGCCCGCACCGCATGGCATGGCGACTCTGGCTGCCCAGGACAGGAGAGGGGGAGGGACCCCCCAGAAACCACCCCTCTGGTAGGTGCACTGCACTGCAGGCATATTTTCGCCTGCTTTTTGGCCCGGGAATGGGGGTTAAAACTTTTTTCTGTACCGCTTCCGCTTGAATTGCGGCGGCCGGCAGCGAAACTACTTTCCCCACCACCAGAGCAGCCCAGGACAGGAGGGGGGTCAACCACCCCTCTGGTAGGTGCCCTGTGCCCTCACTCAGGCAGGCACATTTCCGCCTGCTTTTTGCCCGGGAATCAGGTTTTTTTTTAACTTTTAAAAACCTTTTTCTGGGGTGCCCAAACATCGCGGGATCGCCGCGATGCCAGGAACGACCACGACAAATCAGACCCAATTATTCTTTAGTCGGTTCAAGTTCGAGTTCTGGCGGAGTAATTCCCGTTACCATTTCCGTTCCGTAACGGAAACGAGGAATGGAAACGGAAACGGGAATTCCGCCAAGTCGTGCCCATCTGTAATCAGGACCTCACCTCCATTTCTGGAAAAATTGCATTTCCTGACTGTGAATGTCAAGCTTTTTCCACCAAGACAGTACCTGTGCCAATTTCAGAGCAGTTGTCCCAGATCTGTTCTCTGTGTTCATACCCATGCATGTGTGTTTGACCATCTGTCTTTATTTAGGCACGTACATATTGATAACATCTGTGCTGATGTTTTTCAGAAGGCATGTTAAATTCCACATGCAGTAATGGAGTAGTAGTAAGAAACTAGTTTCTTACTATTTAGGGTCTTCTCTATTCCCATTATACAGAATGGGTAATAATAGGTTAAAAATCACTACTTTCTTTTTCTTTTAATGGACCATCTAAACCAGGGGTGCCCAAACTTTTTGTAAGGAGGGCCAGATTTGGTGGCTAAGAATGTGTCAGGGGCCGGTTGCTCCCTGACCCTGCCACCCCACTGCAAGCCCCACCCACTGACCCCTTGCAACCCCACCCGCAGGAAGGAAGGTGGGGACCAAGGGAGAGAGGGAGGGAAGAAGGTGGAAACCAAGAGAGGAAGGAAGGAAGGTGGGGAACAAGGGAGGGAGGAAAGAAGGAAGGAAGGTGTGGACCAAGGGAGGGCCACTCAGAATGGCTTGACTGGCCGGATTTGGCCCCAGGCCAGACTTTGGGGAGGCCTGATCTAAACAAAGTAAGATAACAACCTAACATTTGGAAAAAAAATCCCCCATGCCTCCCAATAGCATTTTAGTTACAAGAAATGTAAAAGTTAATGTTGCTTCAAATATAACACAACACAGCAAACCATCACTTAGTTGCAAAATGAAGAATTATTACTCCCCAAAGCAATGCAGGACTGGTAATACCACTCCATGTAATATGTTACTTCCACATTCTGCGATGGTTAATATAAGCACTGATAAAGAAACAGAGGTCCTTTGGCTGTTGTGACATTTCATGTACAGTATTACTCTAAAAGCTACAGTCCGCAGGCAGCTGGAAATTCACTCTGATTTTTAAACTGGAAGAAAAGCTTTTCTTTCTTTACATGAAAATTGAAAATTAAAAGTGCACCATTTGAGTGTTCTGATTATATTGAACCTAAATGCCATGTTTGTAACAGGGAAGACTGCTGCATCATAATTAGTCATTAGCAATTTTGCTGATCTCCTGTGCAGATGGCCAAGGGCACATTCTCAGTAACTGCAAAGAGGATCATGTTGTCAGTGTACAGATAAATATCTTTTTTTCTCTCTCCCATAGGCTCACATGCACAATCTCTTCCACTTCTAAGCTCTTCCTTATCTAGATCAGCATTTTCTGATTCAATGTTCAGGTTAGTTTGTTGTTTGTCTCTTCTTCTTCTTCTCCTCCTCCTCCTCCTCCTCCTCCTCCTCCTCCTCTCTCTCTCTCTCTCTCTCTCTCTCTCTCTCTCTCCTTTTAACGCCAGACTCATTTCTTAGATGAGAACAATACTAGTATGCAGGAGTTGCTGGGGAACCTTATGAAATGGCCACCAGAGGATTAGCTCATCATTTTGTTTCTTGCCCAGGGGTGGGGTTGGGGTCGGGGAGCAAAACAGAGCTTATCCTTGGGGAGGATTCTTGGAAAGTCCTGGGACCTGAAGCCCAAGTATGATTGCAACAACTTTCACATATGCTAAAAATGTTGCCAATATTGACTCCTGAGACAAACTATGAAGAAGCACAAACAGGAGTATTTTGCAAACATGGATATGCACAGCACCCTTGACTCATTCTCTTCCTGGATGATGGCACACAGAAGGCATAATGCAACCTGGCACCCTTCTAGCAGTGAATCTAAGGGGCAGTTACTTACTTTATGAATTACCAGTGACTGTTTGGTCCACTCCATGATTGTCTCAAAACTAAACAAACACAAATAGTCCGTGCATTTTCACACATGTGTGTGAAGATAGTGCACTTTCCTAAATAAAATCTAAGAGCTATCTGAAGTACAACTACCATGCAATGCAGCCCCAGTTGGTTAAAACCTTTCTTCTTTATTGGTGTTTTTTAAAAAAAACACCTTCACCTTTTTATATAGTTCTTTCCCATCATCATTCTCAATCAGTTATGGGTGAGGTAGGAGCTTAGGCTGCTCTCTGTCCCATAATTATATCCCTATATTTATTTATTGTCAGCAAAGAAAGACTAGCTAGATGTGTGCAAATATCTTCTCATGATACGGAATCAAGCTCAGTAGTGTAACACATGTCATGCAGGTAGAAGTTCTCATGGCCATCAATTGGCATGTCCAATTGAAAATAACAGGTTGCTGTTGATAGGGGAGCTCTGGGTCTTATAACTTAGAAAGCCACTTCCCATCAGACTAGATAGTTCTCTCCTAAATAGATGCTGTTCTCTTCCCCCAAATGGGAAAGTAAAAGTCAACTCTGTCTATATATTGTGGCCATCTTGTTTTATGTGCTGTTGAATCCCGAGATAATTTCAGTGACAATTACTAATTCTCTCGGTTTAGAGATGGTCACAAATGTTGTGATATGGATTCATTAGGGTCTTGGCACAGTTCAGGCAGTAACTCCTTAGCAGCAATAGCGGTTGCCACCACCAAGCACTCAATTTGCTCATGATGAGCTGAGCCTCCTCTAAATACAGTACATTGTAACAAGGCAATTGCTGGGTTTCTGCATGGCTGATGCAATATTTACATATACACATGCATGGCGCAAGTTTTATTAATTGCAAGATATTGCTTTTGGGACCAGAAATTAAAAATGTAAGTTGAGTGACACAGTCATCCATTCAGTGGAGCCCAGCAGAGAGAGAGAAAATGAAGTGGTGTTTCATCATCAAGATTTCTCCTGTGCCTATGAACTCACTGAGTATGCTTGACTAATGCATTATTCCATCTCCCTCCCTTTACCTTTTTCTGGATGGCAGTGATTGTACAGGTCATGTGGCAGCCAGCCAGATTCTAACCCGCAAGGAGGAAGGGTCTTTTAACATCTGCAACCAGCCCCTGCCCTTAACTGGCCCTGCACTTAGGCAGAGTGAGGTTCACTTTGAGTGGCAGATGTCCTAGGGTAGGAAACACCAGTGAAGGGCTGGAGAACAGAACTGCATGTGTTATGCAGCTTGAATACTCTAACTTTGCTTGTTGCCTTTAGATGCTATTGAAGTTTCTTCTTCTTCTTCTTCTTCTTCTTCTTCTTCTTCTTCTTCTTCTTCTTCTTTGCATTTCTGTGTACCTGAGCTGATGCAAGTGAGCCCTAGATGCAATTGTCTTCTTAGTTGTGGGCCTTGAACTGGGAAATTCTTTCTTGCAGGTGGACCATATGATTACTTTCCTTTTGATGAGCAGCAAGAAGTCTCTTTCATTGGACATGGTTATACATTAACTAATTTGAAATTCAGCAGTGTTGTTGAGCAGGTGTTCCCAACCTCTGGTAACTCAAGTGTTCTTGTAGGGGACTGCAACTCCCAAAAGCTTTCACCACAACTGTGCTGGCTGGGGTTCCTGGGAGTTGAAGTCCAAGAACACCTGTGATGCCCAAGGTTGGGAACCACTACCCATTCCTGTTTAGAGGCAAATCCCACCAAATTTAGTGAGGGCTAATTTATTTATATATTTTATTTATTAATTTGATTTATATACCGTGACTAGCCGAAAACTACTCTGGGCAATTTACAAACATAAACAAAATACAATAAAACACAGTATACAACTTAAAATAGTAAACAAACAATTAGTTGCACATTTCCAACTAATTGCACATTCCCAAGCATTGGATCAAAACTCCTATGATGATGGTGGTGGTGATAATTGCTCTTTGATGTAGGTTTCAAAGACATAGCTATGTTAATCTGCATAACTGATTCAGAAGAAAAACATGGCACCTTAAAGACTACCATGTTTTTGTCTGTTGTGCTTGTCTTGTTTTCTTTTGTCTGATACTCTTGCTCCAACTTGCTTTTGCAGCTGGAGGGCTGCAAAAATGTGTGTGTGTGTGTGTGTGTGTGTGTGTGTGTGTGTGTGTGTGTGTGTGTGTGTGTGTGTGTGAGAGAGAGAGAGAGAGAGAGAGAGAGAGAGAGAGAGAGAGAGAGATCTTTTGGCCCATAGTCACTTCCCCCCAACTTATTTTAAATAAATAAATGGGATAGAATAATCTGTTTTGATGGACCTGTGAATCTTGGCCTTATATGTCTGCAATTTGTTTCCGTTTCATTCTCACCTCTTTTTTTGCTTCTCAACTGGTGGCAACAAGTATTAGTTTGGCCCTACCATTTCTGAGCTCTATAATCTTGCACGGGGCTTGTGTTTTTCATTAGGTGAAATATTTCTTCCTGCTATTAGTTTTCCACGTGGGATTAGCTATTAGACCACAGTACTGGGCTTTGTATTTCCCTCACCGGAGCCTCTGACGTCTGCTTAAGCGATCTTTTACCTGTTGTGTAGGCAGACTTCTGGCAAATCTCCTGCTTACCCACTTGATTTGTTAATACACACAGAGAGAATTAGGGCACTGGATCAGAGGATCACATAGGAGTGAGTGGGAGAGCACCTCAGGGCAGGAGGCAGCTATAAGGCAATGCTAAGGGAATAGGTGGATTATCTGAAAAGAGGCCAAGTCTGATAGAAATATGTGGGGCAAAAGTGGCGTTGTGTTCTCTCTGAACTAAGAACTCACCAGGGGTTCAGCCTGGGGTTCCTGCAAGGCAACACTTCCGTTGTTTATGAAGCCGAGAGAGATTCATTTGTGCCTTTTGATGGGTTTTTGTTGTTGTTGTCAGTATTTTCTTTTAATTCTTTTTCTTTAGGTGCCTTAGATCTATGATAATCAACTTTCCCCCTCATCTCTTTTTTGTCATTATTTTATTTATTTACACACACACACACACACACACACACACACACACACACACACACAAGTATTTTCATCCCTGAGCAAGCCTTGTCTTTCTTTTCTTTTCTTTAAACCTAGGAGGCTGCAGCTGCACTCTGTTACCGTTTCCAGCTGTGCTCCCTAATATCATTGTGGGTCTGCTTGTCCCTGATTTTTTTCTCCCCACTCTGCAAGTCCCTGGTCCTTGTTGCTGAGTTCAGCAGTGACAAAGCACAGATTTGTACTCTCCCTGCATCTCACATGCAGGTGGCTAAGTCTCTTATTATGTTAAAGAAGTAGCTAGCAGCAAGGCTTCAAATATTGAATAAGAAAGCTGAAATTGGTCCATGTGTCTTATAAGTCCCTGAAGACAAGGGATGGCAGAATTGAGATGGGCATGACCAGTCCAGGGCAGAGGGGGACGTTTTGTTTACCCCATTTGATGTATAGGAAAGAAAAGAAAGAAAAAGAAAAGTTTGTTGCTTATATACTGCCCTGTACTGCTTAAAGCACTCGCTGGTTGGTTTACAATTTAAGTATGAAGGCTACACATTGCCTGCCACCCAGGAAGCTGGGTATTCATTTTACCAACCACGGAACAATGGAAGACTGAGTGAACCTTGAGCTGGCTACCTGAAATTGAACCCAAGGTTGTGTATACAGTTAAGCTGTACTACAGCATCTTAATTACTTCTCTTCAAAAAGCAACACCATCAACAACTATTTTGGACCTCTGGAGCTGAGACAGGGAGTTTTAGGATAAAGCTATCATTTGCCCATCCAGAACTTTTCCAGATTACTGTTTCCACCAGTGGCTCCAAGAAACCCACAGCAAACATGTGCCCCCTAATCTGAAAAAGGCCCCTATACATTATGTAGATTGGAATATGGATTGGAATATGGATCACATTATGAGGAACATGAGCCGCTTCTTGTGTTGCCACACGTGTTGGATATTAGGTTGAGTTTTGCAGAGTTAGCTCAGCGTAGCTACCTAGGTGGCTGGTCCCAGAGCAGACCCACAAAATACATGGCACTGTTGAAATAAAATAACTAACTTTATTTGGAAAGTTGCATTTATAACAGAAAAGCCTAAAATAAATCCTATTTCTACACCTAGCATCCCATAATAATTCAGTTGGAATGAGCCTATAAGGCCGTTGAGTCGAGCCCCCTGCTCAATGCAGTTATCCAGATCAAATCAGAAAAACCTATTTTGCTGACATTACCAGGACCAATTCCCTCTCAGAGGCTATTGTTGTAGCAAATGTCCTCTAATTCTAATAAAAATAAATAAATAAATGTTATACCATTCTCCCAGTCCAAGGGCCTGTGCAACCTATCACATCCGATGAAGTTGCCATGGTGATGAAACAGATGAAAATGGGCAAAGCCACAGGACCAGATTCTGTGGTGACAGGACTGTGGAAGTCTCACTGAGGGAACTCTTTAACCAGATTGTGTGAGAGAAGATGATGACTCGCAATGTAGCACAACAGTGCCAGTTTGGAAGAAGGGGAATCCTGCTGAATGCATCAACTACAGACCAATTAGATTACTTTCACATACTCTTAAAATCTTTAATCAAGTCATCAACACACGAATCCACACCATAGTTCAACTCAATGTCAACCAAGCTGGCTTTGTCAAAAACTGCAGAACAACAGATGCAATCCATGCTGCCCAGCTGTTATTTGAAAAACACAGGGAGAAACGGAAACTAGCGCATGCAGCTTTCCTTGACCTCAAGAAACCATTTATCCCACATGATATCATCTGGTATGCACTGTGACATCATGGAGTCCCAGAAGAGCTTGTCATTTGGGTTAAACATCTCTATGAGTCACCAATGATCCGTGTGCAGGCCACTGTTGGAATAGCAAAAGGTTTTTTTTAATCACAGTTGTGGTCCACCAAGGGTTAGCACTTTCCCTGCTTCTGCTCATTCTGGTTATGGATGCACTCACTCAATATCTGCAGAATCCTGTGCCCTGACACTCCTTTACACTGATGACATCATGATTGCCTCAGAGATTAAGGCAGATTTTGAGTGCCAAGTCCAAGTAGGGACTGACCGTTTGACAAGGTTTGGCCTGCGCCTGAATGTGAAGACAGAATATCTGATGACCGACACAAATGAATATGGTACAAAACAAATTGGTGGTATTGACCTACCAATAACTGAGAAGTTCAAATACTTTGGTTCCATGATCACAGCCGACAGGAGCCTGAATCACGAGGTGACAATGAGGATCAATAGTGCCTGGCTAAAATGGTGTACAGCATCAAGTGCCATGTGTGACAAAAAGATCAGTGACCATTTAAAATCAAAGGTCTATCACACCATTGTACAACCTGTTGTGCTCTATAGCCCAGAATGCTTTCCAGAAATTAAAGAAACTGAATGTCACCTTGGTATCATGGAGACAAAGATGCTACGATGGACCTCTGGCCTCACACAAAAAGATCATGTGCGCAATGATGACATCAGAGCAAAATACGGCATTGCACCTATCATGGACAAGATGCGAGAAACCTAACTGCGTTGGATTGGTCATGTCCTGTGTGAGGAAACTCTGGCCAAAAAGAGTCTCAGCTTGCAGGTCAGAGGATCCTGACTGAGTGGCAACCTAGGCCATGGCTGTGCCAAGTGGAGGTCCAAAACAAGAATAACAGACCCCACCTCTAAATGGGACAAACGTGAAGTAGTAGTAGTAGTAGTAGTAGTAGTAGTAGTAGTTTTAAAAATTCAATTAACAGTCCCAGTCCCAGGATGTACCTACTTTTGACTCATGTTTGGGACTTGACTCAAAGCAAACTGGCTTCAGCTCCGTCCCAGCTGCAGTCACCTGTTTTCTGAAGCACCAGTTTGGAATTTTCTCTGAATGTTGTGGCTTGTCTGCATCCCTAATAATGTGTGGTTTATACTACTGTAATATCAAAGGCTCAATGTATTTTGTCTCTTTTTCATAGATCATTGGCTGCCTCTCCGATGTGAGAAAACGATACCAGTAGTGTAGAAGGCTAGTAAAACAGCAAAGCCCAGAATCAGATTACCATATGTTCACTAGCTTTGCAGGTTTGGCCCTAAACTCATAAACTAGTACTGATTTAATTAGCATGTGAAAAGAGGTCTCATTTCCCTGTCTATCTCATGTTTGTTCCTTGGTTTACAGCAACTGCCCTGCATGAATGGTTGATATTTTTTTTTTTGTAATCCCCCTCCCATAAATGTTTATTTTCAAACTTGCTTATAGGAGAAGAAAACAGCATTTGTTCTACAACTGCTGCCCCTCAATATATCTGGTGCAGCTAGTGGAATGAGCCTGGCATGTCTCACCTTCTCCTGTCAGTAAACTTAATGAGAGCTAGAGGTTGTTAATTTCATTCCTCCCCTTTTGGCCACGATTTGGGGTTACCTCTTCCAAACTGTGTCAGAAAATTGACACACCTGAAGATGTATAGCTTACTGCAGTGGCAGCAGCAATTTTTTTTTAAAGAGGAGATCAGCAGGAAAAAGAAACCTCTAAATAGAAACAGAGCCACCCAAAGTAGAATATTAGAAACAGTGATAATTACATGTGAGGCCATAAAACAGCAATTCAATGCATTTTGAAAATAAAAGAAAGCCTCAGTACCAGTCTAACGGTCATCAACTTAGAGCCGTAGGGTAAAAAAAAAAATGTATAAACGATTTGTATTTATGTGTTGTTCATTTTTATGTTTTAAAATACGCCCCTCTATTTTGTTCAAGTGGGCTTAAATGATGATTTTTAAAAAAATTAGGCAGCGAGGCACGAAGGTTTCTTGGGAATCTGGTGCTAAAACCTTTGGGAGCCACTGCTCTGAGCAGTTATGCAGACTGGAGCCAAAGGGATAGGCCAGGTGAGTGGACAATGATAAATGTGAAGAAGGATGGCATCAACTCAGAAAAGTGGAGTCTATTCATAATATCCAGTCCAAGTCCTCTACGCTCACATACGCATGTCAGTGTTACTCTCCTAGGTATCTCTGCATTTACTGCATTCAGAGAAAGTATGTTCTCCCATAGCTCTTTGTGCCCATGTTACCACATAATGGTTTGGATTGACGCTGCAGGGAGGGTCCATTCCCGGAAATGGCAGCACAGGACTGAGAACTGTAAGAGGCCAAAATCTTTATCATAATGGGGTGCATTAACAATGGAAGAGAACTGAGTTCATTACCTGGCATTCTGTCCATATCTTCCATATCTCTTGCAGTTCTGGTCATTTGGGAAAGCTTTTGTTTCTTAATCTGCAATCAAACCAAGCAACAGTAAAGTTGTTTCCTAGAGATTGTATGGCAAAGGAAGAAGTCTGGTGTTGTGCCACTCCCTCCTCCAAATAGCTTTTATTTAGGAGGAAAACACACACACACAAGCTTTGTAGATGCATTCATACTGTACTTTTATACTTTGGGCAGCTCTTTGAAAATTTCTACAATATGCGACCTGGAGGTAAGAGCATTTATTTGTATTTCTTGATGAGGGTGGTCATTAGTGTGTTTTTGTAAAATGGTGTTAATTCAGTCTGATCATTAGCAAGTGTGGAATCAAATGTCAGAAAATGGCAAATTGAACATGAAAACCCTGGCCGATTTCCTTTGTAGCTATAAAAATAAGTGACGCTACTTATTGCACATTAAAGCACAGAGAAGTGGTCGTTCACTCTGGATTGCAGTATTCATGACCAACGTTGCAAATGTTACCTTCATCTCCATGTGAGCATGTTGTATCTCTTTTTGGCCTCTGGTGACTTGGCCTTGGTGATCAACACAGGTGATAGATTCTGGTTTCACAGATACAGTGTATTTTCAAATCTTGACTGAGTCAGGAGTACTTATTATTTGACACAAGGTTACTGTAAGCAAGGAAATGTTCCAAAAAATCTCCCAAGGTTGCAGAATGTTATTGGTGTAGATGCCACTTTTCAGTCAGTAACCGTTAAAGACTTGTGAGAGATATCTGTTCCTGCTTGTCCCTAACTTGTCTGATGCAATACTTGGTGCTGGGAGACACAGCACAATGGACATGGAGCTCATTAGCAGCCACCCTTGGGTCTGCACCCTCATTTTAAGCTTTGAATGAGTCATGTGTGTCCAGTGCTGCCAGACGTATGCTATTTCTACCTCCCTTCCTTCCCTTTCTCTCTTGCAGGACTCAGAAACTTACTTTTCAAAGATAATTACCTTAAAAGAGTTACTTTTCTGGACTACAACTCTGAGACTTGTAACCAGTATGACAATTAGCTGTGATTTTTAGGAACAAATGAAGGCAGTGCTGCTGTTTCATTAGTATAGTTATCACCCAATCTCATTTGATTCATGAGTTTTTAAACTATTTACTATAGCTTGCTGTCTATATGTTATTGTATTGCATTGTAGACATTATTGTAGGAGACGGGTCTCAGGGGTGTAGCCAGGATTTGGAGCACCTGGGGACAAAATTCATTTTTGCGTACTTCCTGCCACCCCCCCATACACATTGCACACACCCAGCAACAGGGGGGCCAAACCCTGCAGGCGTGGGGTTGATGTGTGTGTGGGCGGGCCGATGGGCGTGTGTGTGTGTGTGCGTGTGTGCGTGTGTGTGTGCGTGCGTGCGTGCGCGTGCGCATGCGTGTGCGTGCATGCATGCACCTTACACATCTCCTACCAAGGTGAAGAAGAGGGGGAGGGGGTGCCGCGGCCACTGCGCTTCTGCCTGCCTGTTTCGCTGCTTACCTGGCGCGCGGCAGCGGAGACAGCAGAGGGGGTGCCATCACCAAGTCTTCGGGAAAAGGAAGACTGCTGGGCGGCAGGAAGGTGCAAGACTTCCTCCTCCCCCTCCCCCTCCAGGCGCCCCCAGATTGCTGCACCTGGGGCAGATGTACCCTTCTGCCCTCCCTAGATATGCCCCTGATGAGTGTGCTTTGTAGAAGTTCTGAAGGCAGATCTACACAAAGTAGGTCTCTGTCTCAGTCTTTGCAACTATTCTGTACCGATTACTCCCTATAGTGTTTTTAATCAGACTCTTGACTGTAATGTGTGAGGCAATACAGAGGAGAACATTTGTGCATGCCAGTTGTGTAGGGCATATTTGAAAGTGCCGGCACTCATTGTGATGGTTTCCATCACTGAAAACACTGAAAGCATGGATGTTTTGTAAGACATGCCCTCAGACCAGGACATAACTCCAGCGCCTACCCATTACTAATATTCCAGCCAAATTAATCCTGTCTATTGTATTTAAGGTGTTTTTTTATGGATTTTGCTTAATGGTCATGAATTATAATGTCTACTCTAGGTGCTTGTTGTTTACTTTGTGTTTTTTCTTTATTTAGTATTTTCATTATCTACAAGTTAATTGTGTATTTATTATAATGTTATGTATGTATTATTGATGTAAACCATCCAGAGTGGGTGGCCTAAAATGAGAGAGAGAGAGAGAGAAAGAGAGAGATTGTGTGTGTGTGTGTGTGTGTGTGTGTGTGTGTGTGTGTGTGTGTGTGTGTGTGTGTGTGAGAGAGAGAGAGAGAGAGAGAGAGAGAGAGAGAGAGAGAGAGAGAGAGAGAGAGAGAGAGAGAGAGAGAGATTGTGTGTGTGTGTGTGTGTGTGTGTGTGTGTGTGTGTGTGTGTGTGTGTGTGTGTGTGTGTGTGTGTGTGTGTGTGTGTGTGTGTGTGTGAGAGAGAGAGAGAGAGAGAGAGAGAGAGTGTGTGTGTGTGTGTGAGAGAGAGAGAGAGAGAGATTGTGTGTGTGTGTGTGTGTGTGTGTGTGTGTGTGTGTGTGTGTGTGTGTGTGTGTGTGTGTGTGTGTGTGTGTGTGTGTGTGTGTGTGTGTGAGGGAGAGAGAGAGAGGGGGGGGGAGTTCCCATGAATAAGGTCCAAAATGCAGGAAGCTGGACCAATGTGTGTCAATCAATGAGAAGCAGGTACTTCGTAAACCTAACAGTCCCTAATTGCCTATTCAATCAAAGCCACCCCAGATACTTTACAGTCCAACAGGAATAGCTTACAAGTACTGTATATATGCCATTCCTTCAAATTCTTTCTAATTTATGGTGAGGATTGAAACTTAGCTCAGAAAGAATGGGATGGAGGGCTGGGGAGTTGATGATGTCATAGGCTCAGTAATCCGAAAGTGTCAGAGTTTTGATCGTACAAGCCCCGCAACACTGTCTCATCTATGTATGTGTAGTACAGAGATGTTCTATCAGTTGGCCAGTTTTGAAACAGAATGTGATGTTTTCTTTTATTTAAAACAGCAACAACAACCTTAAATATCTAGTCATATGGCTAGTTAAAAAAAAAGCTTGGGGTGTTTTTTCCTAATAACTTTTTGGGTCGTGAGTTGTGTCATTTTTCTGTTTCCACAGTACTATATTTCTGATATACTGTAAGCTCTTTTTTTCCATGAAACTCATGGTAATATCAAGTGGGCAGGAGATCAGTTTAAACATATAGGTAGCAGATCCAGTTAAATATATAGGGAACAATCTCATAGGTGACTTTGAATCTTGACTGAAAAACAATGTGCTGTAGTATGATTGCAGTCCTAATTACTGAAGCTATAGAAAGGTGGAGGAGAGAGGGAATGGGGGGTCTTTGTTTTTTAAAGCATTTTTTCATCCGATAGGTCTGGTTGCTGTTTTCTTTCTTTAAAAAAATCTACCTGTCAAATTGCTCATTCCATTAGAACCCCTTCCAAAACTACCACAGCCTTTCAAGCCCTGTGGTTGGAAATAGAATAAAAGAAAAGAATAAAAAGGAATGTAAAAGCAGCATGTATGGCTATTTGGTTATTAGGGTAGAGCATTTCGATCTCTTTGGTGCAGCAGACTCTCTCTCTCTCTCTCTCTCTCTCTCTGTGTGTGTGTGTGTGTGTGTGTGTGTGTGTGTGTGTGTGTGTGTGTGTGTGTGTGTGTGTGTGTGTGTGTGTGTGTGTGTGTTTGCGTGCATGTGCGTGTGTGTGTATGTGTATGTGTATGTGTGTCAGAAATTGGGCATGTAGTCAACTATAGTCCTGATGAATAAACAAGAGTTTTCTGGCTTTGCTTCTCAGGATAGAGAATACTATTCACTTGTTAGATCATGCCAAAGATGTCTGTTTCCTCTGTTGTTTTTTTAATTGACTCAGTTGGTGGAGATTCTATGAAAGTCAGCTGACGTTCTGCAGGGCCAAAGTAACCGCCCTCCCTCCCATTTGCCTTTTTGAAAACACACACACAGAGAAGCACTTCTATACATAGACTTTTTAAAAAAACAGTGCTAGAACCAAACTATGCTTTCTCTGAATAAATTTGAAACTGTCCCAAAGTAGCTAGAGACCCAGCCAAAGTTAACATGACACAGCCAAGTGGATGATTGTGGAAAATGTCGTTGGAAAGGCGTTAGGCTGCCGTTGCTTTCCATGATAGAGTGCTGCTTGTATTGGACAGAAGATCTACACACCCAGCAGAATTCAAAACTCACAGATCCCAGCTTTAGTGCTTGTATTTTGATTTATTCCAGCCTCAGGTCTGAAGCCAGTTCTTCTTCCCCACCCCTACCCCTCACTGCTCATTTTGCAGATACCACGATTTAGGTTTAATTTGTGAGCATCCAGTTCTCTGGACCAGCATTAACTGGCACAAGTAGCTCACGGCTGCATAGACTGGATAACTGGGAGCTGCAATACAAACATAACAAAAAAGTAACTGTTCCAAGCTCTCTCTTCCACCAGGGCTCAGTTCCAAGCAGCCCATCGGTTCCTTCCTTTTGAGCTGATTTAACAGGGAGAACCATAGTCAAATATCTGCTTAGTTGCAATGATTATTTGGTATTCCTGAGGCAGTTAATACTTCTCAGTCAGGTTGTGGGTGTGTTTTAAATGAACTGGACAAAGGGAACCATGTGAACCATGTCTATTCTTGGTGTATATAACTAAAGAAATAATGTCATATTGCCATGCATTGGGTCTTCTGACCATGTTCTCATGAGAGGGTTAATTTTATTGAGACACATTCCTTCCCCCCCCATGAGCGCCACATTGTTGTTTGATTTCCAGAGAGATACAGAAGGAAATAATGCTGAGAAAAGCTTGAAGGCAGCAGGAAAAGAGATTTGGACTTCCAAATACAGACAGACAGGGTTTTGGAGCACAATACCCCCGATATTGTGATTGTGGAGAATAAAAAAGTGTGGATCATTGATGTTGCTATACCAGGTGATAGTAGAGTCACTGAGAAACAACTTGAAAAAATTACCCGATATCAGGATCTGAAAATTGAACTTCAGAGATTCTGGCATAAACTGGTACAGGTGGTCCCAGTGGTAACTGGCATGCTGGGTGCAGTCCCTAAAGAGCTAAGCAAGTATTTAGAAGAAATTGGAGTGGACAAAGTCACCATCAGTCAGATGCAGAAAGCCACCTTACTGGGATCTGCTCGCATAATTCGCCGATACATCACGTAGTCCTAAACGCTTGGGAAGTGTTTGACTTGTGATTTGTATTACAAAATCCAGCATAGTTAGCTGTGTGGTGATTATAATAATAATAATAATAATAATAATAATAATAATAATAATAATAATAATAATAATAATAATAATAATAATAATAATAATAATAATAATAAAATAGAACACATTTCTAGATATGATAAAACAACTCTCGTAATGTTCAGCTAGCATTCATTCACAAGACTTCATTGCTTCCTATGCACCATTGATATATAATTTTATGGTACTACTTCAAAAACAAGTATTGTTATTAGCCATCAAGCCTCAAAAATACACTTTTCCCAAACGGTTTCCACAATTTTGGCCACTACTGCATGAACGAATATATTTTTCCTTTATTTTGTAGGTTGTGTGAGCTAAAGGATCCTTCATTCTGGCATGGGTTCAAAATCATCTGTTAAATCACACCAGAAGGAAGTAGACAAAGTTATTTTGCATACCATTGGCCACTGGCAGAATGTTGGTTACATGAATCTCTTATAATGAGATACTGAAACGTAATCCAGTTTTACTAGCGTAGCACAGACACTCTTCCTTTTCAATTAAGAGTGAAATTAACTAAGGTTTTTGTTCATCCATCTGGTAACAGGATTAAGCTAATATGAGATAAACCACCCTTAAATCAGAGAAGCATTCCAAAAGAAGCTTATGTGATTTTGGTAAATGGCTGGAGGAATGGGAGAGGTACTTTCTGGAATGTTTAACAAGGAAACACTGGTTGCCAGCCTTGCAAAAATTAAAACTAGGGTGTATATGATCCACCCATCAAACTCATAAACCTTTTAAGCTGTATTGAAAATAGCACCAATAGAGCTAAAATATGCATTTTATTCTATATATCCACTCACACTATAGTCTTGAAACTAATTTTAAAATAATTCAATCCATGTACATATGAAATAGGGCTGAGTCAATTTTCCCAACATTTTGCTTTTTATTTAGGAAAAAAATTCCGCTTAGGAGGTGAGGATTATTCATGAATTGTGTTTCATTTGAAAGAGTTCTACAGTTCTGTTCAGCATTTGCTTCCAATACAGGTAACAGTAATTCATCATCCTAAATCAAAGCAATGAATATTTTAAAATGCAAAATCATAACAGAAGCAGTAATTACAACAGTGCTGAAAAGCTGCTCAAGTAATCACAAGGAGTCTGACATAATTGGAGAATGTATTGTACATTCTGGGTGCCACCAGAAAAAGGTGTCATTTATGGTCACTCATCTCTGAAGACTAGACATGGGCACGACCAGAAAAAATGAAGTTTCGAGTTTTTGTTTGTCGGAACGGGTCCGTTTCGGGTCATTTCCGTTTGTCGCGAAATTTTTCAAAAATTTGTCATTTTGTTTGTCATTTGTCATTTCCACCGCGATAGCGTGATTTGACTCCCCAAGTTCCCAGAGCATAGGGGCGTCCCGCAATCAGGGCCGCCGCTAAGTGTTTTTGTGCCCTAAGCGGCGGGGGGGCGGGGGCGGGTGGTGGTGGGGAGGTGCGGGTGGGTGGTGGTGGCGAGGGGCCATGGGCGGGCGGCGACAGCGGCAGGGGGAGGCGCGGGCGGGCTAGTGGGTGGGCGGCGGCGCGGGCCACAGGCGGGTGGCGGCGAGGGCAGACGGGCGAGTGGGCAGTTAGGGTATCACTTAGGATAGAGGTTCTGTTCTTGGCTTGCACCCCAAATGTGTGTGTATGCAAGCAAATTGAAGTTGGGAAAATAGAAAATAAATGGTAGTATATAATATATATTTAAAATAAATCCACACCTCCCACTCCCAATCGAACCTCTCCCTTTATCCAATATCAGAAAAAAATCCTCATAAACTGCTAGAGAAGAAATAATGAATAAACTGCTATTCCCTTCACAGACAAAGCTGCAGGGAATCAAAGAAATTATTTTCTAAATTCAATTCCCTCCCTGCCTGCCTAACTTAAATCCTAAAGCCTCCAGCCTCCCTCCTCAATCTCGATCAGATCACACCAGCACCAGCAGCCAGCCCTCCTCCCTCAACCACATCCATACACCCGACTGCGATTTGTAGAAGGTGCCTCGGCTTTTTATGCCCTCCGAGACATCCAGAAGTGTCAGTCAAAAACCTGGCGATGCCATTGGTGGAATGGTTCAAAAAAATTGCATGGTCCCATCCCATGCCCAGCCCAAATGGGCAGGTCTAAAAAAATAAAAAATAAAATAAAATAAAATAAAATAAATATGATGTTTTATTGCTATAAAAAAACCCACTGCTGCTACTATTAACATTCAGGCATTTAAAATAAATAAATTTCACATGTTTCTGTGGTGATTTGGTGTTTTTTTTTTACCACGATTTCAAAAGAAAAATTGCGGTCACCATTTTGGATCCCCCCCTACCGCATGGCATGGGGAGACGACGAGGATGACCCCCCCAGCCTGGTGCAAGCAGCCCAGGACAGGAGAAGAGGGGGGGAAAGGCCGGGGACCCCCCAGAAACCACCCCTCTGGTAGGTGGCAAAGCCTCAGGCAGGCATATTTTCGCCTGCTTTTTTGGCCGGGAGTCGGGGTTTTTTTAAAAAAACTTTTAAAAACTTTTTCTGTGCTTCGCATTGCGCAATCGCCGCGATGCCACAAACGAAAACGAAAAACCCGACCAAATTTTTCTTTTTTCGGTTTGAGTTCGAGTTCTGACGGCTTAATTATCATTACCGTTTCCGTTACGTAATGGAAACGATAACCAAAAACGGAAACGACAATTTCGCCAAGTCGTGCCCATGTCTACTGAAGACTATACAACACCTTTGGTGCAGGACATAATGAGGATGACAGGTTTAGGCAGGAGCTGGTGCTCTTTTGATACTCTGATCCCCAATTGTGTATGCTATCTTCCTTGTCAGAATCAGGATATTTATTTTGAAGTACTAGCCTTTTTTTTTTTAGCTCCATTCTTAGGAAGGATTTAAATTTTACAGAGTAAAAGCACCCAAGCCAGCTTGTTAATCACAACAGTTAATTGTCCCTACTTAAGAATTCAGCAATACTAAGTCCTATTTACATGACAAGAAATGCAAACACTGACTTTTCCCAAGTGACTGTTAGCAGCTGAAATGTATGCCACTGGATTCATATTGGTATAATTATTCAGTTGGGTTCTGCCTACTGTTTGCTTATTTTACACTCTACTGTGGATTGCTTCACTTTGTACTCCATATTCTTTGCTTATGAAAACTGTGTAGGTTTGTCTTTACATGCGTGTTCAGCATTCTTAATCCCAGTCTTGTAGAAGGTAGCAGTGTCTTTTAATTGTATTAACTGTATTTTAATTGGATTTTATTTATAGCTGTATTTTTAGTATTGTGTTTTATGACTATTTTGTAAACTGCCCCAGGTAGTGCAGTTTGCACTCACAGGGTGGTGTATAAATAAATAAATAAATAAATAAATAAATAAATAAATAAATAAATAAAGAATGGTCATAGCCAAAAAGGGTTAAGAGTGGCTATCTTAGGGCGTTTATACACGACCCCTAAGCTCCGCCGCAAATGGCTGCAAGGTCCGGACCTTAAAAATGTTTACCCACCAGCTCCGGACTTTGCAGACAATTAAGTGCGACCCCGCCCACTTTAGCGCGACCAAACAGCAGTTTTCTTGTACCTGGTCTTTGATGGTGACAAATATTTGATCCGGTGTAAGGATAGTGAGTGCGGGGCTTTCCTGGCTTCTGTTTGCTCTTTTTTTGCGCCCCGCCCCTTTAAGAGATCTGAATGCTGTCCGGAACAAAACGGAGGTAAACCAGCAGTCTTTGCTTTCTTTTTTCTCCGTCCCTCAGGCAGCCAGCAACCAGGAAGTGCCAAGGGGGGTGGGGACAGAGGAAGACAAAGGAAGAGCGACGAACCCCTAAGATCTCTGGTCCGAATTTAAGTGGCCAGCGGATCTTAGGGGTCGTGTAAAAAGGCCCTTAGACTATCCTAGTATACTCAGATATGGGCCAGAAAATCTGTTCCATTGCTAAGGCTGAAGTAAGATTCAAATGCCAATCCGGTTGGGATTTCTACCTGGAATTGGAAGATACACCTGTGGTGTTTACCTTTGTGATGAATAATGTATGAGAGGTATCTGTGCTGATTGGTGGGTTGGTAGACCAATGAGAGTCTGGAGACTGGCCTGAGGGGATTTAAGGCACTGCTCAGCATTGTTTTAGCCAGAGAGGGGACAGATAAGGAGATAGGGTTTGATAACAACCTACAGAAAGACCTACACTTGTGGAGAGTGAATCTGACAGAGTCTGAGAGATAGGATTGCTAGAGTGTCTGTGAAGAAAACTAAGGGTTTAGAGTCTGTAAACTTAGGAACTGGGTGTGCATTTATTCAACTTTATTAGTGATCTAATTTATGTGAATTTGAACTATAGTCTTCTTTTTGTTTATACTTCAACTGTTACCTCTAATGGTTTTAATTCTACTTTGTAATCAATAAACTTCTTTTATTTTTATTCAACTTAAAAACAGTCTGAAGGCTTTAATTTACTAGCGAAGCTAGTTGGTGGCAGCAATAGAGGAAAATCAGAAGCGGTGTTTGTCAATAGCCTGTGAAACGGCCAGGGCAAGCATATTAATGCTATAACACCATATTGTCCTTTGCCCCAGGCAGCAAAATATCAAAATGGACCGGCTGCAGAGATTTAAGGTCACACTGACACATGTTATGAAATCATAAACCCCCTGCTCAAGGGGTAAGCCTCACTGAGTTCAGTTGTACTAATTTCTGGAACGTGTGGATGGCTTGCTGCCTACAAGAATTATCTACCTGAACTAGGATGTGCCTGACATGAAATACAACAGTAGTTTGTTGTGAGGATCTAGCAAGAGGAAAACTCTGAATGGAAGGAGTAAATGTAGATACAGATGGGAGAAATGAATGAAAAAGAAAACCACTGTAACTCTCACTAACCCCACAAACAATTTATACTCCCTCTCTGTATGTAGTTCCTTTAAATGTCCCTTCCTTTCTAAATAATGTACATCTGTTTTTAGAGAATTAAAATAAAGTCCTGTAATAAAAGAAGAAAGCTGGAGAGAGATGTAGCTGCCAAAACAAACAGGTTGAAACAAAATAGAAAACAAAGTCTCCATGTTAAGGTGGTGGGGGGGACCAAACTTCTATAGTTTGAAAACACCTTCTCCAGATGATTTCTTGCCACCAACCCATTCTGTATTTATCTATGCATGTTGGATCCTGCTTTTTTTCTAAATCTCCTTAAATTAGGTTTACTTGTTCCCTCAGGCTTCCTGTTGGTATAGCACCTAAATACATTTGGTGTATAACTTGATGACACTGTGGAGTCTAAAAATATTGCCTCTAACAGCATGCTTGGTGTGTGCAAAAGGATGCTTCTATTGTAGAGGAATCACAAAAATATCCTGCAGGTTTTACTGAAAATATCCGAGGTTTGAGAAAGGAAATGAAGTTTGCTTTGTTGAGAATTTGTTCTTTTTTAAGAAACTCTTCTTGATCACCATGTTGGAATAAGATCTTCTTTAAATACTACTGCCAGTGACATGTGGAATGGCTGTGGGCTTTGGCAACAAGTTGAAAGTTGCCCTCTTGAGCCTACATAATCTTTTGGTAGAAGCTTAGGTGGACCTGAATTGTTCTCTTCGTCCGACTCCTGCATCTGCAAGAAACAAAAAGGGGGAGCTTTTGGTATAAAAAAATTTCTCTCCCTCCCTCCAAATTAGGAAGGAGGGGAAATGTAGGTACTGTGTATGTGAGGGTTTTTTTTTTAAATCTTACTAAATTATTTCTAGTTTTTGCCTTCCTAAGTATTCTACCACAACGGCTGGCATGCAGTTGACCCAGGTGAAATACGCCTTCTTACCCCCTTTGTAGTTCAAGAGCTCACCTTACAAGTACTGTGGTGGGAATGAAGAACAGATATGCAGAGTTTTATCCTTTATGTTACAGTTAAAATGGTCTTTTTGGGGGAGGACTAACAACCATGTTGAATTCAAAAGTAGTTTGAGGAGTTTCTGGAAATCTGGAGTTTTCAGGGGTTTCTGGAAATCAAAGTGTTGGAAATCAAATGCAACCACATCTGAAACCAAACTGAGTTTAAAAAGCCTTATACGCATTCACAAAAGTATCAAGAGAAAATCAACCTAGTGCAGTGCATTTTTACCAAGATAAGTAAATTGTCTACCCTAGAAAGTATAATGCTTTGTGTATAGAAGGTCACAGGTTTAATCCCTAGCATCACTGTTAAAAGGGTCAGGTGCCGAGTGATGTCAGCAAAGATGCATGCCTACAACTCTGGATGGCTGCTGACACTCAGTATCGAAGGGTAATTTGAAAGATACAAGTGGTACCTTGTATAAAGGAATTAATTCGTTCCAAATGAAATTATGTTAAGCAAAGTTTCCTTTATACAAATTTCCCATAGGAATGCATTGAAAACAGAGTAATCCCTAATCATGACCATTTTTATGTTGTATGGATTCGCCCCATAGGCAATTCTGTTGAGCAAATTCCCCCTATCTCCGGAATTGTTTATGTTGTACAGATTTTATGTTATACAAACTGTTTGTTATACGAGGGTCCACTGTACAGGAATATGGGAAGCTGCTTTAAACTGAGTTACATGATTAGGACATGGAGGCCAATATTGTTTACCTTGGCTGGTAGCAGTGCTTCAGCAAAATTATTTCCTGAGTCTGCTGAAGATCTCTGGTGGTCTTCTATTCAGTTATTAAATTAATTCAGCCCCATGCTTAGCTTTCAAATTCAGACAAGGTTGGTGTGTGCCCATGATGGCACTATGATATACATTCAAGAAGTTCCAAACTTAAGATTCTCAGTCATCCAGGTGAGTTTTATCTGGAAGTTGAGTCACGGCAACTGGACTTCTTTTCTTGAGAGATTTAAACAGACAAAGCTGTTTAGATGGGCAGTGAAACATTTCAATCTCTTGAAAAAAGAAGTCCAGTTACCATGACTCAACTTCCAGATAAACATAATATGGTTAATATGAACATGGCTTTAGTGGTATTGTTGCGCCTGTTGTCCAAACTGATGATAGTCAACAATTTTTTGTGGTTAACAGTGTCCCTCTTGCTTTGCAGATGACAGAAGGGCGACACTGCCAGGTACACCTTCTGGATGACAGGAAGCTAGAGCTGCTGGTTCAGGTGAGACATTAGGAGTTTTGACATAATTGTATTCCTAGTAGGTGGTGGGCTTATCAGAACTGATCAGACAGCCCCTGGGTTACAGTTTCCAGTTTTGGCCACCATAATTGGCCAACATAGGAGAACATCAAGAAAGCTTAGTGTTTCCAGAAGAGGTAAGTAAGAAGGTAGAGTCTAAAAATGAAGGCCAATGGAGATGATTTAAAACATAACTTGGACTGTTCAGTTGTGTGTTTAGTGTGAAGATAGAAGATTAAGGAGAAGACATGATAGGAGTTTTCAGTTTCTGAAAGACTACTATACTAAACCCAGAAAAGACTTATTCTCTATTACTAGGATAACTTTCCTAGTGGTGCTTGCAGTTTGACAGTAGAATGAACTACATTAGGAGATTGAAGGCTGCCCTTTACTGGCAGCTGGATAGCCATCTGCCAGGGATACTTGACTGCAAGATTCCAGTACTGATCAGGGAGATGGACCAGTGGAGTGTCTGATGTCTCGATTTCAGGGCATCTGCTGCTTGATAATGACAACGGTAATGATTGTTGGACACTGTTACAAGATGTCTAGACGAAGCACATTATAAGCACCAAGTATTATTTCACTCAGGATCACTAAATGTGGGCTACAAAAGGAGAGAGAGATGTACAGGAGGGGATTTAAAATGTAGATCATCTGGAAACTAATAAATTAAAACACAAAATGAAACAAAGTCGTAGTAGTACTCTTTCCCATTTCATAAAGAACATTCAAATTCCTTCTAATAATATTTGCCATTTGTCTACCTTTGATAAAACCACATTGATCCTCTTTAATATATTTAGCTATAAATTTATTCATTCTTTTAGCCAGAATTGCTGTGAAAATCTTGGCATCTTGATTTAATAAGGATATTGGTCTGTATGACCCAATATCCATTAAATTTTTATTAGGTTTTGGAATTAAAATAGTTAAAGAATGGGTCCAAGATCTCGGAATTTGTTCTCCATCCAAAATTTCATTATATAGCTTCTTTAATTTAGGTATTAATACTGCTTTAAAAAGTTTGTAAAATTCAGGTCCCAGAGCATCCACTCCGGGCGTTTTATTATTCTTTAATTTGTCTATTACCTCGCTTATCTCTTGATCTGTAATAGGCTTTTCCATTTCCAGCATATCTTCCTGTTCCAAGACCCTCTTTAAATTCTTAGTGATGTACCTTTGTATATCCTCCTTAGGTTTATTTTTTGCAGTATATAACAACTGATAAAACTCTTGTATAGCTATCAACTTTTCCTTCATTTGTGTGCATGTCTTGCCTGAGGAGTCTTTTATAATCCCTATTGTATTCTTGTCTTGTCTTTTCTGTGCTAATCTGGCTAAAAGTTTTGAGTTCTTATTGCTGTATTCAAAGAAATTTCTTTTTAGGTACAGAAGATTCCTTTGTGTTTGTTGTAAATCTAGATCTTCTAACTCTTTTTTTCCTTGCTTCAATCAACCTCAGTATCTTATTATCCTTAGTAAGAAAGAATTGGGATTCTAAATCTGCTATTAATTTTTCTAATTTTCTTTTATTGAGTTCTTCCTGTTTTTTAGTTTTAATATTTTCTTTTATGATAAGGCCTCTAGCTACCGCTTTCAGGGTGTCCCATATGATTGGCGTTTGGCTACCTGCCTTTTCGTTTATATCCCAAGTTTCCAACCAATCTTTTTTAACCTTTTCCAGCACTTCTGGATGTTGAAATATTTTTAAATTCATTCTCCACCTTTTAGCTTCTCTATAATTTTTATTTGTTGCTAAATCAATCGACATTAAAGCATGGTCAGATGTTTTTATTATCTCAATCTCGGTATTATTTACCTTGGGTATTAGGCTTTGTGAAACAAACACAAAATCTATCCTAGAATAGGTTTTGTGTACTGGTGAGTAGAAGGTGTATTTTGTTTCATCTCCTTTCAGTTCTCTCCAGACATCCTTCAATCCTGTTGTATTTATAAACTTTGCTAGAGTTGTGTGTCTTGTCCTCCACTCTTCCTTTTTACAGACCGATTTATCTTTAATTTTATCTAAGACCATATTAAAATCCCCTGCCATTATTAAATACCCCTTTTTAACCAATTCAATCTGATCCCAAAGGAGATTGTAAAAACGGCCTTGGTTAACGTTTGGTGCATACAGATTTACCAAAGTGTAATAATCTTTCCCCATTAGAACTTGCAATATTATATATCTACCTTCTGAATCTTTTACCACATTTTCAACAACACATTCACAATTCCTTGAGATCATAATGGCAACCCCTCTTGCTTTAGATGTGCCAAAGCCTTTTTCATATATATCAACATTTGGAATTTTTAATTCATTAATACCATCTCTTGTTTGATGAGTCTCTTGCAAAAAGGCAATATCTATTTTGTGCCTTTTGATCATTGCTTCAATTCTGTTTCTCTTCGAAAATGACCCCAGACCTTTTACATTCAACGTTGCTAATTTTATAAACTTTCCCATAACCTAGTTATTTTGGTTTCAATATTCTGGAATGGTCCCGTTGTGCATACAAAAGTAAAAACACCATCAATTAATAAAAAATAAACTAAAATAAATCTAATCATCCACCCTAAAAAACTATTCTTTTCTCCCACCCCACCAGCTATCATACTGTTTAGCATGTGCATCAAGGGGATGGGAGGGAGGAGGTCCGTCCACAGACATTAGCCAGCCTAGATCTCATTAGCTCTTAAGTAGCAATTTACTGTAAATTCTATATATTTATTCTACCCCCCTCTAAACCACCCTCTCACCACTACCACCCCCTCAAAAAAAAAGGAAGGGGGGAGAGGAGGGGGGGAGGGAAGGAAAGGGATAATAAAAAAAGGAAAGGAGAGAAAAGAAAAAAAACACCCCAAAAACAAAAATTGAAATTGAAAAAAAGGGGGGAGAGGGGGGGAAGGGAAGTGGAAGGGAAAAGGGGGAGAAGGGTAAAAGAAGAGAAACAAAGGGGATGATAGGAGGTGAGAGAGGGGGAAGGAGAGAGGAGTAAACTAAATGAGTTTCAAATATTCTTCATCTTCATCGAAGATTCCTGGAGCCGGAGTAAAAAGAAAAAAAATCACTGTCCTGATGTTGCAACTGAAGGTCCCGGGGGAGGACAGGCAGAAACTGAGTCGTCTTGTATGTTACATGCTTCAAGAAGATGCTGGCCTTCTTCTAGAGAGTGAATAGTGTGTTGAACAGAGCCTTTCCAAACTTTCAAAAATAGGGGGTGGCCCCAAGAATAGCGATAGTTGTTCTTCCTTAATATGGTTGTGACTGGTCTCATCGATTTACGCCAATCAGCAGTTTCTTTGGAAAAATCTTGAAAAACTTGCACAGTTGCATCTTCTCTCTTAAGAATATTAGGATTGGCTCTAATTGAAGACATAAGATGCTCTTTATTTACATAAGAAGCAAATCTTACTATCACTGCTTTTGGGGCCCCATCTCTTGACTTGCCCAGATAATGAACTCTCTCTAAATCGTTGTCCTCTAATTGTTTGGGCAGGAAGGAGTTAAGCCAGGTTAAAACTTCCTGTTTTAATGATGCCCCCTTCTTTTGAATAGCAAAATTAATCAGTTTGACGTTCTGTCTCCAGGAGTAATCTTCAATGTAGGTTAGTTTCTTATTAGTTTTGAGTAAAGCCTGCTTCTGAGAGTTATTTTGAGTTTCATTTTCCGTTACACGTATCTCCAGATTTTTAAATTCTCCTGCCAAATTATCAAGCCGCTGCCATTTAGCTTTATTTCATGTGATAAATCTTGTTTAGTGCCTTGGAGTTCCTTTGAAAGGCCATTCATTCTACGTATCACGTCCTGTTGATTAGCACTCATGATGCTAGCCAGCTCCGTCCTCATCAAATGCAGTTCCTTCATGAAGTGTTGATCTGCGGGGGGAGGAGTAGTCTCTCTCTTTCCCTTCTCAGATCCTGTCGCCATTTTTAGCCCTCCGTCGTCTGGGGGCTGCTCAATACGCTGTAGAGCTGGGCGATTGTGTACTGTATCAGATAATTTCCTAGTCCAACCTTTTGGCTGGAGTTTCTTTTTTGCTTTCTTACCCGGCATATAATTAGTCAAAAGGCAGGCATAAGAAAGTCTAACTGTTTGTAATCATCTGGTAACTTTCCAAGCAGCCGGCATGCAGTTTTTCTAAGCAGCCAGCGGCCAGCAGAATCAAGCAGGCAAAACCGAAAGTAGCTTCTTTGCTTATAAATCAAGTTTATCTACTCTTCAAAAACACATATATTGCTTCTCCTGTCACCCCGAGTAATTTATTGATACATTACTCACGGCACCACGGCATTTAAACAGTAGTTTTAAAGCTCTTTTCAGATCGCGGCACAGAGCTCTAAGATCAGGCTGCCGGCATGTCTTGGTGGGCGGGACTGTTATCTCTAGATCTTTTTAAAGCTTTTGATTGTGTTCAATAGCCCACATTAAAAATATTGTTTAAACAATGGGGATTTGGGAAATCCTTTTTGGGAGTAATAAATCAACTATATTCAAGGGGCACTTCCTCAGTAATAGCTAATGATGGATTGACTGAACAAATCACCCTAGGCTGGGGAACTAGACAAGGATGTCCTCTTTCTCCAGTCCTCTTTTGTATTGTTATAGAGCTCCGGCAAATGCTATAAGGGACGATAAATCTATTAAAGGTATAGGGAAAGATGGGGCAACTAAAATCAGTTTATTCGCGGACGATGCTCTTTTGACTATTGTAAACCCAATAGAGAATATTCAAAGAGTAAAAACTCATTTAGAAGAATTTGGAGAAATAACAGGATTATGTGTAAACTGGCAAAAATCAGAGAGTTTATTGTTCAATTATGGAAAACATGACTTAAAGATGATTGAAAAATCCGGACTTAAACCGGGAAAAAGCATTAAATATCTAGGATTAGAACTCCATAAAGAATTTACTAAAACTAAAGAAAGAAATATTTCAAAATTAGAAGAAGAGATGAAAAACAAATTATTATCCTACTCTAAACTAAAATTATCATGGTTTGGCAGAATTGCATTGATAAAAATGAAAATACTTCCAAAAATTAACTTTATTTTTAAAATGTTACCGGTTCAGTTTTTAGAAAAGGAAATTAAAACTCTCCAAGACATGATAAATAGGTTTTGTAATGCAGGGAAAAAAATCAAGAATAAATAAAAGTCTATGGTATAGATCTCAAAAAGAAGGAGGAATAGGTATGCCCAATATAAAAAATTACTATATAGCCAATCAACTCAGTTCTTTGGGGGAAATTCTTTTTAAACCACAGAAGCTAATATGGTGGGAGCAAGAGTCTTTGGATATAAAGGAGGAAATAAACACATTTTTATTCACGGAAGTTAAAAACAAAGTAAAGATTGACAACCCCCTATTGAATAGTCTAATTGTCACATGGAGAACATATAGAAAATTCTTGTCTCCGAAGGGATCCCCACTGGCTTTAGTTACTGACTTGGAAAGCTTTCCAGTCAACTTGAAGCATTATTTGGAGTTATTTAAAATTAAGAAAATAGCTAGACTAAAGGATTGGATGCTCAAGATTAAAACAATTCAGGATATAAAAATATTTTGCAACCCAGTGATTTAACATGGTTAAATTATATTCAACTAGGAAAATGGATGAAGGACTGGGGAAAGAGAAATAATCAAATCAGAGAATGCACAAAATTTGGACATTTCGTACTATCGTTTGAGTCTGAACAGGAAAATTCAGAGAAAGGAATAACATGTAAAATATATAAAATACTAGGGGAATTATTAGAAAAGAAGGAGTTAAACACCTTGAGAGAAGTTTGGAACCAAGATCTTAATGTACAGATAGAGAAAGAAGACTGGAAGAAAATTTGGAATATGAGAATTTTGAGATCATTATCGGTCAGGATAAAAGAATACTATTTTAAATTGGTTTCTAGATGGTATTTAACCCCAGTTAGACTAAATAGAATGAATCCTGCTTACTCTAAGATATGTTGGAAATGTGAAAAAGAGCTTGGTACTTACTTGCATCTTTGGTGGGAATGTGAAATAGTCCAAAGGTTCTGGAAAAAAGTGTTTTTAGAGCTAAGTAATATGATTAAGATGGATATAGATTGTAATCCAGAGATAGCATTATTATCATTGTTAAGTAAAGATTATGATGTTACAACAAAGGAACTAATAGCAAATTTTATGACAGCTGCTAGATTAATTATAGCAAAAAATTGGAAGTCAAAACTAGAATTCAAGATGGAAGACTGGTATAATGAACTTTGGGATATAGCTATAAACGATAAACTGTCCTGCAGTTTAAAGGTTAAATGAGGAGAAATGAAAAAAGACATTTTCTACGATATCTGGGGTAAATTTTTAGATTATGTATTAGTCGAAGGGAAAGGGAAAGAGTCCACGAATATCTCACAACAATTCTGGAGAAGAGAACTTTAAGAAGATTACTAGAAGAATAGAAGATGGAGCAACGAATAAGAATGCATGGATGGGCCCGTGGGATGGGGGTGCACTTATATTGTTTGTTGTAGTTTTTTTATTTTCATTTTCTTATGTCGTTTGTATGTAGTTTAAAATTTAATAAAAAAACATTAAAAAAAAGAAGATCCTCAAAAAAAAAATGAAACAAAGTCGTTTAATCCTATCATTCTTTCCTATAGCCTAAGCTTTTGTCACGGGAATTATTGGACCTGGTAGCTTCACATTTCAATCTCAAAGAAAAGGAATATTTTGGGATAACGTTCATAGATGATACGTAAGTATACATACAGTTTCTTTAGACCACTTTTTAATTTTAAAAGACCGTGATGATGCAGCTTTCTGATTGAAAACTGTATACCAATGTGCAATTTGCCCCCTAATTTTAATTCCTGCTGCATAGAGCTCTCTTGTGCCTGTGCATGTACCACCAATTCACCCCACCCCACCCCACCCCACAGTCTGTTGCAACTGGAAGGAAAATGGTTGTGATGGGTGCAGTGGGTAGAAAACACTTGCACACATGATACCAGAGGTTTGCATGACCACGCGACTTAGAGGAACCTTGATGATGAGCATTTATTTCCTTAGATGGAAATATCGAAATGGATAAGGGTTTTTTGTTTCTTGTACCTTGTTATGTGATCAATTCCCTCGGTTTTCCCAACTAGCTGACTTAAGGTATATACCAAGTAAAATGGCAATAGTAACAGACTTAAGTTACATGTTTTATTTTCCCATAAAAGTATCCACAGGAGAAACATTCCACAGTCTCCGGGGACTTGACATAACATATTGATCCACTCAAACCCTTACCTTGACTTTTCTACTAGTTCCTCCGTAGCCCTAAATAGGTCGGGATTATGAAAGGTTATGAGACTAGCTAACTACATCTTGACTCCAAAGCCTTTTGTCAAATGTTATTGCCATTTGTCAGTGCTATTGCCTCTGCTAAAATAGCACTGCCTCTGAAGATTTCCATGTTATCATTAGTGTATATTGGGTAGATCTGCTTCTACTTGGGAAAACCTTCCCAGAAAATAAAGAAAGGTTTTTGCAAGTGCCTTTGCCTTTTCCACCTCTATAAAATGTCTTCTTTTAATAAATATCACTGAGGATTTGTTTACACGTGTTTTGCTCTTCACACAGAAAGCTTCTCTGACAATATCCCCCTTCTTCTCTTCTATGATCATTTATGCTTTGTGGTTTTTGTAGAAATCACACCCTTGTGTTTTTACAGATGCTGCTGTGCTATTAAGACTAACCCAAAGCAGCTTTTGTTTTGCTAAATTAGAGCAATCCTACAAGTTTCTACCTAGAGGTACTTCCCCATTCTGCAATTACTTGATGTTTAAATTCTCAGCCTCCAGAGGGCAGACCAGTCCTTATCTATCAAAAGTTGTCCTCTGTGTAAGACACCATTGTGTTTCCTTTGGTGGTGTTGAATGAAAAATACAGTAACAGAGCTTGTGGCAAGAATGTACTGAGAGCAATTTTATTTAGTCAGTCACAAATGATAATCAGTAATGCTCTTTGTTGGTAAGGGACACTTTCCCTCTGCAGTGGTTTTCTCTCTCCAAAGAAGCCCTGTGTAAATTCATTTTATAACCTAAATTAAAAAGTAGTTTACATAAGGTTTACATAAGAAGAGCCATGCTGGATCAGGCCAAAGGCCCATCTAGTCCAGCTTCCTGTATCTCACAGTGCCCCCCCCCCAGATGTGTTTGGGAGCGTATGAGACTAGATATCTGTCTCCTGATACCACTCCCCTGCATCTGGCCCTTGAAGTACCCTGGCTTTCAGCCTGGAGATTACACATCTCCCTCATGGTTTGTAACCTGTGATGGACTTTTCCTCCAGGAATCTGTCCAATCCCCTTTTGAAGGCATCCAGATGCCATCACCACATCCTGTGGCAGGGAGTTCCATAGACTAACAACGCGCTGGGTGAAAAAATATTTTCTTTTGTCTGTTCTTACTCTCCCAGCCCTCAATTTCAGTGTATGTCCCCTAGTTCTGGTATTTTGGGAGAGGGAAAAGAGCTTCCCTCTATCCACTTGACTCATACCCTGCATAATTTTGTACGTCTCAATCATATCCCCCCTCAGGCGCCTTTTTTTCCAGACTAACGAGCCCCAAATGTTTTAGCCTTTCCTCATAAGGGAGGTGCCCCAGCCCAGTAATCATTTTAGTTGCTCTCTTCCAAAGGTGTTTATAAACATGGCTTGTTAGAGATAGCCTGGTGTATTCCAGATATGCACCTGTCATCCATAGTTAGCTGGGGTTAATGAGGATAATAGTTCAACATCTACAAATCCATAAAAAGGGCACATCCTAAGCATTACCTTAAAAGTGAGTGCCTGGGCCTGAAGGAGCAACTACCACCTCCTTTTTTCAGGCATGTGAGAAATGTCTCACTCCTCTGCCACTAGCTTAATTGGGGAATGTACTCCCTCCAGAGATCTGATGGACCCTCACTCTCTTCACTTGTTAAAGAAGGTGTTAAGATGCATCTCTTTACATTATTCTTTTCAACCAGTTTCAGCGAGTTACCATTTTAATTTCTTTTCTCTTTGTAGAAGCTTATTGTATTTTAGATAACTTTATGCCTTGGGGGCAAAGCTGAAGTACAAAAATATGAACACTAAACCAATGAAATTTCGGAAAAGCTGTGTTAGAACAATGTATTTTCTTCTTCCATCAGAATTGCAGCTGAAATAAGACTGAGAAATGCCAGGTGATTTATTTGCCCAGATTCTGAATTGGTTTTCTAATAGAAATATAGTTACTGTAGTATTAAAAGTATTCTGAGAGTAGCTTGACAATAGATTATTGCCATTGGAAAGCCAGAACTTGAGCACTCAAGTGGTCACATGATCTATTTGCTATATTCCAAATCCAGGCCGATTGGATTTCTGACCTTTTTTAAACCTTCTATGACACAAGCGATTGACAAGACTGTGGCACTTTCTGGTTGTTCTTACCTATGCTGACCCAATTCAAGTGTGTGAAGACTGTGGTCCCTTGAATTTGCTTTTGGCACTCTATCACCATTAGAGAAGAACACAAACCGCTGGTTCGGTGGCTTTGCTGATTTGGTCATTGGCCCGACAAGTGTTTGGCAGTTCTGACACCGTTCCAAACTCCACCTCTTCCTCTGTGTGCTGACTCTGAGGCAGCTCCAGAGGAGGTGGTTAAGGGAGGCCATGGCACCGCCTCCGAGTGGGTGTCCCGTGGAGGAGTCAGGAGTTGGAACCACCTCAGAACTGTAGAACACCTGTTGGGCCAACACCCAAACTGTCTGCTCATGCCTATTTCTAATCCCAACCATATTTTGCTTTTTAAATTAGCCCTTAGGCCTCAGGAGCAAAGTGGCAGGAATCATTTTGGAACAACTGGATCTACTGTGCTTGGATCAAACCATTGGGAAACAAAGTGGTTTATTATTTATTGTTTTGATATCCTTGTCTTTAAACTAAACTATTTTGTCCTATTTTATTTTATTTTGACTCTGATCATGTTTTCTGTGCTTTCAGAGGTCAGACTATCTGGCTACAGTTAGACCATAGAGTTCTGGATCACGATTTGCCAAAGAAGCCAGGTCCAGTGACTTTGTTTTTTGCAGTCAGGTAAGCAATGATCAGACAGAAATATAATTCGAAATAAATTGCCAGTGTGATGAGAGTTATAATAGTCACAAGAATTTAACTTACAGATTTAGCAATCCATACACTAACTTTGTGCTAACTTTCCAGGTCTGTGCCCAATGATCAATACAGTGGTTCCTCTTAAGACAAATGCCTCCTAAGATAAAAAAAAACTCGTAGGAAGAAAAACATTTCTGGGAATAGGCATGCTTTGAATGACAAAAAAAAATCCTATGGGATGCTTCACAAGACGAAAAACGGTTCCGCATGTACCCAGAGGAAAAACATATGGTTATTTCTGTCTTTATTCTAGCCTCCAATCCCAATGCATTCCTATGGGAAACCGTGTTTCGTAAGAAAAAAATTCATAAAACAAAGTGACCTATAGCCTCCAGAACAGATTAATCCATTTTCAATGCATTCTTATGGGAAACTATGTTTCAAAAGACAAAATTTTCATAAAACAGCAACCTATAGCCTCTAGAACAGATTAATCCATTTTCAATGCATTCCTATGGGAAACTGTGTTTCATAAGACAAAATTTTCATAAAACAAATGGACTCAGAACAAATTAAATTCATTGTAAGAGGTACCACTGTATCAATATTACACCCTATTTTGTTCCCACTTTATAATACAATATTTTAGCACCTCATCCTGCATTTTATCGCTCAGTATATCTTCACTTTCTTAATTGACTTTTCATGTGTATCTAACCACACCTTCTCTAATAATTTTTTTCACCATAGAAGCCCTCTATTTTATCTTTTGTGTATCTGGAAGTCATTTATGTACTAGTCCACCAATGTACTTTTATATTATATTTCTCAAGTTCATCTTTTATTTTTATTTCATCTCTTAGTAACTCTTGATACTGCAATATTTTTCCTATTGATTACTAATTGTGTAAGTTTTAAAGGAAAAAAAAAAGATCCTCAATGCCCTTTTAAAGTTTAAATACCTAATCAAAAGTTGCTTCCTCTGAGGTCTGTATACAGTGACATCTGCGTGAGTGAATGTGTCATACATCTCTATCATTTCCTAACATAGCATGCCACATCCTGTTCCAAGTTCTTTATTTAAACCTTTAAAAAAAGACTCACATTGCTAGACAGTACCATCTGCATATATATGGTTGAAATGTCAATTTTAAGAGAAAATAGGCATCTTCTGGGGCAAGATTCTTTCAGAGTTGTTTTCATGAGGCTTCCTTTTCCTTTTGCACACATGCAAGCATGCACACACACACACTTGCTTGTGTGTATGTGTAGCTACACATGTGAACTGTAATGAAAACCCAGACATAGGAAATCACTGTGAACTTTGAAGCCTCTGGATTTACATTCATAATGTGTAATAGTTTTTAGTAAACTGCCTCTACATTGTTTTTACTTGATTTCATTTTATTTTATTGGGCATAATTCTGTTGCTTATTTAAGCGCAGTGGCTTAAAGAGAAAAAGCAAAAATAAGTGTTTCCTTTTGGGTGCTCTAGGCTGGTATAAGTGCAGTTGCACAAATCAAAGTGGCAAATTGCCAGTGTGTAGTGAAACATGACATACAGCAATTTGCCACTTTGATTGGTGCCACTGTAGTTATATCAGCATAGAGTACCCAAAAGGAAACACTTATTTTTTCTCTTTTTCTCTTTAAGCCTTGTGTCTAGAGTTCTACATTCAAAGGCTCCAGTATATATAGCAACCTTACACTGCTGGGGCTCCTGATTGTACAGACATTTTGTATGCAAATGTTTCTGCTATACATGCAGAATTCCTGATACCAAGGCTTTCTAGCCTTTTAGACACAAGTCATTGTTACACTGCTTTCCTGAAACTCAGACCTTTTACATACAAGACATGCTGAGCTACTCCATTTCCACCCACTTTATTGGGCATCCATAATACTCAAGTGCAGAACTATCAAGTGCAATCTCATATCTCTTCATAGTGGGTTAAACAATACCTCAACGGGATTTCTCTACTTACATTATCTTATTTACATTTCAGCCAATGAAGTGTTCTTTAGAAGAGTAAGCGTTTACAAAAACAGCTGATCTGCGTGGATTGCTTGTTGGGCATAAATGCTGTGATGCAACCCAACATATTACAAGTCTTGCATGAGTTGTAACAAACGTCAGCCTCTCCTCAAAACAATAATTAATTCAGCAAGGAAACCACAATAAATGTGCTGGCTCTTCCCTTCCACGGTGTATCTGTTTGTGGTTCTGGCATGCTCCGTTCATTTTGTGGAGATAAAAAGCTTTGTGCATAAGATGCCCTTTTGATATCTCAAGTTCTGAGTCTCTGGAGGAGCGTTCTGAATTTTGTCTGGGATTTCTGGTATTGAAGCTTCCTAAATAAAGCTAATTGTTGGGATTGATTTAGCAAGATGCTAGCTAATAATTGTTTAGAGAATAAATATGAATTATCTTATATATGAAAATTATGTGTGTGTGTGTGTGTGTGTGTGTGTGTGTGTGTGTGTGTGTGTGTGTGTGTGTGTGTGTGTGTGTGTGTGTGTGTGTGTGTGTGTGTGATTATACATGTCTGGATTCCACTGAAGGTTTCACTCATCATTTCCAAACTGTTAGACTTATTCAGATTTTCTTTTTACTTGAAATAAACCATAGAACCTCTTCACATGTTCTGCTGGTACCAGAGTTTTTAAAATTACTTTTACCAGAGCCTGAACAAAATATTTTGGATGAGAAACTCCAGTAATCAGAAGTGGTGGCAAACCTTTAGCACTCCAGATGTTTTGGATCACAAACTGGAGTGCCGAAGGTTTGCCACCACTATCCTAGACAAATTAGTTAAACCTTTTGAAATGCTGGGAAACATGGGGCCTTCTGCATCAGCCACAGGGGAGCGCCAGCCCATGGAGTTAACCCAGTGGTTCTCAATCTTCCTAATACCACAATCCTTTAATACAGTTCCTCATGTTGTGATGACCCCTTGCCCTGCTTGGAAGAGGCCACAAGCCCCCTTTGGCAGTCCACTGCTGCAAATGCCATAGAGAACTTCCCTCTACAGGCACCCTCAGGCAATCGCACCCTCCAGTGCGATTGACTGACATCCCCTCCAACCTATCAAGCTGTAACCCACTCTTACCCCCCTTATGCCCCCCTCCTTCAGACCCAAGCCGTTTGTGCCTTTTTCTTCGCTGGCTCATGGCGACCCCTGTGAAATGGTCATTCGACCCCCAAAGGGGTCCCGACCCCCAGGTTGGGAACAACTGAGTTAACCTGTCCTGTAAACTTCCCCAACCTAGCTAATGAGGTCATGTGCAATGGAAGTGCCAACTTATTCAACCCTGCCTGCTCTTTTACCTTTGATCTGAGATGTTTCCTCCTCAAGGCACTGGCCCCAATAGCTTCACCTGCTGCTCACATTTGCCAGTTAGAGAAAATGAACCGTGGATAAAGCTGGCATCAGGATCAACTGAAATTAAATGCTCAGTTTGAGGAACTACTCCTTGAGGCGATAGTTCAGAGCAGAACCATTTTTATCCCCCTGCCTGCAAAAAAAAGGGAGATGTGGGATTGGGATGAACTGGGATGGGGCCACTTCTGTGGGGAGGGGGCACATGCATACCAAGTCCACATGCTAGTAGCAACGATGCTCCAGCACATTTGGTGTTGTAGCCCTGCCCAATTCTAGTTTGCAGTACACAGTGTGCTTGCTTAATACCAAATCCCACTTCAGGCTGAAAAATGCCCACTGTGTGATAAGTTATCTATTAAAAACCAGCAATAAATTAAAACAGTCTTAATAAAAAGCACAAAAAAGAAAAAAAAAGATGTACAATGCCCCCCATTGTAAAATCTTTACTTTGGAAACAAGTTAGTTGTCAAATATCTAAATAAAAAAGCTTTTTCCTCCTTGAGGAAAAAACAGGAAGCTGGGGAGTTTATCCTTCTTTGAAAGGGGACTCCATACCATGGGAACAGTTGCTGAGAGGGTCTTCTCTTCCTTTGACCTCTCCAAATGTTTCTCAGAGGATTGTGGGAGAAAGAGAAAGATGTCCCCCAAACTTGCAGACCCAAGCAAGCACTTATGGGGAGATACTGTCCTTTACAGTGTGGATCTGATAAAGTTAGGGCTTTGTAGGTTCTTTATTATAGGAACAGACTGGCATAGGCATTAATGCTGGTGTAACAAGTTTCTCACTAGCCAGAACCCTATTGCACATTTACATGTATCTCATTGTAAAAGCCTTGGCAGGAAATTTCCACTCTTCTAATGAGAATATAGTTGTGTTCCTATGTTTGAGCCCAGTTACACAGTGAGGCACATGCCCAAGAATGCATCCAGCACCTCATCAATAAGCAACACTGTGCCACCAAGATTTACATGATTTCTCTTACAAAAGAAGTAAATGACAAAAAAACCTGACATTTATAACTGGTTCCGGTTAGCCATCATGCTGCACCACCTTCTGCCTACTTTAGCCCTTCCTTCTTTTATTGTCTTCCTTCTTTTATTGTCTGTTGGCACATTCACTAAAATGTGTTTAAAACCAACGCCTTTGTTTAGACTGGACATAAAACATGAATGTGAAATTGATGCTACCATTGTTTCACCCAAATGTTTTCATTTGCCTCACTGCTAACAAGAATCTGATTGACTTGATTTGTTGCCACATAATTACACCACATTTTACCACTGGATGATAAACCCCCTTCCTCCCTTTTTCTTTTAGGTTCTATATTGAAAGCATTTCCTTTCTGAAGGACAAGACCACCGTAGAACTCTTTTTCCTGAATGCAAAATCCTGTGTACATAAGGTAATTTAGCATTGTTTCCTATACAGTAGCATGTTATAATGACTCTATTGCTAAAAATACATTTAGCTCAATTCACTTCTCAATATGTAAGTAATTATTGACAGAAACAGAAGATTGACAGACAATTTCCAGAAATCTTTAAGGGTGCTGTATTATATTAAATCAAACAGCAGATCTAGGCTCGAACAATTTCACTTTCTCAAGTTTCATATATATCTCAAAATATTCCATTAATTAACATATCAACACTTCCTATGGTTAACTGGATGAAAGTCACAACGGGTCTTCTCCCTGAAAGGCATAACAATATAAATATTTCCTTCTGCTGAAATCCAAGTTTCCACTAGATTTGATGTAATTTTTCTTAGTATAGTATAATCTGAAGAAAGTGCTGCGCACTTTATGGTGAATGATTTGTAGGGATGGAATGTAGACAAGAGATAACTGCACTTTGATACAGTAGTATGGAATGATACAGACAAGAGATAACTGCCCCTCAGGCTTTCTGATACAGTATGTTTTTTAAACAGGCTCCCTGTGCTTTTGGTTATTCCTTCCTACCCTTCCTTGTTCCCCACCTTCCTTCTTTCTTCTCTTGGTTTCCACCCCCTCCCTTGGTCCCCGCCTTTCTTCCTGCGGGTGGGGTTGCAAAGTGGGTGGGGCTTGCAGTGGGGTGGCAGGGTCGGGAGCAACTCCCTATTCTCCCACCATGGCCCTTGACAAAAAGTTTGGGCACCCCTGATGCCTAAGAACCAGATGGTTGAATATGCCTAAGAATGTACTAATCATATGCACTCATGTAAACTACTCATATGACCTGTGATGGCCCAGAGAAGGCTTGCTGCTTAAAGAACAAGAATGTTTTAGAGTTTTCTGTCTGCATAGATTGGGAAGAATGATTTGAAGCCCACATGGGGCCTGCCCTCATGACTCAGACTAAATTAAAGCTCTGATCACACTGATGGGAACACCATAGCTAGTTTAGGTTTTAGAAATTTGGAAGAGGTAGCTGTGTTCGTGACCTGAATTGAGAAGAAAGTGCTGTACTATCTTTATGGAGATATCTTTTTGCAGAGCTGAAATGGAGACAAAATATTCTAATACAGTATGTAGAACTTGGTTCTACTTATTAGAATAAATCCTCTGTTTTCTTACCTAGAAACCCATGTTTTCCATCTGCCTTTGAGAAAAACTACTCCTCTTCTTCCTACAACTTATTAGACATTCTTCTTGTCCAACAAGAACACTTCTGATACCCAGCATTGGATGGGTACTGTCACGAAATATAGATGAACAGTTCCTTCTGCCTAAAATATAAACTGTACAGAACAGTACTTTAGAGAATCAAATATATGTGTCCCTAAAGAGATTCTAGCAACTGTGGAATTCCTTTTCAGTAAAAGAAAATGATGGTTGTTCAGCTATGAATACTAAATAACTCAGTGATTTTCTACTTAGATCTTGATGCTGTAACCATTTTCAGAATTCTTCCACCTTTCAGGAAGCAGAAGGAATGGCTGATTTCAGAAGCAAAAGAGGCTTTTCTCAAAGGGATACATGCTATACTTTTGTGTAGTTAATAGAATTGTGATGACAACTTTAAAAAAAAGTAGAGAAGGGGAAATTCTGAGAAAAGCAGAGTTTGCGGCAGCCAGCTTGCTGAAGTTCAGCTGATAAATCCCTGGGAATATCATAAAAGGCACGTAGAATTCCTTGCTGGGGTTTGGATGAGATGTAAATAAATACTGTAAATGTGTTCTTCCCAGAATTTTATCCCATTTAATTTATGTTGAAGGAAAAATGGGGGGGGTTGCAATGAGAAAAGGGGGCACATGGAGAAAAGGTTTTGCAGATGAACCTTTTCTTCTTTGACAGACTCAGCCTTTCTGTTAGAGATTTGTATCTGGCATGCACCAAGCATATAAATGTGTAAAAATGAGATGATGAGAAATTAGAGGGAACTGGGTGTAAGCTTATTCTTAAGAAACCTCACAAACTTCCAGGACATTGATGGAACTACACTGCAATATAAAAAGTTTTGTTGTCAACAACATTTTCCATTTTAATTAAGCATCTTAATTATTGGCACTATTGCAGTATTCTAAAACATGCCTTATGACAGACAGCACTGGTGCCTGCCTTCTCTTTGGGACAAGCCAAGATTCAGATTGGTATGAAGAAGGTTAGGAAGGAAAGTTGCAACACAAATTAGATGGAGAGTGAGTTTTGAAAGACAGTTTAAAAGGAGAATTTAAATAATATGCATGTGTAACAAAAGAAATGAAGCTGTCATTAGCTAAATTACATATTGTGTTCCAGCCTTGCAAATAAAGGGTTATGCTGACTTGTTAAAATGTTGCAGGTGTCAGTTTGGTGAGAGGAAACTGGTGAAATCCAGTCCTTTACCTATAAAGCTGGCACACATTTCCATTCTTTGATAAAGTTACAGTAGTTTAGTGTCTTTAGAAATGTGTGTTATTTCTGCAAGAAATAAATTGGGCCATTGGATCTTGGAGGGGTTGGGAGATGCAAAGTGGAAACAAAATTCATGTTTAGTCATCCCAGTACTGTTTAAATATTATTGTTTAAATATATGAAGAGGGTGAGCTCATTATTCCCTCTGTGGTTTTGCTTGTGCAAAGCAAAATGCCTAAACAAACAAACAAAAATACCTTTCAACATCAGGCGCTTATTCAAACAAGAACCCAGATCTCCTCAAGTTCTTCTTTGCATGGAGAATACACACATAACACGCAGCACAAAGGTCCTGTTCTCCTCAGGCACCTTGCTTTCGTGCAGGCAGGGCAATGATAGAAGCTCCAGGTGCAGCCTGTTTCTGTGACATGTTTTGGGAATATCTGCACAGGGCTTTTCTCAAATTATCCCCACATATGACAAAATCTTTCTGCATTAGTCATCAGCATCAATCAAAAATAAGGTGGGAATGAATGTGTGAATGAATTACAAAAATACGGTTGGGTGTGGATGCCCATGTGGGCGTATAAATGAATGTAAACTTATTTATATATGCAAAGGGAAAGAGAGAAAAAACTCAAAATACAAACATTGCCATTGTCACTTTGCCAAGTTATTGCCACTGTTCACAGTCTAATCTTGAAATGACCTTATTATGATGATAATGATGTGCAGATGTAGAAGCATAAAAACTGTTCCTCACTAATTACTTAAAAGACAAGGGTGTTATGAAAAGTTCCTTTTCCTATTCTTCCTTTTACTAGGTGTGTTACTTGGTATCGGGGTTAGTAGATGGTGCCAGGAAGTGGTTTCTTATGGATCCTCCCTGCCAGCCTAGGAATGGAAATACTATCCCTAAACCTAGAGATGTTCAGCAATTGAAAGAGAGCTTATAGCTTGTTGCTTCTTATAGTAGAGCAGGCCCTTTGAATCATGGGAGATTTAGTAAGTCAACTCATCTCTGAGTTCCATGATTCAAATGGACCTATTCAAACAGTGGCTGACTATGCCTGTTGGAGCAAACCTATTTGAATCAATGGAATATATGGAGGAGTTGGTTCGCCAAAGCCAATCACTTCAATAGCCCTCCATTAATGTGAATTACAGTGGTACCCTGACTTAAGAGCAGCTCGATTTAAGAGCAATTCAACTTAAGAGCGGAAAACTGCTGGCGTTTTAACTGCTGCCTTGCAAATTTTAGATATGGTCTGCTCAACTTACAAATATTTTTCCATTTTTTAAAATTTTTAACTTATTTTTTCAATTTTTAGATAGGTACCCTGACTTAAGAGTAGTTCTACTTAAGAGCATGCATTCAGAACAGATTAAATTAGTTAGTCGAGGTACCACTGTACTGTCCTCAGCAACCGGAATTGGGCCAATAAATATGGTCAAAATCTGAATAGCATGACAGAGGTGTAGCTAGGGTTTTCAGCACCCAGGGATATACGGTAAATCAAAAGGGGATTTCACTGGCCAAGTTCAAAAGTAAAGAGAATTCCTTTTCTCCAAGACAAAACACTCCAAAACATTTTCTCCTTCTGATTTACTCTTTGGTTTTTTCCAAAACAAGAGGCCAGATTAACTTTTCAAAAGTTTTATTGTGTTTTCTATCCTAAGACGCAAAAGTAAGAATCCAAAAAAGTATCAAAAAGTATCAAAACCTTAACAGATCTCAATCATAGTTTTATTTCCCTAAAAATAATAAATCTAAGTCATCCTGACTAACTGATTACATTCAAGGTTTCTCCTAAACTATGTTTTCCTACTCTACCTAACTGAGGTGAGCTCCATTGCTCAAAGCGTTCCTAAGCATAATCATGGCTTCTCTCCCTCCTCTGGTCTTCTTGCTCGAAGCTTCCAGATATCACATGACATAATTGACCAATGGTAGCTAACCATGTCCCACGCTGCTAGCTTGTTGTGACTATTCCTCTACATACCTCAGATCTAATACAAGATCTAATACAAGGCCTAATACAAGGCTGAAATGTGCACTTAATCTTCTGCCTAACAACTCACACTATGTCCCATCGTGCTTATTTCCATACAGGGGACAAAGTCAGTTTTCACACACCCCAAAGGAGGGAGGGAGGAGAAGCCTGCTCACTCCGACCCATTAATGAGTGAGCTAGCAGGAGAGCGAGGGCAGACTCAGCCAGCCATGGGCATCGAGGAGGGGCTAAGGCACCACAGAGAAGGCGATGATGGCAGCCAGGGAGAGCTCTGTGCCAGCCCTGGCAGGTCACCCATGAAGCACCATCCTGCAGCTTCTGGGCAGGGAGCCTTTTGGTGCCCAATTTGGTTCCCCCAGATGCTGTTCCCCTTGCCTCCACCCCCCAGCCATGCCACTGAGTCTGGACCCTTCCATTTGCTGCTTCCTTCTCATTCTAAAAAAATTATGGAAAGTAATATTTGGATGCCCTTTCATGTCATTGTTTATGTCAGCTTAAATTAGGATTTAACGATTCTCAGTATTGCTGGTATGGCTTTAATATTTAAAGATAATTTGGGTTTACGTTTCATGAAATATCCCCATAACCTGTACTGTATCAACATTAGAAATGGTATGTTCCTGTCTTGCTTAAAAATTAGCAGTTTCTAAAGCCATCTGAAACTGATGTCTGAATAATACCAACTCAATATCAAGAAACAATGAGAGGGAGTACATTCTTGGTAATTTTCTCCAAAAACTCAATTAATCTCCTATTGTTGCTTCTGATAGTTAAAAAAAAGATAGTTAAAGGGGGCAGGGAGTTTTAAAAACTGAGACATGCTCAGTACCCACATTAGTTTTTAAGCCCTGTATATTTCAACTGCTGGTTAATCTAGCAGCTTGTTACTACTGCTGATATTTTGGCATCTTGATAGAAGTTAGCTTTGATAGCTCCATGCTTATTCAGAAGTGGCTACTTATTCCCATTTTAGAGTCAGAGGCTAAAACTGAATGCCCATGACTTGGCCATAGGCAGTTGACTTTTAAGCTGGTCCAGGCCCACCACACTTTTCAGCACAGTACTTAACTTCTGGTCATCAGAAGATAATTATAAGGATTCTTAGGTAAGTGTGCTAGTCACTTAAGGGGACCTCTTATGAGCTTGATATTTAGCACCCTCAGGCCCTGCAGTATTCCCAGCCCCCACTCTCACTGTTAGATCCTTTGTATTTTGACCAGGTATATACACTGTGTGCAGAAACACAGGAACTGCTACATCCAATGATATCAAAGACCAAAATGAGACACTAGGTCTCAGGGTGCAGAAAACGGAAACAGTTTTTATTCTGGATTTAAAATGCTCAACAAGTTTTTCCTCACAACCTTCTTCAAGGGCTATGTATAAAAACCAAAATATATTGTTGATAAAGAACAGGCCCTGGGCTACCATAATTGTCTGTTACTACTGCTTTTTTGGGTATTCATACAGACAATATTATATTAATGACTATACATTCAGTTTTTCATATGAATTCTCTGCAATTTAATCTATATTTCTCGTAGTTCTTGTCTTCTTGGTTTCCGGTAGTATATAGCTGTTACAGTGAACCTAATTAGTGCATACACAGCCTCTATCAAAGATCTTGAACAACTCCCATAAATATCTGGTATGCAACAAGCCGATGTTCAGATAGATTGGGTGTGGAACAGAAACCTGGCTAGATCAATAACAATTGTAACTGAATATCTTGATTACTAAACATTCTACTGTTGAAGGAAGAGGGTGTCAGTATCAGCTTTCAGTTCTGAGTAGATATTTTAACATGCTTGAAAATAGGCATTTCACCTGCGTGCATCTGAACTGAGCTAGAGCAAAAGTGGATGTTTAATGGCACCATCTGAGTCTCTTCTATTTGGTTGGAAGGAGCGTGGGCAATTCAGCCGTGTTGATGACACTCCTGCTACAGAACTCTTCTCTGTTCACAGATGAAACTACAACTTAATATATTGTTTCTTAACCCACTGTTCCTTTTGTTGTCGTAGAGCAGGACTTGGGACCACAACACCCACAGTTCTTTATCATTGGCAATATAGACTCACAATTCAGGGAGTTGTGGTCCAAAACATCTGGAGGACCAAAGGTTGCCCACCCCCATTGTAGTACCTCATGAGTCTTACTAATTAAAACTCAACATGCTAATAGGCCTCTTCCTTTAATAAGTAGGGTGTTTATTCATGTTGATGAACATTTTGTGCCATTTGTTGCTTCTTTTGAAAGCACCCCAACATTACACTCAGTCAAATACACTACAATTTTATTTAATTAGTCAAATATATTGCATGTGCTGGGGATAGGGTGGTGGTGAGAATTGGTATTAAAGAGAATACTCAGCACAAGGTTGTAAAATAACCTTCTGTGGGCAGACTTTGGCAGAAGAAACAAAGGAGTTGAAAGAAATTATCCAAAAAGTAATGAAGAAGAACGGATATGAACAAATTGTTATTTGTTTGCCTTTTAAATAAAATTAGTAAGTCTGCAGAGAGATTAACAAAAACAGTGGTGACTGCAATGGGGGGAGTGGTGAACTGAGGCTTTTTATGGCCACGTACAGTATGAACAACGCAAGACATCATCATAAAGTCGGTGATAGTAATATTGAAATTTAAACTTTTTATATTTTAATACCAAGAAATTGAGCCAGGAATCCAGTAATGACAATAGAGCCCAAGTCAGAGTGGGGGATCACTGCGTAAGCACCTAGAAAACAATGCCACAATATATAGATGCCAAAATGAATTTGTCAAGAACAGATCCTGACAGACTAACCTGATCACATTCTTGATTAGGTAACCTCCCTGGCAGACAGAGGGAATGATGTAGATGTAATGCATCTCAGCTTCAGCAGAGTACAAAGTTCCCCATGGTATCCTGATTAGCAAGCTAACTAGGTGTGTGCTGGATGAAACAAGTGCCAGGTGGATAAGCAATTCGATACAGAATCATACTCAGAGAGTGATGATTAATGGCTCTCTCTAAGTGAGAGAAGGTAACAAGTGGTGTACCCTAAGGTTCCGTCCTAGGTCTGGTGCTCTTCAACATTTGTATTACTGATTTGGACAAGGGAGTGCATGGAGTGTTTGTCATATCTGTGGATGACACAAAATTGGGTGGAATAACTAATACCCTGGGAGATGGAAACAACATTCAAAATGATCTCGATAGGCTGGAGCACTGAGCTGAAACCAGCAGAATGAAATTTAACAGGGATAAAGTACTGCACCTAGGAAGAAGAAGGCACTCTGTGTATCATCAAGTCCTGCCTTCTCAAGGAGGCACAGTGGGAAATTGAATTCCCAGCATCTGGTTCCACAGCTAGAGACCTAAGCCTCTTGCTTCAGAATAGCCCCAGTGGCAAGGTTTTAGGAAAAGAGTGCTGGCATAGAGGACCGGCACTTGCCAGCTGACCTCCAAGGATTTGATGGGAACTCCATGGGCCTGAGTAAGCCTTTAGAAGTAGATCTTCCCCTACCATAAGGTAGGTAGGCATGCATATATAGACATTTATTTCTTTGAATAGATCAGAGGCACTAAAATACTAAATTTGGAAAAATTACTTGAACAGTGACATTGCACCTTATTTCTGATGCTTCACGAGAGCTCAGTCTTGTGGATTGGCACCTGGTATCTTCAATACCAGCAATGCATTGTTAGTGCTAGTGATCCAGTGATATGAGGAGATCAGGAACACATTGAAGTATTCCCACTAGTGGCAATACGTTGTCAGTGCTAGTGATCCAGTGATACGAGATCAGGAACACAATCAAGTACTGTATTCCCACAAGTGGCAATCTGTTGGCAGAAGGGCTGGCAGCCGCATGCCAGAGGAAGCACAAGCTTTAGGCTGAAATGAATTGCAACAGATGATAGTTGGTGTCTAAGAGACCATGTGCTGTGTGAGAGCCAAGCATGTGGTCTATTATGTGTTACTTGTGAATATCTCCAGTAAGGTGCACTCACCTTACAGTAACCCTAGCGTAAGTGTCATAAAGCAGCACTTCTAGAACTGGATGTGTAAGGTGGCTTTATTGGGCTGCAATTCTTAGCATATGGCGTATGAGGTTTAGAACTGCCTCTTTCATGCTTTAATTCTTATTAATGGCAAATGTGAATGTGATGGTGGCAGAGTAGGATGCCTACTATACATAGAATATCACACCAAGCACAAGCTAGCACTTTCAGCCATGGGAAAGTTCATTCTTATATGAAATGCACTAAAACTTCCAGTTTGAAAGCTGCCGAAACTGTGTGGCTAGCTTTCGGCCACCCCAGGCCTTTCAGAAAAGTCCCCCGACAGGTTAGGATGCTTCTGTGCGAAGCAAGGTATCAATTAGTGTGCCTGCTGTTGACCCATTTGTCCCAGATTCATCCAGGAACTCCCTTTGCTCCAGGCGAGTACATGGCTAAATACCAAGCCTTCGCAGAAGAGCAAATGACTTAATGACAGCCTGCTGCTGAATGTGTCTCCTGTACCTTTCCTTTCTTTCTGTTTCTACCTTGAAGCTTCATTTGGCTGTTCTGCACTCATCGGGAACATAGGGAGATCACACTAACTGATGGGGCTATACTTTTGTGACTACAGTGGTACCTTGCATAAAGGAATTAATTCGTTCCAAATGAAATTCTGTTAAGCAAATTTTCCTTTATACAAATTTCCCACAGGAATGCACTGAAAATGGAGTAATCCCTAATTGTGACCATTTTTATGTTGTATGGATTTGCCCCATAGGTAATTCTGTTAAGTAAATTTCCCCTATCTCTGGAATTTTTTTATGTTGTACAGATTTTATGTTATACAGACCGTTTGTTATACAAGGGTCCACTGTACTTGGTCATGTTTCATTCCATCACTCTGGAGCTTTGAGCAGAAACTTTTTTAAAAACAAAGCTGGAGTCTGTCCCTCAATTTTGAAATGGTTCATATGTCGACACTGGGTGGACTCTTCCACAAGAAACCTTGCACAAGGCCTTTCAAATTGAAGCCAGCAGTTCACACACCTGTAGGACAAACCTGCCTGCACAGTTCCGCCTATGTTTGCTTCCCTCACAACCTGATTTGCTTTTGTTCCGTGCTTGGAGCATACATAAGGAGGACATGAATGGCACTCGGCACACAAACACCACTTCAAGCAAACTGTGTTTGTCGTATTTGCTAATCTTGTTACTGCAGAGAGGCTACCACCCCGACGACATTGTCCTCCCTCTCCCTGGGGGTTGGGAGAGACCAAACCATGTAAAGACTTAGGTGTTTGATTTAAATTTCCAGTGGTAACCTAAGTTGGCAGCTTGGGCACTCCTTGGTATATTGCCTTTTGTTGGCTTATGTTATTGTTTGGTGTGCACATTTGGTCAGGTTCTATGGGATAATATATTCAAGACTATGGATGTGAGGATAAGGGTAAGGCTTGGGTGATGACCTGAGTTTAACTGTGTTATTGTTTCTGGAAGGACCTTGAACAATCAGCCATTTCCTATATGCAAGACAATTTATTATTTATTTATTTACTATTATTTTCAGCTGAAAAGCACTGTTTATACCCAAACCACCTCCTAGTGAAGAGTTTGTTAATTCTGCCCTGTCTCTTCTTAGGAGCCTTCAGAGAAAGAGTAATGAAAGAGCCCTTCATGAGAGAGCTCTCATCTCCCAGAAGCTTTGCCAACAGCATAATGGAAACATCCTTTATTTCAGGGCTGTTCAACTTTGAACAAGAGGACAAGGCCTACTTTTTCCGGCCCAAAGTGCCTGAGGGCTACTACACTAAAACCTCTACTTATGAATTTTATCTGTTCTGAGCCCATACTCATAAGTAAAAACTTTTGTAAGTAGAGCAGTGGTTTCCCGTAGGAATATATTGAAAATCAATCTGTTCTGAAGGGAACAGATTTCAATGTGCCATGGCCCTTGAATTGCCCTGCTCAGCTGAGACAGTGGGCTGGCAGGCCCAGAACTTTGTTGGGGCAGTGGTAGTCCTTGGGATGGGGGAGGGAGGGGTGGAAAACTTATCCCCTCACTTTTTTAAATTGGACTACTTTTGAACCCTTCACCGGCTACCAGTAGCCTGCGGTCTACCTGTTGGGCAGGCCTGCTTTATTTGTTTCCTGGGTGCCATTTGCTATCATGTCTGAGATATTATAGGAAGTTGGCTTTGCCTGTGGAAATCTTTCCAGTATTTGAAAATAGCAGACTAAGTATGTGTGAGCATAGTCCCATTCACTCATAGAGGTACAGAGTGTTTTGATTACGTTTGTTTCCAGGCAGGCACCTTGTTGCATCCTGTCATGTTTACTTTATTATAATAATAATAATTTTATTTATTTATTTATTATTGAATTTATATCCCGCCCATCTTCCCAATGGGAACTCTGGGCGGCGAACATGGCAAAGCAAATCAGGGGATACACACAATTATGTACAATAAAACACAATAGGGAAACATAATCAAGAAATCAACATAATTAATAAAAACAAATTAAGAGAGCTGCAGCAGGGACGCACCCTTTAATTCAAACCTCACTGCTGCTATGTCAAGTTTGACCTAATTATTGATGGCGGGGAAAAAGAAAAGAAAAGAATAGCCTTTGAACTGCAGACCCTATGGATCATGTAGTCGGGTTCCTCTCAAAGAGGCACGGCGAGGAATTGAACTCCCAACCACCTAAGTCATTCAGCTATCCAGCAGTTTCCCTTTGTATTCTTGTACCACTGCCACTCATTCCACCTTCAGCTCTATGTAGCCTGTTAGCGTGCATTTGGGCTAACACCCACTCATCTCCTCAAGTCTATTGATGCATAGCAAGCCCACTGTTTTGACTGAAGTCTGGAAAAACTAATGTGAGTAATGGTACAGTCCCTAGATGGAAGATGACAGGCGCTAGCTGAGACAGTTCATAGGACAGGCACATTGAAATTATTAGAAAAGAACAGCTGAAGGAGGGATGTTCTTGTCTTCCAGCTGCGTACAATAGAAGACTCCTTTTGTAGATACATCCATTGAATACATTCTTTGCCCATTTTATCCTTTATTTATTAAGTTGGAAATAAATCAGCCCGTGTGCCTTCTGAAACCAGTGATTTGTTAAGTGTGAGGAGGAAAAAGGAAACTTCAAACTTCTAGAGGGGAACAGTAAGAGGGTAGGTTATTTATTTATTTATTTATTTATTTATTTATTTATTTATTTATTTATTTATTTATTTATATACCGCCTGTCTTCCATAGTGGAACTCTGGGTGGTTTACAGCAATCATATTCATATCAATTATAAAACAAAAACAAATAATAATAATAATAATAATAATAATAATAATAATAATAATAATAATAATAATAATAATAATAATAATAATAATAATAATAATAATAATAATAATAATAATAATAATAATAAATACAAGATGGCAGCTTATACAAAAAAACACACCCTAATGGTCACCAAATGCCACTCTAAAAAGCAGGCTCTTAAGAGCTTTTTTGAGGGCTGGCAGGGAGTGTGCTAAGTGAATCTCACTTGGCAGTTTGTTCCATAGTGTATGGGTGGCCACAGAGAAGGCCTGGCTATGAGTGACTGATTTCCGGGCCTCTCTAGGAGAGGCCACCCAAAGTGAGAGCGCCTGTGACATTCTGGCGGGTTGGGCCTCAGTTGACATCTGGAAGATCCGCTCTGTCAGGTACTTAGATTCTAAGCTTTGGATGGTTTTGTAAGTCAAAACCAGTACCTTGAACCTTATTCAGGATGCAATGGGCAGCCAGTGCAAACGAGCCAGAACTGGGATGATGTGGTCATAACTGTCCGCACCAACCACCAGTCTGGCTGCTGCATTTTGTACCCACTATAGTCTCTGAATGAGAGTCAAGGGCAACCCCACATACAGAGTGTTGCAATAATCTATCCTCGAGATCACAAGTGCCTGCATAACTGTTCTCAGGAGGCCTCGTCTAGTACAAGGGGATCTGGGTGATCTGCCAAAGATGGAAAAAGGCGAACTTGGAGATGGCCATCACCTGGGCTTCCAGAGATAAGGCCGGATCCAAGACCATGCCCAGATACCTCACTCTGTCCGCCAGCTGAATGGTGATATCCTCCAGACTACAGAGAGGGCCACTGTATCCAGCAGAGGACGCCCCAAGGAACAGAACCTCACTCTTCTCTGGTTTGAGTCTGAGCCTGTTAGTCGTGGTACATTCCACTGCAGAGGTGGTAAAGGAGAGAGCGAGCTGCGTGTCATCAGCATACTGATGACAGCAAACTCTAAATCCCCTAAAGACCTCAGCCAGGGGCCTCATATAGATGTTGAACAGCATGGGGGAGATTGCAACCTCTTGCTCCTCCTCATAACATCTGTCAACCTGTTTAGTAGGATTCCGGTGGAGTGTTCTAATGGGTGTATGTCGAATGAAAAATGTTAACATTAAAAACTAAAATGGTGATAGTTGTAGCATAGTATCAGCTCAGACTTCCCTGAGGTCATTTCTCAAGCGCTACTTGGGAAAATCCGACCTCATTTGAAATTTTGAAGATGAACACATATAACAGACAAATTATACATCTATAGCTAGAAAACAGCTTCTATTATAAAAGGGTGGAGGGAACACTTCAAAATGTATATAGACCCTCAGTTCCCATAAATAGCATTACTTCATGTCTTGCAGTCATACATTTGATCTGGTGGTGTTGCCACACCTAACATGCTTCAGTTTCTAGTCAATTCGATTCTTCTTCTACTACTGTATATGCAAGGCAGGCTGGTAGGAAAGAGCTTTTTCCACTTGGTGCACTTAGCACTGCTGGAGAAAGAAAACTCCCCGAAGCTGATCCGAGGTGTTTACAATATCTGGCTCCCTGCCAGTTTGCAAGGAGTAAAAAGCTCTGGCTGGATTTACAGCAAACATTTCACAATTCCCCCCCCCCGCCCTGGCCTCAAAGAGAGGCATTTTTCTCTTGTACCGAAAGGTGTTCTGTTTCTGTCTGTGACTACTTAAATATACATTGCACAGACTAGATTTATCATTTCTGTTCCTAAAGATAGAACTTTGCACAATCTCCAGCAGAGAACAAGGAGGGGGAGCAGAAAGAGGATCAGCGGCGCCAAAAAATGAGATGAGAAAGTGCAGACACAGGTCTTTTTGTGAACTCCTGAGTTCCAAGCTGGACACACAGTTAATTGCTTCTGAGTGAACAATTTATTGAACAATTTCTTGTTCGGGCCTCAAGTATCATAGTATCATTGTGTGTAAGCAGGGGATGCAGTTCCAAAAACACTAGAATTCTGAATTTATATTTTCTATATTTTCAGCATTGCATCATGGCCCATGCTGGGCCTTTTCTATCCTCATCTAGTTAGTTAGTTAGTTACTTTACATTACTTTACGTTACTTTACTTTACTTCTATACCTCCCATCTAACTACCAAGGCTACTCAGAAAGGTTCACAATCACAACACAATGAAACAAGCAACACATTCAAAATATTTAATATAATTATTTAAAAAAGCAAAATAAACATACCAAGCTATAAGCAACAAGGTCAATATCAAGATAACTGAAACTAATTTTTAACTAATTTTAAAAGGCAAGATGACAGGACAGATTATATAAGTGCTGAAAAAACAATTTGCGCTATTAAAAAGCCACGTTTTCAAGGCTTGTTTGAAAGTTGCCAGTGAAGTGCCCAGGCAAATTTTGGGTAAGAGACTGTTCCAGAGTTGGGGAGTGACCGCTGAGAAAGCCCAGTTTATGATCTTCTCTTTCTGGACCTCACTTGGGATCAGTGGCCTCAAACTGCCCAGTCTGGAAAGATCTGGTAGGTCAGGCATGTCTCTTTGGGAGAAGGCTTTCTGCGAGTCCCAAACAGTTTGGAGCCTTGTATGCTCACACCATCACCTTGAAGATGGCATGGAAATGAATAGGTACCCAGTGCAAGGAAGCCAGGGAGATGTCCTGTGGGGTGGGAGTGTCTACTTGGATGTATAAATTAGCTATTTAATGACTGTTCGATATTTCATTTGTTTTCTTCTAATGCATATGAGACCTGAGCAACAGATGCATGCAGCCAAGCCTATTCTTCTACTTCAAATCATGTTATATCAATATTGGGGTGAGACAGCGTGCTGGTCCTGAACCCACTGGCATCCTATTTGGCATTCTCTTATATGGGCAGGATGACATGTCTACAAAGGGGAGTGAGTACCTGGTATACATGGAAGCTCGATGTGAGCTGGAACCCTGGAAGGGGATTCGCCTCTTCTTTCTTTCTTTCTTTCTTTCTTTCTTTCTTTCTTTCTTTCTTTCTTTCTTTCTTTCTTTCTTTCTTTCTTTCTTCCTTCCTTCCTTCCTTCCTTCCTTCCTTCCTTCCTTCCTTCGTTTCTCTGATTTCTATGCCGCACATCTGGCAACAGGGCCCCTCTGGGTCGTTTACAACAATTCAGCAGAAAACACCCAGTACAATGCAGAGTTCCCCTACCCTTTCACAATTCATATACTGTGGTACCGCAGTATATGAAAGGCAAGCCCCCCTGGGGTAAGCTGGATGGGCCTGTTTCAGGCCTCCTGGACTTACCCTAGGCCTGGCGCTGCCCCAAATGGGCCTCTGGCGGCCTTCCCAGGCCTGTCAGAGGCCCCAAAAGTGCTTTCTAATGTACCGGAGGTGACTTCCAGAAAACTGGAAGTGACACCCTGATCACTGAAAACCACTTCTGAGGCCTCCAATGGCCTTCCGAGGCCTGTTGGAGGCCCCAGACGTGCTTTCTGGTGAACTGGAAGTGACTTCTGGAAAACCAGAAGTGACTTCCAGATCACAGGAAAGCACCTCTGTGGCCTCCAACAGGCCTGGGAAAGCCATCAGAGGCCCATTCGGGGCAGCACCAGGCCTCAGGTAAGTGTAGGGGGCCCCAGACAGGCCCCTCAGTCCCGACCCAACCCAGCACCCGCATATCACATATTCAATTATTGCAAGTAAGGTCGGGTCCCTAACCCCTGTGATAGCTTGGGGGGGGGTTACTGTATACAATAAAATAAAATAACAACATAACATAATGGTACATATGTTATTTCAGTGCGATGTGTGACTCACCAGAAATTTGTACGACTCATATAGAGATGTACTGTACAACTCTGCGGAAATTTAGAGAGAGAATATTGCCTCTGCTGTAGGAAATATTCAGTAAAATGACATGCAGTCACACCTTGTAAACATGAACTTTTAGACTCTCTCAAGGTTTCTGCTTAGAGTCATAAAATATGCCTTAAATATATCCCTCACCTCAAAAACCCTGCTAGAGTTACTTTATTAAGTTGGTTTCAACTTGATAGCACAGAACTCTCTCTCTCTCTCTCTCTCTCTCTCTCTCTCTCTCTCTCTCACACACACACACACACACACACACACACACACACACACACACACACACAGAGAGAGAGAGAGAGAGAGAGAGAGAGAGAGAGAGAGAGAGAGAGAGAGAGAGAGAGAGAGAGAGAGAGAGAAGTTTATGCTAAACTACTGGCAGTAGGTTTTCCCCTTTCCATTTCTCTTACCATTCTCTGGAAAGTTGCATATTTCCCAAGTGGTCCCACGAGGCCTATAACCCCCCCCTCCCAAAGTCTGTTCTCAAGCTGTTGCTCAAAGCAGTCCCACTGTACAGTACTTTATATCCGAGCCCAAGGTGTTTTTTTTTTTTAAATTGCATAACATATTAAGACAAGATAGCTCAGTTGTTTATGTGTCTGGCTGTGGAGCTGGAGGTTGGAAGTTCAATTCCCCACTGTACCTCCTCGAATGGGACTCGACTTGAGTGATCCATTGGGTTACTTTCAGCCCTGCAGTTCTAAGATTAGAATTTAGATTAGACAATGAGGATGATAGATGGGTGAATTTTTTTCATCCCTTTTCCTTTCAAGGCACAGGTAAATGAGAAAGTAGCCTTTTTTCTAGTTACTGATTGTGTCTGTATTCAGGTGCAGAGTGCCCTTTAATATTAGTGTGTGCACTTAATAATAACAGAATTGAAAATTGAATATTAGTGTTCCTTAGTTAATGTTGGTCCGTTTTGTAATTAGTCACTCATTTCTGAAACAAGAATAGCTGAAATGTCTAATACAGGTTAGCTGAAGGAAACCATATAAGGAAATTACAGAAGTCCTGTCACCATCACCAACATAATTTTCAGCCCAGTTGGACAGAGCTCTCTTCGTTCCTGTGCAAAGCACATGCACACAAGCTCATCACAACTGGAACAAGAACAATTGCTGTGGGTGCATGGGAGAGTAGGAGTCCTGTGCGGAGTGGGGCAGATGCATGTGTGCACACCTTAGAGGACACCTTGCCCGTCACCCATTAGTAATCTTATGGATAGAATGTCTACAGTTAGTGTTGCAAAAGGAAACAAGAAACTGAAATGTATATGACTTGAAAGCAATTTATCAAGGCAGACCTGAGTACTAAAGTTTCTGAACTGTCAAATGGAATAGTCCTGTTATATCCTGTTGAAACTATGAATTGTAAAGTTCTCAATGCAGGCAAAACCAAAACAGAAGCAAAGCGGATTATAATCCATGAAATGCTACACTGAAATAAAATAGTTTTAAAGGGGTTGCAATATTTTTGTTTTTGTTTTACTTTTACCTTTTTTTTCTTTTGCCGAAACTTTATCTAGACCAGATTTTTTAAAAAAATAGCTGTCGAATCTGTTCCTCTTGCAGATGGAATTCTCCTCTGTCACAATTTGATAGTATCACTTTATTCCTGTTTGTTATATGGAGAGCATGATGACTGAAAAGATTCCTTTGTCTTAGTTCCATTTAATGCTTAATTAGTGTTCATTGACCTTATTTATTCAAGCAGTCTTTTAAGGATGGATCCTTATGGCTTCATTAACTCTAGAGTTCAGCAAACTCTTGCCAAGCTATTGGTGCAGGTCAACTAAAATACTTAAAGTCTTTTCTGCGGAATGTAAAGCCTGTAGCATTGAATGACGATGTGTTGATGTTAGTTTTTTTGGGGGCAAAAGGCAGGTCTTAAGCATAAGGTAAATGTATTTTGAAGTACATGGAGAGACCAAAAAGGGCTGCAAATTACCTCCAAAGATGGAATGTACTTTCAGAAGGGTCTGCAAAGTGAGTAATTTTGGCTAATCATGTTGTTTTAAAAATGTGCCCCAAATACATCAGGGGTGCTCACATCCTTACACAAATACCAAACATTGCTTCGGTTCTGAACCATAATTTGTTTTGAGTCATGTCGTGGTGGCTATCTTGGGATCTAGATCTGGTTGTAGCTATCTAACTGCCTGGGAGTATTGCAAAGCTATGATATAATATTTTGGGGATCAGTGTAAAAATCTCCTAAGCTCCTCCCTCCTTGTAGCAAATGCAGATAGGAGTTCAGAAGCATTTGCATTCTTTTTTAATGAACTGGAATTTGCTGTGTCGTCCAAAGTGGACAAATCTACTTTGTTTCTATAAGCCATAATTAATATTTACAACCATATGGGAATCAGATACAACACTAAACTGTGGATAAATTTTTATCTCCTTAGAGGGAACAACGTAGAAGGAAAGGAAGAGGGAGAAAGGCCAGACTTTTTCCCTACAACCCTAAAGCATGGCATGCTGTTGACTCCAAATACAGCTTTTCTGGCAGATTGGCCAAAACAAAACAAAAACCTTACATGCATCTGGGCATACTTTGTCTTGGTTGTAAATTTGCAATTATAATAAAGTGCTCATTTAGTTCATAAAACAATCAGACTGCAATGCCCAACTGAATAGATGTTTCTTTCAATTCTGATTGAACTAGCATAGTAGTTTGTTTAAAATATCTTCATTTGGACTTGTATTCATCTGTACATCTTACAGTGAGCACTTCCTTGCCATTTTGGGAAGTACTAAAATGTAAGCAGTGTCTTGATGTTACTTATCTTGCTGATCAATCCAGCCTTGTCCAGCCAACTTGTTCACACACACACACACACACACACACACACACACACACACACACACACACACACACACACACACACACACACACACACACACACACACACACACATAAACTTCCATAACAATTATAATGAGGTATAAAACTACTGTTTTGTCTTTAGGCTTAGCCTTGAAACTTGAAGTTAAGTTCAGAAGTAAGTAATAGTTTCACTTCCAAACTTTCCGTCACCCCATGATTATCCTATTTGGCTGAAAGGAATGAGCAAGTGAGTTACGGGCTTCAAAATGCTGCTCTGTTCCCCATCACTTGTATGACTGAAGCTTGTATTGACATGTTGTCAATAGATGCTCATCTGTATTAAATTAACAATCAGTGTTGAACTCATTGGCAGAAAAATATTCAGAACATATAACCAAAGCTCTGTAATGACTCTGTTTTCCCCCTTCAATTTCAGTTTACTAGAAAAGGTTTGGAAAAAGGAAAATACAAATGCAGATCTAGGAGGAAAAGGAGAATGTATTTAACTTTGTATATGTTCCTCCTTAAAAAAAAATTATTCTTGCATAGACCCTGAATAAACTTTTGTTTGTTCCAATGTAGGAAACTTGAGATGGCACCCAATAGTTTATTCATTTATTTCCCTGTGAAATGAAGTCTTGCTTTGTGGTAAACATAGCACTGGGATTTCTCCTCTGTCATCTACTGAATTTTTCATAAGGCTGCTGTGTGCTCAGTTGTCAAGTTTACAAATGCACTTTGCATCTCTTAAGTAGGCAGATTTCCAGCCCTGGTGGAAGGATCTTACATAACCTGCACTAACTGTGCTGAATTGGTTGTCTGGGGCAGTGGATGTCAGATTAGTATGTATACACAAAATCGTACACAAGAGCAATCTAGTGAAGTGCTAATGTGTTTTTGCTTTGGGTTGGTTTGTTTGCAAAAGCACATTACTCCCTATGTGCAATGGATTATTTTGTCCTTGTGCCCTCAGGGTGTGTGTGTGTGTGTGTGTGTGTGTGTGTGTGTGTGTGTGTGTGTGTGTGTGTGTGTGTATGTGTTGCGTCGTTACAGTCGTGACCGACTCTTCGTGATCCCATGTCCATGGAGTTTTCTTGGCAGGAACACTGGAGTGGTTTGCCAGTTCCCACTCCAGGCACCTACCTGCCTATCAATATACTGTACAGTACATGGATACAAGTAGAGAAGATGGTTCTGTGAAAGCTCTGATATTCTTGTGCTGAAAACAATTGTTTGTTATGAGTTCAATGTGTAACAACTTATTGGATAGATATCCCTTAGGAGAAAACCTCTTGGCAACCATTGCCTACCTATACATCTCTATATCGTGACACCCACTCTAGATTTTTTAAAAAACTTGTTTTGAAACTTTGTAAGTGAAGTTGCAGCAGAGCCATAATGACTGTGTTTCTCACATTGGATCTGCTGATTTAATTATCTACAAACATTCTTCACAAAAAGAATGAAATAGTGTGTGTTTTGCAGAAAAAAATGCTAATACTGTATTAATATTTAATATGTTAAATAATGTTTCATGGTTAAACCTTTGCAGTTTTGAACACTAAGAACAATATATTCATGTTCCAACTTTTAAGGTTAACTTTAATTATGTTTTGAAATCTAACTTTCCAAGCTCTGGATAGAAATATTATTTTTCATGTATTCATGTTTTGAATTTTCTCCTTTTGGGACCTCCGAAGCAAAGACATGCTCAGTAGGTAAAACTGTCCTGTGTCCTTGAAAGCTATACCTTGATGCTTAGAAGACAATAGAGCTATTGTCTATATCAAACTTTAAGGTTGATGACCGTACAGATAGTGATCATTTACCACTGGTGCTGGAGGTTAATCTGGGAGAGTCCGTTATCTCTGCTGGAGAAGATCTCACAATTTTCCCAGGAACTGAAATCAGAGCCTCTCGCATTAAATGGTCAGTCAGGCAGGGAGACACTATGAGTAAATTACTAAATACCAAGCCTTACATCCAGATGAGTCATCTAATTAGCACAGCTGATTCAGTTACAACTGTGCTAGAGACCTACCAAGAACTATTAAACTCTTTACAGTATCATTTAAAGCATGAGACCAATTTTAATAGGAGAAAGACTCGAAACAGCACTTATTCAAAACCATGGTTCAATAGGGAATGTAGAGAGAAGAAGCATGAGTTATTGAACAAATATAGATTTTACAAACAACAGGCCCTGGAAAGAATTCCACCTGAATGGTTCACACTGAAAAGAGAATATAAATCCCTGATTAAGAGGAAGAAGGTTGAAGCCCAGAAGGAATTATGGCAACAATTAATAGCTGCAACTAGATCTAAGGATTCCTCATGCTTCTGGAAAATCGTGACAAGGGGGTTGACCACCTACCCAGTTGTTAATGAGCTATGTATCCCTGCTAAGGTCTGGGAAGCACATTTTAGGGGAATTTACTCACAGCATTCCAACTCTGCAACCAGAGTTCAAGAATTGCCTTTAGGCTTGGCAGAGTGGCCCCCTGTTTCCATGCAGGAAATCATCTCGCTGATTCATCAGTTGAAACCAGGCAAAGCCCCAGGTGCTGATTATATAACAGCTGATTTATTGCAGGATAATTTGGAGTGGTGGACCCCAGTTTTGGCCTCGTTATTTACTTGGATTGACCGCACAGCGGTTATACTGGAGGACTGGGGGCTTGCTATTATAATGCCAATTTTCAAGAAAGGCTGTAAACTGGACCCAAGAAACTACCGTCCAATAAGTCTACTAAGCATTATTAGCAAGCTGTATGCTAGGCACCTGTTGGGGAAGCTTCAGGATTGGTTAAATGATGAAAATATTCTTGCTGAAGAACAACCTGGGTTCAGATTTGGTAGGGCCACTATAGATAAGGCACTCGTTCTACACCATCTAGCAAATAAATATTCTACTCCAAAAGGAGGTTCCTTGTATGTGGCATTCATAGATTTTAAATCTGCTTTCGATCTGATACCCAGAGAAAAATTGTGGGCCAAATTTGAGACCACAAATATTGATAAGAGACTTCTTCTGCTAATGAAGCGACTGCATGAAAATACTAGTCTTAGGGTAATTTGCAATAAGGCAGGGGCATTATCCAACATAATTCCATCATTTAATGGGGTCAAGCAAGGCTGCATTTTAGCTCCAACATTGTTTAATTTTTACATTAATGATATATTGTGAGCAATTTATCGAGTGCAGACTTTCATCCCCCTTCACTAGGCTCACGCCCCCTTTCAATCCTGCTTTATGCAGATGATGCAGTCTTGATGTCAATCTCGTGTGTGGGATTACGGAGAATCCTGAAAGCCTTAGCCTCATACTGTACAAAAGAACAGCTGACCATTAATTATGATAAGACTAAGATCATGGTCATTAGCAGGAAACGTAAAAAACATAGATGGACAATAAATGGAAATATTATAGAGCAAGTGTCCTGCTATAAATATCTAGGTATGATATTTCATTCATCAGGCTTATGGTCCTCCCACGTGAACCATGTAGCATCTAATGCACAAACATGCAGCTCTGCACTACTGAGGTTCTTTTATACCAAGGGTGGTCAATACGTGCCATCAGTTATTCAAGTTTTTAAAGTTAAAATTATAGCCCAAATGCTTTATGGAGCCCAACTGTTTGCATACTCAAACGTGAAGCCTTTGGAGTCGGTGCAGACAAAGTTTCTGAGAAGAATTCTTGTAACACCTTTGTGTGTCCCTAATACGACACTCCGATTGGAGGCTGGACTAATCTCCATTAAAGCACGTGCCCTGATCCACATGTTCAGCTATTGGCTGAAACTTATTTTTGCCCCATCTGGCTTGGCACCCCTAGTATTAGTGGATACATTCCAATCAACTTGGAAAAGTAATCTGTTAACTTACTGCAGCTGGGTTTTTCCTTAGAGGCTATTTTGGCAATGGGTTTTGATAATGCCAAGGCTGCAATTAAAAGGAGAATCTGGGATGTAGAACTCCAAGAACATCTAGCTGCCCATGATAAACTCAGCACAGTTAGGAATAGTTCCTTTAGAATGGCCAACTACCTATCCAAAATAACCATTCCCAAGTTCAGGAGAGCCTTCACCTTAGCTCGATTTAATGTTCTGCCCTCCAGATTGCTGGAAGACAGATACCAGGGTCTTCCAGTGGATAGACGTGTTTGCCCTTGTGGCGAGGAGACTATTGAAACTATTGATCATGTCCTCTTGGAATGTTCCCTTTATCGGGATATCCGGAGGACTCTTCTTCAGTCTATCTTGCAGCAAACTCAGGGGAGGCCAAGGGAATTTTGTGTTCAACACCTGAACATAAGAACATAAGAAGAGCCATGCTGGATCAGGCCAAAGGCCCATCTAGTCCAGCTTCCTGTATCTCACAGTGGCCCCACCAGATGTGTTTGGGAGCGCATGAGACTAGATATCTGTCTCCTGATACCACTCTCCTGCATCTGGCCCTTGAAGTACCCTGGTTTAAAGCCTGGAGGTTACACATTTCCATCATGGTTTGTAACCTGTGATGGACTTTTCCTCCAGGAATCTGTCCAATCCCCTTTTGAAGGCATCCAGGTCAGATGCCATCACCACATTGTGTGGCAGGGAGTTCCATAGACTTACAACAAGCTGGGTGAAAAAATATTTTCTTTTGTCAGTTCTTATTCTCCCAGCCCTCAATTTCAGTGTATGTCCCCTAGTTCTGGTATTTTGAGAGAGGGAGAAGAGCTTCCCTCTATCCACTTTACTCATACCCTGCATTATTTTGTATGTCTCAGTCATATCCCCCCTCAATTGCCTTTTTTCCAGACTAAAGAGCCCCAAATGTTTTAGCCTTTCTTCATAAGGGAGGTGCCCCAGCCCAGTAATCGTTTTAGTCGCTCTCTTCTGCACCTTTTCCAGTTCCACTATGTCTTTCTTGAGATGCGGTGACCAGAATTGTACACAATACTCCAGGTGGGGCCTTACTATTGTTTTGTATAATGGCATTATAATGTTGGCTGTTTTATTTTCAATCCCCTTTTTGATAATCCATAGCATGGAATTGGCCTTCTTCACCGCTGCCACACATTGGGGAGACACCTTCATGGAGCTGTCCACCAACACACCAAGATCTCTTTCCTGATCCGTCACGGATAACTCAGAGCCCATGAGTTGATAGATGAAGTTTGGATTTTTTGCCCCAATATGCATTACTTTACATTTGGTTACATTAAAACGCATTTGCCATTTCTCAGCCCATTCCCCCAGTTTGGAGAGATCCTTCTGGAGCTCTTCACAAACTTCTCTGGTTTTTACCACACGGAAAAGTTTTGTGTCATCGGCAAACTTGGCCACCTCACTGTTTATCCCTGTCTCCAGGTCATTTATGAACAGATTGAAAAGCACCAGTCCCAGGACAGAGCCCTGGGGCACACCGCTTTTCACTTCTCTCCGTTGTGAAAATTTCCCATTGACACCTACTCTTTGTTTCCGGGATCTCAACCAGTTCTCAATCCATAGGAGGACCTGCCCTCTTATCCCCTGACTGTGCAATTTTCTCAGCAGCCTTTGGTGAGGGACTGTGTCAAAAGCCTTTTGAAAATCCAGATAGACTATATCAACCGGTTCACCCAAATCCACGTGCCTGTTGACCTTTTCAAAAAATTCTAAGAGGTTTGTCAGACAAGATTTACCCTTACAGAAGCCATGCTGATTTTCTCTCAGCAAGGTTTGTTCTTTTATGTGTTTTAAGATTTTCTCTTGGATGAGGCTTTCCACCATCTTCCCTGGGACAGATGTAAGGCTAACCGGCCTGTAGTTTCCTGGGTCCCCCCCTCCTTCCTTTTTTAAAAATTGGTGTGACATCTGCTATCCTCCAGTCCTCCAGCACTGTGGCCGTTTTAAGAGACAGGTTGCATATAACCGTTAAGAGATCTGCAATTTCATTTCTCAGTTCCCTAATAACTGGGTGGATGCCATCTGGGCCAGGTGACTTGTTAATCCTCAATTTATCAATTAGTCCTAAAACCTCCTCTCTTTTAACCTGTATTTGATTTAATTCTTTAGTCAAGAGGGGCGGCTCAGGCAGCGGAATCCGCTCAAGGTTCTCTGTCGTGAAGACAGACGCAAAGAACTCATTCAATTTCTCTGCAATGTCCAAGTCTTCCTTAACCTCCCCTTTTCCTCCCTCACCATCCAGAGGGCCAACTGGTTCTCTGGCAGGTTTTCTACTTCTAACATATTTAAAGAAGCTTTTATTATTACCCTTTATATTGCTAGCCATTCGTTCCTCAAAGTCTTTCTTTGCCTCCCTTATCATCTTCTTACATTTCTTTTGCCAGAGTTTGTGATCCTTTTTATTTTCCTCATTTGGGGAGGATTTCCATTTACAGAAGGACCTCTTCTTGCGCTTTAGAGCCTCTCTAACTCCACTCGTTAACCATGCCGGTGTCCTCTTGGACTTAAATGAGCTCTTCTTTCTTTATGGTATGCACTTGTGCTGGGCCTCTATTATTGTTGTTTTAAACAGGCTCCATGCACTCTGAAGAGATTGGATTCTTCTAACCTTCCCCTTCAGTTTCCTCATCTGAGGGAAGTTTGCCCTTCGAAAATCAAGGGTTTTTATGTCTGAGTTGGTTGACACTCTTCCTCCGACATGCATGGCAAAGGTAATAGCAGCATGGTCACTGTTCCCCAGAGGCTCAGTGACATTCACACCTCTGACCAGGTCCTGAGTATCACACAATATTAGATCCAGAGTTTCCTGTTCTCGGGTGGGCTCCGTGACAAGTTGCTCTAAGGCACAGTCATTCAGCAAGTCGAGAAACCCAGTTTCTCTTTCTTGCCCGGAGTTCGCATTGGCCCAGTCAATGTGGGGATAATTGAAGTCCCCCATGATTACTATCCTATCCCTTTTAGCCACTTCCATGATTTCTCTCCTCATTTCAAGGTCCCCCTCAAGTTTCTGATCTGGTGGACGATAGAATACTCCAACAATCACATCACTCCTTGGACCTGGTAGTTTAACCCACAGTGATTCTATGGTGGAGTCAGACCCTCTGTCAATCTCCATTCTGCTGGATTTTACCCCTTCTTTGACATAGATGGCCACTCCTCCTCCAACCCGCCCCCCTCTATCTCTTCTATAGAGTTTATAGCCTGGGATTGCTGTATCCCACTGGTTCTCCACATTCCACCAGGTTTCTGTTATGGCTATTATATCAATGTTATCCCTAGCTGCCAAATGTTCAAGTTATCCCATCTTTGCTCGGAGGCTTCAAGCATTGGCGTAGAAGCACCTGTACAGTGGGTCCCGCAACAACAGCTGCTGCCTTGTTCTATTCGCCCCACAGCTTTTATTTTCAGTAGATGAACTGTCACATTCCGTTATTCTCCCGGTGCTAATACCTATACCTGCTATGTCTTCTCTATGTGATTTTCTACCCTCTCCAACCTCGTTCCCCGAGGATGAGGTGTTCCGAACCGGATGCCACACAGCTCCTGTCGGCTTTTCCCCAGTTATCAGTTTAAAAGCTGCTCTGCTGCCTTTTTGAGGTTGAGTGCCAGCTAGCAGATAAAAAGCTGGATGTAACTGTAGTGGTGGCTAAATTCTGTGCCGCAGCAATGAGGCATCGCTCATTCCTGCCCACTTCAGGTGGCGAGGTCAGATGATTGGTAATGTCCATTGTGTATTTATCCTTACCCCTTCTCATGATGTGGGTTGGAGGTGGACTAGAATACAGGCATGGTTCCAGGCTGGAGACAATTCTAGACCTATTGAGTTGATTACTCTGTTATTGGGCCTACTGGGCTGGGAAGATTTTACCTATTCTGGCTTTTATACAAAGGGTATGCCATTATATTATGCTTGTTCTTGTGTGCATGCTTTTATTGTTTTTATATGCTTTTACTTTGGTTTATGTGGAATGTATTTTGTATTTTATCTGGTCAGTGACTGAAATAAAGACCTATTCCTATTCCTATTCCTATACCTTGATGCTCAGAAGACAATAGAGCTATATGAGCCTTTTCAGGAGGAGATTTGCAGGATAGTCTAGGACCCAAATCTTCTGCTCACATCCTTTGTCAGAAGGACCTGGCACTTCAGACAATGCTTTGGGGACCGCTGAGCACATTGTTATTGTGACTGTGACTGTGATTTTTTTTTAAACTGCTGGCACCAGTTTTTCTTGCCGGATCTGACCTTTTTATTGTATTTTTATATTGTAATATGTTATTATATTATGTTTTTCTTTTATTATTTTCTTGTATTTGGTATGTACTGGGGTTGTAGTTGGGCAGTTGGTGTTTTGGTGATGTGTTGTACACCGCCCAGAGTTCCCTATGGGAGAATCAGGCGGTCAATAAGTACATAAATAAATAAATAAATAAATAAATAAATAAATAAATAAATAAATAAATAAATAAATAAATAAGAAAACAGAAACAAACTAAGCTACCGGTAATTGTTCTGGATATAATGCCTTTAAGCAAAAGAAAATTCTTAAAGTAGATGTGATAAATCATTGGGACAACACATAAGTACTGACTTCTTCAACTGCCAGAAATTCAGCAGGTCTTCTCTAACTGGGAATAACCATTGAATTTAGCCCTTCAGCTGAGGATGTGATCACACAAGAAAAAATATTTTATTTATGTATTTTGAATATTTTTACCCTGCCTTTCTCCTTGGAAAAGGACCCAAGGGGATTGTGATTTGCACCACATGCAGAGTGATTGGTGCATTATGTTCCCCAGTGATCACACTAGGCCTGGGGAAATGCACTCCAGCCTAGCCATGGTCCACAACCAAACTGGTTCAAGTGTAGAATTTCTGCTTGGGGAGTGGGGCTGGGTTGGAGCTGTTTCCTGGCAGATGGAAGGGTCATTTTAAGGGAGATCACTCTGTTAAAGCAACCCTTTTTTGGTGTGATCTGGAATCCATATACTGCAAAATATGCCACCAAGAAGTCCTAGTGGTCTTTAAGCTATGTGCTTCAGAACACTTTGACATTGAGACAGCATGGCATCAGCAGTGGACAAGTTCTAATTCAGATAGGTTTAACACAGTGTTTAATCTTGTACAATGAAAAGGAAAAACTAGACAGTACTTAGCTGGATTTGATCTAACCACAGCAGGTGCTAATATTTGAAACATGTGGGGGCTGGCCAATAATTCTAATTGTGACTGTGGGCATGTTCCTCAAACTTTACATCACATTGCAGTGGATTTCCCCCTTAGAAGGTTCCCTGGCTCCCTGCTAGAATTACATCATCTTGAGGGCACTGCTGTTCAATGGTTACATGATTTAAATATCCAGCCATAGGCTTAGTTACTGTAGTATCTGTTCATACATAATTTATTTCATTAATCATTCATTATTCATATTGTGTATTTTTAAAATCTCATAGAATTTATTCTTTTAATGTTTTACATTTTATGCATATGTTATATTCTTTGCAAAGTCTTACAAAATAATGCTGCATTCCTTTATGCCGTACAAAATAAATAATTAAAATTTATTTGCGAGGAAACTGAGAACAGACTTTATGACCCCTAAATTTGTATCTAGGAAAGTATATTTTGAACCACTTTCTGAAACCATTATGCACCTACAGGATACCAGCAGAACTAAGGCAAGAAATTTAAATCCAAGTCTGGTTGGACTGAGTCATCAAACTACAGGATCAATGGGGATATTAATGTGTCGGGGAATAGAACATCTGTATGTGCAGCTGTATATTATGTGTATCTTAGCCAATAGTGTCACCTTGTTAGCTTTGCTTGAAGATGTTTATAAAGAAGAATTACAAGGATAGGGGCTCCTGTAGTCCATATAGCATTTTTGACTAAGCATCTTAAAAGGTAGACATTTTCTCATCACTATAGTACTCTGGGGCAAGCTTCGTTCCATGCATGAGTTAGCAACGGATGCTGATAATATGCAGATTGGCAAATTAGCAAAACATTAACCAGATATTTATTTTTGAGGTGATGTGATGAAAGAGGTTTTTTTAAATCAATGCTTAAAGTTGAAGCAAGGCTATTTGGGTGAAATGGGCAGTCCTGAGTCCTATGCCAGTGGGGACTCCCTACCAATGTTATTTAAGCCTATATTTTCTTGGGGGGGGGGACGGAGGCAAATAGTGCATTATAAAAAGATGAGACCTGCAAAGGATGATAATAATAGGAAAAGCTGAAGATAGCAGGAAAAGCAGAAAAATTAAAATGGATTGGCTCAATCAGGAGAGCCATGGCCTTCATTGCAATATTTATTTATTTATTTATTTATTTATTTATTTATTTATTTATTTATTTATTAAACTTGTATCCCGCCCATCTTCCCCAAGGGAACTCTGCACTGCTTACAGCAATAAAAAACAGATATAGACAACAAACAAAAAAAGGAGGCGATGAATCAAGATGGCGGCAAAACCCAGGGCAAAAAAAACACACAAAAAAACAAAAAAAAAAAAAACACAAACTAACAGAGGGAGTCTCCAAAAGCCTCTCTAAAGAGGTAGGTCTTCAAAGCCTTCTTAAATTGAGCAGAATAATGAATGGCAGGACATTTTAGATGTCACTCATGTTCAGAAGACATAGGGCTGCTGTAAACTGGATGAAACTGGATGGCTAGTAGCAACAATATTAATGCCATTGGTACTACTCACTTGCTACTTGGTCCACCATGGATGTAGCTAATAATGCCTATTAATCTTGCACCTCTTCATATATACTTATTTGTTTATTTTTATATTTATTGATTTTCCATTTTTATATACAGTATTGGATTACTGCACTACTCTGGGTGGTTGACCAAAAATCAATAAAATTGATTAATAAAATTATTTAAATAATGATTAAAAATAAAGGAGAATAATAAATGAAACAGCCTAAAGTGAATGATCACTTCTAAGTCATCCTAATTTACTTTAGATACATCTCCTTTTTATTTGTGGGTACAGGAAGTACTCAGTGACCAATCCAAAACAACAGAGCAGCTTATTTACTTGATCTCTGTTTGCAATGTGATGTCCCATCTAGTTTTTTTGTTTTGTTTGTTTTTGGCCTATTAGCTTATATGGGACAATTGGCAACAAGAGTGGAGAATGTGCACAGCTCTTAGCTTGGGGCAAGGCAGCTTCAGCCAGTCTTTCTTATGTAAGAGAGAATACAGTAGTCACCTTCTACTCTCATGGGGATTGATGATACCATAGGACAATGGAGACAGGTACAATGGGAGCAAGCCTACCCCCATTTGTTGACAATGGATCAGAACAATCTATAATATATGGATAAGGAGCCCCAGGAGGAGAGGGGTGTCTGTTTGTAAAATATCCATATTTATTAGGCATGTTATTAGCTTTTACAGTTGTCAATGTGAAACAGTTTTCTGTTTCTACACTTTATAAACCAAAAACAAAATCGTAGAAATAATGGGAAGATTGCTGTTGTTCCATCCTTCATATCCTGCACCTTGATAAAGGGTGAACTAGGCACTACATTTAAGATATCATTAGAAACAAAAGACTGTTGTTTGTTCTAACATGAGTTTGCCTCAATTCACATTTGGCTTGCTTTTGCTTTTTAATTGATCACTGGGGGAGGGGAGCACAACTTTGTTTGCATGTTTGATATCTCAGGCACTGTACCTGTGAAAACTTTTGAGCGTCTGAAGGGAAAATGCTGTGAGAGGTAGAAATATTTCATTCTTAACTTGTGGTTTGACTCTTAAGTGAACTAAAACATGGAGTGAAGCACATGTACAAGTGTTAGGAATGAGGTCTACGACCCTAAATCCAATGGAAAAATATTACATGGTTTTAAGGAAATCTGGCCAGTAGTCATGTTAGTGGAGCAAAAGAGCCACTGGAGGCCTTGTGGTACCTTTAAAACTAAATGCCTTTTATTTTTCATAGGATTTTGTGTGTCCAAACTTAAAGCTGCTCCAAGATTTCTGGTTTCTAAATTGTCTTTAACTATTAAAAGTGCCGATTGTATTCGCTGCACGCTAAGGGAAGCTAGCAAATCCAAAGAGGATGTGCAAATCATAGTGATATCAGGGTGAAATTTCCTGAAATGTTTTTTCATGATTCAGGACAAATTCTCCATTTTATATGTGCAATTCTTTACACTTTCCCTCTTGGCTTCTGTTGTCCATTGATGAAATTGATGGACTGTCCCATCCGGAGCAGTCAGGGAGCTATGGGAGGTGGATTTCAGCTCCACTTTTAATACTATCCTCCCCTAATAGCCTGATGTCCAAAGTAGGGGCCCTTGGCTTTTCTGGTTCCATCTTCCTCTGGGTTTTGGACTTCTTGACAGACCATTCCCAGAGGGTTAGAGTAGGGTCTCTGTGTTGAATCCCCTTCTCTATATGCTCTACACTCATGACTGTACCTCTATCCACCCCAGCAAGTTTGTAGATGACATCACGGTAGTGGGGCTCATCTCTGGGGGAGGGGGGCAATGAGACCACCTGCCAGGATGAGGTGAAGCAGCTGTGCGACTGGTGGAGATAACAACTGTGTGGAGATAACACCTAAGACTAAGGAACTAGTGGTTCATTACAGGAGGGAAAAGACGGACATTCAGCCTCTGTACATTGGTGGGGACTGTGTGGAGAGGGTGGCTGCCTTTAAGCTTCTGGGTGTTATTATTGAACAGGACCTGACCTGGAATGCTAATACTATGGCTCTGGTGAAGAAGGCCCAGCAGAGAATATATCTTCTCAGACGCCTAAAGAGAAAAAAATCTGAGCAAGGAAGTGCTGGAGTCCTTCTAACGCTGCTCTATAGAGAGCATTTTGACACACTGTGTCTCTGCTTGGCTTTCCATCTGCACAGCTGTGGACAAGAAAGTGCTCCAGAGGGTTATTACCACAGCAAAGAAAATTATTGGCCACCCTCTTCCATCTTTGGAAGAACTTTATAGTTCCCGTTGTCTTTAAAGGGCAAGAAACATCTTACAGGATCCATCCCACCCCGGACGCTGCCTGTTTGGATTGCTGCCTTCGGGCAGGACATATAGGACAATTAAAACAAGAACAAACAGATAAGCAAGGACCTGACTTACCAGGTCTGCTGATTGTTGCCAGAGTGGAAGGCAAACAAAGGGCAACAGCGGCCGCCACATGCACAGGCTGTATGGAGAACTGGCAGGTCTGAGAATGAGCCAATAGGCAGGCACGGATTGTGCACGTGGCTCAAAGTGGCAGAGGCCGCTGGGAAAACATGACGTGTTCTCAGGGGCAGGGCAGCGTCCAGTTTAAATGGGGGAGGCAGGAACAGAACCTTCATTCTCGAGAGTGGAGGTCAGAGCAACCCCAGCCTACCCACCCTATGTGTAAGCATTGTAGATATGTTAATCCAATGGAATTTTTGTTTCTTTTCTGTATGTCACAGCTTTAAGGAGGTCTGGTGGTTGTCAGGCATTGGGGACGGATCCAAACGGTAAGATAGCAAGCAAGAGCTTGCAGCTCAGAAGAACAACTGACTAGGTCAGGTCAGTTGAAAAGGCCAGGGGCTACAATATGAAGGGGGAGCCGAAGGCTGTGTGAAGGACTTAATGATATGGGCCAGAAAGGGGTCTACACCCCTCAAAGGTCTGGTCAATGCAATAATGGACTAGGGTCACCAGTGAGGTAGACACCCCAGGGGAACCTAGCATGGAAAACTTTCAGAAGAGTTCCTAAAAAGGAGACTGTGGGAATGCAGCAGCATCATGGGGCAGGCGGGCTCCTTGATGCTTTGGATCCAACCCAATGCCTCAGCCAGAGTACTTTTTTTTTGCTTGTAATCAATAAATAATTCCCAGAACAAAACTGGTTCATGTCTATTTATTCATACACAAGGGTAGATCTAGGAATCTCAGCTATAGGCAACAATAAAACATAGTTTTTATCCAAGCACTATAGTCACCTTGAATGCTGCTCAAATTTGAGTGTAATCCGAGGGAGCCATGGTGGATGGGTGTGTGTGTTTAAATTTTGTTTTTAGTTAGATTTGTATTTGGGACTAATTTCGTTGTACAATGTACAATGACAATAAAGTTATATCTGTCTATCTTTCCATAAATGTCGTGGTGGGGATGAAAATTTGCCAGATGAAAAGGCATTTTGCATACCCGAGTATTATCCTATTTACAGTAATCTATTGGTAAATGCATCTGCCTCACATTGTGTTTTTAAAGGAATATTTGCAACTAGCATGTTGGATTTCCATTTAAATATTGCTTCTTCTGACTGAACAAAGTAACTCAGGTCTCCAAACGTCCACTGCAAGAGGAGAATAAAGTTCCAACTCCATGAAGATTTTGCCCATTTAGCACAGCAACATTTGCTCCCATGTCAGTATGCAGCTGACTACACTTTGTGTGTGTGTGTGTGTGTGTGTGTGTGTGTGTGTGTGTTGCTTTGAACTGAGCACTTTCAGCTAAGTGTTGTGAACCGAGAATTCACTCCGGTCATTGCAGCCAGCAGACCATGGAAATCTGTGGGGTGCAACTATTACTACCTTTGTGAGGGGAAGTATGTGATTCTTCACAAGCTTGCAGGCAATCCACATTTCAGCTTCCTCTCTCCTTTTTTTTTTTTTTTTGCACCTTCTTGTTTGCAGACTGAATGTTCAGGTTGTCCATGTTCAGTTGTATCCCATGGAGTTTGAAATTTCACAGCTCAAATTACACTGTCCCCTTCTGCTGTAATGGTACGGCCTGCAAGTGAAGGAAAGACAGTGGTGTTGAGCCAGTGACAGGCTAAGGGATTCCGTGTATGTAGGGGGGGTGCGCGCGAATCCCAGTGCTGCAGAGTTTGGCCATGTCAATTTAACATCTTTCTCTTCATTTCAACAGGGGCTTATTGAGGTGGAAAGCGAGACAGTCTTCAAATTAGCTGCTTTGGTTTTACAGGTAAGATTTTTATCTAAGTGTGCCTCTTCTAATCTGCAACACATTTTCTAACAGGAGTTTAGCTCTGAAGTTTTCTGGCATTTCAGCAGCAGTTTCCATGTGTTTGTTATATTCTAAATATATCCACTCCATCTTTGACCCTAATAAAACAAATGCATGTTGGTGGCTTAGATGTTAACTGCTGTTGTACTAAAACAAACCAAGGGTGCCAGGATGTAAACTTTTGGCATAGCATAAAAGAACTATAAAGGCAAATGTACGTATGAGTGACGGAGGTGGGTGAGGAGCGAAACTGAGTGATTTTGTGAAATTACTTAAAGTATTTGGACTATACATCTTCTTTCTAGATTATGGGTGCTCCCCCCGTCATATAAATCATCATGCATCATGATGATATACAAGTATCTTGCTTATGAGGGGGCAGGGGGGATGGGAGAATTAGATGAGGAAAGTAAGTATCATGGTGTTGAACGCTACAGCAGAGACTTTTATGCTCCTCTTCTGAGGTTCGCTTTCACAAAGCCAACCAGGCTGTACAGTTTTGTCTTTAAAACAGTCTCCACACATCCTGATCAAGTCCACTTTTCAAGAAACACATTTGGTAGCCCCCCACAGGCAGTCGTCAGTGCTGTTCACCACATTTGTGTATTTGTGGTATTTTACCACATTTTTACTTTTGTTCTTCTGTTTCTTCTCCTTGAAGATGAGATTTTGGGTTTTGTGTGGGTTTTTTTTTTTTTGACAAGGTTCAACAACAAACTGATTGTGGGTTTGGCTTTCTAAACTTGAGTTGTTGTGAATAAACCTAAACAGCTAACAGTCTTCAAATTTAATCTCTGGGTGGCTTAATCTTTTGAATGGGCTATGTGGTTCTTAATAAACTTTTTAACAGACAACTAATGTCCTATGGACTTGCTGAAATATGGGTTTCAAAAATCTGTTCATGATGTAGTATTTTATTTAATCTAACACTCAAAAGTCAGGGCAAAATATATACTATTTTTAACAATCTTATTTTCCTCCCTGTTATAGGAAGCTAAAGGGGACTACTCCAGGTAATTTCCTTTTCGTTTTTAAATATTAGCATGTTACATGATTCTGTTGTATTGTTTTGTGTAAGTTACAAGAGTTAATTTTTTAAAAATACTGTACTATATAACTCCTAGGACCTCTCAGCTATTCATGGCCCTCTAAAACAGTTACATTTCTAAGCAGTGTCAAAATGATGATTTCACTAATTCAAATGCCAGGGGAAGCAAGTCAAGTACAGTGCAAAAACTGAAGCAAAATCACTGCAACAGCCAATCTGAACAGAACTGTAATTCACAGTGGTCTGGAGGATATGTGGTTCTTTTTTAGTTAGGTATGAATTAAAATATTATTTTTCAGAGCTCCACAGCCTAATCATTTTTGACTTTGCTGATATTTAATAAAGTGCCATATTGGTAAATGATCGCAATATTTTGTTTCCAAAAATTATTTCACATAAGTTCCTGTAATTTATTTTGTTATATTTTACTTTTTCATTATTTATTTATTTATTTATTGTGGGACTTATATACCGCCCTTCTTCCTGGTCGGGAACTCCGAGCGGTTTACAACATATTAAGAAAACAACAAATTCCACAATATTATAGAAACTAAACAGGTAAGACAGCGAAGCGCAGGAGATGGAGATGGCGGGGAGGAGGAGAAAAAAAAATCATCCAAATGCCTCCCGGAAGAGAAAGGTTTTAAGGGCCTTCCGGAAGGCAGGCAGGGACTCTGCAAGGCGCACTTCTGCTGGTAGGTGGTTCCAAAGCATCGGGCCAGCCACAGAGAAGGCTCGGGAGCGAGTGGAACTTCTCTGAGCCTCCCTGGGCGTGGCCACACGCAGCATGTGCGCCCGCGACAACCTAGTTGGACGGGCCGAAGTTGACTGCTGGTCGATCCGCTCTGTCAGATAGCCATTAAAATAAATCTGCAGAAGCATTGTGCGTCTTAGGGTACAAAAGCTGCCTAGTGATTTCTTCAGTGCATTCTCTCTTGCCCATGTGCAGAATTGGCTACCTCTGGTATGGGTATGCCAGTTACCTGGTTTGTTCTTTAGTTTAGTGGGGAATATCCCACAGATTGGCACTTTTCTTGTGTAGTTTACAGCTCTCAGGCACGTTGAACCAGTACTCTTGGCACCAAAACATTATCTCATTTTAAGAGTTAGGTTTGAACAGTTGGTGGAAATTTTGTAATGGAATGAGTAAAGGTGATAATTATCATAAAGAGGACCCAGGAGCATTAGAGTTTTAAATTGGTAAGACTCACAAATTAATCACAGATTAGAATTCTTTACTTTTAATCCACTTTAATCCGTGAAAGGCTTTGCAGTATGTTGAGGATGCTCATCATGCAGAAATCCTACATGTTGTAAATTGCACAAGAGATCTAAGTGGCTTTCCCAACAATCTGACTTTCTGAGTTAATAGAAACTGCTGTCTTAATTAGATATCCTCCAAAGTCTGGTCTCTATAAAGATATTGAGAAATTTCCAACACAAAAATCTTGGCTGTGCTTTGTAGAGAACCCAGGTAGGCCCTTAACTAGTTCCTTTCCAAGTACAGTACTTGCGAACTCAGTACAGTACTGTAGATGAGTGATACGTGTTCCATTCTCATACAAGGTTGATTCACATATGCATATTTATTGCAGTCCGTGCACTGCATATGCAAATGAGACCAATCACCACAGGCAAAATATTCAGGTCACCATCTCTGCTTTCTATGTTACTAGCACTGACACAGACTAGGACAGGGTAGGGGGCAGTTCCTCATGGTATTCAGTAACATATCAGTAACAAGAACCAATAAATGGGGCTATGTATGGTATAGCTGTTTGGTCACTAATCAGTGACTGGTTGGGAGGCAAAATGATGCATAATGCAAAGCATTAAGATTGGTGTCTGGGGTATCATGGGAGATGCTCTGGGGAGTCTTTGCCTTCCCAGGAATTCATGAGTCAACCTTGAAAATAGGGCCTCATGTACCATAAATGTTTCATCACACATTCAGGCTTTGCCAGGCTCTGATCACTAAAAAGTCATGTGCCTGGACAAACGAATCACTTTTATATTTGGCGTTTACTACTTGGCATTTTCTTTTGCAAACTTCTATATGCTAGCATTCTTGCTAGGAAATGCTAACAGATTATATTGGTAGTGATGTTTTATTATTACAGTATGTATTGAGTTCTCTCTGACCCATCCTTCAAGCAGGCAAGAGTGATTTACATGGTTCTCTCTCCAATCCAATCCAGTTTATCTTCACAATGACCCCCGATAGGTAGGCTACCTAGTGATAGGCAGTGAATTTCATGGATGAATGAGACATTGGACCCAGGTCTCTCCTCAATCCTAGCATGACAATCCAATTTACTATATTACTGTCCATTGTTTCTCTTGGTTTTTGTCTTGTGCTCCACCGTGCAATAGAGAGAATCAGGAAAATGTAGACAACACACTGATCTCTTAATTTTGGGGGCCCATTATAATTCCTAAGGTCCCTAGTGCTGTGTAAGTGCTGAATTTCGAAAACGTTACCATTTTAGACTATAACTTCTCAGAATCTCCCACCCTAAAGGGTGTTTTAGTCTGAATACTAACTCGTCCAAACCATAGTTTGCTGTACATCCATGACAAGGCAAACACTCATGCAGCTTTCTTTATGGGTAGTATGGAGAATGCCAACCCTGGTCAGCTGTCGCCTTGGGACAGTCATAAACATTCAGAAAACTCTTGTACCGGCAAAGAAAGTTAAATTAAGGTCAACCTGCCCATGTGTCTGGCTACCCAGAGAAGTCAGATTGTTTGTGTAGCATGCTCTTACAGCAGCAGGTGTGGGCAACATGTGGCTACAAGCAAAATTCACCCACCCCCCACTATCCGTGTCTCGGAGCACTGAACTCTCAGGCTCTACTTGAAGTCTTGCAGACTGTCGGTTTCGTTCTGTTTCTAAACAGATTTGCTGCCTCAGTGCATATATGGTTAGTTGTGGACTGGTGAAGGGAGGGAAGGGCAGGGGAAGATGAATAGCAACCGTTCTGGCAAAAAAAAAAAAAAAAAAAGAGGAAGAAAAAGAAAGTGATATTATCCAGGATTTTCTGAGATGATGTGTTAATACCATAGCCAATAAATATAGACACAGAGATCAGTCAAAATGTGCCTGGTGATGTTTAAGCTCTACTCCGGAGAAGGCCCGGGGCTTCCCCTCCCTCCTTTAAACTGGTACAGACAAGAATTTGCCTAGGCAGGCTTGGAGGAGAGATGGGATACAAAAGTAATATGATCAGGACTGGGAAGGTTACATTTTTTGGACTGCAACTGCCAGAAAGACCTAGCCAATATTCAGGTCACACTGTCTGGATAATTCTTGCTGTTCTAGTCCAAAATAAGAACTTCGAGAAGCTGTGAATTGACACCCCCCTCCCAACACACACACACATAGAGGGAGGGGGGAGAGGGAGAGGGGAGAGGGGAGAGAGAGAAAGATGGTCATGTCACCATGCAATTTTCTAATGCTCGCTTATATAGAGACCTGCAGCTGGTAGTAGACGTACTGAAGATCGTTAGGCCAAAATTACACACACACACACACACACACACACACACACACACACACACACACACACACACACACACACACACACACACACACACCTGGATTTGAGTTGGACCTACTGGACACAGTGGACTTGCTTCTAAGTGGATATGCATCAGTTGCATTGTAAAAAACTGAAATCTTGCTGTTGGAAGTCAAAAATATACTTGTGTGTTTGGTTACTTTTATTACACATGCAAATGCATGGAATGTTCTGTAGCTTCAAGAGAGTGAAAATTATTGCAGTAATTAAATTGATTTGCTAAAATCTTGTAGGAAAGAGCGGGTGGAGTTATTTTTAAACACTTGATATCCTGAAAACAACTTTGTTCAGTTTCTTTAAAAGTACTGTTCTGGAGCTGTTTATTTAGCAGCAATTGTGACTCTCGTGGGAATAAAATCACAACTAGAAGGCTTTGAGGCTTCACTAAGTTCAAGCTTCCTGCTCCTGCCCTAGTGCCCTAGATGGGAAATTTCTTTCTAAATAGGAAACTAAACAGAGCTAGGCTTAGCTAAACCTCAGAGCTTTCTGGTTGGCAATTTTCTCCCAGGTGAGCCATACGTAGGTTTCCGTCTGTCAGGTAGAACTCTAAGAATGGAGATGTATGTGGTTTGTAGCCCAAGAAAACCAAATATCCCATCCCTGCTAGCAGCATTTTACCACTGCCGTTTTTGCCATTGAACTTAGCCCTGCTCTAACTAACCAACTGGGCTTATTTTTGCATTATACATATGCATGCAACAACACGTGCCATAGGATGAGGACACGTCTTGTAATATACGTTCCTGCTCTTTAAATAATTAACCTTTTGATATACTGTACAGGCATGATGCTTAGATTCATTTCTCAACATCTCCAGGCACAAGGGAGAGCTGCTGCCATTTTGAGTTCTCTTAGATTAGGTTATATCTTACTAAAAGGACAAATCTTTATAAGGGCAATATTCCGTATTCCCTGCGTATATTTTCTTATGGCGAAAATGACGTACACTTCCAACAAAAATACAAGTCAAGTAATTTAATCAATTAATCAGTAAACAGTACAGCCATTTTTTCTTCCTGTTGATATTCCCCTAACTGTAGCTGTGTCAAGGATTGCCATGAGGTTTCAAGACAGCCTGGTAAACAATAGCTGCATTCATTCCCCATTTAACACAAATAGTGGGACAGTTGGCAAGGAAGCAGGTGGGAGAAGCACATGCTTTTGAAATGCCAGTCATAACATTGGCAGTGAGCACGTATTTCGGGAAGAAAGAGCAGCCAGTCTGAAAACAGGTATTGATGACCATAAATATCCCAAACGGTTTTTGCTTGTTCGCTTTGTCTCTTTATGATTTTTTGTTTGTCATTATTTCATTTTGACATTTCACATTATTAAATCGGGAAACATAAATCGTGTTTTTCAGAGTTGCTTGTGATGATTTACAAACTATATGGCTATAAACAACACAGCAGTTGCCTGCTCAAAAATGTGTTCAATCAAATAGGGTGGTACTTAAACTCAGATAAAAAAGTTTAGGATTGGAGGCTAAAATGTGCAACAACCACATGGATTTTTTTAGCAATCTGCACATAGGGTTAATTAATTTTTTTCTGTATACACAAAAGTGCACTTACATCCATAACAGTTCAGTCACTCGAGTTCTTTGCTCCGTGTGGACTGGTGATGTTTAATTTTGTAGCAACTCTCGAGGGGTTCTCCTTAATGGATCCCTTTAGCCTGCCATACTGTAAAATAAATTACAGTACTGTATTTTTCCATGTATAAGACTATATATCTATCTAAAATTGTTATAGTTATAATTGAGGATCGTCTTCCTCAATTATTATAGGTAGGACTTTCGTGGCACAGTGCTTAAATGCCTGTACTGCAGCTAAAACTGTGCTCACGACCTGGGGTTCATTCCCAGGTAACCGGCTCGTGGTTGACTCAGCCTTCTGTCCTTCCGAGGTCGGTAAAATGAGTACCCAGCTAGCTGGGGGGGGCACTGTGTAGCCTGCATAATTAAATTGTAAACCACCCAGAGAGTGCTTGAAGTGCTATAGGGCAGTGTATAAGCAGAACACTTTGCTTTTTGCTTCTACACGGAAGTAAGCTGAGAAGAGAACTATGTAGTTGCAAAACTGTAATTTTGTGTTGGGAGAGTGGGGGTTGTCTTTTACATGGGGGCATCTTATAGACAGGAAAATTTGGTACACAGTTAAGGCTGTTCCCCATCATATCTATAATGTATATTACTAAAATTCCCAAATTCATTACACTGAGGGAGGCAAAACTGGGATACCTCTTACCTTTCCACCTAAGGTTAGTACTCAAGGTACCTTATAGACTTCTTGAATGATTGAAAACAAAAAAAGAAAGCCACATTCAACTTAAAACATCATAAAATCAGATAACCCAACCTGATTTGGTTGGTTTTAGGCTCAGGTAAAAACAGTAACATTACTTCAAGCAACGAAGTACACAGCTAAAAACGAAACAGGGCAGGTTAAATATTATATTCCAGTCTTAAGAGACGTGTTTTTATTTATTTAAAACCAGACTGGAAATCAGATTCCAGCCTGGAACAAGTGCATTCTGTCGTCTGGGAGGCACACAGAAGACCTTCTTCCTCTTGATTATAAAATTAGTGCCCAGGCTATGACATAATGGAAGCACAAAGGCTCGTGCTTTGACCTTCCTATTTGGTTGTTGTTCAAGATGGGAGGGTTGATGTGGAAAGCTTTTTTTTCCCCAAAAACAATTTTTTTGCCCATTTGCCCATTAACTAGTGCAGTTGAAGGAGAAGAAAAGCCCACTTCCAGCCATCTGCCAGCCAGCCTGCCTGCCTGCCTGCCTGCCTGCCTGCCTGCCTGCCTAGGCAATTGTGGTCTCAACAAGAATATTATGTGCCATTAATGAGAAAGTGATGCCTAAAGGAAGGCAGCATCAGTGTCTTAGAGTGGAAAGTGATGCTTGTTTCAAATACTAAAAGCCCAGCATGAGCTTTCTTGAAAGGCCTGCTGTCTATTCAAGATAGAGGAATCTGGCAGGAGAGCTGCAGATTTGGAAGATGTAGATCCTCTTGAAGAAAGCCAAGGGATCCTTGCCAGAAGAGCTCAGGATGAGAAGCCCCCACCCCCCATGAGGTACTTTTTAACACAGCCTTTATGGCTGGTGTTGGCGAGGACTGCCATGTGCCTGAAATAGCCTGGCTTCCTTAATACATCATAAAACCATTTTTTTAAAAAAGGTTAAGAGAGATATTCTAGAATCTAGATGAAATGAAGCAATGGAATCCTGGGCTGGACTAAATCCTAGTCATAATACTTCTTATAGCCCTTTTAGTCTTGATATACAAAACAGAGTAGTTAACTTTTAATGCCAAAATATTGCAGGGTAGAGAAATCTAAATTCTTGTTGGCAAACAAGCATATGTAAGAAAATGGTAAACAAATGAAACCTAGAAACAGAATACTCTCAGCCTTGTATATTTCAGCAGTGGACAATGGTGGGCCGCAAGGTTTTTCCGACTTACAACTCCAGCAAAAATTAGCATAGCTGATGGTGATGGATACTGGGAGTTGCAGTCCAAAAACATCTGAAAGGCCCATTGCTGCCCATTCTGATATATACAAACAATAGATGCATTGTCTGCATTTTCACACTTGTGTAGCCAAAACCACACCAAGCAGAAACACAAGAACCTCATACTCTGCAGAATGACAAAAAGGATTAGATGAAGCTTATGGAAACAAACCAGAACCCGGGATTGGGAAATCTATTTTTCCAAGGCTGGAAGGTTTTGGTAACTATAGTAGATTGGAGAGTAACTTCTCTGAGCAATGCCCAGAACAGCTCTTTAGCAATACAGTGGAACCTTGACTTACGTCATTAATCCATTCCAGAGGTCTAGACATAAGTCAAATATGACTTAAGTCAAACAAACTTTTCCCATAGAAAATAATGGGAAAGTGGATTAATCCGTTCCAGGTGATGAAAAAGACCCCCGAAAACAGCAATTTAACACAAATTTGACTGGGATAGGACATTCCTTCCAGGGATGTAAATGAAATGTCTCTTCAAAGAGAGGAGGAGGCAGTGGAATTATAGTCCACAAGTTATACGCTTCCACTTTTTAATGATCATAGCAACAATGTCTAACATTTAAGTTTTACTGAGTTTTAACCTGACGTTCCAAGTTCTGAACAACCCTATGCTTACCATTAGAGTCCCATAACTGTACAGCTCCCCAACTAAAATGCTTCCATTGTGGACCAGACTTCTGCAGCCAGATTTTATACAAGACTGAGCCGATGCCCGGCCCTTCTTCTCCTCCGGCATTTGTGAGGCCGAGGATCAGCTCCAGGTGCTCGGAGCTGGCCTCGTTTTGATGCTGTGGCTGCCGCCTGATTCTGGTGCCTTGCGCCGGAGCTCCAAGCTGTAAGTCAAAGCCTGCGACTCAAGTCAAACTGGCCCCTTCTTGCTGCAAGTCAAATATACTGCAAGTCAAGCGGCATGTAAGTCAAGGTTCCACTGTATATAGTAATAATTTTAAAGTGGGATGCATATATTATGCACTACTGTTTTTGATATTTTAATGCTGCTGCATTTCTTGTTTTGTCATGCAGGCCTGTTGCTTTTGTCAGGCAGGCCTGTTGCTTTCTTACAATGTATCCTGTGTCTCAAAGGCAATGAAAATCCCTTATGTTCATCAGCTGCCTTCTCCCGTGCTGATTCTATATATACTGTAAATAGCCACTGCTCAGAGGGGCATGTGCCATTCAGAAGCCTGTTCCTAGCAAAAAGCAGTTCTGGAACCCTTAAAATTGGATGCTTTGTAGTCACAGTATTGACTAAATGATGCCATACAGGGTTGGACCTTCAGTCAGTCTGGGCTAATACTACACATTCTACAGGTCACGTTTTCCACAGTTTCAGTTTTCTGTTAACTTGATCTAAAGGGGACTTGCCTTTTTGGGGGACTGAGAACTCCCTCTGAAATTTTTACTTGAAGAGTCCATGCTGTTCAACTGAGCTCCACCTGTGACTTGGACTAGCACAGAAAGAGGCCATTCCTGGTGGGGCTTTTATCTGTTCTTTAGCCAAAGCAGCAAGAAAACAAATCTGTTAAATGTTTGGATAATTTTACCAAAATTCTTAGAGCCTTAATTATCTCCCCCCTTGTAATGCATGGGTGTATAAAGGGGGTGAAGTTCCCCTGCTTCCACCCCTCCCTCTGTGAGGGATAAAGCATAGAATTTCCCCAGATAGGGGGCCAGGGGTTGCTGTGCTTCCACTGCTAATGCTGAAGTAGGGTGGGGGTAAAAGCAGGATACAACTGTGGTTGTGGTTGTGGGGGAACAGAGAGTGAAGCACAGTGGGCGATACCAAAGACAGAAAGAGGTCAAGAGTGAAAGGTGGTGGAAAAAGTAAAAAAAAAAAAACTCTCCATGTATCCAGACTCCTGTGGTTTCCCTCTCAAGGTTACCTAAAGAAGCATTCACGGTGTGGGATCAGCAGCGTGACCCTGAACATGGCACTTAGTGGCAATTCCCCCCTCCTCATTGTGTATGCTTTGCGCTCCATCACTGCTGGCTCCTTTACTCTCCCTCATTGCTGGCTCTTATCTTCCCTCATAAGGGAGGTCCCCCAGCCCAGTAATCATTTTAGTCGCTCTCTTCTGTATCTTTTCCAGTTCCACTATGCCTTTTTTGAGATGTGGTGACCAGAATTGTACACAATACTTAAGGTGCAGCCTTACTATCATTTTGTACAATGGCATTATAATGTTGGCTGTTTATTTTCAATCCCCTTTTTGATCATCCCTAGCATGGAATTGGCCTTCTTCACCGCTGCCACATATTGGGTAGACACCTTCATTGAGCTGTTCACCAGCACACCAAGATCTCTTTCCTGATCACGGATAGCTCAGAGCCCATGAGTTGAAAGATAAAGTTTTGAATTTTTGCCCCAATATGCATTACTTTACATTTTCCTACATTGACGTTTCGTAGCCCATTCAACCTAAGGTGACTTGATTACGATTACCCTTCTATAGGGTTTTAAATTAATTTGTTGATTTGTCAGAACAAATTGTGAATTCATTGTTTGTGTGTGATTTGTTGACCTTGATTAATCACAAGTCAAAAAAAGTCACAATTTTTCTGATTCATCCCCATCTCTTCTCTTAACTGTTTTAACTAGTGGATGCAATTTGAGGTTGCAGCTGAAACACTGTGATGGGATATTTTTACCACTTTGGGGAGAGTACTCTGGAAATTACTGAGTTTATCAGCAGTAAACAACAGATAATACCTCAACTACTTTGTCTCATCTAGTTGAGGCATATCTGAGGGTTTTAATAGAAAACAAACATTGTTAGGATCATGTGGCATGTGCTGGATGTTGTTAAACAGAAAGTTGCTACTTCAGAAAGTTTATTTTCTGGCAGACTCCGGATCCTACTTTTGTAGTGATGTTTTTTCCAGAGCCTAGACCTAAGCCATAGATATTCCTGAAAGTTAATTAGATTGCTGCCAGGAGGGTTTTTTATTTTCTTTAAATAGCTGACGCATTGGGTTTCCATTATGGGCCATGGGCTGCAAAGATAACTGCTGCCTGGTACAGCATAACACAGACAGTGTAATGAATTCCTGATGGCTGACAAGACTAAAGGAGGGAAGCCAGGACTATTTGGGTGATAAACACCGTTTTGTAAGAGGAAACGGTTGGTATGAAAATATATCCCCAAGACTGATGTCGCAGCTTGATTGAAACTCAGGGGCTTCCAGCAAAAAGGGAAATAATATGAATTCCTCTTTCTCTGCAGCTTGTAAAGAGCTCTGTCAGACATGCTCTATAAATGCTAAATATGTGTAGTTGGACTAAAATGGAAACTCACTGTAAGGACTAAAACAAAAAAGCCACTTTTGCACTATGTGGGAAAAGCTGGGAAGGTGTTCAAAGAAAGCACTTGCTCTGATCTAAAAACAGCGAGGGCTCATACTATGGATTTTTTTAAAAAAAGAACACCTGTTTCCCACATTTTTCATTCAGGTGGTCCTTGCCTGTTGATCTCTAACACCCAAGTCAAGGAATACCTAGCTTTCCCTTTATCACTATCTCCATAGGACAAGCAATGCATCTGCAGAGCAGAGGTTCCTGCTTGCTTGTGGGAACACGAACCTGGAAGATCCGGGTTCTTGCTTATATGGGGAGTCTACAGATGAGCTGAAATCTCTCTTTTGCAGCCACACAGGTCTTCACATGGGAGAAGGAGTGGCCAAGAGCAGAGGGGCACGGGTGTTCCCTTCTGTTGTAAACCGCCCAGAGTAGCATTCTGCCATCTGGGCATTATAAAAATAGTAGTAGTAGTAGTAGTAGTAGTAGTAGTAGTAGTAGTAGTAGTAGTAGTAGTAGTAGTAGTAGTAGTAGAAGAAGAAGAAGAAGAAGAAGAAGAAGAAAGAAGAAGAAGAAGAAGAAGAAGAAGAAGAAGAAGAAGTAGTAGTAGTAGTAGTAGTAGTAGTAGTAGTAGTAGTAGTAGTAGAAGAAGAAGAAGAAGAAGAAGAAGAAGAAGAAGAAGAAGAAGAAGAAGAAGAAGAAGAAGAAGGCGACATATTGGAAAGGACTCCTCAAAAATCCCCAATAGGGGTAGAATAAAGCTAGTTTTCTTTCCAGTGCAGCATCTGCAATCCCTAATATGCTACACAACAGGAGAAGAGGTGCCATTTTTAAAATCTCTTGAGAGCTGCATTTGCTTTGTAGTTGTGGAACAAGATTGAATCCAGCAGTGGGCAAGGCCAACAATGAAAGAGCATAAATCCACCTGCCTCCCATTACTTTAAATGTGGGTTTCGCCCACAGTGACTTGGCTATTGTTTATCCACACAGCCTTTCCCATACCCTGACTTCACTGTTCTACCTGGCAAGGTTGCAAGAGGAGAGGGAGAAGAGGTAGCCACGTCTGAGAAGATTAGGGGAAGGCCCAGGATTCATGACCCCCTGCCTTGTTGTTGAGTTCAGATTTCTTGCCTGGGTATCAAACCCAAAGAAAGTCAGAAAGATTTTAATACAGAAACAGTCACAACCATTGTGGAGTTCTGACAAACACCAAGACTTGACAAATTGTGTTGTCCTTGTGTGTCCTATTTGCCTTGTAAAACAGATCAGCTAGTGTAGTCTGAACCTTGTGGTCCAATGGTTAAAATGCTGTACTGTACTGCAGCTATAACTGTGTTCACAACCTGGGGTTCAATTCCATGTAGCCAGCTCAAGGTTTACTCAGCCTTTCATCCCTCCGAGTTTGGTAAAATGAGTAGCCTGCTCACTGGAGGGACAAGGTTTAGCCTGTATAAATAAATTGTAAACCACTCAGAGAGTGCTTTAAGTGTTATGGGGAGATATATAAGAATCACACTTTGCTTTGCTTTTTAGTCTTGCCTGCTATTCTACCTCCCGACTGGAGAATGTTGAAATACCATTTGTGCACTGTTCTACATGCCTCACCTTATAAAGCATTTTATCAATTGACATATGCTTTTAAGTGATTCATAATAAAGTGTTCTGAGGAACATTTGTAACTGTTTTTGAAAACATAGTCTATGCATTGGCTATGGTCCTTCCATTTTTCAAAGAAAAGGTTAATAATTTCCCTAAAATAAACTGGTAACTTGGCAAGCCACTCCAGTATTCCTGCCAAGAAAACTCCATGGATGTGGAGTCACAGAGAGTCTGTCACGACTGTACACACAACAACAAAGTATGATAGAGCTGTGTGTAAGAGAATATATTGAATCAATGAAATAAGCTGGGAAATAGATATTTGAACAGCAAGCACTAGTTTTCTTCATATTCTCTCTTTGATTTCGTATGCATAATAGCACCAGTAACTAATCTCCTGGGTTTGGCTGCAAAAGATCCAGAGCATCATGCTTTTAGGCACATTTGTAGGGTGCAAAATCTATGAAAATCAAGATGGTGATATAAATATATATGTGGCATCCACAGTCACAGAACTGTGTGTTTTTAATTACAAAAAAAAAGTTACCAGCTTGACAAATACAGTAATATTTCTGCGGCTTCTGCTTCCTCCACACCTTTCAAGTAGGAAGACAGGAGCTGTTTGCTTCAGCTTGTACACAGTTTAAAATGCACTTATGGTATGTTACCCTGTTTGTCTCATAAGGTTTTATTCCATGCTTTTCAACAAATAGCTTTTGTAGAACAGAAATGAAGAGTTAAAGTGGTTTTCACAGGAAGGGATCTTTTTCACAACAGTCTGGAATTTGCTGATAGGGTTTGGCTTTGAAGATATGAAGCTTCAGAATAACAATGGCAGCAACGCTGATATGAATGGGAACTACTGAGTATTTTGAGTATTTATAAAAATAATATATAGAAAGTGGTTCCTACTATCATCACTGCTGCTGCTGTTCCTGGGGGTATTGATTTAATACAGTCAGTAGACATTTCTTCTGGCCAGATCACCCTCACTTTTGATGGAATCACGAAATCATTATATCACTGGTTGTATGTTCATCATACAAAGCATTTACTTTTATCAAAACTGAGATAGGAACAAGGCTTTTGCTTGTTACATGCAGACCCCTAAATTTTGTCTTTCCATCATCAGCAAATAACTAGGAAGCCTGTCATTAAAATTAGCTTTCTGTTTTGTACAAACTGACAAATCTACTATTACCTGCCTTCAGAACAGGTTTGGATATTGTATTGTGGTTTGAACTTGGATTAAATAAGCTTTGGTAAGCTAGTTACTGTTCTTTGACTATACAGTTGTACCTTGTATAAAGGAATTCATTCCAAATGAAATTATGTTTGAAAACAGAGTAATCCCTAATCACAACTATTTTTATGTTGTATGGATTTGCCCCATAGATGATTCTGTTAAGCAAATGTCCCCTATCTCCAGAATTTTTATGTTGTACAGATTTTATGTTATACAAACTGATTGTTATATGAGGGTCCACTGTCAGCATGACCCGAGGCCTTACGAGCATGCTGACTAGGTGTTTCTGGGAGTTGTAGTCCAAAAAGGAAACTTTCCCCAGATCCTAGGCTGTTCCCATCCTGGTAAGTGTAGTTTCTCATTTCAGATTATGGGTAATGTGTCCAGTTAATTAGAGCCTTCTTGGTGTAAATCACAGCAGCAGGAAAGAGGAGGACTACAGGGACACGGCTGCATTATTATGTCCCATGTATTTCTGCCCTGCTCTTCCTAAAGCTTTTTCAGCTCTTTTCTGACTAGGAACCTTGTGCCAACAGTATGGACATTGTCTGCACTTGAATGCTTCTTCCCCTTGTAGTTTTCCCAGTTCTGTGCCTTTGTATAGTTGCCTTTTTGTAGTCTGAGGTCTCTTTTGTTACCAGCACACAGGGCTATGATAACAAGCTTTCAGTTTTGCTGAATCACAAAAGAACCACAATTAATTTGACTAATCTGACTTTTGTGCAGAGAGGAAGAACCCATGAGTGTCAGCAGCAACAAGCCAGTTGCTCAGGAGAGCCCTTCTGGGGCCTTCTTCGGGCATTATGTGGACTGTGAATAATCCCCATTTGCTTAACAATAAATCCAGAGGTGGAGGGAAACAAGTCTGCTTCCTGAATAATGATTTGGGGAGGATGTCTGACACTCTGAGCTCATCCTTTCATGTTCTATATGATCTGTCATGTTTTTTTTTTTAAATAAAGATCATATGTTCAGTGGTTTGCCCCCAATACTGCAAGCTTTTCAATTTAACACACTCGTTGAAAATGTTTCAACTACACACACAATCTTAATGTGCAACTCTACATCAGCCCCCAAAAGGTTGTGTGTGTGATTTTTAATATTATTCTCAACATCTAAAGATTGATTGCCGAATTGCTAATCAATCAACTGAAGTGGGTTTTGAGTGGTTACCTTGTGATGTATTTAAAACTGGCCTAATTTGGATCCTTTTGACTGCTTTGGTACACGCTCACATCAACATTCACAGGATTAAGCCTTTGTGGTCTAGATAGTTGTTGGTGCTTTTCATGTTGCATGAAATTATACTCATTCATTCATTAATTCTGTTTGTATCCTTTATTGTCTCCTAAAGATCTCAAGGTGCCTATAAAACCGACAAAGTAGTAAGATTTTCTGACCGTTGAATGGTAGATAGTGTTTGTTTATCTTGTCAAACTTAAAGAATAAATATTTTGGCAATGGCAATTGCTCAAAAAATCCAAACATGCTGACCGCCAGTTAAATTCTTAACTCCAGGAACAATATGTACACATATTGTTAAATATAAGTTTTTTTCCTAATACAAAATTAATTCACTGAGATATATTCTACTAAAAAGGATTAAACTCTGGATGATATCCTTTTTAGTTAGCTTAAATTTCTTTTTAAAATTTCTCAGTATTTTTGTGAGTGACATGTTAATCAAAAGAAGGTTGATTTAAGGTTCAAAGACCTTAAACTCCATGCAGGCTTGTGTAGCAAGATATGTACTTTTAGATAGAGGTCCCAGGCTGTGGAGGTCATAACCAGCACTTTGAACTGGCCCCAGGAATTGACTGGCAGCCAGTATTGTTGTTGTAACACAGGAGTTGTGTATTCCTTGTAACCAACCCCCGTCAGCAGTTTTTATGCATTCTTCTCTGCCTGCTGTAGTTTCAGGTCAGAAAAGCCAGATGGGCAAAGCTGGGAGAAATTACCCCATTTTCCAGGATCAATTCTTACTTATTTGTGGTCTTATCCTTTACCACCTGGCATTTAGCAAGTCTGTTAAATCAAAGCACTGCACTTAACAGTACTAAATCTTTAGATTATAAAGTTGTCTTAGTATTTGACTGTAAATAATAATGTAAGAAAAAAAGGCTTTTGAAGATCCTGTACGTCCTTCAATAGAGGTATCTTTGCCATAAATGTATATGTGGGCCAGGGTTCCCTCCATTATAACAGGATGGAAAGAAATATGTTATAATGTTAAGCTTGGCATATACAAGTGGTAAGACAAATTTAATTCATTCTATGGGTCAATTCGTTTTACGAAGAATTCATCTTATGAAACGCAGGAATGAATGGGAAACCAATTAATTTGTTTCAAAGCCTAGAAAAAAGAGAAACACCAGTTTTTTTGTAAAAAAAAAGAAAAAGAAAACTCTTTATAAATTGTACTTAAAAGACATAAACACTATGTGAGAGCATTATTAATCAAGAATAAACATTCCAAACATCACACATTAATTTTTCAAATATGTTACCATTCAGTACTGTACATTAGACTTCAGTGACATTTCAAGCATACAACTGCAAGGTTTAAAACATGGCAAACTTCAACTGTTCAACATTTACAGAACACAACATTTTCAAACTTTGACAAACAAACTTAAAAAAAAACATTTTTAGGAGGAGGAGGAGGGCTGGGCAGCAGTGCCAGAAGGATCTTCCCTTGGCTTTTTCACAAGGAAGCTGTCCATTTTCTGTTGTCTCTGGCATCTTTTCAGCATCCCTCTGAATTGGGACATGATGTCAGTGTCAAAAGTCTTTGCCCTGTTGTGGGCCAAAGATGGGTCATCATGGTGCTGCCCCACAAAAGTCTTGACCCTTGCCCACATTTAGCAAACCTCCTTGAATTCTCTGGTGGAGATATTTCCTCCACCTCGGAAGAGACCTGCTCCACCAGCATCACTTTCTGTAGCTCTACCAGTTCCTCGTTGTCAGTTCAACAACACCATGTCCCTCCACCAGTTCGCTGACATCCTCTGCAGTCACCTCCAGCCCCATGGTCCTCCCCAAGGAAACAATCTCCTGCAACACTGCTGATTCTCCAGCAGGTGCAGATGCATCGGAGGCTGAGGCAACAACACAGTCTGTCCACAGGTTGTACCAGGCAGAATTCAGGTTCTGCTGGCTCATCCAATCCCCCCCCCCCCCCCAGTCATTTAAAACCCATGGTAAAAATGACTCAGATGCCTACCTGTCTTCAAATCACTGGAATATCACTGGAACAATCTCTTCAAACTCCTTCCACACCTCTGTACTCAAAGTTTCGTGCTAACCAGAAGCCACCAGATCATTGCAATGCATCCTAGGTGCACTTTTTTGACAGGACTCAACAATGTCCTGTATTGCTACAGGGTTGCTATGCATCCTGGGAGAATTTTTTTTTGAATTTTCCTTTGAATTTTCCTTTTGATTTTTGATTCTTATGAAAAATTTATCTTGCGAAATACCACAGTATTAGAAAATAGGGAAAGCGGAGTTAGATTACCAGCCTGAAATGTTAATCTGTTTGACCTTTAAAAGGAATATATTAGCCAAGAACAGAAAATTTTAAATTTTAAATGTATTATGAAACTGAGAGACCAAGATATAACTCTCCTTTTGTAAATAGCCCATTAAGTATCAACCTCAGACATACTGATATATTTGAAAGTTGATAGATCTTAGGTGAATAGATAAAATATAATGGGTTGGTGATGTTCATTGTTTACTTAATTTTATAGATGAGATACCCTGCCTAGATGCCCTAAGCACATCCGATCTTGCCTGATTTCGGAAGCTAAGCAGGGTCAGGCCTGGCTAGTACTTGGATGGGTGACCATCAGGGAATACCAGGTGCTGTAGGTGCCTGGAGTAGGAACTGGCAAACCACTCCAGTATTCCTGCCAAGAAAACTCCATGGACATGGGGTCACGAAGAGTCAACACACACACACAGAGATTAGATAGGATATATTAAGTCAGGGGTGCCCAAAGTTTTTGTAAGGAGGGCCAGATTTGGTGGCTGAGAATGTGTCGGGCCGGTTGTTCCCTGACCCTGCCACCCCACTGCAAGCCCCACCCACTGACCCCTTGCAACCCCACCCGCAGGAAGGAAGGCGGGGACCAAGGGAGGGAGGGAGGAAGGTGGAAACCAAGAGAGGAAGGAAGGAAGGTGGGGAACAAGGAAAGGAGGGAGGGAGGGAGGTGGGGACCAAGGGAGGGAGGAAGGAAGGAAGGTGGTGACCAAAGGAAGCACAGGGAGCCGTGGCCACAGGTTGCCCCTTGGAAGAGGTGATCTCTGCGACCTTGCACCCCCCCAAACTCCCCAGCACTGGCAACGGCTCGCCCGCCAGCCCACCCCAAAGCTCCTTGGCGGTGGCAGAGGCCCGCTGGTCTGCCCACCCCCACACATTCCCCTGCGGTGCCTGTGGCAGCAGACCAGCCAGCCGCCCAAGCTTCCCAGTGGTGCCGGTGGCGCGGCCCGCCCGATCACTGTCCCGCGCGTGTGCCCAACCTCACAATGTTCCCAGCTATGCCGGAGGCGGTGGCCCACCCGTGCGCCACCCTGCGCATGCGCGCCTAGCTTCACAAGGTTCCTGGTGATGCCGTGGTGGCGGCTTGCCCGCGTGCCACCCCTGTGCACACGCCCAGCTCCACAAGCTTCCCAGTGGTACTGGTGGTGGTGGCCCGCCCCCTCGCCCGCCCACCCAGCCCCACAAGCTTCTGCTCACCGGCTGGCTGGCCCACCCAGCCCCTCAAGCTTCCCAGCGGTGTCAGTGTTGGCAGAAGATTTAAAAAAAAACATGGGGTGAAGGAGGGGAAAGGAAGGGGCAGGCCAGCCACTCAGAATGGCCTGACGGGCTGGATTTGGCCCCCAGGCCGGACTTTCGGCAGGTCTGTATTAAGTCAAACTTACTATCTTCACCTTTTGTACTAGATGGAAACAGATATAAATGTATACCTATCATATATTGAGTTAGACAATTAGACTTTAAAGTGCTTAGTAAAATGAATTACGATCAAATAGGCTAGTTTAATATGGTATTTTGCTATTTTCACCTTTTGTACTAGATGAAGATGGAGATAAGTAATGATAAATACAATGATGTAAAAGAAACATGTAAATGTGGAATACTCCGAGCACTTGGGCTGAAATATTGGGAAAATACTTGTATTTGAATTATGTAACATGACAACACATAAGCAACTTGTTTTAACTTGTTATGTTTAGAAAACTCAATAAAATATGTTTTAAAAAGAAAAAGAAAATAGGGTATGAATGCATGGAAACAATATTCCTTCTAATTTTCCTGACACACATGATACTTCCCCCCCACACACACACACACATGGGTTCTGCCATCACTGGAACAAAAGACCAGAGGTGTGCGTGCATGCATATCTGTGCCTTAGAAGGACCCTTAAGTATTCTGAAATGCTTTTAATAGATTGGACTCTTCCAAGTCTTGAAATTCTAGTATTTAATTCATGATTTGAATTACTTTTTGATCATTTTTGGAACCCTACAAACCATTTCATGTTATTGCATCTAACTTTTAAAATATGTGTTCCCAGGAATTTGGGAAGTACTGTATATATTATGAATTATCTAGAAATATTGGGTTCCAGACCGCTCCTTGATGTCTACTGGAGATTCCTTAAACCTACATGCATAGGCCGCAAGAAAGGCTCAGTGTCACGAAATGAAACACTTGTAATCCCTGACTGTTAAATAATTTACCACAATTAAAGGGAACATTTACATGCTAGAATTGGTAGTACCATCAAGAATAGCCTTGAATGCAGAGCATGTTTGTAGGGCATCATTAGAGTGCCCTTCTCTGCTGTTTATTGATTATTTGCTTTCTTTACCCTTAGCTGTATTTTGCCTGTAGGTACTTGTGCATAATTGCCTTTGTTAACTTAACATGCTGGATACGTCAAACAATGTAACCAAGGCCATCTTGAGTTAAGTGAAGGTTGATCCCGCAAAGGACTGAAAACTCGTGGATCCTCAGATTTTCCTTGGCTTCTCAAGTCAATAATCCCTACTGGTGAATGTGAGCTTCCCCTGTCACCACATCCATGATGAGAGGATGAGTCTTTGCAAGAGAAAGGGCCTTAGGAGCCTCATGGCGCAGTGGTTAAATGCCTGTACTGCAGCTAAAACTGTGCTCAGGACCTGGGATTCAATCCCAGGTAGCAGGCTCATGGTTGACTCAGCCTTCCATCCTTCCAAGGTCGGTAAAATGAGTACCCAGCTTGCTGGGGGGAGGGGCAATGTGTAGCCTGCATACTGTAATTTTAAAAACTGTAAACCACCCAGAGACTACTTGAAGTGGTATGGGGTGCTACATTAGCAGAACACTTTGCTTTGCTTTAATTAAAGTGGAGAAGGAGAAGGAACAACTTGCACCAAAGTCTTTTACAGAATCTAGTTCAGATTGACCCTGAACAGAAATAAGTTTTGGCCCACTCAGGCCTCGACAGGCACTGTGTAAATAGTCCACTATGGCCTATTCTGATAGAATAGACCCAGGACCTTCAGGGTTGGTAACTGAAGAATCCTTAGCAGGACTGGGCTACTCCTGGGTGCAACAAAATTCTTGTAAAGACTCAGAGACAAAAGAAGTCCTTGTGGACTCAGGTCCCTCTGGGCTGTTGGCAGACAAGTCCCCAACTAGGTCCAGCTCCTGCAATGAACCGCAGCTCTTAGTCCAGCAGGACAACACAGTTTTATGAGCACCAGGGAGTTACTCCATTCCCAGAGTTTAGTAGGTTCAACTTGTTCACAGTGTCTCAAGGAAAACTGCCAGAGGCTTTGGAATACTGCCCTTCTGAGACCATACTAATCTTTAGTCCCTGATAAGAATGTGCACCACACACACACACCTGGGCAACATGAGTGGAGAGAAGGCAGACACTCCTACAGGAAATGGCTAAATACAGGGTATGGAGTCAGGGATCAGGCTTAGTACCCTAGTACAGTAGCTGAAGAATCAGGGCTCAAGGCAGAGGGGGAAGGGAACCAGGCTGGCTCCCCCCACAACAGCACCCAGCATCTCTCTGGCCTTTCCAGGTGGCTTTGGCTCTTGAAGCCTCACCCTGTCTCATCTTACCTTGGCTGTTTCCTCAGATGTTATAGCCATCTCTATTTTTTGGCAATTCAGCCCAGATTTGTCCTCCCCCAAGTGCAAACCACTCATCCCTGCCTTGCCAGTGCTCCTCCTCCTCCTCCCCTGAATCTTCTGGTTAGCCTTTTATCTCTAGCTCACCCATCCCCACAGCTGTTTCTGCTAAGGTGATGGTAACATTCTTACCAGCCTCTCCCCAGAAGCCAGATGTAGCACAGGGAGAGATTGCCCAGTATTCAGTGAGATGGTCTGCCCACTTTGCCAGCCAGCTGTGGCACGCTCACAATGAACTTCTGTTCAAGGAGAAAGCTACGTAATAATAGTCCACATCTTTTGCATCAGGGAGAACTTCTGGAGTAGTCTAGGAAGCTTGCATCAGAGTGTGCCACATATTGTGAATTGGCTAAAATTTGTGCTGAAGGGCCAGCATTTTTTGTTTGGGTGTCTTCATTGTAACTGTGATACAGAGATTTTCAGGCATTTAAAATGTCATGTCTCCATTCCTTTCTTTGGCATCAGAAGAAGCAACAATATGAGATAGCCTTCTAGAGCAATTGTAACTCAGGTCTTCTTGGAGTGCAATTCCCAAAAACCTTGGTCAGTACAGCTGTGGTGAAGGCATCTGGTAGTTACAGCTCAGGAACTCCTGGGTTATTCAAGGTTTGGAGCCACTGTTCTACTGTTCTACTGGAAAGAGAAGAATGTGCTGCTCCTTAACTGAATGTTCACCAATATACCACATGCAAAATGTTGATCAACACAATGTTCTTCAGGTGTTCCACACTACCACCACTTATTGACCATTTTAACTAGTCATATGTGAGTTGGTCCAGAGATTCTGAAAGAAGCTAAATTAGGGAAGGCTGGTGCAGGGTGGTGTGATTTGCTGTGATCATCCATATCAATACTTGGTTATTGTAGACTGAAATAATGGCAGATGAAAGTAGCAACAGAGTCCATTGAGAGTTTCTGTGTTCCAAGATGATATGAGATGTGAGGCTTCTGCCTGTGATATTACAGCTGTGCTGTAAAGGCAAGACGTTACATCAGGCATGTCCAAACTTCGGCCCTCCTGATGTTTTGGACCACAACTCCCAGAATTCCAAGCCTGTATTTCCGATGGCAAAGGACTGTGGGAGTTGTGGTCCAAAACATCTGGAGGGCCGAAGTTTGGACATGCCTGCATTACATGATGTTGCATCCCAAAGATAAATGTGCATGTGTCAACAGCTCAAACCACCTGTGCTTAGTGTTGTTTCATTTTTGGATAGCTCTGCGTGGCTTTTAACAAAAACACAGGAAGAGGTTTTGCTCTTTATCAGATGGAGTACACCTACTAGCAGAGCATCCTTGTAGATCAGGTTTTGGATTGAATCTGCAGGCATTTGACTGCAGTAGCCCTTCTATTGTGCTTGTGGCCTAGATTCTGCTAAGACCCAACAGAGGAAATGGACTACTTTTATTACTTACTGGAATGTTAGCTATAGACGGCTGCAGACAGTATGGCCCATTTTGTTACCTTACAAAGTAGTCATTGTTTATGAATGTAGTATTTATGTACACACACACACACACACACACACACACACATTGTTTCTGTATATCTTTTCCCATATGGAAAACTTTAAAATAGTGTCCTGATCTTCTGTTTGCATGAGCTGAAATTATATTTACTTCTAACAGTGGAAGCAAGGAGATTGAAAATTTTGTTGATATATTTGCTCTGCTCTGAAATGGGGTGAGATGTAGAATTGAAGGAGGAGGGGTGCTCTGGGTGAAGCAAGATACTACAGTGGTCCCCCACCCTTTTGCAGTTCATATACTGTGGTCCCGCTATATCGTGGGACCGCAGTACCCTGAAAGGGCTTGAGGAGGGAAGAAGGTTTTAAAAGCTGGGGCTTTTTAAACCTTCTCCCTGCCCCGGGCTCCAGCTGATTGGTGTTGGGGTGGGGAAACAAAAGGTTTTTCTCTCCCACCCCAGCGCCAATCAGCTGGAGCCCGGGGCTTGCATCCATGGAGGCATCACGCACCACTCTCCCGCACCCAGGGATGGTCGGGAGAAGTGACACACAATGTTTAAAATGACTTTCAGGAACAGAGGCAAGATGGCGCCATTGCTTAAAGACATTTTAAACATTGCACGTCCCCCCAGGCCTGACCCGACCTGCATCCGCATATCACAGATTTTCAATGATCGCGGGTCAGGTCGGTCCCTAACCCTGGCAATAGATGGGGAGGTTACTGTAGCCTTTTTTCTCCTCCTGTGTGTAGAACCCCTTGTTGGATATGACTCCCTTCCATGGATTCAGCATCTGTGCCAACCTATTTATTTAAAAAGCAGAAATTGTAAAAGCTCCAGCAGGCAAATGTCCTACATCAGGAGGAGAGTTCGGATTTGTTTTTAATTGCATATAATGTTATGTAAAAGATGCCTCTGGGCCTCCAGAAGAAGATTTTTCTGTTGACAGAGGATTTTTAAAAGAAAAAAATGTTTGAAAGCCACAGGTTAATGTTTTACTGCAACACTCTTACAAAGCAGTTTTTATGTTGTGGGCAGAGGCACGCATACAGACAAACTCTGTGCAGGGCTTAACAGCAAGGTGTTTGGTTTTTCTATTGCTAAATTGTTTAAGGATGCAACAATCTCTGCAGTCTAGTTTTAGAACAAGAATTTTGGTGCCTTGTATAATAAATCACACATGTAATTGTTCGGTGGGGAAACCAAAGCATACGTTCATGTTTCAGTCAGCCCAGTGAATCTGCCGTTTGGAAGAGTCATGTTGGTGCTTGCAGGATTTCTGCTAAAGCATGCAGAAATCCTGCGGAAACTCGTTGACCTAATTAAGAAAACAAACAGAAAGTATTGCCCAGTCTTTGTTTTTCTTTTTTTGCCAACAACCATGCATGCCTTTTTTCTCTTCTTAAAACAATTAACTAGAGTTCTGCACCACCCTTAGCTCTGGAGCCAAGTCATAATTATTCAACAGCCACAGTCTCCCCCCCCCCTTTTAAAAAAAATCAAAATTGAGGTCTGCATCTATAACGTTCCCTTTGGAATCCTAACATCACTTCTGCAGATTGTTAGGATGGCTGTTTCTTTGGTATCCAGATGGGTCAGAAGGTTTCATTTAGCAAAACAAACAGAACAACAACAAAATTAAAAGTCTTTAGTGACTGAAATAGCCGATGAATGTTACAGTTGCTGCTTTGCCATCAGCATCCGTATTCCTAATCAGAACAGTAATACAAGTCAGCCTCTTTTGTTCAGAACTGACATGCAAGAAGGCCTATAGGGTTACGTTGCCGCACACTGTATGAATGAACTCTGCTTCGAGTGGCTAAAACTCAGCCCCTTTTTAACTAAGACTGATAGTCACTGTTGTGATTCTGAGATTGTTATCACCCATTACCCTTCTTTTGGTTTTCCCTTTTTTTAAGTGATGAAAATGCTAGGAAAGATCTGAAGAACTTGTCCGCTTTTCCTACCAAGACACTGCAGGAACACCCCTCGCTTGCTTATTGGTAAGACTCATTTCTTTAATTTATTTTTTCATCCTCTTTGAATCCTGCCCATATGCAGAGTTCTCCCTCTCCACTTACTTTATCCTGCAAAGTAATTTAGGTCAGACAGTGAGTTGCCCAGGATCAGCCAGTGACCTTCGCAGGTAAGCAGGGGTGTGAGATAAGGTCCTTCTGGCTTATCCAGAAGAATGTATTGCTCTGTCTCCCACACTCAAAATACATAAATATTTTCATGAGACTTGAACTTTCCTTCCAGGCTGTGGTGTGTGTTTTTAGAACTCTGTTGAACAAATAGTATAGGTTGCAAGTTCTGGGAGCCTACCGTATTTGAATCCTGATCTAGGATTCAAAGGTCATTGTTGAAAAACAGGAGCTCTGCACATGAAAAATGTAACCACTTTGAAATGTCTACACTTGGGAAAATTTAAACACCAGAAAAATATATATTCCATAGTTGTCTAAAGAATGTTTGTTATATAATGTCACATAGTGCTTAAAGTACTTTACAACTCAATTCAGTTATGCGGGCTACACATTTTACAACTGTAAAGTACTTTACGATTCAATTCATTTATGCAGATTACACATGAGCGGGGTACGCTGTGTTCTGATCTCGGTGTACCAATCTCAGAAGGGTGGAACACTGAATCAACCCTGAGCGAGCTGCTTGAATTGCTGGGCTCAAACTCAGAACAGAGTTCTTCACCCCAGTACTGCAGTCAAACTACTACTCACCTCTGAGTAAAAACCCCTTCAATACAACACCTCCTCTGCTAGGTAAAACTAGAGAATCCAGGATAATTCAGAATCAATTCTCCAGTAAACAGTAACCTAGCTATCTAGTTATGGTCCTGAACAAACCCAAGCCCCTCATCCAGATATGGTGTGCATACACTGCAGAGCTCTTTCCAAGCTTTCTTAATGTACTGTTTGTCTTGACGTCTTAGTAAGGAGAAAATAGACAAAGAAAAAACAAGATACTGCGTCATAAAAGTGTCCTTTTAATGTACGAGTTACATTAAACTGTAATAGTTACAATTGTAATAAAAAAAAATTAAGCCCCATTGCCAATCATGTATAGACTTTCAAGTGTTTGCAGTGAACAAACCAAAGAAAAGCATATTGAAATACCTGAACTTACTTTTTTGCTTTTATGATCTGCTACAAATGAGATGCATAGCCAAACACCAGCTGATGGTAGCATTCCTGAGGTACCTTAGCCTCGTGAGCAATGGCCTTCAGTTCAGTAATATCCCTGGGTTTGCGTGCTGCAACTGCATTTTGCAAATCCCCCCAGAGTAGGGGTCAAGCCAGGGGAAGGCCATTGTAAAATCTTCCAGGACGTCTTCTGCAACCAATCCTTGATGGAATTTGAGCTACTCTTGGGATCACTCTCCTGTTGGAAGGTCCAGCGCTGCCCAGGCATCAGCTTCTTCACTTATCCCATGACATTTTCTTCTAGGATTTCCTGATAGTTCAATGAATCCATCTCACCTTCCATACCCTGCAGGTTTCCAGTGCCATAGGATGGAAAGCAGCTCCAGAGCATCACTGAGCCACTACTAAGCTTTACTGTAGGCAGCGTGTTCTTTTTAGTGTATGCTTCCTTCTTCTTCCGGACATGCCACTGATCCACCAGGCTGAAAAGTTATAGTTTTGTTTCATCCCTTCACAGAACAGAGTCCTCAAACTTCTGTGGCTTATTTACAGTGATGCCTTGAGTTACAAATACTTTGAACTATGAAAAATGTGAATTACGAAGGGAAACCTGGAGCTGTCAGAATCACCTGGCTGGCGGGTGCACCAACAGCCAGCTGGTTTTGACAGCTCCACGTTCTGGCAGGTTTCCCTTCCTAATTCAAACTTTTCACAGCCGGAAAGCAGGTTGGCAGCAGGGGTCTGTGCCTTCGGACCCCCGCTGCCCACCTGCTAATCCTGGCTTCCCTGGCTGCTGGGGTGCACATGCCAGGCAAAGAGCAGACTGTGCGTGTACAGAGCCTGCTCTTTGCATGGCACACGTGGCTCTTTTAAAAGCAGATTCTTTCTGCTCTGACCCCAGCAATCGGAGAGCAGCAAGCATCTGACTGAGGATCTCTTCCTCATCACAATTGATGAGGTACAGGATCAGGAGCATGTAGATGAACAGGCTGCAGGAGAGAGGCTCCTTGTACAAGGGGAGTCTATCATTAGAAATACACAGTGATGGATTTGTTGTGAGCATGATAACCGTATGGTCACTTGCCTGCCAGGTGCAAAGGTTGCAGACATCACGAGAAATCTAGATAGCTTGTTAGAGAGAACCGGGAAGGAGTCATTGGTCATGGTACATGTTGGTACCATGTTGGCTTCTTCCTGGTTGGAGGTACGCCCCGCGCGAGGTAAGACAAGGTAAGTCAGTGGGTGATTTTGTTTTGCAGGGTGGGTCCAAGTTCAGAACAGCACCTATGCTGCCATGCTTCCTTTTGGAACCAGACCCATTCTGAAACAAAAGTCCCATGCCTATTTGAGACCACACCTACTTTGCATATTTGTGCTATTGTGAGGGATTCTGTTTAGGGGATGGAATAATTTTGAGGCTGCAGAATTCATTAAAAGTTGCATTTTCAGTTGAATTTGGAGGAACGACTTGAAGCTTTCCTTGTGTTGAGCTATTTCAGTATGCTTTTGTTTGATTTGTTCATTGCAAACAGATGAAAGTCTATACATTTTGACAATAAACCTGATTGGCAATGGGGGTTAATTTTTTTTAATTACAACTGTATGTCATATTGATAGTCAAGGTTGACCCAAACATTTTGTTGCCTGAAGCAAAGGAGAAAGGGATGATCTACTCTGTTTTGTGAATAGGAACTGATTGGATGGTCACCTGAACCTTAGTGTAGCATACTGGCAGTAAGATAACATGGTGGTTTGCAGCCAGGTCATGTTGGCTTTTGGCACACAGTTCTGTCTTTCAACAGTAGAGAACAGCTAGTAAGTTGCTACTTGCATCTCTGGGAGATACTATCTGTGGTGGTTGGCCCTCCCACAACCAAATGGTAGAGCTGGTCCTGCTGAAAATGGAAACCCTGCTTAATAAATCCATACCTCAGTGTATAATTTTGTAGTAATAGTGCAAGATATCCACAGACTACAACTGTTGGGGTATTCAGCGGGTTTGTTGGTGCCATCAAACAGCATTACTTGGAATAAAGCAGTTCATCTTCACTTAATGGACTGTTCTGTTTGTTCCACAGTGAGGACAGAGTCATTGAATATTACATAAAAAACAAGGGTCTGACCAGAGGACAAGCAATTGTTCGGTGAGTGTTTCCCTTGATTTTTTCTAGAGAGAAGGGAGAATGCACCAGGAGTTCAATAATAATCTAATCTACTAAAATGGCAGTTGATTAGTCCATGATTAGTGAGGTCAGTCCACAGTTTGAGAAAAGTTATTTGTGTATAGTACTTTCAATTCACAGAATGTCTCAACCAGCATGTCAGCTGGACATGATGGCTCGGGGATTCTGGAAGTTGTAGTCCAGGGGGTATACTTTACCAAGTTTGTGTAGTAACATATTGAAACACAATTGCAAAAATAGGTTACAGGCGATACCTTCATAGGCCACTATTAAAAATAAAAAAAGGAACATTGCAAGCTTTCGAGTGTAAATCACCCTTCTTCAAACCTTTTTTATTTTAATAGTGCCCTATAAAGGTATCGCCTGTGACCTATTTTTGCAATTGTGTTTTGTGATGGCCACACGGCTCAACTCCTTTTAACATATTGAAAGGAGACTAGTTGCCAGTCTTTTGCAAATGCACAGAAATATATAAGATTTCTTCAACCCTGAAGCTTTTCAGGCCATTTCCCTGCATTTCAACACGCATGTGCCACTTCTACCAGTATCTTCACTGTCTTCTATTCTGAGAACTCCAGCATGTTTATCAGCTGAGGAATGCCTTTCGTAACCTGGGGCTTAACCAGGAACAGATCCAGCAACAGAAGCTGTATAAACAACTGGCAAATCCTATGAATGGTTACTTTGCTCATTGAACCTCATTTCCTGGGCACATATCTCTGTTGTTCTGTGTGCTTTACAATTCAGATATTTTTTCATATAAACCTGAGGTGGATTAGTTCCAATTACAGAGGACATGAACTCAGAAGAACCCACCTTGGGTCCTTTCAAACCACCTTGGATCCATTTGAGGAGAAAGTCTGGATAAAAATGTTTTAAATAAACTAAATAATAAGGCCCCCTAGAGCTAAACTAGAGACCTTTATTGTAAATGATAATGATGACTTATTGCAACCCTTTTCAAGCTTTTCCAGATAGAGAATACTCGTTAGTGGCTTATCATACCCCTCTTTTGCGATATCTTTGGACTCTGCAGCTTACCCATGACTACATAGTCTGGCTTTTTTTTCCAGGAGGCAGAGTGGAAAACCAAACTCCCAACCTCTGACTCCAAAGCCAGATATGTAAACCATTGATCTATCCAATGAGATATAGAAACCTGTCAATAAATTCCAGACTTTCTAAGGGAGTTTTGATCCAGGCAAAGAGAACAGAATGAGCATCTGGTGCAAAATTTGCCACCACTCTGACAATTTGAGAGGTTATTCAGTTGTTAATCTTTAGTGGAAGCACGAGTTCCACGTTAGTGGGCTTTTTTGGAAAATTTTGCTTTGCAATGTTTGTTTTGCTTGGAACTCATTGGTATTCAAAAAAGTTGACTGGTCTGCTCCAAAATAAATAAAGCAAAAATGTACACTTTTAACATTTGAACTTGACTTTTCCATAGATTATTATCACACATCAGTTATAGGGCCATTTTGATTATGTCATTATGGGAATGAAGTAGGTGATAGTTGTTAGGTTTTGATTGTTGTTGCTTTGCCTAGAGTAGTGTCAATTTACTAATCGGTCAGTATATTAATTAGACAGGCAGGCAGACAGACCATCAGTTGTTGGACAATGCAAACTTCAGTATGAGTCTTAAGTTCATCTGTCAGAGGATTTATCTTTAAGGCAAGCTTTTACAAAAGAAGCGATCCACTAACTTGTGAATTTGTCTGTGTAGGTACATGAAAGTGGTTGAAGCACTACCTACTTACGGAGTCCATTATTATGGAGTAAAGGTCAGTGGAGAGAAATCAGCTATCTTGTTTGATACCTACAGTTGGGGGTTTGAAAGATCAATTATCCTGAAAATCACAAGGAATTGATTAAATTGGACATTCTTACAAGATGACAGACAGATGGACAGTTCAAGGAGGTGTGGCAGAAGTAATGTTTTAACAGCACTGAGAAGACCAAGCTAGAGATATATCATGTACTTGGATCTGAAACTCTCTCAGTTGCCCTAAGCCTGTTAGGGTGTGATTGCTTGACTGATGGTCATGTGACATGTCAGTTGGGAAGGTGTGGGAGTTGAATCCAAAGCAAGATGTTTTTCTAAGCTCTACTCTTAGGCATCTCACAGTGTCTGCCTGCTACTTTGTGGGTTGGTCCCATTCACTGTCAGAGCGGGGGTGGGGAGTGGAGAGTGGGAGACTCCTAAGGGGCTTGATTCTGGGGAGAGTTAAGATGTGGTAGCTTTGATCTCAATTAATTTTAATAATTAATTCCTTTATTGATGTCAAACACTGTCTTTCAGAGAGTTATTTCCCATGGCAGTGCATAATACGAATTTACAGTTTCAGAATTAAAATGTTTCCAAAAAAATACACATTTAGGCTGGATCATTCAGGTGTAGTGGAATATCTAGCTTCATTTCCCCCTTTAAAAATAAATGTCCCAAAATGCCTGAGAGAATAAAAATTTCATAACCTGGTACCTAAAAGATAAGAATGTGGGAGCCAGATGAAGTTCCCTGAGGAGAGAATTCCACAGTGGGGCTGCCTATGATGGAAAAACTCATTTACACGGATGAAGAAAAAATGCCAGATTGGCAGATAAGAAGGCATTCCTTAAATAGCAACCCTTGTGCCATCTTTCCCGAATAAGTTGGGAGATCCACTCTTGCTTAGTTTGTTGCTTGAGCTCTCTGTGTGTTTTAACATGACCCACTTTGAGGACAAAAATGAAAGAGCTCTAAGGTTCTGTAACGATGCATTAGCAGAGGACAATTAAGTGCTTCAATTATAAATACTGTTCCTGAATCATTGAGTACTTTCAAGTAGACCGATGAAGCTGTTTGGATGAACAACGAAACGTTTCTATCTCTCAAAAAAGAAGTCCAGTAGCCATGACTCAACTCCCAGTTAAACGAACCTGGATGACTGAGAATCTTCACAGAGGTGTTTCAAGTAGAAGGTTCTAGATATGATGAGGGTGGTTGAGCCTGGTGGCACAGTGGCTAAATGCCTGTACTGCAGGTAAGACTGTGCTCATGACCTGGGGTTCAATCCCAGGTAGCAGGCTAATGGTTGACTTAGCCTTGCATCCTTCCGAGGTCAGTAAAATGAGTACCCAACTTGCTGGGGGGAGGGGGAATGTGTACCCTGCATAATTAAACTGTAAACCGCCCAGAGACGACTTGAAATGGTATGGGGTGGTATATAAGCAGAACACTTTGTTTTGGTTAGTGTAATTCCCTACAGTGCAAAGGTGGTCGGCCAAACCGGATTGGAAAGATTGGAGTAGACAGATCACATAAGTGTGTGTATGTGTGCGGTACAGGACCTCCAAAATGCATCAATTCAGAAACAGGTGCAGAAAAAGGTTAAGACATTACTGGAAAATTAATGTGTTGCAGTTTTCAGTGTCTGCCTTCATTATTAACACAGCTTTGTTACTTAGAAAAGAAGTGAAATGTTTAACAAAATAGCTTTCAGTTATTTTGCTTTAGTTGTCACTATACTGTATTTATCTGTAGCACATAATGGCTGTAACCTTATACAGTGGTACCTTGTATAAAGGAATTAATTCGTTCCAAATGAAATTATGTTAAGCAAACTTTCCTTTATACAAATTCCCATAGGAATGCATTGAAAATGGAGTAATCCCATTTTTATGTTGTACGGATTTGGCCCATTGGCGATTATGTTAAGCAAATTTCCCCTATCTCTGGAATTTTTTCTGTTGTACAGATTTTATGTTATACAAACTGTTTGTTATACAAGGGTCCACTGTATCTACTTATCTGGGAATCGTGTATTTGCTTTTGTCTCGGCTTACTATTGAGTAAACATTTAATATGTAGGTTGTGCACATATCAGTATAAATATTATGGGGGCCCAGTGTTGGTACGGTAACCGACTAAAAGGTTTACACACTTTCACCCAAGAGACATTACTAAAAATGTACTACAGAGATTTTTAAAATTTGTAAATATTAGAAAATTGATAAACATTCAGTGGTTGTAGTGGTAAATATAGATGATTATATTGCTAACTGTGCTTCTAGTATCTATGGTCTTCAGTCACTCATTTTATAGGGGTTGCTTCACATATAAGAAGAAATATTGGTTCCCATTGTGATGTAGTGGATAGATTGATGGGCCTGGATTTTGCAGAATGGGGTTCAAATCACTGGTTGACCAATGGAAACTTACTGGTGGAGTATGACTGGAACACCACTCCTTTAATATCTCATTTATCTTGGAAACCCTATTAGGGATGCTATATGTTGGTTCTGACATGATGGCATAGAATGCACACAAGATACTAGCATATAAAAAGCTGTTCTTTTACTTATTTACAGTGGTACCTTGTATAAAGGAATTAATTTGTTCCAAATGAAATCATGTTAAGCAAATTTTCTTTTATACAAATTTCCCATAGGAATGCATTGAAAACAGAATAATCCCTAATTGCGACCATTTTTATGTTCCACGGATTCACCCCATAGACAATTAGGTTAAGCAAATTTCCCCTATCTCTGGAATTTTTTTATGTTGTGCAGATTTTATGTTATACAAACTGTTTGTTATATGAGGGTCCACTGTTTTTTTCTTTATCTGTTTCTTGGATGTATGTAAAGTAGTTTATGGAAAGTAGGCTTTGGTCTTAAACCCAGTGGGATATATCTCTTAAGTAAACAAGCAAAGGATTGCACTGCCTGTGTATATGTTGCCCACTGTTTCCTTTCAGCTGTGGCCCAATGCAGCTGTGCTTCGGACACATCCCTCATCAAATCTGTCTTATTGATGTTTTTCTGCCCCCATATTTTCCTTCTCTGCTGCCCTGCCTGTAGCCTCTGTTGCAAAGAATGCAGTTTGTCTTCCCTCCTGATTTCTGCCTGTTTGCACAGCACCTTCCAGCTGGGAAAGGAATGGCAGACCACTTCAAATAATAACAATCCTTACTCACTGGGTTGCAGGTGTGCTAACAAAGAGCTGCCTCCAGTCTCCCCGAACTGCAGATACTTGTTGCTGTTAAGTTGTTTTATATTATCAGCCCTGTGCTTCTTGACTCTCACTTAAGACTTGGTGCTTGTGTTCATCTGTTCTCCAGGATAAACAAGGAATCCCTTGGTGGCTTGGGATCAGTTATAAAGGAATTGGCCAGTACGATTTGCAAGATAAAGTCAAGCCCAGAAAAGTAAGTGTTGTTTTGTGTGTGTCGGTCATGCACGGGCGTGGAGGCAACCTAATAAAAGTAGACATTTCGCTGCTGTTCTTTAGCCACTTGAAATAAATGGATCCAGGAAAACGGTTTTGACATGAATGAATGATGTCTCTTAGACAAGGAATTTTACTCCTTGTTCAGCTGACTGACGATTCTAACAGGTAACGAATGTATGCTGGCATTTTCCGCTTAGGAGACTGCTCAAATGTGGATGTTCCATTTTGCATAAGAGAGAGGATTGCATGCAAGGCATGTCTTTGGTGCAATAATGAGAAATGCATAGAACAGGAATAACACAATTTGTAGGGCACAGTGTGGAGAGTTACATGCAAAACAGTTGAATTTTTATTATCCTTAATTTATCTTTGGGCAGTTCAGCAGGCGCTCTCTTTTCTCCTTGGGTATGTTTGCTGAGGCTTCTTCAATATTGAATCCTAGACTAGCAAGCCTGTAAGGCCATCAGGTCCATTGTCCTGCTCCATGCAGGAATTCAATATTATATATAATATTTTGTATATAATAGAAAGAGCACATCCCTTGAGAGAGGAAGCACAATACCCTCCCCCCCCCCAAAAAAAAAAACTTTTCTAATGTGGCTTGCAAATTCCTTGGTGCTTGTATTATTTTTGTGAGGAGAGAACAGTTTGACAGCTCTCCTAATGTGTCTTTGTGAAATCTCCAAGGGATCAAATATGATCCCCTTCAAGGATCTAGTTCAGTTTCCCTGGCAAATGAAGTGAGGCAAAGAACCATCAAGGAGAATTCCTTTTTGGTTGCAGTGCCTTGATGATGGAGCCCCTTTCTTTAAGAGGTTTGCTGGCGTGATCTTGATGGTCTTTCTGATACCAGAGGCCCACTTTGTGCCTTTAAAATAACTTATGTTTTTATAGTCGGTTCATCTTACCTTTAAGAGGTGTATTTGTGTCTGTCCCTCGTTCTGACCCTTCGGCTCCCTGTCACGTATCCGGGAGTCACTCTACCAGCGCCCCCAATCTTACCTGTCTCCTGTTGAACGCCAGGTCGGTGCATAACAAAATCCCCATCATTTATGATTCCATCGCTGATGGCGACTCCGACCTGGCGTTTATCACCGAGACCTGGGTGGGCACGGAGGGTGGGGCTTCCCTTGCTCTCCTGTGTCCGCCCGGGTACTTGGTAGAGGGAGTGGGAAGGTTGGGGGGTCAGAAGGGGGGAGGGGCTGCGATCGTGTACAGGGATTCTCTTTTTGTCAGCAGGGCCTCGACATTGGTTAGCCAGGGGTTGGAAGTACTTCACCTGTTGGTGGGTCAGCGGGACAGATTTGGCATTGTGCTGGGTTACCGAGCTCCCCGCACCCAGGACAATCCCTACCAGAGCTCACGGAGTTCATCGCCGCTGCTCTGTTGAAGTCCCCGCGCCTTTTGGTGGTGGGTGACTTCAACGTGCATGCCGGGCGGTGGACTTTCCGGCGTTGCTCTGGAGTTCATGGAATCCATGGCTTCCATGGGTCTGTCCCAGCATGTTTTATGCCCCACCCACAGGTCCGGTCACACCCTGGATCTGGTCTTTACCTCCATGTCGGGGGATTCGTGTCTGGAGGTGGGGAACATTGTTTCCCTGCCTGTGTCATGGACAGACCACCACCTGCTCTCTTTTTCCCTGGCGATTCCGGCCCCTCCCCGCGGGGACCCTCGGGCCTCTGTTTTGGCCCGCCCCCGGAGGCTCATGGACCCTCAGCGGTTCGGTGAGATCTTCGGGGGGTTGCCTGGTGGTTTGACTGGCGCTCCGGCCGAGGTTGTGGCTAACACCTGGCATGATACTGCTGCCAACACCATAGACCGGATCGCCCCCAAGCGCCTCCTCCGTTGCCGAGCCCGGCCTTCCCCTTGGTTCACCGGGGAGGTTAGGGCAATGAAGCAGGAGAGGAGGAGACTAGAGCGCAGCTGGAGGAAAACCCGGACGGCATTGAGTAAGGCTGCTGTTGATGCCCAGTCTAGTCGCTATACCATCGCGATAAGGGAGGCTAGAACATCTTTCACCTCTCTGAGAATTGCTGAGGCCTCGAACCGCCAGGCGGAGCTCTTCCGGGTGGTTCGTGACCTCAGCAATCCTAGTCTGGCCAGGCCTCCTCCTACTGAGTTCAGTAGTGAGCAGTTCGCAGCCTTTTTTCGAACAAAAATAGAGGCCATCCGTGCCGGCTTTGACTCCGGTTGCAGTGGCCCCGCCCGCCATCGCCAGTTGCTGGTCCGCCTTCGCGCCTCGGTTGGATGCGCTTGGGCCTGTTTCCGCTGTCGAGGTCTCCAGGGCTATGGCGCATTGCCGGCCTGCCTCCACCCCTTTCGACCCTTGCCCTGCCTGGCTAATTAGAGCTGCCAGAGGGACCATGGCCGAATGGGCTTTCGCCATCGCCACCGCCTCCTTCAGTGAGGGGGTTTTTCCCTCTCGTCTGAAGGAGACGGTGGTTAAGCCCATTTTGAAAAAACCCGGCCTTGCGGTTGACGATTTAACAAACTATCGTCCAATCGCCAATGTCCCGTTTATGGGCAAGGTGATCGAGAGGGTGGCGGCGGTCCGGCTGCAGTCATACCTGGAGGATCGGCAGTGCCTCGATCCATGCCAGTCCGGATTCAGGCCCCGCCGGGTACCGAAACAGCTTTGGTCGCCCTGCAAGATGACCTTATCCGGGCGGCCGACAGGGGTTGCTCTACCCTGTTGGTCCTCCTGGATCTGTCAGCGGCCTTGATACCGTCGACCACGGTATCCTGCTGGACCGGCTCTCTGAGGTTGGGATCGGAGGCTCTGCTCGCAGATGGCTCCGATCCTTCCTGGAGGGCCGGCCGCAGTGTTCAGCATGGGGGAGTTATCGGCCCCTTGGGTTCTCCCTTGTGGGGTTCCTCAGGGGTCGTCTCTGTCCCCCATGCTGTTTAACATCTACGTAAGGCCGTTGGCGGGGTCATCAGGAGTTTTGGAGTCTGCTGTCATCAGTACGCTGATGACACGCAGCTCTATCTCTCCTTTTCCACCTCTGCTGTGGAAGCTGTTGAAGTTCTCGATGGGTGCCTGGAGGCCGTACTGACCTGGACCGGGGCGAACAGGCTTAAGCTCAACCCCGAGAAGACGGAGGTCATGTTCTTTGGGAGCTCGCCGTCGGGTACGGTGGCCCCCTCCCCTGTCTGGGGGAGTTTCCCTCCAGCTCGCGGAGAGGGTGCGGAATCTGGGCGTGTTCCTGGACCCGGCGCTTTCCATGGAATCCCAGGTGGCGTCTGTGACCAGGTCCGCCGCCTATTTCCATCTCCGTCGGATCGCCCAGATCCGCCCGTTCTCGAGGCTGGACTACTGTAACGCCCTCTACATGGGGTTGCCCTTGACTCTTCTCCGGCGTCTGCAGCGGGTACAGAATGCGGCGGCCAGGCTGGTGGCCGGTGTGCGTAGGTACGATCATATAACGCCAGTTCTGGCCCGCCTGCATTGGCTGCCCGTTGCAGCCCGGATTAGATTCAAGGTCTTGGTTTTAGTTTATAAAACCCTCCATGGCTTGGGACCGGACTACCTGACAGAGCGTATCGCTCAGCGATCCACCTCGGCCCGTCCCGTTCGGGCAGGCGCGAGCGCACTTGCTGCGGGTCGCCACTCCTCGAGAAGCCCGGAAGTCCAGTACTGGGGCCCGGGCTTTCTCCGTGGCGGCCCCCAGCCTTTGGAATTCCATCCTCCTGAAGTGCGCTCTGCAGAGTCCCTGCTGGCCTTCCGGAAGGCCTTAAAACCCATCTCTTCCGGGAGGCCTTTGGCGATTCTTAGTTCTTTTTTTTTTTTTTTTTTTTTTAATCTGCCATTGCCAAGTCTTCTGAACGATATTTTTATCAGAGTTTTATGAGATTGATAGTATCAGGAACACTATCGGGTTTTTAGCTATATTGTGTGTACTGTTTGTCTGTTTTATTGTAATTGTTATTGCCATTTCGGCTTTGTAAGCCGCTTAGAGATCTTTTGATATTAAGCGGGATATAAATACAATAAATAAATAAATAAATAAATAAATATTTTAATGGGGGGGTTGTCTCTTAACAAGGGAACTTGTTAATAATTGATTTTATATACAGAAATTCCCCTGTAACACAAGTAATCTGGCTGCTTTACAGAACAAATGCAGCATTAAAATACCATATAAAAACACGGTGATGATGGTGGTGGTGGTGGTGGTGGTGGTGATGAAATAGACGTGGGCAGATTGCACTTTCAGTAAACTAAGCATGTGGTGTGATATGTCAGGGTACATTTGTCACAATCAGTTAATGTTATTGTTACTTGTTTTATTTATACAGTGTATAACTGTTTTGTAACCCAAAAGCCCTTGGGTTCAAATATCAGGAAACAAATGCTTGCTATATTGGTCTGAATCCTGTACTGTACTAAGCCCCCATTAGCCAATAGAAACCAATTCCTCTCTCTTCCTGAACCCTTTTACGCCATGGTTGGGTTTTCCTTCCCTCCTAAGGGGATTTTTCTGGGGGTGTGCATCAGATGGTTTCAGGCAAGCAGGGGGGAATTTCTCCTTGCCTGTTTCTATTGATGGAAGTAATTACATCACCAAAGCTACCCTATTAGATTTTTCTGTCCTATACACATCTTTGTAGACCTTCATATCTCCTTTTCGTCATCGTTGTTCTTGCTGCCGCTGCTGCTTATTCATAGCTAAACTCTTCCATCAGCTCTTTAAACTTTCTTGCTGAAGAAGTCTTGGTTGCTTGCCACCTTATTGAGGGCAGATCCAGACAGGGGAAGTCTGGTACATGCTTAAAAGGTTCTTTTCTTTAGTATTTCATGTCATATTTCAGCAATCCTTCCCTTTGTGCTGGAGACATTTCTTCTCCCTTTTTTATAAGGGTCCAGACAGGACTTCAAATTGCTCCACTTTGATCCCCTTTCAATGACTGACACACACCCTTCCTGCCTCTGTCCCTGCGTTTTGTTACCCACTGGCATGTGGACTTCACCCCTTTTAAATTTTCCTCCCAGGAATTCTGCACTGCATCTTTTACAGTACACACATACCAAAAAGCACTTCCGGTGTATCTAGCATTGTGATGTGCCACTTAGGCTGTTTAATAAAAAGTGAGAGAAGACAAAAACAGAGGAAGGGGTTTCTCTGTCTTCCCTTTTACTGTCACAACCCACTGCATCTGTCACAGGGTTGCTACCCCAGGGAGCACGGCCCACAGCTCTGTTTGGAGTGATTAATCAACCACATGGGCTACTACACCGAGTGGGAGAAGCAGCAGTGTTCCGAATCACACCAGATAAACTTGCAGCCCTAGCACTGTGCCAGAAAGGAGAGAGACAGCTTTTAAAAGGGGAGGGAAAGATTGCTCTCATTTAAAACACGTGTGGTCACCATAATTTGATTCAAACCAAACTGCACCAAAAACAACTTCATAGCAAGCCTTAGGCCAATCTGAGCACCACCACCACCCCTCAGAGTATGAAACCGGTGCATATCAGTGTGGCAGGTAGAATAATAGCTGCAGTTGACCTCTGGAGATGGTGACCTCTCCAACAGCGGAAGCATTCAACAAGAAGGAAGGCACTCAGCAGTCAGATCTACTGTAACCTAGATTATTGCACTGAGCAGGGGGTTGGACTCATGTGATCTGATAGACCCCTTCCAACTCCATGATTCTATTACAGTATTTTGTATTTTCTCCATCTGCATTATTTTCGTGCGAGCTGCTTTCCTTATAGAGGCTCCATGACTTTTTAAAACACCATGAGATCCAAGAGGTCCATCAGTTCAGCGTTTTCTATCACATGGATTCAGGGACGGGGAAAATCTGTCCCTATTTGTTTCTTACACAGCTTTTAGAGGAAGAAGCAACTATTCTCTGTGTGTGAATGGTAAGAGAAAAAATAGGTGCAGAAATACTTAACATGCTTCTTTTTTTTTTTTACCCCCTTTCTTCCTTTCCCCCTTTCCATTTGCCGCCATCTTGCCCTCTGCTGCATTACTTGCTCGGACGCTTTTTACCTATTTTATGTGTTTTTAACTTTGTTAGCCGCCCAGAGTTCCCGCTGGGAAGATGGGCGGGATACAAGCTAAATAAATAAATAAATAAATAAATAAATAAATAAATAAATAAATAAATAAATAGAAGAAGCCACACATAAACACGCTTAAAATGGTTATGTTTTGAGTCTATTCTTCTAGGATGGCCTTGTATCTTTTTTCCAAAACAGAAAACCTTTGGTCCACGTCTGCTTTTAACCATAGCCTGCAAGGATACTCCTATAATTAGGGAGAGTGCACAGCTACCTTAAGTATCTGATTTGAAGTGTATCAGAAAGGGCAGCAAATGGCTAACCATTTATTTGCTGTTGTGTTGGATGCTACCAGGTGAAGAAAAAGGTACTTGTGAGGTTTGCTTCCTTGTGCGTCAGAAAAATTTAGCAGGCTTTGTGTACTAGACACCTTGACTTTGACTTGGGGATTAGATGTGTGTGTTTTCATTTCATTTTTGGCTTTTGCTGCAAAATGTCTTGGCCTAAGCCAGGTAGCCTTACAAGCAGTGAAGAAGCATATGAGTTTTCCCCAGCTTCAAGGGAAATGGTAACAGAAGATTTGCCCAATACATTTCAGTGCTACACTGTTGTCAAAAAATACTAGAGCACAACCTCTAGCAAAGAAGCAGCCTGGGTGAATTTGATTTAAATCAAATAAAATTGCTTTAAATCACAATTGAAAAATTTAAAGAATCAGATATTTTGAGTGATTTACATACATACATACATACATACATACATACATACATACATACATACATACATACATACATACATACATTTAAATAAAATGTTTTTAATTTAAATTGTGATTTAATGTAAAAAAAAATTAAAAATCATTGATTTTTTATTTTTCCTGGAAGCAACCCTAAATTTGTTACTATTAACTCATCATTGAAATGACAATTCAAATTTAAAAATACCACTGTACCTCTTTAATTAATTAACCTAATTAAAAGGTTAGTGGGGAGGGGCTTTTTCCTCCGAATCCCATGGTTTAGAGTCAGACAGAAGAATAAGTAAGATGGGGTCATTTTTGTCACATAAATTGCTTACAAGAGGAAAGTGCTGTTTAGCTCTCAAAGCAGAAGGATCTGTGTTACCCCCTCCTTTCCCCCTCCTTTCCCAGGCCCCCACCCTTCTTCCTGGGTACATGACAGTCTTTGTAGGAAATGCCCCCAAGTTAGTTTCTATGCAAATTGTAGTATTATGAAGTGAGCCCTGGAGTCCTTCAAAAGAGCCCATTCATCCTGCTTGGGTGCAGCAAGAGGATTTATGCCTATGGAGGGACTAGACCTCTTGAGTAAATTGCCTTGTTTCTTCCTAGCCACACCTCCTTGGTTTACATGTGCATCTAAGCAGAAAGCTGCTTATTTTGCTATTCTTCTTGCCTTTAGAGCATTCACAGCTCAGCAGGTGGTGTGCTTTTATTTTTGCCAGCTGCACTGTTTGCAGGTAGGTATTGGGTGTCTCTGCATGTTCCGAGTACATCTGAAGTATGTGTAGGAAAGTCAGTTCATCAGGCCAGCATTCCAGAAAATGTCTGTATCTTCAAATATCCCATTATGAGGTTCAATTTGCCTTTAAGGAGAAGTGATCAGATTTTCTAGGACAGGGAGTTTCGTAGCTGGAATGTTAACTTTTTCATTTTGTTTTTCTGGAGGAGGAGCAGGAGGAGAGGTTAACTTCTCATCTACAACTGTGTTTCACTTTCTTGGCAGGACAAAAGCTTTGCCAAGAGAGCTAGGATTACAGTATTGCAGCATTAGCACAGCTTGGGAAATGTACTCTCTTTTTCTGGATTTTAATTCTCAGGATTCACTTCCAGCATGGATTCTAGGAATTGTAGTAAAAGTGGGGAAAGTCATTTATCTAAACTCTGTATATTAGTTACCCTCAATTAGTGGGATATGCATATCTTTGCTTGACAGTATCAACTTTATGCCTTTCCGTGGGGTATTCTCGGGACTCCAAAAGGCTTGGGTTGTATTGAACTGTGGGGTTTAAATCATGCTTCTAGGATGAAAGGGATTTTGGATTTTTTTATAGTTAGGCTCATTTTCAAGCAAGACATCATGATATATTTATTTATTATTTATTTATTTGTTACATATGAGCACAGTATCTCCTCTGTATTAAGTTGCTGGGTAACACTATTGACAGGATGTTACTGGGATCATGCCTTGACATACGGGCTTTACATATCTGGTTGGCTACCAAGGAAACAGAAGACAGAGTCAGGGAGGCCTTTGGCCTTCAGTAGGCATCTTCTTTCAAAGATAGGGACTTGAATTTCAGGACTCACTGTCAAGTCCAACTTGAGATTCACTGGTGACTCAGACTCGACTCAGATGTTGCTGTTGTCATTTCCCAATAACTCCAACTTGACTCATGACCTGGGACCTACCCACTGTTTCCCTTTGGGGAGGGTGTTTTTTAAAAGAGACTTGAGACTTGATACTAAAGACTTGGACTTGGACTTTGGACTCGGAGCCTAAGACCTATCAACATGGGGATGTATGGCACAGTGAATGAGATGTGTGGGTTCTCCTAACCCATTTTGCACTTCATTTGCCAGAGCAACACATGCCTGTACACCTCTTGAGGGTGTGCTCGGAAGGAAGGAAGAGCACCCTGAGTCTAAAAGAAGGAAGTGGATTGGCAAGCATTGATGCCAGCCAGCCAGCCAGCTAGCTTCTGGAAAAACAATGACTCCTTCTAAAGGAAGAAGTCAGAGAAGAGATGAGAGGGCAAACCATTTCTTCTTTGCACAGTGGGTGGTTCTTTGTTTACCATGAAGAACAAACTGTAAAAGCAAGCAAAATCAATGAAGCGAAATGTAGCTGCACAGAGAAAGAAACAGACATGTTTGGTAAGGGTGTGAGCTAGAAATGTACAGAGGTGACATTTGCGTAATCAGTGGTGTGGGACAGCGTATTGAGCACATGCTGTAAAAACACTATAAGTGTCCATGACTTCTGTTCCAGGATAATCTGGGAACATCGGACTCTGCCTTATGTTGTTCTCTTAGCCATCTGATTTATCTCTGTCAACTCCCACAGTGCAGCTCCCTAAGAGAGAAGCACAGCTGGTGAAGGGAAAAGTTCAAATAGGCCAAGAAAGGACTTATTGGAAGGGCTCAGCTGTGTTGTTAAGCTCTCAGGCAGGCTGAGTGAGACTTGGGTGATGTAAGGCTCCATCATCTACTCTACTGGGGTAGCCAGGGCTAACTTAATTTGAAATGTCATTGCAGCTCTGGTAAAAACAACATGCATGGTGAGGGAGCTGCTGCAATAGCATCTGTGCCATGTTTGCTCTTCATGCCTAGGAATGCAGAAGGTTTCATCCGCACGAAGCCCAAGGTGGTCACTGCACTGAAGGGGCAGGTCAATCAACTAGAGGCCATGCGTAGCATCACCAAGCAAGACTGAGTGTTTCTTGATAGAGCTGAGCAGATTCTCTTGGAAGAGCAACAACAACCCGAGGGGGGGGTACCTCCAGGGAGGAAGAAGATGACCAAGTGCGTTACATGAGATAAGAACTTGGAAGGAACGTAACAAAGAGAAACAGAAGTGTGCTGTTTTCCTGGAGCTGCGGAGTCAATACCAATAGTTGTTGGAGTTTTTGGAACCTCACATGCTGCCTTTACTATGTTTGGCAGGGAATGACCTTTCTGGACTGAGGTCAATCTGTCCAGTACTAACCAATCATTCCTTCCCAACGTTTGCTTTCAAATGGAACTCCACATCTCTGCTAAGAGCTGCACTTTCTGCTGCACAACTAGAGGAAAATTAAGAATTCAAAACACGACAACAGTTGTTTCCTAAATATGGGAGATGTCTCTTCAAATATGTATGTGCTGCATCACAGGATATATTTGTATTTTTTAAAAATACAGTGGTACCTTGTATAAAGGAATTAATTCATTCCAAATGGAATTCTGTTAAGCAAATTTTCCTTTGTACAAATTTCCCATAGCAATGCATTGAAAATGGATTAATCTTTAAACGTGATCATTTTTTCCTCTTGTATGGATTTGCCCCATAGGCGATTCTCTTAAGCGATTTTCCCCAATCTCTGGAATTTTTTTCCTTTAAGCAGATTTCCTGTTAAACAAACTACTAGTTATACGAGGGTCCACTTGTACATGCATTTGCCTGTATTGTAGCTATTGAATTCATTCTTACAGTGTTTAACCCAATATCAGATACGGCATTAATGGAGCTCATAGAATCAAATCATGAACTGGAATTGGAAAAAAAAATCAGACAAATTAGTAGAAATGTCACATCCCTTTATTTATATGCTTGTGAAACAGCACTCCCACCATCAGTCCTCTAAAAATACAACTGAAATTTTGAATAAATTTGTTAGGAAAATCAGTTTCCCATATAGATGACTGATATGAATGGTACACTTGACAAAGAAGACTCTCTGTGCTTGCACCAGGCCAGTAAATGCTGTCGTGCTTATACTCTCTTTACCTCTTGTCCTATTCTCCATAATCTTTCCCATCACTCTCAGCAATTCACCTAGCTATATTGTAAGGCATAGTTCTGCTATTTGGCCACACTCACTCCCTTAAAACTGCATCAGGGATTGTCACCACGGGAGAGCAGGTACATGAAAAATGCGCTGGGTCGCGCTTAGGTGGGCGGGGTCGCACTTAATTTTCTGCAAACTCCGGAGCTGGTGGGGAAACATTTTTAAGCTCCGGAGCTTGCAGCCATTTGCGGTGGAGTTTAGGGGTCGTGTATAAACGCCCAAAGATTTTTAATGTGGCATTTAAGGCAGGCTTTTTCTACAAGACCTGTAGGGTTGAAGCCATGTTTAGTTATGTTTCAAATTGACAAGGGAGGGGATGTTTTCACTCAGAGCAGCAGCAGCAACAACAACAATAATGATAAGTGGCCAAATGCTAACTTCCTGTTTTGATTTTTTAGGGTTTTATCCACTTAACCCAGGCCTGCCCAAAGTCCGGCCCGGGGTCCAAATCCGGCCCGCCAGGCCATTCTGAGTGGCCCGCGGCTGGCTAGCCCACCCCTCCCTCCCCCTCCTTCACCCCATGTTTTTTAAAAGAAAGTGGGTGGGGCTTGCAGTGGGGTGGCAGGGTTGGGGAGCAACCGGCCCCTGACACATTCTCAGCCACCAAATCTGGCCCTCCTTACAAAAAGTTTGGGCACCCCTGACTTAACCCTTAGGTTTTATGGAGGGTCAACACTCCACCCAGCCCATGAAAACAGAAAACAATATTGCTTCTGGGTGCCTCTATAAATGGAAAAATCAACTTTCTTCAGTTTCAGTTTTTATCCTGTTGTGGCAGCTGGGGGAACATCAAAAATGCCTCCCCAACGGGCCACACTTTGTTCACCCCCAAGAGCAGACCCATTGAAACAAATGCTAGTGTACTCAGTACAGTATTCCTATTCTATGAGAGGGAGAATTTCTGTATATTGAATTTAGCTGTGTTGGGATATATATATTTTCCTCCTGTGCACACTTACCAAATATTTATTCATCTTACGATGTCAGCTGTTCCCTGCAGAAACTTCATAATTTGCACTCAGTATAGTTTACAGTTTAACTGAGTTTCAGTCTGTTGCAACACGTTCCTCACTCTCCACACTTATAAGGAAATGCTGATTATATGCAGTTTCCATTGGTGTATATTCAAGGCTGGAAGGCTTCTGTAATTTTTTATTTTTCTAAGATACAGTACCTCTAGCAAGATTAAGGTGTGTTGACCTCTTTCCCTGGCAGTAGTCCATCTGGGTAACCAACCACATTCTCCTTTACTTGGCCTTCAGTCAGTTCCACATATTTTGAAGCTGCGGTCAGAGATGAATGCTGCAAGCATCATTTTAGTTTCAACAATATGACTTGAGAAAATTCTCTCATTTTTTCAGGAGGGACCAGGATTATACTCTTCTCAAGAGACCAAAGAGTGGCAAATTATCAGGTAGACCATCATCATTGTCATTGTAGAAATGCATTGCTGGAAGAAACCCTATGGATCATTGAGACCAGCTCTGGTCAGGGAGACACAGTGGGGAATCAAAGGGCTGAGCTAATGAAAAGATCCTTCTTGCTACACCAATTTTACCTGCTTTTCCACCTCCAAACTATTTGTCCATTTCCCCCTCTCATAAGTATGGCCAGAGGTAAGACTACAGTTTTCCCAAACTACCAGAAGCCCCCAGCAAATGGCCATAGTGGTTCCAAATATTCTGGGGTCTATAGTCCAAAAGAGTCACTTTTCTCATCTCTGGCAGTGACCCATTACTAGTTGCTCTGCCTTCAACTAGAAACAGGAAGGATCAGAGTTGTAGTCTGACCATGCTAAGAGAGGCAAACATTATTACTCCAAACAACTGAGGGCGCTTGTACACGACCCCTAAGATCCGCTGGCCACTTAAATTCGGACCAGAGATCTTAGGGGCTTGTCGCTCTTCCTGTGTCCCCACCCTGGCTGCTGGCTGCGTGAGGGGAGGGAGAAAAAAAAGGAAGAAAAGATCATGGCTCACCTCCGTTCTGCCTCTGTTCTTGCCGCGGCAACATTCCTGTCTCTGTAAAGTAGCTCTTAAAGGGGCGGGAGCCAAAACAACAACAAACAGAAGCGAAGAGAGCCCCGCACTCACTATTGTTATACCGCATCAAACAATTTTCACCCCGGAAGAGCAGGTACTTGAAAGGTGTGCTGGGATGCGCTAAAGTGGGCGTGGCCGCATTTAATTTCCTGTAAACTCTGGAGCTGGTGGGGAAACATTTTTAAGCTCCGGAGCTGGGAGCCATTTGCCCCGGAGTTTAGGGGTCGTGTATAAACGCCTGAGTTCTTTCTAGGCTATGGAAAATACAGTATAGCTTTGTTATGTTTGCAGGTATTTCCTTTCCCAGAAAGGAGCCAAATCTTTGTAAGGGTGTGACCTCAAAACAATTTATTGTATTGTGCACTGTGTCTTCTACGATCCCATCTCCCAACATGGGCATTTTGCACATATAGTCTTATGTTCTGGGTAATATTCTGTGCATCAGATTAAGAGGGCTGTAGCCCATGGAAGGTCATGCTGTTCACTTTTAAAATACATAGGTCCTGCTTTTTTAATCATAAGTGGAAAAGATTGTTATTGTGTTGAATCTTCCTTCAAGATCCTCAAAGATGGTACGTGATGGGTATTCTTTCTTTCCTGTTATCCAAATTGATGCAGTAGCCACATTTGAAAAAAAAAAGTCCACAGCCATCCAGTAAACTTGTAGCTGACAGGGAACGTGAGCCCCAGTCCTCCCAACCTAAATGTTGGACCTCCGACTAGAGATGGGCACAAAGGAATTTCTGCCTATTCATCAAGCTTCCTGTGAGTGGCACCAGCCTTTTTGAGTGGGCAGCAGCTGGATGAGGCAGGGGAGGGAAGTGGCCGCACCTGCTCAGGTAGATCAGCTACCCCAGGAAGAAGATCCAGCCAGCCCATGCTTTATTGTAAGTGGGTCAGCCAGTGGGGGGGGGAGAGTAAAGTTTAACAAAGAGATACAAGCGGATACTTCAGACAATATATTCTTTGGGGGATATTCATAAATGCAATATGTCTTATTCTCCTATAGGGAGATTTTCTTGTTTTCTTTTTCTTTTCTTTTTGAAGAAGAGGGAAAGGGCTGCTGCCTTGTGCCACCAATACTGATTTATCTTTGGTCTCAAGAAATAATATGAGGAGCCTCGTGGCGCAGTGGTTAAATGCCTGTACTGCAGGAAAAACTGTGCTCACAACCTGGGGTTCAATCTCAAGTAGCCAGCTCATGGTTCACTCAGACTTCCATCCTTCCAAGGTCAGTAAAATGAGTACCCAGCTTGCTGCAGGGCAGGGGGGGGGGAATGTGTAGCCTGCAAACTGGAATTAAAACTGTAAAACCGCCCAGAGAATACTTGAAGTGGTATGGGGCGGTATATAAGCAGAACACTTTGCTTTTGCTTTTGCATTCATGAGTCATTTCATCCCACATGTATACTGCACTTTATTATCAATTCTAATTCTGAATTGTTTCATCTCAGCCTGTGCTTTAACATCTCCAATGACAAGTCACTAAATCTTGCCAGGGTTTACTGCAAATGTATCACAGTATTTGATAGCCCTCATCCATAACCAATATGGCGGACAAAAATCTACCGTTAGGACAGTGAACGGAGAGACGGAATGCTTCTCCATTGGCAAAGGTGTCACACAAGCACATATCAATCTATATGCAAAACATATTCAAAATACTGAATTTAGGTTCAGATGAGGGATGAGTGAAGATTGTTAGAATAAAAATAAATCGTTTGAGATCTTCAGATGACGCCTTATCACTTACACGGAACAGGAGTGACTTGTAACTGCTGTTCAGGATGAAGAAGAAAATGTGAAAGCAGCATTACAACTGTGCATTGTGAAGACAAAAGCAGTGATTATGGAAGATTTAGATAACATTAGTGAATACTTTAGGGTTTTATATACATTGATTCAGTCATCCTTCCAAAGGAAACAGTAGACAAGAAACCAGAAGAATACAGGAACTTGAAAGGGCAGCTATTAAGTACTGTAATTAGCTTAAGAATGTGTCACTGAAAACAGGGAAGAAAATGGCAGCTCAGTTACAATCTTTAGATGCGAAAACTGGACTGTGAACAAAGCTGACAGAGGGGGAAATTGTTAATTTGTAGTTCGTTTGAAAAGAGATTGATGAATATTCTGGAATTTCATATAGAAAAATATATGGGTTCTAGAGAAGACAAGGATACTTAGGGCAGTACAGTGAACAGAGTGACAGACTAAAACTTGGCCATGATAACCCACTGGGGTTGGGGGTGGACTTAATAAAACTACTCCCAAAGTATCTCATTTGCCTTGAAAGCACTTTTACGATTGCTATAAGTTGGTTATGACTTGATGGCATGTAACAACAATTATTAATTGTATGTGCACATTGATTTTAGATGCTTTTAGATGCTTTTTTTAGATTTTTATACCCACTGTTTTATCATGTTTTATACTGTAAACTGCCTAGGGTCCCCTTAGGGGAGATGGACAGTGACAAATCTAAATAAATAAATAAATAAATAAATAAATAAATAAATAAAAAGCAAGGCTGAACTCTTTCTAGAAGCAGAAAGGATAAAATAGAGGCTATTGTATTTTGGGGCACATAATGACAAGATAAGACTTACTGAAAAAGACAGCAATGTTAGGGAATGAAGAAGGTAGTAGGAACAGACAAAGACCAAGTATGAGATAGATTGACTCAGTATAGGAAGCGACCGCCTTTAGTTTGCAAGCCCTTAGTTGATGATGGCCTCTTTTAAATGTCATACACTTGTGGGGTTCCTAGAAGTCTGAGGAATGGCATAGCACACAAGAATGAGAATTCCTCCTTCCTTTCAAACTGGATCACTTCACTTGAGACTTTGGAGGTGGAAGGAGGCATGACTTCTGTATGAACTGTCACACCTGGAGGAAATTAACTAGCTTGGGGGCAGGCGGGGGGGGGCTAATAGGGCAGACCGCTTGGCACATAGTCACATTTCCTCTAATACTTGCAATGTTTTCCAACCCAGGTGTTCTTGGAAACCCCAGCCAGCACGGCTGGTGGCGAAGGCTTCTGGGAACTGCACTCCAAGAACTCCTGGGTTACTTAAGGTTGAAAGCCACTGCTTTCATGGCTATAATTTTTCTCACAGCCCAGCATATGCTGCCTGGGGTGCCTGCCTCGCTTGGCCCCGGGTGGGTGGGTGGGTGGGTGTTGAGTACCAGTGAGTGGAGAAGTAGCTGAGAAGAGTACACCAAAATTGCACCTGTGCAGGTGTGCTCTAAAACCAGGCACAACCTACACTAGTATGAATTCAGTTTAAATATAAGGAAGCTTCAAAGAGGGAAGACCCTTGCATAAACTGAAGGCATATAATAAGCAAATATTTGCTGAAGTTCAGTGAAGCCAGAATTGGTCAGTGCCTGGATGGGAGACTGCTGTACTCTCCCAAAACTTTTGGAGGTATTGGCTGGAAATGAATAACCAGCTGGAAAAAAACAACAACATAATTTCAACTCTGCTATAGGGGGGGAGATTAGGGATACCAACAGCAACAACCCTGTAACAATTTGGGTCTCCCCCCCGCCCTGCTTCTCTTTTATTTCTGTCTCTTAGTTTACTATAAAACTGGGTTGCTGTTACTGACGGGTAAAGAGATCCCAGCTTGTAAAGTCCATTGAAGCACCATCCATTTATGCTATGGATGAGTCGGCTGTCTTAGCCTCTCTGTATTTTCAGTGATAATAGCCAGCAGGTACATTTCCCCCCATCCTCAGATATAATCGGCTCAGGCTGAGATGCAACAGATCACCACCACAGTGGAATAGAGGAACAGGAATATGAGAAAGAGGCATGTTGAATAATAGTGGAACACACTATTCAGTGAGCCAGCCTCCCCCTATGAAATTCCAAGAAGAGAGTCGCCATTTTATTTTTCTCGGTACGTCTTTACTCCATTGACATCCTGTTCTTCATATTTTCAGAATGCCTGGAAAGGAGCACATCAGGCTGTGTGTCAGTAGTTAAGTAATGCTGTTTTGGTGTGCCTGTAGGTGTTGTGGATACTGCATTTACCTGTAATGGATGTGCAAGTCAGCACGAAGAATAAAATAGTAGATTCTGCTTTAAAACTTAAGCCAAACTCCTGAGTACATTAACTTGGAAGTACTGTGCTTATTTGCAGGCAGACCTGTTTACAGTTGTGATAGGAGTTTACTCATGGACAGTTTGCAGAAGCACTGTAAATATATATAGACCAAATGAAAAAGAAAGCCTTTTGCATAGGGTTGTTGTTTTTCCCCTTCCACTCCCTGAATTTCATGTCTATTGTCAATGGAGACATTTCCCCCAGATCTTCATCTCAAGTTCTTGCCCCATTAATTTCAGTGAAGTTTATGTCGGAAAAAGCCTAGCAGGAGCCCAGAACTGTTACTGCTGTTGAATTATTAACTTACAGCCCAGTGTTCTGTTCATTTCTTCAGTTGTGATATCTGATGTTTCAAAATGCAGCTTTCCAGAATATAGACATTTTCAGGTTTTGATGCAATGTTATAACTTATTTTTGCATCCAGACATTTTTATGTTATGATGAAACAACTTCTAACAATGTAACATTTTGAGGGCCAAACATATATAGGGTCCACTTCCTATATGAGTGTGGTTTGTTTCATGCTTGCATAAGGAAGTTGCAGATAACAAAGTCATGAGGGTTTGTAGGCACTTTGAGATGCAACAGAAGTTGTGCTGCTTTTTGCAAATAATGGTAAAATTGGCTTCCTGACCATAGCCTGGACTGCAATTTCTTTTAACTATCTTCTGATCCAAAATGCAAACTCTCTCTCTCTCTCTCTCTCTCTCTCTCTCTCTCTCTCTCTCTCTCTCTCTCTCTCACACACACACACACACACACACACACACACACACACACACACACACACACACATTCACACTTATTCATATTCCCTGACTTTGTCTATGGGGCTTCTGAACTTGTATGACCAATGCTGACGCCAGGAATAATAAATGGCTCAAGTCAAACCATTGCTTGTGTGTAGCAAATGTATGTGTTTAGCAGTGTGCACCATGTTATAGCTTTAAGATGAAGTGCTTTGGTCACTAGGTTAGTTCTCCAGTATCATTCTTACAATCCTATACACTAATGTGTAGCATTGTCCATGAGGCATCCCCATGAACCTTCTGGGCAGTAAATATTACTCAGGTTTCTTGCTGTTCTTACAGCTTAAAATATTGAGCTCTGCTTCTCTGTGAGTTGGCAGAGAAGGCATTTACAAAAGAGAGGCCAGGAAACCCCCTGATGAATTGACGGTGGAACTGGAAAGAAATTTTCCTTGTCAAGCATTAATCAGCCCAATACGGGAGCAGTACTCCCCAATGCTGTTGAAGCAAAACCACTTTGTTAACACATCTTCATATATGTGCTAAAAGTGTAGATTGAAGTGGGTGCACTATTATATTTATTTCATGACCTGGCGTTACTTTTAGTATCCAAGAACTGCATATATATGCTAGCAAAGAGTGTGTCTGCCTTATGCAGTTTCATACTACTTTGAACAACTTTAGCTACATGGTACAGAACTGTGGCATTTGTAGTTCCTGTGGAGACATATACACATGAAGGCTCACAAGGACGGTTGCGAGTGGGAACAGACAAATTATGCAGATTTCTAACCATGGGATCCTCTCTATCATCTATCTATCTATCTATCTATCTATCTATCTATCTATCTATCTATCTATCTATCTATCTATCCCACCCATCTGGCCTAAAAGGTCACTCTGGGCGGCTAAATCTTGACCAATAAGCTTACCGAGATTAGATTTCCAGCTGTTCAGCAAGTTTGTTACATTTCTCCCAGCTTCTGTTCCCTCACCATAACTTACTGTTAGAGGACATGATAACTTCCGCCCAAGGGTCAGATGATTCTAATGAAATGACCTAGTCCTCTCAAGACCAACTCCAGAACAGCTGATTCTCTTGTTGCTTCTTATACAATTTGAATGATGATGTTGGAATGGAGGCAAGTGAGGGTTTTATGGGACTTTACATGTTTGACCAATGAGAACTTGGAGCAGTCCTCAAGGTATTTGAAGTCCTCCATTACTATTGCATATTTTTATTTGAACCATTTCTAATTTGACCTAAGAGGGTGTTATCCAAGTGTCTTGGGTCTCTGACTGCACAACCAGAGGACGGGAGTTCATTTCCCCACTGTGCCTACTTGAGAGGGGCTGGTCTTGATGATCCATAGGTTCCCATCCAGCTCTGCAGTTAGAGGATGATGATGATGATGATGATGATGAAATCTTCAATCTAACTACAATTCCTGCAATTGTTATTGTTTTTTCACTCTGGTTTGTTTGTATTCTCAAATGATCTCTATCAGCATTCCTTCATCCAACTCATGGATTTCATTGCACTTATACACATCCTTTAACCCCCCCTTCTGTTCAGTCTATTCCTTTTTCAGTAAAATATATCCTTCAGTGTTACTACATTACCAGGACACGAGAGCTGGAAAACTGGCCTTGGAGGCTCATACACCCCAATATATGACCACAAATGCAGACTTCATTCATTCATTTTATTCACTGCAATATTTGTGTCCTGCTTGTGCACACTGCAAAAGGGAAGTCCAAAGCAGTGCATAAAAGCAGCCTCCCTCATAGAAAACTGACAAACCAAACATTATGGAATTAGGGGAGAGAGGAATTTAGCATTAAAAATATACGGAGGGAAGCTACTGTACAATGAAGTTGTGCATTTCACAGGGTCAACTCCAGGCTTCTCTGATTTCAAAAAGTATTTTGGACTGCATTCCAATAGCTCCATTTTCTTCAGCCTTATATCCACAGAGATGTGTCAGACTGCATCTCATGTCATCCCAGATATCTGAATGGCCACAGGTTGGAGAAGACAGCTATAAAAATCTTCTCTCAGAGTAAACTCCCTTGAGTTCTATGGGATGACTTCTCTAATCAACACAAAAAGGATTAATTGTACAAACTGCCTGTACGGGCATGGACAGAATTCTAGACTGGATCCCATGTGTCTCAAGCGGAAGGCCAGTTCCACAATTAGAACCCCACAACCACTCTCCTCCTGGGAACAGAATAATCCCCCATTATCCACTATGGTTGTCTTTGGAGCAACCTATGGCTGTCTCTGTTTCTCTGAGCAGCTCACCAACTATTTCCAGCGGTGAACCACTTTTTCATGTGCCACTTTTCTTTCGGGTTTTCCAGTCAAACAGGTTGTCTCTCTTGGTGCATTGCCATTAATTACCCCTCCTGGCTTCCCACAAGCTTGAGATAATGGAAAGAGCGCCATGCATATGTCACGGCGAATTTTAAAAAGACAAAACAGGGGAAGCGATAAAAGGGGGGAAGGGGTGCTAGGAGTCATTATGAGTCAGAGCGTAAAAGCAGCAAATGAAAGGCGATGCTTTCAGGAGATCTTATTTCACACACTTTCACACACACACACACACACACACCTCTTTCCCTTCCCCCTTTTGGATCAATTGGAGCTGAAGGGAAGCACTGCAGGAATGTGGCAAACTCTTCCTGTAGAACCTGTTGCCCTTTGACAGGGTGAGTAACTCTGACGGGGAGGAGAGCTGTATTTCTTAGCCCTTCCTGAAGGGGCAGGTTGCTATGCCATTCTCTGACTTGGCTGGGGCTCCAGCTGAAAGGTCTTCCCTCCCTCTTGTGTTATCTTTAAGGCATGTCCCTCCTGTCTTTGAGAAACCCGTCAGCTTTACCTCTTTTGCCCGGCTGTGCTTTTCTAGTGAGAAGTAGAGGGGGAGAGAGAGAGGCAGAGCAAGTGAGCTGAGGAAGAGAGAGAACCGAGGGTGGAACAGGGAGGCAGCCTTGCTGATAAAAGCTGATGATGTCAGCAGTGTGTCAGCAGAGGGAGGCAGTCTGTGAAACCAGAGTCACACCTAAGTGTCTGAAAATCAGACAGAAGAATTGAGACAGGAAGTTATCCTAGAGGCTGGAGGTGGAGGGGGGGGGCTGCTAATCTAAGCATGTGTTCCTTAAAAAAACAACGGATACACGACTCTGCTTTTTAAAAAAATGGAATAACTAAACTTCCGAGGAAGCGTTCTCCACAAAGACCCGGGTAAGTACAGCAAACCTTGGGTCCAATTTTTCATTTCGGCTGCCTCTCTTTCCTGCTGTGAGCATGAAGTGTTAGTGCAGTGCTCATGTGGTATGGTTTCCCCCGCACACCCCCATCCCAAAAAGGAGGGGAGGGAAATGAGTATCTATATTCTGCTGGGTTAGCCTGAATGTACTGAAGTGAAAGGGTACTGTTTGATATGAACTAAATCTAATTCCTCATAATGTATTTATGATCAGAAAGGTGGGCATGACTTTTGTCTCACTGTTGCAACAGTCTTACAGGTCAACAGGTTCATTTTCAGATTTTCTTTTGGTATAGAAAATCTTTGCTTCTTTCCTTGGTCTAACTCCATCGCTGTAAGAATAAGCTTTCCAGTTTACAAAGCTAAGCCAAAAAGAAAAAAAGAAGAAAACCAACAATCCCGAGATTCTATTTTGAGGACGATTGTTTTCTTTTTATGGAAATAGAGCTGAGTTCATGATGAAAGCCGTTGATGCATTCCAGTGTACTGGAAACCGGGCATTTTAAAAAATCACAATCCGATGTTTGCAGCGTTTTTAACACAGTGGTGCCTAACAAAACAATCATGAAGTGCACTTTGGGCAGAAGCGCAGCTCAGAGCTGGCAGGATTTCCAAAGATGAAAGGCTTGTGAAAAGAGCAGTTCTTGGATCTTCTGTGAACACATGTCGAGGATTAAGCTTTATTTATATCATGAGATAAGTACACTTGAAATAAAAAAAATGTAATCTTGTGTGTATTTGAAATCTGGGGTTGCTTAGTGCTGTGTGCTACAGTTTATGTTGAGCAGCTGTGGTGTTACATGGCAGTTAAGAATATTATATCCCAGAAATGAGCACTGTATAAGACAAAGTTACTTGCTGAGAGACCTTTTGTGGGCATGGACTCCCAAGTTTGTTTGCTACATAGTACTAAGCATGCCGTTGTTTGAAATGGATCCTCTGGATGGTTACTCAGGAAATAGTTCAGCTGAGCTGTTTGCAAGGAGCTGTGCACAGGACAGCAGCACCTAAGAAGGGCTGAACACATTAAAATGAGGAGTTCTGATTTTTTAAAAAAGCAACTTCTCAAAGTTCTGAACAAGATTGGTCTTAAACGGCCTGTCTCCCTTTAATGTGTACTCAACCTGGGGGGACTTGCTGTCAACCTAATAGGGGCCAATTGGATGGGTGTGTGTGTGTTTTTTTTCAAGAAGAGCTGTGAAGGACACTCTGATTTATTTCTGCCTCGCACTTGGTTTATTGTTAAGTAAATTGTTTAAACACGCAATCCTTCATGGGAGCAGAAGAGGCCCTCTGAAGTCTGGAATAGTGAAATTCCACAATTAATTGTCTTCTCTTGGATTTGCCCAAGGTACAGGGAAATTGTTATCATAGCTCAAATACCTTGAGGCATCCTCAACAAAGGGTTTCATAGCTAAATTGCACTGCTGGCTACACCTGTACAAACTCCCTTGTCTTCCCAAAGCAAATGTGAAAACTGAGGAGCTTTGTTTTGCAGAGAGGTGCTCGTTAAGACTTAACCTCTGGTAGAAGTCCTAAAAATTGCAAGGGTCGGTCACTTGTTGGTGACACAAAACAGCTTCCTTAGATTGCAAAGAGGCTATTTAAAGGTAGCTGGAGTAATTACTATGGAAGATTAGGGGACAGGGCATGGTTCATTGGTTCAGCTGTTCCCATTCCCAGGTAAGGTTGGGAAGACCTCTGCTTAGAGCCCTAAAGAGCTGCTGCCAGTCACTGTAGATGACTCTGTGGGCCCCAATGGTCTCATTAGCTACATGAGAGGGCTTCCTAAATATCTAACAATTGATAGATTATAATTTTTTCCAGATTCTATAAGACATCCTCTCCTCATTATTATTATTATTATTATTATTATTATTATTATTATTATTATTATTATTATTATTATTATTATTATTATTATTATTATTATTATTATTATTATTATTATTATTTTCACATTTATATACCGCGCCTATTTCCCTCATAGGGGGCTCAGGGCGGTTTACAACAAGGAGAGATAAAACATCATGGGACAACAAGGAGAGATAAAACATCATGTAGCAACCCATCCTATGCCATTTCCTCCATCCTGGCTCTGCTATCTCCATTTATTTGTTATTTATTTTGTATTATTCTCCTCCCTTCTCCCTCCCCCCATCATTCATATACTGTCCCATTAACACACAGCACTGTTCTGCACCATATACTATAAAACAATGAAGTGACACCCTGGCATAATCTCTCTTGCTTCTTCCTCTTCGAAGCCCCACCCTCTCTGTCGGTTGCTTTGCCCTTGTCCCTTGTTCCTGCTGAAAGCTGGCACATGGAGCTGCTTTCAGGAACTACGCAACACCTTTTCATTACCCACTAAGCAATCCCTAGGGCATTGCTGCTTCTGCCAACGTAATGTGCCAACTTCACTCAAATAGTGGCATCCTCAGTACAGCTTTCAGGGGCTTTGGCAAGATGAATCAGGTTACTGACTGCAATTTTTTCTCTCTTTTTTCTTTTTCTCTCTTCCATGATGCTGAAATTTTCAATAAGGTTATGCTACTCCATAATTTCCATACCACAAAAGAAACTTCAAGAAAGTGACCTTTCTGACAAAGCACACATACCACAAAAGTCAAAACATCAAGATCCTTTCTGTAGCATAGGAATATTCTATGCCTGACTGCATAGAATATATTCATAAGTCATATGAAACTGAGGAAGAAGTTCACCTTTCACATTGTTTCCCCTAAAATCAGTGAATGCCAGGACTGTTGGGCTTCCTTGTGGTATGAAGGACCCTGTTGAAGAGACCTGTGGGAACTTATCTCCATGCTGGATAAAACTCCTGATGGTTTCATGCGGCTTATTCCTATGAAGCGCTATCTAGCTATGGCCCATAGTTGGCCTTACAACACAACCCACAGTCTTGGTCAGCGTATCCAGTGGTGGTGGGTGATGAGAGTTGCAGTATAACAAGATTTAGAGGGCTGCAGCTCAAAGGCCTGCAATACATGAAGCAGTTCTTGCTCTCCCAGGAATTTGCTCATTGCTGTTGCTTGTTTTCAGCTACACCAGTGATTGTGGGTCCAATAGGTAGTGACCTGATAACTAACTGGGGCTACTCACAGGAATCACATAACCCTTCTATAACGACAGCATCACTGGCTGTTGATCCGTTCCAAAGCACAATTCCAAGTGCTGGTTCTAACCTATAAAGCCCTAAACAGCTTGGCTGAAAGTTATCCCAGGGACCACGTCTTCCTTTATGAACTTACCCGAGTGTTATGATGGTTAGGGGAGGCCTTTCTCTTGGTCCCACCACTCTCACAGGCATGTTTGGTGGGGACTCAGGAGAGAGCCTTCTCTGTTGCTGATCCCAGACTTTAGGACTCCCTCCCACAGGAGTCCAGACTGGCCCCATGTTTGTTGTCCTTCCACAAGCAAGCAAAGACCTTTCTCTTCAGACAGACGCTCCCTTCCAGTCGGACTCGGAAGCCTAATGAGATTTTTTTTAAAAATGCACAATTGTGCCTTACTGCTTTGAACATGTTGTTGTTGTTTTACTGTCTGTTAGCATGGTACTTGTTTGATCATTTGTAGTAATTTTCTACTTATTGTTTGTAACCCTAAATGTTGTCTTTCGATGCTGCAAGCAGCCTTGGGTCCTTCCTAAGGAGAAAAGCATGATAAAAATACTGTAGATTAGGGCTGTCCGACTTTGAACAGGCCGAGGTCTACTTTTTCCCACCCAAAGTGCCTGAGGACTACCTGCTTACAAATTTTATCTGTTTTGAGCACATGCTCATAAGTTTTAAAAAGTTGTAAGTATGGCAGCGGTTTCCCATAGGAATGCACTGAAAATCAATTAATCTGTTCTGGAGGGAACAGATTTCAATGCATTCCTATGGAAAGGCTGACCATGCACACGCTTCCCTTGCATGCGCTCGAGGGCAGGTGCAAGGGAGCTGTGTGCATGCTTGCACCGATCGCCCCTTCCAAGGGGCAACCCATGCAACCATGCACATGCCCCCCTTGCACCTGGCTCAAGTGCACCAATCATCTGGCCAGTAGGGGGAGCAGGGGACTGCACCATGGCCCTTGAACCACCCCACTTGGCTGAGACAGTGGGCTGGCAGACCCAGAACTTTGTTGGGGCAGTGGCGGTCCTTGGGATGGGGGAGGGAGGGGTGGAGAACTTATCCCTTCACTGTTTTATTGATGGCTGCCGGGCTACTTTTGAACTGTTTGCTGGCTACTGGTTGCCCATGATCTACCTTTTGTGCAGGCCTGATTTAAATAAACAACATAATGTACCCTGCCCCAATTTGGTGCCGTCCAGATGAATCAAGACTAGCACCTTAATCCCCACTAGATGGTCTTGTAATTTGGTATTTCCAGGGGGCACCAGGTTAAGGAAGTCTAATCTAACATATTAAATAATGGTTGCAATCCTATTGCTTAGTATAGCAAGTCATGCTACAGCAGGTCCATTGAATCAGTGGGGATTTGTAAGTCAACACTTTTGTAAGTTCCATTGATTCAAATGGGTCAACTCTACTTGTGACTTACTTTAAGTTAATAAGATGCAACTAGAGTAGGCCCATTTAATCACTGTAGTTTACAAAGAAATTATAGTATTTTTCCATGAATAAGACTATATTTTTGCCTAAAACAATTAGACTAAAAATTGAATATTATCATAGACGGAAGTAAACCGAGGAGAAAACCGCACAGTTGTGAAACTGTACTTTGGGGTTGGAAAAATAGGGGTTGTTTTATACATGGGGGGATCTTATAGATGGGGAAATAGGGCAACTCATCCAATGCCCACTGTTTCAGTGGGCCTACTCTAGTGCAACACACTGTGTTAAGCACCAGATTTTCACCCAATATATCTAAGGACTTGTTGATGTCATGCTTGAATTGGCTATGGTGGTATAGTACGCTGTTGTCATGGGTACCATTGTCACTAGAAGGGCTGAAATTGGGTAAAATTGCGCTGGTGATGTTTTTTCTCAAAATGAGGAAATGATGTAGAGACCTTTAAGGGGTTCAGTAGCCCAAAGGAGTCTTGTGTCACTCTGCCAGTAGTTGAAGAAACAGACTCAAAGTTTTTTTAATGGATTGTTGTACCTTGTTGCCTTTAAATTTGTTTTTAGTATTTTTTACCTTGCAAATATATTTTGTTTAGTTCTTTTGAAATATTTGTATACTTAACTGTTTCTAGCTTTTGAATATTATCATTTAATGATGTGAGCTAGCTTGGGTCCTTCTTAAGGAGAAACGCTGGGTAAAAATATTATGAATCAATGGGAAATAATAGTCACAGTCCAACATACAGTCACATGTTGTTTAAGTCCATTCATTTCATTGGGTATAAGTGCTTTTCAGAATAACATTATCATGGTTTAGCCAGAAGATCATAGTGGTCTTTCAAAAACAACACACAAACAATAGCAATGATTTTAAAAAGCACCATCCTATAAAGCCATGAGCTCACTCAGAATTATGTTTGTATAGGAGGGTGCTTTTTTCTAGCTTGGGCGATATAGGCTTGCAGCTTCAAATACCTAATTTGTAACTGGACACTAGACTGGTGCCAGTGTAATGGGTGTGCAGCATTAATATTTTATGCTGCTTTCTCCCAATATTTATTTCTTCGTTCATTTTTACTACTGACAGCCTTCCATATTTCAGGATTAAAAAAATCATTTGAAGGTAGCTTATAAGTAAGGCCAAAAAAGGAAATCATAAACAGTATTTTAAAAGCAGCCACTTGGAAGGATGGCTCCCACAATGCTGCTGGCAGTAGAAGAGGCAGAGAGGGGAGGACCAGTCCCAGTGGAGGAGAGACCTACCTGAGATGATGTTTTCCTGCTTTCCTCTATCTTCTGGAATCCTTCTCACAAGGCATTGGGTGGCAATGGCCACGTGGGTGGAGAAGACAATCCAGTGAGAGTGCTTCCGGAGTAGTCTTCAACATCACAAATGCATGATTTCCGTAAAAGGAATTGAACTGCATCCTGCCAGAGAGGATATGATGTAGCTGTCCCATTGCTTCATCCTTTGAAAGATAGACATGAAGTGGCATTATACAAAGAAGCACTGAGGGAACAGGGTTTGGTACTTTGTATCTTTTAAAGCTGGGTTTTGAAACAAACGAATTTACATCCCAGTTTCATTTGTCTCTGCTGTTGGATTACATTCTACTAGTGCAGTGGTGGCAGACCAGCACTGCATTAGTGTAATCAGGTCAGGCCTCTGTCAATGGCAATCAACCCATGGTGATGGGAAGACACAGAAGTCGCATGGAGGAAAATGGCTGCATTTTATAGTTGTTGTGAGTTTTTCGGGCTGTTTGGCCGTGTTCTGGAAGTTTTTCTTCCTGGTGTTTCGTCAGACTCTGTGGCTGGCATCTTCAGAGGGCAAGGAGCTCAGGGAACTAGGAGATCCCAGTTCCCAGGGCACAGAGAGAACTCCTAGTTCCCTGAGCTCCTTGCCCTCTGAAGATGCCAGCCACAGAGTCTGACGAAATGTCAGGAAGAAAAACTTCCAGAACACGGCCAAACAGCCCGAAACCTCACAACAGCTATCAGATCCTGGTCGTGAAAGCCTTCAAGAATATATGGCTGCGTTTTGTTGCTTATCATTAAGTTTAGTTTGGATAAAAATGATTGTTCTATTTCTGAGGCATGAATATTACATAAAAACTTGACTGGGTTATAAAGCATGCTACTCTAAGGATAGAACGATAGAGGAAGCTGTAACAATCTCCACTAAAAGCACATTTTTTGGTAACCAGTATAAATTCAGTGCATGATCTTTTACTGTTTCAAATACTTGTGGTCTGAGGTTTTTTTTTTTTTTTTTTTTTTTAAAATAATTGTTAGCTGTAGCTTGTGTTTATCTCTGATTAAAGCTGTGAGAAATTACTACTAAGTGGCAGAGTGAAGAGAGGAAGCTTTGTTTCTTTTAATAAATGCATTTTCTGCCTTGTTGTCCTCAGTTATTTCAATGGAAACAACTGGAGAATCTCTATTTCCGTGAGAAGAAATTTGCTGTTGAGGTCCATGATCCTCGTAGGTAAGTGAGTGGGTGGCTTGTCCAAAAACAGTTTGTTTTTTTTGCCATCCTGCTGCTTCAACGTGAAGAGCCCAAATTTGTTTGATTGAACTCGATGGGTTGGATCAAAGCACATCGTTTACCTGACAAAATTAATTTTTGTCCATGGAAACAGAAGGAGGTTCATTCCTCTCCTCTCCTAAAACCAAGACAAGGAGAAGATATAGAAATGTATTCTTGATGTCCGCCTTTCCAGTAGTGCTATTCCTTTGATCTTTTCCCTATTGCTTGGAGAAGTCTGCTCTGGCATTTCCCATTCCATCTTGGAAGTGGTTATACAAGTTCAACCCCATGCCTTCTTTTCTACTACTGTATCATGTTTATTCATGTGTCTGCTGTTTTTCATTTACTCCATTCAATTGCAAATGTGTGTGTGTGTGAATGTGTGCATGTGTGCGCACATGTGCATGCATGTGCGTGTGTGCGTAAGCTTTTAGCTTCAAGATGTCTGTTGCATAACTGCAGTAGTTTTGTATTTGTGACTCAGTTCTTATGGCAAAATGAGATCAGAAGTCTGGGTATCACTAAAATATCTTTTTACTGAAGTGATAGCACCGTACCAGGACCGTACCACACATCCAGTTGGTTATGTACCCTTGCATGATTCCTGGGCGTACAAACTGTGTGAAATGTTTTTCACTTGATTCCAGTTTTCTTCATGAAGGAACTTTTTTTTGTATCAATGTACTACATTCAGTCTTACAGATCCCACATCCTTCTCAAATACTTTGTACAGCCCAAAGACCAGTTCATCAGTTTGTGAGAACTAGACCTGGTGCACTTCAAAAGTGAAAACAGGACTACAAATTATTTTTGAGTCTGACATGTTGTTTTAGATGGTACAGTGCACAGTATTTGTTGTTTCATTTAATCTGAAAGAGGATGTGGGAGCATTAATTGGTTCTTGAAGAAGCAGCAACAGTTTTATATGACCCTGAAAAAAATTCTTTAGAATTTCAGTGTCAAGAAGGACCTTCGGACAAAGTGGCCTCGTAGTGCAAACGTGGTATGCGAACACATCTCTAATAAAATCCATCTGGGTTATGGCAATCAGTCAACACCAGTTTTACCTGGACAGAAAGCAAAGCAAAGTAAGTTATTATTGTTCAATACATGATACATACCATTGCTTAGAGTGCAAGGTTATTCTACAAATCAGGCCTTTCAAGAAATAGTTATGTTAGTCATTGACACTGAACAGAGAAAGAGAGATACTGATAGTTCTCACCTGATTTGCAAATATATATCTTTATGGTCCCTTGGAAGTAATTCACACTCATTACAGGTAGAAGACTCACATGAGGCTTTGGAAGGGCTTTGGTTAGATACAGGTTGTCCTTGCAATTGTTATTTGATCTTGGAGCAGAGAGGCAGTCATCTGATCTGCTAATTTCCTTTAAGAGCTGCAGAAAAGGAATTTGCTATGCATGCAACATTTCAAAGTTGTGCAGTGCCCCTTTTGCTCACACAGATGCCATCTTCATTTTGAATTTCTTATAGACTGCTGAGCTGCTTTAGTAATGAGTGCCAAAGAAATAAGCAAAGACTGCAGTAGTGGTAAGGGCTTAGTTCTTGGGCCAGAGTGAATCGCCTTCTGCTGTTTTCTTTGTTTGGTGTCTTGATTTGAAAGAACCCAGTGATATTCAGTTGTTCACTATTCTGTGCACATGTTTCAACTGCCACAGGCAAAAATCCCCTCCGCCAGAAGCTTGGATGATATTGCGATGGACCTGACCGAAATAGGAACACCAAAGGTTTCAAAGCTGACTGCCTTGGAGACAAAGAATCAGCATATTATGGCCAGCAACGGCAGCTTAATATCTTCAGGTAAGGAAATCATATTCCTAGTGTTCTGCTGCTTGAATCCTCATGATTCGACAAACTTGCTTTCTCTTTACAATCAATGAAAATAAACCACTGCTATTCATGTATGAGAAATAAACATAGGTTCCTTGGTTACAGAAAAGGATGTTCGACAGATCTTGGGCTTAGATTCATTAAGCCCCATGGCACAGTGGTTAACTGCCTGTACTGCAGGTAAAACTGTGCTCACCACCTGAGGTTCAGTCCCAGGTAGCTGGCTCATGGTTGACTCAGCCTTCCATCCTTCTGAGGTGGTGGTGGTGGTGGGGTTAATCTGTAGCCTGCATACTGTAATTAAAAACTGTAAACCGCCCAGAGACTACTTGGAAATTGTATGGGGCAGTATATAAGAAGACACTTTTTTAAAAAGCCTTCCTATGCAGGATCTGTTTTTATTGTGCCAATTGACTCTTCAAAGTAGTACTAGATAATACAGCAAGACGTTCACTTCAGGTGACTGGACCTGTGAATTCCATCCATTGGTCCTTCTTTTCAAAGGGGGAAGGGGGAAACGAAAGAGAAGTCTCCTTCTCAGTGGAGCCTCAAAGACTTGCCTTCAAAAGCCATGTCTTCACCCTGTGGCTTGGCCTTTGGGTGAGATGAGTCATAGTGAGATCTCTGTGTTAGTAATAATGTCCAGGATGGCAACAATAAAATGCATACTGTGAGAACAGCATGACAATAAAAATAGGCTTGGATCTAAAGGTGCAACTGGATGAAGGGTGGAGTCTAAGGGAAACTGTTTGCCCGTCTTCTTCCTCCCTCAGAGGCTTTCTTCTGGGTAGATGATATTCTGAACCATCTGGGTTAGAGTATGTGCAGAGGGAGTGTTCAGCCCAAGCCAGGGTGTAGTCCTGCTGTGTGTAAACCAGCCTCCTCTCCCTGAGCCGTTCCCAAAATGCAACTGACTTTATAGGAGAGATTTTTCACTGTTCAGATAGGCTTTCAGTGGAGAGTCAGAAAGGACAGGAATATCTCCTTGGAACTCCCTTCTGTTTATGTACCAAGCTAACAGTGAAACCATTTATTTATTTATTTATTTACTTACTTACTTACTTACTTACTTACTTACTTACTTACTTACTTACTTACTTACTTATTTCCTACACTTATATACCGCACCATTTCCCGAGGGGACTCTGGGCAGTTTACAAAAAGAAAAAAAATCAGTAAAATACAATGATGATGATGATGATGATGATGATGATGATGATGATGATGATGATGATGATGATGATGATGATGATAAATAATAAAAGGAGAGTGATTAAAAGATCAAACAACAACAGCCAGTTAAAATCTTGGGTTTGCGTGTGTTTTTCCTCCTTGACGTGCCCAAAGTCAGAACTCAGTAGGTGCACTGGGAGATGTGATATTTATTTAAAAACAGAACATCCTTTGTGAAGCTGGTAATTTCAATTTTATCTGGAACTCTTTAAGGAGTGGGATTCCAGACCTAATCTCTCCCTCCATATGTCTTTGCATTCATGCTCTGCCTGAGTTAGCAGCTCAGTTCTAGGCTACCACAGTTCAGTCCACAGCATTTGTGATAGTTGCAACCTTTTGCAGTCTTGTCCCTCCATGGTCTCGAAAGCCATCATATTCCATTAGCATCATGCTTTTTAACGTACTCCTAGCGAAAGGTGGGATACAATATTCAAAATAAATAAAATAAATACATCCAATTCTCTGTTAATCTTGGCGACTTTGGGCACAGATGTTTATGGTACAGAATATACCAGGAACTTATGTACAAGATGCTAGAAAGGGAAAATCTTAATACAAGTGGAAGGAACAATAGGTTCAACTTGAGCAATAACTGGCATGAATTTTTGCATGTTCCTTGAATTTCTTTTCAGCCTGCTGGTTATGAGCAAATTTGGCATGTTAGAATAGGTGTGTGCCTGTCTACCTCAGCTGAAAATAGAGGGAATCCACTAAACTTCACTGTGGTATCATTGTGATCCACTTCGCAAAGCATAGCTTCCAACTAAAAGAAGATGCACGACCATCCCCAGTGGTTTAAGGTCAAAGGAAGAAATGGAATGAAAATTAGTGTTGCCTATCATCATAAGCAGGGAGTGTCAACAAAATGTTGCTATAAAGATTTTTCAGGATTTGTAGGCATTCCGTTCTCTCCGCACACCCCATTGTGCTATTTTGGGAGTTCCCAGCTGTTGGCTTACTTTCCCTCTATTCTTTAAAGTCTTATTTTTTGCAAAATAAGCTTCGCCGCGCCTGCCGATCCGTCTTTCCTTTTGTGTGGGTGATGATGTTTAAACAAAAGAAACACTCAAAGTCAGAACATCAGAGATACAGAGAAAGGTTTGTTCTTCCAGGCTCTCAAGATTCAGAGGTCACTGAAGAGCAGCGGAAGGAGAAAATCTTGGAGCTGAAAAGGAAGGAAAAGCTTTTGCAAGAGAAACTTCTGCAGAAGGTCAAGGAGCTGAAAAAGATCTGCCTGCGGGAGGCGGTAAGGCCCAGTTCCCTGCTTAGCTTCAAGGTGTGTGTGTGTGTGTGTGTGTGTGTGTCTGTCTGTCTGTCTGTGATTGGGCAGCAAGCTCACCCTGATGTTATTAATGAGCTTTTCTTCCCCCCCCCCATCCCTTGCGTAGGAGATCACTGGGAAGGTGCCAAAAGAATATCCTCTGGACACGGGAGAGAAACCTCCTCAGGTCCGAAGGCGTGTAGGCACAGCGTTCAAACTGGACGACAGCCTGCTTCCCAGCGAGGAGGTATGTGGCACTGAAGTGGGGGCACTGGCAAGAGTGGGGCACAGGAAGGCACAAGCGGCGGCAGGGGGTGCCTCTCCCAATGCCGAGGCTAGTGTTGCCTTCGGAATGGGCACCTTTCCCTCTCGTTACTGTTTTGGGGTTTACATCAGGTCAGCGAGAGGAGATGGCAAACCAACAACTTGCTGGAAATATGTACAGGCATGTTCTGAAGCAAAGATTATGCCTCTCTTTAATTATTTACGGGCAGGATCCAGCCCTTAGATAATGGCTTTAAGAGCTATCTGCTCTCAGGCAAATTGCCTGATTCAGCTTCATATAAACTAGTGGGAATTTCGACCCGCAGTTTCAGTGAAGCTTGTAATGTGCAGGAGTGTCCTTAGGAGAGCTGGTTCTATGCAATCACGTGGTGGCTGAGAAATTCCCTTGGCCTTTCTGAGGAAACAGAGAGGGCGTCGGTAGACCCCATAAAGTGGGCATGCTGTGTGTTCAAGTTTACTGGCTGTGTTTTGAGTGGCCCATTTTTTAAAAAACCCTTTGTTGCTTTTCAGGCCTTTTCAGTTTTTTTTAAAGGTGGGGGGCATATTTCAAAGTTTGCCATGTTCTTTTGGCTTTGAAATGAAGCCTTCTTTATTTGCTACTGCATCCCCTTGTGGTGCTGACTCAAAGCTTGTATGGGAGACAACCTAGAGAGATGACGAGTTTAAATATCTGTGCTGTACCTTCTTCTCTTGTGATATTCCAGTTGAACAGAGCATCCTTTACAGCTTTAATTTAACATGCCACCTTTCTATCTATGGGGAATCAACAGAGCTCACAATCAGTTAAAGCAGAGCAATAAACACAATTATATAGACTGTAAAGCATAACATTAAAACAAATGAACAATATTAAAACCACTCTATTTCAAATACTCATTAGTAAATACACCACTGAATAAACACAATTATATAGACTGTAAAGCATAACATTAAAAGAAATGAACAATATTAAAACCACTCTATTTCAAATACCCATTAGTAAATACACCATTCCATAATGCCCCCATTTTCTGAAAGAGTGCATTCTATAAAAGGCGGGGGGGGGGAGCCACTTAAAAGTCAATCTGGAATTGTATGGATGTTTACTACCTGCAAGGAAAGGCCCATGAGTAAGTCTCCTGCTCAACTGTGTACCATGTGGGTTTTTCCCACCTATGGAGGCAAATTCAGATAGTACTATGTTCATTTTTCAAACATCTGCACCCTATTTTACTAAAGTACGTTTGTGAGCACATTGGAAGTCCATGCAGTGTGTGTTTGTGTGTATGTTTGCACATTTTAAAAATATGTTCATGGTTTTTTTATTTATTTTAGAATATCTTTACCCTGCCTTTCTCCTTGGAAAAGGACCCAAGGCATCTTACAGTAATGAGGGATAATATACAGTCCAGTACTATCAAACAGACTTTTTTCTTTCTCATAGAATTTCTCATAGGCTTGGGAATATACACATTTACAGCTGTGGATTGCATTGGACTCGGTCCTGAATGTTTAGAATCTGGTGCAATCATTGAACAAACAAACACACACAGTTCAAAAGAGCAGATTTCTCACTTAATGCTTGGGACTGAACCCCACCACAGATGGTTACTTTATGCATATTTCAGATATAAACCACCTTAGAGGATAATCTGCCTTTTGGTTTACTAGTGGGGGATCCAAAGAAAATCCATACCAGATTTGTCTTCCAATAGGATTCTGTTCCATCACAGTTATTTCAAGAATATCCCCACCGAGGTTCTTTTGTTGCTCCTACAGTTTTTATGTCTTTGGGGGAACAGGTTTACATACAAAGCTTTGTAATTTTTGTTTTCAACCTTCTTTCATCTTTCATCTTCATGATTGTTTACAAACTTTTACTAAGAAAGCCTTATTTTAGCCTAATTTTCTTTTGTTTTTGTTTTTTCTGCATAGGACCCAACTCTGCAGGAACTGGAGAGCAACTTTTTCATACAGCAAAAGCTGGTGGAAGCAGCAAAGAAGACATTATATGCCAAAAGTGTTAGTGAGATGGCAGAGGCTGAGATGGCAGGGGCTGCTTAGACAATATTTTAAATGTCTGTCTGTCTGTCTGTCTGTCTGTCTCTCTGTCTGTCTCTATTTCTTAGGTCAGATAGAGTGGTATATCAGTCAATCAATCAATCAATCAATCAACCAACCAATCAAATAAGTAAATAAATGAGGCAGGGTGTAATGGGGAGAGGCCATCTCTTTTTCAAGGTTTAACTCTTGGGGGTATAATTTTCATGAAGAAAAATAGAAATTTATTTCAAACCATTTTCAGGCATTCTTTTGTCCTAAAGAGACAATCTGTATTTTTGGTTCTTATGTTACATCTTGCTACATTTATATCCTATATTTCCTCAGATGGGCCATGTTTTTAGGTAACATGTGATTAAAAGAGAATAGAGGCCAAGTGAAGAAGGCCAACAAGAACAGGCATGTGTGAGGCAGATTGCAGGGGCGGCCACATCCTTCTAAGTCAGGGCTACTGCCCTACCTTGTTCTGTTAAGTCTCAGAGATGATCTGGGCAGAATAGCTCCCAGAGTAGCTTTTTATCTTGTCATGGAAAGAATCCAAGTGCACAAGTAAAGGAGAGTTTCCTCCTCTGTCCAAAATGGCAGCCACCATGCCAGGTTTTCATAAGGGAAAAAGCTGGCTGTGGGAAAAGCAAATAAGACAAAAAGAAAGAAAGAGGAAATGGTGTGTTGAGATGCCCAGCAAAAGGGTAAGAATGAAGTGTATCTCGTTTAAGAGGCACTAAAGTAATAACTCTCCAATGAGGAAGTACATGAGTCAGAGATTTATTGTGGAAAAAATGTTTTAAGCAAAAGCAAAGCAAAGTGTTGAAGGTGATTGTTGATAGCTCTTTAAGAGCTGCCATTATGATTCTCAGTGAAACGTCTGCTGTTAAAGAGAGACAGTCAAAGGCCTCTTCCTGTCTTATGGTATGCTCTTATGGTATGTGGGTAGGAAAGAGGAGGGGCATTTTCCCTGGCCCCCATCAAACTCAGAAAGCATCCATTTTGCAAATGACAACTCCTGCCCCTAGGGTTGGTGCCATCTCTTTTTCAATTTTAACTCATTTGTGGGGATGTTTTCAGGAAGCAGGATAGAAATTTATTTAAACCACAGCCAGACCAAAAGCTCTGAGAACTTTACAAGTAGCTAGTATAGGCTATAACACCATCTCCCATGCCTCTTCAGGTTTCTCTCTTTTGTCTGAGCCGTGTTTTTAGTCCTCACATGTGATTAAAGAGAATTTTGTTTATCTTGTGGCCAACAAGAACAGGCATGTCCAGATCAGAGAGGCACACATTTAATTACTCAGCCACACTAATTTGACTTCCCTGGTGCCTGGCTGTCCTCCCAATGCCTTAGTCTACTTTAACTGCGCAGGGCTCCCAGGATATCACCAAAATCCCATAAGTTTAAGCTGTTTGACACTTGTCCAAAATGGCAAATCCATGCCAGGTTTTCATAAGGGAAAAAGCTGGCTGTGGGAAAAGCAAATAAGACAAAAAGAAAGAAAGAGGAAATGGTGTGTTGAGATGCCCAGCAAAAGGGTAAGAATGAAGTGTATCTAGTTTAAGAGGCACTAAAGTAATAACTCTCCAATGAGGAAGTACATGAGTCAGAGATTTATTGTGGAAAAAATGTTTTAAGCAAAAGCAAAGCAAAGTTTTGTCCGTGATTGTTCCATTTCTTTAAGAGCTGCCATTATGATTCTCAGTGAAACGTCTGCTGTTAAAGAGAGACAGTCAAAGGCCTCTTCCTGTCTTATGGTATGCTCTTATGGTATGTGGGTAGGAAAGAGGAGGGGCATTTTCCCTGGCCCCCATCAAACTATATAGATTTTTTTTCAACCACACAACTCCTGCCCCGAAATGTTGGTGCATAGATTCTGGGCAAACCCGGGCATTTGTCTTGATGTGACAGGGGCAGGGGCAGTAGAGCTAAACGTCCCAAGACCAAAAGCCCTCCGAGAACTTTGGCAAGTCCGCTAGTAGGGCTATAACACCATCTCCCATGCCTCTTCAGGTTTCTCTCTTTTGTCTGAGCCCACCCAGAGTCCTCACAGTCGCTGGGAGATAGGGGGATTATCTTGTGTCGCCTTTAGTCCAGATCCCAGAAAAACCAACCCATTTAATCTGCTTCAGGGAAACACTAATTTGACTTCCCAAGGTGTCTGGCTGTCCTCCCAATGACCTTAGTCTACTTTGATGCATCGATACTCCCAGGATATCACCAAAAAATAAAAGAAGTTTAAACTGTTTGACACTTGCAAGTAACCTTCCGAATCCATGTGTGTGTGAGCACGTGAAGTACTACTGGACACACCCTACACACACACACACACACACAGGACACACAAAGACACACACACACACACAGAGAGAGAGACAGAGAGAGAGAGAGGGGCTTCCAGTAGATGGTTAAGGCAAGCCTGATTTTAATGCCACTAGCCCTCTTACTTCAAAGTAACCGAGCAGTTGTAGTTTTTTTAAAATTTTATTGAGTGATGGAAAAGGTGAAAGAGAAAAACTTCAGAAGTTTCAGCAATTACAGATTAGTCAAAGAACTGCAGTCAAAGGTGTTAAGGCGAAAACAATTCCAGGACAATCCAGTGGAAAACAAGAGACCTAGCTAATCTTTGCTAACATATATGCTGGATAGTTCAGTGAGTTGGTAGCTGGTTGTGGAGCTACAGGTTGGGAGATTGATTTCCCATTGTGCCAGAGCAGAGCAGACAGTGTGGCCTTGCGCAAAGCTGCACAGTCCCAGGGCGCTCCCAGGAGAAGTAAAATGATAAACTGCTTTCGAGTAGTCTCTGCCTACATCAGGGGTCCTCAAACTATGGACCATGGGGCGGATGTAGCACACCAAGTTCCTGAATCCAGCCCACTGGGCATTGCAGAACCCTTACTCCTCCCACACTTCAGCCACCAATACAAGGGCCAAGCCCGCTGTTGCCTGTCTTGTCTTTGGGGGGGGGTGAGCAGGATGGGCCCTCCCCTACCCGCAGGAGAAGTGGGGTTGTTGTGCAGGCCAGCAGGCATTGGGCTGGGAGGCATTGTGAAGCGGGTTGGGCCTTCCCTCTCCCCCCTCGGAGCCATCCAGGGGAGCTGCAAGGTCCGGCCCCCAACAGTGTCTGAGGGATAGTTAATCGGTCCCCTACATAAGAACATAAGAAGAGCCATGCTGGATCAGACCAAAAGCCCATCTAGTCCAGCTTCCTGTATCTCACAGTAGCCCCAACAGATGCATTTGGGAGCACATGAGACCAGATATCTGTCTCCTGATAACCACTCCCCTGCATCTGGCCCTTGAAGTACCCCGGTTTTAAGCCTGGTGAGATTACCCTGTTTAAAAAGTTTGAGGACCCCTAACCTAGATAAATCTGAAGACGTTCATCACAAATCAGAATCGACTTGATGACATGAAGTTATTATTATACAGCTTTAGTATTTTATCTCCATGCCTGAAACCCAATATACATTTTAACTGCCAAAGAACTACTAGAATAATAACCCAGAGGCCAAACCACAGACAAGTTTTGTTCTCAGTCTGTGGCATTTTAACCTGTCTACCTTCTGTCTTCCACCACCCACCTACTCTCTCTGTGGAGCAGGGGGTTGCCTTTTCCTCTATTGCATGACTGTTTAGCCTAATAAACCCAAAATGAACTGGCATCACTATTGATGGCATTCTGCCAGCCCCATCCTTTCAACTGCTAGACAGCAGGACTGTATTATTAACTAATGCAGACTCATTTGCTTCATTTGCTGTAAACAACTCGTTGCTCAGTAGACATGTAGGAGGATGAATAAATGAAACTAGGTAGGTTTGAGTGGTTGGACCAGAGCTGGTGCCTGTGTTTTGAAAAATGTTGAAACGTGTGGAGGAGAGCTCCCTGCATGACTCAAGTGTTGGGAAACAAGCTGGTAGGGAGTAACATAAGCACGTCAAAATGGAGACTAAGAGGATTAGCGTGATTATAGTATTCTATCACCCTCATGGGGAGAAATAACTAGATCACAAAAATGGACTCTTGGATCAAGTAGAGAAGAAGAAAGCATGAGAAGTGCCAATTGCTGGCAGTGGAAGCTGAGGAATTCATAACACCTGTCAGTAGGGATGCCAGCCCATGGGCCATTTTAATGTCAGTTCACCACTGAGAAGTCAGTTTCATTTGCCTTGGACAGTCTAGTGTAGTGTTGGCGAACCTATGGCACGGGTGCCAAAGGTGGCACTCGGAGCCCTTTCTGTGGGCACCTGATATTGCCTCTTCACAGCCACCTGGATTCAGGTTAAAATGCTGTATTAGCACTTAGTCAACAATTAGTGGGTTTTGAATTGCAGTTTGGGCACTCAGTCTCTAAAAGGTTCGCCATCACTGGTCTAGTGGGACTGTTGCTTACAGAATCATGCTGGCATGGCTTTGAACCAAGGAACCTGGATAACAGGTTCTGCATGAACACTGGTTTGACTACATTCCTGACATAAGATTCGTCCAGTACTCTCTCTTTAAAGCTCTAGCATTAAGCATGATTTCATTTTCTATTTCTTGTCATATTTAATTATTTGATTTATATACCACACCGAAGGCCACTCTGCGCGGTGTACAAACATAATAAAATATAAAACAGGGCAGTAATGAAAGATAGATAAATACCATATTTTTCACTCCATAAAATGCCATGGACCATAGTCTTAGAGGTATGTATATGTGAAAAAAATATTCACAGATACATACTGCGGTCCTGGTACATCTCCAGACCCAGTTTACGCTTCATCCATCCTGCTTTTGGGAGGCCTGGAGCGGCATCGCTGGAGAGTAAAATGTGAAGACAAGCCGCCATCCCCCGCCCGGGTCTCCATGCTGGGAAGCCTCCAGCCCTTGCAGAGGCCTCCAGACCCCATGCAGGTCCCGGTCCCAGCTGCAGCCCCACTGGAGGCTTCCTGACCCATCTGTTTTTAAAAAATTACCTTGCATGATTGATTTGTTCCATAGAATAGAAGAGGGAGAGTAAACACCCCTACCAGAGACCATAAAGAGGAGGAACGGGCTAGAGCAGGGGTCCTCAAAGTTTTCAAACAGCGGGCCAGTCCACCACACCCCAGACACCACTGGGGTCCGGACCACAGTAAAAAAAAAAAGGCTGACATGGAAAAAAGGGGGGAGGGAGGGGCAAGTGGACGGAGCCCCCCATGGTTGACCCATGATAATTATGTCTGCAGGGCCCCAACAATGCCTCCTGCTCTAGATCACCACCCTGAGGTGACAGCGCTGGGATCCCTCTGCTGCATCTCTTCCTCCTCCTCCTACAGTGGCAGCGGCTGGAGCGTCTCTCCTTCCTTCCTTCCTTCATTGTGCTGGGAAGGAGGGGGCAGCCCAGGCAAACTCAGGCCCCTCAGACCATAGCCCTCCCACTCTGAATGCCCCAGTAGCCAGCATGCTGATCATCTGGGCGGTAGTTGGGGGGAGTGGGAGAAGTGACATAGCCCACTGCTTTGAACTGCTTCAGCAATAGAAGCAGCTGTGGAGGATGGCTTGTGGGTATGTGGGGGTGGGTTGCAATTGGTCCCGGGGGCGAGATTCAGGACCTTCGGGGGCCGCATCTGGCCCTGGGGCCTTAGGTTGAGGACCCCTGGGCTAGAGAGTAACCACCCACCATGATGACCATAAAGCTGTTATTCAAGATGGGTTGAATGGGAGAGCTCCCTCCCTTGGATTCTCATTCTACCCATCTTGAACAGTGACTCTATGGTCAATATGGTGGGTGGTTATCTCTAGCCCCTTTCTCTTCTCTATGGTCTCTGGTAGGGTTATTTACTCTCCATCTTGTATTCTATGGGGGAAAAGCAATTATCCAAAGTAAAAACATTTTAAACAGCCAGGTTGGAAAGTCTCCACTGGGGTGCAGCTGGGGCTGGGACCTGCACCAGGTCCAGAGGCCTCCACAGCAGCCGCTCTGGAGGCTCCTGGAGGGGGTGTATTCATCTTATAAGATGCACAGGCATTTTCCTTAGTGTCGGGGGTGGTGGAATGCATCTTATAGAGCAAGAAAATATGGTAAGTATCAAGAGTCAAAATAACATTAACATAGCAACTAACAGTAAAAATTAAGTAATATAACAATAACTAAATAAAATCAAATACAGTCTCTTGATCTCAAAACATATGCAGAATAATTAAAAATATTAAAACAAAATCAAAAGGAAAATTAAACACAGAGTTTAAAATATATATACAGTAACCCCCACACACCAATCAGGGGGTTAGGGACCCACCCCACCTGTGATGCATGAAAATCCACGATATGCGGAAGCGGGTGGGGTGGGGGCGGGGGGGCAATCATGTGCCTGTCCGAGGCTTCTCGGAGGAGCGCGGGGGCGGCGCAGAGCAACCCGATAGCCCCCTGGCCGCCCCCATGTGGCCCCGAGGCCTTTTCAAATGTGCCATTAAGTTGATTCCAGGGTTTCTTAAGTAGAGGTTACTCAGAAGTGGTTTATTAATTCCTTCTTCTGGGGGATCTTAGGATGGCACAGCTTTGCCCAAGGCCGCACAGGCTGGCTGTTCTCCCAGGAAGCACAGTGGGGAATGGAACTCCCCACCTTTGGCTCCGCAGCCAGGTATTTGGTTTAAGATTAGTGGTTGCATCTTGTCATCGTCTCCAGTGTTGTTCCAATCACAGTTATGAACAGACTGTTATTTCATAATTTAGCTACTTTGTCAGAAGTTCTCCTGTTAAAGCCAGTGGTACTTATTCTTGCATCTGTATCTGTCCATACATGTAGCCTGTATATAACGTCTATATTTCCCGAATGCGCTGCCGGTGTCATAGTAGAATGATGCTTAGCTTACCACTTTGACAGATAAGAAATGCCTCCTATCTCTGTCTTCATTCTGGATCTGCCAACTGCTGTTCTTACTGTGGTGCTAATAGTCATTTAGACTGTGGCGAGCCTAGTCATGATCCTGAAAATCATCAATATGGAAAGAATTGGTTGTTCCAAAAAAGTTGAAACTTGACTAGCTGGTTTACCAGTAGATGTTGCTTCTGTGGGTTTTTAAGAGTAGTGAAGTATGACACGGTTGTGAGTAGAATGTACCAGCCACAGCCTCTGTGTACACTAGCAATGGAAAATTAGGTCCGTATTTGGCAGCTTTAGTCACAGCTCGTGGCATGGGTGTCTGCAGCACAGTTGACCCTTCTGTCAGTGTCCCTTGGCATGGGGATCTGCAGAGACAGCTTGGGTCTGACGCCTGAGCATCACAGAGCTTCACACGTGTGCAGAATGTGGCAAATGTTCTATGTGTGGCCCAGAATCAATGGATACTGTATTGTGATGCAGAAAAGAATGCTAAGAATTGCCAACAGCTGGCTTGTCCGATATTATTCCATTACGATATTAGTGACTAATTATTATCTTACCGTGCTAAAGAGACTTTATTTTTGCTTGGAGTAGGGGGACATTTATCTGCTTTTGCTTGCATTTAGATTGTGAATATGCATTTATGTTTGTGTTCATTACTGGCTTTGTTAATTCGATTTATCTTCACTAACCCATACCTGAATAAATTCATCCAATCCAGCAATTATGCCCAGCATATAAAATTCCAAAGGAAACATTACAGTTCTGAAAGATCTGTTCTCTTTTCCTACAGAGGACATCATCCCCTCCGAGAGCAGCTCTTTGTCTGATACAACAACCTTTGAAGACGGTATGTGACTCTTCCTTCTCAGTTCAAATTCACGGTGTAAAATATAATATTCTGTGTTTCCAGGTAATGTTCTGTTCTTCAGGCAGAGACCCAAGGTCAAAGATGTATGATTCATACAAAGAATTGCCTTATACAAAACGAAACAAAAACAATGTGTTCTGCTCAGGAGTAAAGGGAGAAAACAGCTAAACTGAAGTTTTCTACCAATTTACATTATTGATCATTTGTCCATTGAGTATAACATAAGAAAAAGATCAGTTGTGTTTCTCTGTTGCCACTGTTGTTGCAGTAACAACAGTGGCAGCAGCCTCGTGGTGCCATGCTTAAACCGCAGCCATAACTCTGCTCATGAACTGGGGTTCAATTCCAGGTAGCCGGCTCAAGGTTCACTCAGCCTTCCATCCTTCCAAGGGTGGTAAAATGAGTATCCAGCTGTGTGTGGGGGGGTATGGTGCCTGCCTAATTAAATTGTAAATTGCCCCATAAGTGCTATGGGTTGGTATATAAGTAGCACACTTTTTTCTTTAAAATTGGAGCTGCGCTTAAAAGGTAAAGGTCCCCCATGCACATTCATGCTAGTTGTGTCCAACTCTAGGGGCGGTGCTCATCTCCATTTTCAAGCCAAAGAGCCAGTGTTGTGTAATTCTGTGTGGACATTCCCCTAGCTTAATCGGTGTTTTGGTTAAAATATGTCAGCAGAATTAAAGGGGGAAATGTTTTTAAAAGAACAAAATATTGTACTACTTGGAAGACTAACACATTTATTTTGAGTATGAGTATTCATGATCAGAATCAAAATCCACTTCAACACATCCATGAAAGCTCATATTAAAACAAACATTTAGTCTTTAAAGCACAAAAATATTTTGTCTCTCCACCACCACCCGCCTCCCCCCCTTTTTTTGCCAGCATTCAAAATTTGGATTCAGTTAACATACAAAAAATGGAAATATGCTAATGTAAAGCTTTAATCTCCTTGGAAGATTAAACTCCCCATTTAACCCACAAACAAGCAGTTATTACACCATTAATGTTTTTCTCAGGATTCCCAGGGTTTGTTTAATTTTCCTAATGGTAATCTGGGTAATCTGCCAGCTAACAAGAGGCTGTTTTAGCCATACACTTTTCAGCTAGTTATTAGCTTCCTGGAAACACCCTGCCACCCTTCCCATTATTATCTCATTATCTCTTTGTCTAGAAGCTCCTAATGCTGAGTGTCCCTTAATTTTGGTCTGGCTGCTCTTTTCTGCTTGCCTTCTCCCAAGAACAAGGGATGCGGTTTCCTGAATATAGGGATTTTGTTTGGAAACTCTTGGCCACATCTATGATCTTGTTTCAGAGTCAACAAGGAAAGAAGACTTCCTGCTAGCTTAACTGGGAGGGGAAGCTTAGATTATCCACAAGTGCTTCAACTATGGGAATAAAAAATGCTGGCAAAGGAAAAGATCAAAACAAAACAAAACAAAAAAGACAAAATGTTGTAGTACTTAAAAGCAGTTTTACTTCATTGTCAGCTTTCATACATCAGATCCCACTTCTTGAGACACAGGAGTGCAAATACATGATGGCGAGAACCAAAAGGAGAGGGGAGATGTTTTGAAAATCACCTTTTTATGTCCACATAAAGTAACTGTTCCCTGTTCTGGGCTGAAGAGTATATGTATGAAAAAGATAGTGTCATTGAGTATTTACAAAGACAGGATGAAACATACAGACCACCTCATTGGGAGGATATAAGGCCCCTATCCAATTTCCCAGTTACTAAATCACTTCCCACAGCTGTTTGTGAAAGAACTAGAAAGCATCTGTTTTTTTTTTTTTTTCTAAAGAAAGGGGAGCGGACTGCTGTCGGAGAACCATTTGCCTCTGTGCTGATGGAATTCCTGGCACATTTCCTTAAGGGCATCAGAGGGCTGGTTCTAAAGATTTCTTTGTCTTCCCCTTTACATTTGAATGTGCTTCCATGCACCAAACAAAACTAAACAAAAAGGCTGAGACCCTGTTGCTTAGTTTATTAAGTCACACTTGAGTTGCTACATGGCTACACAACTTTGTGTTTTTCTCTCTCCCTGTGTGATTGCATTGACACTATGTTATCAATTGTTGCTTTAATATTGCATTATAATGCTGTAAGATGCCCCTCATAAGAACATAAGAACATAAGAACATAAGAAGAGCCATGCTGGATCAGGCCAAAGGCCCATCTAGTCCAGCTTCCTGTATCTCACAGCGGCCCCACCAGATGCATTTGGGAGTGCATGAGACTAGATATCTGTCTCCTGATACCACTCCCCTGCATCTGGCCCTTGAAGTACCCTGGTTTCTCCATCATGGTTTGTAACCTGTGATGGACTTTTCCTCCAGGAATCTGTCCAATCCCCTTTTGAAGGCATCCAGGCCAGATGCCATCACCACATCCTGTGGCAGGGAGTTCCAAAGACTTACAATGCGCTGGGTGAAAAAATATTTTCTTTTGTCAGTTCTTACTCTCCCAGCCTTCAATTTGAGTGAATGTCCCCTAGTTCTGGCATTTTGGGAGAGAGAGAAGAGCTTCCCTCTATCCACTTTACTCATACCCTGCATTATTTTGTATGTCTCAATCATATCCCCCCGTCAAGCACCTTTTTTCCAGATTAAAGAGCCCCAAATGTTTTAGCCTTTCTTCACAAGGAAGGTGCCCGAGCCCAGTAATCATTTTAGTCGCTCTCTTCTGCACCTTTTCCAGTTCCACTATGTCTTTCTTGAGATGCGGTGACCAGAATTGTACACAATACTCCAGGTGGGGCCTTACTATTGTTTTGTATAATGGCATTATAATGTTGGCTGTTTTATTTTCAATCCCCTTTTTGATCATCCCTAGCATGGAAGGGATTCCCTCAATTTCCTATTTCTCAAACTGATTGTGTCTTAATTGTAATGGACTGCATAGTCTCTCCTTACTGTAAGCCACCTTGGGTCCTTTTCCAAGGAGAAAGGTGGGGTAAAAATACTTAAAAATAACTAAATAAATAGGATGAATGGAATGTATAGAGGACCTGGCTGGATAGCTTAGTACAGTGTTGGCAAACCTATGGCATGGATGCCAAAGTTGGCACTCGGAGCCCTTCCTCTGGGCACCCGACATCGCCCCTTCACAGCAACCTGTATTCAGTTTAAATTGCTGTATTGGCACTTTGCGAAAAATTAGTGGGTTTTGAATTGCAATTTGGACACTCAGTCTCTAAAAGGTTCACCAGCACTGGCTTAGTAGTTTAGATCTCCGGCTATGGAGCCAGCCTGTTTGACCTTGGGCACGCTGCACAGTCTCAGGACACCCCCAAAAGAAGGGACTGGTAAAACACGTCTCAGTCGTCTCTGCCTGGAGTATGTTTGAGTGCCTCATATTAATAAAACTGTTGAAAGGTGTCTATGCATATACCACTTCTGTTCTTCCAAATTTTATTTGTGTGTGTGCTTTTTTTAAAAAAACAGGTGGTGATTCCCTTGTTGTACCAGGCAGCAGAATAAACTCTGTGCCAGTTTCTCCAAAATCACCATTACCAAAAACACTTGGCATAGAGAGAATCCATCTCAGGAAGTCTTCCATGAACGAGCAGCTCCTGGACTCCAGGCACTCCAGGTACAGGATGTTTGATGCTGCTTTAAAAATGCATGATGATGATTGCTGTTTGCTCAACTTTATTTTAAATAATTGTGCTTGCTTTTAAAAATCAGAGGGTTTTTTTAAATTTAATCTGCTCTTGTCAGATCAGAAAGACAGATGTTTAAATACCTCCCTAAGACCCCTTATAGATCTTGGTGGACCTTTAAGAAAACCTAAAACCCTGTGTTCACCACAGCTGATTTTTATCTCTGAAAGTTTGAATTCCAGTATGAAAACAGATAACCATTTCTAATCATATAAAAGTTCACCTGAATATCAAAGTATAAGAGTTTTCATGGTTGAAGTAATCCAGGCAACATCAGATTGTCTATTTCTACAGTTTTAACTTATCTTCATTGCTTCTGTGTTCTAGATGCATAAATATACTTTGAAGTTATTGACAACATGTAACTTTCTGAGAATTTACAAGCTCATTTCAGTTGTACAAAACAGAAAAAGCTGTTGGTTAGTGTAAAAGACCACAAAAAATATCAAGGCTGTGAAAAACATGCATGTACAAATTCTTGGAAATATACAGAAACTCAGCTTAAGTTGAAGGCAAATACTTAAGTTGGATTTCAATACAAAATGCAGGAGCAGAAAAGTTACAATAAAAATATCAAAAATATTTTAACTACATTCTAAAAATCCAGGAGCTTATAGCCTCTCTAAAATACATGGGTTAAAAGCATTATAGCTTTTAGTACCTTTTAGCCTTTAAGTATAAATCAGCATCCTTGAGTTATTAAATCACTGCATAGTGAAAGAAACTAGACAGAAAGAAAAGTAAGCCTCTTTGTGTGATTGTAGAGTTCTACTGTACATTATTGACTCAGTGAAGAATGATAGTGTCTCCACTCATATTTGGTGGGCATTTTGAGTCTTTCCCTTCCCCTATCAGCAATCCGAATAAAATACTGTACCAAGAAAGGCCGTGGGAGCCAGAAATCTGAAAAGCGGCAATACTTATTTTATCCCTGTGGGGTCTTGAAGCCCCAAGATTATTTAGAACCTTTGCTCTTGTACCATATGGGACTGTAACCATCGAACTTCCACTGTCCTCTCAACAAACTCTGAATCCTATAATAGTTTTGAATGTGGTGTTGTTCTTAATTATCAGAGTAACAACTGTTCCATCGCATCTGTGTTACTATCCTGGTGCACCTGCCCTTACAGTCCTTCTTCTTTCTAGTAATCTTGCATGAGTCCCAGGAATGCCAATACTGTTCTACTTTGACTTTTGCTGCAGTTATGAGAATGGTGGCTATGTAACTGATTCTTTTATTTATAATCACAGGGATCCATTGTCAACACATAGTACTCCATACAAAACTGTGGAGAGACAGCACCAGGGCAGAAGGAGTATGCCTACAACACCAGTTCTCACACGCAATGCATACAGTAGCACTCATTTACAGTAAGTTGACTTCCTTATTTTCTTAACATACTCTATGCCAAAGCATTTCTGGTATTAGAAAACCCATCTATCCTCATGAGTAAAGGAATTTTACATAAGCAAATTTATGAATGTCTCCATTACAGATATCCTTTTAATTGAAAGACACAAGGCACATATATTCTTGACTCAAGAGAATTTAAGGACTTATTAAATGCTTGAGATCAAACATATATTTTACTATGTTTTTCTTTGATTATTATTCGGATTTGAAATTTTTGTTCACTGCTGTGATAGGTTCCAGAGGAACACTACAGAAATATTTAAAATCATTTCAATAAGGCATTCAGAGAGTGTTGTGGGCTGTTCACTCCCCACCCTAGAACAAATTTATACTACCAGGTGGCACTGTAAAGCATTAGATATATTAAGAGATCCATCACATCCTGGTCATCGCCTCTTCGAGTTGCTGCCATTGGGACGGAGATATAGAGTACTTAGGGCAAGAACAAACCGTCTCAAAAATAGCTTCTTTTTTAGAGCAATATTGGCCTTAAACGGAAATCCTGGACTTTGAAGTCAGCTTATTTTATATGTCATATTTTAGTCATTTCATATGTCATATTATGTGTTGTACCTGTTTTTAAATCTATGTGAAATGTTTTAAATGAGTTTTATATAGCAACCACAAAATTTCGTTGTTCCTGCGAGGGGGGCAATGACAATAAAGATTCCTATTCCTATTCCATTCAGTGCTTATGGTCAGCATTATTTCTATGTTTATGAAAATCAGATTCGCAGTGTCAGGACTATATGGCCTTTGGAGAATAGACTGTTGAAATGTGTGACTTGATTCCTAGTAGTGACTCACTGTGTCTATCTGTAATGGAAATATTTAAATTGAATATCATCACTACACTAAAATGCTTAAGTTGGAGGTCCTGTGTGACTCGGTCCATCAGTCACCCTGCTGGGTGAAATCCAGAAGTAAGTCATAACTAGAGTAATGATAAAAGGTTCCCCCTGACAGTTAAGTCCAGTGGTTTCCAACTCTAGGGGTTGGTGCTCCTCTCCATTTGTAAGCCGAACTGCTGGTGTTTGTTTATCGACATATGTCCATGATCATGTGGACAGCATACGTAAGCCAGCAAGTGTACAGAACACCATTGCCTTCCCACCGAAGTTTATACACTTGTATTTTTATGAACTGCTAGGTTGACAGGAGGTAAGACAGGCCATGGGAGCTCACCTTGTTGTACAGCTCTGAACTGCTGACCTTTTGAACGGCAAACCCTGAAGCTCAGCAGTTTAACCCGCAGCACCACCTGAGTCCCATGTAACTAGAGTAAGCCAATGGAATCAGTGGAATTTAAGAGGAGTTTGCTCACCAAACCCCTGTTGATTCAGTGGGCCTACTGTAAGGGCATCTTAGCACTGGATTTCAGCTGTTGCTTTTGTGAAATCTTAAGATCTTAGTGCAAACAAAGAATCATGGAATATAAGACCACTGAGTCCAACTCCTTGCTCAGAGCAAGAAAACAAACATGTGAGCTGATTGCATAATATAGTAGATTGGAAGGAAAATTTAAATCCAGCTTTCTATCAAGGTTGTGTGTGTGTTTTCTTTCTCCTTCATCCTCCCATCTCCTGATGTCACTTGCCTGGGCTTTCCCCCCACCCTATTTGTTTTATATGTCTTTTAACTGTATATTTTCTATGTTCTTTTTAGCTGTAAACCGCCCTGAGTTCCAGTTTGGAAGAAGGTGCGGTATAGAAATGCAACAAATAAATAATAATAATAAATAATTCTCTCAACTCTTCCTATCATAGTCCTATCTGGATGTCCCTTGAAAAATTCCAGGAAAAAAGATACACAGTCCCCATTGTTTGCTTGCTCCTCCACTGGAGGGCTTTTATATTTTTACTTACCTTTTAAAGTCAATGTACTTAACAATATCTCATGCTGCTGTTGGGCCTGACTGTAAAACTAACCAACAAAACCAAAACATTTATGCTTTCCCAGCCCAGATAAATCACCCCAGCATGGCAGGCAACGGAGCGGCAGCTTAGAATCCCAGACCAACGTCCTCTCCGAGACGGTCCAAGAGAAGCCAGTGTTCACCCTTTCAAAATCCCAGAGGAGCAGCAGTACAGAAGTCCTGGATGATGGGTCGTCTTACACCAGCCAGTCCAGTGCGGAATACTATTGTGTGATCCCAAATCCAAGTCCCTACTATACCACCCAGACCCTTGACAACCGCACAAGAAACAGGAGGAGGTCCAAGAAACCGAGCATGTCTGCTTCCAATTCTGGAAGCATGCCAAACCTCGCCCAGAAGGACGTCCGCAATGGCGTCTTTCAGAAAGGCCCAGGGCACCTCTCGGGCAATTGCTACATTACTGGCTATGCCCCTTACCCGGAGTGCGATGTGTACTATAACGGCGGCTATGTGTATGAGAATGGCACAGAGGGCCAGTACACTGTCAACCCTTCCTACCGCTCATCAGCACATTATGGGTACGAGCGCCACTACCAGGAGTTCAGGTCATTCCACGAAGATGAGGTGGAGAGAGTGCCACACAATCCCTATGCCACCCTGCGCCTGCCACGGAAGCCCTCTGTAAAAACTGAGCACATCACCAAAAATATTCACAAGGCCTTAGTAGCGGAGCATCTCCGTGGCTGGTACCAGCGTGCCTCTGGGCAGAAAGACCCGAATCTTGGCCTGCAGGCGGGCTTTGATACTGAACGAGGGTCACACAGGAATCTGGGCTTTGCTGGACTGCAAGTGCCATGTTGTTCAAGCAGCCGTGCATCATCTTTCTCATCAGGTAACTATCAATGGGTCATAATGTCCACCTCTTTTTCATGCTTTTTGTGACTTAGGAACATAGCCAGGTGCCTTCTACTAGGTCAGACCATTAGTTCATCTGGCCTAGTATCTGGGAGTTGAATCATAGTAACCAGATTTCTTCTTTTGTGTGATCAAACCGTTTCACTGCTCACCCAAGTAGTTTCAGACTGAAGAAGCTACTGAAGCTACTTGGATGGTAACAAAATGTTTCCATCTAACAAGAAAAGAAGTCCAGTTGCCATGATTCAACTCCCAGGTAACCTCATCTGGATGACTGAGAATCTCCACAGACATCTGGCCCAATAGTGGCAAATCTGATGGACAACAGCTCTTTCAGTCCTAAAAGGATTCTGTCCTCTCGCCTTGCCTGGTGACCTTGGTATTTTATTGTGGTCTCTCATCCATGTTCCAAGAAGTCCCAGCCCTGTTGACCCTTGCAAATCAGATGAGATTATTTTGCCCAGAATAGTACAGTGAATCATGAGGACTCCAGTCTAACAACCCTCTGGTAATGTAGGTGCATCCATGCATGCACAGAGTTCCACTGACTGCAATGAATTCTCAACATATTTCACTTCCAAATAGAATTCATTTTGTTGCATGTACAGAGCAGCTTCACCATTTTGATTAAATGGGATGGCTCACTCTCATAGAAACTATAGGCATTGCAAACACACATATAGGGCTTTGAACTGGTGACTAGAGATGGGCACGAAATGGAAAAACAGTGTTTCATTTTGTTTCTTAAGTAGTTTCATTTTGTTTCATTACAAACAAATTTTAAAGTAGTTTTGTAACAAAATGAAATGAAACACTATGCTTCCCTGGGTCCTAGAGATACCAAAATAGCAAAAGAGCTTCCTCAAGCTCCTCCCTGTAAACCCCCCAAATTTGGAAAAGTTTGGGGGTCAGGTGGCTGAGTTATTAAGATCCAAAGGGGGTTCCCATATGAAAAAATCATAGGTGAGTGATTTGTGGCTTCTTGCTCAATTAGAAATGATTTTTTCCTAGGTAACCCCTTTCGGAGCTTAATAACTCAGCCACCTAACCCCCAAACCTTTCCAAATTTGTGGGGCTTACAGGGAAGAGCTTGAGATCCCTGCCATTGATTCCTCTAGGCTAAATATTTTCATTTCTAGAGGGGAAATGGTATTTTGTTTTGTTTCATGATGAAATATGTCCTACCATTTTGTTACTTAATAAAATAATTTGTTACATAACAAAACAACAAAGCAGTATTTTGTTTTTCAATTCATGCCCATTTCTACTGGTGATCAAAACAAAGACCCAAGACCCAAATGATCTACTGGTGTTCTTGGATTATTAATGTACCAGGACCCTCTGCAGTGACCAGAGAGGAAACTGATCAACTGGCTCTCTTGACCCATTCAGTGCATGAAGCAGGGAGTGGGAAAATTAAGTATCCAGTTCTGAGAAGCAGTAAGCAACTATTGAGGAATTGTTCAAAGCCTGGTATTTAAAAAGTTCCAACAAAGTAGCCATGTTAATGTGCATCAACATGTTGGCAAAGGAAAATGTTTGTAAAAGGGGTGGGGGAGGTCAAATTGTAGCACAAAGTTTTCCCTTCCCCTTCTTTTATTTTGTCAACTTGCTATGAAAAGATCAGCTGCTCAAAGGCATGAGAGAGGAGTTCAGAAAATATATGAGGAATGTGTGGGGGAAACGGAGCAAAATGCTACCGAGTATTTTCTTCTGCCTATGAAATGTCTTGTTTGATTTATTACCGTACATTCTATTGGGGAACATTCTGAGACGTATCTTGGACCTGCAGGAAATGCAGAATGTACATGACTAAGAGGTAGAATAACACACGTGTGCAAAAGGTGCCCTGTAGGTCAGTGCAGATGTGGGGATCCAAGCCAAGGAGCCTGTGTCTTTAGAGCACTGAGCAGGCTGCACATCTCAAAGGCCACCTGTCCCCGTGTTATCCCACTGCCCACCTGGCTTTATCGAGACAAGAGTTTGCCATCATTCCTTGGGGTTTTGGTGGCAAGATCAGAATCCAGCATTCTCTCTTGTTGTGCCGTGCCCTTCCGTCGATCTGCCTAGACTGTGTCCCTGGAGATATTGAGGAGAATGGCCAAGGCAATTGCCATTCAGTACCCAACAAACTGATGGCCATCTTGGTTAACTCATGTTCATAGCATTTTATGTTGCTTAATTCCCTGTTGCAGCTGCTTTTCATTGCAATCCGTTGACATTTAATATGGAATCCACTCCAACATTTGTTTTAAGGAGAAAAAAAGGATATACAGTAAATGTTAAAATAATTAGTAAGCAAAGTGTACTGCTTATATACCACCCCATAATGCTTACAGGACTTTCTGGGCAGTTTAAAATTTTAATTGTCCAGGCTACGCATCCCTGCCCCTCCTTGCCCCCAGCAAGCTGGGTATTCTTGGCCTGCAACTCCCATACTGTCTTAGCCAACATAAGTGGGGAGAGTCACCCCAAACATAGATAGTAGGAGACTAGGTTAGAGTGATGCACATCTTCTTTCTCTCAATTGTAGTTTGAAGTATGTGTATGTGTTTGAGCGTGAACACCATTTCCTGTTACTCTTCAATATTTGTGTGGAACTTTTAATCTGCAACATATTTTGTTAGCCTTGTTCCTCCTTCCATCAGTCTAGATATAATACTATAAAAGAGGCCATGGCAAGCCTCTGTAGCAGCTGCTCTGGATTACAAGACAAGACTTACTGCCCAGGTTTTGAATGAAAGGTCTAACTGGTTTAGAAGATAATTGTATGTCAGCATTAGTCAGGAGGTTAAGAAACTTGGGAGAAGCTTACTTATCAGCACACCCAAGTGATTTAACTTGTCCCATATCCTCTCACTCCCACAGTGGTCAGATCCAGATAATTAGCGAAGCCTTTATGCACAGAAACAAGTAGATAAAACCCATATTACTGTGCAGTGGAAGCAGCAGCCAAGAGAGCAACACAAATACTGAGATTTATGCTTATATTTCCACCAATATGTGCATTATTGGGACAGCTATAAATGCTGCTTCTTTTCATTTAAAAACAAACAGTGGGCTACAAAACACATTGATACCTGTGCTGATGTTAATTCCACACAAGGAATAGTGTAGCCTTTTGAATGAAAGACTGAAGAACTGAATTCAGAATTTTAAAAGCCTTGATACGGATACATTCTTACAAAATTGGGAGACAGAAAACAAAATTATGTGACAGAATGGTGGACATCAGTGAGCATATTTAGAAAAAAATATTATTTTATTTTAGAGAATTTTTACCCCACCTTTCTCCTTGGAAAAAGGACCCAAAGTGGCTTACAGTAAAGAGGGATAATAAACAGTCCTGTACAATTAAGACATGTTCAAGTATTGAGAACAAGGAATTGAGGGACATCTTATAGCATTAATAGACAACATTACATTAAAGCTACAAGAGAATGTGAACAGTTACAAGTTTCATGTAAAGTTATGAGTGATGGAAACTAACATTGAAAACATAGTGTTAGTGTAAACCCATAAGGTTATGAGTAGTTATAAACACAAAGTCTATGTGATTCTGTAGATTCATATAAAAGACACATAGTAGGTACACCATCATTCAGGGAAAGCTTGCCTGAACAGAAAGGTCTTTTGCCTGTTTCTGGAAGGACAACAGAGAAGAGGCTACGCTACATTTCAGATTGGAGGCCATATAAAATACACAATTTCCAGAATGTGGATTAATATACAAATGTGATAGATGTCATATTTATAAATCTGGAAAACAGAAATATAAGGTAAAAAGATGAGAAAATAGAATGTTAATTTTATTTGTATGTCAATATTTTGACTTAGAATGAAAATGAGTAGTTAAAAATGAAGGAACAGGTTGTTCATCTTCTTCCTTCATCATGAACGAAAATCTAGGGAAATATTGTTAAAGGTTTGCCTTGTCTTAATCTGATTGGCTGCACATGTCACTTGCATCAATTTATTTTGGAGGTATGCGTTTGAGCTGATTGAACTGCATGCTCTGTGCTGTTAGCGAGTTCCATCCATCTGTTGCTCAATTTGGGGATCTTTGGCCTAGCAACGCAGCCTTTAATTTTTAAGCAAATTGCACATTGGTGAGGGAGAAAGACACCTCCTCGCTACAAAGGAGTTATTCACTATCATTCTGTTTCCCCCCTCTCTTCTTCTACTACCATTTTTAGCATCTTCTGTAAACACCTCTGGGAATTGGCGGAATCAGATTCCACTGGGACTTCCTGATTATGACACACTGTCTCAGTCTTCTTACACCAGCTGTTACGGGAACATGTACAGCAACCACCCACTGCAGAACAGGTGAGCAATTTTACAAAGGAATTGGTGAGTTACCTTGTCAGAATGGTAGAAGGCAACATTCTGTGTGCAGGAGAATCATATTCACAGTGCCCATTATAAAATGGAGCTGTGATTTGGAAAAGGTTGGGAACCTAAAACATTGATCCTCCTCGGTGCATCTCCATGGCAGCAGTATAGGGTGTGCAAAGGGAAAGAAAAGCCCTATTTAAAAACAACAACTATGGAGAAACTTTTGTACTTTGGAGAAAGTATAAAAATGGCAAAGTATTTATTTATTTTATTTATTATATTTATACAATATACCACAGCCATCTAACCCAAAAGGCTAATCTGGGCAGTTTACAAAGTGAAGAATAAAAATTATAAAACACATACAGTAGATATATACAAATCAAATACAAAATAACAAAAATAACTGTAATCAATGTAATTAAAGTAAATTAAACAAAACTAACAGTTAAGGTACATCAGTCAAGAAAATCAAGAAAATCTTACTGAATGTTAAGAAAATAAAAGAATATGGAAGCAAGATCAGATCCTCCTCCACCCTGTACTAATTTCAATATCTAGATTTATTCAAAATTCTTTGGTTACAAGTTTGAAACAGTTACCAGTACCTGCTAATCTGTTTCCTGGGATTTTGGTATCATTGACTTTGCCAACCAGTAAATGTGACTTCTGATTTTTAGGTTTAATCTTTTGATCCACTCCCATACATCTGAAATGAGAGAAATAAAGACAATAGCAAAACATTTCGGTGGTCCTCATAGTCATTGGCACATTGAGAACAATGCAATGGAATGTCATAAAATGTTATAAGCAGCTGTAGATTTCAGGAATAACATCATCGGAGCTGCAAAAAAGGCAATATTAGGAACAGTATGCATACTACACGGATATTTAACTGAAATATAGGTTTTTTTGGCCAAAACCCATATCTGTTACACTGTATGGTAAAAGCCAAAGACTTTGTGTTTTTGAATAACCACAATATCCTCATCATCTTATTGTAAGGTAAGGCAGGGTATTCCTGCCTTACATGGAGCATTCTCAGTGTACTATATTTGAGCAACTAATATGCCATGCGTGCCCCTCCCTCCAATTCTTTTTCTGGTGGCCACTTTCCCTCTGCATTTTTTCTCATTCTTTTCATACCACTTCTGCCACAGCAGGTACACTGGGATGTCGCTCCCTTGTTGCCAACTGTTCCTTAAGCCAGCTCTTTTCATTTCTTCCCATTGCTGCTCTCCGTTTTGGGTCTGTTCTCTTTTGTTGTCTAGATTCCACCTGTTAACCATTAGAACAGAAGGCTTCTGTTCCCAGGACTGTTTGTGCTGGCAGAAATGAGATCATGTTTAAATGGTGCTACGGTCTTATTGTAGCCAGAACAGCCTAATAACTACTCATGATGATCATTCTGTCTGTGGTTTTTAATGGAGCGTCTACCTCTCAGTTTGTGTATTGCTGAGCTGGCTTGCCGGAAGTTACCTAGTGAGATAATAGCATTTGCTTTATTCTGCCCACTGTTTTTCTTTAAAAGCCATGCCAATCATCTCAGCTGATTTTTTTAAATATTTTTTATTAAATTTTAAACTACATACAACGACATATAAAATGAAAGTAAAAAAAAAACTACAACAAACAATATAAGTGCACCCCCATCCCACGGGGCCATCCATACATTCTTATTCGTTGCTCCATCTTCTATTCTTCTAGTAGTCTTCTTAAAGTTCTCTTCTCCAGAATTGTTGTGAGATATTTGTGGACTCTTTCCCTTTTCCTTCGACTAGTACATAATCTAAAAATTTACCCCAGATATCGTAGAAAATGTCTTTTTTCATTTCTCCTCGTTTAACCTTTAAACTGCAGGACAGTTATCTCAGCTGATTTTTAACTAATCTGTAACTTATCTTCTTGTTCTTCTAGGGTTTTTAAAAATGATTATAATTGTGCTATAATTATAGTGCTTTATTGTCAATTATCTGACTTTCCCCTCCCTCTGGATTTCAGAGGAGAGTGGTGTTATTTTGACAGCTCCAAGCAAAACTCTGGTCTGGACTTAAACTATCAGTGTAACGTCCATGAGCTTTGGTTGTGTGCAGCCCAACTCTCATCCGGCACAGCCATCAACCATCAGGAAGTGATCAGAAATCTTTCAGTCAACTGCCATTCTTAATTGTAATCTTGACAGTAGTATGCTGAACCAACCTACTTTATGAACCATGGCTTGCTTCCTCATCATGTTTCTTGTAGCAATATATGATCTGGACATTTCAGTAAAAGGTCCAGTGCTCTCTGGAATATTTGTCAGTGCCCCTCTTTCTATCTCTAGCTTATGGCGCTCCTATGACTCCTTGGTAACATTGGAGAAGTGCATGCACGAGTCTTTCCCACCCCCCATGGGACCGATGTCATATCCAAGTACAAAATCATCTTTCAGATCCTGTTCTTTAAATCTATGTAACATTCTATGATGGGGGGAAAAGACTATTTGAGGAGTGAGGGGTGTTATATGTATGTTGTAAGGTGTACTGATTCTTTGATAGGATGAGATAGAAATCAAACTTTAACCTGGAGTTAAACACCTCTGAGCTGCTGAAAAAGGCCCAACAGAGACTGGACTTTCTTAGAGTGCTCAGAAAGAATAACATCCCTGAGAGACTATTGGTGCCTTTTTTTATCGTTGTTCAGTAGAAAGTATACTGACGTACTGCATATGTTTGTGGTACGCCAGATGCACAGTGGCTCAGAGGAAATCACTCCAGAGGGTTATCTATATGGCACAGAAGATCATCGGATGCCCACTCCTCACATTGGAGGAATTACACAGCTCCCGCTGTCTCAAGAAAGCACAGAACATTATAAGAGACATTTTATACCCTGGACACTCTCTGTTTGTACTGTTGCTATCAGGCAGAAGGTACAGATCTATTAGAACAAGGACAGAAGGGTTCAGAAGCAGTTTTTACCCAACAGCAGTAACCATGCTAAATTCTGTTAAAAATTAAGTTGATGGGTAATATCAGTGTTGAATGTGTAACATGTATATTGTATAGGGGATTGTGTATGATTGTTGTTGTTTTTTAAAATGTAGTTTTTATGTATTGGGTATGAATGTTGTCTGGTGAGAGATTGTAGGACTGTGTGTGTGTGTGTATGTTTGCCTTTATATCAGTTTTAAATGAGTACAAGTGATGTTCTACGTGAATGTAGGAGTATGTGTATGGATGTTTGTTCTTAAATAGTAGATTTTATGGCTTGGATTTTTATACTGGGGTGTGTGAATCAGCTGACTGGGTGGTACTTTTTAATCTCATTGTATTTTTATACAATGACAATAAATCCTATTCTATTCTATTCTTCTATCCTATTCCATTCTATTCTATTCTATTCTATTCTAAATGCTGTAATATATATTTTCTTCTATAGTTCAGTGGTTTAAGTGCCTCTTTGATAACAGCTGGACTCGAGGATCCATAAGGTCCCTTCCAGCTCTATAGTTCTACGGTTATTAAGGTTGTTGTGATTACAAACATTTTAACTTACTCATTGCTAGATTTATCAAGATCCACAATTAAAAACACAGAGTGAGCTACAGAAAGTTGATCTACCAACTGAAAGTACATTCACTCTGGCTGGCTTTCCCCCCACCCCTCACCCCCTGAAGAGGTCTTAGCATGGCCTACATTTCTTCACAATTCAGGTTTCTGCTCCTGGTGTAATTCCTGTGGATTTCATTATATAGAAACCAAATATATGGTTTCTATATAATGAAATCCATGTGGTAAAAACCAGAGAAGATTGTGAAGAGCTCCAGAAGGATCTCTCCAAACTGGGGGAGTGGGCTGAGAAATGGCAAATGCGTTTTAATGTAACCAAATGTAAAGTAATGAATATTGGGGCAAAAAATCCAAACTTCATCTATCAACTCATGGGCTCTGAGTTATCCGTGACGGATCAGGAAAGAGATCTTGGTGTGTTGGTGGACAGCTCCATGAAGGTGTCTCCCCAATGTGTGGCAGCGGTGAAGAAGGCCAATTCCATGCTAGGGATTATCAAAAAGGGGATTGAAAATAAAACAGCCAACATTATAATGCCGTTATACAAAACAATAGTAAGGCCCCACCTGGAGTATTGTGTACAATTCTGGTCACCGCATCTCAAGAAAGACATAGTGGAACTGGAAAAGGTGCAGAAGAGAGGGACTAAAATGATTACTGGGCTGGGGCACCTCCCTTATGAAGAAAGGCTAAAACAATTGGGCCTCTTTAGTCTGGAAAAAGGCGCTTGAGGGGGGATATGATTGAGACATACAAAATAATGCAGGGTATGAGTAAAGTGGATAGAGGGAAGCTCTTCTCCCTCTCTCAAAATACCAGAACTAGGGGACATACACTCAAACTGAGTGCTGGGAGAGTAAGAACTGACAAAAGAAAATATTTTTTCACCCAGCGCGTTGTAAGTCTATGGAACTCCCTGCCACAGGATGTGGTGATGGCATCTGGCCTGGATGCCTTCAAAAGGGGATTGGACAGATTCCTAGAGGAAAAGTCCATCACGGGTTACAAACCATGATGGAGATGTGTAATCTCTAGGCTTTAAACCAGGGTACTTCAAGGGCCAGATGCAGGGGAGTGGTATCAGGAGACAGATATCTAGTCTCATGCGCTCCCAAATGCATCTGGTGGGGCCGCTGTGAGATACAGGAAGCTGGACTAGATGGGCCTTTGGCCTGATCCAGCATGGATGTTCTTATGTTCTTATGTTCAAATAGAAACCAGCCAGAAGGAAGTAGTTACTGACTGCTGTCGCCTCCAAGAGATGCTACACTAGAGCAGCACCTGAAGTCCTCTGTTCAGCTTGCATGTCACTGATGGCATCCTTCTTTTTTACAGGGCGTACACTGAGGCAGGCCATTTGGGCAGTGGTGACCGGGACCAGCTGGGAGACAGTTTGCAGGACAGTGAGCAGAGACTGTTCTGGCATGAGGATTCAAAGCCCGGGACTTTAGTGTGAAGCTGCCCTCTGCTTCAGAGCCACACGATGTGCCTTGCACCTTATGTTGCTCCTATCAAACCCAGCTTTCTGGAGCAGTCCAAGAAGGAGGATAACTTGCAGAAGGATCAACACACTGCCGAGAGAAAGAAAAGCTGTGGACTCTTCTCCGTGCTAGCACCACATTCAGAATTCGAAATAACCCAGATGAGGAAGGGATCTCACTGTTATCTGGTTTTTAAAATCTTCCAACACAACATGGATTGAAGTATTTTGGAAAGCACTTTTTTTTAAAAAAAAAAAAAAGTAGAAGAGTCAACGCTGCAAACATCCAAAACTGTGAAAAGGACAGTGCGTCAGGGACAATTTTAGGAGCACAATTCAGAGAAGACGAAAGTGGCCGTCTCGGAGCCCCTTCTCCTGTAAGCTCTGCTGGAAAAGAGCTTGGGAAATGAGTTTGTGGCCTGTCGAAGGGTAGTGTGACCACAGGAACCAAGCAGAAGGTTGCCTTAGTGTTGCAGTACTACTTGAAGGATGTTTGTGGTTTTAAACAGTATTTTGAATGAGGTTAAAGATGGTTTTAAGATGTGCTGTCCTAAATCTATATTTTACTCTTTAACAGTATGTTAAGGAAGAGTAAAATGAAGGAATCCGCAGTTGCTCGTGGCAGTATCTGAGCCTGCAGGGAGAGTTTCTTTGGGTGGGTGTGTTTCTTTTCCCCCTGGGAAGCAATAGTGGGCGCATTCAGATTGATTCCAAGTTGATAAGGGCATGCAATTTTACAGTTTTTTCATGCTACCTTTTTTATTCAAGCAACCAAGCATGCAGGTTTTAATAAGGAATGCACTGAGATACAAATGAATCCTTTCAGCCAAGTCTTTTGTGGTGCAGTGGCCCTGCCTCCTTCAAGGAGGATTAAAAGAGATTGAATCAACACTGTCTTCCATGTTCAGCCCTTCCACCATTTCCCACTGCTTCTCCCACCTTCATTTTTAATTTCCAAAAAATGAAACTCTTATTAAGGGGGAAATGATGGGATAACGGCACAACGTTGTTCATTTGGATAGTACTAGGATTGCCTCGGCCCAAGCATCCTTATTGTTGGTGTACCGTTAAGATGTGTCCAACCAAGTGAACTACTGATGTGATAAGATGCCCAGTGCATTGAACAATTGGATTCTGTTGGCCAGTGGTGGTCCTTCTTTTTACGCGGATGCAAATGCATTGAACAGTAACACCAAACAGGTGCCTTAAAATTGAAGGGCAGTAAACAATGTGATCTGAAAAACAGGTGCACTCTTCCGTTTCTTGTCCCAGTCGAAGAGGGCAGGAGCACACCCTCTGCTCTTTTTTTGAAGGCCCCCAACTGTGCCGATGAGAGTTGTGCTGATTATCTGTTGCTCCAAGAGTAAAAGAATAGGGTGGGAAGGAGTGCCTGGTTTCACTTGAGGAGGCTTCAGCCCAGGAGGAATAGAAATGAGTGTTCCTAATGTGGCTCACCCATGACTTGTAATGGAAAATTACTTCTGCCTGTGGATCTACTTGTACGGGCCAGGGCGACAGAGTGATCTACAAGCATGTTCACAATAACCAAGGATATTGGTTTTGTTACACACAGAGGAAGTGGGGGAGAGAAAGAGACAGTGCAGGTTTTATCTAGGAGGGATCAGCCTACCTCATATCACCTACCTGTCGGAATAAATCAGCTCACGGTTACCTAGTGGAATTTTGCAAATGGATATTAAAAGGGGGGGGAGTGTTTCTCAGCTACCCTGTGCTTCAAGATATTATACAATGGTGCTGTTGGGGAATCCTTTTTTAAAAAAAAAATAAGCATAGGAAACATCACTCTTTGTTCATATTGTGAATAGAAATGTTTCTGCAAAAAGAGTTTTTGGAACTTTTTTTTACTGATACTCCAAAGCATGTAAAAAGAATTATATACAAAGAGAGTCTGAATTTATTAAGCTGGTCCTTAGTCATTTGTATTATTAGGGTTAAAGTTTGGAATAAACATAGAAAATGAAAGCAAAAAAAAAGTCACGCCACCCCATAATTTATTTCCTTTGTGTACATTTGTATAGTTGGGGGGTACACCTTTTTCTTACTCTTTTACTGCTCCTGGCTTTTTAAAGGCCTATTATATGATATATAGGTCAATAAACTTAACATTTACTAAATATTTTCAGTATTTTCAATTTTTTGCTACTTTGTTTAATGTTTTATCTATCACTGAGTGTGTTATAGTATTCAAAACAAATCAGAAATGTACAGGGACAGTTTTAAGTATTAAAGCTTGTGCTGAATGGTCCCCTTTAAAATCAGTGGAACATTCTCCAGTGCCTCTTAACTTTGGCTAAATGGTATGTGCTCACGTTGTAACAAAAGATTAATCCTGATGATTAGTTATGCTGGTAATAATGCAATGGTATAAATGGAGTTAATGCTCATTAACAAATCACTGGCTTATATCCCTTATTATGGACCAGTCATATGCTCAATGATGGTCAATGATGGATTTAAGTAGCAACTCGTTAACTGGTGACAATTAAGCAATACAAAGGCTTCTTACTCTTTCTACCTCTTCCCTACTCTATCCCATTCACATGCTGCTTAGGTTGAATTCAGAACCTGCAGACTGGCCCACAAACCTACTGCCCAGAGGGAAACAGTGCACCCAGCAGTACAGAGTCCACGGTACTTTACTGTGGTGGGGTTGGGGGTTGTATAAATACAAATGCAATAGTTTCATTTTCCATCAAATAACCTTCTCCAGACAAGGCATTAGTATAAACCCTGTTCAGCAGAACCTGCTCATCTGCTTCAGATTTTTACTTGATAGCACTTGGCTATACTCTGTGACAATATGTTACAGAAGTGTGATACTCCAGTTGATTTTGCTCTGGTTTTCTTAAACCGGATGGGCAATCTCCAGATGTCTCTTGGCTATTGTGCTCATTCCTGGTTCTGAAGAGTTGGTCTTTGCTTCTAAATATTTTTTCTTATAAAAGTAGCTTGGGCTTTCGACTGGAAAAACCTCTTGCGCTTGCTAATGCCCATGGACATTTATACATCTACCCAGAAGTAAGAGCCACTGATTTCAAAAGGCAGGGAAGTAAATACAGTGTTGAAGCTGTAATTAGTTATGGGTCCTTACCCAGGGTGGGAGGGAGTTGCCATAAAACATAATACACTTGGCTTCTTTGGTTAAAAGAAGTCTTAGCAGGGCAAATCTAATCCAATCTACTCAGAATTAAATCCATCTATACCCAGTGGGGTTCCCCACACCCCAGGCATGTAGAATGGCACAGTCATTATGTGCCATCAAGTCAGTTCTGATTTATGGTGAGCCTTTTCATGATTTTCCAGTACAGAATACCCCGGGAGGGGGGCAGTTGCCATCCCCTTATTCTAGAGGTGCCCTGGAACCGTGTAGCTGGCCAAGGCCACCTAAGCTTGTTTGACTTTCAGGAAAATTGAACGCCCAACATCTAGCTCTGCAGCCAGAGACTTAAAACATTAATGTGTGTGTGTGTGTGTGTGTGTGTGTGTGTGTGTGTGTGTGTGTGTGTGTGTGTGTGTGTGTGTGTGTGTGTGTGTGTGTGTGTGTGTGTGTGTGTGTTGTGTCGTTACAGTCGTGACCGACTCTTTGTGACTCCACGTCCATGGAGTTTTCTTGGCAGGAATACTGGAGTGGCTTGCCAGTTCCTACTCCAGGCGCCTACAGCACCTGGTATTCCCTCGTGGTCTCCCATCCAAGTACTAACCAGGGCCGACCCTGCTTAGTTTTCCAAAATCAAGCGAGATCGGATGTGCTCAGGGCATCAAGGCTGTGGTTTAAAACATTAATAGTTGTCTCCTAACCACAACCTCCATCTTTCCCACCAGATAAAATCGCTGCAAATATAATGCATTCTCCTAAACTCAAAACAAAACAAAAAAGTGGTGGGAAGGGGGGAGCAATTAAATCATGGGAGATTTCTGGGGTTTTCCTTCCTGTAAGGCTTTACATCAATTACCTAATACAAATTTAAACAGCAGTTTAGTACCAAAAATTTTTTTAAAAAATTGGCCCCCTCAGACTTAGTCGGGCTAGATTTTTAAGCTTGCTAAGAGTCGGCTAAACTAAAAAAAAAAAAAAAAGACTTGTATGGGCTATGCAACTTTGATGATAACTACAGGCTACCTGCCAAAAAGCAATCAATGGTTCCCTTTGAAAATTAAGGTCCCAAGCTCTGGCTTGAACCAAGTAGCTGGTGCAAGAGGAAACTAAGATAAAACAGGACCATTAGCCCTGCGACAGCCTCAATCTCAATGTCCACTGTGTACCATGTATTTGTTTAATAGTTGGGAAAAGCACATAATCTCAAACAATGGCTGAAATTCAATTGGCGTAATGCTACAAAGTGCAAATAGGATGACATCATCAGCCTGCAACTGTAATGTTTAACTGAGCTGAATGCTTCCTATGTCCCTCCCCTTCTCAGGTTCCTATGCTCCCTAGGGATCCCTTTTGCCCCTGGGAAGCCTATGGAATTGAGGGGGGGGGAGTTTCTAATAGTAGTGGCAGTGGGACCAGTAGTGGCCAATGTACTGTATATTTGGGGAGTCAACACTCCCCAATTCAGAGGCTCTTAAAATATTTCCCCAGGACAAAAGGGAACCTCAGAACCTCAAGAAGGGTATAGGAAGCTTTTAATTACATTAAGAGAAATGTTACTGTTGCAGGCTGCTGGCGTCACCCTAGTAGTGCCAGAAAGGTATGCCAATAGGATGTCAGAAACTACCTGGCCTGATAAATGCGGACATGAAGTGTGCCCAATTCATTTCAGTCAGTAGTTTTCAAGGCTCATCCCTTACTAGAAAGGTATGACCTCAGCACGTTTTACCTTCGATGGTGTATATAGATATATAGGTATGGGACTCTTTCTTCTTTCTTTTGTTGAACCAAAGTTCCACAAGTACAGTAGTTCTGCAGATACAAGAATCAAACGTTTCTGGTGTGTGTGTGTGTGCAACGTCCTCATACACTACTGAGAAATTTTCAGAAGAGAGAGGGAAAAACTGGAGGAGGTGATGCTTCCATCATGTTTGCCAGGCAAGGCTGAGCCGAAAGAGGACCCCCCCTGCCTGGCAGCGGCCGAGGATCCAGGCACCTGCATCCATGACTGTAGGCTGCAGAACGAGTGAGCCGCTGGACCACACACAGACGGAGGCTACATTGGGTGAGGCTGCCAGATGTTGCTGAGGGTTTTGTGTGTCTGTGCAGGAGAATCAATGGGATTTGAGCCACTGTGAATAAAATGTTACATAGTTTGGCCCTCAAGAGAGGTCTGAAGAAAAGGCATCCCAGCTTATAATTTCCTTCACCTCCATCCCAGGGGCACTGTCCTTTTTCTTTAGTGGGAAAATTACTGTGTTTTGGCTCATTCGCCTTGTTCCTCTGCAAGATACTAAAATAGCATCTATAGAGAAAAGCCTGCTCTGTAATGTATTAGAGACCAAGATAAGCCCACAAACATTAGGTCTATTTTGGTCTGGTTTTCATTAATCCACTTTTTCCATAGCAGGTTATGTTTGTGTCAAGATGGGATCCCAAAGAGCAGTTTATCTAGTGACCTTAGGTTAAGCCCCCCCCAACTGACAAATATTGCTCACCCCGTTTCCTGCACAAAACCAGTCTCTTCCTAAAGCCTTGTAAAATGGCACACAATTCTTTACAGCACACCAAAGGACAACTTATCACCGTTGACGTGGAAGATGCACCAGACCCAAGATCTCATCTTGGTCCATCAGGTCTAACTGGTGGCACCAGATGTGACCAATCCACATACTCCTTGGTCATGATCTGGCTTGCCTTTGTTAAGTCATGATCTAACTTGTAGAGAGAAGGTACATGATAAAATGCGGCCAGAGCTGCAAGAAGGTGGTTGAGTGTTTTGAGCCTTCCTACACCCAACACAAAAAATATGTTCCAGGCATCTTAGAATGTTGTTGGAGCTGAGATAATTTCCTTCAGTCTTTGGCCTCAAGAAATAGTATAAGGAGCCTCGTGGCGCAGTGGTTAAATGCCTGTACTGCAGGTAAAACTGTGCTCACGACCTGGGTTCAATCCCTGGTAGCAGGCTCAAGGTTCACTCAGCCTTCCATCCTTCCGAGGTCGGTAAAATGAGTACCCAGCTTGCTGGGGGGGGGCAATGTGTAGCCTGCACACTGTAATTAAAACTGTAAACCGCCCAGAGACTACTTGTAGTGGTATGGGGCGGTATATAAGCAGAACACTTTTGCTTTGCTTTGCTTATATCAGACCAGCATTGTTGCCCCATTGTCTGGAGGTCCTGCAGAACCTTCTGGATCTGAGGATTTCCCCCCAAATAGTATACCACACCTCTGTGCAACCTTAAGCAACCCTATTTAGCCTAACAAAGCACCATCCAGTCACATCCTCAGATGTACTTAGAGGCTGTACTTGTTGAAATCCATGGGGATAATTCCTTCCCCACAGCCTTTCAGTGGGTGGCTGCCGCATGAGATGAAGAAAGGAAGTCCCTGTCGGGAGTGAACAGTCACCCCAGAAGGAAGTCCTGCCCATCAAGAAGAGGCTTGTGAGTGGGGCATCTGGGTGGGGGTGGAGAAAGGGAATAAGCAGCTGATGCATTTCACTTACCAGTTTATGCCCATTTCTAATGTAAATATCTGGACTCTTTCTAGCCAAGTGTGTCCTAAGGCAGATCCTGTGTAGAAAAAGAATAAAAGGAACAAAAATGAGAGTTAATCTTTCATCTGTCAGCAGGTAGTTATAACCCATGAATCAGAGGTTCCACTACATAAGTTAGGATGAAGCTCTCTGTACATGAGCCCAGCACCGCTCACTTCTGACAAATCAAAATATACAGATCAGCCACTTTTCCCCATCATCCGCAACACGCTTTGCAATGTACTGGGCACAGATGGATGGTCACCACAATAGCAACATTTTTCCTGGTGTAATGTGAGTAGCAGCATCCTTCTAAGTATCTCATTTGCCCCAGTTCCCCTCTGTTTTCTTTTTCCCACAGGGTTGTGGGGCACAGCAGGCTTTCTCCCAAACAAAACAAGCTCATATGGCTGTCATTTTCTTTCTATCACCTCTTTCCTAAGCCCAAGCCCAAGCCCCTGCACACACACAAACTCTTTTCTCCATCAACAAAGCACCATTGTCATGAAAATATTCCATCAGTATACCCAAACTCCTCATATTCTACTTGGCTCTGACATTCCATGATTACAAAGGACTGTTCTTCTGACTGGGTCTCTCTCTCTCTCTCTTTCTCTCTCTCTTTCTCTTTCTCTCTCTTTGTTCTGGTGAATCAGGAGTGGTGGTGTATTATTTATCTTATATTTTAAGAGGCCCTCTTATAAGGCAGTGTAGATTTAAAAAAAAAATACAGTGGTACCCCAATTTAAGAGCAGCTCGACTTAAGAACAATCTGTCTTAAGAGCAGAAAACTGTTGGCGTTTTAAGTGCCGCCTTACAAATTTCAGATATAGTCTGCTCGACTTACAAATATTTTTCCCTTTTTTATTTTTTAACTTATTTGTTTGATTTTTTTAAGATAGGTACCCCGACTTAAGAGCAGCTCGACTTAAGAGCATGCGCTCAGAACGAATTAAATTCATAAGTTGAAGTTCCACTGTAAATCATATACATACTGGGAACCACTGTATAAAAAGACAGAAGCCACTAAAATGGATGCTAAATTGTAAAGAACTCCAAGAAAAGGGAAATCTGCAAATTAAATGGGCAAAAGCAGTTTTGATTTACAAATTGAGATTCCATATTCATGTATGTGCTAAGATCAGATAGGTATATGTGGGGCATTTGTTTGTATGTGTGATTGAGTCTGCCTTCATGATGTTGTGAGACATTTTCTCTAAAGGGTGATGACCACAGCATCCTTGGCTTGTTTCAGAAGTTCTTACAATTTTATTTGTTTTGTTTATTATGGGGTTGCATTTTGGGCAAGTTGTTTTTATAATTTGTTGTACACCACCCAGAGTTTCTGTCGGAAAGTCGGGCTGTTAACAAGTACAAAAATTAATTAATTAATTAATTAATTAATCAATCAATCAATTAATTAATTAATATGTCTGGGTGGAGGAAGCTGGCCCAGCAGACATCCAAACAGTTCTGCTTTATCACACCCTGGAAGAAAGATTTCTGAATGTGAACTGAAACAAAGTGGCAAGCTGGAATCAGGACATGCATTAGGGATATCCACAAGACCAGCATAATGCAATACATTAATATCTGCCAAACAGGTAATGAACCGACACTGCAGTAGAATACATTCTGACCCACAAAATACAGAAAGCATTTTTGAAAATCCCATGTCATCAGCTAATCTGGTGGAAAACTACTTCTTGATCCTTAATCATGGCATGAAGCTACAGCTATAGCACAGTCTAAGGCCACTAGCAGAAGTCTCAAGGACTTGTAATAAATGAAGTTGAGAAATTGCCCTAGATATTATGCACTGCTCAGCGTGTAACTGATTAAGTATATGGTGATTTCTTGATTTGGGACAATTCACCTTTCCAAAGTTATACCATTTCCATAACTACACAAGAGGACTTTGAATACTCTTTGAATTAGAATAATAGTCAACAGAATATCCTGTAATTCTTTTTATTGGTTTGGAGATTAGCCAGAATTTTATTGGTCTTACACAAAAGTTGTTGCAAGCAATTGCTGCTAATTATACAATGTGTACATGAACAGCATTGGAAGCCCAGCCACTGTTCCAGAATGTCTTGCTACCACCTCTTCTAGTGCAGTGGTCCCCAACCTTGGACCACCAAGGCTGTAGTCCAACCTTGGACTACAACTCCCCAAAATCCTGGCTAGCACATCTAGTGGTGAAGGCTTCTGGGAGCTTTAGTCCAAGACCACCCGGGTTACCCAAAGTTTTGAGCCCCTGCTCTAACGCAAGGAATGGGACACCTCTGGCGAGACAAATTCTCCTCCCTTTCCAGATTTTCAGGCTGTGCCCCTTACTGCATATCATCTAATGTCAGTTACAAATTAGAAAATGTTTAATGTCTGCCCTAAATTTACCAAAGAAAGGCTTGTTAATCAAGACAGCATTCCCCCCCCCATTTAATTGAAAGTGTTGTCTTTTCTCAGGCTCAGTTTATAGTAACTTTCAGTGGATTCTGTATCCTTTTATCAATGCTTTCTCTGGGTTGCCTTAATACTCTATTTGTTTTTCCTGTGTCATTTGTCACATGGAGATAAAATGTGCACCAAATCACTCAATGTGATTTGAGTTCTAGTTACAGTCATTTGTTTATAGTGTGCTTTCATGATTGTATGACTACATTTTTTGCTTTGCTACTCTCAGCTGGATTTTTATCATACTTTTTAATACTGAATACACAGAATACTGCTATGCACTACTGGGACAGCATATAAATGGAATGAATGAATGAATGAATGAATGATATTTCACAAACTGACTTTGAATCTTGATGTGCATTTGACTAGTTTCACGAGGCAACAGAGTGAGGAAATCAGAGCTGCAGGTAAATGGCGATCTTGCCTTTACTGGCTTTCCACCTCTTCCTGTCCCAGATGCTGTGCTGGATTATTTTTATTTGTTATTATTATTATTATTATTAACTGACAGCAATGCCTCAATGGATACTAAGGTGAGTCCTGTAGGGACACTGCCCAGCAAAACTACCACTCCCAGAGAAGCGAATGCCATGACTGGCAGCCAAAGAAGTCACTGGAGGCACACCTCGGGGTGCTGACAAGTCCAAAAAGTTTACCAGCCAGCCCTCCTCCCTTTGTCAGGTCCAGGCTGAAGACAAGATCGGGGGAAGTAAACAGGAGTCAGCATGACAGCGTCTCCCGCCTTGATTATTCCGGATTAGCAAAACTGCAGAAGCCTGACACGCCTCCAGCTCCAGCTGAACTAGCACTCAGAACTTAATGACTGATGGTAGGAAGAATGATAAGGCACTAGGCAGTGAGCTGTGGAAGGGAGGCACCTCTGCAGTGTGATAAATGCTTTTAACCCAGACTGCACAATACTGACTGTCACTGGGAAGGCATTTCAGGCTGCTTGGCTGGTGCAGCCTTCTGTGGGCAGAGAGGGGAGCCCCACCCAGCTAATGACAAGGCTTCCTGTGGCCATGGATCGCCCATCATCAGAAGTGGGGCAAAAAAGGAAAGAAAAAACAGGTTATGAGGGTGGAGATTGAAGAGGGCCAAGGATCTGAATGAGAACAGCCTCTTATTCCCCTTGGGGGGGGGAGGCAAACAGAGCCTTTAAAAATATGCCAGCCCAACAGCTGCTGGTCTCAGTGTCTTCTCATTAAAGACATCATTAGGGAAGGGAGAAGAATGAGCACCCTCACTCCTGCACCTCTTTGCTCTCCGTTTGCCTAAACCAACAGTAACATGAAATGGCGTTTCCTCAGCCACCAACTTCCTCCCCGTCCCTCTCAAGACTGTACAGTAAATAGATTAGATCCATTAGTTACTGCAACTTTGGATAGTTTTGGGGAAGATATCAACAGTCAAATGGACTACAGATCTTTTTTTATACAAGTACTACGTATGAAAAGAGCAGAGAACCCAAGTGATTTTGCGTGAGAAACTTCATGCCCTCGTATTCCAGTGTCTCCTCGTCTTCTCCTGAGGGTAGCTGCTGTTCTTTCTGTGAGTTTGCCCTGACTCAAAGCAAACAAAGAACACATTGTGATTCAGAAGTATTGTTCATCTTGCCAGATATGGATTCAATTAACCCAACAACAAACAAGTATACAACTGAACCCAACAGTTTCAGGCAGATTTATTTAAATAATTGTCAGGCTTTCTTAGAGGCCCCTCCTCTTTGCCACATCATATTCCACCAATCCTTCCAGCTGAAGGAAACTCCTGTGGTGACAAAAATGAAACACAAATGGGAAACAAGAAGACGGACCATGAGTTCTGAAGAAGCAGCAAAATGCATTGTGGTCTTTCTCTTAAGTAAAGGACCGACTGCTCTGCCCAAATTACACAATGGTGAAGAGGAGGGGAAGAAAAGAGGAAGGGAAGAAAACTGGGATGTGTGGAGATGTGAGCAATTCTGTTTTGAGTGAATGGATGTTTGCAACCCTCAACAGGATCAGTGAAGGAGCACCAAGGCAAATGACACAAGGCCAAGAACACATTAAATGTGGAATGCTGGAATCTTTTCATCAAACAGTGAGAAACAAAGGGCACAGCTGATCGTTTACCATGAAATAAATGGGGGAAAAGACTGACGGAAGGAGACCTCCCTATGGAACCTTGAAGAAGGCCCTGGATGGACTGTCCACACACCAAGCCTGCACAACAGTGATGGCACTGAATCTCTTGCAGGAGAAGAGGGGGGGGAAGGATGCAACTTTTGCATGCCAAGTGGTTCGGATGCCCTTATGATCTCCACGTAAAAGCATCTCAAGTAGCAGGGCTGGGAAAGAACTACTGCCAGTCAGAGCAGGCAGTTCAGTGAACAGATGCTTGATGCATAAATCCATCCTTTATGATCATAAAAGTGGTCGTGTTTCCATGGCTGAACTTCCCTGGAAGAAAGCATTTGCTTGCAGGAGTTTTTCACCCCTTGTGTAGTAGTAGTAGTAGTAGAAGCAGCAACAGCAGCAACAGCAGCAGCAGCAGCAGCAGCAGCAGCAAGAAGAAGAAGAAGAAGAAGAAGAAGAAGAAGAAGAAGAAGAAGAAGAAGAAGAAGAAGAAGAAGAAGAAGAAGAAGAAGAAGAAGAAGAAGAAGAAGAAGAAGAAGGTGTTGTCAAGACAATTCCGGTTTCTTATGACCCTTTCCAGGGACTTCAATATGCCGAGCACCCAGAAATGGTTTATCCTTCTCTTCTCCTGCAGGCACCCAGAAGGCTACCTTTGGGGTGCACAGTGTGGAACTGATTTGCAAACTTTGGCACTGCAGCTAGATGCTAAAAGCACTAAGTGCTATGAAACATTCCGGGTACAGGTTATATTCCAGGCTACTTTTCAAAGGTTCTGTTATCAGGTAGCCCTGGCCACGTGTACTTTTGTCCCTTGTGGAGCTCTGACAGGACTTGAGCAGCCGAGGACCTTGGCTGATCTGACAGTGTCATGCCGTCTGTATATGGCAGGTGCTTTCCAGAAAATGACTGTAACAGAAATAGCGGTAGATGACTCGGCCACACATACCACTCTGAGACAGATGCTGTGGGGGGGCAGGCATTCTGAGCCTTCTTCATGTTATTGTTGGTGCCTTCCGTGGGCTCTTTTTCAAAGTTGAAAAGCAATTAAAAGGAATAAAAGGCAGATCCCTCACCCCTCAGACTTGGCCCTTTGAAGCCCACCTCTGTTCATGAAACACAGGCCCCAAGCCTTGGCACCATGCCAGCCTCTTCCATACTGGCTCTCTCTGTGCCTGCGTGCCTGCGTGTGCCCTTTTCTGCTTTTCTACTCCTGAGGAATGTAGAAAACTGAAGTACTCACATTCCCCAAAGCCTCACAATCCAAAGATCCGGCATGGTAATAATTCTGAATCCAAGAAAGCACAGAATCAGGATCTGGCATAAAACACAACCTGGCTTTCATTGTCCAAAGAGGAGCAGATGGTTATTTTTTTAAGTACCCGATAGGGCTAAAGAGTCTTGATGTTCAAGAGACTGTGAGGAAACTTGAACCTCCTAGCATATGTGATATGCCTGGCAGCACGTTTTTGGTCTTGGACACGTGTCAAATTACAGCATATGATGAATCATCAACACTTCTTTCCTTTATTGCTAACTTTGCTCCATCCTTTTACAGGGAAGAATAAAAAGCTGGCCCACACAAAATTATTAGCATTTCCACTTATAGGAGCAAGGCAAGAGTTGGCCCAAAAACGGAAAGATAGTAAAGAACTGCCTTTAATTAGTGGAGACAAGCGTACCTGGGACATAGCCCCTGTCAAAAGGATAGACCTGAGAAATCCAAAGAGCTGCTCAGCAAACACATACAGATGATTTTGATACAGCTGTTGTTTACTATACTAAGAAAGAAAAGGGACAACTTCCAAGTTGGAATTTGAAATTTTATGGAGTAATTAAAATGCAATGGTCATTCGGGGGGGGGGGGGAGATTGTTCTGTCAGTTAGTTTAGTTCTCATTGCAAAATATAGGACTATACTGCATTGTATGCTTGCAACACATGTTAGGTTTTGATATTTTAAGAAATCCACCAATGGACAGCGACCCCTCCTGTTTCCTCTAGATAAAACATGATTACAGTAGATCTTACTGGCTTATTTGTAATTTTGACTCAGAGCAATGTGGACCTCTAGTGGCACATAGGCTCATTACATGCATAAGATTTCTTTGAAAAAAACAGGAGAAATCCCATATATGCATTCAAATAATAAGATGTAATATAAAATTAACAAACATCCAATGCCTGCTCTTCTTCGAGGCTTATAGCTCCTTTACAAAGGTTGTTTATTAATTCACTTACCACTTAAGGGAGTAATTTAATTGGCTGAGCCAGGGCAAAAATAGTAACCATAGTTTTACTTTTATTAAAATAAAGTGATACTTAGCGTTTAATTAGCATTAGAGGTAGGAGAGCCGGGGAAGATTTCAGCTTGCCACCTGAATTCCCCACCATTTCCTCTGCCCACCTCCCCAGGCATGTCCAAACTTCGGCCCTCCTGATGTTTTGGACTACAACACCCAGAATTCCAAGCCTGTATTTCCAATGGCAAAGGACTGTGGGAGTTGTGGTCCAAAACATCTGGAGGGTCAAAGTTTGGACATGCTTGTTAGATCAAAGCTCCTCGCAGTTCCAGCAGCAGCCGCATTAACAGCAGCAACCACTTGGGGGCAGAAGGGAGTCAGTTGTGAGACCCCAACCCACCAGCCTCTGCCTGACCTCTCTCCAGGCTGGACCAAGGGTCTAATCGTGCCAGATATTTTATGAAACTTCCAGTTAAGATGGCGCTGTGGAAGCTGACCTGAGTGTTTCGGGCCGGTCCCTGTGGGAGGAAAACAGCCTTTTTCTGGGCTGTCTACCCCTCTGGAAAAAGAGATGTGCGTGGGACTTCCAAATAGCCCCTCTAGGTAGGCTATTTTACGTAGGCTCCTTTGAGTAAATTTCTGGGGCGGTGACCCCAGAAAGCAACCCTCGGGGATTCCTCTAGCAGCTGACGAGTGGAAGCAACGGGAACGAAGTGTCTGTAAACAGACAAAACTGAAGCAAGAGAAAACAAAACCTTGACCCCCCTCCTCTTGGGTGCTCATACATACCCACCTCCTGTCCTGTCTTCCTTCCTCTTTTAATGGGCTACTCAGAGAGCCACACTTGGGACAGTGGTAAATACCACTTGAGCTGCTTCCACCCTCTGTTCCTGGGAGAGCCATGGGGTGATTTCCTACAAAGGGAATGAGGAAGACAACCACTTTGCCAGTGTCACCCTCTTTCATGGGAACTCTCTTGCTGCTGCCATAACAGGAGCAGCAATTTTATTATTATTTTTTCCTCATTGACATGGCACTTATCTGAGTCAGTTCAAAGCACTTTAAAAAAAAAAACACTGTTTGAATAACACAGATGACCACTTAAAGGAAACAGAGATGCCTGCTACTGCCCCTATGCATTGGATTGGATGATGCACAGGGCAGAAAGTGAAGACAAGCAATGCCAGCCAAGTTTCAGTGAAATAAAACCAGCCCTGCCAGCTGAACTATTTTATTTATTTATTTATTTATTTATTTATTTATTTATTTATTTATTTTTACAACTATAATAATAATAATAATAATAATAATAATAATAATAATAATAATAATAATAATAATAATAATAATAATAATAATAATAAATGGCAACATCCAAAAACCCTTGACATTGACAAGATCAACATTGGTCAACTATAAATGGCAACCACTTTTTTGAGAGATAGAAACGTTTCGCTGCTCATCCAAACAGATTCATCAGTCTTTTTGACTGATGAAGCTGTTTGGATGAGCAGCGAAATGTTTCTATCTTTCAAAAAAGAAGTGCAGTAGCCATGACTCAACTTCCAGATAAACTCACCTGGATGACTGAGAATCTTCACAGATATAAATGGCAACATTATTAGGAACAGCATAAATTCTATGAAGATATCGCCAGTCATCCTAGGCTCTTGGAAAAAGCTTGATCATTGGAGAAGGCCAACTCCAGCTTAACACCTGGCAGCTGTGTTTGACAGATAATAATAATAATGGTGATGGTGGTGGTGGTGGTGGTGATGATGATGATTCCCCACTGGGCATCTCTGCACCTAGCTATACATCACATAGCTGCTGGTTTTAATTCAACTTTGAACACAAATTTTGACACAAACTGCAAAGGAAATGGCAAATATAGCCCCCCCCCCAAGTTTGTTCCTAGTTAGACCATCTTCCAGTTCCCAATGAGTAATCATACTTTATGGCTGAAATATCATTGTACTGCTCCTTGCATGGAACAAGAGTGGAAATCACCATTGATTTCAGAGTCCATGAAACTCATACAAAATGCAGTGATGTTGTGGCTGCAGCCCGAAATCACCAGTGGAAGTTTCAACCAGTGGTGATGTGATGCTGCTGGTGGCAAATCATCACTCCACACATGGAATTGTACAACAGGATTTCAGCTAATATGATATTGTCTTCTGAGTTCCTGGGGTTCCTGGGTGAAATGAATTATCTAGATCAGGGATGGCAAACTCATGGCACATGTGCCAAAGGTGGCACGCCGAGAGCTTTTGCCTGGCACGTGGCCTGCCCCTGCCCCCCCCCACTTCCCCCTCCAGCCATGAGGAATTTGCGGAGGAACAGAAGTAGGGAAGAAGCAGGGAGGGAAAGAGGACAAGGGAGGGGACCAGGAGTAAGGCAGGGAAGAGGTGGGAAGAAGAGAGGGAGGAAGGAGTTTGAAAGGGAGTCCCCCAAATAGGGCGGGTAAGCCAGGGGGACGGGTTTCAAACTGCCTTTGAGCCACTGAAACAAGCGGCGGTCTCACAGTGCCAAATTCAAAAAGGTCAAACAGCCTTCCTCCTCCCCTTTCCTGAGCGAAGGGGAGGAGGAAGGCTGCTTGATCCTTTTGAATGCGGTGTGGCACCACCAAGGGTGCTTTCACGGTGCCAAAATCAAAAAGACCAAGCAGCCTTCCTCCTCCTCCCCTTCCCTTGGGCGAAGGGGAGGAGGGGGGAGGTTGCTTGGTTCTTTTGAATTTGGTGCCACTTCTCCACCCAGCGGCCCCCAGGGTGATGATCCTCTGGCTGGGGAGGGGGGAACGGAGCACTCCACCGCTGCTTCTCCCACCCCACCCCCCATGCACCACCGGAGGGATGATCCTCTGTGCCGGGGAGGGGAAGAATAGGGGACTTCACCGTGGCCCTCCCTGCCATTTCTTCACCAGCGTGCAGCTTCTTCAGCTTCCACAGCGCGCCGGGGAGAGAAGCAGCAGCGGAGTCCCCTATTCATCCCCTCCCCGGCCAGAGGATCATTGCCCCTGGGGTGCTGGGTGGAGAAGCAGTGCCAACGTCAAAAGGATCGAGTAGCCTTCCCCCTCACCTGAGTGAAGGAGGAAGGCTGCTTGGCCCTTTTGAATTTGGCAACACTTCTTTCTCCTCCCACTGCCCCCAGGGTGATGATCCTGTGGCTGGGGAAGGGGGGGGGGACTCCATTGCTGCTTCTCCCCCCCCGCGTTGCCACGGCGATGATCCTCTGGCCAAGGAGGGGGGAAACGGGTGACTCCGCAGCCTCTTCTCCACGTGATGCACCGCAGCAATTATCCTCTGGCTGGGGAGGGGGGAATGGGGGACTCTGTTCTCACTCCCCCCCCCCCGCATGCCCCTGGGGTGATGATCCTCTAGCCAGGGAGGGGGAGAAGGGGGGACTTTGCTGCCACTTCTCCCCCTGGCATGCCACCGGGGCGATGATCCTCTGGCTGGGGATGGGGGAACAGGGGACTTCACCACCACTTCTCCCCCCCCCCCATACCACCGGGACGATGATCCTCTGTCCGGGAAGGGTGAGAATGGAGGACTTCATTGCCACTTCTCTCCCCCCAACATGCATTTTTAACCCAAAGTATTTTTAAGCTGGGGTACAACTGTATTCTGGCTAAATTGCCATATGGGCACTCAGCAAAAAATAAGTGGTTTTTCAGTCGCAGTTTGGGCACTCAGTCTCAAAAAGGTTCACCATCCATGATCTAGATACATTTCAATTTGGCTTCAAGCCTGGGTTATGGGATGGAAACTGCTTGGGCCATCTTCGTGGATGACCTACACCAAGAATTGGATGGGAGAGTGTGTCCCTGTTGTTGTGTTTGATCTCTCAGTGCCTTCCAACCATGGTTTCCTTTTGGGTCATCTCTCTGGGATGGGAGTTGGAGGCACTGTTTTACACTGGATTTGGTCCTTCATGGAGGGGAGAAATCAGAGGGTTAGACTCTTGTTCAACAGATTAAGCCTGCGGTGAGGGTGAAGCCACCGGAACATGGCTGTAGTGAAGGGCTGCCAGCCGTAGCAGCAATGGGCTGCCAACTGCATGGGCCGGGGGCATCTCCCTGGGGCCTCCGCAGCAGCAGAGTGCTGGGGGATCCCTCTCCTTCCTCACGGCCCAGCTCTCCTCCTCCTCCTCCTCCTCCTCCTCCTCCTCCTCCTCCTCCTCCATCGCTGACATCTTGGGAGCCTGCCAGGCAACATCCAAGTGCCACCCCAAGAGTGAGGAGGAAGAGGAGGAGGAACAGGAAGAAGTGAGCCAGGCCATGAGGGAAGGAGGGTCACCCTGGCCCATGCTGCCTTCACCCTCTTGCCAGGGTGATAGCAGCGAGGGGCTGACTTCTGCAGCCACAGCAGATGTTATCACAAAACTAGCACCTCCAGTGCTCATTTTGCAAAACATTGCTCGCAAAGCAAAGCAGAATTTTATTTTTTATTTTAAATTTATTTATATATAAAAACAGATAAAACAACAAATATCATAAAGAAGAGAAAATAACACACATCAATGTAACAAAAATATAAAGAGATTAGAAAGGAAGAATGGGGGGGAAATGTAGAATAAAAGAATAGTGAAAAATATGTCCGTGAGAGTTAAAGAAAACTGTTATAAAGTATATTGGAGATGGTATATAACACCTGCGAAGTTAAATATAATAAGTAAAGCAATATCTCCAATTTGTTGGAGATGTAAAAAAGAAAAAGGGACATATTTACATATTTGGTGGGCATGTGAGAAAAGGAAAATTGAATAGACTTTGATTTTTAATGAAATGCAAGAAATATTAGGGGAAAAGATTCCAATGTCCCCCCAACTGGTATTGTTAATCATGGTTGTGGATATACAAGTGAAGAAAGAGGAGGGGGAATTGGTAATTATAATGGTTACGAATCGATTGCAAGGCTGATTTTTGCCAAATATTGAAATCGAATAATCAATTAGTAATGGAAGAATGTTATAAGGAGTTATGGAATCTAGCTATTAACGATAAACTGACATGTGAAATTAAAATTAGGAAAGGCCTGAGCAAGTCTAATGACTTTAATGGAAAATGGGACAAACTGTTGGTATATGTATTTCAAAATGGTAAATGGTATACACCTGGAGAAGACTCACTGTATTTCTGGAGGGAAATGGGCTGGTTAATATCATGAAAGTTGTAATTTTGTATACTGTAAGTCCAGAGGGGGGTGGTTGCACGGGTTTTATGTCTGTTATACTTGTTATATTTTTCTTGCAAAGAAGAATTTTATTAACACATTTATTTTTAAAAAATATTTTAAAAAATAAAAAACTCATAACAGTTTTAATAATGCATCTTCTGCACCCATTTCAGCTGATTTCCCCATTCTCACAAACATGTGTGTTGGGTATATAAACATGTAGCCCAAATTCACTGCTGTCTACTTGGTAGTGTTTGGGTCTCTTTGTGACTATTGTGTCCAGTTCTGGACACCACACTTTCAGAAGGATGCCAACAAACTGGCACAAGGGCAGAGGAGGGCAATGAAGATGGTCAAGTGGAAATGAACTCGGATCCACAAATGTTCACCATGAAATACAATATTGTGCTAAGAGACTTGGTGGGGTTGGATATGTTTTGTTTGCTTGCTTGCTTTTTTACTAGTGCTTCTTTTTTATAATGCAAAAAGGTTTCCAGTAAGACCATTACTTCTAATACCTTATTTGCAATCTCTGGCTCAGGGCCCCAGAAAAAGTGGATTTGCTGAACATTACATAAATGATTGATGATTAATGTGGATTAAATGTACTCTTCTCCCATTCATCTGTCTGTTTCACAAGCAACCAGTAAAGTGTTATGACAGTCTTTAAAGTGTACTGCTTATAAACCACCCCATAGCAGTTCAAGCACTCTCTGAGTGGTTTATAATTTAATTATGCAGGCTACACATTGTTCCCCAAGCTGGGTACTCATTTTACCAACCTCGGAAGGATAGAAGGCTGAGTCATCCATGAGCTGGCTACCTGGGATTGAAGCCCAGGTCGTGAGCACAGTTTTAACTGCAGTACAGGCATTTAAACTACTACACCACGAGGCTCCTTGTAAACATATGTGTTTGTTGCATTGACCCATAGGTGGTGTGTGTGTGACATACTACATACACTACATAAGAAGGAAGGACTACAGAGTATTGGTAACTCCCAAGGTATCTACAAATTTAAATTGCTCTGAAAATCTTGATGAAAGGACACAGGAGCCCTGCAATGAAAATTTTGCTAGTAACTTCTAGATCAGTGAATGGGAAATCAAAGAATCATCCAGCACCTTAGCCCGCAAGAACATGCTGATCTCATTCACATCACAGAGACTTGAGGGCCTTTTCACATGACCCCTAAGATCCGCTGGCCACTTAAATTCGGACCAGATATCTTAGGGGTTTGTAGCTGTTCCTGCGTTCCCACCCCCTCCGCACCCCTGGGTGCTGGCTGTGTGAGGGGAGGGAGAAAAAAAATAAGAAAAGAATGCCGCTCACCTCCGTTCTGCCGTCCCGGCACTGCATTCAGATCTCTTAAAGGGGCGGGGGCAAAAAAGAACAAACAGAAGCAAAGAGAGCCGGGCAGTCACTACATTATATCCGCATCAGGAATTTTCACCTCCAGAGAGCAGGTATCTGAAAAGTGCACTGGGACGCGCTTAGGTGGGCATGGTCGCACTTAATTATCTGTAAACTCCGGAGCTGGTGGGGAAACAATTTTAAGCTCCGGAGCTGGGAGCCATTTGCGGCGGAGTTTAGGGGTCGTGTACAAAGGGCCTTGGCTGGATGAGCCTGGGAGTGTCAAACCCTCCAGGTTTCTCTTTGGTCCTTTTCCAAGGAGAAAGGTGAGGTAAAAATACTCAAAAATGAATGAATAAAATAAATATATCCTGACATCATATGCATGAATGACCAGTTTTAATCCTCTAAGACCCCTGAGGCCTTTCAATTGTTCAGGTCAAACATAATCTGAACTGCAGGCTTGGTTTACTGGCAGGAGTAGCCATGCACACTAACTTTGCCATAGCCATCAAGAGGAAGGAAGCAAAAAGGGGGCACATGTTGTCCATATTGAGAGGGCAGCATTTTCTCCATGGACTTGCACAGAGATGGGAAGAAACATCCACTGAGAGACGAAAAATGCCTGCAGCTGTCATGTAAATTTTGTGGGCCTTGTTAAATATCTGTACAAGGATCAGCACAGTGTAATAGGAGGTGAATCACAGATTTTGTCGTGTTTAAAGAGCTGGATCCAGGCTTATTCAGAAGAAATAAGGTCACAGCTGTGCCCAGTGGTGCATTTGCATAATTATAGCTAGTACACAAGCTACACCCATTTCTTGAGAAACCTGCTCTGGCCACGGTGACACATGCCCTAGCGACCTCCCAGCTGGACTACTGTAATGCACTCTATGTGGGGCTACCAATGGAAAGTCTCAGGAAACTTCAGCGGGTCCAAAATGCAGCAGCCAGATTGCTGACTGGGGCAGGTTACTGAGACCACATTACATCCCTAATAAAGCAGCTCCACTGGCTACCAATTATCTACCAGGCACAATTCAAGGTGCTGACCTTAACCTACAAAGCTCAAAATGGCCTGGGTCCTAGCTACCTCAAAGATCGAATCTCACAGTATGAACCAACAAGGGTGCTAAGGTCATCAGGAGAGGCCTTTATCTCCATCCTGCCACCTTTACAGGTGCGTCTCAGAAGAACACATGAAAGGGCTTTCTCAACTGCTGCGCCCAGACTTTGGAACTCCCTCCCGATGGAGAACAGGACTGCCCCATCTCTGCTGTCTTTCCGGAAGCAGGCAAAGACCTTCCTCTTCAGGCAAGCTTCCCTTAATGAGGGTCTATTTACTATGTGACTTTTATATTGATTACCATACATTATTCCATTGACTGATTTCATAAGAACAACAGTGATTTCCATGTTAGTTTCCATCTCTCATAATGGATTTGTGTGTGTGTGTGTGTGTGTGTGTGTGTGTGTGTGTGTGTGTGTGTGTGTGTGTGTTCTTTGTAACTTTGGGCCTTTTTGACACGACCCCTAAGATCCGCTGGCCACTTAAATTCGGACCAGAGATCTTAGGGGTTCGTCGCTCTTCGGGCGTTCCCACCCCCCTCCGCACTTCCTGGTTGCTGGCTGCCTGAGGGGAGGGAGAAAAAGAGAAAGAAAAGCATGCCGCTCACCTCGTTCTGCCTCTCGTCTCTGTAAAAGTAGCTCTTAAAGGGGCGGGAGCCAAAAAAACAACAAACAGAAGCAAGGAGAGCCCCGCACTCACTATCGTTGCACCGCATCAAAGATTTTTCACCTCCAGAGAGAAGGTACAAGAAAAGTGCGCTGGGTCGCGCTAAAGTGGGCAGGGTTGCACTTAATTTCCTGTTAACTCCGGAGCTGGTGGGTAAACATTTTTAATCTCCGGAGCTGGGAGCCATTTCCCCGGAGTTTAGGGGTCATGTATAAACACCCTTTATTGTTATATTTTAATGTTCTAAGATGCCTTTCCTAATTCCCTGTTCTTAGTTTGAATATGTCTTAAATATTCTGGGCTGTACATTGTCCCTCTTTATTGTAAGCCACCTCAGGTCCTTTTCCAAGGAGAAACATGGGTAAAAATATTCAAAAATATTCAAAAATAAAATAAAATAAAATAAAATAAAATAAAATAAATAACTATGTGCCCTGAAGTCCATTCTGTCCTTTGGTGAACCTTTCCAGGATTCTGTTGGAATAAATGACTCAGAGGTAGTTTACTATTCCCTTGTTCTGGGTCTACCTGTCTAATTTACTGAGCTTTCCAGTCAGATAAGCTTATTCAGATTCATATTCTAGTCATTCAAATAAATGTGAATACTGTAAAGATGACTACAGTGGGATCCAGCTCAAGATCTAAGACTTGCAAGTTGGATTTGAGTCCTTGTGTTCTTCAGATAAATCACTAGTATAAAGGGCAACATCTCCTGGAAGGAAGGAAGGAAGGAAGGAAGGAAGGAAGGAAGGAAGGAAGGAAGGAAGGAAGGAAGGAAGGAAGGAAGGAAGGAAGGAAGGAAGGAAGATTTTCTAACTGTGGAAGGAGTGGGAAAGGAAAGCATACTTGCCCTTACAAGGTGATAGATAAAAGAGAAGGCAACATTTGAAGGACACGGCTGTCATCACAGTCAGATAAATTAAAGATATATAGGGTTCAAACTGTGCAGAAGTTATGATCCAAGCCTAAAGGAACAGAGGGAACAGACCTCAATGTTCCTTCAACTAAAGGGGCAAAATGTCAGCCGCGTGACCCATGAGGTGAAGGGATTGGCGCATAACAGCTTGTATGCTATGGTTGTTCTCACACAACAACAAGACGCTGGCTTCCTATGCTATTTGGCGAAGAGAAGAGGTGAAAACAGCAGCAGCAGAATGAGATTATTATTAGAAGTGGTGGTTGCTCTGGGCCAAAACTAGTGTCAATGTTGTTTTGTTACCATGGTATTTTACGGGGGGGTGGCCTTTGACATGAAGAGAGGTTTACAGTCTATGGCTAGATTCAGCGCTATGCTCATGGCGGTGCCAGTAGGTTCTCCTCCTCTCCTTCTTCTGCAGGGCTCTATACTGTCTACCATGCTGTTCAACATTTACATGGAACCACTGGGAGAGGTCATCAGGAGGTTTGGGCTGAGGAGTCAGCAATATGCTGATGATACTCAGCTCTACCTCTCATTTTCCACCAATCCAGGTGAGGCAGTTTCTGTGCTGAACTCGTGTCTGGGCCAGATAATGGACTGGATGAGGGTTAATAAATTGAAACTCAATCCAGACAAGATGGAAGTGCTGTTAATGGGTGCTTTGCCAGTCAGGTTAGAGGGCCATCTTCCTGTCTTGTAAGGGGTTGCACTCCCCCTAAGGGACAGGGTCCGCAGATTGGCCAGGGGTGCCTTCCTTCAGCTGCAGAAAATATACCAGCTCCACCCCTACCTAGAGGAGCAGAGCCTCATGACAGTTATGTATGCACTGGTAACATTACTGCAACGTGGGGCTGCCTTTTGAAGATGGTTTGGTGATTGCAACTGGTTCAGAATCGTGTGGCACGACTGGTAAGCAGTGGGTCCGCCGGGGATCACATGATACTGATTCTGTGTAGACTGCATTGGTTACCAGTTGCTGCCCGAACCCAATTCAAAGTGCTTGTTTTGACATATAAAGCCCTAAACAGCTTAGGACCTAGATACCTGAAGGACTGCCTCCTTCCCATACGAACCTACCTGACAATTAAGATCGAGCCAGGGGACCCTCTTGAAAGAGCCATCCCTCAAGGAGGTGAGAGGGATGCTTATAGACATAGGGCCTTCTCCGCAGCTGCCCCCAAGCTATGGAATGCCCTCCCGATTGAAATCTGCCTGGTGCCAACATTGATGACATTTCGACGCCAGGAAAAACCTTCCTGTTCCAGAATTTTTTAATTGATAAAATACAGACTGTGGGTCCTCTGATGACAAATTTAGTGTAATGATTTTAGTGTAAGGTTTTTATTGTTTTGATTATTTATTGATATTCTATTTTAACTGTTTTAATTCTTTTGATTGTAAGCCGCCCAGAGACCTTTGGGTAGTGGGCGGCATATAAGTTGTAAAAATAAATAAATAAATAAATAAATAAATAAATAAAATTAAATAAGGGGAATGCATGAGGAAGGGATATAATCATCTCCTATTTTCATTAATGCCAACGCACCACTGGATTCTGGCCGACAATTTAACATATTGATGCCCACACAGGAGCAGAAGGAAAATGGAGTTGGGGAAGAAGGTATGTTTATTGTACTAATTTCAACATATGCTTGGAGCTACCCAATGTGGTGTAAATTGGACTAGGATACAGGAGACTGTGTTTAAATTTAGTCAGTACCTTCAAAGGCTGTCTATAATGTGTTATATGCTATTTTACGTTGTGTATGATTTAACATACAGAGTTTGTTTCAGTTTGGTGTGTTTCTATTCTGTACTCCCTTTTTGGGATAACATATTCTCCCCTCCTTCAGCATGAAAACTTAGCCATCCAGTGAAACTGGATATAGGGCATGGGACAAACAAAATTAAATGTTTAACATGGTTTGTTTATTTGCACAAGATGGAGTGCCAGATACTAGCGTGGGTGACCTTTTAATAAAGTTAGCCCTATCCATAGGAGATTAATCCATCAACAGTTATAAATGAATAAAGTATAAATGTCAGAATCATTGTGTAAAGGACCAAAATACCTCTACTTGTGGTCCTAGACACAAATAACAAGCAATGACCAAACTGTTCTCCCTATTGGGTTTTCTTTTATTTGTGTGTGTGTGTGGGGGGGACACATCATGTTCTCTTAGGAGCTTTCTTGAAGGGCATCAGGCTTGAAGTTCTATGCCAGGGAAAACTGAGTAGACAGACACTGAATTGTTCAGTCAATCCATTTCACCCAACCCTCCATTCCTCATGTTGGCTCCATGTTGGCTTCATGTTGACTGAAGTCCAAAAATTAACTCAGACCACAGAATCATAGAATCATAGAGTTGGAGGAGACCTCAAGGGCCATCCAGTCCAACCCCCTGCCATGCAGGAACCCCCATCACAATATTTCCGACAGATGGCCATCCAGCCTCTGTTTAAAAACCTCCAAAGGAGGAGACTCCACCACCCTTTGTGGCAGCTTATTTCACTGCCGAATAGCTCTAATCATCAGGAAGTTCTTCCTAATGTTCAAATATCTCTATATATTTGTTTTTAGTTTTATTTATTTTCCAGGTCTGGGGGAGCTACAGGGAACGGGGACTGGGTTGGGGAAATCTATAGGTAAAAAAGGAGAGAACATTACATAGTAAATTGCATCATTTCCACTTTTGATATTCTCAAAGTTATATATCTAATCTGCTAATGGAGTAATACTAATTATGAGCATCCTCCACATAGTAGTTGTAGAGTAGCCTCCAGCTTTCTCTTGCCTTCTGTAGGTCTCCCCCCCCCTCTCTGAAGAATTCTGAGTGACAATACATCCATCTCTGCTGTTTCAAGATATTTATTCAAAAGTTATTGACGCTCTGGGGTCTGATCAGAGCAGAATACCTGTAGAGTCGTACTATCACTTCCCTTGATCTGAACACTATGATTCTGTTGATGCAACCAAATGAAAATCTTCAGGTTGTAAATTGCCCATGACAAAATGTGACAGGGGAATAAAATAAAGGATTCATCTTCAAAGGTGTTTAAATTTAAATATGACACTGAAGAAATTCCCCTCTCTCTCTCTCTCTCTCTCTCTCTCTCTCTCTCTCTCTCTCTCTGTGTGTGTGTGTGTGTGTGTGTGTGTGTGTGTGTGTGTGTGTGTGTGTGTGTGTGTGTCCATGTACTCTTTCATGGTGTCATGTAAGTGAAATTTCCTGGTCAAGGAGGGAATTTGAACCCGTTTCCTGAGTCAGTATCATTTTCAGAAAGTTGGAGAAAAAAGGCAAGGCACAGGCCACTTCAGAGTGTTACTGAACATTATGCTTTATTCTTTTTATTCATTTAAATTGTGTTATCTATTTCTGTCAGTGCTGTTTCCCAGCATAGTTATTTTGCCATAGCCTTGTGCAATTTAGTGTATGCAGGTGGTGCATTTCCACAGAAATTATAGTAGTAAAGCCTCATTGTAATGATATGTGTATATATTAGTTTAAATTCAAACACGCAAATTTAATACAAAGATGCCATACAATTTTCTGAAAAATGTTTTCCTTTTATATGTTCTTCTCTTCCATATCCTCCTTGGACATCTTATAGATATCTAAATGTGACTTGTTGCAGCTTTTCAGGAGCTTTGTTTACAAATACACATTCTACTGCTGAACTTTATCATAGGCTTGCCCATAGTCAGTAAAAAAAAAGCACAGATTTTCACATTTCTCATGGCATTGCATTTGTTACCAGGCACTTGTAGACACTTGCTTAGTTCTAAACAATCTCCTGAATCTTCCTCACATGCCTGGTAAATACAGTTATGTATAATTTTAAAGAAAACCTTACATAAATAGCTTATTAAACTTATCATTTGGTAGTCATTGCAGGCTTTGGCATCCTCCTTTTTGGTCCAGATCCTGCCCAATGTTAACGTCACTGTGGGTTTATTCTGCCACATCCATACTTTTCACAATCTAATCGAATTTTCACCTTAGGTATTTTGAGCACCTCTCTTGCCATCTACAGTCTCCCAGCAACCAAACGTCTTTTGACGATTCTGTCCAGCCATTATTGAGGCACTTGCAAGATACAATGTGGTGCCTTTCTCTTCTCTTCCTTATCTCAGTTCTATCTATCTATCTATCTATCTATCTATCTATCTATCTATCTATCTATCTATCTATCTATCTATCTATCTATCTCCTTAAAAGGATCCAAGGTTTCTTATATCATTAAAAGACAGTATTTAAACCTAAAAGCAATTAGTATACAAATATAAAAAGGATCAAGCAAATGCCATAATAGAAAACATACCTGCACAGTAAGCAATACCAAAATACATCTTGTGATGGTGGTGGGATTGTGAAAAGCAAAGTGTTCTGCTTACTGTATATACCGCCCCATACCATTTCAAGTAGTCTCTGGGTGATTTACAGTTTAATTATGCAGGCTACACATTGCCCTCCCCAGCAAGCTGGGTACTCATTTTACTGACCTCGGAAGGCTGGAAGGCTGAGTCAACCATGAGCCGGCTACCCAGGATTGAACCCTAGGTCGTGAGCACAGTTTTACCTGAAGTACAAGCATTTAACCACTGCACCATGAGGCTCTTGAAGATGGCGGGACTATGAGATATGCCTCTCCTGATTACCTTAATGCCTGGGTGAGCTAATAAAGGGATATGTAGTCTCTTGGCTAACCTGAACCCAATCCACCTTTATAGGTTACAACCAGTACTTTGAACTCTGCCCAGAAACAGGATGGTAGCCAGTGGATCTGCTGAAATAGAGAGGTTATGTGTTTCCTGTTATTAGCCCCAAACATCAATCTGGCTGCTATATTTTGGACCTGCTGAAGTTTCCTGACACTTCTCCGAGACAGTCGCATGTAGAGTGTGTTACATTAATCAAGCCAGGGTGTGATTAATGCATGTGTCACTGTTCCAGATCAGACCTGCCAAGGTCTCATGAAATATTGCAATGGCTATCGTTGCAGAATTTTTTGCACCAAAGTCCAGCTGTCATCATTTGCCATTGTCTTCTGGTTGAGAGTGACATAGTACTACTGAAGTTCAGTACCAATTTAGGTCCTCAAGGCTATTCCACAGGCTTCCTGGTTGATCTTCCCCACTTGAACTACTTGTGCTTTACCAGGAGTTGAGTTAATTAAGTGCCTCACAATACTCAATGCATTTGAGGTATGTAGTAGAGCTAATCACCAAAGATGGTCTACAGCCCAGGCCCTCACCCATGTTTGAACTCTGATTACTCTTTTAAAATAACTGCCCAAGCTCTGTTAATCCACAACTTAAATTTCATCTGAGAGACAGAGCAACTGCCCTGCAAGTGCTGTGAGCCTCACGGCTGAGAGTGAACTGAAGAATAATTTCCCTTAACTTGGACTCCCACACTAACAGTTCCACCTGGCTAGTTTGTGCATCTGTACACACTCGGGCCAGTCTTTGTCACACTTTATGAAGGAAAGCTAATGTAGAAAGAGTTCTGGTGTACATTCCTGAGGCAGAGAACCAAATACTGTATAGACTGTAGGTACTTGGAGTGTGTTGGGATGGGTCGCTAGGATCTTCTCCAAGCATCGCTATGACAACATTGGTAACCAAGACTGATGTTGTTATCACATGGCTATGATTCTCATATTATATTACAGGGTGTATAGGAACATAATGTGGTGCTAATTTGTTCTCTGTTTTAGGCTCCCTCCACCAAGCTTAGTTACCAAGGAGTTTACAAATGAGGCAAAGTTTAAATTTCATTCTCTCAGGTTGGTTCCAGCTAAAGGTTTTGGCACTTCCATGATAGATGGGTCGAGAGAGCAATAAACTAGATGGGTTTGTGGAGGTGTTATCTGCAAAAACGAAAGACTAGTGGGGCAGAATTGGCTCTGAGGCCTTCGGAGTCAGCACTTGTCCCATCAGTTATCTTTAAAAATAGAACCCATTCAACATTTGAGGCACTTCAGGCATGTTTTGATGATCCCACTACCTAGGATTAAAATGGTGATACATGAGGAGGCCTTGGTGGATGTGTTTGTGGCAGCCTCCCTTTTATCTGCCACAGCTCCTGGCTGGCAGATGGAATAAGAGATTGAAGCTTTTGGAGACAAGGATGAACAGATTTTGAACAAGGCAACACTGTGATCAACTTTCTTGGATTTTTACTACCTGCCCACAGCATGCTATAGGTAAGTATTCAACGTCATATCTGCTTGTTGTGCTGTTGTGTTTCCAACATCATGAAGTCTCTTAGTTACTTTGATTTCTGTTATGTGGAGCATTGAGAGATGTGTCCTTTATAAGACCCAAGATGAGATCGCAATACCCTGTTTGGTCCAAACTGACATTGAAGCAAATGCTGTTTATTTGAGTGCTACCTACTTTGAATAGATGGACAAGGCAATCTTTATGTCGCACAAGACAGTTTTTAAAATAGGTCTTTACAAAGCTATAGATTAGAAGTCTACCCTGACAGTCTTTCCTCTACCACCCTCTGCCTTAAAAGAGTAATATTCCAACCACAATATTGTTGATGAAAATCAGATGTGTGGTACTATACTGTATGTCTTTCTGTGTTTGTGTTTTCTGTTCAGAGCCAAGACAACTGAAAATGTGCATAGTTCAGTCTTACTCTATGAGCCTATCTTGCACCTTTCCCTATGACTAACATTTAGGACTTCAAGCCTCAACTGAAACAAGCTTGAACTTTTGTATGTTTTTGCTGAAATGGCTGTTAGATCTCGCACCATCTGTTAGATCTGGCTCCATCCCTGGACATCCATGAGGCACTGGTGTCACAAAGTGACTTTGGGTGACTATAGCTCTTTCTGAATGGATGTGGCCTGGAAAATAACATTGAATCTTGCAATGTGATTCTTAAGTGAGTTTTTAAAAATTAAAAAGCACAAATCAATTAATTTAACAATTTGTGCAAAATCCGATTGTTAGTCCTGATAGTAGTAACATATTGGATGTTTGAGCTCTTTAAGTGAGTTGTGAATGTTGTGATTCACAACAATTATGTTGCAGGGTTTTTAATACAAGCTCCCCAGAAACAATGGGAGGTGCTATTATTTTGCCAATGCAACTTATTAAGAATCTGAGTTTCGGAAACTAAGCAAAAAGAACCTACAGTTATGGATTAAATAGACGTCAGGGGTCCAACGGACTTCTGAACTAAGTAAGGGATATCCAATGGTTTATATATTTGAAAATTAATTTCATGCACTCGTGATATTGTTTAAACATGTCAGTGTTATATCATTGAGCCTAATAACAGATAAGGGTGATCATTTATAGGGAATGGGATTTTAAATATATTTTTGGACAACAAATCCCATAATTCTTCATTCCGGACATTCTGTGTGACAGACAGACACTTATTGTGGCTCACCTGGAAGAAAGACCTCACTGGAAAGCTTTGAGGCCTAGCTCAGGCTAGCTCTGTCTACTGGCCTGTTCAGAAACAAAGCTCCTAGGCAAATATAGGAAGCTTTAGCAAAGCTAGGCCTCAAATCATTTCAGTTTCGGCATTTCTCTCGTGAGCCACATTTAGGTACTTGGAAGATGTCTGGTTGAACTCCCAGAATGGGCAGTCAGAAAGAAAGAAAGAAAGAAAGAAAGAAAGAAAGAAAGAAAGAAAGAAACCGAACATCCCATCTTTAGTAATTTAGTACTGTACTAACAAACAGAAAAGAACACAATGCTATATAAGAAGAAATGGATTGTCTATATGGTTGGAATACTTAAAATAATACTTCATGTTATATAATGCATTTTGTAAGTGTTCAAAATACAGTGGTACCTCTACTTAGGGCCTTTATACACGACCCCTAAACTCCGCAGCAAATGGCTGCAAACTCCGGACCTTACAAGTGTTTTCCCACCAGCTCCGGAGTTTGCAGGAAATTAAGTGCGACCCCGCCCACCTAAGCGCGACCCAGCTGCACTTTCTTGTACCTGCTTGAGGTGGGTGAAAATCCCCAGGTCCGGATTTAATCTGGTCAGTGCGGGGCTCTCCTGGCTTCTGCTTGTGTTTTTTTTTGCCTCCCGCCCCTTTAAGAGAAGAGGTGGGAGGAAAAAAAGCAAGCAGAAGAGAAATGGAAGAGAAATGGAAGAGAAACGGAAGAGAAACGGAAGAGAAACGGAGCTCCGGGAAGCTCCTCCAGGTGAGCTGCATTTTTTTCCTCTCTTTCTCTGGTGGGGAGGAAGGAAGAGCGACGAACCCCTAAGATCTTTGGTCCGAATTTAAGGGGCCAGCGGATCTTAGGGGTCGTGTGAAAAGGCCCTCTCTATTTTAATCCATTCCGAATGCATGCTCTTAAGTCGAACAACTCTTAAGTAGAGCATTTAAAAAATGGAAGTAGAGCAGACCACATCTAAAATTTGTAAGGCAGCAGTTAAAACACCAATGGTTTTTCCCTCTTATTTTGAGCCGTTCATAAGCAGAGATACCATTGTACATAGGTTTGGTGACGATTAAGCTCATAATGCATGATCTTAATGGCTTCCTTAAACCAAGAAGTACATTAAAAGAAACAAAATGCCTTACAGTTTGGCCCACTGCCAAAATAAACAGTTTAGGCTTCATCTTGTGTTCTTTGTTGAACATAGTTCTCGGAGAAGTAAGGCAGAGGAAGGAGTGGAAATACCACCCCAATATTGTGGTTCCTTAGTGACAACAATCTATTTCTTGATTATTCCCCTGTAGGGGCCAAACAAGAGGCATGACCTTAGCACGGGGCATAAAACAAGCTCATAGACCCAAGATGGAATGGTTGCAGATCAGGGAAATATAAGAGCACAGCTATGTACTTGATTTGCAGACAAGAAATCAGCAGGAGATTTGCAAGTGCTCAATGGTTAGATTCCATGACCCAAACTGCATGGTTTGAGAGAATAAGATGCCAGCTTGAAGACCAGAGTTGATTTATTTGATAACATCAGGAAACCATTTGTGGACTATATTAGGCATGGTCATTTTGGTGTTAGAAGAAGACAAGAGAGATTGAAGTTGTGCTTACAGATGCATAGCATAAAAAGGAGGTAGATAGCAAGTAACTGCCAGACAGTGCACCCCAACTTGATAAGTGAAGTGTAATGGGCATTGAGATAGGTGGTTGTACTAACATGTCATATGTATTCCATCTGAACTTACATTACCTAAATCCAACTGATTGTAGTGGGGAAAAGTTAATCACATGTCTAAATTTCTTCAGCTGAAACCATTAGTTAATATATGTAGGAATATGTGCATTTTGAATACTGTATATGCATTTTAAATCCTACCATTCTGCAACATATAAATAAAGAGGTTAAAATGAACTTAGTAACTGAAGATAACATTTAACATCATTAGAACTATGCCCTAACATACTGTGTATTATGAGGTACAATTTATCAGCGGGCACTGGATTTCTCTTCTCTTCTCTTCTCTTAATGCCACCTTTCTCCCCATAGGGGATCCAAAGATGCTCACAATAATAATAATAATTAAAACTGTACAGTAACAATAGGTTTAAAATACTATATCAGTAGGAAGGTAAAGCAGTGAACCAAAAGAACTGGAGGATCCAAAGAAACGAACAAGTCAAAAGAGACAAAGTCTCAGGATGCTAAGCAAAAAGATTATTTATTGAAGCAGAAACCCAATACGTTTCAGCTTAGGAAGCCTTCTTCAGGGGCTATGTTTAACTGCATTTAAAAAAAAAGGGACATGCCACAAAAAGTATCACATATTAGGAATGTTGTTTCAAGATAAGATAAATAGATAGATATACATTTCATAATTAAAGCTTTCACCAGACCTCTTAAAGCTTAAAAGAAAGGCCTTTGCCTGATGACACAAGAGCAAGAGGGATGGAGACCAGCTGCTATTCCACGGCTGGAAAATCCGGATCAAAGTAAAATGCGGATTTCCCCCCGGAATGGTCACACACTTGAAAACGCGGTTCCTGTGTCCCCACAGGCACAGTTTAAAGAACCACATATTTTGTGTCCCATGAGCAGGAACCACAACACAGCAGAACGAAAAGGTTTTCATGCAGATTTTCTGAGTCCCCACAGACTCAACTACTGGTTTAAAATCCGCATCGGAACTAAGGCAAGCTTTGTACCACCTTGAGACCAGGTACTTGTAAAACTTGCTGGGTCACACTTAAGTGGGCGTGGTCACATCCCCCCTTTAAAGTCCGCTGGTTGTGGGGACACAATTTTATTAACTGCATCTTCAAGCAGTTTGAAGCTGTTTTTAGTGGTTGTGGGATAGCAGCCCAACCTGGCTTCTTGGCACAGTGTATTACAAAGCCTGGGAGCATAGGATTTAACTACCTATGTGTGTATTTAAAATATTTCTGTAATTCATTTTGTGGCAAAGCTTTCACTTAAACAACAAACTGAAAAACACAATTAAAATACTTTACATAAAAGATACACTTCAGCCTCCATAAAGAGCTGGGACAAGATATTACCACAGCTAGCTTATTTTAAACTCTTTTCCATCTCCTTGTCTACAATATCAGCCAGAGCATAGTGTATGAGCTAAAAGTGTAGACTATATGTTAGACCTGAAAAGGGAGAGACTTAAGCTGATACTTCACATCCTTCTCATTGCTGTTTGCGCTCCCGCTGTGGACCGGTACGTAGGAACGGAACCTTACGTCCATGTCACCACGAAGCGAGTTCGTCCTGACCACGCCCCTAGAACTGCGCCCCAAGCGGGTCGAGAGATTCCCCTTCTTGAGCTCGGAAATCTCCTCGATTCGCTTCTCATTCCACAAGGAGGGGACGTTCGGTTTCTCTTAATCCGCAGTGAGATAATATCTTATGTTACTACGTCGTTAATTTTTTTGAGGTTTTGACAGCGAACTATCGATGTATCAAACGGTCGGACTTATTACTCCATTTCTGGTACCCTTCCCCCGCCCTTTTCGCTTAGGAATCTTGGGACAGGAGGTGGAATGCCGATGGTTCCTCCGTAATGTGCTGCTGCCTTAGGGAAGAAATGTACTAGTCTGCCCCCCTCGCCTCACGGCAGACACCCCTCCAAATACCTGAGAGGGCTTGCAGGCACGACGCGGCTGGCTGCCCCCCTGCGCCCTCCTCTTCCTCCTCCTCCAGGAGCAGAGGCAAGGACCGCAGGACTTGCCCGGGGGCTGTGGAGAGAGAGAGTGGGAGAGGGCGCAGGCGGGCGGGCAGGCGGAGTCTTTTCCCGGGGAGGCGCTGCAAAGCTAAAGCTCCGCAGGAGGAGAGGAGGACACGCGTTCTGCCCTCCGGCGCGCCTGCCCGCCCTCGTCCCTTTGGGTCCCCCGCCGCCGCCCACCAGGGCCATGGTGCCATTGGAGCTGGAGGACGGGGACACAGCGGCAGTACAATGTGCATCGAGGATGTGAGGTTACAGTCCTGCCGGTTCCATTCATCATGCCCGTGAGTACAAACAAACAGGGGCAGAACCGGAATTAGATCACGTGACAACAACCGATTTCAACCCGGAAGCAACTTCAACTCAGCACGAGGATGGACGTAAAGTAACCGTCCTAGTGATATTAAGAAGTCAAGAACAGAGATTAAACACCGATGAATTCTTGAGAACAGGTAGAAAAAACTAGACTCATATAAACTGCACATAAGTGATGGTAATGCTTTTTAGAGTAGGTAGTTCCTTGATGTCCCTCTGCCCCAGCATGAGAAACAGGTAGAACAGCCCCTTTGTTGCACTGTAATCAAACGGGTGGCTAAAACCCTATTTCATTAGTCTCAACCATCCTAATTAATCCACAGAGTTAAGTTTCTAAATAAAGAGATGCCAAGGCTCAGGGTGAATTGGAAGCTACACCCCCCATATGTGGGCTCATTAACTACTTAATCCAGTGATGGTGAAGCTTTTAGAGACGGAGTGCCCAAACTGCAATTCAAAACCCACTAATTTCTTGCAAAGTGCCAATACAGCAATTCAACCTGAATAGAGGTGGCTGTGAAGGGGCAATGTTGGGTGCCCACAGAAAGGGCCACCTTTGGCACCCATGCCAGGTTCGCCAACACTGACCTAATCTAATCCTTGCTCTCTACCTTTGTAGCATCCAAGTATGCTACTGGAGATAACTCAGAAACTTCAGCAGGTCAAAAAACACATCACCTGGAGTACTGACAGGTTCTGAGCACCATTTAAGGTGCTTGCTGCATTAAAAACCAAAAGCATACCAAAGGGTTGGTGCATCTAGCAAAAACAAACACAAATCCAAGCAGTGCAAATGCAAATGATATCAATAGCTGATTGGCTCCACCTGCTCTGAGGCAATTCTCCCCTGACCTCAGTGCCCAACCAACTTATCGCTTGCTATTCGGGGGTGGGGGAAACTCAACTTCTGCAAAGGTTTTTCCAGACTGCACAAGTCCTTTTCACCATGGTTGTCATAATTTCTACTCATTGAAACCAGCCGAGTGGGCTGGCTTTGCTGTGGTGATACATTTAGAGTGGCCATATGTAGAAGTCCACCATATGAAGAGCTCCCCTCATTCCTGGTGATATTTAAGTGGCCAACTCCATCTCTCATTCTTACTTCATCTCTAGTTAATTTCCTTGGCTGAACTGAGAAATCTTTGATAGAAAAAAAGTATCTCATCAGTCCTCTCTCATTTTAAAGGTGTGTGTGAGGAACTTGGGGGAGTGACTTTTTTTTTAAAAAAAAAAAATGAAAACCATATTGAGTGATAGAGTTACTAATGAATGGCATGGCATGTCAGTTCTGTACAAACTCCAAAACTTTCAGAATGATTTCCCAAAAGTTTATTCACATTTGTTGAAAAGAAGCCCTAACGGTTGCTTTGGGTTTGGGTGAGGAGTATTTATTGGTTGAATAAATACCAGGGTGCTCAAAGGGACACACAATAAAATTGACTAAAACCCTTCATAAAAGAAAGAAAGAAATGCTACATGGGTGCAGGTGGTGAGAGAACAATCATTCTTTAAAAAGGATATCTTAATTTTATGTTCATTTATACAAATTAAGCTTTGGACAAAAGAAAATAAGTGTTTTGCAGGATGTGATTCAAGCTTTCCGAGTTTAGCATCCTCTTTCTCAAATGACGAAGAAAAAAAAATGAAAATGCTGTCTTGGATCCAGATATAGCCATGCTTAAAGTAGATCTTCTGAAATAAACTAACTTTGATTGAATCACTAATTTAAGCATTACTGATTTCAAGCCATCTCACTCTAACCCATTATTCCTACTGGAAATGTGTCTGGATTGGTATTTATGATGCAGTTATAGAATGCAAGAAATATGGTGCTGGAGAAGAGCATTGTGGGTGCCCTGGACTGTCAGAAAGATTAACAAGTGGGGCCTAGATGAAATAAGAGCTGGACTATATCTGGAGGCAAACTGTCGAAACTGAGGCTGTCCTACTTTCGGTGTATTGTGAGAAGGGGATTGGACAGATTCATTGAGGAAAAGTCCATCACAGGTTACACACAATGATGGAGATGTATAATCTCCAGGCATAAAACTGGAGTACTTCAAGGACCAGATGCAGGGGAGTGGTAGCAGGAGACAGAGATCTAGTCTCATGCGCACCCAGACACATCTGGTGGGGCCACTGTGAGATACAGGAAACTGGATTAGATGGGCCTTTGGCCTGATCCAGCATGACTCTTCTTATGTTCTTATGTTCTTAAGGCAATATTCTCTGGAAAAGAAAATAATACTTGGAGGCAGCAGAAAGAGAGGAAGACCAAATATGAGCTTGACTACCTCTCTAAAGGAAATCACAGGATGGCACATAACAAAAAATATAAACACTGAAAAGAGCCTGTGGATAAATCCCTGTACTGCAGCTAAAACTGTGCTCATGAACTGGGGTTCAACCCCAGGTAGACGGCTCATGGTTGACTCAGACTTCCGTCCTTCTGAGGTTGGTAAAATGAGTACCCAGCTTGCTGGGGAGGGGTGGTGGTGGAATGTGTAGCCTGCATAATTAAAACTGTAAACCACCCAGAGAGTGCTTGAAGTGCTATGGGGCGGTATATAAGCAGAACACTTTGCTTTTTGCTTTTGCTTTTGAAAACAGTTTCTGTCTTCTAAATCATATGATACAAATGGAAAACAGGATGCAGAGGGAAGAGGAAAATAAGAAAAAACAGGTTATAGTCACAAAATAGTCAGCGGTCCTTCCCGCCAAGATGATTAATACAGCACCTTTTGGGCACAGAAGAGCGCCAGAATCCAGAAATTGAGTCATGGCAACTGGACTACTTTTCTTGTGGGATCAAAATGTTTCAGTACTCATCCCAGTAGCTTCTTCAGTCTGAGGAAGGCTGGTTGGAGACCTCCAATTTATCCTCCACATTGGTTTTACTTCACCCTGACGATGGCCAGGGGTGTGTGAAAGTCACACCTCTGCATCCCTTCCCAACATCCATTAAGCGGCCTTCCTGGTGGAGGTGTCTACTCAACCTCTGGATAACCTCACCTAGATGACTGAGAATCTTCACAGACAAGAGCACCAGAAACAACAAGAGATTCATAGAAGAGTATGTTAAACTGCCAGAGTCACAACTGTTTCTTTGGGGGTTTAAGACACTTTATAGTAGCAAGAGTCAATTATGGTGTAAGCAGAGTGGCAACTTTCAAATTGTGATAATTATCTGTGAGGAATTAAAAGCAGAAGCTTGGCATATCTCAGTGACCTGTCTCTGAACTTAACTGGACTCTTCCCCCTTTTTGGTATCCAATTTGCATGCTTGAAATTTGCACCGATGAGGTATCATTGGACGTGTCATGCCTGATCTCCTCTCAAGCTTCCAGCTCACATTCTTTTCACCACAACAAACAGGAACTAACCTAGCAACCACCTAGACTGACTTAGTTGCTTGGTTCTCCCAGAAGGAAAACCTATCCATTTTATCTCTGCCATTGAAGCAAGCCCTTGAATCCACTGAAAGGTCAAGGTCTTTAGCACTGACTGACGGAAGAACCACACACCATCTCTGCAAAAATGCACTCACATAGCCTATTTTGGAAATAATCCTTGAAATGAACTATGTCTGGTATGCAAATGCTTGTAGCCAAAATATATAATAATAATAATAATAATAATAATAAAATAATAATAATAATAATAATAATAATAATAATAATAATAATAATAATAATAATAATAATAATAATAATAATAATAATAATAAAGCAAATTGTCTATATCACTGATTCCCAACCTTTGGAAATCCAGGTGTCCTTGGGCTGCAATTCCCAGATATCCCAGCCAGCACAGCTATCTCCAGGTAGGGAATGCTTCAGATATGTTAGAGTCTTGTATATCTGTTTATTGACTTCTATGTCTTTGTGATGGGGAAATCATCATTTTATAAAGTATGGCACCAACAAGGCCCTACCCCCAGGGTTAGAGCTTTGTTGAGGGGGGGGGGACATTTTCTTATGCTGTAGAATACAGATGGGCAAGAAATGTGGTTTGGCAATTTGGGATGATTCAGCACAGTACCCAAACGAGTTCAGTAGGGGCCCCATGCTTTCCTCCTCGACCTCATCTAGGCGACCACCCAATCACTGGCAGCAGCACATGCTTCCATTCTCCGCCTCCTTTGTCAAGAAGGTGGGGCAAGGAAGTGCATTGCTGCCAGGGATTGGGCAATCACCCAGAGGAGGAAGGAAAGTGAAGCATGCAGGTGGAGTGCCTGTGAAATGCCTGTGTCAGTGCTGTGCTGAACCATGCCGAATGGGCGAACCTCTATTTGTGCCCATCTCCATTGTACAGAACAAAAGTAAGAATGACTTGCTTTCCACAGGCCTCTTTAGATATATCAGTGCTCTCCCATTTGCTTCCACAGTTGTTGGGATTTGGGAAGTGTAAAAATCATGTGGCACATTTTTCCTTTTAATGGCCCCAAATGGATTCTTCCTTTCAAGGCAGTTTTATGACATTATGCAGTTTTATCTTTGGTAGCACTGTGGCAAAAATTTCTTCCGTGGAATTTTAACTAGTGGACTCCCACCCAATCTGAGAGGGGGAAAATCCTCCTACTGTGTTTCAAAGAAGGGAAAAAAATCCACAGAAACTATTTTGGGTGAATTTTAGGCTTTGATATTATTTATATCTTAGCTGTAATGTGAGACAGGAATTTCCAAAGACAGCAAGAATGATCAAAGCATAAATGTTTATTTATTTTTTATTAGCCCAGGCAATTGAGAAGTAAATGTCTATGAGATTTTACATTAATGGAAGCACATAAAGCAGCTTCCTACTATTGCAAAACGTAAGGAGCAGATGATAGTTGTTTATGGTAAAAAGGAAAACAATTGTTAAGATCTACAACTATGCATATATCAGACACACACAACCTACAGGGCATTGTCACAACTCCACTCTGCTTTACCCAACAGACATCAAGGAACATTAATTGGTATGGGTGAGCAATGTAGAAAATGAATTATTTTTCTTTGTGTGTTTTTAACATGGCTAGAAGCTAGGCAATGCATTTTAACTGACTGGTTTAAAACTGGGAAAGGAGTATGACAAGGCTGTATGCAGAGTACATCATGCGAAAGGCAGGTCTGGATGAATCACAAACTGAAATTAAGATTACCAGACGAAATATCAACAACCTCAGATGATACTACTCTGATTGTAGAAAGTGAGGAGGAATTAAAGAACCTCTTAATGAGGGTGAAAGGGGAGAGTGGGGGAAAAGGGCTGAAGCTCAACATCAAAAAAACTGAGATCATGGCCATCGGTCCCATCACCTCCTGGCAAATAGAAGTGGAAGAAATGGAGGCAATAACAGAGTAATGAAATTAAAAAACACTGCTTTTTGGGAGGAAAGTGATGACAAACCTAGACAGCATCCTAAAGAGCAGAGATATCACTTTGCTGACAAAGGTCCGGATAGTCAAAAGCTATGGTTTTTCCAGTAGTGATGTATGGAAGTGAAAGCTGGACTATAAAGAAGGCTGATCGCCACAGAATCGATGCTTTTGAGCTCTGGTGCTGGAGAAGAATTTTGAGAGTCCCCTGGATTGCAAGGACATCAAACCTATCCATCCTGAAAGAAATCACCCCTGGATGTTCTTTGGAAGGACAGATTTTGAAGGTGAAGCTCCAGTGCTTTGGCCACCTCATGAGGAGAGAGGACTCCTTGGGAAAGTCCCAACTCCCTGATGTTGGGAAAGATTGAAGGCAAAAGGAAAAGGGGACAGGCAGAGAATGAGATGGTTGGACAGTGTTATCGATGCAACCAACATGGATTTGACCAAACTCTGGGAGGCAATGAAAGACAGGAGGGCCTGGCGTGCTCTGGTCCATGGGGTCACGGAGAGTCAGACAAGACTGAACGACTGAACAACAACAAATGCATTTTACCTAACATAATATCATAAACTTTGATATTTTTCTGTTGTTTTAAAGGCTACAGTAATGCTTTTTTATTTTCAAGATCTTGAACGGTTTATCATATGCATTCCCTTTTATTTTTATATTTGCCTCTTTTGGGCTACATGCTTTTTATTTTTAAATGATGCCTACAACTTACAAGCAAGTGCAGCCTCTTTCAAGCAAGTGCAGCCTACCATTGATTGACTTACAGGAATTTATCAAGATGAATCCTCAACAGAAAAAAGCAACGTTGATGGCAGGGAGAGGGGGAATCATCTTATCCCCCTCTTCACCCCAAACACCATCACTACAAACAATTACAGACATGTTGGCAGGAATGAATACAACTATACAGAAGGTAGCTTCAGAACTATCAGAAATTAAAAATGATATTCAGGAATGCAAAAGAGACATCAGAAATTTTAAATGTCAATTAAATGCTTATGAAGATAAGACAATTGAGTTGGAATTGCGAACAGAAGCCATTGAAATATCAGCACAAAGAGCTTCAAGGGACATTAATCAACTAGAATTGGATAGATCAGCTTATATTCTAAGATTTCAATCAATCCCTCAGCAAGAAGGGGAAAACCTACTTAGCCTGATGACAGAGGAAATTGCAAAAATACTAAATATACCTCCAGAAGAAGCGCATTATGAAATAGATACAACATATAGAGTGAGCACTTTTTTACAAAGAAAAATAAATATCCACCAGAAGTCCATGTCAAATTTGTTAGGAGATCTACAAAATATTGAGAGATACAAGAGAAACACAGATAGAAATCAAGAACCAAAAATAAGAATTGTCAAAGATATACCTTGGAAAATCCGACAAATCAGAAAGGAATACAATTTCATAGTGAAAGTACTAATTGTAAATCAAATACAATATAGATGGATGTATCCGGAGGGATTGGACTTTACCTGGGATGGGAGGCATTACAGACTTGACTCACTGAACAAGGCCAGCAAGTTCCTGGAGAGGAACAATCAGAAATTAGGATATCAAGAATTAGACCAAAGAGAAATTATGGAAGAGGAAGAAGAGGAAGAACCACAAGACGTAGAAGAAATAGAAATAAGGAAAGAAAGAAAGAAAAAGCAACCCAGTTTCCAAAAAGAAGGACAGGACAAAACAAAACCAGGAAAAACACAGGACGCAACTGGGGGAGAAGCCTATAATCTAAGGGAAATCAAAAACAAAAACTACAAAATATAATGGAATTACAATTTTTTTCCTGTAACGTTAATGGATTGAACACCCCGGAAAACGAAGGCAAATTTTCCAAAAACTCAAAAACTGAAATTGGACTTGACATGTTTGCAAGAAACACATATTAAACTTAGTGATTCAAAGTATTTAACACAGGAAAAACTTGGTATTTTATTCCATTCTCTAGATGAAAAGAAAAAGAAAAAAGGATTGGCTGTTTATATTAAACCTTATCTAAACCCACGTCTGATTAAGTCTGATAAAGATGGAAGGTTCCTCTTGATTGAAATTCAAATTAATAAGAAACCAACACTATGCTGTGCTATTTATGCACCAAATGACAATAAAGAAAAAAATATCTTCTTCAAAAATATACGAGAAATTCTATCAGAATATGAGTACTCTTCAATCTTTATAATAGGTGATTTCAATGGAGTACCCTCTCCAATGATAGATAAAAACAGCCTGAAACCTAGAAAAGATAACAGAAAAGGGAAATTACCACACTCATTTTTCCAACTAGCGCAAGAATGGAACCTAAATGATATCTGGAGAAGAAGAAACCCACAGAAGAAGATGTATACTTATTTCTCACACCGATAACTCCTTCTCCAGAATAGATATGTGTTGGTCATCAGTGGATTTACTGACAGAAACAAAAGACATTGAAATACTGCCTAAATCATTTGCAGATCATAATCCAATTCTGTGGACAATTTTCAACAAACCTAAGATATCAAGATGGAGATTCAATAACTTTTTGCTAAAAGATAAGGAATTTATAACTCAGTGCAAGAGGAAACTTCAAGAATACTATGAGAATAATAGAAACAAAGGGACAAGTCCAAGCATAGTTTGGGATGCAGGCAAAGCTTACCTCCGAGGACTGGTTATAAGCTACAACACAAAGAAAAATAGGGAAAGAAAACAAAAATATACAGACATCTTAAAGGAATTGATGAAGATAGAAATGGAATTCCAAGAAAACCCAACAAAGACAAGTTTACAAAATCAGATCAAGATACTACAACATCAGTATAACTTATTGATCTCTCAAGAAGTTGCCTTCAAAATCAAGATAGCCAGACAAAAATATTTTGAATATGCAAATAAACCTGGGAAGTGGCTAGCAAACAAATTACGGGCACAAAAACAGAGGAATTCTATAAGAAGTCTTAAAGACAAACATGGAAATAATTGTAACACCATGGATAAGATGAAAGCAATAGTTGAAGACTTCTTTCAAAATCTATATTCTAAGGAACAAACAGCAAGAAACGAAATAGCAGAATATTTAGAAAGCCAAGATCTTCCAAAATAACATCAGAACAGAAAGAAAAATTAAATAACCCAGTCTCGATGATGGAAATAACAGAAGCTATTAAAAAAACAGAAAAATGAAAAATCAGCGGGACCAGATGGTCTTACACCAGAATTTTTTAAACAATTTGAAGGAATTTTGGATATACCACTAAAAGAAGTTATAGCAGAAATAATGGAAGAAGGAATAATGCCAAAATCATGGCAAGAAGCAACAGTTACACTCATACCAAAAGAAGGAAAGATCCAGAGTTAATACAAAATTATAGACCAATTTCGCTATTAAACGTTGACTACAAAATCTTCGCATCAATTATGGCAAATAGATTGAAACATGTTTTAACAAATTTTATACATAAAGATCAAAACGGTTTTCTTCCTAGAAGACAACTCAGTCATAATATAAGAATTGCACTTAACTCTCTGGAATATTATGATCAGAAAGTCGACAAACCTGCTGCTTGGATCTTTTTAGATGCAGAAAAAGCATTCGATAATGTATCTTGGGCATTTCTATATGAACAACTCAGAATAATGGACTTTGGGGAAATATTTGGAAGAGTCATCTCAGCAATATATCAATATCAAAGTATGAAAGTAAATCTCAACGGGGACTTAAGCAAAACAATAAAGATATCAAAAGGTACAAGACAAGGATGCCCTCTTTCCCCATTATTATTTATTTTGACATTGGAAGTCTTGATGCGAAACATTAGAAAGAATCCTGAAATCACCGGAATTAAAATTAAGAAGCACCAATTCAAAATACAAGCATTTGCAGATGACTTGATGATAATATTAGAAAACCCAATAGATACAATTCCAAATTTGATGGACTCTTTACAGGACTATGGACGAGTAGCAGGCCTGAAAATAAATAAAGAAAAGACTCAAATGTTAGTAAAGAACATGACAGAGACAGAAGTCCAAAATCTGGAACAAAAATGTAATTTCAAGGTAGTTAAGAAAGTCCGCTATTTAGGTATCTATCTTAAAGCAAAACCAGTACTCTTATTCAAGACAATTACATCAAAGTAATGAAAGAGATACAAATGGAAATAAACTTATGGAAAAATTTACAACTATCCTTTATGGGTAGAATAGCGGCAATAAAAATGAATGTATTACCAAAACTACTATTCCTGTTCCAAACAATACCGGTCCTTAAATCAACTAAATTAATACAAGAATTAGATAAACAAATAAGGAAATTCATTTGGAATGATAAGAAACCTAGAATCAAAATTAAAGTATTGCAGGACAAAAAGGAAAATGGAGGCTTCGCGCTACCAAACTGGATTTTATACTATAAAGCCTGCTGTCTGACGTGGATGAAACAGTGGATGACCCTTGAAGATAATCGACTACTTACGTTAGAAGGATTTAATTTGAATTTTGGATGGCATGCATATCTATGGTATGGGAAAGCAAAAGCCCAAAAGATTTTGCAAACCACTGCATAAGAAACGCCTTGTTGTGGGTTTGGGACTCATTGAAGAACTCTATCTATACAGCAATGCCACTTTGGGTTTCCCCACAACTGGCACATACAAAACCCTCCATAATAGAGGACAAAAACTCTGAGATATAAAGATATGTTAACAGAAAAATTACAACTAAAATCAAAAGAAGAATTACAGCTACAAGGATTTAGAATAGATTGGTGGTTGGAAATGCAAATGAAATCTTGGTTTAGGAATGATAAAAAGCAATTTGGTTTCTCAAATCAAGAAGTTGCAGTGGATAAAATCATTTTTTCTTCTAATGAAAAGTTAATTAAAAAAATTTATAGCTGGTTATTAGCCAGACACGTAGAAGATGAGATGGTAAAAGAATGTATGATAAGCTGGGCACAGGATCTAAAGTCAGAAATTCAGTCAGAGGAATGGGAAAAACTATGGAAGGTTAATATAAAGATCACTAAGTCAATAGCATTTAAAGAGAATCTCTATAAAATGTTTTATAGGTGGTATTTAACACCTGATAAGCTGGCTAAAATGTATAAAATATCCGATGTTTGTTGGAAATGTAACAAAGGACGGGATCTTTTTCCATATGTGGTGGGTGTGCAAGAGGGCTAAAAAATACTGGTGTATGGTACAAAAATTTATTTTACAAACTATGTTAATTAATCTTGAGTTAAAACCAGAGATTTTTTTATTATCTATGATACAACAAAATATTGGTGATAGCAAAAAAAATGTAATAATTCATATTATCACAGCAGCTAGAATGTTGTATGCACAATTATGGAAGACAGACAATATTCCAGACAAAAATCAGTTAATTATGAAGGTGTTAAACTGTGCAGAAATGGACAAGATCTCGGCACTAATGAAACCAGAAGGATGCTATGAAGACTTCGAAGAAAGATGGCATGATTTCTACAAATTTTTAGATGAATATTACAAGACAATTAAGTTTCCTGTTTAATTTATGAGTAATTGAGATAGTTAAGGATCATACATTGTTAAGATGAGATGCAAACTTTGTTTGAGAAGATTAGAATCGCTCCAATGTTTTTTTTTTCCCTTTCTTTGATTGATAACTTTTTTTGTTTGAAAACTATAAATAAATTGCAAAAAAAAAAAAAACTTACATTTTGAATTTGAATGTCTGCAGGTGCTCGTGGTTGTTTCACACCTGCAACTTTTCATAAGTTGCAAGGAAGGATTTTTAAATATTTGCGCCTATAGCTTTTTCTCACAACTGTAAGACTGTGTTCAATAAATTGTGATGTTACTTTCTGAAGAGAAATAAAGCTTTTAGAATTAGACAAGCGGATGTTGTCTGAAATTATTGTAACAGAGAAAAGACTTATGTTTTGATACTCAGATGGATTTTGATAGGATTGTTTGTGATTGTTTAGTTTCTTCCTGCAATTAAATCTTGATTTGGAATAAACGCCAACTGTGGCAAACCTGGGAGGTCTGTGAAATTTTGTGGGACTTCTGGGAGGGTTCCGGTGTAGGCTAAGCTACTCTCTCAAGTTATAACTCAGGAAAGATATCATAAGCTAACTCTTTCAAAAGAAGAAAGGTTTTTCAGGTTAGGAATATGAAGAGCCAGGAATGCTGCAAAATGACAAAGGGATAACTGATGGAAAGGAAAAACAATTCTATGATTCTACGAGCTCCATGGTCACTATGCAATATTATGGCATTCTCAGGGCCGGAAGTAGAATCTGGAATTTTTGCCCCAGAGCACCATACTGAGATGGGACACCCCTTCTAAGACTAGCTCAGTGTACAATGGTAGTTCTGCATGACCTTCAAACCCCCTGCCACATGCTAGAATGACCTTAGGTAGGTGGCATACACAGTGGACAAAGCAAAAAGGTGACCAAGGTTCCAGCCAATTGGTGTTGTGGCCACTGGGGAGGGTACTGCAAGAAACAAATAAACCAAAAGAGCAAAACTGTGCTCTCATTATTAATGGTGAAAGCTACCCTTCAGAAATTGCTGGAAAGTGTCTTCATTCTCTTCATTCAGGGGGAAGTACAGAACTAAAGGATAATATATTTCTCCCTTTCCATGGTCCCCATTCTGATTGCTTGCAATATTACAGTAAGAGACAAATTGCCAACTTAACAATCAAGCACAACTCTTGGTTTGTTTCCCTAGTAACTCCCACTTAAGTCTTGCCTGAGCTCAGCATTGACATTTGCGTTCAACCTTGCAGTGAGTACAGAACAGTTGGAAATGGCCCTGAACTGGTCCAGAGTACATCTCCTCCATTCAGAGTTGGATGCAAGCTCTTTTAGGACTGCTTGTCGATTCGAGTCAACAGGTGGAAGAGAAAGATGTATCAAGCTCACTATCACTGTATCTGATTTCCATCTGTTGAACAGCTCTCTCTCTCTCTCTCTCTCTCTCTCTCTGTGTGTGTGTGTGTGTGTGTGTGTGTGTGTGTGTGTGTGTGTGTGTGTATGCACACATGTGCGTGCGTGCATGTGTGTGCATGCAGGCAATGTGTGGATGATGACACAACGTGAAGACAGCTGATCTGAGCTTCTCCGTTTATTGGCTATACATAGTTCCAAATTTCTGGAGAACTCTGGAGTCTTCACACTTCATCAGATGCTGACAGAAGAAATTCCAAATCAGAGTGCCTCTTTGCAGGCCAACTTGAGTCTTGGCATCTCTAGAAACTATGCACTACATCATCCATCATCACCAGGAGTCATGAGATCTAAATTGACTCTAAATGTCTTCAGCTTTCTCTTTTCCTCCACCACGACCTTGCAGGCGAAAGTGATTTTTTTAGACAAAACTTAAGTGAATATGAGAGCAAGGGCTAGGAGACATGTGGTTCTCCAGATACATTGGGCTATGATTCTCATAATCCCTTATCACTGGCCATACAGGTTATGGTTCTTGGAGTTGAAACCCAAGACAGCCAGCGATCCAGGTTTTCCTCATCCCTGACATAGCCTTTTCTTTCCCATCATGGACAAAACAAACACTTCTCGTTATTGGCATTAGGAGGAAATCCTCCTCTGGAAAATATCTCCCAAGAATTATATTCCAATTTTGAACTATGCAGGCATTCACACATTTAGTGTCATGTCTGAGCTTTGAGGAATGTTGAGCTGTGAAGAAAGAGAGTCTACTATACTTTGTAAACCAGCTCCACATTTTTCTATGCTACTGGTATTTAGCTACCATCTGGATAGGAATTTCCTGACTTCAGTCGTTCTTGCAGGGTAATGTTGAAGATCAGTTACTGCAATGCTCTTTACATGGCACTGCTTTTGAAGGCATTACAGGAACTACAGCAGGTTCAGTAGGCAGCGGCCAGGTTGGTTTCTGGGGCTTTGAAGTATGATTGCATCTCTCTGATCCTGACCAACCTGGATCAATGGTTCCCTATGTGCTTCCATGTAAAATTAAAGGTGTGCATTATTGACCTAGAAGTCCTTTAACAGTTACCTGTCAAGGTGTTTCTTTGTATGATGTTCTACCCATGGCATATGATCCTCCCAGGCTTTGTTTCTGTGAGTAGCCAACCCAAAGGTGGCCCAGAAAACAGTAGCTTTGGTATTCCTTGCCTGTGGAGGTACACAAGCCCCTCTCCATTTTGACGTTTTAATAACTTGCAAAAACCAAGCTCTTCAAAGAGGCCTTTAACAATATCATCATTCTGTAGTAGATATTTTGGTTTATTATGGTTAAATCTGTGGATTTGTTTAGCCATCAACATTTTTCTGTTTTGTCTGGACTAGATGTTTCTCTTTGGCTGGAGTTCAGTAGGGTGAAGAGTTCTTTTACGGACTGTTCATTACCCAGACTAGTGGCTTGTCATTAGATGGGATGTATACAAGTGAATAGATAAATAGATAAACATCCATTTGAAAGCAAAATTTAATCTTTCAACTGGGAGTAAATACCAAGGTTGAATACTTATCAGGCAAAATCCATAGACAAAACTAACAATCCTACCTCAGATGGACAACTGGATGCCACAACAAATGGAACAATTCCAATAATATTTGCAGTTTCTTTTATTATTAATTCTTTTGTCTTTAAAGGGCTTGGCTGATTGTCAGGTGCTGTTTCTGGTGTTGTTCTGTTCTTTTGCCTTGTTTATTGAAACTGTCAGGGTCTCAAACTGAACATTGCCGAAAGGGCATTGCTAAGTGCTAGGGACAATAAATACTGTGATATTTGTCAGCATCATCTAGAGTTCACAAATCAATCATTTCCCAGAGACTTATAAAACTACATGCAGAAGGTGAAAATAATAAAAGTCACCAGCACAAATCCTAAGCCTGAATTGGATACAAGTGAAGAGTTTAAGCACAGGGGAATAGTGCTCAGTTCTCTATATTTAAATACGGTAATTTCTACATATCACAAGCCATTAAAAATCATCCACTAGAAAATGTCCATGAAGATGATGCGGGGCTACACAGCAGCTGTACTGAAATGTCAGAAGGGCTTACCCAGCTGACACAAGCTCCTCAAAACAGACTATGGCCGTGCCTCCATAAATTCTCCTTCTCCCGCCAAGCACTGCTTAATATAGATTTACCATATGCTTCGGTGCTCGCTTACTCTTCCACAATAATCTTCTAAGATCAAGTTGTCCTCCCTTTTCTGACAAATGAGCCCCTAGGAACACGAAGGGTTTTGTAGGGCTCTAGAAGAAATATCTTCATTTACTCCTGTTCTGGCTGTTCAGCTTTCTGATTTTCCCCACCCTTGTTATTGTTTTTAGATATTTCCGCGGGTGTTGTCTGTGTTCACCAGTAGAGAACATGTCTGAGTTCAGCCAAAACTCTGACCAAGATGATGTTTGCTCTGAGGAGATTGATGAGGATGAAATTTTAGCAAACTTATCTCCGGAAGAACTGAGGGAGCTCCAAAATGAAATGGAAGTCATGGCTCCAGACCCTGAAGTGCCAGTTGGGATGATACAGAAAGATCAGACTGAAAAAACCCCAACAGGAAATTTTGACCACCGATCACTGGTTGATTACCTATATTGGCAGAAGGCATCCAGGCGCATGCATGAAGATGAGAGGGTTCCAGTCACTCTCTTACCATCGGAGGTAAGACGCTGGAAATGCAGATATTCTACATACAACAGCTATTCCAAAATGTAACACTTTGTCTCTAGTAGCTGCTAGGTTTCCATTCCAATATTCATATGCATTTACTTAAGAGTAAATACTGTCAAAATTGGATGGATTTACCTCTGTGTACATGTTCATAATTTATAATTTTAGAATGCCTCTTCTTCCCCCTTGAGCCCAGAAATGCTTAAAATTGCAATTTTGTATTTAAATCTTATTTCCAGATGAGACTGGTGGCCTCAGTCAGGTTGTTGCAGAGAAATCCTATTTACTGTACCGCTATTGGGAACACTCCAGATTATGTATTTTTTCTTAATATAAAGTTTACCCTCTCTGTCTTGAAACTGTTACCTTTGATGAAATACAAAAGCTATTCTTATTTTAATTTTTTTAGAGCCCTACCTAGCAAATTAGCATGAGAAAAGTTCTCTCACATCACTCAAATAGAACACCCAAATAATGGTTGGTTTAGATAAACTGAGGAACACATCCTCTGGAGAAAATATTATATAAGCTTTAAAAAAAAATAGACAGAGACAAGCTCAGGAATATTTCCAAGTTTAAAAAGCTTTCCCAAATGCCCAATTGTATACAATAGCCAACATCCTCTGCCTCAGATTTAGCTGTAGGACAACATTTAAGGGCTTATAAAAGACCCCTTGAGAATTTCTGTGAATGAGGCAGAGCCATAAAAACCTTGTGTGGAAACACCCCACATCCTGAAACATTACTTGAAACTGGAAGAGCTACAAAGGCATCAATCTTCCATGACATAAATCACTCATCTTCAGCTTTTTTAAATAATTAACTGATGCTGGTTTAGTTTTAATTGAAAACACATTGCCACAAAATGTTTAAAAATACTAACAAAACAGCTCTAAGAAGTACTGCATGGTGAAACTTTTCATGAAAAAAACATAAGTGTTCAACTACCTGTCTAAACAAAAGCTATGCACGTTTGTGAGAGCAACAGTGTGGGGAAAATGTTTTTCCTCACAATACAGCACTAATAGTGTGTGGGGTGAGGTACTTTTCTTCTCACAGTTCAGCAGGAATTGTGTTTGTGGAAACTTTCAGAGCCAACAGAAGTGGCCTGATGAATAACGGGGAGCCTATATAAGGCTAAGTATAAAAATCCCCGTTTTCCTTTCATTCTTCTCATCACACAGTAGATCTGATTCAATATATGACAACAATTAGGAATAACTGGGATTAGGGTTAGTCAAGTCCCCCTGCAACAAAAAAAATCTTAAACATTTTTAGTAATCTGAATGAAATCAGCCAGTGGAATGTGACTCACCTTTATATCACTGCATATGTGTGATATGGTCATGTACATATCAGCGTTATGCCCGGTGATAGTTACATACCTAACCAGATTCTTTAGCATCCCAGGATAACAGATAAATAAAGTATTTGGGACAAAACATTTTGAATTAAAATTAGGTAAATAGAATGAGGCCTAATGGCTTCTTTCATTTCTCCTTCTCCAGACGTAGTTTGTTGAAAAAGAGCCTGACTCAACAATTAAAATTTGGGTGGGTATTAATAAAAATTCTGGCATGTTGCAACTGCTAGAAAGTATGCAAAACACTTTTAAACACTGTAAGTGTATTCTTGCTTTTCACGAATACACTAGCCAAACCACATCTGATATTATTATTCTTGGTCTTTCAAAACTTAACATGATTAAAACCATTAGCCCACTTGTATTGTGTTAACAGGATCCTTTGAGGCTTCTTTAACGTCTCTACTGCTATGTAGAATCATAGAATCATAGAATAATAGTTGGAAGAGACCTCAAGGGCCATCTAGTCCAACCCCCTGCCATGCAGGAACCCCTTCACAATATTTCCGATAGATGGCCACCCAGCCTCTGCTTAAAAACCTCCAAAGAAGGAGACTCCACCACCCTTTGTGGCAGCATATTCCACTGCCGAACAGCTCTAACTGTCATGAAGTTCTTCCTAATGTTCAAATGGAATCCTTTTTCCTGTAGTTTGAAACCATTGCCCTGAGTCCTAGTCTCTGAAGCCATGGAAAACAAACCTGTTCCCTCTTCAATATGACATCCTTTCAAATATTTAAACACAGCTATCATATCCCCTCTCAGTCTTCTTTTTGAAAGGCTAAACATTCCCAGTTCCCTAAGCCGTTCCTCATGAGACATTTCCTCCAGACCCTCAACAGATAAAAGAATATGCCACTACAACCATATAACATAGGGGAGGTCACAAAAATGTCACAGTGCTTAATGGCAATGTGTTTGGTGGCACCTTTGTCACCTGGCTTGGTAACACAGTAAACCTGATGGCAGTTTAGCTGCATAAATATACTGTAATATTTGAATTACATTCCTATTGGAAATGCAGAAAGGACCACTTCACTTTGTCAACCATTGTATCCATAGCTACACCAAACACACACGCCTTTTCTGCACAACTGTTAAAACTGTGGGACAGTATATTCTTCTGCAAATGGCAATTTAAACGCACAAGGTAATGCAAGACGCATGTGATGCATGGTAGAGGAGAAAGGAAGGATTATAAAATGTAAACAGACAGGTAAAAATATTTATTTATTTTATAGCATTTTTACCCCGCCTTTCTCCTTGGAAAAGGACCCAAGGCAGCTTACAGTAATGAGGGATAATATGCAGTCCTGTACAATTAAGACATGTTCAGGTATTGAGAAGAGGGAATTGAGGGACATCTTACAGCATCAATAGTCATTACATTAAAGCTACAAGAGAACGCAAGGAGTTAAAAGGAGAATAAAGTTCCATGTAAAGTTATGAGTGATGGAAACTATCATTGAAAACATAGTGTGAATGTAAACACATAGGGTTGTAAGTAGTTATAAAAATAAAGTCCATGTGATCCTGTCGATTCATATAAAAGACACATAATAGTTCTTTCCTTGGACCTGAATCACGGCTTGCTGTCATGATGAATTTGGGACTTGGCAAAGAGGAGAGATTAGGCTATCTTGAGAATGGCAATGAGAAACATTTTGTCTTTAATATACTGGATGACCTATTTATAACATCCTGGCCTTGGGTTTTACACTGCTTTTTCTGTCTTTTTAAAACTTTTTTGGCCACCTCTTGCCACTTACGATTAAGGTAGTCAAGACAGAAATCTGCACGGCCTTTGGGTTTTGCTCAAGGTTTGATGGCAGCCTCCCATGTAGTTATCACCAGCACAGCCTCTGGTCTGAGTAGGGGCTGCCTCTGTCTTCCCAGGGTGGATGCTGAAGGCACTCTCCACTGCTCGGTCCATGGGCCACCAGTAGTTGTTACATCCTGTGACTGGCTCCACTGATCCTTGCTGCTAGCTTCCTTCTGTACCCCTGCAGAGTAAAACCTACAGTAGTCTTGTCATCTCAATGGAAGATAAGTTTCTAGGGTGTGAAGTGGCCAGCTGTGTTTGCTTCCAGCATAGCCCATTTTGCACACTGTATCTTGCCTTCTGCAGTCAGTAGTTCATTTTCAGCCGTCCTTCCTCCCAGAGGCTTATCCATGACGGCCATACCTGGGCTGCAGTTTTTGTTCCTTCCTTTTCAGAAACTGACAGGAAAAGATCATGCCTCACCTATTGTAATCCCTAGTGTTATTGCCTGATTGTATTCTGCTTCCAGTGTACCACATTATACGTTTAGGATAGCCACTCCACTCCATCATCAAAAAAAGAGAGACCTCCATGGCCCTAAACAGGGCAAAAGATGACACAGATTTTCATAAAATTCCTACTTTAGATGAAGAGTGCCAGTGTGGTGCAGAAGATAGGGTGTTTGCACTAGGGCTCAGAAATCCCTGGCCAGTCATGGAAACTTATGGGAGGTGACAGTGGCACACTATTCCTTGAATAGCTCACATATGTCCAAAACCCTACCTGGAGGATTGCCTAAAGCCAGAAGAAGAGATGGGTATGAACTGCCCTTCAGTGCTTTGGCACTGTTTGGCAGATCAGGCCCGTAGGTGTTGCCCAGGCACCCTGGATAACCCACCTCCTCCTGTGGATACCCATGTAGAGGTCGCACCCTGGACATCCCTGTCCCACCTCTTTCTCTGAGTGGGTGCCAATGGGAGGAGGTGGGATGGGGAATTCGGGACATCTGTGCCACACCTGTGGGCCATCCTGTCAAACCATACCAAACTGGCAGAGCATCAAACCACAGTTTGTGCCAGTCTCTAATCACAACCAACCTGATGGCACATCACACACACACACACACACACACACACACACACACACACACACACACACACACACACACACACACACACACACACACACACACACACACACACACACTTTATATGGATGGGTGCCATGATGGTCCCTGATTATTCTTCTTAGGGTTCTTGGTCTTTACTTTGTCTTTATTAACTTGACTAAGCCACACTGGGCCAGCATCATCAAGAGACCTGTGACATTAAATGGGCCACCACCAGGAAAAGTGCCCCAGCTCAGGATACTAATAATTAAAATAATGCCTCTATGTCTGCCAGACAAGGAATCAGTGAGATTTTAATTACATAGTTTAAGAACACATTTCTTCACAAATCAAAATCTAATCTACATTAATTTTATTTAACGTACGTTAATCTAATTTTTAATTCACCCCTAAGCTAATGAAGCTATACATCTTTCAAAACACATGTTTGTTTCCCTGTCTCATTATGGCTTTAATGTGCCCTGCATGTTCATAACCAAAAACCCCATAAAAACTGCTACTGTCCTGGATAAAAGGGGGGGAAACAAGTAATGTAATGTATTGATAGAAGGTCTTCTTTATTGCTATCACCTATAAATTCTAATTCTTAACCCTTTATCACTAAAAATCAAATTATATGTGCATCAGTAATCTAAAATATGACTGAGAGAACTTTCCAGAGAAAGTGATTATGGGGGTAATATGTATCTTGTAAGTTTCCTGTGGCCCCAAGTACCATTTTAAAGTTTCTAATTATCTGTCAGGCACCCACATCCATTTAAAAAACATTAAGGGGGAGGGAATTATGGTTAGGAAGCCCCTTACAATCTCCAGGGGAAAAGAAGGAAATTTTGTCTTGTTAGGTTTAAACTGACACTCAGCCATGGACATTCACTCACTGGGAGGTGGCCCTAATAAAATCACTTCTTATATATCTCACATCACTTGGAAACCTTATCATCGCCATCACAAATTAGAACTGTCTCCCTGTCACGTAACACACACACTTAGTATTATTGTCCCTACATATAAATTTTTAATGCTAAAATCCTTTTCTGTTAATTAAAATTCTACAGGGCAATTTTTTCTGCAATAAGAGATTTTTCAGCAATTTAAGACTTCTTTTTTCTTTCCCACAGCTTACCTGCTAGTGAGTAATCTATTTCATTATGTAGAAGCTCTGGAAACCACAGGAGGAAACAAGGAAATCTTTCCTTGCAGAAAACCAGTGACATTATTACTCTTTGGCCATTGTTAACTTAATCATCAGGATTTTGGCCAATATTTTTGCTGCACAAGAGGGCTGTACGTGAGCCTTTTCCTTTTTTTAAAAAAATATAAACCTATTTTTAAAACAGGAAACCCATTATTTTTAGTTCAGAGGAAGCAACAGAAGCAGTCTTTACAGCACAATGTCTCAGTATCATAAAACTGTTTTAAGTGTTCCATTGTATGTGAAGGCTGTGCCCTCCTTGACCAATGAAGGTGAGAGGTGGAACAAGCAGGCCAACCACTCAGCCAATGCCTCAAGGAGTTGCTTTATTGACATGCTGAATCAAAGGTCTCATTTTTTTCTCCATTTTTGTTCTCTGACTGAGGCTGGTGAGAAAATGAATTGCAGAAAAATCAGTTGTAGGGGTTAGTGGTGTTTGTATGTGTAATGGTGGAAGGGAACTAAGAGAGTATGGTTCTTGTGCCAGCTGTGAGGATAGACTTGTCCAGTGTTGTTCCAAATATCATTTGTCACCCAGGCCAAAACAGTCCCCCACTCCGGCTTTGGACTAGGTATGGCCACCGTCTTCAGATGAACGGGGGAAAACAAATTGAAGAACACGTTCATAAATGTCTTTAACAATTTTGGCAAACAATTTTAAATTATTTCAGCTTGTAGCATTTCATTTTCCGTAGAGACTCACTTCAGAAAAGTCGGAAGAAAACATTGCCAAGGATAGCAGTGAGTATCAAAAGGTGAAAAATATGGCACAGGAAACAAATGGAGACGTGAGAGATTACAAAGACAATGAGGAGGAGGAGGAGGAAGAAGAAGAGGAAGAGGAAGAGGAAGAACAGGAAGAACAGGAAGAGGAGGAAGAGGAGGAGGAGGAGGAGGAGGAGGAAGAGGAGGAAGAAGAAGAAGAAAAGGAAGAAGAAGAAAATGAAAAAGAGAAGGAAAATCTGGGGGCAAAGAAACTGCAGGGAGATGAGGAGAACAGAGGAAAACATGAAACAGAAGAGTCATACTCGAAAACAAGTAAAGAAGAAAACAGTGAAACAAAAGTGTCAAAGTTAACTATTCCCAAAAAATTAGCTCTTGATACCAGTTTTATTAAGTTAAGTGCAAGGCCTTCAGGAAATCAAACCAACCTAGAAGAGAGTTTGGCAAAAGTCCGGAAGAATGACCCAGACATGACAGAACTCAACCTAAACAACATTGAGAACATCCCTAAAGAAATGCTGGTAGACTTTGTCAATGCCATGAAAAAGAATAAACACATAAAAGCATTCAGTTTAGCCAACGTCGGGGCAGACGACAATGTCGCCTTCACCCTGGCCAACATGCTGCGTGAAAACAGAAGCATCACGACTTTGAATATTGATTCCAATTGCATCTCGGGTAAAGGAATTGTGGCTGTTATGAGGTGCTTGCAGTACAACGAGAAGTTGACTGAGCTACGTTTCCACAACCAGAGGAGTATGTTGGGCCATCAAGCAGAAATGGAGATTGCCAGGCTACTGAAAGCCAACCCTACCCTCCTGAAGATAGGCTATCACTTTGAGCTTCCTGGCCCCAGGATGGTGGTGACCAATCTGCTCAGCAGAAACCTTGATAAGCAGAGGCAGAAAAGGATGGAGGAGCAAAGGCAGCAACAATTGAAGCAGCAGAAAGAGCTAATAGCTATGTTAGAGAATGGACTTGGGTTGCCTCCTGGGATGTGGGAGCTGCTCGGGGGACCAGTGCCTGCAGCAATGATCCCTCCTCCAATGCAACCTCCTGAACCCTCTTTGCCGAAGGCTCCACCTACTAGCAGGAAAATGGAACCTGTGAGAAAACCAGCCCCTGAAAATGAAAGGAATGATGATACTCCTGCCTTCAAAGTAGTGAAACTGAAGAGGACCCAGCGTAAACCCACTATACCAGAATATGTGGAGCCAGCTGAAAAAACAAACCTCAAAGATGTGATCAAGACATTAAAGCCTGTTCCAAGAAGGCGGCCTCCTCCCCTGGTGGAAATCACTCCTAGAGATAAGCTTCTTAATGATATTCGTCAGAGCAATGTAGCTTATCTTAAACCGGTAAGTTCAATTAGAATAAGAGGGGGACAGGCAAATATTACAGGACCAGTAAATCCATTTTATGTTGATATGCTGTTTGAAATGAGATTCTTTTAGAGGCATTGGCTTGTCATTTCTTTTCCCATCCCATAACCACCTACGCTGTGACTGGAGATGAGCACAAATCTCATTTCAGAGGGCTGTGCCAGTTTGTACACAGGGTTCCATGGGTGCCGCATGTTCTCTTCCCATGCTTCCTCAGCCAATGACCCACTCACCAGCTGGTGTATGATCCTCTCCCTCTCCTCTTCATCTTCTCCTCCAGTTCCAGCAGGAGCATGGTTTTCCTGTCCTGCTTCCTTTTCTGAGTGGGCAATCAGCCAGGGAGGTGGGGCAAGGAACACCACACTCCTGCCAGAAACTGGCCAAACAGCCAAAAAGGAGGAGGAGACAAGCATGCTCCAGCTGGTGGATGGGGGAATCCAGCTGGTGAGGTAGGGGATGGGAACAAGTAGCATCGGTGGGGTCGTACATATGAACTGTCATGAACTTCTGAACTGAGGTTTGTGCCCATATCTAGCCCTGACTAAAAGATTTGCTAGAAGTTCAGTGGGCCCCTGATCTACATGGGAGGGGATCCATAGGACCACAGAAGGAAAGGAATCGCCAGAAAAAGGGCAGAATTTCTGTTTGTAATGTCCTTGTGGTCCCTTGTGTTAATACATATATAAGCTATTAACTATTTGTGAAGGCATCTCAAGTAAATGTGAATTAATTGGACAACTGTCTTTGTTTTTCTTTTTAAAAAGAACCAGATTTATTAAACAAACTCTATGTTTTGTTTCTGTGGGTAGAATGGAATGCTACTTAAACCAAAAGGAGAATGACCACTGCTACAACATATCCTGCACTGAGACATTTTAAGAGGGAATATAGCATAGTGGTAAAGCACACGCCAGACGTTATGAAAAACTCAGGTTCCATTCCTTTCCAACGAAAGGTGTTCAGGGCCAGAAAATTTTCTGGAAATACATTGCTGTTTGGAGTATATTAAAAGAGTTTAGACTTATTTGACATCTAGTATGACCCAGTATAAGGCAGCCTCCCATGTTCATTTTGCTGAGCTCTTGAAATGCTGATCAGAAGCTGTTATAACACCATATACTGTACTAAGTTTGTATGAGAGAGACATATAACTTTGTAGTTGTTGCAAGTTCTTTTTTTTAACTGTTGCCCTATCAAATCAGAAGATCTGATTCTTGAACATCTTCTCTAAGAGCCTTATAGACTTTTATAGACTTGTAGGAAAAAATAGAAGCCTGTGGTTATGCGTGCTAACATTGAAAGGTACTATGCAACATTTGCACCCTCAACAGGTGAAGAAAAAATACCAGAGTTATGTTTATATGGCAACTTATCAACTAAGATAACTGAATGAAGTACTGCAATAAAAATCTTATTTAAGCTTCTCTTTCAGCATATGAAGGCTTGATCACATGTGACAAAAGAATTGTTTTAGTTTCATGCCTTTTGGGAATTGATGCATTTTTAAATGCAGACCAGGGTATATATAAGAGAATTACCAATATGTCTTTAAAAGGTGTGTGGGGGGATGCACAAGCATAGTGTTCATGAAGTGGCCACAAGGCCAAAAACCCAGGCAGAATTGAATTGATACATGACTGGTATATTTTAAAATAAAGTTTATTTCCTCTGGCGAGGAGGAAATAAACCAACTGCCAGGGCAAATGAACTGATGTTAGCTGTGTGCCATGTGTATGGAAAATTATGAAACTACAGTGGTATCTCTGTTTATGAGTACCTAGGATTGCAAGTATTTTGCAAACCAAACAATTTTTAGTAAAAATTTGCCTCAGTTTGTGAGCATTGCTCTGGTTTGCAAGTAAGGCTCACCTCATCTCACAGGCCGCGCAGTGGGTGAGCCTTAGAGTGGACTGGAAGTGATTTCCGATGGACCAGAAGTAGACTCTGGAGCTCTCTGTGGGCCCGACGATGCCCGGAATTGGCCTCCAGAGTGTCGGGTGGGCCTGCACCGGGCCTGGTGCTAACCAGAAGTGACTTCTGGGCCACACAGTGGGCCTGTGCTGGGCCTCTACAGTTGCCCCTGGGTCCGGTGCTGCCCGTCCGTGTCCTCTGTTGTGCACCTCGGGCCCAAGTGTGGACCAGAAGTGACTTCTGGCAAACTGGAAGTGTATTCTGCAGCTGTCCGCAGGCCTGGTGATGTCCGGAATGGGCCTCCAGGGCATCCTGGACCCAGTGCTGCCCATCTGCGGTTTCTGCAGTACACCCTAGACCCGGCGCTTCCCGACCATGACCTCCATATCTTGCCCCAGGCAGTGTTGGTCCCAGGGCCATCTCTGGAGGCTGCTGCAGCTCCTGACCAAACCACATTCCCCACAGGAAATAATGGAAACTGTGACCCCAGAACGGATCAGTTAAGTTTCCATTATTTCCTATGGGGAAATTTGCTTTGATATACAAGTATTTGGTTTACGAGAATGCTTCTGGAATGCATTATGCTCATAAACCAAGGTACCGCTGTATCTAAATAATGGCAGAATCAGTATAACTTTGGTTCTTGTGGCATATATGACGGAGCCCCAAGGTGAAATGGGAAAAGGTCTACACTTGTCATCCCTTGCTCATAAAATTCTTTCCCCAGAGCACTTCTTTAGGTGCCTAATTGGATGTATTTTAAATGCTAGGCAATGGGGCTTTTTCATAAACCAGGTTTTCTTTATGATAGGTGTTAATATTTGCTGCAGTTATTTTTAATCTGGCTTTTTGATTTTTAAACAATGTATGTTCATGTGCCAATTAATTTATACCTCATTATTCAGTAAAGTTTATTGCTGCTCCTTACAAAAGCCTATATTAAAGTAACATAATCAAATGTAAGATCACAGCAACAAAAATAAATTGCAAAAAGAGCAGTATAAAAACCAGAAGAGATTTTGAACTAAAATTCTTTTTGGCAATGGGTGAGTCAGAGGGAATTGCCTTCCTAAAATTAGAGACCTGATCACAAAAGGGTCATATTTAATTCTCTAGGGAGAGATTCCACTATGAAGATGAACCAATACCCACTATGCTTCATCTGAAAGAGCTACACATCAAAGAGTCTCTGAGCAGAATTAAGTAATTAGTAATTACCATTAGTAATGCTTCCTATATAAAACATGGATAACAATTTTGTCTCTTTCAAACTTTTCTAAGTTTTGAAAGATAGATTGGGAAAATTTTAGGTAATGTTTATTCACTGTTCCTTAAAACCTTTTCTGTATAGTTCAGAATAAAAATTTAAAAAGTAAATAAACAGTAACTTACAGCAAAAAGCAACATAGAAAATGCTCATTTGGCACATTAATTAGTTTCTTTAAAAAACTAAAGCAGGTGATGAACAGGCTACTGAAAAATAGCAGTAGTTTTCCGTAACTGGCCTTCGATATTGCTCTGAGTTCAAGAATTTGATGTAATGGACAGAGATAAACCTACAGCCTGTCAGGAGTTGCCTGTATAGTGAATATTGCTGTTTTATTCTCTCTTAATGGTGTTTAAAGCAATCTGGAAACATTTAATTAAACATTTAATTTAAAATTCTATTTTTAAATATATTTTTAAGAATTAAAATATAACAGCTGAAAACACAACTAGAGTAGTCCCAATGAATCAGTGAAACATATGTAGGAGTCCATTAACCAGATTCCCATTGAAACCTACTCTACTGGGTATCTTACAAAATACAAACATGTAGATAAACACACTGAAATAAATACTGCTGGCCACCTTCCTGTGATCCCTGGCAAGGCATAATAAGTCTCCCCTCATCTTCTGAATTATAGAGTGACTCATGCACAGTTGCCATTCTTCAGACCTCTGTGCTCAACAATATAGTACATTGAACTCTGGTGTGCTAGCTACATGCTTAACCCAAGTGTGGCCCTGCTTCCTATCAATTTGAACCCGTTTTCATTCCATGCCCCCCCCCACTGCAGCCATTAGCATTGCTGGAACTGCTATGACTGGCACATTTCACTTGGCAGGAGCAGCCAAAAGAACAGGGATAATATGAACAATAGGAACCCAACTTGGTCAGGTTTTGGCGAGATCTTGCGGAAATTGTACTGGGTGGTCCTCCATTTGAGTGCTCCCTCCGCCTCGGCTGCAATTTCAGCCACCCATTGGGTTAACATTTCTCTCTCAGGCTCATCCACATTTAAAAGCATCAAGAATGCCCTTGCAAAATGAGCTGAATCCTTTATCCTCATAACTCTCTGAAAGAGAGCCCAGCACTGCCTGAGGAAAAAATTTTATAAGCAAGGGATCACAAGTGTGTAGACCTTTTCCCATTTCACCTCAGGGCTCTGTCATATATGCCACAAGAACCAAAGTTATACTGATTCTGCCATTATTTAGATATAGTGGTACCTTGATTTATGAGCTGAATCCATTCCGGAATCATACTTGTAAAGCAAAATACTAGTATATCAAAGCAAATTTCCCCATAGGAAATAATGGAAACTTAACTGATCCGTTCTGGGGTCCCAGTTTCCATTATTTCCTATGGGGAATGTGGTTTGGTCAGGAGCTGCAGCAGCCTCCAGAGATTGCCCTGGGACCAACACTGCCTGGGGCAAGCTATGGAGGTCACGGTCGGGAAGCGCCGGGTCTAGGGTGTACTGCAGAGGCTTGCAGATGGGCAGCGCTGGGTCCGGGATGCCCTGGAGGCCCATTCCAGGCATCACCGGGCCTGTGGAGACCTCTGGAGCGCAATTCCGGTCTGCCAGAAGTCACTTCTGGTCCATGCCAGGCCCGAGGTGCACGACAGAGGACAAGGAAGGGAAGCACTGGGCCTGCGGTGAGCTGTGGAGGCCCAGCGTGGGCCCACTGTATTGTCCAGAAGTCACTTTTGGTCAGTACCAGGCCTGGCACAGGTCCACCAGACACCCTGGAGGCCCAATCCGGACATTGCCAGGCACAGAGAGAGCCCCAGAGTCTACTTCCGGTCCACCAGAAGTCACTTCTAGTCCACTCTGAGGCCCACCCACTAGAGATGGGCATGGAATGAACGTTTTTTGTTTCCGTTACCGTTTGTCGTTTCCGTTATGCAATGAAACGACAAACGAAAATTGTGATGAAAATGAAACAAAATGAACAGAACCACGAAAATTGTGGTTGTTACGTTTCATTTCCATTAATGGCAACACTGTTTTAAATGTTAAAAAACGCCCTGGACATCCGTAAAAATGCAGCAATAATTATTTATATTGTCTGATAATATCTACCAGGGGGTTGGGCTCCTTAAAATGTTTGTTTTTGTCTTCTCCCATTGCGATGTATTTTTCTTTTCCCTTTAAAATGGATGTCACCTCCAGCCACAAAATGGAGGCAAGCCATGTGATGTGGGATCATGTTCAACCAATAGCATGCCCAGGTTGCAGACTGGGCGGGCAGGCCTGGCAGCCACAGAGGGCATAAAAAGCTCTGGCAGCCCCCCTCCTTGCAGTCTCTGGTGGGAGTTAGGGTGGGATTGCTGTCTCTGCGACTCTAGCTTCAGTCCTGCAGCCTCCCTGTGTGCGTGCGTGCTGCGTACCTCTCGGTGAGTACCCTCCCTTGCCCCGCAGTGCAGTCACTCTGCGGCTGCCTTGCACCCTGGGCAACGCCCGCTGCTGCCTTTGCAGCCTCCCTGCATACCTAGTCTATACTGTGTCTCTGCCAGCATCCATTTTTTAAAGTGTTTTCCCTCTGGTCTGGGGCGTTGGGGGATGCCTGCGCACAGAAATGCTTTAAAAATCACGCAAAAAGCGGGTAGAAACAACAAACGAAAAAATGAAAAACGGTAATGAAAATTTTCCAAAAATTCGCGACAAACGGAAACAAACCGAAACAGACCTCTCAACGACAAACGAAAAACCGAAACACCATTTTTTTGTTTCGTGCCCATCTCTACCACCCACTGTGTGGCCTGGAAGCCTATTCCAGGCAGCTCAGGGCCTGGGATGAAGTGAGCCTTACTCTCAAACTGAGGCAAAATTTTACTAAATTTTTGCTTGGTTTGCAAAATACTTACAATCCTAGGTACTCAAAATTTTACATACACATGACACACAGCTGACATCAATTTATTTGTCCTGGCAGTTGGTGTATTTAAAATTAGTTAAGTCCTCATCCACATAACTCTCTGAAAGAAGAGGACAAGGAGGGCAGAACCCATAGATCCTCCTGCTTGCTGCTGCCACTCATCTCTTGCTTAGGGTTTCACGATAAGGACGAGGAGGAGGAGGTGGTCATGGACTTTCTCTTGACATGTGGGACTTGCCTGCTGCCCCACACTGACAGTTCCTGATGCTGGCCTGTTTGCCACATTTTCATTATTCCGAATCTGATCATCTCTGCTGTGTGCGTGTGTGAGCACAAAGTCCTCCATTATTTACACTGTGGCACACCTGAATGTATGCTTTAATGCACATATATTCAGAAACAACAAAGCACATTAACAGTTTCCAGAAATTATAGGTATCTTCCTTAACTTCACTTGTGGAACATTAAAAAAAAACTGATGTAGGCTGGTCTACTCCAGTGTCAGCTACCAAAAGAACTGTAAGGTGTGGGTTGTGTTTCCTCACATACCCACCCCCTCTCAGTCACACAGCTGGGGCTGCTGCCTTCTGAACAAGCAGGATGGCATTAGATCTCTCTCCTTAAGAATGTTTCAAATGCCTGCAATATTTTCACTTGGCCTGAGTCCAGTGCCTTGCACCTGTTAATCATGGAGGTCACCCGTGGTGTTTGTTTTTAATTATGTCTTCCTCCATGGTGCAAAAATAATTCCCCATGGTTGAGAATTAAGCAGTATACATTACTACTATTGGCAGTTTCCTTTATGAAGACACCTAGGCCAATTTCCTGTCCCCCCCCTGCAAAAAAGCCCAAAAATGTTAAACTCAGAGCCTGTTCAATGTGGTTTCATTTTGATCCTTTCCAGCTTTCTCAGCTGTAGCTTGAACAAAATAGTTTTGATGGACAAAGTGATGCTGAGTGGGGCAAAAAACATTTCCACATCTTTCCACTCCTGTTTTTCTCTTCCTTTTTGTCTTTTAAAAAATATATCACACTACTGGTTGAACTGTGGTTTCCTGTCCTAACAGATCTCCCACAATCTTGGTCTAATTATGTTAGAAGTTTCATCTTATTAGCAGCTTGTGGTGACAACAGGAAGACTGAAACATCTTCTGAGTTCAAAGGCCAATTTTCCACCCACTTAGAGGACACAGAATTATTGAGTTAGAAGAGGCCCATCAAGTCCTGCTCATTGCATGGAGCGGTCGCTCCCATAGAGCAGCCATTTGAGGTAGAAGTCCAGAGTCCCATACCACAGGATCAGTAGGAGAACTAGCTAAGTGAAGCAGTAACACTCCATAATATCTTTAGGGCCAAAGTTTAAAATCTTTTAAAAGCATTATGGCCTGTACCTGATCAACGAACAATTTGCTGTCAACCACCCAGAGTGACCTCGCTGCCAGATGGGCGCTATAAATATCCAACAAACAAGCAAACAAATGTCAGAGCAACGTCTGCTGTTCAGACAGAATTCTAATTGTGGAGGTGGATACAATTGAGACATAGGTTTGGCATGGAGTGCCTCTTGTTTAAGAGAGATTAATTGTATAAGTTGAACTCCCCTTCTGCCTCTGTGGATCCAACCTACTGATTGCTGAGAGAAGGGCATGTCGCTCTAATAGAACTACCTTCAAGAAAGGCACTTAGACCCTACCCAGAACCTCCTAAGTAACAGCTGTTTTGCATATATAAAAATATTGAGGGTTGGCGACCTCGGTTTATTCCAGATATTGAACTGCAACTCCCCTCCACCTACATAGCTACTTGCAGGGAATGATGTATGGCTACATCAAGAGGGCCAGTTGTTCCCCATCCCTGTCTGAAAATGACAAATAATAGCAAAACACATTTCCTCCCTAATTCTTTGGGTCCCCATTATTTAGTAGGCTTTTTGAATATTAGTTGTGTAACTTGAGACGGAGGACTAAAATACAGCCTCCCTCCCACACACAATTGACATTGTTCCCTCTTTCCCTACAGGTTCCAGTTCCCAAAGAGTTGGAATGAGATACCCTGACCAGTTGAAGGAAACAGTGTGAAAGGAAAACAATGACAACCACAAACCCACAGACTGTTTAAGTGTTGCTTCAGATTTTGTCAAGGCCTGTTTCCTTCAGGGGGAGACATGACAATATGGGAACACTAGTAGAGGCACATTGGTCTGTTGAACTGGTGATTGAAAAGGATGGAATGGAAGAAACAGTGCAAATGATTAATAATTCCCATCTAGTCTCAAGTAAAACAGTCTCCATCAACCAGCCGGACTTGAATTTCTTTGTGAGATGGGCTGCAAAGTGAACAGTGTTCTCCCCCTTGTTAAAGTATGTTGCCACTTGTTTTAAGTTTTGTTCAGTAAATCTTAATGCAAGCATGTCATATTCTTTTAAATTTATGGAAAAATGTGGTGTCCTGTGAGGTGAGGTTTTCTTTTTCCTTCTTCTTCCTCATCAATTCTCATTGTGTAGCTGTTTGGAATGCTTGTCAGCTTCAAAACACTTCTCTTTTCTTCCTCCCAAGCCGTCTTTGCTTTTGTTGTTGTGAAATGAAGGATACCACAATAGAAATAAATATCTACTTTTAGAAGAGTTTGGTGTGCGCTGGCTGTGAGGAAAAGGTGACTGTTGTGGAGATTCTGTAATTGGTGCCTGCTCTGGATTTCCAGATGCCCTGATACCTTCAGTCAGCACGTGGAAAAGCAGGGTTTAGATTTAGAAGCATCACAATTTTGGGCTACAGCTCCCAGAACCTTCCAAACAGGCTTCCATAGGATGGAAGTTCGGGGACCAGTTGTCCAAAAAAGTAAGGTCTGTGGAAAAGTTACTCTTTTGTACTGCAAATCCCCAAATCATCCATCCCCTATGGCTACCTCCTCATCTTCCATTGTAGCTACCACTGCTGTAACTCTCGTCCCCTTTCCCTTTGCTACTATCCACCCACTAGACAGAAAAGAAAGCTGGGGTGGTGGTGGAATGGGTGGTGGCAGGTTCAGTCCCTTCCCCATGTTGCCTTTGTCATGTGCAGGCTCATTTTCATTGGGCAAGAGAGACAGAGAAAGGACAAGCATATAATAAAGGAGAGCAGCAACGGTAGGTCTGCGAGGATGGCCAGCTAAAGATCTTTTGCCTCCTGAACCAGACCAGCAAATACCACCCCTACCCCAATTTCAAGTTACATATAGTGACCAAAGCCAAGCCAACCACCTTGGACATGGCCATCTTCTCTGATTTTGGAAGCTAGGCTAAGGAGAGTCTGCCTTGGATGAGAGACCACCAGGGATTCCAGATGCTTAGGGCACTGCGAAACTAAAAACTGCAAGGCCTCTAAAAGCTGAGGGGGAATCCTTCCCCCGGCCCAGCTGGCTCCCTTCAGGGAACTAGAAATTAGACGCTACAGGCAAAGGTGCTAATCCATCATTGCCCAATTATTTAGCAGTTTCTTAAATGGTAAGCTGCTTAATTGGCCGTGGTAGGTAGAAGAGCAAAATACATTATGCCATGTGCATGGAAACCCACTTTCTCTTGTCAGGCAGGGTGAACACATTTTGAGGAGGTACATTTTAAAATGACATTTGAGGCATCGTTTGCTTTTCACCTCAACACATTTCTAGGGTCAATGAAACTAGCGGGGTGTGATGTTGATCACTCCATTGACGGACTGTTACTCACACCTGCACCTGTTCCAGTCCAGGCTTCTCATTCATGAATTTATGATGCATTAATTTATCAACCTGCAATTATACAACCCTTTCTGCTCCTACCCCTTCATAGTCACATATACTGTGTGAGTCACAAGGCCGAGGCACACGGCCACCTTACTCATTCATGCTTAAAAGGATTCCAAGCAGATCATGAGAGCACTGTATGCCACCGAGAGATATTAATGACATGTAAAGATGGGCACATATGGTTCTTTGGTGTAGTTCAGTGGATGTGTTTTGTAGGTGTTTTCCACACCCTCCCATGGTCACCCCATCACAAGCAGCACCATGAGCTTCCCTGCCTCGCCCCCTCCTCTGAGTGAGTAGATATGGGAGGTGGGACACAGAATCCAGGGCACCCACACAGCACCTGTGGACCCAATCCATAGAACCGCACAAAAGCATCATAACTGTCCATCTCTAGTGACAAGCGAACTTGAAAAATTCTACTTGGGGGGGGGGGAGCGACTTACTTGGTTCCATTCAGAGGCACCTTAAATAAAGGTACTGCCTGGGAGAGTTACTTGCTTTTAATTACTTTATGTATGTCCTAGACCAGTGATGGTGAACCTTTTAGAGACCGAGTGCCCAAACTGCAATTCAAAACCCACTAATTTTTCGCATAGTGCCAATACAGCAATTTAACCCGAATACAGGTGGCTGTGAAGGGGCAATGTCGGGTGCCCACAGAAAGGGCTCCGAGTGCCACCTTGGTTCGCCAACACTGTCCTAGAGCTAGGAAGAAGCATGCCCTAGATTTCCTCAAATGAGCTCATGGAAATGTGTGCAGTCCTCTCCTGCCTTGATACTGTTTTTGTGACAGAACCTGTGAAGTATCAGCATAGTAGACAGGTGGCATCTTCACCACTGGGTCAACCTGAATATCCCTGCTTTGGTCTGATGCTGGAATCTAAGCAAAGTCGGGGCTGGTTAGCACTTAGATCAGGAGACACTGGGATATGCAAGCAGGGCTAGGAAATAATCATGTCTGATGTCATGGACTGCCAGTCTGAGTTCATAGTACACAGATAATTTGATTGGCTTGACTCAAGATAAGGCACCCCCCCATTTCTTCATGACTCAAAGTAGCTTAGCCTAAGAGATAATAACTTGTTCAATGAAGCTTAGTGGGAATTTGAATCTTGAGTCTTGCTGATCCTGTTCCACCATGTTGCACCACACTGGCTCCCTATTTATGCTGCCAAAAGGGACATACACGTTGTCTGTTCTCAGTGATCAGTGGAGCAATTGCTTCCCAATATAAAAAGCCTTCTCATTCTTAAAATACACAGTGTTCCTCTGATTCACCTACTGTATAAGGAAATGTTCCTTTAAAACTTGTTACTCCCCAATACCATGGGTTCTGAAACATTTCATCAGTCAAGCCAAGGCCAGTTGGTTGCTTTCATGTTATGGGGGCCTCAATGCAACTTGGCTATAAAACATCAACTTGTTTATTAAAAGGACATGTTTTTAAATGAATTACTTTAGCAATTTAATTATGGTATGTAATTTCTTTTAAAAATGAATTGTTTCAAGTGCTCTCTTTGGGATCTAAAAGCTAGACCACTCCTCCTTTGGTAAGCCCCAGGTCTATGCCACAGTGTTAATATTCTTTTTATTGATAGGGATTGGCAGTAGTTCCAGAGTAAAATGCAGGGTTGAACATAACAGCACAGTTTTATAAACTGGAGCTGTACATGTGGCAGCAGTCAGCTATGAGCAGCTGTTCTAAATGTTCTTGACAGCAGGTACAGCCTACACCATCAGAAGTTTCTCAACATGACATTGCTTTGTAAATTTAGACAAGAGGGCTTGAAGTTCAGGCCTCCCATGTACTCTCCCAGTGTGACTGGCAGGTCAAAATGGCACACCAGTTTCAGCTGTCACATCTTGCCTTCTGGGTAACACACTCAGCAGTACCTGCCATCAGTTAGCAGGAAACACTTAAACAATAAATATTTGAGCAGTTCATTTGAGGCCAAGTGGAAAGGATGCATGTACGTACACACACACACACACACACACACACACACACACACACACACACACACACACACACACACACACACACACACACACACACACACACACACACACACACACACACAAAATTCTCAGGATAAAGTCTGCAAGCCGTAGAAGTGGAAACTGGAGCTTACCAGACAATTCTGTATTATTGGTGACAGAGGTGGGGAAGGATCTAAATAGTGGGTAGATTTCCTGTTTTCACACCTTCTTGGACATTGTTTAAGGTGCAACTTGCTTGTCAGCAGGAGAGTGAAGCCTACTGCCATAAGGGCCTTCCCCATCAGCTGCTACTTCACCAAGCTTGCATTGAAGAAGCCATTAGAATCCAACGGCCTTTATTTTATACTCCTTAACTAAACAAGCTTCTCCTGTGTGTTTATTGCTAAAGGGAGGGTAGAGAGGGTAGAGAGAGGTGCTGGAGGGTAGAGAGAGGTGGGACCTTCTGGTTGATCAACTTGTAAGCTAAACCACACTTCTGTTGCATATAAATAGGAAATGCAAACAAATTTGCCAAGCTCTGCCAACAAGTCAGGACATGAGAAAGTCCACTGCTACTACAACCAGTTTCTTCTAATACCTTTATTGATCTAATCTACTCTTGTCATGGGATATATTGATCTAAGCCTACAGAGCTTGAAGAGCATGGACTTGGAATACCAGGACTTGGAATTATTATATTTATGATTACAAGCCCAGCTTGAATTCTGGGAATCCTCATCCGAAAAAGTAAACCAAAAGCAAAGGCAAGTGATGCCTCTGTTAAATCATATATGGAATCCAACAGATTTTGAACACTTTGAAGAATTTTCAATAGCTCAGTCTTCTGATTTCTTGGTCCATTTTTCCTTTTGAATGATGATTGAACAAAGGTATATAAAACCTATACTTCGACATCTTGATTATCACTGTTAAAGTTGTGTACTTCTGTAATTTTTTGTCTTCTTACCCTTAAACTGCAATCCTACTCTAACATTTTCTTCTTTCACTAAAACCTGTTTCCGTTTTGCTGCTTTCTGCCTAATAGGTGGTGTCATCTGCATATCTGATTTTCTTCCACCAATTTCACTCCTCCTTCATCTAAATCTCTTCTGTGTATAGACTGAACCGATCAAGGACTAAAATGCGCCACTGTCTGATTCCTTTGCCTATAGGAAAGTATATTAGCTCTCCATATTCTCTCTTAATGATGTCCATAATAACAAGTTACTCATTTGGGACAATCAAGTGGTGGAGGTACACTCATACCTTTCAGAACAACACATGGTTTTTCAAGATCCACAGTCAAAGGCTTTGATATACTCTAGTCTAAAGCACTGACTGATCTTCTGAAATTATTTGACATGCTCCAGCAAATACTGTATATACTTGAGTATACACCAACCTGAATATAGGTCGAGGCACCTAATTCCCCCCTCCCCCAACATTGGGAAAACTTATTGACTTGAGTATAAGCCTAGGGTGTCTTCTCCAACGGGCAGGACATGCCCTCTGCCACCCTCCCCAAGCTGGACAAGCACTCGGGAGGTGGTGGAAGTGCAATAACTATATTCACTTGAATATAAGCTGAGGGCGTTTTTTCCCCAGCCAAAAATAAGGGCTAAAAACCTTGGCTTATATTTGAGTATATATGGTAACTGAGATATCATTTCAAATGCATCTTCCTTTTTTGGAATCTAGCTTGAATCTCAAGCATTTCTCACCCCATAGCAGGTAAAAGCCACTGTCAGTCTTCAATTAATTAAAACTATTGTGCAAACAGAATTTAATTTTGTCTCATAATTATGTATTTTATACACATTTCTTACAAATATATTGAAATACATTGTGTGCACTCGAGAATACCACTCGTCTATAGTATGTAATCTGAAATAAGAAAATATGATTCAGAAATTATCATGGAATCTGGATATTGAAACTTTATTTTGCCATTTTGATTTCTGAAAATTCTAGAGGGTGAAACCATAAGCTCAAACAAATAAACACTAAGAATAAGACCATACACAACTCAAGACTGGTCTCCTTGTCTTTAATCTTGGAACATGGAGGTGAAGCTACAGCCCGAATCAAATACTGTTCTTTTAAAAGCTTACATATGGAATGAGATGTTACAATTCTCGGTTCAAAAAAAGGAAAAGCTTGGGTGACAACTGAAGATACTAATAGCACAGGGAGGAGATCCATGTCTGGCCTTCCAGGTGCTGTTGGGACGGCCATGACCCTGACCACAGGCAAGGTCAACCTGTACTAATAGAAGTAGCAAGCCCCAAAAAGATCCGGAGAGCTGCACGTTTTCTATCTGGTAGCGCAAAAAACAAACAAACAAAAAAAAGCAAACAAAACAAAAAAACAAAACAAAAAAACCCCACCCTAAATCTTTTGCGTAGTCACATTGCAGCCAAAGGAAAGACAGAAGTGTACAATATGCAGTATTGGCTAGAAAACATTTTCCACACAAAGGTTACCTCACAATGATGTCATCATATTCAACAGACCTTTAGATAGAGATTCAAGTTGACTGGAACAGTTAAGTCCCCTTTGTTATAAGAAAATTATAGCCTAGACAGCCACAGGTCCGCCAACACTGAGAGTCTATTTTCCAGTTCAGTTATTTAAAATAGACCTATATCTACGGTGACTCTTTATAAGATCCATAATTCTCTTTAGCAGCACATTCCAAGCCTAGAAAGTTAAATACTCACATAATTATTATACTATATATATATATATATTAAAGCCTTTAGAAGAGTTGGATGTGGCATGCACAGAAAGCCATGTTCATCTTGTTATGCATCCTATTCCCTGAATATCGTAACGCTGCATAGGCTTACTGAAGGAATGTCTGTTTACTAGATGTTATCTATGCCACTTTACAGGTCTTGTGCAGAAAAGTTTCCAGCTTGTAAACAGGAGGCATTACCCAGAGGTGACACAACAAAATGTACAGGTCATCTCACAGAACTGGTTTTCTCTACTGCTCTATTTGGAAACACGTAGTATCATTTCCAGGAGAAGAAAGGATTTGCCTGCATTTAGAGCACTGTCACAAAGTGTATATTGTGGGGAGGGGGGGAAACATACAGACAAATATTTTTGGAGAAGGCATCCCTTCTGTTTTCTGCCCTGAAAGCACACATGCACTATAAACTATCAAATGTTTGTGTATCGGATATCTTGGCATGTTACAGAAGGGTAACAATCACCTCTCCATGCTAGTCAAAGGAACCCTGAAGAACTTTTGGTATTCCATCCCACCCCACCCCCTCGAGCACTGGAGCCTGTGTACCAGTACACTCACAGACTCAAAACTGATGTCACACATGATCTACTAGTTCTGCAAGCTACAAACAATGAGCGGCATGCATACTTATTCTTTTGCTTTGGCCAGGATGTCGGCCAGTTTTGTGAAACTTTCTTCTTGTTGTTCCAGAAGGTCCAGGATAATGCCCATAGGAGTCTTCTTTAAACCAATGCTTTCAATCTTGTTTTCCACTTTGTTCTTTATATTTCGAAGCCTCAAGGACGCATGGACAAACATCACTGCAGAAAAGATAGGCAGGTTAATAGATCTGGTCCAATTTCTATCCAACTGAAAAGGCTACAATTGTAAGAGAGTAACAAGTGATACATGCATGTGTTATACATACAGTGTATGCGTGTCTGTGTTTTTTTAAAAGCTTTCCTCAATAATGTAATCTAAAGTTTGACAACCAAGAATGAAAGAATTAAGAAATTTGGGGGTGGGAAAAATCTCACCACCATCATCTTTTTATGTTAAGGGGTACTATTTCATACATATTAACAAAGTGATGAGTACAATACACATGCACAGGTAGATAAGGCATTTGCAGAGGTACAGCAAGAAACGCAAGACCCCAGGCTAAGGGGCGTAAAGACCGGGTACAGGCCCAGAGTAACGGCAGAGTTAAGGTTAGCATATTTGCAGTGGGGGCCTAGAAGGTTAAGAACAACTCAGGAATGTTCAGTTTATAATAATCAAGGCAACCTGTCTCATGTACTGAGCAGCTACACATGTAACCCGTAGCCATTCTTTTCCCAAGTCCGCTGTCATTGGTTGGCAACTATAACATGATTTTTCTGCACTGCATAGTGTGAAAACATTGTTTTAGACATACAGGTGAATGTGGTCTGAGGTCCAATTGATAGCCTCCTTGCTAGAAGAAACCAACCCAGAGAAGGCAAAATCCGGGAGGCAATGTTATGTTTTACAATGGGAGGAAATATATATATATATTTAAGAAAAGGTCATAGCATCATAGAATAATGAAGTTGGAGGGGGCCCTGTGAGACCACTGAGTCCAAACCCCTGCTCCATGGAGGAATACAAATCATATGGTATATGGCAGGTGGTTATCCAATTTTCTATTAACGCCTCCAGTGTTGGAGCACTCACCACCTCTCAAGGTAAGTGTTTCCACTGTCAGTCTGCAAACTTATGGTTAAAATATGGAAGATCTACAAGGAGGAGGAGAAGTGTACACAAGTGTGCTAGTTCCAACCCTTATTTGTGGGGCTGCCTATCTGTAACAACAATCTCTTGTACTGATATCTTTTTGCAATTTCAGGAGTCTACATTATGGATTTCCAGGAGGCTAAATTATGTGGAGAGTTACAAAGAGGTCCAAGGCATTCTCCTCTACAGACAGTGGTCAAGAAGGGCAGCAGATGCTGCATGCCTCCATGTACTTACCCTTGCCTACAAAAGATGTAGCAGCACTGTCACCCACCTGACAAACAGACCGTATTCCTATTTGTGTACACGCATCCTCGGTTTTAGTACTTCCTTGACACTGGAATGGCTCTTGGCCTGTTAAATGCCATCACCCTCTCCCCTCTCCTGACTGTTTACAGCCTCGAGAGCATATTAACACCAGAAAATTCTTGCCCACTGCAGAGGTAGGGAAGGCTGCAATGTTTAGTCATACGATAGAGCTAGCACAAAATGTAAGAGGAAGACAAGAAGGACTGACTAGCGGGCTGTTTCCTCACCATGGTAAGATCCTTGCAACCACAGTTACATATTTATTACCAAACCTCCCAGTCAATTTCTGAGAATGATAGCTGTGAGTGAGGAACTTTTCTACCAAGCCCAGAAAAGAAAAATCACTTCAAAAGTGTTTTGCTATTTAAAAACACACACACACACACACACACACACACACACACACACACACACACACACACACACACACACACAAAGAACTCACAGAACAGAGGAAATGTGATTCCAAACATGAACACCATGACGCCTCCAAAAAAAGATATCAGAAAGTAGCTCAACAGCATAATAGCGATGACGAATGCAAATGGGTAGTGCTTCTTAAACTTGCGAATGAAGTCTTTGTTGTGAGATGCCCACACGAATGTCAGGAACACCAGGATCACCACAGCAGCACCAAGCAGCATGCTCAGTGGGTTCAGAAACCTGCAGGGATACAACATACAGCAATTAACATGGTCAACCTGGCAAATTTCCCATTCAATGCCCTGGCTTATCCTGCAGCCTAGCTTCATATTAAATGCTTTCCTTGAGTCAAGCTCACAGCAAGGCATGGGAGTTTTGGATGTCTTGGACTACAAACCCTGCAATTTTCCATTTTGCAAGTCTTCTCTCTTTTACACATATAGTAATAAGACTATTGTTTCCTTAAAAAGTTAGGCTGAAAATTGAGAGTCATCTTATACAGAGAAGTAAGCCAAAGAGCGAACTGCATGGTTGTTAAACTGTAATTTTGGGTTGTAAAAGTGTGGGTGGTTTTATACTTTGGGGTCTTATAGATGGAAAATGCGGTAATTATAGACATCTAAACGTGGCTGATCTGAGAGAAAACTGGATCATTTTGAGGCTTAGCTCAGCCCTGCCAAGTGCTAAGTGGGAGCTTTATTTCTGAACAGGAAGCTAGATGGAGCTAGACCTAGGTAAGCCTTTACAGCCTGTCAGTTTGTTTGTTTGTTTATTTATTTATTTATTTATTTATTTATTGTTGGATTTATACCCTGCCCATCTTCCCAAGGAAACTCTGGGCGGAAGTTTCGACCCAGGTGAACCACACTGAGATGTCTCTAAGGTGTGTAAATCAGGTAGAACTCCAAGACTGAGCAATTATGGGATTTTTAGTCCAAAAGATCCAAATGCCCCATCCCTAATCATAATTTGAATTTTACAAATATTTTATATGCATTTGGCAAGCAAACCCAACACCACCATCATTTGAAGAGTGTGCTTTTATACTGGGCACTCAGTCTTTTGTTCCTATGCTCCTTTAAGCCTGTTTCCCAGTTCCCAACAAAGTATCTTACAGCAACATAAAAGATCTTGGAACAAGTTCTTCGGAGAGTTACAAATTATCCTACCATAGCATTACTAAAAATATACAGTGGACCCTTGTATAACAAACGGTTTGTATAACATAAAAATTCTGGAGATAGAGGTAATTTGCTTAACAGAATCACCTATGGGACAAATCTGTACAACATAAAATGATCATGATTAGGGATTTACTGTTTTATTTATTTATTTATTTATTTATTATTGAATTTATACCCCGCCCATCTTCCCAAGGGAACTCTGGGCGGCTTACAAAAGGCTGATCAGATCAGCAAAATATCATAAAACAAATGAACAAATGAACAAATAAAACAACATTAAAATAAAAACATTGGCACCCTTGTCAAAAACATATATAGCTCGAGTAAGGAACACCTCACTAATTAGACTAACTAGCAGCAGATGGCGGGGAAAAATGCATTCCTATGGGAAATTCGTATAAAGGAAGATTTGCTTAACAGAATTACATTTGGAATGAATTAATTCCTTTATACAAGGTACCAATGTATATTAAGTGCTATCCATTAGGAGCAGCTTGCAGAATGCTGAAGATGGTGTATGTCAGAAGCTGCTTTATGCTGAATGCCATCCTTTGTCCATTTATTTCAGTGTTGTTGATATTGCCCTCTGATTGTACCCCAAAAACATATGCAAGCAGTAAAGTCTTCATTCTGAACAGACAAGCTCAGGATGAGCAAAAAGCAACAAAATGAACGCTGGTGATCAATGATCACAAGATCCAGCAGAGGTTGCCAGGAGGACGAGAAACAAGCTAACTCAAAGAATCACAGGCAAGATCAAAAGAAAAATTAAAAGAACAGATTATCTCTAACCATTTAACAAAACAAATCACAAAGACATGAGATGCTTTCTCAAAACTGGTAACTGAGACTGGAGTTCTTCTGTAACAGAACCTAGTTCGTTGAGCTGCTTCCCAAACAAAGTCCCTGCTGGCTTTATCTCCCTTGAGCTTCTAGGAGGCCGCCAAGACTGAATTAATCCAGACAGCCTTTTGTTCTTTAAAACTAATTTGGGATTGGCATTTCAACTTGTTTTTAATCTGTTGTTCAAGAGAGTTGTCCTTGTAGAAACTACTGTAAACTTTATAATTTGTTTTTAAAGAACATTTTTAGCTACTGTACTTCAGTTTGAGAGCCAAAGCAGGCAAAAATAGATAAATAAATACTTCTCATGTCAATATGTACAGCAATTACTTGTACAGTTATGTGTGTGTTGTGTCATTACAGTCGTGACCGACTCTTTGTGACCCCATGTCCATGGAGTTTTCTTGGCAGGAATACTGGGGTGGTTTGCCATTTCCTACTCCAGGCGCCTACAGCACCTGGTATTCCCTGGTGGCCGCCCATCCAAGTACTAACCAGGGCCAACCCTGCTTAGCTTCCGAAGTCAGGCAAGATTGGATACGCTTAGGGCATCTAGGCAGCTTATAGGATGCCACCAACTCACAACTCCTCTATCTTTTAAATCCATTCCAATAATAACTGCCAACCCCATGTCCAAAACAAAGCAAAGCAAAAGCAAAGTGTTCTGTTTATATACTGCCCCATACCACTTCATATAGTCTCTGGGTGGTTTACAGTTTCAATTACAGTATGCAGGCTACACATTGCCCGCCCCCAGCAAGCTGGGTACTCATTTTACCGACCTCAGAAGGATGGAAAGGTTGAGTCAACCATAAGCCTGCTACCTGGGATTAAACCCCAGGTTGTGAGTACAGTTTTAGCTGCAGTACAGGCATTTAACCACAGCACTTTATTATCACTGACACTGTGTTGTGAACTACAAAATAAACCAAAAAGGAAAAACGAGGGATCCAAAATATAGTTGGGAGAAGACAGAACACAGCAGTGCTTGGACGGGAACCTACAGCCATCAAGCTAGGGAAGGAAAGGGTGAGGATGAAGTGAGAAAAACGGAAGAGGTGAGAGGAGAGAACCAACCAAGGGAGCAACAGGGAGGAGGTATGAAGGAGTAGGTTTCATTCATCAGGCATGGCAATTCTCCAGGAACCAAAACGCTACTTCCACGTCTAGTCTAATGAGTTAGCTTGACAACAGCTTGGTTGACAAATGTTGCCAGGGGAACAATTTGATTGTCAAGTGCAGGGGTCTGCTGTAGTGGGATTATTCTGACAAACTGTATATGACTTGCATTGACAGTACCATATGGCATCTCCATCTATTAACATTACATCTCCACATCCTGCCTATAATGTATGTATTGTTAACTACAAGTTATCATGGGTACTCAAGTTTGTTTGCTTGGAAAGGATATGGCTTTTACTGAATCGTTCTGGTCCTTTCCCTTACTGTTCATTACAACGTGGTTGGATGTGCAGCAGACGCAATGCTCTGCTGCAAGTCTTCTTGAATCCAACATATCAAACGAGACTGGTGGTGGGGGTGGGGGGAGAATGCCGCCCTGATGCAAGCACCTAAGTTATGTATGGACCCTTTTGCCTTGTACATGTCTTGTAGAACTCCCTTGATACTCTCGTCTACACATGCCTTCTTCCATTTTTAGCAACAAAGAAAATCTTGCTAATTTTAGTCCAATGGGCACGTCATATAAAGATTGATACAAGTGGGCTTAAAAAGCCAGAAGCCAGCTTTTCTTCTGTAGAAGCTTCCAGTTAGCTGCCCACCTGCTAACACTGCTCACAGAAACAGCAGTGTGGCATACTCAAGCCAAGGCAGATCCGCTTGCTGTTTGTAGCATCTGAGTCACTGCTGGTCAACCCCAGGCTATATTTAGATCACGACGTTCTGCCTGGAAAAAGTGAATAGCAGTTCCAGGCAGAAAGGCACTAAGCCATGTGCATCGCCGCAACAGAAGGTTGCACCACTGTCGTAGAAGAATTTAAAGTGAATCAAGAGAAACTACGGAAGCCCAAAGAAAGATGAAATGATACACAAATCAAATTTCATAGAATGCAAGCACCTCACATCTCTTACGTTGCTGTTGTTGAAAGATCAACCTTAATTGGTCTTTCAAGATAAGGGAAGAACTGAAGTGGTTTCCCCACTTTCACACCCACAGTTGAGTTTCCATGGCTGAACAGAGATGTGAACCCAGACCTGGCTCTATCCACTACACCACACTGGTCATCTCTAATTCTCTGGTTTCAGTACAATTGTAGAATTCAAAGTAACAAATGAAGTGCATTTTTTGTTAACAAATCCTTGAATTTGCTATTAAAACCTGTGAGTATCGGCTCTTATCTGGAAGTTGAGTCATGGCAACTGGACTTCTTTTTCTTGAGAGATTGAAACGTTTTGCTGCTCATCCAAACAGCTTTGTCAGAGTCTCAAACTGGCTCCTATAAGTCGAAAGTTAAGGAATCCAAAAAGACAGAGCTGATGGACGTGTTTGCCTCCCAACTACAGCCAGGAAGAAACTTCTTCAGAAGAGCTCAAAGTCACGCTAGGTTCCTGGGATTCTACTTTGACTGTTACAGTAAAACCTTGCTTTGTGAGTACCTTGGTCTACGAGTGTTTTGCAAGATGAGAAAACATTTCTCAATTTTGCCTTCATCCTCCAGCGGTGTCCTGCAATAGGAGCATTGGAGCAGGTCACTTGATCACAAATGATCTTCCAATCCCTTCTGTCCTGTGAATGATTGTCTGGAATGTTCCATCTCAGAGAAGACTCAAAAGCAGAGGGAAGAGAGAGGAACAGAGGTCTCCCTTGCACCAGCCATTAAAGTTTTCCAAGCTGAGTGCAAGTTAGGGGGTTTCTTTATTTTTCTTTATATTTATATTTATATTTAATTTGTTTTCAACATCCTTTCTTATTTTCCAAACTGTTCCTAGTCATGGGGCAGCTTGTCAAGTCTGTATATGGCTACAAATTGTACTTTGTTATCATCACATTAAAGGCACAGAGCAAAACCCAGTTCTTAGTCCCAAGCAGAGCAGATTCCACAGCCAGGTCCCTAAACCATGGTGTGGTTTTCTACTTCTAGCCTCCACCTTTAATAAGTTTTGACATTTTGTGTGTACATTATGTGGTCTATGGAGCCGCAGAATGAATAATCTGAGTTTCCATTATTTCCAATGGGAAAATTTGCTTTGATATACAGAATTCTAAAGCTTTAGATTCATAAACCTCTCGCTATACATGTGGTTTAAATGGTTGACATATATATACACTAAGATGCTAGCCTTGCACTCGTACCATTCTCTTTGACCTACATCTACTGTACTTGCACTTCTACACATGTTTGAGATGTTTAAGCTTATAGTGCAACTTCAAAGTTTCATCCAGTATGGATAACATGATCCTTCTTAATCTATAATATACCACATTAATACTCACATCACTTCAGTCTGTTTATTTCTGCTTTTTTAAAGGTAAATAATATTTTTATTGACATTTTGTGAAAAGAAAGGCTATTTGTGCTTCCTTTTACCTTAAAATGTTTTACTAAATTTTTGCTTTTACAGTAAAAGTTAAATTACAAGTCAAAGGGAGGTTGGATGGTGATAAAAGAGGAATGGGAAGGCATCAGCAATAATTCTATGGCCTTCAGTCCTCAAAAGCAGCAACTACAACTTTGAGTTGCCTAATAAAAATATACGTGCATTACGTTTTGGAAATGGCTTCAAATAAATGCATCGAAATGTTCTAGAGAACACCTTTCTAACAGCAGGGAGTCAATGTTGATACACTTCAGCTAGGGTGATAAGACAAGTAATCCATCATGTCTGAAGTGTACTCTGAAGCTGTGTCATTAGATACTACAGAGGGTATCCAAAGCAAGGTTACATATAGGATGTACTCCAAATATAGCTCTTGTTACAGAGATTTATTGAAGACACCAGATAGCATACGTGCAAATGCCAAGTGGTATGGTAGCTGCCTAATAATCGAAGGCTGGCATTAATCAGACAATATAAAAAACCCAGAAGCATGGGGAAAAGGTGCTTAATTCTTATTGCCTTATAGAGTGGAACCCCAAGTTACAAGAATAAATCCATTCTGAGCGCATGCTTTTAAGTTGGTTAGCTTTTAAGACCGGGAGCGGTTTCCCATAGGAATGCATTGAAAGTCAATTAATCCATTCCGGAGGGACATATTTCAATGCATTCCTATGGGAAACCACTTTAAACCACCTTAAACCACTGCTGCTCCCCCACTGGGCACATTGGGGGGAGAAGTGGCGAGTGGTTTAAAATATCTTCCGTGGCTAAAAGTCATGTTATACATCAAGCGCCACTTCTCCCGACCCCCCGCAGGGTGGGTGAAATTGTACTTATTCATCAACTTGCCTTGGTGAATAAAAGTCATTTTAAATGACCACCGCTCCCCCCCCCATGCGACATCGTGACTCAGGGGGAAAACCCATCTTAATCGTAAGGCGGTGGCGGGGACCGGAAGCCCACACCTGATATAAATAGACTGCTAACTCAATACTTGGTCATTTTACAAACAAGTTGTGCCAGTTAGGATCATGCTGGGAACAGAACAAAACATGTAGGACCAAGAGCGACAAACTGGTCTACAGACAGACAATCAGTGTGCTCTTCAGTGTGGACAGACCAACAGTCTCATCTCCATCTTGCAGTGGAAGATGGACTTTGCAATCTTCTGCAACAGAACAGAAGATTGAAAAGGCCACCACAGAAACCTTGTGATAATGCAACTCGCCTTCCTCAGCAAGTAGTTACATAATTCCAGCAGGCAGGTTAAGTAATATTAGGCACAATTTCAGGCACAATTTCAAAGACAGATAATTGGAAGATGAAGTCTTGCTAAGATAATGGAAGCTATTCAAACAAAGCCAATGAGAAAATTAAATAGCCTCATTAATAACATTTCTGCAATCACTGCCAGGTAAATAATGAATTTTACAAGTTTAATTTACTAGCTAGTGTTCTTCTAGGAACTTAAAGTAATCGACTGTGAACATATGATATACTATAGCAAATTTGTATACTCCAATCAACTTCTTCCACTGCCTGATGCACTTGGATTTTTAAACGGTAGTGATGTGAATGCAGAGAAGTGACAGGAAAACAAGTCACCGGATTCTGGACTTGACTCAAGGCAAACTGCTTCCTTAAAGATCGAATCTCACAGTATGAACCAGCTCGGGTGCTAGGGTCATCAGGAGAGGCCTTTCTCTCCATCCCGCCACCCTCACAGGTACGTCTCATGGCAACACATGAAAGGGCCTTCTCTGTTGCTGCTCCCAGACTTTGGAACTCCCACCCACTGGAGACCAGGACTGCCCCATCCCTGCTGTGTTTCTTGAAACAGGCGAAGATTTTCCTTTCCAGGCGAGCTTTCCCTGAATGGTGGACTACCATACAGGGCTACACAGACTTGTGTTTATAACCACTTATCACTTTGTGCTTTTAGCTTTGATGTTGTCTTCTAATGCTGTAAGATACTCCCCAATTCCCTGTTCTTAAACTTGAATACAGTACGACCCCCCCCATCCATTGATTCACCAACTGCTGATTCAGTTATCCACGGTTGGTGACCAGGGAGCAAGGGAGGTCCGAGCCCAGCAGTGAAGAGGGAAAAAAAGAAAGAAAATTTGCTAACGCCGGCCAGCCACGCTCTTCGCCGCAGCCACATGCCTGCTGCCCTCCGGAGGGTTGGGGTAGGGACTTATGAGGACCCACCTGGCTAACTGACCTTTGCATTTCCAATTTGGGTCCCGTGCAGAGCCCCGGAAGTTTGAGCTCGAGTGTAAAGTACTAAACTTCGAGTCCTCCGTCTGGGACCCGAGCAGGAAGTTCAAAGGCCGGTTGGCCAGGAGGGTCTTCAAGTCCCTACCCAACCCCTACGAAGGGTGGCTAGCACGCAGCAAGTGTGAGGGCAGCCAGCCTGCAGCAATATCAGTATGTTTTCTTTTTTCCCTCCTCACCGCCGCCACTGCCCCCACAGGCTGGCTGCCGAGCCTGGAGCCCAAGAGGATGGCTGGACAACAGTGGCAGTGAGAAGGGCGTGTAGCAGGAGCAGCAGCAAGGAGGGCGGTTGGCCTGCGCCAGCAAGGACAAAGAAAAAAAACTTTACCCCCTCCTTGCCACTGATGCCGCACTACTCAGCATTTGGGGGGGGTGTCCGGGCAAAAGCTTTTGCCCTGGAACCCCATCACCCCTGTTGCCACCATCACCCCAAGTAAGAACATTTGCTCTTATCCACAGATTTCACTATCCACAGGGGGTCCCGGAACTGAACCCTCACAGATACAGCAGTCCTCCTGTATGTCTTAATTGTACTGGACTGTATCTTGTCCCTCATTACTGTAAGCCGCCTTGAGTCCTTTTCCAAGGAGAAAGGCAGGGTAAAAATACTCATAAATAAATGATGACACCTTGCTTAAAATAACCAAAATTGAAGCCAACATTCCAAACCATAATTTTTCAATGATTTATTTTATAGTTCTGCGGTCAAGTCTCAACAAGTCACAATGAATGAGTAAACGAGTCTCTCTTTTCCCAGCGAGATGTTAAGGAGTCATTCCTAAAGTTCACCAGCACCTGGGGCAGAGAAATTGTAAAACAATACTTGGCATGGCCAACAAGTGGCAGTAGAGAGTGCAAATTAAAATCCAGCGAGAAAAATATGAAATGGCTGTCGGAGAACGGAAGCAGATGAGCGAAGAACATTAGATTAGACTACAGACATGTCGTGCAAAGGTTAAAGCAGCCACCTGTTTGTGTCAGACTGAAGACAATGGGATATCCCAGCTTTTTGCACCTGCCAATTATAGGCAGACTTAAACATAAATGCAAGGATTTTGCACAAATCTGACTAAAGAATATTGTAAAAACATGATTCTAATAAATGAACAACAACAAAATAACCTTCTAAGTGATGTGCTGCTACAGAGCATTTTCCAGAAGCAAAGATAAACCTGCTGTGGCTTCAAAGAGCAGTTTTAGTGTTAACTTGTCTTTCAGTTACACACTAGAAACATGCAATATTTTAATCGTCTGTAGCCATTTAAAACAGAATTGCGACTCATTCACATCTTAGTCAGAGCACTATCTGACAAAAACCTTAGCTATGTTAGTTGATGTTTTCACTTGGACAGCCTGTGACTGGTCTTGCTTGAATTCTACAATGTACCATTGTTTCAGAAATTGTCTTAAATTTCTACTGGAGGTGACAACAGCATCATGTCAATTGAATAGGCAAGTAAAAAAAGAACAGTATCATTGCCCTGGGAAAGTCTCTAAGATGGCATACTTAGTAACAGTGAGGACGTGAAAGTACAGAATCAGTAAAACAGGAATCTGTGAGAATTTTCAGTGCAAAGGATTAAGACACATTATTATAATCAACATTTCTATATGAAGCAGCACTGCTGTGATTCCCTACTCTTATTAGTCCTACTCACCTTACACCATTTTATGTCGCTCTATGAATTTGCTTAGGTTTTGCAAAATCACTACTACAACCATTGTGTAACATTTTATATCATGCCAGATGACTATAAACATTGCCCTTTCATTTTAAATTAATCCAGAATACATTCTAATCCTCGAGTCCCACATCTCAAAACTATGACGATATTTAGAGTTACCGCTCCATCCTTTTGCGTGTAACCACATGTTAACTGGGTTTGCTCCAGCTGCTAAGCAGGTTGTCTTTTAGACAGGCTTATAGATTTATTCCAACATATAGAGTTATTCCAATGTATTCTGCAGCCCCATATTTTACCAAGTTTCCAGTTAACTCCAATTTAGTTCCCAACACCTGCAATTAATTTAGTGTCTTCTTTTTATATTTTTATTGCTAGATACTAAACAAATAATATTTTAAGAACATGGCCAGCTTTTATGCCATTGCTATTTCACAGAAAAAGAAACCGGAGGATATTCACAAATGAGAGAAGAGTGATTTGATTCTTGACATTCAGCCCAGGAAAGAATCGTATCACTTACATATGAAAATGTACATTATCTACTAGTACCACTTCAAAATTCAATCTCAGAGTACTGCGGACAAAATACAGTCCATTGCACAATGATCTGCTAATACCTGGATGCTTCCCTGAATCAAATATCTTCTGGCCTATGCATTATGCAGCACTACTGCTATGCACAGCACTGTTGTAAGTGCCAACTGAAACTTATAACTTACCATTTGACACATGGAAACCAAAGTGAAGCAGAAATCAATAGGCCAAGGATATGCCACTATGTCCGTTGCACATGCTTACTTTTGGTTCCAGGCTCAGTAGGTCATGAGAAGGTCATGAGAAATTGGAGAGGGGGCGAGATGTAGCAAAGTCATCACAGAAAATATGGGATTTGGGGATGGAGGGAAGTGAAGAAAGAGAATGGCATGAGCCAGGAGACCCAATTATAAGGTAGATCTATGAAAGGCCCCAGACACAAAGAGAATATATTTATGATAACCCCATAAGCCTGCTCAAAGTCCTCTCCCTGATGTTCCAATGCTTGGAGAAGAGACCTCTGACTGGTGATGGATCCTGATACAAGAGCGGTGAGGTAAGGTGGGGTGACAGCAAGGCAATGGGGACAAGGATCCAGGCATGGGTAAAAAGTCAGTGCCTAGATTTGAGAAGCAGCATCATATGCTGGACACATGGAGACAAAGATGCTCCTGTGATGGACCTCTGGCCTCAATACGGCATTGCAGAAACCACTGACAAGATGTGTGAAGCCCAACTACAGTGGCATGGACAAGTCTTGTGTGCCGATGAAGAAACTCTGGCCAAAAAAGGTCTCACCCTGGAGGTCAGCAGATCCCAACCAAGGGAACAATCAAAACAGCACTGAATGAACGCTCTTGACAACAACGTGAAGTTGTCCCAGGTCCACCCGAACCAAGCCCATGACCGTGCCAAGTGGAAGGCCAAAAAAAGAATAATGGACCCCAGCACCAAGTGGGACAAACACTAAGAAAAAGAAGGAGAAGATTGTGCGCTGGACGCCAAGTGCTGCATTCCAGCACAAACATGAGGGGAACAAGATTAGACAACAAAAGACGATGCAGAAAAAGAATGCAGTAGTTTAGCTGAAAGAAAATCATGCAGCAGAGCTTTGGTTGGGGGGCACTCAATCCTCTGAAAGGCCCAGCAGTGCAACAAACAAGATGCCAGGGCTGCTTTTGAAGTGAGCAGCATATATGCTGTTAGAATGGGACAGAGAAAGTCACCAAACTCGCATCAACCAGCAGACAAAGGAAAAAGGAATGCACTTCAGTCAGCCTCAAAACAGTGATTTCCTGTAGTTCTACAGCAGCTGTCTCAAGAGGAGCAGGACTCTCATTTTTTGTGATGCTGGAACCTAGGTAAGCAGATAAACCCATTTGTGAAAGAGACATCACAAAACAATCTTTAGAAATATGAAATATATTGTCTGAAATATGCAATTTTACAGATTTCTTTGCTCAACTCTTCTAGCTCCTCTTAAAAAGAAGTACTGCTTTTAATTGACCAAAATGACAATCATGTTCTTTTAATTTAAACTATATGCTTTTAAAATGTTGTTTTAGACTGAGGTTGACAAGTCCCCCCACCCCACCCTCGGCTCTAGCCACAGCCAATGGTAAGGAATGTAGGGTGATGCAGTCTAGTACTATCAGGAAACAATGCACTTGACCAGCTATATTGAGTACAGTAGGACCCCCCCATCCACTGATTCATTATCCACTGATTCAGTTATCCACGGCTGGCAGAGGGAAAAATTAAATTTATTTATTTATTTTATTTATTTTTATTTCTTTATTTTGAATATTTTTATTCCACCTTTCTCCTTGGAAAAGGAGCCAAGATGGCTTACAATAATGAGGGACAATATACCGTCCAGAACATTTTAAGACATATTCAAGTTAAGAACAGGGAATTTGAAGAGGCATCATAGAACATTAAAACGTAACAGTAGAGCTACAAAGAGCATACAAAAAGAAAAGAAAAATCTCCTGCTCTCTTGTGTACCTAATTCAGCAGCAAAGCAAGTTTTGGGGGTGTTCTCTCTTATCCACGGTTTTCATTATCCACAGTAAGGCCTGGAAACAATCTCCAGCAGATACCAGGGTCCTACTGTACTCAGAAGTGATGTACAGTACCTGTCCCTTGGGAATGTTACCTTAAAGAGACTACTACAATAAGTAGTAGGGTCATTAAGACCATACATGTATGTAAGAATTAAGACGAATCAGATGTTTATTTCCAACAAACTCTATATAAACTTGCTTAATCCTCTTTGACCCTAGGAGCAATGAACCTTTTAAAGAAAACTGCTTAATTGAGAGGGAGTAATATAAACCTATGTAAACGCATTCTTAAGCACGTATGTCAAGAGATGGCACAATCCATATCTTAGCTAAATTACACCAATCTTTACCACAGGCATGCATTTTAAGAGGCTGACAAAGGGATGCACAGGGAGGTATGAGGATCCTAAATTAACAGCATTTTCTAACTAAAATTTTAAAGCAGGGAGCTGTTCTGTCGCCAATTTAATTAGAGCTACAAAAACTTTTGGGAAATTCTGCATATGTCAGTTCTTCAGTCATGGCTTTCAAAGACTATTTTTCCATTTTGAAAGCAGCTATTTCTAAAAATGAAATGCCACCTGGGCAGTTAGAACATCATGAGTCATGCAAAGAAACTGCAGCTGCAGTTCTTAAACCATCTCTATTATTTTAGGGCCCAAATGTCTACGCAAATTTCTCTTTCCAAGTAATAGGTTATTAATTTATCAAACCTCTTAAATTCAAAAATCATTTTGATTTTCGATAAACAGCTTTAAAGGCCCACATGAAAAGGCCTAGAAATATTTTTGAAGTTATTCATTAGGTTTACTGCAAAGAAGAGGAGTGTATATCCATACCAATTATAGATGAGATCCAAGTAGAGGGCTTAAAGATGAAGTAAAGACTTCATATTTCGTTATTTAACCCATCCACCCCCCTCTCATTGCAACTCATCCCAAAGCCCATACAGGGAATTGGAAGTGTCTTCGTCTATTGACACAGACACACCCAATAGGAGAGGGACCCACTCAACCCCTTTTATTTACACAAGCCTTGGATTATTACAGTATATCCAACAAAAAGTCTAACGGGCATGTTAAAGTGTAACAAAAGGAGCTCCTTGTTTGCTTCCTGCAGAAACAGGAAAAAAGAAAAACTTCCATCCCAAACAGCTCTGAAGCTCAAACATACAATACTCAAGTAAAACATGGCTCCCAATATAGTCTGGTATCTACTTCTAGCCCACTACGCTGCAGTTTCGAAGACGAAACAAGGCCAATAACTGTTCCATTCGGTAAAAACAAAAATCTATTCATCTTGGAAGTATACCCCACACTTAGCATTGAGCTACATGCACCCCACACAAACGGTTTTTCTGACGTTTCTGTTATATTTCATTTTATAAACGACACAATGAAATAACCAATTACGTAAGGCTCACTAACGCCCCCGACCTTCGTGCCGAAAAGGAGATGAACTGTAGACAATAAATTCATTGAAAATGCCTTTTGCTGAACGGATTACTTATAAATCGGCCCCACCCAACATAGAGAAAGAAGAGAAGCTCAGAACATCACTTTTCTATGCCAGCGGGAATACCCTGCCAATTGCATATTCAGGTAGCCAAATGGTGCCACTGTGTATAAACCGCAACTCAAGCAGACAGCCTCAGGAGGGGGAAAAAAAAAACATCCTTATTACCACCACCCACTTCCAAATGGAGTTACCCGCCCGCTAGCTAGCCGGCCAGCCATTTGCCCAGCTTACCCCACCAGGGAGATCACTGCGGCCGCCACCACCAGATAGTTGGTCTGGTAATAGAGCAAATTGCTGACCACCCGGTTGTTCCATTTGGAAATATCTTTAAAATCCGGCACGGCAAAGCGATCGTGGCCCGGGATGAAATCGTCCCAGGATCTCAGCGGTGCCACTTGCACATCCATAATGCCTCTTCCATCCGGAATCTAGCAAGCAACGGGGCGACGTCAGCAGGGCAGGGTTCAAGAGCCGACGCGCCAGAGCCACGGGGGCGGGTGCCCTTTATGGGCGCCTGCAAAAAAGAGCCGCGCCGCGCCGCCCGCCGGTTCCCGAAGGGCGGGTTCCCCGGGCCTAGTTTTCACTCCCCCCTCCCTCCTCGCGTTTTTGGAGGAGAATCCGGCAAGATTTGCAACATTTCGAAAATATGGCCTGACGTTCCCTCTCCCCCCCCCGCCCCCAAGATCTAGTGGTTTTTTTTAAATGGTCGGCAATGCTTTGAACGCACTTGTGCAAGCTTGCAAGATAAACCCGTTACAATTAGAAACTCGAAATCTACGGACAGGCAGTACTTTTATTAGTGAATATTTAAACATTCAATGAGGTAGTGAACGGTAGTGCATAGACAGGTCCCGCAGTTACGGCTGCATACAAAAACAATGAAAATAAAAGCTACGGTTGTTAGGACCAAGTGCAATTCCACCACCATCAGAGCTCCTAGGAGCCTGGGACAGGATAGGAATTCTCTTGGTGCAATGGCTACCTTCCTGAGCTGAGTTTATGTTAGGGCTGGTGTTGGAGTCCCCTCAGCTTCTAACGCTTGGGGGACTTCAGTGTCCAAGCCAATGCAGCTCTGTAAGGATTCAAGACTTCATGACAACCATGGGTTTGTAAATAAACCAGAAAGTGCTTTAAGAACTGTTGGGCAGTATATAAGCAGCACACCTTGCTTTTTGCTTTTGCCTAAAAATGGCTTGGGCCCAAGCTCAAAGACTTCCTTTATGAGTGTGCTGGGGTATTATTATCAGAGGAGACCTTTCTCTTGGTCCCACCACATTCACGGGAGTATTTGATGGCAAAGTAGAGGACTTTCTCTGTTGCTCCTTTTAGGCTTTAGAACTCTTTACAGGGCAAGTTGGACTCATCTATGCTATCCTTCCAAGAGCAGGCAAAGACCTTTCTCTTCAGGCAAGCTTTCCCCTTAGGCAGTGGCTGGTCCCTGAGTGGGGTTTTTAGATGTTATGCATTAGTGCTTTCACTGTGCTTTTATTATTGCTTGTGCTTACCATTTCTCATAGTGAAATCTGTTCCTTTTAACTATTTTTGGTTTTAAGTAATGTATTTTAGTGACCTAAGCCTCCCATGTTGAGAGACCAGAACTGGTTAAAAACAAGGGCAAGGGACTTTCTATTTCCATCTGGGTAATATTACTGAATGTTGAGGTATAAATTCTATGTATATTTTGGTTTTTAATCCCAATTACACCCCAAGGAAGCCAATATTTCAGGAAAAGATGAAATTATTTAGTACCAAGTACTGTACAAGAAAAGCATACTTATGCCAAGAAGATCTATGGCAGTGATGGTGAACCTATGGCACAGGTGCCAAAGGGAGCCCTTTCTGTGGGCACCCAACATCGCCCCTACATAGTCACCTGTATACAGGTTAATTTACTGTATTGGCACTTTGCAAAAAAATTAGTGTGTCTTGAATTGCAGTTTGGGCACTCGGTCTCTAAAAGGTTCGCCATCACTGATCTATGGTGACTTGGGTTCGAAGGATGAGTATCTACAGGTCCATATCAAATGGGCACTGCTGACATCCTAAATTGCATGTCAGTGTCTACCTCACCTAAGTCCAAACTAGGCAACTCTGTATCTTTTGGGACACTCTCCATGGGCCCCTGGCAGATATTGTGGAGCCACAGAATTCCCACTGGCAATGTCATCAGAACAGAGCATAGATGACCCCACTCTATGAGACAGCAAACGAAGCACTTCTGGTTCCTAAATGAAGAAGGGAAACCTGCTTCTCAGAAGTACCTTAGAATGATTCCAGACTATTTACCTGCATTAGGCTGGATGAATTTTGAAACTGAAGGCTCAGAGACCTTTCCATTATGTACAGTTAGTGCTTTCATTAAGACAAGTAAGTGGATCCTAGATCAAATCAAGGCTGAACTATCTTGGGAGGCAACTTTGGGCACATTATGAGAAGGCAGGATTTCCCTGGAAAAGCCAATATGAGGTGGATTGTATCCCTAAAGTAAGCCAGGGCCTTTAATTTACAAGCTCTAAGCAGGGCAGTTTGGGACAGAGCATTCTGGAGCTTGCTCGTTCATGGAAAAGTTGGCTGGATACCTCCGTGGTTTAGTTGTTTTTGGTGCGGTTTAAGTATCAGGCTGGGGAGCCTAAGAATGGGAGTTTGATTCCCCACTATGTGTCCTGGGAGAAGAGGCAGTGTGTGTGTGGCCTTGGGCAAGCTGCATAGTCACAGGGTGCCCCCAAGAGAAGGCAGTAACAATCTACTTCTAGAAAGGGTTGCCATAAATCAGAACTGATTTGACAGGACACAATTATTATTATTGTGTCAAAGCACATGGAACCAAAGAGTTGCAAAAATGTACGAGTTCTTTAATTCCTTGGTACTTCTTCATCAGGGCAGGTGATCCGAAAGAAATGAGTTCAGGGTAAAAGCTGCCACTTGCAAATTTCTGCTGTTTTGGTACATCACACACACCACACACTAACAGGTTTCTGTTTACTCATAGGGAATCCTATCTTTGTTTAGTTCTCGTTCTTCTGGCTTCTTGGGAGGACAAAACCACATGCCTGGAATAAGTCTCACTGAAATGGACTGACATAATTAAAGAAGCCCTTTTCCTGAGTTTGCAAAAGCTGAGCCAGATAGGTTAATGATGGGACCTGTCGGACACCCATCGTTTTCTAGAGTCGCCAAGAGTGAGGCAGGAGTTGCCAGGCCGTGCCAGGAAAACGTCCCACTGCATTCAAGGGGCAAGGTCTGTGGCAACCTAAACACGAAGAGGCTTCCTTGGGCATTCGCTTTCGTGGGCTTCAGCTCCCCAAAGCATTTCTTTGGCAATTATCTTGCCAAGGACCTTACATCTAAGAAATAACTCCTGGCAAATCCAGCTTTTGCCAAGTTATAACCTATTGGTACTGCTCTGAAGAAGGGGTTTTCACCGTTGAAATATTAGCAACGTTTTTGTGAATTTTCTAGTAGCCTAAAATATCACCTGTTCCACTTTTATATTTGGTTTTTGGGATGGCTATACGGCTCCTCAACTTGTTTTGCTCCAAAGCACTTAGAGCAGTGTTTCTCCACCTGTGGGTCCCCAGATGTTCCTGGACTGCAACTCCCAGAAATCCTGGCCAGCTCAGCTAGTGATGAAGACTTCTGGGAGTTGCAGTCCAGGAACATCTGGGGACCCACAGGTGGAGAACCACTACTTTAGAGCTTGTAAACCAGATCCCTTGCAAGCCTTTTCTCTCCTGTGGCCCGCATCGGAACCGGAAGAAAGCACGCGCGGGAGGGAGGGCGGGGAGGATTTTCCTCTATGACCGCGGAAAGGGCGGGGCAAAGAGCGACGTTGGAGGGGAAAACTAGCCTATGGGCTAAGAGAGCCCTAAGCCGGTTGCTAGGGCCGTGTTGCTGCCGCCGTGCATTGTGGGTAGGCCGGGCGGCGGGGGCTGTGGAGGGAGGAGGAGGAGGAGGAGGAGCGGCGATGGCGGATGGCGAGGAGCCGTAAGTACCCGCTTGGCGGCGGCTGCCTTCCCTGCCCAGCGGCTTCCCCGCCGTCGCTGCCTGCCAGGAAGGGGAGGGGGGAGGGAGGGAGGCTTCTGGGGAGGGATTGAAGGAGTGGCGGGGGAGGGAGGGAGGCGCTGTGTGTGGTGTTGGTTTTGGGGGGGGGTTCCTTCGCCTCTGCCCCCCCACTCCCACCCGCCTCCCCCCAGTCCGTGGCGGGGAGCGCAGGCTTGGGCCACCAACCTGGCCCCAAAGGCGACTGACCCTTCTTTTATTCTCTCTCTCTCGTTATAGGGAGAAGAAAAGAAGGAGGCTAGAGGAGCGGCGGCGGCGGCAGCAGCTAGCGGGAGAGAGGCAGAGAGAGATGGTGGGGTCAGTACGGGGGGACGGCGAAGGAGGGAGAGAGAGGGGGGACCGCCTGGGGGACTGGCAGGTATTGGGGGGGGGGGAAAGACGAGGAGCAAGCGAGGAAGGAGTTGGGAGGTCGTGTCGTTGCCCCCGCCCCGCCCCACACACACACACATACACACCTGGGTCATAAGAACATAAGAAGAGCCATGGTGGATCAGGCCCAAGGGCCCATCTAGTCCAGCTTCCTGTATCTCACAGGGGCCCCACCAAATGCCTCTGGGAAGCGCATGAGACGAGTGGTGCTGTTGGGTGCAGGGGCATAAGCAGCTTCTGGTCACCACCACCACCACCACCGTCATGGCTACTCGGGTGTTGGGGATTCTGGCAACCTGCCTGCCGGGTAGGGAAAAAGCCACCCCTCTCTGTCTCCCTCCGATGAGTTTTCAGACCAGAGCCAAAACAGAAGCCCCAAGAAAAAGCAACATTTAGAAACCCTCGCTCCCAAAAGCGGGGAAATTGTGGCTGCTGGGGAGCCACCCAGCTCTCCTTCCTGCCAAACAGGCACCACCAAATAGCTTCAGGCCGTGAGAAAAAAAAACCTCATGCAATGTTTGTGTTTTTAATAGTATTTATGTTGATATTGTTAACAATAATAGTGCAATTTCTGGACAGAAAAAGTGTCCAGAACCCTTGCTCCTTGATACTTTGCATTTCTATGGAATATCCCCATTCTTGGCCAGCATCTCCGGTCTCAGCTATGTTGGATACCTTAAATTTAAGCCTTATTCTGAAAGGGAACTAGAAGATGTTTTGTGTCTATAAGAAAGGCATATATTATTTTGCTTAAAGAAAAGCTGTGTGATCAACATCTCCTATGCAAAAAAACAGTACCACAAATGCTCTTGAGAGGGCATTTGCTTGGGATTTTTTAAAACCATATCCAGACACTGAGCATGCAGAAGCCCTTGCCTTGTGTCTGGGTGGTCTTAATAGGAGCTGTGAAATTGGGCCAATGAGGCCAAACTATTCCGCTTTTTGTACCTATATGTTTTTTCTTTGGGGATTGTATTGTTTCTGTAAAAAGGAAAGTAGAATGCCTGTATGAACAAAAAGTGATACGACTAAATTGTTTTAACACATGAAAGTGCTCAATAGTACAGTCCTTCCAACATCACCTTGACAGCAAGGCCTGTTGTACTTAGTACTGTAGTTTCAAATTAATCTGTATAAGTGCAGATTAAGGGGTATAAATGCATTTTAATATGTATGAATGCTGACTATAGTACAGTATTTATAAATGATATCCAGTATCTCTAAGTCCTTAAACTATTACATGTTAAGTAAACAAGTAAGAAATGACTGATTGGCTGTTCAGCTTTGTATTTAATATATTGGTAACATTTTGTTTACTATTTAAAAAAATACTGTTGACAAACCAGAATGTTCAGGCTGCATTTACAGGAGGTCCACTCCTTTGTGTCACTTCCTGTCAAAGGTGCTATGATTTATCATATGTAGTGAATTTTGTTATTAGAGTACATTTTGTATTTGTGCATACAAAGTTGGAATATTAATGATTTTTAGCTAGGACAATCTCCCATATTTCATATGCTTGTTATTTTATGTACTTACTGTGACAGAACCTTGTTCATCATAGTTTGTGTAATTAGCTTTTGGGCAGTGCAAAAGGAAAAATTAAGCCTATAGAGCTACTGTTGTTTTTGTGTGCATGTGTGTGCATGTGTGTGTTTTCCCTACTGGTCTTTTTGCAGCTGAATTTCTGTGTTCTGTGCAGAATGGCTGTTGATGGTGGGTGTGGGGACAATGGAGACTGGGAAGGTCGCTGGAACCATGTAAAGAAGTTCCTCGAGCGATCTGGACCATTCACACACCCTGATTTCGAACCAGGCACCCAAGTGAGAAACGGTTATTTTAAATACAAATGCTCATAGTATTGTGTTGCAAACTGTTGTGAACATTTCTGTCTGCTTATGTTGATTAACAAAAGAGCAGGACCTAAAAACTAATAATTCTCTGCATGATAGGCAAGTAGTTTTGTGTAGTGAAGTAGGCATAAATTATAGGATGCCAAAAATAATCGTCATAGAATTTTTATTTATTTATTTATTTTATTATCACATTTATATACCACACCTATTCACCAGACATGGGACTCAGTATTTCATGTGTGCAAGAAATAAATGCTGTAATTAGCTAGACTGAGCATTAACTGAGGTAAAACATTTGAAAACTAGTGAGGTAATGTTGAGAAGCTGATTTGCTTTAAAATTTTGCCATATTTACTACCTATTACTAGATTCATGCCACTCCTGCTGAAGGAGTAGTAGGCCACCATGATATTGTGCACTGATCCCCCCTCCCCAAATATACTAGTTTTTGAATGAGTAGCAGTATATTCTCTGAAACATAGCGGATAAAAACCAAAATTAGAAAGCCAGGAGACAAAGCACTATGGCACTTTAAAGACTGAGAAAGATCACATTGAAATACAACCTTTAAAGTGCAACACTTTCCTCCCTTGTCTTTCTCTCACTTCTCTGCCTATGATCTTAATTGCATTGGTCACTTGATTAACTTTGACTAGCATTTACCTGGCAATGTTTCTTAATTCTACAAACATCCCAGAATACAACAACATTGGCATGCATGTGTAGAAGTCCCATTTTTCTTAGTAGAATTTACTATAGAATATATATATGAATAGACCTGCATATATGCATTTATTCAGGAATAAGCATGCCTGTGAAGTTCAGATTATCTCCCCCCACCCCTCTGATTCCAAGTCTTCCTTACCATTGGCCCTGCTGGCCCTGCTGTACTGAAAAGCCATGATAAGGTATTTACATGTTCTGTAAATGAGTCTAGTTCTACAGTACAGTGGACCCTTTTGTAACAAACAGCTTGTATAACATAAAATCTGTACAACATAAAAATTTCCAGAGATAGGGGAAATTTGCTTAACATAATTGCCTATGGGGAAAATCTGTACAACATAAAATGGGATTACTCCATTTTCAAATGCATTCCTATGGGAATTTGTATAAAGGAAAATTTGCTTAACATAATTTAATTTGGAACAAATTAATTCCTTTATACAAGGTACCACTGTATATGTACATTGTTAGGTTATGATTGCATAAAATAGTAGACTGAGATCTTAAACTTCTAATAATGTATAAACAAAGGACCAATAGCCACGGTGGCCTTAAAAAAATTCTGAACATCTGTGCTGGAGTCATGTTTTTGTTAGACCAAACTCAAAGCAGGCAAAATGAGTAGTAATGTTTGTCAGTATTTGCTATATGTAGTTTTGTGTTGCTCTCATTGACTTCTGTGTTCCTCTGTGTATCAGGTTGCGGGTGGGGAGGGTTATGTGTGTGTTTTTAAATTGGATGTATAAGTGAAACCCATTTAATTACTCAGCAATGCAGCTTTATCTGTAAATCCTTAAAGCAATCCCAGTAGTCCTCTAACATTAATTTTAATCTTCTTTGAATTTTCATGATGTTCATAGTTTTAAAATGTTTTAGTTTTATATAGTAAGTTTTGTGAATGTCTTATTAGAAAGATTCTGCTTTTTCCTGTTTTCAACAACTATCTGTCTTGGTTCTTTACAGCCCCTTGACTTTCTGTTAAACACGTGTAAAGTTCTAGTTATTGGAGCAGGAGGATTAGGATGTGAACTCCTGAAAAATCTGGTACTGTAATAGTTTTATTTTCATTTCTTGAAAGCAGTCAGCACACTGAATGTAAAACAAATGCAAAGTTGTACTGAGTAAAATACATACTGAACATGCAGCTAATTATGTGGCTTATTACAGAAACATGAAAAGCTCAGTATATTTGCATAATCATGTCAGAGGTAGCTTTGATGTCCTTGGAATACTGATCACTTTTGCAAAAGGGTTACTCAGTTTTGATGGAATGTTTAAAATATATAAATTTTTAAAAAGCCAAAAGATAATTCTCTCATGGGAAGCAGGTAATAACAAAGGCATATTTTATGATATCTGCCCTAGCAAAACTGCTGTAATATTTCTAACTTAAACTTTTGTGTCCCCCATTAGTTTATAAATTCCATAATGTGTGTTAGGTCAGAGATCAGAGACAGAATGTTCAAACTTCCCCATAATCTTATACAGTACAAATTAAATGTAGAGAACAATGGAACATGTGAATATGTTGTAAATTAATGTCTTATTTGCTTATATCTTGGGTAGTCCCTAAAAGGGACAAATTAAATGTAGAGAACAATGGAACATATGAATATGTTGTAAATTGATGTCTTATTTGCTTATATCTTGGGTAGTCCCATGTCTAAAACGGAAATAACTGAAAGTACTACAACTGTGAAAATGATGGAGAAGTCAAAGTCATTACTGATACCTTGATATGTACTAACAGTAAAAGCATTATATTCTTTCTTGCAATAATGTATTTTCCTGTTTCTATTCAAAATTGAAGAGTAGATAATAAGGAAGGAAAGGAGTGGAGTTTATGGTTTATTTACATTTTTTGTGAATTTTAAAGGATATTTTCTTGGGATATTTTTTCCTTTTACTCTGAAGAGAAATATTTTCCTCAGCCTTGTACAAAACTGCCTTGTATGGGTGAAACATCTCCTTTCTGTTTCCCATTGAGCTCTAGTCCTTATACCACATTATTCCCCAAAAGGAGCTTTGTAAGAAGAACAAATAGGGAAGCCCCATTGCACAGTAGAATTCTGCTTGCTCTTTACTAGATCCATTCCATTTTGTCCTTTGAAACAGTTTATTAATAAACTGAATACTTCTCTATATCTGTGAGAAAAATAAGAAAATGTCTGGCAGTGTTGATGTAGAAAATAAATAAAATGGAATACTTAGTACAGAGGTTGAATGGAAGATTTTTAAAAGATTAGGCTTTTAGAGATTCTTGGTGTTTTCCAAGACATTATTTATCTGTCTTTCATTCAATTTAACTTCTTCATTGATTTAAGTAGGACTAGGTATTAGTCCCTTAATTTGTAAATCAAGTTTAACTCAGGGCCACTTGCCTGTTGGATCTTTGGCACCTTAGGAACATAATTATCCCTTATAGCCTTTCAATAAACTGATATTTTGTTTTACCAGAGTTGTCACTCTATTATTCGGGATCACGGCTACCTCCCCTTACATTTGTAGGTTGTCTCTATTTTGGCCTATACCCGGTCTGAGACAATTTTAAGTGTGTCTTTCATATTACCATTGAACAGTGAGGAAAACAAAGAAGGAAATTTTCTTGAGCAAATCCATGGAAAATATTGAAGTTTTTCTTTTTCTGGTTTTAACTAATAATCATGTATTGTGTGCACAGTACCATGGAAGGAAAAAAATAAAGATGCAGGTTGAAATAATACTACAATCTGCTTGAGTGTCATTCTCAGAAGAAACTTGCTAATATGACATTTCTACTCTGAAGATGAAGTCAGTTACTTTGGAAATCCTCACATTTAGGGAGAAATTTATTAACACTTATTATACTTGATGTAAACATAATGTGCTGATCACTTTAGTATTTCCTAAGAATGCACATACTGTGTATAGATACTAGTCCCACTGGGTAGGTCTTGCATAAAGATCTCCATATTCCTGTTTATACCTTTCCTATTCTTTTCTTGCTTCAGTGACCATGTTGACAGGAAGAAGCTTCATCATTGCAGTAATCCTGTTCACGTGGTCTGTAGTCTGAGGCATGCGAGTCTGAAGATAAGCTTACAAGCTTGATATTAAGGGAAATTTTGTCCTGGACCCAGTTGTTAGTTTCAGCTAGAATAGAGTTGTATAAAGAAAACTTGTGAAATGATTTATTTAAGCCCTGTTAATTTAGTGCGTTTATCTAATTGGGAGGCAAACATCTGGATTTAATCCTTAGAAACTTTAATCCTTAGACCTTGCTGAAAACCTTGGTTAACTCCATTGATTTTGGCTATGCAGTATGGAAGTAGGAATGGCAAATACTTCTATTTACAAACCATAGTTTATAAATCACCAAACTATTGTTTTTCCTTACTGCAAGGAAAAACAATACTTTATTTATAAAATAAATTGGGAATATGTATTTCAGGTGTTAGCATATGCATTGTGATTTTAAACAAAGTCAATTCTGGTAAAACCTAAACTTTCAGCTAGGGCAGGCATGTCCAAACTTTGGCCCTCCTGATGTTTTGGACCACAACTTCCAGAATTGTAAGCTGATTGCCAATGGCAAAGGACTGTGGGAGTTCTGGTCCAAAACATCTGGAGGGCCGAAGTTTGGACATGCCTGGGCTAGGGATCTCTGACAGGATACATCCTGTAGCATCTTGTCTATCCTGAAAGGGTGTTTTCCTGTGAGAAGAGCCACATTTCTGTGACAATTTTTCTTTTTGTAAACATAGTGTGAGTTGTGGTCCTTTGTTCCATCAGGCTGTGTTTCACAGCAGATGTGGCATCCTCTTGTAAATATACCACAGACCATGGGCAGTAGTCTTTTTGAATCAGTGCTTGAAATGTTGAGATAATAGTATGGCACTGTCACAAAATGGCTGCCATATAGGGCCCGTTGATTCCCAGTATGGCTGCTGTTGGCAGTGGAGCCAATCACACAGTACCACAAAAGCGGAATGAATGAAGCTGAGAAAACAGTTTAGAGATCCTGAGCAGGTGGTCTAATGTGCTACAAAGCAAAATGTCTGACCTGCAGCTGCCTTTCATCTTGATTCCTTGATAATATGCTTAAGTCCAAATGGTGGCCAAAGCCAGTGTCAGGCAAGAAAGTGGCATTGGTGGGTAGCTGTAAACAGGATGCTTCCCTGGATATTATGCCTGTGGGTGCCTTGGAAGGCAGAAGTATTTAATGACAGCTTTGCAAAATCTTGAAGTACTTACCTTTTTCAGAAACAACCAGTTTTCCAAAACTTTTAGCAACAAATTTATTTTGATAACCTTTATTTCTTTATCTGTACAGGCATTGTCTGGTTTTAGACAGATCCATGTTGTTGACATGGACACTATTGATGTCTCAAACTTGAATAGGCAGTTTTTGTTCCGGTAAGTCATGCCTTCCATTTTTTTAACCAAATTGTTCTCAAATTTAAGCAGTTCTTTAGTTTAGTAACCCTTTCTGAAAACAAAGTTGCATAATGTAAATTTCCTAATAGTAAATTTGCAGTTCTCTTCAGCCACCTTCCATTTTTACAGGCATATTTTCAGTCTGCCTGTTTAGTGCTGCCCTCTCACTGTGATCCTCTTTCCTCACAACTCACAACAACATTGCTACATACAGTAACTTGGTTCTTAAAAGTATTTCACACTTTTGGGGAGCTGTCACCCGAGAGTAGAACCTTTGGAGCTTTGCGTGCCCACATAATGTGTGCCAAATAATGTAGCCTCTCTGGTAGTGGTGGTGTGGAAAATAATTACTGTTTGAAGGGCACTTGTACAAATAGAAAACACGATTCAAAATGCTGTTTTCTGCATTCATGGGCAAGATTTGCCTGTATATTCTAAGCATTTCCTGAGTTCATTTTTGGTAGCAGTAGCTTAATGCAGCAGCAGTCATTTCTCAAGTTCCCAAGGCAGTAAATCCAGATATATCTAGAAGCAGTGAACTTTGAAACATTGAACTACAAATGTCCAAGTATACAGCCTTTTGAAACATTGCTTAAGCATGTAATATTTGTGGGTTGGATCTAGAAGTTATCATATTTTATATAGAGTTTCTAAGACAGTAGGACTTGAATTAGTTGCTGCTGACATACCTCCCATTGATTTCAACACATTATAAGTATGACTTAATCTGGTTACATTATTATCATTACTAATCATAATCCTGTGTTTCGCTTGACGTAAGATGATAAAATAATACACATTTACTGAAATGTATGTTAAAGAAGTATGCTAGCTCTGACAGAATAATGAGCTTTTTGGTTACAATTAGTAGTTGCTAAATAGTTATTAGGTAGCTTTCTCTAGTTTTATACATTTTATACAAAATGTGTTAGGCTAGAAGATCAGATTCCTATTGTATGATGTTTTGCAGACCTAAGGATATTGGACGGCCCAAAGCAGAAGTTGCTGCTGAATTTCTAAATACCAGAATTCCCAACTGTGTTGTTGTTCCGTATCCTTTTATGAAAACAAGGAGCTTTCTTTCTCCTGTGTCCCCTCATCAATTTGCTTTATTCCATTGGCTGCCATTGACTATAATAGTCTGCATGTGTTGCTTCTGAGAAATTGAAGGATATAAAGTTTTCAGCACTGGTCTTCTTTTTCTTTATTTCAGAGCAGTGGGGCTCGGTCCTCTGCAGAAGTGTGACTCTCCCCTCCTCTTTGTGGGTTCCTTTGTGACTGAAATAAAAATGCTCATGACTGGTGTGCAGGAGGAAAAAAAGCCCTGCCTGGAGGGGGGCATGGGTCTGTACACCCAGTCCTTAGAGAGAAGCTTGCTTCCATGCACTTAAAAAAGGAATGGCGAGATGGATTGACACATGCACCATAGCAGTACCTGAAGAGTTGTGATCTGTGGAGCAACTACATATCGAATTTGCAATAAATAATATTTTCTGAGGGGCTTGTATCAACACACTACCTTTCAGTACAATTGTGTGAATTGATCCTCAGTTCATTACTTTTCTGGTCACATGGATTAAAGTTAATTAAAATGAGAATTCTCCTAGATCAGAGAATCCAGTTTTCTGTTTCCCAGAGTGGACTATTGGGCCTTTTGGAAGAGCATGTCATAAGAGCAGCAGCCTTCTATTAATTGACAGATGTTGGGGAATAATTGAAAAGGTTTATCTCAGAAAGGCTGCTTTTATGGTTCTGGTGTTTAAGCATGATGCCAATGGGAAACATTATGAACAAATAAAGGAGTTGTTTCAGTGCATTGCCTGTTGAGGATTTAATTGATCTTTAGGTTTCCAAATTAACAGTCATTGTTTTCTGACCAGATGATTGCGTTTAAGCATTCCTTAACTTGTTTTCAGACATTATAAAAAGATTCAGGATCTGGATGAGAGTTTCTATAGACGTAAGTAGCATATTGTGCTGTCGTAAAAATAATTGTTCATGTTTTCTTAACGTTGGTGGAAAGGAATATAACTACCCTGTAAAGTGGGGATGGGGAATGTCTGTTTCTCCAGATATTATACTGCTGCTCTCTTCAGCTCTAGCAACATAGCCAGTGGTGAGTAACACTAAGAGATGCAGGCCAACCACTTCTGGAGACACTCAATTAGCCTATCCCTGCTGTAAAGGAAAGTTAAGGTATCTCACACAGGATTCCTACCTTATAAACATCACCTTTTTAGTAAGGGTATTAACAAAACTGGGGAAGTAAGTGTTTCCTACATGAGGGAAAATTGGGCGGTTAATAAGTACAAATATAAATAAATAAATATTGCACAGATAACTATTAGTATATTTTCTTCCAGAATTCCATATCATTGTATGTGGGTTGGACTCAATAGTTGCAAGAAGATGGATAAATGGCATGCTGGTAAATACTTCTGACAATTTAAAGGGCTGGCCATCTGTTTATTTCAAAATGTGGTGCTGGGATTCTGTAGTCTTATTAAATAATGGCTTGATGAAACTCACCTAAATGTTATTCAGAGCATGCTTATGTTGTACTGGGGTAAGAGGGAGTAGATGGAGAGTCTGCATGAACCCTCTGTGTCGAAAGCATGGTCACACCTTCCATTGCCTATGCAATGTGTATGTGTGTAGGAGAAAGGTGGGAAATTGAGTTCTGAATCCTATAGAATCCCATTCTTGTAGTACACTATGAAAGATTGACACAGGTTATAAAATTCCCCCGCCATTTCGCGGTTCATATACTGCAGTCCCGGTATATTGCGGGACCGGAGCATGTGAAAGGCAAGGCTCCCTAGGGCAAGTTGCTTGGTCCTGTTTGAGGCCTCCTGCACTTACCCCAGGGCTGGTGCTGCCCCGAGTGGGCCTCTGATGGGCTTCCTGGGCCTGTCGGAGGCCGCAGAAGTGGCTTCTGGCAAACCACCGGTAACCACTTCTGGGGCCTCCAGCAAGTCTCAGGTAAGTGTAGGAGGCCCCATATAGCTCCCCCCCAGTCCCAACCCAACCCAGCACCCGCATATCGCGGATTTTCCATTATCACATATCTGGAAGTTGAGTCATGGCAACTGGACTTCTTTTCTTGAGAGACTGAAATGCAGCTTTGTCAGTCTGAGGAAAGTTAATGGTGAGGCCTCCAATTTATAGTTCCTTGATTTCACATCACCCTGGTCTGAATAGGCTCATTAGATTTACAATAGCCTGGGGTGGTTTGAGAGAGGGGTCAGGGAAGCCATTAATTTGCATATTGAAAACCCTCTCTCAGTAGAGATGGGGGACTCCGACACAATCTGCTATTTATCAAGCTGCTCTTTCATCGATCCCCAGACTTCACACCAGCAAGGCTACAGCTAAGGACCCATACTAAATGGGTGTTGGGAAGGGTTACATAGGTGGGACTTGACATTGACACAGGTTATAAGCTTGCACCAGGCTGCATTTTAAGCCTCCAGTAAGCTTTAGCCCCTATAAGTTCAATGTATCTTAAGCTGTATCTGTTATAATATAAGGGAATAGTGTAATAATAACAATAACATGATAGTCTATCTTATCCTTCATATTAGATGTCTGGTTACCATGAATGCAGAATGTACAATAAGAATGAGAAAGTTTTCTGCTTCAAATAAGAACGTGGGGGTTGTGTCACTGCAAAGATCGCAGGCACTTGCTTCAGTGCATTAAACTATTCTCGTCCCAATAGATCTGCAAATTGCCAGGCTTTATATTGGAGTAGGGGTTACTTACTAGAAAGACAAGAGTAAGACCTTTGGTTCAATACAGCAATTTAATATCTGGGCTGATTTTTAAAACTCTGGTGTGGACGGATGGTCCTGTTTACTTTGTCCTAGGTTAAAACTCTTATGTGCCCATGTTACACTTTCTAGACATTCTCTACTCTTTCCTCATGATTTTTATTTTTAAATGAATAAAATAAATTTGACAAAGCAAAATGAAACTTTAAATATAGCTTTACATTAGATGTAGAAAGGCAATCTAATATATCAGTTGGGCAGAGATCCCAATTGTCTTACTGCAAATTTGATTTGGGATCCAGGTGGCGATGTGTTTACCATATGTTGCATAGCCACAGGAGAATGAGTGCTATTTTTACCTTCATATTTCAAGTGTTATTAACAGAAGGAGAAGACTTGAAATATAAAGCATAATTCTTTGTAAGGACATAATTCTAGCTGACGAGACTAAGGAAGCTTCAAAGAGGCCTGCATGGGCATTCAAGCTCCTGCAACAGGAATGTGAACAGGTAGCACAGAAATCCTTTTGTCTTGATTTTTGAAAGAGAAGATGCTTTCGTGGGGGCCAACCAAGGTTCTGTGTAACAGAGGTGGATGTGAAACTTGATGCTATAGTCATTTTTGACAAACCAGATTCAGCTAGAATGTTCAGTTTAGAAATTAAGGATAGGAGGTGAGAGGTGGAGAGAAGGATCCTAATGCAAAATAACCTCTATTTTCTCCTCAGATTTCACTTTTAAACTATGAAGATGGGGTGTTGGATCCGAGTTCCATTATACCTTTGATTGATGGTGGAACTGAAGGCTTTAAAGGAAATGCTCGTGTAATCATTCCTGGAATGACAGCCTGTATTGAATGCACACTTGAACTTTATCCACCACAGGTAAATAAAAAGAACTTACATCCTTCTTGGAAAAAAAAAAAGTTGAATCATTTTGATAGATGAATCTAATCTGTCTTTGATGAGTTTTTTCCTTGGGGAAAAAAACCCCTGATGAATCATTTTATGATCTTTTCACCAGGTAAATTTTCCTATGTGTACAATTGCTTCGATGCCTCGGCTACCAGAACATTGCATAGAGTATGTCAGGATACTGCAGTGGCCCAAGGAGCAACCTTTTGGAGGTAATCCAGTAAACTGTCCCATATACCTTGATCAAAATAGGCCATGAAATAATATAAAAATTATGCTGTATTTTATTTCTCTTGTGTTGCATGAAAGAAGACATCCTCCCTGCTGTAGGTTTGTAATTTTCTGAATGACTGTTTTCATTTTGAAAATATAAGTCCATGAGACCGCCAAGGAAGTATGATTTCTGATTCAAGATGAATTATGGGTATGAAGAATTGTTTCAAGTTCAGCCAATAAGAGGTAATGTATTGATGAATTTGTTTTGCAGAGGGTGTTCCTGTAGATGGAGATGATCCAGAGCACATACAGTGGATTTTTGAAAAGTCTTTAGAGAGGGCAGCCCAATTTAATATTAAAGGTTTAACATATAGGCTCACACAAGGTAAGACAATAGTTACCTTTCTGTAGTACCTGTACATGTTTTTAGAAAATTTTGGCAGCAACCAAAGACTTATGCAATACAGCCTTCTGTTCACATGGCACAGTGGTTAAATTGCAGTACTGCAGGCAAGCCTCTGCTCATAATCTGAGTTCAGTCCCAATGGGATCCACTAGCCAACTCAAGGTTGACTCAGCCTTCCAGCCTTCTGAGATGGGTAAAATGAGTAGTGAGCTTGCTGGGACCAAAGTGATATTTGCATAATTACATTATAAACTGTCCAGAGAATGCTGTAGCACTATGGGGTGGTAAAGAAGACAAAACAGCGACAACATGGTGCCCAGGCAGATGCCTGTAGGATAGCTGTACTAGGTCGTGGTTGTTATTGCTGCACAACTTTTAGGTATTGTTGGGACTGTTGTCAGTATCCATAGACATCTTTTAGTGTCCAAACTACGTTAAGATGGGTAGGTACATACAGATGATTTAAGACTGTGTGGTGTTCCCTTCTCTTAATGCAGGAGTTGTAAAGCGGATTATTCCAGCAGTGGCATCTACAAACGCTGTAATTGCAGGTAGAGTAAAGCTGTAACTTCTTGTTTTATTAATGTTTAATGGCTGCAAGAGGGACTTCAGCTAAAAACTTGAGCTAGTATTCTGTTGCCTAAATGTAGACCAGAAGGGTAATCATATAATCTTATCTGCAGCAGGCTTTTCATCACATGCCCTTTCTCATACTTGTTTTGAGATAAGTAATGCAAAAGTGGTTGTTGTGGGTCTACTTACACAGTGTCTCCTCTGTTCCACATTTGGGCAACAGATGTTAAACTTTCAGTTCTCTTGGTGAATAATGGAGCTGAATCTACCTGTGTGCTAGACATGCCTACCTAAGAATGTTAGAAAAACCTTGCTGATTAGACCAAAGGCGACTACAACATTCTGTTCACACGGTAGCTAGTTGGTTGCTTATGAGGACTTTGCAAAGGCCTGTACAGTACAATCTTGTGAATATCTACTGGGATGTGGTGTCAAACATAACTGTCAGCTCATTCAATAGAAATTATGCTAATGTAAGCAAGTATACAGTGGTAACTGTGTAATGCAAATTTATAACAAATTTGCTTTAAAATAAATCACACTGGAATTCATGAAAATGGTTTCTGTGGAAACTTGTTCAGAATTACACTGCTCAAAGAAACTTGGGAACAGTTTGATATAGTGGTCTTTTTGAACTGTTAAAACCTTAAAAAGGTATATTTCATTTGGATTACCTAGTAATATTAGGTTCTGACAATGCAGGGTTCAGATTTGGTTTGCATCTGATTTAATCTCAAACAAACTACTTGTATGTATTAGAATACTATTCCTTATTTAAAGCAAAACATAATATTATTTGCATACAAATTTGATCACCAGTTTTTGGAAGTCTTGAAATACTTTTGGAGTAACAAGTCTGTATTCATTCTCCTTCATGATGTTGGATCTGCATTTTCCTCATGTTGTCGACTATCTTTTTCTTTCTAGCTATATGTGCAACAGAAGTCTTCAAAATAGCTACAAGGTACACACCTTTTCAGATTAAGTATTTTTAAACAACTACAGTGGACCCTTGTATAACAAACAGTTTGTATAACATAAAATTTGCACAACATAAAAATTCCAGAGATAGGGGAAATTTGCTTAACATAATTGCCTATGGGGAAAATCCATACAACATAAAAATGGGATCACTCCATTTTCAATGCATTCCAATGGGAATTTGTATAAAGGAAAATTTGATTAACATAATTTCATTTGGAACAAATTAATTCCTTTATACAAGGTACCACTGTATTATGTTTAAAATGCTAACAGACTTTTCATTACAGTGCATACATGCCTCTGAATAACTATCTGGTTTTTAATGATGTCGATGGACTCTACACATACACATTTGAAGCTGAAAAGAAGGTTAGTGTTTGTGTTGAAAATTGTCAATGATAGCCCTTTCCCCTTGAATTATTGTCCACTATTGTGCACAGGTGTATATGCAGAGACATAAATGAGTTAATGTGTATTATTTTTTAGTCTGCATAATTCACTAGTTACTACAGACGACAGAATCGTCTGGTGCACATGGTTATCATAGCATTTTTTTTGGATGAAATCATAATTATTGTGACAATTCCTGTATGAAAAATTTTAATGGCAGACCCTGGCATAGTTAACACATCCGACCCCAGTCTTCACCAAACTTTCAGGACTTGTAGGTGAGAGTTTAGGAAGCATCACTGTAATTTAGGGCCTGTAGATACTAGGCAGTTCTCTTTAGAACATTTGAAAGGGGGGACAAGTCATTTTGTCACTGTAAATTTGTCAGTTTATCAATTCTAAATCACAAATCACGATGAATCAGTATGATGGTAAATAAAATGTAGGCTGGACTTCAGCTTTTCGTGTTAATCTAAACAGAGAAATTATACAAGGCTGGGCGTTAATGTCCAGAGATTTCAGGGGTGGGTGGAGACCTTGTTCATTTTGAGAAATTCCTCAGAAATTCCTGCAGTAATGTGACTTAAATGGCTATGGCTTCTTTAGGTTCTTTATCTTATTGTTGGTTTCTTTTACCGTTTCATAGGAGAACTGTCTGGCTTGCAGCCAAGTTCCTCAAAAGATAGAGTTTTCTCCATCCGCTAAATTGCAAGAAGTCTTGGACTATTTGATAAACAGTGCTTCATTGTAAGTATGGGCTGAATCAGATATGCTGATTTATTTTGAACAAATAAACCAGATCCCAAATCCCTGTTTTATCTGATACTAATGTCAAATACTTGGTTAACTATCTTACTGATTATTGTTTTTGAACAGACAAATGAAATCTCCTGCAATAACAGCCACAATGTATGGGAGAAATAAAACCCTTTATTTACAGGTGATTAACACATACTTATGATTTATACTGTGCATATATATATATATATTTAAGGAAAAATCATATAATGTGTGTATATGTTTCTCCTCATCCCAGTCGGTAGCTTCAATTGAAGAACGAACAAGGCCGAACCTTTCAAAGACATTAAAAGGTAATATGAAGAATTTAAAGTGTTGTGGAATTTTAGCTTGACTTTAAAAGGAAATTGTACTGTACTTAATGCATCTGCAAGTTAATATGGTAATGTGTCCTAAGGTAACTTCCATCAGTACATTACATCCAAGTTGCTTCTATTCATTTCCATGGGAAATGGTTCCTCTGTTCTGACATCATGTCATGAGAGGCTAGATCAGATCCTGCTGACAAACCCCAAACGTACAGGGGCAATTGCATAGCATTTTCTATCCTTTGGTGGACCATTCTCAGTGTGTACAGTCACTTACTCAGTCCATGCACCATCAGTTACATGAGGAGATCCCTCCAGCAGGAGAAAGGAAATATGTGCACCTTTGCCCTTCTGCAGTCACACAGCAGGATATGAAGTTAGGAAATATGCACTGTTCCTTGCGATATAATTCAGTTTATTTACCCAGTTAATTATCCTTAAAAGAGAAAGAGACAACACAAGGCTACTGTGATACTCTTAAGATATTTGTAGGCATGAGAGAGACATTGATAGAACTGAGGATTTGAATAGTTGTACTATCTAAACACTGCATCAGCTCTATGGCATAGAACTCATCATTAAAAGTCTCATTATTTCTCTTGAATGATCTTCTCTACAGTTGGCTGAGATCATGTTGCTTAGCGTAATAAGTCAAAAGTAGAGTAGGTGCCTTGAATTAGTGTTTACAGTAGGACCCCTGTATCCACTGATTCAGTTATCCACAGTTGGCAGAGGAAAAATTTAAATAATTCAGCAGCCGTAACAAAAGCTATTGTTGTAAAACAGCAGGCGTAAAGCAAGCTACTGTCACAAAACAGCAGTTTGGGGGATTTTTGGTGTTCTCTCTTATCCATGGTTTTCATTATCCACGGGAAGGCCTGGAACCAATCCCCAGCGCATATGGGGGTCCTACTATATTTGGTGAGTCAGCTCTTCTGTATGTTCCATTGGTTCAGCGGGCCTCCTCTAGTTGTGGCTTACTCTGCTGAGCCAGAGGATTTCAGCCGTTCTATTCTTTGGATCCTGATAGCTTCAATGGCGGCACATTCTCACTGAAAATGAGGCATTACAGGCAGAATTATTACTACTGTTCTTCCTCCTCAAAACAGTTATGAACCATAACAGTTCTCTCATTGGATAAAACCCTCTTGCGTAGATGTGCTAGGATAGTGGCTTAACTTGCAGTAGCAGCTTGCTGCTAATTAACCAGTCCCTGCACGAATCCCTGCTTGTGTGCCACTGTTAATCAGCAACAATTTCAGGAAATCACACAAGGTCTCACACAAACCTTGTATAGGACATTTAGTTCTGAGAAGAAGGCTCCCAAAGATAGACAGAGATCCAACAAGCAGTACTACCGTATTTAGATGTATACTTTAATAAAGCAATAAAGAGTGGCATCAACTTCCGGGTTCCGGCGGAGCGCAGCCTACAGCTCCCTGCAGGAGCTCGTGGTGATAAACTACTTATTTTATTCTGTTTTTATGCTAAATAGCTATTTTATCTTGTCTTATTACTATTTACTAATTTTACCGAACTGTTTTAACCTATAACGTTTCTCTGGACAAGAAGAAGGCTATTTGGAGTTGCTGTAATTGGGAGTGTTATCCGGGACTGCGTCATTACTCCTCAGCTGAGATAAGCTCTGGCAGGCTTTATACACTTCAGCCCTGCAGTTTTGCAGTTTTTGCAGACGTATGGCCTTGAGGCTCCCGTAGGAACTATATCTGTGTCTTAAAACGTTCGGTCTCTGCACAACTTTTCAATATTTGTCTGCCAACTTACCTGGGAAACTCAGCTCTTCATAGGATGTTGGAAGTTCTCGATCTTACCTTATCTCCACCTGTGCTTAAGAGCATACAATGTAATACCCAAATAACAATTACTCCCATTTTGGATTTAAGGATTAACAAATCTAATAGTGATACACTTAACAGCAAGCCTTCACATCTACTAGAGTCTCCTAACATTGAAATGCCTTCCTTTTATATACCTCCCTCCTCTCGTGGCTACTCACTGTCCTCCAAATTTTGTGCTCCAGTTAGGACTTACAAAGCTGCTACTAGGAGGCTGAGACAAACTAAGCTGACTGAGTTTCTATCACCTTGTCAAACTGTTTTAAGTAGCCCAAAGACAACAAAGTCTCTTCCTCTCAACTTGCCTGATAGTCTAACAAGGAGTAACCATCTCTTGGAGGAGCATCAGACAATCAGCAATCTATTAAACAGTACAGTTGATATAGATTTTGGCAACATAAAAACGCTGGACTTCAACCCTGAGTCATCCTTGAGAATGAGTAACTTGGCTCCTCAAAATGAGATGAGCTTTTTTGGGTCTGAGGTGATAAACTGTGAAAGTGTGATAACACCTGTCTCTGCAAATCCTACACTAACTGCAAAGAGAGTTGGCTCATGTCGATCAAATAAACTGTTACCTTCTAATCATACAAATTTGTCTATGCCAGAGGACCCGGATAGCTATGGATTAAAAGCTCTGTTACCAGAAATCAGAGATATATTGAGAGAGCTAAAACAATTAGTTTTCTCGATAGAAGGCCATATGAAGGAATTCAAGTCATCCTTGTCAGTGAACAAGGGTGATCTGCTGAAACACGGCCAGGAAGTAATATCACAACCAGAGAGATATATATGTAACTAATTATTACAGCTTATCCCCAGGAACTATTGATAGAATTGGGAAACTCTCCCTGGAGGAATTACTCCTATGTGTGGGTCCACAGCCTGTGGCGTCAGAAAACTCTGCCCCCATTATATCTAATCCAACAGAATGTCCTATCCCATCATGTACTGCTGTCACCTCAAACAAAGAGGCACAAGAACAGGAGCTACCTACAAATTTAACAGAGAAAGCACAATCCAAACACATGAAGAAGAAGAAGAAGAAGAGGAAGAAGGAGCCATCGAAACCAGTATCCAAGAAAGGAAGAAGAAGGGGGAAATTGAACTTTAAACCTCTGTTCAAGTTATTAGAAGTCTCAGCACCTACTACAAAAAGTACCTCCAAAAATGACATCATCCAGTCTAAAGATGGCCAACTGCCCGCTCGTGCAAAGGCTGATTCTTCAAATTATCACATGGACACCAACTTCAAACACATGAGGAAGCCTGATAATTTGTGCTCATGCTATATGTACACCAAGGTCTTGTTCGGATGTTAGAGGTACTCAACAGTGGCAACCCTATAAGGACCCACAGCCTACTCAACTTCCTGAAATTACTGATAGGCCAGAAGGCTACCCCATTCCTGTTATAATAAGGACAAGGATTGTTAACAAAAGATACAACACTAGGGGCAGCAGATGGCGTAATCAGCTTACAAGACAGGAGCCCTCTTGTGGCCAACTGAATAAGGCATCTGACTTAAGATATGATTATCATCATTTTGTTTGACAGGAAGAAGGATGCCTCGCCTGAGGAGCCACACAATCAACTGTGCCTGATGCATGCTGAGAGTGGGAACATCTCTGATAATGCCCATTCTATTGTACTGGGTGAAAGAGACAAAGCTGACTCAGAGAGGGCTTTCTATCATTCTGATTTTATTGTTAACACTATTGCAGATCCTTCCTCACAGCAAAATAGATCTGTACTTAACTGTATATCATGGAACATTGCAGGCTGGCACTCTAAAGCATCAGATCCTGAGCTCATGGAATTCCTAGGGGATTTTGAAATTATACTGTTACAGGAAACATGGGCTCTGGATGCTCCAATGCTGAATGGATATGAGGCATACTTTTTAAATGCCTTACCGAGCTCTAGGGGTGGAAGAGCCATGGGGGGGTTAGTTACATTCTTGTCCACCAAGTTACAGTCCACTGTGTTGTTTTGGGATTCTTTAATTAATATAGCCACTGCACTGGTGTTAAAAGTTGCTGGATCCATAATACTGCTTGTTAACATTTATGCTCCCTTTCAACGATCCTATGAGCTAGCGGAAGCCTTGTGGATCCAGCTGGAAGAGTTCATTGAGCAAGTTTTAAAGTTATTCCCTGGAGCCTCTATTATAATTGCTGGGGACTGCAATGCGAGGATTGGAAGTAGCAATGTTGCACTTTTTAATCGTTTTAATATGTCATTTCCTGAACCATTTTACATCCTAAATTTTATCAGAGACAATTTAAAGATTGTGGTATTAATTATTCTGGTCTGTGTTTTATGAAGATGGTTTTTAACTTAGAACTAGTTATTTTAAATGGAAGTATGAATGGGGATAGACCGGGAGAGTTTACTTTTATTTCTTCATTAGGAGCCTCAATAATAGATTATGTGCTGATTTCAAGGGATTTGGCTGATTCCATTCTAGAGTTTGAGATAAAATATCGGGGTGAAAGTGATCATTTACCCTTGATGATTAAGCTGAATTATAATCAATATAATGTGGTAGCAGTGTGTGGTCCAATTGTATCTATCCATAGCAGCTGATATAAGAAAGGTTAGAATAAGGTGGACTGATGAGCAGTCGGCCTGTACAAGGAATCTATTAGCCACCAACCCTTATATGCATTTTAGAAATCTTATTACCACAGTGAGATCAGCAAAACAAGCCCTAAATACATATTCTAATTTGGTAGAGTCATTGCAACCCCATTTAACTTGTAATAAATCCGGTACCTTATTGCCTCGTACCACCTGTTCAAAGCACTGGTTTGATTCAGAATGTAGAGCATTAAAGAATGAGCTACTGGAGACCTATAGAGACTATAAGAATCAGAATCTTGGGAGAATCTCAGATAATTGGTATCAGTGCAAAAAAAGGTATAAATCCTTGATTAAAACTAAGAAACTACAAGCCCAGAGGAAGGCCTGGCAATGCTTGCTAACTGCTGCCCATTTGAGAGACTCAGCTTCATTCTGGAAGATAGTATCTAGGGGAACTTTAACTTTTATTCCTAAATCAGACTACTATATAATGCCGACAGTATGGGAAGAATATTTTGGCAGGCACTACGCGGCTCAATCACCCTGTACTTCCGCCTTCCAAACTGAATTAGAAGACCTCCCAGAGTGGCCTCCAGTCACTAAACAGGAAGTACTCATGGTAATTGATCGCTTAAAACCAGGTAAAGCCCCAGGGCCTGACTATATTCCATCGGATCTTATTAAAGCAAATGCCGAATGGTGGGCTCCTATACTAGCTACCCTGTTTACCTGGATTGATAGAACAGCTTGTATACCAAAGGACTGGAGATTAGCTATTCTTGTCCCAATTTTTAAAAAAGGAAACAGAAGGGATCCTGCCAATTATCGTCCTATCAGTTTATTAAGTACCATCAGTAAATTATATGCAAGGCATCTGTTGGAAAAAATAGAAGATTGGTTACGGGTAGAGAATATTCTTGTATAAGAACAGGCAGGTTTTAGGCAAGGGAAATCCACAATTGATCAGTGCCATGTTCTTCATCATTTAGCTAGTAAATACTCAGCCCCCAAAGGTGGGATTCTCTATGCTGCTTTCATAGACTTTAAATCCACATTTGACTCTATTTCTAGAGACATATTATGGTTAAAACTGCAGTCTATGAATATTGACAAACGACTTCTTATATTAATCCGTCTTTTACATGAGAATTCCTATTTACAGGTTCTTTGTAATTCTGATGGGATCCTAACTAACCCAGTTCCTGTACATAAGGGCGTGAGGCAAGGATGTATCTTAGCCCCAACCTTATTCAATCTATATATTAATGGTATTGTTGAGAGTTTATCCAACGTAGATTTTCACCCACCCAAGCTGGCATCACGCCCAATTCCTATACTTCTGTATGCAGATGATGCTGTGCTTTTGTCAACCTCGTGTGTTGAGTTTAGAAGGCTCCTGAGAGCTTTCTCCTCATACTGTACTCAGGAATGTTTAGAAATTAATTATACTAAAACCAAAATAATGGTTTTTGGCAGGAGGAGAATTAAACATAAATGGTCCCTTAATGGTCACCCAATTGAACAGGTCCAGCAGTATAAGTACCTAGGTATAACATTTCAGTCATCTGGTGCTTGGTCCATGCATATAAGCTGTGCTGCAATGAGAGCACAAGGCAACAGCAAAGCCATTAGAAGATTCTTTAATTCGACCGGGGGAAAACATGTTCCCTCTACTTTACAAGTTTTCAGGGCTAAAATCATTACCCAAATGCTTTATGGCTCACAGCTGTTCGGATATGCTAACTTGAGACCTCTGCAGACTGTTCAAACCAGATTTGCAAGAGCCATTTTGGGCATTCCTACATGTGTCTCCAACACTTTACTTCGTTTAGAGGTTGGGCTTATTCCCATTGAAGCACAAGCCAAATTCCTCATGGTTAAGTACTGTCTTAAGCTCATTTTCCTTTCAGAGGGCTTAACTCCCTTGCTTTTGACAGATACTTTTCAGTCTGAATGGAAAAAACAGGTAATAAAAGTTATACATAAATTAGGTTATTCTCCTTGTACCCTCCAAACATTGGGTTTTTGTAAAGCCATGAATGAGGTAAAATTACGAATCAGAGGTATAGAACTGCAGAAACATGTTTCCCAGTTGGGGAAAATGGAATTTCTTAAGAAATCAGCATTTACTGCCTCCCTATATCTGGATAGGCTCATATCTCTTGTCTCCAGGAGGGCCTTTACTCTGGCTAGATTAAATGTCCTTCCCTCCAAGCTACTGGAGGGGAGGTTTCAAGGTTTACCTTTTTCAGATCGAAATTGCCCATGTGCCAATGACCAATTGGAATGTGTAGAACATGTGCTTCTATTCTGCACCTATTATCAAGATCTACGCAAGGAGATTATCTCCCCAATTATAGGCAAATATCCTGGGAGGTCAATAGAATTCTATATACAGTTGCTCCTTTCTGATAACACTTCCCAGGTAACTAGGCAAGTTGCCAAATTCTGTGCTGCTGCAATAAGGGTTCGTAAACAAATTTATAAAGAAACATAGTAGTTACTGATGACTCTTATCGTAGCTAATGGCCACTTTTATTTCGGACCAGAATAAATTTTAAACTGTATTTTAAATTGTATTTAAAATTGTATTTACGATATATCTTGTAATAAGGCTTGATTCATGTGCTGTCTATTGGAATGCATATTTGAACATCCTTATTTTTATGATTTTATTTTTGGTTTTTGGTCGTTGACCGTAAATAAAATTTCATTCATTCATTCATTCATTCAGCAACACTTTGCTGCTGAAAAGTATACCATTACTCTTCCACTGGCACAGTTAGACAAGAGAATTTGGACGGTTGGACTGCTGAAGTGAAAATTTTCTTCTGTTGATTGCTACTTGCGTATTTTTTTTAGTATGTACAAAAATCTGGTGCTTAATTTTTTTTTGCCCTCTTTGCAGAGCTGGGACTTGTTGATGGCCAGGAACTTGCAGTTGCGGATGTCACAACACCACAGACTGTACTTTTCAAACTCCATTTTACTACTTGATATAAATGCAAGAGATGACAACATGCACTGAAGAAAGCTTGCACAACTTGGAAAGCTGCTGTTGAGTTTTAGTGATTGGAAAGTTGTCTTATCCAGATCTTATTTCTGTTAATATAAGCATTGCTGGAAGTTTGTTTACCCTGAGTAAATTGCTCTTATTTTAGAACTGACCTTGCAAACCAATATTTGGTTGAAATTATCTGTATAAAAGCTCACTAATGTACAGAAATATGTATAGCAATATTTTTTCCAATTTATAACTTCAGTAAAATAATGTCAACTCTCCTTCCTGCATGTGGAAGTCTCATGATGGTCAATAGTTTATTTTTAGAAGTCCCCATGAATACAGATGGACACAAACGTTTGAATCAGTGGTTCATAATGTTTTATCCTTTGGATGAACAGGTATTACTGTATTTAGCCCCCCTCCCTCCCCCCCCGTTCTATCCCGCACCTCCTCCAGTGGGCACCCACTCAAAGGGAGAAGTGAGACAGGGAAGCTGGGCCACTGCCTCTGAGTGGGAGCCCACTGTAAAAGGTGGCCGAAGGGAAGCCGGAGTGCCTTTGGAACACTGAAGGTTAAGCCATTATGAATCGCAAAACCAGTGGTCTGTGCCCATCTCTATCTTTGAATTGTCTGCGTATACAGAATAACAAAGTGGATGGAGATTTTAAAATTGCATTTTAGAATCTGTGTAAAGCTCTTAGTTCAAATTTCCAGACAATAGATTAAATTCAACTGCCTGCTCCTCTAATGTCTTCACTAAGATGTTTGTCAGATATTAATGGTTGCCAAAACCCACTGTATTTTTTTTCAAAATTTAGGCAGATTGTACCTCCACCTATAGATGTAAAATTAAGTAATACATTTGTATATTTGCATGCATTATCAACTACTATGCATGGTGTTGCCCACTGAAATTCAGGATTGGTGTTTCGCTGTTAGGATATTTATTAATAAAAATATACAAAGATTACCTGAGTTGTCAGCATGTCAAAAATGTTAGCAGAACCACATAAAGTGTAAAGGGTGCTTGTAATCTTAAAAACATTAAAGCCTTCCCTCAAGAAGCATTTAGTGATTGATAGGTATATTTATTCCCATGCTAACACTGGTACTGTATTTCAAGTTACTCGAATAACCCCTGTTGAACTCAGTGGAATTCACTTCTGAATACACGTGTAGAACTATTTTTAGGGGGTTAGGAGTGAAATGATGCATGAATGCAATTCATTTTGTCTACTGGAAATTGGAATTCCCAGAATTCTCCTGTTAGAATGCTTGTAGTTCTAGCTCACAGACACACACGTATCTATAATTCCCACTTGTGGGAAAATCCCAAAAACTGATTTGTCCATAATTTAACCTCTTTTCTCCCAAACAAAAAGCAAAAAGTGTTCTGCTTATATATTGCCCCATACCACTTCAAGTAGTCTCTGGGCGGTTTACAGTTTTAATTACAGTATGCAGGCTACACATACCCCCCCCCCAGCAGGCTGGGTACTCATTTTACCGACCTTGGAACGATGGAAGGCTGAGTCAACCATGAGCCTGCTACCAGGGATTGAACCCCAGGTCATGAGCACAGTTTTAGCTTCAGTACAGGCATTTAACCACTGCAGCATGAGGGTAGTGAGCCCAAGAGAATAGACAGGTGGTTACCAACTTTGAGTCACCCAAGTGTTCTTGGACTGCAATTCCTCAAAACCCTGGCCATCACAATTGGTGGTGATGGCTTCTAGGAACTGAAGTCTGAACACCTGGGTTACACATGGTTGGGAACTATTACTGTAAAACACATTGACTGATGCCATTGATCTTTCAACATTCAGTTTGTCCCTTGCTATGTAAAGCTTGACACCCTTTTTCCTGCAAGCGTGAGGTGTACAATATTGTGAAGCACAATTAGGCCATTTTCTGTTCTGAATCTTGGATACAGAAGTACAATATCCCATTGTACTTCATAAACCAAAGGTGTTTTTTTTTATGCCACTTGCCGAGGGTTTTCCCTCCTATTGTCCTTGCTTCTTTTTGTTGTTTGTATTGCATTGTTATTTTTAACACTGTTGTAAACTGCCCAGAGTTCCGCTGGAAGATGGGCGGTATAGAAATAAAATGAACAAATAAATAAATAAAATAAACTGAATTCCATTTAGTTAGCTGGGTATGAGGTTGAAAAAAACCACAGAAATAGAGATCAGTCTCATCAGCCCCCTCTGCTTTTAAATTTTTCCCCACAAACAAAGGTAGCAGAGGACCCATGGAAATCCTGTTTTGCCTGTTGGTGTTTATTCTAGAGAGAGAAATAATTGCTACTGTTGCAATAAATGAATGAGGTTTAAACGTGGTTTGGACAACTTGCAGAGTTGCACAGTGGTGTGGAAAGATAATTGCAATATATAGATTGGAGCTGGGAGACAAAGAAACTGATTAAAAGCTCATATTACATATTTACACAATATACACACGGCATATATACAGACTAGTGGGAAACTGCTATCTCACCAAAAGCAGGGGGGCTTTACCACTTCCACTCCCTCTGTAAGCTTCCATGACTGAGAGGGGATTTGAACCGTGGACTCCTGAGTCCTAGTCCGCCATTCTATCCCCCCCCCCCCACAACACATGGAAGCATGTGTTCCCATCTTTCCAGGGAAGATGGTGGAAAGCCTCATCCAAGAGAAAATCTTAAAACACAGAACAAACCTTTGTGAGGGAAAATCAGCATGGCTTCTCTAAGGGTCTTGTCTGACAAGCCTTTTAGAATTCTTTGAAAAGGTCAAAAGGCATGTGGATTTGGGTGAACCGGTGGATATTATCTATCTTGATTTTCACAAGGCTTTTGACACAGTCCCTCGCCAAAGGCTGCTGAGAAAATTGAACAGTCAGGGGATAAGAGGGCAGGTCCTCTTACGGATTGAGAACTGGTTGAGATCCAGAAAACAAAGAGTACCTGTCAATGGGAAATGGAGAGAAGTGAAAAGCAATGTGTCCCAGGGATCTGTCCTGGGACCAGTGCTTTTGAATCTGTTCATAAATGACTTGGAGACAGGGATAAGCAGTGAGGTGGCCAAGTTGCGGACGACACAAAACTTTTCCGTGTGGTAAAAACCAGAGAAGATTGTGAAGAGCTCCAGAAGGATCTCTCCAAACTGTGGGAATGGGCTGCGAAATGGCAAATGTGTTTTAATGTAGCTAGATGTAAAGTAATGCATATTGGGGCAAAAAGTCCAAACTATTTATTAACATGGGCTCTGAGCTATCCCTGACGGATCAGGAAAGAGATCTTGGTGTGTTGGTGGACAGCTCCATGAAAGTGTCTCCCCAGTGTGTGGCAGCGGTGAAGAAGGCCAATTCCATTCTAGGGATTATAAAAAAAGGGGATTGAAAATGATTACTGGGATGGGGGACCTCCCTTATGAAGAAAGGCTAAAACATTTGGGGCTTTTTAGTCTGGAAAAAAGGCACCTGAGTGGGGATATGATTGAGACGTACAAAATAATGCAGGGTATGAGTAAAGTGGTTAGAGGAAAGCTCTTCTCCCTTCTACTAAATACCAGAACTAGGGGACATCCACTCAAAACTGAGGGCTGGGAGAGTAAGAACAGACAAAAGAAAATGTTTTTTCACCCAGCGCGTTGTTAGTCTGTGGAACTCCCTGCCACAGGATGTGGTGATGGCATCTGGCCTGGATGCCTTCAAAGGGGGATTGGACAGATTCCTGGAGGAAAAGTCCATTACAGGTTACAAACCCTGATGGAGATGTGTAATCTCCAGGCTTAAAGCCAGGGTACTTCAAGGGCCCCGCTGCCTAGATGCCCTAAGCACATCCGATCTCGCCTGATTTCGTAAGCTAAGCAGGGTCGGCCCTGGTTAGTACTTGGATGGGAGACCGCCAGGGAATACCAGGTGCTGTAGGCGCCTGGAGTAGGAACTGGCAAGCCACTCCAGTACTCCTGCCAAGAAAACTCCATGGAGGACGTGGGGTCACGAAGGGGCGGTCACGACTGTAATGACACAACACACAACACTTCAAGGGCCAGATGCAGGGGAGTGGTATCAGGAGACAGATATCTAGTCTCATGCGCTCCCAAACACATCTGGTGGGGCCGCTGTGAGATACAGGAAGCTGGACTAGATGGGCCTTTGGCCTGATCCACCATGGCTCTTCTTATGTTCTTATAGTTCAAGATTCCATATCACTATCTTCATCCGGGGGCGTTGGCCGGACGCTCTCTTGGTCGCCATGGCAATGGGGGGGGGCGAGCATCACGTGAAGGAGGGCGTCTCCCGAGGACGCCGACGCTTGTTTGGCGACGTGGAAGCAGGGAGCCTGGCGCGCATGCGCGTCGCGTCGCGTCGTCTCCGTCGCAGCCCGGCCTGGCGAGCGTCCGGATCCGGGTTCGTTCCCCGTGAGCCGCCGATGGCTGGTGCCGAGGGGGGGCGGCGGCGGGGCTCCAGCGGCGGCTGAGAGGCCGGGCGACGAGGGAGGCGGAGGGGGCGGCGGCGGCGGCGGAGGAGGGAGATGAGTTGGTTCAACGCCTCGCAGCTCTCGACCTTCGCCAAGCAGGCGCTGTCTCAGGCGCAGAAGTCCATCGACCGGGTGCTGGACATCCAGGGCGAAGAAGAGGAAGAGGAGGAGGAAGAAGAGGGCGAAGGGGGTCCCGGCGGCAGAACCCGGCTCCGACCCGGAGAGGCCGGTAAGGAGCCCGTAGGAGGAGGGAGGAGGAAGAGGGAGGAGGAGGAGGGAGGAGGAGGAAGAAGAAGAAGAAGAAGGGTTTGTGTCCGTCTTCACATCCCCACCCCCGATCCCCACCCCACCCCACCCCATCCCTTCCCTTGGATTCAATCCGGGCTAGGCTGGCGACGAGGTACCCCCCCATCCAGCCACCCACCCGTGCCCTTCCTCGTGGGCTTCCCTCCCCCCCAACACACACGCACACACACACGCACACACCCCACGGCGGGCACCTCCCTTCCCGCCTGACCCTGCCTGGGTGAGGGTGACTGCCGGGTGGGTGCCTGGCGTTTGCCCGGTGTGTGTGTGTGTGTGTGTGTGTGTTGGGGGGGTGAGTGGGGAGACTCCCTCCACCCACGGAGACACCGTGGGCCTTTCCGAACCAGCCTTTAGAAAAAGATTGTGCTGCAAAAAACGGTTGCTTTCATTTGGTTCTGCGTTCGGAATGGGCGGCGGTGGGGTTGTGTCGTGTTTGTCTGTATTTGCAATGGGAAACGGAGGGAATGGGGGTATCTTTTGGTCCTGTTTCCTCTTTCGAGTCTGTAGGGGAGCTGCCTTGGTCTGTGGCTATAAAAACAACAGCCTTACAGCATCTTAGAAATAGTGTTTATTTAGCACAAACTTGGGCGGAGTCAAGCCCACTTTGGGGGGGTGTTGCAAGTTTTTAGTTAGTTACCATGTTTGATTTGCTTCGCTAATATGTCCATTGTTTTTGTTATATGCATCATAACTGCATACTTCCAATTCTTCTTTTACTAAGTGTTATCATTTAGCCTTTATTATTAGTTTAGGGTATTTGAGTGCACTTTTCTCTTTTCCATTCCAAGGAATAAGGACAACGTAGAATATTTCATAAACATTTTTGGAGGCTGGCACATAATTTGGTACATTAACCTATCTCTTCTAGTTATTTTGTGGTATCCTATTTTCAGTTGTCTATAGTAGACTTGACCCTTCCTATATTGTTTTGGTTTATATACTTTGTTCAGCAGTGTGAGAACCTCTCATTCTATCTTTGTCTTACTTGGCAGTACTTACTTGGCAGTGTACCTAATCATAAAGATCACATAGTTTCTTTGTAATTGCAATATCTGGCCCCAGAGCAGTTTGTTTTTCTCAACAGCAAATGTGTGTACAAAATCACAAAATTGACATAAGTTAAATTATTGAATGCTTGCACCAGAATAGTTCTGCAAAAAGCCACTGATATGCTAGTTGTCCCATATTTTGACTTGCTATAGTACTGTGGTTAAAATAGTATTATGTATTGCTATAATTTTATATTGTGAGAGTTAGTTTTTATAATATCTTCTCCTCCCACCGACACTGAGGGTTCTTCTTCAGACTGGCACCACCTTTTCACTGGCATTTTTGTCATTTATCTCTACTAGTTAGTTGCCACTAACACACACTGGCCAAAATCCTGTTGCTTAATATAGTAAATTATGCTAGAGTAGGCCCATTGAATTAGCAAAGATTAGGTGGATCAACACCTCTGTACGTTCCACTGATTTATATCATCCTACTGTAACTGCACCTTACACCCCATTGGAATCAGTGGAATTAAGAGGAGTTAACATAGGCCCATTGGAAGCAATGGAATATTCAAAATGAAATGTGGCTAGGAAAGTTATTCATCTTGGTTTGTGGTGGTTTGGAGTTATCCTTTTCCGCCTCTCGCCTTTTGGCTGGAGTTCCCACTCTCTGCAATCAAGTGTAGTATCTGTTCTTAAAGGACAAATGTTGTAGTGCATATTTCATTCTGTTTGTGCTTGGTGATGCCACTTTAGATTATGAGTCTGTAGTCACAGAGTATGGTACAGTAATAAAGGATTCATAACTTCAGTTTCTTCGTCTTTTTCCTTTTCACATCCAGTCCTTTTCATTCTCTTTCCTTCTCAGCCCGTGTACTTCTTTGATTTATTTACTTTGCAGACGTCTCTATTTTTCTTCCTTCTTTCATCAATCTTTATTTTGTCACTCAATGGACAGATAATTCTGTTCATTCAGTGGATTTATTTTAAAAGTCAGTTTTAATGCAGTGTTATAATAACAGTGGAAGAATGGATGTTCAAAATAAAATAAAAAACTCAAAATGCTGTAATAGATCATTGTTGCTGTTCCGTGCCATCAAGTCAGCCCCAATTGATAGCATCCCCATGAATGAGAAATCTCCAAAATGTCTCATCCTGTCCTCAGCAGACCTGTGTGGCTTCCTTTAAACTTAGCGGGTCAGTCCCTCATATTTGGTCTTCCTTTATGTATAGCTCAGTGTTGATGAACCTATGGCAAGGGTGCCAAAGGTGGCACTCAGAGCCCTTTCTGTGGACATCCGACATCACCCCTTCACAGCCACCTGTATTCAAGTTAAATTGCTGTATTGGCACTTTGTGAATAATTTGTGGGTTTTGAACCGCAGTTTGGGCACCACTCGGTCTCTAAAAGGTTCACCATCACTGGTATAGGTTCAAGTGTGGGAGAAGCAATTTTCCCCCACCGCCCCACTGTCAATAAAAGATTCCTTTTCAACTTCAAATGTATTAACATCCATTTCAGGAACATCTGTAAAACTGTGCAAGTCCATCTTTGTATTCAACATCTCATTTTGTAGCAACTGGAAACAAAATGGGTTAGAACCTTTCAACATGAATGGGTTTTCAGAAGAATGGTCCCAACATCCAAGGTCCTCTTGAGGTTCAAAGTCTTTCAAACATGTCCTTGGTGAAACTGTTCTTTGGGATGTCTCTCTCCCCAGGTCCACCCTGGGTCATCTTCAAAAAGCTCCCAGGACTTGTCTCCCTTTTCCCACGCATTTCTCAGGAGATTATCCATTTGTGTCCTCTCCCGCCCCTTAGCCTCTTCTGCTGTGATCTTATTCCTCCGTTCTCTCTTTCTCCCCAGTAAGAAGACATCCTCCCTGCTGCAAACATGCCACCTTCTGTCATCTTTTTTCCCTAGGCACCATCAGCCACTCCCAGTTCTGGGTTCAAGGCTTTTCTACCCAGATCCGCTTCCAGTCTGAGGAGAGATTTCTCTACTTTACTCTCTCCACTGCTTCTCCTGCCACTGATACCCTTCTCCCCTCTATCCCCCCTCCTTTCCCCCTCCCTTTTCTCCTCTTCCTCCTCTTCCCCTTCCTCCTGACCAATCCCCATCTCATTGTTCCCTGCTATGTCTGTTCCTGTGCTATCATCCCAAGCAAGTCCACAACGTACTTGCCTTTCTTCTTTCAGGATCTGATTCCTCTCTCTTCACAGTCCCCGGTCATTCTGCTTGTTCCTTGGCTGAGGGGAATGGCATATGAGCGGAGAAGCCTTCCAAACTGCCCAGGTTTCCACACTTTCCCCCCTGCTGCCTTCAACATTTCCCAACATCCTTGCTTTTTACAAAGAATCCTGCCTTCTTATGATGTGCCCAAAGTAGGTCATCCTCAGCTTCAACATTTTTGCCTCCAGAGATAGTTCAGGCTTAATTTGATCTAGGACTTGTTCCTCATTCTGGCAGTCCAGGGGATCCTCAAAGCTCTCCTCCAGCACCACCTTTCAAATGAATCATTTTTCCTCCTATAAGCTCACCAGTGCTCACGCTCATATATGGTGATCAGAAATACACAAGTGTTGACGGTCTTGGTCTCTAGCAGCATGTTCTTGCATTTGATGGCCTTTTCTCCTTCCTTCATTGTTGCCATTCCAAATTTAAATCTCAGTGTGTGATTCATAAAATACTTTCAGTTTATTATCTTCACAGTTGGTAGTTGGGAGCTTAGACTAGAATGATGGTTATGTTGATAGATTTTCCGTAGGATAAATAAGCTTGTGGGCCAAAAGGACAAATGTGCATCAGCCTGAGCTCTAATATCAAAACCCATTTATGTAGAAAAAAGAAATAAATTGTGCAAAGTAGATCTTATAAAGATGAGAGTAAAGTAGCTTGGAAAACAGCAGTAAGAAGTACATCACATGTCTGGCACATGTCCTGAAAAGCTCATTTCCTTAACTATTTGGTTACTGAATGAGTTATATATTTGTATTATATGTTACTTCCTTCTGGATCAAAAATATCTGCCATTTTTCTGGTGAAAGAGTTTTCAATTCCTTGTTCCATAGAAGCTTTTTAGGTTTTACTTATAAGGTTTTGAGGTGATGATAAATCAGGGAATATGTCAATGTTTTGGTTTAAAACAAACAATATCAAAAATATTTTAGTCTGATCATGCCCCTTGGGTTGTGCTGGTTGCATAATGAGAGGATCACTTCTAAAGCCATTTACATTGGTGAAGCAAAACATCAGGTTTTATTAATAGTAATAGGATTCATTGTAAGGGAGATCTTATATATCTGTAGTGATGGCTGTATTTGAAGTAGAAATGTTGGGAAATTGCTTTATGTAAGAGCCGCAGTTGAGATGGAGGACCCAGTGACTTGTAAAGGGTATATTGTGACCGTATTAGGGACATCTGTATTTTGTGATCATGCATACATACCTTGGACCTTCGTGCCCTCTTCTAGTACTGCAGTGAGATATTGGCCAATGTCTTGTGCATTTATGAAAATGGCATCACTTTTGACTGCTAAGAGGCCTGAGTTAAAGCTCTGTAGATGTTATCTGTTACACAGAGAACCATACATCTCAATAATATCTCTATTGATTTCTTACATTTGGGCGGTTTGCCTCCAAAAGTTATACCCTGTGTGCTTTCCCAGGATAATTAGATAAGAGGATTCAAGTATTGCAAATTTTCACTTCAGGTTTAGCATTATTTCTGAAACCTAAACTACGGCTAAGCTTATAAGTGATGGAAAACCAGTTTCATAAATTATTGCTTAAACCTATCCCGTTTCTCTAAGCCATACTTAGGACAAACAGTTGCTTTCCTAGTTTCAGACACATTATTAATCTTTGTTGAACTAGAAAGGGTAGCAAAAGCCTTGCAGTCTCTTCTTTGTAGATTCATAAAGGAGAGGCAAAGTGAGAGCTGACAGACTTACACTTTGCATATACATGTATATAATCATACAAACACGTATACATACACAGCAACGTCCAAGGTTTCTTCATGCTTTATGAAAGGACTAATTGAAAAGGAGACTATCCAAAAGCAAAATGTGATGCTTATATACTGCCCCGTAGCACTTACAGCGCTATCTGAGCAGTTTACAGTTTAATTATGCAAGCTACACCCCCCCCCCCGGCTGGTTACACATTTTACCCACCTCGGAAGGATGGAAGGCAGAGTCAACCATGAGCCTGCTACCTGGAATTGAAGCCCAGGTCATGAGGACAGCTTTAGCTGCAGTACAGCCATTTAACCACTGCACCATGAGGCTCCAACACTGGGAACTTGTCTAATTGCAATTTTAAAATGCATTTACCTTTGAAAATTTGAAATATCTTATTTATTTATTTATTTATTTATTTGTTTGTTTGTTTGTTTGTTTAAGGAATAAATTCTCTTACAAGTGGAGGATGGGATACTTCTTCCTGGGGTGCCAGTTCAAATGCAGAACCTCAGAGTCAGCCGGTATCATCACCAACAGCCATCACCAAACCAGTGAGGAGGACTGTGGTCGATGAGTCAGAAAATTTCTTCAGTGCCTTTCTCTCTCCATCAGAAGTCCAGAGCATACAGCAAGGTCCAGTGGTATCCACGCCACCTGCCAAATCTCAGCGACCCAAGGAAGATGTAAAAACTGCAATACAGGAACCTCTGCACACCGATCCTCCAGAAACGCAAACAATAGATTTCACGACAAGTTCCCCTGTTGAGCTGAAAAACATCAGTAGTGTCCCGGAAGAGCCGGAAGAAAACTGTCCCTTAGTTAATGCCGGAGATGAGCCTGATGAAAACGGTAGTAAAGATGCTGATTCAGAGGCATCTCCTGAGGTTCCCAAGGCAGAAGAACCTGCTGCCACTGTGAAATCAGCATCGTCAACCGATGGGCCTGGGCCTGTGCCTGACCTCTCCGTCCAGCCTCTCTCTGCAGAGACCAAGAACTTGGGTGTGGAAACGAAGGAGCGAAAAAGCGAGGATCGGCAAAGCAATACACCTTCACCTCCAGTTAGTACTTTTTCCTCAGGGACATCCACCACTAGCGATATAGAAGTGTTGGACCATGAAAGTGTCATAAGCGAGAGCTCAGTCAGCTCAAGGCAAGAGGCTGCTGACTCCAAAGCCAGTCTCCATTTGATGCAAACGTCGTTTCAGCTCTTATCAGCGTCAGCCTGCACAGAATATAATCGCCTAGATGACTTTCAGAAGTTGACAGGAGAGTTGCTGCTCTTCCGATGCTTTTGAAAGGATAGATTCCTTTAGCGTGCAGTCCTTGGACAGTCGAAGCGTCAGTGAAATAAACTCAGACGATGAATTGTCCGGTAGGGGATGCGTTTCAGCATCTGCCGCCGCCAGTGTCCCTGTCCTCAAAAGTGATGAGGCTGAATCTGTAAAAAGCACATCCGATCAGCTCCTGAAGGAGACTCTCGTGCAGCCTGCGGAAGAAGCGGAAATGGAGGAAAGTGGCCGAAGTGCAACCCCGGTGAACTCCGAGCAGCCAGATGTGTTGGCTGTTTCTGTGCCAACGGTTGAAGGGCAGACCCAGAAGGGGGATATGATACTTCGGTCCAGAGCTGAGACGTTGTCCAACGTGGAGTGTGAAAAAGAAGAGCTTTGCAAGGTAATCTTTGAACTCATTTTCATAATGTATTTCTTCTGCCCTGTGGAGAGAATCATTGATCATATTTGTTCAGGGAGAGAGATGCAGTAGTTCTCTCCCCCCACCCCCAATAAGATTTCCAGTAGCAGGTTGGTTGCTGGGCTTTTTCTGAGTCAGCAAATCATACTGTGGGCAAAACTGTTTGTTTATATTATTTATGTTCAGTTTCGTCCCCATAGGGGACCTGAAGTTGCTCGCAACAATTAAAACGGTACAAGAATAGTTAAAACATACAAACAACATGTTTTTTAAAAAGTCAAACCTAACGATTAAAACCTATTTCAAAAACCTATTTTAAAAGTTTAAAGATATTCTAAATTTCATAAATGGTGCATTCTCAGTCTAGACCCTCCCTGATTGCTTACAATCCTGCCTGAACAGGAAGGTCTTTTCCTGACACTGGAAGGACAGGAGGGAGGGGGGGCCGGTCAACCTGGCTTCTCATAGGACAGCGTCCGAACGCTTGGGAGCAGTCACTGTGAAGGGCTTCTTTTGGGTCCTCACCAAACCAGCTTGAGAAGGTAGTGGCGGAACCAAGAGAGAGCCTCTCGGGAAGAGCTTAACAGTTGAGTAGGCTTATAGGGGTTGACAGGGTCCTTCAGGTAGCGCTTGGGCAAAGGCCACATAAGGGCTTTATGGTTAATAACCAGCACTCTCAATTGAGCGTGGAAATAGATTGCCAGCTAATGAAGCTGTTGTAATAAGAGAGTTAAGTGCTCCTTGTAACCAGTGCCAGTCAACTGTCTGGCTGTAGCATTTTAAGCCAGCTGGCATTTCTGAACAGTCTCTAAAGGCAGCCTCATGTAGAGTGTGTTGCATTTATCTAGGTGAGATATAACAGAAGTGTGTGTGGCTGTGGTCAGATTGGACATCTCAAAGACCATGTGGGGATGCGCAACGGCTTTAATGGCACAAATGCACTCCTGGCTATCACTGAATCCTTTGTCTCTAAACTCAGAGTTGAGTCCAGGAGCACACCCAAGCTGCAGACCTGACTTTTTAAACAAGCGTAGTGCCATCCAGTACAGGATGAATCTCTGTCTGTTGACTTGCTTTGTGATAGAGCAGGAGTTCTCTGTCGTTCAGGTTATTAGCGCTCACCAAGCCCATTACTGCTATACAGGCACAGATTTAGACTTAGAACAGATTTCTTAGAATGGGATTCCTAATCTCTGCTTTTATATGCTCCAGATACCTGTTATGAATATGTGATGGGTCTTCAAAATTATTCAATTTAAAATCTTTATATGCATACACAAATGAATGTTATAGATTAAATCAGAGCCATCATAAAAAGTGCAGTTGTTGTCGCTTTATCCACATGGAACATGTGTTTAAAATTCAAGCTGAATGGTTTATGTCCTTGAAAAGTGTTAGAAACATTCTTGTGTTTTGTTAGACAAGTAGCAATCTGTTTAGACAGAGCACTTTGCATTTATTTATTTCTGATGCACTTAAGAAACCATACAGCCATTATACCAGTCTTCTCATCACCTGTCTAAATCTTATTTTTTTTTCCAGATTATTGATTCCTTAACAGAGAAACTGGAAACGAGGGAAACTCAGCTATTAAATGTTAGCAAAGAGAAGGCACGCCTAGAAGAAGCTTGTGATAACCTTAAAGAGTAAGTTGTAGTCAATCACATTAATGTTGAGATTGTAAATGTCATGTCAGAATACTGCGATTATTTTTGTTTAAAGCATGTCTTTTTGGCTTATTGCCAAATACTGTTTGCTGTCTACTTAAACTGAACGGCGTGTTAACACCTTTTAAAAAACAAATGAATGACATGATTGAATAATGCAACAGTGAGTGTTACCAGTCTTCAGTAGCTGCCATACAGATTTGTTCATTTGGCGATTTGAAGTCAGGCAAGGCATGTCCCTTGTTTTATCCTAGCACTTGCAAGACTGACATCAATTCAGGTGCATTTTAATTTTTCCACCATGCTTATTGTTTGTCTCTAACCTTTGTCAAGAAGGTCCAGTGCTTCCAGAGACTTGATAAGAGCTGATTTCACTGTTGATTTATAAAAGGAGTATGATCGGAGAAAACCTAACTTTGGGAGTTGCCCAAGCGGTTCTGATTGTTTCCGCAATTAAATCTAGGCCAGGAGTGTAGAAGTGACATTCATACATGCGTGTCACTCAGAAAGTTTAAGAATGGAACCAGTGAGGGAATTCCCTCTTCCTGCTTGTTGGGAGGAGAAGTGTTCATGTGCTTGTGTGTGTATGTATGTATGAGTTGGAAAAAAGGTACTTGTACAGTATGCGATTTGAAATGTTAGGGACATTTATAATGATGCAGATGTTTTCTATTTAGTGAAATCTACAAAATGAAGGATGAGAACAGTAGCATTTCATCTCTCAAAGAGGAATTTGCTCAGCGAATAGCAGATGCAGAGAAAAAGGTTCAGGTAGCATGCAAAGAGAGAGACGCAGCTAAAAAGGTAATGCTCTCTTCTGTGGTGAGGTGGTTCTTTTTCAGTGTTATTGCTGGAGTTTTTGAAACCAAACTCTCAGATCTGATTTAGTTTCAGATGCTGTAACATACAAAAGCCAGAATGAAGTAACAGGAATCCATATAGGTATTGTCATTAAGGATGTTTCTCCACACAGTCTCCGTAACAGTATTAATCATTAAATGGAAACTAGGGAATGGGTAAGAAAATTATCCATGGAAAAAAATGGTTGTACATTTCTTCCACAGAAAAAGTTCAGTATTATTTTCCCCATAAAATTCATTAGCAATGAATGCCAGTACAATATTAGGCAAGCCATCTGATTTAAAAAAATAGTTAAATTTCTTAAGCGAGAACTCAGATTAGTTATACTGTAACTAACAGAGTCAAGTTTTCAGGTGAGTAGAAAGTATGTATGAAAATAAATACATTTAACTGATTTGTAAATGTGGAAGAAATAGAGCCAGAAATACATGTAATACACTAAGTCAGTATCAAGTTACCGATTGGCTTTTTGGTTGTACAGCTCAAATTAAAATCAGAATTAACTCTCATTAATGTGTGTTTCATTTTCAACCACTATACACAGCTCTTTTGAGTATGGAAAATTTTAATATCCCTGTGGGTTGTTAGTCACCACACTGACTGGTTCTCCATTTAAGATTGTTTGGTTCTCCAATTTATTTTAGATTTACCCGTCAAGAATATTTACTTGGAAAATGTAGTTCTCATCTTGGGTTGTGAGGGAATTATAGGAAAAAGAAGCAGGTGTGCCAGTTGCTCACAGAAATTTAGACTTCAGCTACAGAATAAAAGTAATCCTTTGAATGTTTTCCATAAAAGTTAGCCAATATGTAAATAAGGTAACATGCTTGAACACTAAAAGGTGACCACTAAAACAGCATCAGTTGGAAAAACCTCACAGAATTATTTATTTCTTAAATTTATTTATTTATTTATTAAATTTATATACCGCTCCATCTAGCTACATGGCTACTCTGGGCGGTTTACAAGCTGAACAGAAATCAAACCATAAGCAGTAAAATACAATATAACAAATAAGCACAAGTATATAAATAAAAACACTATAACTAGTAAATAATATATAACAACAGCATAAAACAGGAGCAAGATGGGCTACAGATAAAAGCAAATAAATATATAATAACAATCATTAGAACAGATTAATATCCATTATTAATCTACGGATTTAAGCATAAATCAAAAAATTGAGACTTAATTCCACATATGAGCAGTACACCAATTTTCTTCCATATAAAGGAAGCTTGGGGTGAAGTGGCCGTGGGGAAATTATACCTGAAGTATAATTTTAAGCAACATTTTCATAATTGACAAAATCTATTAGATGTATTCTTGAAGGCTTTCACAGCCGGGATCTGATACTGAACACACCCTGAAACAAACTAGACATGAAATCCTCTTCCAGGACACAGAGGTACTGGTCAACACTAACAATACCATGTCAAACTACACAGGGAAGCCATTGAAATCCACAAACACAAGCACAGTATCAACAAAAAAGAAGAAAGTATAAAAATCAACAAAGCCTGGCTTTCAGTACTGAAAACTACAGCCTGCAAAAGATCAAAGTACAATAATTCCCACCCAGCCACAAACGCCAGTGATCAGTTCACACAATAGAACAGCTAATGACACCCATCAACCACAGACAAGGATCACTGCCACCCCTGATTGCAATGAAACTTCTTAATCTCATCACAACACAATGATTAAAATATATTCTGCATAGGACAAGTTTCCCACAACTTAAAAACCTCAGTCTCACACACTCTATACCCCAGAGCACAGAGAGAACTCCTAGTTCCCTGAGCTCCTTGCTCTCTGAAGATGCAGGCCACAGAGTCTGGTGAGCATGGCCAAACAGCCCAAAAAACTGACAACAGCTATAAATCTGTTTCATACCACTTGTTTTGTGTTAATACTGATCTTGAAGTGTATGAATTTGTGTGTTAGGCCTCATCAATACTGGATATGTGCTTATTACTAGAGTACTGATGAACAATTCCATTTTTCATTGCAAGGAAAACCCCATAAAATTTGAAATAAACATTTTTTGTGTGTGTGTGTGTTGTGTCATTACAGACCCCATGTCCATGGACAAAAAGTACATATAGTGCATGCATTATTATTATTATTATTATTATTATTATTATTATTATTATTATTATTATTATTATTATTATTATTATTATTATTATTATTATTATTATTGCAGGAAGTAAAATTTCTCAAAGAAGATTTAGCAACTAGATTGAATAGTAATGAAACTGCTGAACTGCTAAAGGAAAAAGAAGAACAAATTAAAGGATTAATGGAGGAAGGTAGGTGTAATTAAACAATATTACCACATGTCTTCATGTGCTTAGCTATTTTAAAGCCGTACTGTTACAGGTACCCAACTGTAGGGTTTGTACAGTAGTCCCCTGCCACATCACGCTCCAAATATCTCGGGCCCGCTATATTGTGAGATCTGCCGCCACCCCTCCACTTAGGCAACACTGGCCCTCGTGGAGGCCTCCTGACCTGTCTCTGGTCACAGCAGAGGCCTCCAGGGGCTGGGCGTGGAAGCCTCTGGCCCTCGCGGACTTCTCCGGCCCCAGCTGTGGCTGCAGTGGAAGCCTCCGGACCCAGGTGTGGAAGGATTCGGCCCTATCCTCTGCTGCAGCGGAGGCCTTCAGAACTGGTGGAGGTCCCACCTACAGAGGCTTCCGGCACCAGCTGCATCTGCAGAAGGAGGGCTCTGGACACAGGCGTGGAAGCATCCAGTACTCTTTGAGGTTCAATGCCTAGGTCTCCAGCTGCCAAACAGGACTAGAAACCACTTCTGTACTCGTTGCTGGATATTTCTCTTCTGCTGTTGCAGACAATTTTTTAACTTGTGAAGGTATGTGTTGAAGTGCTTGCATTTTGTTACCATGGTTTACTCTAAAGTGAGTAAAAGTGGCAAATTGCAGCTGATCAACAGGTTTTTGATCATGTGTCTGGTCATGCGACCAGTTGCACAGCTGGCACATGACTAGGTACAGCATTATTTAGCTGCAATTTGCTGCCAAGACTTGGAGGACATTGGTTATTCCACAATATTTCGTGCTGCCAGGTAAAAATGTGTTTTTGTTTTATCACAGGTGATACTTGAGTGTAAAGCAAGGCATTGGGGGGATGTTGTAAATTGGAGTGATGAGACACAGTTATATGTTAAAGATGCACTGGTGTTAGCTAATCAGGTCCCTCTTTCTTTTCAGGAGAAAAGCTTTCCAAACAACAGCTGCAAAATTCTAACATCATTAAGAAACTAAGAGCAAAGGAGAAGGAAAGAGAAAATACTAATATAAAGCAGAGTAAAAAAATTAAGGAATTAGAAGAAGAGTTACAGCATCTGAAAAAGGTTGAGTGAATTTTTAGTTGCACACCTTTCAAGGAACTTTGACTAGTTATGTGGGTTGCACTGTTTCTTATTGAATTATTTAATTTTTTTTATTTCAAGCATATACAGTACGACCCTCGTATCCGCTGATTCACCAACCGCGGATTCAGTTATCCGCGGTTGCTGATCAACAGGGAGCGTGTCAAGGAGGGGGGAAATTAAAAAAGAAACTTACTGCTGCCGATGCCCACCACCCTCCTTGCTGCTGCCGTCACCGCGGGCCAGCCAGGCACCCTCCCGGGGGCTCCAGTGGGGACTTGCCCACCTGGCCAACTGGCCTTTGAACTTCATGGTCAGGTCCCAGGCGGCAGATTGGAATTTTTGAACTTCCTGCTCAAACTTCTGATCTGCCACCTGGGACCTGAATGGGAATTTCAAAGTCCCTACCTCCCCCCTCCGGAGGGTGCCTGGCCGGTGGTAGTGGCAGTAAGTCTTTCCCCCCCTACTTCCGCCAGGTACCCTCTGGAGGATTGAGGTAGGGACTTTGAATTTCCCACTCAGGTCTCAGGCGGCAGATCAGAAGTTTGAGTGGGAAGTTCAAAACTTCTGATCTGCTACCTGGGACCTGACCTGGAAGTTCAAAGGCTGGTTGGCCAGGTGGGTGAGTCCCTTACGCCACCCCTCTGGAGGGTGTCTGGCTGGCTGGCTGGCGATCGTGGTGGCAAGGAGGGAATAAAGTTTTTTTTTCTTTTCTTTTTCTCCTTGCCGCAGCCAAGCCTTTCTTCCCTCCTTGCCATTTGGGGATGTCAGGGGCAAAAGCTTTCGTTCTGGCACCCCACCAGCCCTATTACCAACATCGACTCGGATAAGAGTGTTTGCTCTTATCTTCAGATTTCACTCTCCGTGGGGTCTCGAAACCGTTCCCCCGTGGATACGGCGGTCCTACTGTATACTCCAGTGATGGTGAAACTTTTAGAGACCGAGTGCCCAAACTGCGATTCAAAACCCACTAATTTTTTTTTCAAAGTGCCATTATAGCAATTTAACTAGAATACAGGTGACTGTGAAGGAGCGATGTCGGGTGCCCACAGAAAGAGCTCCGAGAGCCACCTTTGGCACCCGTGCCATAGGTTCGCCAACACTGGTATACTCTATCTCCAAGGATGAAGATAGATTCCAACAGGAATGAAACATTTTCTGAAACACATTGGCTGAAATCCTTTTGCATCCCTTGATGCTGCACAGGCCAAGAATGTCATCAGTGGCAGCCTCTTTTCAAGCAATAAAAGTTTTCAGTCCCGTGGGATCTCCTGTGTCCTAAGGAAGTTGTCTTTTCTCAGTAAAAGGACCCCAAAGAGGCTTAAAATATTTAAAAATAAACTTTAAGTGAGTTAAAATCACAATAAATTGCAACATATTTCTAAGGATATTGGAAGAAATTAGCTGGTGGAAAATTTAACATAAACTGACTTAGACCCACATTCTCCAGGACAGATCCACAGGGTATTGCTGTTTTTGTAATATTGCAACTTGGTTTTAAAAAAATCTAAATGTATTTATTAAAAGAAAATAAATTCAAACATGCATATTTTGTCACCGAAAATACATTCAAAATGTTACTTTTATGAATTTAAGTGAGAAGTATTATTTGGGTCTTTAAAATTGCAGATTATTTTGTCTCTTCTGTCTGCAGTCTATAGGCCAGAATCCCTTTGAGGTTTTATGCCAACATAACTCCATTGATGTAAATCTCAGAAGCATCATAGGTGTTTGTTGTCATGTGCCTACTTGGGCAATTCTGTGTGTAGCTTCTTAACTTGCAATCGTGTGCCAGTGCAACTTACACCAATTGTCTTATGGTAGCGGTCATAACTAATGATGTTTTAACCAGGGTTTGCTGGCATATTCTCTTTACTTTTGAACAGCAAGTTCATTGGAAACATGAACCCACTTGAGCTACAAAGAAGGTTAATTTATGACATAGTTATATTTTCTGATTAGGTCTTGTAAGGACAATGCATGAAAACATCTGGTTGGGTTTTTTTCTTTTTTTTTCCCGAAGTCCAAAGCAATGGCTTTGCGATTGGTAAAGCCACAAGTCATTCAGAAGGTATTCCTCTCCACTCGGTCACATTCTGCAAAAGATGCTTTTCAATACTTTCTAAGCAACAGGTAGAAAATAGATTGTAATGCATTTCCATCACAACAGGTCTTGGATGGCAAAGAGGAACTTGAGAAACAGCACAGAGAGAACATCAAGCAGCTTAATAGTGTGGTTGAACGACAAGAGAAGGAACTTGCCAGATTCCAGCTGGATCTTGAAGATCTTGAAGAAAGGAACCGAAGCGTTCAAGCAGCTCTTGACAGCGCGTACAAGTAAGGCTACATCCATAATAATGGATATGAAACAAACTATGGTGGGTTTTTTTAAGTCTAGTTGAAATCCTTCTCTATTGTGTGCTGTAATGCCACTGTGCACTATATAATCTGTTATATTCCAAAGTATATGTTTTTTTAACCTGTATGTCTTGGTGTTCTCTTGTTTTCTAGAGAACTTGCAGATCTTCATAAAGCCAATGCCACAAAGGACAGCGAGGCGCAAGAAGCAGCTTTAAGCCATGAAAGGAAAGTGAAGGAGGAGCTGAGCATGGCTCTGGAGAAGGCCCAGGAAGAGGCACGTCAACAGCAAGAGGCCTTAGCCATGCAGGTCAGCGTTAGAGGCAGTGGCTAAAGCTGCTGGGTGTTTTTATTGCCAGCGTTATTATTTTTTAAATATTCACACTCCACATCGCAGCAATCTGCTCTGACAATTCTCGAAATTGTACAGCAATCTCTACTGTTTCTGTTCGTTTTCAAAAAATATTTTTCAATACATCAGGAAATAACTAAGGAGAACGAGTAATGGGTAGGGGTTTTAAAGGTTAAAGAAAGGGAGAGAGCTCAAGTGGCATGTTCAGAATATTCCCATTTTTTGACAATAACAGTAACATATCTATTATACTATTGGAGCTCTCTATTGGAGCAATTCTCTTCTAAAGGTTACACGGTGCAGTAGTATTTCAGCCAAAGAGGCATATTTTTAAATTGTATGGAGAACAGTTGAAAGGTGGAGAACCTAAAAGGGATAGAGAATTTAAATGTCCAACTCTCACCTAGTTCTATACCCCTTGTCATATTGGCTGACACTTTGGGGCTTGGAGTGGGATACATCTGGGGAGTCCCATCACAACCCTGATAGACCACCAGGAAGGCACTAGATGTGACCTATCCTAAGCAAGGCACATTTTCCTTTGCATTGTGCATCTCCACAACATTGGCTGTAGGTTTTTTGTAGGTCACACTGGTTTCTTTTGACTTTGACTAAAAGTATTGCTTCCCTAACTATTCTAGATATGATAGTCACCACTGCTCTAAGCACACACTTAATCTTTCAAGCAAACTGATATGCCTGTCCGTGTCACTGATGTGTGTTAAAAGGAAAAAAGCGTATTTGACATGTGGCCTCAGTGCAATATATTGTGGCTTGATTCTGGCTTTTCAGGTATCAGACTTGAGATTGGCGCTGCAACGGGCAGAACAACAAACAGCTAGAAAGGAGGATTATCTCCGCCAGGAAATCAGTGAGCTTCAACAGGTATTGTTGCACTTCCTTGTCCAAAGTTAGATTGCCTTTGTGTTTTGCAAAATGCTAGTATTTTATTTAATCCTTGCACATTTAAATTTAAGGTTTAATTCCCCCCCCCAAGAATGTTGCTTACAGAACAGAAAAGAACAGGTGTCAAAAGAGGAAGGGGCATCTCTTCTTTATCACTTTATTTCTTTTCATGCGTCCTAGTTGATTTCTGTTTTTTTTTTTTTTTTTTGATAGTGCAAGGACATGGGTGTGATTCATGGGTAGTTTATCAATGCAGTAGATTTTTTTTATATCAGATGACTTTTTCTTGGGGAAACGGATTTAACATTTTCAATGGTTCACTTTGGTTACCTCCCACACTGTATCAATATAACTGTGATATGGGAAATGTTCTAATTTTCTGACAGGCTGGTTTGGGGTCTCACCTCATTCATGGGGGTTTCCAGCCGTGATCGGAAACAAACAGGTGGCAACGATCTGTCTTCTTCTCCCCCTTGCACCCTCCATACTGCTCTCATTTTCAGAGTGCATGGGGAAGTCTTCCCCTTGCGTTTCACTGAGAGTAGCAGTTGTGTCAACAGAAGGAATCCAATGAATCTTGAAGGGATTGATGGTTGGAGGAACAGAGTTGCCTCCTTGGACTATAGAGTTTCATCCTGGTAGTGTACTTATATACCACATCTGTTTCATAAATCTGAAACTCTATGAACCAAAGGGTGTGCTCTCTATTTAATTTTTGTAAATGTCTTCAAGAATCCACCTTTCCCCGTCATTTTTACTTGAGCTACAGGAACACATGGCATATTGCCTACAGATGTAGATGCTGCCCCTTTGCTCCTTCTTAGTTCTCTTTTTGCAATTCATAATTTAGAGAAAACCTGATGGAACAACTTCACAAGCTTTCCAAGACTTAAGTGATACTTACCCATTTCATAATTTTAGAGACTCCAAGAGGCTGAAACTCGGAACCAAGAGTTAAGTCAGAGCGTTACATCTGCTACAAGGCCCCTGCTCCGGCAGATCGAGAACTTGCAAGCAACCCTGGCAGCCCAGACCTTGTCCTGGGAGAAGCTGGAGAAGAATCTCTCTGATAGGCTCGGTAAGGCCAAGGTGCAAAGGCTGCTGTTGCGTTGGGTGGATTGGTGTGTGTGTGTGTTGTGTGTGTGTGTGTGTGTGTGTGTGTGTGTGTGTGTGTGTGTGTGTGTGTGTGTGTGTTCCATTTGAGCACAAAAATGAATTAGTTGTTTGTGCATGAATACTCAGCAGTAATAGTACAAGAGGATGGAATCTGTAGATCAGGGCTGTCCAACTTCAAACAGGCTGAGGTCTACTTTTTCTGCCCAAGTGCCTGAAGGAGCCACGAGGGGGGAGGAAAGGAAAGAATCGGGAGCTGGCCCAACCAAGCAGCACTCCCCACCACCACCACACATATGCCACGAAGTAGGAGAAAAAAAAAGCTGGAGCTGGACCAGCTAAGCAGCACTTCCCCCTCCCCCCACACACATTCCACAAAAGGGGGGATGAAATAAAATATATGGAGCTAGCTCAATTAGGCCTCACCTCCCCAACCAAAAACACACATGCCTTGCAGCCCTCTGGCTGAAAAATTAATTTTTAAAACAGCCACCACCGGGAGCCATTGTGCACTCGGCTACCCACGCAGTGCACACAACACCCCAAAGGGCCATCCAGGCTGAAAATTATTTTTTTAAATGAAGCCACTGACAGGAGTGGGCCAATCACAAAGTTCCACAGGCCTGATTATGGAAATCCCCTGGAGGGCTACTTTTTAACCCATCGCGGGCCACCAGTAGCCCCTGGTCTACCTGTTGTGCAGGCCTGTTGTAGATGGTCCTTATTCGTATCATGCCTTATCTCAACCACGAGTCATCACTTGCTCCTGAAAATTTCAGTTTCTCTGTGTGCCTATCAGCCAAACTGATGTGACGTGTGTGACTGATGATTGCCTGAATGTAGAATTGAATCTAGCATTGGTTATTTATTGCTCTTCTTTCCTGCTATTCTTTCATTGGGTGGGGAAATAGCTCAGGGAAAGCCCCAGAAAATGTTCTCTATCTCATGTTCAGGCCTCCTTGTGAGCAGAGGCATCGCTGAGGGGCAGACTTCAATTGTCCATTTTTCTTTAGAAAATAATTGCTACGTTGGGACGGTGGGGAAGAAGGTCAGTCTACGTGTGCCATCACACAGATGTGATCTGCTCCCAAAGGCATGTTGCCATTGTGCTAGGAGCAAATGCTGTCCCAGGGTAAATAGCAGCTTTGTGAGGAGACATAGGACTTTTCACCGGGATCTCAGCACAGGAAGAGCTAACCTTTCTTCCCTTGCAGTACCAGGGGAAACCGCGTGACTCATCTGAAAACCGAAACAGGACAAATAAGTGAAACCACATTCAATAGATGAACTGAATTGGTATTTCAGATGGGCTTATTCCCCTCAACTGAGGGTCATTTGTGGATTTCCCCCCACTTCTATTATAGAGAGATTTTCAGCTGAGCATACAGTATGGCAGCTCAGAAGGAGAAATCATAAGGAAAATTGCCAGAGGTTTTGCTCTCTCTCTTCCTCTCTGCCACCGACTGTTATCCTAAGTAACACAAATAAAAATCGGTAATCTTGCTAATACATTGTATTTGGTTTCTTGTCACTAGGAGAATCTCAGACTTCCCTAGCAGCCCAGGCAGAAAGAGAACGTGCTGCGACAGAAGAACTTCTTGCCAATAAAATTCAGCTTTCTGCCACGGAGTCACAAAATGGCATCCTAAGGCAGGAAAACAGCCGCCTTCAAGCTCAACTAGAGGCAGAGAAAGCCAGGCTTAAGAAACTAGAAAATGAAAACAATCGGTAAATAATTTTAACTATTTTCACAGCAGAATAAATATGGTTCAAGCCGGTATTTGGGGTGTGATCCTACTTATATGCACAGTTCTTTTAATCTTTTTTTTTGATCATTTAGGGGGGTGGGGGGAGAAACAGCAGAGTTGTTATGAACTCAGTAGTTTGTAAACGTGGAAATGCACATCCTGACACTGTAAATTCAAGTATCTGAATCTATCTGCAGCGTAGAGAAGAAAGGTTGGCTGGTAGAGATGCAAAATTTCCAGAATTTTGAAGGTAAAAAAACAAAAAACAAACAAACAAAAACCCTGTTTCCCCCGGATTTTTTTCAGAAAAAAATTTTTTTTTTTTTGAAAAATTGAAAAAATGCTACGTTACAACTTTCCCTCTCTTTTACGGATTGAAAGTAATTCTGTTACTTTAGGAAGGGGATTTACTTTTTAAATAATATTTATTGGTAATTATAACAGATGGAGCAACAATCTTCTGAACTGTTTACTAGTATATGTGGAACAAAAAACCTCTACAAAACAATGTTAAAAACCCAGAATTAACAATTATTCACGTTTCCTCTCCACATTATTAACTAAAAATAAAATAAAAGCCTCATTCTCATAAAAAGAATTGAAGAGGGGGAAAATGTATAGAAGGGAGTGGTACTGCAGAGGACAGAACAGAACCAGACATACCAACACACGTGCAAAAAAAAAGTGGAACCTGTTTCTTTTTTCTTGTGACCATAGTAGCACCTCTAAAGGATTCCATTTGAACATTAGGAAGAACTTCATGATGGTTAGAGCTGTTCGGCAGTGGAATATGCTGCCACGGAGGGTGGTGGAGTCTCCTCCTTTGGTGGTTTTTAAGCAGAGGCTGGATGGCCATCTGTCGGAAATATTGTGATGGGGGTTCCTGCATGGCAGGGGGTTGGACTAGATGGCCCTTGAGGTCTCTTCCAACTCTATGATTCTATGATTCTATAACTTTGATCAGCTGTTTCTTTCAGAACAGATGGTCTACTTTGGGAGATGTGCTAGAAGTCTCATAGGTTTGCTAGAACGTGCCTGAACACAGTAAGAAAGTGTTCAGGAATCGTAGTTAACTGTAAGACACCCAATTCGTGACGCTGAAGAGCCCATTGAAGTTTGAAGATGGATTTTAAGTGTCAACCAGAAAGATGAGAAAAATTGCAGTGCCTCTTCCTTCCCATTCGTAGTATGAAACCAGGAGTGGATGGGGAATGGAACCTTTTCCCCATAGCTAAGTGTAGATTTGACAAAAACCCATCTTGAGTTTTCTTCACAACTGTGTAAAAAAGGCAAAAAGAATTCAAAAGATTTAACAAAGATAATGTTAATAAAATGCAAATTAAAAGATATTTTGGTAGGTGCTTCTGAAGCTGTCTATCTTGTGTGCTGGTTCGATCTTCAGTATTTGCAGCTGTTATGTGATACTGAAGTTATGGGATGACTGTACAACAAAGGTGGTTGCAGAAACTCAGGCAAATTATTCTGCTGTTGAGGCAAGCTGGACCTGTGTAAGCTGTTCAGGAGTGTCTCTGCTCTTTTTTAAAGGAGGTAGTCTTTCCTAGAGCTTAGACAATTAGGCTTACATTGTAGCAATGCCCTGTACAACCAAACTCAAATGCTGCAGATAAGGTAGATCACTTTTATGACTATGTGATTGTGAGCAATGTATACATTTTCTAAACCAGTAGTAGATGTTTTGCCGTAGTTCAGAGCATTTATGTGTGTGTGTTTTTCTCCCTTACTAATGTTGCTGTCTTGAATACACAGGTTTGAAGTTGAACTAGAAAACCTCAAAGAAGAATACGTCAAAACTGTGGAAGAAGCAAAGAAAGAAAAGGTTTGTTTCATAACCGCCTCTTGAATGTTACATTGATTTAGCCAGTTGCGTTCTCGGGAAATAAAGGTGTTTTGCTCTCTTCAGACCCTCTTGGCTACTCAGCTAGAAATGGAGAAAATGAAGGTTGAACAAGAAAAAAAGAAAGCCCTTTTTGTGCAAGAAACGGCAAGAGAGAAGGTACTTGACTGCATTAATTTCACAGGAGGAGGCAGGCATTTCCAGCATCATAGCTTTTCAGTTTTCATGTACGTACGTTTTGATTGTACCAAGTCTTTCCCCTCAAAATCATGTTGATTTGACTTTCAGCGTGGTCTACAATGGGACTTGAATTTTGTTGGCCTTATGCTTCTGGAAGCCTCAGGTCATAAATCCTTTTATACTTCCTTTTTATTTGGATTTCCTTGCAGTCTTGTGGATAAGTACAGTTTCATTTTCTCTTCATTATACTAGAGAGCGCCCCATTTTTTACTCTTCATCAGGGAACACTCAGCTAGATGTACCTTAACCTACCCTATTTTGATATGTAACATGAAATCCTGCACTGATGACACAAACAGCAGGCATTCTTCTGCATGAATACTGAATGGAATTCAAATAGCAGCAAACTCTGTAGATGAGTTATGGTAACCTAGAAAGCTGAAGGAGTGAACCCAAGTAGTTGCCGTCATCTCAATGTGATTAATTCTTCCTCTGGATTGCCTGCTAATGCTTGCTGATTGTTTTTTCTTTTTCCCAAGGAGCGTAAATTATACATTTCCTCCACAGTGGAAACTGTGTCAAGCACGCCAACTCTGTCACGCTCAAGTTCTATAAGTGGGGTCGATATGGCAGGCCTTCAGGCATCCTTCATGTCCCAGGTACTGTATGGACCATTTGACCACCTTGGCTGATTCTAGGCTGTTCTTTGAATCTTGTTGTCCTGAATGCCGTTTTTACCATGTTAGTTGGATCCAGCAAAGCTTCCTTTTTCAGATAAGATCACATTTGGAGTACTTCTGCCAGTGAATGTGAGGATGCAAGAAGCAAATGCTGGCTGAAATACTGAGTAATTCCACATGCATGAAGATTGATGACGTGGATTGATGACATGATCAGCCATACACATTATTCTTCTATTCAAAGTTCCTTAAGCACCCCTGGGTTCGTGGGCTCCCTAGGGATTCCTCTCAACTTGGGGAAGCCTCTGAGAGCTTTGAGATGTAACCAGGGAAGCCCTTAATAAACAACCACCACCACCAGATGTTTCCTTTGATAGTTAGGATCCATAAGAGAATGCTGTAAAACTTGAAATGTGCCTGTCCAAGTGCCTCTGAAGTATCTTAAGTGCCCTTCAAAGTAACTTTTGGAGCTTGCAGGTGTTTTATTGTAACACTGTACACATAACTTTTGACTTCTATTTTTTCCCATATTGCACAGAAGTTGCTAGTAACAGTTTAATCACATTATTTCTAACTACCTGCTTCTGAGCTCTTAACAGAACTTGATTTTTTTAGTTGTATTGGGAGTTAGAACTTTCAGCAAAGTAGGATCATCATGTTGATGGGGTATGTAAATTGAATCTGGAAAATATCCCACTTCCATGCTTGTCACCCTGTTTACTTGCAGGACGATCCGCATGATCATTCCTTTGGTTCACTGTCTACAACTGGGAACAATCTATATGATGCAGTGAGAATGGGATCGGGATCAAGTATCATTGAAAATTTACAGTCACAATTAAAATTACGGGATGGCGAGATTTCTCACCTTCAGGTAACCGGAAAATTATGTATTTCCTTCTAGGAAGCACACATTGGGGATACTGATTGCCTTTGAGCACTGCCTGAGTAAATACCATAGTAATATTAGTGTAGGTTATGATTTATTCTAAAGCATCATAAAATGCCTGGCATGGTAGGGTATAAAATCTTTCTTTAACTGGGTATTTTACATGGGAAGAAGAATATGTGGACAGATATGTAGACTACTGTGGCTGAAATCCTGTTTTTAGCTTAGTACATCAAATTTTGGAGAAGGCTCTATTGAATCAGTGGGGACTGGCGAATCAACTCCTCTTTGAGTTGCAACTTGTGACTCAAGTCGGCCTATTTAAGTCAGTGCAACTTAGGAAGACGTTGACTCACTAAATCTGCACGAATTCAATGAGCTTGCTTCAAACTGTGACTAAGAACAGGATTAGTAATGTGGCTTCTTTCTATGCTCTACAACAGCCAACATGTATTTAATCATTAGGCAGTATTGCCTAGGAGTGCATCCTTACAGTCAGGTGTGTCAATCTGGTTACTTGAGAAGTTGCTTAGAACAACAAACAACGGAGCTTCTTGGGAATTCCTGTGCTCTCCTGAGTTCATGCATAGCTGAGGAAAATATTGTGGATTATAGGTTTTACGCGATCCACAGAGATTTCGAAAGCTTTGGGGTTCAGGGAGCTGAGTTATGAAGCTCCAAAGGGAGTTTCTAACTGGAATCAATGGGAAGCAGCGACAGTGCTATCACTCACCCAAACAGTTTCTGATTTCAGTTAGAAAGGTTTTTTTCCTAGGGGCACCCTGTTTGGAGCTTTATCACTCAGCTCTGTGACTCCCCCAAACCATTCCAAATTTCAGAGGGTTACCTAAAATCACTTGCTCTGGAGCATAGCGTATTGTTTCATTTTGTAACAAAACTACTTTCAAAGTTCATTTTGTAACAAAATGAAACTTCTCTAAAAAGGAAACACTGTTTTCCTGTTTTGTGTCCATCCCTAGTTGAGACTCATTATAACGGCTGCTCATGTGAGCGCCTAGGGACATATAGGGATATGAACGTGACAGAGAAAGCATTTATGTGTCCAAGGAGTAGCAGTGGACTGACACTTTGGAAGATTCCCATTACGAGCCATGGCTGAATCATATCTACAACCTTGTAGTAGGAACTTTCAGGGGGGGAAACACTGGCTCCCAAACTAGCCATTTGGATTCCAATAAAACCAATTATAATAAACTACACAAAAATATTTTAGAGGCAATTAGCACATTGCACAAGTGAGATAGGCCTCACAGTTTATCCTTTATCAGCTGACAAGGATTGCATCATCATTCATCTTGTGAATATTTATAAATGCATCTACTTTCCAAACCAAAAGAGTTGCTGTACTATCTTCCTGTAAGCAGAAAGGTGTTTTTTTTTTCTCCAAGTTAATCTTCTTTACCAGAACGCTTTAGTCCTGGTGAGTTTAAATCTGTTCTATGTGTAGAAACCATGCAGAACACACTTAAAATATAAAGAAGTGCAGTACTAATTTTCCTTTATATAAGTGAGATGTTTTGTTACTTTTCACATTTAAATATCACTCACAAGAGACTCAAGGCTTCATGCATCAAAGTCTGATGGAAAATAGCAATGATCTGGTCAGTAGAGTTTAGAATCTGCCAAATATTTATTATTTTAGGTGGAAATTGGAAACCTTGAAAGAACTCGTTCAGCAATGGCAGAAGAGCTAGTAAAATTAACAAATCAAAATGATGACTTGGAAGAAAAAGTAAAGGAGATACCGAAGCTACGTGTACAACTAAGGGTAGGTGACTTTCATTTCTAGTTATAAATCAAGAATTCAGGAGCTTTTTAAATTGTGTCCTTCTATTTAATCCTTCCATCTGAAATTTAGTAAAAACCTATCCTTAATGTAAATAAAAGAATGGATGAAAACAGTGAGACTTTTGAGGAAACAGTCATACAGTTTTTTCAAACCTAGGCTTTCATAAAGCATCTCTGGTGTAGAGCATGATGATCTAGAAACCAGGCAAGTAGAATAGCATAAAAATGAATTCAAAGCTAACGGAATGGATTTCAACAGAGGGAAATGTAGGGTGCTACATCTAGGTAAAAAGAATGAATTGCACAGATATAGGATGGGGGACACTTGGCTGGAGAATAGTACCTGTGAAAGGGATCTGGGAGTCTTGGTGGACCACAAATTGAACATGAGCCAGCAGTGTGATGCGGCGGCCAGGAAAGCCAATGTGATTCTTGGCTGCATCAACAGAACCATAGTGTCTAGATCAAGGGAAGTGATAGTACCACTCTATTCTGCTCTGGTCATACCCCACCTGGAGTACCGTGTCCAGTTCTGTGCGCCTCAGTTTAAAAAGGATGTTGACAACCTCAAGCGGGTACAGAGGAGGGTGACCAGGATGGTTGAGGGTCTGGAAGAAATGTCTTATGAGGAACGGCTTAGGGAACTGGGAATGTTTAGCCTCTCTAAAAGAAGGCTGAGGGGGATATGATAGCTATGTTTAAATATTTGAAAGGATGTCATATTGAAGAGGGAACAGGTTTGTTTTCCATGGCTTCAGAGACTAGGACCCGGGGCAGTGGTTTCAATCTACAGGAAAAGAGATTCCATTTGAACATTAGGAAGAAATTCATGACAGTTAGAGCTGTTCGGCAGTGGAATATGCTGCCACAAAGGGTGGTGGAGTCTCCTTCTTTGGAGGTTTTTAAGCATAGGCTGGGTGGCCATCTATCGGAAATATTGTGATGGGGTTCCTGCATGGCAGGGGGTTGGACTAGATGGCCCTTGAGGTCTCTTCCAACTCTATGATTCTATGAACTTAGGAAATAAATAAAGACACAGAAAACTAAAACAAAAGAATTGAGAGATTCAAAGAGAAACAGAGAGCAATATCCCGTTGCATAATTTTAGGCTGGTGGAATCTAATTAGACTTCAGAAATGTTTAATTTAAATTACTGGGCAGCTTTCTGTATCTCCCCTTTCAGGTTCTGAGGCTTCTTGGGGTTCCCTTTTGCCCTTTGGAAGCCCGAGGGAGCCTTGGGACATGGGCAGAGGCCATACGGTGGCTCCTTTAGCTTAAAAAAAAAATTCACTGCACAGGGGCATGTGGGCTGCTTGTTGTTGTTCATAGGAGAGCAATGTTATAATTACTGGGTTATGTTGCAGGATTTGGATCAGAGGTACAATACCATTCTCCAGATGTATGGTGAGAAAGCGGAAGAGGCAGAAGAACTGAGGTTGGACCTTGAAGATGTGAAGAATATGTACAAGACTCAAATTGATGAGCTTCTGAAGCAAAGACATAGTTAATTCTGAAGTTGTAGCTTGAAAACAATGTTGCATTAAACAGTAGAGATGTTTATGTAAATTCAAACAACTTGTAAATTATTTGTACTATAGAGGTGATTATATTACAGAATCATATGTTGGCAAAAATCATTGTGTTTCTTGATGGGCCACCTGTCAGCAGTTAAATTATTTGTTAATATTTAAAATATTATATCTGTACCTCATTAAAAGCAAGCACAGCATCTTGCGTCTGTCTGTATAGTAGTACAGTATATATGTTGATTTGTATAGTAATGACTGAAAATTCAACTAGATGAAATTTTAATTCCAGCTGTCTCATACAGGTGTATCTGAACAATTCCATGACAATCACCTAATTGATATCTTGATGTTTCTGTCAAACGGGTGTTTGGAGGAAAAATATATTGACTTTTAAAACGTATAGGCAAACAATGGTGACTTGTTTTGCTATTGAAATTGATTGGTTTGATGCCTTTACAACATTTTTTGGATAAGCGTTCTTGTTCACCATATAGTTAATTATACTTTTGCCCAGAAAACTGGACAGTTGTTTTTGCCTACCCACCCTCATCCCCAATGTGTTGTCTATTTTAATGGCAACTGGACTTTCTACTAATAAGTAGAGATGGGCACGAATAAAAAAAAATGGTGTTTCATTTGTCATTTGGGGGGTCCGTTTCTGTTCGTTTCCGTTTTTTGTGAATTTTTGCAAAAAAATCGTTTTCGTTTACGTTCATTTCATTACCGTTTCGATACAATTTATTTTGATTTTTTGTGATTTTTTTTTTAGCTTTTAAAGCAGTTCAATGCATTGCCGTAACGAAAACTGAAACAGACGACAAAGTTTCTGGTGTTTCTGTTCGTTTCGTTTCATTTTAGAGATAAAATTCGTTTGTCATTTTGTTGCATAACGAAATGAAAAACGAAAACGGAAATGAAAAATTGTTCATTTCGTGCCCATCTCTACTAATAAGTAAACACAATACTCTGCTTTTTAAAGGTTTTCTTAGATTCTTAGAATACAATACACTGCCACTTAGTGGTGAGATAACATGCAGCTTTAACAACTTTTAACTGTGGTGAAATAAATGATAAAAAGCAGCAGGTGGCAGGACAGGGATGATATAGAGTGGGTTTAGAAATGGATATTCTGATATTTTTGCTCCTCGTGCCATTCTCCAATTTGCGCTTGACTTTCAAAAGTGAATAAACATGTTCTAGTTGTTTCAAACCATCTCCATTAACTTGGAAATGGTCCTTGGAGGAGATTTGCCAGAATTGAGAGCCAATTCGTTGGGAATTTGGTCGAGGCTGTACATTTTTGTAACCTGACTTCCTGGTTTAAGGTGTTTAGAAATGAAGAATTTATTTAATGGAGTCCCTGTCATTAAATCAGCCATTACACTTGAGAGTTTAGAGCTCCACAAGGTTACACTACAGAGTGGGAGAGTATATGTAACATGGTTGGTTGTTAACCTTGTTAAAACCATTCTTATATGAAGTAAGCCAGTGTGTGTGAGAGAAAGCATCTTAGCATACAGACATGCTAGCTTTTGATGTGCAGGGTGTCGTGACTTTTTGAAACTTAATATGGAAATGTATCTATACATATTCCGAAGTTTGGTTTAAAGAAGTCTGACTTAGCAGTTTTGAGACTGAGGAGTAAACAATAGTGTTTGCCACTACCATATACATCATTTACTGCCATATTAATAGTATTAATACATTTAATATCCTATTTAATACAATATAAAATTCAAATCTGAGTGAAGTTCAAGATTCAATCTAGGATTTCTCTCAGAAAGAAATGCCCATTACCTTAATTTTAATCCTGAAATCAAAGCCAATTTTATCTGCTTTTGTCTTGGAAAAGACATTTGGTAACCAGAACATGTCTTTTTTGCATTTTGAACAAAAATGTTTTTGACCCAATTATTTTTCTCCAGTTTTATTACACAAGTTGTTTGCATGTATAAAAACGCATTAAATGTAATGTTTGGATTTTTGACCTTATAGGCCAACATTTCCCAAACGTGGAGCCCCAAATGTTCTCAGACTACAGCACCCAGAAACTTTAGCCACCGCAGTCCAATTAAGCATTTGGAGACTTGTATTCCAAATATATCTGGGTCCACATATTTGGAGCCATTGCTGCAGGCCATGGTTTCCCATATAACGTTGGCCATTTGATAATGCAGTTTCTCTGCATCCTTTCATTAATTTACTAATTTCTGATAATTCAAGTTACTTTTAGAATGCCATCTTTCTGAAATGTCTGGAAAAGCTGCCAATGTCATTAAATTCATGTGCGGTTTTTGAAAGTGTGAGACAGAACTAGAAAATGTGAATGTAGTCTGCTCTATAGTGAAAACAGTTTCATTGCTCCCTTACGTCTCCCACTATGTGAGTGTCACTTTTAGTATTGATGCAAAAAAAAAAAAACCCTCAACAAACAGCAAGAAATGTGGATTCCCTGGTAGGTTGCAGGTGCTATTACTTGTATTGGATAAAGGATTATTTTTTAGAAATGCTGTAGTTTTACCAGTGAGTGTGAGCAAAAGCCAGAGAAGAAAAAACTTCCTTTATTAAGACTACACACATTGTGCTGAGGGAGATATTACAGGAAAACTTTTTAAACAGCTATAAATAGGTAACCTCACCTCTAAGTATGTTTGAACTGGACACAGGTAAAAGCCAATTTGATCGTTAGTGACTAATGTAAAGAACTGGCAGCACTTTTTAGGTTTGTAAATCTTCATCGCAGCTGTGCTAACATATTTTGCTCTCTTGCTGTCTTAAGAAATTTGACATTTTTCCAAAGGGCTGTAAACTAGTTTAAATCAAATATGCATATCAATATGTTATGGAGATTAAGCTGTTAAAGTAATGTAAATAACTTAAACCTGTTCAAATATTATCTGAGTAAAATGTTCGGGTTACTAATGTTTTATAGTTTTCTTAAATACAATATGTAATCTAGTTCAGTGTTTTTCAACCTTTTTTGGGCAAAGGCACACTTGTTTCATGAAAAAAATCATGAGGCACGCTCCCACTGCGCCCCCCCAACACACACACACACACACACACACACACACACACACACACACACACACACACACACACACACCGTCCACCAGTTGAGCGACCCCCCCTCTCTCCTTGAGCCCTTTCTCCGGGACCACGAGGCAGGCAACCCCCCCTTTCTGGCGCCAACACCAGGGTAGTGGAAAAGGGGGGGCATTGAACTGGTACCTCTCTCTCGCTTCCTTCCTCGCCGGCTCTTCCAGCGGCAGAGGCAGCTGCCCTCCGGTGGCTCACGCCCGCCTTCTCCAGTTCAGCCCCAACGGCGGGGTCTCGTTCTGCGCCAAGGCGCGCCAAGAGCTAGGATGGATGGGTGTGAGTGGTGGTGGGGTGGGGGCGGTGGGGGGAGCCCGACAACGGGCAGCCCAAGCGTTTCCCCTCGGGCTCTTCCTCCTCCTCCTCCTCCTCCTCCTCCTCCGCCGCCGCCGCCTCGTGCTCGCCTTCGTGGCACGGACACGCTGCCGCTTCCACGCCAGGGAAGCAGTTTGGGAAGTGATGCAGCGTGGGGTGGTCATGCTCTCTCTCTCTCTCTCTCTCTCTCTCTCAGCAGTCCCGGCCAGGAGGAAAGGAAAGGAAAGGAGGTGGGCGTGTTGGTGTGTGTGTGTGTGTGTGTACAAGAGAGAGAGAGAGGCAGCTTCACCGCATGACATGGAAGCCGGCCGGCAAGCCTGTGTCTTGCTCCCCTTTAGCCCACCGCACACACACACGCGCACGCACACACACAGAGAGAGAGAAAGAGGAGAGCTTTCCTCTGGAGGTTGCGCGGCTGCTGCTGCTGCTGTTGCTGCTGGTGGTGGAGGAGGAGGAGGAGGAGGAGGAAGGGGGGCTGGTGGTGCTCCCACCGCTGCCTGCCTTCGCCTCCCAGGCTGGAACTCAAGAAAGAGCCCCCCCACACACACACACACACCATCGGGCTAAGGAAGAAAATGAGCCCTTCACCCGCGCAGAGCCGAGAGCGCACCAGGGGGAGCAGAAGGGACGGCGAGAGGCCGCCTTCTCTTCTTCTCACATTACCGCAGCCTCCACGCCACGGCGGCACGACCCGGCCGGCCCTCCCGCGTCGCCCTCCTGCTCGCCTGCCCGCCCGCGTGGGGCGACATTATTGCGGAACGAACAGGACGAAGCGTAGCGAGCCCGCCGGGGCTTCACGCCCTCCGTCACCTTACATCCGCTTCGAGGGGAAATAAAATTTATTTCCCACGGCACACCAGACAACATCTCGCGGCACACTAGTGTGCCGCGGAACAGTGGTTGAAAAACGCTGATCTAGTTGACACTGGTAATAGTAATTTGTAAAGAAAGAGGCAAGGCCAAATATAAATAGCATCTCCAATGTTTAATGCCTTTTTTAAAACTTAGGTTGTACTTTGATCAAGCTCGCTATTGAAGCAGCTGAAAAGATTTGGAGTTTCTTCAGCAAGGTGGGCTTTCAAGGTGGGCTTGGGTAGGCTGTGAGTTGGCTCTGTTTTCCTTCTGTATTAACTATACACCCGGCCATTTCTCCCCTAGAAATTCAAAGTTTATGATCATCTAGTTTGTGAACTAGGTTGTTTCACTTGGTCCAGGATTTACACATCAGAAAAGATAAGACTAAAGGAATGGTATATAGATAGACTTTTACAGTGACTGAAGCAACAAGCTTTGGGCATTATTCTGCACCGACTTAAATAGATTAATGGAAAATGTGGCCAAGTGCCAAAAAATTAGTAGCTCTTAACACTTTAGGATCCAAGAATTTGCTCCTTTCCTCCCTCGTTGGCCAATTATTTCATATCACTTGGTTTTACTGCCTCCCTTTAAAAAGAGCTACTCACATTTACCCCCCAGTCACAAGATGTTTTGTTTTCAGCTCAGTTTCAAGTGGCTTTCTTTCAACTTGTCAGAATGCACTTGATAGTTCTAGAATATTAGACAGCATTACCTAATTGTCTATGGTTTCACCCCTTTTCACATGATTCTGTAGAGGAAATCCTGGAAATACCTAAATACGCCATGACTTTAGAATGCTTGAGTAGCAAATAAAGGTTAACTTTGGAATTTGCTGAAGTTATTGCATCCAAAACCTAAATTGAATTACAGACTTCTATGTCTTGATAATTACAGTCCCTTTTATCCTGGGGAAAATTCTCGTGGATTTTTTTAGTTTTTTCCTGAACTAACAAGAACAGGAAAGCTAAGTGGATTTGCTCTTGCCTCCTTTTAAGGAATCAGGAAGCAGTTATATACTGATCAGCCACAACAGTAAAACCACTGACAGCTGAAGTGAATAGCGTTGATCATATCAGTAATGTTGCCTGTTAAGGGGTGGAGTATATTAAGCAGAAAGTTAACAGTTCATTCTTGACTTTCATATGTTGAAAGCAGCAAATACTAGCAAGTGTAAAGATCCAAGTGTCTTTGACAAAGGCCAAATGATAACTGGGTGATGGCTAGATGACTGAGGTCAAAGTGTTAAGTCTTATGAGGTGTTCCCAGTATGCAGTGGTTAGTACTTACCAAAAATGGTGCAAGGAAGGTCAACTGCTGAACTGGTGTGAGGGTTGTGGTCACCTAAGTCTCATTCATGTATGTAGGGAGTGAAGGCTAGCTCGTCTGGTCCAGTCACACAGAAGAGTACTGTAGTTCAAATTGCTGGAAAAAATGTAATGCTGGCCATGAAGAAAAGTTGTCAGAACACACAGTGCATTGTAGTTCCCTGAATATGAGGCTGTGTAGCTCTACAGGACTTGGTCAGGATACCCATCCTAATCCCTGTCCACTGCCCAAAGCATCTTCAGTTGGGACATGAACAGCAGAACTGGACCATGGAAGAAAATCGCTTGGTCTTTTGAATCACGTTTTCTTTAGGTCAGGTGGATGACTGTGTATGTGCATCATCTACCTGGGGAAGAGATGGCAACAGTATGCACTATGCATTCTGGGCAGTGTTCTACTGGACAGCCTTGGGTCCTGACATGCATATTGATGTTCTTTTAACATGTATCGCCTACCTAGAGATTGTTGCAGAATGCACACACCTTTCATGGCCATGGTATACCCTGATGGCACTGGCCTTTTTCGGCAGAATAATGCACCCTGCCACACTGCACCAATTGTCCAGGAATGGTTTGAGGAACATGGCAAAGAGTTCAAGGTGCTGCCTCGTCCTCTAATTTCTCCAGATCTCTGTCCAATTGGGTATCTAAGGAATGTGCTGGAACACCAAATCTGATCCATGGAGGCACCACCTCACAACCTGCAGGACTTACAAGTATTACTGCTAATGTCAAAGGTCTTGTGGAATCCATGACTTGATACATCAGAGCTGTTTTGGCTGCACAAGAGGGACCTACATGATATTAAGCAGGGTTTCATGTATCAGTATAGCACTATATATTGCCTCACTGATCCATCTTGATTCCCCCTATTAAATATGCGAGTGCTATGACACTAGTAATGTTGTATATGTTAACCTTTATAAAGCTGCTACTGTACATTATTCCCTGTGAAAGAGAATAGAAACTAAACTTTATATATAGTCTTGTGTTTGGATATTGCGGACTGTCTCTTGGTCCCTCAGTATGACCCTAGTTTGATCAAGTAGTTTTGAGACTTGAAGCATTTCGTTGATACAGAAGCAGAGACAAGCATTCCAAGACTTGGAGGAAACAGAACAATGTGTTCAGCCCGGTTACATTTCTTAGCACAGAATGGGAAAAATGACTTCCTGTACTCCATGAAAGTACCAACATCAGGAACATTTTGCTGACTGTAGTCTGTGAATTAGGAGTCTCTTAATACAGTATCCTGGTCTTCTCTTCAGGCAGGCTGTTTCTCAGGGACTGGCTACCTAAGAGTTGGGTTGCCGTCTTTTGTTAGGTCCTCCCCTTCCACTTTTTATATTGTCCATTTCTAATACTGTGAGCTGCCTTGGGCCCTCTTGAGCAGGAAGGTGGGCTATTAAAAAAAACCAAAACTAAAAGGAGTTATAAGTCTAACCATCTCCTTTAAGGATTTTCTACATCTTACAACCTCAATCATTTGACATGATGGATGTTAGCGGGAGACTCTGTGGCAAAATGTTGCAGCTGCATTTTTGTCTTCCAAGACTTCCATTTCCTTAATCTTCTGTTTTCCGAGAATGGAATCAATGTTGCCTGCCTGCTGAGTATGCTGACTTCCCACTGGAATAGGTTTTGGGAAGAAGCAGGTTGGATGCATGCAGTGGTGTCCTGTTACAGCTTTATTGCAACCTGAAGTCCTCCATTGAGTGTCATAGGCTGCCCTCACTTCTGTCCCAAGGGCCATTTTGCACAATGACCCTGGAAATGGGCTATCAAGATCCTGTGCTGTTTTCCCTCTGTCCCTGTAATACTCTTCTTTGTCTTCATGTTAAGCCATATTGGGGACTTTGAAACAGTCTTAACACCAGCTTGCCTCCTGATACCATCATCTGGTGTATTCCATCTCAACCATAAGATTCTCAGTACCTGGTAGACAACATCCTCTATCAAGATTGCATTTCTGGTACAATGCTTTGATAAAGATAGCAAATTGCTATCGAAAGCTTAGCTTTACATTTTTTGTTTTAGTAGTGACCAATAAAGGTATCACCTAGTTTACTTATGAATTTTAAAGCCACCATGCTCTCTTCTCCCACCCATTTGCTCAGTGTTTCCCAATTAAGTGTGCCGGCTTCAGCTAATGAGCACCTTCCATCCTCTGTTTGGAGTCCCTGCCATCTACCCTCTTAGGTACTGCGTTGTACAATTTGTTGTACAAACTTTAGCACCTCTAGCTGCAGTTCTAGATTTCGGTACCTTCCTTGCTCCATTTTGATGGGGGCTGGCGGGAGGAGGGGACCAAGCCCGTCTTCACCCTAGTTGAAGACCTTGTCTGGCGCCTCTGAAAACACTGCTAAGGTAAAATACCGGTTAAGCAGATTATTGCATTTAAAGCAAGGAGATTAATTTGGAGGGAGGGGGCACTGAACCGTCTCCTCCCGCCCTCGGGCAGCCGGTCAGTGGTCCAAAGGGGACCTGCCTCAGGCCAGCGGAGGGAGCCCGTCGAGCCTCCCTTTAGCCGGGCGTCCCGCAGGCCGGGCGCAGCCACCGAGGAGCCCCCCCCCATCCCGCCCCCGGGAAGGCCCTCGAGCCGGGTGTCAGGGGCCGCCGCTCCCAAGCCCTCGGCCGGCCGGTCCCCCGGGTGGGTAGGTGGGTGGGTGTGGCGTGTGGGTGTTTGCGGGGCGCGCTCCACGGCCCCGTTTGCCACAGCGGCCCGGCTGGTGCCATCTCGGCGGCCTTGAGCGGAGCGGCGGCCTCCCAGGAAGGCGGCTCCGGCTCCGGCTCCGGATGGCCCGCTCGCCCTCTCGGGCCGGCGCGTTTGTGCCGCCGCCGGGGCCTCGGTTTCCGGAGGGCCGACCCAGGGCTGGCTGCCCGGCAAGCCCCTCCCTCCCTCCGTCCGCCCCGCTCTTCCTTCCAGCCTCCCGGCTCCGCCTGCCCGCCCGGCCGCCCGCCTCCCCTGCCATCCTTTGGGCGCCAGCGGACGGAGGGGGAGAGCCCGGCGGGAGGCCACGGCAAGGAGGGCGGCGGCGAGGCGGACACAGCAGGGGGCTTGGCGCCCGGGGCTCTCTCGCCTGGAGGTACCTCTCCCCCTGGGCGAGCGGGTGGGCGGGTGGGCGCGCCCTCCGGCCCTGGGAAGCAGACCCGCTTGGGGACTCCCGAGCAGGCAGGCAGGCAGGCTCCCGCCTCGGCTCTCCATCCCCGGAGGCGCTTTCTTCATCGCGCGGCCAGCGAGCGAGCAGGCAAGCAGGATTCAGGAGAGGCTGGGAGCGGCTCCCCACCACCTTCCCTGTCCGAAAGGGGCTGAGCGGAAAGAGGCGCCGCCGGAGCTTCCCGCGGGCTCACCCCTGAAGCCAAGCCGGTCCCACTCCGGATCCACTAAAGGGAAATCCCCCCCTTCCCCCCTCAAGCGCTCTGCTTTGGAAGGAATCGGGGTCCCCCTCTCTCTCTCAGCCACCCGACTGGGTCTTAAGGAGGTGGCTCCCTTCCCGCCTTCCTGTTGAGAACTGCCTCGCCCCGCCGTGGCCGAGCGCACCTTTCCGTTCGGTTCTCTGACACGCGTTCTTCCTCCAGAGCAGAACCCGAGAAAGTCTTGCCCCCCCGGCTCACAACGCGCTGGTCCCCAGATGTTTGTTTGTTTGTTTGCCGCCTTTAGACCTCTCATCGATGGCCTTTTGCTGGGGAAGGAAACGTTTTGGGAGGACTGCTTCCAGGAAGGAGGGTGCACCTTCTTCTAATGAAGTGGTAGCCTTTCCTGTCCCATTCAGCACAAATCATCATCATCATCATCATCATCATCATCATCATCATCATCATCATCATCATCATCATCATCATCATCATGTTCTGTCAAGTCAGTTCTGACTTTTTGGGGGGTGGATGGGGTGGGAGAGCTTTTCCATAGAAGAGAATAGGGTGGACTGTCGGGAGCAGCTCTGGAATTCATGGAGTCCATGGCCTCCATGAACCTGTCCCAATTAGTCATCGGACCTACTCATAAGGGTGGACACACGCTGGACCTGGTTTTTGCCTCCACATCGCGGGGTTTGGATCTGGGGGTCGGGAGGCTGCTGACCCGGCCCGTGTCATGGTCAGATCATTATCTGCTGACCTTCTCTCTTGACGTAGCCACCCCGCCCCGCGGGGAGCTGGGCCCTTCCATCTGGGCCTGTCCCCGGAGGCTCCTTGACCCAGCGCGGTTTTCGGAGGCCCTCGGGGATGTTCCAGACGGTTTGGATGACGATCCGGCCGACTCCCTTGCCCAACGGTGGTTTGAGGAGGTGGCGGGGGTTGTCGATCGGATCGCCCCCAAGCGCCTGATCCGATGCCGAGCCCGCTCGTCTCCTTGGTTCACTGAGGAGCTGCGGGCGATGAAGCAAGAGCGGAGAAGGCTAGAGAGCAGATGGCGGAAGGCTCGGACGGCTCAGAATTGGGCTGCGGTTAAGGCGTTGACCGGTTGCTATTCTCGTGCGATAAGGGCTGCCAGGAGATCTTTTGCCGCCCTGAGAATTGGTGAGGCCTCGAATCGGCAAGCGGAGTTATTCCGTGTGGTTCGAGACCTCACCAATCCCGGTCCGGGGCCTCCTCCTAGTGATTTCACTAGTGAGTCATTCGCAGCCTACTTTAAATCTAAGATAGAGGCCATCCGCTCCGAGCTGGACTCCGGTTGCTCTAGCCCAGCCTCTGTCGTGGCCAGCGTCGGGCCACCTTGGTCGCCTCGGTTTGTTGAGTTTGGGCCTGTTACAACTGTGGATGCCTCCAGGGCCCTGGGACATTGCAGGTCTGCCCTCTCCGTTCGACCCTTGCCCTTCCTGGTTGATTAAGAGCGCAGGGGGGAGCATGCCGAAATGGGCTTCACTGATTGCCTCGGCCTCCTTCAGAGACGGGATTCTCCCTAGTCTTCTGAAGGAGACGGTGGTGAAGCCCATTATTAAAAGATCCGGCTTGGCGGTGGACGATCTGTCCAACTATCGTCCCATAGCCAATGTTCCCTTTTTGGGCAAGGTGATTGAGCGAGTCGCCGCCCTGCGTCTCCAGTCGTTCCTGGAGGAGAACCATGTCCTGGATCCTTTCCAGTCCGGGTTCAGGCCGCATCATGGGACGGAGACGGCCCTGGTCGCGCTGCATGATGATCTGTTGAGGAGGGCCGACGGGGTTGCTCTACCCTGCTGGTCCTTCTCGACCTGTCAGCGGCTTTTGATACCGTCGACCACGGTATCCTGCTGGAACGGCTTTCGGAGGTTGGGATTGGGGGCCAGGCCTTGGCCTGGTTCCGCCTTCCTTGGGGTCCGCACAGCGAGTGAGCTTGGGTGGTGAGTTGTCGGCACCCTGGACACTCCCTTGTGGGGTGCCTCAGGGGTCGTCGCTCTCCCCAATGCTCTTTAACATCTATATGTTGAGATCATCCGGAGTTATGGAGTCTGCTGTCATCAGTACGCTGATGACACGAGCTCCTCTCCTTTTCCACCGGTGCAGTGGAGGCCTTTTGATTGTTGCCTGGGCGGTCCTGGATTGGACCAGGACCCACAGGCTCAGGCTCAACCCAGGCAAGACCGAGGTTATGTTCTTCGGGGCTCGTCGGAGGGGTACTGTGGCCCTTTCCCAGTCTGGGTGGGTCCACCCTCCAGCTGGCGCAAAGAGTGCGGAATCTGGGCGTCGTCCTGGACCCGGATCTGACCCTGGATTCTCAGGTGTCAGCCGTGGTCAGGTCGGCCTTTTACCATCTAAGGCTTATCGCCCAGATTCGCCCGCACCTCGATGAGGGCTCCTTGAGGACAGTGGTACAGGCGCTGGTCGTGTCGAGGCTGGACTATTGCAACGCTCTCTACATGGGGCAACCTTGTTCATCAGCGGGTCCAGAATCGGCGGCCAGGCTGGTGGTTGGTGCGCGTCGCTATGACTGGGCCACCCCCATCCTGGCTCGCCTACACTGGCTACCCGTTGCCTCCCGAATAAGGTTCAAGGTGTTGGTTTTGGTTTACAAAACCCTCCATGGCTTGGCCCCGGCTTATTTGGCGGAGCGTCTTCCCAGACAATTAGATCTGGCCCGATGCCTCGGTGGCCCTTTCCCTGCGGACGGTCCCCGAGGAAGCCCGAAAAGTGCGTATCGGGCTTTCTCGGTGGCGGCACCGGCAATTTGGAACAATCTCCCAGGTGAACTACGGCTGGCTCCCTCGCTGGCGGCGTTTAAGAAGAGCCTTAAGACCATGCTCTTCCGAGAGGCCTATGGCGAGGGTTAGGGACTCTGCTCCTTTTTTTTTCCCTCCCCGCCTATTTAATCTTGGATCTAATTGTTTTTAGCAAATTTGTTGCCCATTGCTTGTGTTTGATTTTATCTGTTTTATACATTTATGTTGTTAACCGCCCTGAGTCCCCATCGTGGGAATAGGGCGGTATACAAGAGCTAAAAAGAAATAATAATAAATAAATAATATTTAGGCACATCCTGAGACTGTAGAGCTTACCCAAAGCCATGCTTTTCTGGCAGGAGGCACATGGCAGAATCCAATGCCCAGCCAGCTCTGATTCCATAGTCAGGTACCCAAACCTTGGTGTGGATGTGGACTTCTAGCCAACTCCTTTTGTGAGTTGTATGTTGTAAACTGCCCAGAGTGGCTTTCTGTCAGATGGGCGCTACATAAATAAATAAATAAATAAATAAATAAATAAATAAATAAATAAATAAATTTTGGCATTTGGGGTGTATGTGGCGCAGTGGTTAAATGCCTGTACTGCAGGTAAAACTGTGCTCGCAACCTGGGGTTCAATCCCTTGTAGCCAGCTCATGGTTAACTCAGCCTTCCATCCCTCAGAGGTCAGTAAAATGAGTACCCAGCTTGCTGGGGGCAAATGTGTAGCCTGCATACTGTAATTAAAAACTGCAAACCACCCAGAAACTACTTGAAGTGGTATGGGGCGGTATATAAGCAGACCACTTTGCTTTATAGGATGAAGAATTGCCCACGCAAACCACCAAAATCCCCCATCCCTGCTTTAGAGTCTTCCCTACCCTCTGCTTCTAGATTATTGACATTGACCTTTAGCTATAGGGGCTAAATCTGATGGAAGGGCACTATTTATTTATTTATTTATTTTATTTTATTTTATTTTAATTTAATTTAATTTATACCACCCGTCTTTCCAGGGAACTAGGCTGACAAATGTTTGAATTAATCTTCTGTTCATCTCTGCTTATGTTTGCCTTGCTTTCTTCCGCTTTCCATGCAGAGCAGTTATGCTTAGTAAATGTATGGGCCTTCCAGTTTTCACCTGGCATTTCTATTTGGTTGTTATCATCATTGTATCATGACGGGCACCATCAGTGTGCAGAGTCCACGTCGACCTCTGCTTGAAAGAACTTGCAGTCTGAAATATGGACATTTCTTCTTCTTTAAGCTGCAGAGTTGTTAAGGGACCTCAGGTAAGCTATGTTACTTTTCAGCTGTCCCTTGCCTGCAATATGGGTATAGAAAGACTTTCAGCAAGGGATTCTCAGAACAGGATTCCTCAGAAGGCATTTGTAGATGGGGGGGGGAATTGGTCAGAATCCTACTATTGATTTATGCAGTTATAAGTATAACAGCATATATCATGGTAGCAAATGGCCTGCAGGATATCTCATTCTGTTACGTATCTGGCTGTGGACCCAGGGCTGGGAGTTTGGTACCCAACTGCCTTCCAGGAGATGAACCACCAATGCAAATGGCAACTTGCTAATTATACTTCTGCCAATGTAAAATCTACATTAGGATCCTCGCCATTCAATATTACAGTAGGACCCCTGTATCCACTGATTCAGTTATCCACTGATTCAGTTATCCATGGTTGGCGGGGGGGGGAATCAAATAAATACTTCAGCAACTGCAAAGAAAGCTACTGTCATAAAACAGCATCTGTAAATCAAGCTACTGTTACAAAACAGCAGCCATAAGGCAAACTGAAGTTTTGGGGTTTTTTGGTGTTCTCTCTTATCCACTGTTTTCATTATCCACCGGAAGGCCTGGAATCAATCCCCAGCAGATACCGGGGTCCTACTGTATAAGTGGCTGCCTAGATGCCCTAAACACATCCAATCTCGCCTGATTTCGGAAGATAAGCAGGGTCGGCCCTGGTTAGTACTTGGATGGGAGACCACCAGGGAATACCAGGTACTGTAGGCGCCTGGAGTAGGAACTGGCAAACCACTCCAGTATTCCTGCCAAGAAAACTCCATGGACGTGGAGTCACAAAGGGTCGGTCACGACTGTAATGACACAACACACACACACACACACACTGTATAAGTATTTTCTGACAAAGAAGAAGAGGAAAATATACCGATTGCTTTCTTAGTATTATATTACATGCAATAGTGCATTTTTGTTAATGTCATACAAACCAAAGATTTAAAATGTTGCCTTTTGCAAATGTTTTTGATTTGATTCAGCTTTCAAATAAAAGTATTTGAAGGCATGAAAGTTTTGTTCACCAAAAGAGGGCATGGGATAAAAAAAGATTAAGAAGCATTGCCTTATAGAGATGCAAATACTACAGTGTAAATATTGCAGTTGAAACTATGGCAGAATGAACTCAAAGCACCTTGGATGCTTTAAATGTATGCTTCCTTTTTGTCTGTTTAGCTACTCTTCCAGAGTTGACTGGAAGCAATACAGAGCCAAGAGAAGAAGAAAAAAAAGTAGAGGTTTAAGTTTTGAGAAGCAATTATAGAGAAACCTGGGGATTTTATATAGGCACAGAATAGAAAAAGGAGCATTTCTGAAAAAGAGATATTAATATCTCTTGATATCAGGGAACAGTACATTGCTCTCTAATTTTACCAGTCATCTGTTTGCATACATAGAAATGAATGTGCTGCTTCTCTTGACTATAATCAGAGAAGTTAAGAGAAAAACAAGGTTTGGAGCCGTGCAGCCATTAAAACAAAAGCAGAACTAGACTAGGGGTGATAGAACTTGCAGTCTGAAATATGCAGAGCTTCAGTCTCAGAGCAGACGGAAGTCAGAAAGCAGTTTCCCTTATGCCTCCTAAGTTTGGGGACTTGCTGATCAGCAGGCGCTCCAGGTCTCTTCCTGAGAGACTTTCTGGAGACTCTTTCAAACTACAGGAAAAGAGATTCCATTTGAACATTGGGAAGAACTTAGAGCTGTCTGGCAGTGGAATTGTCTATGCTGGCACGGAGGGTGGTGGAGTCTCCTTTCTTGGAGGTTTTTAAGCAGAGGCTGGATGGCTATCTGTCGGGAGTCCTGTGATGGGGGTTCCTGCATGGCAGGGGATTGGACTGGATGGCCCTTGAGGTCTCTTCCAACTCTATGATTCTATGCATGGAGAATGATGCAAATGAGTGCCCATCCTTTTTGCTGTGGTGTATCTTGTGAGCAACATTTTGTGTATGCATCCCAATTGTTTGCTGCAGAGTTCTGGTAGTTTGTCTGTGAATAATTTGTTCAGGGGCTGTCTTGTGGTGTGAAGACTGGCATCTGAATTGGCTCTGGAGTTGGCTTGGCTTTTGGACCCCTTTCTCAGCCATTGGTGAAGACGTCTCTCTCTCTCTCTCTAGAATCCACATATAGTACACATTAGGCAAGATCACCTCCCGATCAGAAGCTTCTGCTCTTGTGTTTGGTTCCCATTCTTTTTTTGGGATGGAGACAAAACAAAGCCCTTGGGAGGCCAACATAGTTTCCTAAGCTTGAGTTCCCAGGCATCTCCTGGGAAGAGAAAGTTTTCCTCTGCCCGTTGGCTTAGCAGCTCTTTATAATAATAGAAAATAAGGCCTCTCTCTCTTTTTTTTTTTAAGCTGGGAAAGGCTAGATTTCCATGCCTCCAAAAGAAAGTGTACAGTGTTCGTAGACTTTGGTGAACTGTAATTGTGTTTTTGTCAAATCCTTTTGATCTTTACTTTAGGTTTTCCTGCCTGCCATGTTAAGGCTGCTTGCGCTGGGAATGCTCCTTGTTGAAAATGTGGCCCAGGTTCAAAATGGAAACTTGAGTGATGGCAGCAGTATGCCGCCCGTGCCTCTGTATCGCTACGAAAACATTAACCTGCCGGAAGAGCATATTCCCTACTTCTTGCACAATAACCAACATCTTGCCATAGCCTGCGAGCAGGATCCTCATTGCCCGTATAGAGTGAGTGCACCCCTTTTTATTGAAACCTGACACAGAGTTCTTTTATTCTTAGAAGGGCAGAAATTAACTATGGGGGCATTTGGCTTGACTTCTGGAGCTGGAGCTGTTGCTGGTCTTATTCCCAGGGATGAGGAGCATCTCTACTTCCAGCTGGTTTTGCAGGAACTTAAAAACGGTGTCATTCTTGCTTTGATGACAGTGTTGCAGTTATTGCAAATTTGTATCTGAAATGCAATGAGGAGGCAGGTACAGGTTGGTTTGCAAAAAACAAAAAACAAAGCTGCCTTGTAGGGTTTGGAGGGCTAAATTTGCACTAACTCAAAGGCTGCTTGGGGGATCTGTGGCTTGTGGATTGCAAAGTACATATTTTCCATGTATAAGACTATATTTCTAAAATTGTTAGACTAAAATTGAGGGTCGTCTTATACATTGAAATAAGCCAAGGAAAGAACCACGCAGTTGTGAAACTGTAATTTTTGGTTGGGAAAGTGGGGGGTTGTTTTATACATGGGGCATCTCATAGACCAGGGGTCCTCAAAGTTTTCAAACAGCGGGCCGGTTCACCACCACCCAGACACCACTGGGGGCCGGATCACAGTCCAAAAGCAGCTGCGGAGGCTTGCTTGCTCACAAAACAGGGGGTAGGTGGGGGGTTGCAATTGATCCCAGGGGCTGGATTCAGGACCTTGGGGGGCCGCATCCGGCCCCGGGGCCTTAGGTTGAGGACCCCTGTCATAGACAGAAAATATGGTAAGTTGTTTGGATGTAAACAATAAATTAATAGTTCAAGTCTGGGATACTGACTGATTCATATGCTCACTAAAGTATGAGCTGGCTGGATAAGTCAATTGTTTAGTTATCTGGCTGTGGAGACAGCAGTTGGGAGTTCAATTCCCCTACTCTGGTGAGTAGAGCAGGTCTGGGTGGCATTGGACAAGCTGCTCAGTCCCAGGGGGGCCCAGGATTACCTTTGACCTGGAAAACCCTACAAGAGGATACGATAAGCAGCGTGGATTAAAATCTATGGTTTTCCTTTTAAATAAATTGACAAATCATATTTTAAATTGTTTGAAATCAGTTTTTAATTTAAATCATCTTTTAAAAAATCCAAAGCGTTTAAATTTAAATCACGATTTAAATCTATCCTGAGCATAATTCAGAATTAACTTGGTGACAGTGGGTTATTACTTTCTAAATTATTTACTTGCTCATGTAGGAAGTATCAAAGTAACTTCTAGTGTCCTTAATTGATAAATTCCTTTGTTAATACTAATTTTATGCAGTCCTAGGTCTTTATAGAAATAAGTATACATGTCCATGTGTAGGTGTGGAAATGTGTATAAATAATTGTGATTTTAAAAAGAAGACACAGTGGTACCTTGGATAATGAATAGGAATGAATGGGAAACCAAGTAATCCATTCCAGAGCCTAGGAAAATGACACAGACACCTGTTTTTTTTTTTGCTCAAAACTCTTTATAAAGTGTACTTTAAAGGTACAGATGCGATGCAGCCCAGCATAACTCTTTTTTTACCGATGCATGCTTCAAATTCATTATCCGAGGCAGCCCATAGGGGAAATTCGTTATCCGAGGGAGACCTATACTTAGAAATTGTGATCCGTTATCTGAGGCAGCCCATAGGGAAAATTTGTTAACGGAGGCAGCCCTATACCTGGAAATTATGATTTGTTATCCAAAAAATTCACTATCAGGGGCACTCATTATCCGAGGTATTACTATATACAGTAATATCTCAGATAACGAATCGTAATTTCCAGGTATATATATAAATGAGAGAATTCCCTGCTTATTTCTGCAGTATTTTTTTAAAAGACAGACTGGACAATTGCCAGTAGTGTTAACATTCTCTTGAAAGAGGGATTCCCAGTTTAATAAAGCCAGCCCGTAGTATCTGACTCAAAATATGAAGACATGACCTTCAGTTGGCAAGACCTGTTAAAAGCAGGACCTTTGGTGATCATTACATCAGAGAGTTGCCAAAAGCCAGAACCAGACTGACAGCATGTAGCAGCCATCATTTTTAAAATACAGATTTTGTGTTTACAGAAATATTTGAAGAAATCAAAGGCCTGTTGGGGTTATGAGAAATCATGCAAGCCAGAAAACAGGTTTGGATATCCAGTATGTGATTATGCAGAGGTAGGGTGGTAAGTATATACACAGAGTGTGTAAAGCCTAAGTAGGTATAAACTATTCACTATTCACCTTCCTTCCTTCCTTCCTTCCTTCCTTCCCAAAAAACCGCTTTGTATTAATTTTATGTAGCAAGGACAGGTACCTTGATATGATTCTAGTGTTTGGATATGTGTCAGAAGCTGCGTGTAGATTATATGTGCCAGTTTGTATATGGGTTAGAAGACTAGAGTTGTTGGCAGCGGGATTCAGATTGGCACTCAGCTGTGAAACTCACTGGTTCATCTAAAAATCACTATCTCTTTCCCTAACATCTCTTTTATACATAGGATAATTATGAAAATTAAAATGACATGAGTGTAAGGCACACAATCATTTACATTCCTTTGTTAATATTTTTGGGGAGTGAAATAAAAATTGACTCAGTTGTTGGACAGCTGTAATCTGTGCCTGCCAGAGAGCTGCTGAAATAAATCAGCAGAGTACAGTGGAGCCTCGTATAACAAATGGTTTGTATAACATAAAATCTGTACAACATAAAAAATTCCAGAGATAGGGGAAATTTGCTTAACGGAATCTCCTATGGGGCGAATCCATACAACATAAAAATGGTCACGATTAGGGATTACTCTGTTTTCAATGTATTCCTATGGGAAATTTGTATAAAGGATAATTTGCTTAACGCAATTTCATTTGGAACGAATTAATTCCTTTATACAAGGTACCACTGTAATTCATGTTTTAATGCAACTGGAATTGGGTACCCGTGTATCCGCCCCCATGCACACACATGCCTCACTCTTTTCAAACACAGTTTTGCTTAGATGTGAAACATTGAAAACAGTCCAGTTTATACTCTTCTCAAACAGATGTACTGCAATTCAGAAAAAGCTTTGCGAGGGATAGAGTTTCTTATATAGCATAGCTTATTTTACATTGAAGACTGAGGGTTAGGTTCTGAGTGGTTTACAGGAACTGTGCACGTGAGGGCAGAATGGAAGATTAAAGCAAAGTGTGCTGCTTATATACAGCCGCACGTCTGGGTGGTTTACAAATGAACTATGCAGGCGACACATTTCCGTCCTGCCACTGTGCTGGGCTCTCAGTTTACCAACCCCAGAAGACTAAAAGGTTGAGTCAGCCTTTAAGTGGCTACCTGAGTCCATCGGAATAAAATGAGGTCATGAGCAGAGTCTTGACTGCAGTAGTTCCATTGAACCATTTTGCCATGAGGTGCCCTGTTATTTTTACTGTCTTCTTCCTGGAATTCTGTTGGGGATTTATGGCAACATAAGTTAGGACCTAGATACCTAAAGGACCGCCTCCTTCCATATGAACCTACCCGGCAATTAAGATCTAGTCAGGGAGCCCTCCTGAAAGAACCATCCCTTAAGGAGGTGAAGGGGATGGCTTGCAGGAATAGGGCTTTTTCAACAACTGCCCCAACTGCCCCCAGACTCTTGCCCTCCCAAATGAGACTTCAGGCACCGACATTGATAACATTTCGGCGCCAGGTAAAAACCTTCCTATTCCAAAAGTTTTTTAACTAATGATTGTGGGTCCTGATGGCAATTTTAGTGGTGTGTTTTTAATATATTGTATTTATTGCATTTACATGTTTTATTGTTCTAATTTTATTGTGTCTTGATGTTTTAATTGTTCATTCTGATTGTGAGCAAGACCTTTGGGTGTGGGCTACTTAATAAATAAATAAAATAAATAAATAAGTGTAATTGTGTAAATCAGAGCAGCAAATGGCTGCTACTTAATGAGTCATGACTTGGCACACAGCCAGGTGTTGTGTCTTGGCTGATGGGAATCAGCCAGGTCAAACAGTTATGGGTTATTTAGTCCTCCTATTGGAGAGTTGCCTTTACCAGGAAGAAGGGAGGAAGATTAGCTGGGAGTGGACGTGTGTCTCCAGGTGTATTTAGGGTGGGTTTGTCAGGGTGTGTGTTTGCTCCTCTTCTGAGGATAAGACTTATTATGTTGAAATAAACTGCTGTTTATTGTACCTGGAGGCTGGTGTTTTCCTGTTGAACCCACTATATTACACCAGGAACAATCATGACAATATTAATTAGCTTTTTGCCATCACAGTTTATGTGATAACATGTCATGGGAGTCCAGAAAGTGAGAGCCAGTGTGGATAGAGTGGTGGACCGGAACTTACAAGATCTGGGTTCAAACCCTCACTTGGCCATGGAAATTGGGTAGGGCAATGGGTAAAACTTTTTCTTAAATGTTTCGCATATTGTGAAAACTCTGTTATGTATGCTGTAAACTGAATGTAGATTGACAGCAGAAACAAGTACATTCCCCAGGTGGAACACTGACCACTGTATCCTATTGCATGTTGCAGTGATGTGTAAATTAGAAAGCAATCTACTGCAGCCACAAACTTTAACCCACTAATTGTGTACATCAGCAATAGGATTGAGGAGAGTTTAGACTTCCAGTCTATCTATCTATCTATCTATCTATCTATCTATCTATCTATCTATCTATCTATCTATCTATCTATCTATCTAGTATAATTTATTTCTATACCACCCATCTTCCGGAGGAACTCTGGGTGGTTTACAATCAAAACAAGATAAGAAAGAAAGAAAAACAAAGTATATAAAAAGAATTGATTATTGTAAGCCAATAAACAATATAAAATAACATGAAAGACTTGGCAAGACGTTGGAATAAAATAAGAGAGGGAAAATTAAAATTAATTAAAATCAAAATTAACCAAATGCCTCACAAAAGAGCCAGGTCTTCAAGGCCTTTTTAAAGGCAGGCAGGGACTGTGCTAGGCGTAACTCACTCGGGAGATGGTTCCATAGCGAGGGGCCAGCCACAGAGAAGGCTCGGTTGCGGGTTACTGCTTTCCGAGCCTCCCTGAGCGTGGCCACCCAGAGTGAGAGCGTCCGTGACATTCTAGTAGGCCGGGCCTCCGTTGATCTCTGGAAGAACCGCTCCGCCAGGTATTCAGGTCCCAAGCTGTGGAGGGTTTTGTAAATCAAAACCAGGACCTTGAATCTTATTTGAGACGCAACGGGCAACCAATGCAAGTGAGCCAGAACCGGGCTGATGCGGTCATATCGGCTCACACCAACCACCAGTCTGGCCACAGCATATTCCCTCATGGCTGCAGCATTATCCCTCATGCCTCAGATTCCTTTTGTTGCCTTACCCCATTAACTCCCACACCAAATTCAAAGCTCGGGCAAACCAGAGATCTCGTCCTAGGCATGCTTCGAATACATATTTAAATAAATGGATGTGTATCTGAGAGGGGGGAGAGTATGCATGTTTCTGTGTATAAACAGACATTACCACAGAAGACCAACATTTGAGACCAGTTTTCCTAGTTTTGATTTTTCTGTCACCCCCCCACCTCTCCTTGCCATTAAGCTTATGTAACATGTTTGTCACAGAACTTAGCAACCTTTTGCTGCCAGGAGCCACTCAGATAATAAGCAGTAGCATCTGCAGTATTTGAGAAACCATAACATCTCCTGTTGTCTTCAGTTTGCATGCAGTACAACCAGTGTGCTGTACTCTAGGAATTATTTAATTTACTGGGATCCCTCTGTACATAGGCAGATAGTTAAAATAATCCCATTTTTATTGCATTTCCCACATTGCAGCTAAGCTGTGTGCTAGAATTTATCAACCCATTGCCTGAGGGGTCTGCTATCTCAAAAGCTGACACCCCCCCCCAAAGGATGCTTTTGCATTGTTTCTGCTTGCCAGGGCATCTACCATTGAGGAGGCCCAGCGGGTGTTTTGGAAGCAAGCTGACTTTGGTTACGTTAAAGAGAGGATAAACGAAGTCAACACTCACTGCAGACCTACAGCTGTGGTGAGAATATTAATATCTATCCAAGCTGAGCTGTTTTTCTGGTGCTGGAGCCCACCCCAATCCCCGGTAATTCTTTAAAAGTTTATTGCTTTGTTGTGTCTGTGCAGGGCGATTCTTCACTCCAGTGCTCTCGTTATCTTCAGTTTTGCCGTGCAACAAATCTGTACATCGATTTAAGGACCCCAAAGAGGAACCATGAGAGGTCTGTACTTGACTTATGCTGTACTAAGGTTAGGGGGAGAAGCTTCATAATCTAGATATTCTGCTGGTGTGTAGAAGGTCCAAGCAGCAAAATCTCAAAAAGCATAAAAACGCTCGGATGCAGGAGCGAGAGCAAAAGGGAGTTGCTGCCACCCGCCATCTTTCTTGTACTCACCCATCAGCATTAATAGATGATTGTTAGGAATTAATATTTGCCTATTAGTGATCCTCTGAGAATAGGGACTGGGGAATCTGTCAGTTTTTCCCATTTTTAATGAGTTGTCTCCTTTGTGTCCCCCTTCTTGGATGCATACCTTAACTTGGGGAGGGGTTTTCAATGCATCAGAGGAGCCAAGAGCAGAGCTGTAAGGAGGTCATACTCCATCATGAGCCTAGACTCTTACAAGGGTCACCCAAAGCAGGATGGTCACAGACACCTGTAGCCTGCATAATTAAACTGTAAACGGCCCAGAGAGTGCTTTAAGCTCTATGGGGTGGGATACAAAAAGCAAGTTTGGCTTGCCGTTTTTGTTTTGTTCCGTTGAATTTGAATTGTTCTGTGTTTGAATCTTTTTTTAGTTTTTTTAATCATGATTTATGATTGCAAGCTATCTAGGTCACTCCATAAGGGTGTGTGTGTGTGTGTGTGTGTGTGTGTGTGTGTGTGTGTGTGTGTGTGTGTGTGTGTTGACACATGCAATTAGTAATAACAATAACTATTATTAGAATGAGCTGTGGTAAAACAGGTGTTTGCTGTGAGTTTACCTCTGGCATTGTGTTAATAGTCTTTATTTCTACTTTAGATTTAATGAAGACTTTTTTCAGAAGGGCCAGATTGGCGGTTATTGTGATTTGGACACTCAGTGTTTCCTTGCTGAAGGACAGCGGAAGAGCCCTCTTCAGTCTTGGTAAGGCAGCTGTAGCCATAACACTGGGCTCATTTCTCCATGGTGGGTGATTTAACAAAATGGCTTAGCTCCTTAGATTGTGCGGTGTTTGGTACACCTTTTCTCTCCCACCTCCCAAGAAATCCCAATTAGCAACTGCCTTGTTTTGTTTAAACAAGGGAAATGTTGTGAAGGCTCTGTGTTTTTGTTCTATAGCAATTTCTTTTAAAACTTCAAATTAGAAGCAAAGTATGTGTAATATATAATCCTGAGAAGTCCTGGGGAACAGGGGAAGTCCCCATAGATTGGAGGAGGGTAAATGTTGTCCCTATCTTCAAAACAGGGGGAAAAAGAGGACCCAAATAATTACCACCCAGTTCCTGGAAAGATCCTAGAACAGATTATTAAGCAGACAGTCTGTAATTATTTAACTAGCAATGCTGTCATTACAAGAATTACAACATTACAACACGGGTTTCTTAAAAACAAATCATGCTAGACTAATTTGATCTCTTTGTTTGATAGAATTACAGGCCTGGTGGGTGAAGGAAACACTGTGGATATTGCTTATCTAGATTTCAGTAAGGCCTTCAATAAGGTTCCCCATGGTATACTTGCTAAGAAGTTAGTAGAATGTGGGATAGGTAGTGCTACTTTTAGGTGGATTTGTAATTGGTTGACTGATGGCACCCAAAGGGTGATCATAAATGGCCTCTCTTCAGCTTGGAGAGACATGACCAGTGGGGTGCCCCAGGGTTCTGTTCTGGGTCCAGTGTTATTCAATATCTTTATTAATGACTTGTACGAAGGAATAGAGAGTAGGCTGATCAAATTTGCAGATATCAAATTGGGAGCGGTTGCTAATTCCCTAGAGGATAGGATGAAAATCCAAAAGGATCTTGACAGATTAAAGTGCTGGGCCAAAGCTAATGGAATGGGGCTCAACAGAGGGAAATGTAGGGTGGTGCATCTAGGTAAAAAGAATGAATTGCACATATATAGTATGGGAGATACCTGGCTGGAAATAGTACCTGTGAAAGAGATCTGGGAGTCTTGGTGGACCACAAATTGAACATGAGTCAGCAGTGTGATGCGGCGGCCAGGAAAGCCAACACTATTCTTGGTTGCATCAACAGAAGCATAGTGTCTAGATCAAGGGAAGTGATAGTACCACTCTATTTTGCTCTTGTCAGTACTGGGGTACTGACAGGACCAGTACTGGCGTACTGGAGTACTGTGTCCTGTTTTGCAAAATTTTAAAAGGATATTGACAACCTTGAGCAGGTTCAGAGGAGGATGACCTAGATGGTTGAAGGTCTGGAAGAAATGTTTTATGAGGAGTAGCTTAGGGAGCTGGGAATGTTTATCCCTACAAAAAGAAGGCTGAGAGGAGATATGATAGCTTTGTTTAAACATTTGAAAGGATATATTGAAGAGGGGACTGGTTTGTTCTCCATGGCTTCACAGACTATGACGCAGGGCAATGGTTTCAAACTATAGGAAAAGAGATTCATTTGAGCATTAGGAAGAACTGTTCGGCAGTGGAATATGCTGCCACGGAGGGTGGTGGAGTCTCCTTCTTTGGATATTTTTAAGCAGAAGCTGGATGGGCATATGTTGAGAGTCCTGTGATGGGGGTTCCTGCATGGCAGGGGGTTGCATTGGATGGCCCTTGAGAGGTCTTCCAACTCTATGATTCTATGAAATGAATTTTTTAAAACCGAACTTTAAAACAAGTTTCTGAACCTGTGATATTTTAACAGGCCAGTTTCAAATATATCCCCTGCATGAAATGTTGCAAACCCTGTTCCAAAGTTGTTTAATTTAATATAACCAATCTGGTTACAATCTCCCTTAAAAATAAAATAAAATAAAATAAGTCTTACAGTACTTCTGAAGGATATGTTCTTTATTGACTCTGTCCAGTGCTGCTAGAAATGCTTCCTAGAGAAAATCTGGTTAAAAAGTAGCTTGTTAAGTGGATCTTGCTAAATTCTGCCTATCTAGTACCCCCAGTTGTCATTAATAACTCATGTCTTTCCTGAAATATCTTGAAAATTATGGTCAAAGCATTTGACATGAGCCTCAGTGTATTCAAATTATCTGGTTCTGGGATAAATGAAGGTTCTCTCTCTTAAAACTTTCTCCAGCCCTTGATTTATACATCAAAGATTTGGCTTTCTCCTGAGATGAAAGGCAGAGTTTAACCTTTTGAAGCCTTACTGAAGAAGCTTCAGTTACAATTAAAAATAATTTTAATTGTCACACTCTGTCAGACATCACCTGTCTGGGTAAAAGAAGTCTGTGTGATGCATTGCTTAAATTACCAACCATGGGAACCTTTTTTGCAGGCCCTGCTAAATCATTGTAATTACAGGTTTGCTGAACTTCAGACCTTCACAGCACTGAACTCCAAGCCTATGGAAGATGGCAGCTGTGATGTCATCGTTGATAAACCAACTTATTTCATGAAGTTTGATGCAGGTACAAGACAACTCCATATGTTTGTACTATGCTGTATATAGTGGAAGGAGACCTTCCTTTTCTCCATGATAACTGTGAGATCCTTTTGTAAACTAAAATTGTGTGCTACTTCAAAGTATTTGCTGTGACGAGAGTCTATAGGACTCACTTCTGCTGTCAGCTGGCACCCTTTTGGAATGTGCTTATCTGCATAACTACTAGGAGCTTGTCAGCTGATATTTGGGGCCAGTTCTGTGCAGGTCATTTAAATGCAGAGTCCTCTGCATGTACTGCAATACAACATAGCACATTCCTTGCAAAGTATTTTAGGGCCATCCAAAAAGTTGCTTGTGGTGACTTGTGGTATATCATCTCTTCTATATCTGTTGCATGAGAGTTGACAGACCGATACAAGTGATTTCTGCCATGCTGTCATCAGACACAGAATGTCCCTCCTGGACAATGTCTTGGTGCCATGAGTGATTCCAGAGCCTTAGGAACTTTCTGGGACTTTGGAGCTAGGTTCAGGGCCTGTTGTAGTCAGTGGTGATATTCTAATCCATAAGGTTCAATCCAAGCTGCTTTACATTGGCTGACTTAAAAGGAGGGCATCCCTCATTTAAACAACAATGTTCTTTGTCCTGAATTTGCAACAGGAGAGTTTAATTAATTATTTTTATTTTATAAAATAATTTATGATTTTTATAATAATTTTTATAATATTTTTATAATAAAAATGTAATTATTTATAAAATTAATATTTTATGCCACACCATCCAGTGGCCTTGCCACTGTTCTGGGCAGGTGTCCTAAATAAAGGCAGATGAAGTAGAAACTTTAGCAACTAATGCCTTCATTTCTGTATCAAGAAGCCTCAGTACAGTGGTACCTTGTATAAAGGAATTAATTTGTTCCAAATGAAATTATGTTAAGCAAATTTTCCTTTATACAAATTTCCCATTGGAATACATTGAAAATGGAGTAATCTCATTTTATCTTGTATGGATTCTCCCCATAGACGATTATGTTAAGCAAATTTCCCCTATCTCCGGAATTTTTTATGTTGTACACATTTTATGTTATACAAGCTGTTTGTTATACAAGGGTCTACTGTATATGCCTTACACTTTATTAATATGCTCAAAATGTCTGTGAAGATTCTCAGTCATCCAGGTGAGTTTATCTGGAAGTTGAGTCATGGCTACTGGACTTCTTTTTTGAGAAATAGAAACATTTTGCTGTTCATCCAAACAGCTTCCTCAGACTGATGAAGCTGTTTGGATGAGCCGCGAAACATTTCTGTCTCTCAAAAAAGAAGTCCAGTAGCCATGACTCAACTTCCAGAATGTGCTCAAAATATCCCACATGATTCACAGATAGTAAATATTGGAGTTCATGGACTTTATTACTTTAGGAGGGAAGGTAGTCTGAGGCTCACAATGCAATGATGTGCTTAAATGAGTTGGTTTAGGATTTATTCTGGTCCTCAGCTTTTCCTTATTTACAGTAGTGCAAGTGTAGTGTTATTTTGTGCAACACATATGATTTTATAACTGTTTTTGAGTTGTTTGGGCTGTCACAACTAGCGGAGGACCTTTTTAATCTATGGAATTTTGTGGAGTACTTGACTCACCAAATCCACACTGATTAAATCAGGCAACCTTCTTCGTCTAAGAGAGTTTAAAATGTTTTTTTGGGGGTGTGTGTGTGTAAGAAAAATATGTTTTAAAGGCGAAATTTACAGATTGAACATTATTGTTTGCAAATCAATGCCAGAACTGCAGCAGACCAATGAAGGATAAAACAGTCATGGTGAGATTGAGTGAGTGTTTTTGAATGAATGTTGTGGATAGAATTTGTAAGCATAGATAAGAGATTATTGTTAACAAAGAGGCAATGTGGGGTTGAAATGACATTTGTAATTGAATAGCACCATATGTTTTTTATTTTTTTTTATTTGTGATACAGACAAATTGGGGAAAGGGTATAGGGAAACATAAACAAGGGGGGGTAGAAAATACAGAGAGGTGTGAGCTGGTAGTCACTATATCTAATTGTCACTAGTTTCAATATTTCTACACATCTAAACTGACTCATGTTTATCATGAAGTATGTACAATAATGCTTTTTCTTAATTCTCTAGCTTTTGTTATTATTTTCTCTCTTCTTCATCCATACATAGTATTTTCCCCAGACTTTATGGTGATTATTCTTCCTGGAAGCATCTAAGCATTCTGATAATTTATCCATCTCTATTGTTTCTAAAATTTTAAACATTAATTCCTGTTCAGATGGTATTCCAGGTTCCTTCCAGTATCTGGCAAAGACTAATCTTGCTGCAGTTATCATATGAATAGCCACATATGTTTTTCCTTGTTCTAGTGATTCAGGCAATATATTCAATAAGACAATATCTGGTTTAAATTCAAGACTTATCTCTAGAACACCTTCTACCATTTGTTTAACTAACACCCAAAATAATCTCGTTTTTTTACATAACCACCACATATGATAAAATGAGCCCTTCTGTTTACATTTCCAACATAAATTTGAGATTTGAACATTCATTTCTGTCAACTTGACCGGGGTCATACACCACCTATAAAATAATTTATATATATTTTACTTGAAGGTAACCGACTTGGTTAACTTCAGGTTTCTTTTCCATATTTTTTCCCATTTTTCAAACTCAATATTGTGACCTATATTTTGTGCCCATTTAACCATACATTCCTTCACTGTCTCTTCCTTAGTATTAAAGTCGAGTAAAAAATTATATAAGCATTTAATATGTTTTTCTTTTGTTTCTATAAGAATTCTGTCGAAGGGTGTATTTTCTAAATAAAAACCTTGTTGATTATCTTTTGCATATCTAGATATTAACTGAGATCTCGTCCACCAGTTCATCTCCACTCCCTGCATCTCCAATTCTTGTTGTGATTTTAAAGTTCCGTCCAATTTTAAAACATCTCGATACCTCAAAGTATTCTTGTCATCTCTGAAAGGTGGAAGAGTAAATGCTTCTATTGGTGTCACCCACCAGGGGATTTTCATATACATCTGTTTCTTTATTTTACTCCATGACCATAACAAAGCTTTCCTTATTATGTGGTTATTGAATTTATTTATTTATTTTTTTTATTTATTTATTTATATAGCTTAAAATGGACAATTAAAATTGTTTTTAATATAGAATTGTTTAAAGTCCTCTACTCTGTTATACCATAAGAAACCATGCCATTCCCATTTCAGATCATGTCCTTCTAATTTTAACAATCTTGTATTTTCAAGTGTAATCCACTCTTTAATCCATGTCAGGGATGCCACTCTATAGTATAATAATAGATTTGGGAGCCCCATTCCTCCTCTTGATTTATGATCTTGTAAAGATTTCCGCTTTATCCTCGGTCTCTTGCCCTGCCATATAAACTTGGAGATGCATTTCTCTAAGTCCTGGAATATTGATTGTTTTAGTACTATTGGAATTGTTTGGAACAGGAATAATAATTTAGGGAGAATATTCATTTTAATTGTTGCTATTCTTCCTAGCAGTGATAACTGAAAATGTTTCCACTTTTCCAAATCCTTTTTAATCTCTTTACTCTTAAATAATTGTCTTTCATCAAATTACTAGTCTTTTTTGATATAATTATGCCTAAGTATTTTACTTTTTTCGCTTCTTGGAACTTTGTAATCTCTAATAGCTCTCCAATCTCCTGTTCTCTCATGTTTTTAGTTAGTATCATAGTTTTTTTCTGATTAACTTTTAAACAAGCTACTTCTCCAAATTCTTTAAGTTCCTTCATCAAACTTTCTGAAGAAATTAGTGGGTTTTCTACAACTATAAGTAGGTCGTCCGCAAACGCTTGAATCTTGTATGTTTCTCCTCTTACACTAAGACCTTTGATTTCCTCTGAAATCCTCACTTGATGAATCAGCAATTCTATTGCCATCAAGAAGAGAATCGGGGAAAGTGGACACCCTTGCCTTGTGCCTTTCTGAATATCAATTTTGGATGTGCACTTTCCATTGATTTTAATTTTTGCTGTTTGTCCTACATATATAGCTTTGACTGTTTCTACAAACCTCTGACCCATCTTCATCTCTTCCATCTGTGCTATTAAAAAGACCAGTTCACGTTATCAAAAGCTTTTTCTGCATCTATAAAAATTAAAGCCGCTTGTCTTCCTGGATGTGCTTCATAATACTGTAAATAGTTAATAATATTTCTTACATTAGAGTGTAGATATCTCTTTGGAAGAAAACCTGTTTGGTCTTTATGGATCACCTCTGCCAAAACTCTCTTCAGTCTCATTGCTAAAATTGTTGCAAAAAATTTATAATTGGTATTCAGAAGAGAAATTGGTCTATAATTTTGTATATCTTCTGGCTCTGTCCCTTCTTTATGAATAATTGTGATTAATGCCTCCTTCCATGAATTTGGGATTTTTTTTCTCTTCATGAATTTCATTCCTCATTCTTTTTAATGGTTCTACTATAATATCTTCTAATTCTTTATAATATTCTATTAAAATCCCATCACTTCCTGGTGATTTCATTTTTTTCTGCTTTCTAATTGCTTCTAACACTTCTTGCATTGAATAAGGTTGGTTTAATCCTTCTTGTGTTCTAGAAAGCCTGATATGGTTTTTCTTCTGTATATAATCTCTTTGCTTTTCTTGAGCTACATCCACTTCTTTATATAACCTCACATAAAATTCCTCAACAATTTTCTTTATCTCCTCCAACTTTGTGGCAGTCTCTCCATTTTGTCTTTTTAAACTCACTATTATGTTCTTGTCTTTCTCCCTTTTCAATTTGTGCGCCAACCACTTTCCTACTTTATTTGCATTTTCAAAATATGATTGTTTAACAAATCTCAATTTATTTGCCATATCTTCTGCCACTAGTATATTTAGTTTGTGTTGTATAAGTTGAAATTCTTGTTTCAACTGTTCAGTTGTAACATTTTGTTTTAATTGAGACTCTGTCCTCTTTAATTCTGTTTCTAAGTCTGCATATCTTTTATTTCTTCTCCTCCTTTCTATTGCTGATATTTTAATAGCTAGCCCTCGAAAATAACATTTCCCTGCTTCCCATACACTTTGATTTGAAACATCTTGTGTGTAATTCCTTTGAAAAAACTCTTTCATTTCTTGTCTTATAAGTCGTATATTTTCTGTTTTTTAAAGAATGTTATCATTCATTCTCCATTGTGTAGGAGGCTTAAATATTTGTAATTCCATAATAACCATACAGTGGTCTGACATTAGTCGTTGTAGAATCTGTACCTCTTGAATATCTTTCATCCATATTCTAGGGACCCAACATGCATCAATCCTTGACCAAGATTGGTGTCTATCTGAAAAAAAAAAAGGTGTAGTCTCTTGTATATGGATATCTAGTCCTCCATGCATCCACTAATGCCAATTCCTTTGCCAGCATGAGAAATGTTCTTGGAATTAAAGTATGTGCATTTGTTTTTGTTTTTTTACTTGAATCTAACTCTCTGTCTAATACTGCATTAAAATCTCCCACCAGGCAGCACTCTTCGTACTGTCTAATCCTTGGATCTTTGTATAATTTTCCATAAAAATCACTCTGATTACAATTAGGGGCATAAACGTTAACTATCAAGACTCTTTGTCTTCCTTTATTTACCTCTACCATCAATATCCTTCCATCTTCGGAAGCAAATATTAATTTAGGTTGTAAATTTTCTTGGGCATACATAGCTACTCCCCCCACCCTTTTTTCTTTAGCAGATGCTGCAAACAGGGTTCCCAGTTTCTTATTTTCTATTAATTTCTCATTTGCCTTTTTCAAATGTGTTTCTTGAATACAAATTATTTCTGAGTTTAATTTCCTCAAATGATAAAACATGTTTTTGCACTTCTGGGGTGAGTTAAGGCCATTTGTATTTATTGACAAGATTTTGAAATTTGTATTACACATATTTAAATTTTTACTATTTTTATTTTTAATTCTTCCTTCCTTCCTTTCTTCCCTGTCCAGGGATTCCTTTAGTTTTGAAAGTTTCTGCCCCTTGTTCTTCTTCCTCTCCTGATTCCTCTCTCTGTAACTTCTCCTCATCCTTCTCAACCTCCTCATCTTCTTCCTGGTCCTCATCCTCAAATAATCTCTTCAATATCTGTTCTGCTTTCATTGTGGAGGTTACATAATGCCTCTGAACTGCAAATTCAAATGTAACTCCTTCTGGGGAAAGCCATCTGTAAGATATATCCTTTCTCCTCAATGTCTTAATTAACTTCTCATATTGTTTCCTTATCTGTCTAATTTTCCAAGGTACATGTTTTAAAGCCTTTATATTTTTACCATCTTTTATAAATGTCTTAACTTGGGTTGCCTTCAGTAACTTATCTCTAAACCCAGATTTTAAGAACCTAATCTGTAATTCTCTAGGAAATTGCATTTTCCTAATAAAAGCTGATGATGTTCTTTTTACTATGTCCACATTAGATTCAATTTCTTCTTTCTCTTTCTGGAGAAAGATGGAGAATAGCACCATATTTTTATAAAGGTAATATATGATTGATTTATTGTCTTTCGGTCACTCTGGACAGCGAACAACCTTCAAGGAACCTTTTCCTACATCTTTATTCCAATGTTAAACCAATGGTCCAACTTTATTGTACATAATGTCCAAAAAAAGTATCATATTTGTTTTCTTTTTACTGGGAAGATGTGATTGTAAAATGCTTTTTGTCCAGTTATTAAGAGATTCTCTGTGCAGTTACCTTTCTGCAGTTTTAGTCTAGTTATTTTGCTTTCTATTTCGAATATTAGCAACTCTAAAGTTTTTTATTTGCTGTCTTGAGGATCTGCAGGGATGTAAGGCATGGAAAAATAATAATATGCAGCAGAGCTTATGATTCCAATGGAGTGCCGATTTGTCCATGCACCAAAGTCTTTCTCTACAACATTTATGTGCATCTTAGCATTTTCATTTGAATCTCCAGTATTCCTTATCAAGGGCTCAAGGACCTTGCTCACCTTATTTCTTTGGATTAAACTGGGAGTTCCCTAAGTATGCAGGATACCTGGACAAACTTACTATCCCAAAATATTGTTATGCGTTTTCCAAAGCCAGGTTTAATTGCCTCCCCTCAGCTGTTTTAGATGGTCGCTATTGTAATATTCCCTATGCTAAGCGACTATGTGCTTGTGGTGATAACGTAGTTGAGTCTTTGGATCATGTTTTGTTTGAATGCAGTTTTTACTTAGAAGAACGTAACAGATTTATTGTGCCAATTTTGAAGAAATGTCCCGGAAGATCCAAAACAGAGCATTTGTCTCAATTATTGGTGGGCAAAAATCAACTAAATACAGAATCTGTGGCTAATTTTTTTTGCTTCCGTGATCAACTTTAAAAATAAGCAAGGTCTCAATTATGCTACTGATTTCCCTTAGCACTGGGTCTTATGGTTCTCTGCATTTTTAACATGTCCTGGTTTTAGCTTGTATTTTAATATTTTGTATTAGAAATTAGTTTTATTTATTTGTTTTTACCGATTTTCTTTCTGTGCTTTTAACACGTCCTGGTTTTAGCTTGTATTTTAACATTTTGTATTACAAATCGATTTTATTTATTTCTTTTTAGCAAATTTCCTTCTGTGCTTTTAAATCGGGTCTATGACCGCATAATAAAGAATGAAATGCATTTTCGTTTGCAAAGCAAGGTCCTCAGATACTAGAGATGGTCCTGCAGTGTTTCTCCTCTGAAAAGAACAGGAAATCTATGCAAATGAATAAAGAGTTGCAAGTGAATAAATACAAATATGGTGTTTACTGTAGTAAGTTTACAGCAGGAATTTATTTATTTATTTTGCTTTCTTCTCACAGGTGTTAATATGTACCACCATTTTTGTGATTTTGTAAATCTTTACATCACCCAACATGTTATCAATTCATTCAGCAATGATGTCAACATTGTCATGTGGGACACTGTAAGTACGAGCTTCTTTTTTTCTTTCTCTCATGAAATGGAGATGTTAATGTGTATTTTGTCTTTGTTGGATGAAAGATGATTGAAAGGCATAATTATAACATTCCAGTGAAAAGAAAGGCAAAATTATTGTTATTGCTGACATAGAGAACCATAAAGCTGCAAGACTCAGGAAGATGTCTGTGAGGATTCTCAGTCATCTAGGTGAGGTTATCTGGTCTTCTTTTCTTGAGGCACCGAAGTTTTGCTACTCGTCCAAGCAACTTCATCAGTTTGAGGAAAGTTAGTGGCAAGTTAGCGGCACCACCCTGGTCTGAATAGGCTCATTAGGTGGACAATGGTCTGAATAGGCTCGTTAGGTGGACAATGGCCTGTGGTGTGTGAAAGTCCCACCTATGCAACCCTTCCCAACACCCATTAAGTATGGGTCATTAACTGTGGCTTTCCTCCTGGAGGTGTGATGTGCTTCTTATTTGTCTGGGGATTAATAAAAGGGCAGCATGATAAGTAGCAGACAAATTGTGCCAGAATCCCCCACCTCTGTTGAGAGAGGGGTTTTCAATACAGACATGAATGGCTTCCATGACCACTCTTTCGAACCACTTATCTTCTCTGTCTAATATGTGTATATCCTCATCTTTGAATGTGTGTCCTTTGTCCTTCAAATGAAGATACACTGCTGTTTCTGGTGCTGAGTTGTTGCCTCTCCTGTGCTGGGCCATCCTCCTGTTTAGAGGTTGGTTGGTTTCTCCAAATTCAGAGCTCTGCATAGTCCTTACTGCTTTGGACTTCATATTGCTCCTCTTGTGTTTTGTTGTCGGGTCTTTTGGGTGGATGAGTCTCTGCCTTAGTGTGTTTGTGGGTTTGAAGGAAACAGGGATGTGGTGTTTGCCAAAAAATCATTTCAAGGTTCTCAGACACTCCAGTCACGTAGGGAAGGACCAGATTCTTCCATCAGGTCTGGGTCTCAGGCTGATCCATTGTTCTCCTGCGTTGAGACACTGCTTTATTGAAAACTCATTTTGGATATCCACATGCCTTCTGTCTTCATGAGCCTGGCTTCCTTCTTTCAAAGTTGAGTCCAAAGATTCAGGAAGATTATCTGTTCTAGCTCATTGTTCAGTGCAGACTAAGAATGCAGAATACAGGGGCCACATTTCTAATGGATAGATATTTAAACTTTGTTTTAAATGCTTGCAGTGCAGGGAAACCTACCACCTTCTAAGGCAGTCTGTTCCACTGCCAGGCATATCTGGCTGTTAGGATGTTCTCCTATGTGTTTAATTGAAATTTCATTCCCCACATTTTCAAATGTTTATATATTGTCTTGTATGTTTATATCTCTCCTTGTGTGATTGCATTGACACTATGTTATCAATTGTTAGCCTTATAATGTTTCCTTATAATGCTATAAGATACCCCTCAATTCCCTATTTCTCGAACTGATTGTGTCTTAATTGTAATGCACTATATAGTCTCACCTTACTGTAAGCCACTTTGGGTCCATTACCAAGAAGAAAGGTGGGGTAAAAATACTCAAAAATAAATAAATAAAAATAAATAATATAACATTTAAAATCAGTACAGTATATGTTGTAGACCCTTCAGAGAGTCTGTGCTTTGTTGATCTCTGATACTGAATCAGTAGCACAACATGTGTCAGCCTGTCTCATTCTTAACAAGCACTTTATCTGAAAGCTAAGCAGGGTTGGTCTTGGTTTGTTAGTAGATACTGCCTGGTAGAAAAAAATGTTGGCTACAAAGTCAGCAGCTCGGTGGTTCCAATCCCGGGTGCCACACAGCGGAGTGAGCTCCCGCAGTTAAGCCCAGCTCCTGCCAACCTAGCATTTCAAAAGCATGTAAATAATGCAAGTAGATAAATAGGTACTGCAGTAAAAAGCGGGAAGGTAAAACAGTGTTTCCTTGCAGCCATGCCGGTCACATGGCCACGGGCTTGCACAACACTGGCTCTTCAGCTTGAATACAGAGATGAGCACCGCCCCTAGAGTTGGACACAACTAGCACACGTGTGTGTGTGTGTGGGGGGAGCCTTTACCTTTTACCTTAAGGCCATCAAGTCCAACCTCTTTCTCGAAGCAGGGATCCAAATCAAAGCAGATCTGACAGATGGTTGCTGAACGTTCACTTGAATGCCTCCACTGTTGGAGTGGTTAGAAGTTAGATCACAGTCCACCAGGAAATGCCAGGAACCTCCAAGTGGTTTAGGAAAGAATCATACCTACCGACTCACTATCAATCAGAATTCACTGTAATACTGTAAGTTAACTAGATCAATGGTACAGCTCAATATAGCACAGCTTCCTGTGTTCATAGTATCTAACCTGGTACAGTTGTCCCCCGCCCTTTCGTGGTTCATATACTGCGGTCCTGGTATATTGCGGGTCAACAGTATATGAAAAAAAGGCCCCCTGGGTTAAGGAGGAAAGGCCTTCTCAGGCCTTTCAGAGGCCCCAAAAGTGCTTTCCTGCAAACCGGAAGTGACTTCCGGTAAACCAGAAGTGACCTCCAGATCACTAGAAAGCACTTTGGGGGCCTCTGGGGGACTGGAAAGCCCCTTGCCGGCCCGTCTGGGGCAGTGTCAGGCCTGGGGTAAGTACAAGAGCCCCCAGAGAGCCCGACCTGACCCAGCATCCTCATATTGTGGATTTTCAGTTATTGCTGGTCGGGTTGGGTCCCTAATCTCTGCTATAGGTGGGGGTTTATTGTACTGTCAAATGCATAAGGTTGGCTAGCCTATCATCTTGTCTTTTATTGGTATGCAACTTTGCATAAAAAGGGAAGCTGCAGTATTTTTTCGTTAATAAAAAAACTTCATAAAGCTATATTATTTACTATATCAGAGTGTTTAAATTCCTTATATTGCCAGATGGTGGTGCCAGGAATCTGTTTAGTGTGATTGAACAGTTGTAAAGAAGCTTTTTATACAGTGGTACCTTGTATAAAGGAATTAATTCGTTCCAAATGAAATTATATTAAGCAAATTTTCCTTTATACAAATTCCCATAGGAATGCATTGAAAATGGAGTAATCCCATTTTTATGTTGTATGGATTCTCCCCATAGGCTATTATGTTAAGCAAATTTCCCCTATCTCCGGAATTTTTTATATTGTACAGATTTTATGTTATACAAGATGTTTGTTATACAAGGATCCGCTGTACCTCCTTTCTTTCTTTCATTTTTTAAATTAATGCAGGTAGTTTTTGCTACTGCAAAATTGCTATCCTTTCTAAACATTAGTGTCCTTTTAAGTAAGTGGAACAAAGCAGAAACTCTGTTTGACATCCCCGTGCAGCATGTTCCCAAAGAAACAAAAAATGGCCAAGTAGAGTGCTGTGAAGCATGCATGACGCAAAACATACAAATGTATTTCATTCTATTGTCGTCTGCTAGAAGATGACACAAATCTACGAATTGCAGCAGTAAGTGAAGAAAGAACAAATAAAAACCAGCATGTTAATAAACTTTGATGCCCTTGTTTGATATTTTTATTGCATCCAGGTGTAATAGTGTCAGCTGTTTGTATTTCAAATATACAAATTTTAATTGTACACTAATTAAAGATTGAAAGGAACCACAAAGATATAAGGCTCAACTGAATCAATAGCAATTGAATCAAGGAATACTGAAACATTTATGTGGCAACGTCTTTTTTTTTTAACACATCCTGGTAGGTTTTTCCTGTTTTAAAGTTAGAGATAGCTGCGCTAGGACCCCCCCTTCATTGTAAGATCTTATTATCTTAGGCTTTTTTTATTTCACTTTTTAGTGTGAGTCAACATTCTGCTGTTTCTATGCCATTTTGTTTCACCCTGGACTTGATTTTATTCTATGAAATTGTTTTTTACCATTTGGATTGCATGCCCAGTGTTTTGTGCATTTATAGATTTCTTTTGTAAGTAGCCTTTATTTTGTACAGCAAAGCAGGGTTAAAACTTGTCCATTGAAAGTGCCATTGATTTGGAGTTGAGTTGGGCGTGTCATTCTGTAGTGGAGAACTTTTGCCCTGCAGGTATTTTGGACAATAGCTCTTTCATCCAAATTGCATGACGCTTCCAGGAGTCGAATTAACAAATGTATGAAAGAAAAAAATCTCCCCAAGCCTTACAACTGGGAAGCAAACTCCATTTTTGGTTCTTTAAGGGCGTAGAGCTACAACATGAAATCCTAAGTTTTGTTTCTGAGTGAAATCTTACTTACGTTTTTGTTTCTTTTATCCCAGAGTGCCTATGAATATGGAGACTTGTTCAGTGAAACATGGAAGGCATTTACAGACTATGAAATAATACATCTGAAATCATATGATTCAAAGAGAGTATGAACAAACTTTTTTCTTCATTGTTTATGGTATTGTGTGTGTGTGTGTGTTGTGTCGTTACAGTCGTGACCGACTCTCCGTGACTCCATGTCCATGGAGTTTTCTTGGCAGGAGTACTGGAGTGGCTTGCCAGTTCCTACTCCAGATGCCTGCAGCACCTGGTATTCCCTGGTGGTCGCCCATCCAAGTACTAACCACGGCCGACCCTGCTTAGCTTCCGAAATCAAGCAAGATCGGATGTGCTTAGGGCATCTAGGCAGCTCTAAGATCTACCAAAAAGTAATTGCTTCAGGTTGAGTTTTGTAGCAATGGTACATAACATATTTGGGTTTGTGAGCACAGTTAGACCAGGCATAGGCGAAACATAACTTTCAAGTTGCTCTGTTCCAGTCCCAACAGGAGAATATCTGTTTCTGGAAGTCTCTTAAGGAGTGGAGATATATATTTTCAAATGGCTATGTAACCCCCTAGCACAGCCCAACATCCTTTAACAGCTTGTGGTATCAGTTTTTCAAAACCAGGAGTTTTGTTCTTTTGTTGTTGTTATTGTTTGGTCTTCCTTTATGGGTGACACAGTCCCCAGAGGGTTACAAAGAGGGAGCATGTATTCATAAAACTTGGTTTATGGAGCTTGGAAAGATCATCCAAACCTGGTTGGAATAACCCGCATCTCTTTAAATACAGTGGTAACTCGACTTACGAATTTAATCCATTCTGGATGCATGCTCTTAAGTCGAACTACTCTTCAACTGCAAAAACTGCAAAAATAAGTTAAAAAATAAAAAAATGAAAAAAAAATATTTGTAAGTCGAGGAGGCCATATCTAAAATTTGTAAGGCGGCAGTTAAAAATGCCAACAGTTCTACTCGTAAGTCGAATTGGTCTTAAGTCAAGCTGCTCTCACGTTGGGGTTAGAGATGGGCACGGAACGAACATTTTTTCGTTTCCATTATTCGTTTGTCGTTCCGTTACGTAATGAAATGACAAACGAAAATTATGATGAAAATGCAACAAAATGAACAAAACCACGAAAATTGTGGCCGTTTCGTTTCGTTTCCATTAATGGCGACGCACAATGAAATGAGCTGTTTTAAATGTTAAAAAACATTCTGGACATCCGTAAAAATGTAGCAATAATGTGATAATTATTTGAAATTATTACCTACCAGGGGGTTGGGGTCCCTAAATCATTTGTTTTTGTCTTCTCCCATTGCGATGTATTTTTCTTTTCCCTTTAAAATGGATGTCGCCACTCGCCACCAGCCACAAAATGGAGGCAAGCCATGTAATGGGATCATGTTCAACCAATAGCATGCCCAGGTTGCAGACTGGACGGGCAGGTCTGGCAGCCACAGAGGGCATAAAAATGTCTGGCAGCTCCCGTCCTGCTTGCAGTCTCTGGTGGGAGTTAGGGTGGGATTGCTGTCTCTGCGATTCTAGCTTCAGTCCTGCAGCCTCCCTGTGTGCCTGCGTGCTGTGTACCTCTCGGTGAGTACCCTCCCTTGCCCCGCAGTGCAGTCACTCTGTGGCTGCCTTGCACCCTGGGCAACGCCCGCCACTGCCTTTGCAGCCTCCCTGCGTACCTAGTCTATACTGTGTCTCTGCCAGCATCCATGTTTTTAGTGTTTTCCCTCTGGTCTGGGGCGTTGGGGGATGCCTACGCAAGGAAATGCTTTAAAAATCGCGCAAAAAGCGGGTAGAAACGACAAACGAAAAAACAAAAAATGGTAACGAAATTTTTCCAAAAATTCGCGACAAATGGAAATGAACCGAAACAGACCTCTCAATGACAAACGAAAAACCAAAACGCCATTTTTTTGTTTCATGCCCATCTCTAGCTGGGGTACCACTGTATCTAATTTAAACCCAGTATGATATAATTACAATGATGAAAGAGGACGCAGGAGATATGGATTCAAACTCTACTTGGCCAAGAAACTGACTGGGTGGCTTTGCACTAGTCACAACATGCCCCCATTCAAATTCAGTTCTTGTCAACCAACCTTCTCCCCCAAAAGCCTGCCTAAACAAGTTGTAATTTGCTTGCTGATGGAAGGACAGCAAGGAAGGAAGCAGTCACCCCAAATACCCTCTTTTGGTATACCTATAAAGATATTAGGAACTGTAACAGCCAGGGCGTGGGCAACAAGTAGGGTATTTGCAAAGGGGCCAGGACCAGGGTGTTCCCTGGAGCCAAGAGTGTGGTCAACCAGTCCAAAGTTCAAGAGTCACAGAGAGTCATTAGCCAGACCAAGATAAAAAACCACACACAAACACAGTCTGGCAGGGAGGGGGATGCAAGCAGGAAGACCTACAGGGTAGCAGAGATTCAGGAAGGTCCAAGTTAAATGGTCCAAAGCTTCAAGGGTCCAGAGGTTTTGTGCTGCTGAGGCAAGGAACAGGGAGTGCCAGCTGCTCGCTTTATGCCAGTAGCAGGCCCACCAGCTGCACTCCCTGGTCGCCTCAGCCTGAGTGGGGCCTGACTCTGCAAAGAGACAGAGTCATGCGCCCATGATCCTGACAGGAAAAAGTGAAAGGGCTACCCAAAGATATTGAAGAGAGACTCACATGAGAGATGTAGAACTTCAGATTGCCTGGCCACTAAGTCATTCCTGAGCTTTAAAAAAAAACAGCATTTTGAATTTAATTTTGCTTTGCAGACATGTTTTTCCAGTTGTCTCCTTCGAGCATGGTCTCAACAAGTTATTAATTTGAGTCTAGGATTAGGTCTCCACTCTGTGAATACATGAATATTCTGCAGGGACATTATATGCAACCACATATACCAAGGCAGAGCAGTGTAAATTAGCCTCATTTCTCTCATGGTTCTTACATTTCATTTTCATTTTCTTTTGTTATGCTTTCCTCTTCTAACAACCCCCACTCCAGTTACAAATGTTCCTTATCCTACATTCTTCAGCTTTTGTGTCACATACTGTATTTGTTTCAGTCACTTGTTCGGTACTTAAAGCAGGGAGGGCTAAAACTGGAGACCTCTGATCTGGTTTCTGTTGCAATATTAATAGGTCCTGCTTTATATTCACCTCTCTTAATTATACATTAGGAGTTCCGCTGCAACTTGTTAATTATCTCCCTTTCCAGGTATGCTTCAAAGAAGCAGTTTTTACCTTATTGCCTCGAATGAGGTATGGCTTATTTTATAACACACCGTTGGTGAGTAAATCTGGTGGGTCCACCCCCCTTTAAGAAAATCAACTAAATGTATATAATGTGTAAAATCTTTAATTTTACTTTTTGTTAAGGAAAAAATTAAAATAAAATTCAGCAGATATGTACATTGTATTTCTATATGTCTATTCTTGTTTCAGATCTCTGGCTGTCATGGCACAGGGTTATTTAGAGCCTTTTCCCAGCATGTGTTACACAGACTGAACATTACACAAGAAGGACCAAAGGTATGGTAATAATAATTCATTCTGGAAACATGCTTGTAAACGAAAACACTCTATCAAAGCAAATTTCCCCATAAGAAATAACAGAAACTCAGATTATTTGTTCTGGGGCCCCATAGACCACACACTGTACAGATAAAATGCCAAAACTCACAAAAGAAGTTGGCTAGAAGGTAGGTAGGTAGTAGTTTATTGCTAAAAACCATTGGTCACCGCAATCTTGATTTACAACAGAGGAAAAAAAACTTATAAGGTTACATCTACGACAAATATAATTAAAACTTTTTTTAAAAAACCGTGTGACACTTGCAGAGCAATACAGTCCTCCCAAAGTAAGAGGTTGACCCGGATTTTCATAGCTGCCAGCGCAAACTTTGCAACTTGCTGTGTAACAAACCTGTCTGAACCAACAAGTAGCATACTAAGTTGGGCCCCAGGGGACCTGTCGGCCAGTGAACCAATAATCCCACCAAGGAATTTGCCTCTGGGTTGGTCGTGAAGGGGGCACCAGAGCAAGTAGTGGGGCACGTCATCGACTTCACCTGAGCCACAAGGGCAAAGTCTGTCCGAAACAGGGATGTTGTCACGTCTCCCCTCTAAAAAAGCAGAAGGCATGGTCTGAAAACGGAGGGCTGTGAAAGCTTTCCTCAGGGGAGCAGAGGTTAAATTGTGAAAATAGCTTTCCAGCCCGAAGGATGTTTTAAACAAGAGATAATAAAGGGAGAATGGCGATAGTGAAGCCACAGCCAATTCCTTCCATTTGGAGTATAAATAAATCTTGTCTTTGACCATTTTTTTGATACTGGGGGAGACAAAAGAGGGGATAAATTCAGTATTGATCCCATAAAGGTGTAATATGGGTCTGACAAGCTTTGCCCAGGACTCCCACAAGGGGTGCTGGAGTTGTTCTATATAGCATTTCTTTGGCAAGCAGGAGTTGCTCATGGCAGCCAGCTTCAACCAGTACATTGCCAAGGCAATGTGTATGTGTGTTTCAATAGGAGTTAGCCCTACTTCAGCTCTTACATATGCAGAGGGTGTGCCACGGGGTACCGCAAGGAGAGATCGAATAAAAGAATTTTGAACCAACTCGAGGTGTGGTATTTTAGTATACCCCCAGATTTCGGCCCCATATGTTAATTGGGGGACTATCTTTCTTGAAAACACCTCAACTGCAGGAGCAACCAGTTTACCACCTTGGGTTGAAAAGAATCTCAAAAGGGATTGAGTGGAGTGGGAGGCTTTCAAAACTGTTGCTTTCAGATGATGTTTCCAAGACAGCAGGGCATTAAAATAAAGACCAAGATATCTAAAGTTTTTTAGCTGCTCAATAGGTTTGTTGTCAAGTGTCCACCTATGTCTAGTTCTTTTCCTCCCAAAGACGGCTACTTTGGTTTTAGAGTAGTTAATGGACAAATGTTCTCTAGTACAAAAGTTACCCAGCTTAACCAAAAGTCTTCGCATACCGACTTGCGCTGTAGAAATAATTGCAATGTCATCTGCATAAAGAAGGGCAGAGATCTTAGCGTCTGCTATAGAAGGGGGGAAATACTGGGCCACTCAGTTCTTGGACAATATCATTAATATAGAGATTAAACAGAAAAGGGGCCAGAAGACAACCTTGCCTGACCCCTCTGTCCGTGGGTATAGAGTTGGCTAGAAGTTTAAATCCACACCATGGTTTTGGTACCTGGCTGCCAAATCTGCTCTGCTTGGGACTAACGATAATAAAGTGCTATTTGTAGCCCAATACACACTTGATCAACTGCCTCATGACTAGAAATGGTTTGAAAAAATAAGAATGTAGAAAACAAATTAAATAAAAATATAAATATAAAGAAAAATAAAAGCCTAACCTGCACTCCCCTTTGAATGCATTCCCGGTTGGTGCAAGGGAGACCTCTGTTCTGCTCTCCTTCCTCTGCTTTGGAGGCTGCCTAAGACAGGACCCAGACAATCACCTGCAATCCAGTAGGAGGAGAAAAAAGAGAACCACTTATATATCAAGACATTGCTTGTGGGTCAAGGCAAAATTTAGAAGAAGTGTGCTTGTCTTGCAAAATGTTCTTAAACCAAGGTATTACTGTATTCAGTCATCAGTAGGTCTTTTTTAACAATAGGCATTGTTAGCCAGCTGAATCTGATTTTGGCATGTGAATTTGGCAGTTGACTAAGGCTTCCAAAAAGTATTGGCTGCAAAGTTAGCAGCTTAGCGGTTCAAATCCCGGGTGCCACTCAGCAGAGTGAGCTCCTTCTGATAACCCCAGCTCCTGCCAAACTAGCAGTTTGAAAGCATGTAAATATGAGAGTAGATAAATATGCAAGTGGGAAGATAAAACTGTTTCCTTGCAGCCATGCTGGCCATGTGGCCATGGACTTGCACAACACTGGCTCTTCGGCTTGAATACAAAGATGAGCACTGTCCCTCGAGTCGGACACAACTTGCATGCATATGAGGAGGGAGCCTTTACCTATCTTTCCCCAAAGCTCTGTTTGACATTCTGCTCCTGTTGAAACCTGAGGGTTAACCATTCTCTTTTCTGGCATCCATGATCAATTTTTAGCCTCCATCTTAAAGGCTCCTTTTTTCCACTGACTTCTTCCTGGTATGTGTTTCATGCTGACAGATATATGGTGGTAGTTGCCATGGGGTGCCTTCATGGCAACTTTGAGAGAATGCAAACAACCCTGTGTACAAAATGTGTCTGCTGCCTAGAACTTGTCTGTATGCTTTACACTTTTCTAGAAGGGCAGCCATGTTACGATTGTTGTAGCAAAAACAGTTACAGAGCCCTGTGGTACCTTAAAAATGGACAGGTTTCCACTTCATTTGGCATTTGTAGTCCGATAGCTTTATCGTAGTAGCAGAATATTCTTTATAATGAAGGAAACCCTATTTAATCATTACTTCCTGGGTTTTGACCACAGAGAGATATTTAGTCCCTTGCTTCACTGTTGTCGTTTTCTCAACAAAGAGAGCAGGAATCCAGAAAATCAAGGCTGTTAATGGGTATGGAGCTTATAGGTGTGCAGGATTTTATCCTTTCTCTGTGTGGTGAAAGCAGTAGTGGAGAAGGAACGTCAGCCTTACTGGTGGCGACTGATTAGGACTAAAGCATTACTACTAATCTTACAACCAATTTTACTGTTTCAAGATTTGCATTGGTATTGTCCACAGATCTTCTGTCACTAGGGAAACTGGCAGAATCAAATTTGTTTAAAGGCATTAAACAAAAACGACAACACAATCCAGGACCTGAATGTTATTTTAGGCCTAATATTTTAATCTATATGGACACACAAACTCACAGTTAATAGTGCTGTTCAGTTGTGCATGTGTGCGCGCATCCCTTCACAAACTAGATAATGTGGAGCAAATCAAATCTTGTAGCTTTTGAGTTCTTTAAATTATTCACTGGAGAATATGCTGTATGCTTATCACAAGGGACTATGATTTAAAGCTCCTTGCGGCCACTTGCTACAGGTTTCCTGCTGGCCTTAATAGGTGTCCCACAGCTAAACCTTTGTGCTCATGCTTTTTCACAACCCCCCCGAGAGTTCAACAATTTTTTTTTTGTAAATTGGAAAGGAAAATAACAACTCTGTTAGGTGGGCAGATATTTTCTTCCCCTCCCCACCCGTTCATCAGTGTATAAAGCATGCTGCTCGGTCCGTGGGGCTGCCTGCTACTTTTCCCGTTCCTTCAGAAGTGTGTGGCAGCAATGCAGTCCATTTTGTGCTGAATAAAAAATAAACAATTTGAAAGCCTGTGCCTATTTTAGTAGTGTGGAAGCCCTGTGTAGGTGGGGCAATCATTGAGGGGCTGAGCAATGAATGGCTATAAAGGGGGGGGGTCTCTTAAGGATTTAGCTGTTTGTTGCAATGAAGGCTTTCTGGGAATATGATTGGATAGACCATGCACTTTAAGCATCTACCTGAAAACCTTTCTAAAGTTGCCTGTGGCTTTCCCCTGTGTGGCATAAAGAATGTGATTAAAAGAGAAAAGACATTTTAATCACAATGTTAATTTTGCCCATTAAATCCACTAATTTTCTTGTTGTCACTCAGCAGGTCTTTCTTCTCCAAATCTTAATGCAAATGGATTTATTTTTATTGCCTCCCCCCACCCACCCACCCCCTTCAATAGGACGGGAAAATCAGAGTTACAATCCTTGCCCGAAGTACATCGTACAGGAAGATATTGAACCAAAATGAGGTTGGGAATTTTTTTTCTCTCAAGCAAAATATTCTTTCTAGTGAGGGCGGGCATGCATTTGCTTTGGTGACCACAGAGAAATGGGCAAAATGTGGAAAGAGTCAATACAGTACTGAAATGTGGTTTTTCTTTGTTCTTTCTTAGCTTGCCAGTGCTTTGAAAACACTGCCATTGTTTGAGGTCCAAATAGTGAATTACAAATACAAGTAAGTAAATTTGTAAGGAGGAACAGGTTTGTGCTTCTTCATAGGACATTTCTCATCACAGTATCTACACTTTTGAACACCCTTGTTCAAAAGTGCTTGTTTTACACAAACAAAACACTTCTGTTTTCTCTGTTCCTACTGGAGTTCTCTGCTCCAAATTTCATACCATATCAGACAGTACTCAACCACAAGGAACAGCTTTTTAGGGGATCCAGAGTTCTACAGGAGATTTGTAGATGAGGTTGAGGGCAGGGTTTATTTATTTATTTATTTATTTATTTATTTATTTGAAGATTGGTTGACTTTTGATTAGGGGATCCAAGACAGCTCACAATATTTTAAAAAAAATAGAATCAAAAACATAGTAAATTAGACATTAAAAGAATTAAACTATATGCTAATTAAAATATACAGTAATTTAATTATTAAAGACAAGTAAACTTTAAAAACTTTCTTAACTTAAAAATTGAATCATGAGAAATCAAATGTCCTGTCCTCTGCAAATGAAAGTGAATACAGTACTGTTGAATACAGCCTAGTTACTTTCTCTGTTTCTTTGTATCCTTAATTTCTTCTGGGCTCACAGGCACAAACAATACATCATAACATTGAAACAGAAGTTAAATAAGGTGTGGTACTAAAACAGCAACTGAATTTAAAAAAAACTTAAAAGCCCAGTAATGGTAAAAATTAAGTGTACAACCCTGTGTAAATAAAAAAAAGCAAAACATTCTTTAGCAGCCAAGTTCTTTACCTGAGAAGAAGACATCCACCTTGATAGGAATCATGGACATTTTCCCAACTGCAGTGTAGAACACACTTGCTAATGAACCTGCCCTCTTCAGATGTAGTGGGAGATGGATAGGATTGCACAGTTACCGTGTAAACCATAAATTTTAAAAACGCCAAGCAGCTTGGCAATATTAGTGTTAAAGCTAATGATGGGTAACGAATTTTTAAAACATATTTGGAGCGTTGAAAAGTCTACTAGGTTGTTTTGCAAGGTAGCCCTTTGATTTCTGCAGTGGAACAATATACTGTTAAAAGACTTAACTGCATTGTTGCTGCCAGCAGAGATTTTATTTTATCACCTCCAGGTCCTGTAGTCTTTGGGTATCTTTCTTCCCTCCTTGAGCTATCTCTGAGTGATGGCCTGCTAAGAGGCCCCTGCTTCTCTCAAAACTGTTAGATTTCCATCATTCTGATGTGTTTTCTCTAGGGAGCTTGAATTTAAGGAGCAGCTGAAAATTACACACAATACTGATATATTCATTGGAATTCATGGAGCAGGACTGACCCACCTTCTCTTTCTGCCGGACTGGGCTGTCATCTTTGAACTGTAAGCGTCCAGAGGGTTACTTATGTTTGTGCATTTAATACATTTTTATCTATTTACATCAGTATAGGAGACCATTTCCTGCAACCAAGAGGGTTTCTAATCTGTGCTTTTTAATAGATAACGTAGTAAAAAAGTGGTGTGGCTTTTTCCATCATGGAAGATGTCAAATTTTTCATACTCTGGGTGGAAATAGAGGATTATTTCTTCAGACTATGATGGTAATCCTGCTTGTTAGTTTTAATTGAAGAGAGGTTAGCAGCTGGGAGTCTATTGGAAAATGTCTTGTCTTGGTTCATTTTTTTAAAAGCTTCTGAAAAGCTAGCCTGACCTCGTGTTCCAAGACCTGTTAATATCAGAACTTGGCAAAATTGCTTTGTGTTGTAGTTTAAGGCCACTAGCTTGGAATGCATGTGCTGAGTGGCAAATCCTGTCTCCACTGCAGCACAGAATTGTGCTGGTTATGAAAGCATTACTGCCATGTTAGGCAAAGTCGAGTGAAGGGTTCTCTCATGAAGACTGCAGCTTGCGTGATGGCAACTCTTTTGCAAAATTAGCCCCATTCTGCATAACTATAATGAATGTGAAAATTAATCTCCTAGCTATGGTTAAACCACTTACGTTATCATAGCTGTAATCTGATTGGAGAGCTCAGTGGTTAAAGGATAGATAGATAGATAGATAGATAGATAGAGAGATAGAGAGAGAGAGAGAGAGAGAGAGAGAGAGAGAGAGAGAGAGAGAGAGAGAGATGATAGAGCAAGCGAGTGTGAAAGAGATGAATGTGTGTTTTAAATTCTTTTTTGTATTTGTACTTGGGATTAATTTCATTGTACATTGTACAATGACAATAAAGTTTTATCTGTCTGTCTGCCTGTCTGCCTGCCTGCCTGTCTGTCTGTCTGTCTGTCTGTCTGTCTGTCTGTCTGTCTGTCTATGATTAGCCTTCTTGTTTGAAAAAAATATTGTGTTGCAGAAGTGAAATCTAAAAACTTGTATGGTACTCTTCCACTTTGAGCCAAAGAAGCGTTGATGTGTCTTATATTTAATATACAGGTTGTATCTTCCATGGCTATCACAGTATGCCCGTAGAAAAGACAAAGGCAGGACACCTGGCAACCCATGGCCCAAGCAGTGGGGCACCTCAGTCCTCCATTGTAGGGGGGAGGCACCCCACTCAGTGCCTGCTGTCAGTAAGGGCCTTTTCACACGACCTCTAAAATCCGCTGGCCACTTACATTCGGACCAGAGATCTTAGGGGTTTGTCGCTGTTCCTGCGTTCCCACCCCCTCCGCACTCCTGGCTGCTGGCTGCGTGAGGGGAGGGAGAAAAAAAGGAAGAAAGGAATGCCGCTCACCTCCGTTCTGCCATCCCCGCACTGCTTTCAGATCTCTTAAAGGGACGGGGGGGGCAAAAAAAGAACAAACAGAAGCAAGGAGAGCCAGGCAGTCACTACGTTATATCCGCATCAGGAATTTTCACCTCCAGAGAGCAGGTACCTGAAAAGTGCGCTGGGGCGCGCTTAGCTGGGCGTGGTCACACTTAATTATCTGTAAACTCCGGAGCTGGTGGGGAAACAATTTTAAGCTCCGGAGCTGGGAGCCATTTGCGGCGGAGTTTAGGGGTCGTGTACAAAGGGCCTAAGTGCAGTGGAGGCACGTCACCTTAATGTCATTTGAGATGCCGTCCGCAGAGTGATTAAATGTAAAAGCATTGGAAAGAGTTCATCCCTTCATTCTTGGTTGTTGCTGTCCCACAGAAGAGGGACTGCTTCTAAAAATGGTTTGTGAAAAATTAATATGGATCTCCGGCCAGGCAGTCTAAATCCAAACACAGACAGGCTGCAAAGCCTTGAGAATGCGCAGAAGCCTTAGGTCCTGGAATAGCTGCTCTTGTGCCAGGACAACTTCTTCATGGGGGCTGATTTTAGACCTGCCACCACAGCTAGATCTGCGGGTGCAGCTCTTGAGAGTCACCAGCAGAAGAGATGGAGAAGAAGAGGAGTTGAGTTAAACAATATCCAAGCCTTTGTTAGGCCAGAGTCACAGCCCCTAGGCCAGCGTAATGTTAGGCTAGGGTCAAGGTAGCCCTAAATAATTTCAAACCTCTGTCTGTCTGTCTGTCTGATTGCAACTAGTGGCAAGCTGCTGCTCTAGGTGGCATTACAAAGGTAAACAATAGCAGAAGAGACAGCAGTAAGGATAAATAAAAACAACCATTAAAAAGGTCCACCTGGACTCAAATAATTTTGAAGAACACGTGGTAGCAAAAGTGGTTTCAGTCACAGAGCATCTCTTGGCTAGGAATGGTTTTGACTCAGTGTCATCTCAGCTGGCCTCGTAACAGCTCAGCCAGCCCTCAGCCACCTTAGTGAATTAGGGCCTGATTATTCGGCTATGCAATCTGAACTCAAGCATACACAGACCACAGTGGGTTTGGAATGAGCAGAGAAGTCTTTAGCCTTGCAATAGCTACCCATAGTTAGCAAAGCAAAGTTGCCAAAGTCTTCTGCTTATATGCCGCCTCATGGTGCTTAAAGCTCTCTATGGGCAGTTTACAATTTAGTTATGTATGGTACACATTGCCTTCCCAGTAAGCTGGGTACTCATTTTACTGACCTCAAAAGGATAGACAGCTGAGTCAACCATGAGCTGGCTACTGGGATGGAACCCCAAGTTGTGAGCACAGTTTTAGCTGCAGTACAGGCATTTAACCACTTTCCCACAAGGCTTATTAGAATTTCAACGACTTAAAATTCATTGGCTGAAATCCTGTTGCATAACTCATGCCACATAAGGCTGATAATGTCAGCACAGTAAGCAGCTATCTCTTAAAAACAATTATAAACAAAGACAGATACTGTATCTATAATTGAGATGGGGAGAAATTAAAAAATGAATCAGCAGTATCAACAAATATCGCTGATTTGTTAAATATTTGTCCCTTGGTTTTCAGCAGGTCTGGAGCACCCAATGAATATGAAGGGACAAATATTTCCTGGTTTTTTATTCATCCCTTCATTGTTTTGTTTTAGACATCCCATGGCATGTACACACATATATACAAATCAAACCCCCCACCATTTTGCTTCCCTGTTTTTCCTCATCCTAGGGGTCTCTGTAGGATGAGAGGTGGAAGAGAACCCTCTTCCTATCAGTTTTCTTACAGAACAATCCTCCCACCCTTATGCAGCAGAAGGCATTGTCCAAAAAGGGCACATCTCATTATCTTGACCATTTCTGCATCTCTCTTTAGATACAACTGTGAAGATGAAAGCTGCTATTTGGATTTAGCAAGGCTGAGAGGAGTCTGTTACATCACCTGGCAGAAGAAGGAAAAAGTGTTCCCTCAGGATGAGGTAACAGAAAGAATGGGAGTGACTTTTCCCTTCTGTACTGTTTTTTTTGGGGGGGGGCGGGGGGAGGGGTGTTAAACTTTCTTGTATTATTTTCAGATTTTCCAAGTGATCTATGGTTCTAACTACAGTCCAAATTAAATTCTCTGCTTTGATTAAGGAATCATTTTATATTAATAGCTGGAGGATGGAGAGAAATGAAATTAATTGGCCATTAGCTTGGACTGTCAATAGCATTGCTCTTAGGTATTTTTTTACTGACAGAGTTGCTTTTGGGTGGATCGATAAACCAGCGATTATGAATTAGAATAATTACTCAATTTGCGACTTGTTTTCCAGCAAAGAAGCTGACTTCTCTGCTTCTTTATAACCACGTAAATTCCCCTTTCTCCAGGGGCATCATCCAACATTAGGAAAACACCCGAAGTTCACGAATTACTCCTTTGATGTGGAAGAATTTGTCCGCCTGGTGCTCTTGGCAGCCGATCATGTATCACAACACTCCAAGTGGCCATTTAGGAGAAAACACGATGAATTCTAGGTCCGCTCATCAGGCTTTATGGTGTATTTTAAATACGGAAGTGTTTTAAAATGTCACTTATTTGGATGTGTCATCACTGATAGTTCATATATATATATATATATATATATATATATATATATATATATATATATATATATATATATATCTGGTTGTTTTGGCGACATTTCGACGATATCTTCATAAGAAGAAAGAAGCCAGAACACTAGCCTGAAGATGACGAGTGAGACCTCGTCAAATGTCGCCAAAACAACCAGATTTCTACACGGGAAGAAACCCGAATCCACCCTAACATGCATACCTATACCCGTAAAATATATATATATATATATATATATATATATATATATATATATATATATATATTGTCCTGGAGGGAAATGGATGAAAGGGTAAATGAAAATGGATGAAAGGGTAAATGAAGAGTGGGGGGCAAAGTGCCGCTCCTCCAATATTGCTGGGCTGTAGCTCCCAGCATTTCTCACCAGCATTGCGCTGGCAGGGGCCGCTGGGAACTGCCGTCTCGATATCCGGAGGGCTGCACTACACCAGTGGGAACCATATTTTGCATGTCCCTCCATGCCCATTTCCCCACGACATGCACACATTTCTATTTTCTTACTTCCTAATTTTACTTGAGGAACATGCATTATGCAAGATCTATTTATTCGGATGACTGCTATTTGCACTCCCCTTCTCCTGTTTATTTTCAGACTGCCGCCATCATTGCTAGAGTGGGTGACTCCATTGAAGCCACAGGGTGACAGATGGGCAAATAAATACAAATCTTGAAGGGGGGGAGGAGTATCCACCAAGTCAGACATAAGGGCTAAGAGAAAACCGCAGCAGATGAGAGCAGAATTTTTTTTTGGGGGGGGCACATTGCAAGTCAGGGACATGTTCTGGATTGGACACCTGTGCCTGTTTTGTTTTCTTTTGTTTCATTTATGCATATATAACTAGCTAAGTCAATTGTGCTTTTTAAAAAAGTGTGTTTATTTTATTTTTTAATTTGGCCCAGGTGTTCCTTTGCATCTTGTAGCCTTTAAAACAATGCTAGTTAATTTTTTCTTCTTGGTTATTTCCATGTTCTCCTCCATTGCTTTGTCCATACATTTCAAATTCAGCTGGATTGGAATCAGATTTAATTAATCAACATTTAAAAAAAACTGATTTTGTGCCATATTTCCATCAGGTGGAGGCAGATAATGTAGCAAATGTTGTACTGCTGCCTTCTCACCAGTAAATTCAACATTTCAGAGCTCTTGTGATGTTGTTAATATAAAGACATATTTTTGGTATGGGATGGGATGTGGGTTTGTGTTTTGCATATTTTTTATTTTAAACTGGCTTACTGTAGTTCAGAAAACTAAAGCAAAAGCTGCCATTAGTCCTGCACAGAAGATTGCTTTTAAAAAAAAATTAAATCCCCTTTGATAATTGAATTGGTTTTTGGGGAGTTGTTGCTTTTTTAAATGATTTTGTGATTTGCCTGTTTTATTGGCAGTTTTCTATTCAGTTGGGCAGCAATTGTCCTTCCTCTTTCCTGGTGATTAGGCACTACAGGAGAGCCAGAAGTGAAGGAGGGATGCATTCTGCCACTTTAGTATGTGGTCTCTGTCTTGGTGACATGACACTAGTCACATGTCCCTCCAATGCCAGTTGTTCACAAAGGAACAATATCATGAAAATGCTATGGCATCTATGATTTTTGTGTGTATCACATGAAAGTATGGGCACTCCCACCAAAGGAAAAAAAAAGAGCAAGAGAAATATATTGGCACAAACCAACTGTAGCATTAACGTTGCAGACCTTTCACAGGCTATTGACAAACACCGCTTCTGATTTTACTCTGTCACTGCCACCAACTAGCATTGCTAGTACATTAAAACATTCAGACTGTTTTTAAGTTGAATAAAATTAAACGATGTTTATTAATTACAAAATCATTAATGATAATGTGTTGAAATATAAACAAAAAAGAAGAATATAGCTCATACCGACTCAAGTTTGATCACTAATAAAGCTGAATATATGCACACCTAGTTGTTAAGTTTACAAACTCTAAACACTTCTTCACAGACATTCTAAAATCTTATATCTTCTTTAGCCCTATCTGTCTTTCTCTTAGACGGTGCCAGTCCCTATCCAATTCTCTCAGACACTGTCAGATTCCCTATCTCTTAAACAGTGCTGAGCAGAGCCTTAAACCCCCTCAGGCCACTCCCCAGGCTCTCTAATTGGTCTACAAACCCACCAATCACTACAAACACCTCTCATGTATTATTCATCACCACAGGTAAAGGCCACACCAGTATTGCCAGAAACACTGAATGAGTTACTGGCGGTTTGTGCAGTCTAGAATCAGCTCTCCAGGTCTTCACAGAAGAGTCTTTCTTATTGGTATGCACAGGCAGGGGAGAGTTATATTAAGTGTAAATACTTGAGTGGTATGTAACTGTAGATATTATTGACTTCTATTTCTTCACAATCATAAGCAATTTCATAGAGTGTGGGACTATTTGCTGTCCTGCCTATAGGGGAAAAATGAATTACTGTAAAAGTAGCTTACATATAGATCTCTTGTGACTTGAAGCATTGCCAAAGAAAACGAGGGACTTCTGAAATGTAGTGAATTATGCGATTTGCTGGACCAGGGCAATTGAGTGAGAAAGCTGTGTTTATAGTACTTGAAAGAAACTGTAAAAGCAAAGTTATACTTTTCTTAAGGAAAGAAAAATACTTTGGATAATGCCCTGACTTTAAAAAAAAACATATTTGCATTGGTTTATAACGCTTATTTTAAACAAAGCCTAACAGCCACCATTCCTTATACAAGGAAAAGAAAATGAAGTTGTTAACTTTGTAAAAATGCAGAAATTTGCTTGAGATTGGATGTCTTCCTCTCAAGTCAAGTATCTACCATCAAAAGCTCTGCTAGGGTTTTAAAGAAATAAGTATTTTTCTTAGGGCTTTGTGTAGAATCATTTTCTATCCTGGTGAAAGGTATGGTTCTTGCCATGCCTTTCTCCACTAAGTTCAACTCCTTGGGAAATCTCTTCTGGTGATAGATTTGCTTTCACGGATGCACCTAATACACCAAGTGGTAATGCACCTGGTATTTTGTATCATGTCATGCCACAGTCTTTGCCTGTTACAGTCAAGTACCTGCTTGGCAAGAGGGAAAAGGAACAGAGACACCTACTGCTTCCTCTACCTAAGATGAGGACTTGGATTTTGTCCCATGACCCTGGATCTTCATTCATGATGCCCCCTGTCCCATCTTGGGTTCAGAAGATCATGGGGAAAAGTCTTGAACTGGCAAAAGTTTTATTCATCTTCTGTTACCAGGTGACAGAATAAAGCCAGAGAAAGGACAAGAGGGATGCTCTTCTGTAGACCATCTGAAAGTGTTGGATGTGTATTAAAAAAGTTAAAGGTTCTCCCTGCACATGTGTGCTTCTCGTGTCCGACTCTGGGGGCGGCACTCATCTCCGTATTCAAGCCAAAGAGCCACTGTTGTGCAAGTCCATGGCCACGTGGCTGGCATGGCTGCAAGGAAACACTGTTTTACCTTTCCGCTTTTTACAGCAGTACCTATTTATCTATTTGCATTTACATGCTTTCAAACTTCTAGGTTGGCATGAGCTGGGGTTATCAATGGGAGCTCCCTCTGCTTGCGTGGCACTCAGGATTCGAACCACCGAGCTGCCGACTTTACAGCCAACAGTTTTCGGAGCCTTAGTCCGCTGAGCCACCACACCCTTATTTGTTGAATGTGTGCATCTTCTTGATACAAATCTTACTCCAAATTAGAGTAAATTGGTTCTGCTGATCCAGTAGGCCTTCTTGAGTAGCAACTAACAGTTGTATTTACACCTCTATCCACAGAGAGATGCATGAATTATATCCACACCTGGAGCACATGCACCTCAGTGCCTGGCATGTTAAACTGTCACTTAAATTGATGCCTAAGGTGTGAAATGCAACAGAATAGTGCAAATGCCTCTGATTGTACAGGGCGACTTCAGCACTGTGCACAGAATTCTACTGAATATCTATTTTAAAATTTCCCGTACACAAACTTTTTCTACATGAGAAGCGTTACATGCATCTAAACCTTATATTAAATTACTGCATCCACATCTGCTAGGAAACCTTCATCAATAGCATATGTGATCGATCTATGTGAAAGATCATTGTAAGTTATCTCCATTGTAAATTCTTCCTCGTTATGAACACCAGACCACTTGAGGACCAGAGTAACTTACCTGTGCTTACTTAGAGGTCGATTTTGGTGGCCCTTGGAATTCCTTCTTATCCTGCATCGTATTTAATGGATACATAAAACTTCTGGAATACTTTTTAGTTTTGTGATGCAATGCAGCCAATGTGTTGATGATAATATATACAGATGTTATCTCTTCTTTTCATCTAATTTCAGGGAAGCTCTTTGCATTCTAAAATGGTGACTGATGCCAGTACTGAAATGGATGAGGGTGAAAAATAATTTGAAGCTTAATTCAGACAATCTTGGTGCCTCTGATCAGTTCAAAGGAGAATCGGGAAGCAGACATTCAAGCTGCATTGGATGGGCTTGCATTCTTGAGCACTCAGGCTTACAACTGGGGTGTGCTCAAGGAGTCCTGGATCTCAATACCCAGGTTTTGACAGTGGCCAGGAGTAGATTAGCATGGGCAAGGCTAGTGATTCAGCAGAGATGTTGGCCATGCTTCAGTTACATTGTGAGGGCTACTATGATGTACTGTTTGAGAAGGATTCAGCTGTAGTGAATGCTGAAACCAGACTATTGACTGAGACATATTACGGAGAACAAGTTGTGGCTACTTGTCTGTTCTCAGACACAGTTCAAAGCAATTGTTATGATTTATAAGACTGGTATGACTTTGGACTAGGTCATCTGAAACATACTAACCTTTGTGTGCCAACCCAACTATTAAGATCTTTGGAGGGGGCTTTTTTTGGCTCTGCCTTCTATGGAGGTATTTTTGGTGGGGTTTCTTATGAGAAAGGTCTTTCTAGATCCTTCCTCCAGGCACTGGATGTCTCTTACTGGAGGGACTGGGCTGCCCTCCTCTCTGTTCTCCATCAGCCAGCAGGCACATAGGTTTTGACCCAGCCATTTGGCATTTAAGCTAGATTACTGTTGGAGTGGTTTTAACAGACTAGATGCTATTTTTCACTGTTGTGTTTTGCTTTTTATCAATTTTATTTTAATATTGTGTCTATATTTGCATCATTTGACTTCTGTTACTATTAGCTACCTACAGTGCCATTTCTCGGCAGAAAGGCAAGATGTACATTATTTAAAAATGTGTTAGTCAAACTCTGAAAGCACAGCCTATCTCTTTACGGAGTATGTGTCCCATTTGCACTACTGTTGATTCGTTTGAAAATGTTATGTTGTATCTGTTACTAAATTGCCTTTTGTTTTTATTGCTAAACAGACATAACTAACTGTTGAATGTACATTTTGACTCTGGTTTTGAAATAAAGGCTAACTTCATATATATTGACTGTATTTTAGCTTTGGAGTTAGCATATCTTTCATGACTTAGCTAATGTGTTTGAAATACCAACAAAGTGAAAGGACTCAGAGGTTTTCGTTGACACTGATTTCTTCAGGGACTCTAAAATGAATCATTCTGTGATGGAGTACTAACCATCCAGGTTTGACCCTACTGCCAAGTGGGACGAACGCTAAGAAAAAGAAGATTCTAGGTGCTATCTCTTTTAAGTCATAGGACACTAGATGGAGCTAGAATTCTGTCAAATATCACAATTTTCTATTCACAGCAACTTAAAGGAATGAAATTTCGGGGCAAACATCACTTTAGAAGTTACTCATGCAATCATTATTGGATATAAACATGCTTTTTATAGCTAGTATATATAGGTAGTTGCCTGATTATTATAAGTTGGCTATGGATCTAGTCGGACTATAAGTAGATGCATTGAAATGAATGGGACTGTCAGTTAATCATGGCTACTAATGAGGTCCTGTTGATTTCATTGGGTCTACAGTAAGTATGTCTGTACTGTATATTTAAAATTTATCTCTTTTTTGATTAAGGTCCTCAAAGTGGCATAAAGTTATAGTTTAGAAACTGCTTAAAATATAGCCACGTCCCCCCCTTGAAACCAAATTCAACTATTGAACACATTTAACTATAGGTTAAAATGTTTATTTTAATTGGATCATTCCATGTGAACAGATGTTTGGTGTTGTACTTCTTTTGATTCAAGCAGGATGCTTTTTTTAAAATACACATTTTGGGTTTGGATTTTTTTTTTGTGTGTTCATTTATGAGCAAACATTAACTTTCATTAAACAGGCAGTTCCAGCTGTTTAGGGGTTCTGTGGCATGTGAATCCATTTGATTTCGGTAACACAATGGAACTCTCCAAGTGAGGAAGAGAATTTTAAGGCAGCAGGTTCAGCAGAGCAGATGTTCCTTTAAAGATATAGCTAGCAGCTGCCCTCTCTTTTTCTTCCTATTATATATTTTCTCTCTCTTTTCAGTCATGCCTGATCCTAACTGGAAGCCCAGTATGGTGGAAGTCTTGGCTTAGTTTATTTTAGTTTATTTGAAATTTATATACTGCTGATTGCACAGAGGCAACTTAAGGCAGTGCACAAGTTCAAGGAGATAAAAACACAACCACCATAACAAAGGATAATTGACAAGATCACTATGTACCCCTTGCTTTGGTCCAGATTTGGATTAAGCCCCTTTGCCTGTACTATAGTTCACAAAATAAGGATTTCTTAAAGCAGTTACTCTGAAATGAGTGGGCCTTTTCACACGACCCCTAAGATCCGCTGGCCACTTAAATTTGGACCAGAGATCTTGGGGGTTCGTTGCTCTTCCTACGTCCCCACCCCCCCGCACTTCCTTGCTCCTGTCTGCGTGAGGGGAGGGAGGAAAAAATAGAGGAAAAAATGAAGGCTCACCTCCGAAGCTGCCCGGAGCCCCGTCGTTGTCCTGATTCCTTCTCTTCTGTTTGTTTGTTTTTTGCCTCCCGGGGCGGGAGGCAAAAAAACCAAACAGAAGCGAGGGGAGCCCCGCACTCACCAGATTAAATCCGGACCTGGGGATTTTCACCCTCCTAGAGCAGGTACAAGAAAAGTGCGCTGGGACGCGCTTAGGTGGGCGTGGTCGTACTTAATTTCCTGCAAACTCCGGAGCTGGTGGGGAAACAATTGTAAGCTCCAGAGCTGGCAGCCATTTGCTGCGGAGTTTAGGGGTCGTATACAAATACCCAATATCACAGCAATGATCAATACCTCTCTCTAGCACTAAAGTAAACCTGTAGCTTTATGCCCAAGGACGTCTGAGTGTACTCACAATGTTTCCCACACTTTGGGGAGGTTCCTTCTATATCACTCAGGTTCAGAGTTAAAGAGATTAAACAAGAAGGAGAAAATAGGGTTGCTCCAACCTGTAAGGCAGTAATTGCAGTAAGCATTGTGCATGAAAATGTGTAGAATAATAATTTGGGATTTGGACAGCATACAAAGCAAAGTATGCTGCTTCTATACTGCCCCATAGTGGTTATAAGTCTCTCTGGATGGTTTACAATTTAATTTTGCATGGTATACACATGGTCACCCACTCCAGCAAGCTGAGTACTCAATTTACCAACCTTGGAAGGATGGAACATTGAATCAATGTCAAGCCAGCTACCACAATCCCACTGGAATCAAACTCACATCATGAACAGATTCCTCACTGCAGTACAGAAGTTGAATCCAATCTCTTCAGAGTGCATGGAGCCTGTTTAAAACAACAATAATAGAGGCCCAGCACAAGTGCATACCACAAAGAAAGAAGAGCTCATTTAAGTCCAAGAGGACACCGGCATGGTTAACGAGTGGAGTTAGAGAGGCTCTAAAGCACAAGGAGAGGTCCTTCTGTAAATGGAAATCCTCCCCAAATGAGGAAAATAAAAAGGAACACAAACTCTGGCAAAAGAAATGTAAAAAGATGATAAGGGAGGCAAAGAAAGACTTTGAGGAACGCATGGCTAGCAATATAAAGGGTAATAATAAAAGCTTCTTTAAATATGTTAGAAGTAGAAAACCTACCAGAGAACCAATTGGCCTCTGGATGGTGAGAGAGGAAAAGGGAGGTTAAGGAGGACTTGGACATTGCAGAGAAATTGAACGAGTTCTTTGCGTCTGTCTTCACGACAGAGGACCTTGAGCGGATTCTGCTGCCTGAGCCGCCCCTCTTGACTAAAGAATTAAATCAAATACAGGTTAAAAGAGAGGAGGTTTTAGGACTAATTGATAAATTGAGGATTAACAAGTAACCGGGCCCAGATGGCATCCACCCAAGGGTTATTAGGGAACTGAGAAATGAAATTGCAGATCTCTTAACGGTAATATGCAACTTGTCTCTTCAAACGCCACAGTGCCGGAGGACTGGAGGATAGCGGATGTCACACCAATTTTTAAAAAGGAAGGAGGGGGGACCCAGGAAACTACAGGCCGTTAGCCTTACATCTGTCCCAGGAAGATGGTGGAAGGCCTCATCCAAGAGAAAATCTTAAAACACATAAAAGAACAAACCTTGCTGAGAGAAAATCAGCATGGCTTCTGTAAGGGTAAATCTTGTCTTACAAACCTTTTAGAATTTTTTGAAAAGGTCAACAGGCACGTGGATTTGGGTGAACCGGTGGATATAGTCTATCTGGATTTTCAAAAGGCTTTTGACACAGTCCCTCACCAAAGGCTGCTGAGAAAATTGCATAGTCAGGGGATAAGAGGGCAGGTCCTCTTATGGATTGAGAACTGGTTGAGATCCCGGAAACAAAGAGTAGGTGTCAATGGGAAATTTTCACAATGGAGAGAAGTGAAAAGCGGTGTGCCCCAGGGCTCGGTCCTGGGACCGGTGCTTTTCAATCTGTTCATAAATGACCTGGAGACAGGGATAAACAGTGTGGTGGCCAAGTTTGCAGATGACACAAAACTTTTCCATGTGGTAAAAACCAGAGAAGATTGTGAAGAGCTCCAGAAGGATCTCTCCAAACTGGGGGAGTTGAGAAATGGCAAATGCGTTTTAATGTAACCAAATGTAAAGTAATGCATATTGGGGCAAAAAAATCCAAACTTCATCTATCAACTCATGGCTCTGAGTTATCCGTGACGGATCAGGAAAGAGATCTTGGTGTGTTGGTGGACAGCTCCATGAAGGTGTCTCCCCAATGTGTGGCAGCAGTGAAGAAGGCCAATTCCATGCTAGGGATTATCAAAAGGGGATTGAAAATAAAACAGCCAACATTATAATGCCGTTATACAAAACAATAGTAAGGCCCCACCTGGAGTATTGTGTACAATTCTGGTCACCGCATCTCAAGAAAGACATAGTGGAACTGGAAAAGGTGCAGAAGAGAGCAAAAAATGATGACTGGGCTGGGGCACCTCCCTTATGAAGAAAGGCTAAATCAATTGGGCCTCTTCAGTCTGGAAAAAAGGCGCTTGAGGGGGGATATGATTGAGACATACAAAATAATGCAGGGTATGAGTAAAGTGGATAGAGGGAAGCTCTTCTCCCTCTCTCAAAATACCAGAACTAGGGGACATACACTCAAATTGAGTGCTGGGAGAGTAAGAACTGACAAAAGAAAATATTTTTTCACCCAGCGCGTTGTAAGTCTATGGAACTCCCTGCCACAGGATGTGGTGATGGCATCTGGCCTGGATGCCTTTAAAAGGGGATTGGACAGATTCCTAGAGGAAAAGTCCATCACGGGTTACAAACCATGATGGAGATGTGTAATCTCTAGGCTTTAAACCAGGGTAGTTCAAGGGCCAGATGCAGGGGAGTGGTATCAGGAGACATATCTCTAGTCTCATGCGCTCCCAAACGCATCTGGTGGGGCCGCTGTGAGATACAGGAAGCTGGACTAGATGGGCCTTTGGCCTGATCCAGCATGGCTCTTCTTATGTTCTTATGTTCTTATGAACATTTGGCAATAAGTCACATTTTGTTACCCAAGGCAATGTCTAGAACTAAAAGTAGGAGAATCTTGAATGGATAATGATGTCTTTTATTCCCTGAAAAATTAAACATTGTTGTAACATTCTATATACAGTGGTACCTCTACTTAAGAGTTTAATCTGTTCCAAATGCATGCTCATAAGTTGAACAACTCGTAAGTAGAGCAGCTGTATCTAAAAAAAATCAAAAATGATTTAAACAACGAAAAAACAAAAAATATAAAAAATTAAGTAGAGCAGACCGCATGTAAAATTCGTAAGGCAGCAGTTAAAATGTCAATGGTTTCCCGCTTTTAAGTCAAATTGCTCATAAGTAGAGCTGCTTGTAAATAGAGGTACCACTGTAATGTTTTCCAAGGCTTTTATGCCTGTTGTGTCCTTCTGCATATTGCCATAGCCCCTGTCTCTCCCCACTCCATGCCCATGGGGAAAGATTTCTCACTGCAGCAAGCAGGAGATAATCCTATAATTTGTCCTATTAATTTCCCTAGCTTCATACTGTATGCAGAGTAGCCCATCCATCCATCCATCCATCCATCCATCCATCCATCCATCCATCCATCCATCCATCCATCCATCCATACATATGGTATCAGTGACATACCTGGACACTGGGACTGTCTACCACCTACTGATGGGGAAATAAGACATACGTATACATACAGTATCAGTGACATATCTGGATACCTTGGACTGTCTACCACCTACTGATGGGGAAATAAAAAGGGGGGGTTGAAGAGAGAGAGAGAAGCAGCAACAACAATGACATGGGATGGGATGTGTCACAGGTTTTGGCAAACCTCGTATCTCCATTTTTGTAGATTCATAATGTTATCAAGTGAGGCATCTCATCCCTGTTGCAGAATCATGTATCCATAGGCCATCCGTTCACATAGAACCATATGCATTGAGGTGTACAGCCAATCACCTAATGCAATCAGGTGTATGGCTTCTCCTGATTCATTCAGGTGTAGAATCAATCAGCATTTGATTAGGTCCTGCCACTGCATCCCAAGACTGTCATAGGCTAGTATTACAAGGATGACACTGGACACCCCACTAGGGGACTGAGTGAAATGTGCAAACAAGCAACAGCATTAATAATCTCCTCACCCCTTCACAGCCTTATGGTTGACAGAAGATCAGCTTATGTTGCCTCACCTTCAGAGCGAGGTTATATTCAACCCTGTCATCTCACTTGACTTTTTTCATCACACGGTAGCTAGATTGCTGCCGTGGTACCTGCCCCATCCCAACTCCATTCGTCCCACAAATCATATAGCTGCTGCCCCAGAAACCAGTTGTGCGTGACATTGTCCTTTCCTGCCACTTGTCTTCCAGGAATGGAGTGCTGCCTGTGGTAATTCTGACAGGAGATGCATCTTGAGCCTGCCCCATGCCCACCCGGTTGCCGTGTCTGGCAAGGTCTGCCCAGCCTAGCTGGAGATTCTGTCAGAAGTGTGTCTTGCTAATAGAAAGATGCCGGTGTCATCCTCTGATGAGCACAGCTTGAGTTGTTTGTCTTTCTCTGGAGCAGGTTAAATAGATTAGTGGGCAGTGAGCAAGAGCGAACCTTTCCTCGAAGAGGGAGATTATTATGATTGGTGTGAGGATAGTTGCACACGCTGCGTGTGCTACCTGGTGCAGTAACCTTCTAGTTTATGGGACAATATGACCCTTGGCACTATAATCCAATAAATTACTACATTCCTCCTCGCTGTGTTGCTCTTTTGCCTTCCAGTACTCGCCTGCTATTACAGAAGAGAAGTGACAATAGTATGTGCAGGATGTTATGGGCTTTCCAAGGCTTTATTTTGCTTTATTTGCAGTAATGTCAATTCCAGGACAATTCAAATTTTAAAAAAATACAGCAAGAAAAAGCTGTCATAAAACCACAACAAGAAACAACAGATTAAGTAGAAACAGCAGTCATTAAAGCCTCATGAATGGGGCTTAAAGGCTGATTTATTTATTTTGCTTCATTTTATGTCCCCCTTCTCCCAGTGAAGGGACCTGTGGTGGCTCATGAATAATAATAATAATAATAATAATAATAATAATAATAATAATAGTAATAGTAATAATAATAATAATAATAGTAGTAGTAGTAGTAGTAGTAGTAGTAGTAGTAGTTAGTTGTTGTTAGTTGTTGTTGTTGTTGTTTTGAAACAACTTTTAAATGGGGCACCCTACTGGCTAAAGTGACCTGCTATAACTCAGGAGATGCTCAAATCGCTGCTGGGCTGTGAAAACTCATTGAGGAGTGTAGAACTGCTCAATGTATTCTTTAAACATGTCACTTAACTTGAAAGCCCTATTAGAGTTGCTGTCAGTTGGTTCCAACTAATTAGCACAGAGTATAATAGTGTTAATACACTTAGTTAAAACAGTTAAAACACCGTAAAAAAGAAGAATGTGAACCACTCAAGATAAAAACTTCAGAAAATTATTAAAAGCCACCTAAAGAGGATTATCTTCAGCAGTTGCTGAAAGGAGAAGAGCGAGGGGACTAACCTAGCACCACCACCACCACCACCACTGAGGGAGGGTATCCCACAACTTAGAGGCAGGTCCAGAAAAGATCCTGTTTTACTTTATGGACAGTCATACCTGTAAAGGCAATGGGATTGACAGAAGGGCCATCCCTGAAGATCTTAAGGGCTTAATAATAATAATAATAATAATAATAATAATAATAATAATAATAATAATAATAATAATAATAATAATAATAATAATAATAATAATAATAATAAGCTTTGATTGTTGGTACTAAGTGGGTAAGAAAAGGGATCACATTCACATTTACTTGGGGAACATATTTCATCACTATGGTGCCGCAACAGAAATTTCAGGTTCCTTTGTTGTGGGTATCAGCCTTCCTCCTAACAGAAAAGCTACCACAGAAAGGCCTCAGCTAAGTATTTCATTGTTGGTGTAAAGGTTTACTAGCATGGTTCATGGACAGCCTGTTATAAGCAAAGTTATGTTCATACGCCCATATGAAGAAGAAGGTGAATATGGCAGCCTTGCCTTGTCAACAAACAAACAAACAAACAAACAAACAAACAAACAAACAAAAAACAAATGGTTCTCAGTGCAACAAAATAAATCTTACTATTTAGCATGATTTATTTAGGGTAAGACCTTCCAATGAAGCATAAACAAAATTTAAAACCATTTTAAAGAGAAAAAACCCTTCAGCACTTTCTTCCTTTACCTTATACTGTACTAGTTTGCCCAACCATTCACTAAACTTTTGTTTTAAAGCTGTACCTGAGGACTTCAGATTATTCAGATAGGATTTTGTTGTGACAAGATGTTGGAAGTCACAATTGTATCATTAAGGAAAATTCTGATACAGCATCAGTCAAATTTTTCACTGAAACAAGCGCCCGGAGGGCCAATTCACCAGTAACCAGGGCCGGCGTGTCCATTAAGGCGAACTAGGCAGTTGCCTAGGGCACCAAAATGGACAGGGGGCGCCACCCCCCCACTGCCGCCGCTGGCTAGCCTGCTGCCCCCTGCCGCCACCCCGCCACCGCCCTCCCTCCCACGCGTGCCTCCCCCTGCCGCCGCCCGCCCGCCCGCCTGCCACCCGCCACCGCCACCGCCGCCCCATTGCCTGCCTGCTGGCCCGTTGCCCGCCCGCCGGCCTGCGCCTCCCCCTGCCGCCTCCCCGCCCCCACTGCACCTCCACCACTGCCCTGCCCCCACTTGCCACCTAGGGCGCAAAAAAGCCTAGCACCAGCCCTGCCAGTAACTAGAGCAGTGTTCCTAATCTTGGCTCCACAGATGTTCTTGGACTACAATTCCCAGGCATCCTAACTAGCACAGCTAGTGCTGAAGACCTAGGACCAAGCCTGACAGTACAGTTAACAGGCCATAAGAATTGCAATCCTTTAAGAGGAAAATGAAGTTTGTTGTCATTCATTCAGTGTCCGAACTCTTCGTGACCCCATGGACCAGAGCTTGCCAGGCCTTCCTATCTTCCACTGCATCTCGGAGTTTGGTCAAATTCATGTTGGTTGCATCGATGACACCATCCAACCATCTCATTCTTTGCTGTCCTCTTTTCCTTTTGCCTTCAATCTTTCCCAACATCAGGGACTTTTCCAAGGAGTCCTCTCTCCTCATGAGGTGGCCAAAGTACTGGAGCCTCAGCTTCAAAATCTGTCCTTCCAGTGAACATTCAGGGTCCAGCTTTCACTTCCATACAGCAGTACTGGAAAAACCATAGCTTTGACTATCCTGACCTTAGTTGGCAAAGTGATGTCTCTACTCTTTAGGATGCTATCTAAGTTTGCCATTGCTTTCCTCCCAAGAAACAGGCGTCTTTTTATTTCGTTGCTGCAGTCGCCATCTGCAGTGATCAAGGAGCCAAAGAAAATAAACTCTGTCATTGCCTCCATTTCTTCCCCTTCTATTTACCAGGAGGTGATGGGACCGGTGGCCATGATCTTAGTTTTTTTGATGTAGAGCTTCAGCCCATTTTCTCTCTCTCTTTCACCCTCATTAAGAAATTCTTTAATTCCTTCTCACTTTCTGCTATCAGAGTAGTATCATCTGCGTATCTGAGGTTGTTGATATTTCTTCCAGCAATCTTAATTCCGGCTTGTGATTCATCCAGACCTGCCTTTCGCATGATGTACTCTGCATATAAGTTAAATAGGCAAGGTGACAGTATACAGCCTTGTTGTACTCCTTTCCCAATATTAAACCAGTCAGTTGTTCCATATCCAGTTCTGACGGTTGCTGCTTGTCCCACATATAGATTTCTTAGGAGACAGATAAGGTGGTCATGCACTCCCATTCCTTTAAGAATTTGCCATAGTTTGTTGGGCTTTGGCGTAGTTGATGAAGTCAAATGCTTTGGCATAGTCGATGAAGCAGAAGTAGATGTTTTTCTGGAACTCTCTGGCTTTCTCCATAATCCAGCGCATGTTGGCTATTTGATCCCTAGTTTCTCTGCCCCTTTGAAATCCAGCTTGCACTTCTGGAAATTCTCTTTCCACATACTGCTGAAGCCTGCCTTGTAGAATTTTGAGCATAACCTTGCTAGCATGTGAAATGAGTGCAATTGTGTGATAGTTGGAGCATTCTTTGGCATTTCCTTTCTTTGGGATTGGGATGTAGACCAATCTTTTCCAGTCCTCTGGCCACTGCTGAGTTTTCCAAATTTGCTGGCATATCATGTGCAGCACCTTTACAGCATCCTCTTTTAAGATTTTAAAGAGTTCAGTTGGAATGCCGTCACCTCCACTGGCCTTGTTGTTTCCAATGCTTTCAAAGGCCCACTTGATTTCACTTTCCAGGATGTCTGGCTCCAGGTCAGCAACTACGCTATCTTGGTTATCAGGGACATCCAGATCTTTCTGATATAATTCCTCTGTATATTCTTGCCATCTCTTCTTGATCTCTTCTGCTTCAGTTAGGTCCCTACCATTTTTGTCCTTTATCATATCCATCTTTGCATGAAGTGCCCCTTTAATATCTCCAATTTTCTTGAATAGATCTCTGGTTTTTCCTTTTCTGTTGTTTTCCTCTATTTCTTTGCACTGTTCATTCAAGAAGGCCACCCTGTCTCTCCTTGCTATTCTTTGGAAATCTGCATTCAATTTTCTGTATCTTTCCCTTTCTCCCTTGCATTTTGCATCCCTTCTTTCCTCCCCTATTTGAAGGGCCTCGTTGGACAACCACTTTGCTTTCTTGCATTTTCTTTTCTTTGGAATGAAGTTTACTAGCCTGCTTTTGTCTTGAAGTCATCATGCTTGGAGATACCCCAGCTCTGTTTGCCTGCCTAATGTTTGGGGCATGTAGCCCTGAAAGTTGTGGAATAATGTCATAGAAGCTATGAATGCTTTTTTCCTGAACAGGTGGTCTGACCTTTAGGTGACAGGTCAGGGGTAGGCCAGATTATATAAGTCCTGTAAGGAGAGAATCACCTGGTCTCAGTTCTGTTGTACTGTATGTGTATCTGCCCTGTTCTTGCCATTAACACTGTTTGCAGTGTTAAATGCCTCAACCCTTTGACCGCATTAACCTTTGTTTCATGGCAGCTCTGTTTGTTTCTACTCATGTCAGTTTTGACATTCTTTCACTGGGCTTCGGACCAATATTAGCCACACAGGGAACTTTTGGACTAAAGGTTGTACCAGGATGTCCTTTGAATAAGGTGTTTGAATAAATAGAGGGCTGACATAGAAGTATTAATTACTAAATGCCCATTTGATTACTACCACTTGGGCAATTATTTTAAAATGTGAGCTGAACAGGAGCCAAAAATTGTGATAGGATCCAAAGCGAAAAGCCAGTGTTCTAGTTGCCACCAATCATCAGACTTCATTTATACACCTTGATCTACCCATTAGCTATGTCATGTCACCTCTTCTCTTTGTGGTATCAGAAACTATGGGCAATGATGTATGTGTGGGGTTGGGGGGTTGGGGATGACATTGGTTTCATAGAATAAGACAGTTCATTACACATAGAACACATAGATCTTACCTTTATCTTAATCTTAGAACACTAGTGGGGAGGCACAGGGGGGAAACTGAACTCCCTACCTCTGATTCCACAGCTAGATACCTAAAACACTGAAATATCCAGCCGATTGCTAAGGCAGAGGGTTTTTTCTTTTAATTTTAGGTTTTCTCTTTCCATCTTTCTTCCCCTACACCTCCACTTTAAAAACAAAAAAAAAAACACCCTCCCTGAAAGTCATATGACAGAGAAATATCCCCTTTCCCTAGCTCAGTGGTTCTCAACCTTCCTAATGCCACAACCCCTAAATACAGTTCCTCCTGTAGTGGTGACCCCTTGCCCTGCTTGGAAGAGGCCACAAGCCCCCTTTGGAAGGCCACTGCTACAGGTGCCATAGAGAACTTCCCTCTACAGGCACCCTCAGCCAATCGCAGCCTCCAGTGCCATTGACTGACATCCGCTCCAACCTATCAAGCTGTAACTTACTCTTCCCCCCTTCCTCCCCCCCCTCCAGACCCAAGCCATTTGTGCCTTTTTCTCCACTGGCTCATGGCGACCCCTGTGAAATGGTTGTTCAACCCCCAGGTTGGGAACCACCACCCTAGCAAGATCTATAAGCAGGATACTAGCATCCTGCTAGGTGATAATTAATTAATTAATTAATTAATTAATTAATTAATTAATTATATTTATATACCACCCCCTCTTCTGTATCCGAACTCGGGGCAGTGTACAGTGTAAAATCAGAGCATAAAATCAGAGGCATCAATAAAAATGGGAGGGTACAATACCCTCCACACAGAATGGCATGGGCGGCCACAGGAAGAAAAAGAAAACAAACAAACAAACAAACAAAAAACAAAACAAAAAAGGAGAAGAAAATTAAACAAAAAGGTCACCATATGCCTCCTTGAACAGATGGGTTTTCACGACTCTTTTAAAGGTGGGCAGGGACGCTGCAAGGCACAGCTCACTAGGTAGATGGTTCCACAGTGTAGGGCCCACCACAGAGAAGGCGCAATTACGCGTGAGCGCCTTCTGCGCCTCCCTGGGTGTGGCCACCCTAAGTGAGCGCGCCTGCACCATTCTCGTGGGTCTGGTCCCAGTCGACCTTTTCATAAAATCAACTCCGGGGAAAACATTGCCACCATAATTTTTATAAGTAACCTCCAAAATCTCTTTAAAAGCAGATCCTTGAATATGAATATCACACATACTCCCAAATTCCAAGTTCTAGTTTCACTAACCTCCTTTACATGCAGAGTTTGTACTAAACTTTTCTTATAATTTATTTACCAGGGTGTTAAGTTGCTTTAAAATATTAGATCTGCCCTTTCAGCCCTCTTACAGCATCGTCCTTTGATGCATCATTATTCATTATTAAAGAGGCCTGGATACTACTTGACTTTTTAAATCTCTCCTTTTCCTCCGTACCTTCTAGATTAATGTTATCGTTGGGAATTTGCATAGCTATGTCAAAAGTGTTTTAGCCAGCAAGAGGTCCAGCTGGTTAGCAATGGACTCTTCCTTCAAGCCTTTCTTCCGTCTGTGGCCATGTACTGCTCTATAGCACTCCACTGCCTCTATTTTCATTGTAAAAATAAAGGTTTCAAAGAGAAGTTTCATTGGCCTCAGTCATTGTCCCATTGGAGTCATTAGGCATGAAGACCATTTGAAGTTCTTGTTGAGAACCCGACTCCCCGGTTATGAAAAGATGAATTCAAGCAAGAGCTGACTGCTCCTGTTTCTCTTAGGGAGAAGCAAGAGGAAGGAAGGTGAGAAGGATAAACCCACTCCAATGTTGGTTGTTCTTCAGACGTTCTTCATCTTCCAAATTTGGGGACTTGTGGGCTAAGCTGGGCAAGAGAGACTATTCAGAAGAATGAAAGTATGTTTTGGTTTTCCTGAAAAATTTCTAGGGGCAGAAAACAAGTGGGGAGTGCTCCTCATTCTCCAAGCATTCATCTCTCCTAGATGCTCATTCACCCACTCACCTAGGACAGGTGAAAAGAATGGACACACAGCGATGGAAAGGTGCACCACCAACTAGGTAAAGAGGCAGCAAATCCTCTGGTTACAAGTCATAGCAGGTATCCAGTTATGTTAACCTATAACACCTGGTGTTTGTGTGTGGGGGGGTTCAAGGCCAGCCCTACCATGAGGGAGAGATGAGAAAGCAGGTTTGGGGGATTACCCGGAGGATGTCTGGTTGCTTCCTTTTGTTAGGTGGTGAACATGTGAATGTAAGTCACGTGGATCCTCTAGGAGGACTTTGTGACCAAGTGAGATGCCTCAGGCCTGGAGGCGGTCACTATCTTATTACAATTCTAAATCACTTCTATAGGGACAAGAAGTGGGATAGGATGCTACCTTGTCTTCCCTGTCAGGGAGCAAAATTTCTTGGGCCAGCTGTATTAGCATGAATAAGATGTCTAAGATAAAACTCTCCTGGATGCTCTTCTATGTCATGGGTTTGGATGCCAGCCCCTGGAACAAAGAGCTAGAGTGTCCAGGTGTCCAGATGTCCTGTTTAGGGACTTAGAGGAAGCATCTAGTTCACCACCGTACCCTTTTCTGTATTGTTGTCAGTCATCAAGGTTGAAACATGCACCCACTGTGGCCAAAATCCCCATCATGTTACATGGCGTAAACCAGATAATGTCATCATCAGGTGCTTGTAAGATTTAACTTAAGTTAATGAAAACTCCCTATCCCTTTGGAGGATCTCCAGAGCTCCCTTTTGCTCTGGGGAAGCCTTTGAGAATCTTCTTGAGATGTGGCTAGCGGGTGAAGTGGGGCTGGGGAGAGATTCTTCTAGTCAAATATCACAACTGGACTGGGACTGGTGAGACTGGGCCTGCTGGTGGAGATCCATCAGATATTTTTTAAATTTTTAATGGACATCCCTTCAATGTCCCAAAGGCTTTCCCAATGCAAAACAGAACCCATGGGAGTCTCTGAACCTAAAGGGCTGGGCTTGGATGCTGTTAATTAGTAGCCAGGTGGGTGGTATATTAAATGAACAATCCAAGTTCCTTCACATCTGGGGCTTCTACTTTTTTTGAAAGTGAATGCATCTGCATCAGTTCAGGTGGTGTGACATTTTATGTCAATGCACACAAGGGTATACAGGGATGCTTATGAGTGGTGGAGTGGAGAGAGAAGAGACATAGGTAAAATTGTGAGGAGTGCTGGTTCCCCTCAACTGAGCCACCCTTGTCTCCTAACTGTTTCTTTTCTTTTTTAAAGTTTTAATGCCACCATTGGAACAACATTCTAGGGCACCTAGGAAACAAAACAAAAAAGCAAACAAAAGGAGTGAGAGTAAAAAGAAAGGGGACACAAATGGCAATCAGCATTTGTTTGCAGGTTGTTAAGGCAGCTTTTGCTATAGCTATGCCTTCTACAAATCTGGACAGCTACAATAGAAGGTGCCTTTATGAGATGCGAACACATTTTGACTGCCAATTTCCTTCTCTCTTTCTGCTGATTCCTGTCTGGATTTCTAAAACAATTCCATCCAGGGAAACCCACCTTCCTGAGTGCAAATTCATAATAGATCTACGCATATTTTTTCTGCTGTATACTGACACCCTAAATTCCAATACTGCATCATTTAGATTTACATCATTTACATTGTAAATGGAAAAGAAGGAGATATAATACAGGAATATAACCCTGACAAACTCTTTGAGGTTGGAATTGGGCCTGACAGCTGCCTACTCAAACTTATTCTATTATCATCATCAGAGTATTAAAATTAATCTGAGAGTAAATAACTCCCAAATGATAATAGAATTCCTATATTTTAAACACAGTTTTCCATGATTTAGTCTATCAGTGCTGCTGTAAGTCATATAAATGCTACATAAAGATATTCTTTCAACCTTTCATATACTAATTAATACTGTATGATTTAAAACAAAGTCATATATCAAGAAGATTATTGTCCTAACAATGTTAAACTGTTCCAGTTTATACATCCCAGTCTTCCAGTACTAGTTGACTGCTATGGGAAACAGGATACAGGATGTGGGATTGGGAGGTAACCCGGTAGAGACAATATTATGTAATGTTCAAAGAATCGGCCTGTCCTGGTAGTCCACCTACACTCTAGTTTCTCATGAGAATAAAGTGGAAGGAAGAAAATGATTCAAGGGATCAGATAATGTAGGAGTTTTTCAGGGAAGGGGGAAGCTATGTGTGGTGGTGTGAGCCTTGTGGCACAGTGGTTAAACTGCTGTACTGCAGCTATAACTGTTCTCATGACTTGGGGTTCAATTCTAGGCACCAGGCTCAAGGTTCACTCAGCCTTCTATCCTTCCGAGGTTGGTAAAATGAGTACCCAGCTTGCTTGGGGAGCAATGTGCAGCCTGTATAATTAAATAAACCACCCAGAGAGTCCTTTAAGCCCTATGGTGCAACAGATAACCCACATGCTGCTGCTGCTTTTTTTTGCTTTTGGTCTGACAGCAAAATTTGAGTTGCTAGCACATGCCACGACAACACATGACAACTTGTCTCTTTACACTGAAATAACAGAGAAATGTTGGCTTGGGGGGGGTTGTGTCCCTCCTTGCCTGTCCCTGTGGAAGCCCATGGAACCATGTGCTTGGGACCATGTGCTTTCCTTGAATGTAACGGAGGAAAGGTGGGATAGGAACATAAATTATATACTGCAATGCAAATGCAATGCAATAGTGTCCTCCCTGCTCCCCTGATTCCAAACGTGTATCTTTTCTAGCAAATACTTAACTCTCAGAGTAACTGGGAATGGAACACAGCTAGGCAGGGGTGTTTCAAAATGTCTCCTCTTTACCCTTTGCAACGTGGGCCGAGATATTTCAGAGGAAGACACTGTTGTCAAGAGTAGAAATGCAGTGTTTTGGAGCAAGCAATTACACTACAGAATAATGGGAATCAATGGAAGTTGTGTGTGTGTGTGTGTGTGTGTGTGTGTGTGTGTGTGTGTGTGTGTGTGTGTGTGTGAAATGCAAACCAAGTTCTGAATGGTGTACATTGCTCAGTCTTGAGAGCAGTGCATTAAGCCGTTCTTGGGACCCCAGGGAGATGTCTGTTTGTCCACGGAGATTGAATGAGTGCCAACGTGGAATGGAACCGCTAGCTTTTCTGCCTCGTGTTCCATGACAACTCCACAGGATCATGTCTGTACCACCATTTTCACCCTGAACCTTAATTTCTACCATTCCATTCTTCCCTCTCCTCCCCCATTCCCCCCTCGAAAAAAGACCGACAGCCAGGATCCGAGGCAGAATATTAAGTGATTCATTAAAATACTGCTAAGTTAAAGCAGAGGAGAGCAGATGCTCCAAAAACTCCTTCCAATGCCCTTGGTTACAATATTGCCTTTGATATTATCTGCTCAGCATTTTTAGCATTCAGCCCTTAGAAGAAGTAAAAAACTGGGAATGCCAGACCTTTTAATTCCGGCTTCAAAGACAACACTTCGGAATGTTATGTAATAAATCAATCATTACTACACTTAATAACCTTAATGTTTTTCTTTGAAGTGAGAAATCCAGGAGAGAGACTGGAGTGTTTTTTTTGGGGGGGGGGTAGGGGGAGGGGAAGGAAGAGAGAGAAAAATTGATATTGTTCTGGTAATTTAATGTAAAACTGTTTTATTGATCAGATCAGAAGTGTTTTAAATTGAATGTAGGAAGTGGAAGCAATTTAGAATGCAAAATATTAGGATTTCTTCATATGGGCCAGATCATCCCCCCCTCCTTCTCCTCATCATCACCACTACCACCACCACTACCACACACAATGGAAATATTGGCTGATTATATTAAAACAATAATATTTATCCTTAAGGTGTTGAAAGATGGCTTTCAATGAAGTGAGAGTCCTTGCATCATCCTGATGTGGCACAGCTATAGTGAACCTCAAAGATTTCAAATATGTTTGTATCCCAAAATTTGGAATAGCCATTGAAATCATTGCTTGCAGACAAAGGGTTCCAAGGCAAATTATGTTACACAGCTATTCTGTCTCCCCTTCTGCCCATGACCTTCCCCTCCCTTAATGAGAATGAGGAGGGGGGAAGTGTGGGAAATCAGAGGAAGGTTGCAAGTGGAAAACTGCATCATCCGGATCCCTTGTGAAATTCCACCAATGACGGAGGGCAGTTGTCCAACAGAAGCTTCATCCAAAGCACCCTGGGATGCTGGGAATCTCTTGGATCCAGAGAGGGAGAGACAAAGAAGCATTAAGACGAATGAAGGAAAAGAAAGGAAAAAGGGAGAAAGATGAATGCAAAAGAAATTATAAAATTAGTAAAATGCAGAGAGCTAGAAATTACTAAAATACAGATTGTTTCAGCTGAGCAGGATAAAATAAATGTGAAAAGAAGTGGGGGAATGAGAGAAAGCCTGAAGACCCTGGGCTGCCACATCCCAAGTCAAAAAAATCCAACTATCTCACCTGGGTTTTGATCCTGATCTTCTGAAGGTCTGGCTTTTCCTCTTCATCCCATCACCTGATTTAAATGTGGGACAAGAGTTCCCAGTCAAAAGCTGTTTTTTTTTTATTATTTTAAAGTGCAGTTCAGCCCCCTTGGCCAGCAGGTGGCGCTAGCATTTGAAAAAAATGAACCACTTGCCTGGGGGAAAGTAATGCTTAGAGCACCGCATGGAGCTTCCTGTTTCTCCTAAGGTGAAAAGCAATTAAAAAAAACCCAGTGCCATTGGCCCCAGGAACAGCCGGTGGGTGCTATGAGTTAAAAAAAAAGAAGAAGAAACCCGGATCATCTGCATGTTCCCACGGTGTCTGCTTCCTTAAAAGGTGGATTATCAAAGTGAGGCAAAAAATTCCTTACCTCCTTGGTGAGTCACAGAAACCTCGTTTAAAGGGGCATTATCGAGTTTTCTATTTTCTTTTTTTTTTTCAAAAAGCCAGGTGATAATTTAAACTGCTTTTAAAGGGACATGGGACCGAGTCCCATGATGACATCCAGCTTCTGAGAAGGCAGAAGAAGAAGGAATTGCATAGAGAGAATAGCCACTACGAAGCCACAGATAGATGGGGAGAGATGAAGTTGTTCCTTCTCTATATGGATCTATTAAACAGCAAGTAAACAAACTGGAGATGGGCAAAAAAGTAAAGTTGTAAAAAGCTTTTTGTAAAAAAAAAAGGGATCTTAGAAATATATCACTCTTAAAAAGCAGTTTTGAGGCTCCCCCCCAATTTTAAAAATGTTTTTCTTATGGCAAGGCAAATATTAATGTGACATTGAAACCAGCACTTTTGGGGTGGGCTGGGATAGTAATATCTGCTCTCCTATAACAAAAAGCTCCAAATACATCTTTCTTGGCCTGGATTTTCCTAACTTCACTATGAGATAAGTTGGCTATAGATATTTCTCAGTGATGTGTAGGCCTAACAGCAAGGGTGGAGAAGGTGTGGCTCTCCAGATGTTGCTGCACTTTGCATCCCATCAGGCTTTAGCAGCACAGCCAGTGGTGACTAACGATAGGAACTGCCTTTCAGCAGCAGTGAAGGGAGACATGTTCCCCATGCCTTGTTGACAGGAAATCTGGGTACCTTCAACATAGGGCGCTTTTACACAACCCCTAAAATCCGAGGCAAAGGGCTCCCAGATCCGGAGCTTAAAATGTTTTCCCACCAGCTCTGGACTTTAAAAAAAAATAAGTACGACCATGCCCACCTAAGTGCGTCCCAGTGCACTTTTCAAGTACCTGGCCTCCGGGAGGTAAAAAATCTTCTGATCCGGATTGTAGCTGGGCTCCCTCGCCTTCTGTTTGTTTTTTTGTCCCCGCCGCCCTTTTAAGAGACAGGAATCACTACAGGAATTACTACGGGGCTGCTTCGACCAGCAGATGGAGGTGAGCCTACATTTTTTTCTCCCCTTTTCCCTCCCTCCCCTCATGCAGACAGGAACAATGGAGTGCGGAGGGGTGGGAACACAGGAAGAGCGACAAACCCCCAAGATCTCTGGTCCGAATTTAAGTTGCCAGTGGATCTTAGGGGTCATGGAAAAGTGCCTATCGTCTTCTTCTGTATATTGTTCTGCCTAGGATCTGCTCATTGTTGATGTTTTGGTTCACAGTCCTTATTCTTCTAAGGTATGATTAGCAGATGCCAAGAGCAAAACCTTTTCTGTGGTGACTCCTACCATGGGCGAGAGAGCTGTTAGGGCACCATCCCTTTTCAAGGCATTTGGGGTGAAAATACACCTGTTGCACTAGGATAAAGGCTTACCTGGTTTGTCATTTTAATACTGTTCCCCTTATGGCTGTGTGCGTGTTGTGTTATTTAATGATTTGTATTTTTGTTTTGTTTTTGTACACCACCTCGAATTCACTGAGGAATGAGGAATGTTCTCTTTCAGTAGCTCAACATGACTAGCAAAAGATGGGTCAATGCAGCTTGCAAAACACTGGTATCACTTGCAGATCCATATATTTGATGGTTGTACCCACAGGGCAGTATAGCTGAGATTTAGTACCCAGAATGACTTAGAGAACCCTGCAGTTCCCGGCTGTGTTGAAATTCCAGTGTTGGACTAAAAGAGTGACACAACTAACAAGAGGACTACACCCTGAGATACACTTTAATTTTGATAAATGTCATCTTTCCCCTTTGCATTCTCACAAGTACATGGAAGATAGCCGGAAGTACCCATGTTGTGTCTGATTCCCCAGCGCCATCGGGCTAGTTCGACCTGATTTTACTCTCTTTTTAAAAGGCTGCCTGGGCCATTGTTGATCAAACAAACCAGGGAGGAGAACCGAGTTGTTCATTTTTGATGGGGGAGCAATTTTTCTTCTTGATCGTGTTTGAGTCGCAATAAATAATGAACCACACCACAGCAAGGTGGGCACGGGGTTGGGGGAAAGAGAGCACTCAGTTTTCCATTTGACAAGCAGCTTTGACAAACAGCTGGGGAAAGGACGCTAGAAAGGGTTTAGGCCTGCCTGTGTCTGGATGTTTAATTAATGAGTAAGTGCAAAGGATAAGTATAGTCACACATGGGAGTTAAGTATCTGAGCTCCACATGAAATATGGCAAAGGACCGCAGCAGTGTTTGCTTTGATTTGGATATACACCCCACTTGTTGATGCTACTTGGATGTTGAGTTTTGTGGTTGGCTCTCCTGAACCCTTCCCCTCCCCCCCACACACACCAGCTTTCTCCAGTGAGAAATTAATCAGGATCCATCTGTTTCCTCCTTATCCTGGACAATTTCATTACAACTAAACCCAAGATTAGAGGATTCTCATATCTGCTTTTCGTCCCTCCCACCCCCACCTCTCTGTGTGCAGTTTTTGGTGCTCTGTGTCCTGGGTGATTAAAGCTGCTTGGTTTAAAGCAAGATTATTTCCAATCTCTCTTTCTTAAGGGAGACGCATAATGAGAACAGCCAGGGATCAAAAGCCATTCTCAATTATCTCATGTACCAAAAAAATAAATAAATACTGCAACTCCTTTTACAAGAATGGGACCGTCACGAGCCGAAGTCATTTGAAATGTGAAATGAATACAAAATGAGCCCTATATAGCAGTTGGGTGATCAGATTCCATTTCCCACATCATATGGCCATAATTTCATCTTTCTCTCCTCCCCATTATATGTTATTGATCCTGAACAAAGTACGACATCGAGTGGTGTTACATAAGGTGCCAGTTATACGACAAACCCATCGCCGCCCCCTCCTGCTTTCAAGATCACTTTCTTGCCATTGATCCAACATTTAATCTTAATCTTAAACATCTGTTCAGGGCTTTAGGCAGATCCACTAAGGGCCATCTTAAAACTATTTGAAACATATTAAAGCCACAGAGTTCTTCTGAACTGGGTGCTCGGGTGACCAGTTAGTCAGATATCATGATGGATGTGGTGTTCCCAATGAAGCTAATGGAGATGAACCACCTCTTAACCAAGTCTGAAAGCTCTTAAGACCTCTGGCTAGTGGGAACACACTCTAGATACTCCTGCATACAAGATAAGCCTGGGAGAGACCACCATTCACTAGTCTAATCAGGCACCAGCCTCATGGGGTGATTAGATGCCAGGCATGTCTCTCAACCCACCTCAGAAAGCTACTTCCAGAGTGGTTTTTTGGGGTGAGAGAGATAGAGAGAGAAGCTAGAAGGCCACATCATTTTCCCTCCCCTCCCTTAACTCCTGTCTATCTTCTATCTATCTATCTATCTATCTATCTATCTATCTATCTATCTATCTATCTATCTATCTATCTATCTATCTATCTATCTATCTATCTATCTATCTATCTATCTATCTATCTATCTATCTCGTACCAGCATATTTGAGAACTTTCAGAGTTTAGATTAGATTCATATACGGGATCTTAGAGATGGCATGTCATTCTGCCTCATTTTTTGTGTGGATTCATAGTGAAAGCTCCCAGCATCTTTCACCATGTCTGAACTTCTGGGACCTGCTTTGAAGAAGGGTGATTGACTGCACTCGAAAGCTTGCAATGTTCCTTTTTTTATTTTTAATAGTGGCCTATGAAGGTATCGCCTGTAACCTATTTTTGCAATTGTGTTTTGTGACGGCCACACGGCTCAACTCCTTTTTGCCTTGATTAGCATTTATTGGGACTCCTATCCTATTTACTGCCTGGCACTCAAGTGCTTCAGCATCACACATGGAACTTGAGAATATACGGCCCTGTCCACTTCACTTTTGCCAGTGACTAGCAAACATCTCCCATTATCGATTGCCATGGTGTGCTTCTATGAGCTTTGTTGGCTTTTGATTTAGAGCTTATGCTTAGGAAATGCCTAAGCACTACGTTCTAGCCCCTCCCCCGGTACAAAATGGTACCAAAAATAATTTTTTAAGGGATAAAAAAGCATATGACCATTTGGTTTTTCTTGGGGGAGGGGAGAGTCACAATTACAAACTTTTTTTTTAATTTTGGGTAAATTTCAAGTGACATCATTGCAGAACCTGGTATTTAACAGGACACAAAAAAACTGCCTCTGGAAGACCCCCTCAGTGAAGCACTTTTGCGTGCCATGGATTTCAACAGCATTTAGCATCAATTTTAATTGCATTAAAAACTATGTGGCATGTGATTTTCTTTTTTCTTTTATAGAAAAAGATATCTTATTGGGTCAAACTCCTCACTGTTCTTTATTCGTTTTGTGCCACCTTCTCAGAATGCCTGGATTATCAACTCATCCCTAAAGTTTATTAAAGAAGAAAAAAAAAGTTTTTAATGTTCCTGCCTGTAGTCTCTTTTTTAAAAAGTTATGGCAAAGCATTAGTGCCAACAAATACCGAGAGTGTGGTAGTAAAGATCTAAGCACTTGTGGAAAGTTTTAAAACCCACCATGTCCATTTTTGCACATTAAAAACCACAAAGAGATTTATTTGTTACATTAACCCCCAAGTCTTTTCTCCCTCACTGGATATTTAACTATTAAAATATTCATCACACAGTCTGAACTCTCATGCCAAGTGATTTCCTCCCACCCCCCAACACAACCTTTTAAAGGAAGATTTGCAAAAATACCTTTAAGTACAAACATTAGTTTGCAAAATGGCAAAACACCAAGGGAATAAACAAGACATGAGTCACAGATGGAGAATGACCTCATTAAATGCAGCCATTCATCCTTTCAGAACGAACAAATGAGGGAAATCTAGAGTTCTTAGTTTGAGAACTAAAAATAAAGCAATTAGGAACTAAGTTCTCTGACTGTTCTCGGGATTTTGTCGGTCTTGGAGCGTCATGAAATGTTGCTATGATAAGAATAAAATTTGATCTAAAAATTGTTATGGGTGGTTTTCTTTGTGAGTTGCCAATGCACCATTATAAATTGTCAATGCAGCATTGATGGTTCATCAAAATTGCCACGCTTAGTTAGTTATAGCAAAAGGTTTATTAAAGACAGATAGAAATATACAGCACAGGACATTTAAGCATTACAGAGAGTGGGTTAGTTTAGGATCCGAGCGCAGCATGGCCTGACGGCCTTGCTGCTCTGGACACCCTACAGTACAGAAAATAGGTTAGTCTAAGGATCCTAGGCACAGCATACAGGCCAGAGGCCTTGCTGTCCTGGACTCCCATACAGTACAGAAAATAGGTTAGTCTAAGGATCCTAGGCACAGCATACAGGCCAGAGGCCTTGCTGTCCTGGACTCCCATACAGTACAGAAAATAGGTTAGTCTAAGGATCCTAGGCACAGCATACAGGCCAGAGGCCTTGCTGTCCTGGACTCCGAGTGATGGTTTCCGTGGTCTTTTATACTTTTCTGTAGTCGCAGCTTACGTATTTCGTGCGTATGTCATACGTAATCATACCTGGTAAGTTATCATAATTCTTAGAAATGGCTTTAGTTCCCATTGCCTGCTGCCAACAAAATGGCGCTTTTTGGTGCCATAAGATGGTGCCCACATGTCTGCGTTGTCTTCGCTTCCCCGTTGGCTCTTATCTCAGTTAACCACAAGTATTTGTTACACTCTACAGGCTGGCATCTTCTTTTGTGTTTATGCCAACATGACCTAATACCCACAGTTGGGTTTAACACTTTATAATAGTTTTCAGCTTTATTCTCATATTTATTAATTCTATTAATTCTTATCAGTCCCTCATTTTTTCTTCGCGAAAGTTGAAAAAGAAACTAAATAAAACTATTCTTGAACTAGCTCTGAAAAACTCTGAAAAGTTAAGGAGTATAATATCCATTAGCTTAAGCCTTTTGTCTGCTGGATGATTTAAGACCTTCCAGCGGCCATTTTACTTTAACTGCGTTGCTTTATTATATGTCATAGACCTGATTGATTGTATGTCTCTTGTATAGTTATAACAGTATAGGTATTGTATGAGTAAATGAAGGGACCTTACTATTCTGACTTGTATCTAGATGTATCTGTTTTCTTTTGTGGGTAGGTGTAATCTAATAGCTGATTTACTAGAGGTGGCATAGTGCTTTTGTTAACAGTAAGGAGGTCTTGTTTGCTTAGGACCTAAGATTGCCATTTTTATAATCACAATTTCCCCCATTTTTTTTGCATATATTAAAATCATAACACAAAATACATTTAAAGTCTCCTTAGAGGATGACATTTGGTTGACAGTGGGGTGCTCTGCTGTTTGAATGTTAGGTAAAGCAGAGACCCAGGATATTTTGTATGAGGATCAAACCAGGGGCATAAACCAAACTCTTGTGTATTCAATAACTGGAGTGGCTTATTTCTGCAAACCATTTTAAACTGTATAATAGATTGGCATAAGGGAATCAGGAGGGCATGGACAATACATATATACCATAAGGCTGAATAGGAGGGCTATGGGCATCAGTTAAAAATGAAGCTTTGATAAAATGAATTTGGGGAACAACTATTCTGTAAAATATGTTGATTGACACCATTGATGATGTGCTGGGTTATAGAGCCCATTAGGTTTGGAAAAATTAAGTGCTTTCTGTTCCTTTGACTGCTAAACAAAATGAACAAATATGTGGATACCCCTCTTGTGACAGAAGTTCAGTTGACACATGAAAGTATCTTATACAATACAAAGGTAAGGTAAGGGATATGATAGCAAAGATAGCACATAACAGAATTCAGTAAGGCTACTAGAATTACAGATACAGAACATACAGTAAGCTTCAAAAAAAACATCATAAATAGTAATTGCTTCTAAACATCAGCTGTAGAAGGCTGCAAAGGTGTTGAGCTGTTTTGGCTGCAAAATAAACAGATAGATGTGCTAAAAAGACATGCAAAAGGCACACTGGTAGTCTGTGGTAGTGGTGGTGAAGTTTGGTGCCATTATAACAGTTCAGGATGATTCTTGAAAGGAGAAAACACTGCCGTTAGTTGGGACAAAACAGTCTCTTTTAAAAGTGCCTTTTTTGCTTCCATGACTGTGCAACCAGTTCGTTGTTTTGCTTCAGATGAGCCAGCTAGATGGCTGCAGGTGATGACAGAGGCATTCAGTATCACTCCATTTGAAGGATGGGGCTGATACGGCCACAAGAACGGGCAGGAACGGTGAGACCAGGGGCTGTTGAGATGAGGAGGACCCACACGAAGCAGCAGACCAGCCTTGACGTTCCTTGGAAGGTGTAGATTAGGAAGCGGCACAGAGGCAGTTGAACTCAGGCAGGGGTCATCAGGAGTAGACAGAGTCTCAGAAGTTGGAGCAGCCAAAAACCAAAGGTGTTTCTGTACAGCTTTGCAATGAGAGGGTGGATCTAGGAAAGATAGCTAGCACAGAGAAAGCTGTATACGTTGTCAGCATGATCTGAAACAGATCTTTTTCACAGTGCACAGTGGGGGCAATAGCAAAATTTACACTTTAAAATTTTCTGAAACATAATTTCTAAAACCGTATTTGAAACACAAAAACAGGACATAGTTTGTGGGTAACTTTTCGATTGGAGACCAACAGAACTGGCACAATAATGAAATAAAACATACGTCATTAGCCCAAGCTTTATGAATTAAGCAGCATTTGGAAAGAAAAGTATGCAAGGAAAAAAATATGTGTTGTCTTCGTCCTATGAAGGAGTTAATAAACATTCGACAAGCCGTAACAATAACACTTCTCTATATCTGCGGCTTGGTCCTTTGTTTGTGAGAAATAAATGGCACTCATCACTGCAACTCTTGTGGTAACTTTCAAATATGTATTATGTCTGAACTGAGCATATCTAACTGCGATCCTGAACAAACAGGCAAGCAATGGCGATTTGCCCGATATGACGGCCGGAGGTGTCTGTTTAGTGACTAAAATAAGTTGTTAGATTAAGATGTACTCATTTCTCATCTATCTTACTTTAATTGTATATATATAACATAGCTATTCCCCACTTTTCCCTGAAATGTCAGTACTCGATTTTCATATTGTTATTAATAAACCACTAAGTTTTAAATCTTCAGGATGGCATCCTAACAAAGGTTTCTACTAAAAGTCAATACTCAAATGAACTTCTTCCATTTCTAGGGCATATCACAACTAAAGCCTTATACAAATTAAATTACTTAACTCATTTATCAAAACCATTTTTTTGACTACCATTTTCCTTAGCAGTCAGAGGAAGTTTATAACAGAATATAACAAAGAGTGACCCTTTTTTTTTAAATTACAGTGGTACCTTGCACAAAGGAATCAGTTTGTTCCAAATGAAATTATGTTAAGCAAATTTTTCTTTTATACCTTTCCAGAGGGTTGTGTTGAAGATGGAGCTATCCCATCTTTATGTTGTACAGATTCTATGTTATACAAGCTGTTTTTCACACAAGGGCCCACTGCATCCCAAATTTTAAAATTACAGTGAGCTAGCTAAGACAGATTCAAAGAACAGAGCAAAACAGACAAGCAGCAGATAGGATGAAAAGAGTGTTAAATTCAAATCTACTAAATAATATTTTAACTTAACATATTTTCTAAGTGAATTAACATTTTATGGTGGCATTCAGATATGTCTCATGTCTAAACATGAACACATCTGGCTGTGGACACAAAACAGAAACAAGCAGGATGTTTTATAGGCAAATGCAGAATAAAATAGGTTCCCATATCTTAATAGAAAAGCTGATTGCTTGCTGTGCCAATCAAGCAATGCTGTTTTCCCTTAAACATTTTTTTATCACTTTAAGCAAATTGAAAGCTGGTTTGGAATATATATATATATATATATTTAACAATTCATGGTATCTTGCCAACTTGTCTTCCTATTTAAAAGTTTATCAAAAACACAACATTTCACCACACAATCTTTTTTTTTCACTTACGCCAAACCTTCTGCAACTTTGCATATGCCCTATATATATTTTTTTTCCTATAAATCCCTCATGCCTTTTTTTTGAGTAACAATAAACACTTTTCTTTATACAACCTCCCTTCATATATTTTTCATGAAATATATTTAATCTTTCCATTTTTTTCCTTAATTCTCAGTAACCACTTAGTAACCACTAAGTTACAGTCTGAATTCAAATCAGCAACATTCCATAACTGTTAAATATCAAGATCTAATTCATTACAATAAAATATTTATATATCATGGATCGGTATTCATTCAATAATTAAATTTTCATGGGTTTAAATTTCAGTGGCTTCCAATTTTATTTTATTATAAGGGGCGACACAAATGTTAGACAACACAATGACAGATATTTGCCCACAAGACGTTTTGACACAACATGGATGACAGCCTTAGACAACACACAGCAGAGATCGAGAAAAATATATGTGCGCAGAGGGAATGAGAGAGCAGGGTTTAGAATGGAGATGCAGAAGAAAAATAGTTCTAAGTTTAAGTTGTTAGAAGGGAAGAATTCTATAAATCAAACTTTGGAGTAAAATGGTCAATTTGGAGTAAGATGGTCACTGTTAACCTGAAAAATCACATTATATTGATTTGGTGCTGTCAAAAATCAGCCAAGCAGAAATACCCAGTTTCCACAGCAGAATTATGAAACTCTATGCAGGAGCAGGAACAGAATTCCTGTACTTAATTACCTAATGAATTGTCACACAGACTTTTCCATTACATTACTTCAATTAACCCCAAAACAAAATAAATTCTCTAACAGTTCTATAAAAATGTCCCTAAACTCTTTTCTTAAAACAAAAATCTCATCTCTATTACAATGCTTCAATTAAACCCAAAGCAAAGCAAAATACCCTAAAAATTAAAAATGTCTATAAAAATGTAAAGTCTTTACCTAATAAAATGTCACACAGACTTCACTTAACCCCAAAACAAAACAAAATTCTCATATTTAAACACCAGGCTACACAAGCTCATTTTCCAGACCTTTATTTTTGCACACACATACAAGGGAGGGGGACGTGGAACGCACTCTGGGTCTTATATTTTAAACAACATCCTGGCTACACAAGCCCATTTAAACAACGTCTAAAAGAAAAACAAATTCTGCTGTGGAAAAGGCATGCTATTGTGAGTTCAAAATTCATGAGGAGATGGCCAAGTTGGGCTACAATCATTATGCAGATTAAAGGAACATTCTTGGGCTTTGTGCTGGGGGCTTCCGCAACAGTAGCATAATCTACGTGGGGGTCTCTTTGATCTTGGGGGTTTAAACACGGAAGATTGAGATGTGGAAGGCTGTGGTGAGGGAAACGAAAACTGAAGCTCTGGTGATGATGTAATATCATCTATCACCTTTAAAAGGTCTCAGAGGGCTACAGACAGATTCTGCATGGCATCAATTAGTGTTTGATAAGGATTTTGAGCCATGTCTGACAAATCATGAACTGACAAGAATTGCTTCTGTCTTGTAAAAAATCCAGCCTGCTGTTTCGGCTTTTAACTAAACAATATGCAACAGAGGAATGGCAAAACACAAGAAGTCCTTGGCTGGCTGATAAGAACGGACTTCTACTGTCTAGTTTACTTTCTTAGAAAATAGATACCGAGTTCGGCTTTCAGAGGAAAAAAGGTGCCGCTTTTGAAATGAGCTCTTAGCAGTGCAGAATAAGGCAGACACTTGATTTGTTAACTGATTCTGCCACACAAGGCAATACAGCCGCTACTTGGGACTTTTAAGCCAATTAATATAAAAACAGAGATACTTTAAATGGTCATAATTTATTTCTGGGCAAGAAGAAAAACAAGTCAGGGAGTCAAGTTCTGCAACTAAAAAAACTATTTCTCCCCTATTAACCAAGCAAGAAAATTTTTTGACTTACCTTAGCTGGAAATGCAGACGATCAAAGGAAAATGGAAAGGGGGAAGGTTAGGGCAGAGGTTAGAGGAGATTGCCAGTAGCTGGAAACAAGGACAGTCCAAGGAAAAAAACGTGGGAGGCAAGCTGAGACCCGTTCACCCTCGCCGCTGGCAGAACATTCTCCAGCGTAGCTTGGGTTCCCGGCTGATTGCGCCATCTGATAAGAATAAAATTTGATCTAAAAATTGTTATGGGTGGTTTTCTTTGTGAGTTGCCAATGCACCATTATAAATTGTCAATGCAGCATTGATGGTTCATCAAAATTGCCACGCTTAGTTAGTTATAGCAAAAGGTTTATTAAAGACAGATAGAAATATACAGCACAGGACATTTAAGCATTACAGAGAGTGGGTTAGTTTAGGATCCGAGCGCAGCATGGCCTGACGGCCTTGCTGCTCTGGACACCCTACAGTACAGAAAATAGGTTAGTCTAAGGATCCTAGGCACAGCATACAGGCCAGAGGCCTTGCTGTCCTGGACTCCCATACAGTACAGAAAATAGGTTAGTCTAAGGATCCTAGGCACAGCATACAGGCCAGAGGCCTTGCTGTCCTGGACTCCCATACAGTACAGAAAATAGGTTAGTCTAAGGATCCTAGGCACAGCATACAGGCCAGAGGCCTTGCTGTCCTGGACTCCGAGTGATGGTTTCCGTGGTCTTTTATACTTTTCTGTAGTCGCAGCTTACGTATTTCGTGCGTATGTCATACGTAATCATACCTGGTAAGTTATCATAATTCTTAGAAATGGCTTTAGTTCCCATTGCCTGCTGCCAACAAAATGGCGCTTTTTGGTGCCATAAGATGGTGCCCACATGTCTGCGTTGTCTTCGCTTCCCCGTTGGCTCTTATCTCAGTTAACCACAAGTATTTGTTACACTCTACAGGCTGGCATCTTCTTTTGTGTTTATGCCAACATGACCTAATACCCACAGTTGGGTTTAACACTTTATAATAGTTTTCAGCTTTATTCTCATATTTATTAATTCTATTAATTCTTATCAGCTACTGCTGGACACCCAAAATCATACTCATCTTGGATTCTGTTTGAACAAACCCGAATGGTTTCTGTCTCATACGATTAGTTTCTAGCTCACACAAATGAGCAAACGTACAAACAAATATACAAATACAATCAGAAGAAACCCTTCTAGCATTGCTTAGATCCCCTTTACCATTCAATGTGTCTTAAAATTATCAGATTTACACAGAAGCTACTGGTCCAAACCCCAAAAGTGATAATTATAGGAAAATAAGAACTTTAACATTTGCAAGTAGAATGAATCATTTTAGCTTGATTTATATGCAACTCCTGCGAAGAAGGAATTGAAATCAGTGAATCAAAGTCCATTTCCCATGCCAAGATCTCATAAATCCCAGATTCCTGCTTCTCTTGCCACTGCCAGTGCTTTCCACGAGCATACTTTCATTGATGCCAGGCTTATGATGCCACTTTTCTGGTCCCTGTGAAGGATTAGCTAATGTACTTCTCCTGGAGAGCTTCTTGTAGTAGAAGGCATATGGACAGATGTCCCAATTTAACTAATCATGAATAGAGATGGGCACGACCAGGAAAAATTACGTTTCGAGTTGTCGTGTGTCGGAGCCGGCCCGTTTCGGCTCGTTTCCGTTTGTCGCGAAATTTTTCAAAAATTTGTCGTTTCGTTTGTCGTTTTTTCGTCTGTTGTTAGTACTGGTTTTGGGGGGGGCTCCTGGAGGCACCTCTCTGGGGTGGGTGCCTGCTCTGGCCCACCATGAAGGGAAAGCGGGCTCCGGGAGGCACCTCTCTGGGGTGGGTGCCTCCTCTGGCCCGCTACAAAATGGCATGCATAGCCAATTGGATATGCATACCATTCAGTTGCAGTAGCAGGCAGAGGCACCTCTCTTTCGGGTGCCTCTGTGACTCACTGCCTGCTGGCATACGGTGCACTTGGGCTGGGGAACGAAGTGAGAGAGGACCCCTACGGGCGCCCTGTGACTCACTAAGAAGGGAAGTGTACTTGCTGTAGTGCAATGCGAGTACACATCTGGCTTACTGGTTAGGGGTTAGCGCAAGGGCTAGGCTTAGGGTTACGGCCAGTAAGGTTAGGGTGAGTTACTGGGGTGCACCTCTGGGTGCCTCTCTGACCCACTAAGAAGGACAGTGTACTGGCGTATGGGTTAGGGTTAGGGTTAGGGTTCGGGTTCGGGCTAGGGTTAGTGGCTTTTTATGCCCGACTGGCACATCCCAGAAGTCTCGGTCAAAACCTGGCCAAGTGGCCATGCAATTGGTGGAATGGCTCCAAAAATTTGCATGGTCCACTCCCATGGCCAGCCCATCATTGCGCAGGTGTAAAAAAATAAAAATAAAAATAAAATAAAATAAAATCAATGGAGACGTTTTGTTGCAAGAAAAACCCACTGCTGCTACTGAAAAAATTCAGGCAGTTTTAAAATAGCTATTTCCGCATGTTTCTGTGGTGCTTTGGTGTGTTTTTGGACCACGCGATTTCAAAATAAATATTGCGGTCGCCCCATTTTGGATCCCCCGCCCTCACCGCATGGCATGGCGACTCGGCGAGACGACGAGGATGCCCCCCACCAGAGCAGCCCAGGACAGGAGAGGGGGGGAGGCCGGGGACCCCCCCCCCAGAAACCACCCCTCTGGTAGGTGCCCTCACTCAGGCAGACATATTTTCGCCTGCTTTTTTGGCCGGGAATTGGGATTTTTTATTTATTTTTAAAACTTTTTTTCTGTGCCGCGCCGCTTGGTGAGTTGGCGACTCGACGAGGATGCACACTTTGCGCAGCCCAGGAGAGGAGGAGGGGGGGGCGGGGAACCCCCAGAAACCACCCCTTTGGTAGGTGCCCTCACTCAGGCAGGCATATTTTTGCCTGCTTTTTTGGCCGGGAATCGGGTTTTTTTATTTTTAAAACTTTTTTCTGTGCCGCGCCGCTTGGCGAGTTGGCGTGGCGCCTCAACGAGGATGCGCACTTTGCGCAGCCCAGGAGAGAAGGGGGGGAGGCCGGGGACCCCCCCCCCAGAAACCACCCCTTTGGTAGGTGCCCTCACTCAGGCAGGCATATTTTTGCCTGCTTTTTTGGCCGGGAATCGGGTTTTTTTATTTTTAAAACTTTTTTCCTGTGCCGCTTGGCATCGCGCGATCGCTGCGATGCCAGGAATGACAACGACAAATCAGACCCAATTTTTCTTTAGTCGGTTCGAGTTCGAGTTCTGGCAGAATAATTGTCGTTCTTCATTCCATTACGTAACGGAAACGAGAAATGGAAACGGAAACGAGAATTTCGCCAAGTCGTGCCCATGTCTAATCATGAACAGTTTGTGTTATGTCGTCCCCCCCCCACCACTGTTCGGGTCCTTTGTCAGCAAACTGAAACTTTATAAAGAAGATACTTCATAGAGGGGATTATGAGAGTTGGGTACTCTTCATCTGGATATGAGAAGCTCGAGAGGTAAAATGATAGCAGTTTTCAAATATCAATTTGGATCAATGAATTAAAATTACAACAAAGAGATTACAACTAAGAAAGTGACCCTGGTAGTGAGACTTGTTCAACAGTAGAATGGATTATCTTGGCAGGTGGTGCACTCTCCTTTGTTGGACATTTTTAGGTGTAGACTGTACAGCTGCATCTAGATAGTTTTTTAGAGAGAACAGGGAAGGAGCCAGTCGTCATGGTACACATTGGTAAATTTGGTGTTGGGAAGATAAAGCGGTCAGTCCTGGAAGCCAAATTCAGGTTGTTAGCAAGAAGATTGAAGTCCCGGACTTCCAAGGTAGCATTTTCAGAAGTGCTGTCTGTTCCTCGTGCAGGACCCACTAGGCAGGCAGAGCTCAGAAGCCTCAATGCATGGATGAGGCAATGGTGTCAACAGGAGGACTTCAGATTTGTCAGGAACTTGAGAACATTTTGGGACAAGCCAAACCTGTTCAGGAGGGATGGGTTGCACTTCAACCATGATGGGACCAGATTGCTGGCACTCAACATCAAAAAGGGTAGCTTTTAAACTGATAACTGGGGGAATAGTTACAGGAGCTGAGTGGCATCCGGTTCGGAACACCTCATCCTCGGGGAACGAGGTTGGAGAGGGTACAGAACCACAAAGTAATGGCATAGTAGGTATTGGCACTGGGAGAATAATGGGATGTGGTAGTTTGTCTACTGGAATTAAAAGCTGCAGTGGGGGGGGGGGACAAAGAAACAGCCGTTCTTTGGGGACCCACTGTACAGGTGCTTCTATGCAAATGCTCGAAGCCTCCGAGCAAAGATGAGAGAACTTGAACATTTGGTAGCTAGGGATAACATTTATATAAGAGCCATAACAGAAACCTGGTGGAATGCAGAGAACCAGTGGGATACAGCAATCCCAGGCTATAAACTCTATAGAAGGGATAGAGAGGGGCGGGTTGGAGGGGGAGTGGCCATCTATGTCAAATAAGGGGTAAAATCCAGCAGAATGGAAATTGACGGTGGGTCTGACTCCACCATAGAATCACTGGGTTAAACTACCAGGTCCAAGGAGTGATGTGATAGTGTGGGGGGGTGTTATTGTCCACCAGATCAAAAACTTGAGGGAGACCTTGAAATGAGGAGACAAATCATGGAGGTGTCTAAGAGGGATAGGCTAGTAATCATGGGGGGACTTAAATTATTCCCACATTGACTGGGCCAATGTGAGCTCGGGGCGAGAAAGAGAAACCGGGTTTCTTGACATGCTGAATGACTGTGCCTTAGAGCAATTTGTCATGGAGCCCACCTGAGAACAGGCAACTCTGGATCTAATACTGTGTGATACTCAGGACCTGGACATGAATGTCAATGTCACTGAGCCTCTGAGGAACAGTGACCATGCTGCAATCTCCTTTGCCATGCATGTTGGAGGAAGAGCATCAAGCAAATCGGACACAAAAACCCTTGATTTCCAAAAGATCGACTTCCCTCAGATCAGAAAAATAGAAAGAAACTGAAAGGGAAGGTTAAAAGAATCCAATATCTCCAGAATGCATGCAGCCTGTCTAAAACAATGGTAGAAATGCATACCACAAAGAAAGAAGAGCTCCTCTATGTTCAAAAGGCAGGGGCGTATCTAGGAGGGGCAGTAGGGTACATCTGCCCCAGGTGCAGCAATCTGGGGGCACCTGGAGGGGGAGAAGGAGCAGGGCTGAGACAGCCCCCCCCCAATTGCCTAGGACCTGGAGCCCCCACAAGAGGAGCCAGCAGGAAACTGGGTGGGGGCATTAAAACAACAACAAGGGAACTGAGGCAAGAAGGTGTCTCAGCCATGAGGGAGGTGGAAGCGTCACAAGCGCCCAGGCTCCAGCAGTGCGGTGGCGGCCGAGGCAGCTCCTGAAGGAAATGAGCCAGGCTTAGGAGAAGAAAAGAAAAGAAAAGAAAAAAGAGCGACCACGGAGCCCCCCAACTCGGCCAGCCGAGAGAAGCCAGTGGCTTGGAGTGCTGGCCAAGAGCTGTCCGGGTGATGAGAGAAACGAGAAGGAAGGTGCCACCGCTGCCAGCGGCAGCCCCCATAGCATGCAGTCACCATTTGCCTGAGGCGGGATGAGGTGCCGCCTGGGACATCTGGGCCAAATGCTGAGGAGGAGGTTCTGCTGCTAGTTGATTGTCAGGCTGCTGGCTGTGGGGCTCTGGGCTGCCTATTTGGAGCCGGTGGCCCTGGCCAATGGGGGAGGAGAGCCGCAGGAGGAGTGAAGGCAGCACCTGTCCTGCCAGGGAGCATGGCACGCACCCTTGGCCCATGGAGAGGGAGCGAGCAAGCGAGCAAAAGCTTAGGGGCTGTGCTGGGTGGGTGAGACATGGTTGGGGGGAGGGGGAGAGGGTGCAAAAACCGATTTTGTCCCCGGGTGCTCCAAACTCTAGCTATGCCTCTGCCAAGAGGGCGCCAGCATGGTTAACAAGTGGAGTTAGAGAGGCACTAAAGTGCAAAGAGAGGTATTTCCATAAATGAAAATCCTCCCCAAATGAGAAACATAAAAAGGAATACAAACTCTGGCAAAAGAAATGTAAGAAGATGGTAAGAGAGGCAAAGAAAGACTTTGAGAAACATATGGCTAGCAATATAAAGGGAATTAATAAAAGCTTCTTTAAATATGCTAGAAGTAGAAAACCTGCCAGAGAACCAGTTGGCCCTCTGGATGGTGAAGGAGGTAAAGGGGAGGTAATGGAGGACTTGGAAATCGCAAAGAAATTAAATGAGTTATTTGCATCTGTCTTCACGACAAAAGACCTTGGGCAGATTCTGCTGCCTGAACGGCCGCTCTTGATTAAGAATTAAATCAAATACAGGTTAAAAGAGAGGGTGTTTTAGGTTTAAATCAGGGGATAAGACGGCAGATCCTCTTATGGAATGAGAACTGGCTGAGATCCAGGAAACAAAGAGTAGGTGTCAATGGGCAATTTTCATAATGGAGAGAGGTGAAAAGTGGTGTGCCCCAGGGATCTGTCCTGGGACCTGTGCTTTTCAATCTGTTCATAAATGACCTGGAGACAGGGATAAGCAGTGAGGTAGCCAGATTTGGGGATGACACAAAACTTTCCCGTGTGGTAAAAAACAGAGAAGATTGTGAAGAACTCCAGAAGGATCTCTCCAAACTGGGGGAATGGGCTGCCAAATGGCAAATGCATTTCAATGTAAGAAAATGTAAAGTAATGCATATTGGGGCAAAAAAGTCAAAACTTTATCTATCAGCTCATGGGCTCGCCTCTGAGCTATCCCTGATGGATCAGGAAAGGTATCTTGGTATGCTGGTGAACAGCTCCATGAAGGTGTCTACCCAGTGTGTGGCAGCAGTGAAGAAGGCCAATTCCATGCTAGGGATTATCAAAAATGGGGTTGAAAATAAAACAGCCAACATTATAATGCCATTGTACAAAACAATAGTAAGGCCCCACCTGGAGTATTGTGTACTATTCTGGTCATCGCATCTCAAAAAAGTCATAGTGGAACTGGAAAAGGTGCAAAAGAGAGTGACTAAAATAATTACTCAGCTGGGGGCACCTCCCTTATGAGGAAAGGCTAATGCATTTGGGGCTCTTCATCACGATAATGATATAGTGATAAAACAATTAAGAAATACAGTAATTTAAAATTATTGATTTTTTTTTTTTAAAAAAGAGTAGTCACTAGGGCAAATTAACAATCTTAAAAATAATTAGGTAAATGTGTTGGTAATCAAATACATTTTTAGGTGATATCGAAACTCCACACACGAAGTGGTCCACAATGATACACATAGTTGTATTAGGAGCTGATATTGCCCTCACAATGCCACATTGTATTTGACAACAGCTCCTGGTTTGCACTCTTAAGAGATGTTAACATTAGACTTGTGAGGGAAAGGGAAAGAAGGTTCAAAGTTTTCTTCTCAGACCATTCATTTGTTCCGTGTTCTATGGATGCAATCACTTCTGCTATGACAGAATGTAATGACTTCTGAGTTTTAAAACTGTTGTTTGAAAGACGCGGGAACTTGTAATGGTGTCTCCATTTTATGAAGGGAACTCAGGCTGGAGTAAGACATCTTCATAAAAAACACTGTGGTGTAGTCAGTTCCACCTAAGGTCAGGAATTTCAGGTCAGTCCCAGCCCAGAAAAGGGTATATCAGAGGCATATCCATAGATACAGTAATTTAAAACCAAGTCCTACCAATCATTAGGTCATTGCGTTGTTAGCCGCCCAGAGTTCCCGTTGGGAAGATGGAGCGGGATATAAGCATTTAAATAAATAAAATATAAATAATAAATATATGAAGCAAGAATGCCACAACCAAGGTCAAAACAGCCCAGAGGCAACAAGCTGGCAAAGTGCAAGGGTACCAAGTGGCAAACAATCTTGCACCAAAATGGTAAACAGCATGAAGCCTGTTGTCTAAAATCAACAGGAAGCAAGAAGTAGGAAACAGATTTTAAAAGGCAGGAATGCAAAAGTTTACTGATACAGTTAATACACAGGTGGACAGTGAACTCAGTAACCTGACTGAGGTAGTTCTGAGACTTTTCTGTCTGTACATCTTGAGCAACATAAATACCACAGATGTGTAAGTGCTGGTGTATTAGGTGCCCCTGGGAGGAAGTCTTGGAACTCAGAATCATAAAATTGTTGAGCAGAATGAAACCACAGGGGCAACTGAATCCAATACTGTACTGAGAAGTAGGAAGATAATTCTGTTACCCTTGTGGTGGGCCCATGCCTTCACTTTGTGTCACTCTTGTGGGTGAGGTATTGTGTAGCTACAATCTATTCCTTAGATGTTGAGTCTTGGGCAGCTTCACCAAAGGATACAGCCCTCTGGACTCCTGAGCATCCCAGGTCCACAAGAACAGCCCCTTCTTCAAGGGGCTGAAAATTTAACTGATTGTTGTCAGCTTTCATTTGGGGCTAATTGGATTTAACAGACCCCAAAGCATCCACAAAAGCGAATGATATTTTAATACATAGTTTTTTTAAAAAAAAGAATACTTTAAAAATACCTCCATTTAGAGGTCTCTCATAACCTGGAGTTTTATTAACTTCTGAATATTTAGCTTGTACATAAATCCAACACTTGGTGAATTTCTGTTCAGACAGATTCTATGCAGATCGCAACTCTTGATTAAATGGCTGCCTTGACCCCTGTTATAATGACATATGGGATGGAGATTTGTGGTACTTTAATTTATTTATTTTATTTATTTATTAAATCTATATACCGCTCCCTCTAGCTACATGGCTACTCTGGGCAGTTTACAAAGTTGATATCAGTGCTACCCAGGAACCTAAATAATCATCCTTTACACCCATGGATAAAGTAATGAGCCTTAGTTCAAGATACTCTGCTGCCTGAAGCAGAAATCAATGCCCCACCCAATGCACAAATGAAGAGCAACGTTTTAGAAATCCCTTCTGTGACATTCAGACCCTCATTTCTGCCTTCACCTGTGTGTATCTCGTCCTGGTGCCACCTGAAGCTGGTTGCGTCACTTTGCGCTTGGAATGTGCTTTTCTCTTCAACCTCAGGAAATGTAGATGTTCTCTCTCACCCACTCCTCATCACTCCATGGATAAAAAATACCTGCATGTGGAATGGTAAGGAAGGCCAATTTTCAGCAATTTTTATCCAAATTTGCTCAAGGGATTTTCCCCAAATCTGGAGCATATTTATGAATGGGGACATGTGCAAGGGAAAAAGTTATTGCCAAAAATCGCTCCCCCCTTTCTGGTTTTCAGGCAGGTTGCCTTCCATCTGCTGACTGCACAAACAAAGAACAAAGGACATCCATGTAGGGGGCAATGGATTCAATTTGGAGGGTAATTCCTGGCCATTTTGTTTTCACCCAGACCTCCCACAAGTAATGGACTCAGGACTTGTTTCTATCTGGTGCGCAGATAGAAAAGATGAGTGTTCTTGTCTCGTCATTTAGATATGTATGACGTGTCACACATGGGCCTGGCTTTTGCTTTCTGCATGGCAAGTCCATGTTGTTTTTGCTTTCCAATTTTGTTTAGCTCGTTCTTATCCCACCACTGCTTTCACAGGGGCTGATGCAGGTGCAAGGATTTGAAGAACAGCTCCTTTTGTCTGCATTAATTTTCTGAAAATCCTTTTGTTTATTCCCGTTACGTTAATCTTAGTACTGGAACCTGTTACCAAGTTGCAATCTTCCACTGCAATGACATTATCTTTTAATTAACCCAGGGAAATTAATGCTTATGGTATTCCAAACTATCCATAGATTATTTCCCCCATCCCAGTCTGTATTCATTCTGAGTGTGCATGGCCATTCAAACAGACCTTCTCAAACTGCGGAATACTTTTGGACAAAAAGCACCTGCTTCCAGTGTGCCCAATCTCTCAGGAATATATGCGTGTCTGGAATGTCATGGTGGTGGGATTTTATTTTATTGCTTCTCTTTGGAAGAGTAAGCCTCCATGATATGTAGCAAAGTGTCTTGAAAGTCTCCCCTATTTAAAAAAATGCAGTACAGAGCTGGAGGTTAGAATGATTGCCTGTGTACTACATAATGCAATACTACCAAATAATATAATGCAATGCAATGCAGTACAGTACAGCTCAATACAATGCAACAAAACATAATGTTACATTACATTATACAGTATTACAAAACTACCAGGAGGCAGACCTTGCTGATCTGCTACAAGTTACTTGGTGACACTCAAATTGACCAATGTGGTCCGTTTCAGTAGTGACACACATTTGTTAAAAGGGTCAGATCCTGTTTATATCTACTGTGTTTGCAATGATCCCTGTTATGCACAGCTTGACAGGACCCTGCCTGCATCGGACCCCAAACCAGAAGTGTTAAATGTGGAAGAAACAGCAGAGGAGCCTTCAGGCTCATTATGTCAGCTGGCAGCTATCCCAGATGATTCCTCTCCAGAAATCTCTCTCCCCCTAGAAGAGCTATGGGAAGAATCCTACAGCAACGTGCAGCAAGGAGAAACAGGGATAGAATCCATGAAGCTCGTAGGAACATCCGATCTAGCAGCCCTGAGTTTTAGTAGAATGGTCTCTCGTGAGAGAGACCGTATCCTCTGTTTTGAGATAAAGCTGGCAACTTGAGCTAGAGGGCTTCCTGGAAGCAATGAGTCTCCTGACCCGTATCCACGCTCCTGTCTGATTCCAGTTTCCTGACCTTGATTCTTGTTCCTACTCGGCACCTTGACAACCGACTGCTCTTTGGATGATGGACTCGGTTCCTCCCCGGACTTGGTGTTTGTATCTACTTTACATTCTGGCTACTGACCTTGGACTTGTAATTACTGTGTCTATGTCTTCTGTTTGTTTCCCTGGCTTCTGACCTCAGCGAGGACTGGACTCCTCTCTCTCTCTCTCTCTCTCTCTCTCTCTCTCTCTCTCTCTCTCTCTCTCTCTCTCTCTCTCTGTGTGTGTGTGTGTGTGTGTGCTCTTTCCCTGGAGTTAGCTCAAGAGGATACTCTCCATTCCCTTGCATCCAGTAGCCCTGTGGTTTTGATCAGGATGAGTGGGAGCACACAACTGAAAGTTGCTTTTAAGGACACCAGCGCCGGCAGGGAATTTTGCTCTACCTTTCACCAGCAGGATTCTTCCCCTAGAGACTCACCGGTAGCTCCAGATCTCTTTGAGCCTGCATTGTGCCCTCCACGCAGCTGCCAATGTAGAATCATTTCTTCTGTTATCCTTTTTTCCACAGGAAATGTGCAATACAGAAGTGCTGACACCACCATGTGTCCTACCTACCAAAAGGCTGTCTTCTTAACTGTGAATTAATTTTCTCAATGTGCATCCTCAGTTTAGTGACATGTCAAGTAACTATTCTAAAATAGATTGTATTTGTGAACCTAAAGCTGCTGGGGAGGGCATGGTGAACTCACTGAGCTTTCTCCAACCAGCGTCCTCACTGCTGCGTGCCCTTCCATTTTGTTTTTAAGGCTATAATTGGTGACTTATATTGAGCACACTGCTTTTGTCACATTCAGTCAGAAACAGTGTCCAGTTCTCGTCACCACGATACAAACAAGACACAGAGGCCCTAGAAAAAGTGCAGAGAAGAGCAAGAATGATAATGAGGGGACTGGAGGTTAAATGATATGAAAAACAACTAAAAGAACTAGGCATGTTTAGCCTGACCAAGAGAAGACTGAGGGGAGACATGATAGCAGACTTCCAATACCTGAGGTGTTGCCACAGGGAGGAAGGCATTTATTTATTCTCAATTGCACCTGAGGGTGTGACAAGAACCAATGGGTGAAAACTCATCAGAGGGAGAGCCAACTTGGAACTAAGGAGAAATTTCCCGACTGTGAGAGCCATTAAACATTGGAACAGCTTGCCTTCCTATGTTGTGGGTGCCCCATTGCTGGAGGTTTTCAAAGAAAGATTGGACAGCCATCTGTCTGGGATGGTATGAGGTCTCCTGCCTTGGGCAGAGGTTGGACTAGAAGACCTCCGAGGTCCCTTCCAACCCCACAATGATTCTATGATTCTTCGAGTTAAGAAACCCATTTAATGGGGAGGCATAAAAAGAGACTGTTCTTCACTTGTGGAGACTGATAATCTAAATCCCAGCTGTACCTGTGTAGGGAAAGGAAAAGATGACTTGGACTAGGATAGTAATAGGTTCAGACATGTTTGAATGAACAGATAGACTGATCTCGAGGCTGGACTACTGTAACGCTCTCTACATGGGGTTGCTCTTGAATCTTCTCTGGCGCCTGCAGCTGCGGCGGCCAGGCTGGTGGGGGTGTGCGTCGTCATGAGCCTGCACTGGTGCCCGTTGCGGCCGGATTAGATTCAAGGTCCTGGTTTTAGTTTATAAAACCCTCCATGGCTTGGGACCGGACTACCTGGCAGAGCGTATCGCTCAGCGATCCACCTCGGCCCGGCCCGTTCGGCAGGCGCGAATATTGCCACCCCTCGAGAGGCCCGAAACGAGTACTCGTCGGGCTTTCTCGGTGGCGGCCCCTAGCCTTTGGAATTCCATCCCCCCTGAAGTGCGCTCTGCAGAGTCCCTGCTGGCCTTCCGGAAGGCTTTAAAAACCTATCTATTCCGGGAGGCCTTTGGCGATCATTATTAATTTTTTTTTCCTTCGCCATCGTATTGCGTATTATCTATAATGTTAGGTTTTAATGATTTGTTGAGGTGCCTCTAGGTTTTACTTTGTATGTAATGCTGTTTTATCTGTCTTTAATGCATATTGTTTTTTGTTCTATTTTTTGTAATACTTGTAGTCCATTGTTGTAAGCCGCTTAGAGTTCACATTGAAGATAAGCGGGATATAAATATAATAAATAAATAAATAAATAAATATATTGAGAGGGTTCTGGAAGCCAATGAAGCCAATATCCATAGCTAGTCAGATCTGATGTAACCTTAGTTCTCTCTTCCTAACTTCCATCTGAGAAAACGGTGAACATTCTATTTATTTTTTATTTTATTTATTAGGTTTTTGTACCATACCATCTAGTCAGAAGGCTACTCTGAGTGGTTTACAACAACATTAGAAAAAGTTATAAACAGTAAATAATAACAAGTACAAAACTGATATGAAATAATATAAAATATAAAACAAAAATAACTAGAATCAAATATAATTATAACAACAGTGGTGTTAAACTAGCAAAATAAATGAAATAATCAATCACAAAAATCAAGTGAACATACTAAGAGGTGGAGAAAGAGACTTCCAGATGTGTCACTGGGAAATGTCAGTTGGCTTTTGAAAATTTTAAGGTTGGGGCCAAACATATCTCAGGGGGCAGTTTGTTCCATAAATGAGGGGCAATCACAGAGAAGGCCCATTTCTACTTGTTTTTTGGGTCTCTCTTGGTGTAGGGACCCGCAAGTGCCCAGATTGAGAGGAATAGGTGGTTTTGACAGTTATTTTCAGAGAGGAATGGATTTAGAGTGCTTTCAATAATCCCATGAGAGGAAATGGTTCCCGAGTGAAATAACATTTGGGTTAGGTAGTGGTGTGATTACAGCTTTTCCTACCATCAGAGACGATAGGTGACCTGCTCCAGAATCATTGGTCATGCTGGCTGTGGAATTCTGGGAACTGTAGTCCAAGATAACCAACACTGTAAAAGGACACCCTATATGCCTTGACCTTCAGCCATCTCCCCTTCCATCTGCCTGGCCTTTTGCCCTTTATGTAAGATGTTTCCTTTTGAGGAAGTCTGAAGAATTTGGAAATTTGCAGAGATTAGAACTCTGTTTTGGGATGACGAGTCTCTGAAACTGGGCTTGGTAGTCCCAAAATGTAACTTTCCCAAACTCTGGTATTTTGTGACTTTATATAGCTAATACCCTAGTGCCTATTCTGAATGTCATTGGGGTCAATTTAGTTACTTTTATTGGCTCTCTTTTGGGGGAAACATATGCAATTACACTGACTGGCTTTAGAATTTGTCTCATTTTTGTTTGTTTGTTAATACTGTGCTGCAACCCTGTACTGCAAAGGGACAAACTGTCTGATTAAACCCATTTCACGCTGAAATATATCCTGACAAACATCCCATATTGCAGCCAGGAAACAATGTTGAATGGCCAATGAAGCCACATGAAGTTGTTTTGTTCTTTTATCTGAAACATCACACCTGGACATCCCTATTATGTCTTTTAAAAGTACAAAAGGAAAAACAGTTTTGATAATTACAAGTGGGATGCACATTGGAACAGAGTTTTTTAAAATATATATATATTAAGCTTACAAAGTATAACTGAATTTTTTTGTAAGCAAATTTTAAAGTTTTCTATTAGAACCTTCTCTCTTTAATTAATCAACCTCTGCTAGTCTTTGCAGATTATAATTTTGCTCATAAGCATTTGCTGAGGTTACAGGAGTTTAGGCTTCTCTGAATGAAATGTCCTCAAAAAAAAGTACAGGTACTTTTAAAATCTCCTTCCTGTAATAGTTTAATAACAGGTAATGAATTGTTTAATTTATTGCTTACTTACAATGTCAGTTATCTCACAGAGAAAGCAGAAGATAAAGCAGCTTTATGAATTTTACATACAGCAGCAGCAACAACAACTGCTGCAAGAAATTTTAGAACTGAAGAAGTGGAAGAGATCCACAAACACAGAGGGGAATTAAACCCCCAACAACAACCAGAGACCTAAAACAATGAGCAATCTGCAATTCCATTAGAACTGCTATAACCCTCAATAAATAAATTAAGAATGAAACACAATGCTCTTAGTCAACACATAACCCTCTTGTAGCTGACTAACCATAATGGGGTTGTCTAATTCTAGGACCCAACTAATTACCTCTTCCTTCTAATTTGTAAAGCATGACACAATTGTGCTTTTTTGGATTAAATCCTCCATAACCCCCAAACAGCTTGGCAGTAGCCACACGATGCCTCTGGGATTTTGAGAGCTGTAGCCCAAAAAGAGTTATGTTTTTCAAACTCTGCTTTCCATAAGGGATCCTTTATAGTACTTGGAAATCTGTCTGTAGAATTCAATGCAACTAGCTCAGTGAATTAGATGCCTGCCTGGAGAGATAGAATTTGGAAGTTTGATCCCCCAACTGTTTCTCCAGAGAGAACAGCCAGCCTGTGTAGCCTTGAGCAACTTGTACAGCCTCCCCCCCCCCATACACACACAAGAAAAGGGGAATGGCACCAACACCTCAGAGTACGTATACAAACCCTAGAAAGGAAAGCCATAAACTGAAATAAACTAATTGGCATGTGACTTTTAATTCTTGCCATTATTGTACTGTTGGTAGACAGGGACAGGTATAGTCATTTTGAGGGGCTGTGGCTCCCAAAATCTCTGTCAGCATAGCTAAACAAAAACTGGCAGTTTCCCACCTCAGAGGATCAAAATATGCTGGAAACTAGAGGGAGTTTTCCCTCACAAAAAAGCTGGGGGAAATCCTGCATTTTGGCCAAGACAGTTGCTGCCTCAAGAAAACCAGGGACTGAGCTGTCTTATTTCCTAGAAAGAGTTTTATCCCAGGTAGTGACTGTGGGAATAGATGTTTGGCCCAGGTAAACCTTTGCTTTGGTCTGGTCGTGCTTATCATATACTCCTGTTCATGCCCTTCCTAGAAGTTTCCTGAATTTCCCTGAAGATTCACCACTGCATTATTCCAGAGCCTAATCCTTCTCCAAGACGTCACCTTGCCCCTTTCCAGTTCAGTGTTGCCTGCCTTCTTGTACTTTTACATTTTATTTGGTAGAACTGTTCAAGGATTGCAGCCCACGTCTTTAGATGTAAGATATGGGCTACAGTCCACAAAGGTTCATGCCAAATAAGTCCTGATAGTCTTTGAAGTGCCACAAGACACTCTTGTCATTTTTGTGGCAACAGTTAACACAGCTACTTCTCCCTCCTAAAAAAAAGTTTTAACAAGCCATTTGACTCAGTGGCCATCTTGACCCCGGGCGTTTCTGGGACCACCGCCATACTTTGCTTACAAATAATGGGCCGGCCCTACCATCAGCCACACCACGTTTGGCCCTACCCTTCACCTAACTTGAGCCGCTGATTTGTGGGGGCATGAAAAGACAGCAGATTGTTAATAGTTCAAGTTGTGATTGCTGTTGTAGCAGTGGGTTTCTTAAACTCCAATTTTGTAGGGCACAAGAGCCAAAGACCTATTGAGTTCAATGTGCTGTGCACACCTGCTTTTCACACAGGCAGATCCCTACGGGGAACCTGCCAGCAAGACATGGATGCACTTTTGCCCCCTCAGTCTGACATTCCTCATCAGCCACCACCCAGAGGCATACAGCCTCTGAAACTCATGGTGATCGATAGTCACCTTCCCTGGTAGCCTCTGGTGGCCTTAACCTCCTGGAGTGAACCAAATCACACTTTAAAGCTATCCAAACTCGCAGCCAACACTACATCATGTGGCTGTAAACTCCACCATTTAGCTATGACGTGTATTACAAAAAAGTACTTTAATCTGCTTGTCTTGAGTGAGTGAATCCCATTTTGTATTTGTAGCAGGACTAAACTTCATTCTCCCTTTCATGGACTTGAGGAACTCAGATACGCAGATGATACTAAGTATCATTAAGAGGAATTAAAGAACCTCTTAATGAGGGTGGAAGAGGAGAGCAAAAAAAAAGGGGGGGGGCTGAAGCTCAACATAAAAAAACAACAACCTAAGATCATGGCCACCAGTCCCATCACCTCCTGGCATATAGAAAGGGAAAGGGAAGAAATGGAGGCAATGTCAGAGTTTATTTTCTTTGGCTCCTTGATCACTGCAGATGGTGACAGCAGCAATAAAATTAAAAGATGCCTGCTTCTTGGGGAAATAGCAATGGGACACCTAGGCAGCATCTTAAAAAGCAGACACTTTGCTGACAAAGGTCCAGAGAGTCAAAGCTATGGTTTTTCCAGTAGTGAAGTATGAAAGTGAGAGCTGGACCATAAAGAAGGCAGATCGCCGCAGAATTGATGTTTTTGAGCTGTGGTGCTGGAGGAGACTCTTGAGAGTCCCCTAAACTGCAAAGAGATCAAACCTATCCATCCTGAAAGAAATCAAGCCCAAATGTTCACTGGAAGGACAGATTTTGAAGCTGAGGCTCCAGTACTTTGGCTACCTCATGAGGAGAGAGGAGTCCTTGGGAAAATCCCTGATGTTGTGAAAGATTGAAGGCAAAAGGAAAAGGGGACAGGCACAGAATGAGATGGTTGGACGGTGTCATCGATGCAACCAATATGGATTTGACCAAACTCCAGGAGGCAGTGGAAGACAGGAAGGTCTGGCGATCCCTGGTCCATGGGGTCACGAAGAGTCAGACATGACTTAACGACCAAACAACAACAAAACGTTCATTCTGGGACCTTACCGTCAACAAGGAGATCCCACCACCTGCATTCACACAGCTAAACTCTAGCTTGGAGAAGATGTTCTCTGGACAAATTTGAGCTTCTTAATTTCTCAGCTTAGTACTTAAGTGCTCAGCGATCAGTGCTAGATTTGCAAATGAGTTACCCAGTCAGAGAGTTTCCATGACTGCAGCATACTGCGTAAACAGGTCTGCAGGAGCTCCTGTTATATGTCATCCTAATTGGACAATGCAGAGTCCAGACCACCTTGTTATAGCACATTTGTAGCACCAGCACATTTAGTTTTGATGTAAATCGTATGAGGTTTTTAAAGAAGTCCTGTGGTCAGCCCCAGGTGTTGCCCTTTGAGAAGGAATATGACAAATTGGAACTGGCAGAGAGGAAGGCAACAGAGATGGCCAGGGAAATGGGGGAGGGTGGGTGGGAAGTATGAAGAGAGATACATAAAGACACTAACATGTACACATAGCCAAACTTGGAAGGGACTAGTAACAGATAAAACAGTGGTGTATAATAAGTTACCCTTCGGATAAATGACTAGCATAACCTGTATTTGCAAATCTACTTTCAGATGTAACAAGTGACACACCACGTAGATGTAATAACTAACACCAATTTACTTCTGATGGTTACTTTAAGGGCATTTAAGACATTTAGAGATTTTTTTCAGGTTTTAAGCATTTTTCTTAGGAATCCTTATTCACCCAGTAATTATTATCAACCACTGCCTTTTTGAAAAATATTCACAAGGTACAATATCAGAGTTATGCACGAGAGGGAAAGAGCGCATCTCCCTGCATTCTTCTGGCCTGAAGGTTGTGGCAATGCTATCAGTGAAGGATGTTCCACACAGTGAGATACTGTTGATAATGAAGGGCAACAATGGTAGCAGCCCCCTGGCTGCGGAGACTTGATGAGAAAGGCAGCGTCCTCCTTTCACAAAGTAACATCTTAAGCTCTGGCATGAAGGACTCCCATGTGGCCTAAATTCTAATTTGAGTTTTATGTTATTGATGCTTTATATTTCCCATGGGGGCATCGATGCTGCTGTGTTGCCTCAAAAACAGCAAATGTCTTGTGGCACCATAAAGACTAAGAAGTTCACCTGGCATAAGTTTTCCGATACCTCTGAGGAAGAGGGCTCCAGTTCGTAGGAACTCATGCAAATTATAAATCATTATGGTGCCAAAACACCCCTCCTTGGTTTCTGATATTCTGCGGTCATTGTACGCTGCCTAACGAAGGCTTTAGACCTCAAGGTAACTCCTTGGTTTTAAAAAATTGGTGTCTACCTGCTGGTCGGCTTTCCATTACTGAAGGTCATCCAAAAGATATTGGACAGGCATCCGGGAGATCTTTGAACTTGAGGATCATGCACTAGGCAAAGCATTTGACTAAACAGACTACAGGACCCTCTCCCAACACGGTAACATTGGGCTGACCTCAGCGGCATACCCCATGACACATTTCTCTTTTCAGTTCTATAACTATGATAAGCCAACCATTGGACTGTTGAATATCAGTGTGTGTGGGGGGGGCAGGAGTACATATCCATGCTTCCCATCCACATTTCTGAACACCTGAATAGGGCTACTCTCTAAGGGTGAGCTATTCCCAAAAACGGTAGCCTAGGTAACTGAGTGACAGAGCAAAAGATGCACTTAAGAATAATTTGACAGCTGCCTAGATAGTATTGACATAGTGTCTGGGGTTTGATATTAAGAATTCTGAATTATCTAATATTGTACCATTACTTCATGTCTCATCCACCTTGTGGTTAAAATAGTCTGCAACTCCTCCTTCCTTTAAAAAAAACCCCAAGAGTATACATGATCTGACAGCAGATTAATGACGAACCATTGTAGCAGTCTGCATTGTTCTGAATTCAGACATTCCACTTCCTGCAATGGTGTGGGGGAAGATGTGTCAATTCCATTGCAATGCATCTTGGGTTAGACACCATTGGGTTCCATTTGAGCTGCAACAATGCCACAGTGCAACACTTCACTACAAGTTTTTCATATAGTAATTGTGTGGCATCAAATTCCATGAAACTTATGGTGAACCTTGTATGGTTTTCATGGTATGCAAGATACTTAGGAAGTGGTTTTGCCATCGCCATCTTTTTTGGGTTTCCATGGCTGAGCAAGGTTTCAAATGTGGATCTCCTGAGTCGTAGTCCAGCACTCCAACACTGAACCAAACTGGCTGTCAGAGATAACTTACTCATGATTTGCCATGGGGCAAAATCCCAGCATCTTTAAAGGAGGCAGTAATACAGTGGTTCTCAACCTTCCTAATGCTGCAACACTTTAACACAGTTCCTCATGTTGTGGTGACCCCTTGCCCTGCTTTGAAGAGGCACAAGCCCCCTTTGGCAGGCCATTGCCGCAGGTGCCATAGAGAACTTCCCTCTATCTAACAGGCACCCTCAGCCAATTGACATCCCCTCCAACGTATCAAGCTGAAACTCACTCTTTCCCCACCAACCTCCTCCAGACCCAAGCCGTTTGTGCCTTTTTCTTCACTGGCTCACGCCGACCCCTGTGAAATGGTCGTTCGACCCCCAAAGGGGTCCCGACCCCCACGTTGGGAACCACTGCAGTAATAGGACCTGTGTGTGTGTGTGTGTGTGTGTGTGTGTGTGTGTGTGTGTGTGTGTGTGTGTGAGAGAGAGAGAGAGAGAGAGAGAGAGAGAGAGAGAGAGAGAGAGAGAGAGAGAGAGAGAGAGAGAGAGAGAGAGAGAGAGAGAGAGAGAGAATCCCACTTTATCGGACAACTGTTGGATCACTCACAAGTATTACATTTCTGGGCAATGTAGTGGAACATGAGTTTTTCAGTTCCAAGGATTCCCGCTTGAAGTGCATTATCCAGACATTTCTATTTGATTTTAATCCTGGCTATGGAATGGATACAGCTTTGGTTGCCTTGGACCTATGTTGGGAGCTGGAGGGAGTCTGTCTCTGTTGGTTATACTGGGCCTCTCAGTGGCTTTGAAAAGCTCAAAGGAATAACCAAGTAAAATGGGGCTACTTGGACACAGGGCAAATTTTCAGTGACTCTGGAGAAATTCAACCAATGCAGCATTTACCTGCGTGCAATTTATACTCCACCACATGAACAAAAGAAGATATATCAAATGACCGAGATAATGCTATTGAAATAGCCCACTTTTAATTTTAACTATATTTCACATATGCCCATATTTTTAAATCATGCAATGTTGTGATATGAATAGTTATATTGTTTTGTATTTCATATATTAGATGCAAATTTGAGTACAGCACAGAATGCCCAATTTTATTGGCTCCAGTACATTGGTACATTTCCAAGTATCAGGCCCCTGGGGTCTAATGACACCGAAACCACGGGCTGCTCTGTGAACATAAGGGTAAGCATTGTGCACCCAAACACAAACTGGGTCCAAAATATGAGAGCAAACAGGGAAATCTGTTTCTCAGGTATACAGTAGCCTTTCTTGAGGCTAAAGCAGAAGGCTGCTGCGGGATGGGTAGACAGACAGACAGACAGACAGACAGAGGTACTTGTTTACAATGAAAGCAGAAGTTTGATGTTCTCCATATGGTGCCACAATGTACCACGTCAAGTGCATAAGTGGGGGCTACGTGTTGCTGAGTAAGTTTGTACATACTGTAATTGTACACTCCCCATTTTTGCTGCGAGAAGATTGCTTGGGATATTTCCAGTGAGACAATGTACTGTTGGCAGGGTCCTTAGTCTAAAAGCATGGGAGACAGTCCCACCCTGGCACTACGTGATAATGTATTAATCCTGGCAACAGAGGTTTCTGTTTGTCCCATGAGGAAAGAGAGAGAAGCATGGAAGGCTGGCAGCACTCATGGGAAGACTGCAAGGAGACCTAAAAAGAGTCCTTACTGAGTGCTTGTTTCATCAGTTGTGAATTCTTGGTCACATATACAGGATAGGGCTGAGCAGTATAACCTGTTGACCATGATAAAATACCTTTTTAAAAGAGTCACTATTTTAAAAAAAAATGCCACAAATACACTGTGAACTGTTAATTGCATTAATGGTCTTTGTTCTGAAAAACAAATATACAGGAGAAGAAAAATAAAGGAATGAGTGGGAGAGAGCGTTTTAAGGATAGCTGGGTGTGTTGGTCACTGTGTATCTGGGTACAGGGCAGAAATCAAAGAGACAGCAGCTCTGCCGTGAGAAGCAGAACTGCCTTAAGAAACAAAGGATGCCTGATTATCCTCCAGTATTATGTCAACGTTTCCATAATTAGCTTGCTTTTATTTGGTGTTGGGATGTCAACTTTATGCTTCATTTGTGTGCTGTCTGTGCAAACTTGCCAGGTCCTGAAAAATTTGTCTTTGGACTGATAAGGTTTTATCACCTTCTAGTTGCAAAGCAGCTGTCTTTTCTGTTTCTGTGCTAAGCTGCCGTTTCAGCTACAGCATCCGGGGGTGCGTGGTCCCTGCCCACCCACTGATGAGAAGGCTGTCTGAGAACTCAGCAACTGGCCATTGTTTATTCTGAAGCTCCCAGACTTTTGACTTAATTTGGAGCAGAAGCACAAAGAACCATCTCCATTTTTTAATCAATGGAGCTGAAGGGGAGAAGCTGGGTTAGAAAGGAGTCGACTGAATCCAAACAGAAGAACTTTGCAGAACTTCGTGTTGAACGTGCAGGGACCAAGAGAGCAGGACCGGCAAGGTGCAAGGATGGCAACAATTTGCAACCTGGCTTCTTTTTCGACATGTGGAAAGGAGTCTTTGGGATTCTGCAGTCCTATCAAGGCCAAATTTGGGGAAGTTATGGCAGCACTTCAGAATGTAGGGTGGTCTTCTCCTGAAGCCTGTAAGTAAGTGAGGACAAACAGTTTATGAGGACTGTGGCCAAAATGTGCAGGATGTAATCCTCCTCTGGATTTCTGGTTGGTCAGTCAAAGAGGGTGCAGAACATTAGGATCCTTCTTTGCATTTGCTAAGGGGCGTGGTGGCTCAGCGGGCTAGTGCGCTGAAAACTGTTGCCTGCAAAGCCAGCAGCTCAGCGGTTTGAATCCCAGGTGCCACGCAGCGGAGTGAGCTCCCACTGTTAACCCCAGCTCCTTCCAACCTAGCAGTTTGAAAGCATGTAAATGCAAGTAGATAAATAGGTACTGCTGTAAAAAGCAGGAAGTTGAAACAGTGTTTTCTTGTAGCCATGCTGGCCACATGACCACAGACTTGCACAACACTGGCTCTTCAGCTTGAATACGGAGATGAGCACTGCCCCCAGAGTCAGACATGGCTAGCATGCATGTGCGGGCGGAACCTTTACCTTTTTACCTTGCATTTGCTGCTTATAGGTTCCATTTTTACCATGTGCTTTTATGTTTGTTTATTGTAGTTTCTTTTTTCTTTTTAACCAGGTGAAGCACCATCTTCACAAGGGTTAGAGGACTCTTTATTCCTTTCCTCCACTCTGGTGATCGACCTTTTCTGTTCTTGCACATATATCTTCCATGTCTCCTCCCCCCCCTCTTATTTTTCTGACCTTTCTGTCTTCCCACTCTTGTCTTCCTCCTCCATCAATTGTCTCTTTACTATTTGAAGAGTCCAGAGACCATGCAGACAGACTTACCACAGGAGACTGCCTACAGGCCCTGTGAAGAAAAGTATATCATTTTTCTCCTTCATCTCTGGTTGTTAGACAAGGTTAGGCCATTTGCCACCAGCAGGTTAAACCTAGTACTGTAGGATCCCTTGCGGATTTTGAATAACCAACTAAAAAAGGTTTAGATGCACATCCATCACACACTCTTAGTACTTGTGCCTAGTTTGCAGGGTCTTCAATCTATGGTAAAGACGGAGCAATATATTTTTTGTTAATTATAATAGCATATTAAATTTCCCTTTCTTCCTCTTGGATCCTTGAATCCTTTCTTGTATAATGAACTTTGAGACTGCAGTTGTGATCGGACATTTAATAAATGAATGAAATAAGTGATCTGTCAGGGTTCTTCTTAGTTTATAGCTTGTTCTCCCCCCCTCCCCCGGAGAATCTATGGATGAATCTGGAGAAGGAAGATGATTGGTTTAGTCAACGGCTTCTGATCCCCCTCTCCCCCTCTGAACATGAAGTGGGGCTAGATCGACACATCCTTTTAGTCTTCCCACTAGCCACTTGTGTCTTGGCCGATGGGAATCAGACAGATAAAACAGAGTTACGAGTTATTTAATCCTCCTAATGGGATAGTTCCCTTTAACAGGAAAATGGGAGGAAGATTGGCTGGGAGTGAACGTTTGTCTCCAGGTGTATTTAGGGTAGGTGTTGGGATGTGTGTTTGTTCATCTTGTTCTGTTGGAAGAAACTGCTGCTTTATAGTACCTGGAACTGGCGTTTTTCCTGTTGAACCCACTATATCACACCCACCTCTCTTCCTGTGGTTTACCCTATTCTATATGAAAATTGTTGCTATTTTTCTTTCTCCCTTCTGCAGAAACATCAGGCCTGGATTTTACTACATGATATTACAGATTAAATCTGGAAAGGGGTGCGCTGGACAGTGTCATTGTGCAAGCCTCTTAATCCACTTTGAGCTGACACTTTTCCTGACCTGTTGATCTGGTCCTGGGCTGGAGTGTGGAAGAAAGAAAGCTGGATGAGAAGAACAGACAACTCATTCAACCTCTTTGCTCTGTTCTTAACCAGTCCAATCCAGCTCTTCCGAGTCCCAAATTCTGACTGCATGGACCTGGTCTTCAGTGCAGGTATCTTTTTGCAGTGAACAGTTGACACCCTACCAAAGGTACAACGTTTTGCAGATCTGCTTCCTGTTTTGAGTAGGTTCCCAAACTAGGCAACCTGATCCAAGTTTGCAAATCAACCCTATACCTTCCTGTTTCCTAGCCCCGTAGCCAAATACACAACTGCGCTGCAATATTTCCAAGAGATCAACATCAATTGCCTCGAAATAACGGCGGCTGCTCGTGACTTGATAAGATGCCCAGTTAAGTCCATCCCCAGCACAGGCGAACTTGCGGGAGGATCATGCCAAAGCTGGGCTTCGCCCCAGACCTCTGGATTCCAGCGTGGTAGGAAAGAGAAGGACAAAGGATCGCGCGCGCGAGGGCGCCTGGTGACCCAGGAAGGTCACGCGGAGGCCCGATCCGGGCCCGATCCTGATTCCCGAGCCAGCGGTCCGAGCAGTAGCTGGTGGCCGCCTCGTCCCGCCTTCTGGGGAGGAGCCCGCGAACCTTCGCCGCGCGCGGGGGGTCTTGGCGGGAGGCGGGGGGGGAGCACCGAGGGGGCGGGGGAGCGGGCAGCCCTCGCCCTCCGCCGCCCAATCAGCGCCGGCCTGCCGGTTGTGCGTGTGTGTGTGTGGGGGGTGCTCTTTGAGACGATCGTGGGAGAGGCGGCCGCCGGAGCGAGCCCACGATCTCCGCTCGAGTTTCCCAAGCCAGGCCGAGCCGGGCAAGGGGGTGGGGGTGGGGGGGGGCTCGCTGCTTGTCTCTGTCTCCTGCTCCCACCGGCTCGGTGGTTGGGTGGGTGCGATCGTCGCTGGCGCCGGGAGTGGCGAACTTTCCGCCCGCCTTCGCCCCTCTCCCACTGCCTGTGACGGATCCCCTGCCCCGCACCCCTGCCCCGGCTGGACACCCCCTCCCGCCCCCCCCCCGCCGATTTCTTCCGATCTCCCCCCCCCGTTCGGCTGCTTGGAGGAGCTTTGGATCCCGCCGCTCACCTTCACCACGCGGAAAAGCAGGCGCTCCGGGCGCGCCCGCGGCCGAAGACCTGGGAGGGGGAGGCGGGATCCGGATGGAGCGATCGGTGCCCCCTGCGTTTCTTCTTCAGCGGAGCGAGTAGGTCCGCGGCGGAGCAGGTAAGGACGCGCCAGGCGCTGCCGGGCCCTTTGGCCTCCCTTTTCCTGCGCGCGGAGGGGGCGGGCGGGTGGGGAGACCCGGGAGGCACTGGCCCGCCGTCTTCCCGCTGCCTCTCGGGCGACCTCGGACCGGGGCATCGTGTGTGATGGGCGATTTGGGTCAGCAGCAGCGTTGCGTCTCCTCGGATCCTGCCTCCCCGGGAGCCTGTAGCGGAATCAGTCCGAAGAGATCCGCTCACTGCTCACGAATCCGGCTTGAGTTCAGTGCCTTTCCTGTCCGCGGAACCCCTGGAGTGGGGTGGGGTGGGGTGGGGGGTCTCCGCTTTTCTCCCGGGACCTCCTCGAAGTAAGCGCCGGCGGAAGATCCTACCGGCCGGCGGTCCTCAGTTGAATCGGGGCTGGGATCCCAAGTCAAACGCGCGCAAACACTTGGCGCGCTGGGAGCAGAGCCCGGGGGGAAGCGTGGGAGAGATCGCAGGTGAGGGACACAGCCAACATCGGGCTCGAAATAGAGAATTAAATCCGGGAAGGGATTCCCCCAACTGCCTTCGCCGCTCTGCTTTTGGCCCGGGAAGAAGAGCTTCGGGTCAGAAACCGGGAGAGCTCTCTGCGGCAGCAGTGAGGATCTAGCGGGCGCCTGCCCGTCGTGAGGAGCGCACAGCCTCTTAGAACAACAGAGCGCAGTTGCCCCGTACATTTATTTCCCTTCAGAAGTCCCTCCGGTGTGATCCTCGGCGCCCGGCGGGTCGGGATGCCCCTCCATTTGGGCAGTTGCTTCGGAGGAGACGGGCTTCGCAGGGCTCCCAACTTGAACACGATTGCTCTGGCAGAAAGCTGGACGGGCGCCCCACGGTCGGTGGTCCGGCTTGTGGGTCGTTTTCGGGAAACCCGGGGATGGAGGGGGGGGGAAATACCTGGAGGGGGTTGGGCGGGGAGGCGGTGGGGTTGAAGGCGGCAGGCAGGTCCTCCCGCTTCCGATCCCTGTGCCTGAAGGCAGAGGAAGCCGGTTCGACCGGGGGAGGAGGGCGGACGCGCCCCCGAGCCCCATCTTGGCGTTGGAGGCCTGGGCAACGGGGCTTTGGGGGCAAGTGGCGGAAGCCACCGGGCGTGGGAAGCGGAGAGGAGGCGAGCGCCCTGTATTGGAAGGGCTCCACCGACCGAGGCCGGGAGGCGGTTGGGAACCAAGGCGCCGCCGCGGGCGTCCGGAGCGAAGGGCTTGGGCGAGGAGGTCGGATGGCGCGGAGCGTCCTAGCCGCCCGATTCTCGCGTACTTCTCCTGAGGGGTCCACGCGGGCGACTCGTCTTCTGCAAGTCTCGGCCGAGCGCGCCGCGCTAAGCGTCTGCCGAGCCGCCTCGGAGCCCCGGCGGGGAATCCCTCTCACCGCTGCCAAAGAGCGACCCGAGCCTGTGCCTCCGCCCCCGGTTGTGCCTGGTTCAGGCGTGGAGCGGGTACCAGGAGGTCCTCCTGCCTGCTCCGGCCGCCTTGGCCCGCGTCCGCCTCCTTGCCCGACCCTTCGGTGCCCATCGTTTCTTCCCTGGAGGACAGCCCCCCCCCGCTGCCACCCGGGGAACGAGGATCGGCGCTAGAGGGACAATTGCAAGCCGCCTCTTTGCTGTCCAGGTTCCGGTCGCCCACGAACTGGATGTGAGCGTGTGTGTGCCGCCTGAAGCCTGTCTCCATTCCCTTTCCCGGTCTGCCTGGACTGGGTTGGGGATGCGCGTCGTGGGGGAAAAAGCCCGGAACTTAGAAATAAAATAAAAGTTTGGGTCCTCCTCACCCCACCCCCCGCCCGCTGGGCTAGTGAAACGGGGCTCGATGGCTGAGAAGGACGGTGCCGCCACCCCTTGCTTGAGCGCCGCCAGCCTCGCCTCCGTCGTGCATCGCTAATAGGTCTGGTTGCGTCCCCCGGTCGTTCCTCTTCTCGACGGACCAAGACCTGCGGCTCGCAGTGCCATCCCAGACTGAGCTGCTGCTCCGCGGTCAAGGTCCCCGACTAGGGGAGATTTAGGAGGAGATGGGTTGAGAAATTCTGCATCTGGAGCGATATAAGGTGGAGAAGAGCGCTGAACTGGCATGGGTGCATACTCTCTCTCTCTCTCTCTCTCTCTCTCTCTCTCTCTCTCTCTCTCTCTCTCTCTCTCTCTCTGTGTGTGTGTGTGTGTGTGTGTGTGTGTGTGTGTGTGTGTGTGTGTGAGAGAGAGAGAGAGAGAGAGAGAGAGAGAGAGAGAGAGAGAGAGAGAGAGAGAGAGAGGAGTCCTTCTCCCTCCTTGAATGCTTCCAATTTATTTGCAAGCCAAATGAAATGATAAAGCCTAGATATTTTACAATTCCACAGAACTTTAAGGGTGCAGGCACCTACACACTGATTCCCCTCTTCCACTTAAGAAATAAAGAAGTCAGTTCAATGTTTTGCATTTATTTATCTTGAGGGATCTGCCTTTTACACACCTCTGAATCCCATGCACTCACTATCTCAGTGTTTTTCACCTGTTCCGAACTAGTGTGCTGCAAGATGTTGCCTGGTGTGCCGTGGGACAGCTTTATATATAGTCAATATAGGCACTTATCTGGTCATTTTCTAATGGTGGTTTTGTACAAGTGTGCATTCCCCAAAAAGGTTGAAAAACAGATCTCAAGTAAGATAAGATACATATATATCCCTACTACTTCCATAAAAAATCTCACAGTGGGATTATTTTTCCCCATCTGGATGATATATATCCCCCGCCTCCAAAAGTACTTGAATCAATTCCAAGCGGATACTCAAGATCCAGAAATGCCATCCTGAGAACATATCCAGGTAAAGTAGGGAATGCATAATCTTTTGGGCTGGGTGATGTTGGGTTTGTGTCTGCTGTTGGCTGGGGGCTGCATTTACAGACATACATGCATCACACCCAACCCAAACCTGGGATGGGGAAGGCTTAACCTGCCTGCCCATTTGGATCTTGAAACTCTCTCTCTCTCTCTGTGTGTGTATAGGTACTGTTGTTGATGGTGAAAGTTTTGTCCATTCCTCCCCCCCACACCCATGTCCACTGGAAAAACAGACATCTTGGAAGACCGAAGTAACAGCCTCCCCTCCCTCCCATGAAGCTCATCTGAGCAAAGACTTCCCACTTCCGAGGCTGCATAAGGTTGGGCTGTTGGTGGCCCCAGAGTTCTAGTGGAGAGATATAATTACAGTTAGATAGGTTAGGTAGCATCACTGGTTAGATCGCTTTGTAAACTGGAGTTCTGATTGACTACATTTTCCACACTGGCCCTGGGGTTGGGGTTGGGGGAGATGAGCCAGCCTTTGCGGCCTTGGGCAAGCTGCACAGTTCCAGGATGGGCCCAGGAGAAGGGAGTGGCGAACCACTTCAGAGAACTCCCTACCTAGGAAACCCCTGAAACAGGCAATTGTAAGTTGGAATTGACTTGAGGGCACCTCCTCCTCTCCTCCTCCTTGTTGTCCTTGTTGTTTCTGCATGGGGTAGGTGGAAATGGAAGAGAGTGGAAGGGGAAGCGTAATATGACCTTTGAATGAGCCATAAAAGGAAACCCATCCCTAGAGCAGTGTTTTTCAACCACTGTTCCGTGGCACACTAGTGTGAAGAGGAAAAGCTGAAGAATATCAGCTTTGTGTTCAAAACAGGCCCAGGTTGCTCACTGAATAAAGTATTTTATAATTTTTCATATTTCTGTTTACTTACTATTTCATAATAAAGTAATTATAAAATACTTTCTTTGTGTTTATTTGATTCCTATTCAAGAGAATTACTTTATATATAGTCAATATAGGCACAGAGTTAATTTTTTTTAACATTTTCTAATGGTGGTGTGCCTTGTGATTTTTTTCATGAAACAAGTGTGCCTTTGCCCAAAAAAGGTTGAAAAACACTGCCCTAGAGGATAGGATCAAAATCCAAAAGGACCTTGACATATTAGAATGCTGGGCCAAAGCTAACGGAATAGATTTCAACAGGGGGAAATGGAGAGTGCTGCATCTAGGTAAAAAGAATGAATTGCACAGATATAGGATGGGGGATACTTGGCTGGAAAATAGTACCTGTGAAAGGGATCCGGGAGTCTTGGTGGACCACAAATTGAACAGGAGTCAGCAGTGTGATGTGGCGGCCAGGAAAGCCAATGCGATTCTTGGTTGCATCAACAGAACCATAGTGTCTAGATCAAGGGAAGTGATAGTCCCACTCTATTCTGCTATTGTCAGATTCCACCTGCAGTACTGTGTCCAGTTCTGTGCACCTCAATTTACAAAGGATGTTGTCAACCTTGAGCGGGTGCAGAGGAGAGCGACCAGGATGGCTAAAGGTCTGGAGGAAATGTCTTATGAGGAACTGCTTAGGGAACTGGGAATGTTTAGCCTTTCTAAAAAGAAGGCTGAGGGGGGGTATTATAACTATGCTTAAATATTTGAAAGGATGTCATATTGAAGAGGGAACAGGTTTGTTTTCCGTGGCTTCAGAGACTAGGACTCGGGGGGAATGGTTACAAGCTGCAGGAAAAGAAGATTCCATTTGAACATTAGGAAGAACTTCATGACAGTTAGAGCTGTTCGGCAGTGGAATATGCTGCCACGGAGGGTGGTTGAATCTCCTTCTTTGGAGGTTTTTAAGCAGAGGCTGGATGGCCACCTGTCGGAAATATTGTGATGGGGGTTCCTGCATGGCAGGGGGTTGGACTAGCAACTCAGTAGCACAGCATCAATTCCGAGAAAGCGAACTGACATTTCCCCAAACAAAATGCAAACAGTGCATGGAAACATCTGGTTTGGAAAAGCATTTGATCTGTCTTGTGCTTCCACAGTTGAAAAGTCATCCACTTAACTATTAGTGCTTCCTCTCTGATTCTGATTCCACCTGCTGTAAAAATAAGGAAAAAAACCTTATGACAGCGTATTCCCACTCTGCCAGTCAGTGAATTCCAAAGTGTGCGCTTAGTAATTGCATGCAAACCTTTGCACAGATGTGTTTTCAAATTGTTTTGACATATATTTTGCCTGGCACCTGTTATATTTGCATAGCTGGCGTTTCCTTCTTTTTAAAAAATTCTCTTTTGCCCCTGCATAAATTTGGAATGGTGGCATATCTGAAATAAAGCCCTCAGCTAATGGTTTACTGAAAAGTCATAGACTGTCAGTGAAGCCATGGATCTCTAGACCTATGAAAGGTCTTTGAAAAATAAAATAAAATTATTTGACAGAGGGGGAAAACCCCATCACGCTACTCAGCAAACAATATGTGGTAGTGACTTATATTTATGGTGATAATTATCATTCCAATTATGGACAGTAAAGACCTCGCTGTTCCAAGTGGCCATCTGGATGCTTGCAGTCTGTCTTTCTGTTGCATAAAATCTTTTTATTGTTGCATTATTATTATTATTATTATTATTATTATTATTATTATTATTATTATTATTATTATTATTATTATTATTATTATTATTATTATTATTATTATTACATCACCAAGTAAAAATAGGAAGCCATCTGCTTTAATATGGATCGGAGAATCTAATACAGCTTCACCGAGTTGAGCTGACTCCTAGATAATGGTTTATAGGCTTGCCCTGTTCCTGTTCTTTTATAAAATCTTACATAGCCCACAGAACCCCAGGTGAGCACATCATGGCTTAGTGTTGCATTCATTATTAAAATTCCTAGAATAGTAGCATTCTAGCCTGTCCCCCAACTTTTTCAAAAGAGAGGAATTTAAATAAATAAATAAATAAATAAATAAATAAATAAATAAATAAATAAATATTCCCAGTTTTTGGCCCTTCTGCTGAAGAACCAATTTGGCATTGGAAAAGGGTTCTTTTTATACCCTAACCCTACTATTGTTTCTGTTTCAACAAATTCTGTCAAATGTCTTATCCTTGTCACCTGAAGTAATAACACTTATGCTTTATCGCTCTGGGGAGCTTTATCCAGGAGGGATGGGAATGGGGATTCAGCCTGGCCCTCCCCTCCTTGCCACTAGCCAATCAGGTGTTTCGCTCATATGCTCCCCACAGCACTGATCCAGTGGACCTGTTCCCACCTCTGTGAGGGAGAAAGATGGAGGCAGATTAGCTGGATCCTCTTGAGGAGCCTGGAGGTCTCCAGAGGTTGTTAGCTGCAAACAAGAAAAGCAAACCTTTGACATGCCAGATGTTTTTGACTATAACCTCCCCCACCCCAATCCCCAGCCTGTATTGGTAGCAATAAATGTGGGAGTGGTAGTCGAAAACATCTGGGGCTTCCTTCTGATCTCGCCTGCATGAGGGATCCTGAGGGGCATTGGAGACCAAGGAAAAATAGATACCAACCGATTACCCCAGCTCCACCAAGTATTGGTCTGAATGGCTCCAGAGCTTTGTTTACAAAAGAGGAAGGGGTGAGGGGGCGGGGTTAAACCATGCCTGGCATTTAAAGCTCTTTGTCCATGTTAGCTGAATTATTTTATTTTGATTTGATCTATATTTAATTTGATACTTTATTTTTTGAGTTGATCAATATTCTGACTCTTTATATGAATCTACCACACATGGTTACACATACTTTGTGTTGATAACCACGTATAAGTGTGACTGCACTGACATTATGTTATCAATTGCTAGTTTTAATGTTGTCTTGAAAAGCTGTAAGATACCCCTCAATTCCCTGTTTATCAAACTGAATAAGTCTTTTTTTTTTTTATTAACATTTTTATTAAAGAATTTAAAATACAAAAGAAAAAAGAACATATTCAAAACATTAACCATATAAAGTCAATCTATCACTAAAGTTCTCTTCCTCTGTTCTTCTCGTTTTAACGTTGCTCATCTCCCAGCCTTCCTTTCCAACGAACCCATTCTATATACTTATAGAAAAGGTTCTAAAAGTAGGTAATAGTCCTTCGAGTTCTATCCTAATCCGGAAAGAGTCTTTAATTCATTACAGTTGATCTCCATGTAGTTCTTAAATTTTTGCCAGTCATTTTGGAACCTCTGGTTGTCTTGATCCCTCAATCTGCAAGTCAGTCTGGCCATCTCTGCAAAGTCCAGTAATTTCGCCTCCATTCATCCAAAGACGGTATATACGTTGTCTTCCAATTCTGAGCCAGGAGCATTCGTGCCGCTGCTGTTGCATATAAAAATAACGTCCTGTCTGCTCCTTTAATTTCATTATCCACCAACCCTAACAGAAAAAGTTCAGGTCGTTTTGGGAATGTACACTTTAACATCTTTTTGAGTTCATCATATATCCATGCCCAATACTCCTTCACTTTCTCACAAGTCCACCACATATGATAAAAGTCACCTTGTTTCTTTTTACATTTCCAACAATAATCATCTTTCATCCTGTACATCTTTGCTAATTTCGTTGGAGTAATATACCATCTATACATCATTTTCAACAAGTTTTCTTTTATCAAAGTACATGCGGTAAACTTCATATTCTTTTTCCACAATCTTTCCCACACATCTAACTCAATATTATGACCCAAATCCATAGCCCATTTTATCATACATTCTTTGACTTGTTCATCTTTTAAATTCAACTCCAGCAAAAAATTATATAATCTAGTCAACAATTTCTTTTTTGGGCCCATAATTATGGTTTGAAACTTGGATTCCTTCTCTCCAAATCCAGACATCCTTCTGTCTTTCTGAAAAGTGTCGTGTAACTGATAGTATTGAAACCAACCTGTTAACCTCTCTTTTAACAGTTCATAAGATTTCAGTCTTGGGCCTTTTTCTGAGAAGAATAACACATCCCCATATGTGATCCCCACTCCTTCTGCATCTTTCCTTTTGATCGCCAATGCTTCAATCGGAGATAACCACCTCGGGGTGTGTCTATCTAATAAAGGTTTCAATCTTTCCCAGACTTGAAGTAATGACTTTCTAATTACGTGATTCATAAAACTTTTATGTACTTTCCAAACTGAATAAGTCTTAATTGTAATGGACTGTATATTGTCTCTCCTTACTGTAAGCCACCTTGGGTCCTTTTCTAAGGAGAAAGGCGGGGTAAAAATACTCAAAAACAATTTTTTAAAATAAATATTCTGATCCACTAGTGGATGCATTGCTTTGGTGGTTTATAGCTTACAAGTAACAAAGTTACAAGTTACAAATTTCAGATTGTTCCAACCTGACAATACATACAACAATACAGAAATTAAAGAAAAAATAATAAGAGAAAACAAAAAATAAAACAAAACATTAATGTTAGCATTATTAATAACAGATGATATGCATTTTGATAGACTTTCCATGTAAGACAAAATACGAATGGGTGACAGAGTCTCAGGATGTGTAAAAGTAAAAGACATTAAATCATTTTAAAAAGCTCTGTCTCGATTTATTTAAAATTATATTTTTATTTATTTATTTATTTATTTATTTATTTATTTATTTACAAGATTTTTAAGCCACCACACTACCCTTCTGTAAATTAAATACATAGCTTCGGATATGTAGGCATACTGCAGTACATGTACTAAACACATTAGACATGCCAGAATATATTTTGTAAAACACCATAAAATCATATGCATACTGAGCTTTTTTTTCTTCCTTGGTCTGTAACAGCTCCAGACTTGATTTAGAATGAAGACACTGGTAAAAGCAACATTCATAAGCAGCTGCACACAGTGTCAAGGGCAGTGAGATAACATTATGTTTGTTATAATAAACGGAGGAAATCTATCTCTTCATTTAACCCATGAGGTACTAGGGTGTTTATTTTCAGGATCCAGTCTATCTCTCTTCTCAATAGAGACCTCTTGCAGTTCTCAGGAAGTTTATCTACAGCCCAGAACACCATATCTTTAATTGTATGGTTCATTTCCATGAAATGGCTAACCAATGGACGGCCCATTCGATTGTTTCTTAAATGGCTAAGATGTTCACCCATTTGCATTCTCAGGGCTCTGGAGATTTGTCCTAGATAACATTTTTTTTTACACAGGCACCTTATAGCATAGATTACTCCCTTGGTGTTGCAGTTAGTGAAATTCTTCAAGGTATACATCTTATTCTGTGGGTGTACAAATTCTGACATATGTCTTATATTGCTACAGTAGACACAATGTCCACATGGATGGTGTCCTGGGGGACTCCAGGTATACTGGGGAACTGGTGGTTCTTTTAAATTCACTTTTAATCAGTATGTCTTTCAGATTCTTAGTTCTTTTAAAGGATACCTGTATTCGCTCTTTAAACCCTTCAAGGTCTTCTAGGAGGTGCCAATGTCTTTTTATGCATTTTGTCAGTTGGTTTGTTGCATGATTATATGTCAGTCCACAGTTTATACATAAGAGGGTTTCCTTTCTGTTAAGGAGATCACTGCGTCTGGTCCTGGTAGCCTTATCTAGACTGTTGTCCATGACCTCATCTGAGTAACCCCTGTCCTCTAGCTGGTGTCTCAGTATCTGGGACTGCTGTACAAAGTCTTTCTTCTGCACCGGACTGGGTTACAAAGGGTCTGTTGAGGTCGGGGAATGGGGTTATGAGCGATGTGCCATTTGGTCTGATCCTCCTGTCTGAACAGGGTTAACAAGCCCATGTAGCCTGATCTGCTGTCTACAAAGTTGCTTCCCTGACTGTCTGCAAAGGGAAAAATATTTTCTTATTTGCACCACTCCATTCTCTGTGAGAGCCTTTCTATTTTCTCCCTCTCACCTTGTCTGCGCCCTTCCCTTATTCTCTCTCTCTCTCTCTCTCTCTCTCTCTCTCTCTCTCTCTCTCTCTCTCTCTCTCTCTCCCCCTCTCCCCCTCTCCCCCACCCACACACTTTCTCTCTCAAACTTCCCCTCAGAAGCTGCAGCTGCTTTGGGCTGCTGTCTCCTGGCTTAACAGGCTGAATGATGAGTGTGCCAAAAAGCATGCATGCTCTATTGCTGGGCCAGAATGGTGCACAACAGCTCTTAGAGGGAAAGAGTGGATCTTTCTAAGCAGAAACACTTGTGGATAAGGTATCTTTCCTCCCCCCGCAATCCAAACCATGCCCCTCAGCAATCCATATACCATGTATATATCCCAGTGTAGAAAGGCCAAATCTAAGCAAAGTGAACAATTAAAAAAAGACTGGCTTTGAAAAGTAGATATATATTGCAGGCTGTGCTGAAATTTTTGGCATTGAGAAAATACTAAGCAGATGAATAAAGGCCAAGAAATCACAAACTTTGTAAAATGCAGAAAGTGAGAATGCTTTGATCATGAAAGGAGAAAACAGAACATACCAATAGTTACAGCTGATAAGTAAAGGAAAAATAAATGGATAAGAGCATTTCTACATTGGCTGTAGAAATGGGGTGACTGGTTTGGATGCAATACAAGGTCCTTGTTTAGGGCAGCCACATCCAAAGTCAGGGTAGCTGTGATTATTTCCAACGTCTGGTAGGGGAGGAATGAGAAGAAGAGGGTCTGAGCTTCTATTGCTTTATTAAGAGCAAGTGTTAATTTTAGTTTTTGTCACAGTAAGTAGTGAAGTAGACAGTGTTGAATAGTGGAACATGGTTTTATCTGTCTCTCAAGATCCACACATCTGCTCTAATTCTGTTTATGTGTGTGGTTTATTTTGAAGGTAATTAAATGCTGTCTGATCTTTCTATTTAAGTTAGCCTACATGGTTCTAGCTGCCTAGATGCCCTAAGCCAGTGATGGCGAACCTATGGCACGGGTGCCAAAGGTGGCACTCGGAGCCCTTTCTGTGGGCACCCAACATCGCCCCTTCATAGCTACCTGTATACAGGTTAAATTACTGTAATGACACTTTGCAAAAAAAAATCAGTGGGTTTTGAATTGCAGTTTGGGCACTCGGTCTCTAAAAGGTTCACCATCACTGCCCTAAGCACATCCGATCTTGCTTGATTTCGGAAGCTAAGCAGGGTCGGCCCTGGTTAGTACTTGGATGGGTGACCACCAGGGAATACCAGGTGCTGTAGGCGCCTGGAGTAGGAACTGGCAAGCCACTCCAGTACTCCTGCCAAGAAAACTCCATGGACATGGAGTCACGAAGAGTTGGTCACAACTGTAAAGACACACACACACATATGGTTCTACAAAGATTATTTGCAGGTAGGAACATTGATTCTTCATCTTGGGACTCAGCTTAATAGTGGTTTATATTACTTAAACAGTTGCCCTTTTTTTTGGACTATGCTTTTCTCCGAGACCCACTGAAAAAAAAATCGAGACTGATAAGTCTTGGAGAAACCCCAAAGGTTGCACACTATAGTTTGTCCAGCAAGAGCTCAGTGGGTTGGAGCATACAGCTGCAGAGCCAGGGTCCAGGAGTTCTAATATCATCCAAAATAGTCAGAGAGCGCGGGGGTGATGGGTGGTGTGCTGTCCCACGTGCAGTTGGTGACCAATGATCCTAAAATGCCTCTAGAATTAGGGACACACACCAGAAACAAGGGTGGCATATACAGTGGTACCTCGGATAACAACTGCCCAAGATAACGAATAATTTGGATAACAACTGCAAATTCCAGGGTATAGGGCTGCCTCTGATAACGAATTTTCCCTATGGGCTGCCTCGGATAACGAATCGCAATTCCTAGGTATAGGTCTGCCTTGGAGGACAAATTTTCTCTATGGGCTGCCTTGGATAACGAATTTTCCCTATGGACTGCCTCAGATAATGAATTTCCAGCATGCATCAGTAAAAAAGTTATCCCAGATGGCATTGCATCTGTACCTTTAAAGTGCACTTTTAAAAGAGTTTTGAGCAAAAAAACCAGGTGTCTGTGCCTTTTTCCTAGGCTCCAGAATGGATTAAACGGTTTCCGATTCATTCCTATGGGAAACTGCGTTTCGGATAACGACGTGTTTCGGATAACAACTAACCCCAGAGAATGAATTACCATCGTTATCCGAGGCACCACTGTACTTATTAATTCAATATGTTGTTTGCCTGTGGATTTGGACCTTTGCTTTTGCTTTCATGGACCGATATGTAGTCTAGCTGTGGTCCCACCTGGTGAAGTTGGGCATAGCTTTCTTCCTAGACGCTCAACAGTAAAATGAATAGAAGGACTTCCTTGTTGTCAATGTAGACAGCTTGTCACTTGTGTGTGCGTGCACGTGCATGTGTTCTCATACATGCACACGCTGACCGCTCAGTTTGTGAAACATCCCTGGTAGTGCAAATCCATTTTTGGTACTAACATAGTGACATGGCAATCACATTCTCAATGAAATAACACTCAATACTTAGTTTTATGTCACTGCTGCATAAAGGGCTTGTATTCGGAACAAAATAATAATTTAAATAGAGGGCTAAAGCTCAGAAGCTGTTGTATATATGCTATACCAAGCAACAAGAGATGAATATGTGGGGTGTTTTACTCTGAAGCATAGCATACAGACTCATAAATATATTGCAGAGTTAGCTCGTTTCCAAATCTGTTTTACTCATGAAATGTCTATGCATCTTTCTGCCAAAACACACACAGAGACACAATATGCAAATTGGATAGCAATAAAATACTGTACATTAGAAACATATCTGTAAAAAGAGAAAGCATCCCACTGAGACTCTTCAACATCAACCCATCTTATTTTTCTGTATAAAAATGTGGTGCTATCATTTGAGATGTGATCCATTTCTGGGGAGATATACCACTGATTTAACCGTCTGCAAGGACCGTTCTCTGCAGCCTTAGTTGAGAGCAAGGCCTGCCAAACTTAATGAAACTCATTTCTATTCAAGCACACATGGCCTTCCACTTTTAAATACTCACTTATCTCTAAAGGGAGGGTCGTCTTATGTCAAACGTACTGCCTCTGGAACCTGCAGTGATCTTTTGTAAATGTTTACAAGCCTAAAATACCTACTCTCGGTATTCAGTGGCACCGTGATAATTGCTTCATGCTACTGAATCGTGTCTTTACCGAGACCTTTTTACATCATTGGTGGCATGCACTGTGTTCAAAATGGCAATTATGTGCTCTCAAGTCCTGTGGTTTCTGTAGTAGCTTAATACTGCATTGTGTGCATTTTTAGATCGCAGTGGTAGGTTTTTTTTTCTTTCTTTTTTGTTTGTTTGTTTGTTTGTTTGTTTTCCTTCTACTTCTCCTCTTCTTTCTTTTCTTTCTATCGCCATGAGTGCAGGGGCTCACATACCGACGGTGATGGGCCGTGGGCAGTACGCTCGTAGCCGTTGGGTTTGTCAGACAAGAAGAACTCGGGTCAGACAACTCGTGTCTGTCCCTCGTTCTGACCCCTCGGCTCCCTGCCACGTGCCCGGTAGACATCCCGCCAGCGCCCCCAACCTTGCCTGCATCCTGATGAATGCCAGGTCGGTGCACAATAAAATCCCTATCATTTATGACACCATTGTGGATGAGAAGCCCGACCTGGCATTCATTACCGAGACCTGGGTGGGCTCGGAGGGGGGGGGCTGCCCTCTCCCTGTTGTGTCCACCTGGGTATCTGGTAGAGGGAGTGGGAAGATTGGGGGCCAAAAGGGGGGAGCCGCCATCGTCTATAGGGACTCTTTTTGTATTAGCAGGGCTTCGACATTGGTTAGCCAGGGGTTAGAAGTCCTTCATCTGTTGGTGGGACAGCGGGACAGATTTGGCATTGTGCTGGGCTACCGAGCTCCCCGCAACCCTGCACAATCCCTGTCAGAGCTCACGGAGTTCATCGCCGCTGCCCTGTTGAGGTCCCCGCGCCTATTGGTTGCGGGTGACTTCAACGTGCACGCTGGCGGTGAGCTTTCTGGAGCAGCTCTGGAGTTCATGGAATCCATGGCTTCCATGGGTCTGTCCCAGCATGTTTTATGCCCCACCCACAGATCTGGTCACACCCTGGATCTGGTCTTTACCTCCATGTCGGGGATTCGTGTCTGGAGGTGGGGGACCTCGTCTCCCTTCCTGTGTCATGGACAGACCATCACCTGCTCTCATTCTCCCTGGCGATTCCAGCCCCTCCCCGCGGGGACCACCGGCCTTCTGTTTTGGCCCGCCCCCGGAGGCTCATGGACCCCCAGCGGTTCGGTGAGCTCTTCGGGGGATTACCTGGTGGTATGTCTGACGATCCGGCCGAGGATGTGGCTAATCTTTGGCACGAAACAGCTATCCACACCATAGACCGGATCGCCCCCAAGCGCCTCCTCCGTTGCCGAGCCCGGCCCTCCCCATGGTTCACGGGGGAGCTTAGGGTTATGAAGCAGGAGAGGAGGAGGTTAGAGCGCAGCTGGAGGAAAACCCGGACGGCACTGAGTAAGGCTGCCGTTGATGCCCAGTCTAGTCGCTACACTGAACGCGATCAGGAGGCCAGAACATCTTTTACCTCCCTGAGAATTGCTGAGGCCTCGAACCGCCAGGCGGAGCTTTTCCGAGTGGTTCGGGACCTCAGCAATCCTAGTCTGGCCAGGCCTCCTCCTACTGAGTTCAGTAGTGAGCAATTTGCAGCCTTTTTTCGAACTAAAATAGAGGCCATCCGTGCCGGCTTTGACTCCGGTTGCAGTGGTCCAGCCCCGCCATCCCCAGTTGCTGGTCCGCCTTCGTCGCCTCGGTTGGATGCGCTTGGGCCTGTTTCTGCTGTCGAAGCCTCCGGAGCTATGGCGCATTGCCGGCCTGCCTCCACTCCTTTCGACCCTTGCCCTGCCTGGCTTATTAGAGCTGCCAGAGGGACTATGGCCGAATGGGCTTCTGCCATCGCCACCGCCTCCTTCAGCGAGGGGATTTTCCCTCTCGTCTGAAGGAGACGGTGGTTAAGCCCATTCTGAAGAAACCTGGCCTGGCGGTGGACGACTTAACAAACTATCGCCCAATCGCCAATGTCCCCTTTATGGGCAAGGTGATCGAGAGGGTGGCGGCGGTCCGGCTGCAGTCATACCTGGAGGATCGGCAGTGCCTCGATCCATGCCAGTCCGGGTTCAGGCCTCGCCGGGTACCAAACAGCTTTGGTCGCCCTGCAAGATGACCTTCTCCGGGCGGCCGACAGGGGTTGCTCTACCCTGTTGGTCCTCCTGGATCTGTCAGCGGCCTTTGATACCGTCGACCACGGTATCCTGCTGGACCGGCTCTCTGAGGTTGGAATTGGAGGCACTGCTCGCAGTTGGCTCCGTTCCTTCCTGGAGGGCCGTCCACAGTACGTGCAGCATGGGGGGGAGTTATCGGCCCCTTGGATCCTCCCTTGTGGGGTTCCACAGGGGTCGTCTCTGTCCCCCATGCTGTTTAACATCTACGTAAGGCCATTGGCGGGGGTCATCAGGAGTTTTGGAGTCTGCTGTCATCAGTACGCTGATGACACGCAGCTCTATCTCTCCTTTAACACCTCTGCTGTGGAAGCTGTGGAAGTTCTCGATGGGTGCCTGGAGGCCGTACTGGCTTGGACCGGGGCGAACAGGCTTAGGCTCAGCCCCGGGAAGACGGAGGTTATGTTCTTCGGGAGCTCGCCGTCAGGGTATGGTGGCCCTCTCCCCTGTCTGGGGGGAGTCTGCCTGCAGCTCGCGGAGAGGGCGCGGAATCTGGGTGTGCTCCTGGACCCGGCGCTTGCCATGGAGTCCCAGGTGGCGTCGGTGACCAGGTCCGCCTATTTCCATCTCCGTCGGATCGCCCAGATCCGCCCGTACCTGGACGCGAACTCTCTGAGAACAGTGGTCCAAGCTCTGGTGATCTCGAGGCTGGACTACTGTAACGCCCTCTACATGGGGCTGCCCTTGGCTCTTCTCCGGCGTCTGCAGCGGGTACAGAATGCAGCGGCCAGGCTGGTGGCTGGTGTGCGTCGTTATGACCACATCACCCCAGTCCTGGCCCGCTTGCACTGGCTGCCCGTTGCAGCCCGGATTAGATTCAAGGTCTTGGTTTTAGTTTATAAAACCCTCCATGGCTTGGGACCGGACTACCTGGCAGAGCGTATCGCTCAGCGATCAACCTCGGCCCGTCCCGTTCGGCAGGTGCGAGCGCACTTGCTTCGGGTCGCCACTCCTCGTGAAGCCCGGAGGACGAGTACTCGGACCCGGGCTTTCTCAGTGGCGGCCCCCAGCCTCTGGAACTCCATCCCCAGAGAAGTGCGCTCTGCAGAGTCCCTGCTGGCCTTCCGGAAGGCGTTAAAGACCTATCTTTTCCGGGAGGCCTTCGGCGATCCTTAACTGACTTTTTCTTTTCTTTTCTTTTTCCCCGCCATCGCAATTTGTTTTCATTCACAACTGTACTGTGATTGAGGTGCCATAAGGTTTTTAACTTCTGTTTTATTGTTATTACTATCTGCTCTACTTGTGTCTTTTATTGTAATTTTATGGCTTTGGTAGCCTTGTAAGCCGCTTAGAGTACACTTTGTAGATAAGCGGGGTATAAATGCAACAAATAAATAATAAATAAATAAATAAATAAGTCAATTCTGACTTGACTTTTCCAGGTAGCGCTAGGTAGTGGTTTGCCACTCCCTCATTCCGGGCTCACCCTGGGACTGTGAAGCTTGCCCATGGCTATGCAGGCTGACTACGCACGGGAGGAACCATGGGGAATCTGGCTCTCCAGCCAGATACCTAAACTACTGAACTATCCAGGCAGCTGCATGCACATGTAGATGTAAATAAATAAACCAAATTATGTGAAATATTGAAACTGTATATGTGCAGTGTCTTTGGGCAAACAGATGGCAACAAACTTATTCATTCATTCATTCATTCATTCATTCATTCATTCATTCATTCATTCATTCATTCATTCAGTTTGCCTATCACCCACCTGGCCAGATGACTACTGTTCTTTAATTTCAGTCTGGAGTATCTCTGTGATTTTGGGATGACCATGAGGTGGAGCAAGTAGCTTCTGGTCATCCATGGAACAAACCCTTCATAATGTGTCATGTTCAATCTAGCCTTTGGTGAAGAAACAGAAAACACCATCCCATGGTCCCTACCAAGGAAGGGGAACTGAATACAGTACGCCAGATACCATATTTTTTCCATCTATAAGACACACCCATGTATAAGATAAGCCCCACTTTTCCAACCCAAAATTACAGTTTCACAACCACATGGTTCTCTCCTTGGTTTACTTCTGTGTATAAGAAGTCTCTCATGTTTTAGTCTAACAATTTTAGAGAAAGATATAGTCATATACATGGAAAAATAATGTATGTGGGAAGACTCAACTGGTACCTAAGGAGAAGGAGAGAGGCAGCTGGACTCCTCGGGATAGTCCAGACCTGACCGGGATGCTCCTATGACACCTGAGACAGCAGGGAGAACATAGACTGAGGTCCCCAGGGGCTAGGTTTGTATATTTGCATTTGTAGGAATGAGACTTTTCACCAACAGCTGGAAACACACAACTCTTGTCATGGATCTAGACAAGGATTACAGGACTTACTTTTACTTGCTTACTTTTTTTTTTTTTTTTTTGCTTTCTATACCACAAAACTAGTCTGTGTCCTCTTGTTTGGGAACAGAATGGGTTGGAGGTGGGAGGGTGGAGTGGTTCTTGCAGAACCCTAATTAAAACGGTGCTGCTGAATTGTCTTGGACAGTTTGTGTAACTATGCATTTTGAGGTGGCAGTAAGGTAAAATTAATGGATCACTTTAAATTAGCAAACAGTAAACAACACTTCCTACTTATCTTGCCACTGGATTCCAGCCAGTGTCAGGCATAGCATCATCAGGGAAACACATGGTCCCAGGGAGATGAATGTGTTTAGGTGTGTACATCATTCATGTCTTAACTCTTGTGTGACCAAGAGTGGCCTACAATATATTAGTTCCAGCCTTGTCTCCTTATCTGTAAAACAGGATTCTCCCTGCCCCTCTTGATCCATTTCAGTGTTGTAATAAAGGAAAATGATAGCTACCAAACTGTTATAACTATGCAGTAACAGTAAATCTGCAGATATAGGAGACTTGCAACACAGGGGTTAAACTGCAGTACTGCAGTCAGGACTCTGCTCATGACCTGACTTTGACCCCGATGAGCTCAAGTAACTGGCCCCAGGTTGACTCTGCCTTTGATCCTTTCAAGATCCTAAATTGAGTACCCAGCTTGTTGGGGTGGACAATGTGTAGCCTGCATAATTTAATTGTAAACTGCCCAGAGATTGCTTTAAGCACTGTGGTGGCTGTACAGAAGTAGCACACTTTGCTTTGCTTTGATGTATTGGTTCAGGCTCATGGAAGAAAATATTATTTATTTATTCAGTTTGCATCCTGTCTATCTTGCTAAGTGCAACTTCTTCTTCTTCTTCTTCTTCTTCTTCTTCTTCTTCTTCTTCTTCTTCTTCTTCTTCTTCTTCTTCTTCTTCTTCTTCTTCTTCTTCTTCTTCTTCTTCTTCTTGCATGTCTAACATGTTTTATCTTAAGGAACAGATAAAATCCATGAAGCTTCACACTTAAATCTGACATGATACTTTTGCTTTGTGGTTGTAGTTGAGACAACAGGCATCACCCAGAGACATTCAATTTTTTTTTAAAAAGTCACTAAATTTTAATTCTACTTTTCCTCAAAACATTCAGGATAGCACTCAGAATAGTATTTTGAGAATACAGTAGAACCCTGGTATCCACTGCGGATTGGTTCCAAGCTTTCCTGTGGATAATGAAAACCATGGATAAGAGAGAACGCTTGCCCATCCACCTCCAAACTGCAGTTTCCTGAGAGTAGCTTGCTTTATGACTGCTGTTTTGAGACAGTAGCTTGCTTTACAGCTGCTATTTGTGACAATAGTTGCTTTACAGCTGCTGTTTGTGACAATAGCTTGCTTTGTGGCTGCTGAATAATTTAATTTTTTTCCTCTGCCAACCGTAGATAACTGAATCAGTGGATAATGAATCAGTGGATACGGGGGTCCTACTGTATTCAACAATGTTCAATCAGTGCCAGTAATATGGAACCAGTAGTCCTGTCCATTGATGTAGTGGACTTGTCCAACCGACCAGCATGCTAAACTTCAACAGCTTGCAGCCATGGCTTATATGGAAGCAAACCCAACCAATGGACTGGTAAGCACAGATGTTTGAGACTCATTAGATGTGCATTCTGCAAAATAGTTGTGCAATGGAAAGACAGACAACTTCATCTCTTCCTTGAATTTACTAGCCTACTCCATGCTACAATTGTGGAAAAAAGACATATATGCCATTAGGGCAGGTGTGGGTGAAGGGTGACCTATGGGGTGCATATGGGGGAACCACTCATAGCCTTCAGCACCCCTATTAAAAACAGCAGCCCAGTTTGCTCAGCCCTTGGGCTGTTTCAGAGGCATGAAAAACTTTTACAAGAATATTTTGGACTCCTAGAACCCTTCCTTTCCTCCCTGCCTTTTAATTAATTTAAAGTGGTATGCTAACAGGGCTTTTAAGGCAACTGAGAGTCATTTTACCAGTTCCACGAGTTTCCATGATTGGGATTCGAATCCAGGTCTCCTGAGTCTGTCCATCACTCTTTCCATTTAAATTTTAAGGATTTTCTTGCTGTGAACCGCCCAGAGTTCCTTTGGAAAGTTGGGTGGTATATAAACATAAACATAAACATAAACATAAACATAAACACAAACAAACAAACAAATCACACAGGGTATATCCGTGTCTTCATGTTTGGTGCTGAATTGTTGACAGCTGTGCAGGAGAAAGTTAGACTGGGGCACTGCACTAGCTCTAGGCATGGGATGAGAAAATGTCCATGCTGAGGCTTTTTCATTAAAAGAAGAAGAAAAAGAAATGTTGTAAAATAAATACAAATTTTGAGATGGACAGGACAAAGGAGTCCACGTAGCTTCACTGAGCCTTGGAGTGAACCAATGCGGTGGCCATCCTCGTTGGCCATCTGCCCCCCAGGTCTCAGGAGGAACACAATGAGGCCACATCCTTTGCCATGTTCCAAAAGCTGTGCAATAATTCTGAAGATCAGAGAAAAGGAAGCCCATACAGAGAGCATTCTTTTTAAATAATATTCATTCATTGGCAAGAGGGAGAACCTACTCCTAGTGTATTAAATACTACCTGCCACTGTAGGGTCCCCATGCTTGTAAGTGAATTAATAACACTGTGTATTAATAACCATCACTAGGCTATTATAGGGTTCCTTCCAGCTCTGCGAGTCTAAGATTATTATTATATTATGATAATATGATAATGAATATTATTCTGGACAAATGTTGACAGAATCTCATGAAAGGGCAAATTTGATGCTCTTCCCCCCTTTTAGTATTTCCAACTGTAGTTTCTTCACTCTTCTAAGTTAACTATTAATTAATAGTACTCATATTGTACTATAGAAATCCTATAGCAAATATAATTCTGAAGAAATATCGGTGCAATCCCTCAAGAGGTTTAGTTTGATAACTTTTTCTTTAAAATGAGAGGTAAGCAAATACAAAAGATTCCCGTCTGCGCACACAGAAATCACTGTACTTGTGTATGCAAACAGTCCCATGTCTGTGCCAACAAACTGGTTCATCAAATATTTCATTTTCAGTAAATGTGGTACTTCCTCTTCCCTTCTTCATACCTTCTAGTTATCAGATATTAACTCAGCAAGACACAACCTATATGCCCACACCTAGAGCTAGTGCCGTGCCCTGTCTAACTTTCTCCAGCACAATAGTCAACAATTCAGCACCACACATGAAGACACTGATCTACCCCGTGAGGTTTAAATGGAAAGAGTGAGGGACTAAGACTCAGGAGACCTGGATTCGAATCCCAGTCATGGAAACTCATGGAAGTGGTAAAATGGCTCTCAGTTACCTTGAAAGCCCTGTTAGCATACCATAAGTCGAATCTGACTTGATGGTACATGACAGCAACACAATGAAGATACTAGAGCTTCCCTCAGGTTGGACAGATTGGTGTGACTGGTTGTACAACCAGTTACATGATAGATGACATAACAGGAGGTCTACTGGCATGTGGGAACGTAAAGTGATATTTCTTATGCTCTCAACAGGACATGAGTGTCAAATATGCTCCCCTTGTATATGCAAGTTTACATTTGGAATATTACCCCATATATACTCGAGTAAAAGTCAACCCGAGTATAAGTCGGGGCACCTAATTTAAACCCAAAAAACTGGGAAATTTTTTTGACTCAAGTATAAGCCTAGGGTGGGAAATGCAGCAGGGCCTGGCAACTCTTCCTTTGTGATCTGTGTGTGTGTGTGTGTGATGTTTAAAATGACTTTTAGCCACCGAGGCAAGTGCTTGAGTTGGTGGCTAAAAGTCATTTTAAACATTGTTTTAAACTGACTTTTTAAAAAGTAATTTTAAACATTGGGATCAGGAGAAGTGGCACACAACGTTTAAAATGACTTTTAGCCACTGCCCCAAACTTGCCTTAGTGGCTAAAGGTATTGACCCGAATATAAGCCGAGGACCCCTTTTTTCAGCCCAAAATTAGGGCTGAAAAACTAGGCTTATATTCGAGTATATACAGTATTTTAAAGAGGTGGGTTTAAATCTTCCTCACCATAGCAAGCTTGCTGTGATCCATATTGGACTTCATGTGCTTACTTTAGAGGAAGAAGATTCTCATCTTAACCTATGGTTAGTCCTACTAACTCAGTAGAGTTCAATAAGTACAGGCTTACTATTCAGTATTGATATAATGAGTCTAGCCTAGTTGGGATAAGCAATAGACACATTTAACAGTGTTTAACAGTGTCTCATTTTATTCTAAGAAAGGACAAAAAGAAGGGAGAATAAAAATAATAATCAGAGGAAGGGTGGTGTAATGCATCAAGTCTGCATTCCCATAATATAAGAACACTATATGGTATGGTAATAGCTATTGTTCTGATCAGAACTTGGATAAATATTGCCATTCTAAAGTAAAGTTCATAAATCCTCTGGACAGCATGACCAGTGGCAGTAACACTGACTGATATCCAGTAAGCCCAATAAATCAGTGGGGATTTGGCAAACCAACTCCTCCATCAGTTCCACAGATTCAATAGGTCACTAATCTAGTTAGGACTTATGGGTGCAGAAGTAGAGGTTGGGAATTCGAGTTGACAGGGGCTCGGTCTCATTGGTCCAAAGGATCCCTTTCAGTTCTGCAACTTTACGAAGAAGAAGAAGAAGAAGAAGAAGAAGAAGAAGAAGAAGAAGAAGAAGAAGAAGAAGAAGAAGAAGAAGAAGAAGAAGAAGAAGAAGAAGAAAGCTCTCCATGGTTGGGAAGGAGGAGGCATGCTCTCTCTCTCTCTCTCTCTCTCTCTCTGTGTGTGTGTGTGTGTGTGTGTGTGTGTGTGTGTGTGTGTGTGTGTGTGTGTGTGTGTGTGTGTGTGTGTGTGTGTGTGTGTGCGTGTGTGTAAAATGAGATGAGAAAAGAAAATCAGAATAAATACATTTTTCGAAAAAGAATATCCAGGATACGCATTTGCAAATGAGAAGAACATTTGCAAAATGAAGCCACATTGACTTCTTGCTTTCTTTTGCCTGGCTTCCATATTGTTTAGGGATGGAGTTAGTGCTTATTGTCCATATAGCTAGAGGCACAGTAGGGTTCACTTTTCAATTGGCCCCTCACTGCTTGGCAATATGGACAATATATTAATAATGTAATTTATTTAGATTTACCTCTTTCAGGAGCACAGGCGGTAGCTGCAAGCTGTCTGACTACAATGCACCGTAGTATAACAATGGGGATATCTCAGCAGGGTGAGGTGCTAATAATATACACAGAAATTAATTTGGCTTGCCTGAAGCATTAAATAATCTGAGCTAATCATCAAATGTGCCCCTGTTAATACATTTGAAGAGGAAGAAATAAAGTTTTTGTTCCCTTACCTCATCCCGAATTCATACAGTGATGCTCTGTGCCGCTTGCTTCAGTGAATTGTCATATGCCTTTCAGCATCCACCAGTATTGCAGGAATGAACAAAATATATCCATACCCTGAATACCCAAAATTGCCCATGTGAGAGGTGGTGCGTTCTAGAGGTGCCAACCTAAGGCCAGGGAGTTGCAGATCCAAACTGCTGATTGACAGAGATGGGAAGGAAGCCTTTGTCTTTTGGGAGCCCAGCTCTCCGGATTTCACCACCCGCCTGCTGGTTGAGGCCTTCTGGAAGTTTTCAGTCCAAAAATAAAAATAAAGCAGTGCTTTTTCTGCTTCTGCTACCTGGCCCTGAAGGACCGCAGATCAATTACTGTTTCTTCACTTAATCTACCTGACGTGATTGTTGCAAGGATAAAATGATGGTGTGTTTGCAAGGGGGATCTTCTGGGCGGCTCTGAGGTCCTTGAAGCCAGGAAGTTTTGTACTTTTCCTGATGTCTTTCAGTCTCATCTTGTCATTCTCCGTTTTACCTAGGAGCAATCATTTTGCCTTCAGACTCAGGCAGCGATATATATATTTCCTTCCCAGCCTGAAATTCAAGAACCAAATGCCGGGGTCAAATTGGTCTCAGAGGCACATGTTGCAATTATCAGTGGAGGAAACCTGGTTAATTTCACTGATGCACCTGTGAGGTCACTGAGGCCTTCCACTTGCTCCAAGAGGTCTCGTCTCTCCTCTGTGCCAAGGCCAAGATACCAGCAGCTCGTTTTGTTTCGTGCCCCTCTCTATTTGTCATAGCTGATAAAGTGTCCCATGCTCCCATGCTCCCATCATTCTATCTGCAAAGCCTCTTTTGCTTGCAACCCAGCAAGCAAGCTCTGATACTAGGCCCCTTGTGTGTGTGTGTGTGTGTGTGTGTGTGTGTGTGTGTGTGTGTGTGTGTGTGTGTGTGTGTGTGAAGGTGCTCAGCCCTCTTCCTATGTGCATATAGCCATCAAGCAGGTTGTGGGTCTCATTTCAGAGCAGCACTTTTAATGCACAACCATTAGAACAAGAATAAGGAAGATATGTCAATCTATCCTAAAACAGATATGTATATCTGAAGATTAGGAATATTAATTTACATATGTTGGAACAGAATGTGACTAAATGGTCTGTGTGCCACCTGCCTGCTGTCGACAACTGAACCGTTGCTGGGCAGATTTGAGCCTTTTGGTGGTCTCCTTTCTTTTACTTTGTGCCTTTAAATAATCTCAGACTGGACAGCTTAATGGAAGGGTATGAACTCTGTGAAGGAGGACATGCCCATACTGCTGGCATTGCCTGTCACCCACCACTTGGAAGTCAACTTTTTGTTTGCCTCACAGTTCTCAGCATCTCCGCTTCCCTTTGAAAGATCAAATGTGATGAGGCCCTCTGATTTGCATTTTTAAATCCCAATTATTTTTTAAATACCTGCCAGCTGCTTCTAAATCTGTGGCTTAAACTTGGACCCTCCTGGAGGAGTAAATAGCATTACAAGCAAGGTTGTTGTGGGTTTTTTTTTTTGGAAAGGTGTGTGTATGCCAGCAATGTTTTACTGATAGATGAAAAGCAATACAGTACCAGAATGTGACCTTGCAAGGGTTGAAACAATCTCAAATTGCTGCTTGATTTTAATGGCCAATGGGTCAGAATTGTAACCCTGGTTATACATTTGGACATTATGGTTCCACAGCCTTTTTAACGTTCTCTGGAAACTGTAAAGTGGTTTGTCAAGTAGTTTTCAAGTTTATTTTACTTCAGAATTAACATTTATAACCCCTCACAACACCACAGAAAGGATCAGAAATGCCTTTTGTTTTCCTCAGTGCCTGCATTATTATTTTTTGTGCGTTTAGGTTGTTCATATACATTTCGCTTTTAAATTGGAACTCGGGCTTTGAATAAACTATGTGCGCTAGATCTCGTATGGAATTGTAGCAAGTGATGGCAGCTGTTTGTAAGAAACACATTTTCAGAATATCTCTTGCTGCAAAATAGGATCTTGTCTGTTTGGCTTCGCCTTTCTTGTAGATGTAACCAAATTGCTCTATTGAAAACACATTTCTCAGTGCAAATAACTCTTTATGGGTAAAAAATACCCTGGATTTGTTCACAGCAATTTTACTTTGCTGTGCTAAGGCCGCAAGCAAAATATGTAACAAAGGTAAACCCAGCCGGTAAGTTGTTCACTCTTGGATTTGCTGTTTTCTTATTGTCAGGGGAGTTTAACAAAATCTGTTGCTGTAGACATGGATTTCTAGGTGAATCTACTATTAATTAGAATCTAACCTGCAATAGATAATGCATTCTTTAATGCATAATAGTTTTTAAAAATATTAGCTCAATGCTTGCTTTTGATTAATAAATTCTACTGAAATGCTGACATGCAGAGAAGGAGAAAAAGGACTAGAGGATATTGAGACAGTGTGGTGTCTTAATTTCACAAACAGAAGTCGATTTATTTATTGATAGCGAGGATGCGTTAGTGCCAGTTTACAGAATTAACAATTGATCAGCTTGTTAGGTCTAAGTCCTTCATAAACACAGCATGGCTATTCATTATGGTCATTACATAGCATGGAAACAGCTGAGATTGCAATTAGCAATGGAAAATATCAAAACATTCAAGTGCGTTTTTTATATTTTCAACTTTTCCCCCACTAATCCAAATATTGCCTGAAACACATTGATCTGCCCGTTTACTGGAACCGATGCTTCTTTTAAATGGGGGCGAATGTTTGTATCAATTTGTAGGCAGGGAGACAGCATAGCATGATTTGCCTTCCCAAACATTTTAGCCCAGGTAACAAGATGAACGGGTACAAAACCGCCCCCCCCCCGATATTGTATTAAGCATTTGTATCTTGGCGAGTCTACGAGTATGCAGATGTGTGAAATTACAACTGATGTGCAGAACCGGGGCCGCACAGGCAGAGGATAAATACATTCATGATTGTTTATTTATCAATAGATGAAATTCTTTCTAAACTAGCCATGACTTAAAGCTTGCTTTTGTGTGCGTGCGTTCTTAGAGAGACTCCTAAGAGATTTCTCTCAATGCATTACTCCAATACATTAAAGAAGATAAATAAGTCATTATGGCACAGCTGAATGGAGCACATGCACGCACAGGCATACAGACAAACATTTTGCAAATACGAAAGGTAAGGTCACCCTGAAAAAGAAAAGGACATTTAGCAATGGCTCCGGGAAGCAAAAAAGCACAGCCTCTTCAAGAAATCCAGATTCAAAGTTTACTGTTTTTCACAGATTCTTTTACAAAGCTTAAGGATCCCAAGTGTCAACACCAGAGTGTATTTTGATGTGCAAATATTGTAGAATTCTATAGGGGATGCAAAATGAATGCATTAGCCTTCAAGCAGAACTATAGATTAGTTTTAAAATGTCGGATTATACCTCTTGCAACAAGTTTAATAGGACACACTGTGGGGAAAAATCTGCTTTAAGCTTCAACAACACACAGTATAAAACATTGGATTTAAGAGGATATTTTTCTATTGGGTGTTTGTGAATTTATTGATATAAAAAGCATAGTGTTTTAGCCATAGAAATTGGTACATAGGCAGAAATACATAATTCAGACATAATATAAAGAAGAAAACACAGTTCTTTTTAAAAATTAGAGTGTTTCTAGGCTAATGATTTCTGTATAGAGACCCTTATCTTACCTACTATTTATTGGTTTATTCAAGCCATGGAAAATCAAGACAGTATTGATTTTTCTTAAGAAATGAATAATGAGAGTGTTAGTTTCTTTCTACTATGTAGATGAATTGTTTTTTTTTCCTTTTATGGAAGGCTGAACATTATCATGACTCTCTGTGTCAAGGGATCCTCATCAAATAACTTTTCCTTCTTGCAGTTTTCTCATTTGCTTTATCTTGGATGGTTAGCTGTCACAACCTGTACTTCTGTGGCTTGTCACACAACCCAACTATTGTCTCTTTAATCCAACATAAAGGCAGGTATCTTTGGTTGAATAAATTGTATCCTATGGCTGGCAGATACATATTTGACTCTTACAACTACTATGAATCTTATTGTTCATTCAGTTTAAGCTGTACTTAATTCTTAGGGAAGTGGAATGGCCCTTCAGCCTGGCCCATGGCTAAATGAGGGCCAAGGGATAGCTACCTGATCTTTCTTTAACTACTTTGGTAACAGCCCTACTTGATCCTTGTCCGGCTCCATAGTGGTATTTGTGCATTTCCAAAGCTTCGTGAAAAAACTTTTAGTCTACATTAGACAGAAGCCATTTGCTTGGGCTCATAAGCACCCGTGGAGCAATTGCATAAAGGCTAGTAGGTAGTGCCTTCACCACAATGAAGAAGGAGGAGAGGAGGAGGAGGAGGAGGAGGAGGAGGAGGAGGAGGCACAGGATAGGGAAGGGACGAAAGGCAGATTCTGAGTCAGCCAAAGCCCATACAAGAGGAAGATAGGCACTCATCCACAGTCACACATGCTCTTGAGTTTCCTAGTAGGAAACTGTTTATTAAGCTAGAAATGAACAAGAGACTGAAATAAATTCTGGAACACAAATCCAAGCAGCAGTTCTTTCACTGTGAACTAACTTCATGTGCACAGGCAGCTGCAATAGGGTATATAACATATTACCCCTCTAGGGTTGCTATTCTCTCTTTAAAAAAAACATTCCAAATCCTAGAACTCTCCAATAATTTTGAGACTCATAGCTCCCAAAGACACATATGCTGACTCTTTCATTTTATTCAGGCAGAGAAAGCCTTATGCCTCCTTCTGGGTCTTATTTCTGCTGCAGTGTTTCCTGCAAGTCTCAATGCCCTTTATGCTCCACAGAGGGTGCCCCTTCTGAAGAACACCCCTTCCAACAATAGGAAGCATCATAGCAGGAATTAAGGTCTAGAAGAAGGCCTCAGCCTTCTTCCAAGTGTACTGTGAAGGCATCTGGAGGTATATGTTTGTAGACTGAAGATTAGCCAGGGAAGTGGAGAAAGCAAGCCAGCTGAACCTGGTGAGAGGCTGATCAGCTGAGGAGATGGGATTGAGGAGTAGCAGCACCTTTACGAACCGGCATGAACCTCTAAACCGAAGTTTGTGCTAATCTCTAGTGCAACGTAAATTTGTAGTCTAGTATTTGCTTATTTCAGATGACTTTTTGATTGAACTTGCTCAGCACCAGTGCAATTACTCCCATTTTTGTTAGATAAACTCTAGTAATATTTGGGAATACCAGGCTCAAGGCCTAAAGGTAAAAGCAGCAAACAAATTAAACTAATTTGAATAACCCTGACAGGGAAAGAACCTCCCATTGGTTAAGAATGCCCCTCTTCCAGTAAGGAGTTATCTCTAGCACCCTTTGCTGGCCTCAGCATCTGGCAATACTCTTCATTGAACACATGATTACATGGGTGCACATTCACTGCTAAAGTAGCTGATGATCACAACCTAAGTGGAGGGGATTTATAAGGGCTCACAAATACTCTTGGGGGATAAGGGGTACCAAAGAAAAGTATGCTGTGGGTCATGATGTCCAAATGTTGTCTCCCATCTCATGATCGGTATGTGATTAATTTTAATTAATGGAGAACTTGATTTGGAAATGTGTTTTTGCATTCGTGTACTGCTTGCAGGGTTCCTAAAGGCATCAGATTGGCCACCACAAGAGACAGAAGGACTCAAATAGACTTGTGGGCTGAAGTGACAGGATTGTTCTGATGATACACTCTTATATTTAGGACACTCTCCATCACCCTTATTTGACAACTGCTCATGGAACTTATGCTTAGGAATATTCCCCAAGAGGCACATCATTGCCAAAATTTCTTTGTCTACCATAGAGTGTGACCACAGCACTGAGATTTGTGTATGTCAAGTGTGATTTTTTAAAAAATCTTGGCTCTCCCCAAGGCCTTCACCTTCCCTGGTTCTCCAACATCTTTTTGCTTTTCATGTTCCTCCTGCAGCTAATGCCTGCTGCACTTAATTTTTTGTTTGTTTCTCAGTTCCTTCCCCTGGCTTCTGGGGCATGACTGTTAGAGCTGTTTGGCAGTGGAATATGCTGCCACGGAGGGTGGTTGAGTCTCCTTCTGTGGAGGTTTTTAAACAGAGGCTGGATGGACATCTGTCAGAAGCACTGTGATGGGGTTCCTGCATGGCAGGGGGTTGGACTATTTATTTATTTATTTAAATACTTATATCCTGCTCCATCTTCCCAACGGGAACTCTGGGCGGCTAACAACACAAAAAGCTAACAGCTAAAAAGGCTAGAAAGCTGAAAATAACCAGGCCACCAAGCAAGGGCGGCGGAGGACAAGATGGCGGCAAACGATGAGGCAAAAACAAAACAAAACAACAAAAAAAACCACTAACTAATAAGGTCACCATATGCTTCCTTGAAGAGGAAGGTCTTCAAAGCCCTCTTAAAGGCGGGCAGGGACTCCAGCAGGCGCAGCTCAGGAGGGAGATGGTTCCAGAGCGAGGCCCCACCACAGAGAAGGCGCGGTTCCGCGTCCTCCGCGCCTCTCTGGGTGTGGCCACTCTCAAGGAGCGCGCCTGCGATGATCTTGTGGGTCTGGATCCGGATGCCCTCAGGGAGATGCGCTCTATCCTGGTCCCAAGCCGTGGAGGGCCTTCAAAACCAAGACCAGAACCTTGAACCTGATCCGGAAGACAACGGGAAGCCATGCAGGCGGACCAGGACTGGGGTGATGTGCTCGAATCTACGAGCACCCACCACCAGCCTGGCTGCCGTTCTGCACCCGGAACCTCCGGACCAGGGTCAAGGGCAACCACGTAGAGGGCATTGCAATAGTCGATCCTCGAGATCACCAAGGCCTGCACGACTGTCCTCAGGGAGGACTCGTCAAGGTACTGGCGGATCTGGGCGATCCTGCGGAGATGGAAAAAGCGGCCCTGGAGACGGCCATCACCTGGGCTTCCAGGGAGAGGGCCGAATCCAGGACCACGCCCAGATTCCTGGCCCTGTCTGTAGGCTGGAGGAAGTACCCCCAGTCTAGGGAGGGGGCCATAGTACCGAGGCGAAGGCGCCCTAAGAACAGAACCTCCGTCTTCTCCGGATTAAGCTGTTATCTCTGATTCCAGAACGGCCTCCAGGCACAGATCGCATGCAGCAGAAAAGGAGATTACTGATGACAGCGAACTCCATATCTCCTGATGACCTCCCCCTAGATGGCCCTTGAGGTCTCTTCCAACTCTATGATTCTATGATTCTTCCCTCTTTTCTTCAGGGTTCAAGGGGCCAAGATTGTCATGGGTTATGTATGTGTCCAATAAGCTGGTTTTCCCACCCCTGTACTCTAGAAGGATCATGGCTTGTGCTTATCCCTATCTGGCTTACTTCTCTGTTTGTTTCTGTGTCTGTGAAAGGAAAAGACTGACTATATGAGTGATGTTTACAGTCCAAGCCCTGCTTCCTCTCCCGTCTCCCTTTCCTTTTTTGTTGCTTCCACTGCTGCTGGCGCATCTCCCAGCCCTAATTTTGATTAAACATATATTTGGTGTCAATGCAAAGAAGTAATAAACACCTGCTACTCTAATATGGATTTAGCTGCAGCTGAAGCAACAGAACGGCAGACAGTGTTTTTAGTTCGCAGAAACGGAAAACTGCCAGAATCAAAGATGTAAATAAGAACTGCTGAAAATTAATTGTAAACCTGTCAACTCTGGTTTGTCATTTCCCCCTCTAGTTATAGAAAGTGGTTTCATAGATACTGTTAGAGAAGTAATGTAATAAAGAACCTTCTTTTTCTCCCTAAATCAGCTAATTTCTGCAAGAAATTAAATATGAAATGCTTCTAAGTAAAAAAAAATATGAATTATTAACTGCATATTTATAAGTTGATTCCTTTTTAAAGCAGTTTCTATAACATTATTTTAAGCTGGCTGAATAGCTCAGTGGTTTAGGAATCTGGATGCAGAGAATGAGGCTGGGAGTTCTATTCCCCATTGTGGCTCCTGTAAGTAGAGTCAGCCTGTGTGGCCCTGGGCAAGCTGCACACTTCCAAGGCATTCCCAGAAGAAAATATTAAATATGATTGTGAAGATTCTCAGTCATCCAGGTGAGTTTATTTGGAAGTTGAGTCATGACAACTAGACTTCTTTTGTTGAGAAATCGAAACGTTTTGCTGCTCATCCAAGCAGCTTCATCAGTCTGAGGAAAATTAGTGGTGAGTCCATTTTATAGTTCACCTTCATCTCACATCACCCTGGTCTGAATAGGTTCATAAATTGGACATGATAAACTACTTCTGAGTAATCTGTTCCTGGAAAACCCCCAAAAGTGTTGCCATATTAAGTCAGGATTGACTTGATGGCACATGATTATTATAACACAATTATGTTTGAACAGTTCCAAGTTGTGAACCAGAGTTATGTTGGCTCACATTGAAAGTAAAAAACAAACAAACAAAGAAAAACAAAACAAAACAAAACAACATTCTGTTGGACTCTTCTTAGAGAAGTCATAAGGATGGTGTGTCTAAATGTAACCCAAACAGGAAAACTGGCTCTTTGTCAGGTTTTTCTTTGCATTCATAGGTTGCATGCTGGTTTGATTGCTGAGGCATGTATCTCTAAGGAGATCCTGCTGTGGGATTCAAAATGTGCTCATAATAGGGAATATGCATTTGATGTGTAGTTTGGCACTGAGTATTTGCTTAGACATAGGTTTTACTATCCTCTCTTGGATAATAATGATGGCTCTTTGTAAAATGCACTTAGAATTCTAATCTTGATCTGTACTGAAGCAAGGATCATGGCTTATGATTCTGGTTTAAGCTCATGGTGATTTTAGGTTTGAGTGATTGCATGAGGTGACTTTTGCACTAGCAACTGATGTGGTAGGTGTGAAGAGACAGTGCTTCTATAATTACTTTGGAACTCAGACAGTGTTGGAAGGCAGAAGTACAATCTTTTGAGATTACGCCCTATATATATCACATAGAGATGACATAGCAGGTATTAGCATTGGGAGAATAATGGAATGTGATAGTTTGTCTACTGAAAATAATAGCTGTGGGGGAAAAATAACAAAGCAGCAGCTGTTGTTGCAGGACCCACTGTACAGGTGCTTCTACGCCAATGCTTGACGCCTCCGACCAAAAATGGGAGAACTTGAACATTTGGCAGCTAGGGATAACACAGATATAATAGCCATAACAGAAACCTGGTGGAATGTAGAGAACCAGTGGGATACAGCAATCCCAGGCTATAAACTCTATAGAAGGGATAGAGAGGGGCGGGTTGGAGGGGGAATGGCCATCTATGTCAAAGAAGGGGTAAAATTCAGCAGAATGGAGATTGACAGAGGGTCTGAAAAGGTCAACAGGCATGTAGATTTGGGTGAACTGGTGGATATAGTCTATCTGGATTTTCAAAAGGCTTTTGACACAGTCCCTCACCAGAGGCTGCTGAGAAAATTGCACAGTCAGGGGATAAGAGGGCAGGCCCTCTTATGGATTGAGAACTGCTTGAGATCCAGGAAACAAAGAGTAGGTGTCAATGGGAATTTTTCACAATGAAGAGAAGTGAAAAGCGGTGTGCCCCAGGGCTCTGTCCTGGGACCAGTGCTTTTCAATCTGTTCATAAATGACCTGGAGAGAGGGATAAGCAGTGAGGTGGCCAAGTTTGCTGATGACACAAAACTTTTCCATGTGGTAAAGAGAAGATTGTGAAGAGCTCCAGAAGGATCTCTCCAAACAGGGGGAATGGGCTACGAAATGGCAAATGCATTTTAATGTAGCCAAATGTAAAGTAATGCATATTGGGGCAAAAAAATCAAAACTTTATATATCAACTCATGGGCTCTGAGTTATTCGTGTCGGACCAGGAAAGAGATCTTGGTATGTTGGTGGACTGCTGCATGAAGGTGTCTCCCCAATGTGTGGCAGCTGTGAAGAAGGCCAGTTCCATGCTAGGGATTATCAAAAAGGGGATTGAAAATAAAACAGCCAACATTATAGTGCCATTATACAAAACAATAGTAAGGCCGCACCTGCAGTATTGTGTACAATTCTGGTCACCGCATATCAAGAAAGACATAGTAGAACTGGAAAAGGTGCAGAAGAGAGTGACTAAAATGATTACTGGGCTTGGGCACCTCCCTTATGAGGAAAGGCTAATGCATTTGGGGCTCTTTAGTCTGGAAAAAAGGCGCCTGAGGGGGGATATGTTTGAGACGTACAAAATTATGCAGGGCATGAGTCAAGTGGATAGAGGGAAGCTCTTCTCCCTTTCACAAAATACCAGAACTAGGGGACATCCACTCAAATTGAGGGCTGGGAGAATAAGAACTGACAAAAGAAAATATTTTTTTCACCCAGCGCGTTGTTAGTCTATGGAACTCCCTGCCACAGGATGTGGTGATGGCATCTGGCCTGGATGCTTTCAAAAGGGGATTGGACAGATTCCTGGAGGAAAAGTCCATTACAGGTTGCAAACTATGATGGAGATGTGTAATCTCCAGGCTTAAAACCAGGGTACTTCGAGGGCCAGATGCAGGGGAGTGGTATCAGGAGACAGATATCTAGTTTCGTGCGCTCCCAAATGCATCTGGTGGGGCCACTGTGAGATACAGGAAGCTGGACTAGATGGGCCTTTGGCCTGATCCACCATGGCTCTTTGTATGTTCTTATGTTATATGGTGTCCTCTGTTATTTCTATTGAGCCAGGAATGGGTAGGTCATGGCTTAGGCACGTGTAAATGCCTGCCTCAACCTGCTTCAGAAACCAACCCTCATCGTTTATCGAAGAACTGATACTGATTTTTCAAGGGCTAAAACAGATTTTTTTGAAGTTGCTATTGGTTGAAAGGATTGTAGTGGTTAAGTGTAAGATGGCCACATATTGACTCTTCCTACAGATGAGAACATTGTGGCCCTGATTACAATGAAATAACCTGGTAAATTCTCCTCAGTTCATAAATAATGAAGCCAAATCTGAAAATATGACTGGATCACAGTTAAGCAGTCCTGAGGAGGCCAACATTTTAATTGGTTCCTCCTGGGAATGTTGACTGAGTGGATCTCCATGGAGACCACTTAAGCCAGGCATGTCCAAACTTCGGCCCTCCAGATGTTTTGGAACACAACTCCCACAGTCCTTTGCCATTGGAAATACAGCCTTGGAATTCTGGGAGTTGTGGTCCAAAACATCAGGAGGGCTGAAGTTTGGACATGCCTGACTTAAGCCAAAGGAACTCTTGGCATTTCAGGTACATTGCAGTTTTCATCTGCTACATGTTATGCTTCTAGACATGGAGATGGACAGGGAGGAAACTCTGCAGTTACAGCTCAGTCAGAGCTTGGGCGAAAAGAAATGGAGTGGTAGGTCTGTCTCTGCTTCTGCCTCACAGCGTTCCACCTCCAATGGATGCGGGCTTTCAGGAGGTTGTAGTCCCAAAAAGTAATTTTTCCAAGTAATTCCCCCAGCTATCTGCCTTTTTGAGATTTTGCCAAGCATTGACAAATATTTTCCAAGCTGTGTTTACTGTGAACAGCGTCTTGCTCCCACTGCCCAAGTTAAGTGTTGTGCACATTGTCAAGGAACAGACTGAGGGACTATCCAGTCTAGTGTTCAGATCTCATGTTGACCAACACCAAGAAGGTGACAGGAGCATGGTAGCTTGTTATGTTTCTTCTCCAACTTGCATTGGCTTTGAGAATTGAAATCACCACTGGATTGAACTCTGAAGCAGCAAGCTCTGCTGAACAGTCAGCCTCTTTCATTGCATTCTTCTCTTTACAGAATGCAAGATGTCCTGTGTCTCATATATGGTTATTATTTAGCCCTTCAGAGATAAAATGTTTGTTCCTTCATACTTATAAAAGTTGGCTGGATTCCTACATAGAACCAACCTAAGGCAACCTGAGCCAGTGTTGTGTACTGGGCTGATGGATTACTATGTACGGACTATCACTGTGGTCTTGCCTGATGGAGGACTGAGTAACCAAGGTGTGTGTGTGTGTGTGTGTGTGTGTGTGTGTGTGTGTGTGTGTGTGTGTGTGTGTGTGTGTGTGTGTGAGAGAGAGAGAGAGAGAGAGAGAGAGAGAGAGAGAGAGAGAATGTCTTTGGCTATATTTAGACAGGGGTGTCCACACCTATGCAGCACACCCATTCACCTTAGAGGGATTCACCTTGGGTTTTGACTAATATATATAGATCTGGAGTTTTTTAAAAAAGCAAATACTTAGCATCTGATTTATGTACTGTATATCAGAGTCCTGGGTAATTTTTTTTTCTTCAGTAGATGTCTCTATTGTTTCTTTTAACAAAAGTAACAGATGCCAGTGAGAAAGGAATGGATTATCAAGTGGTAACTTTCATGACAGTCTGTTATGGGCAAAAGTGTCTTTTTTAAAAAATGAGAGAGTATGCAAATGTAAAACACGAAGCATCTTTCTATATTTATGTTGCTGCTTCACATTTCATTAGCAGCCACTAGTGCAGCAAAGAATATTAAGAAATTTCTTTTGCAGTTGGCGAGATGCAGCCCAATGTTCATAACATAAAATTTTCATTTAAATTGGCTTGTTACCTTTGCCACTAACAGCCTTTTCCTTGGTTTGCCGCTTTACTGTATTGTTATGCTAGCAAATGTTATCAACTTTGTGTTTGGATGGGTAACAGTGGCATTTGGATGTTTTCGGGGTGCACTAGCCTTCTCTCTTGAACAGTGGCATACATTCAGCCGGGAGCAGTTATAACATGTAAGTGTTTTACTTTTACATCCTGCTACATCAATCATTAAAGGAGACAGTGGCAGGTTAAGCAGGCCTAATTGGCTGATGAACACGAACAATCACCCTTTTTACAAAAGAGGGTTGCAGTTCATTTGCAACTTGAAATTAAAAGCAAAGCTGATCTGCACACACGCTGGTATTTTCACTACATGGTAAATTAGCACGAACCTTTTACATTTGGTTGTACGCAGAGCCTCAGAAATGCCAGCAGATGTTACAGAGCCGCCGCCTTTTAAACTTAAAAATGACAACAACACACCCACAAGATGTTCAATGCAGAGGTGGGAGGGTTAACAGAAAAGGAGTGACGATCCTTAGCGGGGCTCTGTATCTGTCTCAGAAGCTGACTAGGCAGGCTGTTCAGCCTATTGGTTGAAATGTTGCAGGGTTGGTTTCCTGGGCTGTTAAAGAAAGCAACCAGTCAGCTTTCCTAGAGTACACTAACCTGCACCCAGAGTGTTCCTATCCGTGCCTTTCTTTCCCTAGTTTTCTGGTGCTATGGTTTGCATCAGTTCCAGAATGTGTGACCACTAGAGATGGGCACGGAACAAACATTTTTCGTTTCCGTTACCATTTGTTGTTTCCATTATGCAACGAAACAACAAATGAAAATTGTGATGAAAATGAAACAAAACGAACAGAACCACGAAAATTGTGCTCATTACGTTTCGTTTCCGTTAATGGCGATGCGCAATGAAATGAGCTGTTTTAAATGTTAAAAAAACGCCCTGGACATCTGTAAAAATGCAGCGATAATTATTTATATTGTCTGATAATACCCACCAGGGGGGTTGGGGTCCTTAAAACATTTGTTTTTGTCTTCTCCCATCGCGATGTATTTTTCTTTTCCCTTTAAAATGGATGTTGCCACCAGCCACAAAATGGAGGCAAGCCATGTGATGTGGGATCATGTTCAACCAATAGCATGCCCAGGTTGCAGACTGGGTGGGTAGGTCTGGCAGCCACAGAGGGCATAAAAAGCTCTGGCAGTCCCCGTCCTCCTTGCAGTCTCTGGTGGGAGTTAGGGTGGGATTGCTGTCTCTGAGACTCAAGCTTCAGTCCTGCAGCCTCCCTGTGTGTGTGCATGCTGCGTACCTCTCGGTGAGTACCCTCCCCTGCCCCGCAGTGCAGTCACTCTGCGGCTGCCTTGCACCCTGGGCAACGCCCGCCACTGCCTTTGCAGCCTCCCTGCATACCTAGTCTATACTGTGTCTCTGCCAGCATCCATTTTTTTAGTGTTTTCCCTCTGGTCTGGGGCATTGGGGGATGCCTGTGCACGGAAATGCTTTAAAAATCGCGCAAAAAGCGGGTAGAAACGACAAACGAAAAAACGAAAAATGGTAACGAAATTTTTCAAAAAATTCCCAACAAACGGAAACGAACCGAAACAGACCTCTCAACGACAAATGAAAAACCGAAACGCCATTCTTTTGTTTCGTGCCCATCTCTAGTGACCACTGGAACTCACCCAAGAAGACTTTCCCCTTTCAGTTTGCCAGATATCATTAAGAGGCAAGCCACTTCAGGATACTGGCAAATTAATTATCTCCTCTGTTTGGCAGAGGTCATGGAAAGTGGGATATATATATATGTGTGTGTGTGTGTGTGTGTGTGTGTGTGTGTGTGTGTGTGTGTCTGTATCTATATCTATATCTATATCTATATCTATATCTATATCTATCTATCTATCTATCTATCTATCTATCTATCTATCTATCTATCTATCTATCTATCTACACACACACACACACACACACACACACACACACACACACACACACACACACACACACACACACACATTACTCTCTATAGGCTTCCTGATACACTGTACCAGTTGTACAACCCCCCTCCCCAAATCTTTTTTTTTTGCCTTGCCAGAATCCTATCGCCAGCATAATACAAGAGGAGCTACATGGTCTCACGTAAAGAAGTCAAAGTAGACATTACTCATAGTGTACTGAGTTGTGCAGGCTGGCGTACAGCACATAATGACGATGCTGACTTTTTAACGTGAGGCTACTTGTCCCCAAGTGTTACCTCCTCCATTCCTCCAAAGGAAACTGATCTTCTCTTTATAAATTTTCTTGAAAGGAATAGGGAATACAGAAAGGAATATAGTTAGAGGGATTTTTGATGGATGCCAGTCTTCACTGAATCTTGATTCTTATGTCAGTGCAGGGAAGGGGACAGCACCTTCCATCATGCCTGAGGATTTTTTAGGAGTTCAGAACAGGCCAAGGAACATATATAGCTCTGTTTCCAAATGGAAGAGAAGGTCCGAAAGGTTGTGACTCCCAATATCTGCCACCGGAGGCAGTATTCTGTCTCGTGCAAAGGCTCACGAAAGTCCCATGAATCCAGCTTGGAGGAAAACCAGACTATAAAAGTTACTTGTACTGTTCTTTTCAGGAGCATAGAATGGTTCAGATGAAGAGGAAATGTCACAGCAAACTACATAAACTTGCTTATTCCCACTTTCATGTTGGTTGGAATATTATTTATATATATATTTATTTATTTTAGAGTATTTTCACCCCGCCTTTCTCCTTGGAAAAGGACCCAAAGTGGCTTACAGTAATGATGGAAAATATACAGTCCAGTACAATTGAGACATGTTCAATATTTTATTTCTGGGAATAACTTTTTTACTCTCTGTTAGACTCATTTTAAAAAACTTGCCAGAGGCATTATATTTCACTTTAAATGTGTAACAAAACTGAGGTTAACTTTAACTAAAGCAGAGCTAGGAAATGTCCTAGCCAACATGGATATCCCAGAATATCCTAGCCAACATGGCTTATGCTAGTATATGTAATTAAAAAAGTTTGTTTTCTGGGTTCTGTTCTCTAATGTCTGTAAAGTCAAGATCAACTCATTATTAACTGTTTTATTAAAAAAAAAACAGAATAAGGGAATGGTAATCACTTCTGTCTACTCTCATTCAAGAAAAATCTGAAAAGGGTTGCCATATGTCAGAACTGACTAGCAAATAATAATAATAATAATAATAATAATAATAATAATAATAATAATAATAATAATAATAATAATAATAATAATAATAATAATAATAATCACTGGATTATGTAGCAGATACCTTTTAACCTAATACTTCAGTATCTCTTCAATACTGGCACATTATGTATGCTGTTCCCAATAATGTCATTTTTGTAGGTCTGATGATGCTATATAATATAACACTATATCACAACATTACAGATCTTAAAATGATTGCCATCAGTATCAGTATCACCACTGTGCCAACTGATCTATAGCAGATGCACGTAACTTGTGACTTACAAAATTAATGACCACAGATCTAATTGTGATGTGGTAGTGGAGGATTCAGTCTTCCATTGTAGTTGCCTGACAGGGTAAGAGGATTGCCAAGGAGCAAGGAGTCTCAATTGGAGAGTGGTGTTTTCCTTGGTGAGTCCCATGTGCATCCCCTTGTTTTTCAAAATTGGAATAAAAGCAAGTTATGAAGGCTATCATAATTTTCTTTTAAACTCTTAAAGTTAAGGATATAATGAACCTTGTGGAAGGCAGAAGGAGAGTCTTTCATTTGTGAAGGCCTCATCTAAATGATGGGTGAGGATTAAAAGGCAGCATGACTGTTGAGTAGAGTGTGGTTTCTTCAGGGTGGCAAATGCTGGGAGGTGGTGGGAGGCTTGGCAAGGGGGAGCTGTGTTTCAGGCAGTCTGTCCCATACCTCCAAAGTCAGCTTCTTGATTTGTGGTGCAGAATGATGTCTTGTCACCAGTGGGCTTGTCAACAGGCCTAACAATTCATTCAGGCTCATTCAAAAATGCAGAACATTCAGGGTTAAGAGATTTCTCTTCGGGAACTGAAGTATTTTGCATGTGTGGAAAAAGCCCTGGTTCACAACATACTTTCATTACACATTCAAACAATTCCCACGTGGCAATTCTCTGTGTGCCGTAGTACACGGAGCTCAACGTTTAGGAAGCCTCCCTTGGTTGACTTTCATGATAGCAATAAAACATTGTTGCACAATGTATTCAACTGCTATATATGTTGCAGGTAGAGATGGGCACGAAACGAACAATTTTTCGTTTCCATTTCCATTTTTTTGTTTCGTTACGCAACAAAACGACAAACGAATTTTATTTCTAAAATGAAACGAAATGAACAGAAACACCAGAAATTTTGTCGTCCGTTTCGTTTTCGTTACGGCAATACATTGAACTGCTTTAAAAGCTAAAAAAATCACAAAAAATTGAAATAAATGGTAACGAAACGGTAATGAAATGAACAAAAATGAAAATGAATTTTTTGCAAAAATTCACAAAAACAGAAACGAAACGAAATGGACCCCCTAAACGACAAACGACAAACGAAACACCATTTTTTTGATTCGTGCCCATCTCTAGTTGCAGGAATCATCAAGAGAAGATGCTACCATGCAGGGATGGGAAACTTATGGTAATCCAGAGGTTATTGAACTACTGCTCCCATTATCTATTACCATTAACCAGTTGGCTTCAAGCTGATGAGAAACAGGAGTCCAATAGTGTTTGTTGGGCCTCACATTCTTGAGTTCTAACATGGATTCTCTTAGTATCTTTGCTGTAGCAGCTGAATTTTGTAGGCTAATGGTGAAAGAAATGGGAAAGACATTTCTAGTGGTTGCATTCATTTTGTCCCATAAATGTCAGCTCAGAGCAAAGACAGATGTGTGCCAGAGTGCTGTGTTTCAGTATTAGATAACAGATTTGTTCTGCTTCCTTTGTAAATGCTAATGTGCGTATAAAGCTAACCTTGTGCAGATATTTTGTAAGATCTTGTTTGACATAGTCCGGTGGTTTGGGGCTTCTCAAGGTGACCTGTAAAAATGCCACCTTTCATGGATTATAGGTTTATCCATGGATCTTAGCAATGAGAAGCCCAATTGCATCACTATGATTAGAAGCAATACTTGGATATTATAAGGTAATAATGGAGCATAGAATTCCTCTCATCTCCAGATGCTGCTCTCTGAGACAGAATGATGGACTGTATCACTGTTTCCTAACATGGCACCCCCCCCCCCCGCAAGAGGGCCTGTGCTGGTTGAACGTGATGGGAGTTTCAGCCTAACACAGGACTGGATGGGCCTTGATGTGGCAAAACCCAGCCAAAAAAAAATCATATATTCATAAAACATATCAAATAAAACATTCCATGGGCTGCATAGTAATAACATATTAGAAGCTCATTGTCAGAGATGTCCTATCTGAACTTTTATGGAGCTGACACCTTGGTTGAATCTATTAGCTTTGATTGTGCAGAATTTGTCCCGTTGGTCACAATGTTTCCCGAGGAAAACATAAGGGATAAAGAAACATGTGGTGTGTGTGTGTGTGTGTGTGTGTGTGTGTGTGTGTGTGTGTGTGTGTGTGTGTGTGTGTGTGTGTGTGTGTGTGTACGCGCTATAGGTATTTTGAAACATCACTGCCGTCAGACTTGGCCATCATGGGTAGTTGTCAGGAATGGCGGGAGTGCGAGCAAATTATTTATTTATTTTTAATTGCTGGGTGAGGAAGGGGAGAGGCTCATTTGGACAGAGGAGTAGTTGGCGAACTGCCTCTCTTTTTCAGCTTTAGGTCTGCAGTTTTACTTCCCCCAAAATCTGAGTAGCTAGTTATAGCTCAGTGACATTGCCTCTGCCTGGTCTGGAGCCAACCCTATCTTTAATCCTTTGCCTGTTTCCTTTATAAGAAGACTGGCACCTCTGTGGGTCACTGTCAATTGAAGCAGATTGTACTGGAGCAGAGAGGCTCGTGTCATTCTCTGCCTGGTCTTTCTTGCTGGTTGAATGTTTTATACAGTTTTTTCTGGGGATGAATATAATATCTTAACTCACTGTAGTTTGTAATGCCAGCCTCATTTGATTTGCATCTCAGTTTTCAAATTCCAGAATATTTGATGGTAGAAGGATTTGCTCCTGAATATCTGTTTTCTGGGGATGAATAGTAGTTTGTAATGCCAGCCTGTGACTGAAATCCAGAATAAGTGCAATAGCTCCTGAATATCTGCTGAGTGTAGCAACAACAACAACAAAAACAAAAACAAAAACAAATGCAAATGAATGCCATGAATCTGGAAGTGTTCATTCTTGAGGTCTGAAGATGTGGATTTCAGAGACCTCAGCTGTTTCCTGAAAAAAAATTACAGTGGTAACACGACTTAAGAGCAGCTCGACTTAAGAGCGGAAAACTGTTGGTGTTTTAACTACCGCCTTACAAATTTTAGATATGGTCTGCTTGATTTACAAATATTTTTTTCCAGTTTTTTGATTTTTTAACTTATATTTTCAATTTTTTAGATAGGTACCCCGACTTAAGAGTAGTCCAACTTAAGAGTATGCATTTGGAACAGATTAAATTCGTAAGTCGAGGTACCACTGTATTTGTGGTAAAGTAAGCAAAAGTGTGTGTGTGTGTGTGTGTGTGTGTGTGTGTGTGTGTGTGTGTGCTAGAGCGCGAGAGAGAGAGAGAGAGAGAGAGAGAGAGAGAGAGACCTATATAGAATTCTGATACATAAATTGTGTCTTTGTGAACTCTAACTTAAATGGCAATTGAACATCAGTTCAACTGTTAAAAATACCCCCTTCAAACTAACTTTAAGTGAACTGGATTTATGAACTCATTCGTGGTGAAATGAACTGTTACCCAATTTCTCTAGGATCGCTTGTGTCGTACGTTCCAGAGATGTGACCTCTAGAAAGGTGTCTTGTCATTTTGACTCCATCTTGACTATGTCCTTCTCCTGGCTGGGCTGCCAACTCTGTATATTTAAGAAACATTTGTATTAGCCCATATTCACAGATGCTGCGCCATGCAGTTGGGAATGTACTATCTCTGTGAATACAGTTAGATCCACCTTTCAGTGTTTGCATACCACGCAGTGGCAACAATCTGATATGGCTGTAAGTGTCATAGCTTCACCCTATGTCAGTGGTTTCTGAGTACAATTCCCAGAAATCCTTGCCAGCACTGCTCGTGGTGAAGGCTCCTGGGAATTTTAATCCAAGAATATCTAGGGACTTAAGAATGGGAACCACTGTTCCATGGAATTATTGGATTTGTAGTTTTGATGGGTTACTTAAAAATGCCTGCTATATTTTAGGGGAATGCAGCAAGAACAGTACCTTGGCCCAGCAGATGTTTTAGACCTCTACTCCCAGAAGCCCCAAGCCAACATGTTCAACACAGGGAGAAGTTTTGGGAACTGAAGTTCAAAACATCTGGAGAACCAAAGATTGAGGGCCGCTGCATTAGACCTCTGTGGCAGAGGATTCCTAACTCCCGTGGCATTTAACCAGCAATCAAATCCATGCATGTTATCCGTTAAATGTAGCATGGGATTTAGTCCTAAATGTCCTTTTTAATTCTTTAAGTCTTTATTGACTTTTGCCTGAGGTTTTAATTTTTCAGCGTGTAGCTGTCAAAGTCATGGCAAGGTGACTTTTCCCTGTCAATTGTGGGCAGTGAAACTGAATGTGTAGCCATGGCATTTACTGTGTCTCAGAGGTGTGTGTGTGTGTGTGTGTGTGTGTGTGTGTGTGTGTGTGTGTGTGTGTGTGTGTGTGTGTGTGTGTGTGTTTCAGTGCACCATATATTTCCATGCAAAAGGGAAAATGAGCAACTATCTCTCATGCTATTGATGAGACACCCCAATAGAAGTTATTTAAATCTCATAACATGTCGTAAAGATCATTCCAACTATTATCGCAAAGCATTAACTTGGTCCTGTGCCTATTAAGAACTATGGAAGCCTTTCCATGGTCTTCAGCGGGCATCGGATTAAGCCCACTGATCCTTCCTCTCAGCACTTAGCAAGAGATAGCTGTAACTGTGCTATCTATATGCAGCGCCTGGCCTCCTAGAGTTAAGATCCAAGGTAAAAATCAATGTTCCAGTGAGCTATACTTTTTAAAACCACCCGTGTAACATTATCCATTGTTGCCCTTATGTGGTACTGGTAAACCAGAAATGGGTAAAGATCTGTGAGAACACTTTTCTGAATGTATTTTTCAGCCACTTCACTAGGGAAAATATTGGACGAGATTGGGTTAATCTTTTAAGTGCAATTATTTATTGATCGGGCTTTGAATCATCACACTGGTACAGATGCCCTTCCAGACTCTTAGATGTGTTTTGCTTTCACTCAGTGAATTATAGAAAATGAAGAGTGACGTTAAGCTAACCGTCTTCAGGAATAATTACAAAAACTGCAGAAGATGAAGAAAACGGTGGAAATCAGGAACAGATTTCCCTCCTTTCAGAAAACTCCGAGACATAAAATGGCATTTAATCAGTAAAATAATTGTCTGAAAGCACTCTCTGAAATAAACATGTATACCTTATAATTCAGATGGAGCCACGCTCTAAAGCAAAGGGCGTTTCCCTTTAAGAAAACCATTTAGAAGGATTTTATTGAGAATAAAGGGATAACAGAAGGGATGTGTCTTCCATTATTAGATCCTATGATTTATCTCTCTCCTCAGCCCCTCATAGTACTCCTTCTTGCTATTTAATATTTCCCTGTGGCACTAAAGAGTAATACCTTGTGGAGAAAATAACAATGTTGCTGCAGATATTTTTAGGCAGTTCCAGAAATGGCCACATGTCTGTGTTGCCCATAAGGAGGAGGATGTCTTAATAGAGGTACAGTACCGTTTCTGAGCAAATAAAGAAAGGTTTTTCCTCTATTTTTTTCTCTGGGGCTTTTAGAAATGCAGGTTTCTTCTGCCTTAAAAGCAATTGAGGTTGTTGGCAAAGGCTTTAAAAATGAAGTGGAATAAAATTCTTCCTGTTTGCACTGCTCCAGTTCTATAGGCATGGCTGTTCCCAAGGTAGAAAAGACAGTTTTGAACTCACCATAGTGTAGTGAAGTTGGAAGGTGCCTGTAAGGCCATCACGTCCAACACCCTGCTCCGTGCAGGAATACAAAAGAGATCTGCCAATGCCTCCAGTGTTGGAGCGTGTGCCACCCTCTGGAGGCCATTGGTTCCATTGCCAATTACATGCTGCAACAAAGTTGAAGATGAGATGCCTTCCAGGGAAAAAGGGGTGAGGACCAAAATTCACTGCCAATAGGGCTGGAAACACTGGGATTCAAGCTGAGCTTTTAAAATACTGTACTAGGTGGCTGTATTGGTCCATTCCAGTTTCTTACGTGATCTGAATGTTTTTATTTCTTTTGTTGTGCTCTCAGATATTGTGAATATTAGTAAACGCTTATAAAAATATGAAACTGAATTCCATGCATTTCTAGCTATCATCTCATTTCAGCTTGTCACCAGGGGTATTTCTTCATATATCTTTGCTTGCTAGAAAAAAGAAAAGAAGCAGGAATATTAGTTCCCATTGCCCCATTGTACACTGAACTAATGGAGGAAGGGAATCCTTGCCCCACCCCCACAACCTTGTGCAGTCATTGGGGCTGGAACATAACATGTTACAAGTAATGGTGTTACTTTGGCATGGTGCATTGCCGCTGTTGAAAAGTAAGAAAACAGGAGGTAACACTCTTACTACCACATTTTTTTGTTCAGTTTAACAACTAATGCTTCGGAGCTCTGGCAGCAGCTGCTCTGGGCGGTGGTAGACATCCTCGCCACCGCCGCCTTTGGAGCTTGCTTCCCCAGGTGCTTTTTTGGATTTATTTTTATTGTTATTTTTTACTTCTGGCTGGCCCGCAGCCAGACCAAGTTTTTTAAAATTTTAATTTTTTTAAAGTACTGTCTGGGGGCACCATTTTTTATTTTTTTATTTTTTATTTTCCAGCTCCGACCATGTGGCTCAGGGTGAAAGGACTGGAGCATCCACAGACAGTAGCAACGTGGGAGAGAACACTCTCAGGATGCTGATTAGGAAGTTTATTGGAAGTTTATTAAAATGGCCTTTATTAAAATAGCCCAACGCGTTTCGGCCCAAATGGCCTTCTTCAGGGACTTTTTTACTATAAAAAAAGGTGACATTTAAAAGACATAGAGTCAGAGAATTTTACATATGAACAACAAACAGAAGCACTAATAATCAAATGCATGATAAACACTCAAAATGCTGAAACAGTAAGTTTTGTAGGGATACTCACTAAGTGTTACAGGTATACTCTAAAAACAGTCCGGCCTGCTGTCTCAAACTCCCAACCGGCCTATATAACAACATTCTGGAGAACAACCACACAAGGCGTGTTATGCATGTGTACACAGTCTCAAAAATATATAGCTTCAAAAGAGAAGTGATGATAGCAGATGCATGGGTATTTTACTGTTTACCCCACTATTTCCATACATAGGGTGTCATTCATCTGCTTGCATGTATGTGGGTGTTGTCTACAACTATTTCCAAACATCTTATCTGAAGCGGAATTTGCGTGCATTTATCTCTGTGTTCCACTTGTTGGCAAACATACTCTTATCTTTCTTAGTATTATCACTTCATTGTTCAGTAGGGTAAAAGAACTGTTTTTTCAACATAACTGCAATATTATACTACAATACACATCACTAACCTGTGCTCAAAGAAACTCTGGAGACGTTAAATGTCTTGCTTCTCAGTCTGTTGCTAGCTACAGCTGGGGACTTTTATAATTGCTGGTGAGATTACCCAGCTGGTGTAGCATTCAAGTGAAATCCATTTGTGGCTGTAGCCTTGACCAAAACTTATAATAATGGTAAAAAGTCTATTTCTTCATTCAAACCCATAGGGGATAAGGTGTTTAGCCTAATGATCCAGTCTATTTCTTTTTTTATAAGGATTTTTTCATTGTTTTTCACAGTTTCTATTGCCCAAAATTTAAGATCTTTTTCTGAATGCTTGTATTCTATGAAGTGGTTTACTAAAGGAGTACCTATCCTTTTATTTCTGATGTTGCTAATATGTTCCCCTATCCGTTTTTTCAAGGGTCTGGAAGTCTTCCCTACATACAGTTTAGGGCAAGGACAGCTGATGACATATACAACACCCTGAGTATTGCAGTTTGTGAATTGCATTAAAGTATATTTCCTATTCTGTATATCTGTAAAATCAGTCATTTTTGTGGTATGTTTACAATAAATACAATGCCCACATGGGTGATGGCCAGTAGGTGGCTTTATGGTCTTGAGAATGTTATCTTTTATCTGATTTTTTTCTTCTTTGAATTCACTCCTGATTAAAAAATCAGCTAGGTTTTTTGTTCTTTTAAAAGTAATTAAAGGTTTTTCTGAGCACCCAGGTATGTTATTGAGGATGTGCCAATGTGTTCTAATGCTATTTTGTAGTTTGTTGGTGATATGATTATATGTCAACACACAACTAATGCGGTTATGGGTATCTCTCTGTTGACTTAAAAGTAGATCTTTTCTTCTAGAGTTGATTGCTTTATAGAAATTTCTTTCAATGATGTGACTTGGATAGCCTCTATTGGACAATTGTTTTTTTAGGAGATGAGATTCAGATAGAAAATCATCTGTGTTGGTACAATTTCTTTTAATTCTTAGGAATTGTCCATATGGTAAATTTTCTCTGAGGGATTTTGGATGTGAACTGTCAAATCTAAGGAGAGAGTTGCAATCTGTAGGTTTTCTATATAGGCTGGTGTTCAATCGTCCGGAGTGTATTTTGACGGTAAGATCTAAAAAGTGGATTTCGGAATGGTTGTATTCTAAATCAAATTTCAGATTAGTATCTAGAGAATTTATCCATTCAGAAAAGGACTTTATGAGCTTGTCTCCTCCTCTCCAAATAATAAAAATATCATCAATGTATCGGAACCATTTGACAATATGTTTAAAGAAGGGATTGGTGGGGGAATAGATGTGTCTTTCAAAAATTTCCATATATAAGTTGGCTATTTCCGGTGCCATAGGACAACCCATGGCAACCCCTTTAATTTGCCAATAAAATTTATTGTCAAACTTGAAGTAATTTTTTGTAAGAGATAGTTCAGCTAAATCATGTAAAAAGAATGAGGGGGGGTGTTCTTCTGTTCTTTTTTTCAAAGTGTCAAGTATAATGGATAAAGCTTCTTCTATAGGTATGCTGGTGTAAAGAGAGTTGACGTCCATAGTAATCAGGAGGTCATGTTCTTTTATCTGTATGGGTTCAATTTTATTGATGAAATCCCTAGAATCTTGAATATAAGAGGGGATTATGGGTATGAAGGGTTTTAAAAAATAATCAATGAATTTTGAAACAGGCTCTAAAACTGAATTGGAGCCTGAAACAATGGGTCTGCCTTTAACTGGATATTGTTGTTTATGGATTTTAGGAAGAGTGTAGAAAACCGGTATTCTGGGGTTTTTGTTGAGTAGGAAATTATATTCAGATTTGGTAATATATCCTAGAGTTAGTCCTTCTTCTAATATGAATTTAATCTCCTTTAAGATGTCTTGTGTGGGATCTTTGGAGCACATTGTATACGTGGAGGTATCTGCCAGTTGTCTGAGGACTTCCTGTTTGTAGTCTAAAGTATTTTGAATTACAATGGCTCCACCTTTATCTGCTCGTTTTATGATAATAGTGGGATCTTGGGAGAGGGACCTTAAAGTGTCCATTTCTATTTTACTCATATTGTGCCAAGGGTTCCTGTGGGATTTTTCTAATCTGTCTAAATCTTGTAAAACTAGTCTTTCAAAAGTGATAATGGAAGGATCTGGATGATCAGAGGGCATAAATGAGGATTTACCCTTAAAAAAATGACATGAACGGGGGAAGGATTCAGATGTGCCAAAATGTTGGCGTAATCTAATGTTTCTGATAAAACGAAAAAGATCAAGCCTAATGGTGGTGGGGTCATGTTTGGGAGTGGGAACAAAAGATAGACCTTTATTTAATACCTCACATTCTGTATCATTGAGAGTTCTATGAGAAAGGTTCACTATCGTGCTCTTCTCCTGGTTCTGATGGAGGAGTTGTTCCTTGGTGGTCTTCTTTTGGTCATGGAGGTGTTGGGATGTCCTTTTGGTTTGTTGTGTCTTGTATCTGTGTCTAAAAAACTCCTGTGATTAACATCTGTATCTCTGTTGTCATCTATGTCCGATTCCCAATCTGTGTGTGATGAGAAGGAGCTGTCTTCTATCTGGAAAGATACTTTTTTGGATCTTTTGTATTGCCATGGGTAAACTTTCTTAGAAGCATAATCTCCTTCATCCCTTAAAATTTTTTTTATATTTGAATGCTTTTAGTTCCTCATGGAATTTCTTCAGCTCTTTATCCAAGTTCTCTAAATTCTTTTCTTTATCTTTCGTTAGATGTTGTTTGTATTTGTCCATATTTTCATCTAAGGTCTTTTTCATTTCAATGTTGTTTTTGGAAGAGGTGTCAATGATGAGGAGCATGAGGTCTTGTGAACATTTGTTGAGGATGGCATTCCATTTGTTGACGAACTCATTGTTGTCTCTATACATGCCTGGTTCTTTTAATATTCTTAATCCTCTGGGGATTCTTTGTACTCTGCAGTATTCTATTAATGTGGAGGCATGCAATTCACTTCTTATCAGTTTCTTATGTAAATTGCAGATTTCTTCCCATTCCATGCTGGTACATTCATTTTGACGTTCAAAAATAGATGGCTGTGTGAGTAAATTGTCTAAAAACTCTTTAGAGTAGCTGAATGTGTTGTCCCAGGACATGATGCCAGTAGGTGAGGACCAAGGTGAAAGGACTGGAGCATCCACAGACAGTAGCAATGTGGGAGAGAACACTCTCAGGATGCTGATTAGGAAGTTTATTGGAAGTTTATTAAAATGGCCTTTATTAAAATAGCCCAACGCGTTTCGGCCCAAATGGCCTTCTTCAGGGATTGGCAAATTAAAGGGGTTGCCATGGGTTGTCCTATGGCCCCTGAAATAGCCAACTTATATATGGAAATTTTTGAAAGACACATCTATTCCCCCACCAATCCCTTCTTTAAACATATTGTCAAATGGTTCCGATACATTGATGATATTTTTATTATTTGGAGAGGAGGAGACAAGCTCATAAAGTCCTTTTCTGAATGGATAAATTCTCTAGATACTAATCTGAAATTTGATTTAGAATACAACCATTCCGAAATCCACTTTTTAGATCTTACCGTCAAAATACACTCCGGACGATTGAACACCAGCCTATATAGAAAACCTACAGACTGTAACTCTCTCCTCAGATTTGACAGTTCACATCCAAAATCCCTCAGAGAAAATTTACCATATGGACAATTCCTAAGAATCAGAAGAAACTGTACCAACACAGATGATTTTCTATCTGAATCTCATCTCCTAAAAAACAATTGTCCAATAGAGGCTATCCAAGTCACATCATTGAAAGAAATTTCTAAAAAGCAATCAACTCTAGAAGAAAAGATCTACTTTTAAGTCAACAGAGAGATACCCATAACCGCATTAGTTGTGTGTTGACATATAATCATATCACCAACAAACTACAAAATAGCATTAGAACACATTGGCACATCCTCAATAACATACCTGGGTGCTCAGAAAAACCTTTAATTACTTTTAAAAGAACAAAAACCTAGCTGATTTTTTAATCAGGAGTGAATTCAAAGAAGAAAAAAATCAGATAAAAGATAACATTCTCAAGACCATAAAGCCACCTACTGGCCATCACCCATGTGGGCATTGTATTTATTGTAAACATACCACAAAAATGACTGATTTTACAGATATACAGAATAGGAAATATACTTTAATGCAATTCACAAACTGCAATACTCAGGGTGTTGTATATGTCATCAGCTGTCCTTGCCCTAAACTGTATGTAGGGAAGACTTCCAGACCCTTGAAAACGGATAGGGAACATATTAGCAACATCAGAAATAAAAGGATAGGTACTCCTTTAGTAAACCACTTCATAGAATACAAGCATTCAGAAAAAGATCTTAAATTTTGGGCAATAGAAACTGTGAAAAACAATGAAAAATCCTTATAAAAAAGAAATAGACTGGATCATTAGGCTAAACACCTTATCCCCTATGGGTTTGAATGAAGAAATAGACTTTTTACCATTATTATAAGTTTTGGTCAAGGCTACAGCCACAAATGGATTTCACTTGAATGCTACACCAGCTGGGTAATCTCACCAGCAATTATAAAAGTCCCCAGCTGTAGCTAGCAACAGACTGAGAAGCAAGACATTTAACGTCTCCAGAGTTTCTTTGAGCACAGGTTAGTGATGTGTATTGTAGTATAATATTGCAGTTATGTTGAAAAAACAGTTCTTTTACCCTACTGAACAATGAAGTGATAATACTAAGAAAGATAAGAGTATGTTTGCCAACAAGTGGAACACAGAGATAAATGCATTTCTAGCTATCATCTCATTTCAGATAAGATGTTTGGAAATAGTTGTAGACAACACCCACAAACATGCAAGCAGATGAATGACACCATTGTATGGAAATGAACTAAACAGTAAAATACCCATGCATCTGCTATCATCACTTCTTTTGAAGCTATATATTTTTGAGACTGTGTACACATGCATACAAGCCTTGTGTGGTTGTTCTCCAGAATGTTGTTATATTGGCGCTGTTGGGAGTTTGAGAAAACAGGAGGTTTTACTATACATTTTTTTAGTCAGTATCCCAACAAAACTTACTGTTTCAGCATTTTGAGTGTTTATCATGCATTTGATTATTAGTGCTTCTGTTTGTTGTTCTTCCCCATGTGCTTTTCTCTGACTTATTTTTTTTAAATGTCACCTTTTTATAGTAAAAAGTCCCTGAAGAAGGCCATTTGGGCTAAAACGCGTTGGGCTATTTTAATTTTTTAAAGGCCATTTTCTAAACTTCACCATTTTTTTCCTTTTCATTTTCCTGATTTTCCAGCTCCTACTGCATGTGGCTCAGGGGCCAGGTCGGTGCTTTTTATTTTTATTTTTATTTTTATTTTTAAGTCCACCATCAGGAGCTGTTTTTTTCTTTCTTTCCACAGCTGAGAGGCAGTTTCCATTTGCCCTGGACTCTGTCACCCCTGGCCGTTTTAACCCGAACCAGTTCATTTTGGTCTAGATTGTATGATTTTAAAAAAAAATTCATACGAAATGAAACAAAATGAACTGAGCCCCCCCCCAAAAAAAACCCAGAACTGACCAAACTATGTTTTTTCTGTTTCTTGCCCACCTCTAACACTGACTCATGAGGTGCTATGTGATAGCAAATGGTGATGTTTAGGTCTTAATATGTGTCAATTAACTACTCTAATCTACATGATGGAATTACACTGATGAATATATTGTAACTAACATGAATGTGGCCATTGTCTGTTGTTGCTTATTGAGGAAGGAGATTTCCATGTTCATGCTGTGCAGTGTGTAGTTCTATACAACTACATAGTCCTATATAAGTTGCACAAATGACTACATAAATCTTGGAATGGCGGGGGGGGGCTTGTGTTGTGTCTTTGTCACCCTTAAGTCATATCCAATTTACACTGGCCCTGACAAGTTTTTCCAAGGTAAATGAGTTATTTAAGGAGTAATTTTACCATCTCCACTCCTCCAAGTGAGTTTTCATGGCTGAAGGGAGGGGTTCAAACCCAGGCTTCCTGACTCCTAGTCTATCACTTTCCCACTACACCATTCTACACCAGCCCATCATAGGGGCTTTAGGATTATACTGTATCCTGCTTTCCATACTTTGTTGTTTTCCAGCGCTGTCCTGTCAGACATCTCTTTCTATTAAAAACAACAGAAATAACTCCAACTGCTCACTTGCTGCATGGCTTGTTCCCATTTGCACATCAGTGCATGTTTTATATCATCCACCCAATTAAGAGGTGGCTCTGCTATATTCAGAAATCAGAATTCTTTTTTAAAATTACATTCTGGTTGAAATGCACATTGTTAAATGCAGCACCAAGCTTAGCCTAGTTTATATCCATGACCGTTTGAGATTTTTTACACCACCAGATAGCAATGAAAGCTTGGTTAGTCATTGTAGATCATACAGATGATAAATTAAATGACATCTTTTGGAAATTTCTGGCAGTATTGGTGTGGTGTATCCTAGGATGGTGAACAATCTTCCATGTACTACATGCCCTCTGAGCATATAAAAGTAACAGAGATTTCGGGGGCGGGGGGGCTTCCTTTGGACGCTGTGTGCCAGGAAGACTCAATGTTATGTATGTGAACTGTAACCCGGATTTCAAAATCCAGTCCTCCTAATGCCAAAGTGGTGTATGATTCATTATGAATTCCCACTGAAACTGGCAAAAATTCTCTGTATACTTTTCTGTCATTATTTCTGTACTGTGCTTTCAGGTCAGGTTGAAACTCCTACACCTGAGTGCTCTCTACCTGGCAAAGTCCATGAGTGAAAGAACTAGCACCTTTCTCTGCAATAAAGAGTCAGTTTATGACATGCAGACTGACTGGGTAGCTCACTCAGTTGGAACACCAGAGGTTGGGAGTTTGATTCCCCACTGTGCCTCCTGGGAGAACAACCAGCTTGTATGGCCTTGGGTAAGCTGTGCAGTAACAGAGCCTCTCCAGAAGAAGGAGTGGGAAACTTCGTAGTATTCTCTACCTAGAAAACCCTGAAAGCATCTCCATAAGTCAGCATTGATTTAATGGCTTGTCATCATGATGTGAAGACTATGTCTGGCAGGACATTAAAGAACAACAACAACAACAACAACAACACATCAGTATTTATTTCTCAAGCAGTTTCCCTCCCATTTGAATAACAGATGAGCTCCTATGACTTAATGTTTACGATATAAATCCTTGAAGGAGCACAAAGCAAAATTAGGATCTGAAGTCCCATTTCCTACACGAGGGCCCAGAATGTAACTTGGATAGAGTTGCATCATTTGCCCAATGTGTGAGGCTTGTCCAATCATGACACAAGGTGGACTTTTGGTTCACTGACACCTAGAGGACTGAAACTCTTCCCAGCATATTTTTTCTCTCCAATCTGTGATGATTTACAGAACATGCCAGGATGTGATTTTCACGAGGACCAGAGTGTGGCAGGAAAGGAGGTTTTAACACTCTTCCTTGCTGGGTGTATCAGTGAAAACCACTTGTCCTGCACACAGATACACACACCCCATTTGTCATCTGGGAAAAGCTGCATCAGACATCTAAGGGCGTTTATACACGACCCCTAAGCTCCGCCGCAAATGGCTGTAAGGTCCGGACCTTAAAAATGTTTACCCACCAGCTCTGGACTTTGCAGACAATTAAGTGCGACCCCGCCCACCTAAGCATGACCAAACAGCAGTTTTCTTGTACCTGCTTTTTGGATGTGACAAATTTTTGATCTGGTGTAAGGATAGTGAGTGTGGGGCTCTCCTGGCTTCTGTTTGTTCTTTTTTTGCGCCCCGCTCCTTTAAGAGATCTGAATGCTGCCCGGAACAAAACGGAGGTAACCGGCATGCTTTTCTTTCTTTTTTCTCCCTCCCTCGGGCAGCCAGAAACCAGGAAGTGCAGAGGGGGGTGGGGACAGAGGAAGAGCGAGGAACCCCTAAGATCTCTGGTCCGAATTTAAGTGGCCAGCGGATCTTAGGGGTCGTGTAAAAAGGCCCTAATTTGGTCCCCTGAATGTATGAGAACAACACGTGTTCATAAGAAAATATAGATTCTTTGAAAGTGTGATGGACTGCCACGTTTACTAAATAGAAGGGCTTTGATCACAATTTCTATATTACTGACATCTATATTAAACCAGCACTCATGTTGTTTTTCTTCTGATTGACCTTCAGGTGGTCTTTATATCTACCGTAGGATTCTTTTCCTACGGTGGTCTCAATCTCTAATATGCTTTGAAGAAATCTCAAGGATGTTTGTTTTGGGAAAATAAACCTGTTCACTTTACTGGGTTTCCCCTCCAGCTGTCAGTTTGCTCTGTACAAACATATCCTTTTTCTAGCTTGAATTCATTGTCTTTGTTCAGTGCCCCAATTCCCCATGTGTTGTGTTTAGGAAAAGTCCCCTCCCCATTGGAGCCACATCACCTGCTCCAGTCCCTGATCTGCCTCGTGGAGCACCCAGTTTCCCCATCCTGGCTCTTGAAGGAAAACAGAGTGCAATAATACCTCAGGACATTGAATTAGAATCATAGGATCATATTGCTCTTCTGTCGTGACCCTGGGCGTTGTTGGGAAGTGAGGCCAGGTGCACCACTGCTGGTACCAAACGAACTAGCTGACTCTCTGACATGATAGAATTTAGGGGGTGGGAAAGAATCCAGCATCCTCAGAATAAGCTCAGAACTGTCTAATGTTTTATAATGAAATCCTTGGACATAAAGTCAGACATAAACACGTCCTGTTGTTGATATTAGTTATTATACCCACGGCTTTACTTTTCTTTATCTGGGTTGGTTCAAGAAGAGCTTAAGAGGACACAAGTGTCCATCCAGTTGCCTCATACACAACCCAAGCCTTTGTGGGAAGGGACCAGTGCCTGGCAGCAGATCCTATGCATGTAGATTTCGACCGCAAAACACTAACAGACCATTTTGCATGCAAAAGGACCCAGGTCAGATTCAACCCATGAGACCTTTTAAAAAGTTTGGGATTTATTTTATTTATTTATTTATTTATTTATTTATTTATTTATACCCCGCTTATCTACCCACACCTGGGTATGGGATGAAGAAGACACCACCGGTGAGTCACCCCCTACTCATTTTAGCAATCTCATAAAATTATTTTGGCTAAATGATGGAGAATTGCTTTGCATGGAAGACAACTCTCCTTTAAATCCAGGTGTTTTTAATGTAATTTATTATTTTAGCAATCAAAACTGGACTGTTGGCTGCTTGGGGGTTTGGTGAGAGAGGATGATTGACTCTTGGTTGACATATGGTCTGATGTTGCCATGTTCATATCAGCAGAAAGACTTGCCCTGCAGAAGGGCTTGTGGCCAACGTAACATATAAGCCTGTTCTAGAGGAATCCTTAAGGGTTGCTTTCTTCAGATGTTTTAACTTAGGTTAGTTCACATGTGTAATATGGATTTCAGGCAGGGACACAGTGACTAAACCCCAATAGCAAGGTGAAGCTACCATAGCCCCATCCTCAGTGGGGATTTGGTGACTCAGTTTTTATGCAGAGTCCATTGTTTGAATGGGTCTACTCTAATTGTGTCTTACAATTAGATATCAGCCACTATGTAGAGGCATTTTAGTTGTCCCAGGTGTGGGTAGATTTTGCAGCTTTCCTGATTATGAGTTGTTTCTACATGTTTTCTCACTCTACTATAAAACTGGAGTTTTGAAATATACTTCTGTCAAGAGCTGACTGGCTAGGACAGACTGAAAGACTCCCAGAAGAGAAAGGAATGGGATGTCACAAAAAGATCACTTTGTGAGGTCCTGTTTTGCTCTCCCATTTTGGACAATGGCTAATGAAAGGCTATAAGTGTCCCAGCTGGAGTCTGCTACAAACATTAGCTATTCCCTTGCTGTACAACTATATTCTAGGCTTTGGAGAGTTTAAATATATAGATAACTATGAACACTAACCTTAGATAAGAACTGCCTGAAATTGAGGCAAAATCCAGTGTTGTCTACTGGTTTTCCAGTGTTTGTGATAGAAATCTGAAGTTAGCAATGCCGGTATGCTCTAACAAACCTACATTGTACCCTAACTTGAAAGAAGCGAACCATGATGCTGTACTAGTTTCAGGAGAAGGTTCAGCACTTGGATAGCTCCTCTCAAGTCAGGACTAAAATGCAAAGTGGATTCATCCCCTTTGCAAAAATTGCGTCAGTAGCCTCTGCCCTGTATACTGACAAGTACACACACACACATCAACACATTCAACTGTACTGTATGTGCATTGACCAGTTGGGAGCACTGATCATGCACAAAGGAGAATGACTTAAATAGATGGAGCTACAACAATGAAGTCGGGAAGACTTGGACTCTTCTGGGCAAATTGTGGATGTTGTAGGTGGCAGGCTCCTTTCTTGGCACTGTGTTTGTCTCTCTTGGATGAGTTAGACTGCAAAAAAGTGAATGCTAGAACGAAGGGCTTGACTGTGTGTGTATGTGTGCTGATTATCAAGGCTGATAAATGCTCACCTCATTTTAACATGCTGTCATTGGAGATAGAGGCCCATAACTCTAAAGAGGAAGGGGTGTCTGCAGCCAGGAATGATACTTGGTCATGGACAGTCATGTTAAGACAAGGACTGTCACTCCTTGCATGTCCAAGAGTGGCCACTTATACGTCTGTGTATATCTGGGAAATAATGATGATGACACACAGGCTTTGGTGTCTGGAACAGTGTGGGAAGGAGAATGAATTGGAGGCTTCAGTGTCACTGGCACATTAATATGATTAATGACACGGTTTAATTTGCATGGATGATTCATCCATACACAAAAGAGACTTCTTCAATTAGTGGTTCTGCAGCAGGACAAGTGACTTTGAAAAGATCTGTCTGAAAGGGAAGAGGAAGAAATAAGGAAGCATTGTGGGGTGGGGGGTGGGGGGAAGAAAAAGTAATATCGCTAACCATTCTACCAGATGCAATGTAAATGAGATTATGACCCAAATTGGCAGTATTTCATATCTTTTATCACTGTAAATTATGTATGCACAATCTTTGCTCCCCGAAATTGGGGATGAATTAATTTGACTCTTAAGACAGGGATGAATTTCATTTAAACCTTCTCTGATTGCTTTAAAAACACACCCTGAAAGGATAATGAACTGCACACAAGCTAGAGAAACATTGCTGCTGATTTTCTGTTAGCGGCTGGACGGAGAACCTTCCCTCAGCAGTCCACAAGAGGGCAGCCTTGTTACACTTAATTGGGAAATTCACACCTGCTGCTCTTGTGCTTGGTGTTAAAATATATTTTAAAGAACTGGACTCACTTAACATGCTGTTAGATTTTTTTAAAGAAGGCAGTCTTTTGCCTATGAGTGGTATGAAAGGAAAAAAATGGATTGGGGCTTCTATTTATATGCTGACTCTAAAAAGCTTGCCTATACTGTATATCGAAAAGCAGATGCGGTATTTCCAAAGAGGCACCTTTTTGCTGTTCTGTATTACAAAACCCATCATTCAGCCAGCACCTCTGTTGGTTGTGAAGCATGGGAATTGTAGTCTATTGCAATGGAAAGTGTCATGTTGGGGTGGTGGGTTGAGAGCGACGTCAGGCATACGTTAGCAGAAGAGGTAGAAATGTGGAGAGCAGCAGAGTGATTGTATGGTTTTGCTCCTTATGTGCGATTTTAGTTAACTGGGAATTGAAAAATGGGTGATTCCCCTTTTAAAGTATCAGATAAACTCCTATCGTCCAGCTTATTCATGACAAATGGGGCCATTGCTGATGATTCTGCATCTCTTATCTGATATAGGGATGAGCATCACTGGTAAAAAAAAAAAAACAACAACCACCCACCAGGCTCCAAACTCCATTTCTCGCATCTCCAGATCTCTTTGGGAGACCCTACACAGCTGCTGCCACTTCAAATCACTACTTAGAAAAGCTCTTTTTTTTTTACTCCAGTGACCCCAGACTCATAAATTTTGGTGTCAAATTAAAATATGACAGTATGTTTGTATGGAGAGGCTCAGGGATACTGACAGCCCACCCAAACATGTTGAAATTGCTTTCCCTGTAATTCCCTAGAGGCACAAATGAAGGCTTTGAGCCACTTTTAAAAATGTGTGCAAATACAGTAGCCCCCCCCATCTGCTGGATCAGCATGTGCAGATTCATGTATGGGGAAACTGGGTGCTCCACGAGGCAGATCAGGGACTGGAGCAGGTGATGTGGCTGAAAAACACAACACATATTACAACAATTGTTACTGCCTGAAAATATTACATTGTGGGAACACATGAAAGAGCCTTCTCAGCTGCTGCGCCCAGACTCTGGAACTACCTCCCACTAGAGGCTAGGACTGCCCCATCTCTGATGTCTTTCTGGAAACAGGCAAAGACCTTTCTCTTCAGAGGCAAGCTTTCTCTGAATGAGGGACTACCTATTATGTGACTATTATTGAATCTATCATAAATGAACACAGAGCTTTTGTGTTTCTAGACCTGCATTGGCATGATGTTCAATGTTAGTTTCCCCTCACTCATAACTTTACATGGAATTTTACCCTCTTTTTAACTGCTCTTTTTGTCTTTTGCTGTAGTGGATGTCCCTCAGTTTTCTGTTCTCAATACTTGAATATGTCTTAATTGGACTGTATATTATCCGTCATTACTGTAAGGCGCCTTGGGTCCTTTTCAAGGAGAAAGGTGGGGTAAAAATACCCTTAAATAAATAAATAAATAATTTAAAAAGAACCACAGAAATACATATGTATGCACACACTTAAATAGTATGTTTACCACAACTAGCCACAAGAAGGAACCAGAGACCATGATATGTACAGAGTTTGCTGCTTGTATGTTGTTGTTCGTTTTGGGGGTATGGTTTGTGACTGATCCCTCTTGTATATTGCATTCCTTCTGTATAGACCAAATGGGAGATATAGGGAATGCTGGAAGACTTTGTGTACTCCTCACAACCCATTGCTTGTCCACCCCCTACTTTTAATGTTCAGTATATGTGAATAAAACATACTGCTGAATTAAAATAGAAAACATCCAACTTCAGTGATCCCATTCCAAAACAAGTGGAAATCCTGAAACATTGGCACACATATGGCTCTTTTCCACTTGGTGCCCGCTTATTGGTGTTGCATTAATTGTGTAATTGAACTCACAGGAAGTCAAGTCACAGCTGTGTATGCCATCTGTGAAAGAAACACTGGTTGAATCCGACTCTTCCATCTCTTGTATTTCTTTTATAAAATGTACAGGATTTGAAATGAGTGCTGCCGGCATGTTAGGATTACATAACACACACAAAATTAGGAAAATCTGAGGTGACAGAGGAGATAAACGCAAAAATGGCTGAGTGTGAAGTTTTTTGTTTGTTTCTTTGGCATTTCGTGGGATTTGCTCGTTGTTCATAAATGAGCAAATCCCAAATTAAAAAGCCGACCCATTTTTTTAAAAAGAGCAAAAGTAGAGCAGAACTAGGGATAATTGGTTCTTGAGGGATTTACAGCTAAATATCCATTATAGTTCATATTGTTTAGCCCATTAAAAGGGCAGGCTGTCTTGGGCAGCAGGTGATGTCTGGGACTTGGTAAGTGGAATTGCATTTAATCTTATCTCTTACCTGCCTTGATAGTTTTAAAATCTACCTGGTTGTGAGGGTTTTGAGGTGCTTTGTTTCTCATTTTGTGTTCTCACTCTAGTTTTCTCTGAGTATTCCATTCTGCAGATTCTGTGTGAGGAAATATACAGTAATTCATTTATGTAAAGTTCAGCAGTAATGTACATATTTTCCTCATCTTCTTTTTAATGGCCTCTGCTATGGTTAAGAGCACTTTATGCTTGTTTATTTCATAGATACAAATGACATGAAAAATTTAGACAGAGACATTGAAAGAATGAGGAAAAAAACGAGGGCAAGGGATAAAACACTTCTTTTTAAAGACAGAGAAGCTGGGGAATAATTGAGAATTAAATCCACATTCATAAATTCTTTAATTGGCATAGTCATCATCTCTAATTGCTCATTATAAAGGACACTGTAAAAATGCATGGGGCAAATTGTTGGCACATGAAATTATAGGAGGCTATAAAATGCATTTTGTAATATGTAAATATTGATGGAGCAATATTTCGCTGCTTGGAAGAATGAGCAACAGAAAGTGATCTTAATAAGAATGAACTCCTGAGTTTCTCAGTTGGGAACACAGAGAATTTCTTTAGATTGGCTGGTGCTTCAATTTCAAGCTCTTATAATTTGTTTTTGAATCATGTTCACCAGTTGAAGGCTTGTGTGTGGATCTCTTTTACAGCTGAATGCTGTCAGGTGTGTGTGTGTGTGTGTGTGTGTGTGTGTGTGTGTGTGTGTGTGTGTGTGTGTGTGTGTGTGTGTGTGTGTGTGTGTCACGTTCCCCAGTTGAAGGCTTGTGTGTGGATCTCTTTTACAGCTGAATGTTGTCAGTCCACTTTGGTGTGTGTGTGTGTGTGTGTGTGTGTGTGTGTGTGTGTGTGTGTGTGTGTGTGTGTGTGTCATATTCACCAGTTGAAGGTTTGCATATGGATCACTTTTACAGCTGATTTTTTCAGTACACGTGTGTGTGTGTGTGTGTGTGTGTGTGTGTGTGTCATATTCACCAGTTGAAGGTTTGCATATGGATCACTTTTACAGCTGATTTTTTCAGTACACGTAGGGGTGTGTGTGTGTGTGTGTGTGTGTGTGTCATATTCACCAGTTGAAGGTTTGCATATGGATCACTTTTACAGCTGATTTTTTCAGTACACGTTGTGTGTGTGTGTGTGTGTGTGTGTCATATTCACCAGTTGATTTGCTATGGATCTTTTACAGCTGAATGTTGTCAGTCCACTTAGGTGTGTGTGTGTGTGTGTGTGTGTGTGTGTGTGTGTGTGTGTGTGTGTGTGTGTACCAGAAAGGAGGGAAAAAAGAATATGCCCTTGAGGCTGCTATGCTATGATCCAAAACTTAGGAGTTTTTAAAATGTCCCGGCACCAGTGCTCTTGCTGTGGCCAGAGTGCTGGTGGAAGGACATTTAAAAAACCCTCCAGTCCATCACCTGGGGGTGGGTGGGCTGGAAGCTTCTTTGAATCCCCTGCCACAACAGGGAGAGCCGCTGTTGGGCAAGGGGTTAGAAAAAGCCTCCAGGCCACCCCCCCCTCTTGTTCTTCATTCAGAGCAGCTCTGAAGGTCAAGAGAGAGAGCGGTGGGTGGGTGGGTGGGCTTGGAGGCTTTTGAATCCCCCGCAGCACTAGCGCTCTTGCTGTTGGTGTGAGGGATTCATATTTTCTATCTCATTTCATTTTGTAACTTTTTTAAAAAAATGAAACAAAATGGAATGAGAAATGAAATGAAATGAAACAGTATTTTTCCATTTTGTGCCCATCCCTAGTTTGAACTCTCTTAAAGAGATGGAGCAAAAAATGGAAGAACAGGAGAAAAGGAAGCCTCCCCCCATTCATTCTCCCCAGAAACCAACTGTAGGGCCTAATCAGTTCAAACTTCCACTGCTCTCCCTTTCCATACTTCCTAAGGCAGCCCATGCTGTCTTCTTACCTCAAATACTGCTCCCTGGGTACTTGGGTGCTTGAAAATAAAGGAAGTTGACAATATTAGGTTATATAAAGGTGATTGGTGGCTTAATTGTATTTAACTAGAAGAAACCAAGTCGCCAGAACACACATGATCATGCAGCTGGTCCAGATACTGCTGAGTGACATTTCCCGGCTATGCAGCATGAGTTTTCTGAGGTTTCCTTGAGTCTGTTAATGAAGTTACTAAGAACTGCAGCTTTTTCAAAAAGGCACTCAATCTGAAAAATGGTTTGTGTCCCACGAAGTAATGAGCCAAAAAAAACCCTCACCATCACCTGGGCATGGAGAAGCATCATCTTTAACTGTTTATTTGGTGTTCCTCTCTCCTAACTCTGGGCTCAACCTGACCTGCATCCGTCAAGAGGTCATTCAAGTGGGCTTACAGTCATTCCATGTGACCAAAACAAGCTACAGTATATTCTTTTAGACCACAATTTTCACAAGTCTTTGCTCATAAAATAAACAAATTCAAAAGTCACAGAATTGTATATCATTTACACTGTGGTTAATGTGGTTGTTTGTTGTTCTCCTTATTTTTGGCTCCTCCCACCAGCCAACTGTCCAACTCATCACCTCTGAAACTGGCCTTGCTGGCAAGGATGCCAAGGAATTTCCTGGCATATTCAATATGGCCCTCATGCTGCCAGGAATGATAATTTATCCAATAATTTGCACAATACAGATATAATCGGCCCAATTTGGGTGCAAAATTATACAACTACATGAACTACAGGAATTGTCTGAAACTAGGATGGCTACAGCTGTGTGGGGCATAGACATTTCTATTCAGGGTGTCTCACTGGGATGACAGTTTAAACTGAACAGAAGTGAACAAGTATTCTTTCTATCTCTCGTCTGAACTCTCAGTAATGGCTTTCCAATCTGGCTTCTGCTGCAGGCCTTGGATGTGGAGAAAACCTTAGGAGATGCAGAAATGTTTGTGCATATTTTCAAATGGGATTTTGGAGGTACTGTGGAACATGTAGACTGCTAAACCTGTTTAGCCACAGGAAAAGCTTCAAGAAACTGTCAAGGTAAGGTTTCATCTTTTTAACATATCATGAATATTTCTGTAGTGTCTTGGGGAAAATACTCCCTGTAACCCTGGTGAGCTGCAGAGTCAGAGATGGCTAGGCAGACCTGTGGTCTGATTTAGTTTGAAGCATTTTAATCTGCACCCATCTCCCTGAGAATAGATGAGAAAGACAGCTAGTCCAGCTAGAACAGGTGGTGTCTCTCCCCCCACCCCAAACTCCTGCTTTCTTGTCCTGTATGTAGGGCATCAATGGCAATATCTGGCCCACCCAGAATTCTGCTTGAGCAATTGTATGAGAATTATGTGAGCTGAAGTTCACCCTTCCACCCAAAAATGAAATGAAATGAAATGAAGTGCACACCTTAGGTCAGGGTTGTCCAAACTTCAGCCCTCCAGATGTACTTCCAGAATTCCAAGCCTGTATTGCCAATGATCAAGGACTGTGAGAGGACTGTGAGAGTTGTGGTCCAAAACATCTGCAGGGCCAAAGTTTGGACACAAATGCCTTAGGTGTTGCTGGATATGCTGACTAGGGGATTCTGAGAGTGATTTTCCAAAACAGGAACATTTCCAAGCTTGGACCAAATTCAGCATCGTGTTCGTGTTTTCTATGGTGGCCAAATGCACAACCCTGAAGAAGTCCCACAGGCAGGACTCATGCTGGTGTTTCCCCCCTGGAACTGGCATTCAGGCCAGGTTTTTTTCCTGACCCTGAAGTGTCTTGTAGCCAAAACGACTAATATCCCTTTGAAAGAAGGTTGGGGGCTGTTTTAGTTGATATCACTTTGGACTATCAGTTGTCGATGAACGACTTGAATGCCCTCTTCCTAAATGGTATCTGAAACAGGCACAGTAACAGCCCATTTTACTGTATTTCTAGGGAAAGTGGTTATGAAAATCTTGTGTTGAATAAGAATACATGTTCTTAACCTCATAATGACATTGCAGAAAGAGACCATGTGGGAAACTGATGTGTGTGGTGTGGTGGTGAGGTATGTACACTACTGCTTCCCCAATTATGCAACGTGGCTGGTAAGGAATTGATCTCAGTTTAAATGTGAATGTCATTCTACCTCTTTTAGTCTTATGTTTTTCAATAATCCATTTCAATTAATTTCCAGTCGGTCACGGGCTGCCACCCCCCTGCCTTTGTGGGCAGCTTTTGGGGTTTGGTTATACATTACTCTCAAATTATATATGACCCCTTTGGCTCAGTGGCTTTCTCCCCCACCCCCTTCTTTCCCTGCCTGCAGGATGAGGTCCTTTGCCAAATCAATGCTTCCAGCTCAGTGGCTGTTCCTGGCATATGCGTTAATGGTGTGCTGTAAATTGTTGTCTGCGACCAGCCACCATCCCCGGGGGCACCCAGGTAGGCACTTTTAAACTCATTATGCACTGCCGAGGCCAATTAATAACACTCTCCGAATGTTATACTCCACTTTTTAGCCATGGATAATTGATGAAGCTGTTTGACAATGTGTTGCGATCAGAAAAGAAGCAGCGGGGGAAGTGGGTTAGGAACGCATGCACGCATGCCAAGAAAGAAAGATGAGCGACTGCTCAGGTTTGACAGGGAGGCCACAGCCACCTGTACGGAGAGCTGCTTTCGAAGCGAAGTCACGAGACCCCTTGCCCAGAGGCTTGTTTGTGTCTTTATCTGTTCTTTCTAGCCAAGACCAACATCAGCAAGAAGGCATCATAGAAAAATCAGTGGGGATGGCGGTAAAGATTGTTGGCTATGAGTATTTCAGTTGCTAAGTTGTTGTTTTTAAATGCAATAAGCTGATTACCTCAACAAAATCAATGCCTTTTGGGAATAGCTGTTACGTGCATAAACAGCTGAAATGCTCTTGCCCCATTTATAAGATGAGGGAAATAGCCTGTATTGACTCCACCTTTTTCAGCTGAAGAGATAATCAAAGGGGTGTGTGTGTGTTGTGTTTGTGTGCACACATGTCTGTGTGTGTGTGTGTGCATGTTCATGCACATGCACACATGTTTGCCTGGGTTAATTTATCTCCGGACCAAATAACTGGGAGAGCTCCAAAAACCATTGTGTCAGGTCTTGTTTTACTCATAGACCTAAGGACTAGGGTCAGAATCACAGGCATAAACTAAAGTAATAGGCTGTGTCTCTCTTTCAGTAGTCTCCTTAGACCTCCTCCTCCTCCTCCTCCTCCACTACGTCTTCAGGGTGCAAGTTGACTATTTGCATGTCTTTATTGACAGTGTCCTGGTCACCCATGTGGCCGCCGGCCATCAGTTTTCAGGTGGTAAGCAGTTTTGGCAACAAGGGAAGATGCCACTCAGAGGACATGTCCATACCAGCACAGTCATCTCCTCTCATCTTCTGTGTAACTGATATCACGCCTAGTTGCTGTCAGATAGTATCCTTTGTGATGTGGTCTAGTAGGGAGATATCCAGTCTCCTATGGAGTATATGCAATTCCATGGCATGGAGATGGCTGTCCACACCCACTGTTGCTTTCCAGAACTCGTGCATCAGAGTGGGCAGTTGTCTTCTAAATCTTGGACCTGAGACAGATCAGCATTCATCTCTTGCAAAGCACACAGTGAGTTCTTGCCAACATTAGGAGAAACCTATTTCCATGCAGAGTAACCCCTCTTTCTACAAACAACGGAGAATTATCTGTGTTGAAAACACTGGACTTTTTGTCCAAGCTCATTTTCTTTTATCATAGACTCATAGAATAATTGAATTGGGAGAGGCCTGTAAGAGCATTGAGTGCAACCCACTGCAAAGGGCAAGAATCCAGATAAAATAATATCTAATGGAGGTTTACTCAAATTTCTCTTGAATGCCTCCAACTTTGGAACACTCATTATCTTCTGAATCAACTGGTTCCATTATTGCACTGCTCAAATAGTTAAGAAGCTTTTTCCTGATATTTAGCCAAAATATGGCTTTCTGCAATTTGAATCCATTATTATGTGCCCTTCGCTCTGGGATAAACTAGAACAGATCCTCCCCTTCCACTTTCCTTATTTCCCTTCTCAGTGTCATAAAATAATCAACATTGCCACACTTGCCATCACTTGTGCTTGGTGAACCAGTGTAGACCACTGAGTGCCTTTGGCATGCAAGGAACTGAAGGAAGAACATAGGAAGCTGACTTGTTCTAAGTCAGATCTTTTGACATATCTACTGCATACTTATCAATGTCAGCTTATCAGTGTCAACTGGCAGTAGCTTTCTGTACTTAGTAGGATCATTTCCTATCCTTACGTGGAGATCCTTGGTTCGGTCTGGTGACCTTCCATCCAAATATTAACTAGGTTTAGCCCTCTTTTGTGAAATAAATATATGAATCTTTGCAAGGCAGCCTATGTAACAATAGAGTAATTAAAAGCCAGGAAATGTTAAAAACTGTCTTAACTTTAAAAAGACATCCAGGGGAACCATTAACACAGCTCTAGACTGCATCAACAGAATTATAGTGTTCAGATCAAGAGAACTAATAGTACCACCCTGTTTTGCTGTGGGTTGACCTCAGCTGCAGCACCATGACTAGTTCTTGGCCCTGCAGTCTAAGATGGATATCAAGAAGCCAATTTTTGGCACTCAAGATCTGTCAGATCAGTTGTGCAAGCATGATAAGTGTATGCTTATGTGTGCAAAGCCACTGCAGAAGTAGTAGTGTCGGGCTGTCACAATTTAGCCTTTAATTTCTTGGCTGTTTCCCCACCCCTACAAGCTTTCATCTTTGCCACCCTTCAAAATTGATTTATGCCAGGTTTGTCATTCAGGATATTATTAATTAGGAATGTTCTGCAACATCTGTTTTCTTACTGTTGCCAATTGATCCCATATAAAAGCAACATCCCAGGTTAATAGTAAGCGCCAAAGAATCTGGGTTCCTTTTCAAAAAATTTGAAATTGCCAGGATCATTTAGCATGCAAATTAGATGCTGCTACATCTAGACTCACAACTAGGACCCCAGAAGGGAACAATCAGAGGGGGTGAAGTGTAATATTGCAGCGCATACTTAAGAAGTACACTCCCGGGCCTCAATGTGGCACTTCATGCTGCATTCCTTTGACTTTTAAACGTTTCAGGTGACTCCTTGGATAACATTATGGGCCAAACTCAAAGCCTCCTCTGTGGATCAGAGATTATTTGTTCTTCACATACTACATGGCAGTAACATATCTCAGAGTAAGCTGCAACTTACAGGGTTTACATTGCAGGGTTTATCAGGAGGAGTGTGAAACAGGGTTGTGTTCTGGATTCCTTGTTATTTATTTATTTTAATATTGACTCCATAGTTCAGGCTTTAACCAATTATTATTTTTATCCATCCAAACCCGAAAATAGATTGGTCCTTGTTCTTCAGCAGGCAAGTGATACAGTAATTTGATTGTTTACTTAAGTAGGAATTAAGAGAGACGTTTGGGTATTTAAAGCATATGTAAAAGTTTATTTAGTGCAAGTGGTAGAGAGTTGGGCATAATATTTAACAAGTTAAAAGCTGCACATACTATATTTACAAATAGTTTCTGAGACCAATGCGCCGAGGATTACCCAGACTGCCCATTTCATTGAGAGTGCTCTAAAGACTTTTTCTGCCATTTTGAGGTTGTTCTTCTCAAAAGGGGGTTCCTACATGCATCTCTACTAAAAGTCTTCCAAAGTAACGTAGACCTCCTACCTAATAGCATCGTAGGGCAGTGCTTCCCAAACAGGTTTGGCTGTGGGGGGCATCAGGGCTCTTTCTCTGCTTCCAGGGGGAAAATCCTGACACACTCCACCATCCCATCTCTCTCTCTCTCTCTCTCTCTCCCTCCCTCCTGTCTGTCTGTCTGTCTGTCTGTCTGTCTGTCTGTCTGTCTGTCTGTCTGTCTGTCTGTCTCTCTCTCTCTCTCTCTCTCTCTCTCTCTCTCTCTCCATCCCCAAGGACCCAACAGTTCAGTTGATAAATGAACCTGCACAAATTATCTGGTTCTGTGTTAGGACCTGGAAGGAGGCAGGTCCCTTTGAGGTGTGTGTGTGTGTGGGGGGGTCTGTTCGTTTTCCCATGATGCCCCTAGTTAGGTTTTATGCCACCCCCTAATGCCTTGGCACAGAGTTTAGAAACCTCTGGCATAGGATCCTGATATCATGAAGTAATGATTGCCAAAACCGAGATACCTTTTATTTTTGGATTGTACTTTTCAGAACTCCTCAACCACTATGGCTGCATGATTTCTATGGGATTCTGGGAATTGTAGGCTGGAAACATGCAAGCTATGCCCACTAGTCTAACTTGACTGTCATAAATTTTAGTAGTGAATTCCCATAACCTAAGTAACAGGTAGAGGTGTAAATAAGTTTTAAGGTTTCAGTTATCACCACAGAACCAAACATTTCCCATTACTGCTGATAGATGTTTGAATATACAATATGCAGGGCTGGATTTAGATGAAGAGAGGCCCTAAGCTACTCCTTCCCAACCCCCCCCCTCACATCTAGAAGAAAATGGAAGTGTGTTGAAAACAAAATTGAGTGAAGCCAAGGATGATGATGGGTATTTAAAATTCAGCAGTTAACCATTTCTCCTCTAAATGACATAAAATATTATTGTTAAATACCATAGCAAGTGAAAAAATGCATAAATACTAACATTAACAATGAACAAATTTTGCAATAACAGTAATTTGTAAACCTTTTGTGGAATAAGCATTAATCTATAGGAAGGACAACTCTCCCCTCCCAGGCTGGTTGGAGCATTTATATCTCCTGACTCCGCCCCCTGGCTTCTCTGTACTTTTTGGCCATAGAGGCACCTGGGATTTATACTTCTCAGGGTGGGTGGCCATTTTAACTAAACAACCTAATCTAAAGCAAACACAAAATGGAGTCAATTCTGTCACATCCAGCAAGCCAACCCAATAGCACATCATCATTTTCCAATCTAAATTGTTTCAAATGTTTATCAACTCCCCGAAATTGCCAAAAGGATTCAAAATGTTTTTTTCCAAGACACATGCAATAAGGAGGCTTCAAAATGATGCAAAAACATAGGTTAATAATGAACTATAATTTTTCATCTAATAATTCCAGCAGCAGCAAACACTAGGCTCTCATCCAACAATCTCTACTAGCCATTTAAAAGAGCCAACTTCCAAAAACAACCAACTGCCCTGAGTCTCATAATTGCTGGGCCTGAGTTGCCCTGCCCTCGCATGAGGTCTTGGGTTTGCAATTTTTGGGAGAGGGGAGACTGCTCGCTTGGTGGGGGGGGCAGGGCTGTGGAGGGCCCTAGATTTAGAGGTCCTAGGCTTCAGTCTAAGCCTATACATAAATCCACTTCTGACAGGACTGATACTCTCTTATTTTATCCTTTCAATAAAAGGTGGAGGATTATTTATTTCTGAATATTCACCATCAACAATAATTAATGAGCGAAATGTATGTATGAGTTTCAGATCTATAGGCACCCCCATGGCCCACCTCATTAGTCACAATCTCTACGAGGCCTTCCAATTTAATTTCTCTCTTCTAGCACACCAAAGTATGAACAGTGGCAAAAACATGTTGACATTGGAATGTGTTTCCAACTTTGAGGATTTAATCACATCCCTTTAAAATTCATTCTTCACCTGGTCTCTGGGGAAATACTTGCGATAGGAAGGTGATGGTGTCTGTTGTGTGCATGCAAGATGAATGCTCATTATTCCTGATGTAAATTCTATAACTTTTTACAACTCCAGATTGTGATTGTACATTTTTGTAGGATTAAGATTGATTTTTGTCCTTTCACAATACACCCGCCAAATATTAAAGCCTTTGCAAAGTGCCAACAATGTTATATGAATGAAAAATAGATGACTGTAAGGTAATTGCTTCTGGAAGCCTTATGGAACATCCAAGTAATACATAGTTGTCATTGCCAAGCTTTGTTTATTCTGAGGAACTGAAGCAAACTTGGTTTAAACTTGAATAGAAATAAAGATTAACCTTTAACACTGGTTAAGAAAAAACCCAGCTAGAGATGCACATGAACCACTGGTTCACAGTTCATACCGGTTTATGGGCTGAACAGGTGTTCAGTACTTTCTAATGCCACCTCCTCCGGTGGGTACCGACTCAAAGGCAGTTTTGGAATGGGTGCCTATAAGAGGAGGTGGAGTTGGGAATCGAACTTGTCTGGTAGATAAACAAGCCTTTACAAACTGCCAAATTGGCTGTTCGTGCCCATATCTACACCTGTTTCTCTCATGGATGCTACATTCTTTAGGTAAACTGGAGTGACATCACAGAATTCTGATCAAGACATTGACGGGTAAAGGTAGTATTTTGAGAATAGTGAAGGGCTATTGGCAGTGAAGGGCATGGAGATTTGTATGTCAAAAATGAAAACAACTTCACCTTATTTTACTCATTTGAATTCTAGCGCACCTTTCTCCCCTAGTGGGGACCTGAGGTGACATACAATAAATTTAAATTTAAAACCAGTAATTATTTAAACAGGACCAATTAAAATTTAAAAAGAAATGAGGTATTGGCAGCTGGTAATGTAGGCAATGGGAAGGTTGAAGAAGGATGGCTAAAAGAGGCACTGAATAGGGCAGGGGTGGGCAGCTGTCAGCCCAGGAGAAGTTTTGGACCACATCTCCCACAGTCCTTTGTCATTGACAATCTAGGCTTAGAATTCTGGGAGTTGTGGTCCAAAACATCTGGAGGGCCAACGGTTGCTCATCCCTGGAATAGGGCATAGGCAGAGAAGCAGAGAGTCAGAAGAAAGGTGACTGAAAGAAGCTGAGGACAAAGAATATGAATAAGAGGAGAAAGAGGAGGATGAAGACGAAGATAAGAATGAGGGAGAGTCATTGGGACATGTGCTGACACAAAATCTCTTGCAGGACTGAAATATCCCTTCCTTCAGCCATGCTGTTCTTAGATCCTCTAGTCTTGTACCTTAGCACCTGCCAAGATCTTACTCCCTTTTGAATTCCAATTCGTTCATTTTAATTTAATTGTGGGACGTTGTTAGGATCGCAGGGCGTGGGCAGCGGAGCCTTTGAAAATTGGAGACTTTGACCAAGTGAGTCAAAGGAAGCAGAGCAAAGAGAGAGTGATGGAAATATTTCTTGCTCCCACACTGAATATGGGGTTCATCTGCCCGATGCCGGGATGCCAGTCTTTAGTTACATGTTACATAGTTGTATGTGGTCACGTAGAGGGAAGGACGGGATTATCAGTATGTGTGGTCGTTTCCCTTATGCCTGTGTTTTCACTGTCACAGCTACTATGCAGACACAACAATGGAAAAGTCATTTCCCTGGGAAATTCCAGGAATTGTGTGGTTTTTTTTAAAAGGTAGCCTTTCTGGCACAGTTTTCGTGGCAATATGAGTGTGCCTCTCCTCCTTTCCCCTCTTCTCATCAGCACAAAATCAATACACATGTATTTCAACAGAGGTCTAGGGTAAAAATCCCATTGTCAAGATACACGCTTCAAAGGGTCTGGGAGGAGGGGAGCCAGTGCGAGGCACAAAGGGCATACAAACACATCGGAGCCTGGAGCTCAATTCTCCCTTCATCATCTCATCAAACAGCCGCATCATGACATTGACATGTGGAGATAGGAAATAAGTGTCATTTACAGGGCAGGGGGAAAATGAGTTGCAGTGAATGAATCCTCACCTTTCCCCCCCCTAGTATCCAGGAGGAATGCAAGTGTTCCCTTTTCCCATCCACCTCTTCTTTCCTCTCTACTACTTGGAAGCTGAATTTAAGGTAAAAGATCTACCTGAGAGCTGCATTGTCCTCTCAAATCTAAATCTGTATGCCTTCTTTCCAGCCTTTTACAGGGGATGTTGGAGAAGAGAGCTGATTAGGCATTAGATGCTTGAAATCATTTACAACAGCACTGCCCCTACAAAACAGTTGGGAGTGTATCCCACATTCAGATTTCCTGGTAATTGCACATTTCTTCTGTCGCCCCTCTGGGAAGGACTAAGGACAGAAAAAAGCACCGAGGGAAGGGACAGGAATAGACCAGGAGGCATGGGAAAGAGGAAAGAGGCACTGGTCTTCCCCATGTGCTTTGTATGACCTTATCTTGCACATAGGATGTCATCTGTGTACCTTGACCCACAGTGCAGGGTAGTCGTTCTCGACCTTTCTTGGCCACAGCCATGAACACAGTATGTCTATGCTTGTTATTTCCCCCAGAGTATTCTATTTTATTCTATTCCATTCCATTCTATTCTATGTAAGAAATATAGGCCGAATCAGGATTCTTTACACCCCATAATGGACCTCATAAGGTGGTGTGGGGCTGCTTCAAATTGGTGGCCCCCTTCAAATGTACCAGACCAGCCCCAGGGGAACATATGCCCCCCACCCCCAAGAACAACTGATGTAGGATATCCAACCAAATACCATGATGAGCATCTCTTATAGGTCTGGTGTCATGGAAAAAACTTGTAATCATGCTGCAGTACTGCCCATATTTTCTGTGTTCTGTGTTCACAATAAGCCAGGAGGGTTGTATGGTTCCCAGCCCATTATGTAATATTTAAGTTGCAGTTCATAAGAACTTGTGTCTATCTCACATTTGCTTACTCCAATAGCTATTTTTTCAGCCTAAAGTCATTACCTATTTAGTTCTTGGATTCACCGCTAGAGGGCTCTGTAAGACTAAGAACCAATCTAATGATGAAAGTGGAGTGGACTGGTAACTCTCCAGTTTGCTAATCAAAATGATGGGTCTTTTCTGCATTTGTGGGTCTGACTTGGACAGCAGCACAGGCTCCATGTTTAATTCAGTGTGTTACATTTGTGGATATTATTGGCTTGTTAAAAAAAAACCCCAAAATTAAAAGCTAGCTGTAGAGGAAGAGTGTGTCAACAGTTGCTTCAAGTGATAGTAAAAACAGAAACTGATGTTTTTAAAAAAGACATTATTTTATACAAGGTGATTTTTGGTTTGAGGGCTTGTCTGTTGCCGAACAACAAAGGTGAGAGAAAGGAAGGAAATCTGTAGTTTTATCTGTTTTAAAGATCATGCAGACACAGGATAGGTTTTGATAAAGTCTTCAATTTAAATGCATAGGTTTGCTTTCCACTGGGAGCCATTCAGTCTTCACTTAGTCTTTTAAAATGTAAACTAGAGCCTCTGGTATGTTACTCAGAATGAGCACTTCACAATGTGCTCCCATATGAATGGATTTATGTATTCAAGAGAGCTGGAAACAAATTACAAATTAGATGATTAATGGGTAGTCTTCACGGGTCAGGATCCCCAAGAATTAGATCAAGAATAATGTGCCTTTTAGACTTGTTGGGTGAATTTTTGGATTGTCAAAGAACATAGCACACCTCCTTCTGCTGACTCAGACCTTTGGTATATCCAGCCCAGTACTTCCAATGCTGATATTGGGGTTCACTTGTACCTTTACAGCCCTACCTAAGAGAGCATCTTCATTGCACATAGAAGGTTGCACGTTAAATCCCTGGCATCTCTCTGGAGAGCTGGGTGAGGAACCAGGCCTGAAATGCTGGAGAGTTCCTGCCATTCCATGTTTGACAACACTGGACTAGACGGAATCAGCGTTAAGAAAGCTTCCCACCTTGCAATCCAAGAGGTTAACATGGGGATAGATTCCTAGTACTTAGGGTTGTTGTGGTGTCTCAGTGAAATCTTCAGTAAACTGATTCACCGGCAGAGCTTTAAATCTGAACACTCATTTTTAATATCAATATAACCCCTTATTTTATATTTTCATCCTGGCCTTTCAGGGAGAAAGGCAGGATAGAAATATTTTAAATATGTTAAATACTATAAACAAGCCGACTGTGCTTTGTTGCAGAATCAACAGATGTAACCATTCGATGACACAATGTAAACAATATCTGCAACTTCCAGCCATTGGCCATGTATGAGCTATTGTTATTGTTGTTTTTATGTAAATTAAAAATGGCCAGGTGATTCCCTGACCCCCTTCTGCTTTGGGCCAAATAATAATGACAAGAAGCTGCAGTGACCCAGTTGATCAGTGGTAGGGATGGACATTTCGTTTCAGAACCAGTAGGTGCCGCATGGCCATCACAAACCAAAATTGCAAAACTAGGTTACAGGCAATACCTTTATAGGCCACTAATAAAAAAAAAAAACAAAGAACATTTCAAGCTTTTGAATGTAGAGTGATTAACACTCAAAAGCTTGCCATGCTCTTTGCTTTTTATTTTTATTAACCTTGGATCATAATGGTTCTGGGACAAGTTTCTTCGCCCTTAAAAAAAACCCATATCTGTATACCAGCTGATACACTTCAAATCAAACACAATTGTGTTTGCTATATTTTAGAAGTACTACATGCAGTTTGGCCGCACAGGGAAACAAGCTCCAGTTGGGCCATGCCTTTATTGGGGATGCAGCGACACATGACAAAGGTGTACCATGCCTGTGTTATCAGGATAGAGTTTGTAAGCAATTGAGCTTCCTTGGAATATTTCCAATCTAACGCTATGCCACCTGAGTCAAACCTTTTCTTTCTAGTCACTCCTTTATCTGTTATATGGATGATTTCTTTGAAGCTATGGGTAATTTATAGTATTTATAGAATTTTTGAGTGTGGCCTTGTTCCAATAAATTCTCATGAAATCTCCTTTCATCAAAATGAAATATTGCACCATTCTTTTCAAAAAAAGCTTTACTGCTGGCATCCGCTTTGTTTCATAAAACTGACCATTGGATGGCAGTGTCTTTTTAAAGTGGGAGATTAGACAAATCATCTTGTGTTCTGCTGGGTAATCTCTTCCCATCACTCTGGAAATGATATCTGACAGAACAGAATGGAGCCAACATTTGATATTCATTAACTTTCCAGGATAGCAATCTTTAACAATGCTCCCTGGAATAATAATAATAAAAAATTATGAGCAAGGAGCTTGAAGATCAATGCTCACATTATTTGGCATCAAAACTCCCTTTTTGCTCTTCTGATTTTCATGCTTCCTTTATCATGCTGTCCAAAATTGAAGATTCAAGAAAGCTGCTGTTAACAATTGTGTTTCCTGCCATCCTTGAATAGTCAGACTTACCTGCCAAATACTTGCATAGATGGGTTGGTAACTTGCTGATGCTGCATGTGCAAATGCTAAGAAGGAAATTTAGTTTGGGGCTGTTGGGGGGCAATGGCAGGTCTGTGTCCCAAGGAATTAGGATTTCCGATGAGAGAATCCATTTCCAGTCACATACCAGGGCAAGGTTTTGGAGGAATAGTGGTTAAGGTTGTTTGGAAACTACCTTTAACACTCATCCAGCAGATCTTCACAGTAACATTAAAGCCCTATTCCAACATTGCCTAACAACCAGCTACTTCCAGTGGGATAATGACTTTTATGAACAGACAGACGGACTTGCCGTAGGGAGCCCCCTCAGCCTGGTAATAGGAAACTTTGACATGGAACATTTCAAAAACAAGCTCTGGATGCGGCACCCTTTCCACCCACAATCTGGTTCCGATATGTGGATTACATATTTGCATTTTGGAGCCACAGTGAAGATAAACTGGAACAATTTTTAAACTACCTCAACAATATCCACCCAAATATACAGTTCACCACGGAAAAAGAAATAGTGGGAAAACTCCCATTCTTAGATGTCATGGTCATATGCAAACTGAACTTCCAATTACGATACAAGTTCTAGAGACCCCCCCGCAGACCGGTACCTACATAACAATTTCAACCACCACCCACAACAAAAAGAGGCATAATCAAAATACTTGTAAAACGTGCAAACAGGAACAGTGAAGCTGAATTCCTCAACAATGAACTCAAGCCACCTGAATTGGGCCTTACAGGCAAATGACTATTTCAAGAATGAAATCAAAAGTGTCATCAAACAAAAAAAAAACAACACCAACTGAAGAAGAAAAACAGCCCCCAATAAACTTAAGTATGTCTGCCATACATAAAAGGAGTCATGGACCATATGGATAAAGTGTTGAAAAAACACAACCTACAAAGAGTATTTAGACCCACCACAAAAATACAACAGATGCTATGGTCAGCAAAGGACAAAAGTAACCCACTTGCCACTGCAGGAGTATACCGGATAACTTGTAGTTGTGGCCAGGTATATATTGCGACCAAAAAGTGCAGCATCCAGACCAGAATAAAAGAACATGAAAGACACTGCAGGCTGAAACAACCAGAAAAACAGCAGTAGCTGAACACACCCTGAAACAAACTGGACATGAAATCCTCTTCCAGGACACCAAGGTACTGGACAAGGCTAGCAATCACTATGTCAGACTACACAGGGAACCACTGAAATCCACAAACACAAGCAAAGTTTCAACCAAAAAGAAGAAAGTCTGAAAATCAACAAAGCCTGGCTTCCATTACTGAATATTACAGTCTGCAAAGGGTTGAATTTCAACGATTGCCACCTAGGCACAAAAGCACCAGTTCACACAATAGAACAGCTAACGACACCCATCAATCACAGAGAAGGATCCCTGCCACCCCTGATTGCAGTGAAATTTCTTAATCCCTCCATCACAACAACAACAACAACAACAACAACAACAACAACAAAACAAACTTTATTTCTATACAGGACAAGTTTCCCCTTTCCCACAACTTTAAAACCCCACAGTCTCACTCAGTCTATACCCCAGAGCACAGAGAGAACTCCTAGTTCCCTGAGCTTCTTGCCCTCTGAAGATGCTGGCCACAGAGTCTGGCAAAATGTCAGGAAGAAAAACTTCCAGAACACACAACAGCTATCAGATCCTGGCCATGAAATATGTTTTGGATGAAGTGTGGATATTTATTTCCTTAGCTTATATCCTGTTTTTCTCCCAAGAACCAAAGGAGATTTTCAATAAGAATTCAAGGACAAATGCAGAAAAAAATTGACAATATTTAAAATACTATGAGATAAGTGATCACATTCAGACAAACATAGGATTTTATTTATTTATTTTCTTATTTATTTGTTTGTTTATTTATTTAGCTTTATATACTACTGTCCCATTAATGTGATGCTCTTTTTTTGAATCGCAAAATGAACAACAAAAATAGACAACAAAAACACATGAAATTATAAAAAATAATACAAAGGTGTGCTCTCTGCAACCCCCTCTCCCTGGTCCTTCCCCTTTTGTGAGAAGCTCATCATAGACCTTGGCCTGAGAGGTTTTGTTCCTTAGAGAACAGGCAATGTCTAGAGATTTCCTTGAGCAATAAGTGCTGGTATCTCTGTAATTATGATGGTCCATCATGTTCTCTTAAGCTTTCATTAAGAGTACCGTGCTCTTAATAAAATGCCAATTGAATTGGAAGGTCCCTCTTTAATGAGATTCAGAAGCAAGGCTGAATCCCAAGGTGAATTGTAAGTGAACCTTTGGCAAATGTAATCCCTTCCCTGTACTGACCATGCCTCTTTGATTGTATCTGTTGCTGGAGATGGAAAAACAAGGCAGGAGGGTGTTGGCTGTAGAAAGCGTGTTGACTGTTGACTTTTTCCACCTGTGCCTTTGCCTCCCTTATCAAATGTTACCTTAGTATTTTTATTTGGTCTGGACTACAGACAGAAGGGTGTTTGCGTTGTAGTTTGTTTTATGAGATACTTTGGAGATTCCTATATCTCTTCAGGTGGGGAGAGAGAGAGAGAGAGAGAGAGAGAGAGAGAGAGAGAGAGAGAGAGAGAGAGAGAGAGTCAACAGATCTCTTGAGAAAACAGTGAAACAAAAGCTTCACTAAAAACTTGCTGTTAGCTTGCAAAACCTGAGTGGAACTGTTAATGACTGGGCATTCTGGAGGTTATTATCTCATATAATCACCAACATGTCAAAAGTGACTTGGTGGTACACTGCATCTTTGGAGGTTGTGTTTGTGTGGGGTTTTAAATTACCAAGCAATTGTATAGTGTTAATATGGGTGGAATAATTGAGGTAGCGAACTACCAACTGGAGACTGACAGGATCTAGTGAAAAACACTCTACTAACAATTTTCCAAGTTGTCTGTTGAAATAAAAAGTACCATCAAAGCCCATTTTGACTGTTCTACTTCCCTTCAGTTGGGCTCTTTTATTAGCAGCTTTCATGTTATTTCCTCTGCCCCCATCTGATCCAGCTTTTGCTGAAACTGCTTTCCTGTCAAGGACAGCATGCATGCTCAGTGTTATAAGAAATTTCTGTTTCTCCCATTTGAAAGGCCTTTTTTGAGAACTAATGTTTCAGTCCCTACAATCGGATTTTTTCAAAATAAATATAAAATGCAAGACTAGGCTTTTCAATTTATGTGAGCTACTTTAAACCTCTGAATAAAAGGAAGTTTGCTGTGTGGCCATAACAAAATACAATGCAAGAATAGACTTAAGTGATAGCTTGAAAGGCCACAGATAAAAATACTGTATCATTGTGAGCTTTTCTGGATAAATTTCACTTTACAAGGCAAGTATCAAAAGTGCAAACATGGCAAGATGGTGTTTGCCACAGGTTTATCTTAGATATAAAGTTATTGGCAGGATGAATTTCTCCAGGCACCTCTGTCTTAGATGAGGCAGAAAGCAGCACTGCTATCATTGTAAAGTTGAGCTTTACAACACTTTTTTATACTTGATTTTAAAAAAGGAAGCATGTTAAGGGTATTGTGCAATTATGGTTCGGGTAGTTGTTGGCTGTCATATTTATGCTACAGTACAATTATTAACTCCAGGAGGCAGTGGAAGATAGGAAGGCCTGGCGAGCTCTGGTCCATGGGGTCACGAAGAGTCGGACACAACTGAATGACTGAACAACAACAATTATTAATATTGAATAATTGTCATCCCTTTAAGACAGATATCTAGTCTCGTGCGCTCCCAGATGCATCTGGTGGGGGCACTGTGAGTTATAGGAAGCTGGACTAGATGGGCCGTTGGCCTGATCCAGCATGGCTCTTCTTATGTTCTTATGTTCTTAAGTACTTTTAAAAACAATATAAGGGCAGAAACTTACTGCCTTATGTGACCGTGTAAAGGCAATAGTACAAGCAATGCTGTCTGTTCTTCTACATTGTCCATCAGGTGCCCTGTTTTTTCCTGGGTGCATGGATTTCATAGCCCTGGAAATGCAAAAAAAAAAAAAAAACCTGCTTGAACAATTGTTTTTACATACATAGTGTTTCTCAACAGTGTTTTGCCCAAAGAACTTTAGACTTTCATTGTCGATTTACTTAGGTGGGCACAATCTCCTCCAAACAGTGGAGTTATTTCTGGGTAGTTATGTACTGGGGAATGAAGAACTTGCCTAAATTAATCCCCTAAAATGCATCCCCTTGTTTTAACAGATTGCTGTAATTACCACATTTTGTGAGGGTTTTGGATTTAATCTGCTATTTTGGCTTTTAATCTGCTATTCCCATCATCTGCTGTGGATAAATAGAGCAATGCAGCAAAGCATTTCTCTGTGATACCACAATATAAGTATAAATAAACCATAAACTGATGGAAAAGGAAAACTAATGGGTTGGGAAAATACTGATAAAACAGGGCGTTTGAAAGGGCTTGCCCTCTGTATAGGATGCCATATAATTCTAGAGACCTCTTTTTGCTGCTGTAAGAATGACTCCTTGTTCTTGTTATTATAATCATGACATATAATTCTGCCCTAAATTTCATGACTTAAACTCTCGGCACTGTGAGATATAGATAATTTCAAGCTGATTGATAAAGTGAAAAAGACATGACAGTTTCCAAAAGGGGAAGAAATGGCGGATGGGGGTGGGGTGGGGGAACAGTTTTCCACAGAGACAGGATCTCATTATGATGTTTAGTACTTCATAAGTGAATTGAGAATCCAAAATCAGGTTTAAATTACTAGTTGATGCGAAGAGCGCTAGAAGACAAATGGGCCTGCTGCAGTTGTCACATGGCTTCTACACTGAAATATTAAGGAGGTGCTTCTGAGCATGCTTGGAAATGTTTATTGTCACTGTGGAAACAAGTCTAGGCACTGGCTTTAGTGTGGATTTGCTTCATGATTTGCACTGGGAGGCATTGAAAACTACATTCCCCACCTAGTCTGCTGGGTTACTAAACATAGAGTTTAGTAAATCTTTAACTGGGCATTACTTTACTAAACTAAGGGACTTGGCAGAATGAAGGAAAAAGCTCCAGGGAGCACAAAGCAGGCTACAGTGGTCCCCCACCCATTCACGGTTCATATACTGCAGTCCCGTTATATCGCGGGACCAGAGTATATAAAAAAAACCCCCCTGGGCTAAGGGGGGGAAGGCCTGGGGTAAGGGGTAAGGGCCTGTTGGAGGCCCCAGAAATGACTTCCAGTTTGCAGGGAGGCCCTTTTGGGGCCTCCAGAAGGCCTGGGAAGGCCCTTGCAGGCCCGTTCAGGGCAGCGCCAGGCTGTGGGGAAGTACAAGAGCCCCCAGCTAGGCGCCCCAGGCCCAACCCAACCTGCATCCTTATATTGTGGATTTTCAGTTATCATGGGTTGGGTTGGTTCCCCAACCCCCGGAATAGGCAGGGGGGTCACCGTATTTCTCTCTCCCCACCCCCTTAAAAAACTCACATAAGATAGATCAGGCAGAGCGAGAGAGAAAGTGAGTGGTCGAACTGAATGAGTTTCATGGCTCAGTGAAAAATAGAATCTAGATGTCCCAAGTCCTAGACTGGTACTCCAAAATCTGTTATACTCAGGATGTAACCAATACTGACAAATGTCTCTTTGAAAAAGCATATCTCAGCATACTGAGACATCTGTTGAAAAAAATGGTAAAGCATTGTGAAAGTTTGTTCCTCTTCTTTACAGAAGAGAAAATATCAACTTTTTAATAAATCTTAGCAGCATTAGCACAACTTCCCCCTCAAGTATTTAATTTTAAAAATATATTTTGCAACCCCCACCCCCAAATGGTAGGAAACCTGTGTTTGTATAAACTTCCTTGAGTCTGGCAAAAAAAAAAAAAATAAAAGCAAGACAGTTTCTTGCTCGTTCTTTCTCTTATTGGCATCAGCAGTTGGCCAGTCTGCACTTGGACAAGGAGGAAATGTTAAATATTTCCTTTGGTAAAATTGGAAACGGGATTTTACTATAGATTGTTTAGCATAAAACAATTTTTCAGAAACTTCCAATAATTTTTCATCCTAAAAGGCCAAATTACAAAAACTGTCCAATCTTGCCCAGGGAGGACACAAGATATTTTTGTTTTTTTCTGTGAGAACAAATGCAACAAACATTTTTACATCCTAATAACATGCTAGGTTGCAAATCAAGCAAAACAAAAAGCTACAAAGTAAACCTGGAAGGATATCTATGTCATTTGTCCTTGTTTCTTAAATCTGGATGAGTTTGGAATTCTCCCCACCCCAAGCTTTTTGGAAAAAAAAAGATTAGTACAGAAAACAGCTAATCCATTTGGTTTGTTGGTTACATTTAGGTACTGCTTTTCCTCCGCGGTGACACTGAAGGCATCCTACATAGTCCTCCTCCCCTGTGAAGTAGGCTTGGTTATAAGATAGCAGCTGATCCAGTGGCCTTCGTATCTGATTCAGGATTTGCACCTGAGCCTCCCAACAGGTCCTAACATTTAAAGACATTTGTATTAACAGAGTTCATTTTAGTGTTCCAGTCCTAGTACGTTGTCAGAGACCCTTAACTTTTCAATGAGAACCCATTCACTTTTCTTTTCACATCCTTTACAGGGTGGAAAGAGAAAGAGAGAAAGAATGAGTGAGAGTGCCCTCCCTATTTATTCACCTTCGGTAGTACTCTTCAGTTATCATCAAAATAGCCTGATTTTCCCTCTAATCCCAGTATGAATTTGGCCTTGAATCAGCATCGTGTAAACCTGAAGCCCATAATCATCTTGCAGGCTGGAAGTGGAGACATCGAAGTAAAAAGGATGGAAATGGTCATTGGGAAAAATAAATAACAAACAACGGGGAAGTAAAATGCTGTCTCCATCCTCGTTTCAAAAGTTTTAGAACATTAGTTTCTCAATTAAAGCTTTCCACCACAACTAGACATGCTGGCTTGTGTCAGGGGCAGTGGTTCTCGGATGTCAATCAGAAAAATAACTTTTTTTCACTTCTACTTGTTTTGTAGTTCCATCTACAACACATAACATTCAATTTTTTTCTTAACTGCATGTGCACAATAGGAAAGATTTACCATGTAGGAGGTTGAATGTTTCTGTGATCCTGTTATCCATCCATGTTTACATGAGCACTTTTCTATCCCTTCTGGGCAGCAGATGGCAGTCGAACAACATGCAATGCAAGAAAGGGATGGAATTGTATCTGAAAGTTGAAAGTGAAATTTAGGCCATCATTACCCAGCTCCTTCTGCACCATTATAGCTGATTTTTGTCTCTTTTTGCTTGCACCTTCCCATCCTTGATTTTTTTTAAATCTGTGAGACACTCCTAATGCCTTAATTTAATAATTGCTAGAAGGATCAGCAAAACAGATATTTCTGTCCTGGCTTCAGAAGACGCAGGTGGCTAAATCGGACCTCATCTATTACAGACATGCCAGGATTCATTTCATGGATCATACTCCAAGAATACACATCACATCCGTATCATACTGACTGGGGGCGGGGTATGTTTCACATCTAGGTATGCTCTTCAAGTCTCAGGTATTAAAACACATCAGGAGTTTGTCTCCATAGAGTTCAGACAAATAATTTGATGTTTCACTTGGAGGGGAAAAAATTAATCTTAATCAGATATCACCCACAGCTCACTTTGTAACTGTTGTTGGTACTTGAGTGGATCCGTGTCACTAATGTTACCTTGGGCGGATCCCTCCACTTGCCACAGAATGCCAACTTCCATTGTTCTCTTGGAGTGTGGAGAATCCTGTGGTGACCGTGATGTTTATACATGGATTGTTTTTGCACACGTAGGTATGTGTCAGTTCTTCTTTGCCATTAAAGTGACAGTTTTGGAACGGAGGTTAGTGAGGCTGTGAAGCTCACCGTCCATGAAAATGAAAAGAGGGAGTTTTCATGTTCTCTGCAGGGTCCTCACAGTGGTGGGGACAAGCTTATGTGAAGTAAATGCCATTTCCCTACTCAGATTTAGAGCACTCAGAGCTCGACTACACCATCAGATACCTCAGAATTGGCTCCTTTCATAAAACGAGTGGATTCAAAGTAATTTTTGATGCCCGCATGATGCAAATGCTGGTGCTTCTTGCTTGCAAAGCCATTTTTCTCTGTGTTGTCCGGGGACTTTGACTATTTTTATGTATGGAAGGCTTTGAAGGGGCTTTTTTCGGTGCCAATATGGGTAAAGATGAAGTCTGTAGATAGGAGGAAGACAAGGCGGAAAAAAGAGAGGGAGCACAAGGGGGCAAAGAAAGAGAGTAGTAGTGTGTGTGACAGGTGTATGTAAGGGGAAAGAGAAGGGAGCCTGAAAGGGGGGGGGGAGAAAAAAGCCACCACAGCACTTAGCCTTTGTCCTGTGGGCAGGGGCTGCGGGAACCTGCCTGACTAACCTCTTCCCTGCCTGCTTGCATGCATGCATGCATGCCTGTGCCATGTGTGGAGAGCTTGCATGTGTGTGCATGTGAAAGGAAGCAGAGCAAGGTCAACTAGGCACAGAAATAAATTAGCAGGTGGAAGAGGTGGAAAAAAGAGGAAATAAAATAAAGATTAGAAAACTAGGGGATGATCAACAAGAAGAGAGGATGTGGAGATCACCGGATCATCACTGTATCCACACACAGAAATGTAATGGGAAAAGAAGCAAGCAAGACAAGATGAAAGAGGATGCCGACTCCTACAAGGAAAGCCACAGGAAAGGAAGGCAGGCAGGCAGGCAGGCAGACAGACAAGTTGGCTGGCTGGCTGGCTGGCTGGCTAGCAAGCAGACAGGCAGACAGGCAGACAGGCTGTGAGTTGGATTGCAACACACCCAGAGCAAACACTGGTTTGAATTTCTAAAATGGTCTGCATCCCCTGGGCAAACACTGGTTACAATGTTATACACAATATAGGCCTCAAAGCATAAAAACATAGGAACAGCCTTGCTGGAACAGGCCACAGCCCATCCAGTCCAGCATTCTGTCTCACACAGTGGCTCACCATTTGCTTCAGGGTATTCCCAAGCAGATGTCTTCACCTGCTTACGATTCCCTGCAAATGGTATTGAGAGATATCTTGCCTATCTCTCCAACCCAGAGGTTGTCCTTAGGCATCCATAATGATAGTCATTGATACCCTTGTTCTCCATGAACTTGTCCAATCCTTTCTTAAAGCTGTCAAGGCTGACAGCTGTCACCACTTCTTCTGGCATGGAGTTCTATAGACCAGTGATCCTCTGGGTGAAAAAGTACTTTCTCTTATTTGCTTGAGATCTAGCACCCAAAAGTTTCATGGAGTGTCCTCCCTAGTTGTGCAATAGGAAAAACAGCTTTTCCTTTATCTATTTTGTCCATACCTTATATGATTTCATAAACTTCAATCAGATCATCTCTTAGGCGCTGGCATTCAAGAGTGAAGCAGCCCAGCCGTTGCAGCCTCAGATGGCAAGGAAAGTGTCCCCTAATCATTCTGCTTGCCCTCCTCTGCACTTTTTCCATTTCCATAATATCCTTCTGGAGGTATGGTGACCAGAACTGTACACAATACTTCCAGATGGGACCTCACCATAGATTTATAAAGAGGCAAAATAAAACTTGCTGATTTATTTTCTATACCTTTCCTAATGATCCCTAGCACCGAGTTTGTTTTTTTTAACTGCTGTGGCACACTGGATTGACACCTTCATTGAGCTGTCCACCAGGACATCAAGGTCCCTTTCTTGTTTTGTTGCAGATTTCAGACCCCATCAGTTTATAAATGTAACTGGGGTTTTTTGCCCCAATGTGCATCACTCTGCACTTAATAATGTTGAAGCTTATTTGCCACTGGTTCCCCCCCCTCCCGCTCAGTGTCAAGAGCTCCCTCTGGAGCTCCTCACAATCTCTCTTAGTTTTTACTACCCTCTATAGTTAGCGTATTTGGCAAATTTGGCTACTTTGCTATTTACTCCTCCTTCTAGATCATTTATGAAGAGGTTGAAAAGCAGCGGTCCCAGTACAGAACCTTGGGGGACCCCACTGTTTACCTCCCTCCACTTGGAGAAGTGTCCATTTAGTGCTACCCTCTGTTTCTTGGCCCTTAGCCAGTTGCTGATCCAGGACAAGACCTATCCCTTGATTTCATGACTGGCAAGTTTATTCAAGAGCCTTGGGTGCACGACCTTCTTAAAAGCCTTCTGAAAGTCCAGATAAACAATGTCAACTCAATCTCCCTTATCCACATGCTTGTTGACACTCTCAAATAATTCCAACAAATTAGTGAGGCATGATTTGCTCTTGCAAAAGTCATGTTGGCTCTCCTTCAGCAGTGCCTTCTCTTCTATGTGCCTATTAATTTTATTTTTTTATGATGGTTTCCATCACTTTACCTGGGACATATGTCAGTCTGACCAGTCGCTAATTTCTTGGATCACCTCTGGATCCTTTTTTTGAAGATTGGTGTTACATTCGCTATCTTCCATTCATCAGGCACAATGCCTGATTTAAGGGAAATATATATTTTGGTTAGGACATCAGCAATTTCATCTTTAACTTCATTGAGAACTTGTGGATGGATGCCATCTGGTCCTGGTGATTTGTTAGCATTTAGTTTAGCAAGACATGCAAGAACCTCCTCCCTGGTTATTTCTATCTGGATTAATTCTTCAGTTTCTTTCCCTACAGAGATCGGCTTTGTTTGGGGCAAAGCCGATTCATTCTGATTTCATGTTCGAGTGCAGTTGTACCCTCCATTTATTTAGACTTTTAATATCAAGAGGCTATGTCAAATGTACACAAAGTGGAGCAGATAGTTCATGGGGCCATAGTTCCCAGAATTTCTTAGCCATCATGGCCATCCAAAGAAAGAGATGATGAAGCTGCCTTATCATAAATCAGGTGTTTAGTCCATCTGGCCGGATATAGTATACTCAAAAGTGGCAATGGGTTGCCAACTTCATCTTTCCCCAAATCTGCCTTTCAAGATGCTTGCTGAAATGGAAGTATCTGGGATTTAATCTGGGGCCTTGTGCATGGAAGTAACTCATTGCCTTTGAGCTTGGAGATGTCACGGAGAAAATGGTTGCTCTGACACAAAGCTTAGCCACATCTTACAGTTTACTTCAACTGCAAGAAGATCAGCACTTTGGCTGTCCATGCAGGCTGCCCTGAAGGGAAGACATATGCAAAGAACAGTGTGCCATACTTGATAAGGCTTAATGAGGTCATAAGGGTATAATGGATAGCTCTTTACTATGGCAGCCATAGCTACAGTTTCTCTGTATTTGGTGGGGTTCTTAACAACTCTCACTGACCAATTAGATTGACTATTTCCTGGGTTGGGTGGGCAGCCTCCAGCATGCAGCTGAGGGCAAGGTGTTTGCATTTTTGCAGAGATTCCCTTTTTGTGGCAGGGAGTTTCCGAAATGAATTGGTAGGCCATACGTTGGGATCCACGACGGCCCTCCAGTGTTGTTACCTTGCCCTCCGCACCCAGTGCTATACTGGTTGAGAGCAGATAGAGAACAGTATGGGCCTGAGAGGTGCTGCTAGGAGGAGGGAGTGAACTCTCCACCTCTACCTTACATTCACACCCATGTAATATGTCTTATCTACAGACCTTCTTGCTTACATTGAGTTCAGGCCAGGACTTCTCCTTTGAGCAGAGCGTCAGGGCTCTAGATTCAGTGCTCTTGTTTTTTTTTTTGAACTCATTTCATTGACCGATGCTCACAGATGTGAGGAGAATAGGCTGGGATTGAGCATTTGAGTACCCAGAGATGAGATGCTGCTGCTGCTCTTATGACTTGGCCATTAGTTTCATTTCAGTCTCACCTCTCTACTAAGAAACGTTAACCACATTTTTAAAAAAATGCAAACAAATGCAGCATTCAAACTATGACATTAAACAAAATGAGTAAGCAGTATACTCGGAGTGGTACCCTTCATAGAATACTGTACTCTGGAATAACGAGGGATCCATTTTCAAAGAGAGAGCTGGCTTGAACCATGACAATGTTGACCAGCCCAATCTGAGCAATTAGGGACTGCATTGATCCATGGTGCCTCTGGCTTGCTTCAGTGTGAATGACTTCTGTGTCTGTTCACTTCATCTTAAGCATCTAATCTCAGAGGAGGCCAGGGAACGACTTTAGTTCACTATTTAAAGTGAGCTGTCTTGGAACAGCCTCACTGAGAACAATAACAGTGGTTACTCAGACCTTGTTGCTGGTTGCAAACGGACTCCTCTAAGAGTTCAAGCATCACAGGCCCACAAAGTGTAAGTCTGCCACTGCTCTTCAGTCACTCTTCCTCTGATAGCACCATCCTGTTGATCTTCAGGTATCCTTTATGGTCTGCTATCATGTGTCTTGGACTATTTAAAGTGGTGGTTCTTAAGTCACTGCCCTCTTTTATAATAGCTAAGTAACCTGTGACCCCCTCACCATGTTTGCATAACAACTTTTTAATGGGGGTTCTTTCTCCCTGAAAGGTTCTGGTTTTTTATGGGGGTTCATTCTCTCTGAAAGGGCCAGGAGAGGCTTCTTTCTCCCTGAAATGGCCTGTTTCTCATATATACAAACACTTGCTCACTTTAATAACTGCCTATAAAATGTTGTGGAAGAAATTATTAAATAAGGGCTACAACCACATAAGGTGACCCATGACCACCACTCTGCCCCCAGAAAACACAGTGTGACTCCCTTGGGGGTTCATGTCCCCCATGTTTGGGAAAACTGGTTTAAAGGGTTACACCACAGTAGAGAGAAAAACAGTTTTCTAAAGTTTTTCATACACATAGAACTATACACACCGACCGGGGAAACATTGGAGTTTGTCAGAGTTGTTTCACTTTTATATCAAACAGTTTCACCTGTCTGGAGGTGATCTAGAGCTTGATTAATGTAGTGATAAGGTGATAAAGTGATCTAGACTTGGTGGTTGGTTTTTAAAAAAAGCAAAAATACTTTGAGGCAGCTAGGAAGACAGATTGTTGCGGTGAGTGTTCTGGGAACTATTGCTGGAGAATACAGGTTTCCAACTTGTTTGGGTATTTTCAGAACTATCCCCAGTGCAGTTTAACAGTGTATTTTCAGGTTAGGCAGAATTGTCGCAATTATGGTCCAAATTCCAAGGCAACATAAGTTGAGCAGTGAACCTACATCTCACAGACTGTTTGACATGACTGCAATTACAAATAAAAAAATGTTAACACATACAGTAATTAATGATGCGCAAGAGTGTGCTACTTTGTTCTACATAAATTATCTTGCACTGAAGCTTGGAAGGTTGTGCTGTTTCTGTTATTTACCTGACCTGTCTTTCTCCTCTGATTAATTTAATCAACCCAAAGGTACAATTTTTTTAAAAGAAGAACACAACTTTTTTTTGAAGAAGGTTTTTTAAAAGATGCAAACTGCAAGGGGGGAAATCTTTTAATTAAGATTAATTGTGTCATCTAGTGACTTAATGCTATTAATGCTATGCTGTGATTGAACCTCTGGGAATGGTGCTGTTTTGTGCCTCAAGTGATATGTGGCAAGTGAAGGAGTATAGCGTGAAGCCAGCAAAGTCAGTGGAATGCTTTATGGAGGCACAAACAGTACTAATCAATCATTTCTACAGTACTTTGAACTGTGCAGGGCTCTGAATTTGTCAGTACTCTGTGAGGTGAAGCCGGCATATAAGTGAACTTGGATTGGGGAATGCCAATCATGTTGAAAGGCAGGTGCTTCTGAGCCACCCAAAATCAGGTAGGGGCTTCTACCTTTTTGTGAGATGATATATTTGCAGAATATCAATGTGTCAATTAAAATTGATGTAAAATGGCACAAAACCCTCCAGAAATAGCCTGACATGGATCTGATAGCTTCCAAGACTTACAGCATTTTGAAAAGTCACCCTAGTAGAAAAAAAGAATAAGAAGTGGGAGCCAGAGTTGGGAGCAAGAAGAGGAAAGTTAATCGGGCTTCTACAACCCTTAAAACAGGGATCAGTAATTTGTGGTACTTCAGAAGTTCTTGGATTGCAGGTCCCACCAGCTGTTGGCACAGGGGACCAAGCACATGGCTTGGTTCCACTGACAATAAAAAAACTGCTGTTTTATCAGGTTCTGTGTTTAAAAAAAAGATTTACATTTTTATGTACACACTAGGTACATGAATGCACAGAATAATGTGCCTGGGGAGTGAATGTTTCTGCCCTTCTAAAAGAGGTCCATTTATTCGGAGGCAGAGGTGGAATTGATTCATTGGAATTGATTCCACATATGAATTGTCCTGTTTGCACTTTCATTTAATACCTGCCATCTGATACAGTGCTATACCAGTTAGCAGGAATTAATAAAAATAAATCAACCCCCCCCAGCCTTCTTTCCATCCCCTTTCTACCTCTTTCACGTCCATTCTTCTCCCATCTTCTAGATAGAGATCTTCCTCCTCTTGAGCCAAACAGAGCCACCTGATCAGAAAAAGTGATGGAACCGGCCATGGTGGCGGCAATGTCAGAGCTGCTGGTGGTGAAGACATACACACTTGCCCCCAAAACACATGAGCATCACATGGGTTTGCAATGAACTGGAAGGGAACAGTCCCCCTCTCGATTTATTTTATGAGTGAGATCAGGCACACAGTCAGTGGTAAAGGATTCTTGGAGTTTCATTCTAAAAACATATTGAGAGTCAGAGGTTGCCCACCACTTGCCCTAACAGCTTACTTTAAGCACCATGTGATGGAGTGTGGGGAAGTGGGTTGTGCTGATGCCTACTGTCTTAACACACATACCCTTTAGTCTGCTCTGTCTTGCGCTCTGTCCTGGTGGAGGTAGGGGTGCATTGTAACATTTCCATGATAGGTCCCACTTGTCTGTAATTTCCCCTCTTTTTAATAGATATGGTTCTGAATTGGACTGAAAGGTAACACTGGATATAACCTGAAGCCAAGAGATCCCAGTGACTCTTATAACTTAGATCTTCCTTCCCCTTCTGGAGACCTTCCAGAAGTATTGGGCAATGATTACCAATGTCATGTTTTAAATATATTATAACTCTTGAGATTTTTAAAAAGACATTTGTATGTCAGTCTTCAGTGATGGTGGAAACCTTGAGTCCCTGCAGGGTCAGAAACCTGATTTCTCATTTGTTGGGATAGGGTGACCTAGCTGGAGAAGTGTTATCTTCTGAAATAGGATGGGTTCTTTCAAATCTACTACTTCTTGATGAGTCAGGCTGCCTGAATGTGTCCAGACAGCCTGGTGAAAAATAATGGATCCTTGCAAGATTTTTCAACTGTATCACCAGCACCAAGTGTGCCAATGGGATTTTATTTATTTATTTATTTATTTATTTAGAGAATCCAAGCTCCTCCATGGGTTTATGGACCCTCCCACTCAGGCAGTCTTGGGCAAGCTACATCAGTAGAAGGGGAGGAAGTGCTAAACCAGGCATGCCCAAACTTCGGCCCTCCAGATGTTTTGGACTACAGCTCCCAGAATTCCAAGCCCATATCGCCAATGGCAAAGGACTGTGGGAGTTCTGGTCCAAAATATCTGGAGGGCCGAAGCTTGGACATGCCTGTGCTAAACCATTTCTGACTAAATCAAGTCAGTTTTGACTTGTAACCCTTTCCAGGGTTTTCTTGGTAGTCAGTACTGAGTAGGGGTTCACTACTTCCTTCTTCTTTGGGGAGGGGCATCCTAGGATAGCTGCATACTACGTAGAGTCTAGACTGTCTCTTCTCCCTGGAGGCACAGTGGGAATTTGAACTCATAACCTCTGGTACTGCAATGAGATACACTGAGCTACCCAACCAGCTAAATTGCTGATATTTGTGTACAAATGCCTGCTGAATATGTCTGTCATTTATACAAAGCTTCCAGAAAGATACCCACCTTTGGCAGGGCATCTTATGTACACTTGGCAGTCTAGCCTCATCTCCCTTGCGACATGGGGGGAGGTAGTAATCAGTGTAGATCACCTTTGTTTTATACTGCAGAAACCCGTTAACAGTTACCTTTTTTGCATTCAAAGGAATAAGTGGCTAAAATTATATTGGAAAAACTTGCAAATGTAAAGGCAATTGTAAAATGTAAATGTCAGAACTGGATATGGAACAACTGACTGGTTTAAAATTGGGAAAGGAGTATGACAATGTTCACTGGAAGGACAGATTTTGAGGCTGAGGCTCCAGTACTTTGGCCACCTCATGAGGAGAGAGGAGTCCTTGGAAAAATCCCTGATGTTGGGAAAGATTGAAGGCAAAAGGAAAAGAGGATGGCAGAGAATTAGATGGTTGGACGGTGTCATCGATGCAACAATATGGATTTGACACAACTCTGGGAGGCAGTGGAAGACAGGAAGGCCTGGCAAGCTCTGGTCCATGGGGTCACGAAGAGTTGGACATGACTGAACGACTGAACAACAACAACAAAAAGGCAATTGTGCAGTGGTTTTTCTTTTATTGTGTGCCGCCCATTGTGCTCTGAGATCACAAGTCGGTGCAAAAATGCTTCCCTGACCAGAGAAAGTTGAGGAGTACAAGGGCCTTCAGCAGCATAAGAAAGCTTGTTTGTGCCACTGCCTGTTTATGCTACATGGAAATAACAAGATAATGGCCAGTGCACCCTATTCATTTTAGTGGAAGACATTTATGGCATACTTCTGGAGATATGTCTATGAAGATTCTCAGTCATCCAGGTGAGTTTATCTGGAAGTTGAGTCATGGCAGCTGGACTTCTTTTCCTTGAGAAATTGAAACGTTTTGCTGCTCATGGGCAGCGAAACTTTTCAATCTCTCAAGGAAAAGAAGTCCACTAGCCATAAGTTAACTTCCAGAAACTTCTGGAGATGATTGAAAAGTGTGTGCTGTGCACTAGAACTGAATTAAAGCCTGATTAGCAAATTCATTTTTGTGTCTAAAACAGGCATTTACTTATGGTTATTATCATTCACTGAACTTCTCATGTGGAATTTCCACTATCTTCTAAAGGATGAACATAATAGCAAAGTTTATATGGAATGGGAAGCCAGCTGATGGTTTGTTCAATTCTGGCTTCTTGTTGCATCTATAAATATAGCATGGTTTATTGGCCAGCTATAAACCATAATTACAAGCTGTAGTTTGTTGTTGGCTTAAGAATTTTTGGTTTGCCTAAGCTATTGTTTGTTTCATTTGAATCAAGAACTAAGTTTTATCCTTCGTTTGGTTACACTTACAGGACAATTCTTGGCTAAAGCACCAATTCATTTTGTTGAGAGTCTTATTCTAATTAGCTCCAGGTAGCTCATGCTGACTGTATTACATTTATCCCCATTCAGTCCATATTTATTAGGGGATCGGCAGCAGATGTAGGACTAGCCTGCCCATAACAGGATTCCTTTTAAATCATGCCGGGTCTTTGGTCTGCTGCTGACTGTGCAAGGTGCAGGCGGACGCTACTGCATCAGTTCCTTCAAAGCTCACCACCTCGTTCTGTTGGGAAGGGGAGGCTTCCGTCAGCTCAACCTGCCTCGTATGGTATGTTGCCTCGTGCCACTACAGTGGGTGGGTGTCTGTGTAATAGCTCTGCGCCGTTCTTTTGAAAACCCTGCAGGCGAAAGGGAAAAGCCTACCCTGGCACCTGGAGGAGTCTAATTTGAGAAGTCTTGCGGATTTCTTTATGCAGCAGTTCTAAGCATTCTTGCCCCTAGTGACCTAATTATGTCACCTGCATGCTGCACAAGAAACTTTGTTCTTTCGCAAGACTGCCACGAGGCATGCGAGCTTTGTAGTGATCTTCCCCATAAATTGGATTTCATCTGCCTGCTGTTGCTACGGAGCTGCTGACTTCATCAGTTTATCTAAGGTTGGGGAGCTCGACTGGGTTCTTTGTTTGTGTGTTTATTCCCCCCACCACCACCACTTTGCGCGGCCCTCTTTCTCAAAAGGCCAAAGAAGTAATGATAACCCCCATTTGTCTTTTTAATCTTTGCCTTGTAATTACGGCTGAGAAGGGCTGGGGAATAAGATGCTGAGTGAGCCAATTTTCTTTCCTCTCTTACGTTCTCTAAGGTTGTCGTTGAGCTTCTGGAAAATGTAATGGAAAGAAGAGGGCACGATGGTGGTGGTGGGGTGGAGGGGGGTGAGATTACCCCAGCAAATGAGGCCTTTAAAAAAAAGAAGGTGCTAATTTGATTCAGGATGGAGTAAAAAGATCCCCTTGCTTGGAATCTCCTGTTTCCTTTTACAAATGGGATTTTTACGGATAATGCTTGCTTAAGAAGAAACTTCTGATGCCTGTCCCTTCAGTTGCAGTCAGCCAGAGACCCCAGAGAATTTCTGAAAGGAGTCCTCACTCTGATTTTCTTTGGGAATAGACAGTCCTATATGTGCTGAGCTTGTGTGCAATGTCGAGGCTTCATTTGTGCAAAATGGCATTGCGTTGATCTGTTGCCAGCCACCACAGAAGCTGGTGGTTTTGTTATGACTTATGGCCAGTTCTATATACCTTTGTGGCAAAGCAAGCCTGAATTGAAATCATGCTGCGGAGTCAGTTTGAATCTGAATTATAGTTGAAGCCTTATGTACAGTTGGTCTATTCGGCCTCCATACTGTTGTTTGATGAGGAGCGGAAACATTCCTCTGAGTTTTCCATCAGGAGATTTTCCAGTCTTTTTCTGGAGACACCCACATTTGAACTTGGAACCTCTCTTTGCAACACATCACTCTGCCACGTAGGCTTTTGGTAGAATGTGGTGCTGGCTGTCTCTGTCTGCTTCTAAGGACAAAATGAGTGCCCCCCCCGCTTAAAATCCTTGTGGCAGTCCCAGTGCAGTTGTGTAATCTGCGGTAAGGAGGGCAACTTAATAGGAAGAGAAGGCTATCAGAGCTGAAGCTTGCCAAATGACTAATAAGAAAAATGAAGAGAATGCCATTGCTTAGTAATGGGTAGCTTCAGCATATCGTTCTGTCCATGTCTATGGGAGATGACTTCCCATGCTCTGAATGGGTGATCCGAGGCCACTGCCAGTCATAATTGCTCTCTCTTTGGGATACTTCTTCAGATCCAGAGTCATGGACTTGGTAAGAAACAACAAAATGAGAGGAGGCTCTGGCCTTTAAGCTCTGCCAATTATTTTTTATAAGGAATGATTACTGTGTAAACAGAGTTTTAAGACTGCACAATGGTTTTATGTACAAAGTGGTCGTGCTGTGTAAGGCTAAGCATGTGATCAAGTCCAATATTCTGTTCCCCAAATGCTAATGTAAGCCCTATGGTTCAGCCCACACAGGTGGGATTAAGAAAGAGATGTTTGAATCTCACAGAGTTGACGATGTTGGAGCTGCTGTTGCCAGCAGGACTACTAAGGCCTTTCTGACTTGGTTTAGAGTTTGGAATATTCTCCTGTGTTCTGGATCCCCAACTTAATTGAACAAAATATCTTGGATTTTTGTCTGACTTGGAAATCAAAGGAACACTTGAACTTTGCAAATTCTGCAAGCAACTTCTGTATGGGTGGTGTTGCCAAGGCTTTTGGTGCACAAATTGCATCATTTTGTTGTTTTTATAACCATTCACATTGTCGATTATATAAATGCAAATAAGAAGAGACATAGTTTGTGAAATTGTGAAGGTTAATCAATAGTAAGCAAGTAGCCTCCAAGAACTTAAACGTGTTAGACAAGTCAATTTTTGTCACAGCTGGGCAGTCTTGTTTTTGGGCCCCAACAACTGGCACTGCCTTTGATATCAGACTTACTTCTAGCATGCCCTCCAATGCCCTAAACCCACGGGAAATCTACTGGTTAACATAGACCTTTTTCAGTATCTGTGATAAATAATTAAAATAAGCTAGCCAGACTTAAACAATAGGTACTGTATATAGACTGTTATTAGTGCAGTTTCTGATCATACAACTTAAACTTCTCTGAGCCCCAGCATGCCTTATTAAATATTTAGCCCATAGTGGACTACAGTACAAAAAACCACCCTTACCTCTCTCTTTTTTCTCATTTGAACATAGCTATCGATCTTTATCAACTCCTCTCTCTCTCTCTCTCTCTCTCTGTGTGTGTGTGTGTGTGTGTGTGTGTGTGTGTGTGTGTGTGTGTGTGTGTGTGTGTGTGTGTACATACACATCATCATAATAGGCAAGCTCGTTGTCCATAAACTCTACCTATCATAATGGGAGAATACTTCTAATCCTGGAAATCAGCAGTTTTCTCAGACTGCACATGTCTGTTTTAAAATAAAGACTGTCAAGCGTTTTGAATTTTATTTATTTTATTTACTTTATTTATTATTGAATTTATACCCCGCCCATCTTCCAGGGGGAACTCTGGACGGCTTACAGTGGCTGATCAAATCAGCGGAATACAATGCAACAAACAAACAAACAGATAAAAACAATATTAGGATAAAACAATACAATACAATAGCACCCTTGGTAAAAAAACATATGAAGCTCGAGCATCAGAGTGTCTCATCAGTTATTGATAGCGAATTTGATTTCATGGCCAGAATTCATGCTCATTAAATATTCTCTTTATATTTATCTTTATCCATATATTTATATTTATCTTAATATGGATTGATGTCAAAGAGAGCCAAGATCCATATCTGCTGTGCATGGTCTTTTTCACACTGATGTTATTGTTCTGTTTACTGTGCAATTCAGTTGAAACAATAGACTGGATGGAAATTCTTCATAATTGTGGCTGAAGAACAGTCATTATATATAATTAAGTGCTTGGTACACAAATACCAGTTTGGCTCTTTCTTAAATCCAAGCCCAGACGCATAATTCAGGAAAGTCACAAGACAGTTCTGTTGTTGTTGTTGTTGTTGTTGTTGTTGTTGTTGTTTGTACCTATGACTTATTTGTTTGTTTGTTTATTTACACAATTTCTTAGCCGCCACATTAACAACCGGTCTCTCCATATGAGTGACCTCCAAAATGTAGTACTGTATAACGTTTCTGGATGTTACACCCAAGCTCTGCAGCTTGTGCAGTTTGATTGCACAATTGATTGCATAGTTCCCAACACAACTAGTTGTGCAATGTGCTGGTGGAAGTGCGTAATGGACAGTGCACCTGCTTTGGTGCTATTGTAGCTGTTGCAGGTGTAACACTGAATTATGGCCACACAACTGTGAAATAGTGTTTCCTGTCTCTTTGGCAGGAGGTCTGTACTGTTTCAGGTGGTCCAGGATCTTTTTCAACTGGGAGATACGGTGGAAGTCCTGGACCACTCATCAGCTCACTGTGGCAAGTATGCTGTCCACTTTAAAGGAAAAATCACTCCGATTCACAGTGAATTGGACTCCATCATTGGTGCATTATCAGGGGATGTGTACAGTGTGTGGTGCTTAGGTCCAGTGTTATTGGATGAGTTTCAATTGTTGAGACCTGAGGAAGGGGACAGGGTGCTTGGATCTGTCCATTCTACCATCACACTGCTCAACCCTCGCTCTTCTTGGCTAATTGAAAGATCTACCAGGGAGATTTGCACCTGGGTCCTGGAGACCGTGAATGCTTCCTTGAGAGAGGGAATGGCCCCTGTCACCTTGAAAGAGGTGGTAATTAGACCACTCCTTAAAAAACCTTATCTGGACCCAGGGCTGGTGGTCAACTACCAACCAGTAGTGAACCTCCCTTATTTGGGCAAGGTGTTGGAGCAGGTGGTGGCCTGTCAACTCCAGGTACTTCTGGATGAAATGGATGTTCTAGATCCATTTCAATCAGGTTTCAGGCTGAGTTTTGGTACGGAGACGGCCTTGGTTGCCCTGTACGATGACCTTTGCTGGGAAAGAGACAGGGGGAGTGCAAAACTGTTGATACTCCTGGACCTCTCAGCAGCTTTTGACACCGTTTACCATGGTGTCATTCTGGATAGGCTGACCAGGTTGGAGGTTGGAGGCACTGCTTTGCAGTGGTTCCACTCCTCCTGGCTGACCATGTCAGAAGGTGATACTGGGGGACAGTTGCTCTGCCCCATGGCATTTATGTCATGGGGTTCCATAGAGCTCAATACTGTCTCCCCTGCTGTTTAACATCTACATGGAACCTCTGGGATAGGTTATCAAGAGGTCTGGGATGAGGAGTCAGCAATATGCTGATGATACTCAGCTCTACCTCTCATTTTCCACCAATCCAGGCTTCTGTGCTGAATTCATTTTTGGACCAGATAATGGACTGGAGGAGGGTTAATAAAATGAAACTCAATCCAGACAAGACAGAAGAGCTGTTAGTGGGTGCTCTGCCAGAATCAACTCATGGGCTCTGAGTTATCCGTGATGGATCAGGAAAGAGATCTTGGTGTGTTGGTGGACAGCTCCATGAAGGTGTCTCCCCAATGTGTGGCAGCAGTGAAGAAGGCCAATTCCATGCTAGGGATTATCAAAAAGGGGATTGAAAATAAAACAGCCAACATTATAATGCCGTTGTACAAAACAATAGTAAGGCCCCACCTGGAGTATTGTGTACAATTCTGGTCACCGCATCTCAAGAAAGACATAGTGGAACTGGAAAAGGTGCAGAAGAGAGTGACTAAAATGATTACTGGGCTGGGGCACCTCCCTTATGAAGAAAGGCTAAAACAATTGGGCCTCTTTAGTCTGGAAAAAAGGCGCTTGAGGGGGGATATGATTGAGACATACAAAATAATGCAGGGTAAAGTGGATAGAGGGAAGCTCTTCTCCCTCTCTCAAAATACCAGAACTAGGGGACATACACTCAAATTGAGTGCTGGGAGAGTAAGAACTGACAAAAGAAAATATTTTTCACCCAGCGTTGTAAGTCTATGGAACTCCCTGCCACAGGATGTGGTGATGGCATCTGGCCTGGATGCCTTCAAAAGGGGATTGGACAGATTCCTAGAGGAAAAGTCCATCACGGGTTACAAACCATGATGGAGAGGTGTAATCTCTAGGCTTTTAACCAGGGTACTTCAAGGGCCAGAAGCAGGGGAGTGGTATCAGGAGACAGATATCTAGTCTCATGCGCTCCCAAACGCATCTGGTGGGGCCGCTGTGAGATACAGGAAGCTGGACTAGATGGGCCTTTGGCCTGATCCAGCATGGCTCTTCTTATGTTCTTATGTTCTTATGTTAAAGGTTAGAGGGCCATCTCCCTGTCCTAGACAGGGCCACCCCCCCCCAAGGGACAGGGTGTATAGCTTGGGGGTGCTCCTGGACCCCAGTCTAACTCTGGAGGCCCAGGTGGACTTGGTGGCCAGTGGTGTCTTTCTTCAGCTGTGGAAAATATACCTGCTGTGGCCCTACTTGGATGAGCAGAGTCTAATGACAGTTATGCATGCACTGGTAACATCCCGTATTGACTACTGCAATGTGCTTTATGTGGGGCAGCCTTTGAAGATGGTCCAGCGATTGCGACTGGTTCAGAATCATGCAGTGCGGCCGGTGAGTGGAGGGTTGCCAGGAATCACATAACACCAATTCTGTACAACCTGCATTGGTTACCAGTTGTTGCCCAGGCCCCATTCAGAGTGCTTGTTTTAACATTAGAGATGGGCACGGAAAGAACATTTTTCGTTTCCATTACCATTTGTCATTTCCGTTACACAATGAAACAACAAACAAAAATTGTGATGAAAATGCAACGAAACGAACAGAACCATGAAAATTGAGGTCATTACGTTTCGTTTCCGTTAATGGCAACGCGCAATGAAATGAGCTGTTTTAAATGTTAAAAAACGCCCTGGACATCCATAAAAATGCAGCGATAATTATTTATATTGTCTGATAATACCTACCAGTGGGGTTGGGGTCCTTAAAACGTTTGTTTTAGTCTTCTCCCATCGCGATGTATTTTTCTTTTCCCTTTAAAATGGATGTCGCCACCAGCCACAAAATGGAGGCAAGCCATGTGATGGGATCTTGTTCAACCAATAGCATGCCCAGGTTGCAGACTGGGCGGGCGGGTCTGGCAGCCACAGAGGGCATAAAAAGCTCTGGCAGCCCCCGTCCTCCTTGCAGTCTCTGGTGGGAGTTAGGGTGGGATTGCTGTCTCTGCTGCGACTCTAGCTTCAGTCCTGCAGCCTTCCTGTGTGTGTGTGTGTGTGCATACCTCTCGGTGAGTGCCCTCCCTTGCCCCGCAGTGCAGTCACTCTGCGGCTGCCTTGCACCCTGGGCAACGCCCGCGCTGCCTTTGCAGCCTCCCTGCATACCTAGTCTATACTGTGTCTCTGCCAGCATCCTTTTTTTTAGTGTTTTCCCTCTGGTCTGGGGTGTTGGGGGATGCCTGTGCACGGAAATGCTTTAAAAATCGTGCCAAAAGCGGGTAGAAACGACAAACGAAAAAACGAAAAACGGTAACGAAATTTTTCAAAAATTTCACGACAAATGGAAATGAACCGAAACAGACCTCTCAACAACAAATGAAAAACCGAAATGCCATTTTTCTGTTTCGTGCCCATCTCTATTTAACATATAAAGCCCTAAACGGCTTAGGAGCTTAGTTATGATCTAGCCAGGGAGCCCACCTGAAAGAGCCATCTCTCAAGGAGGTGAAAGGAATTGCTAGCAAGTATAGGGCCTTTTTGGCAGCTGCCCCCAGGTTATGGAATGCCCTCTCGAGTGAGATCCACCTGGTGCTGACGTTGATGACATTTTGGTACCAGACAAAAGCCTTCTGGAAGTTTTTTTATCTGATATATCATAGATTGTGGGTCCTGATGGCAATTTTTACTGTATTGTGTTATATTTAAATGTTTTTATCATTTTAATTATTTATTGGTATTTTAACGTTTTAATTGTTTTATTTGCTTTTGACTGCGAGCCGCCCAGAGATCTTTGGGTCGTGGGCAGCATATAAATTGTATAAATAAATAAATAAATAAATAAATAAATAAATAAATAAATAAATAAATAAAAATGTGTGTGTGCATGCGCGCATGCGTACGCGTGCGCACACACACACGCACACACACCATTCCCACTGATAAGGCAAAGGCAAGGGAATTTTTGGGGAGGGAAGAGTTCAACTTTGCCAGCCTGGGGCCATGCCCCCTTTCACGATGTGGAGGACAGCCAATTTGGTTTGGGTGGGTGAGAGACAACAGTGGAGGACAGGGAGTGTGGCCCTTTTCTCTGGCTCATAGGATATAGAGCAAATTTATTTATTTATTTATTTATTACACTTATTAACTGCCCGATTTTCCCTGTGGGAACTCAGGGCGGTATACAAGTGTCACCCAAAGGTGACTCCCCATTATATTTATAGTACATCCCATGCTTTCCTTTCTAATTTAAATACTTTCCTCTTCCACCCATGTAGTATTAATGAGTTAATGATCGATTGACCACTGACAAAACTCTATTGATTGGAATAACAAAGAGTTGAAAATAGCGCTTCAGATGCCTTTAAGTTGGCCCCCAAGCAACTGTTAGAACTCTGTAAACAGTTTCAGCACCTTTTAGCTTTGAAGGCCATCTATTTTATTTATTTATTTATTTATTTATTTATTCAACTTATATGCCGCCCACTACCCAAAGGTCTCTGGGCGGCTTACAATCAAAGAATTAAAACAATTTAAAATAGTTATACATAAAATATCAATAAATCATCAAACAGTAATAAAAACCTTCTTTAAAATCATCATCCTAAAATTGTCATCAGTGGACCCACAATCTATATTGTATCAATTAAAAACCTTCTGGAACAGGAAGGTTTTTACCTGAAAATGTAATCAGTGTTGGCGCCAGGCGGATCTCAATAGGGAGGGCATTCCATAACTTGGGAGCAGCTGCCGAGAAGGCCCTTTGTCTACAAGCCATCCCCCTCACCTCCTTGAGGGATGGCTCTTTTAAAAGGCGCCCCTGGCTCGATCTTAATCGCCGGGTAGGTTCGTATGGAAGGAGGCGGTCCTTCAGGTATCTAGGTCCCAAGTCGTTTAGGGCTTTATATGTCAAAACAATCTACTGAGTGCCAGATCATTATCTGGGAACTGAATAGCATTATATCAAACCTCATTTTTGTGTTGGTGGTTGGGGCAATGGATGTTAGAAATTTCCCTCCATTTACCCTCTGGTTGTCTGGTGCCTATTGGATATTTCTCCCATGGGAGTTGGTTTTGCTTAACCACCCAGGGTTCACTGTGGTTTTGCAAATTTAGTGTTTCATGGGAGGAATGGTTCCAGTTATGGGCACAGCTACAGCTCTGCTCAGTCTATTTCCTTACGTGTCATCGTGGCTGAGGAACCTGAGGCAATTGCTGAGTAGATTCGTTGCTTTTTCTTGTTTAGTGACAATCCTAATTTTATCTCTGTGCTCCCAGAATGTATTAGAGTAAAAACTGACATTAAAGGAGGCAGCAGAAGAAGCTGAAATGAATATTATAACTCAAGCAGCCTGTGGCAAAGATCTGTACCTGTGCAGATTTAGCTAGCTTCTGAAACATCTGCTTCACAAGGGGATGATGGAGGGAATGTCTGAGGCACTTACTTAAAAATTTCTCTGTTATAAAACAGTAATTTTAAGTGCAGACCATCAGGGGTTCTCATATTTTAATGGCTATGCTTCTGGGTTAATTCTTCGTATTAGGGAAATGCCTAAATATCCATTGAATTTGCTTCCATCTTGCCAAGTTTGAAAGAACTTGTTCTTCAGAGAACAGTGCAGATTTGGTAAATGTTGCTGACTTGTGTTGAGATAATTTGTATATAATTGTTGGGTGACTCCCCCCCTCCCCAAGCCACATTTCAAATTACAGCTCAGGAAGACACAGTTTTGCTAGTAGCTGCAAGGGCCATTTTGCACTTTACTTCTCCCCCGCCTTTTTAAAGTGCACACAGAAGATCCTTTAAATGTACACCTAAAATGTACACATATCTTGCTCCTAAGCTACTGTTATACCTCGACAGCTTATAATAGTTTTTGTTCCTTTTCTCTTTGATTATAAGATTGTCTCCTTGCTGTATCCCAGAATATTTATTGGGTCAGAAATAAGACCAAGGACATTGTTTAGGAACCGAAGTGTACTACATTAGCTGGAATCCTGTTGCATAAGTTACACCATGTAAGCTTCATGATCTCATCAGGTCAGGCCTTTTTTTTTGTAGTGTAACCTTTCTTATTTCTCCTCTGCGAGTCCTGAGGCTCACATGGAAATCTCTTTCATTGCCAGGAAGCTGTTGGGAGGTGCTCAAGTCATCCAAGCAGTGCTAATTTTTGGTAATTAAAGATTTTCCCACCCTGTAACTTTCAGCAACAGATTTTCAGCCATTTCCTGTCATTTACATTACCTTCTGGAATAGAGCTCGGCCCGTTTGTAGAAAAAGCTTAATATATTTCATTAATTGTTAGCGAGCTCAAAAAATCTAACAGTTAACACTGTCTAGGGAGACATTTTGATGTACAGTACTTAATTACTGCTGTGTCAGGCCTCAATGTTAGTGCAATAAATCATTGGCACTGAGAAGAAAAAACAGTATATAATACAATACATGACAGATTTGGTTATTGATACCTTCAAAACAACTCTTTTGGCAATTGAAATTGCCTTTCCCAGCATACAATCGCCACCACCCCAGTCCACTTGCTAACTGGGAGCAATATAAACCATGGAATTAATTTTTGCAATTCATCTGCTCCATATTTTTCTTAGTTTATTGTTCCCACACTCTTTAAATGGATATGGATATGCATATTTGAAGAAATAATGACATTAGAACTAGAAAAAATATGTTGCTTTGAAAGAAGTAATATCACTCCTCCTTGTTATGTTACTTTTGAACTGTAAATCTAGACTGTGTCTAACAAGGAAGTTAACATCAGTTTGACACCATCACAGCTACTGTGGCTCCATCCCAAGGAATCCTGGGATTTGTAGTTTGATGGAGTATTCAGTGTTCTCCATCAGACAGCCCTAGTGTATCCCTAAAGCTAGAGTGAGATGGCTGTAGCAGAAAAATCTGAGTTTGTTGTTGTTCAGTCGTTCAGTCGTGTCCGACTCTTCGTGACCCCATGGACCAGAGCTCCCCAGGCCTTCCTATCCTCCACTGCCTCCCGGAGTTTTGTCAAATTCATTTTGGTTGCATCAATGACACCGTCCAACCATCTCATTCTCTGTCGTCCTCTTTTCCTTTTGCCTTCGATTTTTCCCAGCATCAGGGACTTTTCCAAGGAGTCCTCTCTTCTCATGAGGTGGCCAAAGTACTGGAGCCTCAGCTTCAAAATCTGTCCTTCCAGTGAACATTCAGGGTTGATTTCTTTCAGAATGGATAGGTTTGATCTCTTTGCAGTCCAGGGACTCTCAAGACTCTCCTCCAGCACCACAGCTCAAAAGCATCAATTCTGCGGCAATCAGCCTTCTTTATAGTCCAGCTCTCACTTCCATACATCACTACTGGAAAAAACATAGCTTTGACTATCCTGACCTTAGTTGGCAAAGTGATGTATCTGCTCTTTAGGATGCTATCTAGGTTTGCCCCATTGCTTTCCTCCCAAGAAGCAGGCGTCTTTTTATTTCATTGCTGCAGTCGCCATCTGCAGTGATCAAGGAGCCCAAGAAAATAAACTCTGTCATTGCCTCCATTTCTTCCCCTTCTATTTGCCAGGAGGTGATGGGATCAGTGGCCATGATCTTAGTTTTTTTGATGTTGAGCTTCATCCCATTTTTTCACTCACCTCTTTCACCCTCATTAAGAGGTTCTTTAATTCTTCCTCACTCTCTGCTATTAGAGTAGTATCATCTGCGTATCTGAGGTTGTTGACATTTCTTCTGGCAATCTTAATTCCGGTTTGTGATTCATCCAGACCTGCCTTTCTCATGATGTACTCTGCATATAAGTTAAATAGGCAAGGTGACAGTATACAGCCTTGTCGTACTCCTTTCCCAATTCTAAACCAGTCAGTTGTTCCATATCCAGTTCTGACGGTTGCTGCTTGTCCCACATATAGATTTCTTAGGAGACAGATAAGGTTGTCAGGCACTCCCATTCCTTTAAGGACTTGCCATAGTTTGTTGTGTTCTACACAGTCAAAGGCTTTCGCATAGTCAATGAAGCAGAAGTAGATGTTTTTCTGGAACTCTCTGGCTTTCTCCATAATCCAGCGCATGTTGGCGATTTGATCTCTAGTTCCTCTGCCCCTTCGAAATCCAGCTTGTACTTTTGGAGGTTCTCTTTCCACATACTGCTGCCTTGTAGAATTTTGAGCATAACCTTGCTAGCATGTGAAATGAGTGCAATTGTGTGATAGTTGAAGCATTCTTTGGCATTTCCTTTCTTTGGGATTGGGATGTAGACCGATCTTTTCCAGTCCTCTGGCCACTGCTGGGTTTTCCAAATTTGCTGGCATATCGTATGCAACGCCTTTACAGCATCCTCTTTTAAGATTTTAAAGAGTTCAATTGGAATCCCGTCACCTCCACTGGCCTTGTTTGCAATGCTTTCTAAGGCCCACTTGACTTCACTTTCCAGGATGTCTGGCTCCAGGTCAGCAACTACGCTATCTTGGTTATCAGGGACATCCAGATCTTTCTGATATAATTCTTCTGTATATTCTTGCCATCTGTTCTTGATCTCTTCTGCTTCAGTTAGGTCCCTACCATTTAAGTTATCTTACTGAATTACAAGGTTCTGGTGGATGAAGTGGTGTGAACCTGCAGCAATGATGCCATCACTATTAAGTATTTTGTTTCTGGTTTAATGATTTGAAGTGTTGCTAGAAGTTGTTGTTTATTTTGTCATTTCAGGTTATTTATTATTTCTACTTTGATCAAGAAAATTATATACTTATAGTATTGTGCGTGAAGATTCTCAGTGATCCAGGTGAGGTACTCCAGAAGTTGAATAAAGGAGATGAAACAACTTGGATGAGTAGTGAAACATTTTGATTTCACAAGAAAAGAAGTCCAGTTGCCATGACTCAGCTTCCGGATATATTACATTAGCCCCCAAATCCACAGGGGATTTGTTATGGGCCAACATGCAGATACTGAAATCTGTGGATAAGAGCAAATGCTCTTATCCGAGGATAATGGTGGCACCAGTGGTGCAAGGGAAGTGACGACAGTGGTGGAGGGGTGGTGATACCGAATGTGGGCCTGTTGCATGCCAGCTACCAGGCCCCAAAGCCATCCCAATCAGGAAGAAGCCACCAGGCAGGCAGGTGGAAGAGCCAGGCCACCTCCTCTTCTGTCCAGACAGGCAGAGGAGGGGGGGGAATGCTGGTGCAGTGTCCTTGGCCCTGAAGGGCCTTCAAGACAGCCATCCAGATTGCCCCACATGATTTGTGCACCGCACTCCCTTGCCTGCTTGCCTGCTTGGCCGGCTGGTGACAACCCTCCATTCATGCCGTGCTTCACTGCCAGGGATGCCTGTCCTGGCATTTCAAACCAAGGAGGCAAGCTGAGGAAGCAACAGTTATTTTGAATGCAAGGATCCGGCAAAAAGCGGTGCCTATTCCTCCAAATGGAACCCTGTGATCAGAGTCCTGGGAGAGGGGGGTTCTTTGGCAGTGAGGGGGCTTGCAAAAGGACTGACCCTAGACATTGAGCGATATCAGGTTTTGCTGCATGCTGCTGGAGCTTGCCACCGCTGCCGCCGCTGCCGCCTCTTTCCCCAGGTCAAAAGCCTGAGGGCTGTGGCAGAAAAATCATGGGGTCCCATTCATAAAAATAGTCACTGCTTTCCGGCCAGATCCCTGCATTTGGAGTAGCTGTTGCCTCCTTGTTTTGAAATGCTGGGAGAGGCGCCCCTAGCAGCGAAGCACAGCACGAATGAAGGTTTGTCACTGGTTGGCCGGCCAACCAGGCAAACAGGCAAGGGAGTGCAGCTGAGGGGTGATCTGGATGGATGGCTTGGAGGCCATTCCTCCTCCTCCTCCTCCTCCTCCTCCTCCTCCTCCTCCTCCTCCGCCGCCCCCGCCGCCTGGCCAGCCAGGAGCGGAAGTGGCCCAGCTCCTCCTTCACCTGCCCGCCCAGTGGCTCCTTCCTAGATGGGACAGCCTTGGCAGGATGGAGGGTGGACCAGTTGCCACATGGCACCCTCATGGTCACCCTTGCCACCCCGTAATGGCTGTTGCCGCTTCCCCCTTGCCACCAGCACCACTTTCTGTGCTGCCCAGCAGGGATGGTGGGTGCTGGGGGCAAAAGTGCTGCCCAGTCCGCTGTCCAGACAGTGTGGCATAGCTTTTGCCCTCAACACCCCACTGCCTGCTAATCGCCAGCTGCAGATATCTGAATCCACGGATGGAGAATCAGCAGATATGGGGGTGGTACTGTATTATGGTCTAGGTAGTATTGTGTTGTAAACTGCCCAGAGTGGCCTTGTTTACCAGATGAGCAGTATGTATGTATGTATGTATGTATGTATGTATGTATGTATGTATGTATGTATGTATGTATGTATAATAAATAAATAAATAAATAAATAAATAAATAAATAAATAAATAAATAAATAAATAAATAAAGTTCTTGTTATCAAAAACTGAAAGTTATAGCTAAATAAATGCCTTGCTTTACCACATTGTGGTATAGTCAGTGCGGTATAGGGAACATATTGTTAGTCTGGGACTCCAGAGACCTGGATTACAATCCCTGGACTATGGAAATCCTTTGAAAAGTGGAAATGATAAACCACACCTTAAGTATACTTCGGAAACCCTATTAAGGCCAACAAAAGGAACTTGCTGGCATAATCTCTGCTCTAGAACACATTTTGCTCAGGAAGAATCATCAGTAAAAACAGGTTGAAGCTTGCGGTAGAAACAGAAAGGGTGTTGGAGTTTGTTTAAAAATTATGACCTGAATTAGGATTCCTCACTCCTTTCTCACCTCCTGCAACCCATGCATAAAGAGCTTTCAACCTATGTCTTAAAATGTGGATCCACAAAAACAACTGGAGGGCATGTGGAATGAAGGTTGATTCCAGTAGTAGTTATGATTCCTCATTCCACCATCTTTTGGTCTTTCCTAGACAAACATTCAGCTACTGAAAAACTGTTGTGGGCTAACTATTGAATGAAGTTCAGTTCATGTAAGTAATGTCATGTAGAGCCGAAAGTGTCATCAGCAGGATGAGGAAACATTTCCTGCTTCTACCCTGAGGCATCCATTTCCCATACTTGGGATACCTTTCACTATGGGATATCGTGCGAGTTGTGAGCAGGCACTCTTTGATTACCAATAGAGATGGGCACAAAATGAACAATTTTTCGTTTCCATTTTTGTTTTTTTGTTTCGTTATGTAACGAAATGACAAATGAATTTTGTCTCTAAAATGAAACAAAACGAACAGAAACACCGGAAATTTTGTCGTGTGTTTCGTTTCTGTTACTGCAATATGAGTGAATTGCTTAAAATCCTAAAAAAATCACAAAAAAATTGAAATAAATGGTAACAAAATGGTAACAAACAAATGAAAATGAAAAATGATTTTTTTGCAGAAATTCACAAAAAATGGAAACAAACCGAAACGTACCCTCCAAACAACAAACAAACTAAATGCCATTTTTTTCATTCGTGCCCATCTCTAATTACCAGAAAATTGCTACTGCAGGGATGATTTGACTTGCTGATAACATCATTAGTAGCTTGTGGGTAGGAAGCCAAGTTGAAATATGTGCTGCTGCTCTATCTCAGTTCTTTCTTTTCTTCCTTCCTTTCTTCCTTCCTTCCTCCCTCCCTCCCTTTCTTTCTTTTGTTAAAACGACAATAGGAATGTGTCAGAAATTATTTCCTTGGTCTATAAATCATTAACAAGTTGGTAAACAATGTATAAATTATGTACACATATGGAATTACAGATTATATAAAAAGCATCATGGTGCTGTTAATTCAATGAGTAGTTTTTTTAAAAAGTGAAGGTTATATTTTCATTGGCTAATATAACAGCAGTAGGAGTTCTTAAGAAAAAAGTCAGATCTGATTTTATATTGTGAACAATAAAAACAGTAGATAGGTCATAGGACTTTTGCTTATTGTCAATAATTAATTGGTGACAGTATGTTGCCTGCAGTGCTAGTACAAAGTGGCCAAAAACTGTTACTTAGCATAGTAAACACTAGAGTAGCTGCCTAGATGCCCTAAGCACATCCAATCTCGTCTGATTTTGGAAGCTAAGCAGGGTTGGCCCTGGTTAGTACTTGGATGGGAGACCACCAGGGAATACCAGGTGCTGTAAGTGCCTGGAGTAGGAACTGGCAAATCACTCCAGTATTCCTTCCAAGACAACTCCATGGACATGGGGTCACGAAGAGTTGGTCACGACTGTAACAATGCAACACAATACAATACAAACACTAGAGTAGGCCAGGGGGCATGAAGGCTTCCCCCAGGATGAAAAAGATTCTTAGGGATATCCAAATCCTAGAAGGGGAGGGACTACAGAGTTTTTAATTGACCTAAAACAAATGCAGCCAACCAGTAGCTGATGGTATCATCCTCCTTGTACAGTGTAAGTTTTGCAACATGATTTCAGCTATTGTATTAGTTTTGAAATGTAACTTTGTTATATCCTTTTAACTGAAAAGTAACTAGCTGCAGATAACAAAATCTGTGAGACTGTGATATAAGTAATCTAATGATGTAATGTAGTTTACTATTATGTGATTTATCTCAAAGAGAAACAACTGATCATGCCCTTCAATATAACCTGATCAAGGCTTTGTCCTCGGTGTCTGGAGCAGTAGCCTGCTTCTGATTATTTTATATACCTCTTGGTTCATGAATTCAAAATTGTATCCAATAAAATGTACAGCAAATTACTGGCTATGTAATCCACAATCAAAGAAAAGCAGTAAAGAAGGGTTTGTATTCTCGAAGGCTTTCACGGCTGGGATCTGATAGTTGTTGTGAGTTTTTCAGGCTGTTTGGCCAAATACCCTGAAAAAGCTCAAAACAACTAAAAGAAGGGTTTATTTAGTTATGCTTGTATCCACATACATAGTCCTGCGTAAGAAAAAATATATAAGCTCTCAAGAGTTGCAATCATTGGGTAATCAATATGAGACATTTAAATTCTCATCTTGTTCAGTTTTAATGGGTCATTATTCTCTGGACAACAGATAGTTAAACTTGAATAATCTAAATATCATCATTTTTATCTGTTTCATCTGAAAAAGCCCAAGACCACTGTAAAAGCCACATAAAACTTGTTGCAAAATAAGTCAAACTCTGAAAGTAATTAAATGGCATTTCCAAGACAGAAGGCTTTTTCTGGAGGATTAATGACTAACTGAAAAGCAGTTGATGGCCTCTAGCCCAGGACCTTAGCCAGCCTGATTGCTTGAAATATCTTTCAACAGTCTAGTCATCTTAGATTTTAATGCACACCTCTCATAATAAAATGTGATTTCTTGTTTCTGAACTGAGATGATTCAATCATTCTACCACCTCGGCTTTTCCAGCCATCAGATAAGAGGCATTTACAGTTTATCACATAGTGAATGAAGAGGAAGAATTGATGCTCAAGCCATTCTTGAAAAATCAAGACAAAATTTGAGTTCTGCTGTACTTACCTTATCAGCTAAAAAGCAAAGCAAAGTGTTCTGCTTATATACCGCCCCATAGTGCTTCAAGCACTCTCTAGGTCAGACCTGCCCAACAGGTAGACCGCGGGCTAGCCCGTGAAGGGTTCAAAAGTAGCCCGCCAGCCATCAAAAAAAAAAAGTGAGGTGATAAGTTCTCCACCCCTCCCTCCCCCATCTCCAAGGACCATCACTGCCCCAGCAAAGTTCTGGTTCTGCCAGCCCATTATCTCAGCTGAGCGGGGTAGTTCCAGGGCTATGGCGCATTGAAATCTGTTCCCTCCATAACAGATTAATTGGTTTTCAATGCATTCCTATGGGAAACCACTGCTGTACTTACAAAAGTTTTTACTTATGAGCATGTGCTTGGAACGGATAAAATTCAAACGTTTTAGTGTAGTAGCCCTCAGGCACTTTGGGCTGGAAAAAAGTAAACCTTGGCCTGTTCAAAGTTGGACAGCCCTGCTCTAGGTGATTTACAATTTAATTTAGGCAGGGTACACATTGCTTCCTGAGTGAGCTCGGTCCTCATTTTACCAATCTTGGAGGGATAGAAGTGTGAGTGAACCTTGACCCAGCTGTCTGAGATTGAATCCCAGGTCATGAGAACAGTTTTGGCTGCAGTAGAGCAGTTGAACCCCTGCACCACTTGATCTTCATGTTGAGTGAGTTGAACAAATTTCTGTCTCCCATAAATCTGGACAAGCACATATTGCAAACTCGGCATTCCAAGAATTCTAAAATGTTTAAAGCAATCCCATTTGGAGAAGGGACCACATCACACCTCTTCAACTACAGTCTGACAAAAGAAAAACATGCATTAATTTTAAGATTTATTTGAAGTTTTCGTTAGAAAGACCACTCATTCATGTCCCTGTGCCCTCCCTCTGAAACATATGTCAGACCACCTTTACACAAATGTGATGCATGTTTGTGTCAATGTTCTTTCAGCTCCTAAATTATAGATTTAACAATATCTTATGCAAAGGGATGCACCTATACTCAGTGCTATTGGAAGAGGAGGATTAAAGCATGACTAAACAATGTAACACCATCATATAGAAACATTGCCATCCTATAGAACAGGAGTGGGCAACCTTTGGACCACAACTCCTACTGTCCTTATTGACAATATAGGCTTAGAACTCTGGGAGTTGTGGTCCAAAATATCTGGAGGGCTCAAGGTTATCCACCCCTTTTCTAGAGGGTTGCAATGTTTCTTAATGATCTTTACACCTTGGGTACTCATGCTTTAATCTTTGGTTTACACACATGTTCAGGTCCAAGATCACTGAGTGTATATGCATCCCTTTGCATAAGATATTGTTAAATTTATAATTTAGGGGCTGAAATATAGAGAAATCCTCTTATGTTCTCTGAGTGCAGCTTGGAAATATTACCTTTTGGGGTTACCTCTACCAGAATCCTTAGCTACAATGATGCTGGTTGTGAGACTGTGATATGTTGTCCAACAGGAACATTTTGAACACTCTATTGCGATGTTTTTCCCAGTTAAACTTGCTATGGTCTAGGCAGAAATCAGAGGAGGAAAAAAAGACAATTACGTATAGTAATACCTTGGTTTAAGAGTAACTTAGTTTAAGAGCGTTTTGCAAGACAAGCAAATATTTCTTCTAAATTTTGCCTTGATCAACAAGCTGGAGCTGCTCACATGATCACAAGTGATCCAATGGTGACTCAACCTCCCTCCCCCTGCTTGATTGCCTGGAATGTTCTGTCTTAGGCAGTCCCCAAAGCAGGGTGGGGGAGAGGAATAGAAGTCTCCTTGCACCAGCCAGGAATGTTTTCAAAGGGGAGTGCAGGTTAGGGTTTTCTTTTTGTTTTTCTTTATATTTTTCATTAATCTGTTTTTAACATACTTTCTTATTTTTTCAAACAATTTCTAGTCATGGGGCAGCTAGTCAAGTGTGTGTAGGGCTACAGATTGCACTTTATTATTGTCATATTAAAAATACAGAGTATTTTTGTCCCAAGAGTTGTTAGTCCCAAGCAGAGCAGATTCTGCAGCTAGGTACCTAAGCCATGTTGTGGATGTGGACTTCTAGCCAATTTCTTTTGTGAATTTTTGCATTTTATGTGTACAGCATGTGGTCTGTGGGACCCCAGAATGAATGTTCTCGGTTTCTGTTATTTCTTATGGGGAAATTGTTTTTGATATAACAGGCATGTCCAAACTGTGGCCCTCCTGATGTTTTGGACCACAACTCCCAGAATTCTAAGCTTAGATTGCCAATGACAAAGGACTGTGGGATTTGTTACAAGCAGGTTCCTGGAAAGGATTATGCTCATAAACCAAGGTATTACAGTATTCATTTTAGCAGCCACTCCCTCATTGTACTGCTCTGATAATGCAAGGGTGGTGTAGAGATTGGGGAAACGTGCTTCCAATTTATCCTTTCTTCCACCACTTTGAATGGGAGCGTTACTTTCATTGTAGATGTTATAGTGACTAAATTTAAGGAAGATATAAGTTGAACAGAGAGGATCCTTCAGTGCAGTTGTTTCCCATCTTTTCTGCAATCATGGAAATTAAAGTAGCTGATATATGATACTCCCCTCCCCCACAGTCTCTCACAGAGATACTGACCAGACCCAAACCTGTTTCAGGTTTCAAAAGTTTCAAAATAAATAAATAAATAAATAAATAGCTGCATCACATAATATCAGACCCCTTGTGGGGTGGTTTTATGGCGTAAGACAGGCATGTCCAAACTTCGACCCTCCAGATGTTTTGGACCACAACGCCCAGAATTCTAAGCTTAGCTTGCCAATGGCAAAGGCCTGTGGGAGTTGTGGTCCAAAACACCTGGAGGGCCGAAGTTTGGACATGCCTGGTGTAAGAGAATAGAAAGAGGGAGAAGTAGAAACAATGAGCATACATGTGATTAAAGAATGATAAGAGGAAAAGGGCTTTGGGTAGAGCTAAGCATCTCATTCAAGTTGTGAATCAGTGGATATAATACAAGAGGGTTTAGTGAGGCAAAGTGACTTGTTTTGAGGAATGGAAGCATGGAGGATATGTGCGGACTTAGAGAATGTGAAAGGAACTCGTAATTATGCAGTGTGAAGAAGATAACACATTGTGGCATTATAGGTTACATTATGGCCTTTAATGCTCATGCATCATGGAAGATACAAATCTGAGTGGAAATGTAGCAGACATTGAATCACAAGGAGCTGTTTGTAAAGGAAAAGGCTTCATAATCAGTCTGTATAACAAAGAGGCTTGTTGAGTCTTGATACTTGCTTTAGATAAAAAGCGGTTCACTTTAGCAAAACTGGACCATGGCACCCGTTTTGACTTAGAAAGCTATTTTTAGAAATATGCAGTGATGTTTAAGGTAAATCAGGCAAAACCTTAAACAGGAATCATTGTAGGATTACAAGACTGTGTAGGAACAGATGCCAGTCCTACAAGACATGAATCGTAGAACTGGGCCAATCCTTGGCATCCTGACAAAGGAAATATCTACTGTACGTACGTAGTAAGCTCTAGCTGACCTAAGCTGGCAAAGCATTCGTTATTCTTCCTCTTCATTAGTCTGGGGTCACTTCCCACCCACTTTCTTTTTGAACACAGCATGTTTCCAGCTCCATCTTGCTTGCTTGGAGAACCCATCTCTGTCAAAGCAGCTTTTGATTTATCGACCACTTGGATTCAACGCTGTGCTCCTTTTCTTGGTGAAGCCTTCGACTCATACATGATGTAAGGTCACCTACACTACTTATTTCCAGGGGACTTTAATCTCCATACAGATGTGACCTCTGACGCCCACCAAAGAATTTAGTGTACTGTACAATTTGCTCATGCACTGTCAGCACTTTCCTTTGCTGGTACATATGAAAGGTCATGGTTTTGACTTACTAAACATCTTGCATCTCTCATTACCAGGATGTGAGGTTGCACAGCTTGATTTCTAACACAGTTCTGGTTTTATTGCCTCTTTAGGATTCCAGGCTGATAAATTGTTTGTAACATGTTGGTTATTTGCTCAGTGTGTCATTTTAGAACCAAGGGCATAATAGGACATTGGAATCCATTTTCAGTTCGTTATGTAAATTTGTTGTTGTTGACATCTTTGTCATGCTGTAAGACTTTCATGGGTCAAGTTGTTGTTCTACCATAAACTTTTTTTCTCAATCCTTCTTCAGCAAAGCATGCAAGCACATTTGGGGAGTGTTGATTTTCCCTCGAAGGAGACAGTGAAAATAGTGCAGGTCAAAGTTTTGGAGTGCAAGAACAGAAGGCTCTTACTGTTGCTAAAATCCCTGTTCAGCAGGTTGCTCAGAGGCTAAGAGCAGGCCAATTTGTTGCAGACATCTGACGGTCTTCCTAGCTTTTGATTTCCCTGTGGAACTTTCACTTGGCCTTCATATAGCAATTGACTGGGTTGAGGGCAAGTGTGCAGCTTTCCAGGTATAACCTCTATTATTCCTAGTCAGGAGGGATTATGGAGACTTGGAGTCCAACAGCATCTACAGGACGACATGATCTCCATCCTCTTGGTGTCCAAAATTCAACTGAAAAAAAAATGAGCAGAACTTGGCAGATAACTGTTAAAATTAATTTATTGCCATTAAACTGTCACAGTGGCCAGAAAATAATTTATAGTTATTGCTGCAATGTTTAAAAAAGTAACTTGATGGCTTACTTGTAACATTAATAATAATTATGTGCCATCAAGTAGATTCTGACTTGTCCAAGACCACACACGCTTGCCTTTCTACAGGACATAGCGGGGAATCAAACTCTCAACTAGAGATGGGCATGGATCAAAATAAATCACAATATTTGTGGAAAATATATTATTTTTCAAACATATGTCCTTTTCTGAAAAATAAGTGATTTTCTACAAATATTGTGATTTGTTTGTTTCATCCATGCCCATCTCTAGTTGGAGGGTTTGATTCAAAGTTACAACCCTGACAAATAAGCAAGGATTTTTTTTTATCCTTTATTGATTTTCTCAGTTTGGCAAGCCCTTATTGGGCCCCTTGCCATCTGCAGCCTATCTCACTTTCTGGGGTGTGTGCACACTCTTTTTCAGATGTCCTAAACCAAACCTTCACCAAACATGCAGGGATTGTAGAAGGGTGTCAAAGGAAGCTTCTTTGTGATTTTGATGTCTCCAAGCACTGGGGGACATTTTGAGCAATTTTTAAAGGGGACATGAACAGATGACTTGATTCATTGGTTTATTATTTTAAAAAAACCCCATAAATTAGTTGTTCATGATTTATGACTTTGGCAAATCACAAATGGCAAGAAATTGCCATTTTTCCTATTTGTGCCCATCTTTGCTTTCAACGTTTGCCATCTCATCCAAATGCTTCATTTTACGGAGCTCTCTGCCCTATGGTCACTCTCTCTATTCCCCCACAAAACACAGATACCCCTCAGTTAGGCTGGGTTTCCATATATGCCCCAAGACAGTCCGGATGCCCCATTTCTTCTCCTGGAGCCTCGTTTCTTGCCAGGTCAGGGTTACAGGCAACAAGCAGCAAAAGGAACAAACAAGGCAGAAAGGTGTGGGAGGAAACTGAGGGGAGAAGGTGAAGGCTGGGTTTCTTTGGGGGTGGGGACAGGAGATTGCTAAGGAAATAGCAGTGAGGAAGATGAATCTTTATTTATGGTTGTTAACCAAGACAAGAAATACCAAATATCAATTTGCCACAATAAAAAGATTTGCCGGAATAAAACATTAAATTTGCCAGAATAAAACACCTTAAAAACATTTTAAAAACATTGTAAAACTTTTGATAAAAGCCACTAAATAGAAACAGGACTGTTATAAAAGTAGTCAATATCAGAAGGGTAGATAATGTAATATATCAAAGATCAGGCCAACATCAAACCCCAGAGTAGAGACCACACTCCATATGGTGATCAGGAGCTAGAGTTACTGGCAGTCATAAGCCTACGTACAACTACTGCAGCAGTGCAAAATCTGGCAACAGAGAGAAGTAACTTTGCATAGAATTTGGCAGGTCTCCCAGGAAATTTGTCGATAACAGGTTGAATAAGTTCCTTACGTAAGTCACGATAGAAGGAACAATAAAGAAGGACATGGGTGACTGTTTCTACTTGGTTCATTTCGCATGGGCACAAGCAATTTGAGAGGGGAGTATTTTGAAATTTCCCATCCAAAAGCTTGGAAGGGAGAGCGTTCAATCTGGCTAAAGTAAAAGCTCTTGTAATCTTTGGAGGCATTAAACCAGTCAGGTATGGGGATATAGTAAATTTGTTGTAAGTGACTAGACTGATTACCCAGAAGGCTCACATGATCTTGGAATTCTATATCTCAAATCCTTTGTCTAACTGCAACTTTGGCATTAGCATAGCCCATCGCTTTTAAGATACAGTTAGAGAAGCCAATTTGCTGTATTTCTTTGGCTACAAACTGTTTCCATTTGGACTGGAAAGAATCAATTAGTACCAAAGGGGCCAGCCCTTCTGTAAGGAATATAAGTTTTAGCCAATAGTTAATCATAAGGGCTTTGGCCCGTGCTCTTATGGACACTAGACCGGCCTCCAAACGAAGGGCTACATTTGATGTACATGGAGGTACAGCCAGAATTGATCTCAGAAATTTAGTCTGTACTACTTCCAAGGAATGTAAGTTTGTACCTGCGAAAATTTGGGAACCATACAACATTTGGGAAATAACCTTGCCCTTGAAAACCTGGATAGCAGAAGATACTTGTCGCCCTCCTTTAGAATAAAAGAATCTGGTTATTGCTGCAGCATTCTTCTGGGCATTCAATGATGCATGTTTTAGTTGAGCGACCCAGGAGCCTGTAGAACTTAAAATTATGCCCAGGTATTTGAAGCATGAAACCTGCTCTATGGGGTGGTTATTTATAACCCATTTGTGTTTGTTTCTTCTTCTACTAGTAATAAGTAATTTGGTTTTTGAGTAGTTTATTACTAGTTGCCCGTGATTGCAATAGCTGGAGAAGGCCCTCAAAAACCTTCTCAGGCCATCACAAGTTAAAGACAATAAAACTACATCATCCATGAACAGTAACATGGAGAGGGGTCGTGAAAATAGCTTGGGGGGATGAAATTCTGGTTTCGAGAGAGTGCTCACAATACCATTTATGTAGAGGAAGATGGATGATGGGGTGCTGCAAATGGTTTATGCTGAATGTGAACAGAGGCAGGCTTGATCTCCATTTCGGTATGTTTTCCAAGGTTCTTCAGAGTTGTTGAACCTCCCGTGGGTTTGTGGTCCACAGCTTCTTTCATGGCTTCCAGCAGGAAGACACCTTGTGACATACCATGCTACAGTAGAGTAATGGTGGTTTTCTGGTGAATAACTGTGGTTATCGTTGGGATTTTTCCTCTCTAGAATGCCCAAACTGTGTCATCCACATTTTGAGTGCCACAGTGTAGCAGCATTTAAGAGGTTAATCCTGAACGAAACTGGTTTCCTGATATTTTTAATAAGAGACACCTGCGGACTTGGTTCTTCAAAGCCTGAATTTTTAGTGAGCCGCTCCTAGTTTGCTCTCTTTGCAGTTCCCGCTGTAATGGCTTGCCTGATAGCTTATGGAATTCACTCGCTGTGATCTTCTCTGATTCTTCCTACCTGCTTTCAGGTTCCAGTGCCTCACTGAGTTGTGTGGTGCGCTGATTACAAGATACTTCCGAGGCTATTCACGGGTTGGCCTCACCTTCTTTCTAAGCTGTACTGTTCAGAAGATGAGATATCCAGATATTTGGCTACATGGGAAACGAATAGGTGTCAGCCATGGAGGAAGAGAAATTCAGACGCACACTCAGAGGCCTCCCCCCCCCCGTGTGCATGGTCTTTTGTGAGAGATCTCTGCCATGTGGCAGGAAGTAGCTGAGACTGGCATTTATCCTGCTAGCTAGACAGAAGAGATTTGCTATTCAAAGTTTGATAGCCAGTGGTGTGGCTCTTCCATGGTGTAAAAGCCCTAGTACTTCTCTGTTAGGCAGGACTTTGTAAGGTCCTTTTCTATTGTCTCTCTCAGTTTGCTCCCTCAGTAAGTTGTCTGGTAGCCACTGGCTTACGCCTCTTTCAATTGCCCTCTCCTTCAAAACTACCCTCTTCCTTGTCTAGATAGATAGATAGATAGATAGATAGATAGATAGATAGATAGATAGATAGATAGATATCCGTATGAGACATGAAAAAAATATACTCCCCACATATCTTCCTTTCAGGTATGGGGGAAATTATCCCACCTTATGCTGTGTTCAAGGTGCTGGGAGCCAGCTCACCTTCTCCCTTGCCTGCCTGCTTGCATAATTAGGCGTGGGTGAAGCTTGGCTTTCTGCACACCAGTTTTTGTCTGTTCACCTGTGCAAGAGGACAACTAAAAGCCAGAAAGGAAGCCATTCTCAACTCACACATTGGACTGCCTGGAAAATTGTTCTTCTCTCGGGGCCCACACATGGAACCAGTGTATATGTATGTCTCATGGAGGAACCCTGCATATCTGAATTTGCATCTACACTACAGATCATGGCATTCTAAGGGCTGTTGAAAGTAATCTAGTCCAATCCCGTCTTCAGGGCTGGATTCTAATCACATCTGAAGGACCACTCTTTCAGAGATTCAGGCCTGGTTTCAAACTACAGGAAAAGAGATTCCATTTGAACATTAGGAAGAACTTCATGACGGTTAGAACTGTTCAGCAGTGGAATACTCTGCCACGGAGGTGGTGGAGTCTCCTTCTTTGGAGGTTTTTAAGCGGAGGATAATACTGTGGTGGGGTTCCTGCATGGCAGGGGGTTGGACTGGATGGCCCTTGAGGTCTCTTCCAACTCTTTGATTCTATCTGCTTTGCTTGCTGTAGTTCCCATATCACTGACCAGTGACTACCCAATATCTATGTAATTGCCTCAAGTAAATGAGTGCATACTATCTCATAAACCTTTCTAATGTCTTGGGTTGTATCCTTTCAAGATCCCACCATTTAGTAATGGAGGATGTGAAGAATTAAAATACTCAGTGCATTTTTGCTGCTTAGGGTGACATGAAACTTTTCTTTGAAAGAGTGGTCCTTCAGATGTGATTAGAATCCTGTTCCCATAATCCACTACCATCAACCATCAGGGATGATGGGACCCACTGTCCAGCACCATCGATAGAGTCACCAGTTCCCCATCCTACCTTTAAAGACATTAACAATAACTGTGCCTGCCCCCTTGTTTAAAGCTAGGTGTAGAGGGCCTAATATAGATTGAAACGTCTACACTAGCAGTTGTTAGGTTACAACCCCTTATTCTATGATGTTTCCAATCACAGTTGCAGAATGAAAGCATAGATGCAGGTCTGATTATCTGAGAAGAAGGCCTACCAATTTTGTTAGATGGAGCAGCCAGGTTTCCATTTGCACATATAGAGAAAGAGAAACATTTTATTGGTGCTCATCCATGAATAGGCTGTGCTATGTGTCACTTTGTCAAAAGATAAATCTCTCAGCCTTTGTCAGTAGCTGCCAGAGTTGGCGTGTGGGATGGGAAACTTGCACTGTGTCGACCTCAACGGATGCAGTGATGGCTGCCAAAAAGTATGGTGTGAGATTAAAAAGCTCATCATAGAACTCAACTGGTTCCTTCCCACTCCCGTATGGTGACTCCGTTGCATTGTTCTGCTACAGGAGCATGGAGACCTTGAAGCAGAGAGGCCCATACCCAGTAGCAGAGTCCCCCTGCCTTTAGAAGTGTTCCATTTTCTGCTTACCTGTACACATTATTCTTTCCTTCTTCCTGCTAGATTCCATCCGAGAAGTATTTTTTCCGCAAAGCTGCTGTTGCCCTCCTGTATAAGTCATCCAGCCATTGGCATCATGTCCCACCCCTTACTGGCCCCAGATACTCAATTTCTTTCCATAGATGATTGTTTTGAAGTGTCTCTTGACTTACGCAAGATCGTAGCTGTCATTTCCCGGCATTCAGCTCTGTGGTGAAGCACAATGTTCCTATGGATGTTATTTATCTGCACTTAAGCTTTCAGTTTGAGTTGTTTCGATTTCATACAATACCTGCCATAAATTTACTGTCTGCTCATTGATCAAAGTACATATCTATGTTCAGAGGAAAATGCTTGTCTTGGTATGGGTGCCGGTTGGAAGTGCGGTCAGAGGGAAGAGAACTATCATCCAAGCAATGAATCAGTCAGATAGTAAACATCTCCTAACCAGCCTTAAGCTTTTCAGTGACCTCTACAAGGAAGTCAAGAGCAATAGTTTTACTCAGATTCTCTGAAAGACCTGGTGGAGGGTAGCACAGGAGCACTCAGAGGAACTTTTATTTCCACTGCAAACTAAAAACAACAACAGGGATGTTATTATTAATAAACTAAGCAATCCTATCACTGCAGGAGTATACCGGATACCTTGTAGTTGTGGCCAGGTATATATTGGGACCACAAAGTGCAGCATCCAGACCAGAATCAAAGAGCATGAAGGACACTGCAGGTTAAAGCAGCCAGAAAAATCAGCAGTAGCTGAACACACCCTGAAACAAACTGGACATGAAATCCTCTTCCAGGACACAGATGTACTGGACAACACTACCAATTACTATGTCAGACTACACAGGGAAGCCATTGAAATCCACAAACATAAGCACAGTTTCAACAAAAAGAAGAAAGTCTAAAAATTAACAAAGCCTGGCTTCCAGTACTAAAAGCTGTAGAGTTCAAACGGTCAAAGCTCCCCCCACAAAGGTGATCAGTTCACACAATAGAGCAGCTAACAATACCCATCTAGGAGACACCCATCCAAGATGGTTGCTACCCCTGATTGCATTGAAACTTCTTTACCCCTTAATCACAATACAATGACTAACACCTATTTTCCTGCATAGAACAAGTTTCCTTAACTTTAAGAACCCAAGTCACACTCAGAGCACAGAGAGAACTTCTAGTTCCCTGAGCTGCTTGCCCTCTGAAGATGCCAGCCACAGAGTCTGGTAAGACATCAGGAAGAAAAACTTCTAGAACACGGCCAAACATCCCGAAAAACTCACAACTACAATCCTATCAGAAAACTTGCTGAAAAGCAGTCCACACAGTGGAAGCAACTGGCACTGTGTAGGGATTGTCCATGGTCAAAGCAGGGCAGATTACCAAGTCAGCTTTTCAGACCCTTCTTCACCTGTGGATGGCTTTTATATATCATGCTTCCTGACGTGAGATGGGAATAAGCTGGGAAACAGTGGTCTGTGATGGGATGAGATTTGTCACTATTCAAAAAATACAAACCTCTTCACTGCTTTACGTATGTGAAAAAAAAAGAGGAGGGAGACAAAAAGATGCCTTTTTAAAATGTACTTCCTCACGATTCTTTGGCATCACTACAACATTACCTTGAACACCTATTCAATTCATTTTGATTAAAACATTTTGGACATTTAAGTTTTTCACACTAGTACAAACCTGATAAAATGGTGTTTAATCCACAAAAGCTTGTTTATTGTATAATGATCTTTTTGTGGCTTTGTTGAAGGCCCACTTTGGACATTCACAGGCCTTAAGTGCTGTCTTCAGGAAGGAAGAAGGAAGACAGGCACCTGAAGACAGCACTTGAGGCCTGTGAATGTCCAAAGTGTTCCAACCCAGAAGAACAATGGATCAGTCTGAGACCCAGACCCGACAGAAGAACCTGGTCATTCCCTACATGGCTGGACTGTCTGAGAAGCTTAAAAGAATTTTTGGCAAACACCACATCCTGTTTATTTCAAACCCACAAACACACTAAGGCAGAGACTTAATCCACCCGAAGGACCCGATACCAAAACACAAAAGGAGCAGTATAGTATAAGTGGTCCAATGCAGTGAGGAGTGTGCAGATCTCTACACTGGAGAAACTAAACAGCCATTAAACAGGAGGATGGCCCAACATAGGAGGTGTAACAACTCAGGACCAGAATCAGCAGTACACCTCCATTTGAAGGAAAAAGGCCACTCATTCAAAGATGAAGAGGTACACTTATTAGACAGAGAAGATAGGTGGTTTGGTGTGAGGGGTCAGGGACAAAGGCATAGCAAGGTTTGGGGATGCATGGGAACAAAGTCATTTTTACCCCTCCAGCCCTCCCCAGCTCCATCTCATCCACTCAGCGGGGGGGGGGCAATCCTGCGGGCATGGGGCAGGTGGGTGCTCAGGTGGGTATTTGTGTGGGGAAAGAGGAGGGTTTTAAAACTTTTTCTTCTCAGGCTTGGGGCAGCAAAAAAGAAAAAAAATTAAAAGTCCTTCGTTTCCCCCATCCCATCGGGGGGAGGAGGAGGGATTTTAAAACTTTTTTTTGCCACCCCAAGGCCCAGCTGCAATTGACCGGTGATTGGGAGAGCAAAAAAGAAAGAAAGAAAGAAAGAAAGAAAGAAAGAAAGAAAAAAAGAAAGAAAGAAAGAAAGAAAGAAAGAAAGAAAGAAAAAGAAAAAAGAAAAGAAAAGAAAAATGTTTTAAAATCCTCCTTTCCCCCACCTGAAAGGATTTTTAAACATTTTCTTTTCTTTTCTTTTCTTTTCTTTCTTTTTTCTTTCTTTCTTTCTTTCTTTCTTTCTTTCTTTCTTTCTTCTTCTTCTTCTTCTTCTTCTTCTTCTTCTTCTTCTTCTTCTTCTTCTTCTTCTTCTTCTTCTTCTTCTTCTTGCTGCCCCAAGCCTATGCTACAGCATTTCCCAAGTCCAGCAGGTGTGTGGGGGGGAAGCACTGGCTTTCCCCCATAGTAATGCATTGAAACGAGAAACGAACAGAACAAAAATTTCCATTTCATTTCATTTCATGTTTTTTGAGGGAGCGGTTTGTTTATTATTTATTTATTTATTGTTGAATTTATATCCCGCCCATCTTCCCAACGGGAACTCTGGGCGGCGAACATGGCTGAACAATTCAGCAAATACAGGCAGAAAATACATAACAGAACAATAGGAGACAAGACCAACAGGTCAACAGGAGTTAAAATAAAACATATTAAAAAAGCAGAGGCGAACAGAACAAAAATTCTGAACTCGCATTTCAATTCATTTATCGATGTTTTTTTTAAAAAAAAGGGGTTCATTTTGTTATTCATTTTGTAATGTAATGAAACAAATAATGAATAACTAAATGAATAAAAAAATTATTTTGTGCCCACCTCTAGCGTTGAGCACTCCAGCACTGGAGGCATTTTTTTTTAAAAAAATCACTGAACTACCATTTGTCAGATTTACTTCGACTTGGATTCATGAACTGAGCAGAGCAGAGGGTTGGACTCAATGGCTTTATAGGACCCTCCCAACTCAAGTCCTGTATTCTGTTTCTGGGAGATAGTCAATATAAAGACATCCCTCACTCCCCAGCTATCAGGTAAGTGCCACCAGCTCTGCTACTGAAGCATCGAGCAATCATTCCTGACAGTGAGCAAGCCAACAATCTAATTGAGTCCCTCCAGCATACACAATGATGTCTATTGTTATTCTCCTTTAAATTGTTTGCAGAAGTTAAACTTTTCTTTTATTTTATGCTTGAAAAATTTCATACCAAAATATCACAATCTGATCTTCTGGATTATGTAAGCATACAGTGACTTTCTATGACTATTTATTTCTCAATTGACAATGCATCTATTGCCAAATGCAGGTTTGTTTGTGTTTTTTAAAATTACCATTACTTAGATATTAGGAACTTCAACAAAAACACAAAGCCTGCCAATAAACAAAATACAGGTGTGTGTGTGTGTGTGTGTGAGAGTCACTTTTATGCTGCAATCAACATTTTCCCAACTTCCTATAAAATGCATTATGCATCTCACAGCTGTGGCATATTTTGTTTAAAAGTGCAGTGCAGGCAGGGGAGGATGGAATAAAGTCTTACATTTCCTATACATTATTCAGTGTGAATATGGAAAAGTAAATTTCTCCTTGCATCTTTTTTATGTGGCCTGCATGCCAATTAACAGACCGCACATGAAACCACAGAAATGGATATTTCAGGGCTAATATAGTCTAACAGATGGAGTACTGGCCTTGGATCTACATTAAATCCTAGCTCTGTATCGGGAATTTTATGACGATACTTAAGGTATCCTTGGGCATGTTGCTTCTTCTGTTGTATTTATAATACCAGGGTGGCATGTGTGCTATAATGTGAAAAGGAAGGTGGCAATCTATAGATGGAGTTCCTTTTGAAACATAGGAATATGACCCATGTTTGTAGGGCCATGGTGAATCACAGCTTGGAAATAACTTGGTAAAAATAAAATAATTGCACAAAACTACATATTTTTGTGGGCAAAGAAGGTATAAGTCAAGGAGGGAACAACCTCAAAGGAACCGGGGGCTGCCTATGCCCAACCCTAGACCTTGAAGGACCACCCTGCTGTGTCATTTTATTTTGACTCTCACACTTTCTCTGGGCAGTGTGTGTGTGGGGGGATGGGACCTGGTGATGCCTTCTATGAAAACATGAAGTTCCCCACACTGCCTACTTCCTTTAGAAAGCAGAAATAAACAGTTGGCAAAGTTTTCCAGGTTAGATAAACTCCCAATAACTACTTAGCCATGCTGTCCTGATTTTCTCAGTGTAGGTCAAGCCCAGGAGTACCAAATGTACTTACTGACAACTGGGAGAAATCTTCCTGCCTAGTACCTTCCCAACACATTAGTCCACCCTGATTAAGCAGTGCTTCCAGGCATTTACCAAAATATCCACAAGGTTAAGTGCCTTGATTCTTATACTAACCCTATGTATGTATGTATGTATGTATGTATGTATGTATGTATGTATGTATGTATGTATGTATGTATGTATGTATGTATGTATGTATGTATGTATGTATGTATGTATGTATGTACAGTATATCACAGAAGTGAGTACTTCTGTGATATACTGTAAATATTTTAGTGTATCTTTTCATGTGACAACACTGAAGAAATGACACTTGGCTACAATGTAAAGCAGTGAGTATACAGCTTGTATAGCAGTGTAAATGTGCTGTCCCCTCAAAATAATGTAACACACAGCCATGAATGTCTAAACTGCTGGCAACAAAAGTGAGTAAACCCCGATGTGACAATGTCCAAATTGGGCCCAAGTAGCCATTTCCCCCTCCCTGGTGTCACAAGACCTGTTAGTGTCACAAGGTCTCAGGTATGAAGGGGGAGCAGGTGTTATTGCTCTCACTCTCGCTCTTACATTTGATGTTCCACACACTACCTCATGGTAATGAACTATCTGAGGATTTAAAAAAAAACAAACAAATTGTTGCTCTACCTAAAGATGGCCTAGGCTATAAGCAAATTGCCAAGATGCTGAAACTGAGCTGCAGCACAGTGGCTAAGGCCATACAGCAGTTTAACAGGATGAGTTCCACTTAGAACTGGCCTCACCATGTTTGACCAAAGAAGTTGAGTGCCCATGCTCAGCAACATATCCAGAAGTTGGCTTTGGGAAATAGACATATGAGTGCTGTCAGCACTGCTCCAGAGGTTGAACTGGTGGGATGAGGTGGGGGTCAGCTTTGTGCTCAGACCATACACTGCACACTGCATCAACGTGGTCTGCAGGGCTGTCGTCCCAGAAGGAAGCCTCTTCTAAAGATGATGTACAAATGCACTCCTGGTCACAGCCATCACTGGGCATCCAGGCTCAAGGATGAGTCCAAGAGCACCCCCAAGCTGGACACCTCTTTTTTTTTCAACTGAAGTTCTGATGTTGTTGTTAGATCAGACCAAAGGTCTATCAAGTCCACCATTCTGTTCACACATAAAGACAAATACCCTTTTCCTGTTCTGCAGCAAAGGATACAGAGAAGCATACTGCCCCTGAAGCTGAAGACAACATGTATCCGTGGTAACTAGTAGCTATTGATAGCGCTATTCTTCATGAAGTTGTCAAATCCAATTTTAAAGCTGTCTAGGTTGGTGACCCTTCTTAATCTTAGAACATAAAAATACCAAAGTAATGATACTACGTACTATGTGAAGGGGAGATAATGGCAGCATTTAAGTGCTGTACTATTATGCCAGGAATCATGACTTAATGGACCAGAGTATTGACTGCCTTTTCCCTCTATATTTTATCTGAGGGGTCAAATAACTAGGGAGGAATGACTTTGCTTTATGTCTCCATGAAGGGTTGTAGTCTGGTGTCTACAGACAATCCAAGATTGGAAGTTTGCTTCAAACAGCATGATTTATTGAACTGAGATTTTCAGCTTAATATGAAATTCCTTTCAGAATGAATCTTGGTTTATGATCAGCTTCTTCTTGTATGTGTGAGGAGGTAAAAGCTGTTTGGACAGTGTAGATGCTCACCATTGAATTTCAGCACCATAGAATTTGTTTTCTTTGAAGTCTCTGTGCATTTTGATACGAGAACCTCTTCCCTTTGTTGTGCATCCCTTTGATTTCAGATTTCTAACCCACATTTAAGTCTATTCCCTTTTCTTCCTGTAAGTAGCATTTGTGCAGCTTTGATGGCCCTGTTTCCACATTCTCTGACTCATTCTTCTGCTTACCGAACACCGTTATTAAAAGAAATTATGACCACATTAGGTGGTTAATTTACCCAGTACTTTGCAAACACTGATAATAGGAAACCACCTGTGCCAAAGATGAGGAAACTAGTAAAAAGAAGCTGAAAGGGAAAATTGAGAGAGTCCAGACACTCCGAGAGGCATGGAGGCTGTTCACAAAAACCATAACAGAGGCCCAATTAAAATGCATTACCAAAAGGAAAAAGGGTACTGCCAAGAGGACTCTGATGTGGCTTACAGGAGCTCTTTGGGAAGTGATCAAAAGCAAGAAGATGGAAGCCTTGTCCAAATGAGGACAACAGGCAGGAACATAAATTCTGGCAGAACAAATGCAAGGCAACAATCAGGAAACCAAAGCAAGACTTTGAGGAGTGTATAGCTAAAATCACTCAAAGAAATAACAAGGAATTATTTAAGTACATTAGAAGAACCCAACTAGGAAGGCCATTGGACCATTAGATGACAATGGAAAGCAAGGGATTATTAAATAGGAAACAGAGATTGCAGAGAGACTCAATGAATTCTTTGCTTCAGTAGGCACTGAAGAAGCCAGAGACCACATGCCCAAAACAGATGAAATTGCTGATGTCCTAGCCAAAATATATAACCTTTCCCTCAAATCAGGCTTGGTGCCTGGTGACTGGAAGGTAGCGAATATAACACCAATCTTCAAAAAAGGATCTGGAGGTGATCAAGGTAATTACCGATCGGTCAGTTTGACCTGTGTCCCAGGTAAAGTGATGGAAATCATTATCAAAAGTAAAATTAATAGGCACATAGAAGAGAAAACACTGCTGAAGGAGAGCCACCATGGCTTTTGCAAGGGTAAATCATCCCTCACTAATCTGTTGGACATTTTTGAGAGTGTCAACAAGCATGTGGACAAGGGAGATCCAAGTGACATTGTTTATCTGGACTTTCAGAAGGCTTTTGGCAATGTCGCGCACCAAAGGCTCTTGAATAAACTTGCCAGTCATGGAATCAAGGGACAGGTCTTGTCCTGGATCAGCAACTGGCTAAAGGACAGGAAACAGAGAGTAGCACTAAATGGACACTTCTCCAAGTGGAGGGAGATAAAGAGTAGGGTCCCTCAAGGTTCTGTACTGGGATCCCTGCTTTTCAACCTCTACATAAATGATTTAGAAGTAGGAGTAAATCGATGTAGAAGGAGGAGTAAATAGCAAAGTAACCAAATTTGCCAAAGACGCTAACTATAGAGGGTAATAAAAACTGAGAGAGATTGTGAGGAGCTTCAGAGGGATCTCTTGACACTGGGGGAGTGGGTAAACCAGTGGCAAATGAGTTTCAACTTTACTAAGTGCAGAGTGATGCATGTTGGGGCAAAAAAACCCAATTACATTTATAAACTGATGGAGTCTGAACTCTCTGCAACAAACCAAGAAATGAAGATGTCAACCTAGTGTGCCACAGCAATGATAAAAGCAAACTCAATGCTAGAGATCATTAGGAAGGGTATAAAAGATAAGTCAGCAAGTGTCATTTTGCCTTTTTATAAATCTATGGTGAGGCCCCATCTGGAGTATTGTGCACAGTTCTGGTCATCATACCTCCAGAAGGATATTATGGAAATGGAAAACGTGCAGAGGAGGGAAACCAGAATGATTAGGGGACTGGTACACCTTCCTTACCATCTGAGGCTGCAACAGTTGGGCCTCTTTACCTCTTAGACAGCACCTAAGAGTTGACCTGATTGAAGTTTATAAAATCATACATGGTGTGGACAAAGTAGATAAGGAAAAATTGTTTTCCTTATCATACAACACTAGAACTTGGGCGCACTCCAGGAAATGTTTGGGTGCTAGATCTCAAAAAGAGAGTACTTTTTTACCCAGAGAATCACTGGTTTGTGGAACTCCCTGCCAGAAGAAGTGTTGACAGCTGTCAGCCTTGACAGCTTTAAGAAAGGATTGTACAAGTTCATGGAGAACAAGGGTATCAATGGCTTTCATTATGGATGCCTAAGGACAACCTCCAGGTTGGAGAGATAGGCAGGGTATCTCTCAATGCCAATTGCAGGGATTCATAAGCAGGTAAATACATCTGCTAAGGAATACCCTGAAGCAAATGGTGAGCCACTGTGTGAAACAGAATGCTGGACTAGATGGCCTGCTCCAGCAAGGTTGTTATTATGTTGAAAGTGATTAAAAAGTGACTTTGGCCTAGTGGTTTCATTCAGAGCAGAGTTTGGAAATACAGCTGTTTTATATTATGATTTCCAGAATCGTCCAGAGTGGCCTTTGTTGCTAGATTGTGCAGTAACAGAACAAATAACGATTAATGAAACATTTTTTTTCATTTCGTGCCTATCTCTAATCATGGCCAATGGGTATGAGGGTATACAACCTGTATAAAACAGTAGAAATGAGGAAAAAACAATTTAAAACACCACCAGGCAGTCAGATAAAATTATTTGATTCCATTTGAAATAAGGCTACAGGTACCCCTCCCCCACCTGACAAGGCCTCACTGGTAGGGTAAGTATTTGTCTTATCCTAAACATGATATCAGTCTTGCTTACTGTTGAATTCGATAGCCTTAAATGTTTGGTATTTAGTTGAGTTGAGTTGAGTTGAAATTTATATACCGCCTGCCTGCACAGAGGTAACTCAAGGCAGTGCACATGTTCAAGGAGATAAAAACACAACTACCATAAAAAAGGATAATTGGCATGATCAGCAATGTAAGAATATGTTAAAAACATAAACATAGGCATCCAGCTAAACAATACAAGAGACTTGACAATATCACTGGTCCCCAAACGCCTCCCTGAAGAGCCAGGTCTTCAAAGTTCTCCTGAAGGCATGCAGAGACTGCATATTTACTGCTTCTGTGGTGCTTTTGGTGTACAAAATGTTTTATTATACACTTATCAGAATTTTGTAAAATCCTTTTGATATTTTGGAAGCCATATATTTAAAAAAACACAGATGGAAAAATAAGAGTGCAATGAAGAAGAAAGGGAAAAATGTAAGCAGAAAATGACATATTTCATATATGTTCTCATTGTTTCTATCTTCCTTGTTTTATTCTATTGTTTCTTAACTTTTTAAATATAAGTCTATAGCGTCCTACAAATGAAGATTAGTTAACACTATGAGGGTAAACTGTGTAATAATAATAATAATAATAATAATAATAATAATAATAATAATAATAATAATAATAATAATAATAATAATAATAATAATAATAAAACAAACTTTATTTTTATGCCGCCTTTCTCCATGAAGGGTGAGGTGTGAGATTTTGGGGTTGCATACATGAAAAACAATGCAGAAGAAGCTGTTTCTTTTGGACCATCTGGTTTAACAAATCAGAGAAACTTGACAAATTTGAATTTTATGAGGATTTTCTTATTTGGGTTCCCCTTTAATTTAAGAACACTTCACCCATTAAAAATCACTTTACCCATTGAGGAAGACCCTCACCTGGTCTTTGGATGTCATCTAGGGTTCGGTACACAGTAGGCCACATGGTTGCCATAAAGACCTGCATTATATAAATCATAATATTGTCACACCTTTAATCCATATGGAAACGTGAAGGTTACCAGAGTGATGTGGAAAGCCCCGAGAAGCACTTTTCTCAGAAGCACCTCAAATCCTACAATGGCAGTAGAACAAGATCCAAACAAGGGGATTTATTTCTATAATTTGGGCCTAAAACATTGAAGCCTCATTATAATCTGCTTGTATCGGATAACATGGTTGGAGGGTTTTTGACATGTGTGGAAGGGTAATGGCAGAATTCAAGAACAGAAACCCAAGCAATGCCAGAGATCAAACTCAACAGCTATAGGAACAAGCCAGTGCCTAGCAGAAGCAACCAGTAGCATATTTAAGGGGAGGTGATGGAGAATGTTCTTAGGAGTAAAACAGGAAATGTTACCGTTTGGCAAAAAGAAAAAAAAAAGGAGATATCTGACTTCCTTAACGAAACCAAGTGCAGTGGCCTACAATGTATTATTTTTCTAGAATGTATTCTGCCAGTGTTGTAAGGGCAGAAACTTACTTATTTCCTTCCTTACTTGCTTATTTCCTTCCTTACTAGATTTATATACCACACCATCTAGCTATTCTGGGCAGTGTTATATACATTACATAAATACGTAATATATATGTTACCTAAATTATTGGGAGCCCATTACCAGAAGAGGGAAATCCATTAGGGCTGACTGTGTGTGAGTGTCATAGCAGCAGGCTCCCCAGATTATGCCATTCTCCTTACTTTGCTTATCAATCAGTCTTCAGGATTTAGGTAAAGGACTCATTTGAAGCCTGTTGCCTCAGATACAAAAGACAATATGTTTGTCCAACCCTAAGGTGCTTGTGAGGTCTGTTTCTGCTCTCAGATGGAGTCATATCAGACATAATGTAGGGAGTTCCAAGCATATGACTACCACTCTCAAATGATCTTCAGTCAATGATTTTGTAGAGATTCAGAGAACAGAGCTTGCATGTGTGTTTGTGTGTGTGTGTGTCAAAATACAACTCCTAGAATTCCTCGACGGGGTGGTGGTGGAGCCTGGTGGATCTTGTTTCATGGGGACAATGGTAAATCTGGTTTGGATTTTAATCTGAATTTTACTGAAGTTTTGTCAAGCTACAGAATCTAGTTTTGGAGACAAGTCTTTGGCACCTGGGATAATTCATGAAATGTTCTGACCCGAACCCAGGTTGCATTCTTCATCCCATCAATACTCCAGTCACCAGGCTCCTCTCAACTAGTATTTATTTATTTATTTATTTATTTATTTATTTATTTATTTATTTAGCTTGTATGCTGCCCACTACCCAAAGTATGGCCTGATACTACAGTAGGACAAGGCTGACTGTGATTTTGTTGGGAAGGTCTTGAAGAGGAATGGAAGCCTTGTCTATCCCTTTGTATCTCGAGTGGGCCTCTCTGATGTGTGATGTCCTTACCCACAGGCCACCATCAAGTGAAGCAAGGGACTTGCGAAGTGGTGGCCGTGCATCGGTGCTGCAACAAGAACAGGATTGAGGAGCGGTCGCAGACTGTCAAGTGCTCGTGCTTCCCAGGGCAGGTGGCTGGCACGACGAGAGCACAGCCCTCCTGCGTTGAAGGTAAGCGGCTTCTGCTTCATTTGTCACGCTGGCTTCATAATTATAGAAATTGCCTTGTCCTCTTGACAGCTCAGATTCCTGCTCTCTGGGAGGTGGGGAGCATAATCCTCCTCTTTGTTAATTTTGAACACATTTCTCTTTGTTAATGATAATGACTGTGTGCCTAAATCATGGTGCAATTAATCTCCTTAATTTATGTACTAGGCCATTCCGTGTCCCTGCCAAAATGTTTTACTGGCTTTGCATTTCTCATATATTTTTCCCAACCAAAAATATCTGCTTTAAGAAAAAGGGATTTGGATACAACTTCCTGGCCCACTCAGAGAGAGCTAGATCCACTTTGTGGTGCAATCTGTTTCCTTACACTGCACTCTGGCTCTGCAGCTCACCAAGGTTACAGGGAATACTTTCTCCAAGCCCTACTTGGGAACTTCAGGAGATGAACCTGGAATATTCTAGAAATATATCTGGAAAATACTGGATGCAAAGCAGCGGGCTGCCACTGAGACACAGCCCTCCTGCCAAGTCAAATGGGTATCAGGTAGCCTGTGAAAAAGGCCCTGACAAATTGCACTATCAAGTTGCCATGTTATGATGTGTGATGGCTGTTGCCCAACTGTGAATTTATGGCCAGTTTTTGACCTAATGAAAAGATTTGAGCCCTGGAAGCTTGGATACATACTCTGGACAGAATAAAACATTTGTGAAGTAGTTTCACCCTCTCTGGAGCATGTATTTGTCTGATTGGCAACACCTTATTTTACAACCTGTGGTCATGAAACGGGGTATGGGATGATAGACCTTCCTTCCTTCCTTCCTTCCTTCCTTCCTTCCTTCCTTCCTTCCTTCCTTCCTTCCTTCCTTCCTTGTTGTCTATTTATTTTTCTTTGCCACCAGAACACACCTGACATTCATCTTGTGGAAGAGCCCCAAATCCTACAGTGTGGAAACAGAACTACTAAAGGTGTGAGGGACAGAGAAATGTAGCAAGTGTTAGGTTATTTTGGAAATAATAACTCCAGCTGAGCATTCTGGGGAGGAACTTAGGCAAACATTTGACTCATGCACTTTTGCTCGGGTGCTTACCTTTTCCATCTCCTCCCTCATCCATCCATCCATCCATCCATCCATCCATCCATCCATCCATCCATCCATCCATCCATCCATCATGTTTGGAGTTGTACCCTCTATGGAGCCTAATGGGCAGAGAGATTACCCAATCAGTAATCCCTTGTAGCTCCTGTGGAAGGTAGCCAGTAGAGATGGGTGTTTTGTTTCGGAAGGGGACTGGTTCCAAAACAAAACTTGCCAGTATAGCTGGTGCTCGGAAACCAGTCCCAGCCTCCGGAACAAAATCAACCACGGTCTTACCTTTCTGCTGTTCATACTGGGTGAAATTCCAATCAGGAAGCAGCCTCTGGTGCATTGTTTTCCCTCTCCCTGGCGCCGGCCAATCAGACAGGGAGGCGGGATGATGCATGTCCTTGCACAGCTCCTGATTGGCCAGCACCAGGGAGAGGGAACTATGACAAATTGAAGGTGCTTCTTGATTGTAATTTCACCCACCACAAACTACAGTAAGGTTCCAGAGGGTGGGACTGGGTTCTGAGCACCAGCTGTGCTGCCGTGTTTCATTTCAGAACCAGTCCCCTTCCGAAATGAAATGCCCATCTCTAGCAGCCACTGAACCAATTTTCTTTTACTTCCTGGCTACAACATATCAACTGTGAGAGCCTTCATTCTCCACTTGTGTGAAACTGAAAACTCCTGTGAAGATTTGATTTCTTGGCTAAAACCCTCAAAATTCTGGCAAGGGGAATACTTGGTGAATTCTGGGGACAGGAACAGGAAAGTCGTATGCTGGACATAATCAGCTGCTTCAAACAGTTCTCCTGGGTGATGATACACTATGCAAACAAAGCTCACGAACAATGTAAGAAGAAAATGTTGTTCAAATTATGATCACATGGATGAGTGCAATTCTGCAATTGCTGTGAAATCAATATCACCAGGCTTCTACAGAACCTATAGTAAGACCATCGTATCTGTGAGGGATCAATTCCAAGCTCCTCTCCCCCATGGATGCAAAAAAAAGGGGGAAGGATCAAATGTTATACATGCACAGTCTCGGGCTCTCTGTAGTAGCCTCTTCTGGTAAGTAAATCATGGAGTTACATATAAATATGTATATCCGTTTTTTTTATTTAGTATTTTCGTACAATGTATAAATGAATCAGTGAATAGTGATCCCATGGACTGAAGTACTGAAGTTATTGAATGCTAGGATAGAGGGAGAAAAAAGACCTTTATGAAAAAAGAAACAGTGTCAGGGAAGAAGAGAGATCCAGAACACTGAGGATTGGAACTACAGTGGTATATCTACTTACGAATTTAATCCATTCCGAATGCATGCTTGCAAGTAGAAAAAATTGTAAGTAGAGCAATGGTTTCCCATCAATTAATCTGTTCTGGAGGCAATGGATTAATAGGTTTTTCAATTCATTACTATGGGAAGGCTGTCCCAAACCCCCTCAATCAAGGGCAGTTGAAGGCTGCTTTCCTGTAGCCCTGCCAAACAGCTGACTTTGACAGGTCAGACCTGTCAAAATCAGCTCTCCAGGGGGGTTATGGAGAGTAGCCTTTGGCTGCCCTTGATTGAGGGGGCAGCCACCTCCTCTTTGCCCGGTTCTCAATGACATCTCAGCTCTAGCCCTTTGAAACTCACCCACTCGCCACCATGACCCCTTCCCGATCCCTGGGACTCATGCATGTTTGCGCAGCTCAGGTGGGTTGGGGGGGGGAGGTGCACCTCCCTCCCAACCTGCCCAAGCCACGCAAACATGAACTGATCCCTGGGACATGGGTATGTTTACATGCCTCAGCTAGGTGAGGGGGGGAATAGGCATGCCTCCCCTCACCTGGCTGAGCCGTGCAAACATGCATCAATATCTGGGAATGGTTCATGTTCAGGTGACTCGGCTGGGTTGAGAGGGAAGCCCTCCTCCCCCCCGGCTGATCCGTGTGAACATGCACCAATCCCTGGGACAGGTGCATGTTCAGGCAGCTTGGCTGGGTGCCACTGGTCTCTTATTAACTTTGATACAACCCACTAACATGGCTATCCTACTTCTGTAGCAACAGGAACACTGGAACAAAAGCATCTGAGCAAGTCAAATACTGAAGTTAGATTAGAAGAAAGGCTGAAATTTGGGTTACTGTGCTACTGATTAGAGATGGACACGAATCAGAAAAATGGCATTTCATTTGTTGTTTGTCGTTTGGAGGGTCCGTTTCGGTTCATTTCTGTTTTTTCGCAAATTTTGCAAAAAATTGTTTTCGTTTTCGTTCGTTTCGTTACCATTTCGTTACCATTTATTTCAATTTTTTGTGATTTTTTTTAGGATTTTAACCAATTCAGTCATATTGCAGTAACGGAAATGAAACACACGACAAAAATTCTGGTGTTTCTGTTCGTTTCGTTTCATTTTAGAGACAAAATTCATTTGTCGTTTCCTTACGTAACAAACAAAAAAAACAAAACGGAAACAAAAAATTGTTCGTTTCGTGCCCATCTCTACTACTGATATTATTGTTAGGACTGCTGCTAATCTTGTTGCTTCCAAGTCATCCAGTTCTTTATGTGACCAGGGGCTAGATTTTCCATCCATTTTAAAAGGTGGGTAGTCTTTCTTTCTGGAGTGGAAGGATCAGCTGAGAGGGTGCTGTCATTCCTCAGGCAACACTTAGATATGATTTTTCTGAGCGTGGAAAAGAAAAAGGCAGTTTCACAACTGTTTTAATATACTCTGTGGCCATCCACACTTGTCACAGAAGATTTGATGCTAGCTGTCTCAAATGCTCTTTACATTGCCTGTTTCACAACAAAAATATGTGATATATTTATTAATTGCACCTTGACGTAATGCAAAGTAAGAAGACGACTGTGCTTGCTAGCAGTCACTGCAGTTGCAATGGATAATTCTGCTGCTATAACTTTTGTCAGAACTTCTACATGATACATGGTCCTTTTCAGGAAATTGTTTCGTGTTTCATGAGTCCTCCTCATTTCCGCAGCAACTGCCTAGTGGTGAATTTCCAGTGGTTTTATGTCAGTAAATGGCATATCTAAGTCTTAATTAGTGTTTCTGTCCACAGCAGTGGAAAGAATCTTAAGACATAAAATGTGGCATGAAGCAAATAGAATAGAAGCAAATCAGCACAATATTTTAATAGCTTGCTGCTAATTAATATTGACATAGAAATTTCGCTTGCTAATCCATATGGCGGATACTATTTTCATTGCATTCCACAGAAAATCCATGACCTTTAAAGGTGAAATAACCAAGAGCCCCAGGTTTTCCTAAACTTTCCCGTATGTTATAATTGACGAATGTACCTGTAGATAACTGAAATGTTGTGAAGTAGAATTTCACCACTACATAAAGCACCAACTTTCTTCACATATGTATTTGGGCCTCTTTTGTTTAGCAGTTTCCCAAGAGAGAGGCCTATTAATCAGCTTTAGCATATGAAAAGGGGAGGTGAAGTGAGGCCTTTGGTACCACTTTTAAAACCAACAGGTTTGCTTTATATCTGAGGCAGTGGATTAGATTTCATGAAAGTTTATCCTCTTACAAATCTGTTAAGCCAGAATCCTAATGAAGGGACACAAAATGGAAATGTAAGCATGCAACCTTTCCCTCCCTTGTGTACCTTATCTTCCATTGGTTGTGGAACCTGTTGTACAACCAGTTGCTTGATCCAAACCTGCCTGGGGGTTTGGGGGAAGGAGGAGAACTCTGGCTAGAATCCTGTGTGTGTTTCTATAAAGTTTGCATAATGCATAACTTGTGTGATCAGTTGTTGTTAATGTTTTGACTTATGTACTGCATCATTGTGCTAGCTAATTGATCAGGTGAATCAGGTGTTTGAGTGGATAACAGTCACTTTTCTGATTGTGCATTTGGACAACTGAGGCACTGTATGTCTTGGCACTTTGTCAAATAAACTGAAATTAGATTTACAGCCATACACCTGACACATGCCCTAAAAGGATTCAAGCAGCAGATTATTTCCTAATAGGAGTGTGGCCTTTGTTTTAATTGTATGTGTCATGAAGTGAACCACAAACCAGAAAAGTCCACAAACTGGACTGGTTTGTGGTTTGGTTTGGGGATTCTCTTTTGTCAAAACAGCACCAGGTGCTGAAGCCCCCTTGGCACTTGGTTTTGTTCAGCAAAAGGGGATGCCCACCCAACCCCCACTCCTGCTGCCCCATTGGATCCCTGCCTTGGCTTTAATGTGCCACTACCATCTCCACCATTGCTGCCACCCTAAAAAGGGGCCTGCCTGGCCCTGCTGTGTGTGCACAGTTGCCTGCTCTTCAGCTGAGTGCTACACACATGCAGAAACACAACAAGCCCGGCTCTTTTCAAGGACCCAGGCCTGTGGTGTGTGTGCATGCAGTGCTCAGTTGCTCCTGCACATGTGCAGAACCAGTAGACCCAGGTGCTTCAACTGGGCCTGCTGCCTGTCAGGATGGTGGTGATGGAGCAGCTTAAGAGAAGACAGAGGAACAGATTGCCCACCTGTGCCTCATCTGATGCTCTATTAATGCTTGCTATAGAAAATGGCTTTGCAGACAACCTGTAGCCAAGTTCATATGGAGTTACCTGTAGCCAAGTTCATGTGATGCTACCTTGGTTCTCCAGCTGTTTTCTCTCCTTCACCTGTGTGCATATGTAAAACCTCTAGACCAGTGTTGGTGAACCAATGGCATGGGTGCCAAAGGTGGCAGTTGGAGCCCTTTCTGTGGGAACCCAACATTGCCCCCTATATTATTCAGGTTAAATTGTTGTATTGGCACTTTGCAAAAAATTAGTGGGCTTTGAATCACAGTTTGGGCACTTGGTCTCCTAAAGATTCGCCATCACTGCTCTAGACTATTTTGTTCAGCGTAGTGGGTGGGTGACTTCCTCTACCGCACTTAGGTTTTTAATTGCCTTTTCCTTAAAGTCAAATCGCCTTAAAATTTACTTACCACACTTCCAGTCGCTTTTTCTGCCGAGCCCCCTTGGCCACGCCCCTTTTTGGCTGGTCTGTCGCTTTTTCTTGCAATGGCCATCAGGGTGGTGTTTTTTAAAACCGATTTCTAGACCACTTCTTGAAGCGATTTGGCTCCAACTGCGGTCACTTTATCCCAGTCCCCCCCTTTCTCTCTTATCTTGTCGTAGAAAAAAAGAATAAAGAAATCTTGCTGCAATTTCTTCACTGCAGCCGTCTTCTCCAGTGCTTCTATAACACAGGTAAACGACTGAATTAAGCTATCAAAATCAATGTGCCACGTTGTAAGTAATCTAAAGGAGAATCGGAAAACTAACAACATTAATTTGAATGGAAGAACAATGGCATGATGTTATCCTAAAAAATAATTCCCAAGCAGATGTCTGAAAAAATTGGAACAAAAAGCAGTTCTGCAAAGTGCGGATGGGAAAACGATTCCTTGAAAAACGCTCAAGTGCGGAATGCTGAATCGCTTCAGCACCTACGTGACTGGGGGAGGGCAAAAGGCGATTCAAAACAAAAAGTAGTTGCTGAAGGAAGTGCAGTATTTCAGTTTCAGTTGATAATATATTTCAGTTGAGAAAAAGGGTTGTTGTTCAGTCATTCAGTCGTGTCCGACTCTTCATGACCCCATGGACCAGAGCTCGCCAGGCCTTCCTATCTTCCACCGCCTCCCGGAGTTTGGTCAAATCCATATTGTTTGCATCAATTACACTGTCCAACCATCTTATTCTCTGCCATCTCCTTTTCCTTTTGCCTTCAATCTTTCCCAACATCAGGGACTTTCCCAAGGAGTCCTCTCTCCTCATGAAGTGGCCAAAGTACTGGAGCCTCAGCTTCAAACTCTGTCCTTCTAGTGAACATTCAGGATTGATTTCTTTCAGGAAAGATAGGTTTGATTTCCTTCCAGTCCAGGGGACTCTTAAGAGTCTCCTCCAGCACTACAGTTCAAAAACATTGATTCTGCTGGGCTCAGCCTTCTTTATAGTCCATCTCTCACTCCCATACCTCACTACTGGAAAAAACATAGCTTTGACTGTCCGGACCTTTGTCAGCAAAGTGATGTCTCTGCTCTTTAAGATGCTGCCTAGGTTTGCCATTGCTTTCCTCGCAAGAAGCAGACGTCTTTTAATTTCGTTGCTGCAGTCGCCATCTGCAGTGATCAAGGAACCCAAGAAAATAAACTATGTCATTGCCTCCATTTCTTCCCCTTCTATTTACCAGGAGGTGATGGGACCGGTGGCCATGATCTTGGTTTTTTTGATGTTGAGCTTCATCCCATTTTTTTCACTCTCCTCTTTCACCGTCATTAAGAGGTTTTTTAATTCCTCCTGGCTTTCTGCTATCAGAGTAGTATCATCTGCGTATCTGAGGTTGTTGATATTTCTTCCAGCGATCTTAATTCCGGCTTGTGATTCATCCAGACCTGCCTTTCGCATGATGTACTCTGCATATAAGTTAAATAGGCAAGGTGACAGTATACAGCCTTATCGTACTACTTTCCCAATTTTGAACCAGTCAGTTGTTCCATATGTAGTTCTGATGGTTGCTGCTTTCACACACATATAGATTTCTTAGGAGACAGATAAGGTTGTCAGGCACTCCCATTCCTTTAAGAACTTGCTGTAAAGGTACTACACGCAATATGCCAGCAAATTTGATAACTCAGGTGGCCAGAGGACTGGAAAAGATCGGTCTACATCCCAATCCCAAAGAAGGGCAACACCAAAGAATGCTCCAACTATCGCACAATTGCACTCATTTCACACGCTAGCAAGGTTATGCTCAAAATTCTACAAGGGAGGCTTCAGCAGTACAGTGGACCCTTGTATAACAAACAGCTTGTATAACATAAAATTTGTACAACATAAAAATTCCGGAGATAGGGGAAATTTGCTTAAGATAATCACCTATGGGGAAAATCCGTACAACATAAAAATGGGATTACTCCATTTTCAATGCATTCCTATGGGAATTTGTATAAAGGAAAATTTGCTTAACATACTTTCATTTGGAATGAATTAATTCCTTTATACAAGGTACCACTGTATGTGGACAGAGAAATCTCAGAAGTGCAAGGTGGATTTCAAAGGGGCAGAGGAACTAGAGATCAAACTGCCAACATGCGCTGTAGACATGGGCATGACTTGGCAAAAATGTCGTTTCCGTTTTCGGTTATCGTTTCCGTTACGTAACGGAAACGGTAACGATAATTAAGCTGTCAGAACTCGAACTCGAACCGGAAAAAGAAAAATTTGGTCGGGTTTTTCATTTTTGTTTGTGGCATTGCGGCAATCGCGCAATGTGAAGCACAGAAAAAGTTTTTAAAAGTTTTTTTTTTAAAACCCAACTCCCGGCCAAAAAAGCAGGTGAAAATATGCCTGCCTGAGGCTTTGCCACCTCCCAGAGTGGTGGTTTCTGGGGGGTCCCTGGCCTTCCCCCCCTCTTCTCCTGTCCTGGGCTGCTTGCACCAGGCTGGGGGGGTCATCATCGTCATCTCGCCATGTCATGAGGTGGGGGGGGGAATCCAAAATGGCAACCACAATTTTTCTTTTGAAATCACAGTCAAAAAGCACACCAAATCACCACAGAAACATGTGAAATTTATTGATTTTTAATGCCTGAATTTTAAAAGTAGCAGCAGGGTTTTTTATAGCAATAAAACTTCGTATAGATTTTATTTTATTTTATTTTATTTTTTATTTTTTTAGAACTGCCCATTTGGGCTGGGCATGGGATGGGACCATGCAGATTGTTTGAAGCATTCCACCAATGGCATCGCCAGGTTTTTGACTGACACTTCTGGATGTCTCGGAGGGCATAAAAAGCCGAGGCACCTTCCAGAAATCGCAGTCGGTTGTATGGATGTGGTTGAGGGTGGAGGGCTGGCTGCTGGTGCTGGTGTGATCCGATCGAGATTGAGGAGGGAGGCTGGAGGCTTTAGGATTTAAGTTAGGCAGGCAGGGAGGGAATTGAATTTAGAAAATAATTTATTTGATTCCCTGAAGCTTTGTCTGCTGAAGGGAATAGCATTTTATTCTTTGCTTCTTCTCTGGCAGTTTGTGAGGATTTTTTTTCTGATATTGGATAAAGGGGGAGGTTCGACTGGGAGTGGGAGATGTGGATTTATTTTAATAATATATTATATACTACCATTTATTTTCTATTTTCCCAACTTCAATTTGCTTGCACACACACACAGATTTGGGGTGCAAGCCAAGAACAGAACCTCTATCCTAAGTGATATCCTTTTTTTTTTAAATTTTGTGATACAGACGAATTGGGGAAAGGGTATAGGGAAACATAAACAAGGGGGGTACAAAATACAGAGAGGTGTGAGTTGGTAGTCACCTATATCTAATTGCCACTAGTTTCAATATTTCTACACATCTAAACTGACTCATGTTTATCATAACGTATGTACAATAATGCTTTTTCTTAATTCTCTAGCTTATGTTATTATTTTCTCTCTTCTTCATCCATACATAATATTTTCCCCAGACTTTATGGTGATTATTCTTCCTGGAAGCATCTAAGCATTCTGATAATTTATCCATCTCTATTGTTTCTAAAATTTTAGACATTAATTCCTGTTCAGATGGTATTCCAGGATCCTCCCAGTATCTGGCAAAGACTAATCCTGCTGCGGTTATCATATGAATAAGTGATATCCTAACTGCCCACTCGCCTGCCCGCCACGCCGCGGCCCGCCCACTCCCCCGCGCCCCGCCCACCGCCTAGGGCACAAAAACACCCAGCGCCGGCCCTGATTGCGCGACGCCCCTATGCTCTGGGAAGTCAAATCGCGCTAAATCACAGTGGAAACGACAAACGACAAATGGAAACAACAAATTTTTGAAAAATTTCGTGACAAACGGAAACGACCCGAAACGGACCCATTCCGACAAACGAAAACTCAAAACGTCATTTTTTCTGGTCGTGCCCATGTCTAATGCACTGGATTGTGGAGAAAGCCACAGAGTTCCAGAAATACATCTGCTTCTGCTTCATTGACTTTGCCAAAGCCTTTGACTGTGTGCTCCTGAAGAAGGAGCAAGAGCCTGGCCTTGCTTAAGGCTTTAAAGATTGTATACTTGGAGCTGTACAGCTCTGTGTTGGGGATCTCCTGGCTTGGGTGATGATGATGATGTCTGGAACTTTGTTCCTGATCCATTTTTGCTTTAAGAAGAAATTGGCATGCTTCACCCCCCCCCCCCCCCCCAAGAAGCTAACTGCTGCTCTAACAAAGTGAGTGCATGGAACTCAATGACATATATTTTGTAGCATCCCATTTGGACTTGTCTTCTACTATTGTTTTTCTGGGTTTTTTAAAATATATATATATGAGTTCATTGTGTTTGTCGTGCTCATATAAAGAATATACCCTCAGAGAACCCAGAGAGTAATGCACATACACTACCACTTACGCATTGGCTAGGACAAAGACGATTTATGAGTCACCAAAGTATCAAATATAAGAACACTTTCTTCAAATGTTTACTTATTCTGCATGCCACACAGCCTCTTCTTTTATTTAGAAATTAGATTTTCCTGGCTGTTTAATCATTTTTCCATATTGTACAAGTTCTGCATGCAACTCAAATTTAATTTATATACTTTGAATATATGTAATTTTTTCTGCTGAATGTTAGGCAATGTTTATAAATCAGATCCTATGCTCTTGCAACAACAGGCCCCTTTATGATGGACAGTTAATTTGAGATATTTATTAAACTATGCAGGAGGATAGGAAAAATAACCCCCTTTGGTTTTTTAATAATATTCGAATTCAAGAGCTGAAGTGGACATTATATTAATTTTGTCAAAACAAATCCTTGGGTGAAAAAGCTTACTGGCTGTGTCTGTGTTTTAGAGTTAATAAGAAAAACATTATGAATGCAAAACTTAAAGATATAAAAGAAGGCATTGCTGTATTTCCCCCATCAGTGTCATAGCTTAGTGTATGTTATTTATACTGTAATCACTGTGGTAATTTATTCAGGTACTTTAGGGCAGAAACCCAAGCATGTCCACGTACAGTTTGCAAATTTTATTTTTTCGTGATATTGCCAACCCTATGGAGGTTTCTGGGCTACAGAAGCCTGGAGGAGGTTTTTAATTAAGCTTGTCTCCTCCTGGCCTCACTTGTGTAACTAATTATTTTCAGTATCATGAAAGAGTTTCATTATTCATTCCTTTTCAAAGAGATTATCCAACTCTTATTTTGACTGTGTAACCCAAACCTGTGTTGTTCGTATGGAGTGACAGTTTTTTAAAAGAATGAAAATAAAAATAAAAATAAAGTTTTGAGCAAAATGGAAGATTGGTTGTGGCCTCAAACTAATCAAAAGCCACTCTAAAACTATTTTATATCAGGAATACAGTAATCCCCCTCCTATTGCGGGGGTTAGGGACCCAACCCACGATAATGGAAAATCCACAGTATACGGATACAGTGGTCCCCCGCCCTTTCACGGTTCATATACTGCGGTCCCGGTATATTGAGGGACCGCAGTATATGAAAAAGGCTCCCTAGGGTAAGGGGGGAAAGTCCTGTTTCAAGCCTCCCATACTTATCCCCAGGACTAGAGCTGCCCCGAACATGCCTTTGAGGGTCTTCCTTGGCATTCTGGAGCCACCAAAATGACTTCCAGATCACTGAAAATGATTTATCAGGCCTCCGAGAGCCTTTCTAGGCCTGTCGGAGGCCTCAGAAATGATTTCTGGTTTACCGGAAGTCACTTCCAGTTCCTTTTGGGGCCTCCAGAAAGCCTGGGAAGGCTCTCACAGGCCAGTTTGGGGTAAGGCCAGGCTGAGAGTAAGTACAAGAGTCCCCAGCTAGGCCTCCCAAGCCTGATTTCACCTGGATATCATGGATTTTCAGTTATTGCAGGTTAGGTCAGGTCCCTAATCCCCGTGACAGATGGGGGATCACTGTACTATGTTGGGTTGGGTCTGGGGCTTCCTACACTTACCTGAGGCCTGCCATTGACCCAAATGGGCCTCCTATGGGTTTCCTGGGCCTGTCAGAGGCTCCATAAGTGGTTTCCAGTGATCCAGAAGTGGTTTCTGGTTCGCCGGAAACCACTTCTGGGGCCTCCAACAGGCCTGGGAAGCCCGTCGAGGCCCATTTCGGACAGCACCAGGCCTGGGGTAAGTGCAGGAGGCCTCAAACAGGCCCATGTAGCTTTCCCCAGGAGCCTTTTGTTTCATATAATGCAGTCCCGAAATGTATTGGAACTGCAGTATATGAAATGTGAAATGGCGGGGGACGACTGTACATGTTAATTATAGAAAAACAACAATCTTCACTCAGTCACCTGCAGCTGGTTGTAGGAAGTTGTAGTGACCATTTAAAAGCAGGAATAGGGTCACAGTGACCCACCAACCTTTGTGGAATGGCAACAGTCTCCTGGGCCAGATGAATTGCACCTAAGGATATTAAAAGAACTGGCAGAAATAGTTTCAGTACCATTGGCAATAATCTTTGAGAACTCCTGGAGAACAGGGAAAGTCCCCATAGATTGGAGCAGGATGAATATTGTCCCATCTTCAAAAAAGAGAAAAAAAGAGGACCCAGATAATTACTGCCCAGTCAGCTTGACATCTATTCCTGGAAAGAGTCTAGAGCATATTACTGAGCAGACAATCTATAATAATTTAAGAAGCAATGATGTCATTACTAGAAATCAGCATGGGTTTCTTAGAAAAAAAACATGCCAAACTAATTTTATTTCTTTCTTTGAAAGAGTTACAGGCCTGGTGGGTGAAGGGAACACTGTGGATGTTGTTTATCTTGATTTCTGTAAGGCCTTCAATAAGATTCCCCATGACATACTTGCTAAGAATTTAGTAGAATGTGGGATAGATAGTGCCACTGTTAGATGGATTTGTAATTGGTTGATCGTAAATGGCTTCTCCTCAGCATAGAGAGGGGTGATCGTAAATGGCTTCTCCTCAGCATGGAGAGGGGTGACCAGTGGGATGCCCTAGGGTTCTGTTCTGGGTCCGGATATCTTTATTAATGACTTGGATGAAGGAATACAGTGTAGACTGATTAAATTTGTGGATGATACCAAACTGGGAGGGGTTGCTAATTCCCTAGAGAGGTGGTGGCAAACCTTTGGCACTCCAGATGTTTTGGGTTACAACTCCCACAGTCCTTTGTCATTGGCAATACAGGCTTGGAATTCTGGGAGTTATGGTCCAAAGCATCTGGAGTGCTGAAGGTTTGACACCACTGCCCTAGAGGATAGGATAAAAATCCAAAATGACCTTGACAGATTGGAATGCTGGGCCAAAGCTAATGGAATGTGTTTCAACTAGAGATGGTCACAAAATGATTTTTGTTTTGTTTTTCATTTTTCATTTCATTTCAGAATGAAATGAAAAATGAACTGATTTTTAAAGAAAAATGAAATGAAATGAAACGAACAGGATTTTTTTTGGTTTGTTTCCTTTCATTTTTTGTTTCCCCCAATGCACCTGATTGGGGTACTGCCACTTGCCTTGGTGGCTCAAAGATAGTTTAAAACCCCACACCTCCCCCCCCAAGTGGGCGCATGGGGGAATGGCACAGGGTTTTTAAACTGCCTTTGAGCCACCAAAGCAAGCCGTGACCATGGCCATCGCCACATGCTTTGGTGACTCAAAGCCTGAGGGTTTTGGTTTTTTTTGGGGGGGGGAGCTAACAGTGTTTTTTAATAAAACAAAAATGAAATGAATTTTTACTTAAAATTAATTTAAAAACAAAATGAAACAAACCAAGAAAACGAAATGAAAAACAAAATAAAACGCCATTTTGCCATTTCATGCACATCTCTAGTTTCAAAAGAGAAAAACGTAGGCTCCCGCATCTAGGCAGAAAAAAAGTGAATTGCATAGATATAGGATGGGAGACACCTGGTTGGAGAATAGTACATGTGAAAGGGATCTGGGAGTCTTGGTGGAGCACAAATTGACCATGAGTCAGCAGTGTGATATGGCGGCCAAGAAAGCCAATGCAATTCTTAGTTGCATCAACAGAAGCATAGTGTCTAGATAAAAAAAAGGGATAGTATCACTCTACTCTGCTCTGGTCAGACACCAACTGGAGTACTGTGTTCAGTTCTGTGCATCTAAATTTGTAAAGGATGTTGACAACCTCGAATGGGTCTAGAGGGTGGTGACCAGGATGGTTAAAGTTCTGGAAGAAATGTCTTATGAGGAGTGACTTAGGGAGCTGTTAATGATTAGCCTTAGAAAAAGAAGGTTGAGAGGGGATATGATAGCTGTGTTTAAATATTTGAAAGGATATCATATAGAGATGGGCACGAAACAAAAAAAATGGTGTTTGGTTTTTTTGTTTGTCGTTGAGAGGTCTGTTTCGGTTCGTTTCTGTTTGTTGGGAATTTTTTGAAAAATTTCTTTACTGTTTTTCGTTTTTTTGTTTGTCGTTTCTACCCGCTTTTTGCGCAATTTTTAAAGCATTTCCGTGTGCAAGCATCCCCCAACGCCCCAGACCAGAGGGAAAACACTAAAAAAAATGGATGCTGGCAGAGACACAGTATAGACTAGGTATGCAGGGAGGCTGCAAAGGCAGCGCCGGGCGTTGCCCAGGGTGCAAGGCAGCCGCAGAGTGACTGCACTGCGGGGCAAGGGAGGGTACTCACTGAGAGGTACGCAGCACGCACACACACAGGGAGGCTGCAGGACTGAAGCTAGAGTTACAGAGACAGCAATCCCACCCTAACTCCCACCAGAGACTGCAAGGAGGACGGGGGCTGCCAGAGCTTTTTATGCCCTCTGTGGCTGCCAGACCTGCCTGTCCAGTCTGCAACCCGGGCATGCTATTGGTTGAACATGATCCCATCACATGGCTTGCCTCCATTTTGTGGCTGGTGGCGACATCCATTTTAAAGGGAAAAGAAAAATACATCACAATGGGAGAAGACAAAAACAAACATTTTAAGGACCCCAACCCCCCCGGTAGGTATTATCAGACAATATAAATAATTATCGCTGCATTTTTACGGATGTCCAGGGCGTTTTTTAACATTTAAAACAGCTCATTTCATTGCACGTCGCCATTAACGGAAATGAAACGTAACAACCACAATTTTCGTGGTTCTGTTCGTTTCGTTGCATTTTCATCACAATTTTTGTTTGTTGTTTCATTGTGTAACAGAAACGACAAACGGTAATGGAAACAAAAAATGTTCGTTCCGTGCCCATCTCTAATGTCATATTGTAGAGGGGACAGCTTTGTTTTCCATGGCTTCAGAGTCAAAGGTTTCAAACTGCAGGGAAAGAAGATCCATTTGAACATTAGGAAGAACTTCCTGATGGTTAGAGCTGTCTGGCAGTACAATATGCTGCCATGTAGGGGGGTGGATTCTCCTTCTTTGGAGGTTTTTGAGCAGAGGCTGGATGGGCATATGTTGGGAGTCCTGTGATGGGGGTTCCTGCATGGCAGGGGGTTGGACTGGATGGCCCATGAGGTCTCTTCCAACTCTATGATTCTGTTCTGTGATTCCTCACCATGGGCAATGCTGGGTAAGACAGGTCAGAGTTGCAACAAAAACACTGACATTGGAAGAGACACAGTTGTCCACTCATAGTTGAGTGTAGCTTTATGATGCCATGCTAATGTTCTGATTGTATAGGCTTCTCATAGCCCTTTGGTTGGCCACTGTAGGTACAGAATGTTCACAGAATGACGAGGCCCTTGCTGTGTTCCAGCACAGATCTTCCTGTGAATCAAACCAACCAGCTCTGTTTCTTCAGCCAGAAAAATGCAATCATGGCAAGGATTAAGCAACTGCTTTGCGATCACTCTAGAAAAGCACGGACCTAATGAGGCCATAAGGTCTTATGTTGGGAAAACATGGGTTGCAATAAAGAGCTTTGCAAGATTTTGATTGAAGTGGGATAGCAAACTTTATGGCCAAGTAGAGTGTCAGGTGTTAAGAGCAGCCAACTGGAGTAAACACAAAGAGTAATTAACATTTGAAATCTGTCTGGACAAAAGCTTTGACTACCATAGCTAAAGGAATTCCTACCTTTTAAACTGACTCATGTCTCCAACACTGTCTTATTTGTGTAATGGTTATCAAGTTGCAAGCCTTAATTAATGTTGGAACAGCACTTTGCTGTTCCTCATTGCTGTTCAGCTGTTAATGCAGGGAGTGATAGATGTCGAAGCAACTCATTAAAAGGAAAGGATGACAAAATAGGTTTTCTGGGAGGACAGCAGATTATAATTGTGGGTAGTCTGAAATAACTGTCAGTCCTTATTGACCTTCTTACAAGAAAGATTCCTCATGCCTCTTAAAGATGGTAGAGTCAGTGGTATGTGTGTTTCTATGTTAGTGTATCATGGGGAATGGACCACATGCCACTGAAGTAGTTCAGGTGTGACCATGTGTGTGTGTGTAATGTTTCCTTAAAAGGCAGTTTGTATGCTGTCATCACTCTAGACAGGAAATATAACTCACTCACTGCACCAAACCTTTTAAAGTGCCAGGCAATGTTCGCTACAGGTTGATATCTGTATTTCTGATTCCTGGGGGGTGGGAGTGGGGGTGGGGTTCTGTGTCTCTCCAGAAATGGCTCATTCTCCCCCCCCCTTGAGATATATTGATTCTTGGAACCCTCAAAGCAGCCTGACAAATGAAAAGAAGACTAAAACATCGAACAGAAGGAAACAAGAAAGCAGCAGCTTTTAACCACCTAATGCTGCAGTTGTAGGACTCCCGCAGAGTTACATACTGTTGTGTTTTATAAAGGTCAACCTTGAGTATGTGTGTGTTTTTAACAAGCAATAAACACTTAAATTCAAAGTGAGCAAAATATTTTGTTTTCTCCCCCTCCGCGTCCTTTCCTTTTGTGGGAATAAACAAAGTACCTTGACCTTGGGCACCAGCCACTTTCATGAAGATAAAAGGTTAATAAACTTTATATAACCCCCTTCTTTCAGTGTGTAAAATGTGATTGTCATGGATACAGCCTTCTGCTTCCATGTATTCATGACCTAGTACTCCCATAACACCTCACCACTGGCTTTCCTCTTGAAGATTGAGTGGAACCAGAATTCAACAGTACCCTTCCTCCTTCCTGCTCTTAGTTGTAAATTTGACTCAAATTGAAGTATTTCACATTTTATAGGAAATGGAAGGGTGCTATACTTTGAACTAACAACTTCTGCTGTAATGTCTGAGATCTTGGGAAATGACATTTTTACGCCTGTAATGTATCAAGTCTTCACATTTGTATTGAAATCTCACAACAGAATTAAAATAGTTTTCTGACCCACTTGTATTCTTAGGGGGAAAAGTCATTAGAAGAGCTTCTCTAGTCACATTTCATTGCAATACAGAGAAAAGTCCTCCCAAACATGGGATCCCCTCAGCAAGAGTGACAACAGCTGTCACTCCCACAGGATATTTGTAGCTATGAAGGTGTTGTTTAACCTGTTAGATGTTTACCTAATTGATGGGGGAACCTGCTCCTTTTAAGTTCATTTTTACCTTGGAATCTACACGAGCTTACTGACAGAAACTTACGAAGAATATTCTTTGTGGTGGGAGGTAGGCAAAAGTTGGCTGGTGGCAACCTGCATGTGGCCCTAAAAGCCATTATTGATCTTTTTTAAAATGCTGGCTTTCACCAGTAACAATTGTTTCATAAAGATGGGGTAGAAGAGTCCCTGCCATGGCAAATTCAAAGGCAGAAATTGATGCTCTTATATAGCTAGTTTTTGAGCGGGGGGCTGCTTTTTTGGAATTTCAGGTCTGGGTGCTTGCAAGAAATGTAGGTTTCTATGTGAAAACTCTCTGAATTTAGAAAAAATCACTAAGTCCAGTATTCTGTGATGACGGATCTGTTTATTTTTCCCAGTACAGGAACATACTGTAGATGGGTAACAAAATGGTTCAACCCCCCCCCCATAATATAACAAAGATGAATACATATAAAACCACAGTAAGTTGCAATAGTAAACCTTAATTAAAACATATTATCTTAGTCAAACGATGAGTGACTGGAAACAAGAATATCCAAAGCAATTTTAAAAGTATAATACTAGACCCCACATTCAGGGTACCATTCTCAGGAGTCCATTCAGTTGTCAGAAAGCCACATGAAGTAGACGTTTTTTCCACTGCCATGGCTGCCAACCTAGCTTTCCTTTGAAAGGGACTATCATGGCCTGGGATTAATGGTGTTGGTGATTTGTTACTAGAGACAGGAATGAAATGAACTACAAAGCCACCATTCCCCACCCCCACCCCCAATGCTTTTTCATAGTTCATTTTGGGATGGTCCAGGGAAATGCCCCTGCCCAGAATGAAATGAAATGCCGAACTATCATTGGTGTTGGTGATTTGTACGCTTTGATTTTGGGCACAGTCTGGTGCTACTTCTATCAATTCCCTAGGCAATCATGGGGTAGACCCAGAGAAAACTTGGTGTAGCACTGCTTGTCAGGTTAGGAAGCCAACCACAGAGCTTCAAGTCCACTCACTTAGGAGTACAGTGGACCCTTGTATAACAAACAGTTTGTATAACATAAAATTTGTACAACATAAAAAATTCCGGAGATAGGGGAAATTTGCTTAACATAATTGCCTATGGGGTGAATTTGTACAACATAAAAATGGGATCAATCTGTTTTCAATGCATTCCTATGGGAAATTTGTATAAAGGAAAATTTGCTTAACATAATTTCATTTGGAACAAATTAATTCCTTTATACAAGGTACCACACTGTATATGGTTTTAGGGGCCTCACCCTGGCCAGATCAGCTAGTGTTTCATTTTTGCAATGGCTGGTGTGCGGTTGCTTCTTCTCAAGCCAGCTACTAAAGATCACTTTCCAGGGGGCAGGATCTGCTTTTGGGGGGGCGAGGGGGAAGGCTACGACTTGGATGGGAATGGGGAGGAGCATCAGCTGAAGGGTTGCTGTGAGTTTGGCATCACTAACTTGGACCAGCAGCATTTTGGAAATCCCATAACAGTACAAGCCATGAAATGGTTGGCTTCGCTGGAAAGTTCATTATGAATACCAATAAAACTGGAAGCCATCATGAACCACTGTTTTCCCAGGTGATGTCCACCCATCTCTACTGATAAATAGTTAAACGGAGCAAATATAGGGGTGTAGCTTGACCAATAGACAGTGTGTTCCACTGCCTCGTGTCACATCTCCAGATTAGACAGTTTCCTGGTGAGTGTGGAGATCCTAAAGTTTCAGATATGGCTGCAGTACACAAGAGTTGCATACAGTGATTTCTCATTCAACAGGTAATTTGCCTTCTTCCTCTGTCTGATGCGATAAGTAAGGATAAGTTGTTTCAGACCATCTGACTGATGTTTTCCTGGCATAATATGTGCCTGGCGTTTTTGCTGCTGGTTGTTGTATAGCTGCTCTAATGGCTCAATTATCCTTTCCCTTGCCAGATCTACTATATTGTAACTTGATAGTTACATGATTAAGATTTCAAGAGAGGGAGAGAGTGGGGAATGGATGCACACACAAATTGAAGTGTGAGCATCTTTAGCGGAGCTGCTGGTCTACTCATGGAGAGTTTTTACAAAATCTTTTTGATAGTTTCTTTTGAAGGATGGTGGGGGTGGCTGATCTGGGAGGGAGAGATAGCAGCACAGGACAGACTGCTTTCTAAGGCCGTTACTTCACGAAGTACTTCGCTTCGCAGCGGGATTGCCTTCGCTTTGAATGCGAAGCCGGTCACGTGGTCTCCCTTCGCCCCCACCCCTCTTTCTCTGTCCTCACCATGCGAAATTTTAGGATCGAATCCATTACTACCTCACGTGCTCCCTTCGCATTCGGAAGCTTACTTGCAACGTCCGGTTTCTGCTTTCTTTTATTTTTTTTAAAAAAATTACCACGGCGTATCGATGCATCAATACCCAGCTGTCATTTGCAGTCAGAGGCGCACAAGCCAGCGGTCAAGCCCGGCGCTCAAAGGCCCCTGCGGTTGTCCCGAGGACTTGTGGGCGGCCATCGTGTTTCCCTGAAGCAGAGCAGCTGGGTTGGGTTTTTGGGGGGGGGGGGGCGGGGCGGGGAGAGGCTTCTCTCAGCTTCATCGCCCTGTGTGCCCGCCGCCGCTCTCTGGGTGGGCGCGCGCGGGGGTGTCTTGCAGCGGCGGCACCGACACCCCCTCCCCCCTCCTTCTGCGCAGCCCTTCGCCATCCCTTGCCAGCGGAGGGGCTCTGCTCACGTCACCCGGGGACGCTTGCCCCCCCTCTGTTGCCCCTGCCCCGTGTACAGAAGGCAAGATCAAAAGAACGGGTTAACCGAAATATCTATACATCGGCATTTCGGAGAAAAAGTAAGTTAAAAAATATATATATATTAACTGGCCACACGTGACTTTGGATGCGAAGCGGGATGCTAAGTGAAGAAGATTCCCGGCCTCCGGCAGAGAATCTCTCCCCGCTTGGAGCACGGTTTAGGGGCGTGGTCGGGGTGGCGCCGAATGCAAAGAGGAGGAGCGTGCGGACTGAAGCGATCGATTCGCACGGAAATTACGGCTCGCCGCGCAGCGAGAGGTTCGTGAAGTAACGGCCTAAGACACAAACTGCTGCCCTGAATACCAAGGAAAGGTAAGTTATACACCTACTAAGTAAAAGTAAGAAAGAAAGGACTGGAATGAATAGATTTAAAATATATTGAACATGCTTATATGTTTAGCCAAGATATAATGCAAGGTTGCATTTCCCTTTTCACTTCAAAATGATTTCCTTTCATTGTAGTTTGGCCTGCTGCCCTCCCCTCTGCCGCCTTATCTGCCACATGAAATGATTGCTTCACTTTGCCTAATGGTAGGGCTGGCACTGGTAAGATTTCATGAGGAAGGAAGAAAAAGGGAAATTAATTCCACTGCATTCCATTATGATGGTGAATGTTTTAGAGACCGAGTGCCCAAATTGTGATTAAAAACCCACTAATTATTCACAAAGTGCCAATACAGCAATTTAACCTGAATACAGGTGGCTGTGAAGAGGCGATGTCAGGTGCCATAGGTTCGCCAACACTGTCCTAGACTGTTTTATATGTTTAGCTTTTAGACATATTGGGCACTATATTTACAATATGAAATAATAAGCAGAAGAAAATAGTCACCTTTTACATGCCATGGATAAACACACCTTTGAAATAAAGCTGGTTAATCAATAACCCGTTGTTGTTTTCTAAAAATTAGCAAATATTGTGTTTTTTAAAAACCCAAGAGACGATTTGCATTTTTGATTAAATGAAACTTCAGGCAATGAAATTATACACAATAATGATAGACCCCTACCTAAAGATGCCTCTAGCTCCTGCCTGCATTGAAATATATAGAGGAGTGGAATAATTGAATCAACAACCAGGCTACTGAATCTACCATTGTCAACCTGCTGTTTGTTAACTTAATTTAGAGTTTGAGGCAAAAAAGTGCCCTGTGAATTAATGTTCCATTGCTTTGTCCTTTACATGTAAGAACTGTGTTTTTGTATAGATCTGCATGGCAAAGAATTAAAATCAGCAACAAAGTTCTAAATAACTCACATATAGTAAAATACTATCAAAATTAACCTTCATTTCCATATTTCAGCTTCTAATTCACTTTGGATTCTGAACCAATATCTTCTCGAGTAATTTCATATAAATTGATGAATTGCATCCACTGAATCAAATAAGGGATGTGTAAACACACTTTATGAGTTTTATCCCCTCCAGCAATAAACACTATATGATAAATAGTAATGAAGAAATGAAAGGGAAGACTGATTAAGGGCAACTTCCCCTGCCTGCAATCATTTAGAGAAGCAGCTTAAATCTTATTGAAGTCAAAGACATTTAGGCTACAATCAAACACCGTGAGGTATATGCCTCAATAAAGTTGCATAGGATTACGCTGTTAAAAAAAATTCTTCGTCTTATGCAGCATCGCAGCAGACACAAGTACCAAGAAGTTGCTTTACTTAAAACAGAGAAGCTGAAGCAACTGGCTGAAACCTGCTAGATGTTCAATATTGTTCTCGTTTAACGTAATTTAGGAGCTATATGCCAGGTAATCTCTCACAATTGTCTGCAAGTGAAATATTACTGTTGTTGTGTGTCAGAAATGACTTGCAGCCATCCTATTAGGGCCATCAAGGCAAGTGTGGTCTTCAAAGAGGGATTTTACCTCTTCCAGCCGCACCCCATTCTCTTTTCATGTTGTAGCTGGGAAATTGAACCCAAGTCTTCTGAGCAGAGATGGGCATGAAACGAAAAAAAATTCATTCCGTTATTTGTTATTCATTTTGTTATGTAACAAAACGAATAACGAAAATTATGATGAAATTGGAACAAACCAAACCGGACCACGAAAATTAGGTTTGTTACATTTCGTTTTCATTAATGGTGACACACAATGAAATGAGCTGTTTTTAAATGTAAAAAAATGTCCTGAATATCCTTAAAAACCCAGTTATAATTATTTATTCAGCCTGATAATACCTACCGGGGGGTTGGGGTCCTTAAAACTTGCATTTATGTCTTTTCTCATATCGCTGTATTTTTTTCCTTTAAGGGGAGTTAGGGGACATTGACCCAAAATGGCTCCCAGATGCTTAATATTGATTTCTTGGGTATTAAAATGACCTGGACATCTGTAAAAATGCAGTGATAATTATTTGAAATTATTACCTATCAGGGGGTTGCGGTCCTTAAAATGTATGTTTTTGTCTTTCTCCCATAGCGATGTTTTTTTTTCCCTTTAAGGATGACACAAAATGGATTCCAGCCACAAGATGGATGCAAACCATGTGATGGGATCATGTAAATTCTTGGACAATTTCAACCAATAGCATGCCCAGGTTGCAGACTGGGTAGGTGTGGCAGCCAGAGAGGGCATAAAAAGCTTTGGCAGCCCCCGTCCTCCTCTCAGTCTGCAGTGGGAGTTAGGGTGGGATTACTGTCTCTGTGACTCGTTACTTTAGGCCAGCCAGGCAGGTGTGTGTCTCTAAGTTCTTGTTGGCTGCAGCCTGGCTCTTAGGGGAGAGAAAGAGGATATTTCTCTTGCAGCCTCCCTGTGTGCGTGCGTACATCTTGGTGAGTACCCTCCCCTGCCCCGCAGTGCAGTCACTCTGCGGCTGCCTTGCACCCTGGGCAACGCCCGCCACTGCCTTTGCAGCCTCCCTGCGTACCTAGTCTATACTGTGTCTCTGTCAGCATCATTTTTTTAGTGTTTTCCCTCTGGTCTGGGGCGGAAATGCTTTAAGTCGTGCAAAAAGCGGGTAAAAACGAAAAGCGAAAAATGAAATGGAATTTTTTTCAAAAAATTTGAAACGGACATCTCTAAAAACAAAAACTGAAACGTCATTTTTTCAATTTGTGCCCACTCCCATTTGCTTGGTTCGCTATACCACACTGAGTATGCAAGGGAAATATTAGAGGCAACATGAAAATAGACTTTTGTTGCCAATGCAATTGTGCTTTGCTGAGCACGAGCAGCACTTGTTCCAGGACATCTCTCTCTCTCTCTCTCTCTCTCTCTCTCTCTCTCTCTTTCCCACAGGCATGTGGAAAACAGGTAGCACTGGGGGTGGAGGGGCAAGCTACAGTATCTGAAGCCTGGGGGAGATTCCAGGTGACACTCCTAGCACCAGCTGCCACCACCACTGCAGTATATATATCTTTTTTTCAATACACTTAAATGAGTGAAGGTTACATTCATGCTTATCATTTTTCTTCCCTGCCAGACTTCTGGTTCCAAAAGGAACGAAGGTGGCAGACATTCTTTGTGGTGTCTCTTACTGCCACAGTGCTTTTGTTTAGAAACCTCTAGATCAGAGGTGGCGAACCTTTGGCACTCCAGATGTTTTGAACCACAACTCCCAGAATTTCAAGCCTGTATTGCCAGTGACACAGGGCTGTGGGAGTTGTGGTCCAAAACATCTGGAGTGGCAAAGTTCACCATCACTGCTCTAGATTTTGTGGTCCTCAACCAGTGGTTCCCCAATGGGAGTCACCCAGGTGTTCTTGGACGGCAACTCGCAGAAACTCCAGCCAGCACAGCAGGTGGCGAAAGCTTCCTGGAATTGCAGTCCAGGAACATCTGTGTTACTCAAGATTGGAAATCACTGTTCTAGATAATTGTGCCTTGGTCTTTCTGTAGGAGAAGCACTGAACATCTCTAACAGCACCACTGATTATTTACAGAGGAAAACAGCTCAATGTGTTTGTCTTGCCATAGGCAGGTGGGATAAACTGGTAGTTATGTAGTTTCTTCTTGTCTCATGTTTAATGGTTATTTTTTTTCAACTGATGTGCAATTCTGAGAGCCATGACACAGAATGAGGAAATCTAGCACTTGCACATCTCTTTTATTTATGTTTCAGTGCCACAAAAATAACAATATCCTCCACACATCTGCAGTAGATATGGATTAGGGACACCTTCTACTGGATTACCTAACTAGACAAACAGCCAGTGTTCATTTTGGAGTATTGTCCAAGCATTGCACAGCTAAGGAAAGGCATCAACAGGGTTCATAAACCATCGAAAGGTTATGTCTTGCAGTGCCTCACAACGCCACGGGCCTTTGCATCTCTCAGAATAAATGTTGGTTAATTCCAAAGCACCTACTAACTGGCACTGTTACTAAAATAAGTTTCTACCTTCATACAAGTATAATATCACCTACAATTTTAAGGATTTGTGTTTCCTGTCAATTGAGGTAAGATGTATATCTCACATTACCAGCAAAGATGAGTCTTATTTTCAGGAGAGCCTTATAATCAAATTTTCAAAAGCAATTGATGCTTTGACCTTCAAATTGTTTTGTTGGTAAAGGTCCATTTATTTCTAGCCTGTTGCACCAGGGTATTGCTTTGAGATCCATTCTCTTGTTTCCTGAGGCTGAAATCCTTCACACTGCCATTGAAAAGTAAGTTAGACTTGTTTTTGACATTCTTGTCTGGAAAAGAATAAATAATAAGAATTGGTCTGTGAAAACTCCTTTCAGAGGGTGAAGTCCTAGAATGGCTCATTCCTGGTCTATGGGGGCTAATGTATTTCTGCATGGATAACACAAGTCCCTCTTACATGTATCTCCTTAGTGAACATTGCTTTTGTCTATCTCCAAATCTGTCTTTGTTTCTATCTCTCACTAAAGCTAAATCAGGCTGCCTAGGGCAGTGGTTCCCAACCTTCTTAATGCCGTGACACTTTAATACAGTTCCTCATGTTGTGGTGACCCCTTACCCTGCTTGGAAGAGGCCACAAGCCCCCTTTGGCAGGCCACTGCCACAGGTGCCATAGAGAACTCCCCTCTGTACAGGCACCCTCAGCCAATCGTAGCCTCTGGTGCCATTGACTGACATCACCTCCAACCTATCAAGCTGTAACTCTCTCTTTTCCACCTTCCTCCCTCTCCTCCTCCAGAACCAAGCTATTTGTGCCTTTTTCTTCACTGGCTCATGGCGACCCCTGTGAAATGGTTGTTCGACCCCCCCAAAGGGGTCCCGACCCCCATGTTGGGAACCACTGGCCTAGGGTCATGGGAGGGGAAGAATGCAAATGCCTATTATGTGGGCACAGGAAAGTGAGGAGAGGGAGTGATTTAGTGAAGAGGAAAGAGAGTGGAGGAGGAAAAGAACAATCAGTGAACAACAAGAAGAAAGGAATGAGTGATTACCATACTAACCAGTGAATTGGATTATTTTAATTGAAGTTAATCCTGGGAAAGCTATGCTCCTTGAATATTGGCATCTTCTAAAAGGCACAGGACCTCTCTGTAGATAAAATGACATGGGTCATGGGAAGCACACAAGACTCTTTAGGTCGCACGTTCCTTGCATAATAAGCAAAGAACTGAAGTTAAAAAAACTTCCTGTTTCTAAAGCAACTTTGGAAGCATAGTTTGATATGAAATATGTCAGGGCTGTCCTACTTTGAACAGGCCAAGATCTACTTTTTCTGGACAAAAGTGCCTGAGGGCTACTATACTAAAACCTCTACTTATGAATTTTATCTGTTCTGAGCATATGCTCATAAGGAAAAAAAAATTAAGTAGAGCAGCCTGCCCTGCTCAGCTGAGACAGTGGGCTGGCAGACCTAGAGCTTTGCTGGGGCAGTGGTGGCCCTTGGGTTGGGGAAGGTAGAGGTGGAGAACTTATCCCCTCACACTTTTTATTGATGGCTGGCGGGCTACTTTTGAACCCTTCACAGGCTACTGGTAGCCTCCGGTCTTCCTGTTGGGCAGGCCTGCAATATGTGGTGCCTCAATGTGTGTGTGTGTGTGTGTGTGTGTGTGTGTGTGTGTGTGTGTGTGTGTGTGTGTGTGTGTGTGTGTGTGTGTGTGTGTGTGTGTGTGTGTGTGTGTGTGTGTGTGTGTACCTGCATATATACACACACACATGTGCATTCAGTATATTTCATGGTCCACCTCACAATAATCAGAGTGAGCCAATAATTTGCATCCCTTGCAGACATGGACAATTGAATTTGGAGAATACGAATAAGACAACCCAGAGAGAAAGAAACTTATAGTATAGCGCCAGATGGGGAGGAGGAAAGCTGAAAGGGAGGTTGAATGAGAACCCAAATGGAGGGGGAGAAAGAATGGGACAAAGAGGCAAAGCTGCTGTAGCAGCTGAATGAGTACTAGACAGAGAGAAAGAAAGAAGAAATGTTGGTTTTGTTTATTGTTCATGGGCAGAAGAGAGAGGGGACTGTGGTCAGCGTGGAATTCAATGAGAATGATGTTGAGTACATTCACTACTATTCTCACCTGCACCCTTGCCAACAGCCAGAGGTGGGACTAGAGCAGGATTTTGCCTCAGTGCCCAACGTTTAGAATGTACCACATTTTAGAGGGGAGTCAGAAAACCTCTCAGCTCTATTCACTTTCAGGAGAGCAAGGCTGGCCAAAACTCTCCTTCTCCTTCAGCCAGGAAGCAACACGTGCCACCAACAGCATTTCCACCGTCAAAAGAAAGAGCTAGGAAAGAGGACACTGTGGCACTATATCCTTCCTTTGCCCCAGCAGGCAGTACTATTCAATGGTGCAGTAGTGATGCACACATACTTTACCCCATGCCTGGCAGAGACCTTGTGGGGCAGTCCCATTCTCTTCCAGAGAAGGGGAGGAGAACCTTCAAGTTGGAGGCTGGGAGGGGATGCTCTGGAAGCCAATGATGTTATTTACTGCTTTGTTAATAGATTGAGCCTGTTTAGCAGGAGATGTCCTGGGAACGGTCCTCTTTTACATGAACATCAAAAATAGTCACACAGGAAAATGGTGCAATATACCCACCTCCAATCGCCATCCTTACTTACTACCTCTGCTGGAGTCATGGTGTGTTTTCATTTCAATAACCTGGGCTTTCCCAAACTAGAATGCTTATTAGACCACTCTTTCCACATCCTTACCCCATCCAGATCTGTTGGCCCTTGTTGGACGAGAGTGATGGGCATTGTACCGGCATACCTCGAGGGCACCAGATTGGGGAAGGCTGTCTTGCCCTATTGGTTTGTGAAAAGCTATTTTGTTTCTGTCTTCCAGCTGCCATTGTCATTCAGAAGTGGTGGTGTCATATGAATCCCTGCCTGGAAGGAGAAGAATGTAAAGTACTTCCAGATTATTCAGGTTGGTCCTGCAGCAGCGGAAACAAAGTTAAAACTACTAAGGCAAGTTCATGGATACAACTCATTCCTTAAGGAATAGCCAACATCATATTGAGTTCAGGAAGCAGCCAAGGTAGAAAAAATGGTTCGTGATCCATTGTTGGATCTCTGTTATATACAGTACTTTTAAAAAGCTGCCATGAGAGATTTCCAGATTCAGCCAGGGCTGTGATGAGAAAGAGAGTGCAGGGAAGATTTAACTAACCGTTTCCTGATCTAAATTCTCACCCCTGAAATGGCTCTTTATCCCCTGGATCAAACTAGTGTCTGTATGGAATCATTGTTTCTGTTCATGGGAACCGTAATAGAGGAGTAACTCAGGCTGGGGAAAACAGCAGGAGGAAAAGAGTTTATTTTCCAGTGCTTCATGGCTTTGACCCAATACCCAACCTCATGCTGGTTGTAACCTTAAAAAACAATGTAAGATGTTACTACAGCTGTTTTATCATCTCATCTTGACTCAAAGGCAAGTTATACAGTCTGATGAAGATCCATGAATGGTCTGTTATGTCTGTGATTTTTTTCCCATTGTTTAAAAAGGGTACCACCCACCTAGCCTTTAAAATTGCATACAGAACATGCAGGTTTTTTTTTTTACTTATCTACAGTATTTCTCTGTTTCCCTATCCTCTGAAGTACAGATGGGCACTTGGGTTAGTTGGTTTGTGTTTTTTTCTAAAGCAAGGTAGATAAAAATAAATGATTTTTAAAAATCAAACTGATTAAAATCACAATTTAAATCAAAGGGAAGAAATAATACCGTCTTGTTTCCTTTAATAGGAAATTGTGATATTACAGCTTGGAAATATTTAGAAAAAGATGAAGGAAAAAGATAAATAGTATTTCTTTAACCACTATAGATCAATGAGAGAATGGTTTAAAAACATCAGAAATTCCTACCAGAATGCTTTTGAATATGCTAAAAGTGACTTTTTGAAAGTAACTGTTAATTGTGATACACAAACAATTAGCAACTTTATAATTACTAATTAGGATTACTTTTTTTATCACAGAAGCAACTAGTCAGAGGGCACCATGTTACTTGGCTTTTGTTACTTGTAAGCTGCACCTTTGGTTATCTTATTTGGTCAGTATCCAGCCGGAACAGGGAGGGGGTGGCTGATTGGCAGGGATGAGTGACGGGCTGAGCAGGTGGGGAGAAGGGGCTGTGGGCCACTTGAAATTTGAAAGTCGGCTGCATTTGGCCCACCGGCCAGACTTTGGACATGCCTGTTTTGCATGCATATGGTAACAGTGATGATAAAGCAGATGATGATCATAATAGATCATTCAGAAGTATTTTAAAGTTGACGTTCAAGGGCCTAATCTCTAAAAATAAAAAGAGGAACACAGAAGAAACATATCAAATACCTTTGATGCATCATAACACTAGATTGATGCACCAAATAGGTACATAGTAATTATGGGAGAAACTGCTCCCATTCGTACCAACTGTTCATACTTCTAAGGAAAGCCTCAGTTTTCAAGGTCCTCTTAAAGCCCTGCACTGAAGGAGCCAATCCCAATTCAACTGGTATTTTAAATGGTGTCCCCCTCCACTGATTAGAAGGGGAAGACCTAGGCACAATTAAGCACAGAGGGGGGGGTGGAATAAGAAGTAATGAGCAAAAAATAGGAACAAATAGAGATTCATCTGAGCCATTTCACAGAGTGATGGCCAGAGGTAAGAGAATCAGCAGAATAACTGGGTCTTAGCCTGCAAATGTACTGAAACGGTCTCTTATTGCATGTGTGGGTGTGGTTTCCAATTTTGATTTAGGTCTTTGCATGTATCTACAGTTGGAGATTAACTGCTGTGCTGAATTAGCACCCAAGAGTGCCCTAAACTGGCTTTGGTTCATTACAGTAACAAGCTATTAACTCCCTTCTTCAAAGGAGGGATCCCCGGGTGTGTAATCCACTTCCCACTGAAGTTGGTGGCAAAGCTCACTTTGATCTTAATGGGTTAGCATTGCACCCAAAGGTGCGGCTAGGATCTTTAATTTGATAAGATGACTATGGCGGGTTTTTTTCTTTTTCTTCTTATTTTGTGAGTATATGCTTTACAGAGAAAAGGGAGAAAAGCAAAGAGAGTATCCAGATAATGTCTATAAACTGACCCCCCCCCAAATGCAAATACTTTAGGGCTCCTTGTGTGTTAGCTGTGGCCTCCACTTTAATTCTTGACAAAGTAGTTTAGTTGTGAGTTGAGTGTAACTATGAATTGTAAATTTCCAGACTCCTGCAAGTTCAGCCCTTTTCTCTGGCACTTCTAGAAGTAAAAATACAGTTCCCCAAGTCATTGTGAAGCAGTAGGATGGGTTTTATGATTATTATCCACTTTGGGAATAATTCCAGATTCATAAAAAGTTGCTACTGTTGTCAATCCCAGTAAAGGTGCTTTGAATTACATAAAACTTCTTTACTGCTGTGCATAAAGGAGAATTCCCTAATATTAAACTTTAGCTATGACTAATGTGGATTGGACTGAATCTCGCTTAGTGGGGTCACGTTGAGATCTGGTATGCCATTTGAAATGATTCTTGATCACACCATACCTCAAGCAACCCTGTATGGCCCCTTTTCCCTTTAATGAGTAAGATAACATGGAAGGGAGGAAGAAGGGAGGGAGGGAGGGAGGGAGGTTCCCCCTCCTCCCTACTATCTTCTCCATTTTGCTTAAGCTAATTTACAGCCATAAGAAATTCAAAAGTTCTTCCTTCTTTCCCATTGGGGGGTGGGGGGAGGAAATTCTAATTCCCCCCTAAACGATATATCACATCGGCACTGCTTTGAGCCTTTAAAAAACCACAATATATTTGCTTCCTGTCTTTCATGCTCCATAGAGCAATGAGAACCGTTCAAGAGCCCAACATCAACACGTAGTTTAAGCAAAGGGATAGTTGAAGCAATCCATTTTGGTTCGCACATGCTGGAAACCAACCAAAGTGGAGCAATCCAGCCAACACCAACACCCTGTCGTTCCTGACAGGGACCCAAAAGGTATGGGTAGGAAGAGCTTAGGGATGGGCTGGTTTGACATGACCCATATGCTAAGCAGTCACCCAAGACTGGAACAAACTGTGGGACAGATCTCTTTCTGATCACACCCTTTTAATATATAATGAACTATCGTAGGCAAGATCTTTGCTTGGGAGATAGAAAGGTTGGGACCACACACTCTGGATAGTGGCATCCAGTCTGTAACATAAATGCATAATGCTGTGGAAAAGGGGCATTTCATATTAACAATCATGAGGAAAAGGACTTAAAATATAATGCCCTTATACAAATCATGAAGCCACACTTGTCCTCCAGTTTTGGTTGCCACACCTTGGCAGGATATTGTTGAGCTGGGTAACACTTTGTGTGCCTGTAAAACTCCTTCACCCCTTCCTGTTCCAAGAAGACAGAAAGAGGGTTTGCTTTTTGTTTCATAGACAAGAAGCCCAGCTTATCCTTTTGGCTTTTTAGATGGAGAAGTTATCTTTAGTTAGAAAGGAGAAGTCTTCCGTAGTTCTTAATATTCCGCTATCTAAAATGGTGCAGCATCCAGAGAAAAATCCTGAACCTATGAAGGGCAGAGATTGCCTTAGAGTTAAGGGCGGAGTCTGGTGATCCCACATGCCTGCTATATAAGAGGCTGGACAGGCAATGAAGAGATCATTTTAATAAGAAATAAACAAAAAAGGGTTCTGTTTATATACCGCCCCATACCACTTCAAGTAGTCTCTGGGCGGTTTTACAGTTTTAATTACAGTATGCAGGCTACACATCCCCCCTCCCGCAGCAAGCTGGGTACTCATTTTACTGATCTCAGAAGGATGGAAGGCTGAGTCAACCATGAGCCTGCTACCTGGGATTGAACCCCAGAACGTGAGCACAGTTTTACCTGCAGTGCAGGCATTTAACCATTGTGCCATGGGACAAATGGAAATAAGACGACCAGCAGCATTTGGTCTCATCTACCCAGAATGCAACTCATGGCAAGTCCTGCCATATCTGCTAACAAATTACTTCCAGGTTCTGGAGATTGCCTCCAACTCAAGGCAGGAGGCTCAAAACCTTCAAAGACCTTAGCCCACATAATCTCTCCAAAGCCTCGGTTCGTGAGCCTATGTGGTGTTTGCATGGTCGTAGCATCTCTTCATTCAGAATCAAACAGTGGCAGCAGGAAATGAAGAGTAGCTGCTGTTGGTGTTATTTGAAAAGGCAGAGAAGATATGAGTCACAGAGGTGTTGCTTAGAACTAGGATTTGTAGGTCGAGAAGCTCTTGAACGTATCTATAACGCTAGACATTGCATTGCTACCATGCATTGGTAATTGATGATTGCAGCCTAGCATTCAAATATCCTTGTCAGTTGAAATCAATAAGATTTAAGTATGAAGGACTGGATACTGGATGGTGGCTAATAGAAATCAGATTCAGCTACTGTATATTCTTTAAATCTTCCTGAAGTATAGGTTAGATAGCTGTTAATAGCTTGTCACCAGCAGCCTTGTTCAGTAAACGATTGTGTTTTGTTGATATGAGGGTGGGCCCTACCTATGAGATGAAGTATTCGCTACACCACATTGTTCAAAACAGCCTGCTTTATGCAGTCTTTTTGGATTTCCAGTGATAGTAGAAGAGCAGGTTGAAATCAAACCTTCCCTACAACACAAACAAGCAAACACTGGTGTGTGTTTCATAGAAAAATATGCACTGTTGTGGAAATATTTTAATGCGACTGTCAAACACAGGTTGAAAAGCAAATTTATTGAAAAGTAAATGGACCCATGCAGATTTTACAGTCTATAAAGCCCAGGTATGGAAAATATATAGACAGATATCAGTCTTAGTGGAATACACAAATGTAATGTACTTAGATTTTAAAGAACTACTTCTTAGTTCTGTCAATGACATTGCCCCCATCTCTTTTAGACATTGACGGGATTATTAAATAATGCACATTAAGAGCTTAGCCTTAGCTGTTTGGCATGTGTTGTGTTGGGTGAGAAGGAACAAAAACACAATACTTGTGTAATGATGCTTTTGCATGTTGTTAATAGTGACAATAACTATGAACAAGATGAAATTAGGAACACAAACACTTTTTGGAGTAATTATGAAGCTAAATAAAAACTAATGGAACACATTTTATTGTTTATATTCACCGAGCACAGCTAATTAACAGAGCTGTTTTAAAAGTGTACATAAAATGTACTTAGAAACCATAAATGCTAGGTTGCTTACCTAAAGCAAAAAAAAGCTTCCAAATTTGCTTAAACTTTTTTGTGCTTGAACTTAGGTCCCTTTTTTTATCTTGCTCTGAAGATTTCTATCTATCCTTCAGCTCTTGATATGTTACCTGTATTTACTTGCAAAGTATTAGTATTCAACAACCTCAGCATCTCCTATTTTGCTCTTCTTGTTGCTTTGAAAGCACACAAGATAAAACTGAAGAGGAAAACATTATCTGGAAGTTATTAAGTACCATTATTTTCTGCATTGTATATATCAAGGATAGCAAGCCTAAGGCTCTCCCAATGTTGTTGGGTTGTAACTCCCATACTCCTTTTCCATTAAGGTTTGCTGGCAGGGGCATTGTGGGAATTGCAGCCCAACAACATCTGGAAAGACACACATTGTCAATATGCTCATTTCTAATGTCTTCATCTTGGGCTCAGGCTCAGAGTAGTATAAAGATGATATTCCTGAAAATTTCCACCTTCAGTGAAATAATTCTCGCAGTGGCAATTTTCAGATTCCCTTGATCCAGTGCTCTCGACGGTGTCACCATGAAGAAAGGGAAAACCTAAGGATCTCTGGGAAGAATTGGGATTCTTTTTTTTTTTTTCATTTTGAAAAACTGTGGTAGCTAATGATTTCATCAGCCTTAGGCACTGCAAACGTGCTTCCAGGATTTCAGCCATTCTCTAGCTAGGTGAATACAGGTCAGCCTTAGAAAATCAAATGGCACTTCATAAAATTTTGAAAATTCTCCCTAATGTTGCTACTCTGTGGAACTGTTTATATATTAGAGTCTTACTTTCCTCTTTCTTCTTTGTTTGCAGGTCACACGGTAGCAAAATAGAAACATGTGCCAAAATCGAAATGATGGGATTTACAAATGTGCTGCTGACCACAGCAGAGAAACATTTCATCCGTGAGAAAACAAAACACCATGTGTGGACTTCTCAGATTAGTTGGCAAGAACTGAAACAGTACTTGTTTTTAATCATGAGAATAGTACTCCGCTTAAAACTTTTTACAAATGGCAGGTTACCTTTTAAAGACAGAGACTGCAAGGGACATCCACATTCAAAACATCATATGGAAGAACAATCAAAACATATTTTCAGAGGGCATCATCTACTGGACTTGGTGTATGTGCTGTAAATATTGAAACTGATTCAAATAACTTCAGAGAACCAGTTATAAATGAGATGAAGGAGATTTACCCTGAAAAAATGATACAAAAAGAAAAACATTACAATTAGAAAATCTGCTTCAATATATTTTTGCTTAGGATTTACTAAGTATCAGATGAAGTAAGGAAGTAAACCATGTTGCTTATTAAATAAGTAGACTATGTCAGTCTTCATATTCTTACAGTTTGTGGAGTTTTGTTTCTTCCCATTTGTTAAAGGCAGTAGGGAGGATCACTGGACTAGTAGTACTAGTGGGACAAATCGCTCCATCTACATGGAGAATAACAGAATAGACATGTTTGTTGAACCTTTGTTTCTAGAAAATGAAATCCTATTATTTATGAATGTTCACACAAACCAAGCAAGTCATGGATCCCTGTTGGCACTATGGAATGGTGTAGGCCCATGAAATGGAGCAAGCTGTACTTTTGGAGCACAGAAGTCCATTATACTGGAACACTCCATCCTAAACGTGCCCTGAGATCCTTACCCACAGCAGAATCTGCTGCCTCATGTGTCAGTGGCACTAGAATGACAGCCAATGAATAACATGAAGGGTTGGTCCATGTCCTAAGAGCAAGTGGCATCAAAGTGGATATTGAAACAGAAACACATATTAGCTCCATTGATGGAAGCTCCATCTTGGAGCCCCCAAAGTTGAACTTTGGAAAAAAGGTTAAAGATACTTATTGTGTTCTCATTTTGGCCCCATTCACTGCAGAAAAGGCATTTAACAAGGACTAAGCCACCAGGTGCAGCTCAAGATTGTATCTAGGAATGGGGAAAGGGAGACGGTCACCCTGAGTGCCTACTGTAGGAGATCCTGTTGCAGGCTCTGTAGTGGTGTCACCACTAACGCAGAAAATAGTTTTCTTTTTGACAATCATCTGCATAGCCTTCTTCTCAAGCTTTTCCATGGAAGTACCCATCCCACACCATTGCAAGAGGGCAGATGTTATCTCTCATTGTACTCCTGGGTCCATAACATTGCCTGTTATTGTCTCACAGAGTTTTTAAAGAGTTCTTTAAATTGCTGCTGCCTTGTTATCTTGTTTTTTTACAAGAGCAGCAAGTGTGTGTGGCGGGGGGGGAACAGTGAGAGGAGTATGTTTTGATAAGTGGATTTATGAGGTCAGAATATCTGAGGTGTACTGGGATGTCATAGTTTTACAGAATTTGTTTATGCAGGTAAAAGAATGGCATAAGCATAGCCTAAATTGAGGTTTTCTAAAGAAGCCCAAGTGACGTGCTTTTATTTATTCCAAGTTAGATCACACATTCTTTTTCAACGAAGCCTAGGGATGCATACATATGTTCTTCCTCACCCATTATCCTCTCAGCATCCTTATAAAGTAGCTTATGCTGGGAGATGAAAGACCATCAGTCTGTCCATTTGAAGTCAGCACAACTATGATCCACCCACTTCCTAGGAATAAACACTGTTGTATCAACAGATCCTTTTTTTTTTTTAAAAGAACATATATATAGGATGTTAATGAATATGGTCCAAAATGAAAATGTTCAAGAATTAAAAGCAGTGACAAGGAGGCAGGGGGAGCAACCATCATGATATTTTACCAAGGGTGACAAGATGTGTTGGAATGGCTCTGTTTCAGGCTTAGCTGGATCTCCAATAGTCAGCATGCCCGTCCACCCCTAAAACTGGTTGTAGGGGTAAGGCAGTGTATTCAGTTTGTTGTACCACAAGATATAATACAGATTGTCTTCTCACTTTTTCCTTCTGATCATGAAATTGTGAGAATTGATAAACACATCTTTTACCAGAGACTACTCTGAACCAACAGAGATGCTTTTAACACAGTGGTTCCCGACCTGGGGGTCAGCACCCCTTTGGGGATCAAATGACCATTTCACAGGGAGCACCATGAGCCAGTGAAGAAAAAGGCACACACGGCTTGGGTCTGGAGGAGGAAGGGGGGGGAGAGTGAGTTACAGTTTGATAGGTTGGTGGGGATGTCAGTTATTGGCACCGGAGGCTACGATTGGCTGAGGGTGCCTGTACAGAGGGAAGTTCTCTATGGCACCTGTGGCAGTGGCCTGCCAAAGGGGGCTTGTGGCCTCTTCATAGCAGGGCAAGGGGCCACCACTACATGAGGAACTGTATTAAAGGGTTGCGGCATTAGGAAGGTTGGGACGTAGTGTCTCTAGCTGATCTGCTGTGAAGGTACAGTGTCTTGTGCTGTCTTATGATTCCACTGCATCAAAATGGAGGAATGTTGGCCATAAGACACTTGAAATCACATTGGGACAGAGGACCAAATTATCTGTACTGCTACTAGACGGGAGCTGATTTGTTTGGCTTTTTTTTCTAAGAAAAAAAAATCCAATTGCATCCTAATAGCAACATAGTTATTGCTTATAAGCACAATTCTAGGTAGAAAGAGGATTTTCACTTTCAGTTAGTTGCTGTTTCTAATGATTATAATAATTAAATGTCCAGTCCTTCGACACATCACATTTTCTCATTCGTATGATTTATGACATACAATTGTGTCCTATTACTTGAGTTGTATCTCATTCCAGTTCCTGTCTTTCCCTAAATGCTACATGCTCTTGTTTTGTCATAGGCTGGCACAAATAGAACTGTAAAGGGAGGCAAATTTATGATCCGTCTGTTCTGGATTGTATCATTGGACTTTAAGACACATTGGAATACATTCAGAGGCAGCAATTCAGACACATCTCTCTGCAGATGAACTGTCAGTGACCCAGCAATGGCTATGCTTTATGTAAATTTTACTGTGTTGATGTACGACCAATTTTTGTAGATTCAGAAATGCCAAAAAACATGGAGATGATGTTGCACTAATTTATTTAATTGTGTACATGGTTTGCTCACTACAATGTGGTGCTGTCTAGAACAATAGTCATCATCGGCTTTTCTTTACAAGAAGCAACCTGAAATATTCATATAAGCATTCCAAAACCTTCACATAACTCCCCCTCTCTTGATACTGGAATAAAATCCAGTATTTTTTCTTTGAGATGCTAAGGTGTTTTTTAAAATAATTATTGTAGTAGGTAATTAGCAGTGTGCTTTCAAAAATTATACCACTCTGGTTTTTGGAGAGTAAGATGGTTCACCAGAGATTATCTTTCCCAGTAAGTGACAATTTGATAGACCATTTTGGTCACTTGTTTGCTTTTAACTTGCATTAGTTCTCTAGGTTAAATAGCCACTTATAAAACAATTATTCTATGTCAGTAATGGCAGAAATAGATAAATGTGGAGAAGAAGAAAAATCATACAAACAACATATTTCCTTATTGCTTGTCCTGTATCCTAAAGCAATTTTATTGGCTGCTGAATCTTTAGGTGGGACCCTGCATTGCATCTCAGAACTGTTTTGAATAGGTTCAAATGATAGGATTTCAAGGTACAGTATATGCTCACCAAGAGAAGGCATTGATAAAATCTGAATTTTAATGTGTGCACATTGTCAGAATAACTACAGATACAGCCCTAACTTTTCCTGGGCTTGGACGTTGCATAGGCAGATAATTAACCAAATAGGTTGAAGGTACAGCAGTGATTACAAGTTCCAATATTAATGGACAGCTTCCAGGTTCAAACAAAGTTTGCCATTAAATACCAGTTGAAGAACCATAATTGTATTTATATCCTGTTTTCCTTAGATTGCTAGTCAGCCACTGCGGGAAACAGGTCAGTGTGTTCGAAGTGTTTTTGATTTGATATCGAGCAGCTCTTCCCTATGCTCTAGCTAGCATTACCTTTGGAGTATGTTTTACCTCTGCAGTGCTGCTTAAAATTCAACCATGTATGCAAAATTCAAGTAAATATGCAAAAGGGTTCAACTGGTTCTGGAAGTACCTCCAGCTTATCCAGAGAAATTGCTACAATGTCCCTCTCTTTTAACTCAGATTTTCACTTTCACACAGAAACAGAAAACTGTAGATGCTGAATCTGCTGCAAAGCTGCACATGTCCAAACCTAATGATTTCAGTGGGTCTGGTGTGCATGTGCTGTTGTGAACATTGTGTATTTTGGAAAATATTTATTCCAAGGCAAACATGTAACACACCAATAGATCTCTGTTCCAGTGCTAGAAGTTTAGGTACAGCCACTGTTGGATAGCTGGTGTCTGTTTAGCAAGACATGTCATTGCCTGCAATCCTGTTGTGTAAGTTAGACCATGGAAGGCTGATGGTGTCATCAGTTGGGGTGATTTTTCAGAAATCTCGCTTTTCTGATATTCCTTGAAAGGTCACGAGGCTCCTGTGGAATCCTTTTCATTCTTGGGAACCTCTAGGGGTGGACATGGAATGGGGGGGAGGGACTTTTTATTAACTTAAAACCCCTACCACCTGCTGGGATGACTTTACATAAAACTTTCAAGAGAGAATTGGAAATGTTTAATTTCTGAAAAATTAGTGTGGGTGGTCATCTCATTAGCCTTATGCAGCATAACTAATGGCAACAGGACTTTGATCTTTTTTGTCAAGATCCAGTGGTGTATTTTTATATCCTGTATAGTTAGAATTGGTACTTTCTTCCCCTCCTAAATAAATCTGCACCAGGGAGTTTGACATCCATTAGGAGCAGGGTTTTTTTTTGGGGGGGGATGTACTTGGGATGACAGGAAGACAGAGGATTGCTAATTTAAAATAGTAGTGGACATGGGAAATACATCGCTGATGGTAAACTGAAATACTGTAATCTTGGGCACACTGAGCAAGAATTAAGCTGATTCAAGTCAGTGGAAGATAAAAGTAAGTACCGTGAGAAGTACAAGTTCTGATGTTTAAATGCTCAATAGCCATGCCTTGTCATACATGAAATATATCTGCCTTGGTGAATTCTATAAATATTCATCCCGGATCACAGAACTGCTATAAAATTGTTTTGCTACCCATCGTTTATAAAGATCCACAATAAGTCTGCAAGTGAGTTTTCCAAAAGGAAAAGCCAAGCTTTCTCCAAATGGCTGACTTGTATTAATCATGTGATCAGCTAAAATTTGAATAGAAATTCACATAAGATAATGGTTAAAATAACAGCTTGCGCTAACCTTCAGAGACCTTTCTGTTTTATGTACCGTTATATAGTTTTATTACAGGCAAGAGGGGGAAATCTTCCCAACAGAAAGAATTAATGTGGCTGTTCCAGCACTTTAGGGCTTAATCTAGACTTGATGGGTGAACTTTTAATTCTGCATAATGCAAACAGCAACTGCATGCCAGTTTTACACCAAAAAGAAAAAAGAAATATGACAGCAATACGAAATTGACTCTTGCCAATATGACTACAAGGAAATCCTTGAAGAGTGTATTAACCACATAAGCAGGGAAAGAGATTAATGTAATTAAATGGTCTTTAGATAGGTTTCTTTTCCTTTTGGCACCGGAAATGTCAGTCCATCACATATGTTCTACAACATGAAGCCATTCCAGAACAGCTAGATTCTTGTAGATCAGTGAGTGATGTAAATACAAAGGTTCTGTTGGTTGTTATTACTATTCATATGTTTTAGCCACTAGTATTATTATTTTATGTATATTGTGATCACCTTTAGATTTTTTTAAAAATTAAGTCCTTCAAAAAGCCTCAGGCTTATGAATGTGGGATATTTTTGCTTCTGTGTATATTCAAAGTGCCAGGAAATTGCTTAGCGGGGGGGGGGGGGATGCCAGGCTTTACATAGCAAATAGAAGCCTGAATGTTGACAATGCCAATGACAGTAATCCAGATGGTCGATCTACAGCAGTGGTTCTCAATCTGTGGGTCCCGTGATGTTCCTGGATTGCAACTCCCAGAAATCCTGGCCAGCTCAGCTAGTGGTGGAGGCTTCCGGGAGTTGCAGTCCAGGAACATCTGGGGACCCACAGGTGTAGAACCACTGATCTACAGGATAACCTCTTGTGCTGACTACTACCATTCACACGGAGATAAGAAGTAAAGGAAAATTCTAGAAGCTGATTCTTTTTTCAATCAGTTAACCACTTCTCACCCAAACACAAAACAATTGTCATAGCAGTTTTTCAAGAAGACATTAGTGTTGTCAATATTCATGCTGCCCTTTGCTATGTGAAATTCAGCATCCTTTATCCTGCTGGCAACATGTGCATTATATTGTGTGCATCAATGTTTCGTCATTTCATGGTGGTTTGAATCATGGACAAAGAAGCAAAATACTCGCATTCATGAACCAGAGGCCCTTTGAAGAATATTGTTAAGTGGAAATGTAGGTGTACATGCAATATACTCAAATTTCACACAGTGACTTCCTCCATGCAGGAATATCAAGTTCTCGAGTTTCCCAGAAGATCTCATGATCTGTACTATGGTTGCTTGAAGGAGTAGAACCAATAATAGCTGGAATAATTTGAAGCACTATTTTGGTCTTAATCAAATGGTAATGCAAATGTGTGAGGGAGCACAACGTGTACAAGGAGATTAACATGCACATCCTTTGACCTCTCATGTTGCCATTACCATTGGTGTCCTGCTTTGTTCACAGTGACAGGTCTCTCCTCCCTTAATCTGTCTCCAAGCTTTTTCAGATCAATTAGTAAAACAAATATAACCCTTGATGATTCCTCATTTGGAATGGCTTGACCTCTTAGTGGGCTGCGTCTAACAAAACCAGAGATAAGGTAAATGAAAATAAAATAGTCTGCTTTTCAAGCACCATATAACTATGTGTATTTTTGCAACTTAGGCACAAATCTGTTTTAGTTTTTGTTTTAAACCAGAATGTAGATATTTAAAATAAAAAGTCCTTTTTCTTGAGGTTTATTTACTCAATGAAGAGTTTTTAGAATAAATTATGCCATCAATTTACATGGCTCATTGTGGGAAGTATCTCTTCAAAAGGCAAGATAAAAAGAATTCTTTTTCTTCAGTATCCGTGAAGGAAGCCAAAGATATTCTCCAGCCAAAAAGTCCCCCTTTGAACCCAACAATTTCAGTATCACTGAAACCATGTCCAACTTATGAGGAGCAACAAATGTCGCAACAGGAAGGCCTCAATAGTTATGCACTAATCATCTACTCCTACACTCATGTCTCAACATTTGGATAACTGTACCCATCAAGTCACATCATTCCTAGCCCAAAAATACCAATAGTAATCTACAATGGGATTTACATTCCCCAAATGTTTGGAGAGCCATAGTTCCCACATCCATGCTACAGTATGCAGACTAGAAAGTTACCTTCTAATTGCACACCCTTTCCTTGGGGTAGACAACTTGTATCCCCCAAACTGATTGTGAAAGCTCTCAGTTCATATGTCTGGCAAGGGGGATCTCCTCCAATACCAACAGACTGGTGCATGAAGGGAAGAAGGAGAAAGGAAGAGGAAGAGATGTCATTAAAGATTCTCAGTCATCCAGGTGAGGTTATCCAGAAGTGACATCATGGCAACTGGACTACTTTTCTTTTGAAATCGAAATGTTTCACTACTCATCCAAGTAGGCTCATCAGTCTGAGGGAAGGTTGGTGTGAGGCTTACGATTTATAGTTCACCTTGGTTCCACATGCCCCTGCTCTGAATAGGCTTGTTAAACAGACAATGACCTGGATAGGTTTGTTAGGTGGACAATGGCCTGTATAGGCTTGTTAGATTCCAATGGCCTGGGGTGTGTGAAAGTCCCACCTATGTAAGAGGAAGAGGTGGCAGAAAGAAAGTGGGTGACTTCAGTCACGTGTGGCTTCAGCCCTGCCTACCACCAGCCTACCCCAGCAACCCTGAGAAAAATTGGCCCTTAACTAGGAGACAGTCTGTTTGACCTGATAGTTACATGGAAAGGCTTGGACTGCAGCTGTTCCTTCTTGGTGTCAGTGAGGAAGGAACAAGGTAAGAGACTGTGCACGCCTCTTGCCTTGTCCAAGAGCTAATTGGGCAAGGTAAGAGAGACACCGTCTGTGGCAGGAAACAGTGTGTAGTGGGTATTGGATAAAAGCTGCCAGTATCCCACAACTGCTGGTGCTGGCTCTCCCACTGTTAAAAAGGAGGACAAAGATCAGTCAAGAGGAATTCATAGAGAACAAGAATTGCCACACACATACTGAATCTATTGTACCTTGGACATAAAATGAGAAGACAGAACCTACCATGAAAAAATATCCTGATTTTGCTGGAGAAGACGTGAGCAGTAGCAGACCAAATATTAGATCAATTGACTCTAAAGGAAGCCATGGCTGTTAGGTTAGCATATGCACATTTAAATTAGTATACACAAGTAGTCATCATTTACACTTCATTATTATGATAATTTAAATAGAAATATATATTACCTACCACAGTAGAAAGCTCAGTGACTTCACAGGGTGACGTACCTACCAGCAGTGTCTGCTACTGAGCCAAGTGGGGTTGATAGAGACCTCTGTGCTCCCTTCTGATGGCTCTTGAGCTTTAACTTACTTGAAACAGTGTCTCTTTTTTCCTCCCCTTGTTCCTGCTGAGCTTTAAAAGCCCTTCTGCAAATATGTCTGGGTGCCATGGGGCTGCCTCGAGCCAGTTATGTACTCAGAAGAGAGGGAAAGTAGTGCTTGTTGTGTGGGTGAAAAGTATTATGTGCAAACACACATTTCTAATTTTATTCATTTAAAATACTGGTGTTGATTTTGATATGAAATGAAATTGTATCATTGAAACTCAAAGCATAAAAGGTAGTTATCTTCTTCATCAACACACAACAATCCAGAATTCAAAAGCTACCTTCAGACTGGGACTTGATGGGGGCAGCTGTGAAGGAACTGGAAGGATTATCATGAATGTGTCACCAGAAACCAGCATCAAGCATTATCTGTGCTACTACTGATTACTGTGTTTTACAGATGGGGAAGAAAGCAGACAGTTTGAGGAGGGGGGGAATTACTCATTCAAAATGTGGTGCCAGAAGAAAACTTTAGCGCTATCACAGACTGTAAAAAAAGGCTTTATTTTCACCAGGGCCTTTGGTGTTACAACCTTCTGTACAATCTCCAGCATGCTGCTGAAAAAAGGAGCTCCACTGATTTTAATGACACTAATTCCTAGGAATCCATCATAGAGGACCATAGCTTTATTATAGAATGCTAAGCAAATTTACACAATGGCATTTAGAAGATAGGGGCTAGGGCAGTTTTGACCAGTTGCCTGGGGCTGACAGGAGTTGTAGGCCAAGCAATGGCAGCCAGCACCTTGGAGGAGCCCTCAAGACTGATTTTCAGGTTCTTTGTTCAAGGCTTGTGGTTGTTTTTATCACAATGGACTGAGACAATTCCACTTCTGGAAGCAGCAAAGGCCCAATGCACCTTGGTCATAAAATGGTGCTTTACAGTATCAGACCCTGTCTGAGGAAACATACTGTGCAATAGAGATGGGGATGAATTGAAAGGTGAATCATGTTTTCTGATGAATTTGGCTGATTCATTGAAATTCGTTGACTCACACTAATCATAAATAAAGTCCCTTGACAAATATGAATTGGTGATTTTTTTAAAGCAAATTTTGATTCCTTAGTTTGTAGGGCCATAAAATGCCCCCCCAAGGAACTTAGAGATACCATATTTGGAGGGAACCATCCCCTGTCTCTCCTCTACAATCCCTCCAAATTTGAAAAACTAGGTTTCCACAACCCAGTTGCTAAAGAGCATATTCCTAAGGGAGGCCCATATTGTGAGTGTATAACTCAGATGTCTGAAACTCAATATTCATCAAAATTGGAGGGACCATAGATGTGAGATGGGAGAAGCCTCTCTGCAAGTCTAGTGTCTCTAAGTGCCAGGGGGACACTGGCAATGTCTGTCCATCTTGGAACTAAACTGTAGACCTCTAGCAGACTGCTCACTGAAAGCAAGATACTATACAAGCAATATATATGTGGCAGTCAGAAGGGCAAACTCTGTGCTGGAGATTATTTGGCAGGCCATTAAAAACAGATTTGTCCATATTGGAATGATTTTTTTAAAAGAACTCTACAGTCCCACTAAATTTGGTATATGTGCAAAATGGCACTGCCAAGCCCATCCAAAAAGTGAAAATACATTTTGTGGCCATACCTTCAAAAAATAGAAAGAAGACATAGAACTTTTTAAAAAGTGCTGTTATAATTATGAAGAAGTTGAACTATGAGAGACACATGGTTAATACACAATGTTACTCCTGCATTTGTATTATGAGGAAGGGCATCTTATTTGTTCCCTTGAGTAAGGGATAAATATGTGCATGTGCCTTTGTGTGCACACTCATGTGTGCATTTTAGGGCAAAAAAAGTGGGAGGGGACAGCTAGAGTGATGGGGCTGTGGTAGGATTTATGGATGCAGTGGAAAACATAATACTTTTATGGAAGCTATGGATAACACAATACTAGGACTGGGCCACCTAATTAAATGGATTGCCAGTATCTTCAGAACAGTTGTAAGAAAATTCATTTTCAAAGAACACCTAGTTAACTTCTACAACTGTCATTCTTTTGCAGCAATTGTCTGTCATTAGATAGGTTAATGGTCATTAGCTTGGTGGCTTTCTAAAAGAGATAAGAGACATTCAGGAAGGGACAAGGCTATCAACAGATAACAGTCATCTCACCTTTCTCCCCACAGGTAAGCCATTTGGGGTATCATGACAGGCCAGCCAATTGCCAGTTATTTCATCTATTATTATAGTAGTTTACAGTAACACCACACACCAGTGAGATGTTCTTATGGGATTTTCCTGAGGGACCTAAATAACTTGCAGTCCTTGACGCACTATATGGCCTTACTTTTTGGAATGACTGGATGAAACACAATTTGTGATTTCGCCTGCAGTGGGAAAATTGTATGGGTCAGCCTTGCTGAAAAACATGGCTTTGGTGAGGATGCTGGTTCTCTCAGGAATGAGTGAATCCATTTGTTGGATTCTTTCAGCCAGACTGTATAAAGAAGGGTACAACCTCATCTGTATTTCTTCTGAAGGCGATAATATTCTTTCCATCTTGTGCTCTTACTAATTGTGTTTTAGCAGTAAAGTTCTTTAAAACAAAACAAAACAATACAATACTTCTTGTGTAAGCTACTGACTGGGCCTGTTGTTTACTAACCTTTTAAATTAAGTGCCCCTCAAAGTAATCTACTGTAGTGGCAAAATCAATGTAAAATACATTAATCTAAGCCCTGGCATAGTCAACGTGGAGGTCTTAGAAACAACACTTGCATTTCAGATGACTACCTTCCACTGTCAGAACCTAGCAAGTCAATAACATGGCAAGAGTCTGGCTCAAGGCAGGAAGATCAGTCTCGTTCTTTTCTGATATTCTCTCAGCAATCGGGCATTAGTAATATTTGGATCAAGTTGCACATATAGATTACTTTTTAAAAGGAGACTTCAAGAAGGCCACATTTCCCTTTAACAGATTTGGATTCCATTCAGCACCCAGGATTGCAAAGGACACCAATTAATTTTAATGTGAAGATTTTGCTTCTGCACTTTTATTCCATTCTTTTCTATGCTATAGTATGACTGCAGTAGCCATAGGGAGTCAATTCCAAACCTGTCACAGAAAAAAAAAATGCAGAATTATCACATGATACATACAGTAGGATCCCCGTATCCACTGTTGGCAGAGGAAAAAGTAAATAAATAATTCAGCAACTGCAAAGCAAGCTACTGTCACAAACAGCAGCTGTAAAGCAAGATACTGTCATAAAACAGAAACCATAAAGCAAGCTACTGCCACAACCTGAAGCTGTAAAGCAAGCTACTGTTGCAAAACAGCAGTTTTGGGGGGATTTTGGTGTTCTCTCTTATCCACAGTTTTCATTATCTACGGGAAAGCCTGGAACCAATCCCCAGAGGATACTGGGGTCCTATATTGCAAGATCTCTATTTTTCTCTATTGGCCAGGGCTAGTAAATACACCCTGAAAATATGTATACTGTATATATTTTAATTTAGCATTTTCAGGTATCAGATAAATATACGAGCACTCCTGCAGAATTGGGGGTGGTCCTACTGTATTTTTATAAGTCCAGCTTTTTTCCAATTGGCAAGAGTTGTACTCAGAACACTGGCAAGATAAGAGGGTTATTTTTATCAATTCCTGGCCCTATTGTTCTTGGGATTCTACCCACCCTCCAAAAGCAATACAGGCGAACTAAGAATAACTCACAATAGACCATGCTAACAGTTTTGCATTGTACTGAATTTGAATATTTTAAACAGTGATTCTATTTTGTTTTTTTTAAAAAAAAACAAAATTCTAATCCGAGCTCTCACACACTTAAAACATGTTGCCTGCCATTTTTATAAATGCCTTTGATGAAGAAGTAGTAGAGATACTAATTGCTTTGGGAGGAGTGGCTAATACTTCAGAAGACAAAATCTGAATTTGAGATGACTTTAACAGATGGGAAACCTGGACCAGAGTGAACAGCATGAATTTCAACTGGAGAAACTGTTACATCCTATATTTAGACAGGGAAAAAACATGCATAACTATAGGATGGATGACACCCAGCTGAATAATAATATGTAAGAAAAGTGAAGCATTAATCAATGGCAGCCAAGAGAAAAAGGCTAATGCAGTTTTATGCCACATCAAAAAAACTATATTTTTAGTGATCAAGGGAAGTTAAAGTACAATTCTATTCAGCTTTGGTAAGAACTCATTCCATTCCTTGGAGGTACACCTTAATCTGTTGAGGGGTTTGAGAGTGTCAAAGAGGTTGTGAGCAATGGTGTGCCATAATTGAGGCTAGCCTTAATTATGAGCCTGAACTCCTAGCAAGGTCACCCAAGATGTAATGTTCACAGCTGAGATACCAGATAAAGATAGACCCACCATCTTCAGAAGTACAGTAACAGCCACATCAGCAGAAGAAAATGGATAAATCCAATGCTGATGCGGTCAGAAAAAAACTTTGGAGGACAGCATAGAGAATGAAAGGAGGAAATTGCTATTCATACTTTATTTACAGCTTATTAAGGCAGGTTGCCTGTAGCTGTGCCTCCTGCACAACAGGAGGGCTATAGCAGAGATATGTTTACAAGCTGCAAATAAGGCTGGTTGTCAATTTCCTCCTCTCTCCCTGTGTTTCTTAGAAAAGGAAACAGAGCAACCTAGGTTCCCAGGTGTGACTTCACAGCAGGCCCCTTGTCATTTTTCTCATTGTGCAGTGCCATCCAGAAATACTATGTCCAGTTCTGAGCAGCATAGTTGAGAAAGGACATTGGCAATTAAACAATGTGTCCAGAAAAGAACAACAGAGATGGCGAAGGGTCATGAAATCAAACTTTATAAATAGGCAACATGATTATCTTGAGTAAAAATGGGCACAATCCACTGAACTGATAGTTCGTGCTCCCCCAGCCAAACAGGTGTTTGGTGTTTTCCAACCCCACCTCCTCCCACGAGTGCCCATCTTCTGGCAGTGGCTGGGCAGGTAAGCCAGGGCAAGAGAAAAGACTGATGTCATAACTGTCTTTGAATTTTTGAAAGGTGATCAAGCCAAATTTGTTTCTGCTGCTCCAAGAAGTAAATCCCAAATGGATTTAATTTACAACATTACAAAGAAAGAGATTTGAAATAAAAATTGAAGATACATTGCTGACAGTAATAGCCTTTTCAACAGTGGAATGGCCTACCTTGGAAAGGGGTAAACACTCCTTCATTTAAAAAAATGAGCAGAGTATGAATGGACACCTGCCAGGATTCTTTAGTTGTACATTTCTTACATCCACAGGGGGTTGCATTCAAGGGGTTCTGTCAGCTCCACAATTCTTTAGTTTCATGAATTTTGGAGATTTGTGAGAGGTAGCTATGTTAATCTGTGCAAGAATTCCAGGCAAATATCAAAACAAAAGAAAAGAAAGGATAAAAACATGTGGCACCTGAAAGACTAGCTATTACATTTTAATCTAAGCTTTTGTGAAACACTTCCACTTCTTCAGACATATCATAGCAGCATGCGGTGTACAATTAATATATAAAGGCAAAACCAGAAGTCTCACCATCCTTCAGCCCACCAGCAGAAATTTCCCTCCATCCTCGTAGAGAAAAACTCTGCTGTACCGTGAGGTTTTCCAGTCAAGAGAAGTGTGCTTTTTTTTTTAAAGTCACCCGGAACCCTCACTCAGCATGTAGTGTCAGCTCAACTACGTAGTTCAAAGCAAGACTGATTCTACTAAACATTCTTTGACATTTTGTAGCACACCGGGTATTCAAAATTCCTTCAAAGCCATTTTAATGCTTCATAACTGATACACAAAGCAGCAGGATATGATAGTGCTGGAGAGATTTTCTTTGTTTGAAGATATAGTGTGATAAGGCAAGCACTGTTTGCAGTTTCGTTGACCAGGTTTTTATTTCACAAAGCAATACTTGCTCAGCCCATCTAAGACTTTCTTTACATCTATATTGAGCCATCGCTCAAAGACAAAACGTTATCTAGCATTAAAGTATAACAAATGGCATTTTAAGAATAGTGGAAAATAGTCTGGGAGATGCTTTGCAAAATGGTAGTTAACTAAAGAATAATGGTAACCTAAAAACTACAATAATTTCATGTAGGCATATTTTGCTTTTCCAGCAGTCTCTGTATCTAGGTGCAAACCTTTGCCATTCCAGAGTACATGTATAAAATGAGGTGTGGGTGAATACCATCTTCTTCCATTCAGCCTGGGCTCTTCTTCTTAGAAATTGTAACTGATTTGCTTGAAATTCAGTTCAATGAAGGCCATGTTTACCTCACCATGGCTTGGTTAACCATGAAAGTCTGCTGGTTCATGTCTCTGGTATAATAATGTGATTTCAGAATGAAAAACTGTGTGCATGAAACTGAATATACAGATCACTGGATACAGTGGATACAGCTTGGTATCCATTGTGCCACTGGTTTCCTTCCTTTCTCCCCCTGTTCCTGCTGGGAGTCATAACATTCACATAGCTTGGGTCCTATTTCTACCTCACTCCTATCTCACATGATGTTACCAATTTCACAAACATTGGCACTCAGATGATAGCGTCGAGATCTGTAGCGGCCAAAAAGCAAAAGACGAAAACATTTCTCCAATGCACTCCCACTTTTCCTCCTGACAACTGAAGTGATGGAAATCTTTCTCTATCCTCTCTTATTCCTCCTTTGCAAAATAATCACCAGCCACAGAAACAGGGGAAGCCCCCTCATCTCAATCTCCATGTTTGGAGTGTCTGGAAGAATTTGGGCTTATCACTGGCACTTGAGGTGTTAAGTTAGTCTTGCGGTGCAGTGGTTAAAACTCTAGTCCTACAACTCTGCTCATGATGTCAATCTGATCCCAATTTATTCAGGTAGTGGGCTCAAGGCTGACTCAGCCTTCCTTCCTTCTGATGGCTGTAACTTGAGTACCCAGCTTGCTGGTGTGGGGCAACGTGTAGCCTGTAATATTCAACCCAGAGCATTTTAAGCACTGTGGGGCAGTACATAAGCATCAGCATACTTGCTTTGGGCTTTCTGGTTCTTCTGTATTACAATTATTTTCCCCAGAAAGATTTTTTTAAAAATTAATGTTTTTTTGCCCTTAAATCACAAAAAAAAACTATATACTGTATGGTGGTTTGGAGATGGAAGGGGGTGGGGGAGAGAGAGAGAGAGAGAGAGAGAGAGAGAGAGAGAGAGAGAGAGAGAGAGAGAGAGAGAGAGAGAGAGAGAGAGAGAGAGAGAGAGAGAGAGAGAGAGTCTACACCAGTTTTAAAACTCCCAAGATGCCAAGACAATATTTGGTGCTTCAAAGAGCCATGACTCGATCCTTGTGCTGCTCTGGGCTTCCTTGTTTTGCACCAGTTAATTCACAAATAGGCAACACCCTTGCTTCACTGAAGGAACTGGAATGTCTAATGCATGTCAAAACACACTCTTGAGACCCCTCATACATGAGGTAAGCATGAGAATCCTGAATATTATCTCAACACAGAATGCAGTGATGACAGATGTACTGTTAATTTTTTTTCTGGAGCAGGGGTGGTTCCTCTGAAATTGTCTTTGAACATAATTTCTTTTCTAGCAAACTGAAAGAGAAGGGTCAAAATTTGGTTTCATATATGAGTTTAAGACTGCAGCCTTATTATTTACTCATATTTGGAGAACCCCCTTTCCTTCAAGCCTGTGTAGCATATACAGTATTTGAAACGGATACATGTCCCACTCCAACTTCTTTTTTAAGCCTCCAAAGTGTACTCATAAATACAACCTATTATACTGTATACTTAACTACACAGTGTTCACTGAAGGAAAAGGGAAAATGGACCATACACAGAAAAGACTATTGAGAAAAGTATGTTTAATAATGAGCTCAGTGTCTGTTTCATTTCCGGTTAGAAGAAAGTTGAGTCGTGGCAACTGGACTTCTTTTCTTCTAAGACTGAAATGTTTCACTATTCATCCAACATTTTGATCTCACAAGAAGTCCAGTTGCCATGGCTCAGCTACTAGATAACCTCACATGGATGACTGAGAATATTCACAGACATTTCTGGTTAAAGTTACAGGATATTAGTGGTATAATATAAAAATGCTAGGGCCTGTATCATATTCAGGAAGTGTGGAATGTAGCATTCTACAGACTGCAGTTGTTCCAGTTGGAGTTCACCCTCCTGAAAGTAAGAGGACTTTTTGCACAATACCCTCTTGCACAAACACCACAAAAAGAGCAGCTGAATGCACAACAGATCGTTGTGCACATGGTATAATCAAGTAGTATTTGGGCATAGGAGTTTCAGTTCAGAAAAGAGAGGGCTAAATCCAACAGTTAGTCTTGACTACTGGAGACTAATTTAATAAATGGGAATGCAGTAATTTGAGACCCATTGACTCATTGTGTCTATTATGACTATGATCTAGCAATTAGATGCTGCCCCAGAACAACTAAAAGGCCAAGACTTTGAATAACACAGCTTTAGAGACAGAAATAATTAGGTTTAGCTAGGAACAACATTGTTTACAAAATGTGTTCTCCTAATGCACTAACTTATGACTTTAGCAACAAAAACAGTTAAGACAGAATACTTAGATTAAAGCCAGTTATTATCTGATTGAATTTTTAGACAACAAAGGTCATTTTTCTAGAACAGCAGACCTGTTCTAAAAATCAATACTTCATTACAATTTGTTTTTTTAAAAAAGGTATAGTATATCCTTGAACATTTGACAGAGAAAAATAGGCACACTTCTTGGTAGGGGTTTTCCCCACATTACATTATGCAGACAAAGAAGTAATTTTATGGTGGTAAGTCTAATTAAGGAGAGAGATAAATCAATTCGTATATGTTTGCAAAGAAGAGTGTGCAAAGTTATGACTTCCACGTGGAAAGTTAACATGTCACTAACGAAATTCCCAGCCCTGTTGTGATGCTCAGAGGTCTCAACACCACCATGGGTTCAGTTTGGTCACAGATGTTCAACACAAATTACCCCCTAGAAATGGAAGTTCCAGTGATCTCCACAAGGGTGGAAATTATTCCGCAACTTTTCAATATGGTAATACATTAGTGATGGCACAGACATTATTTGTTCCTAAGGAGCGAGCAGTACTACAGAGTCCATGTCATTGGGATCTGCAATCACATTGTTGTTCCAAAGAAATGATTCTGGGAGATTGTCATCATCGATTGATCAAACGTGCAAATGAAGGCCATATTTACCTCACCATGGCTTGGTTAACCATGAAAGTCTGCTGGTTCATGTCTCTGGTATAGTAATGTGATTTCAGATCCCAATGACATGCTCTCTGTATTGCAGGTGGAAGGCATGGGCTGTGATAATCAGATGTCCTTCTAGTTTTCAGGAATGCCCTTGCCCTATTCTAATCTTGGATATAGTTAGACATGAAGAGGATGGGTATGCATAGTACATGGATAGCTGAGCACCCCCCCAAAAAAATCATATATCTTCTAACCATAAAATCTATTTTGCCATGCTGCAAAAGACCATGCTGAAAAAGCCTAATCTCACCTGAAAATCTTAACACACACTTGCCAATGACAATCCCACCAGTGGGACATGAGCCCAGCTATCACCTCTGTCTCATTTTCTATCTCCCAGAAAATAAATATGCAGAGGCATACATTTAGATTAGCCAGACTGGCTGGGATGAGAATGACCGGGCTGAAAATGTCACAGAATCTGCCCAAATACTGGAAAATGTTCAGGAGGAAGGGTTAATTCTCCAAACCCATGCTTTTTGAAATATCTACCCAGGTGAAGAGTTCTGGATAGCAACTATTTTTAAAAATTGTATTTAGTAGTAAGAAAATGCCTCTCCCAGCTGTTTATTCAAAATTCAGATTTTCTATCTGTGATACACTCTGATAGCAACTATTTTTTAAAATTGTATTTAGTACTAAGAAAATGCCTCTCCCAGCTGTTTATTCAAAATTCAGATTTTCTATCTCTGATACACTCTGACAAAGATTGACCTCTCTCTCAGATGAGAAACAAGATAGCACTATTTCCAAAACAACATGATGGACAAATTAAGCTCGGACACTTGTGCACTGTTTTAGCACACAAAATAAAGGGATATTCAGTGTATTCTGTACTACTTTTACAGAATGCAACAATGGGAAGAAATGCCTGTGTGTGTGTATGTGTGTTTTGTGTGTGTTTGATGGGGAGTATTTTCAATTATTGTGAAGGTGCAAAAATGTTAAGCACACTGTTGCCTAATTATTAATTCCTTGTGATCAGCAAAATGGAACTATTTCATGTATTGTTTTAAAAATGAGAACTAAAAGATATTCTAGCCCTAACTGAATACTAATAGTCCACAAAGCCAACAGCAAATGCCTATCTGATCTCTTAACACGGAATGCAATGATGACAGATGTACTGTTACAATTACAACATCAGCATCTTCATCATGCACTTCTACCCACAGGTGCTTTTCAGCAGAGGTTAAAAGGAACATAAGCAAATATATTGGGAGAATAATCTTGTCCACCAGAACTTTTAACAAGCCAGTGACACCTCAGAGAAGGCCACTGAGACCACAGAACCTAAAGTCTCTGTGCTTCCAACAACCATGCCTTCTCCACAGCCTGACCTCAACATGGGTTGACTCTCCATTTAGAATCAGTGTGACAAGCCAAGTTGCCTGCTTGACAGCAGCAATCAAGCAGTGGGCTTGAAAGAGAGAAGTCCAAACTCTGAATGCAAGTCAGGGCCTGTTCTGGCCTCACTGAAGCTAGTTTCATTGCTGCAATAGAAGATGCTAGCCTATCAAGGATGGTAGGTCAGATAATTCCACTGACTTGCAAAAATAGGTTACAGGCAATACCTTCATAGGCCACTATTAAAAATACAAAAGGAACATTGCAAGCTTTCGAGTGCAGTCAATCACCCTTCTTCAAAGCAGGTCCCAGAAGTTCAGACATGGTGAAAGATGTTCTTCACCAGGAGGTTACTTTTAAAGTCCTTAGTTAGATGATATTCTTAGAATCCATGGCTAGGGCAGGAGTCTTGTCAGAGGCAAGAAGGGCAGTTGTAAAGGGCTAATTAGTTCTAATTAGAGTTTTGATATAAAAATATCAGTCAAAGCTACTTGTGTTTCAGCAAAATGACAGTGCCAGACAAGTTGCTATGTAGAATGGTACAGGAAACAGGGGTAACTTGTTTTTGTCCTTCATCTGTGGCCACAGGTTGCCTTGGTTAAGCCACACATGAACTTCTATACTTTGTGCAGCAAGCTGTTGACTGTGAGGTTAATCTGCCCTCATCTCCTCCTATAGAATCATAAAACTTCAGAGCTGGAAGGGACATTGAGAGTCAGCAAATCCAACCACTATCTCAACACAAAATCCCATGACTAGGGCAATGAAAGACAGCCATCCAACTCACCTTAAAAGCATCCAGTGAAATGTCCGATGCAGGAAAGTCTGCCACCTTCTGTACCACCTTCTCATGCCACCTTTTGTGGTAGTCCATTGTCACAGTAACATTGTTGAACAGCTCTTGCTTCCAGGAAATTCTTCCTTGTGTTTAATTGAAAGCCTTCTTATAACCAGTCAATTTGGTTAGGTCTTGCCCTTTTGTTGCAGAAAATGAACTTGCTCCATCTTCTCTCTGATGTCCCTTCAAAAATCTAAAGATGGTTATCACATCAGCTCCTGTTTTCCAGGATGAATACACACAACACCTTCAATGCTTCCATGTTTGGTTTGCACGTCTGTCTAGAATTTGAGACTGAGACCTCAAATGCTGAAAGTTCTACATCATGCTGAAAAGGGTGTACCTGCACTATATAATTACAACAGTTTGATTGAATTTGAACTGTCATGGGTCCCCAGTAGAGATGGGCACGACTCAAAAAAAATGGTGTTTCGTTTGTCGTTTGGTCGTTTAGGGGTCCGTTTCGGTTTGTTTTTGTTTTCGTGACTTTTTTTGCAAAAAATTTCGTTTTTGTTTCGTTAGGTAATGAAACGAAAAAATGAAAATGAAAACGAAAAATTGCTGTTTCGTTAGCATTCTTTTTAGTTCAATGCATCTGCTGCAACGAAAACGAAAAACACGGCAAATTTGGTCGTTTAGTTTTAGTTTTAGTTTTGTTTTAAAAAATTCGTTTCGTTTTCGTTGCGTAACGAAACAAAAAAAACAAAAACGAAAAATTGCTCATTTCATGCCCATCTCTAGTCCCCAGCATGGAACTGTGGTATTTGTAGTTTGGTGAGATATTTAGAGTTCTCTGCTGAGAGCTCTAAAGCAACCCCCTGAACAGCTGGAGAAAAATGTCAAGTGCCTCACCATACTACAGATGCCAGGATTCTATAGGATGGGGCCAAGAGCTGTTACAGTAGAATAAAAGAGTGCATAATTATGTAGTGAAGATGCAATGCTCCATTTCGATCGCCACTGATATTTTAACCCTGGGTTGGAACTGCCAGATTGGGGGACTTATGGTTGCTTCAATGGTACATGAACACACGGGAGCTTTCCCTCCTGGTTTTAGGGACTGCAACTGTGCATCAAATGGAAACAGACAGGTTTATAAACCGGGTGGGCCAAAACATGGATTATGGATCATTATTCTGCACATGAGCATACAAAGCAGCCAAGTATCTGCATCACACCCAAAAACAAAATGTAAAGTAAGTAAATAGATAAAGCAGAGTTGGAGAATATTGGAACATTGCGCAACCTGCAGAGCAAAGAGTAAGCACTAAGTCAATTTCCCATCTCTCACATTTCTTGTGCCAGAAATAATTTTGCTTTGTTCGCAATACTTTTATTAATACATGTTCTGGATCAAAGCACAGAAAAATATGGAGCAACGTTCTAGGCAGGGAAGGAAAGCTTTTCCTTCCTGCAGTCTTTGCTTTTGCTGTTTGGTTCATCTCCCCACTCCCCCCCCCCCGACTCTCCCTATGGCTCATGTAAATCACAAGCTGGGCACGAATGGCCTCACAGCTTTTCCCAGCGATTTTTAAATGTGGCAGAATCTGCTTAATTTACCTGATCAAGGGAATGAAGATCTGGGGGAAGGAGAAGCCTTTGAACCCAGCTCTGGGGTATTGCTGAGCAATTGTTAAAAAAAGATATGCCAGCATCTGCATTTGCCAATCATCGCGGTTCATTAGCTGAATTTATGAGACATTCGCACACTACAGAGAGCCATTCTTGATTTGGGCAGATACTATATAATATACCACATAACATAACAGCTACAGTGGACAACTACCCCTGCTTCCGACGGCCGTTCTGATGCCAGTGGAATTATTTTAATTTTTATTTATTTTAGTGTGTTTAGACATCCCTTTTGAAATGAGCATCACCACATCTACATGAAATTGTTAAAAGCATAAGCAATAGTAAAAATGATGCCGTAGACAGAATAGTCAAAACAGCTCTTGCCACCTTCAACAAAGTGTGAATCGTACCCAAAGGGTGATCATAAATGGCTTCTCCTCAGCATGGAGAGAAGTGGCTAGTGGGGTGCCCCAAGTTCTGTTCTGGGTCCAGTGCTATTCAATATCTTTATTAATGACCTGGAGGAAGGAATGGAGAGTACGCTGATTAAATTTGTAGATGATACCAAATTTGGGAAGGGTTTCTAATTCCCTAGGATAAGATAAAAATTCAAAATGATCTTGACAGATTCGAGTGCTGGGCCAAAGCTAATGGAATGGATTTCAACAGAGGGAAATATAGGGTGCTGCATCTAGGTAAAAAGAATGAATTGCCCAAATATAGGATGGGAGATACCTGGCTGGAAAATAGTACCTGTGAAAGGGATCTGGGAATCTGGGTGGACTACAAATTGAACATGAATCTGCAGCATGATATGGCACCAAGAAAGCTAATGCAATTCTTCATTGCATCAACAGAAGCATAATGTCTAGATCAAGGGAAGTGATAGTACCACTCTATTCTGCTCTGGTCAGATGCCACCTGGAGTACTGTGTCCAGTTCTGAGCACCTCAATTTAAAAAGGAAGTTGACAACCTCGAGCGGGTGCAGAGGAGGGCGACCATTTTGGTTAAAGGAGTTTCTGCATGGCAGGGGGTTGGATTAGATGGCCCTTGAGGTCTCTTCTGATGGTGTCCAGTTCAGCTTAGACCCAGAGCATTCCTAGGAATCATATCAGCATGAATAGCTGAGGAAATTCTTAAATTCACCCGAAGTCATCACTTTCCCAAGTAGTTTATGATGGCTCTCACATTATCTCTGAGCCTTCTCTCTCCTGCATTAAACATACCCAAGTCCCTAGCTCTTCATCATAAGAGCTGGTTTCCTCACTTTTTAATATCTTGTTTCTATTGCTGGAGATCACTGTGTATAACATGGAAAATATACAAATGAATAACAAAGGGAAGTGTCATGTAATGTATTTGGTTCTGGGATATGTTCCAGTTCAGAGTGTCATTTCCTTCTATTGAGTGCTTTCCTCCCTAAAATCCTCCATATATCAAGACTAGAAGTGTCTCCCAGACACGCTAGTCTTGAGTATGTAATAAATATTTACTATGGAGAAACAGTCATATTATCCATATGGGGCTTCAACACATCTCTTTTGTGTATACCCTGTGCCATCAAGCTGGAATTGAATGCTAATGGCTCTTTCAAGGTAAGTGTGGCTTTTCAGCAGTGGTTTTACCCGTTCCACTGCCCAGCAGATTTGAACCCAGATCTCCAGAGTCCTAGTCTACTATGTTATCTGCTCTGCCATACTGGATATCTTTTAGCTCCTGAACATTGCTGTCATGGTTTTAGAAGGACTAGCTTTATTGCACGCAGACATTACAGACAATCTTTATAGTGCATTTCACTAGAACTAACAAGGTGTATTCTCCTTGCAGTATACTCTGGTGCATATTGACTCAGTTAAATTGGATTTATTCCCCTGTAAATGCATCTAGGATTGTGCCCTTGGTATACATAAGAACATAAGAAGAGCCATTCTGGATCAGGCCAAGGGCCCATCTAGTCCACTTTCCTGCATCTCACAGTGGCCACACCAAATGCATCTGGGAGCGCACGAGACTAGATATCTGTCTCCTGATAGCACTCCCCTGCATCTGGCCCTGGAAGTACCCTGTTTTAAACCTAGAGATATTACACATTCTGGTTCATGCTATATAAATGGGTTCTAAATTAGAGATTGATATTATGATGACATCATCATTGTTGTTGTTGTTGTTGTTGTTGTTGTCATCGTCGTCGTCATCATCATCATCATCATCATCATCATCATCATCATCAGCAGCAGCAGCAGCAGCAGCAGCAGCAGCAGCAGCAGCAAGGCTTAATTCCAAAGAACACACAACCTTGGGCTGCATCTAAATTGGCAAGACTATCAAATCAATGCCTCTCAGCCAGGCAGTTCTTGGCTCCTATGTCTTTTCTGTCTCATAAATCTGAAAGCCAGAGACTGCTGTCAGGGTTGCAGTACCGCGGCATCTGCCAGCACTGTAGCTCTGAGCTCCCCCTGCACCATGAGAATAAAATTGCTAATAGAATAGCTAGACATACACAGAGCAGTGACAACTGCTAATAGGGTGGCTTGCCTGCTTAAAGCAATTCTAATAACACATTACATTACAGCTGAGTGTAATTATTTCCAATGGAAATGGTCCCCGTGACCATGACCCATGATATGATCTCATAATAGTGATTAAATTCTTATGTCACTAATATCCATAAAGGCACTTTACTGAGGCTGAAGAGCTAGTTAAGACTTGCAGAGCCAGCTGCACTGGCTTTGGCATCTCAGCTTTGTGCTGCTTGTCAGGAGAAGGGGAAAGGCGAGAAACAGACCTCTGGTGGTGCCATGGGTGACACTTGTTTTTCCAGCATTGACATCGCCAATAACCAGCATAAGAAACAATTCCTTCAGGAACTGTCTTACTAACTTCCATTTGTATCTTTGAATAAAGAGGTCCACTTCAAGCAAAAGTCATCATCTCCATTTTTCTGTGCTATATGAAGACTACCAAAATGTGTACCATGGTGTCTAATTCTATGCCCAGGTTAGGGGAAAGCTACCTGTTACAAATAAATATATGTAACCTTGCCTCTTGGTTTCATAAAATGATGCTCCAGAAGGCTGCAATTTTGATCTCTGGAACTATTGATTAGCAGCATTGTTTCCTGCTGGAAATTGCATTCTGCTCCCAACCTACTGTTTGCTACAAGGGTAAAACATGCATCTGCTGAATGGTGGCTTGTGTTCTTCTTTGCAGAGAACCATCCTCTGTTTGAACGGGAATCTGGTTCATGACGGGTTCAACATAAGGAATTACAGGAGGAAGAGCAAGCTCCTCAAAACTGCTCTAGTTATCCCCTAGTTATCAACAGTTACCACCTTAACAGCAGGTTTCCCACATTATGGTAAGATCTGCTATATTGCTGTTGTAAAAGGTTTAGTTGGATTAATAGAGACATCTAGAGTAGACTTCCTGAAATAGCGAAATCACCTAAATTTAGATTAACCTAACTCAGGGCCTCATCAGATCAGCCAAATGTTCCCTAGTTATGCCTCAGTTACATCACTGCATAAATTTCTAGTCATATGATGAATGGCCAGTATAGAATCATTTTGCTGGCCAACAGTGTATCTGTCATTTACTTCCCACTCACCAGGAAAGTTGTGCTATTTTGTTCCCATGATGTGTCGGACTATTCCTTACCTGTTACACCTGTGTGAATGTCAGTCTCAACCACTGAAAATGGGCCAAGGCACTGTCTTGAAAAAGCAGTTCCTCCCTGCGGGGCTTGGCACAGGCTTGGCAATACCCGAGAATGCCTGGCTTTTGCACCCCCACCCCAAGCCCTGAAAATAAAGAGGTGAGACAACTTCATTTTTTGGGATAAATTGGGCCACAACTTTATTTATAGCATATTTACTTAAATATACTAACATGCTGATAACCTGTTAAGGGGACCTGAGACCGCAGTGCAAGGAGATAACGGGCGGAAATAATCCTCTATCGGCCCATTGGAGATTCATCCCTGGCAAGATGCTGCCCACCTGTTCAGCATCGTGCCAACCAGAGTGAATCTGCTATCCCACCACAGCCCTCGCTTTGGCCTAATATTAACTTGCTGACTTTATTTTACTTCTAAACATACCAATGATTATTAACTTTATTCAAGGGCTGTCTAGCACCTTAAGGGCGACTTACCTGGGCCTGCCTGAATACCATTACCTCTTGCACTACCCGCCTACCCAGGTTGTGACCAGTGAAAAGGATGATACCCATCCCACGCAAAAAAGAGAATGGGATGGGCAAAAAAGCATGGCTACTCAATGCCAATCCGAGTAGCCACCAAAAATTCCCATCCAGCCCTGTAGCAACCAGCTAATCTCAATCTTCTTTTGATAGATAGGGTGGGAGGGTGGCGCTGACAATCTTGCTGAAAAGAGGCTGGGGCAGAGAAGGAGCCACCTTATTTAGGCTCCCACCCCCAGGAAAAAATACCCAGATCGGTGTGAAGTCTTCGCGCCAAATGTCTGGGGCGAGAGGGCAAACGTGCCCCACCCCCAAACTATGTCGGGCTCGGAGCTGCCCTTGCTGACAGTGGAAGGGAAGGCTAGACATGGGCTGATGGGTCCTGTGGAGAAGCCCCAGAGTGATCCCATATGGGGCAGCTGGGAAACAAGGGGTAACATGGGAGGATGCGTGCTGTGGGCAACTCACCCTGCAAGGTAAGGCTGCCAATGGCCTAACTCCCCACAAAGCCAATCCAAATAATCCGGAATACAGCCAAATAAGACAAAGCCATCAGGTGCAAGGATTGGGAGCCCTGTTCCCAGGCCTCCTCTCTCCCTACCTTGTTGCAACTTATAACCTTTTAAAAAATTGAAGATGTGGCCATTTTTTGTAAATTAAAATTTATCAAAATGTGTCTAGACTCCAAAGGTAGTGGGGCCTTCTTCAAACACAACCTCACCTTTTAGGAGCCACAATACCACATTCAGAGCAAAAAAAAAAAATCTTTCATAGTATAAGAGAGTTTTAAAGTGGAAAGGGGTGGCTGAATAGAGTCATGAAGTGCAACATCCTGGTGAAACAAGCAATCCACAGTTAAAGGATCTCTTCATCTAATCTCTTCTTTAAAAGCTCCAGGGAAAAATAGTCCCATCTTCTGAGGCAGTCCATCCCATTGCTGAACAGCAGTCACCATCTGGAATTTCTTCCTAATGATTATTTGAAATCCCCTTTCTTGGAAACCAACTCTGTTGCTTTTGATCTTACACTCAGGAACCACAGAAAACAAAGTTTGCATGATCTTCCATGGGACAGCCCATCAGATACTTAGAGATGACTATCATTGCTCTTTATTTATGTGCTCATGACCTGGGGTTCAATCCCAGGTAGCCGGCCCATGGTTGACTCAGCCTTCTATCCTTCCGAGGTTGGTAAAATGAGTATGGGGGCAGTGTGTAGCCAGCATAATTAAAATGCAAACCACCCAGAGAGTGCTTGAAGTGCTATGGCTCAGTATAAAAGCAGAGCACTTTGCCTTTTGAAAAAAATCAGGCTAAAATATACCCTATTTATTTTATTTACATTATTTTACCTTGCCTTTCTTCCAAAAAAAGGACTCAAAGCAGCTTACATCATAAAAAAATTAAAGGTAAGAACAGTAAGTTATTGGCATACTGAATATTTAAGAAAAGAATTAAATAATATTATATTTAAAATATTAGATAAGTAATAATATTATATTTAAAATATTAGATAAGTGCATTATTAAAACATATTTTAAAGCAACAAAAAATACAAGTCACCCCATAGGGAGTGTGGGGGGGAACACACTCTCATCCCATTTTAAAACCCATTTTAGTCACTATGCAAAACCTGCTTGAAGACAAAGATCTATGACAGCAAAAAAAGGGGCCAGTCAGGCCTCCCTTAGGAAGAAGTCTGGGACTGCAACAGAGAAGGCCTGTGTCAGTCCCTGTTAACAATCTGCTTGCAACATTTTGGACTCCTTCAACTAATCTTTATATGGTCTCATTTCCAGATCTTTCACCATCTTGGTCACCATCCTCTGGACATATTCCAGCTTGTTAACATCCTGAAAAGTTGGGATTCAGAAATGGAACCAGAGTTTCAGGGGACCAAAGAAGAATACTGTGACATTATTACTCCCATTGGTCAGGACACTATATTGCTGCCGACGTAGCCTGACACTGTGTTTACTGACTTCATTTTGTTTTCTTTGTCATCATATCACATTATTGACTCTTGTTTAGCTGGTGATCCATTAAGACCCCTAGATCTTTTTGACATATACTGCTGGCAAGCCAGATATATACACTGCTACCAAACTAGGATGTTACTCAACTTGCGCTGATGCCTCCGTTTTTCTTGCCTAAACTTGGAACTTTGCATGTTCCCCTGTTTGTTTCTGTCCAGTTCTCCACTCTCTGAAGTCATCTATAACCCTGATTCTGTCATCCAAAATATGTGCCACTCTCCCAGCTGGGCGCCATCTGCAAAATTCATGAGCATTCCATCCACTTGTGCAAGTCATTTATTTATTTATATACCTGTTAAACAACGGGCGTTTATACACGACCCCTAAGCTCCGCCGCAAATGGATGCAAGCTCCGGACCATAAAAATGTTTCCCCACCAGCTCCGGAGTTTGCAGACAATTAAGTGCGACCCTGCCCACCTAAGCGCGACCCAGCGCACTTTTCTTGTACCTGCTCTTTGATGGTGAAAAATATTTGATGTGGAGAGTGCCTGAGCTCTCCTCGCTTCTTTCTGTTGTTTTTCTTTTGCCTCCGCCCCTTAAAGAGGAACCAGGAAATAAACGGAGGTCGGAGCAACTTCCACCGGCACCGGAGGTAAGGCTTTATTCTTCTGTCCCTGTCTAAGGCTTTTTTTCCCTCCCTCCCCTCACGCAGACAGAACAAAGAAGTGCGGAGCGGGTGGGGACGGAGGAACAGCAACGAACCCTCAAGATCTCTGGTCCGAATTTAAGGGACCAGCGGATCATAGGGGTCGTGTAAAAAGGCCCAACATAAACATTTATAAAGCGCTTGAGCAGTGCTGTTGAAGGTTTGAAAATTTAAGGGCAGTGCTGGGGCATCTACATTTCATGAACACACTTGGCCTAACAGTAGGCATATGCTATCAGCCTCCGACCTAAGCCCCTGAGGAGGACTAGCATTTGGAGAATGTTGTAAAGGAGGCATCCGAGAAGGGAAGCCTGGTTATTATGGGGGACTTCAATTACCCTTGCATAGACTGGGTGAACTGTTGTTCAGCACATGATAAAGAGATAAAGTTCCTAGATATGCTAAATGATTGTTCCCTGTAACAGATGGCTGAAGACCCAACTAGAGGTACAAGAATCCTTGACTTGATCCTGAGTAATACATAAGATTTGGTACAAAATGTTAATGTGACTGACCCAATAGGGAACAGTGACCACAACACAATTACTTTTAACTTAATCATAGACTGCCAATCACTGATAAAATCTAACACAGAGACCTTAAATTTTCAAAAAGGCAATTTCCCAAAGATGAGGAAACTAATAAAAAAGAAGCTGAAAACTGAACTGAGAGAATCCAAACACTCCAAGAGGCATGGGGGCTGTTCACAAAAACAATAATGGAGGCCCAATTGGAATGTATACCCAAAAGGAAAAAGGGCACTGCCAGATCCAAGAGGACTCTGATGTGGGTTACAGGAGCTGTTTGGAAAGGGATCAAAAGCAAGAAAAGCTCATTGAGAAGATGGAAGGCTTGTCCAAAGGAGGACAACAGGCAGAAACATAAATTCTGGCAGAACAAATGCAAGGCAGGAAAGCAAAGCAAGTCTTGGAGGAGCGTATAGCTAAAAACACTCATTGAAATAACAAGGACTTCTTTAAGTACATTAGAAGTAAGAATCCAACTAAAAAGGCCATTGGGCCATTAGATGACAACGGAAGGCAAGGACTTATTAAAGAGGAAATAGAGATTGCAGAGAAACTCAATGAATTCTTTGCTTCATTATTCACTGAAGAAGACAGAGAGCACATGCCCCAAACAGAGCCTATCTTTGTAGGGAGGAAAACCAAAGAATTAAGCCAGATAGAAATAACAAGGAAGGAGGTCCTTGCATGTCTTGTTAAACTAAATGCTAACAAATCACCAGGACCAGATAGCATCCATTCACGACTTCTCAAGGAACTTAAAGATGAAATTGCTGATGTCCTAACCAAAATATATAATCTCTCTCTCAAATCAGGCATTGTGCCTAATGACTGAAAGGTAATGAATGTAGTGCATCAAGAGCCGCCACACACAGATGGATCCTGAACATGGGCTTCAAATGTCATATTCCTCTTGTCAACCCACTCCTGAACACTGATGCTCAGTGGTTCAAAGTCCTCTTTTCTGATGAGAGCAACTTTTGCATCTCATTTGGGAACCAAGGACCCAGAGTCTGGAGGAAAAATGGAGAGGCACACAATGCACAATGCTTGAAGTCCAGTGTGAAGTGTCCACAGTCCGTGTTGATTTGGGGACCCATGTCATCTGCTGGTGTTGGTCCAATGTACTTCATTAAGTTCAGAGTTAACACAACCATCTACCAAAAGATTTTGGAGCACTTCTTGTTTCCTTCTGCAGATGAGCTTTATGCTATCTTCATTTCCCCTCAGGACTTGGCACCTGCCCACTCTGCCAAAAGTACCAAAACCTGGCTCAATGACCATGGGATTACTGTGCTTGATTGGCCACCAAAGTTGCCTGACCTGAACCCCATAGAGAATCTATGGGGCATTGCCAAGATAAAGATGAGAGACATGAGACTTAACAAGGCAGCAGAGCTGAAGGCCAAATATGTACACTTATACTTTTCAGAGGTCCAATATTCTTCTCTTTACAATCCTTATGCTATTGATGTCATGTAATATTCTAATTTTTTGAGACTGTGAATTTGGGGTTTTCATAAACTGTACGCCATAATCATCACAATTATACCAAAAATACGGCTCGACATATATTGTTTTGCACGAAATGATTCTATCATATATTAGTCTCACCTTTTGAGTTGACTTACTGAAATAAATGAACATTTGCACGATATTCTAATATTTCGAGTTTTACCGCTTTTCATAAAATAAATAGTCAAGTTCTGGTCAAGCAAAAAGAGCCACGGGGTGTTGCCAGGCAGAACCACTATTGTCTGAAGCAGGCTTTCATGGACCCTCCTTGTCTGAGAGTTGTTATTTTTGGTACAAACTGCTTCAGAAGCCTGCTCACAACAAGAGCTATCATCCCTCCTGAAAAAGCATGCTCTTATTTAATTAAATATGAAGCAATTATACAAAGCATTATAGCTCTAATTTGAGACTCCCGCAGTACTTTGGCATTGTAATTAGCTTGTTGGCATGAAAGTCATTAGCAGATAACATCGAAGAATGTGGAGAAAGTTCTGTTTTTTTCGTCGACACAGATGAAGCAGAGCTGTGTCTGAGGTGGTTTTTCATTGTGGTAAACAGCTTCCTTACGTTCTATTAACAGTGTAATTGGGGCAGCTTCCCAGACAATTGAGATGGCCCATTTCTTTGTTCTGTTTTTATTTTATTGTATTGAAGAGGTCTTATTTACATGTCATAAATGCTGGTAGTGGGTCTGCCTGGCATAAGGCGAGATTCTGTTTGTGCTGCGGGAGCCCTGACGACACTGTACCTCACCAGGTGAACTCTATAATCCATTATGGAAACCTTCCACACATGTTCCATTGGTGATAGATTGTGCCGAAATTAAAACTGACACACTCTGAGGTTTGCCACATTTTCTTTGTCCCTAATTAAAATAGTAAAAGGGGGATAGAAACACCAAATGTCTAGGCCAAAACAAAACACCTTCTTCCTGCTGAATGGCAATAATTGCGGTATGCGGTAAACTTCCCACTGAAGTTTACAAGACCAGAGAACAGGCCTGACCCCAGTGTTCTTGCCATGAGAATCTTTAAATTAAAACATAAGCTTTCTGTGAAAGGGAGCTGACACTGCTTAATTAACCGCCCCTTCTCGCCTGTCGCCTTCCTTGACTTCTAATTCCAACATGAACGGGGGGAGGGGGACACACAGAGAGGTTTGTCTTCCTGGCTTGTAATTAGACTTGGTAATGTGGCCTTCCTGTTTACAGTGTAAATCCCACTAATGATAACTGGAGTAGGCTTATGAAGAGTCCCGACAGTACTACTTCAGGCAAGCTGAGTGAATGGGCTGCACAAATAGCTACTGTCTGGCTAGTAAATCATTGCCCTTTAATGGCTCTATGATTGCCGGGGAAGATCATAGCATGGACTCTCAACAGGAGGCTGGAATAAAGATACATGAAGCACTTTTGCAAGTGTTTGCAAGCACTTTAGCCATCTTGTAGAATGGCAGAAATTTTTGGAACTTGAGGAAATTTTCTGACTTATAAATAAAGAACCTGTAGTTAAAAACAGAACAATGCAAAGGGCCTGTGAAGCCAAACCACTGGCATGGAGGGCGTATCTGGGGGGGCAGAAGGGTACATCTGCCATAGGCACAGCAATCTGGGGTGCCTGGAGGGGGAGCAGGAGGAAGAAGCCTTGCACCCTCCCACCGCCCAGCAGTCCTCCTTTCCCCTAAAGCTTGGCGATGGCACCCCCTCCACCGCCTCCACCGCCACGTGCCAGGCAAGCAGCGAAGCAGGCCGGCAAGTAGATGCGCAGTGGCCCTGACACCCTCTTCCTCCTCCTCTTCCTTGCCTAGGTGGGAGAGGTGTAAGGCGCACATGCACACACACACGCCCGTCCGTCCCTGTGCACACACAACCACACACACACACATGTACCCCATGCCCGCAGGGTTTGCCCCCCCCCCCGTTGCTGAGTGGGTGTGATGTGGGGGGTGGCAGGAAGGGAACAAAAATGAACTTTGTCCCCAGGTGCTTCAAATCCTGTCTACGCCTCTGACGGTGGTGGGACAAACAATTGAAGTTAGCCTGTGGTTTGTTTTTAATAGTATTTATATGTTGATTATCCACCATCTCAGAATCTGGCAGATGAAGATCTGGGTCAGCAAAATCAAAATAAGCTTTTGTCGGCCTGCATTTTTTTTAAAACTGTGCCATCTTTATTTACGAAATCAGGCAGAATTATTTTCACTAAACCTGGAGAGTATCTTTCAGGTGTTTTGACTTAAAATACAGGCTATGTGGTATACATGCATATTTTAAGTTGGTGTCCCTGGTGGGCACCCAACTATTGCAGCTGCTGTTGCCTATAGGATCACCTTGGACATCATTCTGCATGAGTTCTGCAAGTTGAGTTCAGGACTTGACATGTTCTTGACTAATACCATCATTTTATGAACAGGGGCCTCTAAATGTTCATTAATCGGGACACCAGGTGATTCTTAGAGCTTTACTTTTTGTGAAGCTGAATAGATACCAAAAGGGATGAAAGAGAGAGGATGCTGAACAAGGTGGGTGGGGGCTTGTTGGAATTTTATTCAGGAAGACTTAGCTCCACTGCTTGTTTCAAACAAATATATGTTGGAAGTTAATATTGGAAATAGTAGAGATAAACCAATGTTGGAAATCAGTTAATTTTTTAAAAACGTTACCAGTAGGTTCAAAATATTGTGCTAAATGTTGTGAAGCCTCAGTGAACACTGAGTAGATCTAACCAGGAGGCATAAAAACAGGAAATCAAAATTCAGATATTAAAGTATTTTTTGTTGGATTATAGCATGGCTGTTTCTTTTCAAGCAGTGTTTTTTTAAAACTAAGGATTATGAAACAAACTTTCCTTAACAAGTTAAGTTGTTTTTGAAATGCATCATCAACCATAAATTTGTGTACAGAGCTGGTTCATGGTGAGAGATCGACTTGGCTTACTAGACCAGCACAGTCATTCATCACCAGTGCCCAACATTTTATCCAGAGAGAACGTTACTAACCTTCTTCTGAGGTTGGCCTAACATAGGACTTAAGTTAGGCATGTCCAAACTTCGGCCCTCCTGATGTTTTGGACCACAACTCCCAGAATTCTAAGCTTAGATTGCCAATGGCAAAGGATTGTGGGAGTTGCGGTCCAAAACATCTGGAGGGCCGAAGTTTGGAATGCCTGACTTAAGTGATCCAACACAGGGACACTGACATAGCTTTGCCACATTGGCAGCTTGCCATTCCTTTAGATTTCCCAGTCAAAACTTGAGACGAGTAGCCTAGGGTGTGAATAAGGCACACCTGTTCTGACATTAGATATGACCATTACATGATTTGAAGTCCATGATTTGATCATCCTTACGTACTGTCTCAGTGGCAGTAGACTAACAGATCGAAAAATACATTGTGTGAAAATTAACAAGTTATGCAAAGTCTTTATTCTTCAGTGTTAGTGTATCAGAAACATTGGACAGAATCGCATGTTAGAGCAGAACCATTGAATTTATGGGAAAAGAATTCATTGGGGGAAAAACTGAGCCATCAATCCATGAGTAGCTGTACAAAAAAGATTCCTGCCAAGATTGCTGGCACAGTCACCATTGTGCACACAGTGGCTTCAGTGGAGCTCGGACCATATATTTTAGGATATACTGATTAGAGATGGGCACGGCCAGGAAAATTTTTTTTGAGTTATCTTTTTTTGGGATGGGTCCGTTTCGGCTCGTTTCCGTTTTTCATGAAATTTTTCAAAAATTTGTCGTTTCGTCGTGTCATTTTTTCGTTTGTCGTTTCTACCGCGATTTCGTGCGATTTGATGTCCGACGCGACCGGCGCTATTTTTGCGGGGGCAGGGAGGCGCGGGCGCAGGGCAGGCGGTGGGGGCGGGGGGGTCCATGTGCGGGCGGTGGCAGCGGCAGGGGGGAGGAGCGGGTGCGCGGGCGGCGGGCGCGCGGGCGGGAGGCGGGCACGGGTCCCGCAAATGACCCAGAGCAGACGAAAAACAGTTTGTTAAACTGGGCGAAGGACTTGCTGCACAAGACTAGTGCATCCTATATAATATAAATCCACTGCCCTCCAAGAAACCTCCCCTGTTGAAACACTAGAGTGGAATGAGTTCTCCCTCTGTCTCAGAAAAAAGGTGAGAATAGAGAACTGCTATATTAGGCTTGCTTGCTTCCCAGCCTGAAGGCACTGCACTGCAACCGCAGTGATGGAGGCAGCCAGGTAAAGTAACTTCTTCTTGCCTTGCCTGCTGCTGCTGCTGCCAATGAACTTTTGAATATGAATAGAAAATAAATGGGAAGAGTATATATATATATATATATATATATATATATATATATATATATATATATATATATATATATATATATATATATATATATATATATATATATATATATATATATATATATATATATATATATATATATATATATATGTTTTAAGTAGATTTTCACGGGTATAGGTATGCATGTTAGGGTGGATTCGGGTTTCTTCCCGTGTAGAAATCTGGTTGTTTTGGCGACGTTTCGACGAGGTCTCACTCGTCATCTTCAGGCTGGTGTTCTGGCTTCTTTCTTCTTGAAGCAAAGTGTGGTCTCAGTTGAAGTCCTTCTATAAATACTGCTGGGGTGTGTGTGGTTTGCTTGCTCTGTTGCTGATTGTAGGTTCCTTTGTTCCTTTGTTCTTTTGTGATCTGCTGTGTGGCTGAGGCGATCGTTAAGGGATTAACTGCTGATGGCTGTTTAGATGGCTGTTTACATGCTGGTGGGTTAGATGGCTGGTAGGTTCTGGCAGTATCCTGGGCTTTGGTGGAGTGGGGTCCTGTGTCTTGTGAATTCATTTTGGTCTGGCTACGTGTCTGTGGTCTCCCAATGTTTTTTTGGGGTGTGTGAGTGTGCTCCATGTGGTGACTGGAGTGGGGTGCCGCAGTAGAGATGGTGCAGTCGTGGTTTTGTTATTGGATGGTGGTTTTGTTTCATCTGTGGGAAGGGTCTGGGTTTGTGTTTGGTGTGGATGGAAGGTGGTGGCATCTTGTGTCCTTTTGGACCTGGTGTCAGTCTTTGTGACAGAGGCTCGTCTGTTGACCAGGGCTAGTTTCCAGATGTCAGGCAAGCGGGAGGTGTCATCACGTTTATTCATGTTGCTTGGGTGTTTCTCTATTTCAATGGCTTCCATGATTATTCGACTGTTGAAGTGTTCAGTTTTGGAGATGAGTTTGGTTCTTTCAAAGTCAATTTCATGACCTGTTGTTTTTATGTGCTGGAAGAGAGAGGAAGATTTTTCTTCTTTTTGACTGCGTTCTTGTGTTCTGCGATGCGTGCGCTTATTCTCCTGTTTGTTTGTCCGATGTATGTGGCTGGACAGACTTTGCATGGTATTTCGTAGACTCCTTGGTTTTCTAGCTCAATCTTGTCTTTGGGGTTTCTTAAGATGTTGGCTATTTTTGGTCGGTGCAAAAGGCTGTCTTGATATTGTGTTTGTGGAGAATTTTGCTGATTTTGTCTGTGGTGCCTTTGATGTAAGGGAGGAGGGGCGGTGCCGTTGTTCTCTTCTGTTTCTTGGTTCTTGGGGGGTGTTTCCTTTTGGATTAGTTTGGTGATGGTGTTTTTTTGGAATCCGTTCGCAATTAAAACATTCGAGAGAGTGTGTAATTCAGTTTTTAGGTGGTCTTTGTCAGCGAGGCGTTTGGTTCTGGAGATGAGGGTTTTGCTACGGAGTTGATCTGTGCAGGGTGGTGGTGTGATTGTGCATTTAAGTAGCGGTTTGTATGTGTTTTTTTCTGGTAGATGGTATGTCCTAAGGAGCCGTCGGGTTTTTTGTAGATTAGGACGTCCAGGAAGGGAAGTTGGTTGTTGGCTTCTATTTCCATGGTGAATTGTATTTTGGGGTGTAGGCTGTTGAGATGTGTGAGGAAGTTGTTCAGTTTATCTTTCCCGTGTGGCCAGATAACAAAGGTGTCGTCAACATATCTGAGCCAGAGTTTGGGTTTATGTTCGGACTTCTGTAACGCGTTGGTTTCAAAGTGTTCCATATATAGGTTTGCGATGACCGGTGAGAGGGGTGATCCCATGGGTGCTCCTTCTATCTGTTTGTATCTTTGTCCATTGTGGATGAAGTATGTGTTGGTTAGGCAGTGGTTGGTCAGATCTAGGATGTGTTTGGGGGGGTTGTATTTGTTGTGGATAGCTGTCAAGGCTTCTTGAATGGGCACTTGTGTGAAGAGCGAAACAACATCGAAGCTCACGAGTAGGTCATTGGGTTGTAGGTCTTGTTTCTTTATAATTTCTATGAAGTGGAACGAGTTTTGTACGTATGAAGTGATGGATTCTGCATAGGGCTGGAGTTGTTTGGCAAGAAATTTGGCGAGGTTTTGTAGAGGTGAGCCTATGGAGCTGACTATGGGTCTGAGAGGTGTTCCTTCTTTGTGAATCTTGGGAGGCCGTAGAGCTTGGGGCATCTGGATGATTTCTCTCTGGGGATGATGCTTGGCTTGATTTCTTCACTTAAGGGAGAGGCTTTTATTTTGGCTTTGGTGGTTTTTTCCAGGTAGGTGGTGGGGTCTGTGTTCAAAGGTATGTAAGCAGGGTCTTGTAGTAGGTTGGATAATTTGGCTTGGTAGTCGGATGTGTTCATCACCACTGTGGCATTGCCTTTGTCTGCTGGGAGAATGATTATGTTGTTGTCTTTCCTCAGGTTGGAGAGGGCTTTTTGTTCTTCTTTGTGTAAATTGCTTCTGGGTGGTTTGCTGGAGCAGAGGACATTGGTGACTTCGAGTCTGATTTTGTTGGCTTCATCTGGGTTGATTTTGGTTAGGCTGGCTTCCACTCCGCATATGATGTTTTCGGTGGGGATGTGTCTGGGGGCGATTGCAAAGTTGAATCCTTTGGAAAGGACTTTGGTCTCTGCGATGGTGAGTGTCCTGTCTGATATGTTGTGAACTGTTTGTTTCATGGGCTGTTGTGTGGGGTGGTTGGGCTTCTGGCGTTTTTCCAGTTTGTGGAGTTTGTTGGTGTGTGTGTCTGTCTTGTGGGAGGTCTCTGTTTCAGCTCTCCAGGCGGCCAGTTGCTTGGATTTGTTCCAGAGTGTTGGGTGGATTTTGTTGCTGAGTTTGAGGTGGAGAGTGAGTAGGTCTCTGTTGGTTTGATCTAGTAGGTATCTTTTCCTGTGTAGTTCGCTTCTGATTAGGGCTAGTTCTGTTCTTTTCAGGATCCTTTCGCTGGATGGGGTTTTTGAGTGGAATTTCAGTTGGAAGCTTGTGGGGATCACATTTTTGTCTCGGCAGTTGCGTAGGAATGCAATGTCACATAAGATGGTGGCTCTTCGGACTTCTAGTTTCTCGTAGGTTCTGGTCAGCTGGAAGGTTTCCTCCCCGTAGAGGTCGGATATTTGTTTTCGTAGATTTTCACGGGTATAGGTATGCATGTTAGGGTGGATTCGGGTTTCTTCCCGTGTAGAAATCTGGTTGTTTTGGCGACGTTTCGGCGAGGTCTCACTCGTCATCTTCAGGCTGGTGTTCTGGCTTCTTTCTTCTTGAAGCAAAGTGTGGTCTCAGTTGAAGTCCTTCTATAAATACTGCTGGGGTGTGTGTGGTTTGCTTGCTCTGTTGCTGATTGTAGGTTCCTTTGTTCCTTTGTTCTTTTGTGATCTGCTGTGTGGCTGAGGCGATCGTTAAGGGATTAACTGCTGATGGCTGTTTAGATGGCTGTTTACATGCTGGTGGGTTAGATGGCTGGTAGGTTCTGGCAGTATCCTGGGCTTTGGTGGAGTGGGGTCCTGTGTCTTGTGAATTCATTTTGGTCTGGCTACGTGTCTGTGGTCTCCCAATGTTTTTTTGGGGTGTGTGAGTGTGCTCCATGTGGTGACTGGAGTGGGGTGCCGCAGTAGATGGTGCAGTCGTGGTTTTGTTATTGGATGGTGGTTTTGTTTCATCTGTGGGAAGGGTCTGGGTTTGTGTTTGGTGTGGATGGAAGGTGGTGGCATCTTGTGTCCTTTTGGACCTGGTGTCAGTCTTTGTGACAGAGGCTCGTCTGTTGACCAGGGCTAGTTTCCAGATGTCAGGCAAGCGGGAGGTGTCATCACGTTTATTCATGTTGCTTGGGTGTTTCTCTATTTCAATGGCTTCCATGATTATTCGACTGTTGAAGTGTTCAGTTTTGGAGATGAGTTTGGTTCTTTCAAAGTCAATTTCATGACCTGTTGTTTTTATGTGCTGGAAGAGAGAGGAAGATTTTTCTTCTTTTTTGACTGCGTTCTTGTGTTCTGCGATGCGTGCGCTTATTCTCCTGTTTGTTTGTCCGATGTATGTGGCTGGACAGACTTTGCATGGTATTTCGTAGACTCCTTGGTTTTCTAGCTCAATCTTGTCTTTGGGGTTTCTTAAGATGTTGGCTATTTTTTGGTCGGTGCAAAAGGCTGTCTTGATATTGTGTTTGTGGAGAATTTTGCTGATTTTGTCTGTGGTGCCTTTGATGTAAGGGAGGAGGGCGGTGCCGTTGTTCTCTTCTGTTTCTTGGTTCTTGGGGGTGTTTCCTTTTGGATTAGTTTGGTGATGGTGTTTTTTTGGAATCCGTTCGCAATTAAAACATTCGAGAGAGTGTGTAATTCAGTTTTTAGGTGGTCTTTGTCAGCGGGCGTTTGGTTCTGGAGATGAGGGTTTTGCTACGGAGTTGATCTGTGCAGGGTGGTGGTGTGATTGTGCATTTAAGTAGCGGTTTGTATGTGTTTTTTTCTGGTAGATGGTATGTCCTAAGGAGCCGTCGGGTTTTTTGTAGATTAGGACGTCCAGGAAGGGAAGTTGGTTGTTGGCTTCTATTTCCATGGTGAATTGTATTTTGGGGTGTAGGCTGTTGAGATGTGTGAGGAAGTTGTTCAGTTTATCTTTCCCGTGTGGCCAGATAACAAAGGTGTCGTCAACATATCTGAGCCAGAGTTTGGGTTTATGTTCGGACTTCTGTAACGCGTTGGTTTCAAAGTGTTCCATATATAGGTTTGCGATGACCGGTGAGAGGGGTGATCCCATGGGTGCTCCTTCTATCTGTTTGTATCTTTGTCCATTGTGGATGAAGTATGTGTTGGTTAGGCAGTGGTTGGTCAGATCTAGGATGTGTTTGGGGGGGTTGTATTTGTTGTGGATAGCTGTCAAGGCTTCTTGAATGGGCACTTGTGTGAAGAGCGAAACAACATCGAAGCTCACGAGTAGGTCATTGGGTTGTAGGTCTTGTTTCTTTATAATTTCTATGAAGTGGAAACGAGTTTTGTACGTATGAAGTGATGGATTCTGCATAGGGCTGGAGTTGTTTGGCAAGAAATTTGGCGAGGTTTTGTAGAGGTGAGCCTATGGAGCTGACTATGGGTCTGAGAGGTGTTCCTTCTTTGTGAATCTTGGGAGGCCGTAGAGCTTGGGGCATCTGGATGATTTCTCTCTGGGGATGATGCTTGGCTTGATTTCTTCACTTAAGGGAGAGGCTTTTATTTTGGCTTTGGTGGTTTTTTCCAGGTAGGTGGTGGGGTCTGTGTTCAAAGGTATGTAAGCAGGGTCTTGTAGTAGGTTGGATAATTTGGCTTGGTAGTCGGATGTGTTCATCACCACTGTGGCATTGCCTTTGTCTGCTGGGAGAATGATTATGTTGTTGTCTTTCCTCAGGTTGGAGAGGGCTTTTTGTTCTTCTTTGTGTAAATTGCTTCTGGGTGGTTTGCTGGAGCAGAGGACATTGGTGACTTCGAGTCTGATTTTGTTGGCTTCATCTGGGTTGATTTTGGTTAGGCTGGCTTCCACTCCGCATATGATGTTTTCGGTGGGGATGTGTCTGGGGGCGATTGCAAAGTTGAATCCTTTGGAAAGGACTTTGGTCTCTGCGATGGTGAGTGTCCTGTCTGATATGTTGTGAACTGTTTGTTTCATGGGCTGTTGTGTGGGGTGGTTGGGCTTCTGGCGTTTTTCCAGTTTGTGGAGTTTGTTGGTGTGTGTGTCTCACACACCCCAAAAAAACATTGGGAGACCACAGACACGTAGCCAGACCAAAATGAATTCACAAGACACAGGACCCCACTCCACCAAAGCCCAGGATACTGCCAGAACCTACCAGCCATCTAACCCACCAGCATGTAAACAGCCATCTAAACAGCCATCAGCAGTTAATCCCTTAACGATCGCCTCAGCCACACAGCAGATCACAAAAGAACAAAGGAACAAAGGAACCTACAATCAGCAACAGAGCAAGCAAACCACACACACCCCAGCAGTATTTATAGAAGGACTTCAACTGAGACCACACTTTGCTTCAAGAAGAAAGAAGCCAGAACACCAGCCTGAAGATGACGAGTGAGACCTCGTCAAACGTCGCCAAAACAACCAGATTTCTACACGGGAAGAAACCCGAATCCACCCTAACATGCATACCTATACCCGTGAAAATCTACGAAAACATATATATATATATATATATATATATATATATATATATATATATATATATATATATATATATATATATATATATATATATATATATATATAATAAATCCACTGCCCTCCAAGAAACCTCCCTGTTGAAACACTAGAGTGGAATGAATTCTCCCTCTGTCTCACAAAAAAGGTGAGAATAGACAACTGCTATATTAGGCTTGCTTCCCAGCCTGAAAGCACTGCAGCAGCTCTGTCTCACAAAAAGGTGAGGAGAAAATAAACAAAACTGCTAGCAATGAAATGAAAAAATGAACTTTGGGAAATAGAAAATAAATATTGAATGGTAGTATACTCAATCCACACACACACACCCGTCATACCTAAACCAGTATCAGAAAAAAAATCTTGACAAACTGCAGGAATGAACTGCGTTGCTTGCTATTCCCCACAGCAGACGGAATGAAATATTTCCAAATTCCTATTCCTAAAAATTCAATTGAATTCCCTCCCTGCCTGCCTAACAGAATCTAAATGCTCCGCGACCGCGACTGCGAAATCGAAACTACTAGCACAGCAGCCAGCTACACACAGCCGTCTCCCACCCACATACAAGCCCGGACTGCGCTGTTCTGGGGAGTGCCCCGCCTTTTTATACCCTCTTGCACATCCAGAAGTGTCAGTCAAAACCTGGCCATGCGATTGGTGGAATGGGTCCAAAAATTTGCATGGTCCCATCCCATGCCCAGCCCATCATTGCACACGTGTAAAAAAATAAACATAAAAATAAAATAAAATAAAATCAACGGAGACATTTTGTTGCAAGAAAAACCCACTGCTACTACTGTAAAAATTCAAGCGGTTAAAATAGCTAATTTTCGCATGTTTCTGTGGTGCTTTGGTGGGTTTTTGGACCACGATTTTTAAAAAAATATTGCGGTCGCCATTTTGGATCCCCCCCGCACCGCAAGGCAAATGGATTACACCGAGGATGCCACCCCCCCACCCTGGTACCACCAGCAGCCCAGGACAGGGGGGGAGGCTGGAGTGGGAAACCCCCCCCCAGAAACCACCCCTCGGGTACGTGGCCTCAGGCAGGCATATTTTCACCTGCTTTTTTGGCCGTGAATCGGGGTTTTAAAAACTTTTTTTCTGTGCCGCTTGGCATCGCGCAATCGCGCGATGCCAGGAACGACAACACGACAAATCAGACCCAATTTGTCGTTTATCGGTTCGAGTTCGAGTTCTGGCAGAGTAATTGTCATTCTTCATTTCATTGCGTAACGGAAACGAGTAACGGAAACGGAAACGAGAATTTCGCCAAGTCGTGCCCATCTCTAATACTGATTAAGAAGACTCATTTTAAAAAGTCCACTCAGGTTCATATATGATACTATTGGGAATCAAAGGGTTTGCTGTGTAAAATGGTTAAAGAAGAGTCATTGGGAAGGATGCCTCTTGACTTAATATACACGCTATGTGATATGTGTGTGTGTGTGTGTGTTGTGTCATTACAGTCGTGACCGACTCTTCGTGACCCCATATCCATGGAGTTTTCTTGGCAGGACTACTTGGAGTGGTTTGTGAGTTCCTACTCCAGGCGCCTACATAGATGGAAATTAAGTTGGTGAAATTAAATTAAGTTGGGTACTCAGTTGTTAACTGCTGTCTACAGGATCACCTTGGATACCATTCTGCAAGATTTCTGCAAGCTGAGTTCAGGAACTGACACGTTTTTGACTAATACCAACATTTTATGAACAGGGCCCTCTAAATGTTCATTAATTGAAAACCCAACGGCTTCTAGGAGCTCTACTTCCTGTATTCTCGAAGGCTTTCATGGCTGGGATCTGATAGTTGTTGTGAGTTTTTTCGGGCTGTTTGGCTGTGTTCTGGAAGTTTTTCCTGATGCTTCACCAGATCCTGTGGCTGGCATCTTCAGAGGCTCAGGGAACTAGGAGTTATCTCTGCGCTCTAGGGTACAGAGTGAGTGTACCCCAGAGCGCAGAGAGGACTCCTTGTTTCCTGAGCTCCTTGACTTCTGAAGATGCCAGCCACAGAGCCTGGCGAAACATCAGTAAGAAAAACTTCCAGAACACGGCCAAACAGCCCAAAAAAATTCACAACAACTAGCTTTATTTCTTGTTAAACCTCTCAGAATCGATAGCAGTCCGGCAGTCCAGGCTTCTGGACTGCTATCGATCTAATGCAGATTAACTATGTCAAAGTGTACTACTACAGTATAGATTTATGATCACATGCATTTAACCCCTGATCTCACCATTATTCTTATTTTCCTAACACTAACTTTTCAGTCAGAAGGATGTTACCAATGCAGTGTTTGGTTAATTGTGCAGCAATTCTGCAGTACATTCAGTGTCACCTACCTAAAAGGAAGAAGAAGATGAGAAGATCTGTAATCTCCAGGTTGGATGGTTTACCTACAGTTTTTAAAGGTATGAAAGTCACAGAGAGAAGGGGCTGCAACTCAGTGACAGAGTGCATCCTTTACGTGCCAATTATCCAGTATTCAAGGCAGGTATATACCAAAGCAGCAAGAGTTCACTGTTTTTCTATATGCAGATGTCAAATAGTAGATGATGTACAACATTGCTCACAGTGTTTCTCCTTATATTCTTAACCTAGAACAAACTTTATAACAAATTTGCTAGATGATATCTGTTGCCTGGTATTATTCAAGTGGTAACAGACAAACTTGCAAGATTTGTAGTAGATGCCCCAAAGTTGAAGGAAGGTGCTAAGTGTTATCTGATGCATGGTAATCCTTCCCCAATTTTCAAGGTATGTGAGATATTTAAGGACTGGGTTTTACCATTGTCATCCCCCCGCAAATGTATACATATGAGCAGGGATTTAAACTCAGCTTTCTTGAGGCCTAGTCTATCACTCTGCCCACTACACTACACTGATTTTCACCTCATAATATATACTGACCATAAATAGAATTTAACCCCCTCCAACATTTTGGGAGTCGAGGTGAGCACATTAATTTTCTTTTTTTCTGGGTCCAACACAGAACCACAGTAAAACAATTACAACATCAAATGATGGAAGCCCAATGGACCTATGACAAAATAATTCTCAGGTAATTCCCATTATGAAAATCTGCTACTGTATTTGTAGCAGAAAGTAGAACAGTTGAAATTTTGCTATCTGGCACATGACACAAGATGATACAAGATGACAAAGAGAAGCAGAGGGGAAAAGGTGGTGGATTTATGGAATTGGTTACATGACAATGGATTTCACCCCTCAAGGTCACCCTGCATAAAACGTATGCTTGCCATGACTCTGTAGAGGAGCATGCTATAAAAACAATAAAATGCACAGCAGACAGAGGTGATATCAGGTGTATTATTGGTTTGACAGCCTCCAGAGACTCGACTACAGGTGCAGCTGAACAGCAGGTGCTATAATAAATGCTGACAGCCAGCCAATGCTCCCAAAGAGTAAAAACGGGAATACTCCAAGGAGACCACTCCTGAAGTATACACCATTTGGTGCTCACTTGGAAACTGCCAAAGGCAACTTGGAGGAAGAAAAATGTTTAATAAGAGTTCCCAGAGAAGAAAAAGTGAATTCCTGCTAAAAAACATTTTAATGGCTCCTTTGCCAACTGTCTTTCCTCTTCTGTTTCAGGCCTTCTAATTTCTTCTGCCAAACATTCCCTGTCCTATGCACTTGATGCACATTGAGGGGCTCATCTCCTGCCCTGAGAACAGGGGGAAGCTGCTGAAAGTGGAGTCACAGGGTGAATCCAGCGAGTTCTGTACCACCTGGGGTGATCAGCGTTCTCCAAGGAGTGAGGCCCTAGGGTACCCCTTGGAAAAAAAATCTTTCTAATTGGAATTGGAAGCCAAGCCACGGTGGCTTTATACTTGCCTGGGGCTTGGCTTCCGAAGTTCTGATTCCCATAGAAAGATTTTTCCTAGGGGCACCCCATTTGGACCTTAATAACTCAGTCCCCTGACCCCACAAACCTTTCCAAATTTAAGGGGCTTATAGGGAAAAACTTGAGGAACCTTCCCTGTCATTTTGGTCCTTTAGCACCCAAGGAAGCATTGCATTTTGTTTCATTTCATTTCATTACAAAACTGCTTTAAAAATTTGTTACAAATGAAACAAAATGAAACTACGGTACTAAAGAAACGAAACAAAACAAAACACTATTTTTCTGTTTCGTGTCCACCTCTAGTTTCTTTTCTTTTTCTTCTTCTTATACACACCAATATCTTTAAGTTCAAACAGCCAAGGGCAAGCTAACCCCAATGACATCCAACCTCTGAGCAAAAGAAAAAGAGCAAAACTAATTTTGTAATTCATTGAAAGGACAGATTTTGAAGCTGAGGCTCCAGTACTTTGGCCACCTCATGAGGAGAGAGGACTCCTTGGAAAAGTCCCTGATGTTGGGAAAGATTGAAGGCAAAAGGAAAAGAGGACGGCAGAGAATGAGATGGTTGGATGGTGTCATCGATGCAACCAATATGGATTTGACCAAACTCCAGGAGGCAGTGGAAGACAGAAGGGCCTAGCGTGCTCTGGTCCATGGGGGTCACGAAGAGTCAGACACGACTCAACGACTGAACAACAACAAATTTTGTAATAGTTCTGAGACTATTACAGGAGTGAACAATGTTGAATTAAATGAAGGCACTCTTTAGCTAAGGTTCAGGTGGCCAATTCCCCACTGTGCCTTGAATGACAATAGCCATCCTGTGTGTTCTTGTGCAATGTATACCCTAGAAAATGTTGCACTTAATCAGAATCATAATTGCTTTATATTATTCTATCGTGGGATGCTCAGTTTTCAAAGAATCATATTCCAGTTTTAAAGGGGGCTAGAGAGATGGACTACATTAGGCATTACACTGCAGCTATTCTCTCAGTGATGAGAAGATAGCTATTCCTCTCCCTAAAGATTTTTCTTTCTAAAATTATGGCTACTTAAATTGATCCTCAGAACATATTTATTTTTATTAAGGCTCCTTCAGCTGCTTTAACTATTTACTCATTACATACCCCACATTCTAATCAATGTACACTTAATCAGACTACTTTGCAAAACCTTGAAGCCTCTAGTGAAGATGCTTTGCTAATTGGCAGAGGTTTTAATTCTGTTATAAATCAGTCCACTGACTAATTTATAATAGAATTAAAGTCTATGATACCAGAGATTCAGAAGAGAACCCATGGGGTATCTCTTCTGGACAACTTATTTAAGAAACATCATTCTGTCTATTTTTTATCCTCCCATTTATTTGCTGATGTGTCGAATGCTATTCTTTTCTCAATATTCAGCACACTGGCTCTCATATGTATCATCTTTTAACCTCCTATTTTCTCCTCCCTGTCCCCCAACAAGAGCAAATCCACATCCTCATCTAGGAGTAAAATAAGAATCTTATGAAATCTGCTTTGTTCAACTGAGCCAAATCAGATCAGCTGTCCCAGTGTTGCCTTTCTGATAAATGTCAGCAGCTCTCCATGGCCGTTACTTCATGTGTCATTCGTCCCTCCTTGCTGTCCCACTTGGGACTGGTACAAAAAAAATAATCTTACCTCACGTCTATAGCAAAACCTTGTCTCAACCACGCCCCTTGAACCGGGAACAGAGAGTGACAAGCCATACCTGCCCCTGGGCTGGGGAATTCTCTTGTCAAGCTTTGTTTCCGGTTCCTTTTCAAGACAACGGACTTGAAGTAAGGGCCTGTCATGCAACAACCAGTGTCTACCTAGTGGTCAGCAGGGTGAAGCAGCATTCAACATTAGTTTCCCTATGGGAAACACCATGCAGTGCAAATATTTATTAAAGAAAGTACTGAAAATTCTGTAGCAATTATGTGTAAACCCAGGAAAACCAGTAAATCGAAATATCGAAAAAGTTTTATTTACAATATTTTTTTAAAAAAAGTAAGACAAATTCAGAATTTGTCACGGAACAAGGATGTGAGGTAACAGTTGTCACAAGACAAGTAATCACACCCATGAGGAAACGGAAATAGGGACTGAACAGGGACAAAACAACGTGACCACGAACAACGCTGTCATGGTACAAACATAATCGCGGAACAAGGTAGGACATGAAGTAATGGCCCAAGGTAGCCTAGAGTAGCCTTGTTGCTAGATGGTTCAGTATATAAGTACAATAAATAAATAAATAAATAAATAAATAAATAAATAAATAAATAAATAAATAAATAAATAAATAAAGCCAGGTTTTCTCCTACATCCTACTACCTCATTCTTTCATAACAGGCATCTTATGCATGCCAGGAAACCATATGACTACTGAGATGTGACATTACATCTAAAAGAAGTGTGAAATATAGATTGGACAACTTATAATGGTTCCAGAAGTTATTTATTTATTTACTTCATTTATATTCTGCCTTTCTCCCAGATCTGGGACACAAGGCAGCTTACAGAACAGTTGAACACAATAGACAATTGAAAATAGAGTTAAAGCATAAACATTAAAAAAGAATTGAATTCAATTGCATAATTTAACTAAAATCACTTAGTCAAACACAGTACTGTAGCAATATTGCATATTAAAGCCATAAAAGCCAGCACATCAGCTGAGCACCTTTCAATTTATTGATTATTCATTTAAATAAGATATTCACCCATCACCAGAAGTAAGACAGATCTGAAGTAACAGTCAAAAAGAAAAAAGAAAATTGAATGTGTCTATTGTAAGAAGCAATTGCACATTTTAATTTCAGGTTTCAGCACTATAATTTACCATTAATCAGGGGGAAAGGAAATTGGTGTTACTAGAAATGAACCAAAACAAAGCTCTTTTCCATCTTTATCTGAGGGATCATGAGAAGTGTGAGCAAGGGCAATGGTGCTGGTAGTCTCTAGGCTAAAAGCTTGCCTTGGAAAATCAATAGGGGAATGGTTCCCATAATTAAAAGCTCAAAAGATACTTACCTGACAAAATCCACAGAAATAGTTGAAACACAGCTCATTATGAAGCAACCTTGCTTCTTTTCAAGAGGCCAGCAACTGCTGACACTATAGAGTTTCTGACAACTAATTTACCTGTAGTACCATCCCACCAGACCATATTGTTGTTTTAAGCTAAAGGCTGCACCTAGATGAGTGTACTATACAATCAAGAGACTAAAAAGTAATAAAACTCCCAGCAGTGAATTTGAGAGTTTTAGATGTTTTAAAATTGTTTTAAACCTTGGTTTGTATACTTAATATATTGTTTTAATACATTTTGTAGCATTTTAATGCTGTTGCTTGTTTTATACTTTTAGTTTTAATTGCTATGAGACACTGTGAACACTGAACACACAAATAAATACATAGGCAGATAGAGAAAGAAAGAAAGAAAGAAAGAAAGAAGGAAGAAAGAAAGAAAGAAAGAAAGAAAGAAAGAAAGAAAGAAAGAAAGAAAGAAAGAAAGAAAGAAAGAAAGAAAGAAAGAAAAAGGCAGGCAGGCAGGCAGGCAGGCAGGCAGGCAGGCAGGCAGGAAGGAAGGAAGGAAGGAAGGAAGGAAGGAAGGAAGGAAGGAAGGAAGCAGCTCAACCTGATTTCAATCCCTGAGTCTACTATAGCTAGAGCTACAATTAAATTCAACCTGTATTATACACATTTTAAAGTACCTTTTGGCTTTGCTTAAAGCCAAGAATGGCAAGAATGCAAATACTTACATACAGAACTGTAGTTCAGGCGTAAGAGTGCAAGAAAACGTTTGCACGTATAAGTCACCACAGCACTCAGCAAGAGAGATGACATGATGACATCTTCACCTTCTGCTCTTCATTTCAATCCTTTTTCCTCCCAGTGCCTCTGAAATGAAGACTTGTCAGCCAGAGCAAACAAAGAAGTCACCTTTCATGTTCTTACACATATCATAAATAGGAACATGTGCACATCATCTAAGTAACTAGCTGTCATGGGGTAATTCTATATGGTAGAAATACAGGGGGTTATGGGAATCTTATTAGTGCCCAGTTGCATAGATTCCACAGTGAAGCCAGACCTGTGCACAGAGCAGCTATTAGGTGCAGTGGATTGTTCACTGGTGATAGGGTGCCATCTACCCTACATATCATGGCTGCACCCCACGGAATCTAAGGACTGGCTGTATCATGAGAAAGTTCAGAATTCCTTTCTACAAAATACTAATGCATGTCCCTTGGCTGTACAGCACAGCAGCTCTCTGGCAGAGAATCTGAAGAATCTTATTGAAATAGAAACCTGAGGGTTCCACTGGATGGTGCCATGATAGTCACCAGTGATGGTCCCTCCACTTTACAGGCTCTTTTCATTTTGTGAAGGATGCAGTCCTCTTTTGCTATGGTGAGATGTGAACCCATGTTTCTCGTTACAGCACTCCATCTTTTGTAAAATAATTAAGCAATAACAACCTTTTATGATAGTAGCCATGCACCCCCAAACCCTCCTTTTACAAACAACACTGTATCCCAAATCTTGATTTATATGCCTTCAGTGGATGTTCACATTTTGTGGCAGGTCTTGAAGTGCTAAAACTAGCTATAGCCCAATCTAGTTTAGTAAGATATTAGCTTCCCCTGATGAATACAGAGAATAGCAGCAATATCTTACAATGATGGATAGCCAAGCCCATCAGGTGTGATGGGGGGGGGGGGAAGACTGTTTAAACACTGAAAGTTCTGTGGCAATACAATCACGTTAAATGCTCTCTGATGTGGTGGTGAAATCTGATTATCAATGTGGGATAGTTCCAGCTTGTTACAATGCTGCCTGTGAATTACCTTCATCACATATTCCCTGATTTTCACAGATAGGGATGTAAATAGGATCAAAGTCCAAAGTATATCCCATTTAATACTTGGGACAAGTGTAATGGATAGATTGATGGATTAGGCCTCAGAAGAGATGGATTTGATTTCCTACCAAGCCTTAGAAACTCATGGAAGAAAGGCAGCCAGTGTGGAACTGGTAAAATCATTCTTTAAATATCTCACTTTAAAAGTATTATTAGAGTCACTACAATTTGGTTCCAAATTGATGGCACGTAGCATGACATAGCATATTCAATTATTGTTTTGTTTTGTTTGTGTAATTTAATTGAATTTATTTAATTAATTAAGACTGATTTCTCAGGTAATTCTAGTAATTCAATAGTGTGAACGGTATTTCAGAATTGAACACATTTCCCTGGTCTAACCCTGTGAAAAGGAAAAGAGAAATCTTTGTGAAGTCTTCACTATCTATAGAGCTCCAAAGGGGGGCACATGTTTGTTTCAGACCACTGTGGAAATTCCCCAGGGGCTTTTGCTGGGGTTTGTATGCCTCAACTATTTTTCCTGATAAATTGAGGACTAACAAGTCACCGGGCCCAGATAGCATCCACCCAAGGGTTATTAGGGAACTGAGAAATGAAATTGCAGATCTCTTAACGGTAATATGCAACTTGTCTCTTAAAACGGCCACAGTGCCGGAGGACTGGAGGATAGCAGATGTCACACCAATTTTTAAAAAAGGAAGGAGGGGGGACCCAGGAAACTACAGACCAGTTAGCCTTACATCTGTCCCAGGGAAGATGGTGGAAAGCCTCATCCAAGAGAAAATCTTAAAACACATAAAAGAACAAACCTTGCTGAGAGAAAATCAGCATGGATTCTGTAAGGGTAAATCTTGTCTGACAAACCTTTTAGAATTTTTTGAAAAGGTCAACAGGCACGTGGATTTGGGTGAACCAGTGGATCAGGAAAGAGATCTTGGTGTGTTGGTGGACAGCTCCATGAAGGTGTCTCCCCAATGTGTGGCAGCTGTGAAGAAGGCCAGTTCCATGCTAGGGATTATCAAAAAGGGGATTGAAAATAAAACAGCCAACATTATAATGCCATTATACAAAGCAATAGTAAGGCCCCACCTGGAGTATTGTGTACAATTCTGGTCTCTGCATCTCAAAAAAGACATAGTGGAACTGGAAAAGGTGCAGAAGAGAGCGACTAAAATGATTACCGGACTGGAGCACCTCCCATATGAAGAAAGGCTAAAACATTTGGGCCTCTTTAGTCTGGAAAAAAGGCGCTTGAGGGGGGATATGATTGAGACATACAAAATAATGCAGGGTACAAGTAAAGTGGATAGAGGGAAGCTCTTCTCTCTCTCCCCAAATCCCAGAACTAGGGGACATACACTCAAATTGAGGGCTGGGAGAGTAAGAACTGACAAAAGAAAATATTTTTTCACCCAGCGTGTTGTAAGTCTATGGAACTCCCTGCCACAGGATGTGGTGATGGCATCTGGCCTGGATGCCTTCAAAAGGGGATTGGACAGATTCCTGGAGGAAAGGTCCATCACAGGTTACAAACCATGATGGAGATGTGTAGTCTCCAGGCTTTAAACCGGGGTACTTCAAGGGCCAGATGCAGGGGAGTGGTATCAGGAGACAGATATCTAGTCTCATGCGCTCCCAAACGCATCTGGTGGGGCCGCTGTGAGATACAGGAAGCTGGACTAGATGGGCCTTTGGCCTGATCCAGCATGGCTCTTCTTACGTATGTTCTTATGTTCTTATGTCCCTGTCAGCATGAAGCTAAACCGCAAAGGCTCACCACAGACCCCTTCCTGTTTTCAATTTGTCTCTGCATATTGCCCCCAAGGGGGCTTTACCACATTCTATAGAACAGTGGTGGCGAACTTTCAGCACTCCAGATGTTTTGGACTACAACTCCCACAGTCCTTTGTCATTGGCAGCACAGGCTTGAAATTCTGGGAGTTGTGGTCCAAAACATCTGGAGTACCGAAGGTTCGCCACCACTGCTATAGAACATTCCTGGAACTGTTTACTGCTTGCTAAAAAGGGTGAAAGGTTCAGGGTGGAAAGAGCCACCCACTATCTTAGCCAATCATGGATATGCATGACTATGTATCCTCCCATCAACCAATGAGGAATTTTGACTTATTTGCTTCCATGTGGTCAGAATATAAGAGCCCAGATTCAGGTCTAAATTGGGGTCTTCCATTCATTTTTGGAGGACTCATGTGTACACATGCTTATTTAAATAAAACTGCAGTTTTGCTTTCATACACTGGAATTGGAATCATTATTTTTTTATGGTGGCCTCTTGAGCCATCCCTGGATTCCAAAGTCCAGGTGACAATAGTGTTAGTTTTAATGTTGTCTTCTAATGCTGTAAGATACCCCTCAATTCCCTGTTTCTCAAACTGAATGTTTTTAATTATAATGGACTGTATATTGTCTCTCCTTACTGTAAACTGCCTTGGGTTCTTTTCGAAGGAGAAAGGCAGGGTAGAAATACTCAAAAATAAAAAATAAATAAATTTTGGAGCATGGTGTATTCCCACCCAATACCCATATGTAAACTGTAAGCTCAAGTCCCCATGTGTCACCACTGGGAGACATGCGTTGGTTATCAAAAGGTAATGACGATCTGAGATTTCTCTCTCTCTAAGAATCTGGAAGTTGAGTCATAGCAACTGAACTTTTTCTTGAGAAAAAGAAGAAAAAGAAGTCCAGTTTCCATGACTCAACTTCCAGATAAACTCACCTGGATGACTGAGAATCTTCACAGACTCTCTCTATGAATGCTGACCTATGGTTATAAGAATAGGAAGTTAAAGAATCCTCAGTTTACACAGCTGGCAAATGTGATTATCTGAACAATCTCACATCTTGTAATCCCTCACTTGTTGCAGAGTAGACATTGGAAAACAGGTCTTTTGTTGTAAAATAAACTCCTTCCCACTGAGCTGCTGACCAAGCTACATATGGCCAAAGAAACAGCAGTTTGCCTGAGGTAACTTTTGGAGGAAAGAGTCTGAAAGACTGGTGGCAAGACTGGCCTGAAGTTTTCGTGGTTTCCTTCCAAATTCGGTGCCGCTTTCTTCTAAGGTAGTTATTCATCATCTTTTACAGAACCATGTCCCAGAGCACCACCAGTAGGAAGGACCGGACTGGTAAATAACAGCTAAGTCTTCTAAGAAAGCCCCAGAAAAAGGAACTGTAAGTGAAAATCAATGACAGCACATGATTATAATCAAGCCCTCTTTTTGAAAGCAAACAATCCTTTATTTTACAGGTGGGCATTGGGCAATCAACAGTGGAGCCAAACCACAGTGCCAGTTTTGGCTCTGATATTTAGCAGATTAGTGTGAATCTCCTCAACCCCAGCTAGGCCACCACCATCCCTTGTTTTATAGGAAATGTCCAAACAAGAGGATGTATTAACTTTAGATAAAGCAAAGCCTGCTACTTAATCCAACCTCTGGGAAGTTTAAAATTCAGTTATGCAGGCTACATGTTACACCCCCCCCCCCCGGACACACACACACACCAACCCCAGCAAACTCAGTTTGCTCAATCTTGGAAGAATGAAAGTCTGAGTCAACCTTCATCTGGCCATCCTAATCAGCTGGACTCAAACACAGGTCGTGGGCAGTTTTTTCGCTGCAGTACTGTACTGCAGTTTAATCACGGCACCGCAAGGCTCCTGCTAAATTTTGATAGAAAAACTTATTAATAAACAATTCTAACTGTTGAAAATGGTTATTTAATCCCTTCTGATTAAATGCAATGTCTGTCCTACTGTTCCAACCACCCATATCCCCCTCCTGGATTCTTAATGACTCATGCAACCTCAGTTCCTCCAGGGAAGTTGTCCCAATCTAGTCAATGATGGGATGCCAAAGCAATGATAGCTTGTATGTTCTCCATCGTGAGCCAGCTCACATATTCCCCCTTATTCCTCTCATCCTCCTTTCCTTTTTTTTAAAAAAAAAACATTTTTATTAGAAAAATTTTATATACAAAAGAAGAAGAAAAAACAACATATTCAAAACATTAACCATATAGAGTCAATCTATCACTAAAGTTCGGCTTCCCTCTGTTCTTCGCGCGGTTTTAACGTTGTTCATCTCCCAGCCTTCCTTTCTAACGAACCCCTTTTATATACTTATAGAAAAGGTTCTAAAAATAGATAATAGTCCTTCGAGTTCTACCCTAATCCGGTAAGAGTCTTTAATTCCTTACAATTAATCTCCATGTAGTTCTTAAATTTTTGCCAGTGTTTTTGGAACCTCTGGTTGTCTTGATCCCTCAGTCTGCATGTCAGTCTGGCCATCTCTGCAAAGTCCAGTAATTTCATCCAAAACGGTATATACGTTGTCTTCCAGTTCTGTGCCAGGAGCATTCGTGCCACTGCTGTTGCATATAAAAATAGCGTCCTATCTGCTCCTTTAATTTCATTATCCACCAACCATAACAAAAAAAGTTCAGGTCGTTTTGGGAATGTACACTTTAACATCTTTTTGAGTTCATCATATATCCATGCCCAATATTCCTTCACTTTCTCACAAGTCCACCACATATGATAAAAGTCACCTTGTTTCTCTTTACATTTCCAACAATAATCATCTTTCATCCTATACATCTTTGCTAATTTCGTTGGAGTAATATACCATCTATACATCATTTTCAACAAATTTTCTTTTATCAAAGTACATGCGGTAAACTTCATGTTCTTTTTCCACAATCTTTCCCACACATCTAACTCAATATTATGACCCAAATCCATAGCCCATTTTATCATACATTCTTTGACTTGTTCATCTTTTAAGTTCAACTCCAACAAGAAATTATATAATCTAGTCAACAATTTCTTTTTTGGGCCCATGATTATGGTTTGAAATTTAGATTCCTTCTCTCCAAACCCAAACATCCTTCTGTCTTTCTGAAAAATGTCATGTAACTGATGGTACTGAAACCAACCTGTTAACCTCTCTTTTAACAGTTCATAAGATTTCAGTCTGGGACCTTTTTCTGAGAAGAATAACACATCCCCATATGTGATCCCCACTCCTTCTGTATCTTTCCTCTTGATCGCCGATGCTTCAATCGGGGATAACCACCTCGGGGTGTGTCTCTCTAATAAGGGTTTCAACCGTTCCCAGACCTGAAGTAGTGACTTTCTAATTACATGATTTGTAAAACTTTTATGTACTTTCACTTTATCATACCAAAGATAAGCGTGCCAACCAAATCTATTATCATGACCTTCTAAATCCAAAAGATCCCCATCAACTAGAGTGATCCGTTCTTTTATCCAACCGAGACAGGCCACTTCATAATATAATCTCAGGTCTGGCATGGCAAATCCTCCCCTTTCCTTAGCATCTGTTAATAATTTGAATCTTATTCTCGGTCTTTTGCCTTGCCAGACAAATTTAGACAATATCTTCTGCCATTCCTTAAAGTGGCCTGTCCCTTTGATTATTGGGATCATTTGAAATAAGAATAACAACCTTGGTAGCACGTTCATCTTTATCACTGAAATTCTTCCCATCAATGACAAATTCAATCTATTCCGTGTTTCCAAATCTCTCTTAATCGAATTCCAAACCATAGTATAGTTATCCTCAAAGAGATTCAAGTTCCTCCTAAATTAATTCCCAAATATTTAACTTTTTTCACAACTGAGAGAGCAGACAGTTTTTCAAATTCTTCCCAATCTTTCTTAGTTACATTTTTCAATAAGACCTTTGTCTTATTCTTATTCAGTTTAAAGCCAGCTAAATTACCAAATTCTTCGATTACCTTCATCGCCTCAATAATACTTTCTCATCCTCCTTTCCATGGGATGGGTTTAGCAAGCCCTTTCCTGGGAACTTCGCCATGAGTAGCATCAAGTAGCTAGATGGAGTGGTATATAACTTTAATAAATAATAAATAAATGATATTTCATTAAGAAGTGGAGATTCCCAGGGTAGACAATCATTGTGCTTGGTGACATCTTTCCCACCTTTTTCCTTCACTGAAATAATGAGTTATGAGGGGTGCTTTGTGAGCCCTCTGCCTGTCAACTTCCTCCTTGGGTAGCCTTGGCAGGACTGGCTCCCTGGTCCATTGGTCTTCCTTTGTTACATCTTCCCATCTTCCCGAGGAGATTGGTTTCCCCGCCTTTTCCATTTTCCCCAAGCAAGATTCTACTCCAAGGTAGTCTATGGCCACCTCTTCCTCCTCCCTTATCTGTTCACCCCCCGTCTATCTCCTATATCTCCCCATGTTATCTGTCCCTCTCTTCCTGCTGGTTCTCCTCCTTCATCTCCTCCTTCAAAGATGGTTGTGCATTTCCCATGCTTTCTTCCATATCTGTGATTTCTGGTACGCCAGCAATGTCTCCCTTATGCCTGCCAGGGAGCTGGTGGTCTGACGTCTGGGTGGTTCTGGGGTATAGTTGACCGTTTGCTGACAGGGGCTTCATTGTCCTTGTCCCTCTCTTTTACAGAGTGAAGCAGTGATAAGAGTGTGACACATACTTTATAAAAGTATCATTTTTAAATTTATCATTTTATGCTACCTATACATATTGTTTATGAGTAGGTCCGCTGCTCTAGATTACGTTAGGAAGTATAGCTCTATCTATGGATTGGAATGAGTGCCTTATTTCAGTGAAAAATGGCCCTTTAGATCAGGCATGTCCAAACTTCGGCCCTCCTGATGTTTTGGACCACAACTCCAAGAATTCTAAGCTTAGATTGCCAATGGCAAAGGACTGTGGGAGTTGCTGTCCAAAACATCTGGAAGGCCAAAGTTTGGGCATGCCTGCTTTAGATGAACGTTTACCATCCATTTTCTGGAAGTGGTGTTTCCAAAGAAATAGAAGGGGAGTGTTTAGGAAGCCTACAGTCCATGTACCCATACTTGCTTTGTTAAAAAGCATTTTCTGTTTGAAACCATATTGAGTTGAAGTCCAGTATAGAGATGGACGAGCCGTAAGGCTGAGCAACAGCGACCTTGCAGTTGACCATCAATAGTAAGTAGCATCTGGACAGAGGATAAGCAACCATAAAGGGCACCTTAGCACACTCTTTCCCATGGTGTTGAGATGCACGGTAGTACCATTTATGTTATTCTTTCTCAATCTACACTTATGCATATAAATCAGCCTAAGCAAATATTATGCAGACCTATACCCCATTTTTGGTTGTGAATTAGCTCTATAATAATGTTGCATAATTGGCCACTCTCTTTATTTCTGATCTGATCCAGAAATGTGAGCCTGGATCATTAGCCATTTACTACTAGCTGTTTTTCATGGAGCGTTTGAATGAAGCCACAAGGGTGGCTGTGAGCACAACAGAGACAGCGGAGAGATTTCTGTGGCTCGCATGCCAAACAGCCAGTAGTGGGCTATTTAATAAATGCTACTGGTATCTACAGTTCTTTCCATCAGCCAATTGAGATGTTAATAAAGCATAAAGCAGTATAAAGCAATATTGCATCATAAAGCATTATAATCAACATTGCATAATGCTGATAACCTGTAATCTGCAGTTGTGGTGCTGCCTTGTTTCAGCTGAAGCTCTGTAATGCCAAGTATGAGCAGGCATTCATTATCCTGTGGAAATGTTCCACGCTAACACTTTGAAGGTTTGATAATCATCACCCCTCTTGCTATTCACTAATGAAAAATAATGATGCCACAGCAAGTTGGTTTATGTCACCCCCTTCTCTCTCTTGTGAAAAATGAGGTGTGTGTGCCTGCAAAAAGGGTGGAGGGAGGAGGCACAGAATCAGAGTGTTTTCCTTCTCTAGGTTAGAACAGTAACTTTCCCGCCTGTGTGTCCCATAAAAGTGAAATACAGGTGGCCGAGCTTTGTTTTCCACCAGAGTGCTATAAAATGGAGCTCCAGAGCGTGTGAGGCCGCAAGCTGCTTCCCTCACAAGTTATGACAAAGAGAAGCCTCGTCAAAAGAAAAATAATACTGCCCTGAGTATTTTTCCCCCACCTCATTTCCATAATTGTTAGGAGACAGTGTTTGCACTGAGAGTGTGAATTAGGTTGCTTCCAAATTTGATGGCCCAAACCTTTAAAGATACAGTGTATGGGGAGTAGTGGGGGTGGAGAAGTATAGGGCAAACATATTTTCTTTACCTTCTGTTCTCCACAAGAGCTACTGTAATTAGCCTGAAATATAACAACCAGAGATAAATCTGAGGGAAAACTATTTTCACCACAGGACTTGGAGGTGGCAGCTCAAGCAGCAGGTTTGAGACATCCTGAAAGGACAGCAAATGGTGGTCAGCTATTCACTTTGTTGTTATTTGTAAATGTACATCCAGGAAAGGGGTGGGGAAACGGAAGATGGCAGTGGGTTTTTTATTGTCTTTTTGGACAAAATGCTTTGACACGCTTTACCTGCTTAGCTGAGTGCGTAGGGTATGTTATTTGCTGCCCCTTTAGCAAAATGACCTTGCTCCGACCAATAGACCTGGGAATGTGATCATTTCCATTAGCCAAGCACCACATGCAAACCATTTCATCCTATTCAAGGAAGGGGGATAAACAAACAAACAAACAAACAAACAAACAAACAAACAAACAAACAAACAAACAAACAAACAAACAAATATATCTTGTGGTGTTGTGGGATACCTCAGGGAAGGGCTAGAGATTTCTGGGTTACCAGGCAGGGTAAGAGTTCTCTAGGTCAGTGTTTTTCAACCACTGTTCCGTGGCACACTAGTGTGCCGCGAGATGTTGCCTGGTGTGCCGTTGGAAAAATTGAAAAACATTGATTTAAATGATAAATTCTCCGGAGGGAGAAGGAGGGGGGCGTGGAGAGCTTGCTTCCTCATTGTAGGGTGAGGAGCTATTCTGGTCTTTACGGTAGGGGCTTCTCCCGCCGCCGCCCGCCCGCCCGCCTGCCCGCCTGGGGCTCCTCCTTCCTTCCCTCCCTCGCCCCTCTTGGCTTTTACCTTGGCGCCGGCCTTCGGCTCCCTCCCTGGCGCGCGCGTGGTGCCCCAGCGGGGCATCGAGGAAGCCGCTTGCAGATGTCCAGGGTGGCGCAGTGTTGCAGCGGGAGGAGGGCAATGGGGGCCAGGAGGAGCGAGGCGGTGGCGGCGGCGGCGCGGGCTTGTCCTCCTGCTCCTCCTTCCCCTCCTCCTCCTTCCCGGGGCTGCTGAGGCTGCTGCTGTTGCTGCCGGGCGCCGCGATGAAACTCTACTGCAAAGTGGTGGCCCTGGCGCTCTGCCTGGCGCTGCTGCTCCTGCTCTACCTCTTTGTGGGCAACTCCAACGACGAGGACGAGCCGCCTTGGCGAGGGCCAAGGAAGCCCCGGGCGAAACACTCCAGACTGGCGGCTCTCCGAGCCCCATTTCCGACCCGTCCCGGGCACGGCGGAGTGCGAGGCGGAGGAAGCGGCCGTCTCTGTTTCCAAGAGGCAGAGGCTTCAGCAGCCGCAGCCGCCACCACGTCTCCAGCGAAAAGCGGGCAGGTGGAGCGCCACCCGAGGGAAGTTTGCGAAATAAATCCAAACCCACCCCTCACCCCTTTCCGTCCCCCTCGCCCCTCTGTCCCTCGCCAAGGATAAATAAATCGGCTCACCCGCCGTCGGCTCACCATCTTCTCAAGGCGGCGGGTGATGCATGATGCCCTTAGTTCTGGATTTGCAGGGAAGGAGGGGGGGCAGAATCTTACAAAAATCCCACCCAGTCCTTGATCATCAGTGTGGCCCTCAAGGAGGCCAGACAAGCCAGCACGAGCAACCAAGCAAACTGCCTACAGAGCTGCGGCGCCAGCCACTTTCCCTTTCTGGTTTTGGGAAGCTGGTGTAAGACCGAGGTATATAAAGCTGCTTTCTTCTAGTGTGAATATTGCCCTGAGATATTCGAATAGGTTTTCAGATGTGCCTTTTTATTAATTTGGGGTACTGGGATAGTTCTAGAAATTGTTGATTGAATTGTACTGTATTTTTGCATTTATGGTGGCAACACTAATGGCTGGTGGTGGTATAGATTTATTTGATTCCTATTCAAGAGAATTACTTATATATAGTCAATATAGGCACAGAGTTAAATTTTTTAACATTTTCTAATGGTGGTGTGCAAATAAACAAGTTTTAAAAAGGTTAAAAACACTGCTATAAACCATACTGGATGAGCAAATAATTTTATTTATTATTAATACAATTATTTTAATGCTGGGAATTGGAAACCATCTCCTCCACAATTCCATGTGGCACCAGAGTCTACCACAGTGGTTCCCAGCCTTTTTCATGTTGCAATCTCCTTTCAGAATGGCTAAGTAACCTATGGCTTCCTTGCCACATTTGCATAATAAAGCACTTTTAATGGAATAAATTCATCCATTCTCAGAAAGTTGAAGCTTCTATTTTTCCCCTAAAAGGGGCTGCTTTTCATACACACACATACATGTTAACTTAAATATCTGACTCCAAAAGGTCAAGAAAGAAATTATTTAGCAATGGCTATAACATGTGTAAAGTCGTAATGCAACCAACTACTTCAGGAGGTGGTATGCGTTCCGATTGCTGGAGGCATTTAAGAGAAAATTGGATAACCATCTGTCAGATATACTTTGATTTGTATTCCAGCAATGTGCAGAGGGTTGAACTTGCCTTGGCCTCTTCCAACTCCATGGTTCTGTAATTCTATAATTCTATGACATGCAACTCTCCCCAAAATATTTTGTAATTCCTTTGAGTTTCATCACCCCCAGGTTGCAAAACACTGGTTTACTACCTCAGCACATAGGCAACGTGTTCTGTTTACATACCACCCCAAAGTTTAATTATGCAAGCTAAACATTGCCCCTCACCACATGAGCTGGCTACTCATTTTACTGAATTTGGAAAGATGGAAGGCTGAGTCAACCATGAGCCGGTTACCTGGGATTGAACCCCAGGTTGTGAGCACAGTTTTAGCTGCAGTACTGTAATGACACAACACACACACACACACAGGCTTTTAACCACGGTGCCATGAGGCATTGATATGCATTTCTATGTCCGTGAAGTTTTCTTAGGAAGTAGCAATGGAAATCCACTTCATTTGGCTCACTGTGTCACAAACACAGAGAGGAATGGGCAACAATTATTTTCCAGTTGCAACACAAGGGTTTCCAAAACATCACAAAAATCCACTCTGCAAAATCACCAGGGCTCACTCCTTACCTAACCTGAGTTCTTCCATCTGAAATGACAGACAACAGGAAGCTACTAAACCTGTAATCCAGAGTTCTGTGTATGCTGAAATGACAGTCCATGGGGTAAATGGAGGGGCTTTTTGTCAATACCCTAGAACAGGGATGGTGAACCTATGGCATGCGTGCCAAAGGTGGCACATGGAGAGCTTTCACCTTGCATGTTACATGCTCCCTGTGCCCCCCACTTACCCCTCAGTTGGACCAGCCATGAGGAATTTGTGGAGGGGGAAGTGGGGGGGCAGGGAGCATGTTGCGTGCCAGACCGACCCTGTCATCACTGTCCCCATCGCCAGTGCCGCCACCGCCCCTGCTGCTGCCACTGCCGCCACAATCACCAATGAGAATACAGTTTCACCCCGACTCCAGAGCCAGCAGGCTCCTCCTCTCTCATCTCCCTCCCCCCCACACCTTCCACCGGGAGAAAGCAGATGGACAGCGGACTAAAGGGAGGGAGGGAGGGAGGGAGGGTGACTGGCCGGGAGACAGGCGGGAGGGGTGGGGAGAAGAAGCGGCGGCAGGAGAGGAGAGGCCCAGGGGCCTAACCAGCCAGCCCAGAGTGAGGCGAATGCTGGGGGCCTTTCCTCCGGCCGCCTCCCCGGGTCACCTGATGAGGAGCCTGCGTGTGGCTGGCAGATGATGCGGCCCCCTGGGAGAGGCGTGACAGACTCCGGGAGGCAGCCAAGGCTCGGTGTTTTGAGGGGCATCCCTCCCGCAGCTGCCGCAGATGACCCTGACCCCACCCCCCCACCCCACCCCACCCTGCCCCCCGTGGTTGCCAATCCTGACCCCCAACTGCTCCTGTCCCCATTGCCATCACCCTTGCTGCCCCTGCCGCCACCGACCCTGCATCCGCCACCATCACCACCGCCATCCCTGCCCCTCCCACAGGATTCTTACCCTGACCCCGCTGCCCCCGCTGCCACCGATCCCGACCCCACCGGCACCACCGCTGTCCCCTTCTCCGAGTTTGGGCATTCAGTGCCAAAAAGGTTCACCATCCCTGCCCTAGAATATATCCTGGGCTGAACAGAGTTTCCTTGGTAATGTAATATTTCATTGGTAGGCAGAAGCTATAAGGGGTGGGCCAGTGGTCACCTGCCATCAAGTGCTCAAGGGACAAGCAAACAGCTCTTTAGGCACATTTAAGACCAACAGAAGCTGCCTTATACTGCCTTATACTGCCTTATACTGAGTATACCCATTGTGACATTTAGCTTGCTATTGACTGGTAGTGGCACTCCAGGGGTTCAGGCACGATCACTTGGAATTAGCTGGTGGTCTCTCATCCAAGTTCTGTGGACACCCAACCAAAAATAAGCAGCATCAGTGTTTTCACAGTGACACTCTGTCATGGCACTGATAGAACTCTGATGATAAGAAGCCCAGTCTATACAAGTCATTTTGTACAAACTCCTGAGGGGACATCAGTTCACCTGACAAAATTCTTTCCCTCCCCCTCTCCTTCCACATCCTTCTTTTGTCCATTTGCTTGCATTGTTGATGAATATCTTAAATTTGTATTTTAAAACTGTAAACAAATATAAATACGCCAGGGGCCTTTACAGAAACGTGGTACATACATGGAGTAAGTAAATAAATCAAAATATTTATTGTTTATTCTTTATTTTCCACCCCCCACAAAGGCTGAGAACAACTTCATAAAACCATAACCAATAAAGCAGCATGAACAACCATTCTCTCCCTACTAGACATGGGCACGACCAGAAAAAATGACGTTTCGAGTTTTCGCTTGTCAGAATGGGTCCGTTTTGGCTCGTTTCCATTTGTCACAAAATTTTTCAAAAATTTGTCATTTCCGTTTGTCGTTTGTCGTTTGTCATTTCCAAGCAGCATTTGAAGAGCATAACTGGCACTCTGTTTTTGCCCCTAGGCGGCGGGCGGGGTACCATGGGTGGACATGGGCACAGCGCAGGCCGCAGGAGGGTGGTGGCATGGGCGGACAGGCGAGTGGGCAGTTAGGATATCAGTTAGGAATAGGTTCTGTTCTTGGCTTGCACTGGTAGTATATAATATATTTTTAAAATAAATCCACACCTCCCACTCCCAGTCGAACCTCCCCCTTTAACCAATATCAGAAAAAAAATATCCTCACAAACTGCCAGAGAAGAAATAAAGAATAAACTGCTATTCCCTCCAGCAGACAAAGCTGCAGGGAATCAAAGAAATTATTTTCTAAATTCAATTCCCTCCCTGCCTGCCTAACTTAAATCCTAAAGCCTCCAGCCTTCCTCCTCAATCTCAATCGGATCACACCAGTACCAGCAGCCAGCCCTCCTCCCTTAACCACATCCATACACCTGACTGCAATTTCTGGAACGTGCCTCGGCTTTTTATGCCCTCTGAGACATCCAGAAGTGTCAGTCAAAAACCTGGCGATGCCATTGGTGGAATGGTTCAAAAAAATTGCATGGTCCCATCCCATGCCCAGCCCAAATAGGCAGGCCTAAAAAAATAACAAATAAAATAAAATAAAATAAAATCAATACAACGTTTTATGGCTATAAAAAAACCCACTGCTGCTACTATTAAAATTTAGGCATTTAAAATAAATACATTTCACATGTTTCTGTGGTGATTTGGTGTGTTTTTTTATCACAATTTCAAAAGAAAAATTGCGGTCGCCATTTTGGATCCCCCCCACCGCATGGCATGGTGAGACGATGAGGATGACCCCCAGCCTGGTGCAAGCAGCCCAGGACAGGAGAAGAGGGGGGGAAAGGCCGGGGACCCCCCAGAAACCACCCCTCTGGTAGGTGGCAAAGCCTCAGGGAGGCATATTTTCACCTGCTTTTTTGGCCGGGAGTTGGGGTTTTTTAAAAAAAAACTTTTAAAAACTTTTTCTGTGCTTCACATTGCACAATCGCCACAATGCCACAAACGGAAACGAAAAACCTGACCAAATTTTTCTTTTTTCGGTTCGAGTTTGAGTTCTGATGGCTTAATTATTGTTACCGTTTCCGTTACATAATGGAAATGATAACCGAAAATGGAAACGACAATTTCGCCGAGTCATGCCCATGTCTACTCCTTACCTCTGACAACACCAAATTGCAAAGAAAAAGATCTAAGGGGAAAAAAGAAAATTAATTCTAATCGGATCTTGGTGTAGCTCTTCTTGATCCCTTTCTATAGCATCTTTTTTTTTCATTTTTACTTTCTTTTTTAAAAATTGAATTATTGCTGTTTTAATTTTTCACTGTTAAGCTGCCTGGAGTCGTATTTGGAAAACAATAATAAAGATTACCTCCTCTTCTACCCCACTTAATCATTTTGGGAGAGCTTCATAGATTCCATGGTCAGCTTCTACCTTTGAAATTGGCTCCTTGGCCAATTTGTTTTCATCTCCTATACAGTATGCTATGCTGCCTCTCTTATTTCCGGTGATACAGGTGGCTGAAAATTCAACTTCCATTTTGAAGGTACAGTAATTCATTTTGCCCTGCATATACCACATCCTTCAGTGTTTCCACTTAGTTGAAAGAGTTTGCTGATGAGATTTGGGGACCTTTGTGTTTTATGTTGTGGATAAGAGTATGTGTATAAAGACATCTCTGGAGGCAAGTCTACAACACTCAAACACAGGCATCTGATAGGAAGACACTGGAGAAATCACTTCCCCTCAAATATTTGCCCAACAAATATTAGAATGGGAGATGTGTGCATGCAGGTACACACCAGATCTTAGTTAACCCACAACAAGGCACTTGTTCTTGAAACCACCTTGGATATTTTGTGAACGACAGAGATACCAGCTACTGATGTAATAACAAGACTGTGCTTCAGTGGGGTTGATTTTTATCCCAGATGCTACATACTGTTCAGTCTGGTGCTAAAACTGAAGAGTCTTCCTTAGATTGTATAGTGATAGGAGATTTCCCTAATGACTCCAGCCAGTGCAGAGTTCAATTGTATTTGTTGTATTTATTCTATCGTATTATGTTTTCATTGCATATTGTACACTGTCTGGAGAGTGGCAACATTAACTGGGCAATACAGAAATACAAACAGACAGACAGACAGACAAATGGTCTATCATTAAAGCACTGCACAATATTTTTTCAAAAACAACTTCTGTTTACCTTGTTTTTTTTAAAGGTTTGTTTTCCTTGTCACATGCTAGTATGTCAGATTTTCAAGATGTTTTAATTCTTTTCTTTTTCCATGTGAATGTTGCCATGGAAGAAAGTGTAGAGAAAATAATTTCCCACATTCATCTTCTGGCCTTTGATATGTTTTTCACATGTTTCTTGTTAAACCCTGGGCAAAACCCTGTTGCATAAAGTTATGCTGGCATGGCTTCAAGCTGCAGGCAGTGTCTCGACTGAACCTTTAACAGAAAGCAAAGATGGGCTGCAGGAGCAATTCCTGTGTGACCTGTCAGGCTTGATTAGATCACTCTAATCAAGCCTTACCATTCCAAAGCAGCCCACACTAGCTTGCTCCCTACCGCTACTATAGCCAAACCCTCAGCTTTCCCTTGCAAACTGATATAGACGGTATTAGTCCATTCTTGCCCATTTTCTTTCAACACCCATGTGCCCACCCACTGAAAATTTCTCACTGCACAATTCAGACACTGCTCACCACATTCATCTGTCCACCTACTTCATTACACTTTCCAGAAAGGGGTCAAGTCACCCTGTTACTTGCCTTGGCATAATGTACGTCTTCTTGTTTTAGTATATGATAAAATGAGATCTTGCCCATGAGGGCATTAAATCAGCATTACAAAGATATGCTCTGTTCTTTTTTAAATTAAAAAAACAAACTTACAGGCTTGGAACCAGCTTGGGATATAGAATTCTCAGTGCACCTTTATAATGATATTTCTATGCAAAGCAAGTACATGAAAAGCAATGTGTCAAAAGAAAACAATGACTATGTCCCTCCCCATTCTTTTTTTCCTCTTTACAATGATAAAGACTGAATTGAGATATGACTGTCTCCTAAATCTTGTGAACTATAGCTAAAAAGACAGTCTTAAAGTGGTAATGTGTCTTACATGGGTTCTTTTCCAGCCTATGCACCACGCCTACCAGCATTCATTTGCATCTACAGTATATGCATTTTTTCAATGGCTTAGATTTGACACAAACAAAGTGAAGAGGAGATGGCATTTTTCATCATTTTCTTCTTGATCAATTTGATTTTTCTTCAGGGGCAACTTTATGGAGCAATAATTTAGCACATGCATACTGCAAACGTTAATGGAATGTTTATGAGAGTGATCAAGTTAATAGATGTTATGAGGTTATAAATATCCACAACTTTCATAAGGTGGCTCCTTCTTGTGACGTGTACTAGTGTTCTGCCAGATTTTCAACGTTTGATTTTTTAAAAATGTGTATGTTGCCATAGAAGAAAGGAGAGATGGATTATTTTCAACCTTATGTTTTCTTCCTTTCCCATGGTTCTTGTCAAACTTTGGGAAAAACCCTGTTTCATAAAGTTATGCTGTGGTAAAATAGATTGGACACTGGAAAAACACATTATTTAAGCAAGTTGACAGCTTCCTATCTAATTTCAGGTGCTAAGGCTCCCTAAGTTCCTTTTTGCCCTGGGGAAGACTTTGGGGGCCTTATGATGCATGGGGGAAAGGCTTTAAGAGTAAAAAATTCTTTCCAGAGGTGTCAGGGGACAGTGGGCATTTATACACGACCCCTAAACTCCGGGGCAAATGGCTCCCAGCTCCGGAGCTTAAAAATGTTTACCCACCAGCTCCGGAGTTAACAGGAAATTAAGTGCGACCCCGCCCACTTTAGCGCGTCCCAGCGCAGCTTTCAGGTACCTGCTCTTTGGAGGTGAAAATTATTTGATCCGGTGTAACGATAGTGAGTGTGGGGCTCTCCTTGCTTCTGATTGTTGTTTTTTGGCTCCCGCCCCTTTAAGAGCTACTTTTACAGAGACGCGAGGCAGAATGAGGTGAGTGGCATGCTTTTCTTTCTCTTTTTCTCCCTCCCCTCACGCAGCCAGCAGCCAGGAAGTGCGGAGGGGGTGGGAACACAGGAAGAGCGACGAACCCCTAAGATCTCTGGTCCGAATTTAAGTGGCCAGAGGATCTTAGGGGTCGTGTAAAAAGTCCCAGTGTTACAGATGCCAAGCCCAGAAAAACCTTCCAATTCTAGTGTTGTTGTTCTGACTCACCCTATAGTAGTCCCAAAGCATTCTCTGAGTAGTCTATACAGTGATTATTGCCAACAGTGCTCTGCTTCCAGTGAGCTTCCTTCACTGACTTCAAAAGGATTCAAGGCTGAGTCAATTTTGCTGGGATCAAAAATTGAGCTCCGGTTGTGAGCAGAGTCTTGGCTGCAGTACAGTGGTTTAACCTCAGCACCACAGGGCTAAGTGTCATGTAAATTGAGTTTAGTTGTTGCAGCACATGAATTGGGATGCATTTTAGAATGTGCTTTTCACTTACAGTAGGGTGCTCTCTCATTACTAGTAGAGATGGGCACGAATCGAAAAAATGGTGTTTCAGTTTTTTGTTTTTCGTTGAGGGGGTCCGTTTTGGTTCGTTTTCGTTTTTTGCGAATTTTTGAAAAAAATCATTTTCATTTTTTCATTTTTCATTTTTACCTGCTATTTGCACGATTTTTAAAGCATTTCTATGCATGGGCGTCCACCAACGCCCCAGACCAGAGGGAAAACACTAAAAAAAATTTGATGCTGGTATAGACTAGGTACGCAGGGAGGCTGCAAAGGCAGCGGCGGGCATTGCCCAGGGTGCAAGGCAGCCGCAGAGTGACTGCACTGCAGGGCAGGGGAGGGTACTCACTGAGAGGTACGTATGCATGCACACAGGGAGGCTGTAGGACTGAAGCTAGAGAGAAATCTCTTCTTTCTCTCCCCTAAGAGCCAGGTTGCTGCCGGCGGGAACACAGAGACACACACCTGCCTGCCTGGCCTAAACTGAAAATAACGAGTTGCAGAGACAGCAATCCCACCCTAACTCCCACTGGAGACTGCAAGGAGGATGGGGGCTGCCAGAGCTTTTTATGCCCTCCGTGGCTGCCGGACCTTCCCAGTCTGCAACCTGGGCATGCTATTGGTTGAAATTGTCTAAGAGTTTACATGATCCCATCACATGGCTTGCCTCCATTTTGTGGCTGGCAACATCCATTTTGTCATCCTTAAAGGGAAAAGAAAAATACATCGCGATGTGAGAAGAAAAAAACAAACATTTTAAGGACCCCAACCCCCTGGTAGGTATTATCAGACAGTATAAATAATTATCGCTGAGTTTTTATGGATGTCCAGGGCATTTTTTAACATTTAAAACAGCTCATTTCATTGCGTGTCGCCATTAACAAAAAACGAAATGTAACAAACCTAATTTTCGTGGTTGTGTTCAGTTCGTTCCAATTTCATCACAATGTTTGTTATTCATTTTGTTGCATAATGAAATGAATAATGAATAACGGAAATGAAAAAAAGTTCATTTCATGTCCATCTCTAATTACTAGTATTGAGGTGCACATCCCTCTCCACAGCTCACGCTGAAATGATGTGGAATGGATTCAGGATATCAGAGAGACCACATACCAGCCATGGATTTCAGGTTTATAGTAGAATCCCCATTGGATGGCCCATCACCCTCAAAGCTCTTGCTGGTGAAGGGACGTGACAGGACTTTCTCTGTAGCCACACCCCAGTTGTGAAAAATAATGCTGGCTCTCTCTTGGTTTACCTTCTGGCATGAAGGTCCAGCAGTGGTAAAAATGTCAATTTGTAAATTGACTTTTAAAAATGGTTTCAGTTTCTTTCATAAGAATATTTCTAGTATTGCCAGGTAGGAAAAAAACAATAAGCAAATATTTTAAATAGAAAAATAAGTAATATTAAAAATTATGTGCAGTAAAGTCAGACCTCCTGCTGATAGTTGGCACCTATTCCCCCTCCCCCCGAAACCTGACCATTCAGGTATCACTTTTCAAATGGTGACAAAATGGGTGTGCTTGTGTGTAACTTTTCATGATGGGAGAAAATATTGACAAAACCTATTTTGGCTACCATAAATAAGGACACTTATCTGTTTCTTTTCAATCTCTCAGTCTCTCAGTCTCTCTCTCTCTCTCTCTCTCTCTCTCTCTCTCTGCATAAGTGTGTGTGTGTGTGTGTGTGTGTGTGTGTGTGTGTTTTCTTCAGTCTTATTGTCCAGACACAACAGTGAGACAAGAGGAACCCACGTACACAAACGAGGCAACCAAAGCATTCTTTGTAGACCATTTTCAGTCAGTGAGGCCATTTTTCTCTGCTCAGTATTGGAGCAAAAAGTATGGGCCACCATGGGTTTCTCTTTGACCAGCATCCCACATCTCCAAAGATGCGCTTTTAAAGAAAAGTCACCTTTGTCCATCCCGTGATCATGTGACTGAAATAGTGTTTCAATTTTCAAGGGGGGAGGCGGAGGTGGCAGCAGCTGAGGAAGAGTGGGCAATGCATTCCCACCCCGAAAAAGCACCCTTTAATGTCCCCAACACAGAAATAGTTGCTGTTAAAGATGCCTCTTTCTCCCTAGGAGAAAAGTACAGCCCCCAGCAGTGGCTCAAATTAGAAGCGATCAAACGGCCAAAAGTGGGCATGGTCACATTTTTTTTAAAAAAAGAAAAGGCAACTTGCCAGTAGGACAGCAAAAATGGAATTGCCTATAACCACGGGGAAAAGCACCCAAAAGGTAACATGGGATGACGGTCTTTAACCAGCATCTTTACACAGCTTGATTAAAACATCATTTCCAGTATCTTTCCACAGAACTGGAATGGTCTCTTTTTGGGGGATTAGCACTCCTATATCATCATGGCTGAAGGAATGAGGGAAAGGTAGTCTCTCTGTATATCTGCCTTTCTGGAAGCAATGAGATCCCCTTAAAAACAGACCTGACATCCCCCCCGAGCAGCAGTATAGTTTGTGCCTAGTAGGGTAACCCAAGCTCGGTGCTTTAAAGGGAGGCAGGAGTCCCGACATGGGAAAGAGCTGTGGTGAAATTAGCCTTTCCTTCTCTTTTTCTATAGCTGAATCTCGGGGGAAGCCTATTTCATTCAATTCTGTGCCTCCAATTATTTAGTGGGAGAGCTCGGGACTCATTCATCATTAGTCCAGAAAAACAAAAATTACCTGCTATTGATTTGTGCACATGTATTTTAGACATGCAGATGGGAAATGGTACGGAAGGTTTTTGTGTTGTGCTGACAACTCGTTTGGCACAAAATGTATGCTGTTTGCCATCCATTAACCATCCCCCAGATGTCACCGGGACATTTTTCTTTTTCCCTCTACCGACATTGAGAAGTATTGCTCCCCCCCCCCGCCGCCGTGGGCCGAGAGCAGGTGTATTTCTCTTTGCAATGAGCCCACACAGCACGAGCTGTGAGCCAGAAGACTTTGCAAAATATAGGGGGAAGTAAAATCTCTGATTATTGCCTCCAGGACAATGCAAACTCTCCCACCTTTCTGTATTTTATTCCTATTGCTCAAAAGCACTGGTGTTCGAAATGCTTCAATGGCCCATATATATTTTTGCAATTGGAATTAGCATGCACTTGATGCCTTTCTTCCCCATCTTGGAGGTTGATGGGTAGGCATTAGGGAAACCACAATACTTATGATCCTAATAGTGCTTTGTGGGGCACACCTTCACACTACATCTTCTTATTTTATGTTCTGCTAAAACCATCCCTCTGTTAGATCAGTCCAGCTCTAGTGAAGCAAGACTGTATAGCCATAGGGAAGATCTAATGGAGCAGCAGGCAGGATGTTTTAAAATGTTGCAGAGGCACTTTTCACAAGTAGAACCATGGGGTGTTCCACAGACCAGATGAGTGGGAACCACTCTCCCCTTGTGTGTGTGTGTGTGTGTGTGTGTGTGTGTGTGTGTGTGTGTGTGTGTGTGTGTGTGTGTGTGTGAGAGAGAGAGAGAGAGAGAGAGAGAGAGAGAAGCCTCATGAATAGAGTCTTCTTAAAAAAACTCTACTTAAAAAGGAACCAAGATGGCTTATACCACTAAGACAGTATTCAAGCCTAGCAACCGTGAGTATACAAATACATAAAAAAATCAAACAAATGCCATACAAAAAAGGTAAATGGAATAAACACTAAACGACATTGAAAGCAGTCAGGTACAACCATCCATTTAAAAACCCTACTTTGGCAGGGAGTCTAAAGGACACCTTGCCTGCAGAGAAGGTCCGCTACATGCAGAAGAATAGTGAAGATGGCACCAGGCCACCTGTCTCTCCTGATATGCTAATAGTACCTGAGCAGGCTTATAGAGTGGGATGCTTGGACCCAATGCTTTTCAAGGCATTGTAAGTTAGAAGCAGCACTTTGAATTGTGCCTGGAAATGGAATGACTGCCGGTGCAGCTGCTGCAACACAGGGGTTATATGCTACCCGGTGACCGTTCCCAGTGAGCAATCTGGCTGCCACATTTTGGGCAAGGGGAAGCATCCTACCCTTTCCCGTAGGCAGCCCCACCTATATGGTGTTGTAGTAATCCTGCCAGAATGCAACTAGAGCGTGTGTCGTTGTGACTGCCAGATCAGGTCTCTCCAGGATTGTGTGCTCCTGGTGCACTACAGGTCTATATTCACATCAGATCTGCATTCACTGGATGGAGCATGATGATTTATTTATTATTTAATTATTTAAAACAGTTTTACTCCTCCTTTCTTCTAAAAAAGGGACCAAAGGAAGCTTGTCATAAAACTGAACACTTGTCATAAAACTGAAAAGGAAGGAAGACTTGATTGGACAAATAAATTACAGTGACATTTGATGTGACCTGCAGTATACTGTATAGAAGGCTTTAATTCTAAATCTCATCTTACAAACCAGTCATTAGATGATAAATAACCATATGGGGCATGTGACGTAGGTTTTTTTTAAATCCAGCTGCTGTTAGTTTTGGAAAAGCTTTTTGCAAAGAGGAAAGAGTGAGAAGCTCAGATCGGTCTTTGAATGGTAGCCAGGAAATGGAGAAACATTGGACAAATAGGCAAGCTAAGAAGGAAGACATGCATTCAGATTGCCCTTTGGGCTGTAATAAGTGCAACATGAAAAGCAGGTGATGGAAGCTTGCTTCTGGTACCTGTGCTATTCATTGTTAGCACAGTGCATGATCTCTTAAAAGAGGTTGGGTAAAATTTTGATTCACAGCTGTTGCCAAAAAAAATAGTAAGTGCTCACACACCAGGGAGTTGTTCTTCGAAAGCCATATAGATTGACCTGATTCAAGCAATGGCATGAATTGGAATAGACGGATATCAACCTTGTCTTGCTTGTCAACAAACATGGCACTTGAAGGGAAGGTTACCCTTCCCAAGAGAAATTCCTGCTGAGGAACTGTATGATTTAATAGGATTTATAGATTTTTTCCCCTTCCAAGTTTCAGAAAGGTGGTTATTGGAAAGCTCCTGCTTTAAGGTGGCCAGAAGCAGCAGCAGCAGCAGCAGCAGCAGCAGCAGCAGCAGCAGAGAAGAAGAAGAAGAAGAAGAAGAAGAAGAAGAAGAAGAAGAAGAAGAAGAAGAAGAAGAAGAAGAAGAAGAAGTTTCTAGACTCTGTCTTCATACAATTGATGAAAAACCGTGGAGATCACTGTACAAGATACAATGGCAACAGTCCATTTAATGGGCTTAGAAGAAGAACTCAAGAAAAATAAGGCTATAGGTCCTGATGGCTGCATGCTACCTTCAGGATTACAGAGGATGCCCCTGAAAACAGCAGTTGTTGAAGATGGGTGGAACAGCGATTGTTATCATGGACTGCTTGCAAGATTCCTATGAAACAGAACGTTACAAGTTCTTTCATTAGACCCACCCAATCTATCATCTGTTCCTCTATAACTGTCTGGTTCAGTTCTGTGACTAAGCAGGACAGATATAGACTTCAAAGGATAATTGGAACTGCAGAAAAAATTATTGTTACTAATTAGCCATCTATTGTGGAATTGTATACCACATGAGCTAAAAAGAGGGCAATGAAAATATATACAGATTCTACACATCCTGGACATAATCTGTTTCAATTGTTACCTTCAGGGCGACGTTTTAGGGCATTGCATACTAGAACAACTAGATATAAAGATAGTTTCTTTCCAAGTGCTATCAAACTGTTGAATAATTAATTTTTACTTCTTTTCTTCCTTTTTAAATAATAGGTTATATTGTATTGTTGTACTGTATTTTTATTGTTGAATATATGATTCTTATGTTTCCTTTTATATATGGAGAGTATTTTTTACCAAAACAATTTCTGGGTGTGTGCAACCACACTTGGCAAATAAAAATGATTCTGATTCTGATTCTGATGGCTCATCTGTTCTCACTTTGAAGATTTGGCTAGAGGATAGCTTGGAACATGAGGTGGAGGTGGAACTATTGGAAGGAAAGCTGCAGGGTTGTGCCATACACATATGTTTAACTTGTGAGAAAGGCACAGGGTGGCCCTGGCACTGCGACACAACTGTTAAAAACCAGTGGCTGCAGCCCCTTCAGACTTCCTAGGCCAGTGTTGGTGAACCTATGGCACTGGTGTCAAAGGTGGCACTCGAGCCCTTTCTGTGGGCACCCGACATCGCCCCTTCACAGCCACCTATATTCAGGTTTAATTGCTGTATTGGCACTTTGCGAATAATTTGTGGGTTTGAATCACAATTTGGGCACTCAGTCTCTAAAAGGTTCACCATCACTGTCCTAGGCCCACCACACACAAAGTTTAAAAATCTAATTTAAAAAATTAAAGCCAACATAGAGAAAGGAAAGGCTGACATCCTTTGTTCAGCGTGGTAAGTCCCAATTTTAGTCGGGAAATTTGATCCAGTGGAACCTATAGGGCAGGTTACTCATTAAATCCCCACTTACTCAATAGTCCTACTCTAGTTATGACTTACAAAGCTAAGAATAAAATATCATCCAAAGAAAGAAAGAGGATCAAGGAAAAATATAAATCCAGCAATGACTCAACTTCCAGATAAATCCAGAAATCCACAAGATCATTAATTCACCTTTGAAATTTATTGCAGGCTCCCCTCACAGTGTTTAAAACAAAACAAAACATTGCAATACATTTTCAAGACCAGAAGTGTATTTCTGTCTACTCAGTTCCAGGATTCTCAACTGGGAGTCAGAGATATGACACTTTCACTTACTTCAGTTGTCATGTGTGTTGATCTCCATATTCTTGGCAGTTATGTTGGTGTACAGGTCAGAGCCCTTTTGGAGAGTTCTTCACATCAGCCATGCTTTTGTGACACAAGCAAAGGTGAGCTGCTTCCCTTTGCTAGTGCCCATCACTAACTGATGACTTGTAATTGCTTCAGTAACACCTCAGTGCACCTCAAGATCTGCCTCTCTGCCTCTGTCAATAGCAAGCTGATGAATCATATGACATTTGTACGATAAACAGCAAATGTAAGCTAGATTTATTGCATTGAGTACAGTACTTTGATCTATTACCCTGAAAAGTGCTGTTTCAATTTTTTTCAACAACACAACCATGAACCCCTGGCTCAGTTTCTGTCCCTGCTTATACAGATCAGTACCTCTTCCTGAAATACAAACAAAACAGAATAAAGACTGATAGAACTTATCTTCTCTTCAGACCTGTTGGTATATGAAGAGTCAATTTGTCCCGTATTGAAATAGACACAACTAGAGATGGGCATGAAACAAAAAAAAATCATTCCATTATTCGTTATTTGTTTCATTATGTAATGAAACAAATAACAAAAATTGTGATGAAATTGGAACGAACTGAACAGAACCATGAAAATTAGGTTCATTATGTTTCATATTCGTTAATGGCGATGCACAATGAAATGAGCTGGTTTTAAATGTTAAAAAACGTCCTGAATATCCGTAAAAACCCAGCGATAATTATTTATTCTGCCTGATAATTCCTACCGGGGGGTTGGGGTCCTTAAAACGTGCATTTATGTCTTTTCTCAGATCGCTGTATTTTTTTCCTTAAAGGGGAGTTAGGGGACATCGACCCAAAATGGCTCCAATATGCCTAATATTGATTTCTTGGGTATTTAAATGCCCTGGACATCCGTAAAAACACAGCGATAATTATTTGAAATTATTACCTATCAGGGGGTTGGGGTCCTTAAAACGTTTGATTTTTTTCTTTCTCCCATCGCGATGTATTTTTCCTTTTTCCTTTAAGGATGACAGAAAAAGGATTCCAGCCACAAAATGGATGCAAGCCATGTGATGGGATCATGTAAATTCTTGGACAATTTCAACCAATAGCAAGCCCAGGTTGCAGACTGGGTAGGTGTGGCAGCCACAGAGGGCATAAAAATCTTTGGCAGCCCCCGTCCTCCTTGTAGTCCTCAGTGGGAGTTAGGGTGGGATTGCTGTCTTTGAGACTCGTTACTTTAGGCCAGCCAGGCAGGTGTGTGTCTCTGTGTTCCTGCTGGCTGCAGCCTGGCTCTTAGGGGAGAGAAAGAGTAGATTTCTCTTGCAGCCTCCCTGTGTGCGTGCATACCTCTATCTGAGTACCCTCCCCTGCTCCGCAGTGCAGTCACTCTGCGGCTGCCTTACGCCCTGGCCAATGCCCGCCGCTGCCTTTGCAGCCTCCCTGCGTACCTAGTCTATACTGTGTCTCTGCCAGCATCAGTTTTTTTAGTGTTTTCCCTCTGGGGCGTTGGGGGATGCCCGCATGCAGAAATGCTTTAAATCATGCAAAAAGCAGGTAAAAATGAAAAACAAAAAACCAAAACCCGAAAGTTTTTCAAAAAATTCATGAAAAACAAAAACGAACCGAAACAGGATCCACAACAAAAATGAAAAACTGAAACGTCAATTTTTCGATTCGTGCCCATCTCTAGACACAACAGTGTTAGGATGGTCACTGATGGACTTGATGATATTGTAATTATTCAAATGTCTTATTCAAATCTGATTGGTGGATGATGTACATATATAAGGCTCATGTTCTGTATCATATATCTGTCTGTGTCATGATTGTCACAAGGTTAGTCACTCTGTCGAATTTTAAAAAAATTGTAAATAAACTATAGCACAAAGACTTCCACGAGAGTGTCTGTATTCCTTGTGCATGCTGTGTCTAAACTCTGTGCAGCAGAAGTAAGTCTCATTGTTGGTGCTGATGTTATACTCTGCTGAAAATTCGAACAAGATCATTTACATTTTTCTCTTGTACCTTTTCCTTTCTCTTTCCCAGGATCAATTCAGACATTTATAGGAATGCATTATTCACTACAATTAACCTGGTTTCTTCACAAGGTTGGTTAAAACTATAGAAGTACATGCCTCAACATTCAGACTTGCATATTAGGCCTGTGTTTACTTTCCAGTGTCTAGTCATAAAACATGTGTTAAATGCAAGATACATAGGAAGGAAGGAAGGAAGGAAGGAAGGAAGGAAGGAAGGAAGGAAGGAAGGAAGGAAGGAAGACAGACAGACAGACAGACAGACAGACAGACAGACAGACAGACAAAATTGCTAACAGCTGTTCTTTTCCACTTGAGACAAGACCACTTTGAAAAACAGGATTGATATTTGAGATGGGGATGAACTGCCAAAATGACAATTTGTCCCAGTTTGTGGTTCATCAAAGCTAATGAACCACAAATCACTGATTCTGGCCCCAGCTACTAACAAACAATGAATTGGTTCCTTGTTTTGCAGAGGCATTATTTAATTTTTTTTTGATGGCCTATGGCCGTCTACAAGAGAAAAACCCATGGGCCGTTTTTTTAAAAGGGGATGGATTAAAAATATATATATATATATATCCCTTCATATTTGTCAGTTTCTCTGAATCTGAATATAAATGGATGAATATTCAACAAAGCAGTGATATTTGTTGAATACAGTATCACAATTTGTTTTTTTCTCCATCTCTATTTGATATTTATTGTCTCATTTTATGTCCAATTTTACTACAGAGTTTCCTCTTCTCCTGTAAATTTTTACAGTAAATATAGCATCTTAATTCCAATGTTTCTTGCCCTCTCTGTCAATTGAGCTCTTCAGTTGTTAACCATGGAGTTGCTTCATCCCCCCCACCACCGCCATGCCACATTTAAAAAACCCATCTGTACTAAATTTCTGGTCTTATTGCCACTGACATATTGTCTATTTCATATGCACACTGACAAACCTGGTTCAGGTTATTCAAGGAAAGTTGTTTTCTGCTTAGCTTATACAATTTGCTAATTAAGATATATTGTTGGATATTAGGTGTTACATGCTGAATAACCTGACTTGTTATGGAACAGGCAATGTCTACTGAGATTTGTTTTTAATTTACAGCAGTTCATGTCTAAAAGCTACACAAACGGTGGCACAGGCTTTGCACCCTCAGGCCTGAAATAAACAGGTGAGACAAATGTTTGGGTTTTAAAATTGGGCCACAAATTTATTGAAACAATTATTAGTAACGAAACCTATTTAAAGGGAGCCTACCATACTGCAATTCAATCTTGGCCTGTTTTCCTCAATCTCAGGCCATAAAATCTTAGGTGAGTTCAAACTGGAAACTACCGTCTTCTTACACCAGCAGATTTCCCAATTGTCCTAGCATTTACTGAAATGGGCAGCCATGAGTCAAATTTTACCACAACCTGTAATTTATTAATCCTAACAACCATCTAACTAATTTTCTATTAAAGGTTCCCCTATTCCCATTACTGGGACCATACCAGGAACTCACCTTCCAACCAAATTGCACTACCTGCCACAGGAGAGGGGCTGCTATGTATGCCAGTCCCCCCCTCCTTCCAGGCAGAAATTACAGCCTGGAGGCCCCCTTTCTAAGGAACATGTTAAGACCCAAATCAGACAAGTGAACACCATCCTTCCTATACAGGAGTGAGTTTTTAACTGATATTTCAGGGTGTGTAATCACAAATCTGAGGTTTGCTGCATGGCTTGGCCAATTTCTCTGTTAATGCATCTTCTGGACCACTCAATTCGACCTGGGTTCCTAGCTCGATGTCACTTCCATCTTGGTATGATATCTGACCCTTCCACCTGACTGTGTGGGAACTGGAGTTTGAATAACCTCAAGTCAGCAATAAATTTTAGGAACAAATCCTTACCCACCACTCATGTCAAACTGTTGCCACCCAAGTGGACCAGCAACACATCAACGTGTGCTCTGCAAGCACTCTGGGATGCCACATCTAAGAAGCAATCTTAGACATGCCTCTTAGGCCAATCCAGACGAGCAATGCATGCTCTGCCAGTCCTGGGTTCAGCCGCACACTGAGCGCAGAGCATATTTGCCTGCCCAGAAAACAAAACTGTGTCCGCAGATTACCACATGTGTCTGGGCCCGTCCTGTGGAACCTGCAAAAGACAAACACAGAGAGGCCGGTCCACATAACATTTAGGTAATGGCCGACCAACATTCTGTACACCCATGGCAGCTGTGGTTAAAGCAGCACCTCTCCAGAAAGAATGACTGCTGAATATCCGCTGGGTAATACCCAAATCTTTTAAGGCCCAGACTGCCATTTGCCAGAACTGGTAGCGAGTAAGTGGCTCCCCATTCTTCTGCAGAAAGAGGCATCCCTGGCTATTTATTTATTTATTTTTACAACTTATATGCCACCCACTACCCAAAGGTCTCTGGGTGGCTTACAATCAAATGAATTAAAACAGTTAAAACCTAAAATATCAATATATAATTAAAACAATAATAAATACCTTACACTAAAATCATTACACTTGAATTGCCATCAGAGGACCCACAATCAATATCATTTCAATTAAAAACCTTCTGGAACAGGAAGGTTTTTACCTGGCATCAAAATGTCATCAGTGTTGGTGCCAGGAGGCTCTCAATCGGGAGGGCATTGCATAGCATTGGGGCAGCTGCTGAGAAGGCCCAATGTCTATAAGCCATCCCTCTCACCTCCTCAAGAGATGGCTCTTTCAAGAGGGCTCCCTGGCTCAATCTTAATTGCCAGGTAGGCTCATGTGGAAACAGGTGGTCCTTCAGGTATCTAGGACCTAAGCCATTTAGGGCTTTATATGTCAAAACAAGCACTCTGAATTGGGCTCGGGCAGCAACTGGTAACCAATGCAGGTTATGCAGAATCAGCATGATGTGATACCTGGCGGCCCCACCACTTACTAGCCGTGCCGCACGATTCTGAACCAGTTGCAATTGCTGAACCCTCTTCAAAGGCTGCCTCACAAAGAGTGCATTGCAGTAATCAATACGGGATGCTATCAGTGCATGGGTAACTGTCATGAGACTCTGCTCATCTGGGTAGGGGTGGAGCTGGTATATTTTCCACAGCTGAAGGAAGGCATCCCAGGCCACCGAGTCCACCTGGGATTCCAGAGTTAGACCGAGGTCCAAGAGCACCCCCAAGCTGCGGACCCTGTCCAGAACAGGGAGATGGCCCTCTAACTTGTCCAGCAAAGCACCCACTAACAATATTGTTAATAATATTTTTTTGCCTTGAATCCAGTCTGTGGTTTGAGTAGAGAGTGGCTTCATTCTGACCTGGTGAAATGAGTCCTCTCCACATTTTGGGACAAGGGGCCTCAGCAACATGAATCATATAAGGCACCTCTTCTAGACAGGCAGCCATGTTGGCCTGTTTTGTGTTGTTGTACAATCAAAAAAAAATCTTTAAAGCTCCTTAAAGACTAATTTGTTCTGTTTCTCATCAGTTTTTGTGCAGTTCAGCCCATTCTTCAGAGGCAAGAAGATCATTTTGTAAGCAATGACTGCTTTACAGGCAAAGCAAAGCAGGCAAGTTTTGTTGTTGTTGTTATTTATTTATTTATTTATTTATTTATTTATTTATTTATTTATTTATTTATTTGTATTTGTAGGCCACCCAACTTTCCCGAAGGAACTCTGGGTGGTTCACAACATAAAGCATAAAACAAATAACATAGGCCTCTACAAACAAAGGGACAGATAGAACAACATAATAAAACCTATGAGGCAAAACCTTGAAAACAGAGATGAGCACTGCCCTGTTGTTTTCGTCTATAATTTTGATTTTAATTAAGGTTTATTATGTTTGCTATATGTTTAATATTATATATGATATTATCTATTTCAAACTTTGTAAACTGTCCAGAGTGGCACTTATGACAGATGGTGTGGTATATAAATAAAATAAAATAAATTAATACAATAAATAATAATACAATTAGGTGGCTGTTTGTATCTTGTGTATATAGTGATCCTCTGAACATGAACTCCATTCTTCACTTCCTATCCCAGCTGGAATGCCGAGATATACCTAAAGCATCCTCATATTTCACAAGAAAACTTGTCTATGTGTCTTTGGAGACATTAAGGCCTTCTGCTTTGAATCTTGTGAACTTTTTTCTCACATTCGTAGCACAGTGGTTAAATGCCTGTACTGCAGGTAAAACTGTGCTCAGGACCTGGGGTTCAATCCCTGGTAGCAGGCTCATGGTTGACTCAGCCTTCTATCCTTCCGAGGTCGGTAAAATGAGTACCCAGCTGGCTGGGGGGGCAATGTGTAGCCCAACTGTAATTTAAAACTGTAAACCGCCCAGAGACTACTTGAAGTGGTATGGGGCAGTATATAAGCAGACCACTTTGCACTGCTATCAATGTGGTCAAGATAGGTTCAGCTACTTGGTGCTCTGCAACATTTCCACATTTCTGTGTTCTTTCAAAAGGCTTTGACTTTCTTCTGCTGTTGAAAACTAATTTGGAAAGAAGATAGGATGCCCTCTGCCTGCATATGTCTATTAAGAACTGTCTCCTTCCTTCCACCCCAGTTCACTAGTCAGTTGCAATGCAAAAAAATCTTAGCCTGCAGGCTGCTTTGAATAATCTAGTTTCTCGTATACAGAGATCAGTCTGGATTTATTTGTAGATGTAACTCTCTTGATAGCATAAGGCAAAAATGTAATCCATTCTGCCCTGGTCTCTCTAATAGCCAAGACTCATACTCTCACTGGATAACAAGAAGCATTGGGTTTGATTAAATCCAGGGTGGGGATAAGGATTTGTTTTATTCTGCCCTAGTTAATTTTCAAAGATTGATATTTATATCCAAGGCTTAGAATCCTATAAAGCAACTTGTAGTTTATACTTCAAACAATTAGTCACAAACTTAGGGTGCCTTCCCATTACTGCTAATCGAATGTCAGCTATGGCTGAAAACCAGTTCTTTACTGGGCGATATAACTCAGTGGTTTAGGATAGGCTGGGAGTTCAATTCCCCATTCCAAAAGAGCCAGCCAATGTGACCTTTGGCAGGCTGCACAGTCCCAGGCGAAACCCCCACCCCCACCTCAGCAGAAGGCAATGGTAAACTACAGTACTTCTGAGCATTCTTTCCTGAGAAAACCCTGAAAAAAAGATTTCTATGAATCAGAATTGACTATTAGAATTGATTATTAATCAATCAATCAATCAATCAATCAATGGATTATAGTTTGGTATAGGCACAACTGATCTGCACAAACTCAGCTGAACACCTGTTTCAGCAGAGTGCCCATATTAAGACATTGCTTTCATCATTCTATCAAATTGTACTTAGCTTATGCCAAAACCAGCAAATGGACAGATCTTATGAAACAGGTCATCTTATGGAGCAGATACAGTATAATCCTACCAGTATTTCAATATTTTCAGCAAAAATAATTTGTGAGTGAAGGATTCTATTTGTACTAACAGCAGAAATACCACATGTCTATTCTCACGACGAAAGCCTTCTTCTGCAGATATTGTTATCCACACATCTAAAGGATCCAGGTCATTTTAACCTTCAACTTGTGGGCTGCTAAGAGAAGTAATGCCCTGTATCATACCTGCTCCACTCTTTTTAGCAATGTTAGTAATGCAATAGCTAGTAATGGAAATTGTCAAAACCTTGTAGTGGAAAAATGGGATAAAATATGTAAGAAATATTTTTAAAACTCTTAGTATTCAGCTGTAATCTTGCTTTTGCACTTTCTTTTTTTCAACCTACCTGTTATTTTTTGCCAGCAAATTGTAAATATTATCAATCTGATATTTCTCCCACTGATTTTCACTTCTTCTTTGATCTGAATTTAATCCATTTTCCCAATTGATATGTTTTGCATACAGATTTCATTGACAGAAAGAGAAAGACACCTTTGGCAATTAAAGACCATTCTCCATATTTTGTGCTCATATTAGACTCTTGTCCAAAATTTAGATAATGTATCAGGACAATCAAACATTTCACAGAGTATTTCTTCTAAAAGAATTCATAGTTTCTGTTAGTTGTGTGTAGTTTTGTGATTAACCAGTATGCTTTTAATTAGGATGCACTTTCTCTGGTTCCTTCCAACCATATTGGTTCTGTTAATGCTTGTATTCTGAATACAGTTTCCTTGATGGTAATTTGAATGCGTTGTCGATAACTACTGCTTTTCTTTCCAAAACTGTATGCCATAGTACATTCTACACAATCATTTTGGGTCCCTGGCATCAATTTGTCCTGCCTTCATGCCTCCAGGTGAAGAGATTTCCACTCCACAGGGCAGCCTCCACCAAGGTGCAAAGTGGAATGTTGCAGTGGAACCAATGTAAGATATGGAGGTGTCTTTGACCCGGGATTGCCAACAGAGGTCTCGATCTTGTCCATTGCCATTTTAACGTTTTAACTGTTTTAACTGTTTTAACTGTTCATTTTAATTGTACGCTGCTCAGAGCCCTTTGGGTAGTGGGCAGCATACAAACAAAAACAAACAAACAAACAAACAAACATCTGTGTAACCTGCACATTCCAGTCCCCAGGCTGGTGCTCAGGATCCATCATTTTTTAGGCCCAAGACAATAAGCTGGCAAAATTGACCGGGTATTGCTTTTGCCAAGGAATAGGGGAAACAAAGCTGCTGCTCCTCTAGCCCAGTGGTGGCGGAGCTTTGGCAATCCAGATATTTTGGACCACAACTCCCACAGTCCTTTGTCATTGGCAATCTAGGCTTGGAATTCTGGGAGTTGTGGTCCAAAACATCCGGAGTGCTGAAGGTTCGCCACCACTGCTCTAGCCCATAAGTGAGACCGCAGTGGCATCCCATTTCTTCTACTTGGAGATAGGATTCCCCATTGTGATGCCTTTCGGGGCATTGGCACATGTCATTCTTCACTGCCACCAAAAATGAAATAATTTGGGGCTTGACACGCCCTCAGGATTTATTCAAGAAGGTCCCTCAATTTAAACTAGCAACACAGCTTATACCGGGAGGGTGAGCAGCTGTCCCCTGTGTCCCAGTTAAAAGGGGATTGTCTCCTCTGAAAAACCCTTAGCCGGGAGCCTCGGAACAACTAGCAATTTTCTCCAGGTCCCATAGAGTTCAATCACAAGAAAACTTGTGCTCACAGAAAAGTCAGTAGCATTTAGCCTTCGCCTGAGGCACTGATGAATTGAGCAACACCCTTTCCTCTTAGGCACACACAAATTCCGGTTAAAAAGGTAAAGAAAATAACTTTATTTAAAACAAACACAAAAGCAGGAAAATCTCTTTGTCATTGACTGACAAGGCATTGTTAAGTATATTCTTGTAACAGTAGAAAATATAAAAAAGATGCAAAACTTCTAAGGTAAAAGACAAGCAGGGTAAATACAAAAAAAATCTCAGAAAATATTGGGAAATATGGCAACTCTGAATGAACAAAAGAAAGCTAGCTAATCTGTCTAATATACTCACATTGAGAAAGGAAAAGATCTCTTCTGTTGTCTCTGGCTGCAAGCCAGCATCCCAAGGAAGTCACATGGCTGCAGGCTATCCCAAAAGCTAGCAACCACTGGGTAGAGCAGACCCATTATTATAGACCAAATCTTAAGGACCTGTACTTTGTTCTCTCAGAAATGTAAATTAAGATCAGGGAATTGGAGGCTCTTGGCGTCAATTAGCATAACTAAGTGTAAAGACTTCCCTTTGATAGGGACAGAGCTATACATATCTGTTGATCTAAAAGCCTTCAATCACCTGAATAGGATGTTGATTTGACAGGAGCAATCCCTTATTTGATGGAAGACATCCGATTGTCACCTGTATCCCTTTGAAGCCCAGCCACTTGTGTAGCTATACAGGAAAAGGCGTTGTAAAACTTGGGCATTTAAACCATTTGCTTATTCCTTATAAATATCCTTTTTGAAGGTAGGTTTTGATGTGCAGGAGAGACATTGTAAGGTTCTCTCCATTTGCTTTTTACAACAACAAAGGAACATTTTGATGATGGGGAAAACATAACATTTGGCTATACCATTTGACTTTGGCCCCGACCTGTTGATTACAGAGAAGAGAGACTAGCTGTCTTTCCCAGCCCGAGATCAAACAGATTATAACAGATGACATGACATAGCCAAGGATCAAACAGATTATAACAGATGACATGACATAGCAAAGATGAATTTTCTAGAATTCATCACACCCATGGCCCTTGGTCTCCAGGGTGAGGGTAGGCCAAAAAATCCAACCCAATGAGGTAGGAAAGGAAGCAGTACTAGAGCCTCCATTTGCTTTCCCTTCCTCTGCCTTCCCCTCACCCTTCCCCTGCCCTGCTGCTTCTCCTTGCTTCCCCATCTCTCCTTCAATTCATACCTCCCTTTGCTTAAGAAATCTCATGGTCTACTGTGTTACCTATTGGGTGAATGCCAGGCTCTGAGGACACTTCAGAGCCACTCATTGGCAGTGGGCAGGCTGAGTTGGTGATGGTGGGAACCACAGGCTAATTCCCCAGACAGTCCACTCACATTGGCTGGCTCAAGCACAAAATGTAAAAGATATTTGACTCTGATCTCCCTGTACAAATGGTGTTTTACTGAATAATGTTGAAGATCTCCAGCTACCTTCAGGAAGGGAAAGCAGATAGCCTAGATTTCTATTATACTTTATGACAGCCTTCCAGGATGCCATACCTCAAGTGCCATTTAGCCTGCTAATGGCAAAATGGTTGCTTGTCCCTCCCGAGGGTGAACATTACAGGCTGTAAAGGCCTCTCCTATTCTGGTTTTATGACCTCTCCAATATTGTTCCAACATAATTCTTTTATAAGGCTGCAAACATTTTATTTTATATTTTGGACTGAGCAAGTTGTGCAGCAAAGGGCTCTTTTTGAGAAAGTGGCAGTTTCTCATGGCCATCTCTCCCCCCGGTTTGGCTGTGTTGAGGGGGCAGGGGTCCATGACTCACAAACACCTATATTCCTGGCCCATTAAGCCAGTGTTATGTCTGCAACCACTCAGGGAACGTAACAGGGTTGTTTTTGCTCTTTTTCCACAGTGTGGGTCAATTCACCCTGTTTCTACCTGAATTTGTTTACTGTTTTAATTTCTCTATGAATGGATCAATGCAATATGGGTGAGCTTATCTCTTGCACTTTTAAGACTCATACCCCAATCATCTTGAATTCTGTTTCAACTCTTTCTCATTAGTGCTCCTTGACATGTTCTCATGTTGTATATGCTGCCCACTTGGGCTTTCCACTTTCTTGTCTCTGGTCCATTAATCCCTTTGCACAGCTGGGTCCATCTACAATTGACAACAACAGAGTAAGCAAGTCTTGGAGCAGCTGTGAAATAATCACACAAGATATCAGATGGCTTTCAGACTGATTAAAGGATGGAAGGGAATTTGTAAATATTTCCAGGCATTTGTCAGCTGTGTAGTTTTTGATGGGAGATGGTTGGCTGTTGTTCAAATAGTAGCATTACTATTGATGTTTGTCTCTGGAAGATTTTATTCTAGTGGGGAGCTGTAGTTTTATGTTATGGATACAGTCTTCTTCCTAGCCTTTTTTGCAGGTGCGGTGTCTGCTTTTCAGATCCTGAAACATGTCTTTCAGGGACAGGGCAAAGACTTGCATGTCTTTATTGACAGTGTCCTGCCATCTCTGTTTTGGTCACTCACATCACCACTGACCATTGATTTTCAGGAGGTAAGCAGTTTTGGCAACAGTGGAAGGTGCCACTCTAAGGACATGTCCATGCCAGTAGAGCGGGCTTCCTCTCCTCCTCTTTGTAACTGATATCACACCTAGTTGCCTAGTAGTAGAGCATCATTTGTGATGTGGTCAAGTAGAGAGATATTCAAGATCAAATAGAGAACATGCATGTCCATGTTGTGGAGATGGCTTTCTATGCCCACTATTGCTGCCCAGCACTCTGTGCAATATAGTGCAGCAGAGCAGATGATCATCTTGTAAATCTTAGATTTTGTAAATCTTAGATTTCAGACAGACTGGCATTTGTCAGTCACAAGGCACACTGGTGATTTCTCACCAATGTAGCCAGGCTGCATTCACCCTTGCTTGCATATTGCCATTGATGCCACCCTCACCTTGGAGATGGAAGCCAAGATATTGGAAGCCCAAGAAGTTTTCTCCATTATTTGGAATGTTCCAAGGGTGGTAACAGTCTCTAGGTACTCAGTTTTCTTAATGTTAGGTGGAATCCAAAGTGGACAAGACAGTCATTCCATGTCTGAACTTGTCACTGCAGTTTGCTCCTAGTTGTAGCAGCAAGCATGATATCGTTGGTTTAGAGCAGTGGTTCTCAACCTGTGGGTCCCCAGATGTTTCTGGACTGCAACTCCCAGAGGTCTTTATCACTAGCTGAGCTGGCCAGGATTTCTGGGAGTTGCAGTCCAGCAACATCTGGGGACCCACAGGTTGAGAAGCGCTGGTTTAGAGCATGGTCCAGTGAGCATTCTTCTGCAAAGAAGAACAGCAACAGTGGTGTGTGTGTGTGTGTGTGTGTGTGTGTGTGTGTGTGTGTGTGTGTGTGTGTGTGTGTGTGTGTGTGTGTGTGTGTGTGAGTGAGTGAGTGAGTGTGTTGCAGATATAGTGCTTCCATTTAAATATGCTTTTAATTGTTGCATATTTCAACTGGTTCAAGTTATCTTGGGTCTTGCTTACAAAAAAAGTGCTGAAGAAGAAAAGTGAGGGGAACCATGGTGAAGGTGATGATCAAAGCAGTGTTGGTTGAGGGAAATTGTGCTGGATCTATTTAGTCACATGGAACTGCACTGAAGAAGTGTAACCCCTCTTCCCAACAACCACCCTTCCACTTCCTTGAAAGAGCTATATGGAAGGTTGGAGAACCTGCTGAACCTTGCGGCACAATTGCTAAATTGCAGTACAGTGTAGTCAAAGACTCTGCTCACAAACTAAGTTTGATCGTGGACTCAAGGAGCTGGCTTAGTGTTGACTCAGCCTTCCAACTGTTCAAGGTCAGTAAACTGGGTACCCATATTGTTGGGGGAGGGGAGGACACTGTGTAGCCTGTATAAATACACGATCTCTAGACAGTTAGCAAAGTGTTCTGCTTATATACCTCCCCATAGCACTTCAAGCAGTCTCTGGGCAGTTTACAGTTTAATTATGCAGGCTACACATTGACACCCCCCCAAGGCAAGCTGGGTACTCATTTTTCCAACCTTGGAAGGATGGAAGGCTGAGTCAACCATGAGCCTGCTACCTGGGATTGAACCCCAGGTCATGAGCACAGTTTTAGCTGCAATGCAGGTATTTAACCACTGTGCCACACCACTATTGCCTAATATCTCACTGAAAATGGCTGGATAGCTTAGTGAGTTAGATTTCAGAGGCTAGTAGCCCAATTCCCCACGTTGCAACCAAGAAAAGCCAGCCTATAGAGTGAATAGGTAAGCTGGATTGAAAAAAGTTGGAGATTCATTCAAAAGTTGGAGATTCAAAAGTGGTTTGATGTCAGATGTTTTGTTTATAGAATTTTGGAGTGATGAATCAGTATTTAGGAACCCAAAGCAGCAACACATTATTGTTTGAAATTTTAATTTGAAAGCTAGAACAATGGCTTTGTGTTTGGGTGAGAAGTGGTTAATTAATTGGGGGAGGGGGAGGGCTCAGCTTCTGGGATTTCCTCTTGTGTGGTGTCACTTTGTGAACAGTAGTGGGCGCAAGAGGGTATCCTGCAGTGTAGATCATCTTGACTGCTGCCATGGGTGTTGTCAGGATTCAGGCTGCCCTTTGCTATGTAAAGCTTGGCATCCTGTTTCCATGATGGTATCAATGTGGGCTTGATACTGTACAGCTGTATTTGACCATTTCATGGGTACAGAAGCACAGCATCCTACATTCTTCAACTGAAGGTGTCTTGATAAATTGAATTATAGCATAAGAGGGACACCTTGGAGTTCTGCTTATGTGCGGGAAGATCTTGCTAAACAAAACAAAACAAAACCAACAGCACACAAGAGACAGGGAGAGAGCAAGGGAGTGGTGTGTGTGTGTGTGTGTGTGTGTGTGTGTGTGTGTGTGTGTGTGTGTGTGTGTGTGTGTGTGTGTGTGTGTGTGTGTGTGTGTGTGTGTGTGTGAGTGAGTGAGTGAGTGAGTGAGTGAGTGATGGCAGACTACAAAGGATAAAGCAAAGCAAAGTGTGCTGCTTATATACCGCCCCATAGGGATTAAATCATTCTCCTTTAAAATTATTTACAGTATGCAGGCTACACATTTCCCCCTCCTCCCAGCAAGCTGGATGGAAGGCTGAGTCCACCTGCAGCTGGCTCTCTGGGATTGAACCCCCAGTAAGTAAGCACAGTTATAGCTGCAGTTAGACATGGGCACGGCCAGAAAAAATGATGTTTTGAGTTTTCGTTTGTCGGAATGGGTCCGTTACGGGTTGTTTCTGTTTGTTGTGAAATTTTTCAAAAATTTGTCATTTTGTTTGTTGTTTGTTGTTTGTCGTTTCCACCGCGATTTAGCGCGATTTGAGTTCCCAGAGCATAGGGGCGTCCTGCAATCAGGGCCGGCGCTAGGTGTTTTTGCGCCCTAGGTGGGAGGCGGAGTGGGGGGAGGTGGCGGGGGGGGAGGTGCGGGTGGGCGGTGGCGGCAGGGGGCCATGGGTGGGCGGTGGGCAAGTGGGCGGGTGGCGGCGTGGGCAGATGGGCGAGTGGCCAGTTAGGATATCACTTAGGATAGAGGTTCTGTTCTTGGCTTGCACCCCAAATGTGTGTGTGTGTGCAAGCAAATTGAAGTTGGGAAAATAGAAAATAAATGGTAGTATATAATATATTTTTAAAATAAATCCACACCTCCCACTCCCAGTCGAACCTCCCCCTTTATCCAATATCAGAAAAAAATCCTCACAAACTGCCAGAGAAGAAATAAAGAATAAACTGCTATTCCCTTCAGCAGACAAAGCTGCAGGGAATCAAAGAAATTATTTTCTAAATTCAGTTCCCTCCCTGCCTGCCTAACTTAAATCCTAAAGCCTCCAGCCTCCCTCCTCAATCTCAATCGGATCACACCAGCACCAGCAGCCAGCCCTCCTCCCTCAACCACATCCATACACTCGACTGCGATTTCTGGAAGGTGCTTCGGCTTTCTATGCCCTCCGAGACATCCAGAAGTGTCAGTCAAAAACTGATGCCATTGGTGGAATGGTTCAAAAAATTTTGCATGGTCCCATCCCATGCCCAGCCCAAATGGGCAGGTCTAAAAAATAAAAAATAAAATAAAATAAAATAAAATCAATACCACATTTTATTGCTATAAAAAAACCCACTGCTGCTACTATTAAAATTCAGGCATTTAAAATAAATAAATTTCACATGTTTCTGTGGTGATTTGATGTGTTTTTTGACCACAATTTCAAAAGAAAAATTGTGGTCGCCATTTTGGATTCCCCCCCACCGCATGGCATGGCGAGACAACGAGGATGACCCCCCCAGCCTGGTGCAAGCAGCCCAGGACAGGAGAAGAGGGGGGGAAAGGCCAGGGACCCCCAGAAACCACCCCTCTGGTAGGTGGCAAAGCCTCAGGCAGGCATATTTTCACCTGCTTTTTTGGCCGGGAGTCGGGGTTTTTAAAAAAAAACTTTTAAAAACCTTTTCTGTGCTTCACATTGCGCGATCGCCACAATGCCACAAATGGAAATGAAAACCCGACCAAATTTTTCTTTTTTCGGTTCGAGTTTGAGTTCTGATGGCTTAATTATTGTTACCATTTCTGTTACATAACAGAAACGATAACCAAAAACAGAAACGACAATTTCACAGAGTCGTGCCCATGTCTAGCTGCAGTATAGAAGGTTGTTGGATAGAAGGTTTCTCTGAGTCAGGTGAAGAACAAATCTTGCTTTAAATCCTGGACAGCTGCTGCCAGTCCAATATACAGTGGTACCTTGTATAAAGGAATTAATTCGTTCCAAATGAAATTATGTTAAGCAAATTCTCCTTTATACAAATTTCCCATAGGAAAGCATTGAAAACAGAGTCATCCCTCATCGTGACCATTTTTATGTTGTCAGGATTTGTCCCATAGACGATTCTGTTAAGCAAATTTCCCCTATCTCTGGAATTTTTTATATTGTACACTGTACAGATTTTATGTTATACAAACTGTTATATGAGGGTCCACTGTAGTGAATATGGGGCTAGACAGACCACGAATCTGACTTAGTGTACTTAGTCAGCTTACTACATTACTTTGTTCATATAACCACAGCTTTTGAAACATATTGTGATTATTTTCAGGTGAAGCATCATTGGGCACCCATTTTTTTCTGGCAGATTCCCATGCATTTCACTCGACACACCTATGTGCTGTTTGAAGCTTGAAAGGAAAGATGTGTGCACGAGGGAGAGAAAGGAGCCAATATGAGTCCTTTAGGCCAGGCCTGCCCAACAGGTAGACCGTGGGCTACTGGTAGCCCGTGAAGGGTTCAAAAAGTAGCCCGCTGGCCATCAATGAAAAAGGTGAGGGGATAAGTTCTCCACCCCTCCCTCCCCTATCCCAAGGACCAGCACTGCCCCAGCAAAGTTCTGGGTCTGCCAGCCCACTGTCTCAGCCAAGCTGGGCAGTTCAAGGGCCATGGTGCACTGAAATCTCTTCCCTCCAGAACAGATTAATTGTTTTTCAATGTGTTCCTATGGGAAACCGCTGCTCTTCTTACAAAAGTTTTCAATTATGAGCATTTGCTCAGAACAGATAAAATTCGTAAGTAGAGGTTTTAGTATAGTAGTCCTCAGGCACTTTGGGCCACAAAAAGTAGATCTTGGCCTGTTCAAAGTTGGACAGCCTTGCTTTAGGCCACCATCTTTCATTATTCAAGCCAATAATGGCATGGTGGATGTTGATGTCATTGCAGAGAAAGACAACCCGGAAAGAAGCGGGACGAAGCTATCAAAGGCATCTGAGAATTGTACCTCACAATCATACCTTTATTGTAATGCAGTATATAATTCAGGAACACGCTCTGTGCCTCTGCTCTTCGTCCAACTAACTCAAACATATAATAAATTTCTGGCGAGGGTGTAATGAAAAAGATGCATTAACTTGTGTTTTGTGACCGCCATAAATTATACCAGGGGAGCATGGGGAAGGGGAGAGAGGAGAGGGAATTGATGGAAATGATATAACTTACTGTACGGGCTGCTAGAACTATGCATGCAGAACCTGCTTCTGAGAGATATGAATCTTTAATACGCTCGCCCTCCGAGTACTGGATGCACATTAATGACAAGGCGGTGGAAACGAGATGATGAAGCCACTGGGGCAGCCATGCTCTGTTCATATAGGGCCGGTAAGATTAAATGTTCCTGGTTCACTGAGAAGCACTTTGAGCACCACTTAGGGGGGCTGGTACACACAATGCACCCTCGTGGAATAATGTCCACACACACACACACACACACACACACACACACACACACACACACACACACACACACACACACACACACACACACACACACACACGGGGTAGGTAACACATAGATGTGATGTTAGCATGCCATCTTGATGATGTATAAAATGCTATGGTACATGCAAGCAGATGGAAAATATGGGCAACGTGGCTGCATATCGGGTACTGGAGGGGTAAAATGGATTGCTAAGCCAGTGTTTACTTTATTCCTCTCACTTCTGTTGTGATGCAAGATCTGAATAATCTAGTGTGGGTTCTCCATTTAGATATAGGCTGTAATTTCCAAGATTCAATAGGATTTCTTTTTTATTGCTGAAGGGCAGACTTGGTGGCCTGTGAAGTCCATTCCCACTCCTATAATCTCTGTTTTGATTATAAAATCAGCACTCAATCAGGTATATTACTTCCAGGTCCCATGCAGCACGCCTCAGTTTTTCCCTTCCCGATGAGCTAGAGTTTTCAACAGCTAATTTGTTTACTTCAGTATAAAATGTATCTGTGAAGTTTACAAATTTCATAAAGAAAAATATGAAAAGTGAGTTATATTACCCATGGAAAGAGCCATAATAGGAAAACACTTTTGTATCATCAATATTGTATTAGCTGAATGCAAAATGATATTAATACATGAATCAATGGAAGCAGTAATATACTAACATTCTCTTGGGAAACCAGGCTGATATTTATTAAAGTTATGAAGATTACTTTGTTTTATTCCTATATAATTGCATGTGTAGCTCTACCTCTCTTCTCAGAGTGTGGTTATTTCACACTAAATTCAAGCATAAATCTCACTGTTTCCCTTTTAACGTTACTATTAATGGTAGTAATATTTGTCATCTGTTCAGCATTCTAATGTTCAAAGTTCTTTACAATTTGGATCTCGTTTATTTGGAAGCCTTGTAGATGTTAAATATCCATCTCGGTATCAGTTATGCATGGTTAAGCCCCGGAGACTTCACCGAGATTTATGCATGAGGAAGTAGGTGCAGGTTTACATCATGCATGAATATTTAAAACAGGAACAATGATACAGCCTCATAGTTAACCGCTGAGCCTTAGGTGACAAGGAACAGGCAGGGACACGGCATTCCAGGAAGGAGAATGAGTAGCTTTGGTGAAGGACAGATTGCTTCCCTCTTCTGCCCAGCAAAAAGGTCATGTTTGGTGCATCTCTTGCCCAGTTCCTGACCACTGGGTCGAGGGAAAACAACATGCTCTAGAAGACCTCAAGTGGTCGTTGTTGATGAACTGCTGGATAGCTCAGTGGTTTAGGTTGGGAATTCAATTCCCCATTATGCCTTCTTGACAGGGACTGGATTCAGTGATCTGTAGGGTCCCATCCATTGCTGCAGATCAAAGATGATGATGATGACGACGACGACGACGACAACAACAACAACAACAACAACAACAACAACAACAACAACAACAACCCTAATATGGGATCTGGGGTTCAATATGGAACTTCTATGACTTCAGCCCCTGAGACCGACCAGCCACGGTTTCTCTATAGTTTGTATTGCCAAAGCCTCAAATACATGACCAGTAATTTTAGGTGATGCTGATCTCATTATTGAGCTTGACTATTCATGACAAGATGGAGGACCTGACAGATATCTGGCTTATTACAACCTTGATGCTAAGATTGAACCTGCTTGTGATAGGTGTTATTAATCTCTGTTTTTAAAAGTGTCCACCAGCACCACCATCTGAGTGTCAACTTAAAGCAGGGGTGTTCAAACTTTTTGCAAGGAGGGCCAGATTTGTTGAGGTGAGAATGTGTGGGAGCCGACAATTCAGCCACATTTGGCTCCTGGGCCGGACTTTGCACAAGCCTCTAGGACATGCAAGGAAGCAGGGAGGACACTGCAGCAACAGAGCTGGAGGCAGGTAGGCTGGACAGGTGGCTGGCGGGATGGACAGAGGCAGGGAGGGCAGGCAAACCATAAAACTGCAAGCTGACACCTCCATCCGGTATGAGGAGAGGCCTGCTGGCAGGGATGCATTAACAGGCTGAGCCAGTGGGGAGAAGAGGATGTGGGCCACTTGAAATTTGAAAACAGGCTACATTTGGCCCCCGGGCCTGACTTTGGACATGCCTGACTTAAAGTGTCTTACATACTTCTCATCTGTCTCCGGGGCAACAAGAACCTCTACAGGGTTCTTGTAGGTGGTATCTTGCCTGCTTAAGCTGCTGCCCATTTTTCTCTTGTGTGCTGTAAATGTTCTAGTCCCGAGTTCTTCATTCACTGGTTTCCTTAAAGAATAACAAGTGGCCACTATATCCTTGCTAGTCTTATCCATCTCTCTGATCTGTCAATATCCAGGACTACTTAGTGTGCCTTTTGTTAGTGTAGATAGCAGAGATCCTGTTGGCATAAGCTTCCAGGACTGGCTTTTTAGGGGCTTGTCTCTTAAAATATTAAGTGATCTACAAGGTAGGGTGTATGTGTGTGTGTTTGTGTGTGCATAGAACAATGTGCAAGCAGTCAGCCTGCTCACGAAAAGGCGAAAAGTGAGGGGGCAGATGTGGGGGGGGGAACAAAGCCCCGCTTCCCCCATAGATCTTTCTCTATAAATCTTTATGCATTTGACACTAAAGGAAGGTTGTAAACATGTTCAGCTGCACATGGTTACAAATCTCCCCACAACCAGAATAATGCTGGGCACTAATGGGTTAATGTACAAACAAACAAACACATAACTAGAAGTTCTGATTAAGGCGAGGATGCTGACAAGGCCAGCTAAAAATATTTTGCTGCCTGGGACAAAACAGCTTAAACAGCATCCTTTAACAAGGCTTGTAGCTGATTTAGTACAAGAAGAAGAGAATACAACTGCCTGTCCATTTTCATGGCAAAAACCAACCAACCTACCTACCTACCTATTTCTGTGCTCACAATTTAGTTGTTATGAATTGTCAGATACTAGTTAGTGAACACATGTATTAGACAGGATGTTTTATATATATTTTATATGTATTTAATTGATTTAAAGATGGAGTCTGTAAAGGTGCAAAATCACAGTGACTCAATGTACAGTTTTTTTCTAATGGAGTACAGATGTTAAGAATTAACATAATGAATTTTGGCTGATGCAAGGGGTTGCAATAGCTATGAGGTAATGCCATCTATGATTGGACAGACACATGTATAAAAATGTTCTGTAAAACATTGTTCATTGGGCCTTCCGTGAGTAAGGCACCCACTTTGTTTCTCTGTCATATATTTTGTCAATGTAATGTATGCTATTATGCTGTTATGCTGTTAAATTTTGTATATATGTACTAATATGACTTTTCCCTCTATGCTTTGTTGAACGTTGTATAAGTTCTGTGATGCTGTGATATATTTTTGTACAGTTTGTAATATAGCTGTTTGGTTTTAAGAAAACTCTGTCTCTGGCTAACTATTTATTCAATAAGTATTGCTTCTGCTGGCTGATCAAATAGCTTATACTCTGATATGAATCTCATAACAACTAAAACTAAAAGTATGAAACAAACAACAGTATTAAAATGCTATAAATGTATTAAACACTATATTAAGTATAAAAATCAAGATTAAAAATAATTTAAAAACATCTAAGAATCTCAGATTCACTGCTGGGAATTTTATTACTGTTTAGTCTCTTGATTGTATCTTATACTCTTCTAGGTCAGCCTTTAGTTTAAGTCTGGATGTATGTTTAGCCAGTGCATTGAAAATCCCTGATAAGCCTCTAAACACATGAATGTTTTCAGAAGAGCTTGTGTGCTTGAAAGCATTGGGGTTGGGACCTTACAATTTTAACCGTCACGTCTTCAGGCAACTATTCATGTAGAGAGAAGTGGTCCCTTGTATGACAGGTAAGAAATAAGATGTCAATGTGTGTATGTGTGTCTGCATGTGCTTGTTTTGCGATGACAATGTTCCCTTCCCTTTTTTGCCCTAAATGGCATTATGAACCAAGAGCATGGATCCTCCGGTCACTTCCCTAACACCTAGTTCTTTGATGCACCAGTGCTGTGCAGCTGCAGTACACACACGAGCACCTTGATACTCAGTAGAGGTGGGCACGAACCAGAAAACCCATGGTTTGGGTTTGTCTGGTTCGGGTCCACCCTTGGTTTGGTTTGGGTTCGGGTTTGTACAATTTTTTTAAAAACTTCAAACGAACCCGAACCAATCCAAACTGGTTCAGGTTCTTAGTGGCGGGGGCGGCTGGGTGCTGTCATCACTGCGGGGAAGATCCCCTTAAAGAGACCCCCGTTCTTGCCTCCACACACAGAGGCGAGAACAGGGCTCTCTATACTGTTTTCCCTGAGGGCGATGACAGCGTAACAAAACCAACCTACCCGAACCAATCTTTTTTTTTGTTTAGTTTCATTTCGTTTTAAATTTACCCCTAGGTTTGTTATTCATTTTGTTACGTAACGAAATGAATAATGAATAACGAAACAAACTAAAAGTTCATTTCATGTCCATCTCTAATACTCGGTCATGAGCTCTGTCATAGGTCTGGCAATGGGTTTCCTGGCTATAAAATCTTCTCACATACAGGGAAATCAAGCTCTTCATCCTGCCTCACTACTTGTCTATGGTTTGTCTTCTTCCTGTCTGGAGAAGCATCACAATTGGTGGAAACTTCTTCTGGTGCCTTGAGACATGACAACTTTGCTTCTCATTGAGCTGCTAAATCAGGATAAGTCTTACATATCCCCTTGTAACTCTATGGACCTGTGATTCATGTTTTGTGAGGATCAACAAACAACAGGGTACTTAGTGATTCATCTGTGCTTGTGATCAACTTGTTATTCATAGCTTTCTTCTCTTTCCTTCTCCTCCAGGTCACTTTTGAGCATGAGCAGCACAAACGAAGGAATCAGCATAAGCAATGTTTGCTAATAACACATTTTTTAAAAAGTGGCAATCCAACACAGCAATAATGCTATAGAGGTGCCACAGTGAATTTTAATGACAATTTCATACACCCTGGAATGAACCCACACATTTTATGGGGTGATAAATGTACAGTAAATTCAGTAAAAGGAAATCTTATTTTTCAAATACGACTACTTTTTGTGTTGTGGGCAATGCTGACAAGAAAGAACATTAACCATAGGATAATATTCTGCAGTAAGTGTAGAGTATTACTCTCTACAGTACTACAATACAAGTATACAAGTACTACAATACAGCATTACTCTACAGTATTGCAATAATCTACAGTAACTGCCCAGAGTGGCCATGAAGCTAGATGGAGCGCTATATAAATTTAACAAACAAACAAACAAACAAACAAACAAACAAACAAACAAACAAACAAACAAACAAATTTGTCCCTTCCCTCCATTTTCCTTTCCTGAAGCTGCTTCATTTCCTCTAAAATTCCACCACTTTCAAAACACAGTTTGGGTTACTCCGCACAAAATCTCTTTGAAGGATATGCAAAGCTATGTGAGGTCAAGAGCCTGTCTTGTTTGATAATGTTCCACCACATCCCTTGCTGCTCAAAGATGTACAGGCAGTAAGGGGCTGGGATTAGTCTGAGATTGTTCTTCAGTTGGCCTACCTGTTCTCAGAGATCCACAATAAAAACAAGTTGATCTGCTAGTAGACCTGCCCTGCAGGTGGAGGCCTGCAAACAGAACACCATAGGGTGGGGCGAAGGAAGAGCACCAAAATACTGGGGACAGCTCAAGGACAAAGTAATGAAGTTGACCCATTGGGAATGGGTAGCCTAAAGCAACTGCCTAACGAGAAAAGGTAGGGTGATGTAGGAGACCCCAGGTGGTATATGTGGTCAGAAAGTGGATTGGCACTTGGGAGATCAAGGTCCTAATCCTCACTATGCCAATAAACCAGTTGGGTGCCTCTAGAAAGCAAACTTCTAACAAGAACAGAGATGGACTTTGTGAGCCCATCAGAAAGCTGATAGCAAAGGGCCAGATGCAGATCAATCAGGAATGCAATGGAGATTATTTTACCTGTAGCGTTTGGCCAGCCTAACCAACCGCAGTTGGGAAGCTTGGAATGGAGCATCCTAAGCTCAAAACATGAAGGGTCCCGCCCCACCAGCACAAAGTGTGCATGTGCTTTGACAGCCTTTTTCTCAAAGCTGCAGGGGAAGTAGCATGACTTGGTCTTCAGAACATCTCCTTTTAGGAGTCACGTCTCCCTCCAGAGATTTGCAAGCGTACTGTGTCTCCCACATCGATTTAGCTTGAACTGACTGCTGTGCAGGGTTTTTTTTTTTTTTGTACATACCTGGATTCACGTTGTATGAAGGAAGCCCCAGGGGAGGTTACATAAGGCAGATTGACATGGGCAATTACAACATTCTGCAACGATTCAACTTCTTCCGTCCTTCGCATAGCAGTCTTTTCGGGGGGTTCCTCACCCAGTACACACACAACAGGGGTGTGACATTGTGAAGTAAGGAGGCATTTCATTAGTGCTGTTCTGTAATAGAGGTCTTTACACAAGCTCATCACACGTAAACCTTTGAAAAATGGAGCAGACAGATTTTTAATGCTCAAATGAGAAAAGACTAAGTGGGTCATTCTCTATAAGGCTGATGCAAGCACTGAATAATTTGCCCGTGCTGCATTTTAATGCCGACATAGCAAGGATGAGCAGAACATTACATGCTTCTGGGCTTGGGGGTGGGGGAGTAGAAGAGGAAAGTATCCAATTTGCTCTTTGAGATAAGCTCATGAGCTTATAGATTCACATAAACCCTGTGGATGCTAATAATTGATGATAATAACAATAAGCAAGTGGATTAAATTACATTCATGCTAATGCCATTTTGTGTTTCATATTTAGATGAATCATGTTATTGCTTTGGCCACCTTTGTACAGTAAACTCTTGTATAGGTACACATACACACCTGTTGCTTTGGCAGATTGGTACAGGCACTCAGCACAAATCCTAAGTGTCTACAGTTTGTCACATGAGGTATAAATCCAAAGGTAGACCAAGAATTAAGATCTAGTCAGGGGGCCCTCCTGAAAGAGCCATCCCTTAAGGAGGTGAAGGGGATGGCTTGCAGGAAAAGGGCCTTTTCAGCAACTGCCCCCAGACTATGGAATGCCCTACCAAATGAGACACATGGCACCGTGCTAACATTTCGGTTTAAAACCTTCCTGTTCCAAAAGTTTTTTAACTAATGATTGTGGGTCCTGATGGCAATTTTAGTGGTGTTTTTAATGTATCGTATTTATTTATTGCATTTACATGTTTTTATTATTCTAATTTTATTGTATTTTGATGTTTTAATTGTCCATTTTGATTGTGAGCCGCCTTTGGGTAGTGGGCTTCTAAATAAAATAAAAGAACCACATTGGTGTGGTTTAGTGGACAAAGTCTTGGGCTGTGATGTGGAAGGTCCAGGTTCACAGAGAGACCTCTTCTGTGATGGCACAAGGTCTGTCTCTTATAAGGAAATTATATTCACTGTTGCTTTCCAGCAGCAAGGAAATACCGCCCATCTAGATACTGTTTCCATTGTTGTTGTTGTTGTTGTTGTTGTTGTTGTTGTTGTTGTTGTTGTTGTTGTTGATAATGATAATGATGATGGCTGAATTCAGTTTTATTCAAAGTATTCAATGATGGCTGTATTCAATCAGTGGGGTCCATTGGTACTAACTGGGAGGTCCACTGGTCAGCTGTGGACAGCCCCACAGTGCCGTCTTGTGTTCAGCAATTCTTCCCCTCTTGGCACCCCTACTGCTGGTTCTATTTCCTCCATCATTGGAAGCAGAAAATCCTCCCACCCTCTCTTTCCCCCTGCTGTTTCGGGTAAGGTTCTGCCCATCTGCTTGCCTGATAAAATTGGTCTTCACTAGGATTCTAGGATTAGAGATTGATATAAAACATGTGCCACTTTATCTCCCCTGCTGTATTAAGGGATGGCTGAATAAGGATCCCACATCTAAGAGATGGTGTAATTCTGGAGTCCACCTTCCTTTTAGACTGGGTGATTATTATGTTTGCCAACAAAAACACTTGGTGGTGAAAGCGCTGAATTACTTTACAGTGCCTTGGAAAGAAATCTGTATTTTAAACATTTTAATACAAAATCTTCCCATTGTATGTTAGTGCATTTACTGCATTTGTGGCTGTGGTTATGTGAGCATGAACTCTACTACAGTAGGACCCCCATATCCACTGATTCATTATCCACTGATTCAGTTATCCACGATTGGCAGAGGAAAAAATTAAATAATTCAGCAGCCACAAAGCAAGCTGTAAAGCAAGCTGTTATCACAAACAGCAGCTGTAAAGCAAGCTATTGTCACCAATAACATCTGTAAAGCAAGGTACTGTCAAAAACAGCAGTCATAAAGCAAGCTACTGTCAGGAAACAGCGTTTGGGGTGGGTGGGTGGTCAGGCGTTCTCTCTTATGCATGGTTTTCATTATCCACAGGAAGGCCTGGAACCAATCCGCAGTGGATACCGGGGTCCTACTGTATTCAGTTTATTTGCTATTACATTTAGAGAAAAAGAGGTAGATGGAGACAGAGACAATGAGAACATGTGGAATATTGGTTTCTGAGGCTTTATCTCAACTAAAGGAGACCATGCTTCATCAAAAGGATTTAGATAAGTCAAAAGTTCACACATCCCATCCCATGATGTTTGTTGCTCTGAGCCTTCAAACTACACTGCAGTGCTATGGCAGCAAAGAGTTTCCAGCCATTCTCTAATATTCACTGCTCTCTCCAGCTTTTTCCAGTGGACCCCTCTACCTTTCTTTCCTTACAGATTTTTATTAAAGGAATGGGAAACTTCTGCCCCCTCAGCATGTGGAGTGCCAAACTGTGCTCTGCATCAAGGTAAACAGGGTGGTATCTTGGAAGTTGCATATTATCAACAGTTCAGCTCACCCAGTTAGCAGATGGAGTCACGTACAAACTGTTGTGTATTGATCTGTATTCCTATTGGTTTCTGTTCCTGTTCCAAAGGGAACAGGCCTATTGGTTTATTCAAGTTGCTGCATTTGGATCCTCAATCCTATTGGTCTCTGCCAAAAGGCAGCTTTGTGATTGGTTGTAATTGTTCCCTCCAAAATGTATCTTTTCCTAGCCAGTCCTGGCTCCTATAAAAGTAGCTCCCTCTCCCCAGTCCCCAGTCTTGTTCTCTCCCTGAATAAAGAGCTGTTACACTAGAAGCTGTCTCCAGCCTGCTATGTCTAAGAGCTGAAATCACTGCTGAAATCACTAAAACCCACGCTACTACACTGGCGACGAGGATGGGATCTGGAATGCTGAGAAGCAGAGGATCATCACGCTGACTCAGAGTCCGGATCGCAGTGGAGAACAAGACTCACCAGCCGGCTTAGAAGACGACCCTTCCCGCCTGGAGAATGGAAAGTCCACGGCTATTGGAGCCCTTCCAGCCATCGGAGCCCCACACTTGGGAGGACTATGTTGAACACTTCGAGTTCTTCGTGGTGGCTCAAGGAATCACTGATGCCAGCAAAAGAAGGGCCACATTCCTGAGTTGCTGTGGGCGTGAGACCTTCATGTTGGCCAAGGCACTGCTCACCCCAGCAAAGCTGAGTGAGACATCACTCACAGACATTTTCTCCCGGCTGACAAGCCATTTGGCACCTACCAAACCAAGATGGCCTGGCGGATGGAGTTCCAGAAAAGGCAGCAGCAAGCCGGAGAATCTGTGGCTGCATTCCTGGTAGGACTCCGGGAGCTTGCTCAGCACTGTGGCTTCCCAAATCTTGAAGACACTATCTTGAATCAATTTGTTGGGGGGCTCAGCAGCAAAAAAGCCTGAAGGCGCATTGTGGCAAAGGAAGATGTCACCCTTGCCTCCGCCTTGAAAGAGGCCACCGCCACAGAGAATTATGAGCAGAAAGAGCTCAATGCCAGTTGCAAGGCCACAAAGCTGCGGGTAGAGGCTGCCCATGCCATGGATGAACCAGAGGCTAGTCCCAGCCAGAGCCCAGTCCGTGGTGTCGAGTTGGTGCGTCAGGCTGATGCACGGTCCAAAGATTGCCGAGGCACTTGCCCAGGCTGTGGCGGTAACCATGAGTGGAAAAGCTGCCATTTTCGTGATGCTACATGCAGGGCATGTGGAAAGTCAGGACACATTGCCAGGGCCTGTAGGTCGGTGGCAGCTGGAACAACGGGATTACCTAGATCAACGCGTCGCAGATCATCCACCACGACTCATCTCCTGGACGACTGCAATTGTCTCACAGAGATCAACGGAGACACCGTGCAGTTCCCGACGCAAGGCAAAACATCCGTCAGAGTGAAGATTGAAGGTCAACCATGCGACATGGAGGTGGATTCCGGATCTGGATTCACCATTGTTTCAGACTAGACTGCAAGGGGGCTCTTCCCTGGGGGTAAGTTCCCCTCTCTGGAACCATTCCCAGCAACCTTGCAATCACACACGGCTGGCCGCATACCACATTCTAGGAATATGTGCGGTGAGGGTACAATTCCGGGAGAAACAGGCCGTGCTTAAATTGGTGATTGCAAAGGGGAGGCACCCCAGTCTCCTGGGTACTGACTGGTTTCCCGCCTTGGGACTGTGTATATCAGGGCTCAACTCAGTCCAAAATTCCCCAGAGTTGGGCAAGGCGTTAGGCCAGGAATTTGCCGAACTCATCAGTGGAAAACTGGGTTGTTATAAAGGGCCTCCAATTGACTTTGAGCTGGACCCCAGGGTTGCCCCAATCCGACTCAAGCCAAGGCGAGTGCCATTTGCGCTGCAACCCAAGATTGAGGCGGAACTGGACAAATTGGTCAAACAGGGAGTTCTTTCACCTGTGGACTCTTCTAAGTGGGAGACTCCTATCGTCACACCCCTTACGGCAAATGGGGAAGTGAGAATTTGTGCAGATTACAAATGTACTATCAACAAGGCACTCAGGGGAAATTCATACCCCATTCCAGTCGTCTCACAGCTGTTGGCAAAACTAGCTGGGGGGAAAATTTTCACCAAACTTGACCTGGCACAAGCTTACCAGCAGCTGCCAGTGACTCCGCAATCTGCGGAAGCACAGACTATCGTAACACACAAAGGGGCTTTCTGAGTAAACAGGTTACAGTTTGGAGTTTGTGTGGCCCCAGGAATTTTTCAAGGTCTAATGGAGCGCCTGTTAAGGGGTCTGCCAGGGGTCTTGCCATTTTTGATGATGTTCTGATTGCTGGGAAAGACCCCCAGGAACTGGTTGGGCGTATCCATGCTGTGTTACTCAAATTTAAAGAGGTGGGGCTGCAGCTAAAAAAGGAAAAATGCAGTTTTGGGGTGCCATCTGTGGATTTCTTGAGGTTTAAAATTGATGCAACAACCATCCACCCCACTGACTCTAAAATTAAAGCCATTACTGAGGCACCACGCCCACAGAACAAGACGGAGTTACAGTCATTCCTGGGACTTATTAACTTGTATCATTCATTCCTACCTCAAAAAGCTTCAATAGCGGAAACGTTGCACAAACTATTGAAGAAAAAGAGTGTGTGGTGTTGGGCTCAGGCACAGCAGAAGGCTTTTGACACCTTGCGGGGCATGCTGACTAGCAGGAGCGTCCTTGCTCATTATGACGAGTCAAAACCTCTTGTCCTGGCATGTGATGCCTCTCAGTATGGGCTGGGAGCTGTGCTGAGCCATAGGGAAGCGGATGGGTCAGAAAAGCCCATCTCATTCTATTCTCGTACGTTGTCGCCAACGGAGTGCAACTACGCACAAATTGACAAGGAAGCCCTGGCAATAGTGGCAGGGATTTAAAAGTTTCATGGCTATTTATACGGTCGCCACTTCTTCCTTGAAACTGACCACAAGCCTCTGTTAGGATTGTTCAACCTGAACAAACAGACGCCGCAGATTCTCTCCCCCAGAATGTTGCGATGGTCTATATTCCTGAATGGCATCCAGTACACCCTGACCCATGTTCCAGGGAAAAGGTTGTGCCACGCTGATGCACTAAGTCGCTTGCCCCTTCCTGGTGTGAGCGATGCGGATCCTGCCCCAGTGGAACGAGTGATGATGATGGAAACACTTCTGGGGGGCCCTGTAACTGCCACTGAAATAGCTGAGAGAACGAGGAAAGATACCGCTCTCTCCCGTGTGCTCACTTGGGTGGGGAGGGGATGGCCAGGTGGCCCACATGAAGAAAAATTTAGACCATATGCAACAAGGCAACATGAGCTATCGCTGCATAAGGGCTGTCTCCTGTGGGGAGACAGGGTGATCATCCCAGCGCCACTGAGAAACAGGGTTCTGGATACACTGCACATGGGGCATCCGGGAATGGTCAGGATGAAGTCGCTGGCCTGGTGCTATGTATGGTGGCCTGGGATGGACCAAGATGTTGAACGATGAGTACGGATGTGCAAGGCATGTCAGGAAGTGCGCCCAGAAGTGGCCAGAGCACCAGTCCACTGGTGGGAGCAGACCCGGACACCCTGGAGCTGGCTGCACTTAGATTTTGCTGGGCCATTCCAAGGAAAGTTTTTTTTTTGTTATTGTTGATGCGTATTCTAAATGGTTAGAGGTGGCTATGGTTCCCAGCATGTCATCAGCTGCGGTCATCAAAGTGTTGAGACAGCTGTTCGCAACCCACGGGTTGCCCGAGACCATTGTGTCAGACAATGGAGCAGCCTTTGTATCCCAAGAATTCAGGGCATTCCTGGCTGATAATTTCATAAGAGGGGTCACCTCAGCTCCTTTTCATCCCTCATCCAATGGGCAGGCTGAGCGCATGGTGCAGACAGCCAAAGGATGTATTGCACGCTTGATGGAGGGTGACTGGTCAATGCTCTCAGTCCTTTTCTGGCAGAGCAGCAGAGAGCAGAGAGGAAGGAGCTGGTCAGAGGAGCACACGGCCAAAGGGCAGAGCTAACTTCTTCTTTTTGCAGGAGCAAGGGGCGGAGTTTTAGCTTTAAATAGCTGCTACCAGCAGTCTCTCAGTCCTTTTCTGGCAGAGCAGCAGAGAGGAAGGAGCTGGTCAGAGGAGCACACGGCCAAAGGGCAGAGCTAACTTCTTCTTTTTGCAGGAGCAAGGGGCGGAGTTTTAGCTTTAAATAGCTGCTACCAGCAGTCTCTCAGTCCTTTTCTGGCAGAGCAGCAGAGAGGAAGGAGGTGGTCAGAGGAGCACACGGCCAAAGGGCAGAGCTAACTTCTTCTTTTTGCAGGAGCAAGGGGCGGAGTTTTAGCTTTAAATAGCTGCTACTAGCAGTCTCTCAGTCCTTTTCTGGCAGAGCAGCAGAGAGGAAGGAGCTGGTCAGAGGAGCACACGGCCAAAGGGCAGAGCTAACTTCTTCTTTTTGCAGGAGCAAGGGGTGGAGTTTTAGCTTTAAATAGCTGCTACCAGTAGTCTCTCAGTCCTCTTCTGGCAGAGCAGCAGAGAGGAAGGAGCTGGTCAGAGGAGTACACGGCCAAAGGGCAGAGCTAACTTCTTCTTTTTGCAGGAGCAAGGGGCGGAGTTTTAGCTTTAAATAGCTGCTACCAGCAGTCTCTCAGTCCTTTTCTGGCAGAGCAGCAGAGAGGAAGGAGCTGGTCAGAGGAGCACACGGCCAAAGGGCAGAGCTAACTTCTTCTTTTGCAGGAGCAAGGGGTGGAGTTTTAGCTTTAAATAGCTGCTACTAGCAGTCTCTCAGTCCTTTTCTGGCAGAGCAGCAGAGAGGAAGGAGCTGGTCAGAGGAGCACACGACCAAAGGGCAGAGCTAACTTCTTCTTTTTGCAGGAGCAAGGGGCGGAGTTTTAGCTTTAAATAGCTGTTACCAGTAGTCTCTCAGTCCTCTTCTGGCAGAGCAGCAGAGAGGAAGGAGCTGGTCAGAGGAGCACACGGCCAAAGGGCAGAGCTAACTTCTTCTTTTTGCAGGAGCAAGGGGCGGAGTTTTAGCTTTAAATAGCTGCTACCAGCAGTCTCTCAGTCCTTTTCTGGCAGAGCAGCAGAGAGGAAGGAGCTGGTCAGAGGAGCACACGGCCAAAGGGCAGAGCTAACTTCTTCTTTTTGCAGGAGCAAGGGGCGGAGTTTTAGCTTTAAATAGCTGCTACTAGCAGTCTCTCAGTCCTTTTCTGGCAGAGCAGCAGAGAGGAAGGAGCTGGTCAGAGGAGCACACGGCCAAAGGGCAGAGCTAACTTCTTTTTGCAGGAGCAAGGGGTGGAGTTTTAGCTTTAAATAGCTGCTACTAGCAGTCTCTCAGTCCTTTTCTGGCAGAGCAGCAGAGAGGAAGGAGCTGGTCAGAGGAGCACACGGCCAAAGGGCAGAGCTAACTTCTTTTTTGCAGGAGCAAGGGGCGGAGTTTTAGCTTTAAATAGCTGCTACCAGCAGTCTCTCAGTCCTTTTCTGGCAGAGCAGCAGAGAGGAAGGAGCTGGTCAGAGGAGCACACGGCCAAAGGGCAGAGCTAACTTCTTCTTTTTGCAGGAGCAAGGGGCGGAGTTTTAGCTTTAAATAGCTGCTACCAGGAGTCTCTCAGTCCTTTTCTGGCAGAGCAGCAGAGAGGAAGGAGCTGGTCAGAGGAGCACACGGCCAAAGGGCAGAGCTAACTTCTTCTTTTTGCAGGAGCAAGGGGCGGAGTTTTAGCTTTAAATAGCTGCTACCAGCAGTCTCTCAGTCCTTTTCTGGCAGAGCAGCAGAGAGGAAGGAGCTGGTCAGAGGAGCACACGGCCAAAGGGCAGAGCTAACTTCTTCTTTTTGCAGGAGCAAGGGGCGGAGTTTTAGCTTTAAATAGCTGCTACCAGCAGTCTCTCAGTCCTTTTCTGGCAGAGCAGCAGAGAGGAAGGAGCTGGTCAGAGGAGCACACGGCCAAAGGGCAGAGCTAAATAGCTGCTTCTTCTTTTGCAGCAGCAGAGCAAGGGGGCCAAAGGGGAGTTTTAGAGCTTTTAAATAGCTGCTACCAGCAGTCTCTCAGTCCTTTTCTGGCAGAGCAGCAGAGAGGAAGGAGCTGGTCAGAGGAGCACACGGCCAAAGGGCAGAGCTAACTTCTTCTTTTTGCAGGAGCAAGGGGTGGAGTTTTAGCTTTAAATAGCTGCTACCAGCAGTCTCTCAGTCCTTTTCTGGCAGAGCAGCAGAGAGGAAGGAGCTGGTCAGAGGAGCACACGGCCAAAGGGCAGAGCTAACTTCTTCTTTTTGCAGGAGCAAGGGGTGGAGTTTTAGCTTTAAATAGCTGCTACCAGCAGTCTCTCAGTCCTTTTCTGGCAGAGCAGCAGAGAGGAAGGAGCTGGTCAGAGGAGCACACGAACAAAGGGCAGAGCTAACTTCTTCTTTTGCAGGAGCAAGGGGCGGAGTTTTAGCTTTAAATAGCTGCTACCAGCAGTCTCTCAGTCCTTTTCTGGCAGAGCAGCAGAGAGGAAGGAGCTGGTCAGAGGAGCAGTCAGTCCTTTTCTGGCAGAGCAAGAGGGAAGAGCTAACTTCTAACTCTTTTTTGCAGGAGCAAGGGGCGGAGTTTTAGCTTTAAATAGCTGCTACCAGCAGTCTCTCAGTCCTTTTCTGGCAGAGCAGCAGAGAGGAAGGAGCTGGTCAGAGAGCACACGGCCAAAGGGCAGAGCTAACTTCTTCTTTTTGCAGGAGCAAGGGGCGGAGTTTTAGCTTTAAATAGCTGCTACCAGCAGTCTCTCAGTCCTTTTCTGGCAGAGCAGCAGAGAGGAAGGAGCTGGTCAGAGGAGCACACGGCCAAAGGGCAGAGCTAACTTCTTCTTTTTGCAGGAGCAAGGGGCGGAGTTTTAGCTTTAAATAGCTGCTACCAGCAGTCTCTCAGTCCTTTTCTGGCAGAGCAGCAGAGAGGAAGGAGCTGGTCAGAGGAGCACACGGCCAAAGGGCAGAGCTAACTTCTTCTTTTGCAGGAGCAAGGGGCGGAGTTTTAGCTTTAAATAGCTGCTACCAGCAGTCTCTCAGTCCTTTTCTGGCAGAGCAGCAGAGAGGAAGGAGCTGGTCAGAGGAGCACACGGCCAAAGGGCAGAGCTAACTTCTTCTTTTTGCAGGAGCAAGGGGCGGAGTTTTAGCTTTAAATAGCTGCTACCAGCAGTCTCTCAGTCCTTTTCTGGCAGAGCAGCAGAGAGGAAGGAGCTGGTCAGAGGAGCACACGGCCAAAGGGCAGAGCTAACTTCTTCTTTTTGCAGGAGCAAGGGGCGGAGTTTTAGCTTTAAATAGCTGCTACCAGCAGTCTCTCAGTCCTTTTCTGGCAGAGCAGCAGAGAGGAAGGAGCTGGTCAGAGGAGCACACGGCCAAAGGGCAGAGCTAACTTCTTCTTTTGCAGGAGCAAGGGGCGGAGTTTTAGCTTTAAATAGCTGCTACCAGCAGTCTCTCAGTCCTTTTCTGGCAGAGCAGCAGAGAGGAAGGAGCTGGTCAGAGGAGCACACGGCCAAAGGGCAGAGCTAACTTCTTCTTTTTGCAGGAGCAAGGGGCGGAGTTTTAGCTTTAAATAGCTGCTACCAGCAGTCTCTCAGTCCTTTTCTGGCAGAGCAGCAGAGAGGAAGGAGCTGGTCAGAGGAGCACACAGCCAAAGGGCAGAGCTAACTTCTTCTTTTTTGCAGGAGCAAGGGGCGGAGTTTTAGCTTTAAATAGCTGCTACCAGCAGTCCCTCAGTCCTTTTCTGGCAGAGCAGCAGAGAGGAAGGAGGTGGTCAGAGGAGCACACGGCCAAAGGGCAGAGCTAACTTCTTCTTTTGCAGGAGCAAGGGGCGGAGTTTTAGCTTTAAATAGCTGCTACCAGCAGTCCCTCAGTCCTTTTCTGGCAGAGCAGCAGAGAGGAAGGAGTGGTCAGAGGAGCACACGGCCAAAGGGCAGAGCTAACTTCTTCTTTTGCAGGAGCAAGGGGCGGAGTTTTAGCTTTAAATAGCTGCTACCAGCAGTCCCTCAGTCCTTTTCTGGCAGAGCAGCAGAGAGGAAGGAGGTGGTCAGAGGAGCACACGGCCAAAGGGCAGAGCTAACTTCTTCTTTTGCAGGAGCAAGGGGCGGAGTTTTAGCTTTAAATAGCTGCTACCAGCAGTCCTCAGTCCTTTTCTGGCAGAGCAGCAGAGAGGAAGGAGGTGGTCAGAGGAGCACAGCACAGAGCTAACTTCTTTTGCAAGCAAGGGGCAGAGTTTTAGCTAAGCAGTCTTCTTTTGCAGAGAGCAAGGGGCGGAGTTTTAGCTTTTAAAATAGCTGCTACCAGCAGTCCTCAGTCCTTTTCTGGCAGAGCAGCAGAGAGGAAGGAGGTGGTCAGAGGAGCACACGGCCAAAGGGCAGAGCTAACTTCTTCTTTTTGCAGGAGCAAGGGGCGGAGTTTTAGCTTTAAATAGCTGCTACCAGCAGTCCTCAGTCCTTTTCTGGCAGAGCAGCAGAGAGGAAGGAGGTGGTCAGAGGAGCACACGGCCAAAGGGCAGAGCTAACTTCTTCTTTTTGCAGGAGCAAGGGGCGGAGTTTTAGCTTTAAATAGCTGCTACCAGCAGTCCCTCAGTCCTTTTCTGGCAGAGCAGCAAAGAGGAAGGAGGTGATCAGAGGAGCACACGGCGCGTGCAAAGCTAAAAAAAAAAATAGCTGCTAGAAGCAGCACGCGCCTCTGGGTTTAAAAAAAAAAAAAAAAATAAAAAAAAAACATATTCTGGGTTTAATTGAGTTCCCAAGCAGAGCAACTCCTTAGGAGGGCCTACACTTCCTGACGTGCTTGCAGTTGGAGTAGAGGTGCTTTAGCGGCCCCTACACTGTTAGATTTTGACTAAATAAAAGAAGTAAAGAGTCTTACTAGATTAAAAAAAAAGTGCAAGTTTACATTTTTGAGACCTTGAATACATTTTATTGTAATAGTTAAAATGGAGTTGGAGGGAGCAGCTGTAGTTACCTGCAGTACTTGTGCCATGTTTGTTATCTTGAGAGAATGTGCAGAACTACATCTGCTGCAAGTGCAAGCTGGTAGCGCTATTGGAAGAGAAGGTCCAGCAGCTAGAGGCTCGCATAGTGGACCAGCAACATATTAAGGAGGTTGAGCAGTTCCTGGACAGAGCGGAAGAGACTATCCAGGTCCAAGAAGAGACAGGGCACACTTCAGAGGAGGAAGTCACTCCCCCAACTCAGGAGGTGGATGGGTGGAGGAATGTGACTCAAAGGAGTAGAAGGCCAAGGCATCGCTCAGAGAGTCTCATCTTGCACAATCAATTTGAAGCTCTTTCCCTCAGCACACCTCATGAGGCACACATAGAGGAAGAAGTGGTTCCACCGAGGATCTCTCCCTCATCACTATTGATGAGATACAAGATCAGGTACATGTTGATGAGCAGGCTGCAGGAGAGAAGCTCATTGTGCTAGGGGATTCTATCATTAGAAATACGGAGGGATGGATTTGTGAGGAGCATGATAACCGGATGGTCACTTGCCTGCCGGGTGCAAAGGTTGCAGACATCACCAGAAATATAGATAGCTTGTTAGAGAGAACTGGGAAGGAGCCAGTGGTCATGGTACACGCCGGTACCAATGATGTCGGGAAGGCCAAGCGGTCAGTCTTGGAAGCCAAATTCAGGTTGCTAGGTAGAAGATTGAAGTCCCGGCTTCCAAGGTAGCATTTTCAGAAGTGCTACCTGTTCCTCGTGGCAGGTCCCGCCAGACAGGCAGAACTCAGAAGCCTCAATGCGTGGATGAGGCGATGGTGTCGAGAGGAGGGCTTTAGATTTGTCAGGAACTGGAGAACATTTTGGGACAAGCCAAACCTGTTCAGGAGGGATGGGTTGCACTTGAATCATGATGGGACCAGATTGCTGGCACTCAACCTCAAAAAGGCAGCAGAGCAGCTTTTAAACTGATAACTGGGGGAAAGCCGACAGGAGCTGTGTGGCATCCGGTTCGGAACACATCATCCTTGGGGAATGAGGTTGGAGAGGGTAGAGAATCACATAGAGATGACATAGCAAGTATTAACACTGGCAGAATAGCGGAATGTGACAGTTCGTCTACTGAAAATAAAAGCTGTGGGGGGAGAAGAACAAGGCAGCAGCTGTTGCGGGACCCACTGTACAGGTGCTTCTACGCCAATGCTTGAAGCCTCCGAGCAAAGATGGGAGAACTTGAAGATCTGGCAGCTAGGGATAACATTGATATAATAGCCATAACAGAAACCTGGTGGAATGTGGAGAACCAGTGGGACACAGCAATCCCAGGCTATAAACTCTATAGAAGGGATAGAGAGGGGCGGGTTGGAGGAGGAGTGGCCATCTATGTCAAAGAAGGCATAAAATCCAGCAGAATGGAGATTGACAGAGGGTCTGACTCCACCATAGAATCACTGTGGGTTAAACTACCAGGTCCAAAGAGTGATGTGATAGTTGGAGTATTCTATCGTCCACCAGATCAAAACTTGAGGGGGACCTTGAAATGAGGAGAGAAATCATGGAGGTGGCTAAGAGGGATAGGATAGTAATCATGGGGGACTTTAATTATCCCCACATTGACTGGGCCAATGCGAGCTCTGGGCAAGAAAGAGAAACTGGGTTTCTCGACTTGCTGAATGACTGTGCCTTAGAGCAACTTGTCATGGAGCCCACCCGAGAACAGGCAACTCTAGATCTAATATTGTGTGATACTCAGGACCTCCTCAGGGATGTGAATGTCACTGAGCCTCTGGGGAACAGTGACCATGCTGCAATTACCTTTGCCATGCATGTCGGACGAAGAGTGTCAACCAAATCAGACATAAAAACCCTTGATTTTTGAAGGGCAAACTTCCCTCAGATGAGGAAACTAGTTAGAGAGAAACTGAAGGGGAGGGTTAGAAGAATCCAATCTCTTCAGAGTGCATGGAGTCTGTTTAAAACAACAATAATAGAGGCCCAGCACAAGTGCATACCACAAAGAAAGAAGAGCTCATTTAAGTCCAAGAGGACACCGGCATGGTTAACGAGTGGAGTTAGAGAGGCTCTAAAGCACAAGGAGAGGTCCTTCTGTAAATGGAAATCCTCCCCAAACGAGGAAAATAAAAAGGAACACAAACTCTGGCAAAAGAAATGTAAAAAGATGATAAGGGAGGCAAAGAAAGACTTTGAGGAATGAATGGCTAGCAATATAAAGGGTAATAATAAAAGCTTCTTTAAATATGTTAGAAGTAGAAAACCTGCCAGAGAACCAATTGGGCCTCTGGATGGTGAGGGAGGAAAAGGGGGGGTTAAGGAGGACTTGGACGTTGCAGAGAAATTGAACGAGTTCTTTGCGTCTGTCTTCACGACAGAGGACGTTGAGCGGATTCCGCTGCCTGAGCCACCCCTCTTGACTAAAGAATTAAATCAAATACAGGTTAAAAGAGAGGAGGTTTTAGGACTAATTGATAAATTGAGGATTAACAAGTCACCGGGCCCAGATGGCATCCACCCAAGGGTTATTAGGGAACTGAGAAATGAAATTGCAGATCTCTTAACGGTTATATGCAACTTGTCTCTTAAAACGGCCACAGTGCCTGAGGACTGGAGGATAGCAGATGTCACACCAATTTTTAAAAAAGGAAGGAGGGGGGACCCAGGAAACTACAGGCCGGTTAGCCTTACATCTGTCCCAGGGAAGATGGTGGAGAGAAAATCTTAAAACACATAAAAGAACAAACCTTGCTGAGAGAAAATCAGCATGGCTTCTGTAAGGGTAAATCTTGTCTTACAAACCTTTTAGAATTTTTTGAAAAGGTCAACAGGCACGTGGATTTGGGTGAGGAATCCAAATGGATATAGTCTATCTGGATTTTCAAAAGGCTTTTGACACAGTCCCTCACCAAAGGCTGCTGAGAAAATTGCATAGTCAGGGGATAAGAGGGCAGGTCCTCTTATGGATTGAGAACTGGTTGAGATCCCGGAAACAAAGAGTAGGTGTCAATGGGAAATTTTCACAATGGAGAGAAGTGAAAAGCGGTGTGCCCCAGGGCTCGGTCCTGGGACCGGTGCTTTTCAATCTGTTCATAAATGACCTGGAGACAGGGATAAACAGTGAGGTGGCCAGTTTGCAGATGACACAAAACTTTTCCGTGTGGTAAAAACCAGAAAAGATTGTGAAGAGCTCCAGAAGGATCTCTCCAAACTGCGGGAGTGGGCTGAGAAATGGCAAATGCGTTTTAATGTAACCAAATGTAAAGTAATGCATATTGGGGCAAAAAATCCAAACTTCATCTATCAACTCATGGGCTCTGAGTTATCCGTGACGGATCAGGAAAGAGATCTTGGTGTGTTGGTGGACAGCTCCATGAAGGTGTCTCCCCAATGTGTGGCAGCAATGAAGAAGGCCAATTCCATGCTAGGGATTATCAAAAAGGGGATTGAAAATAAAACAGCCAACATTATAATGCCGTTATACAAAACAATAGTAAGGCCCCACCTGGAGTATTGTGTACAATTCTGGTCACCGCATCTCAAGAAAGACATAGTGGAACTGGAAAAGGTGCAGAAGAGAGCGACTAAAATGATTACTGGGCTGGGGCACCTCCCTTATGAAGAAAGGCTAAAACAATTGGGCCTCTTTAGTCTGGAAAAAAGGCGCTTGAGGGGGGATATGATTGAGACCTACAAAATAATGCAGGGTATGAGTAAAGTGGATAGAGGGAAGCTCTTCTCCCTCTCTCAAAATACCAGAACTAGGGGACATACACTCAAATTGAGTGCTGGGAGAGTAAGAACTGACAAAAGAAATTTTTTTTCACCCATCGCGTTGTAAGTCTATGGAACTCCCTGCCACAGGATGTGGTGATGGCATCTGGCCTGGATGCCTTCAAAAGGGGATTGGACAGATTCCTAGAGGAAAAGTCCATCACGGGTTACAAACCATGATGGAGATATGTAATCTCTAGGCTTTAAACCAGGGTAGTTCAAGGGCCAGATGCAGGGTAGTGGTATCAGGAGACAGATATCTAGTCTCATGCGCTCCCAAACACATCTGGTGGGGCCGCTGTGAGATACAGGAAGCTGGACTAGATGGGCCTTTGGCCTGATCCAGCATGGCTCTTCTTATGTTCTTATGTTCTTATGAATGTTGTTCTTGCAGCATGCGACGCCGTGTACTACTACGGGCAAGTCGCCAGCAGAGCTGCTCCTAGGTAGAAGGCTGGTAACGGTGCTGGACTATGTCCACCCAGACAAAATGCCAAACTGCAATGCTAGAGCACCTCCACAGGCAGAGGGCGACTCTACAAGGTATTTTGCTCCTGAAGATGTGGTCTGGGTGAGAAATTATGCCAGAGGTCCCCTGTGGGTGCCAGGGGTGATCACCAGAGCGTCTGGGCCAGTCTCTTATTACGTGACCATTGAAGATGGCAGGGTCTGGCGTAGGTAAGTGGACCAACTGAGGCGCAGAGCGCCCAGTAGAGTTGGTACAGGTGTGGGAGAATTGCAACCCGAGAGTGACACTACCCCCATGAATGAGTAACAGCTGCAAGATCAGAGCGGAGATGCAGGTACCAGTGGCTTCAGCAAATGAATCTGCTCCTGCAAGTCCTCATGGTGCCGAGGAACAGATCAGGGACACTGAGTTGTCTGAAACCCCCTCCATGTCAGACGAAGCTATTACAGTAGACTCTCCACCACAGACACTGCCTGCTCAAGCCCCTGCAACACCCATAGTCAGGAGATCAATTAGAAGTCGCAGGGCCCCACAATATCTAAAGGATTACGTGTGCTGTGCCCACCGGGGGGGAAGGGGTGTTGTGTATTGATCTGTATTCCTATTGGTTTCTGTTCCTGTTCCAAAGGGAACAGGCCTATTGGTTTATTCAAGTTGCTGCATTTGGATCCTCAATCCTATTGGTCTCTGCCAAAAGGCAGCTTTGTGATTGGTTGTAATTGTTCCCTCCAAAATGTATCTTTTCCTAGCCAGTCCTGGCTCCTATAAAAGTAGCTCCCTCTCCCCAGTCCCCAGTCTTGTTCTCTCCCTGAATAAAGAGCTGTTACACTAGAAGCTGTCTCCAGCCTGCTATGTCTAAGAGCTGAAATCACTACTGAAATCACTAAAACCCACGCTACTACACAAACACTCTTCCTCATCATGGTCAGATATTGCACTTCTATGTAAATAATGTTTGTTTTCAAATATCTATTCATGTGTACAAATGGTATGGAAATTTGTATTCTATATTGTTCCTGGGATTTTTGGTGTGTGTGTGTGTGGGGGGGTGAGTCCTCATCCCTAACTCATTGAAGTAATTCAGCCAAACAACATCAGTGTGCAATAAGCTATGGAGAGGGGGGGAGAGAGAGAGAGAGAGGAGAGAGGAGAGAGAGAAGGATTAACTTCCCCCATGTTTTACAGACTATTAGAATTACAAATTTAGAATGAAATTATCAGATGGTTGTAAAGATAACCTTTTCTTCAGGACCTTTCTTATTTGGGCACTTATCCTTCTCTCCCAGTTCTTTAAAACTTATGAAGGAAATGCAAATTATAGCACAGAAATATGATGCTTTCCCACCTATTCAAACTACGTGTGAAATAACTAGTCAAAGTAGAGCAAAACCTGAATTATTCATTGAGACCTACAGCTGTACCCTAGTTAAGGATCTGTCACCCTTCCAGAGCACCCAGATTTACAGGAAACTAGCTTTTCAGCACTTTAACATTGCATTGAGCACAGAACATGGTTTGAGATATGATATAACTCTACTTCTGTCTGTTTTGCATGTCAATTCCCCTTCTACAAGCTAAGGGCCTGTCATTTTCACAACAGCCACCTGAAGTAGGCAAGACTTAAGAACAAAGGATTAGCCCAATGTCATCCAGCTTACCTCATGGCAACATAAATATTTGAACCCATGTTCAGTCTTGACTCTAACTCCAAAGCATGCCACAGAGGGATTTTACAACTCTGGGAAATAAGATGGAAGAGCCCAGGCCTGAAAGATACTTGCAGTTGGGGTTCAACTTGCTCTCATTGGGGGGGTTGTTATTTTCAGCTACAAAATATTGGGGAAATGTCATATGTTTAAACAAAAAGATGGGTGTTGTGTTGTTGTTTTCTCTCTCAATTCAATCTTGTTGCCCTTTTCAAGAAACCAGTGTGATTCATACCAGGTGCCAAGGCCTTTGGAACTTGGCAGCCAACAGGGATGGGTGTGCCCTGTGTGCTAGTCTACCAGAAAGAGGCGAAGGATATCAATTTTCAGTTTTCACCAACTGAATTCTTTGTGGGGCACTGTGTGTCCTGCTTATCTCTCACTAACACTCATTCTTTCCACTATTACTCAGTGTTTTTATGTAACAGTGTTCTCTATGTGCAGGGCCGGCGCTAGATTTTTTTGTGCCCTAGGTGAGGCGTGGGGGTGGGGTGGGGTGGGGCAGGGGGGGTGGGCGGCGGGGCGGCGGGGCGGCAGGGGAGTGGCAGATGGCGGGGAACGGCAACGGGCATGGGGCGGACGGCGATGGGCACGGGGGTGGGCGGCAATGGGCGCAGGGGGCGGTGTGTGGGGGTGATGGGCAGCGGGGGGATGGACGGCGGTGGCCAGTGGGGGGTGGCGGGGGGTCAGCAGGCTGGCCTGAGCCCTCTGTCCATTTTGGCACCCTAGGCAACTGTCTATGTGGTCTGGTCTACCCTCCCAGCAAGGCTTCTGTTGAGTGACATCCTTAAAATTCTGTCCCTCACAATGCCCCCAGTTCAGTGAGTATACACACACACACACACACACACACACACACACACACACACACACACACACACACACACACACACACACACACACACACACAGAGAGAGAGAGAGAGAGAGAGAGAGAGAGAGAGAGAGAGAGAGAGAGAGAGAGAGAGAGAGGAGTCTAGAGATTGCTTTATCTTCCCATAAAGGGAAAAATATCCAAGGAAAAGGCAGGCCACGTTAAAAAACATCATGTTACCAATTTTATCAGGATGTCATTGGGAAACAACCATCATCAGCCTAAACCACTTATTCACACCAAAGTATTTATAATTGTTTGTTTTCTTTCTGCCCCTGAGGCTTGAGGCATAATGATTTTTTTAAAGCATCAAAGATGATGGCTGTCTCCAGCTTCTGAATCTGAGAACATGGCATCCTATTGACCTGTTCATTAGGATGGTGGTGTTGATCATCATTGTAGCTGACATGTTGAGGGATGTTTTGGATAAAGCTGGGGATGACAAGCTGTTAGCTGCCTTATTCCTGCCTTTATTTATTGTGCTAAAAACAGCTGTAGTTTTACACACACACACACACACACACACACACACACACACACACACACACACACACACACACACACACACACACAGAGAGAGAGAGAGAGAGAGAGAGAGAGAGAGAGAGAGAGAGAGAGAGAGAGAGAGAGAGTAGTATAGTGATATTTTTCAAAGTTTGCAATTGCATTCCTACTTAGCTAGAAGTATGCCCAATTAAACTCAATGGATATGGCTTTTCAGGAGAAGTGCATAGTTGTCCTGTGGGTGTATAGCGAAGTGGCAGCACGAAAAAATGAAGCTCATTTGTCAGTAAAAATATGTTTCTCCCATTTCAACCCACACATTCTAAATTATAAATACCCATATGCAGCTGTTAGAAAGGTGGTAGCATAAAAATTAATCTGCCACCCTGATTGGTTTCAGTGTCAATTGCTCCAGCTGAATTCTATAAACCCTATACTTGCAGTTGAAGGTCAAGGGTATTTTTATTCATTCCTTCATTCATTTTGAATGAATGGTCCAAACTTTCTCACTGTTAAGATGTAGCATAGAATAAAAACCCAGTTGATTAAATTGGAATTTCAGCATGAAATTCAAGATTCATTGATAGGATTTCTTTCCCCATCAAAGAAAGGAAGCAAATTTGTCACCTGATCACATAATCATTTATTTGTTCTCCTTTGGTCCAAGTAGAGGACTGTGTTCATGCTTTTAGTGTTCAATGTCATATCCCCTTCATAATATAAAGCTAAGAAAACACATTGATATATTTCACCATCGTGCCAACAATATACTACTGGTGTACTCTACTCTCATACTCTCTACTCTCATAGCTTAAAAAACTCCGAACAAGTGAATGCAGAACAATCCCAGGTCTCCAAGTCATCTCCATTGTCTATTTGCCCAGACAAGTTGCAGTGGCTTCAACATTCAGAGAGACATCGAAACCCATGTTTTCAGAGTTGAAACAAGTAGCTGATAACTGGAATCCTCTTTCAGCTTTAGTGTCAACGGTCTTATCTGACCAACCACAGGGGCTGCTTTGGCTTGCCTTGACCTTCCTAAGAGGTGGCTTTGACTTAGAAACATGTTTCAGCCTGCTGCCTGCTTGACTGGTGAGCGTCTTCTTGGATGGAATGCCTGACTTATTCTCTGGGATCCTAAGATGACAGCCAAGCACTTGGAAACCAACTAGCCTTAGCCATGCAGCTGCCCGCATCTCCTGCCTGCTGCCATCACACCACCCTGCTTTAGGAGCTCAAGATGTGCCTGGGGAATTCCATGGGAATGCAGATAAAATGCCCCCCCAAGGCCTCACATTTGCTCACTCCCCCCCATTTCTTTAAAGGATCTTCTTTTTTAAAAAATATCCCTCCTTTTTTGGAGAGAAAATAGCAGGTGTCCAGACTTAAATACACAAATTTGAAAGAAAGTGAACTGGAAGAGAGAAGGAAACTCTGCTTGTGCATAAGCTTTTCTTATTCAGCTTACACACAAGTAGTTAAATAAGGACCTAGCAGTTGTTTTGTTTATAAGGTCATGCTTTTATCCCTTAAAATAGACTTTTCTATAGTTCCCTTTCCTCAGAATATAATTCTAACATGGCCTACTGACATTTTTAGAAAGACTAGGATTGATTAACCCTGATTCTAAGGCTGTTCTTCCATTCTTAATATTCTTTTGGTTTCTACCCACCACCCTCCCCCAATCATCTGATGTAACCTTTCTTATAGGAGGAAATGCTTTTGTGGGAACATGCTGTTGTACTTATTCAGCATAATTCCATGTTGAGGAACTAACTCGTCCGGGGCAGCCGGTAACCAATTTAATCACAACCTCTTATCTTTTTACAACTCAACTCATGCTAACCTGAACTGCAGACCTTAATAATACAAGGCTGCCCCATTTTCCTTAACTGGATCAATACTATGAACTCACCTAGGACCAAAATTCTTGCACTACCTGCCATTGCAACCAAGATGCATAACAAGGACCCTGCCTAACCCAGGCAAGAAAATGGGATGGGCAAAAATCAGGATGAGAGTCAAAAATTCCCATCCGCCCCACTAAGTGACCAGCTACTCTCATTCTCATTGCCTCTAGGGTGGGAGGGAGGGATGCTTGTAAACACAGCAAAGAGAATGGCTGCTCTGCAGTGATCCCCTTTAAAGGCTGTTGAGCCTGGGCTTGCCAGGGATCATGTGGGCACTGTTTTTGCACCATTTGCAGATCGGGGCTGCAAAATGTACCCACCGAAGACAAGCCTCATGGAGCCTCCATTACAGGCAGCACACCCATCCCAAGGAGTTTCCATGGCTGAATGGGAACTGGAACCCAATCCATCCCTCTGTCCATTTCGCCACACTGGGTGCCATGCTTCAAATGTGGATGGCCAATACACAAATTCACATTCTAACTATAGATCCAAACTATAGATGCAAATGTAAGAGGGTGGTGCTACTAGGCTTGATGAATTCCGGCTAGTTAGAACCCAAAACCAGGACCATCCCACACTGACATGGATCCTATAAAAACAATGCTCACATATGTGAAGTAAGAAGTGTCTGTGTCTCCTGGAGCTTGTAGAATGAATAGAGCATGTATTGTAACTACACATGTCCATTTATAAAATGGCTCCCTAGAAAGATTTTTATTGCAACACAAAGATAAAAAGCATATATAGTTGGAGACAACAGAACATAGCAGGTTTATGTGATAACATTTCTTTCCCCCAAGTAGGCTTGCATGCAAAATCCAAGCCTTCAAATATACACTACTGTATCTTAGAAAAGATGACCACCAGTTGAATTGCATGTCAGAAGTGTCCACTTTTTATAACGGCTTAAGATAAATTATTCTTTGGCACTGGAACCGTCTGCAGATTAAGCGCTCTGGCAGCTTTCTTTTCTCAGTTCCTCTAAGAGAAAGAGAAAAAGGAAAGAAAAGTGGGACATACACAAAGAGCCAACCAGCTGTTTTCAGGAAACATCTGTGGTACCTACATGGAATTGGCATAGAACTCTTTCACATCATGACTTGAGGCTGCATGCCCTTATTGTTTGGGTCACAATATAGAAATCCTTTCTCTGCTGCTGGGTGGGCCCCACTTTTGAAGGGGCTCTCGGCAGGAGGAACTTCTGCTCAGCTCCTGGAAGGAACTGCAAGGTTGTCTTTAATAACCTACTTTTTGGGGTCGTCAGGCCAAGACAAGTTTGTTTTTGAAGACATCATCAAATTGTCCATGCATTGAATAATGCATTGAGTAATGTTGAATAGGCATAGGCCTTTTGTTTTGGAATGGGTCTGGTTACAAAGCAAAGCATGGCAGCCCAGGAGCTGTTCGGAACTTGGACCCATCATCTGAAATGAAACCAACCATTGACTTACCTTGCCTTACCTTGCACGTGGTGATACTCCAACGAGGAAGAAACCCCCAACGCATCATCATTCCTTCTCCCTGGTGCTGGCCAATCAGGAGCTGTGCAGAAACATGCATCATCCTGCCTCCCTGTCTGATTGGCCAGCACCAGGGAGAAGGAACAATAACATGTCAGAGGCTTCTTCCTGGTTGGAGATGCACCGTGTGTGAAGTAAGGAAAGGTAAGTCAATGGGTGAATTTATTTCAGAGGGTGGGTCCAAGTTCTGAACAGCACCTGTGCTGCTGTGCTTCATTTCGGAACTGGACCCATTCCAAAATGAAAGGCCCATGCCTAATGTTGAACTCTCAAACTTTATTTTGAGGCTTGTGGGAAGGCATCTGGCAGCATTTTTGTATTTTAAAGAATCTTTTCACATCACTTTTGTGAAACGATAATACTAAAGTAACAGTTTAGACCAGAAGAATCTCATCAGCAGAACAATGACATTGGAATAGATTATTTTGAAATATTCAGCAAGTAAAGCAGCCTTTGCCTTCATGACCTTGAAGATCCCTAGGGAGAGCATTCCCTAACTCTGTGAGGCATGGGTGCCAGTGGCGCAGTCCCAGAGTCACTGCCTTCACAAGCAATCAAACCAAGTGACACAAGAAAAAGACTCTGAGGCACTTAATTACCACTGTAATCTATACTGGGATTTTTCTAAGGCCAACCAGAAAAGGCACAAAGTGTATACGGTTTCTTTTCACTTGTTGAGATGTTCCAAAATTAACCTGAGGAGGGGAAAGGGGTCGCGAGAAGACTTTATTCTAAGGTCTTGTAGACTGCATACTTGGCCCTTAAGACCAAGCCTTTCTGCCTGCCCACTTTCCACCCCTAAATATTATAGCAATAGTCATCTTATGCACTTTGTTTATGCTTTTGTTGGCTGCCCTAAAGAAGGTGTCAACCCACAATGAGTGCTGGTAGTTATTCAGGGCCAATGTGAGATCTGGGATTTTCATAACATGATGGGAAGTTGAATCCCCAGGCCACCCTTGGCTCACTGATGCATGTACTGTATTTTGGGCTTGGGTGTCCATGATCAAGGGCAGAGTATCCTCCAAAATGTGACCCTTAAAAAGATGCTCAGCTGACCATGTCTGCTCCTTTCCCACATTGATAGCGAGTTTTAAGTGAGTCTGATTTTTCTCATATGTGGTTGTTGTTCAGTCGTTCAGTCGTGTCCGACTCTTCGTGACCCCATGGACCAGAGCTCGCCAGGCCTTCCTATCCTCCACTGCCTCCCGGAGTTTTGTCAAGTTCATTTTGGTTGCATCGATGACACCGTCCAACCATCTCATTCTCTGTCGTCCTCTTTTCCTTTTGCCTTCAATTTTTCCCAGCATCAGGGACTTTTCCAGGGAGTCCTTTCTTCTCATGAGGTGGCCAAAGTACTGGAGCCTCAGCTTCAAAATCTGTCCTTCCAGTGAACATTCAGGGTTGATTTCTTTCAGAATGGATAGGTTTGATCTCTTTGCAGTCCAGGGGACCCTCAAGACTCTCCTCCAGCACCACAGCTCAAAAGCATCAATTCTGCGGCGATCAGCCGTTTTTTATAGTCCAGCTCTCACTTCAATACATCACTACTGGAAAAACCATAGCTTTAACCATCCTGACCTTAGTTGGCAAAGTGATGTCTCTGCTCTTTAGGATGCTATCTAGGTTTGCCATTGCTTTCCTCCCAAGAAGAAGGCGTCTTTTTATTTCGTTGCTGCAGTCACCATCTGCAGTGATCAAGGAGCCCAAGAAAATAAACTCTGTCATTGCCTCCATTTCTTCCTCTTCTATTTGCCAGGAGGTGATGGGACCAGTGGCTATGATCTTAGTTTTTTTGATGTTGGGCTTCAGCCCATTTTTTTCACTCTCCTCTTTCAGCCTCATTAAGAGGTTCTTTAATTCTTCCTCACTCTCTGCTATTAGAGTAGTTTCATCTGCGTATCTGAGGTTGTTGATATTTCTTCCGGCAATCTTAATTCCGGCTTGTGATTCATCCAGACCGGCTTTTCTCATGATGTACTCTGCATATAAGTTAAATAGGCAAGGTGACAGTATACAGCCTTGTCGTACTCCTTTCCCAATTCCAAACTAGTCAGTTGTTCCATATCCAGTTCTGACGGTTGCTGCTTGTCCCACATATAGATTTCTTAGGAGACAGATAAGGTGGTCAGGCACTCCCATTCCTTTAAGGACTTGCCATAGTTTGTTGTGGTCCACAAGGTCGAAGGCTTTGGCATAGTCAATGAAGCAGAAGTAGATGTTTTTCTGGAACTCTCTGGCTTTCTCCATAATCCAGCGCATGTTGGCGATTTGATCTCTAGTTCCTCTGCCCCTTCGAAATCCAGCTTGTAGTTCTGGAAGTTCTCTTTCCACATACTGCTGAAGCCTGCCTTGTAGAATTTTGAGCATAACCTTGCTAGCGTGTGAAATGACTGAAATTGTGCGATAGTTGGAGCATTCTTTGGCGTTTCCTTTCTTTGGGATTGGGATGTAGACCGATCTTTTCCAGTCCTCTGGCCACTGCTGACTTTTCCAAATTTGCTGGCATATCGTATGCAGCACCTTTACAGCATCCTCTTTTAAGAATTTAAAGAGTTCAATTCGAATGCCGTCACCTCCACCGGCCTTGTTGTTTGCAATGCTTTCTAAGGCCCACTTGACTTCACTTTCCAGGATGTCTGGCTCCGGGTCAGCAATTACGCTATCTTGGTTATCAGGGACATCCAGATCTTTCCGATATAATTCTTCTGTATATTCTTGCCATCTCTTCTTGATCTCTTCTGCTTCAGTTAGGTCCCTACCATTTCTGTCCTTTATCATATCCATCTTTGCACGAAATGCCCCTTTAATATCTCCAATTTTCTTGAACAGATCTCTGGTTTTTCCTTTTCTGTTGTTTTCCTCTATTTCTTCGCACTGTTCATTCCAGAAGGCCGCCCTGTCTCTCCTTGCTATTTTTGGAAGTCTGCATTCAATTTTCTGTATCTTTCCCTTTCTCCCTTGCATATTGCGTCCCTTCTCTCCTCCGCTATTTGTAGGGCCTCATTGGACAACCACTTTGCTTTCTTGCATTTTCTTTTCTTTGGAATATTTTTCATTGCAGCCTCCTGTACAATGTTACAAGCCTCCATCCATAATTCTTCAGGTGTTCTGTCCACCAAATCTAGTTCCTTGAATCTATTCTTCACTTCCACTGTGTATTCATATGGGATTTGACTTAGGTTATACCTGACTGGCCCAGTGATCTTTCCTACTTTCTTCAGTTTAAGTTTGAATTTTGAAATAAGAAGCTGATGATTTGACCCACAGTCAGCACCAGGTCTTGTTTTTGCTGACTGTATAGAGCTCCTCCATCTTTGGCTGCAGAGAACATAGTCAATCTGATTCCGGTATTGTCCATCTGGTGATGTCCATGTGTAGAGTCAACTTTTGTGTTGTTGGAAAAGAGTGTTTGCAATGACCAGCTTGTTCTCTTGACAAAACTCAATTAGCCTTTGCCCTGATTCATTTGGAACTCCAAGGCCAAACTTGCCAGTTATTCCTTTTATCACTTGACTCCCTACTTTAGCATTCCAATCCCCTATGATGAGAAGAACATCTTTCTTTGGTGTCAGTTCTAGAAGTTCTTGTAAGTCTTCGTAAAATTTGTCAATCTCAGACTCTTCAGCACCGGTAGTTGGTGCATAAACTTGGATTACTGTGATATTTAAAGGGCTGCCTTGGAATCGTACCGAGATCATTCTATCATTTTTTAGGTTGTATCCCAGCACTGCTTTTCTCACTCTATTGTTGACTATGAAGGCTACTCCACTTCTTCTATGGGATTCTTGCCCACAGTAGTAGATGTGATAGTCATCTGAACTGAATTCACCCATTCCTGTCCATTTAGGTTCACTGATACCCAGGATGTCAATGTTTATTCTTTCCATTTCACGTTTGACCACATCCAGCTTACCCTAGTTCATAGATCTCACATTCCAGGTTCCTATGCAGTATATTTCTTTGCAGCATTGGACTTTCCTTTCTCTTCCAGGCACGTCTGCAGCTGAGTGTCCTTTCGGCTTTGGCCAAGCCACTTCATTAGCTCTGGAGCTACTTGTACTTGTCCTCCGCTATTCCTCAGTAGCATGTTGGACACCTTCCGACCTGAGGGGCTCATCTTCCAGCGTCATATCTTTTAGCCTTTTTTTTCTGACCATGGGATGTTCTTGGCAGGGATACCGGGGTGGCTTGCCAGTTCCTACCCCAGGAAGTCTTATTACAGGCCTCATTGTCAGCAGTGTAATTAGCCTTACAATGATGACGCACAGTTCAGCCTGTTTTATTTTGTAGCCTCACTGATCAACTGGGACACAAAAGTTGAAATGTGCCCCATTTATAAGATATTCCAGACTGAGGCAATTTTCTCATATACTTGTTGCCATATAAAAAGTGGCCTTGGCAGTTAGGTGGCATTGCGCTACCTGCTACCTGACCTGTTTCGTTCCAAGTGGCTGGTAGATTTAATTTATTATACATTTCCATTTACAGTAGAAAAATATTACTGCTTTCTCTGTCCAAGGAGTCTCAGCAGTTTCCACTCATCAGATGCTCCTTCTCTGTTTAAATAGTTCATTGAGCACGGCAAAGTACAATTATTTTAAAGTATAAAGAGACCGGGGACATATGATAATGACATACAGGTAAGTGGCTGCCCTGACAAGTGCGAAAAGAGTAGGCGGCAGAGCAGATGAGGGAGTATGCATGTGCGACTGGCCTTCACCCACAGTGGAGCCAGGCCTCAAGATGTTTTACTTAGCCCAATTTATGAAACCATCTGCCCTCCTCCTCAAGCTTCCCCCTTGCCTTTAAGGTTAGCTTCAATCTTCTGGCCCAATAAGGATGGGTTTCCCTGCAAGCAATGTCCTGTGAGCCACTCCTGTTTCATGCCAGACTGTTTGGTTTGGTCTCCAGTGAGCACTTAAGATCCACGAGCCTTATGTAAGACCTGCTCCTGGTGAAGATGCAGATGTCTAGAATGGACGTGTCCATCTGGAACATCATCAATACAGTTCTCGGCACGTTTTGACTCTCTTTGCGGGTATTAACTGGCAAGGTGATTGACATGACCAGCCTGGTACCTATGACTAGTAAAATATTGGCACATGGGAATGCACTATCAAATAAGCCTCCCACCTCTGAAGTGATGCACTGAATTTCCAACACACATGTGCCCCTTCATCCACCATGGGAATTTTGAGCGGTTTTTAACACATCTTTTGCAATCTCCGGAGGTTTGAAAAGAAGCATCTCAGACACTAGGAGAACATTCTCAGCATGGGACACAGCCACAATCCAGAACTCCAGCTGGGACCCACTGGATGAATCAACCCAGTGGCAGAGAGGAAGGAAGTGGTAAGTTGCTTGCACCCTTGCTGGTTTTTGATTGGCCAATTGAGCAGACATGGTAGTGGAAAAGGCAGTGCTGATGGTAGTGGTACCTCCCCCCTCCCCATTGCTGCTATTTATCTTTTCCTTGGTTTAGTCCTTGCCTCCAATGTGAAAAGAAAATACGAAGGTGAGGTTAAGGCTGGTGCAGGCAAGGGCTGTAGCTCCACTGCCTCATGGGGGAAATGGGAAATTCAGAGGTTCAAGGTCTCCTCCAACCTGGCCCTGCCTTGCCCTATTTTGGCTGCACCTCATTCTAGAAGGATGAGGTGCAGTACACAATTTCCACAGATGTAGCTACCCAACATACTGTAAACTGCCCACTGATTGTCATATGGAAGGGCTTGGATTGCATTCTGTATGTTAATCTATGCTGGATAATGACTAATATTTTGGCCTTTCTGCAGTTCTAGCAAGGCATCAGTAGCAATGCAGAATATTACCAACAGTTGGATAGTTTCTGGTCCATTTGCCATAGAAAGAAACTCGATGGCACTGAGAAGAGAAGACTGTGTTAACTGATATCACTGTTCTTTTGATTTTTTTCTATATAGGAAATTCCTTCTGACTTATGGCAACCCTCGGAGGGTACATGAAGGTATGTGAGATGTTGAAGGAATGGTTTACCACTGCCAACCCTCCAGTGTGTCTCCATGACCAACTGGAGATAAGATCCCTGGTATCTTGAGAGCTGGTCTGATGAATCTGGTGAAAATGCTTGTACATGTTTTCTCCTGTATTTTGTGTAGGAAAGTATGTGTATTGGAAGGGGATATTCGTGCCAATTGTGTGTGTGTGTGTGCGTGTGTGTGTGCATGTGTGTGTGTGTGCGTGCGTGCGTGCATGCGCGCGCGCCACCTCTTGTTAAAGTCCTATGATCCTGACCCACCCTGACACAACTGCTGCCATCTGTATCCTGCAGATGACATGGTGGAACCTGTGATGGCTGGTCTTTCATACTCCATCTTCTGGGACCACGTCCCACTACCATTGCAAGTGGCAAAGTTATATTCTCATACTAGTAGCAAGAGTCTCAGAACTAATCTTAAAGGATGTGGTCATAGCACATAGCCACAGAGGATCCATTCAACACTATTAGTCCACGGGTGTGTGTACCAGTGACATGGCACAGAAGCAGCAGCTTTATCCTGAAGAGGTGCTATCTATCTCGGTCTATCTAGCTTTTATAGAGGATAAAAGTAATAATGGTTTATTTTCATGGTAACTGTTATAGATTATTTCCAGTGTCACTTCCAGCCCCTGAGTACAGGTTACTAGGAAACATTGATTGTTGCTGAAATATTGTGCTTGTGTGCTCTGACTGTGTTGGTTTTACAAATGGTTCCCAGCTCAATTCAGGTGTTTTGCATCCAGAAGATATGCTTTGCCACTGTACATTGCACTATGCTTTTATTCCTGTGAACTGAAAGTCCCTTAGGAGTTAGGGCTACATGTGTAGAATTTTCAGACATTATCTGCCACAGTGCCAGTCACCTATGCCAAAATCAGAACATTACCATCACTGAGAGGGAGAGCTTTGGGACCTGTAAATGTCATCTCCACATTATTTAAGTGTTAAAAATGTAGAGTGACCTTGCTCAGATGGAGAGCTGGCTAATTGCTTTGCAATGGCTAAAGTAAACTAGTATGCATGCATCCATTTTAAAAGCACTTTCAGTTCTAATGCCCACCTAATGATTGTAGTTCACACAAAATTTTAAGCCATGACACCTGTTCTGATGTCAGGAAGGGTGGAACAGTTTTGGTCTACATTTTTCTTTCTTCCAATCTCACTATCTAAGGATTGCACTACATAGATAGAGCACCATGGTATTTAAAAGCTGAATTCCCTTAACAGGTGAAAGGTGTATGTTCATCCTAATGTGAGCTTTGATAAATAACCTTTTGCATCCTTATTCTGATATCTGGGGAATGGTGACATTTAACGAGCACTTAGCCACATATTTCTGGCATTTGAAATATTTTTCTACAACATGCACATGGTGCTAAATGTTTCCTTATCATGCTATAAAGTGCAAATTAAATTATAATATGATGGGGAAAAGTTGCAGTTTGGTCACTATTCTAAATGTGGTGAATCTTCAACAGTGCATAAAATTAGTCAGTGAACTGTGGAAAACATCAGAGCAATTCAGGCCTTCGAGCTGTTCCCCCCAACAGCCCAAAAGTGCCAAAAACAAGCAGGCATAGCTAAGCATTTCATCTTGGAAGCAGCTTATTGAATTAATAAGACAAGTCAATTAATGTAATGCTCTGTTGCTCCAGGATAAAACATGAAAAGGAAAAAATATGGAGCTGTTTACTGTAGTGAGATCAAGCAACCATGAAACCCAGAAAACTAAAAGTTGCTCGCTTCTCTAAATCTTAAAGGAAGGATCTGTTCCGGCTGGATATATTTTATATATCCAGCAAGGTTCAATGAGATCCAGCTGCAGGACATCAGATTGGGATATACAGCATGAGGAACCAGCATTGCGGCTGGGCCTCTTTCTAAGGCCTGAGGCTTGGCCTCAGAGTCCTCTATCCCTCTGCGGCTTCTCTTGTCATTGCTTTAGGGCACAGGAATGGAAATCCCATGAATGATGGGAATGAGGAGGAGAAAGACAATGTCTACAAATACACTTGTACAAGTATTTGGTGTTTTACATAAACTGTATATGGAACCTAGCTTTTAGCAGCATATTGCTGTTGCAGCATTGTGCATTTTTACCCACCTCTTCAATATATATGTATTATTGTTAAGACTGTAACACAGAGGTGGCCAAAGGTGCCTAAGTCAACATGTTGCCACTTGCATTTGCTAATAGGGAAACCCTAGAACAGGCCTGCACAACAGGTTTACCACAGGCTAAAGGTTGAAAAATTAGCCTGGCTTCTCCCCTTTTCTCATCTAGCTCCCACCTGTGGAGTCCCGCTCCTTGCCCCCAAAAGCCCAGCATCCAATTGGGTGCCTGGGCTGGCCTTGGACTCCTCCCACCTCTGCCCCTCCACCCTGCCCCTTTCCAGGGTTGCTGGGGGCCCAGCGCTGCAGGGGAAGAACCCCTGGCTGCCAAAGTCTTTGGGTGCAAGAGGCACGCAGCAACAGCAGTGCGGTACTTGCTTCCGCCTGCTTTGGAGCACGGTGCTGGGTGAGAGATGAGGCTTCCGGCACAGCATTTTGCAGCCTTCACAGCATCTGCAGAGGAAGAAGCCGCCCCTGCCACAATGCTGCTCGCGTAGCTGGGAGGCAAGCCCTGGCCGGACATGGAGTTGATGGAAATGGAACTGGGAAGCCGGCCGGGCACAGGCAGGAAGGAGACCGGGGCATTGGTGGCTGTCCTTTTTGGGGGGAGGGCTCTGCTACGCAGCCTTGCCTCCCTGTGCCTTCCTCCTGTTGATGGAGGTGGGCAGGGAAGCAGCCTTCCGTCCTGGGGGACTTGTCCAGGCTGGGCAACTGAGACATCCTTCATTGTTGGTGCACCAGCGGGATAGAGAGAGATCTAGCCCCCCGGCCTGGGCTAGCAGGGCAACAGATCAAGCTGCCAGTCAGAAAAGGGGAGGGAGTGATTCCATTACACCACCACCCCATACACACATGCATGCACACTGACCCTTTCAAGATCCCTGAAGCTGATGGTTCGGGTGCTGCCAGGGGTGCCTCTGAGGATAAGCTCAAACTTCAGCTGCTTTCCCACCTCCACCTCGCCCCATCCATAAATCCTTCAACTTTATTGGGTTAAAATTTAACTCAAAAGTATTTTTACCCTTGGTTTTCAGGTAGTAGCCCTCAGGCACTTTGGGCTGGGGAAAAAAAAGACTTCGGCCTGTTCAAAGTTGGTCAGCCCTGCCCTAGAAGCACTGAAAAAGCATTCTGGTATCCCTAAGAGGCAAAGGGGATAGACAAATCGAATAAAAGTCTAAAAATTAGACACATTTGGGTTTTTGTCTAGTTAAAATGATAAAAAGATCACAATTTATTTGAAATCCTTGGGAAATACCCCAAACATCTGGATGGATGGGCATTTTATGAGCATAGATTACACTGACATGGTGGATCTTGAAGTGCCAAGAATGATAAATGAAGACCAAGGCTACTGTTTCCTTTGCCAAACTCTCACTGGCATTTCACAGAGCTGCTCCATCTTTCCTGGAACAGTTCAAGTGCCAGAAAAGTTGTTGTAATTCATACACTTGCATCTCTCTCTCTCTCTCTCTCTCTCTCTCTCTCTCTCACACACACACACACACAAAGCATTATTTCAACAAGGACATCATTTAACGACTGTCTCAAGTTGTTCTTGGAATTAATGCTCCTTCTTTTGATGGGCTGAATTTATAGAGCCAGATTCTGTTGGGAAGAGAAGAAGGTCTTTTCCAGCTTTTTTTAATTGACTGGCTAGCCCTCTACCACTTGTTAGTTGCACATATCAACAGTATCACATTTGTGTCAAATGGCAGTCATGGAACTGGTTGCCAGTGGCAGGGTTTCAATAATGCAGAGATGGCATGCATTCCTCTTTAGAGCAAGTACGCATGTACACATCCAGCCTCAGAAGACCCTTTGGTCCAGTTGAAAGCACTGCTGCATTACAAGCAGGGATCCATGGTTTTCGACCAGCCTTTTGGGACTCACCAACCTTGCAAGAAAAGGGTGAAAATCAGGTGTCCCAATACCCATCCATGTAGGATGGCATGCAGAGAAGACATACTGACACTGGCCAAAAGCCTTTTGCTGCTGGGAACTCAAAAACATTTGGCAGTAAATGGCTGGTAAGTTGTGAAATCAGGGTAGACATTATTTGCTGCATGTGTGGTTGTGTCATTCAGTACATCAAAAGTTACACCATTTGAGTTATACCAGTCATAAAATTTGGGCAAGTGACAGTGAAATCCTGCAGCATCAACATGGAACGATCTCCCATGGAAGTCAGATGGGGCATGTTTTTCACCTAATCCAGTTCCTGTGCAATTGCATCCCTAGGGAACAGATATTTACTTCTTGGGGTGGAACTTTCAGATTTCATGGACTTGCCCCAGCTCCACCCAAACTTCCCATTCCTGCCCCAGTGCTAGCTGGGAACATTCTTTCTGAAAAGAAAGCTAGGCTGAACTTGGATCTTCCAGTTGAGTTTTTCTTCTTCTTCCAGGTGAGCTGCATTTAGGTGTCTATCTGTCATTTCCCCAGAATAGAGAATGATGGAAGGTGTAGTCCTCATTCCTATTTACTTGTTTGGTAGGAATTCATAGGAGGACTTTGGTCTTTTACTGGCTGATCTGACCTCATCCTAGGGTTGTGAGAAATTGTTTGGCTGGACTCTGAACTGTGCTTCAGTGTTCTGCCCATTTATAAAACAAATAGAAATGCACAGTGAGATTTTTTTGCTTTGTTTTAAACCAAGTGAATCTAAGCTGAAATGAAGATGGAAAGAGGCAGAGACAAGAATATAGAAGCCTGTAGACAATGTCTAGCAGTAGGTGCTTCAAATGATAAGTAAACACTGGCCAAGCCTTAACCTTATATAAAAATAATGAACTACCTTTGGGCATTTTTGCCCATTAAGTTCTCCACTGAACTTTAAAATAATGTCTGTCTGAGCTTCATTATGAGAGACCTGGACTGCTCTGAAACCTTGGGTCGAGGGAACCAAGAAAAGGATTTTGCGCAGCAGATTTAAAGGAAATATTACTGTACAAATAATGTTTGGCTGTGATGCATTTCTGAAGCACAGAGAAGTTGGTTATGTGGATCTGATCCATGTGATCTATTTACCTGCAGCTTCTCCATAAGTATGATTCTCCAGTAAGGTTGTCGATATTTGGGGAAGAGTTAACAGTGGGAACCTTCTTTGCCTTGTTGCGCGGTGTTTAAACTGCTGGACCGAAGCTATAACTGCTCTCATGACCTGGGGTTCAATCCCAGGTAGCTTCCTTCTATCCTTTGGAGCTCAGTAAAATGATAGCCCAGCTCATGGGGGTGGTGGTGGTGGTGGGGAATGTGTAAACCAGTGGTTCTAAACCTGTGGGTCCCCAGATGTTCCTGGACAGCAACTCCCAGAAACCCCTTCCAGCACAGAGAGGGGTGGAGGCTTCTGGGAGTTGCAGTCCAAGAACATGTGGGGACCCACAGGTTGAGAACCAGTGGTGTAAACTGTCCAGAGAGTGTTTTAAGCACTGTGTTATAAGCAGAACACAGGTTGTCCATGGAATAGCATATGGAGGAAGGATGGAGAAAACAGGCCTTGGTAAAGAAGGGGAGGAGTTCACAGCAGCGCTTTTGCCCCATCTTCTGACAGGATTTAACAGAACTTGGAGTAGTGGCTGCACAGAATACAACATATGAAATTCCTCTTTGCAATAGCCATGCTATAACATAGTTACATTGACATTCTAAAGTAAGGATACATTCACTCATGCAAAGATAATTGTCACTATTTTATTTAACTTTCACAGTGAAAGCATGGGTGTGGCCTTATCACTTAAGTAAGTGTATTTCATATCAGAGGCCAGTTGCTTGATGGCTAATTTTAATGTAACTAGAACTTAGGGGTTGTTTTTTGTTACTTTTGAATAACAAAAATAAATAAAGATAAAAATAAAATAGGCAATTCAAGTTTGTAACTATAGCAGCAATTAATGGCCCTGGATGTGTAACAGTAACCAGCAACATGTAAAAACATGTCAAAACTGAATGTTCCAGCTTTGTAACTTCATTCTATTGTAGCAATTAGAGATGGGCATGAAATGCCCAAATGGCATTTTGTTCCATTTTTTGTTTTTGTTTTTTATTTGGTTTCATTTGGAACAAAACAGCATTTTTAAAAAAACATTTCATTTTTTGTTTTGTTTTGTTTTTTAATTCTTTTTTACAGCTGATGTTTTTTTAAACCTCACATGGACCAGCTGGCCCACTGGCCAGTCTACACTTATTTTTTTAAACCTCGCACCGACCAGCTGGCCCATGGGGCAGGCTGGTCAGCACTTATATTTATTATTTATTTTGACAAGCACCAAGATCAGCGTCAAGATCAGCTCTTATCAAAATAAATAATAAACAAAAATGAAATAGAACAAAACAAAATTTTCTGTTTTGTTTCATTTTTTTAAAAAGGGCACTTGGTTTTTTTCATTTTGTTCTGTAACAAAATGAAAAATGAAAAACAAAACAACAAATTCATTTTGTGCCCATCTCTGGTAGCGGTTGCTGAGGTTTGTGGGCTACCCACACCACTGTCTCTGGTGGCCGAAAAGAAGGAAGCCCCTGCTTACCTTCCACTCTCTTTATCCAAGATATTAGAGAGAGAGAGCCTCTGATATCAGAGAGGGAGGCCCAACTCCATCCTCTTCCTGCTCCCACCACCTTTAGGTTCTTCAGACCCACGCAGCATGCTCTCTTGAGAGGAGTAACAAAGGATGCCAAAGACAACAACATACTTGAGAGCAGTCCAGTTCTCAAGTTTGGAGCTCCCTTTGGCAAGATGGCCTTGATGACTCTCTCTCTCTCTCTCTCTCTCTCTCTCTCTCTCTCTCTCTCCCTCTGCCTCTCTCTCCCTCTCCCTCTCTCTCACACACATAATGGACCCTTGGCTTCCCCACCATTTGCCTTCCTTCTGGCCACGAGAGGTAGGGGTCACATCAAGTGGAGGCTGCCCTTTGTCTTCCTCCTCCTTTTTTGTGCTCCTGCTGTTCAGTGCTGGGGCATGGACAAAAAGGGACCAGAAGAAAAAGGCAGGAACAGACCAATGTCTCCAGGATTAGTGCTGGACTTCCTGCTGCAGAATTGGCTTTGCCTAGAGTCCATTCAACTAAGCCTTTGGTATCTACCTGACAGAAAAACTGGGATCTGCGAGAATATTTGTCAATTAAATTTATTTTAGGGCTTTTTTTTTCTTCTTCCTGCCCCGGATGCCTCTTGCTGAGGGTTTTCCCTCTCTTCCTGTTTAGCACTGTTGTTTTTTTATCCATTGTAGATTTTAACCTTGTTGTAAACCGACCATAGTTCCTGTTGGAAGATGGGCGGTATAGAAAATTAAAATAAAATAAATAAATAAATAAATAAATAAATAAATAAATAAATATATAAGAGGCCCTGCTTGTTCTGCTTGTTTCTTGTTCAGCCTTCTCTGAAGAAGGAACAGAACTGGGGAAAGGGAGACCACATCACATTGGCAGCAGGGAAAGGAGGAACACTGAGCTGAAAATGAGCATAATTAATTGTAGTCTGGGGCGTGGTGGCTCAGTGGGCTAGAACACTAAAAACTGTCAGCTGTAAAGTCGGCAGCTCAGCAGTTCAAATCCCAGGTGCCACACAGAGGAGTGAGCAGTTCAAAAGCATGTCAATGCAAGTAGATAAATAGGCACCACTGTAAAAAGTGGGAAGATAAAATAGTGTTTCCTTGCAGCCATGATGGCCACATAGCCACGGACTTGCACAACACTGGCTCTTTGGCTTGAATATGGAGATGAGCACCACCCCTAGAGTTGGACACGACTAGCACGCATGTGTGGGGGAACCTTTATCTTTACCTTAACTGTACTCAATCCAACCCATTAACTTAAAGAGTGTTAACAGGTGATGCTTATAATTTGGTAATTTGATGTGGGAGAAATAACAAAATGAGATAATCAATAACATAAGGAAAAAAGGTTCCTGTACCTTGACTATATGTGTCTGGGTACCCTCTGTTGACTGTCAGTACAGTATCTTTGTATCCCTATGCCTTTTAGCTGTAACTGCTTTATATTCATTTATTAGAGTATTCACATCCCAACTTACGGTATATATCCTGCATCATATCATCAGGTCTTTGATCTTGTTGTGAATCATTCCAGTCTGGAAGAAAGGCTGTATAGAAATAAAACCAATCAATCATTTGAGCAATCATTCAATCACATCAATGCAGGAGCAAATGAAGAAACTGTGCAGGTACAATCAGAATGTAAAGGGATGTTAAGATGTTAAGGAAAGATGTACTCAACAGGTATATCCAAATGATAAATAAAGGCAACCCAACCCATGATAATTTTCTTTGATAGAGGGGACATCAGACCACTAACACAGTGAATTTTTCTTAATCAGGAAGAAACACGGAAATAGTAAATTAAAAAATTAGAGAATAAAAATTGCAACATGATCAGGTAGATGCTTATTCATGTCTTTGTGTCTGGTCTTGCATTTGGTGGGGCCACTGTGAGATGCAGGAAGCTGGACTAGATGGGCCTTTGGCCTGATCCAGCATGGCTCTTCTTATGTTCGTATGTTCTTATGTTCTTATGGAATAATTAGTCCTCACGGTGTGGTCCCACAACACACATTTGCTGCCTGAAGAACAGCCTTAAGGGTTGCCACCCTGCAAATGGCCAACACATCCTACCACGTACACATTCAGATATCAACACCTATAGGAAATGGCAGCACCAGCTCACTCAGTGCTTATCTTACCTTCAGAGCACGTAGTTGTCAACCAGAATCAGCTAATAATGTTTTCTCTGAGGTGAATAACTAGATGGTACAACATGGCATTTTACCTCAAAGAAATATAAGCATGATGACCTGCTGAAACCACTCCTAAATGAACAATGCTAAGAGGATGCTCTGCATTCCAGATCATTCTTCTTCTACTACTTGGTTATTGGGTAGCACCGACATGTTATTAGATTTACTGTATTCTTCTGAGAGGTGTAAACTGTGGTGTGCAGATCTCTCTGCTCCTTAGGTGACTGCCTAACTTTAATGGTCGGGATAATCCAGGTTGCCCACTGTTCTCTTCATTCTTTCTGCCATCCTTACAGATACATGAAAACTGCCAATGCATTCCTGCTCACCCATCCCAGTGACTTTATATTCCGCAAAGTTAGACTGAAGCTCCTTCAGTCTTTTTTGTTTGGAGTCAACACAAAAGCCAAGGAAGAGAACAGGCACTCCAGGTTTCTATTGCTAAAAATACAATACCACCCTCATTTTCTGTTCTTTTCTTTCCTCACTTCATAACTCTTCCGTGGTTCAGCTGAGAGAAAGAGAACAGCTCTTGCAACCATTCAAGAGAGAAACAGTAATGCTAAACCTCCACAGGCTTTTCACCAAGGCTCAGTGCAGGGGTGGTCTCTAAAATCAGCAGGACTTAAGAATAAACAGAGGAAAGAAGGGATAGATAGACAGACAGACAGATAGATAGATAGATAGATAGATAGATAGATAGATAGATGATAGATAGATAGATAGATAGATAGGCCGCAGTCATACCTGGGTTTTCTGTGTATTTAAATTTCCTGCATATTTTTTTTCTGGGTGGTCACATGGTTTTTAATGAGCAGTTGGTGTCCTCTCCTCTGCGTTGTACTTTCCTATTCTGGTTCAGTCCTAACCTGTGTACTACACATTTTGTCCTACTTTCTGGCTCCAGTTTCCAAGCCTCCATGGCAAAAACTGTTTTTACTGCGTATTTTCTGTGTCCTATTGTGGTGACAGAAGCAAATAAGTAAGCATTTTCGAGCAAAGTTTCTAAATCCAGCCCCTGGCGGTGTTTTAGGAAACTTCACTGAAACTGCTGTTTGAGGGGTGTGGTCGGCCGGGAGCAGAATTTGCTTCTCTTCCTCGTTAGCACGCAATCTTTTACTGCGTAGTTCTCCGACAGGTATCTACGCAGAAAACACAGGTCTGACCGTGGTCATAGATAGATAGATAGATAGATAGATAGATAGATAGATAGATAGATAGATAGATAGATAGATAGATAGATAGATAGATAGATAGACTCCCAAGGTATCTCAAGGCACACAAGTTGCAGCACTTTGCTGTGCCACATTCAGCAGCTACCTCATTTTTACACATCTCCCAACCCCTGGAGGAGAAGGCGAACCGAGTATTAAATTAAAAGGCTACCACATGAATCAGAAGCTGACAAGTTCCACAGCTTGAGCACTCGCCTTAAAAGCCTTTGAAGGTATTTGCCTCCAAACCCTGCCTGAAAGGATGCACGGAAAGAACAGCCAAAATGGGCAACTCTGGCTGTGGTCACACCTGGGTTTCGATCCTGATCTTCTGAAGGTCCGGCTTTTCCTCTTCATCCCATCACGTGATTTAAATGTGGGAGAAGAGTTCTCACGTCAAAATCTGTTTTTTTTTTTTTAATTTTAAAGTGCAGTTCAGCCCCCTTGGCCAGCAGGTGGCGCTAGCATTTGGAAAAAACCGGACAACTTTCTGGGGGGGGGGAATTAATGCTTGTCGGACCGGATAGAGTTTCCTGTTACTCCAATATGCAGGCAAATTAAAAAAACCAGCACCCATCGGCCCCAGGAACAGCCAGTCGGTGCTATGCATAAAGAAAGAAAAAGAAACCCGGATCATCAGTGTGGTCCCACAGCGTCTGCCTCCTTAAAAGCTGGATTTTCAAAGTGAGGCAAAAATTCCCCAACCTCGTAGGTGAGTCACAGAAACCTCGCTTAAGGGAGTATTACCGGGTTTTCTTTTTTCTTTTTTTCAACAAGCCCGGTGGCTGTGAGGACGGCATTTTTGGGCATGATTTATTTAGTAATTTAAACTGTTTTTAAAGGGACGTGGGACCGAGCCCTCTCTCTCCCCTTCCTCAGTCAGGAAGTGCCTCCCTTTCTCCACCCCAAAGGTCTGTTTCATTGGCACCCTCCCTGAAGCTGCACAACGAATCAATTAATGTGTTCTCTCAATACATGCTGTTAAAAAAAGAGAGGCAGAACCCATGGAATGCTGTGAAGCATAAAGTTTCTCATAAAATGAATGAAGGCCTAGCCTGTGTAACACAAAGTCACGTATACTGCTAGAGGCACCAGTGGTTACTCTGGTGGTACGTTTTGCTTTCTGACATAGGGCCTCCTGAGACATTTCAGAATTTTAGTAAGGTCTGGACTGTTCCTCTTATCTCTGGCTAATTTGTGGACCAATGTTGTACTTCTTCAAACCTTGCAACATTTGTCCCAGGACAATGTGAAAGCTGGTTTATGAATGTGTGGTTCAAACAAAAGTGTTTAAAAAATGTCTCTTTTGGAAGAAATATGGCTTCTATTTATTTGATTCAGTTGTTTTTGATTTGAGATGTGTGTGTGTGTGTGTGTGTGTGTGTGTGTGTGTGTGTGTGTGTGTGTGTGACTGCTTATACAGGATTAATCTGCAATGCTGATCTGTTGACTATGAGCTGCTAGCTATCCAGTGCTCAGCTGGGTGTCATAGATCTTTTCAAAAGCCAGTTTAGCTCTCCATTATCTAATCACTGTTTAGCTGGCTTGGGTTGTCTGAAGCAGCATCTTTGGTGAGGAAGTTAAAGGTGTCCTGGATAGCTCAGTGGTTTAGGTCTCTCATTGCGGAGCCAGAGGTTGGGAACTGGGCCTCCTAGACAGGGACAGGGCTCGTGTCATCCATAGGGAAGCCTTCCAGCTCTGCAGTTCCAAGAACATGGAATTGGGGATAAGAAAGAAAAGGCTGCCTCGAAAGACCAAGATTTGGCTTAATGAGTCAATTAGTCAATTACTTTGAAGAAGGTCTGAATTTTTGCAAAAAAATTTGTTTCTTTGTTTCTTTCATTTTGGATTCATTTTTGTTTTGTTACATATGAAAACAAAAAATTGCTCGTTTCGTGCCCATTTCTAGAGTCACTTACTTAGAAGAAGGTCTGTTTTTGTGCTTGGCTAATGATGGTGTGCCCTGGTTGTCTGGTGTATTGAAGATGCACCACTTATTACCTATTACTTATTATTGGTTATTAATGGACTATAATGGATTGCAATGGAAACCAGTGAATGGAAATGTGTACTGTAATAGACTAATTTAAGACTATTGCCAAGCTAACTTTATATTGCCAAACCAGACTTGCCACTCTAATGCAGAAATCAGCTTTTGTATCTGGACCATCCCTAAAATATTAAACAAATATTAAGATGTGAAAATGGAAAGGGGAGTGAGATTTCCAGCCTGAAATGATAATTTGTCTGAGTAGCCAAGAATAGAAAATTTTAACTGTATTATGGAACTGAGAAATCAAAATATAACTTTTTTTTAAGATTAAGTAAATAATACACATCTCCAACCCATTATATTTTGTCTATTCACCTAAATTCTATCAATTTTCAAATATATCAATATGTCTGAGACTAATACTTAATGGGCTATTTTAAAAAAAGTTATATTTTGATTTCTCAGTTTCATAATACAGTTAAAATTTTCTATTCTTGGCTAATCTATATCTTAAATCAAAATTTTTATTCTTGGCTAATCTATATCTTAAATCAAACTTACTATCTTCACCCTTTTTACTCGATGAAAACAGATATAAATGTATGCCTATCATATATTGAGCTAGACAAATAGATTTTAAAATGCTAGTAAAATGAAGAATTAAGATTAAATAGGCTAGTTTAATACTGTACTTTGTTATTTTCACTTTTTGTACTAGATGAAGATGAAGATAAGTATAATGATAAATACAATGATGGAAAAGAAACATGTAAATGTGGAATACTCCAAGCACTTGGGCTGAAATATTGGGAAAATACTTGTACTGGGACTATGTAACACGGCAACACATAAGCAATTTGTCTGTTTTAACTTGTCATGTTTGGAAAATTCAATAAAATATACTCCCTTGAAGCCAACCCCACCACATTAAACTTAGTGCATAAGTGATTTATATTCTTTCCCTTTCCCATTTGGCTAATCTGCCCTTTCCCCTGTTCATTTTTACACCCCGTTTTACTCTCAAATGTCTGGGCTAGTTTGAGTACATTGTAGAATTCTTCTGAGGTGTATGATTTTAATGATTTCAAGCAGTGTTAAACTATCTTATTTCTTATTTTTAAAATAAGTGTCCTGAAACAATTGTATATGTTTCAAATGGCTCCATTGTTTTTGTTCTTGCTAGGTGCCATCAAGTCACTTCTGATTTATAGGGACCCTGGCAGAATTTTCAATATATATGACATGTTGGAAGAGCATTTTTACCAGTGCCTTTCACACCCTGATGAGTTTCCCTGACCAAGCAGAAATTTGGATGCAGCCTCACTGAATCCAAATCCAGCCCTCTATCCACTACATCACTTTGAGTCTCGTTTGGCCACACCCTGTTCATGTCAATGGAAGATAAATGTATGCTGGTGTACATGTGCCAGGAGTTACAGCTGGCAGCAAGGCACTGCACTATTCAGTTGTACAACTGGAGACACATCCCAGGGGAGAGGAATTGTGCAATGTTCCTGTGGAAGTGCTTCTTGGTGCCATTGTAATTTCAAACAGCACATGGATAGTTGTGCAACAGAATTTTGGTCATTGAATCATATTATACTAGCCAATATCCTGTTTGTTTAGTCCACCTTTGCAGCTGACTTTTAAATGCCTATACACTTTCCCTTTGTGCATGCATAATCCTCCTTTTTAAAAAGGGTGATTTCTGGCTGGCATACATGCAAATCAAAGATTGCTGGACAATTTGCACAGCAGTTGTATTTCAGGGTTACTACTACCATTTTGGCCATTCTTTCTTGTGATGCAGGGTAAGATATGAGTATTCTAAAAATACAGAAATGCTTCCTCCCACAAATTGGTTATGGTGTCGGGACTTCCAGTTGAAGACCATCTGGAGGGCCGTTCCTGTCCATCGATGATTCAAACTTTCTAGCAAGTAAATGAAAGGCTAGAAAGGAAATGTCACTACATTAGAATGCCCGATCAAAGATGAATCCATTTTTGCATATTTTCAGTGTGAATTGAGGGATTTAGGTTTTCTTGGTATGCTTCAAACATTAATCGTAAAATATCAAATTGACTTGTGGATGGCCTCAGATGTTTGGGTGTTCAAAATAATGAAAATTTTCTCTATTCCATACAGTTATTACATTAGTGGCAAGACTTGTTTTCCCAACATGCAAATGCTAAAGTGTGAATTGTCCATTCCTTGTTCTCTTGTTTTATCTTGTGATTTCTAGGAGTATGTAACTACAGGACCAAAATAATGGTCTTATATTAAGATGGAGGTGCATGAATCCTATTCCACCACTATAACCACAAATTGGGCGTTCTACACAAAGCCAGAAACCAACCAAAATAAATAATTGGAAGCATTTTAAGGAGGTGGCTTTGTGGCTGGCCCCTGTTCTGTTTTTAGGAAGGAAGTTTAAGAAATGCCCTATTTATAATAATCATCATGTGCAGTCAAGTCAGTTCTGAGTTATAGTGACCCTTTTCAGGGTATTATTTCAGGTCAAGAATACTCAGAAGTGGTTTACTATTTCCCTTCTTCTGTGGCTATCCCGGGGCTATGCAACTTGTCCAAGGCCACCCAGGCTGGCTTTTCTCCTAATGAGGAATTGAACTCTCAAATTCTGGTAATGCAACCAGATACCAAAACCACTGAACAATTTATAAGAACTTAAACACTGATGAGAGGTTTTTTTGGCAGTTTTACAGGTATTGATGTTCCACCCCCAACCCCCAACCAATAAATTTTCCTGATGTTGCCATTTGGCACTTTCACAATTACCGTACCATTACATTCTGATGGCTTTCATTGTGGAGCTCGAGTAGTATCCATGTTTTCTGGTGGTTCCTTATACAGTTAATGGCCATATCAGCTGTTAGCAGTGATCACACGTGCTTATTTTCGTCAAAGCTGCTGTATTCATGTACCTTCTGACTATGCCACATGATTCATCTATTAATTTGCTGACATTTCAGATGAGTCAAAATTTGCAAAGAGTCTCTGAAATTTAAAAATTAAACTCCAGTTAGTTATTCTCAACTTTCAGTGGATTTCAATTTTCCCCTATTATTTCAGGCCAGATTCTTGGCATGCTGTTAAGAATAGGACAGTAATAATTCATTTAGAAAGTTCTCTTTTTCTCCTCTCTCTGTGCTCTGGTGAAATACAGTATTTAACAGATTATAAAATAGCCTATTGGTTTTAGAACAGTAATTTACATCCTTTCTTTTTTAAAAAAAAATCTTTGAAAAAGGCAGCAAACAGCCAAAATCCCTGGAGAATGAGATCCAACATCTAGGGCTGTTGGTTTCATATACTGTATAATACAATACATACTGTACTGAGAGTGATAAGCTTGTCACCTCTTGAAATATCAAGGTGCTAAAATAGTTGCTTTGGAAAGAGGCGACAAGGTTATATTTGCTGAGCTGGGGTCAGCATGTTCAGGTCTTAACTCACAATGGAAAAACTTGATTAATGTAACTTGTGCTTGTACAGGTCTTGAGAGGTGACAATACTCTGAAAATAGCTTGGAAAATCATTCTCAATATAAAATGTTTACATCTTGCTACCTTTATTTTTGCTTGGTTGGAAGAAGGGTTTATTTGGAACTTTTTGTTTTTGCAAGCTAGCCCAACCCTGCCCGTTTCTTTACCAAAGGTAGAATTTGTCTGTTATGCTTGTGTATATTCAAGTGTGCATATCTGCCTGCTTGTCTCTGGAGCTTGGGGTCTGTCCATTCGTACATACATAAGAAGACCCGTTTTGATGCTACCGACCATCCTACCAACCATAGAGGGTCAGAGATACCAATGGAAGGGTCATGTAGAAGACCAGGAGTCTCCTCTGGTTTTTAAAAATAAACTTCCATGATATGTTTCCAAGCACATACATCCCCCAGTCAGAAGCTGGCCTCCCCAGCATCCCCACTACATTAGTGGAATGCCAAAATGCTCACATACTTGTACTCGTCAAGACAGATCCTACAGGCACCATCTCAAGAAGGATTCTCCCAACCTGCAAAAGTGGACAGGTATATCGATGCACCTCTGCAGAGCAAAAGGAGCTTTGCAGCACCTTAAAGACTAACAAATTTTATTCTGGATAAGCATTGGTGGACTGTAACAGCTGCATCTGAAAAAGCAAGCTACTGTCTGTGAAAGCTTGTGAGAAATAAAACACACTAGCCTTTATGGTTCTACAAGATTTCCATCCCCTCCCCTTCTCCCCCCCCCATGAAATATAAATGCCTGGGGGGAATAAATAAAACAGTTCTAGTTGTTTTAATTACTATGAGGAACAGGTATTTCGGAAATCCAAGGGATTCAGGAGAAAGAACACTTTCATTGAACAGTGGTCGCTCATAAAATAGATTGCACTGTACCATTTGACCATTACATTCTTTAGATTTTTTAAAGAGCTCTTTGCAAAATTTTACAGGTTCACCTACAAAGGATGTGTGTGTCCTTTTACAGAACTTCTGATTCTGCTCAGCCCCGCCCCCCAAACACCCACAAAATATATAGCAGATATACTGCATTTGACACTAGTCACATATATATCTAATGAGACAGATCCTCCTGTTCCTTTGGTAGGATCATCTGCATCCCCTTTGGGTTGGAATAAGGCCACACCAAATCCAGTCTATTGAATCCAGTAAAAGTCTATACAAAGTTCAACTATACTAGAAGTCAAACTGATGTACCAGCAGAGTGAAAATCATTTTTTTGCAGATTATAAATAAAATAATCAAATACTGGCAATTTCTGGGTTCTTTCACCATGCCAGATATCTCCATAGCATAAGATACCAAAACATGTGCTTACAGTGCCTAAACATGTCTAAAATAATTATGTTGGAGATGGGAGAATAACATTCAACTTGTTCCCTAGATTCTAACAAGGACTTGGAGGGCTGTTTTCTTCATTATTAATAAACTTCACATGGATGCTTTCTGGTTGAGTTCCCTGAAAAATTGTGCCCAGACTTAGCTGTAACTAACTGAGGAGTATGTAATGGGGTCCTCCTTGCTTTCATACTCAAGTTTGTGTGTGTGTACTATTAAATAGAGCCCTACCATGCACCCCAATGTTTTGGACAACAGATGCAAAGGTCCCAAGCCTGATGAATTTATCCTTATTCCCATTTGCACATAGGTACTGTAGCTCAAGATGATGAACATAATATGTGCTTATGAGGACAACTGTGGTTGACCTCACGTAGTTCATAAGCAAAAAGGCCACCCACGTTTAAAGGGTTGTTATTGCAAGAAGATTTGCCGCAACAAATGAAAAAGTCACAATGACTAAAAACACTTTGGACACATTGTTTGAGGGGCAGCTTAGCATTGTTTGAGGGGCCGTGGTGGCTCAGTGGACTAAGGCTCCAAAAACTGTCAGCTGCAAAGCCGGCAGCTCAGCAGTTCGAATCCTGGGTACCACGCAGTGGAGTGAGTGCCCGTTTTTAACCCCAGCTCCTGCCAATCTAGCAGTTCGAAAGCATGTAAATGCAAGTAGATAAATGCAAGTAGATAAAATAGGTACCGCTGTAAAAAGTGGGAAGGTAAAACAGTGTTTCCTTGCAGCGATGCCAGCCACGTGGCTATGGACTTGCACAACACTGGCTCTTCGGCTTGAATAAGGAAATGAGCACTGGTCCTAGAGTCGGACACGACTAGCACACATGTGCAGGGGGAACCTTTACCTCTTACCTTACCTTTAGCTTCAACTCAATACATCAGTGTAGGAGACCTTTGGCTTTCCGGGTGCTTTGTCTTGAAATTTACATGAGCCCCAAACCACATGGAAGGGGGCCAAGGACAGTGGGAGATGAAGCCTTGGAAAGCCAAGATACTCCACTTTTATAGTCTGAAGTAGAGATGGGAAGGAACCACCAGTTCAGTGGTTTGTGTCAGTTTCTACTTCAGGCAAATTGTTCTCTGGCAGTTCTCAGGCCTGCCACCTCCTGCAGGCACTCACTAAGAAATAGTGTGTTACCTTCCTTGGCCCGCCTCCTCCAGGCACTGCATCTGAGTTGGTGCCCAGTGGAGGACATGACACTGGGCCAGGCCACTGGGAAATGCCAAACACCTGTCCATCCTAAGGACGAACTGGCACAAACCATCTAACCAGCAGTTCTTGTCCATCTCTTGTCTGAAGCACATCATGTAGCACATTTAAAACTAGCTCGTTTTTATTTTTCATGAGCTCCTGTCTGTCCAAGCACACTTCTTCAGATGAAGTTTATTTGGACACATGAAAGATTATGGAAGTCTTTAGTGTGCTGGAAACTTCTGATTTCTCCAGTGTTGCAGCAGATTCACTCAGCTGCTTGCTAGATGGCCTTTTCCACTCTTGTAATATATCCTTAACAGAGATTAAGCCTCACTGCACTCTTCCCTTGAAAACATTCAAATGCTGAGTTGTGAAACTTTATCTCTACCTTATTTTCATACCTCTTTGCCCTGCCTAGTGAGGCCTGGAATAGCACCCTGTCCAACTTGGTCAAAATATTAGTCTGTCCTGAAAGTCAAACACTGCCTGGAGTTGTTCTCTGAATTAAGTTTAGCAGTATATAAAGCCAAAAAAAATATGAATGTACATATATCTAAATCAGGCATGTCCAAAGTCAGGCCTGGGGGGCAAATGCAGCCCGTTTTCAAATTCTAAGTGCCCCGCGGCTTCTTCTCCCCACCGGTTCAACCTGTCACACATCCTCGCCATCTGGCCCCTCCCCATATCAGATCAAGATGCCAACTTGCATTTTTACACTTTGCCTGCCCTCCCTGCCTCTGTCCACCACCCCCAGTCACCTGCCTACAATATCTGCCCCTGGCTCCGTTGCTGCAGTGTCCTCCCCACCTCCTTGCATGTTATGGAGACTTGCCCAAAGTCCATCCCGGGGGCCCAATGCGGCTGAATGGTTGGCCCCCACACATTTTCACTTAATCATATCTGGCCCTCCTTGCAAAAAGTTTGGACACCCCTGATCTCAATAAACACAATGCCAGTGTTCTCATGAGCAAACCACACAAACCACTGAACTTAGAAGCAATTTTTTTGCTTTTTTTTTTTACTAGGGTTGTCTTTACCAGCTATACAAAGTCTTTAGACAATTTATCTGTACAGCACTTCCTTATTAACGTTGCCCGCAGTTTACCAAAGTCTACCAAAGAAACTTCCCAATGATGAATGTGCCTTTTTATATGCTGAAAGCCAGCTCCTTCTCCTCTTCCTGCTCCCCCGAAGATGTCCTTGGAAGAGGGTAGAACCTGTATTACATATCAACAAAGTATAAAGTGTGGTTAATGTAAGCAAATCCAGCATGCTAATGTTGTACGAGGAGAAAAAGAAAAAAGGGATCCAGAACACAGGAAAATGGAATTGAATGTCCAGTTGAAATCATAATCATAATTTTCTTTTGAAAAGAAGAAGTAGAAGCAACATTCAGATTCTTTGTTCTCTTCCCACGACTATGTATTTCCTTGGGCTCGTAATCTCTTCCTTGGCATTTTGTTAAAAAGCAGAAGAGTCACAAAGCAGTTGCAGCCATGTGTTGCCCAGCTCAGTTTCCGAAAGAGGCTTTATTTCAAAATACCTTATATATTTATATATTTGTAAATGGTACAAAGAAAAGTTGTAGATCCACACATACAGGACCGTTGTTACTGCTTCAAAAGACAGAACTTGCTTCTGAAGGACTGTTTGCTCTCCTTCTCTTTCTCAGGAACACATCCTTTTCTGTGCTGCCATATCTGGTGCTTTATTTTTTCCTAGGGAATTTGACTCCATGTTAATTTAAGCCATGATAGTTTCCTCTGGTACAGAGTTAAAGTGCATTCATAGTTTTTTTATTTATTTGTTTTTTAAAAAAAACCCATTTGGCTTGTAAAAGCTGGAGATGGTTAAAAGTTTAAAGGTTTTGTCCTCTTTCTCTCAGACAATTCTTCTCTGTCAGAAGATGTTTTGTTAGGTTCTCGGGTGAATCTGCAATGGGAAAAAAGCAGAATTAGATTCATATGGTTGAGATGTATTCAGTTCTGCACCTTAGCAAGTTTAAGTAGCAAGTATAAGCTGCCTTTCCTCATTGCTGCATAGCCAGAAGAACAGTTGGCAAGAGAGTTAATTGAACGTTAATCATAATCATGTGCCATCAGAACAATTCTGATTTATGGTGATCTTTTTTCGGGGTTTACCAAGTCAAGAATACTGAGAAGTGGTTTACCATTCCCTTCCCTGGAGGCACCTCTGGGTCGGTGCCCTTGCCCAGGTAACTTTGCCCAAGGGTACGGAGACTGGCTCTGCTCACAAGAGACATAGTGGAGAATTGAACTGCCAACCACTTGCTTTGCAGCCAAATACCTAAACCACAGAGCTATCCAGCGAGCTAAATTCAACTTGTAGTGACACTAATAGTGTTCTCAAAGTAAGTAAGATATTGAAGAGTGGTTTTACCAGTTCTACTCCCCCCAGTGAGTTTCCATAGCTGAGCAGGGATTTGAACCCTGTTGTCCAGTGTCTTAGACCATCACTTTATTCATTATTGCTCACCACACTGGACAGTGGCTTGCCAGTTCCTGGGGTAGGAACTGGCAAGCCACTCCAATATCCCTGCCAAGAAAATTCCATGGACAGAAACAAAAGGCTAAAAGATATGATGCTAGAAGATGAGCCCCTAAGGTCGGACGGTATCCAACATGCTGCTGAGGAAGAGCGGAGGACAAGGACAAGTAGCTCCAGAGCTAATGAAGTGGCTGGGCCAAAGCCAAAAGGATGCTCAGCTGCAGACGTGCCTGGAAGAGAAAGGAAAGTCCAATACTGCAAAGAAATATACTGCATAGGAACCTGGAATGTGAGATCTATGAACCAGGGTAAGCTGCATGTGGTCAAGCGTGAGATGGCAAGAATAAACATCGACATCTTGGGCATCAGCGAACTTAAATGGATGGGAATGGGTGAATTCTGTTCATATAACTATCACATCTACTAATGTGGGCAAGAATCCCCTAGAAGAAATGGAGTAGTCCTCATATTCAACAAAAGAGTGGGAAAAGCTGTGCTGGGATACACACTAAAAAAAGACAGAATGATTTCGGTACGATTCCAAGGCAGCCCTTTCAACACCACAGTAATCCAAGCTTATGCACCAACTACTGGTGCTGAAGAGTCTGAGACTGACCAATTCTATGAAGACTTACAACACCTTCTAGAACTGACACCAAAGAAAGATGTTCTTCTCATCATAGGGGATTGTAATGCTAAAGTAGGAAGTCAAGTGATGAAAGGAATAACTGGCAAGTTTGGCCTTGGAGTTCCAAATGAAGCAGGGCAAAGGCTAATAGAGTTTTGTCAAGAGAACAAGCTGGTCATTGCAAACACTCTTTTCCAAAAACACAAAAGGCGACTCTACACATGGACATCACCAGATGGACAATACAGAAATCAGATTGATTATGTTCTCTGCATTCAAAGATGGAGGAGCTCTATACAGTCAGCAAAAATGAGACCTGGTGCTGACTGTGGCTCAGATCACCAGCTTCTTATAGCAGGTGAGGCGGTTTCTGTTCTGAACTCGTGTCTGGACCAGATAATGGACTGGATGAGAGTTAATAAATTGAAACTCAATCCAGATAAGACAGAAGTGCTGTTAGTCGGTGCTTCGTCAGACAGGCTACAGGGCCACTTCCCTGTCCTGGATGGGGTTGCACTCCCCCTAAGGGACAGGGTCCATAGCTTGGGGTGCTCCTGGACTCCGGTCTAACTCTGGAAGCCCAGGTGGACTCAGTGGCCAGGGGTGTCTTTCTCCAGCTGCGGAATATATATCAGCTGCGCCCCTACCTAGATGAACGGAGCCTTATGACAGTTACGCATGCACTGGTAACATCCCGTATTGATTACTGCAATGCGCTTTATGTGGGGCTGCCTTTGAAGACGGTCCGGCGATTGCAACTGGTTCAGAATTGTGTTGCACGGCTGGTGAGTGGTAGGGCCACCAAGGAACACATCACGTCGATTCTGTATAACCTTCATTGGTTACCAGTTGCAGCAAGAAGCCAATTCAAAGTGCTTCTTTTGACTTATAAAGCCCTAAACGGCTTAGGACCTAGATACCTGAAGGACCACCTCCTTCCATATGAACCTACACGGCAATTAAGATCTAGTCAGGGAACCCTCCTGAAAGAGCCATCCCTTAAGGAGGTGAAAGGGATGGCTTTCAGGAATAGGGCTTTTTCAGCAACTGCACCCAGACTATGGAATGCCCTAAGAATATAAGAACATAAGAAGAGCCATGCTGGATCAGGCCAAAGGCCCATCTAGTCCAGATTCCTGTATCTCACAGTTGCCCCACCAGATGCTTTTGGAAGCGCATGAGCCTAGATATCTGTCTCCTGATACCAATCCCCTGCATCTGGCCCTTGAAGTACCCTGGTTTTAAGCCTGGAGATTACACATCTCCATCATAGTTTGTAACCTGTGATGGAGTTTTCCTCCAGGAATCTGTCCAATCCCCTTTTGAAGGCATCCAAGCCAGATGCCATCACCACATCCTGTGGCAGGGAGTGCCATAGACTAACAACACGCTGGTTGAAAAAATATTTTCTTTTGTCAGTTCTTACTCTCCCAGCACTCAATTTGAGTGCATGTCCCCTAGTTCTGGTATTTTGTGAGACGGAAAAGAGCTTCCATCTATCCACATTACTCATGCCCTGCATTATTTTGTACGTCTCAATCATATCCCCCCTCAGGCGCCTTTTTTCCAGATTAAAGAGCCCCAAATGTTTTAGCCTTTCCTCATAAGGGAGGTGCCCCAGCCCAGTAATCATTTTGGTCGCTCTCTTCTGCACCTTTTCCAGTTCCACTATGTCTTTCTTGAGATGCGGTGACCAGAATTGTACACAATACTGCAGGTGCGGCCTTACTATTGTTTTGTATAATGGCATTATAATGTTGGCTGATTTATTTTCAATCCCTTTTTTGATAATCCCTAGCATGGAATTGGCCTTCTTCACCGCTGCCACACATTGGGTAGACACCTTCATGGAGCTGTCCACCAACACACCAAGATCTCTTTCCTGATCTGTCACGGATAACTCAGAGCCCATGAGTTGATAGATAAAGTTTTGATTTTTCGCCCCAATATGCATCACTTTACATTTGGCTACATTAAAACGCATTTGCCATTTCGTAACCCATCCCCCCCAGTTTGGAGATATCATTCTGGAGCTCTTCACAATCTTCTCTGGTTTTTACCACACGGAAAAGTTTTGTGTCATCTGCAAACTTGGCCACCTCACTGCTTATCCCTGTCTCCAGGTCATTTATGAACAGATTGAAAAGCACCGGTCCCAGGACAGAGCCCTGGGGCACACCGCTTTTCACTTCTCTCCATTGTGAAAATTCCCCATTGACACCTACTCTTTGTTTCCGGGATCTCAACCAGTTCTCAATCCATAAGAGAACCTGCCCTCTTATCCCCTGACTGTGCAATTTTCTCAGCAGCCTCTGGTGAGGGACTGTGTCAAAGGCCTTTTGAAAATCCAGATAGACTATATCCACCGGTTCACCCAAATCTACATGCCTGCTGACCTTTTAAAAAATTCTACAAGATTTGTCAGACAAGACTTACCCTTGCAGAAGCCATGCTGATTTTCTCTCAGCAAAGTTTGTTCTTCTATGTGTTTTAAGATTTTCTCTTGGATGAGGCTTTCCACTGTCTTCCCTGGGACAGATGTAATCTGAGCGGAATCTGCTCAAGGTCTTCTGTCGTGAAGACAGATGCAAAGAACTCATTTAATTTCTCTGCAATTTCCAAGTCCTCCTTAATCTCCCCTTTTCCTCCCTCACCATCCAGAGGGCCAACTGGTTCTCTGGCAGGTTTTCTACTTCTAACATATTTAAAGAAGCTTTTATTATTACCCTTTATATTGCTAGCCATACGTTCCTCAAAATCTTTCTTTGCCTCTCTTATTATCTTCTTACATTTCTTTTGCCAGAGTTTGTGTTCCTTTTTATTTTCCTCATTTGGGGAGGATTTCCATTTACAGAAAGACCTCTCCTTGCACTTTAGAGCCTAACTCCACTCGTTAACCATGCTGGTGCCCTCTTGGACTTAAATGAGCTCTTCTTTCTTTGTGGTATGCACTTGTGCTGGGCCTCTGTTACCGTTGTTTTAAACTGGATCCATGCACTCTGAAGAGATTGGATTCTTCCAACCTTCCCCTTCAATTTCTTTCTAACTAGTTTCCTCATCTGAGGGAAGTTTGCCCTTCGAAAATCAAGGGTTTTTATGTCTGAGTTGCTTGACACTCTTCCTCCAACATGCATGGCAAAGGAGATTGCAGCATGGTCACTGTTCCCCAGAGGCTCAGTGACATTCACATCCCTGACCAGATCCTGAGTATCAGACAGTATTAGATCCAGAGTTGCCTGTTCTCGGGTGGGCTCCATGACAAGTTGCTCAGTCATTCAGCAAGTCGAGAAACCCAGTTTCTCTTTCTTGTCCGGAGCTCGCGTTGGCCCAGTCGATTGGGGATAATTGAAGTCCCCCACGATTACTATCGTGTGCTTCTGAGACACCTCCATGATTTGTCTCCTCATTTCAAGGTCCCCCTCAAGTTTTTGATCTGGTGGGCGATAGCATACCCCAACTATCACATCACTCCTTGGACCTGGTAGTTTAACCCACAGTGATTCTATGGTGGAGTCAGACCCTCTGTCAATCTCCATTCTGCTGGATTTTACCCCTTCTTTAACGTAGATGGCCTCCCAAATGAGACTCGCCTGGTGCCGACGTTGATAACATTTCGGCGCCAGGTAAAAACCTTCTTGTTCCAGCAGTTTTTCAACTAATGATTGTGGGTCCTGATGGCAATTTTAGTGGTGTGTTTTTAATGTATCGTATTTATTGCATTTCATATTTTTATTGTTCTAATGTTATTGTGATTTTGATGTCTTAATTGTCCATTTTGATTGTGAGCCGCCCAGAGACACTTGGGTAGTGGGTGGCATACAAGCTGTATAAATAAATAAATAAATAAATAAATAAATAAATAAATAAATAAATAAATAAAAAATTCAAACTTAAACTGAAGAAAGTAGGGAAGACCACTGGGCCAATCAGGTACAATCTAAGTCAAATCCATTGTGAATGCACAGTGGAGGTGAAGAATAGATTTAAGCAACTAGATTTGGTAGACAGAACACCTGAAGAACTATGGATGTTGGCTTGTAACATTGTACAGGAGGCTGCATTGAAAACTATTCCAAAGAAAAGAAAATGCAAAAAAGCAAAGTGGCTCTCCAATGAGGCCCTGCAAATAGCGTAGGAGAGAAGGAATGCAAAATCCAAGGGAGAAAGGGAAAGATACAGAAAATTGAATGCAGACTTCCAAAGAATAGCGAGGAGAGACGGGATGGCCTTCTTGAATGAACAGTGCAAAGAAATAGAGGAAAACAATAGAAAAGGAAAAACCAGCAAATTTGGAGAACTAAGCAGTGGCCAGAGGACTGGAAAAGATTGGTCTACATCCCAATCCCAAAGAAGGGCAATTCCAAAGAATGCTCCAACTATCGTACAATTGCACTCATGTGACACGGTAGCAAGGTTATGCTCAAAATTCTACAAGGGAGACTTCAGCAGTACCTGGACAGAGAACTCCCATAAGTGCAAGCTGGATTTCGAAGGGGCAGAGGAACTAGATATCAAAATGCCAACATGCGCTGGATTATGGAGAAAGCCAGAGAGTTCCAGAAAAACATCTACTTCTGCTTCATTGACTCTGCCAAAACCTTTGACTGTGTGGACCACAACAAACTATGGCAAGTCCTTAAAGGAATGGGAGTGCTTGATCACCTTATCTGTCTCCTAAGAAATCTACATGAGGGACAACCAGCAACCGTCAGAACTGGATATGGAACAACTGACTGGTTCAAAATTGTGAAAGGAGTATGACAAGGCTGTATACTGTCACCTTGCCTATTTCAGTTATATGCAGAGTACATCATGTGAAAGGCAGGTCTGGATAAATTACAGGCCAGAATTAAGATTGTCAGAAGAAATATCAACAACCTCAGATATGCAGCTGATACTACTCTGATAACAGAAAGTGCGGAGGAATTAAAGACCCTCTTAATGATGGTGAAAGAGGAGAGTGGGGAAAATGGGCTGAAGCTTAACATAAAAAAACCCTAAGACCATGGCCACTGGTCCCATCCCTTCCTGGAAAATAGAAGGGGAAGAAATGGAGGCAATGACAGAGTTTATTTTCTTGGGCTCCTTGATCACTGCAGATGGCGACTGCATCAATGAAATTAAAAGATGCCTGTTTCTTGGGAGGAAAGCGATAACAAACCTAGGCAGCATCTTAAAGAGCAAAGACATCACTTTGCCCACTAAGGTCCAGATAGTCAAAGCTATGGTTTAGCCAATAGTGATGTATGGAAGTGAGAGCTGGACTATAAAGAAGGCTGATCACTGCAGAATAGATACTTTTGAGCTGTGGTGCTGGAGGAGAGTCTTGAGTGTCCCCTGGACTGCAAGGAGATCAAACTTATCCATCCTGAAACACATCAACTCTGAATGTTCACTGGAAAGACAGATTTTGAAGCTGAGGCTCCAGTACTTTGGCCACCTCATGAGAAGAGAGGACTCCTTGGAAAAGTCCCTGGTGTTGGGAAAGATTGAAGGCAAAAGGAAAAGAGGATGGCAGAGAATGAGATGCTTGGATGGTATCATCGATGCAACAAATATGGATTTGACCAAACCCCAGGAGGCAATAGAGGACAAGGAAGTCCTCGTGAGCTCTGTCCATGGGGGTCACGAAGAGTCGGATATGACTGAACAAGTGAACAACAGCACTGGGCAAGAAAAAAAAAGAATGCTTCGTGCCCCGAGATATAACCACTCTGTAATTTGAAGGTTTATGAACCAATGTGCAACTGTTCATGGTGGTTGCTAAAACAGTGATCTTTTTTCTCCATAGGTGACATCATAAGAAACTAGGTAGGGACACAATGAAGCCCACCCCTTTTCTAAAGAAAGGACATACAGATCAGGGCTGACCTGCTCTCCTAACCATTTGGAAATATTTTAATTCAATGTTTCCATGAATGAGGGAGAAGCTTCTCTCATACAGAGTCCCTTTGCCAGCAGGAATGTCTGTTTGGCTAGGAAGGTGAGTCAGCTAATTGGGTTCTAACTGATGGGGGGGTCAAAGGTTCACTTTGTTCCGCAGCTGGAGATTAATTTCTCTTTGAAGACTTTTGTCAGAAGTCTTGTCTCAGAAAGCTTGAGAAAATTGTTTACTCAAAGCATTCTAGGTTGGAACAAAAACAACTGCTCTGTGCTTTTATAATACCAAAATATTCTGAATATTTTCTTTGTTTGTTTAAAAAATTTCTATCTTGCTTTTCTCCAGGAAAGGACTCAAGGCAGGTATCCCTTAGAAACCTGTATGCTAATTCCCTGGAGATCTATATCAAATGCCTTCCTTTCTGGAAGACTCTCACTGTATCACTTTCTTAATGCAAGCCTGTTTTTCACACTCTTCAAAGAAAACCTGTCTTTTGACTGTTTCTCTGACCTTTCATTGCCCTTCAAACATCTCTTGTCCTCACCCATGGACCTGCAAAAATGTATCTACAGTATTTTGGAAGGCTCACCCTCCTAAGCATGCTCTACCCATGTTCAGTATTAAAACAAAGCATTTCCCCCCCTTTTGAAAGGCCTCTTGGGGGGGGTGTCAATATTTCAGTCTCTGCAGCCTGGATTCCTTCCAAATTAAAAAAAAAAGTGGTGGAACCAAACACTCTTTCAAGATGACCAAGACTGGTCTTTTTGGTAAATATGAGCTATTTTAAATTTGGAGAGGTTTGGGGTTGCTTTTTTTTTTTGCTGGGGGTTAGTTTAGACTCTGCCTAAACCTCCCTAAGCTTGTCATAGAGCAGGACCTGATAGATTAGTTGCAAACATGATGGCCATCTGAAGCATAGTTTCAAGTTTTATTTTTGTTTGTTTTGACTTCTCCCATGCTCCCTCCCAGCTTTAGAATGGTATTGTGGACTACTGCATTACTGAATAAAATGACCCCACGTCCTGCTTTTTGGTTAGTGCACTACGTTCTAATAACATATTCTGAGTGCTGTGGCACTACTGTATAGAGATGGGCACGACTCAAAAAAATGGTGTTTCATTTGTCATTTGGTTGTTTAGGGGTCCATTTCGGTTCGTTTTCGTGAGTTTTTTGCAAAAAAATTTGTTTTTGTTTCGTTAGGTAATGAAATGAAAAAACGAAAATGAAAATGAAAACTTGCTGTTTCGTTAGCATTCTTTTTAGTTCAATGCATCTGCTGCAATGAAAACGAAAAACATGGCAAATTTGGTCATTTTGTTTTCGTTTTCGTTTTGTTTTAAAAAAAATTGTTTCATTTTCATTGCATAATGAAACGAAAAAACAAAAACGAAAAATCGCTCGTTTCATGCCCATCTCTACTACTATTTATTAATTCTCAGACTCTCCTTTAAAGTGATGATGCTGAACAACTTAATTGCTAAAAACATGTATAATTTAAAGTGGTGGAATCAAGTATGTTGAGATAGAGACCAATCTTGTGCATATTTATTCCCAGGCAAATCCAACTGAGATCAAAGGAGTTTAAGTATCAAAGAAGACTCATGAAAAAAGAATGTTCACCTTAAGAACCTAGAGATGGAAACCGACATACATTGTTACATATTGTAGGAGTGGTTTGCCCTCTGCTACCATATGATACTCTTCATCTTTCCCATAAAAGTGTTTCCTCTTCAGCTCCTTCGAGGACAGTTCTGGACAGTGTCCGACTTCCATGCAGTTATTAGAGATATGTTGCAAATTAGTTTGCCTTAGTGTTAGATGAGACTTCAAGTCATTGCTCTCCCTTTCTCCAGTTTAATAAATAAATAAATAAAAAGGACTAGTGCTTATAACTGGTAGCAGAGCCTCCCTTATTGCCTTTTTGCTGTATATCCTGGTAATTGTTTTTGAAGGATTCCCAAGGGAGTTATGCTATACATGCATTCTTTTGATCAGCTTCCAGGAGGGCAGCACCGGGGGCTCCATTGTGCATGATGGGCAGCTGTGGCTAAGATTTTATTAAAACTCAGAATGAAGCATTTTGTTGTAACCACTCTTCAAAGATGTCCCCCACACCCCACATTGAGAGTCATTGTAGAAAAGGGTCTGAAGCAAATAAAGCATTTTTAAAATGTTATGTGCAATCATGGTGATAGTATTTTTCCCACTACCCAGGTGATGCAAGACTCAAACCTGTATCAACTGTGACAGAGTATCACACACACACACACACACACACACACACACACACACACACACACACACACACACACACACACACACACACACACACACACACACACACACACACACACACTGTGTGCTTTAAAAAAATTAAAACACCTCCAAGAGATTCGTGAGAGGATGCTTCCAATTCAGAGCTACTTTGCTCCTCCTACTAAAGAAACCAAAATCTACCCAAAATATCAGCACAGAAATCACGTAGAAGATCATTCCTAAAATTTAGTCCAGATTTTGAAGCTCCAGTGGCTTTTGAAGGCCATTGGGTTTTCTGAAGTGAAACAGCAGTGGACATCTGCTGCCACCTGAATGTTGGTGCAACTAAAGCAGAAAGACTAAAAGAGAGAGAGAGAGAGAGAGAGAGAGAGAGAAAATCCAGCAGATAAGATCATTTAAAAGCACTATAAAAGATCTCTTCACACTTTTTGAAAGATGTTTGAGCCATTTATTAAAAAAATGCTGTTGGCTTCAGAGCAAACTGAGGCAATGTGGGTGGAGATTCTAAGATAATAAGGGGCACCAACTAGCATGAAGTGGGGAGAAATAACTCTTCCAGGATGAGCAAGGTCAAACTCAAAGCCCAGTTCTAGTAAATGCACATTCTCTGTCTAAGTGGGGAGCCAGGGATGGGAGTACATTTGGCCCTCCAGTTGCTCAGGAATTCAGTTCCAAGAAGTGCCAGACAGCAAGCATAGTGGTAAAAAAATTGTGGAGGTTTTAGTCAAAATGTTTGGAAAGACCTATTCTTATTTCCACTTGTCTTTTCTGGACCCTCCCACCCCACCCCACAGAACAGAATGAAAAAAGGCTACTTGGCTCTTATCGTGGCTTGCAGTGCAGGTGAAGAGAAAGCAGATGCTTCAGCGGATGTGTTTGGTTGCCATTTGGTGATACAACAGTTGCACAGGAAGCAGAGAAATAGGACTTAACATGGCAGCTTCCAATATCTACGCATCAAAGACTGAACTTTAACAGTGAACTCTTGTAATACACCTTGTTCTCATGAAAGACTTGAAGAAGGCGAAGTGTGCTTTTTATTGATTCAGCTTTTGATGGTGAGAGAGATTGCTCCAAATAGCCCTCCTTTTGTCAAAGAGAAATAAAATAGGTCAACAAGTATCTCGGGGCTGATGCTCTGGATAGAAACTTCACTTTAATGCTCTGTTTATTTTCCTTTCTAGAATCTGCCATTTCTATCTATCTATCTATCTATCTATCTATCTATCTATCTATCTATCTATCTATCTATCTATCTATCTATCTATCTATCTATCTATCTATCTATCTATCTATCTATGGAGTTTGTGTGTATCTATTTACACTACACGTAGATAGATAGATAGATAGATAGATAGATAGGTGGAATGGCTCCAAAAATTTGCCTGGTCCACTCCCATGGCCAGCCCATCATTGCGCAGGTGTAAAAAAATAAAAATAAAATAAAATAAAATCAATGGAGACATTTTGTTGCAAGAAAAACCCACTGCTGCTACTGTAAAAATTCAGGCAGTTTTAAAACAGCTATTTTCGCATGTTTCTGTGGTGCTTTGGTGTGTTTTTGGACCACGCGATTTCAAAATAAATAATGCGGTCGCCCCATTTTAGATCCCCCGCCCACACCGCATGGCATGGCGAGTTGGCGAGACGACGAGGATGCGCAGCCCAGGAGAGGAGAGGGGGGAGGCTGGGGACCCCCCCCAGAAACCACCCTTCTGGTAGGTGCCCTCACTGAGGCAGGCATATTTTTGCCTGCTTTTTTTGGCCAGGAATTGTTTTTTTTTTTTATTTTTAAAACTTTTTTTCTGTGCCGCTTGGCGTGGCAACTTGACGAGGATGCGCACTTTGCGCAGCCCAGGAGAGGAGGGGGGAGGCTGGGGACCCCCCACCAGAAACCACCCCTCTGGTAGGTGCCCTCAGGCAGGCATATTTTTGCCTCATTTTTGGCCGGGAATCAGGGGTTTTTTTATTTTTAAAACTTTTTTCCTGTGCCGTTTGGCATCGCTGCGTTGCCAGGAACGACAACGACAAATCAGACCCAATTTTTCTTTAGTCGGTTCGAGTTCGACTTCTGGCGGAGTAATTATCGAAAACGGAAACGAGAAACGGAAACGGAAATGAGAATTTCGCCAAGTCGTGCCCATGTCTAATATGTATAGAAGTTCCATCTTCCAACTCACTTTGTCCCACTGATCCAATAGAAATGGCCTGTAGGAAGGCTCTTTCACACTGCCCCAGTGTTGGCTTCTTAAGGCTTCTCTGTCTGTACTGAACACTTGTTCAGCTTTCCTTGCATCCATGGTAATGATATTGCTAAAAGCTGTTCATACAACTTGTGTCATCAGAAGAAAAGCAGGAGGGAAAATAGACCTTTGCTTTCTGGCTGTGCCCGTGTGTGTGTTTAATTGTAGTAGTGGCATATTTGTGCTCTGCTTTTTTATAGGAATAGGAATCTTTATTAACATTGCCCCCTTGCAGGAACAATGAAATTTCGTGGTTGCTATATGCAACTCATTTAAAACATTCCACATAGATTTAAAAACAGCTACAACACATAAAATATGACATATAAAATGACTAAAATATGGCATATAAAATAAGCTGACTTCAAAGTTCAGAATTTCCGTTTAAGGCCAATATTACTCTAAAAAAGAAGCTATTTTTGAGATGGCTTGTTCTTGCCCTCAGTACTCTATATCTCCGTCCTGATGGCAGCAACTCAAAGAGGCGATGACCAGGATGTGATGGATCTTTTAATATATCTAATGCTTTACAGTGACACCTGGCAGTATAAATTTGTTCTAGGGTAAGGAGTGAACAGCCCACAATACTCTCTGCAATTCTTATGATACTGTGCAACACTGTCCTATCCCAATGTGTACAACTTCCATACCACACACATAACCCGTAAGTAAGCACACTCTCAATTGCACAATGATAGAAAGCCAGCAGCAGCTTTTGTGGAAGATGGTCCTTCCATTGGAGATTCTGCTGTTATGGACCACAGTGGCATGATGGTTCACATACTTGTGTGTCATTTGATGGTGTTTACACATGGCCATTCTATTGAATGATTGAGTTTGAAATCTATATAATCCAATTAATCTTATTTCTCTCTGGGTGGTTCACAACATATAATAATAAAAAAAAAAACACTGTGTAATAAACGATAAAAATACAGTAAATTTCAACAAACTTTATCTCTAGCTAAATGATGAACCTACCTTTAAATAGAAATACACAAATTAAAGGTAGTGATGGGGGATAAACTGCCAAAATGGAGATCCCCAGTCAAAACACCACCCATTAGATAGACAGTGCCTTGCCTTTGGCCTGGGAAGGAATTTCCCCTCCCTCTCTGCCTACGCCTCCAAGAAAGAGTTGATCTATGGGAAAATAGGTAGAGAGGGAAGTCCAACAAAACGATAAATTATATGGTGGGGGGAAATGGTGAAAAATTCCCTTTGTATTCGTTGGGGGGACTCTGGAACTGACAAATAGAGATGGGCACAAACCAAAAAAAAATGTTGATTCGTTTTGGTTCAGTTCATTTTAGGGTTTGTTTTGTTTTGTTTTGTTTTGTTTTGTTTTGTTTGTAACAATTTTTTTAGAAAAAAATTGTTTTGTTGGTTCATTGAGTCATTATTCGTTTTCCCCTGCTTTTCGCATTTAATCAATTTGACAGGACGCAGGCGGAAAAAACATTTAAAAAACACAGATGTTGCTGCTGCACAAACTGGACTTGCAGCATCCTCATACTCCTCATCCACCTCATCATCATCATCTTACTGGGCAGTGGCAGTGGTGGCAGGGCGATCCTTTTATTTCATTTCATTTTTATTTCATTTTTATTTTTTCACTTTTGAGTCCCTGCCCGTGCTACAACTGTAGCACGGGGCTTTGTTTGTTTGTTTGTTGTCTTGAAGCGCCGAACATGCAGCCCTTGGGCCCCAGTCAGTGCTCCTTTTTATTTATTTATTTTTCCAAGCACCCACCACGTGGCCCCTGGGGCCCGGTCTGCACTGGTTTTATTTTTATTTTTTTCTATTTTAGGGTGTTGACCCAGCCACCCCTGGGGCCGGGTCAGCACTCCTTTATTTTATTTTATTTTATTTTATTTTATTTTATTTTATTTTATTTTATTTTTTTTTTTTCACTTCCGGGGTCCAGCTGTAGCACAGGGCTTTTTTTGTTTTTATTTCAAGCACCAATCATGTGACCCCTGGGGCCCAGTCAGTGCTGGTTTTGGTTTTAATATATATATTTTCATTTTAGCTTGCCACCTGGGGTCAGGTACATAAGAACATAAGAACATAAGAAGAGCCATCCTGGACCAGGCCAAAGGCCCATCTAGTCCAGCTTCCTGTATCTCACAGTGGCCCCACCAGATGCGTTTGGGAGCGCATGAGACTAGATATCTGTCTCCTGATATCACTCCCCTGCATCTGGCCTTTGAAGTACCCCAGGTTTAAGCCTGGAGATTACACATCTCCATCATGGTTTGTAACCTCTGATGGATTTTTCCTCCAGGAATCTGTCCAATCCCCTTTTGAAGGCATCCAGGCCAGATGACATCACCACATCCTGTGGCATGGAGTCCCACAGACTAACAACACGCTGGGTCAGCACTCCTTTTTATTTTATTTTTTAAATTTCAAGCCCTTGGCCATGGTTGGTGCTGGTTTTATTTTTAATATATATTTTTTCATTTTAGGGTGCCGACCCAGCCACCCCTGGGGCCGGGTCAGCACTCCTTTATTTTATTTTATTTTATTTTATTTTATTTTATTTTACTTCTGACCATGTGGCCCACATTACAGCTGTAGCAAGGGCTGGTCGGCTTTTCCCTGCAGCAAGGAAGACCGAAGAACAGCACCAAGAAGGAGACATCGCTATCATTAACAAACTGAACAGAACAGAACCATTTGTTGTCTCATTTTGTTTCGTTCTAAATTCACTTTGGGGTTCATTATTCATTTCATCAGGTAACAAAACAAATAATGAATAATGAAATGAACTAAAAGTTCATTTAGTGCCCATCCCTTCTGACAAACATGGAGGGATCAGCAATATATCCAGTATACTGTATCACTAATTTATTTTTAAATCCCCCATCTCTAATTAAAACCCATTTGGACCAACAGTTGCCATTACTAGAAGGCCATTTTATATAATTCTGGCCTAATTAGCTTCCTTAAAACAGAGGATGGCACCTGGGAGAGGAAAGGTTGATTCACAGTGTTGGCTTTTTTAGCCTCCTTGGGTGTTTCAATTCTTAACATCAAGGGTATGGAGTTTGTGTGTATCTATCTATCTATCGATCGATCGATCCGATAGATAGATAGATAGATAGATAGATAGATAGATAGATAGATAGATAGATAGATGTGGATGTTGGCATGGACATAAATGACAAATGGAAATACCAGGAAAGGTTCCCAAAAGTTTACCATTTGTGTACGAGCATAGCAGAGTGGGGGCGGTGTTGCTCCTTTGGGGCCTTCTATGGACTATAGCAAAAGAGGGAAAGGAAAAACTGGAGAATTGTCAAGCCTTTTCTTTTCATCCCATTCTTTCTTAAATCACTGTTATTGTGTTGAATCCTGGTGAGACACACACAGTTCAGAGCCAGTCCTGGCTGTAATAATAGGAACAACAGAAATAAACCACAACTAGTTATGGCATCGCTATGTGGTGCTCTAGACATGCTTTGTAGTTGGCAGAGGAAAAACACATTCTTCTCCATTCAGGAGACAACTATGTACTAGAGATACAAGGTAGTAAAAACAACAACAGTGACAAAACAGGACCAAAAATCCTGCACAAATGCTTTTGTGATTTGCTTTCAGGAAACTTCTCCTGAAGATAAAATTGTTAGGCTTCGTAATCAAAAGATGCCTGCTTGCTTGTTTCTATCACTGACCAAAGCAGGCTGAACAATGGTCTGTTCCAAAGACATTGTATTGCTGTGCTAACAATCCCTCTTCCTGTCTTTCAAGGAGTCTTTTTTGGACCATGAAAGGGGCCATTTTGCTGGGTGTCAATTAGTCTTCAGGTAAAGGAGGGGGCTAAGAGTGACAAAAATACACAGCAGAGGGTCTCCCATACTTCTTTGTTAATGGAAAAAGGTTTCCTGGCTGCCTCTGTTCTTGTTTCTGTTGCTGTTTCCCACAGAATGGCCCAGTGGGAGTACACTGTGTCATGGTGTGTCACCATTCACCGTTGATGGGAATAAGGGGAAAGAAGATGGCTGATACCAGAAAGGAATGTTAGCCGTGCCCCATAATTAGAGCTGAAAGCATGCAAAGTCAGATAAGCCAATTTAGCTCCCATGAGGAGCATATAAAATACTTTCAGAGTAGATATTTTGGCCAAGAAAAAATGGCTTCAGTTTTCATCATACCATGTTATGTAATACTAATTTATCATTCCTCATTATAATACACATGGAATTACTTTCACCAGGTATTTTTAATGATGTTAATTTGTTGCCAAACTAGTCATGTCTTCTGGCCTGTTTAGTTTGAATTAACAGAAATTTCTGATGGCATTGTGTGCGTACAACAGTAGAAAATTATTTTATCAATTTCCCCCACATCCCTCAGCCTTTCATGATCTAAACAAGTGCCTCAATTTGCCTCATACTTGCAACAGTCCTGAAAACAAATTGATTTTGAGAAAAGCAGATTTGTTTTGTTTTTTGTTTTTGTTTTGCGGGGTGGTGGGATTGTGAAATCAGTATTTAATTCCTGAAGAAGACCAATCACTAAACAATGCAAGCTGCTTTCTATACTCTCTGGGCTGAAAGCAGCTTAAGCTGTAAAATTCAGGGTTTTTAAAATCAGTTAAAGATTTTTGTTTTCTAATCATGAGTTGTATCTAACCATTGTTTCTACCTTATGTCTTGGCCTGATAGAAAAGCTAAATTTCTTAAACCAACTACTTCCCTGGGAAAAAATACTAGAACATCAATGTTTTTATCCTAAAATCACCCCTTTTACCTCCTCTTTTTTTGTCCCTCCAGAACATGCCTGTAAGAATTTCCACTTAAAATTGCAGCCAAGGACGTGGATATAAATTCCAGGGAATATTATTTATTATGCCTAGTTTGTATGGATCTCATTTTTGTCTGCAGAGGCATGCTGCAGCCTATCCATCAATCAATTGCTTGCTTGCTTGAGCTATCTGTTGATCCCCCTACCTATCTAATCTGCTTAGCTGTCTGTTTTGCAAACAGTGTCCATATGTGAAATGTCTTTTTTGTCTTTGTGCTTTTTTTTTGCTTAAATCCATAGTGGTAAGCTGGCTCTGTGGTGCATTTCTTAATTATTTTTTCTGTGATGAACATTATAGGAGTTTAAACATTCTGAAGTTTATATTCTAATGCATGCTATTATTTGTGTACTCAGTTTCACTGTGGCCTTAATGCAGAAACAAACCAACAAATAAAACTGTACCACAAGGTTGATCCCAACTAATGGTGATCCTCCTGTGGTTTTTAAAGTATAAAGTGTCCAAAAATGGTCAATCATTCCTTCCTTCTGGCGCAACTCTAGGACACTGCAGACTGCTGAAGATTGTAGGTGTACAGTGTAAGACACATAATTTGACCATGTTTTGGGTGATTTCAGCTGGCCTCTTTCCTGGGATTGTACTGCAGGGGGTTCAACTTCCCAACCCCTGGTGTTTCAACTCACTGAAGTAAACCAGTGTCACTGAGTAAAGATGAGATATAAGTGTTTAAAATAAGCAAATCAGCAAACATGCAACATATTCTGCATGATATTCCTTTCTGTCTAATAAAAAAAGAGCAACATTGAAGATCTCGGTGTGACAAATGCATACCCTACTCCTACTTTCAACATAGCATTTCAGCAGTTTTTTTAAAGTGTTTGCAGTTATTTCCCCCCACAAAAACAAACTCTATTGCATGAATCCTGTGTAGATGTTGGTTTCAGAGACAGTTCTTACGCTCATCCCACTAATTTGCCTTCACCAGTTGTAATATTTTATGTAATGTTTTCATGTAACCAAGCAAAACATTGCAGGAATTCATGCCATTAGGTGCTCCGTACAAGCTAATTAAAATAATCCCTGTAGGGAGCTGATAGGAAAAGTACAGGATGAAGAGTATACCTCGTGTCTTTTCCGAACGTTTGCATCCATGGGTATTTAATTGAAATGAAATACAATAATCCATACAGAGCAGATTGAGCTATGTATCTGAATATTAATGAAGCTTCAAAGCACCTAACAACAATTTCCAAACACTGGCTCTTAACATACAGCTGGTTTGAAAGATGTTGTATGAAGAATAAAAGAAGCAAAACTGGAAATGGAGCCCTGCCTACATATATGTTTAAGGTTAAAATGCAGTGCATTGAAACACAAATATTTTGGGGTCTTAAAACATTTTAATGTTTTCTAACGTCATTTACAGAATTCTTTGTACATAGGCAGAGGGAGGATAAGTGAAAGCATTGTAGTCCTATGGAATGTTGATCCCAAAGACTGTGAGAATCATGGTTATTGGTATGAATTAAAAAATAATAATAAAGATAAAGACAGCAACCATAAGCTATTGAAGATGTCTCAAGGTTTGTGTCTCCCATTATCATAGCTGTCAAGTGTTTTGCGTGGCTGCCGGGGACTAGGAGCTCCAGGGAGGTGGAGCGCTGGCAGCCAGGCCATTTGGCTAGAGGGTAGAGCCTCATTTGCACACAGGATTCCCAGAATCCTTTATAGTGGTTTCAAAATGCTTACTGTGACCTAGGTGTCTCAGCTTTCTAGGGGATATATATATACCAATCCAGACAGCTGGTGGCATGTGGGTTAGGATTGTGCAGGGAGAAGTGCTCTCTGGTGAGCCACCTGGCAGCCAGTCACACAGCCGCCCAGCAGCATCCGGAGCTCAGCTGCCTGATGCCGGAAATGCAGGATATTTCAGGGGAAAATAATTTTTCAGGAAAACAATGGGAAAGAGTGATTGATCTGTGAATGTCCCACCAAAATGTGACACTTGACAGGTCTGCCCATTATGAGCCTGCCTAGATGGTAATTTTATCAGGAGAGCTTCTCTCAGTCCTACCATCTTCGCATCTGTTGCTACTCTCAGACTTTGGAACTCCCTCCCACTGGAGACCAAGCTGTCCCCATTTTCTCTGTCCTTCTGCAAACAGGCAAGCTTTCCCTTAATGACCGGCTAACTGAGTGGGGTTTTAAAATGGACTGTTCTGCCTTCCTGCTTTGAATGTTTTTTTCGTATTGCTTTAGTATGGCATCTATCTGAGCTTTTCAGTATTTGTAGCTTTGAATATTATCTTTTAATTATGCAAGCACCTTTCTTAAGGAGAAAGGTGGGGTGAAAATATTTTCAGTACTGTAAATAAAAAAGTAAATAAATGATACTTTTAATAAATAAATAACACTTTTAATAAAAATAAATAAGTAACAAAACAGAAGTAATGAGGGTCTTATTTCAGTGTGGATTCATTTGTGGATTACAGCCCACTTCCTCAGAATGAAGTGTGATTCACAAGAATTCAGTTGAAACAAATTTGGTATTCATTAAGATGCTACAATATTTTTTTAACTTTTTATTTGTTTTTGTTATACTTACTGAAATAGGCTGACATGGCTAAATCTTTTAAAAATTGTTGTTGGTAGAACTGGTAGACCCAAATCATATATCATTCCATGTCATTAATTGCATTATAGATCTTTTTGAGAATTTTCCTTATGAAATCTTACAATGTAAAAAGACCAAATATTTCACATCTGCTCCTTCTTGTGGGAAATACCACTGTCACGTTCCTTGTGAAATAAAACATCATCATCATTGTCTAGAATTAATTTTTACTGGAAGGGACACTGGATTTTTGTTTTTGTTTTTCTTTGTTCTCCTCACTTAAGCCTTCTAGCTCTTTTATGAAGTGTGCACTTGTAAGAGAAACTGCCTTTGGGAAAACCATTATTTGGCCACTAGCAGCCAAGTTAAACCACTGGTTTGATCCTGCACAAGGCAGATCTATATGCGTATGTCCATAACTTATTCCACAAGAAAGACGACTCTAGGGTTGAGTCTTCCCTCTCTCCTTCCAAAAATTATCACTTTATTGTCAACTTTTTTTTTTTTTTTTTTGGAAAGGGAATTTGACAGGAAAAATGCAAGAAAGTTAATTGGGGAGCCAAGATGTTGTAATAATCATTGCATTGAATAAGACAGGAAGCTGATGTTCATAATGGACTTGATGCCCATATATGATGCCAGGAAAGTTACATTGAAGGAGAAGGGGGGGGGCAGGAAGATCCAGGCAGCAGGCAGCTAGGCTCCAAACTCAGCTATCTCGGCTTCCAGCAAAGAGCTACTCAAGGACACTGCCCGTCCCTGGGAAAGCAGACATCTGCATCATAATGCTTTGATATCAAGTGTATAAAAGCAGAGATTTCTATCATGTTTATGAGAACATCTCCCAAGACACACAGCCACCTGGGGTCTTATAAACAGGGGGAAGCTCTGCTGGAAAAACATTTGGTGTGAACCACTGTACCTAACACGATGTGACTGATTCACTATATTTCCGGTTCTGCTTTGCTGGAATTGTTTTAATAACAATGTGTACTATGATATGTTTTGTTAATTGATTGATGGGAGTGTTATCTAAATCAGCGTTTTTCAACCACTGTTCCGTGGCACACTAGTGTGCCGCGAGATGTTGCCTGGTGTGCCGTGGGAAAAATTGAAAAATTCTAAAGAAATTCAACCCAGGGCCGGCGGGCGGCCCACAGCTGGGAGGTGCTATAAATAGCGTCCAAGGGCCAGCTTGGCTCCTCCCCCCTGAGGCCCGCGGCGCTGGTGTCACTTCCTCCCCGGCCGGACCTGGCCCCGCTCATTCTCTTAGTGTTTGCCCTGTGCCTGCCGCCGCCGCCACGACTTGCTCGCTTCCCTCTCCCCCTCCTTTTTTTACCCTGGACCACCACCACCCCTTTCCTGGGAGCTACCAATGGACTGAGCCGCCCGACAGCCCGCCCACCAACATGAGCCAGCCTGGGAGCCCCAGCCCAGAACAAACCACCAGGTGAGGGGAAGGGGAGGAGGAGTGCCTGGCTGCCCCACGAGCACCGCGGCAGGGCTGTGAGGAGGGGGGGATGGAGGAGGCCTCCGCCGGGCCTGGGCTGAGGAGGTGGGCGGGCGGGGGGGGGCTACTGACATGGCTGGATGGCGGCCGCCGGCCTTTAAAGGGGAGAGCCGTCTCTGAGGGCCCCCGCGATGGGTTCCTTGAAGTCTTGCCCCTTTCTTTCTGTCTTGGGTCACCCTCTTCTCTCTCTCTGTCTTTTCTTTCTCCCCCCCCACCTCTCTCTTTCCATTCGTACCCTTTCCCCTCTTCATAGAAACGTGCTCATTTCTAGCCTGCATATGTGTATGTCTAGCAGCCTGCCTACTGTAATTAAAACTGTAAACCGCCCAGAGACTCCTTGAAGTGGTATGGGGCGGTATACAAGCAGAACACTTTCTGCCTTCTTTCCTTCCTGCCTTCCTTCATCCTCCTCCCCTCCTGTCGCTGGACTTGCTGAAGGCATCTGCCTTGGCCACAGTGTGGAGAGCAAGATGGGCTTTTGGGTCTTATTTGTGTTCCTGGATAGTCAGTGCCCCTTCTCAGGTCTGCACTGGACACAGAAGTCCATGCAGGGCAAAATGTCTTTAAATTAAAAATAAAACAACACAGGTAAGTGGGAACTGGGTGCTAGAGAGCGGGCTGCCTCAATCTGTGGCCCCTCTTCCTGTTAATTGATTTTATAATATAGGCACAGAGTTAAATTTTTTAACATTTTCTAATGGTGGTGTGCCTCGTGATTTTTTTCATGAAACAAGTGTGCCTTTGCCCAAAAAGGTTGAAAAACACTGATCTAAATAATACTATTATCAAGGAACGAGCTTTTATTAAGAAATAATTTTCCAATATCTTTTTGAATTTTCAGTTTTAAAATGTAAAAGTTCATACTTCAGAAGAAACAAGATTTTTACGTAGAAGAATTTATTTATTTATTTATTTATTATCTAATTTATTTTTATACTGCCCATCTTCCCATCTCTCTCTTTCTCTCTGTATACATACATACATACATACATACATACATACATACATACATACATACATACATACATACATACATACATACGTACATACATACATATGTATGTATGTATGTATGTATGTATGTATGTATGTATGTATGTATGTATGTATGTATGTATGAATTTAAGTTAGAAGATTTACCTTTGTGTATTTTGTATATTCCAAATATTTTTTTTCATTTTTGGCTTTTAGATGCTTACTTACTTTCTTGGTAATACATTTTTTGAAGAAGAAAAGGATTCATTTTTGAACCTTTAATATAAAACAATAAAGGGTATCTAGGAATGAATAACTAAATTAAATATAAGTACAGTATCTTTTAAGACCATAAATAAATTTCTTGTCAGATGTGCAAAGGACTCAAATCTATACATTTCTTATAAGGAGTGTATAGATCTGGAGCCTTATAGGGACATTAGCATTCTCCCCTCCCTCAAGGAAACTCAGGCTGCTTTCACACAACCACTAAAATCTGCAGCGGTCATGTGGTTGATGTTGCGGATCGGATGTTCCCATGGTCACATTTTGAAAATCCACAACCATTCTGATCCCACGACCACAGCAAAGACACCTTAACAGGGGCAAAAAGGTTTTGGTGCAGATTTTCCGTGGTCCCATGGACTTGAGTAAAATCTGCATTGGAACAGTGACAAGTATTTTACCACCTTGAGACCAGCTGGTTTTCTAGAGAGATACATTAAAATGTGCTGGGTCACGCTTAAATAGGCATGGCTGCAGTTTATTTTTTTTAAAAGCCTGCAGCTCGTGTGGAAACGATTTTATGCTCTGCATCTGTGAGCCCTTTGCAGTGGATTTTAGTGGTCGTGTGAAAGCAGCCTTACACCCCAAGACTGCCTGACCTACTACCAGAGACCGGGCATGTTTATTATTATTATTATTATTATTATTATTATTATTATTATTATTATTATTATTATTATTATTATTATTATTATATTGCATGCCATTTCTCAAGATTCATCCGTCGACAGGGCTATCCTCTTTCCGTGACATTTTGCATAAAGGGACTACCCGTCTTAGCCACATTCCTAACTTTGCATGGAGTCACTGATGAAGGAAGACTGGTGAATCCTGTTGCCAAATGGCGGTAGGGAGACCAGTGGCTCCTGTTTCCCACCAATCCGGACTGTGGTTCATCGGTTGTTTCAAGTTCCAGATAAAATGTAAGGTAAATGCAACTTCTAACAACTTGAACTAGTGCAAGAGACAGGCTGGTGTTTTTAATTCCTTGAACAGACCATTGTTTTCAAGAGGGTGACATGCTGACTCGGTACAGCTCCAGTTCAGCCAAGGACTCATATCTGTCTTGTGTAGGCAGTGAATAAAGCAAACGATTATGAACAACAAAACAGCTTATTAGCTTTGTTCACCAAAGGCTGGAGGATAGAAAAGGTCAGAAGAGTGGGAAATAAAAGCACCAGAGAGAGGCAAGAAACAAGAAAAAGAGAAAGAACATACTCTGGTGGTCTTGACTTTATTGCCAGTTGCACACATCCATCCTGAATTGTCGGGCAATGTCTTGCATTCCTCACCCTCTAGGCAGGGCTCCATCTCACACCACCATTTCCCAATGACTATTGATGCTAAAAGAGAACAGAGAAAGCATTTGTGAATATACTTTCCTGTGCAAGTTCCATTTTCCAACTCACTTTGCCCCACTGATCCAATAGAAACGGCCTGTAGGAAGGCTCTTTCACACTGCCCCAGTGTCAGCTTCTTAAAGCTTCTCTGTATTGAACACTTGTTCAGCTTTCCTTGCATCCATGGTAATGGTATTGCATAAAGGAGTTCACACAACCTAAGGCTGAAGCTCTTGTCATCAGAAGAAAAGCAGAAGGGAAAATAAACCTTTGCTTTCTCTCTCTCTCTCTGTGTTTTGATTGTAGTAGCGGCATATTTGTGCTCTGCTTTTTTGAGTTTCTTCCATTGGAGATTCTGCTGTTATGGACCACAGTGGCATGATTGTTCACATACTTGTGTGTCATTTGATGGCGTTTACATGCAGGCATTCTACTGATTGATTGAGTTCAAAATCTATATAATCCAATTAATCTTATTTCTCTCTGGGGGTTCACAACATATAATAAAAAAAACACTGTGTAGTAAACGATAAAAATACAGTAAATTTCAACAAACTTTATATCTAGCTAAACGATGAATCTACCTTTAAATAGAAATACACAAATTAAAGGTAGTGATGGGGGATAAACTGCCAAAATGGAGATCCCCAGTCAAAAAACACCACCCATTGGATAGACAGTGCCTTGCCTTTGGCCTGGGAAGGAATTTCCCCTCCCTCTCTGCCTACGCCTCCAAGAAAGAGCTGATCTATGGGAACATAGGTAGAGAGGGAAGTCCAACAAAAGGATACATTATATGGTGGGGGGAAATGGTAAAAAATTCACTTTGTATTCCTTGGGGGACTCTGGAACTGACAAATATGGAGGGATCAGCAATATATCCAGTATATCACTAATTTGTGTTTTTTAATTTCCCCCCATCTCTAATTAAAACCCATTTGGGCCAACAGTTGCCATTAGTAGAAGGCCATTTTATATTATTCTGTCTTAATTAACCTCCTTAAAACAGAGAAGGATGGCACCTGGGAGACTTCTCTGGGAAGCCTATTTCAGAGGAAAGGTTGATTTTCAGTGTTGGCTTTTTTAGCCTCCTTGGGTGTTTCAATTCTAATTTGTGGAAGACATGCCCACCAAATATAGAGGTCCTAAACCATTAAGGGCTGTATAGATCCTGACCATCACTTTGGTACAGTAATTAACAAGGAGCTAATGAAGATGTGCCAGGACTGAGGATCTGTGTTCATATCTGCTGGTACCTATAATCAGTCTGCTGGTGCATTTTGGACCTGCTGAAGTTTCCATACCGACTTCAAGAGCAACTCTTATAGAGAGTCATCTATTTTAAAGATTACCAATACATGAACTACTATTGTTAGCCATTTCTTTATCCACTTGTAGATGCAAACGACCCATCAACCAAAGGGTGAAAAAAGATTAGCTTTTCTGCTGGTTATTCTCCAGCTGTCCCTACCCTACTAGTGCACTTCTTTATTTTCTTAATTTATCAGCTGCTCCCATTTCTTTTTCTTTTTCTATACTTTTAAGATGTTACCCTGGCAGCATAAAACAAAAGAGAAATCTAAATAGAGATGGGCACGACTTAGCGGTATTCCCGTTTCCGTTTCTGTTACTCGTATCCGTTACTCTACGGAAACGGTAATGGGAATTACTCCGCTAGAATTCAAGCTCGAACCGACAAACGAACAATTTGGTCTGATTTGTCGTGCTCGTTACTTGCATCGTGGCGATCGCGCAATGCCAAGTGGCACAGAAAAAAAGTTTTTAAAAGTTAAAAAAAAACGATTCCCGGCCCTAAAAGTAGGCGAAAACTGTCTGAGGGCACCTACCAGGCCAGAAGGGTGTTTTATTTGGGGGGGGTTTCCCCGCCCCCCTCTCCTTGGCTATTGCTACTGCTGCGCTGCTGGTACCAGGCTGGGAGGGCAGTGCGGGGGATCCAAAATGGCGACCGCAATATTTTTTTTGAAATCGTTGCCCAAAACCCCACCAAAGCACCACAGAAACATGCGAAAATTAGCTATTTTAAATGCTTGAATTTTTACAGTAGCAGCAGTGGGTTTTTCTTGCAAAAAAATTCTCTGTTGATTTTATTTTATTTTATTTTATTTTATTTTATTTTATTTTATTTTTTTACACCTGCACATTTGCAATGATGGGCTCGCCCATGGGAGTGGACCATGCAAATTTTCCACCAATCGCATGGCCACTTGGCCAGGTTGACCACAGAGACTTCTGGGATGTGCCAATCGGGCATAAACAGCCCACTAATCGTAGCCCAAACCCGAACCCTAAGCCTAAGCCTAACCCATACGCCAGTACACTGTCCTTCTAAGTGGGTCAGAGAGGCACCCAGAGGTGCACCCCAATACTCACCCTAACCTCACCCGTAACTAGCCTAACCCTAGCCCTTGCACTAACCCATCTTAACCCTAAGCCAGATCTACTTGCATTGCACTACATGCAAGTATGTGAGACACAGCGGGTGCAAAGAGTCTGCCAGTCCGTCACTTGTGGCTCTGGCTGACTCCTGCATCTCCCTCCAGGAGCCCGCTACCCCCCCAAACCAGTACTAACAACAACGAAAAAATGAACTGACTAATTTTTGCGAAATTTCACAAAAAACGGAAACGAGCCGAAACGGACTGCCTCCGACACACGACAACTCGAAAACGTCATTTTCCCTAGTCGTGCCCATCTCTAAATCTAAACATTAAAATCAATTTAAAATTAGAAAGCATTGCAGGGAAAAATGTGAAGGTTTGAGACTGGTGGTTGGTAAAACAAGGCGAAAAGTTGGGAAGACCGAATGATGTAGGCAGGGAGGCCGCAGATAAAATAGGAAGGGGAAACTATTGAGAGTGTTCCTGATTGGTGTCGACAGTAGTATGAGAAGGGCCCTTCCCAGTTCCTCAGGTGTGGGACAATAATTTTTGTAGTGGATATTTCAAAGCTTGGATAATTGACAGTTTTAGACTGTAAATCCAAGAATCTCTTAACAAGCATGTCACCAAGGAATTCCGAGAGCCGTGGTTCAAAAACACAGCACTTTTTAATCAAAGAAAATTAGAAAAATAACAGTAAAATATTGCTTCATGGAAGAGTCTGTGGTCCTTACTAGTTACAAAAGCTGCTCGAAAACAGCAAACCAACCACCAACCCACCCTGAAGTATTTTTTTAAATCTCAGGTAGGTTCTGCCTCCAAGGCCATGTAATAGTCCCTGTGCTGCCATATACAGTAACCCCACATGTTGGCTCCAAAGGTGAGACCGATTTTCCCCAGAGCTAGTTCAGTTCTAACATTCTTTTTATTAATTGCTGGTTTTCTAGAGAGATACATTAAAATGGGCAGGTGCCAAGAGGGTTTTCCTTGCAGTAACATCAAATTCTTTTCATAGCTACCAATATAACCCCCTATTCTTAAGAATGCTCTTCTACCTCTCCAATCTACCTTTTCCAGATCTTTGTATAAATATATGTAAATATAGAGGCCTCTCAAGGAACAAAAAGGGAGAAAAAAATAGAGTTGCCAGTTTCCTGTTGTCTAAATAATGTCTGCCTGGGGATGATGATGATGCCACTGGCAAGGGGATACTGCCAGTAATTAAGGGCTATCTGCTTTGATCCTGTGGCCTTGCAAGCTTCCCACAATCAGTCTAATTGTGTATGAGCAAATCTGCTGCCAATAAAGCCATCCTCCTTAAGCATTAATTTATAATTTAAGGAACAAGATTTGGGGTATTCTTTGACACACTGGAAAACCACAGCTGTACGATTCTACCTTCTATCCAAAAGTAAGTTCCATTCAATTCTATAAATATTATTCCCAGATAAGTGCATGTCTGGAAGTCACATAGAGCACAATGAGACCTGCTACTCAGTACACATCACAGGATTGTGTTGTTACTATATTACAAGCAAGAGAGAGCACAGTGAGACCCTTCCTCCCAAAAACACAGGGTTTTTTTTCTCTAGGGAAAAGGCAGCAATTATTTCTTATACCATACCAAATAAATTGACCATGGGCAACCAGGCAACATCATGTAAGAAGTGGAATGGAGGAATGGTGTCAGTTCCAGCCCAGCATTTTGCTTACAGATCCTGCTAGTTGGAATATCACCTTCTACTGCTTTATTTCAAATCTGATGCCAAAAGAAATGGACTGTGGCTGTTGACGGTGAATTGTTACCAAAGCCCCTTCCTTTCCTCACATGTTCAACCTTTGTGGAGACCATTTGTTATTTTTATTTATTTATTACAACTCTGTTCTTTTGTATCACTCCTGTGCTTGAAGTTTGCTTTATTTTGCTTCAAGAAGAAAGTTAGCATCCTGCCAAAGTAGGCTATTTTTGCCTCCACCAAATATAGGACTTTTAAAGACATCAGATGCAAAAACAATTTTACAGCAAAAAGCACTAGCTGTTTAACTGGTAGAAGACTCTTCCTAATGTTCAGCTCAGAAGGTTGAACTCATCCACTGGGTTAATATATTGTTAACGGCAAAGAAAATGTAAAAATAATGGCTAAAATCCTGTTGGCATAGTACCTGTGGAATGCCATTTTCATCAGCAGCAGAGGATAATGTTCAAAAATTAAAATGTCCTTCTGTCCCTCAGTTCTCTCAGTTTCTCATAATTCATTTCATCACATGGTAGCCATGGGGCAGGATGAGGAAGTATTTAATTACCCAATATCACTGTTGTAGTGGCAATGTTCAGTGATTAAAATATATAGGAGTATGAGATATGTTAGAAATACTGTAGTACACTTTAGAAAATTCCAAAGATGGCATTTCAGATCTGCTGATGTCTAATGAAAGCTAGGAGTGGTTAAAAAGAACTAGCTAGGAGTGGTAAAACCAGAACAAAATTGGGATCACCTAATGTAAGGCTTCTGTACTTCTGTACTTCTCTCTCTCTCTCTCTCTCTCTCTCTCTCTCTCTCTCTCTCTGATATATGGAGTTGGATATCTGGCAAAAGAGATGGGCTTATGTTTCAACACATCTTAAAGCATTAACCACACATTGGATAAATGATTCCCAGAATCTCTAGTTTGCTGCTATAGTAAATAGCATTTGGCATAGTGGATTTGGGGGGAGATGGTGATGATAATACATCTTGTTATTGTCATCATTATCTTTATTTTTATGTGCAGGCTCTGTATTAATGCTGTTGCAAAAACTGTTGGTACCTCTCCTGTGCCAATTCTTATCTCCCCCCCCCGCCACTAGATAGTGCCATGGAGCTGTGGGCAAGCACATTATAAGAGGAGGTAGAAGGTTTTCCTGGCTGCTGTTCTTCACTGTTGCACAGTAATGCGCATTAAACTTCGGGCTTCCTGAAATAGTTCACATAAATCTCAAAAGACTGTAACAAAAGTACTAAATGCATTGAAAACATAATAATCGATCTCATGGCCTCTTCAAAAAAAAAAAAAAACCTCTATGGAAGTGATTTCTCAAGAAAACATCTGAAAAGGTCAAAAGGATTGATGGTGACTCCTTGTTGCCATTCTTTCATTTAAATTGTCTGAAGAATTTACAACTGCAAAAATATATTTTGGGGGGAGTGGGGAGAGGAATCACAGCTATCACTGGATGGGTGTTCTGGAAATAATAACTACATCCCGTTTTCCTGTCACTGGATATTTTTGAAATGAAATATATGGAGTCCGATTATCTTTTTAGATTTTAAATAGTGATTTAGAGGCTGATGTGATGGTGCTGGTTTATATTCCATTCATGGCGTTTGCAATGTTGCACATCTTTCCATGAATTGGGGATGGGGATAACATACCTAGGACAATTCCTACTTCCATCTAGTCCTCTGTCCTCTTGAAAACCTTACCTAGAAGGTTGGGGGCCCTGCCAAGAACAGTTTGGGAGGTGGTATGACAAGACTGCCAAGAAAGGAAGGCAAGAGATGTTAGCAAAAATTGCTTCTATCCAGTGGAAGGCCCAGCTCAATGCAATCTGCTCAGCAAAGACATGGAACCTTTCCTACTGTTGAAGCACAAAACTGAAGACAAGCAAGGAAATAGCTGAGGTCAGACTGTTGATTTAGAATTAAAATACTAATTAGAGCAGAGATTCCTAAAGTGATCTATATGGACCCCCAGGGTTTGATATCGACTTGCAGGGGGTCCATGTCAGCAAGGAAAATATGGGGGTGCACAAAATGTAAATGGGGGTCCATGGGGGTGGACCCCATTTAGGCAGGTTATCATCAACATTTAGGTGTTCCGTAAATGTCTTATTATACCTAACAGTTTGTTTTGGCGCCATTTTCAGCAAGTTTTGGCACCATGAAAGTTTTTGCAGTGATTTTTGGAAAATTTAAAACTTTTTTTTTGGTGCATTTCTCAAGTGGTGCAAAGGTAGAGGCCTGATCCTTGTGGTGTGCATGACTCTAAACTCTGTTTTGCTTTGTGGGTTGGGGTGGGTTTCATTGTTTTTTTGGAACCTGATCCTTGCCATGTGCATGTTTTTAAAGTCTGTTTTGCAAAGGTTGGAAACTCGTGTTTAGCAGCCATATTTGTACCTGAGTTATGGTTGTTCTAAATTCAAATCAACTGTGGGCACGACTCGGCGAAATCCTCGTTTCCGTTTCCGTTCCTCGTTTCCGTTACGTAACAAAACGAAGAATGACAATTACTCCGCCAGAACTCGAACTCGAACTGACTAAAGAAAAATTGGGTCTGATTTGTCGTGATCATTCCTGGCGGCATTGCAGCAATTGCGCGATGCCAAGTGGCTCAGGAAAAAAGTTTTAAAAATAAAAAAAACCCGATTCCCGGCCAAAAAAGCAGGCGAAAATATGCCTGCCTGAGGGCACCTACCAGAGGGGTGGTTTCTGGGGGGGGTCCCCGGCCTCCCCCCTCCTCTCCTGGGCTGCGCATCCTCGTCGTCTCACCAACTTGCCAAGCGGCACGGCACAGAAAAAAAGTTTTAAAAATAAAAAAACCCAGATTCCCAGCCAAAAAAGCAGGCGAAAATATGCCTGCCTGAGTGAGGGCACCTACCAGAGGGGTGGTTTCTGGGGTGGGGTCCCCGGCCTCCCCCCTCTCCTCTCCTGGGCTGTGCATCCTCGTTGTCTCGCCAACTCGCCAAGTGGCGCGGCACAGAAATAAAGTTTTAAAAATAAAAAACCCCGATTCCCGGCCAAAAAAGCAGGCAAAAATATGCCTGCCTGAGTGAGGGCACCTACCAGAGGGGTGGTTTCTGGGGGGGTACCCTGCCTCCCCCCCTCTCCTCTCATGGGCTGCGCATCCTCGTCGTCTCGCCAACTCGCCATGCCATGCGGTGCGGGCAGGGGATCCAAAATGGGGCGACCGCAAGCAATATTTATTTATTTTGAAATCGTGGTGGTCCAAAAACACCAAAGCACCACAGAAACATGCAAAAATAGCTATTTTAAAACTGCCTGAATTTTTACAGTAGCAGCAGTGGGTTTTTCTTGCAACAAAATGTCTCCATTTATTTTATTTTATTTTATTTTTATTTTTATTTTTTTACACCTGCGCAATGATGGGCTGGCCATGGGAGTGGACCATGCAAATTTTGGAGCCATTCCACCAATTGCATGGCCACTTGACCAGGTTTTGACCGAGACTTCTGGGATGTGCCTTTCGGGCATAAAAATCCCACTAACCGTAGCCCGAACCCGAACCCTAACCCTAACCCTAACCCATATGCCAGTACACTGTCCTTCTTAGTGGGTCAGAGAGGCACCCAGAGGTGCACCCCATGAACTCACCCTAACCTTACCCATAACAACCCTAAGCCTAGCCCTTGCGCTAACCCCCCTAACCCTAAGCCAAATCTGTACTCGCATTGCACTCACGCAAGTACAGTTCCCTTCTTGTTGAACCACAGAGCGCCGAGACTGAGGAGGAGCCTTCTCCCAGTGTGTGCGCACTGTGACACTGCAGTTAGCAGTGGGCCTGTGGTCAACAGAGAGAGGCACCCCAAAAAGAGGTGCCTCTCTGCTCAACTTGGTATGCATATCCAATTGGCTATGCATGCCATTTTGTAGCGGGCCAGAGGAGGCACCCACCCCAGAGAGGTGTCTCCAGGAGCCCCCAAATTAGTACTAACGACAGATGAAAAAAAGACAAATGAAATGACAAATTTTTGAAAAATTTCGCGAAAAACGGAAACGAGCCGATACGGGCCGGCTCCGACACACGACAACTCGAACACATCATTTTCCCTGGTCGTGCCCATCTCTAGTACTTAACATTTTCCCTACTGGGATTCCCTTTACCATTTGAGCAATTGGCATTATGTACTTAAATCTTCATAGAAAAGCCTCATTGGTACATGGCATGTCTGGGATTTGAACCAGAGACCCAGCTATCTCAGCCCACACCCTTGAAATTTCAAGCTGCGAATCAGATGCTACATGGTCAAGAAAGCCAGGCAGGCTTTTGAACTTTGTGTGCCTACAACCCAAGGGGTTTATGGGCTTATGATTTGAAATTCAAAAGCTAGGTCTTCTATACCAGCTTTCCTGACCATGTAGCACCAGATCTGCAGGTGCTCTGCACCATGGGGAAAGCCAGGACCGAAGCTGCCACTGCTCCTCCCTTCACCTGGGTCTCTGCCCCAACATGGCTCAGCACAGAGACCTGGGCAAAGGGGCAGTGGCGGTGGCTTGTGGGCTCATGCGTAGCTCCAGTTTACTCTGCAGCCATGCCGCTCTGGGCAACCCAAGAGTGACATGTCTGCAGATTAAACTGGGACTGTGAATGAACCCACAAGCCGCCACCACTGCCCCTTCACCCGGGTCTCTGTGCTGAGCCATTTCAGCACAAAGACCTGGGCAATGGGGAGCAGTGGCTGCTTGTGGGCTCATTCGTAGCCTCAGTTTATTCTGCAGATATGTCACTATCGGGATGACCAGAGCAGCATGGATGCAGAGTAGACTGGGGCTACAAATGAGCCCACAAGCTGCTGCTGCTGCCACTGCCCCTTCACCCAGTTCTGCACTGAGCTGTTTTGGTGCTGACACCTGGGCCAAGGGCAGAGCAGCATCGGCTTCAATCCTGAGGGGCTTAGGGCATGTGGATTTCAAAAGCCTGGTCTTCCATCCTGACTTTCCCAACCACATAACATCTGATCTGTGGGTGCTACACTGTGGGCAAAGCCAGGATCGAAGCCAAATGCTGCTCCTGGAAGCCCAAGCTGTCAATACCAGCTGAGTGTTGGGCTGCCAGGAGCAGCATTCATCTTAGGAGTTTTTCACAAGGCATTCCATAGGCAAAATGTCGTATTGCAAAACATGCCTATTCCTGGAAATTTTATTCATCTTACAACAAAATCCATTTTATGGGGCATTTGTTTTGCAAGGTACCACTGTATTTATGCATTAATTTTAATTTAGAATTTTACTAGGTTCTGATTTGTTTTGTTTCAAATCCAAATATTTACATGCATTTTGTGTCTTTTCAATAAAGGTATGAATAAAAATTGTACATGCTTTTCTTTTTTCTTTTTTACAATTGTCCATGCTACAAAAACCCCTATCAAAGTGAGCAGCACTGTGTCAGCAGTCAAAAATACATTTCAAGTTAATAAGTTTAGGAAAATTAAATATTAGGCAGGCAGGGGCTCTATGGAAACAAAAAAAAATCCGCAAGTGGTCTATGGGGCAAAAAAGTTTGGGAACCTCTGGGTCAGAGGATCTATACTAACTTCAGCAATTACACACTTTCCGTCAGTTCCTAGAACTATTAGGCAAAGTCAAAAGAACCAGACAATCAAAGCATGGTTCTCTAGAGATATAAACTGTGTCCTGGCCTATCCAAAACAGAAAAAGTGGACTCACTAAATCTCTTTATGATAGGAGATTGTTGTGACTTTGTGCATTTGCAAGAATTGGTTTTTTTGGGTTGTCTTGTCGTTGCATGCAGTTTGAAAAAGTAAAACTCTTCTATGGTTATCTGCCAATGTGCAATTGGATTGCCCCCTCTGTCCTTTTTGTGTGTTTCTGTGCTTAGATTTGTGAAGAGAAACTACTACTACTTCAAGTGCCTTGTCCTTGTAGAATGTTGGCAGATCAGTAGCAGGATCTGATTTTTATCTACAGTTATTCTAAATAGAGAAGCTGTGCCCACTGTGAGCCATTGGCTTAAATTCTTAAGCCAGAGTATTCTTCTGTGTCCCGGGCCATCAAGTTTCCTATGCCAACAGTGAAAAAAAGCGTTCATTGGCCTAATAAAGACACACAAGAGATATTTCAGTGTCACAAACTAAAGTGAGAGGGGAACAACACAGCCCTTGTTATCTCATTCTTGCACTGGCAAGTCTGGGCAACATTTTGTTAAGATGGAAAAAGATGAACCCCACTCCTCTCCTAAGCCTGCCTGATGTTTCTAGCAAGGAAAAGATGGAAATTCCTTGCAGTTTTTATCCAGCACGATGAGATAGACTAGATTTTTTTAACTAAGTGGAGCAGCATAAAATGTATTAAAATGATCAAGTTACCAGTAACTCCTTAAAGAAAAAAATTCAGGCAAAAATAAAAGAAAAACAAAACAAAACAAAACAAAACAAAAGACATGAAACATGTGGCACCTTAAAGACTAACTTTCATATTTTATTGTAACATTTCGTGGACACGTCCACTTCTTCAGACATATAGCAGCAGAATGAGATGTGCAATATAATATGTGATGGGATATACATTTCATACCAGATATTCATTGGCTGTAGTATATAGAGTTGGAGGTGGATAGGGGAGGGGGAAGGGGGAAGAAGAAGAGGGAGAGTTGATTCGTAGAAATGGCCGTAAGGAGGATTAGGCCAGGGTCTGTAGATATGTAAAGTATAGTTTTATGGCTCTGTGGTTAGGATCTGTTTATATGTTAAGTGTGATATTATGGCTTGGAGGTAAATTCCTCAAGAGACAGAAACCAGATAAGATCAGAGATGGTGTAGGTGGTGGGTGGTGGACGTGAAGGGTGTGTGTGGAGAGAATGGGAGTTTTTACCTTAGAGTCCATGAAAAAGTGGCACTATGGTAATATTACAAGAAACCCCAATTTATGTTTAATCCCTTCTTATGTGTGTCCATCATGTATGTGAATCTTATTTCAGTTGTTTCCCTTTGTATTTTGAATCTGTAATGATTCTGTAATGAAACGTAGGTGGTTACTTCACGTCCCGTACATCCCTCCTTGCTGTCCCGCTTGGGACTGGTACAAACAAAAACTTACTTCATGTCCATAGTGTGACAGCAAAAAGTTGTCTTGACCATGCCTCCAGAACCGGGAACAGACCATGACAAGCCGTACCTGCCCGTGGGCTGGGGAATTCTCTTGTCACGGTTGGTTTCCGGTTCCTGTTCCGAGACAAGGGACTGTGTGGTAACAATTGTCATTCAACAACCAGTGTCCATCTAGTGGTCAGCGGCTGAAGCGGTATTCAACATTAGTTCCCCTATGGGAAACACCATGCAGTGCAAATATTAAAGAAAGTGCTTAAAAATTCTGTAGCATTGATGTATAAATCCCGGAAGACCAGTAAATCGAAATATCAAAAATGTTTCATTTACGATATTTTTAAAAAGGGTTAAGAAAGCAAGACAAATTCAGAATTTGTCACGGAACAAGACCATGAAGTAACAGTTGTCATGAGACAAGTAATCACGCCCATGAGTAAATGGAAACAGGGACTGAACAGGGGCAAGACCATGTGACAAACATAATCACAGAACAAGGTAGGATGTGAAGTAACCGCCTTTAAGAAAAAAAGCAAAGTTTGTTAACCTTAGAGAACCCTACTTCCTTTTTCCTTCGAACTCTAGTAGGAACAGAAAATTCCTTAACAATCACATTCAGTGTCCCTCTGGATTTATGATTTTTCTTAAGGTGCTGACTGCTGAGACTTCTCTAGCCTATCAGTCCATGAGCCTCAACATTATTTCTGTTGGAGAAATAAGAATGCTTCTATCATTTTTAAATGCCTTGCTTTCGGACTGCATGATATTTCTTCTTTCTTTATACTGTGATATCCGACACTGTCTAGCAGCAAGCTTAAACTCCACACACACACACACACACACACACACACACACACACACACACACACACACACACACACACACACACACACACACACACACACACACACACAAATGAGCAGGGAGGGAGAGGAGAGAATGCAGCTAATTGCAAGCCACTTAGGGTCTTATGTATTATATTCATTATTTCAGATTTGGCAAGGCTTTGAAGCTGCTTCTGTACCTACAGTAATTAAGGACCTGTTTTCCTGACCAGCTGAACGTCTGCTGTCTCATTCCAACTAATGGCACACAAAATATTAGAATGTGGACCATTCAGATTTCTTTTTTGTCACTATTAAGAAGGGGCAACAAATGGCAGCAGAAAGTTCCTTGGCAAAACCAATGCAGCATTCTCTGAAATAATGGGGAAAGTGGTAGAATTTAGTCTAGGGCATTCCATTTTAATCTAGTTCCCACTAGAGAAGATTGAAATAAATAAAAATTTAAATAGAGAATGCGTTTCACATGCCAACAGTGAAAAAAAGAGTTTGTTGGCCTAATGAAAAGCTATCAATTTTCTCCTCTTCATTCAATAAATGGTGAGCTATTTTCTAAATGGATTAGATTAAAGTAAAATCCAAACTCCCAGAGAGAGAATCTCACAACTGATGGAGACATCATGGGTAGAAAATACTGTAGCACAGAAGGGGGCATAGTCTCTCGCTGCGATGTACAATAGATGTGTCTGTAATTCAAAGCTTCTCAGTTCCTTAAAAAACAAGATTTCAGAGAGTTGATTGGGATCCAGAATTTCTTCTTGTTGTGAATTTTTAAATTAAAATGCCATTGGTGTTATGCAGTTTTGAATTTCTGGTAAAATTCCTTTATGCTACACCACAGAAATCCAGAAACTCATGGGGGTGAAGAGCTGCAAGTTCTGCAGACAGTCTACTCCGTTCTCATTAACTGGCACTTACAGTCACAATAACTCACTCTCAGACATTTCTAGGATAGAAAATGAAAACATCTCACTACTTACAAGTTGTGAACATATCAAACAAAACAAACACAATGCAACAGATGAAATAGAGGAGGAATGCACAGAGGGGAGAGGGGAGAAGGAATGATTTGTTATTTTTGGATATATTGATAGTCACCCCAGTCCAGAAAGGTTCTTCTTAGCCACACTTTCTAGAGGCAGCATGCAGGATAGTAAAAACTCCAAAAATGAATTGCTGGACTGGATACCTAGATGTTTCAAAAGGAGGAAGACAAAACACCTTGATTCTTTTTTAAGGTGAAAGGTCAGATAAAATATTTTAAATAAAGAAACAGAATGAAACAGTACAACAAGTGAAGCATTATGTGCCTCACAAACTGAAATATTGCTTCCTCTTGGAACTGTTAAACAACTGCCCTATAGTGTAAAATAATGAAAAATAGGAAATAAAGGGTGGGTGCAGGGTGATGATAAAAGCTGCTTTAAAGAAAGAAAAGATGCTGCTCATTAGATTGTCCATTTATGTCGCAAGTAATGCTTAATCCAATTCCACTCCTATTTAGGGCTCATATAGCAGAACACTGTGGCAACTGACTGCTGAAACATAAGGAAAGAAAACAGCTTCTAAATCTTTGGCCTAAATCCTGTTCTTGGTTCTGACTTGACTAAGGCCAATGAATCAACAGTACAGTAGTGCCTCGTAAGATGAATTTAATTCATTCTAGGAGTCAAATCATCCTACGGAAAATTCATATCACGAGGCACAGATTCTCTTAGGAATGCATTGAAAACCTATTAATCCATTCCAGAGGGAATCCATTCCAGAGGGAATGGATTAATAGGTTTTCAATGTATTCCTATGGGAAGGCTGTTCCAACCCCCTCAATCAAGGGCAGCTAAAGGCTGCTCTCCACAGACCCACCAGACAGCTGACTTTGACAGGTTGGACCTGCCAAAATCTGCGCTCCTAGGGTTGCAGAGAGCAGTTTCATTTGCCGGTGATTGAGGGGGAAGCCACCTCCTCTTCGCCCGGGACTCTACACTGAGACTCTGGTGAATAGAAGGTGGTGGTGGTGGTTTTATCCTGCCTTTCCTTCTCTGTAGCATCTGATCTGTGCATGCTACAGGGAAGGGAAGGCAGGATAGAAATCTCCACCACCTCCTCTTCCCCCAAGACAGAGGTAAGCGGCTGTGGCAGGCAGGCGGGCAGGTGATTTTAAAAGGGCTGGAGCCGAGCTGCCATGGGCTTGAGCTCTTTGAAAATCATGTGCCCACCACAATGAGCAGATCACTACTGCGGCTTCCCTTCCGAGTCCCCCAAGGAGGGCAAAGATCAATGGGACCCTGCTTTCCCCTACAAGTTGGTGGGCAAAGCAGGATCCCATTGATCTCCACCCACCCTGTGCAGCTTTCAAGGAAAGGGAGCTTCCCATTACCTCATAAGATGAATATAAACACGAAGGAAAAAAATTGTCTCATGATTTCCCCGGCCCCCTATACCCGGAAATTACATTCACCTCACAAGTTTTTCGTCTTAAGGGGCCTTTGTCTTGTGTGGTATTACTGTAGCTGCCCCTAAGAGTTGACACAGCAAGTGCCTTTTGACTTGAAGAATGGCTAGATCGCTCTGTAGTTCTACTCTCTAGTGGCAGAGCCAGAGGTTGGGAGTTCGAATCCGCACTGTGCCTCCTTGAAAGGGACTGGAGTCAATGTTTCATTGGGTCCCTTCCAGCCTCTGCAGTTCCAGGTTTACTATCAGCCAGTCTACCCTGGTTGGGACCTTGTTGCCACCAGCCCCCCAATAGATAAAAAAAAAGAACAATTTGGTAAGCAACAAACTGCTATGATACTCACTAAAATTTAATAATTTATACTTTAAACTGAAGCCTAAATAAAGGTGCATCATGGCTCAGTGGACTAAGGCTTCCGAAAACTGTTGGCTGCAAAGTCGGCAGCTCGGCGGTTCAAATCCCGGGTGCCATGCAACAGAGTGAGTTCCTGCTGTTCACCCCAGCTCCTGCCAACCTAGCCACACGAAAGCATGTAAATGCAAGCAAATAAATAGGTACCACCATAAAAAGTGGGAAGGTAAAACAGTGTTTCCTTGCAGCCATGCCGGCCACATGGCCATGGACTTACATGGACTGGCTCTTTGGACTGAATACAGAGATGAGCAATGCCCCTAAAGTCAGACATGACTAGCATACATGTGCGGGTGGGGGGACCTTTACCTTTACCTTTACCTTAAGCCTAAATAACTGTAGGCATATGAAACAATTTGCTGTAGTAACTTCTACTTCCCAAGAGACAACCATTTACGGTTCTGAGGCAACCAGTCCTTAAAACATGGGAACTAAATTTTCCGGTTGCAAGCTTAAATGTATCAACAGTTTCCAGAACCTTTACATGTGAACACATCACGTATGGGATATATTGGGGTTATAAAAATGTAAACACAATAATTTTTGAATGAATTATTTCCAAATCAAGTTTTCAATTCATTGGAACATAGTATTTAAATCACAGTATGTATGCCATTTGTTTTCCTAACCAAATATTTCTATTCACATGCTTCTGGGCTTCTGGGACATTAAATGTTTTGTTTAGAATGTCGGGAAAATGAAGGGCTTGGCTGAGCAAAACAATGCTGTGCTTCCTTCTTTTCCTGCTCCATGGAGGAGCACAGGAAGCTTTTCATTCTACAATATTGTGAGGTAAGTTGGCTGTTTAAACAACTTGTCAATAAAGGGAAACTGAAAGACATTGACAGCAAGCCATCTGCTTTTAGTTCCACTCTAGCATTGGCACATGCAGGAATCAAACCAACAGGGAGCAATCCTAATCACATGTCAGACTGCTGAATGGGAAATAATCCCAGGACAAGTATAGAAGAAATGACCTGTGGGCTGGTGCATTCTGTGTCACGTACACAGGGTGCAATAAGACTGAGTGGTTGCCAGTGGGATGGGGGTGGGATGGGGGTGGGGGTGGGCAAGGGAGACTCAGCCAATTTCATTGTGCACATGTTGTACATTGACAATAAAAGTATTATTATTATTATGTAAAAACGCGTTGCCCCTGGCAGGGATCCAAAAAGGTACAGGTAGGAAAGCTCTGGGAATGGATGGGCTTCCACTGGCATGTAGGTGGTATGGTTGCCAGGAAAGGGAAGAAACCTGCCCTCCCCAGAGTGGATGAAATACCTGTGTAGTTAAAGAATGGCTACGTGAAATAAACATCACCATCTACGTCTTAGGGCATAAAAAATTCAAAATTATCTGGGAAGCCCACATCTCTGACCACTAACACCATGTCTAGATTTTGACTATAGCTTTCCAAAGGTCACAACAGTGCATGAAGAATCAGGACACAGTGACAATAAAGCTTCTGTGAACTGTGGCATGAATTCTGGGCACAAATGAATGCATTTGAAATTTGTCAGCATTGAGTGAAGCAAGCGTGCGGATTTTAGACGTGTAAAAAAAGTGCTTTCCATACAATATGTGCCTTTTTCTTCTTCTATATCCTAGGATGATATTTGTAGATCTGATGACAGATTTACAAGTTGCATATTGAAATAGGGATACTGGGCACTGGTACATTCTCTGCCATCTTGGTGTTTCTTGGTGCCGGGGGCGGTCTTATAGCATTCTTAAAAGAGGAGCTGAACCAACAAATTGATTCATTGGTTCATCAATTATGGGCCTTTTTACATGACCCCTAAGATCCGCTGGCCACTTAAATTCGGACCAGAGATCTTAGGGGTTCGTCGCTCTTCCTATGTTCCCACCCCCCTCCGCACTTCCTGGTTGCTGGCTGCATGAGGGGAGGGAGAAAAAGAGAAAGAAAAGCATGCTGCTCACCTCGTTCTGCCTCTCGTCTCTGTAAAAGTAGCTTTTAAAGGGGCAGGAGCCAAAAAACAACAAACAGAAGCAAGGAGAGCCCCGCACTCACTATCCTTACACCGGATCAAATAATTTTCAGGACGGAAGAGCAGGTACCTGAAAGCTGCGCTGGGACGTGCTAAAGTGGGCGGGGTCACACTTAATTTTCTGTTAACTCCGGAGCTGGTGGGTAAACATTTTTAAGCTCCGGAGCTGGGAGCCATTTGCCCTGGAGTTTAGGGGTCGTGTATAAACACCCTTTGTTTGTTTGTAAATTTGTAATTCGTTGCTCATCAATACTGAAGAACTGTGGATTGCAATGAATCACCATTATCTGATTTTTGCTCATCTCTATTGATTCAGTTTGAATGAAAATCTATCCCACCTAAAGTGAATTTCTGCATGATGGCACAAATTGCTTCTATTTTCAAATACTTATTGCATCTTACCCTGTTCAGGAAGCTGCCATGTTTGTGGGTAATAAATAAATAAATATACAACTATTTTTCCTACTACACCCTTTTATTAATCAAAATAAAATAATGGGTAGCTGTTGGATAAATATTGTCTTCCAGCCACATCAAACATTGGGCATCAACTTTGGGGCAGTGTTTTTCAAAGCTCTATTGAAAAGGATAGCAACAAAGTCTATGTATAAGAGCTTGATGAAAATTAATGGTACAAAAAATGAAAAACAAATAAAAAGTATTAGGTGAGGGGGAGGAGGATCTCTTTAAGTACTGTTGTTTTAGATATGTTTTCAGGATACTGAATAGTCTTGATCTAGATTTGGGCAATCTTCTGAGGTGTATTAAATGGACCTATCTAGGTGCCATGTAGACCTGCCTGATTGGTGCTTATCTCCAGGGGGGAAGGAATAACCAATGTTGAAACTAAAGACTCCTTTGAAATTGTAACATGAACTGAGCTTTAACATTGGATCAAGGCCAAGATTCAATCTCAGAAACAATTTCCTCTTTGGTCTTAGAGATTGCTTATTTTATAAATGCATTCCCAAGTTGTACAGTATACCTTAATTCTGGGCTGTGGGTTGCTTGCTGCTTATGGAAACCAGATACCATTTCATAACTTGAGCAAGTACTAGATCAAACCATTGTTGCCTACAGCTGACCTTCCCTTAATGGCATGATTGTAAAATGAAGAGGCATGACCATCACCATTTTTGGGTATCACTAGGCCACAACTTTATTTTAACACAGCGAACAGTACTTTGGCTAGGCAATTGGGTCAGATCCAATGCATCAAAGGGGCATTCCATCCCTTTGATGTTCCCAGCTGCTACGTGACACCCCAGGGTGCCCACCCCATCAGTATCCTGGGCCTCTACTCCAATTACAGGTTCCAAGGGGTGCCCACCCCCATTGGAGGCAAAGTCATAAATCATTGTCACCAACATTGAAATTGTAACATGAACTGAGCTTTACCATTGGATCAAGGCCAAGCTTCAATCTCAGAAACAATTCCTCTTTGGTCTTAGAGATTGCTTATTTTATAAATGCATTCCCAAGTCATACAGCACAGCTTAATTCCGGTCTGTGGGTTGCTTGGTGCTTATGGAAAACCAGCTACCATTTCATACCTTGAGCAAGTACTAGATCAAACCAATGCAAAGAAAACTGCATTTGAAAACACACAGTCACTTTGCTTTTCAAACCGAGCTGGCTATAATTGAAAACAAATTTCCCCTTCAAACGCTAGGAACAAAAACAGATAGAGGGACTTTGAAGGGAAAGGGTGATGATTACTGAATTGGATCTGACCATGCCAGTCAACAGGTTATAATGCTGAAGTCACTTTGGCACTGATGTCAGCATCGAAGCCAAATGCTGTACTGAAATTACAGTTGAGGGTTTGATTTCTGTAAGATTAAAAACAATGATAGGCCTGAAATCAAAGTAAATTGTCCTCAGGCAGTGTGAATAGCTGGCATCCACATTTTCATGCAGGCTACGCTTTAAAATTAACATCTGTTGAGACGGCCGCTCCATGCCACAAATTCTGTGTTAACACCTTTATTGGCTCCATGGAATTGAAGTTTAACATCTGGTAGGACTGAAGCCCTCAGCTTTGCAATGGTCACCAGTGTCCCTGGATGGGAAATTACATCCTTGCAATTCACAAAAAATAAAAGATTCAGGTTCAAGTCTGTAAAGTGTCACAATGACATCCTTCCTCCCCCCCCCAAGAGAGAGATAATTAAGCTCTCTCAATTGAACGCAATTGAACTCCACTATAACATTTTTAAATGCTCAAAAAGTCCACTTGTTCTTTATAGGGTGTTTGAGGGGCTAATTTTGTATATATTTTGTTTATCTTAAACTCTCCACACTCTAAAAAGATGTTTACTGTTTAAAAATTGCCCCTAGGGAATACAAGGAGCATTTTTATTTGTTTAAAAGCACTTATCTAAGAAAAAATATTTGTTGGGATGGAAGCAAAGCAATGGATAAAGCCTTTCAAGATCCCAGGTAGTATAAGCAGCTCCTGGACTTCTGGAAATGCTTACCTGCTCTTACTATATCGGCATACCCCCTAGCTCTTAACTCTAAAAGATAGGAAGGAATCAATGTCCCCTGTAAATTATGTGCACGCACTTGCCCAGAGCTTCACTGGTGCACTACAGCAGCAGTCAAAATCAATGCCTGTTTAGTTCCGGGTTTTGGTTGAGAGCCCTACCCCCTTCATACAGGTGGACAAGGATCCTGCACAGCGGAGAAAAAAAATTGAGCAAATGTTGAATGGAGTCGTACTACACTAGTTTTCACTGCATGCAGATGAGAAATTATAAAAACTGCTGGAGCTAATGGGCAAGATGCTGACAGGTGCATGTCCATTGCCTAGCACCTGACTGCATGAACCCAACATGGCTTCGGACACTTCCCTTCTGTGGGCAGCAAAACACATATAAGCAGCTTTTAAAGCACCAGGAATAGGGCTATCTGGCTTGGGGCTCACATCATAAGGGTTGTCCCTTCAGCTTAAAATGGAAAGATTAGACCAACTAAACTCTATGAATTTTATTTTATTTTATTTTATTTTAGAGTATTTTTACCCCACCTTTCTCTTTGGAAAAGGACCCAAGGCGGCATACAGTAATGAGGGATAATATACAGACCAGTACAATTAAGACATGTTCAAGTATTTGAGAACAGGGAATTGAGGGACATCTTTACATTAAATCTTTACATTAAACTATTTTCCTATCCCTCTCTCCCCAAACAGTGAATGGGCCTCACTATACAAAATGGCCCAGGTTTCATCTGAGCTCTCAGGAGGCCTACAAATAAGATTCTGGCTATAAAATAAAAGGATCCCTCTTTTATATATTTTATTAGTTTAAAAATATATATACAAATTACATAAAGGGAAAACAAACATCAACGACAGTGCACCCCTTCACCAACAGGATCACTTTTCATATTTACATTCGTCATCCTCCCCTCCAGAACAAAATCGATTGTTGCGCGGAAACCTTACCCTTATTCCGTACAAGTACGTATTCAATAAATCTACCCCATATATCATAGAAAATATCTCTTTTTAACTCTCCTTTTTTAACCTTGAGAGAGCAGGTCAATTTATCATTTAAAGCAATATTCCATACTTCATTATACCATTCTTCTAAACATAGTTCATGTTTAGATTTCCAATTTCTAGCAATTATTAATCTAGCTGCTGTCAACAAATTTGTAATCAACTCTTTAGTTTTAACATCATAATTATGGTCCACAAATATTGATAACAAAGCCATTTCAGATTTAGGCTCTATAGTCATTTCTAGTATATCACTTAGTTCTCTAAAGATACCTTTCCAAAAGTTCTGTATCTTTTTACATTCCCACCACAAATGATAAAAGGTACCAATCTCGTTATCACATTTCCAACAAAGCTTAGAGAAGTTTACATTCATTTTATTCAATTTCACTGGCGTCATATACCATCTTAAACTTATTTTAAAGAAATTTTCCTTTATTCTAACAGACAAAGATCTGAGTATTCTCATTCTCCACATTTTAGCCCAGTCTTCTTCTCTTATTTCTTTTTTAATATCTTGTTCCCACATTAATTTCAATCCAGGTCCTCCCCTATTATCATCTAAATCCGAAATAATTTATATAGTTTGCTAACAATACCTTTTACTACCATTTCATTCTGAGTATCCTCGTACGACAGTAAGAGTTGTTCATATTTTGTGTACTCTCTGCATTTCTTATTTTTCTTTAACCAAGTATCAGTCCATTTCTTTAATTGTATAAAATTGAACCAAGATATATCCCTACCTTGGAGAACTTCATTCATTTTTTCTTTCCCTCTCATCTTGCCTATCCAGTCTTTCAATCTAATCACTTGTTTATCCTTAAATACTTTTTTAAAAACTTTCAAATTTGTAGGGAAATTCTCCATTTCAGTTACAGATCTCAATGATGAGTCTGAGGGACATAATTTTTTCTTGTGCAAGTACCATGCATTTAACATAGATCTAAGAAAGGGGTTGTTAATCTCATTTAACTTTGATTTCTTAATAGTGCCGAATAGGTATTTTTCAATATCCTCCTTTATTTCCGATGATTCCATTTTCCACCATATTAATCTTTCTGGACTAAACACAATATCACCAATAAACCTTATTTGATTTGCTAAATAATAATTTTTAACATTCGGTAAACCTATACCGCCTTTATTCTGGGCCATATACCAATATTTTTGTTTATTCTAGCTTTTTTACCACTGTTACAATAGTTGTTAATTAAATCTTGCCAAAATTTAAGATCATCCTTACTTAGCTGTATTGGAAGCATCATAAAAAGAAAATCTAACTTTGGTAAAAATTTCATTTTCATCAATGCAATCTTCCCAAACCAAGAAAGTTTTAAACTTGAATATTCTAACATTTTATTCTTAATTTCTTTCTTCAGTTTAATATAATTAAATTCCTTTAGTTTCTGTGTATCCTTTGCTAATTCTATACCTAAATACTTAATTGAATTACTTATCTTACATCCGTAGTTGTGGGTAAACGCTTCTTGTTCTTCCTTGTTATGATTAAACAGCATTACCTGAGATTTCTGCCAGTTAACCCTCAATCCAGATATTGACCCAAATTTCTCCAAATGATATTTAACTCTATCCATACTCTCTAATGGGTTTTTAATTGTCAATAAGGAATCATCTGCAAATAAATTAATTTTTACTTTATTATCAATACCTAATCCGCTGATTAACTCATCAGTTCTTATTTTATCCGCTAACATTTCGATCATTAAGCAAAATAAAACTGGGGAGAGGGGGCAACCTTGTCTAGTACCTCGGCCTAGAGATATCCGATCTGAAATCCCGTCATTAATTATTATCTCAGATGTATTTTCAGAATATAATTGATCTATCACACCTCTAAATTTCATTCCAAACCCCCAATTTTCAATCACTGTTTTTAGTGTTGGCCATTCCACACAATCAAAAGCCTTAAATATATCCAATGATAAAATGCCAGCCTTCTGTTTGTTCCTTTCTGTATCATATATAATATTCAGCACTCTTCTAGTTAATTTAGACATTTGTCTTCCCTTTAAAAACCCATTTTGATCTTCCTTAATATATCTTGTAATGAACCCATTCATTCTGTTCGCTAATATTGCAGTAAAAATCTTAGCATCTTGATTTATTAATGAAATAGGTCTATATGAACTAGGGTCCATCACATCCTTATTAGGTTTTGGAATGAGAATTGTTAATGAATGTTTCCAAGATAATGGTATTTTATCTCCTTGTAAGATTCTATTGAAAAGTATTTTTAATCTTGGAACTAAAACTGATTTAAGCAATTTATAAAAATCTGAATCCAATCCATCACAACCCGGGGTTTTACCATTTTTTAGCTTATCAATAATTGCTCCAATCTCTTCCTCTTGAATTGGTTTTTCTAATTCTCTCATGTCTGTCTCTAGTATCTTATCTTTAACATTTTCTTTAACATACTCTTCTATGTCTGCTTTTGAGACATTACCTCCCTTATATAAATCTTCATAAAATTCTTGAAATATTTGCAATTTATCTTTCATCAGGCTACACTTCTTTCCTATATACCGAAGAATAATATGTATATCTTCTCTCATCACCCTTCAATTCTCTCCAAATATCCTTTAAACCTGCAGTTTTCATTACTTTATTCAAAATAGTATTTCTATTATTCATATCATCCTTTTAAATGTCAGATTTATCCTTTACTTTGTCCAGTACCATATTAAAGTCTCCTGCCATAATAACATACCCTTTTTTTCACCTTGTCCAGTTCTTTTAGAAGAAATTCATAAAAAACTCCTTGCTGTACATTAGGCGCATAAACATTCACTAGAGTATAGTCTTCTTTTCCCAATAAACCCTGGGTTATTAAATATCTACCATTGTCATCCTTTATTACTTCTTGTACTACAAATTCACAATATTTAGAAATTAAAATTGCAACTCTTGATCCCTCTTACATTATGCCTCAGCCATCCAGAATTTGAAAAAGTCGAATTTTGGGATCCAACATCCCCCAGAAATAACCCCCCCCCCACACACAAAACTTCTAAACTCTGAAGCAAAGGAAGGCTGTGTACAGTCTCAGCCACGTGTCTGCCTGCCATTGCTTGTCTTCCAGGGAGAGGCACTGTTGATTTGTGGAGGAGACTCATCCAAGGCGCAGCATCTCTATCATTGACTTTGTGGTGGGGGGAAAGGAGCCAGGCTGGCTCTTTAAAAAAGGATCATCTTCCTGAGGAAGATAATGTTGTTTGGCTCCTGATCTTATCCTCCACAATAAATCGCCAATCTACTGTTATTTCCCAGAAACACAGGGCCAGTGGCTTAATAAAATGTACCAGGGAAATAAGAATACCATTCATGTTTAGGATGCGCATTCATATAAGGTTTGGCCTTTCGTATTCTGACTTGGTGAGTTAACATGAGCTTGCAGCATAATCCCGTTCAAGTCCCACAGGAATGCCTGCTGGAGATTATACTCTGTGCTTCACTTATTCACAGGCAGCACTATTCATAAAAAAGACAGTTTTAACAAGCTGCTTTATAGTTGGCTGAGTTTTAATTTTAGATCCGAGCCACTGGCTCCATGCCTCATTTGGACATTTCTGAATAGAAACATCCTTCAGGGTGCTTCCAAAGTACCAGCCTCCTGCCCCGATCACAGAGCAGCACGACCCAAACTATTGCTACCCCACAGGGTGGCTCCCAATGAGGATCTGATTGGGGGAGGTGAGGGGTGCCATGTATCTGCTGGATCCTCGTCCTTCCTAAAAGTTGTCATAAAGGGATTGGTCAATTGGATAGACCAATCACTGTTTAAAAAGCACTGTTTGGATCCCACAATACTGAATAATTACCGACATATATCTAATATCCTCTTCTTGGGGAAGGTGATAGAGCGGACTATGGCCTCTCAGCTCCAAAGGTTTCTGAATGTGACAAATTACCTAGATCCATTTCAGCCTGGCTTTAGGCTTGCTTATGGGACAGAGATGGCTTTGGGCGCCTTGGTAGATGACCTACATTGGAAAATAGAGAGGGGATTTGTGTCCCTGTTGTTTTTTCTGGACCTCTCAGCAGCTTTCAGTACTGTTTACCATGGTGTCCTCCTGACCTGTATCACTGGAATGGGACTTGGTAGCACTGTCTTACATGGTTGAAGACCATCCCAGTGGAGAGAATGCAGAAGAAGATGGTGCTAGGGGATAGTTGGCCGCTGACCTGTGGAGTCCCTCAGGATTCTGTTTGTCTCCTATGTACATGAAACTGCTGGGAAAGATTACCTGGAACGTTGGGTTTGATGTCACCATTATCTGGATAACACCTAGCTTTATCTGTCCTTGCCACTGATATCCAAAGAAGCTACTTTGCCTTTAGATCAGTGTTTGATATTAGCAGTGCACTGCATGAGAGTGAACAAATTGAAACTTAATCCAGACAAGATAGAGCTGCTTCTTTTAAGTCGAAAAGGAAATAAAAGTTTAGGGATGCAGCCTGTCTGGATGGGATTACTCTCCCATTGGAAAAAAAGAACATTACTTAGGGGGTACTCCTGTATTCATGCTTGAGTCAGGATGCCCAGGTCTAGGCAGTAGCCAGGAGTACATTTGCACAATTAAAACCAGTGTGTCAGCTACATCCATTTCTTGAGAGATCTTATCTAGCTACTATGACACAAACACTAGTTACTTCCTGGCTGGATTTCTGTAATGTGTTGTGTGGGACTACTGAGGAAAAGTACGTTTTGAATGACCTTTTCTTTCTTTCTTTCTTTCTTTCTTTCTTTCTTTCTTTCTTTCTTTCTTTCTTTCTTTCTTTCTTTCTTTCTTTCTTCCTTCCTTCCTTCCTTCCTTCCTTCCTTCCTTCCTTCCTTCCTTCCTTCCTTCCTTCCTCATTCCTTCCTTCCTTCCTTCCTTCCTGCACTTTTCAGCAATAACACAAAGATACAGCTCTTAGCTGACCGCAGAGATTCAACAGGACATAATGAAAGGGGAGATGGTTCCTAATGCGGTATTATTGGCAAGGCAGATTCTGATTTATTTTCAGAGCAATGCCATGATAAAAATAGATCTGGGAAAAGATAGTCATTTTCTGCTACCCACCCCACTGATCAGAAATAGGGAAAAGAAAACAAATAAAAATTAAATGGATGTGGCATTGCATGATGCTTTTAAACAGCATGGCTTCAAATAGGGCTGTTAAAGCAAATCTGATTTTAGTATTTCTTTGAGCTACCTTCCCACACCTCTTCCATTTTGTTCCTTATTTGTCAAGAATTTCCTTCTGAGAAATGCTGAGATCTCTGGCAATGAACACATACATTTCATTGCTGGATACATATGAGTTATCTTTGTCTGTTCTCAAATTTCTTATTAAGTTGTATAAAATGTTTGAACGAATGAATGAAACATTAGAAAGGATCACAAGGCTTTAAAATTACTTTTGGGGGCCAAATTCTCCAAAATTCTTTTGGGACTATCCTAACTGAAATTCTGGGACCTGTAGTAATTGAAAATAGACCCCCCCCCAGATCTTATACAATCTACATATTTTCTCAGATTTTGGCCTCCAGATTGATTGCTGCAATATAGTGGTGGTGAATGGTCTGTTCTGGTCACTGAGTTTGCACTAGAGAGGGGGATGAATCAGAAAAATGGTGATTCATTTTGATTTTTGATTCATCGATTTCAACAAATCACAAAGAATGAATGTATGGTTTTCCCGCAATAAATCAAAGAATCAATTTGTAAATAGCGTTGGTGGTCCGTTCTGCCCATTACCATCTGCGGCAGATTGCTCAACTGCATCCCTATCTGGACATAGGGGCTATCACCACGCTGGTCCATGCATTGGTAGTCTCAAGACTGGACTATTGCAACACTCTCTATGTGGGGCTGCCCTTGAGGCTCATGTGGAGACTCCAGCTGACCCAGAACACGGTGGGCAGATTGCTGACTGGGACTAGAAAATATGATCATATATCCCCAGCACTGGCCTCCCTGCACTGGCTTCCAGTTCAGTTCTACATCTACTTCAAGATTTTAACTATGACATACAAAGCCCTAAATGGTGTAGGACCTCGCTACTTGTCAGAGCGCCTTCTCTCATTGAAAACCACCCATAATACCCAATCCTCCCAGGCTAGGCGTTTGAGGCAACTAACACCACAAGAGGCCTGAAAGGAAAAAACAAGAAATAGGGCCTTTTCTGCCGTTGCCCCTCACCTGTGGAATAACCTTCCACCAGACATCTGTCTGGCCCCCTCTTTGGCTGCCTTTAAAAAACTATTAAAAACTTGGTTATTTAAGCAGGCGTTCCCTCAAATATAATGCAATTTCAGTGCTCACCCATTAAATCTTGATTTTTAACTGATTATCCTGCCAATAATAATGTATTGTTTTATGTCACTTTAATATTAATTTTATTTTTATATTTATTTTATTGTGTTATTATTTATGGTTTTATTGTATGAATTGTTTGAATTTGTTGATTGTTGTAAACCACCCAGAGTGACCTCATTGCCAGATGGGAGGTATAAAAATCCAATAAATAAATAAATAAATAAATAAATTTAAACTTTAAAACCATTTATCATGGCATTTAAGGCATCCTAGGGACACCATATTTTCAGAAAATCCCTGAAAGTTTGGTGAAGTTTGGGTTCCGGATATCTGAGTTATGCACCCAAAGAGGGTCCCAGGAAAGTGTCCCCAGTAGGGATGGGCACGAAATGGAAAAAAATGAGCTTTGTTTCATTTCATATTGTTCCCCCCTGCATTTCATTTTGTATCGTAAGTAATGATATTTTTCAATTTTTTTGTTACTTACGAATAATGAAACAAAATGAGGTAAGGGAATCCCTTGGCAGAGGGCTGAGAGGGTAGTGTTGACATCATCACTCCCCTCTCAGCCCCTTGCCATGGGATTCCCCACCGCCTCCCATTGGGGGGTGGCAGTGGGCAGAGAAGAGTGTCCCAGGAGGACTTATGCCACTGCGCCTGCCTCCACTTCTGCCTCACCAATGCAGGCAAAGGAGCGAGCTAGGAGGCGAGTGAGTCCTCCTCTGACATTCTTTTCCACTGCTGCCACCATTTTAAACAGGATCTAGTCTCTGACAGCTAGGATGGAGCCTGTTTAAAATGGCAGTGGTAGCGGAGAAGAGTGTCAGAGGAGGACTTGCCTCCTAGCTCATTCCTTTGCCTTCCTCGGCAAGGCAGCAGCAAGGCACCATCTGGGAGGCAGTGGGGAATCCCACGGCAGGGGCTGAGAGGGGAGCACTGACATCAGCACTCCCCTCTCAGCTGCCTGACGGGGTATTCTCCACCATCTCCCAGGAATCTCTTCAGTGGTGGGCCTTTTGCAAGTGAAATGTAACAGTTCGTTTTAAACTAAAAAGCCATTTCATTTCATTTGTAGCAAAATGCTGCTTCTTCGTTTCATTTCATTTTGTTTTGTTATGTAACTAATCAATGAATCAATGTTTTTTTTTCCAATTTGGTGCTCATCCCTAATCCCCAGGTAATATATCTGTGAAGATTCTCAGTCATCCAGGTGAGTTCATCTGGAAGTTGAGTCATGGCAACTGGACTTCTTTTTCTTGAGAGGCTGAAACATTTCACTGCTCAATTTGCAGGAAAACCTTCCATGATTGTCCTCTACAATCCTTCCAAGTGTGGTAAAGATTAGGTTTAAGTAAGACATCTGAGGTGTACACCCAAGAGTGCCCATAAGAAACTAGCTTGGGAAAATCCAATCTTCATCAAACTTGGAGGGATTGTAACAAAGAGTCAGTGGAACATTCTCTGTAGGTTTGGTGTTTTTCCTGGGGGGTGTCTTTTTGAAGGTGCATAATAAGAAATCCAGTCTTCCCAAATTTGGAAGGATTGTAGAAAAGAGTCATGGGAAGCCACACCTGGTGACTCTGGGTGGCTTGGGGGACATTTGATAGCTCAACGAATCAAGGAATTTTTTTAAAAAAATCACTAAAACTAAAATTAAAATAAACAAACAAATAAATAAATGCCTCAATTCATATTTGTTAGGGGTATCAATTTGTATGAATAAAAATCTTCAAATTAGCAATGTCTGAACGAATTTTACAATTCATTTTTAATACATGCCTGTCTCTATATGCTCGGACACTATCAATGTCATTTTCAGTGCAAATATTTCTGCAATACTTCTCAAACAATGAATGAGATTACCCATGCTTAGAAAATACTCACCTAATGAAGATTTCAACACTGAACCTAGATACTAATGATGCGGAAATTAGAATTGATTAGGCTTTTCTTTTTAAAAGGCACAAATCAATAAGAGCTCAGCTAGCATTGAATCCAGGCAAAATCTGTCTTGGCAGGAGTTCCTGAAATCTTCTAGGCTAAGAGTTCCTGAGTGGTAAAGGGATATTGCAAATAATATATCATATTAATAGAGTTCAGCAAAACTAAACTTCAGAAGAATGGAATGGTAAACCACTCCCAAGTTTGGATTACTTAGAAAACACTGACCCTCACTATAAGTCAGAACTGCTTTGACGACAACCAAATATTTATTATTTTTTAAGTGGCAAAATAATTTTGCTTTGTTCTGCTTTGTGACAAGAGGAATAACATGTGGAAGAGATGCCTGGCTTCACTGTGAAAATGAGGTGCCTTTCAACTGCAAACAAGAGAAGACAAATTGAACATGAGTCAGCAGTGTGATGTGGCGGCCAGAAAAGCCAATGTGATTCTTGGTTGCATCAACTGAACCATAGTGTTTAGATCAAGGGAAGTGATGGTCCCACTCTATTCTGCTCTGGTTAGACCCCACCTGGAGTACTGTGTCCAGTTCTGTGCACCTCAGTTTAAAAAGGATGTTGACAACCTCGAGCGGGTGCAGAGGAGGGCGACCAGGATGGTTGAGAGTCTGGATAAAATGACTTATGAGGAATGGCTTAGGGAACTGGGAATTAGAGATGGGCACGACTTAGAGGTATTCCCGTTTCTGTTTCCGTTACTCGTATCCATTACTCTACGGAAACGGTAATGGGAATTACTCCGCTAGAATTCGAGCTCGAACCGACGAACGAACAATTTGGTCTGATTTGTCATGCTCGTTACTTGCATCGCGGCGATCGCACAATGCCAAGCGGCACAGAAAAAAAGTTTTTAAAAGTTAAAAAAAAAATGATTCCCGGCCCTAAAAGTAGGCAAAAACTGTCTGAGGGCACCTACCAGGCCAGAAGGGTGTTTTATTTGGGGGTTCCCGCCCCCTCTCCTTGGCTATTGCTACTGCTGCACTGCTGGTACCAGGCTGGTATCCAGGCTGGGAGGGCGATCAAAATCCATTTGTCATGCAAACCCCACCAAAGCACCACAGAAACATGGGGCTTGAATTTTTACAGTAGCAGCAGTGGGTTTTTCTTGCAAAAAAAAAAAAAGTCTCAAATTTTATTTTATATTTTTACACCTGCGCATGGCGCAATGATGGGCTCGCCCATGGGAATATTCCACCAATTTTTTTTGCTGAAAGGCTGGGATTCCATTTGCCATGCAAAAAATGGCCCCACCAAACCCCACCAAAGCACCACAGAAACATGCGAAAATTAGCTATTTTAAATGCTTGAATTTTTACAGTAGCAGCAGTGGGTTTTTCTTGCAAAAAAGTCTCCGTTGATTTTATTTTATTTTATTTTATTTTATTTTATTTTTTTACCTGCACATTTGCAATGATGGGCTCGCCCATGGGAGTGGACCATGCAAACTTTCCACCAATCGCATGGCCACTTGGCCAGGTTGACCACAGAGACTTCTGGGATGTGCCAATCGGGCATAAACAGCCCACTAATCGTAGCCCAAACCCGAACCCTAAGCCTAAACCTAACACATACGCCAGTACACTGTCCTTCTAAGTGGGTCAGAGAGGCACCCAGAGGTGCACCCCAATACTCACCCTAACCTCACCCGTAACTAGCCTAACCATAGCCCTTGCGCTAACCTGTCTTAACCCTAAGCCAGATCTACTTGCATTGAACTATATGCAAGTACATGAGACACAGCGGGTGCAAAGAGTCTGCCAGTCCGTCACTTGTGGCTCTGGCTGACTCCTGCAGCTCCCTCCAGGAGCCCGCTACCCCCAAACCAGTACTAATGACAACAAAAAATGAACTGACTAATTTTTGTGAAATTTCACAAAAACGGAAACGAGCCGAAACAGACTGCCTCCGACACATGACAACTCGAAAACGTCATTTTCCCTAGTCGTGCCCATCTCTACTGGGAATGTTTAGCCTTTCAAAAAGAAGACTGGGGATATGATAGCTATGTTTAAATATTTGAAAGGATGTCATATTGAAAAGGGAACAGGTTTGTTTTCCATGGCTTCAGAGACTAGGACTCAGGGCAATGGTTTCAAACTACAAGAAAAGAGATTCCATTTGAACATTAGGAAGAACTTCATGACTGTTAGAGCTGTTCGACAGTGGAATATGCTGCCACAAAGGGTGGTGGAGTCTCCTTCTTTGGAGGTTTTTAAGCAGAGGCTGGATGGCCATCTTTTGGGCGTCCTGTGATGGGGGTTCCTGCATGGCAGGGGGTGGACTGGATAGCCCTTGAGGTCCCTTCCAACTCAATGATTCCATGATTCTATGTACTTGGGTGAAATCAATCTTGTTTCAAGCTGATTCATAATAGATACCAGGCCAGGCACCATTATAGGTTGAAGAGAAGCAGATATGCAGCATATATAAATGCCTGGAAAGGGGCAGTTAACTCGTGACTGGTTGAGGGAAACCTTTTTTAAAAAGCCTGAGATTTGTTCTTACAGAAAGTCTGAGATGGGGAGAATGTCAATGCCTCTCACATGCTGCTATTCAGAATATCAGTAGCCTCTCACCTATTACACCCATAAGAATTCTTTTCCCTCCCCAAAGGCTTGTTAAGCCACCATTAAAATTGGAAGACTCCTGCTCTCCTCATTCTAATTTGCAGTGTTTCTTTCTTCTTTTGTCGATGGGCTGTCTTTTAAGTCACTTTGAGTGCAGTGAAGGTATTCAGCTTCATTTTGGACATATTGGCCAAGCTGTGTCTTAAAAGAATAAGTTACCTGCATATCCTGCTTTCTAAAACATGGCCCTAATCAGACTATTTTTTGTGTGAGGGGCTTATGTGAATGGAAAGCCACTGAAGAATAATGCAGGTATTTTTATACAATTATGTTTAAACATTCAATTACATCCCTTTTTACCAAATGACTGAGCACAAGACTTCCTAAATATTTATTCTTATTTCCCATAACAAAAAAGGCTAGACATTTACTTTTGAAATCTTCCTTCTGAATAGAATTAATTCTTATTTCCAGTTCCACCCATCAATATTTTCCCTCAAGGATAAAGGCAGCAGTGCCAATACTACTGCCCACGTTGACATGGCCCACCTGAATGTTGATGCCATTCTTGTCCTTCTCGGGTACATTGACTCAGTCAGAGAAAAGTCCCTTTCTTTTGGGCCCTTTGCCACAACTGCCCTGGCTGGACTGCAGAAAGACATCACTGCAACAGGTCAGAGGTTCACCCTTATCCGTCCCACATTGAACAAGAGGCTTCTCTTCCTTGTCAGAGACAGACACATCATGTACTGCTAGCTGCTGCTCAGTGTTAAACAAGGCACCTGAATGGCAAATTTTTGTCTCTCCCTCTCCTCTCATTGGAATCTGCTGCAGTGGGTACAGGGAAGATTTCTGCAGTTTTACCCAAGTGCCTACTTCTTTCTTATCCATTTTATACTACCTGCAGATGTTATCAAAAGAAGGGCAAGATTTGATTCTACTGCAGCAGAACAGAAAACATATCCCTCCAATGAAAATCTCTCTCTCTCTCTCTCTCTCTCTCTCTCTCTCACACACACACACACACACACACACACACACACACACACACACACACACACACACACACACACACACACACACAGACAGAGAGAGAGAGAGAGAGAGAGAGAGAGAGAGAGAGAGAGAGAGAGAGAACTCAATTTACTTAACATATCTTTCTATCTAGAACAAAATCTTACTCCCTTGCCTGATATATCCCAAAAGGCCATTAACCAAATACGGTATTTCCCAGTTGATTTATAACATACTCCTCTATGATTGTACTAATTCTAAATCTTATTTCTCACTATCTTAAGTCAACAGTATACAATGAAATGTAGAGAATAGAAAAGTTGAGGGTTCAGAAAAGGACATAGAGAAAACTGCTGCACTGCAGTGTTGCACCAGAGAATATCCTAACAGCAAATGCTCAGGATTTATAAGCAATGGTGCCCACCTTTCCATTGGAAATAGCCAATGTGGAAAAAAACACCTTCTGTTGTCTGTATCTGCTTCTATATTTATTTGACGCAGATATGCAGCATTTACCATAGTCACCTTGGGTTCTTTTACGCAGAAATGTGGGGAAAATACTTCAAATAAAATAAAATAAAATAGCATATTTTGCTCTCACTCCAGTCCCCCCTCTCTTGTGAAACTTATAGCAACCTCAGCTAGGAGACACTAAATTTTCTCGAGAAATTGCTCCAGGATACCTGAGAAACAGACTTCACTTTCATTTCTACCTCTAGCCCAACATTGAGTTGCCAGATGTTCTTTCTCTAGAATTCTTGGAAGCCTTCACTATTAGCTATAGGATAAGAGCATCTGGGGACCAAAGACTGGGAACAACTGCTCTACCAAGAAGAAACTTCTCATTTTGCTTTCTAATCTATTGGAATAAATGAGTCTCTGAATATTCAGAATTATTATTCTAAATACCAGTCAAACTCCAATTTGGATATATTTGGAAGTAAGGAAATGTGGCATTATTCAGGAAATTCTAAATATTTCAGGATCCGAATGAATATCCCTAAATTTGTTGTTTTTGTTGTTGTTGTTCAGTCATTCAGTCGTGTCTGACTCTTTGAGACCCCATGGACCAGAGCTCGCCAGGCCTTCCTATCTTCCACTGCCTCCCGGAGTTTTGTCAAATCCATATTGGTTGCATCTATGACAACCATCTCATTCTCTGCTGTCCCCTTTTCCTTTTGCCCTCAATCTTTCCCAACATTAGGGACTTTTCCAAGGAGTCCTCTCTCCTCATGAAGTGGCCAAAGCACTGGAGCCTCAGCTTCAAAATCTGTCCTTCCAGTGAACATTTGGGATTGATTTCTTTCAGGATGGATAGTTTTGATCTCCTTGCAGTCCAGGGGACTCTCAAGACTCTCCTCCAGCACCACAGCTCAAAACCATTGATTCTGCAGCAATCAGCCTTCTTTATAGTCCAGCTCTCACTTCCATACATCACTGCTGGGAAAACCATAGCTTTGACTATCCTGACCTTAGTTGGCAAAGTGATGTCTCTGCTCTTTAGGATGCTGTCTAGGTTTGCCATTGCTTTCCTCCCAAGAAGCAGGCGTCTTTTTATTTTGTTGCTGCAGTCGCCATCTGCAGTGATCAAGGACCCCAAGAAAATAAACTCTGTCATTGCCCCCATTTCTTCCCCTTCTATTTGCCAGGAGCTGATGGCCATGATCTTAGTTTTTTTGATGTTGAGCTTCAGTCCATTTTTTCACCTCATTAAGAGGTTCTTTAATTCCTCCTCACTTTCTGCTATCAGAATAATATCATCTGCGTATCTGAGGTTGTTGATATTTCTTTCAGCAATCTTAATTCTGGCTTGTGATTCATCCAGACCTGCCTTTCGCATGATGTACTCTGCATATAGGTTAAATAGGCAAGGTGACAGTATACAGCCTTGTTGTACTCCTTTCCCAATTTTAAACCAGTCAGTTGTTCCATATCCAGTTCTGACAGTTACTGCTTGTCCCACATATAGATTTCTTAGGAGACAGATAAGGTGGTCAGGCACTCCCATTACTTTAAGGACTTGCCATAGTTTGTTGTGGTCCACAAGGTCAAAGGCTTTGGCATAGTCAATGAAGCAGAAGTAGATGTTTTTCTGGAACTCTCTGGCTTTCTCCATAAGCCAGCACATGTTGGCAATTTGATCTCTAGTTCCTCTGCCCCTTCGAAATCCAGCTTGCACTTCTGGAAGTTCTCTTTCCACATACTGCTGAAGCCTGCCTTGTAGAATTTTGAGCATAACCTTGCTAGCGTGTGAAATGAGTGAGATTGTGCAATAGTTGGAGCATTCTTTGGCATTTTCCTTTCTTTGGGATTGGGATGTGGACCGATCTTTTCCAGTCCTCTGGCCACTGCTGGGTTTTCCAAATTTGCTGGCATATCGTATGCAGCACCATTACAGCATCCTCTTTTAAGATTTTAAAGAGTTCATTTGGAATGCCATCACCTCCACTGGCCTTGTTGTTTGCAATGCTTTCTAAGGCCCACTTCACTTTCCAGGATGTCTGGCTTCAGGTCAGCAACTACACTATCTTGGTTATCAGGGACATCCAGATCTTTCTGATATGATTCCTCTGTATATTCTTGCCATCTCTTCTTGATCTCTTCTGCTTCAGTTAGGTCCCTACCATTTTTGTCCTTTATCATATCCATCTTTGCACGAAATGCCCCTTTAACATCTCCAATTTTCTTGAATAGATCTCTGGTTTTTCCTTTTCTGCTGTTTTCCTCTATTTCTTTGCACTGTTCATTCAAGAAGGCCGCCCTGTCTCTCCTTGCTATTTTTTGGAAGTCTGCATTCAATTTTCTGTATCTTTCCCTTTCTCCCTTGCATTTTGCATCCCTTCTCTCCTCCGCTATTTGTAGGGCCTCGTTGGACAACCACTTTGCTTTCTTGCATTTTCTTTTCTTTGGAATGGTTTTCATTGCAACCTCCTGTACAATGTTACAAGCCTCCATCCATAGTTCTTCAAGGTCTTCTGTCCACTAAATCTAGTTCCTTAAATCTATTCTTCACTTCCACTGTGTATTCGTAAGGGATTTGACTTAGATTATACCTGACTGGCCCAGTGGTCTTCCCTACTTTCTTCAGCTTAAGTTTGAATTTTGAAATAAGAAGTTGATGATCTGAGCCACAGTCAGCACCAGGTCTTGTTTTGGCTGACTGTATCATCTCTTTCATCTTTCATCTTTGGCTGCAGAGAACATAATCAATCTGATTCAGGTATTGTCTATCTGGTGATGTCCATGTGTAGAGTTGCCTTTTGTGTTTGCAATGACCAGCTTGTTCTCTTGACAAAACTCAATTAGCCTTTGCCCTGCTTCATTTGGAACTCCAAGGCCAAACTTGCCAGTTATTCCTTTTATCACTTGACTTCCTACTTTAGCATTCCAATCCCCTATGATGAGAAGAACATCTTTCTTTGGTGTCAGTTCTAGAAGTTGTTGTAAGTCTTCTTAAAATTGGTCACTCTCAGACTCTTCAGCACTGGTAATTGGTGCATAAACTTGGATTACTGTGATGTTGAAAGGACTGTCTTGGAATCATACCGAAATCATTCTATCATTTTTAGGTTGTATCCCAGCACTGCTTTTCTCACTCTATTGTTGACTATGAGGGCTACTCCATTTCTTCTATGGGATTCTTGTCCACAATAGTAGATGTGATAATAATAGTCATCTGAACTGAATTCACCCATTCATGTCCATTTAAGTTCGCTGATGCCCAAGATGTCAATGTTTATTCTTTCCATCTCATGTTTGATCACATCCAGCTTACCTTGGTTCATAGATCTCACATTCCAGGTTCCTATGCAGTATATTTCTTTGCAGTATTGGACTTTCCTTTCTCTTCCAGGCACGTCTGCAGCTGAGTGTCCTTTCAGCTTTGGCGCAGCCACTTGATTAGCTCTGGAGCTACTTGTATTTGTCCTCCACTCTTCCTCAGTAGCATGTTGGACACCTTCCGACCTGAGGGGCTCATCTTCCAGCGTCATATTTTTTAGCCTTTTGACTCTGTCCATGGAATGTTCTTGGCAGGGATACTGGGGTGGCTTGCCAGTTCCTATCCCTAAATTTAATCATACTTAATTTCTCATTTTCCTAACTGTAAGTCCATTTTGACCCATTTCTATGACAGTATACAAATTCTCCTCTCTACAAATCATCCTGGAGAAATGTATTTTATTTATCCTAATATGCACCAACCAAACATACTTTTTGCGAAGAATGTGATGTGGTTTTCTCCATACTTGCCAATAACAACCAGCTGCCCTAAAATCATCAGTGTAAATGCTAGTGGCAAATGGCTCCTAGTAAAGATGTTGGCACTGTTTTTTGTTTTGTTTCTTGTCATGCAGCGGCCCTATAACTTGGTGTGGAATCCAAAAAATCCAGTGCTGAGTTCTTAACCGGTAGTAATTTGCCACTTAAGATACACATTTTTTTCTGTGCAACTTTAGATTGCAATGGAGAAGCATGAAGAAGGCAAATTTTATCGTGAGTGTATTTTGGTTCAAGTTCATGTATGGGAGGTGACAACACTGAGTGAGTATGTTTAAACATTTGGGTGGGATTCACCCCTCTTCCATTACTAAACAAAGTGGGCTTGATCCATGACTGGGAGCCATGTGTACATGTCTCCTTCAAGGTAGTGGATAATATTCTGAAGACAGTTACCCAAACACAGCTAGAGAAAGCAAAGACGGAAGCTGAAGTCTGTCTATCTATCTATCTATCTATCTATCTATCTATCTATCTATCTATCTATCTATCTATCTATCTATCTATCTATCTATCTATCTATCTATCTATCTATCCTTTACAGATTTTTAAGATCAATTCAATGAGACACTCACTCTCACCCCTGGTTCTAAAACAATTTCAGTGACACAAAATTATATTTTTTATCTTTCTTCATGGAGGCAAAGTAGAAACCCTGCCTCCATGCAAAAGGCATCTAGAAAAATTTAATCTTTAAATTTTGCAACCGTGCTTTTAAATAAAAATAAGCGGGTAAAATGTGATCATTTATGATTGCTGCCTTTTCCATGGTCTTCTCAATTATTTATGTTATAATTTAAATGACTAATGCAGCGGTATTAATAAACAGTTTATATTCACAAAAAGAATATAATTTGCCAGGGAGGCTGAAGAGGTGCTTGATGCTGCTGATACAGTGTGTATGAATAAAAGATAAGCGGCCATGGCCAAAGTTTATATGACCTTCTCCCAAGTTATCAGCAACTTTATTTTTTTTGGTGGGAATAAAAGGAGCTGTACAGTCTTGGTTGGTTATTCAGTTCACAGGCTGGATCAGGATGGGGCATTGTCGTGCAGTCAGGGAGACCTTCTATGTGACCTCAGGGAATGCAGCTGACTGCTGCTCTGCTCTCTGTGAGCATATGATGGGTTAAGGCATTTGCTACATGATCCAGCAATGGAACCAAGGATATTTCTTCCCAGTTGGGTGAAGTTAAATATTGACAGGCTGTTCCATCATGTTGTAATAATTGGCAAATGAATGAATCTGTAATGCTGGAGGCGGGGAGTGGGATCCGAAACTATATTTTTTAAAAAGAGAGGGAAATCATCAGTGAAGACCTTACTTATAATTAAGGTACTCAGGTGGACCATCTTGTTACAGTCCTGTGATGGGTTTCAATTACCTGGAGCTATTCAGTTCATTGTCTCGGTATATGGCACCAAGACATTTACATGGAGTCATTTTAAAAGGTAATGGGTTAAAGCAGTGCCTGGGGGCCCAATATGTTCTTGGACTACAATCTGTAGAAATCCTGGCTGGCACATCTCAGGGTAAAGGCTTCTGGGGTTTTTTTAATACCAGGACATTTAGAAGATATTAATTTCCCTCTAGGATTTTAAAAGGCGACCTTTATGGTCCTAAAGCTAAATTCAAATATGTGGTTATTAGGTAAGAAATCCTATTCTTTTCTATTGGTGAACTTTAATATAACAACGATTGTGTGCCATCAATTATCAAGTCAATTCTGATGTAGGGTAACCCTTCCTAGGTTTTTCTAGATAGGGAATACTCAAAAGTGGTTTTTGATTCCCTTCTTCTGGGGGCGTCCCAAGACTGTGCAGTTTGGCTAGGTTCACTTTTGTCCCTGGAGATGAAATGGGGGCTTGAACTACCAACCTTTGGCTTTGCAGCTACACACCTAAACCCTGTTATATCCATCCAGTTGGTACCTTAGATTTAAACCTTTATACACATTTAGATAGGACTAAAACTGAGTTTAGCTGTTACAGTACTTTGGAAAAAAACTGGGTTGCTACAAAACCAATATCCCTCAGGGAAGGAGTAGGAAGACCTTATACTCGAGTATAAGTCGACTCAAGTATAAGTTGAGGCCCCTAGTTTAACCCCCCCCCCAAAAAAAAACCTGGGGAAACTTATTGACTCGAGTATAAGTCTAGAGTGGGAAATGCAGAGACCTGGCTGGAGGAGTGGTGTGTGATGTTTAAAATGACTTTTAGCCACTGAGGCAAGTGCTTGGGTCAGTGGCTAAAAGTCATTTTAAACATTGTGTGCTGCTCCTCTGTGATGCAGAGGGGGATCAGGAGAAGCAGTGCACGATGTTTAAAATGACTTTTAGCCACCAACCCAAGCACTTGCCTCAGTGGCTAAAAGTATTGACCTGAATATAAGTTGAGGGCCCCCTTTTTGGCCCAAAATTAGGGCTGAAAAACTAGACTTATATTCGAGTATATACAGTAATCTGCTTTATTTACACCAGAATGCTGATACCCACCAAATGAAGCCAGGTATAAAATGCTGGCTCAAAAAGGTAAATAGAAAATTACAGAAAGTACCTCTGAGTTAGAATTTATTTGGAATGTATTTTTAGCTCCAGAGCTAGATTTCTTTCACACACCAATTTTACCCCTAGTATCTTCCAAACTTTCTAGATTTGGGCAGCCACTTTAGGAAAGGAAAAGGCCTTATGATTTATTTCTGAACTACCAGGACTCAGAAGTCCTTGCTGATACACTACAAATCACATTGTGACCCATGACCTGGAGATCCCGACCTACCATCTGCCCTCCATTTCATGGGTCAATTTTATAACAACAATCTTTATTTGCAGCCACAGGCCCAACTAGGGTCAATTTTATGTAATTCTAACATGGAAAAAGATTAGGGTTAGGGTTAAGGTTAGGGTTAGAGCTGAAAGTGACATTGGATCAAGAGAACCACTGATTACCTTGGTATTTCTTTCATAGATTTATTTCATAGCAGATGCTGTGGATTACAAGCTCCATCAACGCTAGCCAGCATAAGCAACAGTAAGGAGACAGGAGATGCACTGAGTTACTCTTGTCAATTGATAGATCTGAAAGGCACTGCTCTACCTTTTGCTTTTTCATTGATGCCAATTTATGCCAATTGAATTGAATTGAATTGAATTTATAGGCTATTCCTCAACATTGGTAGAAAGCTAAGCATTTCCCCTCTATTTCGTCCCCCCCCCCCCGGATCATATTCTAGCCCAGGGAGATTTTGGATTTAAGCTAAATGGCAAGGTTTAGATTACTGTTAATTGGATTTTTATATATGCTTCCATGTTACAAGTGCCCGCAGTTTGAAACTGCAGGTAAAATTGGAGACTGTCTAGGGCTGTCACGTTTTTCCTAGCTGTTTCCTTTCCTTTTTTCAAAAAAAGATAATTGTTTCTGTTCTCTCTCCCTGCTAAGATTTTAAATTCGTCTCCTTTATTTCTAGTTTCTCTTTAAATTGAAAATGTTACAGCATTACATGCAAAGAGGAACCAGTCTCCGGGGGTGGGGGGGGAGAAGAACAACCAAATATAGATTAAAAAGCTGCCTCTCCAAAGATTTTGAAATATGAGGAGCCTGGCTCTGCATGTAAGATTAATGACAGGTAGGTGCATGATGCCCAGCTCAGGCTGAATTGGAGGGAAAGTTTTTCACTGTATGTCTGGGCTTTTCCAAAGGCTGCGATACTCTTGTCACCTAGAGCTACCATAAAGATACATATTGTTCTCCTATTCTCAAAAGGAAGAAAAACGAGGAAAAGAAATGTTACGTACAGTGTGTCTCCTTTTCATATCAAAAAGTTGCCTCCTGAAATTAGGGATGAGGGGATAAAATCTGCCACACACGGTTTTGAGCAGCTGGGATTTGTTTCATACATTTTTCCTATGTCCATGAAGATTCTAAGTCATCCAGGTGAGTTTATCTGGAAGCTGAGTCATGGTGACTGGACTTCTTTTGCTTGAGAGATTGAAACACTTTGCTGCTCATCTTTTTTCAGACTGATGAAACTGTTTGGATGAGCAGCAAAAGGTTTCAATTTCTCAAGGAAAAGAAGTCCAGTTGCGATGACTCAATTTCCAGATAGGTTTGTTCCTGTTCATTAGCAAGCTGATTGCTAATTATTTTGGAAGGGTGTGGTCTTTATGAACATCTTTCTCCATACATTTCAGTTTCCCCCCTTTTTAAAAAAGCATTTCTTTGTGAACGTACATTTTCAAAGGTACACATTTCCCCCCTCGTTATTTCCCTGCGCCCTGTTCATTTGTACTCTTTTTATGTGCATATTCTTCCAAGTAAGCACACATGCTGTTTCTTCAGATTTATGCATTTTGGTGCACAGTTTCAAATCAATATACATCACAGTGGCAAATGGTGAACATTAAGAAGTCATTATTGGTGTTTGTGGGACTTGCCAAGTGGCCAACTTTAACTTATAACAATTCCCTGCTGATATATGTACTGATTGTGTCACAACAGGAGGAGCAGCCAATAAGATTTTGGTCACTTTTTGGTGCATACTGCTTCAGGTACAGTATGCATCTTTTTTGCACACTATCTCAAATGTAAATATGTTTGTATAATTGCTGCATTGGAAACTAGATAGATACAGATTTTTGTGTTTTCAAGTTGTTTTGGAATTTGGAAATTGTGCATTCTCTAAGTTCAACCTGAAATCTAAAATAAAATAAACTTCTCTCCCATCTTGAATTCCAAATCTCTGGGTGTCACATTCTACTAAGTGGTGTAATGTGAACAGGAGAAATATTGACAGGAGAGTAGAAATTTGCATGCTGTAGTGTAGGCAGTTAGTTCATAAGTACACCAAGCATCTGTTTGCAGTTTTCATTGATGTTGGGATTTTATTGTTGCAACTTCACTGCAATTTTATTTTTATTATTAATGCATTATGTCTTATAAATTGCCTTAGGATCTCATGAAAAAGCTCATGAAAAAGCAAATGGTAGGTGATAAACAGAAAATGAACTGAAATAAACATGATGGGTTGGTTCCATACTTAGGATGAAACTACACTGGGAAGGTGAACAAGAGCATTTTAGCTTTGCTTCAGTTTGATTCACAGATGTATTACATTTGAAATCCCAGTTGGTGTTCACACATGGGCTGTGGATTGATTTAGGTGTTCACCATTCATACTAGAAGCAATGCAATTTACATTCCAGCCCACTGTCTCCCTTTTTTCCTTTCTTCCTCTGGTCCTGCCTCTCCTGATGCAATGGAAAACAGATAAGGATATAAATACTGGAAATGCTGCTGGTGCTGGTGCTGATTCAGCAATAAAGTGATATGATGATCTAATATCATGTATGTAAGATAGTTTATTTAACTTTTTTTGAAACCCCTCAAACCAGGGGCTAAGTCCAATTATATAATTCCTACACAGTGCAACCAATGAATGAATGCAAGTTCTCAAAGAAAACACAAATGTAGCTCCAAATGATCTAATGTGCCTGCTTTAGTTGGAATTAAGAATTGGATTTAGACCCCAGTTCTCCAGCTGAGAGGCCTATAACCTACCAAATGCTTTGACCTCATAAATTATTACAAATATAGGTATTAGAGATGGGCACAAATAAAAAAATTGCATTTCGTTTGTCGTTTGTCGTTTGGAGGGTCCGTTTCGGTTCGTTTCCGTTTTTTGCGAATTTTTGAAAAAAATTCATTTTCATTTTTGTTCGTTTTGTTACCATTTTGTTACCATTTATTTCATTTTTTGTTATTTTTTAAAGGATTTTAAGCAATTCACTCATATTGCAGTAACGGAAATGAAACACATGACAAAATTTCCAGTGTTTCTGTTTGTTTCGTTTCATTTTAGAGACAAAATTCATTTGTCGTTTCATTACGTAATGAAATGAAAAAACGAAAATGGAAACAAAAAATTGTTCGTTTCGTGCCCATTTCTAATAGGTATCCTAAGTGGAAAGTATGTAAAGAATTATAATGTAATCTCAGGTACTGCAAGCAGCAATGTTTTGTGTCATAAACCATGGAATATAGGTAACACGTAGAAGAGAAACAAGGAGTTGGAAGGGGAGAGATTAAGCGAGTGTGTCTCAACAAAGCCAGGAGCCAGGTAGGAGTACAACACGGCTCCCTTTAGTCATATAGTAAAACTACTTTCTTCACTAAATTGCTCCGAGCATTGCTTAATGATGGGAATCTAGGAATGACCGCAAGACCTTGGTGAATGGACCTCTGCCAAAGCCCCCTTCCAAAAGCCCTAAATTTTTAAAGAAATGAAGGCCGATTGCCTAAATAAAAAATGGCAAAAATTTCCTAGAGCCCTTGAAATATATGCAGATTCAGTTATAAGGAAAGTAGCCTTGAAATACTTCAATGCCCTGTTTTGTTTCCAGATGAGAACTCCCATTGCTTCTTTGTCTTCCCTCTGTAAAACTCACAAAATAAATAGGTTTGACCATTTTGAAGAATAAATGTTCCAAGCTCACTGTCACCACTCTAAGAATCAGGGTTTGCATTTTCCACTTGGAAACAATTTCAGCTTCAACCATAATTAACATATTAATCACCACTTCTCTACTTCTCTGTCAGGTCGGAGCTCCCAATCATGGCTCTTAATAAACAATTGACTCGTATAATTTTAAAACAATAGCTTCCCCCAGCTACCTTTCAAATATGAATTCAGGCAGAAACTGCGACATGGATACAAAAATCAGAGGTCTCAGTTACATCCACTAGCTAGGAATATTAATGATGGTTTTTAATAGGACAAGAAGTTGCTGATAGGTTTTCCCTATTCTATTTGCAGATGTAGTAACATAAGCAGCTTTTGGGTCATATGGAAGAAACCAGCCCAAAGTGCTTCCAGACAAGGCTTGTAAGTAGAGGTGGGCACGAATAAAAAAAATTGCATTTCATTTTTTTGTTTTTCGTTGAGAGGTCCAGTTCAGTTCATTTCCATTTTTTGTGAATTTTTGGAAAAATTATGTTTTCGTTTTCCATTTTTCATTTCTACCCGCTTTTTGCACGATTTTTAAAGCATTTCCATGTGCAGGCGTCCCTCAATGCACCAGACCAGAGGGAAAACACTAAAAAAAATTGATGCTGGCAGAGACACAGTATAGACTAGGTACGCAGGGAGGCTGCAAAGGCAGTGGCGGGTGTTGCCCATGGTGCAAAGCAGCCGCAGAGTGACTGCACTATGGGGCAGGGGTACTCACTGAGAGGTATGCACGCATGCACACAGGGAGGCTGCAGGACTGAAGCTAGAGTTGCAAAGACAGCAATCCCACCCTAACTCCCACCGGAGACTGCAAGGAGGACAGGGGCTGCCAGAGCTTTTTATGCCCTCTGTGGCTGCCAGACCTGCCCAGTCTGCAACCTTGGCATGCTATTGGTTGAACATGATCCCATCACATGGCTTGCCTCCATTTTGTGGCTGGTGACATCCATTTTGTCATCCTTAAAGGGAAAAGACAATTACATCGCGATGGGAGAACACAAAAACAAACGTTTTAAGGACCCCAACCCCCTGGTAGGTAATAATTTCAAATAATTATCGCATTATTGCTGAATTTTTACAGATGTCCAGGGCGTTTTAAAACCCAAGAAATCAATATTAGGCATCTGGGAGCCATTTTGGGTCGATGTCCCCTAACTCCCCTTAAAGGAAAAAAAAATACAGCGATCTGAGAAAAGACATAAATGCATGTTTTAAGGACCCCAACCCCCCGGTAGGTATTATCAGACAGTATAAATAATTATCACTGCATTTTTATGGATGTACAGGGCGTTTTTTAACATTTAAAACAGCTCATTTCATTGTGCATCGCCATTAACGAAAATGAAACGTAACAAATCCAATTTTCGTGGTTCTGTTCGTTTCATTCCATTTTCATCATAATTTTTGTTAGTCATTTCGTTATGTAACGGAACGAATAATGAATAAAGGAAACAAAAAAAGTTCATTTCGCGCCCATCTCTACTTGTAAGCCTTGTGGTAATATCCCTACCTCAAAGGTTCAAATACCATCTGTCTTTAATTTATACCCCGCCATCACTACGTTTTTCTCAGAATCATATCTCAAAAATGTTTCTGGGAATGAAGAGATGGAATAGCTTCCCATCGCTCTCAGTTTTAGGAACCCTCTGTCTGGAAGCAACCCAACCTCCTTTCCCAAGTTCTAAGAAGAGAAATTAAAGGCAGCACAATCATCAGCACATAGATATGAAAGGATTGTGTCACTAGATAGGCTTTATTGTTCTACCCTAGTCTTGTACATGACCTAACAGAGGGAGAGAAGGTAGTCCATCCACGATGTGGACTTGTAAGATTAAGAAGCATCAGATAGGTTGTTTGTGTCTCTTTTAAGTAATCAGGCAGTCCTTCACTGGGTACATTAGAAAACATTAGAGTGCAGAAAACCAGAGTGCAGTATAGTGACTGACAGAATTGTATTGCTATAGGCAACTCATTCCACCTGCATGAGAAGGTACTGGATATCTCCTTCTACAAACACTGATGTTCAGTGCTTGTATAAGGCGGTATGCAGTACCTTCTTGTGCAATTGTAAGTCCCATTGGCTTCAGTGGCAAGCTGGATACCATGGAACAGCTTGTTGCAGTAGCCTAGAGATCCTGGGACTCTCTGGGCAGAAAACAATACTCTACCTCCACTATAATAAGCCTCTGGCCATTGTGTGAAAATTCAGTGAAGGAAAGAAGCACTCATTTTCTTACTTTCAGACTGAAAGAGAGGAATTCTTCAGGCAGTGAAAATTAGTTCTGAAGTGTTAAAAATCCCAAGCTGATGAGAACAAATAATTTAGCAGGTATTCTTCACATACCTGCTCTTACAGGTGTCTTTTAAGAGTATCTGAAGGGCTGTCCAGCCCCAGTGGAGTTTACAGACAAAGAACTGTAACAAAGAAGAACAGATGATTAAAGCTTGCCTGTTGACATTTTGCATGCACTTGCACATACACAAAATCAAGTTGAAGAGGCACATGATTAGGGTGGTCACTGATATATAACCCAAAAGAAAGTCACAGAAGACAAATTTTTGCTCCAATTTGCACTTCAATGAAGAAGTGGAATGTTTTGGGATGCACTGGAGTGCCTGACTGCAGAGCCAGGACTGGAAGCCTGAATCCTCTTTGTGCCTGTGAGGGAATTGGTAAAATGGCTGCAGTTAGGTCAAGTAATCAAGAAAGGATTTGTGTGAGAATGGTCCATGTCATTGGTTTCTTTTATTCCATCCTAAGCTCACAGGTGCTGTGTTAACGCCTGGGAAAGGGCACAGTGAGCCGAGAGGAGTCATAACATCACATTCCTTAAACTGAACTGCATGGGAACTGGAGGCATGGGGAAAGACTAAGGAATGTGCTGAATGATGCCCTGTGACCAAGTCCCTAATAGCTTTAAGGTTATGTTGCAGTTCATAGACATATTGAGCAACAGGGACAGAACTTTCTTGTACTGACCCATCCCATATGGACTTAAGAAGCTCAAAAGGTCCACAGAGAGACCTCCTGTAGATGATATCTGCTGGACTTAATCTTCCAAGGCTGTCATGTGGTGATGTTCTGTAGTAGAGATGGGCACGACTAAAAAAAATGGTGTTTCGTTTGTCGTTTGGTCATTTAGGGGTCCGTTTCTGTTCGTTTTCGTTTTTGTGACTTTTTTGCAAAAAAATTCGTTTTCATTTCATTAGGTAACATGGCAAATTTGGTCGTTTAGTTTTCATTTTCCTTTTGTTTTTTTAAAAAAATCGTTTTCATTTTCGTTTTGTTTTAAAAAAATTCATTTTGTTTTCATTGCGTAACGAAACGAAAAAATAAAAACAAAAATGAAAAATTGCTCGTTTTGTGCCCGTCTCTATTCTGTAGCCATACAAAATATCAGTCAAAGCCTCTGACCAGGATCTCCCAAATTTCACAACATAGCATTTTGAAAAGAGTTTGTTCTGCTCATTCCACCCTTCCATGAGATTCTGGGAGAATGGTGACCTGTGCCAACTCAAGCAAGCTGCATAGTCTCACAAGTCAATGAGAGTCAATGTGCATGTTGCTGCCCCAATGCCAGCAGAGAATTCCATATGGAAGTATTGCTTTTATGCAACCTTGCAGTCATTGGATTGGAGTTTTGACTGGTGCCTCATGCTAAGTTCCAAGAAAAACCCTCGGGAAATAAAATGAGCGTGGTGGCTCAGTGGACTAAGGCACCGAAAGGCACGGAAAGAGCTCCCGTTGATAACCCCAGCTCCTGCCAACCTAGCTGTTTGAAAGCATGTAAATGCAAGTAGATACATAGGTACTGCCGTAAAAAGCGGGAAGGTAAAACAGTGTTTCCTTGCAGCCATGCCGGCCACATGGCCACGGACTTACACAGCACTGGCTCTTCCGGCTTGAATACAGAAATGAGCACCACCCCTAGAGTCGGACACGACTAGCACTAGCACGCATGTGCGGGGGGAACCTTTACCTTTTTTACCTTTCCTTTGCATCAAAGGAGAAACAATGACTTTTCTTACTAACCGAGGCAGGCGTCCAAGTGAGCTTTTCGACAAAATGCTTAAATGTTCCCCCTTGAGCTGCAAATTATCTGCATGAATTCGATGATAAAATAGTAGTTTCCTATTCTGCTGCAGGACATAGATCCTTGCTAAATAACTCTTTTTAACTTCCTTGCACACCTATTGATTATTGCCAATAGCAATTAAAAGTAGAAGACAATTAGGTTTAAAATTTAATTCCATCTGCTACTGTTAATTTAACAGGCTAATCCTAATCAATTCATCACCCTAAACAATAATCTATTCCAGTGGCTTCTCAGTTCTTCTAAAGCTCCTTATGCTAAAAATATAATAATCATAATTATGGATGGTGAAATAAATAAGAAAGAGGGACATACTGTAATTAAATTTGGATTGCCCACTGTGCTGACTAATGCAGTGGCTTAGAGCAAAGTGCTTTCTCTTTTGCTTGGTGCCATGGCAGGTCTCCACTTTGAGTCGAGTTTGTTTTTATGACATAGCCTGAAATAATGAATTAGTAGCCGTATCTCGACAAAGAAAGTATGCTGTGGTGTGTGTGTGTGTGTGTGTGTGTGTGTGTGTGTGTGTGTGTGTGTGTGTGTGTGTGTGTGTGTGTGTGTGTGTGTGTGTGTCTGTCTGTCTGTCTGTCTGTGTGGGCTCACACATCAACATACATGGGGACTATGGTTGGGGGTCCCATTCCCTACTTTACTAATGTTCATTTTTCAAACAACGTTTGAAAAGAGGAGAAGGAGTTGTTTGAAAAAGAGGAAGGAGACTGGGCTATTGGCCTTCTCCTCCTGTTGCACATACTGCTGGCCCTATCCTGTTGATGAACAAATATCCAGCACACAATCTGTGAACATAAAACTGTACATCCACCCACCACCGACTAGGGCACCCTCTTGCCTAGGAGGCCTGATGGTTACATGGTGTGTGTGTGTGTGTGTGTGTGTGTGTGTGTGTGTGTGTGTGTGTGTGTGTGTGTGTGTGTGTGTGTGTGTGTGTGTGTGTGTGTGTGTGTGCATGCATATATCTGCAGACAGAGAAACAGAGCCAGTAGTAAGTATGCTTTTGGAAAACAGGTGAGAGGGTCAGTCCAACTCCCCTATGTCCCATATGCTTAGCTAATGCCTAGAAAACACCCGAAGACAGCTAATGCACATTCTCTGTGAATGTGTCGACTATCATACAAGGAGGTGAAGTCAGGGATTTCCATGTGTGCATATAAACCTCTTCAGGTACCTTTTTCTGTGCATGTTAGGACTGCAAGTCTAGTTTAGTGGACAAGCCTGGATGGGGATCAGGCCTGCTGCCACGGCCATCCTATCCTCTTAGGGAGATTCACTGCACAGATCACAGAGGAACCTTGCTCTGGTTCATTTGCTAAGAGAAATGTCCAGGCATGGGCAGGAAGTAAAGAAAACCCATCTGTTTTCCAGATAAGAATTTAGTTAAAGAAGAAATGGCTGTAACCTGTGTGGTGTAGTAGTGGATAGAGTGATGGATTGGACTATGGAGAACAGGGTTTGAATTTCACAGAAATTCACAGGGTGTGTGGAACTGGTAAAGCAACCCTTTAATTGCCATACATACCTTGGAAACCCTGTCAGGGTCATTCTATGTCAGTTTTGACTTGACAGCACATAACACAAAAAGAAAGAATTGGCTAATTCTATGTAGTTGACAGCTGCTACCAGGCTTGTCATGTCTCAGGGCACTAGTTGAAGTTTCAGAGACGTGTTCAGCGTCTCCAGGTTTCCAGTGAAGGAGATGAGAATGAAACATTGTGTGTGTGTGTGTGTGTGTGTGTGTGTGTGTGTGTGTGTGTGTGTGTGTGTGTGTGTGTGTGATCTTTGTGTATGATGTGTCTTCCAAACCTAGGCCCCTATCTTGGAGATGGACACCCATTGTGAAGCCAAACCATTTCCATCCACTGCTAGGACCCATGCCCTGGGTACAAAGGTGTTTTTCTCTGTGTTATAATTGCACAGTATGAGAAGCAGGAATGGAAGAAAAGGACTGAAGAGCCAATGGAGGCATGAACTTGTGCTCATCATCTATTTGGGCACTGGCATCACAATCCATGCATCTTTTTGTTGCACAACCCTTAGTTCTCTTTCTTGGTTAAACTCTGACAGCAGCAGTGCTGCAACAGTGGAAAGAATGGAATTCCCCCCCCCAGATGTTTGCATGTCCTAGGTACATCCGCATGAATTGTGAACCCTGCTGGGAGTTACGGCAGCTACTACATCTGCTAGTGGTCTTCTGCCCCCCACCCATCCCTTGGCCCTGGTCTACTGGGCTTTACCTAGGTTTGGGCCCCAGATACCTCTTCAACTTGCTTCTTTAAACAGCTGGTCTGGAAGGGATTCACTTCTTCACACTCTTCCCCCTCTCCAGCTAACCCACCTTTCCTTTTTTGGAGGTGGTGGGGGAAAGGCTTTTTTTCCAAATAGGGACTCAGACTTGGAGTTTGGGCCTTGGTACCAAAGATTCAGACTTGGTACTCAGACCCAAAGCCTTGTCAACATCCCTGCTGCTTAGTACAGCCAGGTTGGTGGTTGGTCTGGGCAGATTTGACCACAGCACCCCAATTCTGGCTCACCTGCACTGACTACCCATTGCCTCCAGGATAAGGTTCAACGTGTTGGTTTTTGGTTTACAAAACCCTCCATGGCTTGGGCCCTGACTGTCTGGCAGGGCACATCCCCTAAATATCAGTGCTGGATTAGCCCAGCAGAGATTCTGTGGCATTCTCACTCCGGGTGGCCACTCCTTGGGAGGCCTGTAAGGTTGCCACCTGCAACCGGACCTTAATGGTGGCTGGCCCGTCTAGTTGGAACAAACTGCCAAGCGAGATATGCCAGTCCCTATCGCTAGCTCTATTCAAAAGGTTTGTGAAAACTTGGCTATTTAGGGAGGCATTCGGCAATTGCTAATGCATTTTGCATTCCCTGTGTTTGATATTGTTCTGTTATTATTTGGTTTTTACCCCATGCCAGGCTATTTGTCTGCTTTTATTTTTTATTGCATTTATGTTTGATTTTGATTTTTGGTTTTCACATGTTTGTTTTACGTAAACCACCCAGAGTTCCCTTTGGAAAATTGGTGCAATATACAAACCAACCAACCAACCAACCAACCAACATATATATGCATATATATGCATGTTAGGGTGGATTCGGGTTTCTTCCCGTGTAGAAATCTGGTTGTTTTGGCGACGTTTCGACGAGGTCTCACTCGTCATCTTCAGGCTGGTGTTCTGGCTTCTTTCTTCTTGAAGCAAAGCGTGGTCTCAGTTGAAGTCCTTCTATAAATACTGCTGGGGTGTGTGTGGTTTGCTTGCTTTGTTGCTGATTGCAGGTTCCTTTGTTCCTTTGTTCTTTTGTGATCTGCTGTGTGGCTGAGGCGATCGTTAAGGGATTAACTGCTGGTGGCTGTTTAGATGGCTGTTTAGATGCTGGTGGGTTAGATGGCTGGTGGGTTCTGGCAGTATCCTGGGCTTTGGTGGAGTGGGGTCCTGTGTCTTGTGAATTCATTTTGGTCTGGCTACGTGTCTGTGGTCTCCCAATGTTTTTTTGGGGTGTGTGAGTGTGCTCCATGTGGTGACTGGAGTGGGGTGCCGCAGTAGATGGTGCAGTTTTGTTATTGGATGGTGGTTTCGTTTCATCTGTGGGAAGGGTCTGGGTTTGTGTTTGGTGTGGATGGAAGGTGGTGGCATCTTGTGTCCTTTTGGACCTGGTGTCAGTCTTTGTGACAGAGGCTCGTCTGTTGACCAGGGCTAGTTTCCAGATGTCAGGCAAGCGGGAGGTGTCATCACGTTTATTCATGTTGTTTGGGTGTTTCTCTATTTCAATGGCTTCCATGATTATTCGACTGTTGAAGTGTTCAGTTTTGGAGATGAGTTTGGTTCTTTCAAAGTCAATTTCATGACCTGTTGTTTTTATGTGCTGGAAGAGAGAGGAAGATTTTTCTTCTTTTTTGACTGCGTTCTTGTGTTCTGCGATGCGTGCGCTTATTCTCCTGTTTGTTTGTCCGATGTATGTGGCTGGACAGACTTTGCATGGTATTTCGTAGACTCCTTGGTTTTCTAGCTCAATCTTGTCTTTGGGGTTTCTTAAAATGTTGGCTATTTTTTGGTCGGTGCAAAAGGCTGTCTTGATATTGTGTTTGTGGAGAATTTTGCTGATTTTGTCTGTGGTGCCTTTGATGTAAGGGAGGAGGGCGGTGCCGTTGTTCTCTTCTGTTTCTTGGTTCTTGGGGGGTGTTTCCTTTTGGATTAGTTTGGTGATGGTGTTTTTTTTTGGAATCCGTTCGCAATTAAAACATTCGAGAGAGTGTGTAATTCAGTTTTTAGGTGGTCTTTGTCAGCGGGGCGTTTGGTTCTGGAGATGAGGGTTTTTGCTACGGAGTTGATCTGTGCAGGGTGGTGGTGTGATTGTGCATTTAAGTAGCGGTTTGTATGTGTTTTTTTCTGGTAGATGGTATGTCCTAAGGAGCCGTCGGGTTTTTGTAGATTAGGACGTCCAGGAAGGGAAGTTGGTTGTTGGCTTCTATTTCCATAGTGAATTGTATTTTGGGGTGTAGGCTGTTGAGATGTGTGAGGAAGTTGTTCAGTTTATCTTTCCCGTGTGGCCAGATAACAAAGGTGTCGTCAACATATCTGAGCCAGAGTTTGGGTTTATGTTTGGACTTCTGTAACGCGTTGGTTTCAAAGTGTTCCATATATAGGTTTGCGATGACCGGTGAGAGGGTGATCCCATGGGTGCTCCTTCTATCTGTTTGTATCTTTGTCCATTGTGGATGAAGTATGTGTTGGTTAGGCAGTGGTTGGTCAGATCTAGGATGTGTTTGGGGGGGTTGTATTTGTTGTGGATAGCTGTCAAGGCTTCTTGAATGGGCACTTGTGTGAAGAGCGAAACAACATCGAAGCTCACGAGTAGGTCATTGGGTTGTAGGTCTTGTTTCTTTATAATTTCTATGAAGTGGAACGAGTTTTGTACGTATGAAGTGATGGATTCTGCATAGGGCTGGAGTTGTTTGGCAAGAAATTTGGCGAGGTTTTGTAGAGGTGAGCCTATGGAGCTGACTATGGGTCTGAGAGGTGTTCCTTCTTTGTGAATCTTGGGGAGGCCGTAGAGCTTGGGGCATCTGGATGATTTCTCTCTGGGGATGATGCTTGGCTTGATTTCTTCACTTAAGGGAGAGGCTTTTATTTTGGCTTTGGTGATTTTTTCCAGGTAGGTGGTGGGGTCTGTGTTCAAAGGTATGTAAGCAGGGTCTTGTAGTAGGTTGGATAGTTTGGCTTGGTAGTCGGATGTGTTCATCACCACTGTGGCATTGCCTTTGTCTGCTGGGAGAATGATTATGTTGTTGTCTTTCCTCAGGTTGGAGAGGGCTTTTGTTCTTCTTTGTGTAAATTGCTTCTGGGTGGTTTGCTGGAGCAGAGGACATTGGTGACTTTGAGTCTGATTTTGTTGGCTTCATCTGGGTTGATTTTGGTTAGGCTGGCTTCCACTCCGCATATGATGTTTTCGGTGGGGATGTGTCTGGGGGCGACTGCAAAGTTGAATCCTTTGGAAAGGACTTTGGTCTCTGCGATGGTGAGTGTCCTGTCTGATATGTTGTGAACTGTTTGTTTCATGGGCTGTTGTGGGGGTTGGGCTTCTGGCGTTTTCCAGTTTGTGGAGTTTGTTGGTGTGTCTGTCTGTCTTGTGGGAGGTCTCTGTTTCAGCTCTCCAGGCGGCAAGTTGCTTGGATTTGTTCCAGAGTGTTGGGTGGATTTTGTTGCTGAGTTTGAGGTGGAGAGTGAGTAGGTCTCTGTTGGTTTGATCTAGTAGGTATCTTTTCCTGTGTAGTTCGCTTCTGATTAGGGCTAGTTCTGTTCTTTTCAGGATCCTTTCGCTGGATGGGGTTTTTGAGTGGAATTTCAGTTGGAAGCTTGTGGGATCACATTTTTGTCTCGGCAGTTGCGTAGGAATGCAATGTCACATAAGATGGTGGCTCTTCGGACTTCTAGTTTCTCGTAGGTTCTGGTCAGCTGGAAGGTTTCCTCCCGTAGAGGTCGGATATTTGTTTTCGTAGATTTTCACGGGTATAGGTATGCATGTTAGGGTGGATTCGGGTTTCTTCCCGTGTAGAAATCTGGTTGTTTTGGCGACGTTTCGACGAGGTCTCACTCGTCATCTTCAGGCTGGTGTTCTGGCTTCTTTCTTCTTGAAGCAAAGCGTGGTCTCAGTTGAAGTCCTTCTATAAATACTGCTGGGGTGTGTGTGGTTTGCTTGCTTTGTTGCTGATTGCAGGTTCCTTTGTTCCTTTGTTCTTTTGTGATCTGCTGTGTGGCTGAGGCGATCGTTAAGGGATTAACTGCTGGTGGCTGTTTAGATGGCTGTTTAGATGCTGGTGGGTTAGATGGCTGGTGGGTTCTGGCAGTATCCTGGGCTTTGGTGGAGTGGGGTCCTGTGTCTTGTGAATTCATTTTGGTCTGGCTACGTGTCTGTGGTCTCCCAATGTTTTTGGGGTGTGTGAGTGTGCTCCATGTGGTGACTGGAGTGGGGTGCCGCAGTAGATGGTGCAGTCGTGGTTTTGTTATTGGATGGTGGTTTCGTTTCATCTGTGGGAAGGGTCTGGGTTTGTGTTTGGTGTGGATGGAAGGTGGTGGCATCTTGTGTCCTTTTGGACCTGGTGTCAGTCTTTGTGACAGAGGCTCGTCTGTTGACCAGGGCTAGTTTCCAGATGTCAGGCAAGCGGGAGGTGTCATCACGTTTATTCATGTTGTTTGGGTGTTTCTCTATTTCAATGGCTTCCATGATTATTCGACTGTTGAAGTGTTCAGTTTTGGAGATGAGTTTGGTTCTTTCAAAGTCAATTTCATGACCTGTTGTTTTTATGTGCTGGAAGAGAGAGGAAGATTTTCTTCTTTTTGACTGCGTTCTTGTGTTCTGCGATGCGTGCGCTTATTCTCCTGTTTGTTTGTCCGATGTATGTGGCTGGACAGACTTTGCATGGTATTTTGTAGACTCCTTGGTTTTCTAGCTCAATCTTGTCTTTGGGGTTTCTTAAAATGTTGGCTATTTTTTGGTCGGTGCAAAAGGCTGTCTTGATATTGTGTTTGTGGAGAATTTTGCTGATTTTGTCTGTGGTGCCTTTGATGTAAGGGAGGAGGGCGGTGCCGTTGTTCTCTTCTGTTTCTTGGTTCTTGGGGGTGTTTCCTTTTGGATTAGTTTGGTGATGGTGTTTTTTGGAATCCGTTCGCAATTAAAACATTCGAGAGAGTGTGTAATTCAGTTTTTAGGTGGTCTTTGTCAGCGGGCGTTTGGTTCTGGAGATGAGGGTTTTGCTACGGAGTTGATCTGTGCAGGGTGGTGGTGTGATTGTGCATTTAAGTAGCGGTTTGTATGTGTTTTTTTCTGGTAGATGGTATGTCCTAAGGAGCCGTCGGGTTTTTGTAGATTAGGACGTCCAGGAAGGGAAGTTGGTTGTTGGCTTCTATTTCCATAGTGAATTGTATTTTGGGGTGTAGGCTGTTGAGATGTGTGAGGAAGTTGTTCAGTTTATCTTTCCCGTGTGGCCAGATAACAAAGGTGTAAATCAACAAATATCTGAGCCAGAGTTTGGGTTTATGTTTGGACTTCTGTAAACTAGAAGTTTCAAAGAGCCACCATCTTATGTGACATTGCATTCCTACGCAACTGACCGGACAAAAATGTGATCCCCACAAGTGCTCCTTCAACTGTTTGTATCTTTGTCCATTGTGGAAAATGTGTTGGTCCAGTGGTTGGGATCTAGGAAAGAACAGGGGTTGTAGCCCTAATCTGTCAAGGCTTCTTGAAAAGATACCTACTGAGATCAAACCAACAGAGACCTACTCACTCTTGGGTTCAAACTTGTTTCAAAATTTCTAACACTCTGGAACAAATCCAATGAAGTGATGGATTCTGCCTGGAGAGCTGAAACTGGACCTGTTTGGCAAGACAGACACACACATTTAAACGTCTGAAGAGGTGTTCCTTCTTTGTGAATCTTGCCCATGAAACAAATGAGTTCTCTCTGGGGATGATCAGCAGGACTTCACCATCGGAGAGGCTTTTATTTTTTCTTTGGGATTTTTTTCAACTTAGGTGGTGGGGTCTGACAAAGGTCCCCACCGAAAACATCATGTGTAGAGTGGAAGTTTGGCTTGGTAGTCATGTGTTCATCACCACTGATGAAGCCAACAAAATCAGACTGGGAGTGATTATGTTGTTGTCTTTCCTCAAACCACCCAGAAGGCAATTTTCTTCTTTGTGTAAAAAAGCCCTGGGTGGTTTGAGGGAAGACAACAACATTGGTGATTCTCCCAGCAGACAAAGGCAATGCTTCAGTGGTGATGAACACATCCGACTACCAAGCCAAACTTCCAACCTCTACAAGAGATGATGTTTTCATACCTTGAACACAGACCCCACCACCTTGGAAAAAACTTTGGGCAAAGCCAAAATAAAAGCCTCTCCCTTAAGTTGTGAAATCAAGTTTGTTTCATCCCCAGAGAGAAATCATCCAGATGCCCCAAGCTCTCTGGCCTTTTTCCAATTCACAAAGAAGTTGAACACCTCTCTGACCCATAGTCAGCTCCATGTTTCACCTCTACAAAACCTGCCAAATTTCTTGCCAAACAACTCCAGCCCTATTTTGTTGAATCCATCACTTCATACGTACAAAACTTCTGTTGGTTCATAGAAATTATAAAGAAACAAGACCTACAACCCAATGACCTGAAGCTTCGATGTTGTTTTTCGCAGTGCCCATTCAAGAAGCCTTGAGCTATCCATTTTTGTCTCGGCAACAAATACAACCCCACAAACACATCCTAGATCTGACCAACCACTGGTCAACCCAATGGATATTTGTTTTTCCCAGATTTTCAAAGATACAAACAGTTAGAAGGAGCACCCATGGGATCACCCCTCACACCGTCATCTTCAAACCTATATATGGAACACTTTGAAACCAACGCGTGGTCTCAGTTAGCCTTGCACATAAACCCAAACTCTGGCTCAGATATGTTGACTGACACCTTTGTTATCTGGCAACAACTTCCTCAACATCTCAACAGCCTACACCCCAAAATACAATTCACTATGGAAATAGAAGCCAACAACCAACTTCCCTTCCTGGACGTCCTAATCTACAAAAAAACCCGAACAACATACCATCTACCAGAAAAAACACATACAAACCGCTACTTAAATGCACAATCACACCACCACCCTCATTTTCATTTTCGCAAAACCCTCATCTCCAGAACCAAACGCCTCGCTGACAAAGACCACCTAAAAACTGAATTACACACTCTCTCGAATGTTTTAATTGCGAACGGATTCCAAAAAAACACCATCACCAAACTAATCCAAAAGGAACACCCCCAAGAACCAAGAAACAGAAGAGAACAACGGCACCGCCAGATGAACCTCCCTTACATCAAAGGCACCACAGACAAAATCAGCAAAATTCTCCACAAACACAATATCAAGACAGCCTTTGGCAAAAAAAATAGCCAACATTTTAAGAAACCCCAAAGACAAGATTGAGCTAGAAAACCAAGGAGTCTATTCAAAGTCTGTCCAGCCACATACATCGGACAAACAAACAGGAGAATAAGCGCAGACTCCTTGAACACAAGAACAATCTTGTCAAAAAAGAAGAAAAATCTTCCTCTCTTTTCCAGCACATAAAAACAACAGGTCATGAAATTGACTTTGAAAGAACCAAACTCATCTCCAAAACTGAACACTTCAACAGTCGAATAATCATGGAAGCCATTGAAATAGAGAAACACCCAAACAACATGAATAAACGTGATGACACCTCCCGCTTGCCTGACATCTGAAACTAGCCCTGGTCAACAGACGAGCCTCTGTCACAAAGACTGACACCAGGTCCAAAAGGACACAAGATGCCACCACCTTCCATCCACACCAAACACAAACCCAGACCCTTCCCACAGATGAAACGAAACCACCATCCAATAACAAAACCACGACTGCACCATCTACTTTGCGGCACCCCACTCCAGTCACCACATGGAGTACACTCACACACCCCAAAAAAACATTGGGAGACCACAGACACGTAGCCAGACCAAAATGAATTCACAAGACACAGGACCCCACTCCACCAAAGCCCAGGATACTGCCAAAACCCACCAGCCAACCAGCATCTAAACAGCCATCTAAACAGCCACCAGCAGTTAATCCCTTAACGATCGCCTCAGCCACACAGCAGATCACAAAAGAACAAAGGAACAAAGGAACCTGCAATCAGCAACAAAGCAAGCAAACCACACACCCCCAGCAGTATTTATAGAAGGACTTCAACTGAGACCACGCTTTGCTTCAAGAAGAAAGAAGCCAGAACACCAGCCTGAAGATGACGAGTGAGACCTCGTCAAAACGTCGCCAAAACAACCAGATTTCTACACGGGAAGAAACCCGAATCCACCCTAACATGCATATATATATACCCGTGAAAATCTACGAAAACATATATATATATATATATATATATATATATATATAGGTTCGTTTTCGTTTTTGTGACTTTTTTGCAATCTGCTGCAACGAAAACGAAAAACACGGCAAATTTGGTTGTTTCATTTTCATTTTCGTTTTGTTTTTAAAATAATTCATTTCGTTTTCGTTGCATAATGAAACAAAAACAAAAACAAAATGAAAAATCGCTCATTTCGTGCCCGTTTCGTGCCCATTTCGTGCCCATATATATATAAAATCCCAATCTCCTACCTCTCCAAGCTCTTGGATACCGTGTTACCTGATGACTATTTCCACTGACAGTGAGCCCAGAAAATGATCAGAACTCTGCACAACACAGGGCCTTGGGTTTAGGCTTGAAATCTCAGGGAATGGGATGCAGCTGAACCTGCAGCTCTCACCCCAAAATAAGGGGGGGTACCATTCCAACTGGGCCCACAATGGCAAACAAAGCACCCTTCAAAAGAAGCACTTTCTTTTTCAAACCAGGAAACAGGGGAAGCACACACTTTTAAAAGCCAATTAGCACTTCCAGGAGGCTGCTGAGAGTGCTAAATTGCTTCCCCCTCCCTCCACAAAGAAAGAAAGAAAGAAAGAAAGAAAGAAAGAAAGAAAGAAAGAAAGAAAGAAAGAAAGAAAGAAAGGTTACTTTTTACATTGTAAAGGTTATCTTTCACATCTAGATCTTTCTGGAACATAGAGTTCATGAAATATATGAGCTCTGATATCCTGAGAATCTTTGATATGAATATCAAGTTTTTTTAAAATTAAAAAAGCTTGGTATTTCTTGACTATTTAGCTTTATGGTGCAGTTTTAACTCAAAGATGCACCAGCTGCAGTGAGTTTGAAGAGAAGCTTCAGATACTAGCAGAAATCTGCTGGCTGGGGGTTGGGCCAGCAGAACTGCTCTGGTGGCTAATATGTTTCATTCCAAGACACAAAGAAAGGGACAAAGAAAAGGCAGTGTGAGAAAGGAGATGAGTTGCATCAAATTCAAATATTTTCCAGCTTGAAGATGCATCTGCCATGCTGGCACCAGGTTAGGCTAAGGTGTGGGTGCAGGAAAGTAATTTCCAGCATCCCAAGGTTGGGAGAGTTTTGGATTCAGCATAATGTCAGCTAGCCTGCCCTCAGTTCCACTGGCTTTTACACATCTTGGAAAGTTGGGACTGCTCTTATATCTTGCAATTCTGATTTGAAGAAGAGTTCATATTTTGACAGAGGCAGGTAGGGCTGAAGAAGGGTTGAAGGCAGCATTGCCAGGTTGTAGCTTACTGGCTGAAATCTCCAGAGTCGTTATGTTTCTCCTGGCAGGAAGAAAAATATAAAGGTGCCTTTAGAAACAACCAATAAATTTAATTCCTTCCTTCCTTCCTTCCTTCCTTCCTTCCTTCCTTCCTTTTGGGATTAGCTGCCACAAAGACTTTCTCCCTCTTTGGCTCTGGTTTTCCATATTACCCAATTAACCAGATTCTGGGCCTATTTACTGAGACTCATGCCCATTTCCACAACCACCTGACCCACAAACAATGCTGAGGCCCACACAACCCTTGAGAGAGAATATACAAAGTTTGAACAATTCTTGCTAACATATGAACCAGAGAAAGGAAACACAGGGAAAGGAGCAGTAGGTAAAATATACAAAATAATTGAGGACTCACTAGGTGTAAGGGAACAAGAAATAATAAGAGGTGTGTGGAAGCAAGACATTGGTAAAGAAATAAAAAAAGATGAATGGAAAAGAATTTGGAATATGATGATATTACGTTCATTATCCGTTAGAATAAAAGAAAATTATTTTAAAACTATTTTAAGATGGTATATGACACCAGTCAGACTGAATAGAATAAATTCAAGATATTCTAAGTTTTTCAGGAAATGCGAAAAAAAGATAGGTACTTATATTCATCTTTGGTGGGAATGTGAAATAGTTCAAAAGTTTTGGCAACAGATCTTCGGTGAGATAAAAGAAATATTACAAGCTGATATTAAATGTAAGCCAGAAATTGCATTGCTATCACTACCACCTACTAATGAATATGATATAAAAACAAAAGAATTAATTGCAAATTTTATGACAGCAGCAAGACTGATTATAGCTAAAAATTGGAAACTGAATTCAGATTTTAAAATTGCTGACTGGTATAAGGAAGTGTGGGATATAGCTTTAAACGACAAATTGTCCTGTAGTATAAAAGTTTTGCGAGGGGAGATGAACAAGGATATATTTTATGATATTTGGGGAAAACATATAGATTATGTACTATTAAAAGGGAAAAGGATACAACCGTCATACAACCCAACACAGTTCTGGAGAAAAGGACTCTAAGAAGACAACTAGGAAAAAAAAAGAAGATGAAGAAGGAAGAGAAGATAAAGGAATACTGGATGGTCCCGGGGAGGTGGGGTGCACTTTGTAGTGATATTTTTGTTCATTGTATTGTTTATTGTATGTTTGTTTATTTTAAATAAAAAAATAAAAAAGTATCTTATATCACAAGGGCCAGCCCCTGTGGCCTCACACGTACCCACTCTCTAGATTTAACATTTGGCCCTGAGATCTCAAGGAAAGTGTTGCTGCCCTAAGCCAGAGCCAGAAGAGGTCCAAGCAGGGATGTGACCTCCTATGGAACACAGGCTGGAAGAAAATAGTTGCCCTTATCTTCACTTCCTCCTAGTATCCCTGTGCACCAATGGAACACAGCAGAGCGAACTATTTTGGCAACAGTGACCAGGAGCACTTGGAGCACATTGAGACATCAACAACTTCAGGTCCCCATCCCATCCTCTTAGCCCTGTATGGTACACAGACCCTTGGCATTTCCCCCTCCCCAGTACTGGTTGATTGTACAGCATCTGATGGAGAAATAGAAAATATAAGAAGAGCCCTGCTGGATCAGGTAAGGGGCCATCTAGTCCAGCTTCCTGTATCTCACAGTGGCCCCACCAGATGCCTTTGGAAGCACACGAGACAACTGCAGTATATACCTGTCCCCTGATACCACTTTTCTGTGTTTGGGGGCAGAGACTCTTTTTATTTTCTATGACTGGCAAAATACTTCCTTTTCCTTCTTTGTCCCTTCATGGAAAGAAAGGAAGCATCCTGTGGAATAGATCTAAAGAGACAGCAGGCATCCAGGTACCAATTCTTATCACTGACTGCTGCAAAGTCCTCAGATTGGCACAACATCTGTATCACCATATAGGCTAACATAGTTGTACATCCTTACTGAACTCAGGCCCAGCATCCAAAGTTTTTAGGTAACTAGTTACAAATGATGAGCTGGCTGTAAATACTGTAAACACCCTAACATTATTCTAGAGCAGTGGTTCTCAACCTGTGGGCCCCCAGATGTTCCTGGACTGCAACTCCCAGAAATCCTGGCCAGCTCAGCTAGTGAGGAAGACTTTTGGGAGTTGCAGTCCAGGAACATCTGGGGACCCACAGGTTGAGAACCACTGCTCTAGAGCTATGTATGTCTTCATGTTACAAATAAAAGATGGAAAACACCATAGGGAAACATAGGAATTGATGAATGGCAGGACCCCCCTCACATTTTGTAAATGACAGAGGATGGTAGCACAGTAAAATCCTTGCCTCTAAGCCCCTCAGCCTTCATCAAGTCACACTTTTTCTGACCATTCAAAGACACTAGAAAATAGACTGGGGCTTCTTTCATAGGGAGAAGCATAAATCTTTACAATGTTTAAATGCTATATGTACTTTATTATGCATTATTGTGCTATATTTGTTTTGTTTTGGGTTTTGTTTGTTGCTTTTGTTGCTTTTCTATACTAATGCTAATGGTTTATTGTGTAGGTTAAGATGTTGTATTCATTTTTTACTGTTTATTTTAGGAACCGTTCAGAGTGGCCCCTGGTTAGATAGGTGGGCTAGAGTACAGAGTGTGTAGCCTGCACTCTGTTATTAAAATTGTAAACCGCCCAGAGACTACTTGTAGTAGTATGGGGCGGTATATAAGCAGAACACTTTGCTTTACTGAAACTATCAGCTGCAAAATCAAAAGCTCAGCGGTCCGAATCCTGGGTGCCACACAGCAGAAGGAGCTCCCTCTGTTAACCCCAGCTCCTGCCAACCTAGCACTTCAAAAGCATGTAAATGCAAGTACTGTAGATAAATAAGTACCACCGTAAAAAGTGCGAAAGTAAAACAGTGTTCCATATGCAGAAATGTGTTCAGCCGTGCTGGCCACATGGCCACAGACTTGCACAACACTGGCTCTTTGGCTTGGAAATGGAGATGAGCACCGCCCTTAGAGTCGGACACAACTAGCATGCATGTGTGCAGGGAATCTTTACCTTTTTATAAAAACAAAACAAAACAATGGGGAAGATTGCAATTGTGGGGGATAATCTATAGACGACTGGGCACCCTATACCTTCAGATCATTCACGGCATTTTGGGAGCACCTCAGGGCCTCCACTCAGTTATGAAACCCCACTTTATGTGGGAGCCTTGTGGCACAGTGGTTAAATGCCTGTACTGCAGCTGTAACTGTGCTCAAAATCTGGGGTTCAATCACAGGTAGCCGGCTCATGGTTGACTCAGCCTTCCATCCTTCTGAGGTCGGTAAAAGGAGTACCCAGCTTGCGGGGGGGGGAGGGCAATGTGTAGCCTGCACGATTAAATTGTTAATCACCCAGAGAGTGCTGTAAGCACTATGGGGCAGCGTATAAGCCGAACACTTTGCTTTTTGGCAACTCCTTTTTTGGACCATACTTCCCAGAATTCCCACGGCCAACAACACCAAAAAAGTATTCCTTTGACAGCTTTGCTCAGGCTTCCTCTTTAAATTGTGACTGGCTGATTACCAGTTCCTTTGAAATCCCGTATGTATGGGTTCCGTGTAAACAGGATGCCAGGTGCCTGGAATACTTCCTGGTGAAGAGGCAGAAACACCTGGCATCATCAATCAGGTTTGAGATTATGGCAGGGGGCACTTTTTTTTCCGTCGAAACAACACAGGGAGGGCTGAGCTTTTTACTAAATAGTATTCCTTGTGATAAGCCAAGAGGGACAAGCAAATTGAATCGAGCAGCTCAGAAGCAGTGGTGGTCTTCTTTGTCTCACAAGGGGTGTATGCGCAGAGAGGGAATGAGAAAGAAAAAGAATGTATGTGTGCAAAAAGCCATTTCCGCTTGTCTCATATCGTGCTGGAGGATGCAGTGGAGGTATACTATTTATTTTAGAAAGCTTTCTGCTGTCATGTTCTATGCCATAGAGTACCCCCAAAAGCCTTTTGGTTTTTGGTGTTTTAGTAATGGATCCAATTTGTTTTATTCTATTTGATTTATTTTTGTATCTCCTTATCATTAGGCAAACCCGCCTGGGAAATCTTACTGAAGAAAACATGCCATTTTAAAAATAGCAAAATAAGAAAAATGACAACGAAGCCTTAGTTTCTTTTGTCTTGCAGGTAATCTGTTGGGTGAAGCATATACAGTACTTTGTTAGCAGATTCACATTGTTAGCACATTTATATCTACATTTTTAGTGCAAATAGCAAGGAGGGTCCTAGGCAAAAGCAACTCCATTTATTCTCTGAAGAATAGTTTTAAAACATCCCTTTGTTGGGTCAGTGATCAATATTATGTACACTATGAAAGCCAGACTTTTAAAAAATGAAGTACAATCATGTTTTAATGTTTTTAGAATCAATTGAAAAAGCCATGTTAGAACCTTGGTGTTTGAATATTTTCAACAGCCATTCAAAGAATTATTTAAAGGAGGAGAGCATATTTTTTTCTGGAGGAGTCTAGCCTTTTTTTATATTGCTCTTGAGATAGCTGTGAACTTCCACAAGCAGGATGCCACCACATGAAAGCACAAGTCTTGTATTTCCACCAGTTTCACCTGCCCGAGAAATGGGACAGGCAGCAGTCTCTCAAAGAGGTTTCAGATATAACATACATCTATGCCTCTCAGTTGCACAGATGCATGGCAGGGATGGATTCAGTTAACCATAATTAGCTGTAACATCTTACACACTCTGAAACAAACAGTAATACGATCCTCACCAACATCTCTCATTCCTTTTGGAAATGTATGTCTGTGAAGATTCTCAGTCATCCAGGTGAGTTTATCTGGAAGTTGAGTCATGGCAACTGGAATTCTTTTTCTTGAGAGATCGAAATGTTTCACTCCTCATCTAAGCAGCTTAGTCAGTCTGAGGAGGTTTAGTGGTGAGTCCACCATTTTATAGCTCACCTTAATTTCACACCACCCTGGTCTGAATAGGCTTATAAGTTTGGAAATGTAAAAAAACAGGAGGGTTTTTTTTTTTACCATATGTGATTGTCATGTAAAGAAGCAAGAACATACTAGTGAATGGTACATTACTTTTTTAAAAAAGTCATGTAATTTTCCATTCAAAACAGAGCTCCAGTGAGAGCTGGACTATAAAGAAGGCTGATTGCCGCAGAATCAATGCTTTTGAGCTGTGGTGCTGGAGGAGAGTCTTGGAAGTCCCCTGGATTGCAAGGCAATCAAACCTATCTATCCTGAAAGAAATCAACCCCGAATGTTCACTGGAAGGACAGATTTTGAAGCTGAGGCTCCAGTAGTTCGGCCACTTCATGAGAAGAGAGGACTCCTTGGAAAAGTCCCTGATGTTGGGAAAGATTGAAGGCAAAACGAAAAGATGACAACAGAGAATGAGATGGTTGGATGGTGTCATCAATGCAGCCAACATGGATCTGACCAAACTCCGGGAGGCAGTGGAAGACAGGAAGGCCTGGTGAGCTCTGGTCCATGGGATCACGAAGAGTTGGACACGACTGAACGACTGAACAACAACAACACCAGAGATAGATATGAAAATAAGGCGTGTAATGATTCACGCAATAACTGTTTCTATGGGATGGGCACGAAACAGAAAAATGGTGTTTCGGTTTTTTGTTTGTCGTTGAGGTCTGTTTCGGTTCGTTTCTGTTTGTCGGGAATTTTTTTGAAAAATTTCATTACCGTTTTTCATTTTTTCGTTTGTCATTTCTACCCGAAAAGCATTTCCGGTGGCATCTTCCAACGCCCCAGACCAGAGGGAAAACACTAAAAAAAATGGATGCTGGCAGAGACACAGTATAGACAAGGTACGCAGGGAGGCTGCAAAGGCAGCGGTGGGTGTTGCCCAGGGTGCAAGGCAGCCGCAGAGTGACTTGCGGGGCAAGGGAGGGTCACTTCTGTTTGCAGGACTGAAGCTAGAGGTTTTTTTTAAATAATTTTTATTGAACATAAAAAAAGACAAAATAACAATGATAAACAATTATATAAAAAAACAGTAATAGACAATCATAAACAGTACAAAGTGCCCCCCACCCCCAAGAAACCGTCCAGTATTCTTGCATCTTCTCTTTCTTCTTCATCTTTTTTTTTCTTTTTCTTCCAATAGGCTTCTTAAGGTCCTTTACGCCAGAACTGTGTTGGGTTATAAGTTGGTTATAAGTTGGTTGTATCCCTTTCCCTTTTAATAGTACATGATCTATAAATTTCCCCCAAACATCATAGAAAATATCTTTTTTTATTTCTGTTACAAGATAGTTTATCATTTAGTGCTATGTCCCACACTTCCTTATACCATTCAGCAATTTTAAGGTCTGATTTCAGTTTCCAGTTCCTAGCAATAATCAGTCTAGCTCCTGTCATAAGATTTGCTATTAATTCTTTAGTTTTCACATCATATTCATTGATAGATGGTAATGATAACAAAGCAATTTCCGGTACACATTTAATATCAGTTTGTAGTATTTCTCTTATCTCCTCAATAATCTCTTGCCAAAACTTTTGAACTATTTCACATTCCCACCTAGGTATGCAGGGAGGCTGCAAAGGCAGCGGCGGGCGTTGCCCAGGGTGCAAGGCAGCCGCAGAGTGACTGCACTGCGGGGCAAGGGAGGGTACTCACCGAGAGGTACGCAGCACGCACGCACACAGGGAGGCTGCAGGACTGAAGCTAGAGTTGCAGAGATAGCAACCCCACCCTAACTCCCACCAGAGACTGCAAGGAGGACAGGGGCTGCCAGAGCTTTTTATGCCCTCTGTGGCTGCCACACCTGCCCGCCCAGTCTGCAACCTGGGCATGCTGTTAGTTGAACATGATCCCGTCACATGGCTTGCCTCCATTTTGTGGCTGGTGGTGACATCAATTTTAAAGAGAAAAGAAAAATACATCGTGATGGGAGAAGACAAAAACAAACATTTTAAGGACCCCAACCCCCCGGTAGGTATTATCAGACAATATAAATAATTATCGCTGTGTTTTTACGGGTGTCCAGGGCATTTTTTAACATTTAAAACAGCTCATTTCATTGTGCGTCACCATTAACGGAAACAAAATGTAACGACCACAATTTTCGCGGTTCTGTTCATTTCGTTGCATTTTCATCACAATTTTCGTTTGCCGTTTCATTATGTAACGGAAATGACAAACAATAACGGAAATGGAAAAATGTTCGTTCCGTGCCCATCTCTAATGCTATGTACTGGAAGAAGACAGAGATACCAAAACAAGAAGAATTGATAGGAAAATGTCTGGAAGTTGCAAAAATGGACATATTGTCTGAAAAGTTAAAGGACCAACCAATGGAGAAAGCTGGAGAAAGACGGAATCTGTTCTACAGAGTAATCTGCAAGGTTATTAAAGAGAACTGGAAAAAGGGTGGGACTTATAGAAACTGATGATGATAATTACTAAAAGCAATATGCAATTGAATAGGGCTAATATAGTACATAAGCAATGTGCTTAAGTAGAGATTTAACAAGGAATGTGATTGTACTGTCCTCTTTTCTTGCCTTTTTCCTCTGCCTCCTGTTTTTTACCCTTCTTTCTATTTCTTCCCCCTTCTTTGATCTTATTTACAAAATAAAATAACATAAAATAAAACATTTCTCATTCTTTCTCCAACTACCTAAATGTTATAGCTCCAAATCACAGCCTCACATTCCATAAGTGCAGCTAAATTCCTACTAGACCATCATTTGCATTGCCTCAGTTTGCATCAGCAAATTACAAAAAATTCAAACACTCATAATATCCTGGAGTGAAACAAAGAATCCATCTTTCATAATTAACATCTTGAAAACGGTATGTATCGGAAGTCTGTACAATATGTTCTGAGAACTGGATTGGTGTTTTCACTAAGGCTACGGGCTTAAATAAAATCCCCTGGGACTGATTTGATTCCCACACGTAAAGGCACATTGCAGTGGCTATGAATGTAAATTAGCTGGAGGAAAATAGAGTGGCTTATGAATTCTCAATAACTTGGGTAGATTTGAAACCTGGTACATCTACTCAGAATCCTAGCTTTTCGAACACACACGAACTATATAGACATAACATGCATCATCATATCATAAGATTAGATTTCATATACCAGGATGGACCTAAAAGGTACACAGTTCGTGACATCATCTGAACAGTTTCACATTTTTACTGTGTGCCAGTTGCTGGAAAACTGCATCCAGGTTTGTGAATAGACATGGGCACAAATTGGACAAATGCCGATTTGTTGTGATTTGTAGTTCATTGATGATGATGAATCAAAATCACAATTCCATGATTTTTCATGACACCCTGACAAATTGATTTGTTGGTTCATCTTGCCTTTTTAAAACCCTGTAAAATGGCTATTCAGGCATCTAGAGACACCAAAATCACTTAGAGGTTTCCTCTGATTCTCCTGGTCAAGTTGTCATAACTTCAGATGTCCACCTTATGCATCCCCCAAAAAGTGTCCCCCATAAAGTGACAGAGGCTGCAGATTACAAGGGGGTCTAAACAGGGGCCCAATGGGCATTGACAAATCAAAAATTGCCCCCCATTGAAAATCATTGATTCATGGCAAATGCACAGAAATACATTGTTTTATCAAATTAATGGAGATGGAATATGGATGTACTGTATAGGTGCATACACTGACACAGAGAAGATAGATTTCGACTGACATTTCATCTTCCTACTATGGAGACAAAATATGTTTTTGTAGAAGATGGAACAGAAGTACATTCGTTCATCAACATGATAAAATTATTTTCTGATCTTCAAGAACTGTGCCATGCTTCTTCAAAGCTACTGACCAGCTACCCTAGAGGAAGCCCTAAGGCTCTGATAGTCTCTTCTAAAGACCAACTTTCTAACCTTTTTGTTCTTATCTTGGATTTCTCTTTGAAAGATTTCCTTGCCATTTGGAATTCTCTCTACCAGTTCCTCCCAACAGAAGTTTCAGATGGGAAGAGCTTCAAGAGACAAGACAGGCAATTTAGTGTATCAGTTACTAGTGCAACATGTTGCTTGAGGCCTATATTTTGTAAGGATTTAAAAGGTAGCGCACACCTGGTTCCTCGCAAGAGAATGAAGTCATAAACAATGAGCAACACATTGAAGAGGTTTTCCTATCATAGTATTGCCATTAACTTAACACTATGGAGAGGGGAATCTCAGAGCCATGGGTTTCTACAGCAATTTTAATGCATATTCCCAAAATGGGGGGGAGGGCTCATTGGTTTATTACTAAAGGTTAATGCTATAATCCAAAAGGTAAGGTAAAGGTAAAGCTCCCCCCCCACATGCATGCTAGTCGTGTCCAACTCTAGAGGCGGGGCTCATCTCCGTATTCAAGCTGAAGAGCCAGTGTTGTGCAAGTCCATGGCCATGTGGCCAGCACGGCTACGAGCAAACACTGTTTTACCTTCCCACTTTTTACGTCAGTACCTATTTATCTACTTGCATTTACATGCTTTCAAATTGTAACGTTGGCAGGAGCTGAGGTGGACAGTGGGAGCTCCCTCCACTGCATGGCACCTGCGATTTGACCTGCTGAGCTGCCAACCTTGCAGCCAAAAGTTTTCAGTGCTTTAGCCCGAAGAGCCACCATGCAATTTTAATGCATATTCTCAAAGGGGGCTCATTGGTTTATTACTAAAGGTTAATGGCATAATCTGAAAAGTACAGCCATTCAAACCACATGTCAAACACTCATTCAGAACATAGTCATTCTGATGCCTTGACTTCTACCCCCACTCCACTTTCAATATAGCACATCAATAACTGTATGGAAGACTTGCAACTGAAAACAATCATTAATAGCATTAACATATACAAATCGAAACAAAACAAATTTAAAAGAACACCTAATTTGCAGCACATTCCTATCCACATTTATGTAACTGTCATTAATACAATCCAATTGATTCATTTTTGGGAGAAAGACATCACACTGTGTTCTGAGGGTTTAGGCTTAGTTAAGCATAAATGTATTGTCTTTAGAAATTCTGAAAGTGGAACTCAATTGTTATGTTTATTTAACACCAAGAACTACACCTTCATGTCTCTTCATATTGTATAAAATGCCAGGAAATATGAAAAATTTGAATGTTTTTATTGTTTAACATAGGAATGGATGAATTTAGTTTCATACAGTTTGGTTTCTTATGGCTGCATTTTTTTCAGTCTCAATAGAAATTTTCTCAGTCAATATAAATTTCTCCTGAAAACTGAGATTTTAAAAAAATGGCAGCAATTTAAATGCAATGTTATGAACACTTCTCAAAATATATGTACTTTTGAGTGCCATTTTGTCTAAGATAACAAGTTTTATAAGCAATCCTCTTAAAGTAAGGCACTAACACTTGCTGGAATAATATATGCATTTACATTTGCATTTCTCCCAGTACACTCCAGTTTGTACACATTTTAAATCAAGAAATTCCTTGTAAAATAAAGAGAAGTGCAAATTATGAAGGGTAAATGGACTTTTCTTTCCTATTTTGGCTTGAAAGTGCAACATTACATTGCTCTGTGCATTAAAATACAAACTGAACACAGTTCTCTCCCACAACCAGCTTATTGTTGTTATGCCATCAAATTACTTCCACTTCATCTTGACCCCTATGAATTAACAAGTTCCGAAAGGTCCTGCCACTCACAGCCATGCACACATATTCCAAACTCAAGGCTACTTCTTCCTTTATTGAGTCAATGGACCTCCTGTTAGGTATTCTTTCTTTCCTTCTGTCTTTAGCTCTTCATAGCATTATCATATTTTTAAGGGAGTCTTATCTTCTCATATCTCAATACTTTTTCTTGTCCTGTTCTTTCATTAGCCATACACAGAAAGCAGGAATACCTGTGGATGATCTTGGCTTTAGCAACACATCTGCTTCATGACTGTCCTTCCAAATCTCAGTTTTCTTCTGATTTTTTTTCTAATTTTCACATATATCTTCTTTGTACATGAAATGTTTCCAGCCTATGGGATATTATACCTCAAGTTATTATCACCTCGAGATATGAAAAAACTTGAGATACAAAGGAAGTCCATCTGGAATTCTGTCTGAAAAAATGGACTTCGATCTATAAAAATAAGACTTTCCACAAAAACTTGAGTTACAAAAATTATCTAGGGAAAAACTCAAGATACAAAAATGTTGTGGAAGACTTCAATTCCCAGGATGCATTGCACTCCATTCAGTTCCATGTTACAAAAGTTTTCATGATATGGAGCATCACGAGGAACAAATTAATTTTGTATCTCGATGTACCACTGTGTTTTGATTTCATTTCTGGTGGCACATTCTTATTAGGATATTGATAGATTCAATCTCTACATCTTAGATTATCTATGCTGGTATCTCACCTACGTCTGATGATTTGTTTCTTCCAGTTACTTTGACAGCAGCTTTGTTTCCTAAAATTGTAGATTCTTTATCAAATATTCTGAATCATCTTCCTGTAGGGAATAACTTCTTTTTCTTCTGGCCAAGTTGTGTATTCTATATAGCTCTTTCTGATTGTGATAAATGGACCACAGTGGGGGACACTGCTCTATTATCTCTCTATAGATGAAGTCATCAGAATTCATCAAATCAAAAACAAAACAAAAGCCATGACTGCATTTCCTTCTTCCATTTCCAGTGCTGTTGTGGAAGGATGGGCCTATAGATTTTCCCATGAGTGGAAAAAAAATTCACTCCGCCTGCTCGTTATTCATACAGACAGCGCATTAATAACACGGGACCCTGAGATATCTTCTTATCTAGGCCGGAGCACAGCTAGAGGGATGAGACGCTGACTCTTCGGATTTAAAATCACATTTTCCCTTCTTTCTGTAGAAATAAGAATTGATTGAAAGTACTTTTAAGGAGTTGAGAGAAAGAGAGAGAAAACTGTTCTTTGATACCATCTAAAGTACATATTAGATAAATAGAAAACTATTGGCCTTTTGACTGTGAACAATTTTCACTTGATTTGAGAGATGAGATAGAAGAGTATTGTTCGTAATACTAAGTATTTAATAAAAGTCTCCACACAACCTGCTGGAGCCCAACATAAAGCTTCCTGTTAACTCCCGTGAGTTCTGCCCCAGCTGCATGACTATAAAATGTTCATTTCACCCATTTTTCAGGAGAAATTAGGCATAGTTGTTTCATCTATGAGGAAACCTCTCTTTCTCTTTCTATCTCTTTCTCTCTCTCTCTCTCTCTTCCCTCTCTCTTTCTCTCTCTTTCCTTTCTTTCTCTCTTTCCCTTTCTCTCCTCTCCCTCTCTCTCTCTCTCTCTCTCTCTCCTCTCCCTCCCTTCCTCTCTCCTCTCTCTCTCTCCTCTCTCTCTCTCTCTCTCTTCATTCAGAGAGCATGTAGGAGGAATAGAGGGAGAGAGTCTTAGAGAGGTGGTCCCCAACCTTGGGTCCCCAAATATTTTTGGACAGCGACTCCTGATTCCAAAGAGTTACAGTCTAAGAACATATGGGGACCCAAGTTTGGGGACCGCTGTCTTAGAGGATAGCCCAGAGGATGGAACCAGCTCTGGGATGTCTCAGGAAACTCCAGGCCTTCCTTGGATCTCCAGGCATGGAGGAAATTCTCAGAGCGAGCAGTTCTGGAGGGCAAGGTGAAGGGGGTTGACTGTGCAAAGTAGACTGCCTGTGTACCATCCCATGAAGCTTAAAGCTCTCTATGAGCAGTTTATAATTTAATTGTGCAGGCTACACATTGCCACCGCCACTGCCACCAGCCCAGTGAGATGGCTACTCAGTGTACCAACTACAGAAGGATGGGTGTCTGAATCAACCTGAAGCCAGCTACCTGAACTCCGTCCATTAGGAGAGTCTTTATTGCAGTAATGAAGTTCAAGCACTGTGCCATGAGGTTTGACAATGAGAACATCTGATTTTATTATAAATTTTTGGCTTTAATGCCTGGATATCCATCTCATTTCTCTCTCCCCTCCCAGCAGGTCCCAAGTTTTATTGGGTAATGTAGGCGTGTTGTGCATACAGTATTTGTGGAGAAGGTAATAGGGAGAATCCAAATTGACCGTATCACTCTCTCTTACACATGGTTTATTGTGCAGGCATCGAGGCACATTATTTGCAGTTGGTACCTGCATGATGTGAAGTTGCTGACCATTACTACCCTTTAAAGCACTACCAGAAATGGCATCAGCCTTTCCACTGCCAGGGCAAAACAGGTTAATGGGATCTCTGTGACTTCCCTCCCCTATAGGCTTCTCCATCCACACAGAGCCACTTTCATCCTGCAGCAGGAAGGAAATGCTATTACAACCACTCATGGTATACACACAGTATATCACATTTCCAAGGAAAAGTGCATTAAAAGCACCACATTTGTGATAAAATATTGCACTTTTTAAGAGTAACCTCTATGCTTGATGTACTACCAACATCTTAACAGTACTTTTTCATCTATTCCTGGTACCACCAACGGAAAGAGATATATGATAGCATTACCTTATCGTAAATATTTAATTATCATTTACCATTAAAAAGATCTTTACCAATAAGCATGCATACAATAAAGCATTAATAATATAAATAAAATAACTGTATTTTCTAGGGTAGTATAGCAGTAGAGCATTATCTAACAACCAAGTAGATATAGACACATAAAGTAAATACAGTCACATGTATGAGCTACATATATACTTTGCCTCTTTTATTTTAAATAGAAAACAATTACTGGAACTAAAGTCAGAAGTACTGCAAAAGACCCAATCCATTGGTGGAAGCCTCCATTCCGCTGAATCAAAACACATAGATGGTTCCAATATCCAGCTTATTCCATGCAAATCTGTTAAGGTTAATTTCACTACTATTGAAATGCAGTAATGGTTGATTAACATACTTTCTAATTTTCCCTGCCCCATATGATATGTAACGATAAATAAATCCAATAGTTAATCCAGACCTGAAAAGTTACCACCTCAATAGTAACTGATAAAATAGCAACAAGTCATGGGAAATGTGACTTTTCAAAAACATGAGTCTCACTATTTTGAAGTCTTGACTTGGACACTATTTATGGGGGAAAGAGGCACAATGTAAAATATTTCAGCAATTACTGGAGAGGAGGAGAAATGCTGGCAGAGAGTTCAGGTTTTCTATGATTTATAAGGTATTTAGAGCTATGTGAGCTAAATGTGAAGTAAAGCTTCCATTCTGTAAATCTTTATTAATCTCACTGTTGCATGATCACAAAATGGTCCCACATGAACATAGCCATGAGGTTCATGGGCGACATAAAAAGCACAGTTAGGCAACATTTTTGGCAACCCCCAAAATAATTGAAAAGGTCTGCCCTGAATAATATTTTAGTGCAATTATCCTACAATTGAGAGTGCAGTGATACTGTTATACTGGCACAGCAACTCAATGTTATACAGTATAAGAGAATTCTAAAAATGGGGACAGACCAAACAAAAAATTATATCTGAAACTTTGGATCAGCATCAAATCTGGCACAGGTATAGCAGTCAGTCTACTCTTGGTCTGCAAGGGCTGAAATATTGACCCCCAGAAAAAGCCTTTCAAAAGGGTAAAACTGGGCCTTCTTTATAAACTGAGCATGTATGGAACAGGATTACCCCCAAGATTGTTCCAAAGTAGATACATCATTACAGCTTTGTAACCCAGAAAGGGAGATGTTTGGAAAACAATGAAATATCACGGAAACAGCCAAAAGACAAGTTGTCTTTGAAGAGTCAAAAATCAGGCTTGCTTTAAATAAAGTAATTGAGTGACAGTGGTCTGGAAAGGGACCAGGGAATTAGCATATAGTTTTGTAATGATTTTAAAAGAGGTAGCTATGTTAGTCTTTAAAGATGTTATCTACCATCAGGTCTCTTCTGATATGTGGTGACTAGATGAGTGAAAGACCTCCAAAATATCTTATCATTTACAGCTTTGTTCAGATCTTGCAAACCAACAGCAAAATATGTGAGATTTTCCTCTCTTCCTGCTAGTCCCATTGCTTCAGAGCAATGTTGCCTTTCTCAATAAATTCTGCTCAGATTTTGCAAATTAATAGCTATGGCTTCCTCTACAGAGAAAATCTGCCTTATGTTAGGTCTTTCTCTCATTCTACTTCCTCCCCACGCCCACCCCATGATTTTCTAGCAATTTTGTCTTTTCTGATCATTTCTGTATTCTTATCATAAGTACATGGTATGATGGCCCTATTTTGGTCCTTTAGGCACTACTGACAATTCAGGCTTGACTGAGCACCTCCCTCCCCCTCTGCCTTTCTGTCTGTCTATGGCAGTGGTGGCAACCTTCAGCACTCTAATATGTTTTGGACCAAAACTCCCACAGTCCTTTGTAATTGGTCATCTAGGCTTGGAATTCTGGGAGTTCTCATCCAAAATATCTTGAGTGCCAAAGTTTTACCGTCATTGGTATTAGTAAAAGCTATGTTTCAAATGAATTGCTTTCACTCTCTCTTCACTATCTTTCTTTCACATAGAATAAATGTTTTTAACCTTTGATTTTAACCAAAGATCAGCTTTGGCCTGGCCCACCAGAGCTTCACAGGCCCTCCCGCTTTGGGTGGCCACTCCTAGGGCCCTAAAATCCTCCACTCAAGAGTTGGGCCTTCTCGGTAGCTGGCCCGATCCTTTGGAACCATCTTCCAAGTGAGATTAGGCTTGTGGAGTCCCTTCCAGCATTTAAAAATACATCTGAAAATTTGGCTATTTAAAGCTGCCTTTGGCGACGGTTGAGGTTATTGTTTTGTCCATATGTTAGTCTATTTTTTGCTGCTGCCATCTTGTTCTTGCCAATTTATTTATTTATTTATTTATTTATTTATTTATTTATTTATTTATTTATTTATTACTACTACTACTACTACTACTACTACTACTACTACTACTACTACTGTCTGTATTATTTTCTGTCTTTCACCGCCTTTGAGTTCCTTTGGGAAAATTGGGCAGTATATAAATGGGAATAATGAATGAATAATTACATTACAGTGGCAACCTTTGATAATGCCAACTTCTTTTGATTCAATATATATAGCTTTTCTTTCCCAACTTGGTTACGATTTTGTTAAGTCCTTCAAAATATTTTGGCACAATATTCTAGCTTCTCTCTTCCCTGAGTGACAATAGTACAAATAATATGCTCATTTTCTGTCGTTCTCTAGCTTGGGGTAATTGTATCATTTGCTCTTATTAAAAACATCCCTTACAATTGCTTTGTGTTTCTGTTAGAAGTGGTTAACTGATGATACAATGTTATATTAATACTGATTTTATTTACCATTTTAATATAATACTTGTTTATTGCTTTTAAAATATTAGTATACTTTAATGTTTTTGGATTCTAAATATGGATTTTCTTTTTTTTTTTTAATTATGTAAGCCACCTGGGGTTCTTTTAAAGAGAAATGTGGGATGAAAACATTTTCAATAAATAAATTTCTGTTGGATACGAAAGAATCAGATTCTGGGACAATCCCCTGCTATCTCACCACCACCACACAAACACATTTCTTGGAAAGAAACAGCTGAAAGCCTGGAAAATTAAGGAGAAAATATCTGAGGAAATGTAAGAATCACATTGCTCTACTAAACCCACACTTCGTTCGTCCAGTTATTCTTGTAATTATACAACATTCATTATGTGGCTCAAATAGCTGAACTGGCTTGCACCTAATTCAAAATCTTATTAATTAAATCTCACCCACCAGAGCCACCTGAATCGCTAATGTATCGACACAAACAAGGCAAGCGGTAGCATAAAGGGATAACTTGGAAAATAAAAGCAGTAACCGTACACACATTATTCACGATTTGGGGACTATATTGAATTTCAGCAGGTATGCTTGCTGCTCAACAAGCCAACTTCTACACAGTGACTAGAGAAACAAGTTCCAAGAAACAAGCAAACACTTCTATTCAATGTATATACATATACATTTTTCCCTGATCTAGAAACATTTTAACCCAAAAGAAACCTCATGGAAAACACAAAGGTGAAAACTCAAAGGTTTGCTTACCTCAATGCTCATTAGGAAAACTATGCATAGACAAGTTCTTAGTTCTCTTTCTGTATCATGCAGTGCTCCGTGTCAACAGTAGGCAAAATGGTGTCTTATAGGCAGTTTGTATTATCTGTTTCTACCACCTCCGCTGTTATTTCTTCAGTTTCAGCCCCCAGAATTCATGTGGAATTCCTCCAGCTAGAATTCTGAGGACTATATGATTCAGAGCCTGACTGCACAGGCAACAAATGCACAGAATAACATGAGTTTGTGATAGATTGATGCACTTTTGCTGTTGTTGTTGACTCTATGATGCAAAGGAGAAATGTGATTTGCCCCAAATTCCCCAAAATCCAACATTTTCCCCTCAAGCTTTGGCTTTTTGATAAACTGAATCCATCCAAATCAAGTTCAGGCATGAGACTGCCTGAATTGAACAGAACAGAGAAGGCCAGCTCTTTGCACATGCCCATGGACACCTTCTTCCTCACCTCCTGCCTTGTGAAAAAGGAGAAATTGAACACACAAACCAACACACATGCCTTCCCCTTCAACTGCTTTTCCTCCTTACAGATTCTTTGAGTTGACGAACGTTGGTGGTGCATGCAGTCCTAAGCAGTATGCTTATTTCCTTGAGGAAAGGAAATTGAGCTGCCTTTCTGTAATTTAAGCTTTGGGATCCCTTAGCACAGTGGTTCTCAACTTTCCTAATGTCACAACCCCCAGCCTCACCCGCCGGATTAAAAAAAAAAAAGCAACAACTGTCATGAGGTGTTGAAACACACCATGGCCCTCTCCCCCTCAGCTGTACCTGCCAGATTTTTAAAAAGCAACAACCATCATGGACCACCTGCTCTCTCCGAACCTCAACTGCCCAACGGAGGCCTGCCCTCTCTGCCTGGATCACTAACGCTGGGCCAGGTGGGCCTGCCACCACCACCATCACGACCCTACTCATTTATCCATATGCGCTCCCTCGGCCCTCGGGGCTCGGTTAACTACCCTATTGGGTCTGAGGGGGAATGCACTCCTTCTGTTGACATGGACTTCACTGGGCCTGGCCTGAACCGGCATGGACCAGCAGCCTGCGACTGGTTGGGCGAGGGGTGACACTGTGTGGAGACGCAGTGTGGCTGTGCCGCTGACATGCCTGCACTGCAGGCAGGGTGAAGGAGTGGGATCCACCCCCTGCCCCCCACGCCCCCGGCACTCGTCAGGCCAGCTGGTGCCCAGGCTCATGTGGCCCCAGCATGGCAGCGCCTCATGGCTTCACATTGGGGCTGCGGCTGACCACTTGCCTTGGCGGCAACCCCTGTGGGAGGTTCATTTGACCCCCAAAGGGGTCGTGGCCCTAGGTTGAAAACTGCTGCCTTAGCAGCTTTTATTGCCATCAGCCACTTCTGAATTGTCGCTCTGGGATGGATTTTGGAAGTACTGTTTCATGGTGGCTCCAATTCTACCTGGAAAGGAGAACTCCGAAGGTGGCATTGGGGGAATTCTTGTTCAAAGCCACTGGCCTGTGGCATCCCCCAGGGTTGTGTTTTGTCCCCATGCTTTTTAACATCTACATGAAACTGCTGGGAGAGGTTTCCAGAGTTTTGGGTTTCAGTGTCACCAATATGACACCCATTTCTATTTTTCCTTCCCAGCTAATTCCAAGGAAGCTGTCTTGGGTCTAATCCAGTGGCTGACACCAGAAATGAGCTGCATGCACTGGATGGGTTTACCATCCCATGAAAACTCAGGGCCACTACTTTAGGTGTACTTCTAAATTTATCCCTGAACCTGGATGCCCAGGTTTCGGTGGTTGCCAGGAGTGCATTTATACTGTAAAAACCTTTTGTGTCTTTACAGTTCTTGGCAAAGCTAATTACATTAGAAAGCTTTGATTACAAGCTCTCTCATCCTGTTAGGCAGTTGCCTTTTAACTGCAGCACCTGCTGGTTTACTGAATAAAAGGCTCCCTCTCCCTATGTGGCCTGTTAATGCTGAGAGGAGTGGGGGACCCTGCATTCCCTAGTGCTACCCTCACTGCAAATGCATTTGAGTGAAATCAAATTTCCCTCACTGTATAGTCACAGCTTCAGATTCAGTGCTAGTAAGTGCAATCGGTGTCATTAAATATGGGTTACTGGTTGGGATTATTCTTCAATACAGGTTATTGGTTAGGATTATTCTTCAAATATTGAAGAATATTGAATAGACATGGGCATGACCAGAAAAAATGATGTTTTGAGTTTTCGTTTGTCGGAACAGGTCTGTTTCAAGTCATTTCCATTTGTCGCGAAATTTTTCAAAAATTTGTCATTTTGTTTGTCGTTTGTCGTTTCCACCATGATTTAGCGCAATTTGACTTCCCCCCAGAGCATAGGGGCGTCCCGCAATCAGGGCCAGCCCTAGGTGTTTTTGCGCCCTAGGCGGTGGGCGGGGTGGGGGGATGGGCGGTGCGGGGAGGTACAGGCAGGCGGTGGTGGCGGGGACCATGGGTGGCGGCGACAGCAGCAGGGGGAGACGCGGGTGGGCGAGCGGGCAGTCGGTGGCCGCGGGCGGGCGAGCGGGCGGGTGGCGGCACAGGCCACAGGCGGGCATCGGCGTGGGCGGGCGGGCGAGTGGGCAGTTAGGATATCACTTAGTATAGAGGTTCTGTTCTTGGCTTGCACCCCAAATGTGTGTGTGTGTGCAAGCAAATTGAAGTTGGGAAAATAGAAAATAAATGGTACTATATAATATATTTTTAAAATAAATCCACACCTCCCACTCCTAGTCGAACCTCCCCCTTTATCCAATATCAGAAAAAAATCCTCACAAACTGCCAGAGAAGAAATAAAGAATAAACTGCTATTCCCTTCAGCAGACAAAGCTGCAGGGAATCAAAGAAATTATTTTCTAAATCCAATTCCCTCCATGCCTGCCTAACTTAAATCCTAAAGCCTCCAGCCTCCCTCCTCAATCTCGATCGGATCACACCAGCACCAGCAGCCAGCCCTCCTCCCTCAACCACATCCATACACCCGACTGCGATTTCTGGAAGGTGCCTCGGCTTTTTATGCCCTCCGGCACATCCAGAAGTGTCAGTCAAAAACCTGGCGATGCCATTGGTGGAATGGTTCAAAAATTTTGCATGGTCCCATCCCATGCCCAGCCCATATGGGCAGGTCTAAAAAAATAAAAAAATAATAAAATAAAATAAAATAAAATAAAATCAATGTGACGTTTTATTGCTATAAAAAACCCACTGCTGCTACTATTAAAAATCAGGCATTTAAAATAAATAAATTTCACACGTTTCTGTGGTGATTTGGTGTGTTGTTTGACCACAATTTCAAAAGAAAAATTGCAGTCGCCATTTTGGATCCCCCCACCGCATGGCATGCAGCGAGACAGACGAAAAGGATGACCCCCCCCCCAGCCTGGTGCAAGCAGCCCAGGACAGGAGAGGGGGGGAAGGCTGGGGACCCCCCCCCAGAAACCACCCCTCTGGTAGGTGTCCTCAGGCAGGCATATTTTCGCCTGCTTTATTGGCTGGGAGTCGGGGTTTGTTTTTTTTACTTTTTAAAACCTTTTTCTGTGCTGCTTGGCATAACGCGATCGCCGCGATGCCATGAATGACAACGAAAAACCCGACCCAATTTTTCTTTTTTCGGGTCAGGTTCGAGCTGGAGCGGCGTATTTATCATTACCGTTTCCGTTACGTAACGGAAACGATAACCGAAAACAGAAACGACAATTTCGCCGCACCGTGCCCATGTCTAATATTGAATATTCAGTATTCTTCAAAGCCGCCTTGGGTCCTTTTCCAAGGAGAAAGGTGGGATACAAATACTCTAAAATAAATAACTAAATAACTAAATAAATAAATAAATAAAGAGAAACTTCAACACCATTCATTGTCAAATTTTCTGAGCCCAACATCTAAAACCGTACTGCATTTTCCTCCTGCCATATGATTTTAGGAAACAAAACCAGTAAGGAGGGAAGTGATCATTTTTAAATTTCTGCAGCTTCTGAATTTGTGAGAGTCCTCTTTGACACAATCAATCATTTGTCATTAATGATCATGTTTTGGTTCATTCCCCAGAGGTTGGAAATGTAATTGATTAAACAATTTCCAAAACACTGAATAGCTCAGTGGTTTAGTTATTGGGCTGTGGATCCAGAGGCTGAGTGTTCAAATCCCAGAGTCAGCCTATGTGGCCTTGGACAAGCTGCACAGTCCCAGGGCACCTGGAGAAAAAGGAATGGTAAACTACTATCTATCTATCTATCTATCTATCTATCTATCTATCTATCTTAGAGGTGGGCACAAAACAGAAAACCCATGGTTTGGGTTCTTCTGTTTCGGGCCCACCCTTGGTTCGGATTGGTTTGGGTTTGTATGAATTAAAAAAAATTGTATGAACCCAAACCGAGCCAAACCAGTTCGAGTCTGACTTACTGGGCGGTGGCAGTGGCAGCAGTGGTGGCAGTGGTGACGGCAGTGGTGATCCTGGCCGTGGCGGTGGCAGCAGCAGCTTTTTGAGGTGCTGGCTTGGGGGCAGCGCCTCGGGGGGGTTGTTTGTTTGTTTTAATGCTGACTACGTGGCCCCAGGGGCCAGGTTGACACTCATTTTTAAAATGTACTTATTTGTTTTAGAGCGCTCACCGTGTGGCTCCTGGAACCAGGTCAGCGCTTCTTTTTTGTTTTATTTTTTCTTGATTTTAAAGCACCGACCACGCAGCCCCTGGGGCCAGGTCAGTGCTCCTTTTTTCTGATTTATTTATTTATTTATTTATTTATTTATTTATTTATTTATTTATTTATTTAATTAATTAATTAATTATTATTATTATTATTATTATTATTATTATTATTATTATTATTATTATTATTATTATTATTATTATTATTATTATTATTGGTTTTAAAAGTCCCCAGTCAGGGGCTTTTTGAGCCACTGCCTTGGGGCCAGCACCTCTACAGGACTACCTTCTCCACCGAGTTCCAGGACCAGGAGGATTGTGGCAAGGACAAGGTAGGAGAGGGGTAACGAAAAACAAAACAAATGGAACAGAAATTTCCATTTTGTTTTGTTTTTCTTTGATGGGTTGGTTAGTTATTTGTTTTGTTAGCTCGATCAGTGCCTGAGGCCGTTCTGGAATGGACCAGAGATAACCGGCTGAAGCTTAATCCGGAGAAGACGGAGGTTCTGTTCTTCGGGGCGCCCTCGTCTGGGTACAATGGCCCCCTCCCTAGTCTGGGGGGTGTTTCCCTCCAGCCTACAGACAGGGCCAGGAATCTGGGCGTGGTCCTGGAATCGGCCCTCCCCTGGAAGCCCAGGTGATTGCTGTCTCCAGGGCCGCTTTTTTCCACCTCCGCCACTACCTTGACGAGTCCTCCCTGAGGACAGTTGTGCAGGCTCTGGTGATCTCGAGGATCGACTATTGCAATGCCCTCTACGTGGGGTGGCCCTTGACCCTGGTCCGGAGGTTACAGCGGGTGCAAAATGCGGCGGCTAGGCTGGTGGTGGGTGCCCGCAGATACGAGCACATCACCCCAGTCCTGGCCCGCCTGCTTTGGCTCCCCGTTGTCCTCCGGATCAGGTTCAAGGTCCTGGTTTTGATTTTCAAAGCCCTCCACGGCCTGGGACCAGAGTACCTGGCGGAGCGCATCTCCCAAAAGGCATCCGGATCCAGACCCACGAGATCATCTCAGGCGCACTCACTGCGGGTTGCCACACCCAGAGAGGTGTGGAAAATGCGCACGTGAGACCGCGCCTTCTCTGTGGTGGGGCCTTCACTTTGGAACCATCTCCCCAGTGAGCTGCGCCTGCTTCAGTCCCTGTCCGCCTTCAAGAAGACCTTGAAGACCCTCTTTTTTAGAGAGGCCTTCGGTGACCTTGTGAATTAGGTTTTTTTTGGGGGCTGGCTTGTCGCCATCTTGTCCTTCGCTGCCTTATTGTTTGTAGTTTTAACTGCTTGTTTTATGTGTTTTTACTGCTGTTAGCCACCCAGAGTTCCCGCTGGGAAGATGGGCGGGATACAAGCTTATAAATAAATAAATAAATAAATAAATAAATAATAACAAATAACAAAACAAATTAAAAGTTCCTTTTTTGCCTATTTTAATATATGTATACCTGTAAAATCCTGAAAAGAGTTTCCATAGATGGGAATTATTTTGACAGCACATGATTATTATTATTAAAGTAAGAATAGAATTACAGACTTATTCTCCAATGTTCTTTAAAACTATCTAATGCAATGACCAATTCTACATGTAAAGCAGGTTGTCAGCATTAGGTGAAGGCTGCACACATTGGCCTACAAATCTCAACAGTCCTACCCACCATGGTCAATAGCATATGATCAGTACAGGGCCAAAGATTCTGTACACCATCTTACGTAAGTCAGGTCTATGATAAGAGGGCCATTTAAGGAGACCATTTAACCATACTTCTGGTTTTCTGAGCACCTTCCATGTGGCTGGCTAGCATATCCGATGGCATTCGCTACGAGATACTTGCCGTCAACACATGATGGTCTGTTCCGCGTTGTCCCAGCCACTTTCCCAGGTAGACAGGAGCATTTTACTGTTTGCGATCTCTCCTCGATCCGATTCTTATTACAACATCTATGCGCTGCTATAACTTCACATGTTCCTCCTTCTGACAACAAAGACAGAATAAAGACAAAAAGATTAGGAACATCTTCTGAGCAGCTAATAAATAAATATATCAATAAATTAATAAATAAAAAAGAAAGCATGATCCTCTACTGTACATCTTAGTACAGGAGAAAGTGCTTTCGTCATGTTTTCTGTTTATTTTTTCAACACAATTATGCTATTCACACCATTCATCCTTTTATATCCCTTCTTCCACACACAGAGAGAGATGGAAGACAAGTTTCTAGTCCACCCCGCATCCTGCTTTTAGTACATACTACTTCTCCTCTTTGTATTGCCCCAACAGACCTGTGCAATAGGCCAACTTCAGAGGTGGAGATAGAGAGAGAGGAGGTCATCCAAGGATATTTGATTCAATATGGACCTCCAATCTCAGTCCATTGCACTGGTCATGGAACTGGTGTGTTTATCGAGAATGCCAGAACCAAAGGAGAACACTAAGAGAGTGACAATGGGATTAACAATGCTGCCGTTCTGTCCGTCCTTTGCAGAGGTCGGGTGGTACTGCAGTGGTGTTCATGACAATGACTTAATGCCACAGCTGCAGAACTAGAATCTGACTAGTCAGCTTTGTAAGAAGCTCATAGTTCTCCTTTTGTAATATTAGTTGTAGTCAACACTGATGCCAAAGGCCAAAACCACAATGTGCTCATATAATATCTTCCTTTTGTGCATATAAGACCTTTTCAAACCACATAGTAGAATGAGAAGAATAGGATGATGAGTCAAGTCACTAGGTTAGCACACTAGCCATAAACTGAGCGAGCCTAAGTGCAGAACACATTAAAATCATAATGGCTAGATTATTAGAGTTCAAGTATGCCATATGCCATCTAATGGGTAGGCGATTAAATATGTTCTCTAGAAAGTATCTGCCCATATCATTGAGTTTCATTACCCATTTTATCTTCTGCATGTAAGAAAACATGACAAACGAACAAGTGGCACTGTGGAAACTAAGCTGAGGAGACAACTGGGTTAATTTTTTTTTAAACAAACTGGTATGTATGAAAAACAGTGGGATAGCTAGGGGACAATGGGGGACATCTGTCCCCAGGTGCAGCATCTGGGGGTGCCAAGATGGAGGGTGAAGAGGGAGATACGAAGAGGGGGAGAATGCCAGAGCAGGCAGGTGGGCTGGCTGGCTGGGATGGTGCTCCTCCTTCTCCTGCCTGCCTCCACCTCCAACTTGTTGCCCTTGGAAAAGGAGGAGGAGGAGCAGAGAAGGCCCACTCTGGCACCTAGGTGAACCCTGGAGTGCAAGTCTGCCTGACGCCTGGAGTTTGAAGGTTCACCATTGAGGGGAAGGACCTGGCTAGGGGGGTGGTGGGCACTCAGGAGGGAGTTTCAAAACTGACTTTGTCCCTGGGCATTGAAAACCCTAGCTATGCCTCTGATGAGTACATATCATGTAATTCCCTGATGTGTCTCAGTGATTTCCCTGCTGTCATCTTATCTCACTTTTATTTATTTATTTATTTATTTATTTATTTATTTATTTATTTATTTATTTACAGAACTTTTTAAGCCACCCCACTACCAATATACTACACTACTCTGGGTGGCATACAACAATATATTACAACTAGAGATGGGCACGAAACAGAAAAATGGCGTTTTGGTTTTTCGTTTGTCGTTGAGAGGTCTGTTTCAGTTTGTTTCCATTTGTCGGGAAGTTTTTGAAAAATTTCGTTACTGTTTTTTGCTTTTTTTCATTTGTCATTTCTACCTGCATTTTGTGCGATTTTTAAAGCATTTCTGTGCGCAGGCATCCCCCAACGCCCCAGACCAGAGGGAAAACACTAAAAAAAAATGGATGCTGGCAGAGACACAGTATAGACTAGGTAGGCAGGGAGGCTGCAAAGGCAGCGGCGGGCGTTGCCCAGGATGCAAGGCAGCCGCAGAGTGACTGCACTGTGGGGCAGGGGAGGGTACTCACTGAGAGGTACGCAGCACGCATGCACACAGGGAGGCTGCAGGACTGAAGCTAGAGTCACAGAGACAGAAATCCCACCCTAACTCTCACCAGAGACTGCAAGGAGGACAGGGGCTGCCAGAGCTTTTTATGCCCTCTGTGGCTGCCAGACCTGCCCGCCCAGTCTGCAACCTGGGCATGCTATTGGTTGAACATGATCCCATCACATGACTTGCCTCCATTTTGTGGCTGGTGGCAACATCCATTTTAAAGTGAAAAGAAAAATACATCGCGGTGGCAGAAGACAAAAACAAACGTTTTAAGGACCCCACCCCCTGGTAGGTATTATCAGACAATATAAATAATTATTGCTGCATTTTTACGGATGTCCAGGGCGTTTTTTAACATTTAAAACAGGTCATTTCATTGCGCGTCGCCATTAACGGAAACGAAACATAACGATCACAGTTTTTGCGGTTCTGTTCATTTTGTTGCATTTTCATCACAATTTTCGTTTGTTATTTCGTTACGTAACGGAAACCACAAATGGTAACAGAAACAAAAAATGTTCATTCTGTGCCCATCTCTAATTAAAACAATAAAACAACATATTAAAACCATCAAAATAACAAACAGTTTTTGCATTCAAGCCCAGTTTGTGCATTCAAGCCACTGTAAGGCAACATTGTGTTGACAAAGAAGTGTTTTCAAAAGCCCTGAAGGCAGACTTCCATTTCAAATGGAAGACTTCCAGCTAAGAGGGACCTGCTTAAAAATATTTTTTTTTGGGGGGGAGTATGATGTAAATATTAGATTTTTAGATCCTCGGGTTTCAGGGGTAAGTAAATCAAAGCCATTTGATGCCTATTCAAGTAAAAGACCTTAGCTCAGGCACTCATTGGGCCCAGCTATGATGAGTTTGCAAATGGAAGGCAAGATGGACCCCACTGTTAATATTTAATCCCTCTCATCAAGGGGAACAGTTTCCTGTATGGTGCAGAAACATCTTTACGTGTCCCTGACACAGCTCTTTTCTGAGGGAAAAATTCAGAGAGTGAGGGGGGGAAATGCTATTACTGTTATGCTCTGTTAGTCCATCCAGATCACTTTTAGCAGAAAGGGAACATGAAAAGATTCTTGTCCCTTGGGAGCTGCTCTTAGATTTTTGCCGAGAATTGTACTCAGGCCATAATAAAGCCTAGAAAAGGTCCTTTTTGTGGATTGCAGTGCCTGTGTTTTTGAGCTGTGGAACTTATTTGCCGACTCCAGCAGTTGTAGCCCCCCCCCTCACGAAACCTCCTAAGATTTCCGAGCTCTAACACCATCTCAGGAACAGAATAAAACAGAAGATCTGCCTTCTTTTCAATAGCTATTGATGAACCTTGCAAACATGATTTTACAATACAGTATACATTTCTTATTCAGAGCTATATAATAAACAGCATGAACAATTATAACAATAAGAGGGGACAGTTTGTGCATTCAAGCCATTTGGCAACAGCAGAAATACAGAACCCTCTTGGAAAATGTGTTGAAGTTCAAGTGGTCCTTTTGAAATCAAATTTCAGACAATATAAGACCTCTTTTCCATCTGGGTTAGGTATCAATAGCGTAGAAGGAGCAGCTCTACATGCAGAGTCTTCAAACCCAAAGAATAATGTATCAGTTCAATGGCTTCTACATGAATGGAACCAATTACCTTGGGAGCTGGTGAGTACTCCAATAGTGGAGGCATTCAAGAGAAAACTAGACAACTATCCATGTTTTCCATGTTACTTTTTCTTTTATTTTTGGGTGCCCTTTGTAGCTCTGCTATTACCTTTTAATGTCCTAAGATGCCTCCTCTAACTCCCTGTTTTAACTTGAATATGTCTTATATGTTCTGGACTGTATATTGTCCCACATTACTGTAAGCCACCTTGGGTCCTTTTCCAAGGAGAAGGGTAGGGTAAAATATTCAAAATAAATAAATAAATATGATATTTGCTTTGAATTTGATTCCTGTATTGAACAGTGGGGTTAGACTTGAGGGCCTTCTAGGTCCCTTCCAATCTCATTATTCTATGATTCTACTAATTCACTATGTAGATTCACTCCTCTGACACAAACATATAGAGAAATTATACCTAGACCAAGAAGGCAGGCATCTTTGCAGTCTAAGTGGCAAGAGCACCTCTTTCTGATTCAAATCTCATACTCAGAGCTCTTCTCTCTCTTGGTCCCAGCCCTTTGGACTGAACCAATATTTCACAGGGGTTACACAGCTGCAAATTATAAAGCCTTTTCCTGGTGATTCTTTCCTATCCGCATGATTCCTAAGTCCTAACTACTTAGTGTTAACAGAGGGAGAAAAACACACAACAAGTGTGCTGCAAAAAGCAAACTGTGCTGCTTTTATACTGCCCCATAGCTGATAAAGCTATCTCTGGGTGGTTTTCAAGTAATGATACAGGTTACACATTGCCCCCTTCCCACCAGGGTATTAATTTTACTGACCTCAGAAGGATGAAATGCTGAGTGAACCTTGAGGCGGTCACCTGGAATTAAACTCCAGATCATGAGCATAGTTATAGCTACAGTACAATAATAGCTGCAGTACAGAAGTTAAACTACTGCACCATGAGGCTCTGTAGCCCACCAGACATTTTAATGCACTTTCCTTATTGTGTGTATCTTTCCTAATGTTACATAATTTTCCTCTGTTAATTAACTTCTGAACATATTCTTGCACTTTAGCCATTTAGAATATGCACACATTGTGCATATGTCATTCATCCAGAATATGCAGTAAGCCCAAAACTGTGAGAATTCTTGAGCCATGGTGTGGCTCTTCTCAGAATAAGTCTCAGGAGATACAAAAACCTGCATTTTTATTGAACCTTTTCTAGTCCATTGAAATTCCTTCTCCTCCTTAGCCTAAGTAGCAGCCGTAAGTTACATTGTCAATGGCATAGAAAGGTGCCTGTGCATGTTGCAGTCCCCCACATGTACCATGCTGGAGTTAGAGTTGGCTGGGACGACATCCTAGGGCCCTGGGACAATGTTTGCCTTCCCTAAACCATTGGTGTCAGCTGATTCCATGTCACATCCTACAAAAGATTGAGATGGGGCAATTCCATGCATTGGCCACACTGTGGCTTCTGTGGGTGAGATTTGCCATTCGGGGGATTAGAATCAAGGGGTTTTAGGAATTGGGAATGGAAGATACTGTGTTTGGAAATCCTGGGGAAGCTGTATTGGGGCAACCTTTGTCCAGTCATGGTCTGTTCTGGTTTATATGCTTTGTGACTTGGCAAGCCATTTAAAAGTTTGTAAATGTTAATTTTATGGCTTCCCAGCCAGCTGGGTCTATGAAGATTCTGAGAGTTGTGGTCCAAAAATTGACATTTCCAAGTTCTGTGCTTAAATACACCATGATTTCATTATCAATACATCTGGGTTTAATATTCAGCTATTTGTTTTTATTAACAGTGGATGAATATGATGTTGCCTGTAAAAGAATAGCAACATTGACACAGATGAAGGGGCAAGATTTTATAAATGTACATTGAAGTTTATAGACTTTTGGAAAATATCGACTTAGCTCTTGTAACAGCTTCCAAAGAGCCATTATTGTCTGTGTCATAAATGCATATTTAGAGACTTGTACAAAAATATGCATTATTGACCTCCCAGACTGTAATCACACTAAAATTTTAAATCATTGTTACAAAAGACAGGGAAGGTGCCTCTGAACATTTTATGGGCTGCTGAGTCAACACAGCTTCTAACTGTGTTTGTAAAGCAAGTTTCCACTGCTTCCTTGTCTTGAAGTGGGACAGATAGTGGTGCTTAATGCAGATTCATTTAAAACACATTGAATACTAAAGTAACTTTACACATTGTCCCATAGTTGCTGTAACTACTGCATTTATTTGACCTTAGCTAAATTGGGTGGATTAATAAAACTACCTTATCAGAACAGGAAGCAGCACAAGAAAGAAAGAAATCATTAATATTTGAAATAATAGGGCAACTATGAAATGAAAGCCCTATCCACTTTATGCTTTAATTTCTACCCTATTCCAAGTTCTACATACTCATGTCAATTCACAATCTACACGTTTCAGAAACTATAATTAGATAATGCAGGATGTTTAAAAAAAAGATTGTGAGAAAATTTGCTGGGAGAGACAATCGTTCTAGACGAAGTTGACACCCAAAGAAAAACAGGAAGATTGAACATTTTGATAAAGGAAACCACAGCCTTTAATTTGCAAGATCACTAATAAACAAATAAATCAGGTAACTTTTGCCCAATAATGGACAACATCAAGAGCATTTGGGCAGCTAATATGAACTCTTCTATGATGTTTAAGGCTATAGAGTACACTGACATAGGATGCATTGGCAGAAACAAACTCCATAGCCTATTAAGTGACTTCCATATCTATATGAATAGAGGTTGGACTTCCCCCTCTCTCCCCCCTCCCGTGTGTATATATACGGGAAAATATGCTTTAGAAGTTATTAATTCACATGATCACTGTAAGTCAAAAATAACTAGTATCAAAGACAAATGAGAGTTCATAGTAAGCTTGTTGAATGTGATTATGGGCCCTGCATTAAGTTTTGAGATCTACCAACATGCCTTGCTAGTGCCTACAGAAAAGAAGGGTAGTGGCTCTTTTTACTTGATATTCAGCCTTGGCAAAATTTGCTGATGTGTGTGTGCTAGGATACAGTGTAACAATTGCCAGAATCAGGGGTTCTCTCTCTAGCCACTCAGCCACACTACCAAATTTATCCTGGGGTGAATGAACCCAAGAGAGTCAGTCATGGTGATGATTATGGAACCTTCTTGGCAGTGTTGCCTCCCAGCACTTTCATTTATCCAGACTTGGCAAAGATTCTAGCCAGTCCAAAAATTCACAAGGCTAGCCACTCAGAACAAATATACCCACCCTGCAAAACAGAGGGACCACCAGTCCCACAAAAAGTCCAAAACTTCTAGTAGCTGGTTTTGCTTTTAGTGCCACAAACTTTCTGAGCCAAAAAAAAACCCCCAGATAGCTCATTGGAACAATTTTTGTATTTTATTAAAGATAAGGGGGAAAGATAAAAAGAAAAAGGTTTCAAAGAGCAATCAGAGTAAGTTACAATATAATTCGATATAAAGCTGAGACAATCAAAAGAACATGCCAGAAAATAACAAAATTGAGCTACCCAATATTTGCACATTACTGTAGAGTCATCATAAGCCTGAACCCTCCTTTCAGCAGGACAGCAACTATGGACAGTATCTTCTCAGACGTAAGCTAAGATAACTAAAGTAACTCCTCAACCTCTTTTTATAGAATCATAGAGTTGGAAGAGACCTCAAGGGCCCTCTAGTCCACCCCCTGTCATGCAGGAACCCCATCACAATATTTCCAACAGACGACCATCCAGCCTGTGCCAATCAGGCTTTGAGTTCTCTCAAATAATCACAAAGACCAAAGCACATTTTGCCTCTTCCCTTCATTCAGCTGAAATCATCTTCTAATTAATGAAGTATGAAAGAAGAAGTTGAGTTGGCCTTGAAGGCCTTTCTCCTAAGAAAGAAGCTGCAGAGCATTACTCCCTCCTTGTTACTAGTCAGACACTGACCTCCACTTTCTCATCCAACTTTCCCAAGCACTCACCCAAAAGAGTCTGAATTCTTTAGAAAGATTCCACAGTCCGTGTTACCCTAATTTCCCAGTTCCTTCACATGTACCTGCATGGTGTTTGTAGAAGTTTGTACCTAGGAAATGTTCCCAGTATTTTTGGTGCATTGATAATCCATTCTCATATTTCTCTAGAGCAAATGTTCTCTCTAATTTTCAGCCCCCTCTGCCCTCCCCCCATGACTTAAACCCCCCCCCCCGGGTTCTGTCACAATTGGAACCAAACAGGCTGAAAACCATCACTTGTGGGTGCACAGAAGAGGAGGAATGCTGTGCGGAGGGAGGCGATGGTGCAGGCACATACCCATGTACGCATCTTAGAGGGAAGCTTGGTCTAGAACCCATAATACTAGAGATGGGCAGAAAACAAAAACCAACATGCTGTTTTGCCATTTTGTAACATTTTGTAATGTTACGAACTGAAGCGAAAGGACAGACCGCATGTCATCACAAACCAAAACAAAATGATGTTTTCAGTTCGCTGGAAATTGAATCAGGGAGCTGCTGCTTGATCTTGCTTCAGGCAAGGGGCTGCAGCAAGATCTGGCAGCTGTTTCCCAGCTCTCTCGCTGCCACCAGCCAGCTGATTTTGAAAGGACAAGAGAGGATGGAGAGCTGCTTCCTCTATGCTTTCTTGTGACCCCTGCCTCTCAGCTGGGTTTTTGGGACTGGTGGGGCTGTGGGAAGGGGGGCAGACCCACCAGTCCCAAAAACCCAGCTGGGAGGCAGGGGTCCTAAGAGAGAATGGAGCAGCTAGGGGAAATTTCAAAGCAAATGATGCTTGCTCCATTCTGCCTTGCTGCTCCTGCCGCCCAGCTGGGTTTTTCCTCCCGACAGGTCTGGCATTGGAGACAGCCTGACCTGTCAAAAAACCCACCTGGGTCATGGCAGCTTCTGAATAATTTAGTTTCTCATTTTGTTTCATTAAAAAACTTCTATTTAAAAGTTTTTTAGTAACAAAACGAAACAGAATGAGTAAAAAACTGAAATGAAATGAAACACTATGTTTCCATTTTGTGCCCATCTCTAAATAATACTCCTTTTCACACACACTTTTGTTTATTCAAACCAGCCAATACAACCAATTTTACCCAATAAAAACTGATCCAGTGTTATACAACCATCATACATTTCTCTCCTTTGGAGACATTTGAGTATGAACTTATTCTTCTTCCCATTTTATATGCATTCCAAATATCTATCCAGATATTTTTTTTAAAAAGTTCTGTTTTAATTGGAGGCAGAACTGAGCACCTGATAATGACAATTATGTCTCTCTTGTAAAGCCACACCGGCAGGTGAAATATTTTGCCCCTTGATGAGAACCTTCTGTGAGCAGCTGTGATATAAAATGTCTAATCAGCCAAAGTTTCAGCACGCATGCCTAGCAGAAGCCAAAAGCCATTTCCCAGTCATATCCATTTTTATGTCTCTATCTCATGCTGAAAGGCAATAATGAAAGCATATTTTGTATTTCAGAGTTATAACATGCCTCGTACTGTAACAAAGCCAAATCTTAACTGTAAGCAAACCTAACAAAAACAAAGAAGCAAGTCCTGGTTTGAGCAATGCATGGTGGAAATCATTACTTATGATGACTCAAGTTAAAGAAGCGAATAAGTTCCATTTTTTTTACATTGATGACAATTTAATAGTATATGATTCTGCTGAGTTACACAGAGCTTCCTGCAGCAACAAGAGAAGCTGTTTATCAAAATGAAAAAAAAGTTTTCATTTTCTTTCCTTGGCTGCTTGAATATGATCAGAAATCTAAGGCCATCAGGAATTCACTTATTCTGGCCACCAGGCAGACATTAAGCTGTTTGGGACCATCTGTGCTGGAAAAGCGCTCTGCTTAATGGACCTTCCTGGGGCAGGCTGGGTGTAATGAATGCATGCGTTTCAGTGAATTAACTTGAGGCTGCAGCTAGCTGAAGATCCTTGGAATCATAGGCTAAGGCCCAGTAGAGGCAACAGATCAATTAAGTTTGGCTTCTGGATACTTGTGACTCTAATTACGATGACTCTTGTTTACATTTGCCTCACATAGCTCATTTATACAATTGCATAGTCTAATTTATTTATTGAAAAATACTACCAGGTGGTGCAGGAAGAAAGCTCTTCTAAGGTGGTTTATGTGATTAAATCTCATAAGACATCAAAAATTAATAAAGTAATTAATCTCCAACAGTAATCACAAACATCCACCCCTGATACTACTACCTTGAAAACCAGAAAACTTCAAAAAATGTAATCAGGCACAGGCAAGAAAACAACAATCAATCAATCAATCAATCAATCAATCATCCATCATCCATCAATCATCCATCCATCATCCATCAATCAGCACACTGGGTGTGGTGCCTAAAGAGCTAAGTAAGTATTTAGAAGAAATTGGAGTCATTATCAGTCAGCTGCAGAAAGCCACCTTACTGGGATCTGCTCGCATAATTCTCCGATATATCACATAGTCCTAAACGCTTGGGAAGTGTTCAACTAATGATCTGTAATATAAAATCCAGTGTAGTTATCTTGTCTGCTGTGAGTTAATTTAATAATAATAATAATAATAATAATAATAATAATAATAATAATAATGAGGATTTATTTAGAATAATCCACCCTCAAAGTCTTATGGATCTTTAGGGTTTGAGAGAGGCTATGGTGTACTGCACACCTGTTAAGGACTGTGCTCCTGTTGATGAACTGCAAGATGAGACTTGGAGAAATTTCTGTTTGGACCACAAGTGCCAGAATACCCAAGCCACCATGGCCAGTAGAAATAACAGCTGGGTTGTGGCTTCTGAAAGTTGTAGCCCATAAATGTAAGCTTTCCAAACTGTGATTTCCAAATGCTTGCTACCTTCCAAATCATCACAGGACACCTGGAGGGTTCACAAATGCTGGTAGCACTAAATGAGGTTACCCATCATAGGAACTGCTGCTTTGTCACTCTTTGGGTGATGCCTCGGTTGAACTGGACAGCAGATTTTGCACATTATGGCAGTCAAATGTTGTACATGTGTCACATAAAGGTGTTAGCTGATACACTCTGTGCAATCCTTTTTTAAAACCTGCTGATGGATCCTGATGGATTGTGCAATATAGAATAAGATGTTTCAGCTGTCACTTGCCTCACATCCCTTCCAACATCTGGTGATTCTATGAATTAATGTCCTACACAGCCTCTTATCATTAAGAGCCTCCTCATGTTGTCAGACTTGGGCATGGCTTCCTTTATTGGGCTAATGCATCTTTGTTACAGTAACCCCCACATATTGCGGGGCTTAGGGACCCACCTGACCCCCGGGATGGCTGAAAATCCACGATATGCGGATGCGGGTTGGGTGGGGCCTGGGGGGTGAGGGGCCACCGCCGCACACTGCGCAGAGCCACCTAGGAGCAGTGCGCGGCAGCAGCATTGGGGGATCGGATCTCCCACCCCCGCCACCGGGCGCTGCACAGAGCCGCCTCGGAGCAGCGTGTGGCAGCGGCGAAAGGGCAGGGAACCATTGTAGTTCTTTTTCCTGCTGCCTTCCAGTTTCTGCAGTATCATTGTCTTTTCTATTGTGTTTTGTCTTCTGATAATGAAGCAGGTAGAGGTATGCCACCACAAAAATGGTTGGGCAGTGTTGTCCCTCAGTTATGCATGAGCTGTCCATGAAGTGGCTGCCTATACTGAATTTCCACATATTATATGGAGCAACCTGAATATCTGGAATAGAGGTATTCAGAAATGGACGTCTTTCAGCATAGGAGACATTTGTATTGGGAATGAGCTCAAAGGGGTTGGAAGGCCTGGCTGCAGAATCAGAGGCTGGGAGTTTGAATTCTCACTGTGTCTACAAGGGAAAGAGGTATCTGAGATCTCCCAGAGGTGTATAGCTGGTGGGTGGGGGGATTACTATTTCCTGTCACTTGTGCAGCCTTCATCCTGTGACACAGTCAAAGAATGCTGCCAGAAGAAATGACTGGTAAACCACTTCAGAATATTTAATGCTAGGGCTATGTTGTGAATCTGGATGTTTCTTAGCCTCTTGGCTTTCTATGAGATTTTCTGCCCTTCTTCCCTTCCCTCGCTCTGAATTTCCTGGGCAGCAAATTTCTTCAGTTTATTCCTGTGAGAGCCTGTACATAATTCCTTGGATTCTGACCAGGAATTGATGCCATTCTCCACAAGATTCCTTAATAATATTTAGACAAATCTTAGTCAGTGGTTCCTAAGACTGAATGTGTCTATCCTGCTATACCTGGTCCTGAAGTATTATCGTCCACATGATTTCTGCAACTCATTGTTGTTGTCAATTTCTAGTTATTAGAGTAGTCAGTTTTCAATGGTTTTCCAGTTTTTCTGAAATTCTGGAATCATCAGCATTAGAGATGAGCACAAATTGAAAAACGAATTGGAAAATCCATCAAAATGGCTAATTTGTTCATATGTATTCATACGTATCTTTGCCCCCCAATGAATACGAATCAATGGATTTTAGTGATTTTTGGTTTGCTGATTCTTTGAGCTATAAAACTAACCTCTCAAGACATCAAGAGACACAAAAACTGCACAGGTGCTTCAGCTGACTCTCCTCTACAATCCCTCCATGTTTGGTGGAGATTGAGGGATTATAGAAGAGAGTCGGAGGAAGCTTCCGTGCAAATTTGGGGATTCTAGGTGGTTTGGAGGTCATTCCATAGAGTTTTAACATCAAAAATGAATTAATGCATTTACCAATTCATTAGAAGAAATTCATAAACTGATTATTTGTGATTTGTCCAGAAGGACCTCTCCAAACTATGGGAATGGGCTGCCAAACAGCAAAAGCATTTCAATGTAGCAAAGTGTAAAGTAATGCATATTGGGGCAAAAAATCCAAACTTTATCTATCAACTCATGGGCTCTGAATTATCCATGACGGATCAGGAAAGAGATCTTGGTGTGCTGGTGGACAACTCAATGAATGTGTCTACCCAATGTGTGACAGCGGTGAAGAAGGACAATTCCATGCTAGGGATTATCAAAAAGGGGATTGAAAATAAAACAGACAACATCATAATGCCATTGAACAAAACAATAGTATTGTACACAATTCTGGTCACCTCATATCAAAAAAGACATAGTGGAACCGGAAAAGGGGCAGAAGAGAGCGACTAAAATGATTACTGGGCTGGGGCACCTCTCTTATGAGAAAAGGCTAAAACATTTGGGGCTCTTTAGTCTGGAAAAAAAGGTGCCTGAGGGGGAGTATCATGCACGGCATGAGTAAAGTGGATAGAGGGAAACTCTCTCCCTCTCACAAAATACCAGAACTAGGGGACATCCACTCAAATTGAGGGCTGGGACAGTAAGAAAAATATTTTTTCACCCAGCGCATTGTTAGTCTGTGGAACTCCCTGCCACAGGATGTGGTGATGGCATCTAGCCTGGATGCCTTCAAAAGGAGAATTGGGCAGATTGCTGGAGGAAAAGTTCATCACAGGTTACAAACCATGAGGGAGATGTATCATCTCCAAGCTTAAAACCAGGGTACCTCAAGGACCAGATGCAGAGGAGTGGTATCAGGAGACAGATATCTAGTCTCGTGTGCTCCCAGACACATCTGGTGGGGCCACTGTGAGATACAGGAAGCTGGACTAAATGGACCTTTGGCCTGATCCAGCATGGCTGTTCTTATGTTCTTATGTGACAATTTGTTCCATCTTGTAATAAAAATTAAAACAGGAAAATCCCCTTCAAAAGGGGATTGGACAGATTCCTGGAGGAAACGTCCATCATGGGTTACAAACCACGAGGGAGATGTATCATCTCCAGGCTTAAAACCAGGGTACTTCAAGGGCCAGATGCAGGGGAGTGGTATCAGGAGACAGATATCTAGTCTCATGCATTCCCAGAGGCATTTGGTGGGGCCACTGTGAGATACAGGAACCTGGATGAGATGGGCCTTTGGCCTGACCCAGCATGGCTCTTCCTACGTACTTATGTTCTTATTTGTCAACCTTGATGAATCTCATGTCATTATTTTTCTGATTTGTCCCCATGTAACCTCTTTGCTCATATAAGCAGGATAAGGGTCCATATCATGTGTAGTCTGTACAGGTGAGCAGTGTTGAAATATGTAAGAAGAACCCATCATGATAGGTATGAACACCTAGCATGATTGTTTACTTATTCTTAAGAAATGAATCAATAGTTCTTTTCCCTCTACTAAGCCTGAGTAAGCTTTTTTCATATAGTACCAGTTTCAACAGATGCTATATAGAATTCTCAGTAATGATTTTAACAGACTAAATTAGTCTTTTTTTAAAACGAACTCATGTCTTCAGATCAGTTCTTTGAGCATATTATCTGGCTGTGCATCAACTTGCAGCAAGCAAGAACTTGGATTTTCCCGTGTCTTTAAGTAGGGACTTTCTTCTTTAGACAAAGTGAGAAGGATGCAGAACATTTATTCTCTGTCATGTAATCTAGATTTCACTGATGCTGTCAGGGAGAATGATTGTAGAAAACAAAATTACTGGGGGGGGGGGCAGACTGATTGTAAAAGGGATCATCATTATCTGTTCACAAGTAAGTAGCCGTATCTTGACTGGGGGTCTAAGCTAAAAAAAAATGCAAAGGTATTTAAAATCTGAATGCTATTTTTGAAGCAGAAGAAGTAATTGTAGGAGGGGCTTGTTTCTATTAGGGAAGGAGATGTTCTGAAGAAGTACCTCCCAGACACATTTTTACAGAAACTCTCCTTCCCTCAGTGTTGTATGCAACCCTTCCATGCAGTTTTACTATTTAAACAAAAATTATATTCTGCCTTTTCCCTGTTCTGGTGACCAAAGGCAGCTTACAAGAAAATACTTTAAAATGAACAAATTATTAAAAAATATCATCATTAAAATTTTGAAATGATAACACACATATTTAAACAAATTATATAAAAATCTCCCCATTTTGGTTTTTTGGCAACCCCCCAAAGCTTCTTTAAAGATGTTCTCTCTAAAGAGAGAATTTTTTTATTGCTGATACAAGAAATCAATGGAAGAAGCCAATCACGCTGCCTGAGGAAGATAGTTCCATAATATGAAGACAGCCACAGAAAAAAACCCTCTCTCAAATCCTCACCAAATATTTAAATATACACTTTTCTTTTGTAAAGAATGAGAAGGTGGTTTACTGTATACGCACAAAATAAGGTTCCAACCATCTGAATCAGTTCTCCTCAGTCATTTTAATTCCATAAACACATCATACTCTGTGACTTGTTTGTCAAGCTGCACAGCATAGTAACTGGCACACCACACGAGGAATGAACAGATTCACATAATTATGAATTCCCTCACGGTGTTATATCTATTACCAAACAAAAAGCTTGAGTTCTATCCTTTTATTCTTCTAAGCGGGTTAAGGAAATCATTCTTCAGCAATGTCATAATCATCCACCTCATTAGGTGGAAAGGTGTTATTTTCACTAGTACTGCAGCACAATGTGTATTAAGAGTTCATAAAACACCCCTAACATCTCTACAAAAGATTAGCATGCTTCAGACTCCAAGTGTCTGTTCAAATAGCATAACAGCAACACAGGCAGCACTTTATCAGATTAAAGACATGTTCAGCCTGTGCTCACCGGAGGTAATATGCAATAATACAAATTTAGAGACCTCATGTTCTTTGCTCCAAAACAGAACACAGCAATGACAAGTAAAGTGTTTTAACACTATTCAATGCCATCATGAATTCCCACGTTTAATTAACACTGCACTCCTGTTTTCTTACTCTGTTCCTGCATATCCTAGCTTGCATTTGGGCAAATGAGAGATAGACATATATCAAATATTCAGAGTACTCTGCAGATGCTGTCATTCCCCCCATATATGTGTACTATCAATACTGAATGACTACCGCTGTGGTACCAATAAGGGAGTGCTAGAGGTGGACTGGATAATTCTGTAAGTTGCGCTAACGGGAGCTTGGGAGTCTAGCTCCCAACTGTGCCTCCTGGGAAAAGTTTCAGGTTGGCTAATCCTGGGTCAGGTCAGCTGTTCAATCCCAGAGTGCTCCCAGAAGAAGGGGCAGCTAACCTACCTCTGACAGCTTTATATTGGGGAAATATTGGCAAGAGTTACTGTCCTAGAGAATTGAGTTGACTTGATGAAACACAACTGCAACAGACAAACAGGGAGAATTTGCTAAGAATCAACCCAGGGTACACTTCCAGTTCATGCTGGTCACTTGGTGTCTACCTACAGGGGTAACAAGCTATGATGTTTTACTCTGCCCATTGTTTATGATGTTGTCTGATAATGGGAAGTATATCTTATCTACTTTGTTCTTTATTGCCAAACCTGGTGGTGGTGCTTGGTGGTGGTGGTGGTGGTGGTGGTGGTAGGACAGTGATTTTTTTTAAAAAAAGATATCTTCAATCATGTGTTTCCCATTTGGCCATAAGAAGGCAAAATAACATTAGTAGCATAAGAACATAAGAACATAAGAACATAAGAACATAAGAAGAGCCATGCTGGATCAGGCCAAAGGCCCATCTAGTCCAGCTTCCTGTATCTCACAGCGGCCCCACCAGATGCATTTGGGAGTGTATGAGACTAGATATCTGTCTCCTGATACCACTCCCCTGCATCTGGCCCTTGAAGTACCCTGGTTTAAAGCCTAGAGATTACACATCTCCATCATGGTTTGTAACCCGTGATGGACTTTTCCTCTAGGAATCTGTCCAATCCCGTTTTGAAGGCATCCAGGCCAGATGCCATCACCACATCCTGTGGCAGGGAGTTCCATAGACTTACAACGCGCTGGGTGAAAAAATATTTTCTTTTGTCAGTTCTTACTCTCCCAGCACTCAATTTGAGTGTATGTCCCCTAGTTCTGGTATGAGAGAGGGAGAAGAGCTTCCCTCTATCCACTTTACTCATACCCTGCATTATTTTGTATGTCTCAATCATATCCCCCCTCAAGCACCTTTTTTCCAGACTAAAGAGGCCAAATGTTTTAGCCTTTCTTCATAAGGGAGGTGCCCCAGCCCAGTAATCATTTTAGTCACTCTCTTCTGCACCTTTTCCAGTTCCACTATGTCTTTCTTGAGATGCGGTGACCAGAATTGTACACAATACTCCAGGTGGGGCCTTACTATTGTTTTGTATAACGGCATTATAATGTTGGCTGTTTTATTTTCAATCCCCTTTTTGATAATCCCTAGCATGGAATTGGCCTTCTTCACTGCTGCCACACATTGGGGAGACACCTTCATGGAGCTGTCCACCAACACACCAAGATCTCTTTCCTGATCCGTCACGGATAACTCAGACCCCATGAGTTGATAGATGAAGTTTGGATTTTTTTGCCCAATATGCATTACTTTACATTTGGTTACATTAAAACACATTTGCCATTTCTCAGCCCACTCCCCAGTTTGGAGAGATCCTTCTGGAGCTCTTCACAATCTTCTCTGGTTTTTACCACACGGAAAAGATTTGTGTCATCTGCAAACTTGGCCACCTCACTGTTTATCCCTGTCTCCAGGTCATTTATGAACAGATTGAAAAGCACCGGTCCCAGGACAGAGCCCTGGGGCACACCGCTTTTCACTTCTCTCCATTGTGAAAATTTCCCATTGACACCTACTCTTTGTTTCCGGGATCTCAACCAGTTCTCAATCCATAAGAGGACCTGCCCTCTTATCCCCTGACTATGCAATTTTCTCAGCAGCCTTTGGTGAGGGACTGTGTCAAAAGCCTTTTGAAAATCCAGATAGACTATATCCACCGGTTCACCCAAATCCACGTGCCTGTTGACCTTTTCAAAAAATTCTAAAAGGTTTGTCAGACAAGATTTACCCTTACAAAAGCCATGCTGATTTTCTCTCAGCAAGGTTTGTTCTTTTATGTGTTTTAAGATTTTCTCTTGGATGAGGCCTTCCACCATCTTCCCTGGGACAGATGTAAGGCTAACCGGCCTGTAGTTTCCTGGGTCCCCCCTCCTTCCTTTTTTAAAAATTGGTGTGACATCTGCTATCGTCCAGTCCTCCGGTCCTGCCTGCTGGTGTTTAACTCAACATTTTGGAGTTTTGTGATTGTTGTCATTTCTGTGATGATTGTGGATGTTTGTTTTTAAGGGGCTGGTATTTGGTTTTATTCTCTGGTTTGTTGGGAGACACTCAGCCAGAGATGGGAAACTCCCTTTTGCCAAAAGACTGAATAAACTAAGCATGGAGCACCTTTTTCATACCTGTCTGCCTTCTCTGATGCCTTTAAAAGCCAGGTGAAAAATATTTAGCCATGCATTACCTCATTTTGAGCATACATATGGTGACTTTCAAAGCCCACCTGTTGCAGTTCACAGAAGCAAATTACACTATGTGAAAAAATGAAATAAAACTAAAGCCATCTCCTTAACAATTAGAAATGTAAAAATAATGCTCATCATTATTGTATATCTTTATTAAAATGTTTTTCTGTCCACCTACCTCTGAAGATCTGAGGTACAATAAACAACAAATTTAAAGCTATTTCAAAACCAACAGAATAAAAATAAAACTCACAAAGGCTCCATTTACACAATGAGAAATCAGAATGCTGCAGGAATTACGAGCTTGTCAAAGCCGCCTCCTACTCCATCAACACAGGAGAAACCAACACTTTAAAAGCTGCCTCAGCACGGAAGTTAAAAACAGACTGAAGCACAAAGATTTTTAATGTGCATCCAGGCTGACACTGTACCAACACATGTCCTTTTAAAAGAATTGCCACAAATATGGGATTACCACAGATTACACCTTGTTTCTAAGGTCTGCTAACTCATATATATTATTGGCATGTCTGTTGGCACCAAGGCCAGTCTTGGGACTCAGGAGGTTTTGTAGTAAAAAAGAGGTTTGGAGCCGTGCAGCCATTAAAACAAAAGCAAAACTAGACTATGGCTGCTATCTCACCTGGGGATGATCCTGATCTTCGGAAGGTCCAGCTTTTCCTCTCCCTCCTGTCAAGTGACTGAAGATAGCAGTTCCCATGTACAGTGGTTTTTTTAAAGCGCAGTTCAGCCCCATGGCCAGCAGTTGGTACAAGGATTTTAAAAAGGACCAGCTGACTGGCGCTAGGGCTGGGGGAAATTAAAAAAAGGTGCCAGACCAGCCAGAGGACCAGGTGACTGGTGTTAGGGGTGGGGGAAGTGAAAAAAACAAACAGTGCCCGATTGGCCCCAGGAACAGCTAGTCGGCGCTATGGGGGGGGAGAAAACCAGATAATCTGTGTGGTCCCACGACGTCTGCCTCCTTAAAAGGTGGATTTTTTTAAGTGAGGCAAAAAATTCCCTACCTCTCTGGTAAGTCTTTAGTAGCACATAAAGGCTGCTTGTTAATTTACACCACCATGTGTGAGAAAAATAAATCATCTCAGAAGTAGAGATGGGCACGAAACGAACAATTTTTTGTTTCCATTTTCATTTTTTCATTTCGTTATGTAACGAAACAACAAACGAATTTTATCTCTGAAATGAAACGAAACGAACAGAAACACTGGAAATTTTGTTGTGTGTTTCGTTTCCGTTACTGCAATATGAGTGAATTGCTTAAAATCCTTAAAAAATCACAAAAAAATGAAATAAATGGTAACAAAATGGTAAAATGAACAAAAACGAAAATGGATTTTTTTCAAAAATTCGCAAAAAAGGAAACAAACCGGAACGGACCCTCCAAACGACAAACGACATACAATTTTTTGATTCGTGCCCATCTCTACTCAGAAGCCCTAAGCCTATATATATAGTTATTTGCTGAAGCACATACAGTACTTATTTGTTATTGTTAGCACAAATGTGTGTGCTGCTCATTGTGTGAGGGAAATGATATATCTCAGCTGTAAAGAAATTCTGCACAGCACTGCTGTTTCAATGTCCCTTGAAATGGGTCATTAGCTTTAGCAATAGAAGATTATTTTCTCTGTCATGAGTTGGAATGGCTAGACAGGTGATCTCTTCTATAATGATAAAACTGATTGACTATGCTGTGACACAATATTCTTTTAAAGAAATCCAAGGAGAAACCTTTGTGGGGAGGATCAGCAGAAGGCATAGTGAGCTGAAAGCAAAAACAAACTGATGCAAGGAATGTGGAAATAAACTCAATATTTGCTCACAGTGTAAAGCAACTAGTTCTTCCTGGTATGTATTCAATTTTCAAAAAACCTTTGGTTGGTAAATGTGGGATATCGCGCTTCTATACCCGCAATTCAAAAAGCCAGGAAATGCCCCAATATTGCTGCATCATATTTTGCCCATGTTGCCAGCAGGGAAAAGGATGCCACGTTTTACATAGAAAAGGGCAGCCTGAATGTTGACAACACTGAGGGCAGCAGTCAAGGTGGTCTACAGGGTACCCTCTTATGCTCCCTACCATTCACAAGGGAACATCTAGAAGTGGACTCATTTTTCATCGATTAACCATTTCTCACCAAACACACAACAATTGTTAGGGCTATTTTTCAACAAGTGTGGATCCTGAATGCTACCACTTTCTTATTTTGCTATAATTTGTTTCAAGTCAGTGCTGCTTAAGATGGTAACATTTGCATATCTTGATGCGTTGTTGATGTGTCTTTCCCAGTGTTTGCTCCTCTTCCATCTGAATCTAGTCTGCCTTTCCATGTGACATGTTCTATGTAAAGACTGAGCAGATATGGGGATAAAACACATCAGTGTCTTACTTTTAGCCTATAGGGAATAATTCTGTTTCTCCACACTCTGTCCTGACAGTAGCTTCTTGACTGTTGGTCAGATGGTGAAAAATCAATCAATCAATCAAACAAACAAACAAACAAATAAATAAATAATTTTTGTCCACAATACAGGCTACACATTAGGACAAGTTATTTATATAGTAGTGCTAAATTCTGTTCTTAAAAAGCATGCAACTGAAATTCTCTCCATTGCATTAGTTGAAGCATAGAAGTCTCTGCACTTACTTATAGCAAAACCTTTCCTCCCCACTTCAGTGCAGATCAGCTGTCCTGCAGGTCTTGGGTGGAGGAGGGGAAATTTTCAATAGCCCTGGGCTTTTAAATCTTTCCCTTCCTCCCCCAAGCTGATCAGGGCTCAGGTGGGGGGGGGACCCTTCATTTTAGCTTAATTTTAGTTTATTGTTGCTGATTTATGTATATTTTGTTTTATTATGCTCCTTGTATTTTAATTTTTAAATGAATTCCTTTGTTAGCTTGCCATGTGATTCCATGTTGTAAACCACCTTGAGTAGCCCTAGGGCTAGATGGGTGGTATAAAAGTCAAATAAATAAATAAATTACATTAAAAAAATTTCCCTGCCCCAGCACCGATCAGCTGGCGTGTGGGGCTTTGTGGGGGGAGTTTTAAAAGCCCTGGGCTTTTAAAACTCCCCCCAAGCCCTGTGTACCAGCTGATCAGCGCTGGGGTGGAAAAAAGTTTTAAAAGCTCATGGTTTCCCCCCAATCAGGCATGCTCAATTGGGTGGGTGACACCACGGGCATTTAAAACTCCCCTCACCCGAGTGCTGATCAGCTGGTGTGCAGGGCTTCAGGTGGGAAAAAAGTATAAAAAGCCCACAGTTTCCCCCTGCCCGATTGGTTTCCCATAGGAATGCACTGCTTTCATTGCATTCCTAACGGGGGGGGTGAAACAGAATGAAGCAAAAATTTCCATTTGTTTCATTTCATTTATTGTTTTGTTAGGGAATAAAGTGAAAATTGAAAAACAAAACAAAAAATTAATTACGTGCCCATCTCTAGTTATATACCATCACCAGTACACCTTATAACAATTATCTTTTACTCTTGCTGACATATTTTTCATTATTCCTTTATTCCACATTTTATTCCATTCTTCCTTTTTAATTTCTTTATTAATGTATTCTTGTTTCTATAATTTCTTCAAATTTGGTCAGTTTTCTACATTCTCATGCTTTGCTTTTCCGGTCTTTATATATTGTCATTTTATTATGTAAGTGGTCTTGGGTCATTCTTAAGGAAAAAGAAGGGGTAAAAATATTTTAAATACATACATACAATAAAGTTGCTATCTGTATTTGAACATCCTGACATCCTGACAAAATTACAGAAGAGCCACCATTGGAATCTGCTGAACCCACCCACCTAGCTAGCTAGCTAGCTAACTAACTAACTAACTAACTAACTAAAACCTAGGTTGATAGAACCAAGATGAGCCAAGAAAAGAAGACAAGATTTGTCTTATTGGAAGTTAATAACTTTTGTATGTTTGCTCTTATGAGATCTGTTTTTGAAACTTTCTTAAAATTCAAGAGAACCATTGCTTTCTTCCTCTTTTATTCTCCTCCCTATTTGTTTTTTGGGCCAAACTCTTCTGCTGCTTCATTTTAAAGTCAAGAAATCCTTCCCCTCTTTGACTTACTTCTGAGATATACTCTTGCAATTTAAGGAGAAGATCCTGTGCAAATTTCACATAACATTCCTTCAGTTTTTTTAAGTCAATTTTGTAGTCTCTAAGTAGAGAAATGCATACTGTCAGTGCCAATTCCATCCATAGCTTACATAGTCTTTTGAATTCTAGGATGTAATCCATATAATCTTTTGCTTGATAAAAAAAAGTCATTTAAATACCACTGGAGGATCAAAGCCTCAGAACTGTAATTCTTCAAATATTAAAAACAAACAAGAAATGACAATTGAAAAGAGGAATTTGTTAATATCTAGACTGAAGAAGCTCTTTTATTTAGGTTCCTAATGACGACTCGAAAGCAAAGCAAAGCAAAACAAAACAAAATCCTAAGGGCAGTGCCTTTTTTCCCACAGAGAACCACAATATTATTATATGCAGATTATCTTTTGATTAGATTGCCAAGAGATATATGCATCCTATGATAAGATTATTCTGCAAACCAATTAGTCCACAAAAAGTATTTGAGTCACTTACAGCAGAGATGAACAAGGTTTCAGGGAATATTTCCACTCACAGCTTTGAATTTAGATAAACTTTTTGAGTTCTATCTATCTATCTATCTATCTATCTATCTATCTATCTATCTATCTATCTATCTATCTATCTATCTATCTATCTATCTATCTATTAGAGATGGGCATGAATAAAAATGGCATTTCAGTTTTTCATTAGTCGTTGAGATGTCTGTTTCAGTTCGTTTCCGTTTGTCACAAATTTTTGGAAAAATTTCATTTCCGTTTTTCGTTTTTTCGTTTGTCATTTCTACCCGCTTTTTGCACGATTTTTAAAGCATTTCCGTGCGCGGGCGTCCCCCAATGCCCCAGACCAGAGGGAAAACACTAAAAAAATGGATGCTGGCAGAGACACAGTATAGACTAGGTATGCAGGGAGGCTGCAAAGGCAGCGGCAGGCATTGCTACAAGGCAGCTGCAGAGTGACTGCACTGCGGGGCAATGGAGGGTACTCACTGAGAGGTATGCATGCACGCACACAGGGAGGCTGCAGGACTGAAGCTAGAGTCGCAGAGACAGCAATCCTCCCCTAACTCCCACCGGAGACTGCAAGGAGGATGGGGGCTGCCAGAGCTTTTTATGCCCTCTGTGGCTGCCAGACCTGCCCAGTCTGCAACCTGGGCATGCTATTGGTTGAACATGATCCCATCACATGGCTTGCCTCCATTTTGTGGCTGGTGGCAACATCCATTTTAAAGGGAAAACAAAAATACATCGTGATGGGAGAAGAGAAAAGCAAACGTTTTAAGGACCCCAATTCCCTGGTAGGTAATAATTTCAAATAATTATCGCATTATCACTGTGTTTTTACAGATGTCCAGGGTGTTTTAATACCCAAGAAAATAAATCAATATTAGGCATCTGGGAGCCATTTTGGGTCAATGTCCCCTAATTCCCCTTAAGGGGAAAAATACAGCAATCTGAGAAAAGACATAAATGCATCTTTTAAGGACCCCAACCCCCCTGGTAGGTATTATCAGACAATATAAATAATTATCGCTGATTTTTTACGGATGTCCAGGGCGTTTTTTAACATTTAAAACAGCTCATGTCATAGTGCATCGCCATTAACGGAAATGAAACGTAATGAACACAATTTTCGTGGTTCTGTTTGTTTCGTTGCATTTTCATCACAATTTTCATTTGTTGTTTCGTTACATAACAGAACGACTAACGAATAACGGAAATGAAAAAATGTTCATTCCGTGCCCATCTCTACTATCTATTTATTAGAGATGGGCACGATTCAAAAATGGAGTTTCATTTGTCGTTTGTCGTTTAGGGGGTCTGTTTCGGTTCGTTTTCATTTTTCTTGAATTTTTTGCAAAAAAAATCATTTTCATTTTGTTACGTAACAAAATGAAAAAACAAAAATGAAAATGAAAAATTGCTGTTTCGTTAGCATTCATTACAGTTCAATGTATTTGCCGCAACGAAAACGAAACGCACGACAAAATTTCTGTTGTTTCAGTTTGTTTTGTTTCATTTTGGAGACAAAATTCGTTTTTCGTTTCATTATGTAATGAAATGAAAAAATGAAAACGAAAAAGAAAAATTGCTCATTTCGTGCCCATCTCTACTATCTATCTATCTATCTATCTATCTATCTATCTATCTATCTATCTATCATGGCCATCTGGCCAATGGGCACTCTGGGCAGCTTAAGACATTCACAACAACAATGATAATTTCCCCCCAGGCAAAAAAGAAGCCCCCACTTCATTTTCCTGCCTCTTTTCTTCTAGTTTGTTTCCTCTCTCTCTCTCTCTCTCTCTCTCTCTCTCTCTCTCTCTCTCTCTCTCTCTCTCTCTCTCTCCCCTCCCTCTGCTGGCATGGTGGATTCAGCCTCTTACATGACTGAAATTGCATTTTTTCCTACACTCCTTGGTAGATGACCTACACTGGAGAATGGATAGGGGATCTGTGTACATTTTAATTTTATTGGTCCTCTCAGCTGCTTTTGACACTATCGGTCACGGCATCCCCCTGACTCGTCTCTCTGAAATGGGACTTGGAGGCACTGTCTTACAGTGGTTTTAGTCCTTCCTGCAGCACAGAATGCAGAAAGTGGTGTCAGGGACTCATTCAACACCATGGCCACTGACCTGCGGGGTACCTCAGGGTTCTGTTCTGTCTCCTATGTTATTTAACATTTATATGAAACATCTGAGGGAAATTATTTAGAGTTTTGTGGTGAAGTGTCACCAGTATGCCAATGACACTCAACTCTACCTCTTGTCACCTCTGGATTCCAAGGAAGCTATTTGGACTTTAGATTAGTGCTTAGCTTTGGTAATGAAGTGGATGAGGAAGAACAAAGTGAAACTAAATCCAGAAAAAAACAGAGATGTTCCTGGTCAGTCAAAAAGATGATCAAGGGATAGGGATGCAACCTGTCCTAGATGGGATTACTCTCCAATTGAAAAAACAGGTGGGTTGCTTGGGGCTGATCATGGACTCATCTTTGAGCTTAGATGCCCAGGTCACAGCTGTGACCAGGAGTGCATTTGCAAAATTAAAACTAGTACTCCAGTTATGCCCATTTCTTGAGAAATCTGCTCTGGCCACTGTGGCACACGCCCTATTGACCTCCCGGCTGAACTACTGTAATGCACTCTATGTGGGGCTACCAATGGAAAGTCTCAGGAAACTTCAATGAGTCCAGAATGCAGCAGCCAGATTGATGACTTGGGTTTGTTTGGTTTTTTTTTTTTTTTACAGAAATCACATTACTCCCATACTAAAGTAGTCCCACTGGCTGCCAGTCACCTACCATGCACAATTCAAGGTGCTGACCTTACCTACAAAGCACAAAATGGCCTGGGTCCAAGGTACCTCAAAGATCGAATCTCGCAATATGAACCAGCTCAGTTGCTGAGATCATCAGGAGAGGCCTTTCCATCCTGCCACCTTCACAGGTGCTCCTCAAAAAGTACACATGAAAGGGCTTTCTCTGTTGCTGTTCCCAGATTTTGGAACTTCCTCCCACCAGAGGCCAGGACTGCCATACCTCTGCTGTCTTTCCAAAAGCCGGCAAAGACCTTCCTCTTCAGGCAAGCTTTCCTTGAATGAGGGACTACCTACTATGTAACTTTATATGGATTATATGGATTATATGATTGCACTGACTGATTTCATAAGAACACCAGTGTTCTTATGAAATCCCCTCATAATGGATTTTTCTTTTCTTTTTGTGTGTTCTTTGTAGCTCTACTGTTACCTTTTAATGTTCTAAGTCTATGCCTCTTTTAATTCTCTGTTCTTAACTTGAATATATTGTAAATGTTCCAGGCTGTATATTATTATAAGCCACCTTTGCTCCTTTTTCAAGGAGAAAGGTGGGGTAAAAATATTCAAAATAAATGAATAAGTAAAATGATTGGGACTGATTATTACATTTCTCCCATAGTTTGAAAATATAACTTTGTCATTAAGTTATTTGGGCAAGTGAGATGAATATGGTTTCCAGCAGATGATTAATATTTTGTAGAGAAACATAGAAATCAGTGGTTGAAGTACTGACACCAGTCATAATTGAATAACAGGCTGCAAAACTATTATTTATTATTTATTATTGGCCAAAATTATTTATTATTGGTCATGAATATTGGACTCTTTGAGGGAAGATATAACTAACCTTTCTCAATTCATCAAAATAAAACTCAAGTTCCTAAATATTTATTCATTAATTTAAATACTCTTGAGAATATTTTAATGGACCTGAAGGAGACTGGGCAGAAGACAAGCAATTATGTATAAACATATTTAGAAAAGGGCTGGAAACTCTTCCATATGTATTATGGATTTGCAGATAACATCACTGAAAACAGTGTTTGTTCATGTAATTTTTTTTGGTAGGTGAGATTTTCAGTCATTGCCATGGAACGTAGAATAATAGCATCCGTTCAATTACACAGGAAGATTGCAAATGGGATGACAACTGGTATTAAAGTTTCAGAGCAGGAAAGGCATTCAAAAAACTGACTTTTGGCTTGCCATGTAACATGTTCTGAGATCAACTCTTGATCTCTCAGCTTATCAGCCTGCAAAGAGTTTAAGATCCCAGAGCATTGTAAAGCTGCAGTTCTCTGCAAACTAGCTTCAGTGTAACGCTCATTGAATATAGTAGCTAAAATCTAGTTAAGGAAAACTGCACATCTAGAGGTGCGTTCTTCCTGTTTCACTAGCTGCCATCACATGACTGGGCCTATGCCCCATCACACTATCAATTGTACAGTTTGAAGAAGACTGGGAATACAATGGACAGGCTCAGATGTATGTACTTTGTCTTGAATAATTGGCTTTATGCAATCATGGGACTTATAAATACAAAAATGTGCATGGAATTGTGGTACGAAAAACATTCCAGACATCCACCAGAAATGTTTACTGGAAAACAGTTGGATCAACATTGCCTTCAGCCAGATGGTTTTTAAAAGAAAGCCACAGGCCCCTCTTCCTTCCTGAAAATGGATGCTACGCTTTACCTTTGAGTAAGTAAAATGGAAACTGACATCACAGCCAAGATAAACTTGACTTAAAGGGAATGAACAATCTAAGGCCATGAACATCTTGAAGGATGACGTTGGTAAAAATGCATCTTTGCAGTATTGATCTGGTTCATGACTTAACAGATGAGGCCTGGATCTTTTCTGTGACAAAGCCCAGTAATCTGTGAAGTGCTGTGAACAGCAATATCTCTCGTTTCCCTTCATTTCTACCTTTTCATTAGGCCAACATTGATTCTAATTTGTTTCATTTTTTTAAATGCCACTAGAATCCAAATGGGGTTATTAAAGCAAGTGCATCTAGAAATCAAAGGGTTTAGGTTATATGAGAAAGCTCATTTAGAGGGAAAGGACATTTATTTATGTTAAATTGGGGTTTGTGACATATACATTACATACGTACACACTTTCTTCCTTGGTTGTATGAAGATTTCCTTTTTTTTTATTTTTGGGCTAGGTGAACAATTGAACATGTAAGTTATAAGAAGAGCTGAGTGAGATATGGATATTTTTATCTTTTTTTCCCTGTCAGCATTGAAGAAATAAAGAATACAACCCTGGCCTCCATTGTTTCTAACAAGGCTAGATGTAAGAACCAACAAAAAATGCATAGTAAAAATTTCTTCATGAATGTATTCTATTTGTGACCTGGTGGCTATTTTAAAAAGCACACATGTACATTTCAGTTTCCTGTCACTGGGAGACAAGAATGAATGGCAGATGCCCTTTTGCCTAACAAGCACCCCCCTCCCAAAAAAAGCTGTCTATCTCTTTGCATCTGAAAGATCGAAAATGAATGTCTTTGACAAATGTTCATGAATACGTTAAAGCATTCCTCACAAAAGTGCTTATAGATAGGAAAATCCCCTTCAAATGGTTAACCCCAGAAGGCGTTTTATTTAACTGGGAGTTGAGAAGATACAATCTAAATAGCAAAATGAAGGCAAGGAACTTCCTGGAAGAGATGAGATACAAACTCAAGTTAACGGAAGAAGAATTGCAGTTTTCCAGTGAAGAATCAGAAGGGGAGACAGAAAGGGAGGAGGACAGAGCATGGAAACCACAGAGAACTTTAACACCCCCCTCACCCAGGAAGACAAGGAACTGGAATAAAAACAAAGACAAAACAGATAAATCAGACAGTAAAAACCGGTAAAATGTCAAGAGAACTCAAGTTCCTATCTGTTAACGTTAGAGGGATGAACTCGCCCCAGAAGAGAAATTCAATCTTCAATAAATTATACAAAACCAAAGCGGATGTCATATTAATTCAAGAAACCCACATTAAAGAATCAGACAAGAACATGCTAAAGAATGACAAATTAGGACAAATGTTTATAGCAGCAGATAAACAAAAGAAAAGGGGTGTAGCAATGTATATACAGAAAGACCTTAACCCAAAACTAATCCACACCTCAAAGGATGGAAGAGTGATAGCAGCAGAGATAACAACAGAGGGCGAAGAAATATTGCTAATAAATATTTATGCGCCAAATGAAGCGCAAGATAAGTTTTTCATACAATTAAAAGAACTCCTAATAAGAGAACCGGAGGAAAAAATATGCATCATGGGGGACTTTAACGCAATAGTGGACAAAACAAAAGATACCTCAACGACAGATGGGGCAGGAAGAAAAAAGAAAAGAAATATGATCCCTAAAACTTTCTTAGAAATGGCAAAAGAGCTGAACTTAATTGACATTTGGAGAACCCGAAATCCATATAAAAGAGACTACACATTTTACTCATGCAGACACAAGTCCTGGTCGAGGATTGACAACTGTTGGATCTCAACAAATTTGACACATCAAGTGGAAGAAATTGAAATATTGCCAAATACGTATGCAGACCACAACCCAATAATAATGACGTTAGGACAAGCGAGAAGGAAAGGAGGATGGAGATTAAATACTTATCTGATGAGGGATGAAAATTTTATAACCAAAATGAAAAAGGAAATAGATTTCTTCTTCCAAACAAATAAACCCCAAGATACAGAAATGACAACAATCTGGGACGCAGGAAAGGCCTATCTTAGAGGGTTAGCAATACAATATAATGCACAAAAAAGGAAAGAAAAGAAGAAACAATATCAAGATCTTCTAACAGGTTTAAAGGAGAATGAACAGGAGCTTAAAAAAAGACCCTCAGCCTACAACTTTAAAAATAAAATAAATATTCTACAACATGAAATCCATCTGCTGGAACAAGAAGAAATGGCAAAAAAAATCAAGTTTGCAAGGCAAAACTTCTTTGAAAATGCGAACAAACCAGGAAGATGGTTAGCATACAAAATTAAAAGAGAGAGAGAAAAAATGAGAATTGGCACACTAGAAAACAAAGTAGGCAGGGGAATATATAAGCAGAAAGAAATTGAGAAAATAATACAAGATTACTACACAAACTTATATAAAAAAAAAGAAATTGAGCAGGAAGATCAGTGGAAATATCTAGACAAGATCGGGAGCTGGAAATTTAGTCACCAACATTTAGAGAGGCTAAACAATCCAATAACAACCTGTGAAATTATGGAGGCATGGAAAAAAACAGAAGAAGGGGAAGGCGCCGGGACCGGACGGGATCCCGATGGAATTTTACCAAGGATTGGAGGGAATTCTAGCCCCACAGTTCAAAAAACTAGTGGAATATATTGGAAAAAACAGCAAAATTCCAGACTCATGGAAGGAAGCACATATATCACTGATACATAAAGCAGGAACAGAAAAAAAAAGAAATTAAAAATTACAGGCCAATCTCTCTTTTAAATGTCGATTATAAGATATATGCAACTATCTGGGCTACAAGACTAAAGAAGGTGCTTGAAGAAATGATACATGATGACCAAACAAGATTTATCCCCAAACGAAAACTGACATCTAATATAAGAACAATAATAAACATCCTGGAATTTTATGAACAACACCCAGAGAAACAAATGATGTTGATTTTCCTAGACGCGGAAAAGGCCTTCGATAATCTGAATTGGGAGTTTATGATTCTACAGTTAAAGAAGATGGGGGCACATGGACTCTTTTTACAAACAATTAAAAATATTTATACCGAGCAGAAAGCGAAGATCAAAGTCAATAATCAAATGACGGAAAGTATCCAAATCATGCAAGGCACGAGACAGGGGTGCCCACTCTCCCCTCTACTATTTGTTCTAATTCTTGAGTCTCTGAATAGACAAATAAGAGGGAATAAGGAAATTAGAGGTCTGAAAATCAAAGGGGAGGAGTATAAACTGCAAGCCTATGCAGACGACCTGGTAGTAATATTGGATAATCCCCTGCACAGCATCAAACAAGTATTAGGAGAAATAAAAGAATTTGGAGCAGTGGCAGGCCTAAAAATAAACTACAGCAAAACAAAATTCATGACTAAAAACATGCACAAAAAAGATGTGGAGGAACTCAGCCTTAAAACAAAATTTCAGGAAGTCCAAAAAATAAGATACTTGGGGATTATGATCACCAAAAAAACAAGCAATCTAATGAAGGAAAACTATCTCTTAATGCAGAAAGAAATAAAGAGAGATTTGGATGATTGGAACAAGTTGCAAATATCAATGATGGGAAGAATTGCAACAATCAAGATGTCAGTCCTCCCAAAATTGCTATTCCTCTTCCAAAATGTACCAATTATACTAAATTTTAAATATTTCAAAGAACTAGACACACTGATATCAAAATTTATCTGGAAAGGGAAAAGACCAAGAATAAAACTCAAAACATTACAAGATTTAAGAGAAAGAGGAGGGACGGGGCTACCAAACTGGTTACTATATTATAAAGCATGTGCCTTGGTTTGGATAAAAGAGTGGATAACACTTGGGAACCAAAGAATACTAAATTTAGAAGGCCAGGATTTAAGAATGGGCTGGCACGCATATGTGTGGTATGGGGGAATCAAGGAGCAGGCACACTTCTCAAACCATATAATAAGGAAAGCACTCTCCTTAGTTTGGCAAAAATTTCAAACACAGAACTATAAAAAAATTCCAGAATGGGTTGCACCTATAGAGGCCTTTACTCTAAAAACAATAAACCAAAAGGGTTTACTACTTACGTATCAAGAATTGCTGACTAAAGAGAAGGAGATGAAAGAGAAAACAGAATTGGAGAAATTGGGCTTAGCAACAGATTGGTGGTCTATGGCAAAACTAGAATCAAGATACAAAAAAGATAAATGTATGGTTTTTTTTTGAAGGGAAAACACGGGTGGATGAACTCTGGATATATACAAATGAGGGAATCATCAAAAAATGTACACATATTTATTAGAATATGAATTGGAGGATGAAAGAGTGAAGGAGGGAATGATTAAATGGGGTCAAAATTTTAAATATAATATTGATATTGATGACTGGACTAAAATGTGGAAAGACAGTCACAAATTAATTAAACCTGTTAGTCTCAAAGAAAATATATTTAAAATGTTTCACAGGTGGCATCTGACTCTGGTAAAACTAGCCAAAATGTCAAAAGGGTCTAATAATGTTTGTTGGAAATGTAGAAAGAATCCAGGGACTTACTATCATGCATGGTGGTCATGTGATCAAGCTCAGATATTCTGGCGGCAGACTTGGAAAGTGGCACAAGAAATTGTACAAATTAAATTAAATTTCAGACCAGAAACGTTACTGTTGAATATAATGCCAGAGATTACTGATAAAAAAATAAAATATATTCTCTTGTACATATATACGGTAGCTAGACTGCTCTGGGCCCAGAAATGGAAAATAACCGAAATACCAACGAAGGCTGAACTCTTGAAAAAGTTACTGGACATTGCAGAACTGGATATGCTCTCAGAGGCGCTGCGAGACCACCCAAGGCATTATGTAAAGGAGAGCTGGAAGATGATATACAGCTGGGCCCAGAAGCAGATAAATGAATAAAGGGCAAAATAGTCATAAAGACGTTAAAAAGTGACACTAAGTCTGGAAGTCTTGTAGATGGCTGTTCAAGGGTGGAATCACCAATACATCTGTATTAGTAATAGATAAGGGGACAGGAGCTGTCTACTCTAGACTCTGGTCTGTATTAGCAGTCTAATGTGACCCTTAATACTGTTGAATTTTGTTTGTATATATTATGCAAAATAATAATATATAAAAAAGCATTCTTAAAACACATTGCTTAGAATAATGTGTACACGTCAGGAAACCTGCATACCAAAACATACAAGAATGCGTCCATACAAGACAGGGAGAAGAGATTGTAAATTTTTATGAAATCTAGATGAGAAAATGGATATGATTCTGAGAAATGCAACAAAAATGAAACTGACAGATTTCCACATCTCTAATTAAGCCAAATAGGGAGGCTGTGGAGCAGGACTCTTCTGAAAGCTTGTTGTAGAAAGATACCCATAGGATCATCTCACAAGGCTCTATTCATATAGACAAAGGGAGACGAATTGGGCATCCTTGACCGACAGTTCCATAAGCATTTGTTTGCTTACCAGTGCAGTTAGTTTTGAACATCTCACTGGGGAACTGAGGAAATGGGCAATATAGACCCCAAAGCAATACAAGAGATATTGATAGTTGTTGTGAGTTTTTCAGGCTGTTTTGCCATATTCTGGAAGTTTTTCTTCCTGTGGCTGTCATCTTCAGAGGGCAAGGAGCTCAGGCAACTTCCAGAACACGTCCAAACAGCCCAAAAAACTTACAACTATCAGATCCCAGCCGTGGAAAGCCTTCGAGAATACAAGAGAAATTGTTTGCTCTTGAATTGATTTGTTGCCCAGTACTAGAGCTGCCTTGGCTGCATGAATGCTCAACATTGAACGTTAATTACCTAAACAAAAGAAATGGTGTGAAGTCTGCTGCTTTCCTTTAATTTGCTCTACTTGGATTAAGTCTTATTTGTGTTTGAGGTTTTCCATCTTAAATAAATGACTAAATGTGACTGCTGGGTAACACTGATGCTTAAGATGATACAAAATGTTGTCCAGATCAATGCCATATGCAAACAAACACCCAAGTGCTGCTATTCACAGTCTATCTGGCCCATAAATATAACTCAACTTGCATCTCTGAATTATCCCAAGTATTCTGGATATTGCTATAATATGGTGATAAACACAACTTTTCTGTCCAGGAACCTGCACCACCAGTGCTATGAATAATCCAGTACTCTATATTAGTCATAGCTTTTAGTGATGGAATGTGCCAGTTGACTTTTACAGACCTGACATCTGTAGCACTGTTTTTTTAAATGATACTTTGTTAATATATATAATTTGTTATATATATAAATGAACTGACAATGTACCTTTACAGCATTATAAAAGCTTCTTTTTCTGATTACATTTCATACCAGTTTTTAAACATGCATGTAAGGAAGTGAAGATACAATTTTCACAGCATGACCAATCTGATGTATGTTTGTAAAGATGGTGCTATTTGTGATTGGGATACAGTAACCCCCGCCAATCACAGCGGTTAGGGACCCACCCACCCGCGATCCATGAAAATCCGCGATATGCGGAAGCGGGGGGGCTGTGGCAGGGGGCAATCACAGAAGTCTTGGGGCGGCGCACGCTGGCAGTGGCATGGGGATCTGACCTCCCACTGCCACCCACCTGCGCCGCCTGAGACTTCTTGTCCGGGGCCATCTCCGTTCAAATGCATTGGCAATGCATTTCAATGGAGAAAATTTTCCTCATTGGAAAACATTGGCTCAATGCTTTCCAATGGGGAAAATTTCTCCATTGAAATTTATTTATTTATTTATTTATTTATTTATTTATTTATTTATTTATTTATTGGATTTATATCCCGCTTATCTACAAGTACCCTAAGCGGCTTACACGACGCTACAATAGCCAAACAAAGTTACAAAAAAAAATACTAAAAATAAGACAGGACAAGACAGATAAATCACGCTGTACAGAATTAAAACCTAAGCAGCACTTCTCTAATGAGGGAAACTGATTACGATGGTGGGCCAAAGGAAAAAAAAATTAAGTAAATTAAACATCGCCAAAGGCCTCCCGAAAAAGATAGGTTTTCAAAGCCTTTCGGAAGGCCAGCAGGGACTCTGCAGAGCGCACTTCACTGGGGATGGAATTCCAGAGGCTTGGGGCCGCCACAGAGAAAGCCCGGGTCCGGGTCTGCGTCCTCCGGGCTTCCCGAGGGGTGGCGACCCGGAGGCAAGTCGCCGCCTGCCGAACGGGACGGGCCGAGGTTGATCACTGAGCGATCCGCTCTGCCAGGTAGTCTGGTCCCAAGCCATGGAGGGTTTTATAAACTAAAACCAGGACCTTGAATCTAATCCGGGCCGCAACGGGCAACCAGTGCAGGTGGACCAGGGCTGGGGTGATGTGGTCATAACGACGCACACCAACCACCAGCCTGGTCACTGCGTTCTGTACCCGCTGCAGCCGCCGGAGGAGATTCAAGGGCAACCCCATGTAGAGGGCGTTACAGTAGTCCAGCCTCGAGATCACCAGAGCTTGGACCACTGTTCTCAAGGAGCTCGCGTCGAGGCACGGGCGGATCTGGGCGATCCGACGGAGATGGTAATAGGCGGACCTGGTCACCGACGCCACCTGGGCCTCCATGGTAAGTGCCAGGTCCAGGAGCACACCCAGATTCCGCACCCTCTCCGCAAGCTGGAGGGAAACTCCCCAGGCAAGGGAGGGGGCCACCGCCTCGACGCCGAGCCCCCCAAGAACATAACCTCCGTCTTCTCGGGGTTGAGCTTAAGCCTGTTCGCCCGGTCCAAGCCAGTGGCCTCCAGGCACCCGTCGAGGACCTCCACAGCTTCCACAGCAGAGGTGGTAAAGGAGAGATAGAGCTGCGTGTCATCAGCGTACTGATGACAGCAGACTCCAAAACTCCTGATGACCCCGCCAGCGGCCTTACGTAGATGTTAAACAACATGGGGAAAGAGATGACCCTGGGGGACCCCACAAGGGAGGATCCAAGGGGCCGATAACTCCCCCATGCTGTACGTACTGTGGCCGGCCCTCCAGGAAGGAACGGAGCCAACTGCGAGCAGTGCCTCCAATTCCGACCTCAGAGAGCCGGGTCCAACAGGATACCGTGGTCGACGGTATCAAAGGCCGCTGACAGATCCAGGAGAACCAACAGGGTAGAGCACCCCCTGTCGGCCGCCCGGAGAAGGTCATCTTGCAGGGCGACCAAAGCTGTTTCGGTACCCCGGCGGGGCCTGAACCCGGACTGGCAAGGATCGAGGCACTGCCGATCCTCCAGGTATGACTGCAGCCGGACCGCCGCCACCCTCTCAATCACCTTGCCCATGAACGGGACGTTGGCGATTGGGCGATAGTTTGAAAGATCGTCCACCGCCAGGCCCGGTTTTTTAAGAATGGGCTTTACCACCGTCTCCTTCAGGCGAGAGGGAAAAACCCCCTCGCTGAAGGAGGCGGTGGCGATGACAGAAGCCCATTTGGCTTCTGTCATTTCAATGAAGATTGTGCCCCCCGCCGCCCCGCCGCACGGCCCCAAGACTTCTTGGAGGTGCCTGTGGGCAGTGCAGAGCTTCTTGGAGGTGCCTGTGGGCAGTGCAGAGCGACCCGATCGCCCCCTGCCCCTCCAGAAGCCTGAGAGCCACATAGGGGGGCAGTCCCCAGCACCCCCTGCCTGGCTCCAAGCCTTTCCGGAGGGGCCCAGGGGGGTTGCGGGGAGCAATCGGATTGCTCCCCGCTACCCCCCTGCACGGCTCCAAGGCTTCTGGAGGGGCGGGTGGCGGCACGGAGCGACCTGATTGCCCCCGCCACCCCCCTGCGCAGCTCCAAGGCTTTTTGGAGGGGCGGGGGTGGCGCGGAGCGACACGGTCACCCCCCGCCTCCCCCAGCGGTGCAGGTACTGCAATCCCGCGATGTAGTGGGACCGCAGTACCCGAACCATGAAATGGCGGGGGGTGACTGTATATATTTTGCTGACATTTCTTCTTGTCCTTTATGAATAAAATCTTCGCTTCTTGAATGGTCAGGTGGTGGTTGTTTGGCTGAGCTTTGGCTGCTTAGCTAATTGAGAAGGTGAGAGGGGTGGATTTGGTCACTGCCTTAACTTACTTGCAGATGGACTGTTCCGAGGTGCAGCATGTCAGGCTACCTTTGAAAGGTATTCAGAAACTTAAGCTGGCAGAACATGTTGAAAGAGACTCAACAGGTTACTTTTTTTAAAGACACAAGTACTTTTTTTCATTCACCTTCTAAGACTATTCCTTCAATACGATGATGATCCATCATCATCATCATCATCAGTCTAAAAAAGTAACTCTTCTAGGTTTCAGAGTTCTCTTTTCTACATGACTGTGCCCTGTAATTCAGTTCTTCAAGCTGTGGACTCTTCTGCATTTCATCATGGACAAGCGTTCAACCAGGGCCAGCGTGTCCATTAATGTGAACTAGCCAGTTGCCTAGGGCACCAAAATGGACAGATGGCGCTGGCCAGCCTGCTGCCCCCCGCCGCCCATCACCATCTGCCCGCCACCCCCCGTGCTCATCACCACCCACCCCCGTGCCCATCACCGTCCACCCCCACTCCCATCACCGTCCCCCACCATCTGCCACTCACCCGCTGCCCTGCCCCCCCACCACCCTGCCCCCCCCCCCTCACCTAGGGTGCAAAAAAACCTAGCGCCAGCCCTGTGTGCAACACAGGGTGGGCACCAATCACATTTCTTTTCTGCTTCAACCCTGAACGTAAGAGTGTGGATTAAATTTGACTAAATCCCAAGTCAAATTTGGCTCCTTTTGATCAATATTGGGGCTTCTGAAGGTAAAGCAGACTTCTCTCCAAAGCCACTGAATCCAAAGTAAGTCCTACATGAAGCCTTACTCAGGATTGGGACTTCACAAAGCAGAGAGTCTGGCTGCCAAGACAACTTCTTTTATAGTTGTGCTTCAGTACGCAGAGTAGTGCTAAGTCAAAGATAACTAACCATCTGCTCATATTTCTGGGACCTCCTGCTCGTTTTGCTTCTATCACCTGTCTGCATGTTTTCCCCCTGGCAGCTCTTTAGATCCAATTGGCCATTCTACTGAACGACAACAGGGTCATTTAAAGGTCATTGCCAGGTCAACAAGGTAAAGGTAAAGGTTCCCCCTTCACATGCATGTTAGTTGTGTCCCACTCTGGGGGCGGTGCTCATCTCCATTTCCTAGCCAAAGAACCAGTGTTGTGCAAGTCTGTGGCCATGTGGCCAGCATGCCCAAACGCATTTCTGTGTGCAGAGCACTGTTGCCAGGTCAACAACTTTTACCAAAAAGCGGTCCCTGGTTTGGGGCCCTGTGTAAATGCAAACATAAAGTATTTGCCATGTCCACTAGTGTAGAGATGGACCAGAATCATCATTTGGTGCCTGGGCATGGCTCAGTGTTGTGAGGGTACCTCTGATTCCTTGCCCAGCTTCCTTCCGTGAATGCCCCACTCAGAGGCAGCTTCTTCCAGAGGCTTTCCTGCCCAACTTCCTTATTTGAGTGGGTAACTGTCACAACCCACAGACTCACACACACAGGTAAGTTCAGGCTTTTACTGGAAACTCAGAGCCAAACCCCAATACAGTAAATCAGAAGCAAATCAGAGTCCAGGAAAACTATAGCAAGGTCATGCCTATTCAGAGAGCAAAGCAGTGTCCAAGATAAACAGTCCAAAGGTCAAAGCCAGAATGCCAATGGTAGCTTATGCCAGGTCCACTGAGAAAGTCCAGAGCCAAGGGAGACGAGGTCCAGGGTGACACCAAGGAGAAACAAGGATCGAGCAGGAAAGCAGTAGCAAGTTGTCCTATCAAGCCTTGCTCCCACAATCTGCCTCAGTCCTGAATGCTTAAGTTATGTCTCCAGAGACCAACATAACTTCCCCAGAAATTAACCCTGTCAAAACTCAGGATCCCCTAAATGTAGACGTTGGTGGCTCAGATAAAGCTTGTATCTGCTTCTCCTGGTTTTAAGTCTTCACTGCCTTCAACAAGCAGCCCTCTGTGGGGGTGGAGAATCTCCTGAAGATGCTGAGTCACTCTCCTGTGCAGCTGCTGGAGGAACTGACAGCTCAGAAACCCCATCTGGGGCTTCTTCAGGCATTAACTCTTCAGCCTCTGGAATAGGTTCTGGCAGGGGCCTGACAGTACCTACTGGAGGGGAGGGAATCCAGGGAGCCCACACAATGCATGTGGGCCCGATCCACTGAAATGCACTTCAGGCCCTGCTCTAATGTAACCCCATTCTTATGTCTGATTACATGGACTTCACATTATAAAGCTCACATTATAGCAGCTACTTCTTCAGTTGCCACAGCATTTTTGTCTTCTTTGGTTTTTAATGTTCTTTTTCTTTTGTTGTTGCCAGCATAAACCCTCATAGCTCTGTTAGTTTGTGCTTGCATACCACCTCTTCTGAAATGATTCCACTCTTGCTTTCATCTCTGCTATCTCTTATTTCCTTTGTCTTGGCTCAAACAAGCTAGTCTTCAGTGCACTGCACATGATCTTTGCGACGGATCCTGGCTCCAATTAAAAGCAACCATGTAACACCTTGGGCAAGACATATGCTGTTGTGCAAATGCAGGTGGAACATGGCAGTTAGGTGCGGTGACCACAATGGAAGAGGGAGGGCAATGGTGGTGGTGTTAGTGGGCTGTGGGATAGTCTTTCTCTTGCTAACAGCATGCTTCATTATTTTAAAAGTCTTGATTTGATTTCTCAGCCTTGCTGCCCTTTCATTTTCACAGCTGTCTTCTGAAACTTTCCAGGTTTCTGGCCCAGGGGCATCTCTGGTGCATGGCTTTTCATATTAACAAGCTCACTATATAAGATAAATACATCTCTCTTTCTCACACCCCATGCTAAGGCTGCTTGTTCTACCGTACTCAAAGCACCTGCACACTGACATGTTGCAAGTGCCTTACTTAAATGCAGTTCTGTGTTGTCTGTCATTTTCACTAAGAAGGGTTTGTAATGTAACGTAGTGAAATGTGCCCTCTGTTTATTGAATGCCCTACAAATACAAGGTATACCTGAACACTTTCTCTGAAATGCTTGTGCAGGGTCAGACCACTTGTCCCTATATATCTCCTGCTGAATAGAACCCATTCTCTCCTGTGCTATCTTAAGATGTTAAGAAGAGCAAGAGCGATATTCCCCCTTGCCCTGGCTGACCTCCAAATTGGGACATAATAAACTGGACCATTTTTACAGTTTTGAAACTGAAGTACAAACCCAGTTACCCCCCCCCTTTGTGGTCAGTGCTGAAAAGGGGGAAAACATAGACACTAACCATGTAGCATTCTGGGGGTTGCATTCTGGTGGTGGTGGGGAGTTACTCTTTCCCATCACTGTCTTGGTGCACATCCCTATGGGTCACATAGTTTAGGAATGGCAAACCTTTTGGAGACTGAGTGCCCAAACTGCAATTCAACACCCACTAATTTTTCACAAAGTGCCAATAAAGCAATTTAACCTGAATACAGGTGGCTGTGAAGGGGTGATGTTGGGTGCCCATAGAAAGGGCTCTGAGTGCCACCTTGGGCACCTGTGCCATAGGTTCGCCAACACTAACATAGCCCCTTTGTTGCTGGTGCTCCACTCACTGATACCACTTATTTTAATTCACTGGCAGTTAGCTGTGGAGGCAAAACACTTAACTTCCAGGTATTATATTCTTCATGTTTTGCTGCCTGATTGCCCAATCGTGCTTCCTAATTCTGTATTTTGTTGGGATTGTTTAATGGATAGCTTAATTGTTTTTATTGATGTTGATGGTAAGGACCCCAAGGGTTTCTTCAAAATAAAATGTGCAAGAGAAATACCTCAGCAAACAAACATAACCATTCTCCTGTGATGACACAGTATTTCTCTCTTACATGGCAACTCTTCTCAGGAGTCCCCACTGCTTAACACCAACATGTTATACACCACTTGTAAACTTTGCATACCATTATATTTGTGATACTGTTGTACAGCATGCAACAACCCGTGTTGTTCTGGTTCCTGTTAAAAATATGTGTTATGCAGATTTGCAAATGTAATCTTCAACACACAGCAACAGTTCAGGAATACTAGCAATTCAGAGGCCTTGTCTGAAGGCTGTGCTTTATATCTGAAGTGGCCGAGTGTGACTACTTGACACAGGGCTTTTCATGGAGGAGGTTTTATTCACGGCAAGCTTCTGCTGCTGAATAGCATCAATGCCTACAAGGTATTGTATGTCGGTAAAGGAGATGGGTCAGTGCCTTTCTACAACACTGCTTGATTCCTGATGCCAATCATTAGAGAGGAAATGGGAAGAGAGGTAAAATGTGATTGCCCTTCTTGATTCCTCCCCCCTCCCCCATCCATTCTGCTGCCGTTATTAGATGCCAGCCCCTTTTCCCATATTGTATGGCAGGGTTATGCATGTTGAACCAGCCCTTTGATGAGATGGTATCTTATCTATTTTTAAGGATTTTCATCTGGATCAAGCTGTTTAAATGCACAACAATGAAAAAGCAAATTAGTTTGGATGGTCAGTATACTGTAATATGCTAGTAAAGAACAGATACAGTACAAGAGGGGCCAGGGAGTCAAAAATTAGGGTGACAAGTATCTTTGCCTCTTCAGGTGTTCACTTTAAAGCAAGAAAGAAGAGACCATTCTAGTGCTGTCGGGGGTTAGACAAGGGCTGTTGCCCTGGGTGCAGAATTTCTAGGTGGGGAGGGGCAAAGAAGCCCAAGCCTGTGCAGTGAGATGCTGATAGGAAGCCATTGTGCCAATCAGCGATGGGGACTCACTACTCAGACCCATTTGTCCAAGTCAGGCTGTCAAGTCCTTATGGGCTTTGGGGACCGCTGAGCACATTATTGATTGTGATTGTGATTGTGATTTGTCTGTTATTGTGGCTTTTTTAAACTACTGGTATCAGTCTCTCTTGCTGGAGCTGACCTTTTTATATTGTATTTTTATATTGTATTATTTTGTATTTGCATATTGATTTGTACTTCATTATGTTCTCTTTTTGATTATTTTCTTGTATTTGGGTATGTACTGGGGTTGTAGTTGGGCAGTTGCTGTTTGGGGACATGTTGTACACAGTCCAGAGTTCCCTATGGGAAAATCAGGTGGTCAATAAGCACAATGAATGAATGAATGAATGAATGAATGAATGAATGAATGAAATAAATAAATACTGTAGGTACATCACCTGGGCTGCCACTGTGTCCAAAAATCCTTTCATGTGAGGGTGAAGAACCACTACATTAATTTAATAAGATTGTAATGCAGTGGTTAAATGCCTGTACTGCAGCTAAAACCTTACTCACAACCTGGGGTTCAATCCCCGGTAGCCGGCTCATGGTAGACGCAGCCTTCCATCCTTCCAAGGTCAGTAAAATGAGTACCCAGCTAGCTGGGGGTGGGAGGGGGCATGTGCAGCCTGCATAATTTTAAAAAAATGTAAACCGCCCAGAGAGTACTTGAAGTGCTATGGAGTGATATATAAGCAGAAGACGTTGCTTTGCTTTCTCTATACCTATGAGGACAAGGAATCTATTCTCCATTGTGTTCTCATTGTGGTGAGGTTTGGGGGGAAATGTCCAATTTTTTACACAAAACTGCAGAAGACAATTTGGATAAAACTAGTGTGGATGTTGCTTTGTTTCCTCTGAAGCACTGGATGGGTTGTTTGAGCTCCATGGCACAGTGGTTAAACTGCAGTACAACAGTCAAAGGCTCTGCCCATGACCTGAATAAAATCCTAACAGGCTCAGGTCGAGGCAGCCTTCCATTCTTCTGAGGCTGATAAATTGCATTGCCATCTCGCTGAGGGGTGCAATGTATAGTCTGCGTAATTAAACAGCAAACTTCCCGAGAAGTGCTATGGAGTGGTGTATTAGGAACACACTTTGTTTTGCTTTGTTAGTGACTGCTTGGTCCTGGCATGCTTGCTCTGTGTGCTTTGCTTCTCAAAGGGAAAAGACACTTGTTCTGCATAGATATATTGTGGACAAACTAAGGGAATTTTAAAGGGGGAAAGAATCTGGCTCTTTGGGCCTTTTCACATGACCCCTAAGATCCGCTGGCCACTTAAATTCGGACCAGAGATCTTAGGGGTTCGTTGCTCTTGCTATGTTCCCACCCCTCAGCACTTCCTTGCTCCTGTCTGCATAAGGGGTGGGAGAAAAAAAAGAGAGGAAAAAATGCATCTCACCTCCGAAGCCACCCGGCTTCCTGATTCCTTCTCTTCCTGATTCCTTCTCTTAAAGGGGTGGCAGGCAAAAACAACAACAAACAGATGTGAGGAGAGCCGACACTCACTCCCATAAAACCGCATCAGGGATTGTCACCACGGGAGAGCAGGTACATGAAAAATGCGCTGGGTCGCGCTTAGGTGGGCGGGGTCGCACTTAATTTTCTGCAAACTCTGGAGCTGGTGGGGAAACATTTTTAAGCTCCGGAGCTTGCAGCCATTTGCAGGCGGTGTTTAGGGGTCGTGTATAAATGCCCTTTGTCTCTCACTTTCCCAGAGGTGAGGAATTTGGTTGGGCTTTAACCTTGTTGCATTGAGACAACATAAAATTGTTACTGGTGAGAAATTTAGACAAGATACTTTATATCCCTTATCCATAGATTATAATGCAAAATACAGAATGCCTACACAGATATACAGTATGTCTTTAGCCAATTTGGAACATGGTTTGTTGCAAGATAAAGGTATAAGATAACAGGCCAAGGGTGAAATCCTGTATCAATTTCATTGGGTGCAAATCCTACGGATATCAGTAGGACTCGTTCTTGAGTAGAAGATGTTAATTTAATAAGATCCATGCTTAGCTCATACCAGAGGCTTCTCTAATCCAGCATTCTCTTTCTGCAGTGTCCAATCAAAGGCATACTGAACACCCACTTGGGGTTTCTATCAGCTGAAATACAGAGATGGAGCACTTCTGATCTTGGAGGTAATAAATAGGCCTGTGATCACACAGATGCTGTATCCTGCCTGAATGTATTTAATCCCCCGTTTGTGGCCATCGCTACATCATCTTTCACAGATGTAGGATAGATGTTTCTGCTTGAAATTCTGTTTCTCCTCCTTTGCAACAACAAAGAAAAAAAAACAAACAAAAGCATTGTGAGACCTTTAAGGCTGACAAATGTATTTCAGCACAATTTTTAAAATAGATTATAATCCATTCCTTTAGACACATACTTTTTTGTGTTTGTTATTGAAATTAGCAGGGCTAGCTCTCTAAAACCTGCTTCTTTATATGTTAGCATTTTTTTTTTAAAAAGAACCTTTATATATTCTAAGTATTTTTTCAAATTATTTTAAAATAAGGTTGTTCTGGCGAATCAGCTGTAGCCTTATAGACATTACTAAGATATTAGCACAATCTGTATCCTCTACTAGAGACCATCATCTTATGATTCCATAGGGAAAGTCATTTTAATGCATGCACACATATACACCCTATTAGATACACCTGTGAGTATAATGCAAACAGCATAACTTTTGGAGGCAAATTGCCTTTGCATAGGAAATCAATGTAGACCAGTGATTCTACACTGATTAGCTAGCCTTGGCTAACCCAGGGGTTCTTGGACTACAATTCCCAAAAATGATAGGTAGCACATTTGTTAGTGAAGGCTTCTGGGAACTGCAGTCCAAGAATACCTGGATAACCCAAGGTTGGGAACAAAAGTCATTATTTATTTCATATGATAATAAATTGTGTTGTCACGCAACTTTGCAAAGATAATATCTTCCATGATTTCTTAATTTGAGGCAATTCACCTCCCAAAATTATGTATCATTCCAGTGTAAACTCCCAAAATTCTTCAGCTGTCAATACACACCTGGACACCACTATATTGGTGTCAAAGCTATCTGGGCTGGGGGTGGTAAGAGTGATGTTCCTTATTCTACTGTCAGTGAAAGTTAATGCAAAATGGATTGCTAAGCCTTTCACCTGCCTTCCTCTTCTGATACTTAGGCTGATTTACACTGGAGGAGAAGCAAATGTCTGGGAAGACTCAAGGTTTGGCTGTCTATTAGAGCAACTCCTTGGCAGCAGTCTCACTTCCTGACTGAGGGACTGTGAGATACATGCTATTACCACTAATATCTCACTCCTTGGCAAGAACCTTTCACAGAATGAATGAACCACTTACCATCTGTGGATAACTACAATTTCTGGTGAAACCACCACCCCCTCCACTCATTTTCAGTCTTCACCTACACTGCAGTAACACTTGAGAGAGAGAAATGAAATGAAAAATCCACATTCTTGCTGAAGGCCATGGGCAATTGGGTTCATAGAGATACTTGCTCGGGTTCAGCAATTTTTTTACAGACACGGGGATGCTGCGGGTCCTATATACATTCTTTGTAGTCCAAGATACTTCCCGCTAAGCAATACAGAAAGAGAGAATACACAGTTACATATTCTGCCCATTGATGTAACTGCACTTGCCTATGGACATGTGCCCATCACACACAGTCACTACAGGGGCATTTGACAGGGAAGAAAGAGTGGACATCCTCTATAGATGATCTCAGGTTGTCAAATGCTCTCTTCAAGAGATTAGGTTGGCCCCTCTTCCTCTTATCTTTTGGGTAACAGTTAAAGACCTCCCTTACTAAGGCTTTGAAAAACTAATTTGGACAAGATCACTCCCTTCTCAATACTGGACTTATGTTTCTTTAAAAAGCACAGCAAAGCAAAGTGTGATGCTTATATACCACCCCATAGTGCAGTGGTGGTGAATCTTCAGCACTCCAGATGTTTTGGACCACAACTCCCAGAATTCCAAGCCTGTATTGCCAATGACAAAGGACTGTGGGAATTATGGTTTAAAACATCTGGAGTGCCGAAGGTTCGCCACCATTGCCATAGTGCTTAAAGCACTCTCTTGGTGGATTACAAGTCATTCTGCAGGCTACACATTGTCCCCTGCTGGGTACCCATCCCATTGTCTCCAGAAGGATGGAAGGTTGAGTGAACCTTGAGCCTGAAACCTGGAAATTAACTCCAGGTTGTATAAGCAATTAGAGCTGCAGTACAGTAGTCTTTAAATGTCTAAACAACCTGTAAAATTACTCATATATTTAATGGGTTTTTAATTTTGTAATTTATTGGCTGAAATCCTGTTTGTAATGGAATACGTTGAACTAGAGTAGGCCCATTTGAATCAATGGATCTTGATAGAGGAGTTGCTTTGCCATGTCCCAGTGGATTCAGTGAGCCTACTCTAATGTGAGTTACTACACTACGCAACATGATTTTAGCCAAGGTGTTTTTAGTGTAACAGAAACAAATAAAATACATTGACAGATTGTTGAGGTTATTGCAAAGCTTACCTTGCATATCCAATGCAAAATCATTGGAAAAGTACTCATTATGGGTCAAGTGTCCCAAACAGAATCTGTAGCTTATCTGTATCAATAATCTTGACAACCCCCTTGCATTATTCCTACCACAGCTTGGAAAAGTTAATTTGTGGACTACACCTCCTGGGATTCTTCAGATAGTTTTACCTTGGAGTAGTAACTAGAGATGGGCACGACCAGGAAAAATTACGTTTCGAGTTGTCGTGTGTCGGAGCTGGCCTGTTTCGGCTCATTTCCGTTTTTCGCGAAATCTTCCAAAAATTTGTCATTTTGTTTGTCGGTTTTTGTCTGTCGTTAGTACTGGTTTTGGGGGAGCGGGCTCCTGGAGGCACCTCTCTGGGGTGGGTGCCTCCTCTGGCCCGCCATGAAGGGAAAGCGGGCTCCTGGAGGCACCTCTCTGGGGTGGGTGCCTCCTCTGGCCCGATACAAAATGGCATGCATAGCCAATTGGATATGCATACCATTAAGTTGCAGTTGCAGTAGCAGGCAGAGGCACCTCTCTTTCGGGTGCCTCTGTGACTCACTGCCTGCGGTGCACTTGGGCTGGGGAACGAAGTGAGAGAGGACCCCTACGGGCGCCCTGTGACTCACTAAGAAGGGAAGTGCACTTGCTGTAGTGCAATGCGAGAACACATCTGGCTTACTGGTTAGGGGTTAGCACAAGGGCTAGGCTTAGGGTTATGGGTAAGGTTAGGGTGAGTTACTGGGGTGCACCTCTGGGTGCCTCTCTGACCCACTAAGAAGGACAGTGTACTGGCGTATGGGTTAGGGTTAGGGTTCGGGTTCGGGTTCGGGCTAGGGTTAGTGGCTTTTTATGCCTGACTGGCACATCCCAGAAGTCTCTGTCAAAACCTGGCTGAGTGGCCATGCAATTGGTGGAATGGCTCCAAAAATTTGCATGGTCCTCTCCCATGGCCAGCCCATCATTGTGCAGGTGTAAAAAAATAAAAATAAAATAAAATAAAATAAAATCAATGGAGACGTTTTGTTGCAAGAAAAACCCACTGCTGCTACTGTAAAAATTCAGGCAGTTTTAAAATAGCTATTTTCGCATGTTTCTGTGGTGCTTTGGTGTGTTTTTGGACCACGCGATTTCAAATAAATATTGTGGTCGCCCCATTTTGGATCCCCCGCCCGCACCGCATGGCATGGCAAGGCGACTCGGCGAGATGACGAGGATGCCCCCCACCAGAGCAGCCCAGGAGAGGAGAGGGGGGAGGCCGGGGACCCCCCCACCCCCAGAAACCACCCCTCTGGTAGGTGCCCTCACTCAGGCAGGCATATTTTCGCCTGATTTTTGGCCGGGAATCGGTTTTTTTTATTTTTAAAACTTTTTTTCTGTGCCGCACCGCTTGGCGAGTTGGCGTGGCGACTTGACGAGGATGCGCACTTTGCACAGCCCAGGAGAGGAGGGGGGAGGCCGGGGAAACCCCCCCCCCAGAAACCACCCCTCTGGTAGGTGCCCTCACTAAGGCAGGCATATTTTCGCCTGCTTTTTTGGCCGGGAATCAGTTTTTTTTATTTTTAAAACTTTTTTCCTGTGCTGCTTGGCATCACGCGATCGCTGTGATGCCAGGAACGACAACGACAAATCAGACGCAATTTTTCTTTAGTTGGTTCGAGTTCAAGTTCTGGCAGAGTAATTGTCGTTCTTCGTTCCGTTACGTAACGGAAACGAGAAACGGAAACGGAAACGAGAATTTCGCCAAGTCGTGCCCATGTCTAGTAGTAACTTTCCTGAATACTCATCCTATATGTTACTTACAAAATCATGACCCTTACAAGGACTTCTAAGTATTTATCTTGAACAGGAGTGACACAGTATCTGTGGGGTTTAGAGCATGTGTATACAGAACCATACAAATTATGACAAACATATATGAATGCATGGCTCCATAGAATAGTCTGTCATCTGACACTATCCATATTGTCCATCTGCCAGATAGTACTACTGGTTAAATGGATCTCTTTGTGCAGAGTAACAAGGTAACATCACAGGTTCTTTTCTAGAACAGATTAAATTAGTTTGTACTATAGGTTGAACATGCAATTCAGAAAACTTTTTTTAAAAAACCCTTGTATATACTGAGTCTAATGTCAGATATATATCTGAGATGTTTTATACTTCAGCTTAGTTTGAAATGGTTGAGGAGTGACCACGTAAACAGGAGTTTAGCTCCTGGTCCAGTGCAACAGATTTGCTTTGGGCAGCCAACAGAAGGGTGAAATGAATGCTTGTGCTTTATTACTCCGTGATTCTGGTTTTCAGGCATGCACATTCACACACATGTGCTCTCATACAGAACAGATTACTTTCAACCTGACATCTACAAGAAACATCTGATGAACACTTCCACAATCCATAATCCCTGATCACTGCCCATGCCGAACCTAGATACAAGTAACTTATAGACAAGGATAGGTACATGAGTTGCAGGACTCGCTGTCAAGTTCGACTTCAGTCACACCGGTGACTTGACTTGGGCTTTTAACTCAATGACTTGGACTCAACATAACAACTCAAAACCAACCCACCTCCTTTTTTGTGGTAAAAAAGAAGAAGCTTGTTTTAATAGGGACTCAGACTTTGTACCAAAGACTCAGGCTTGAAGTTGGGACTCAGACCCAAAGACTTGCCAATATCCTTATCTAAAGACCAAAACAGGTGGAAGACAGGAGGCAAAGGAAAGGTACACAGAGAGAAGGTGGAATCACACATTGAGGGAAATAACACCTTTCCTGCTGGTACAACATTTCCCCTTCAAAGATGCAATTCCTTCAGAACACATGGGAGTGAAGCCCAAGACAAATCACAAAACAAATTAACAGCATACAGTTTGGATAATTGATAAACATTCTCAAAGTATTTTCTTTCTTGGACGTGTTATTGGGTAATCCTCTAAGGGTCTTCCTGCCCCTAATCCTTCTCTGACCTACCCAAATTGTCTATGGGAAGTATTATAATGAGTAGCCAATAGTGCTCTTATCCCAGTAAGCTGTGGGTAGGAATCTTGTGGATCTCACTCATTTGGATGTCAAAGCAAACAATTCCCAACACAACCATTATTTGGATTTCACACTCTTTCAAATTTTGCAACATCAGTCAACTAAAAGGCACTTTGTAGAACATGGGTCTTGTTCCTGGGTTGTTGTTTTTTTTGGAGGGGGTATATCTTTTCCAGAAAATATAGCAGATATAGTCCAAATACTTATCCAGGCTGCAATATTTTGAGGGATCACAGCCATGTAGTGAATCACAGAATACAGAAACTGCCCGAAGCAGTTTCCCGAAGATGAAGCATGTAATATGCCACAAAAACTATTAGCTTTGAGAATGCATGATCTGCACAATGTGTTCTTGAGTATCTTCAACATAATGTTGAATTTCAACACAGACAACTGTAAAAAAACTCAAGCATTTGAAATGGGGATTTATTGCAGAATGATAAAAAGTCTTGCATTGAGAGGGTGACTCACAAACAAGTACAAACACAAATGAACAAAGACCAATAAATTAGAATATGTTGTCACATAAAATGAAAACTGAGATGAAGAAATTATTAAAATTGATCATTCAAGATAATATAAAGGGGGGTGGGAAACATCATCTTGGCCGAGGAAAGCTAGAGAGTGAGACTGGTTTGGATGCAACACTGCAGCACAGTTGCTTCGTCCAAAGCTGAAACAGCCATGGTGACATCCAAGAAGAGGAGGATTTTGTGCGAATATTCTGAATTAATTTTTAAAATCAATTTTCATTTGGCTAATTTAATTCCCAGATGAATTTAGGAAATTTAGAAGGAGGAGACAATGGTCGCGGGAATTAAAATGTGACATAGACTGGAAAGAGACAAATCAATCCATCTTCAGCTGTAGACATGCCTGAGACCTAGATAAGCAGGTGGCTCTCAAGCCAATCTTGGGACCTTACATTGCATTCTTCTAAACCCCTATGTCAACACTACGACTCACAATCAATTGACAGTACACTGACTTTAGTGTCACCAGTCTAGCTAGTTAAATGTCAGACTTTTTATTCCTTATCGGCAAATTGATGAAATGGATGGTATTTTGTGGAAGGAAACAAACAGAAAAGAATGTCATTACTGTGATTTCTTGTGAATGTTGGGTCTTTTTATTCAAAACCATTAGAGGGTATTGCTCAAAGTCTCACAAAGTAACCATAGTTAATAAATTGCCTGTTTTCATTAGAAGATAATAAAGCTTCCCCTGCTTTTTGCATTTTGCTAATGTACAGCACAATGATTTCCTGTTCAGCATGAAATGCTAGGATTTCCATATCAATCAGGCCCTTTTAACGTCTTTGTGTCTTAGCATGATGCCATTTAAACAGTGGCTCATGTCATATTTATTTGTATAGCCTGCATTTCAAATAACTAACCACAGCGATATAAACTGTATAAATTTGAAAAATTTCAGCCTACCAAATGAGCTGTTGTGATAAATATTGTATAAAGTGACAACCCTGCTGAGTAGCTAATGAGGGAGTTGTGCCCTTTTCTTTATATCCACAGACCTCTTTATGGCTATCAGTATTTACAGGATGACAGCTGAAGTTGGGATCTTGTCGTTGATGGAAGCCTTGTGTTCAGCCGCAGCAGTATGACTGCTGGGGTTGACTAATGGCTGAGACATGTCACTTCTCCACCCCAGACAGCATTTTCTATCATTTAAATGGCATTCTCCAGGGTATTACTTTCTAAAGGGCATTTATAAGAAATCTTAACACACACCAGCAGCCTGTCCCACTTGCGTACATGAAAGGTAAGTGAAAGATGCTTTCATAGACTCATAGAATCATAGAGTTGGAAGAGACCTCAAGGGCCATCTAGTCCAACCCCCTGCCATGCAGGAACCCCTTCACAATATTTCCGACAGATGGCCATCCAGCCTCTGCTTAAAAACCTCCAAAGAAGGAGACTCCACCACCCTCCGTGGCAGCATATTCCACTGCCGAACAGCTCTAACTGTCATGAAGTTCTTCCTGATGTTCAAATGGAATCTCTTTTCCTATAGTTTGAAACCATTGTCCCCAGTCCTAGTCAAAGCCAACAGTGCAAGGTACCTATTTTGCAAAGTCTGTGTGCAAGCAAAACCCATTGGGAAACAACAGACAGGGGACACTGGCGATTTAAAAAATAATTCCTGGATTTTAATTTACTTTTTACTAAACATGTTATGATTTGATATTTATGGCCTGGTTTAAATCTTTGGTAGAAGAAGGAGAGAGATGTCTTCTACCATGGGTGGAAAATGCGTGGATCACGGGAGCTACAAACTGGCAATATCTGGAGTGCCACATAATCTGCATCCTTGTACTAGACCACTGGTTCTCAACCTTGGATAATCCAGGTGTTTATGGGCTGCAACTCCCAGAAAGCCTGGGCAGCACAACTGGTCTATCCAAGGTTGAGAATCACTGCACTAGAAAACTTCAGACCACACACTTGTTATGTAAATGGCACTTTATTTTACTCTCCAGGACTTCAGAGAGGATTCTGAAGTATAGTGGACCCTCGTATAGCAAATGGTTTGTATAACATAAAATCTGTACAACATAAAAAATTCCAGAGATAGGGAAAATTTGTTTAACAGAATCGCCTATGGGGCAAAATCCGTACAACATAAAAATGGTTGTGATTAGGAATTACTCCGTTTTCAATGCATTCCTATGGGAAATTTGTATAAAGGAAAGTTTGCTTAACCGAATTTCATTTGGAACAAATTAATTCCTTTATACAAGGTACCACTGTATCTGTCTCTACTCTTGAGCTATATCCTTTGCCTCTTATTGTGTCTCACACTTCAATATGTACATTTCCAGGGTGGCTCTTAAAAACTACAGTCAAGTCAGAAAGTAAAAGAGCAGAGCACAAAAACAGAAAATTGGAGTAGAAATTAAAAATAAAACAAAACACAAAACAAAATTAGGAAGCTGTGTTAAATAGCATGGATATTCAAAACACTTATATACCACACAAAGATCTTGGACTAAGGTAGAAGCATTATAGAAGCAGGCACCCACAGAGCGTCCTATTCTGGAGGCTGGACAAAATTGCCATGAAGACCATTTATCCAATTATCACCTGTCTCTGCACAGGCAGTGCGGGCACACTACCGGTGCATTGTGAGTTGGCAGAATGGACTGTACTGCAGGAGGGAATGGACAATGAACACATTGCTAATGTTATCTCTTATTTTTTTTTTAAAAAAAGAATCATTGTCAATAGAAAGCAAGCAGAAGAAACGAACACCTGGGAGAGGATCCTTGTATGAGGCATTGCGTTTAACACAAGGTACCCTTCACAAGTGGTGCACTTCTCATATTATCTGATCACAGGTTGGAAAAAGATCCTTTTTTTGACAGTAACTCCCACTAGCCATCCTGACTGGGGCTATTACTTCACATCCAGAACTCTAAAGTCAGTGTTGTCCACTTCATTCTGCCACATTAACATTCTGCTGCTTTTAAAAAAACAGAATATGGAATTGCAGCTTATAATACAACTCTAAAAGGCATCCTATTTACAAAACAAAGATTTCACTGGGACCTTTGGTCCCACTTTTCCTACAGATGTTCAATCATTTCAGGTGCATCACTTAGCTCAGGCATGTCCAAAATCAGGCCCTGGGGCCAAATGTGCCCCGTTTTCAAATTTTGAGTGGCCCACAGCCTCTTCTCCCCACCAGTTCAGCCTGTCACACATCTCCGCCAGCTGGCCCCTCCCCATACCAGTTAGAGACATCGGTTTGTGGTTTTATTGTTTGCTTGCCCTCCCTGTCTCTGTCCATCCCCCTAGCCAGCTGCCCAGCCTACCCTCACCTGGCTCCGTAGCTGCAGCATCTTTCCCATCTCCTTGCATGTCCTAGAGACCTGTCCAAAGTCTGGCCTGGGGGCCAAAAGGGCTGAATGGTCAGCCACCAAACATTTTCATCTCACTAAATCTGGCCCTCCTTGCAAAAAGTTTGGACATCCCTGACTTAGCTACTTCCTAGTCACCCATACCTTTTAGAAGTCATCTGAGTTTTTTCTGGGCTAGTTAAAAAAACAGCATATCCTGGTGAACGGTGCTTGCTAAGGACCAGGCCACTTTCCACAATGTTACACTTCCCAGCATCCATCCTTTTTGCTGCCTTTGACTTCAGTAAATTTCCTCTAAATAAGCCATTGTTTGTCTGGCTGAAGACAGTTTTTCTGCATGGATGGCTTGACAGGGCAACCAAGCATTGATTTATGGTATATGCGGGAGGTTCTTTTCACATTTAAGATCACTGGAAAGTACTTTTTTTACTCTCCATCAGAAAGCCAGAATTAGAGAAAGACAGATCCTTAATCTGGACTATTCATGATTCCTCCATGCCTTCATTTTTCTTCTGATTGTGTCTGGGAACTCTGGAGTTAGGTTTTCAGTTTTGATAAATTAAGCCAGATGGGATAAATGGAAACAAATGGGTCCAGAAAGAATTCAGCACACCTGAGATAATACACATAGCAGATTCTAGCTTGCTGATGTTCATAGAGCCAAAATTCCATGAACTAGTTATAGACATGGAATATATTTCTCAAAAGATTGTATGGAAATCAACCCTGCTTCTTTGACACTGCACACCTCCATCTACTTCTTCCCCAGTCACTCTAGTCAACAGACAGACATGATGGAAGGTTTCTTGTGGGCCAAACCAAACCAAAGGCCTATCTGTTCCAACATTCCATTTCATGCAAAAGCAAAGCCTGTAGAAAGCTCACAAACATGATTTAAGGGCAATAGCTCCTTCTTGTTGTTGTGTCCCAGCAACTGGTTGTAATTCACTGTGAAGAAGAACAGGTTTCATGAGGATTCCTGACCAGCTGGAAGAGCTACATCTTTGAAAACCATTTCTCCTCAGGAAATCCTTGGAAATAAATCCTGTGGAAAAACATCTCATTCTGAAGCCTGCAGGTACATTCAGCTGAACCTGGCTTCCCAGTCATGGAGGTCCTCTGAGTGCAGGCAGCAAAATGCTTTATTTTTAAAGATTAGTTTTTTTAAAGGGCCTTCTGGTTTTTTTGTTTTTGTTTTTACAAACAAATTTAACATCAATGCATTCATTTTAGCTCATCTTTTAATAGGTTGTTCCCAAGCTCTGCTATCATTAATACTATCAGGGAAAGTCATTGTCAGCAATGGAAAGCCCAGCAATAGACACATCAACAATTAAGTCAGCTTCTCCATGGCAGATGCTCTCATGCAACTTTGTAAAAAGAAACACACACACACATTCTAGGACAGGCATGTCCAAACTTTGGCCCTCCAGATGTTTTGGACCACAACTCCCATAGTCCTTTGCCATTGGAAATGCAGGCTTAGAATTTTGGGAGTTGTGGTCCAAAACATCAGGAGGGCTGAAGTCTGGACATGCCTGTTCTAGGACATGAAAAGGGGGAAGGGCAGAAGGAGAAGGAGGCTTCTGTGTACCTAACGTATTTTGTGATGCTTCTTGCATGGGATACTCCTGTGCTGCTGGAGCTCCTGGGGACTTGTAATAGGGAGTAATGTGGTTTTTCAGGCCATATCTTTTACCCCAACAACCCCCCCTTAACAAATAGTTATTCAAAAGGGGAATGTAGGACCCTGCCTGAGGAAATCGTGATTTTCACACGAAATATTAAAGAACAGCATGTACATATGACACAGCTGAGTAATCGCCCATGTGTCTCTGGAATGTGTTCTTTGAGGCCCTCTATATCATGAGGTAATGTGAAGTACCTGCTTCAAGCTGTAAGTTGTGGATGTCATGAAAAAGACTGCTTCACTGTTATCAATATCTTATTTTTTTTCCTATTGGGAGAGATAGATGTGCCTCCCCCAACCCAACCATAAGTGCTAAAATCACTTGACTGGTCTTATAGGCAAGGTAGCTTGACCTGGGTAGCAAAAGTGCTTTGGGCAGTCCTTGGGGAAGAGAGTTCCAGAGAAAACAATATTCCCAAAGCAGCAGCAGGTATGGCAGAAAAGGGGAGCTAGTAACAGAGATAAAATATCCTACCGCATGGAAATCACTAGCTTTAATCCAACCATCAAAGTACAGTAGTGAATTACCAGCACAGCACAGACAATCCTGTCCTTCTTATTATATTTCCCCCTCTGGTGTTTCTTTTTACATATTGGTGTCCTGCCGGGACTCTAACTCTTCTGGAATCTTAAAAGCTGGGCATAAATTGTCTCTGTAAATACATGGATCTCTCCAAAGGCTTTGGCAAGGGAAAGTAAAGCTGCAAATAAGTTCCTCTTCCATAGAAAGGAATCCGAACTTCCACTTATGTGCTATTCTATTGAAGACTAGTGTCTCTAGTGTCAGGAGGAAGGTGAAGCTCCTTCACATCTTAGTCCAATGGTTCTCAACCTTCTTAATGCCCTTTAATACAGTTCCTCAATTTGTAGTGACCCCTTGCCCTGCTTGGAAGAGGCCACAAAGCCCCCTTTGGCAGGACAATGCCACAGGTGCCATAGAGAACTTCGCTTTACAGGCAACCTCAACCAATCATGGCCTCCAGTGCCATTGACTGACATCCCCTCCAACCTATCAAGCTATAACTCACTCATCCCCCCTTCCTCCTCCTCCTCCTCCTCCAGACCCAAGCAGTTTGTGCCTTTTTCTTCACTGGCTCATGGCAACCCCTGTGAAATGGTCATTCAACCCCCAAAGGGTTTCCGACCCCCAGTTTGTGGACCACTGTCTTAGTCAAACCCCAAAACAGTTATTTTTGGTATACAGTTCAGCACCATGGAGAGCTCCTATAAAGTTTGCACTATATCCCACAGCCATCAGCCTTGATACTAACAATAATAACCTTTGAACAGCAGAGCTGGAACAGGCCCTATAGATCATCAAGGCGAGCCTTGATGAGCAGCAGAATGTTTCACTCTCTCAAGAAGAGGAGTCCAGTTGCCATGACTCAACTTCCAGATAAACTCACCTGGATGACTGAGAATCTTCACAGACAGATTCTGAGTTGTGGGCCACTTGTAATGTTTAGCCATGCTTTGTAACCCCTGTATAATGTCTGCCGTCAAGTCCATTCTGACTTGTGGCAATCCTTTTCACGGATTTCTAGATAAAGAGTACTAAAAAGCACAGAGGCATATTTGCTTTTGTGAAATTATTTGAACAGACGAATTAGGGATAATTTTGCTTTTAAGAACTTTAAGATAATTACTTCGAGTCAATATTTTTAAAGAGATAATCTCTTTTCTTCTATTAGGTATGCTTTGATCTCTGGGAGGATGATGTTTTTAACTGAAGTTATGATATCACGATGAAGATTTTAATTTTAATTTTTTTGTAGGGGAATTATGTATTGCATATACTGTAACACCTTATGTTACAGATATTTCAATTAATTACAAATACAGAATTATTATCTTATTATCCTCTCTCTCCACTCCATTTTAAAACTATTGAAATCAGTATTTTTGGTGAAACCCATCCCCCCCCCAGCTATGCCCTTCATGTGTCCAGCTGTTGGGACTTGACTCTTGCAGGCTTCCCAACCTACTGTAACTGATGTTCCCTCCTTCCCTCTTGCTCTGCCACACTGTGCCTGCCCTATTTCTTCCCTTCTTGCAGCAAAATCTGTAACCAGGATTATGTGGCCTGGGTGAAACATAAGCTTGCCAGACCAATTTAGTACATTTTGCTGCCCACAGAGGATGATTCCATGTTAGAGTGTTTCACTTAAACACCGTTACAATTTGGCTGCAGACTTAGCTAATAAGCAGGCCACTCCCTTCCAGCTTTCTGAGGACACATGTTACAGTTAACTTCAAAGCAGTTACCTTCTGCTTATATACCACCCCATAGTGCTTACAGCACTCGCTGGGAGGTTTACAATTTAATTTTGCAGGTTACACCCCCCCCACCAAGCTGGGTACTCATTTTACCAATCTCAGAAGGAGGGAAAGCTGAGCCAACCATGAGCTGGCTACCTGGGATTGAACCCCAGGTTGTAAGCACAGTTGCAACTGCAGTAACAGGCATTTAACCACTGCACCCTTATGCTTCAAATTAGCTTCTTGTCAGTTTCATGAACAAGTTTGTAAAATGTTTACCTCATCATGATGGGGACAGTTCCTATTATGTCATAGGCATGTGTTATAATGCAGTGTCTCATTACACTGACATGCAGTTTATTTATTTATTTATTTATTTATTTATTTATTTATTTATTTATTTATTGGATTTGTATGCCGCACCATCTAGTCTGAAGGCTACTCTATAATTTTCAATGTTTCATGTAGCATTTAAAGAAAATACCAAGAATTTTTATGAGCAGTGTGCCTGGCACAATGGAGGTGCCAAAGGAATCCCTGAAATTAGGTTAGGGCCTCAACTGTGCATTATTACCAAGCTGCATGGCTTTTTCAGGAATACAAAACACAGTGATGGCACCCACTTTCTTCTTCCAGACAGTTCCCTAGAAAAGTCAAGGTATTGCTACCTGTTGCTATTCTGCTTTCAGTGCACTCCTGCTCAGGTTCTAGGCTTCAATAAAGTCTATGAAGACAACACACACACACACACACACACACACACACACACACACACACACACACACACACACACACACACACACACACACACACACACACACACACACACACACACACACGGGAGAGAGAGAGAGAGAGAGAGAGAGAGAGAGAGAGATCCTCTTAGCCTGATATTCTGGGGGACTTCCCATATCTTTGTCCCACTCTATATCGGGCCCTAGATGTTAATTCCAAGCCCTAATTTTAATCCTTGTAAAATGCCTTGAAAAGAGGTAACTTCCTAGTAATGACTCTATTTAAAAACAAAGACAAAACACGCCTTGATATCATCAGTATTCACTTTGTATGCACTGTGACTTCAGACCAACTTTCAGCTTATCAGAAAACTTGTTTTCAACATTTTCATAAAGTTATTTTAACTTTACAAAGGAGTCACTTTTATGTCTTACAGACCCCAAACAATATCGATGTATTGGTATTGTTTTCTAAAATTCTCAGCAGGTTACAAGGCATCCCCAGCACTCGGCCTAAAGTGCAAATTGTATCTTTGCAATGCTTAAATCACTGAGCACAAGGGACGTAGATTTCGGTGCTTGAAGGATATTTGCCTACAGCATAATTCCAATAATGGAAGCAGTATCGAATCATATAGAGTTGAAGCTTTCACACTAGAGAACTAGGAATGATGAGAGAGGTACACTGGGAATTTCCCTTTCAGATTATATATTTGAGACATAAATGTGTGAGACAATCATAACCCTTTGGAAATTATCTTGCCATCAAATGAGAAGAAAGAAGAAAAGACTGTACAATTAAGACATGGGAATTCTATTTTTGACATGATTTTGAAGAGACAAGAAATTCAATACAGGTTTTAAATTTTAATAATTGAGACTCGGACACAATTCAGACAAATTAAAACCTGATCTCTAAAAAAAGAGGGGGGAGAGAAAGAGAAAGAATAATTGTAGAAGCAGGTATTGCTTTTAGTTCATGTTTATATATATTTTAATTTCTTTAGAATATTTTTATACTGCCTCTCTCCTTCAGAAGGACTCAAGATGGTTTACATGATTAAAATGCAACATTTGATGCTAAAAACATAGGTACATAAGAACAAAAGAAGAGCCATACTGGATCAGGTTCCTGTATCTCACAGTGGCCCCTCCAGATGTGTCTGGGAGTGCACAAGACTAGATATCTGTCTCCTGATACCACTCCCCTGCATCTGGCCCTTGAGGTACCCCAGTTTTAAGCCTGGAGATTACACATCTCCATCATGGTTTGTAAAGTATGATGGACTTTTCCTCCAGAAAATTGTCCAATCCCCCTTTGAAGGCATCCAGGCCAGATGCCATCACCACATCCTGTGACAGGGAGTTCCACAGAATAACAACGCAATGGGTGAAAAAATATTTTCTTTTGTCCATTCTTACTCTCCAGGCTCTGGTATTTTGTGAGAGGGATAAGAGTGTCCCTCTATCCACTTTACTCATGCCCTGCATTATTTTGTACATCTTGATCATACCCCCCCTCAGGCACCTTATTTCCAGACTAAAGAGCCCCAAATATTTTAGCCTTTCCTCATAAGGGAGGTCCCCCAGCCCAGTAATCTTTTTAGTCGCTCTCTTCTGCACTTTTTCCAGTTCTACTATGTCTTTTTTGAGATGCGGTAACCAGAATTGTACACAATACTCCAGTTGTAGCCTTACTATCATTTTGTATAATGGTATTATAATGTTGGCTGTTTTATTTTCAATCCCCTTTTTGATAATCCCTAGCATGGAATTGGCCTTCTTCACCGCTGCAACACATTGGGCAGGCACCTTCATTGAGCTGTCCACCAACACACCAAGATCTGTTTCCTGATCCATCATGGATAGCTAAGAGCCCATGAGTTGATAGATAAAGTTTGGATTTTTTTTTGCCCCAATAATTTTGCTACATTGAAATGCATTTGCCATTTCGCAGCCCATTCCCCCAGTTTGGAGAAATCCTTTGGGAGTTCTTCACAATCTTCTCTGGTTTTTACCACATGGAAAAGCTTTGTGTCATCCACAAACTTGGCCACCTCACTGCTTATCCGTGTCTCCAGGCCATTTATGAACAGATTGAAAAGCACCGGTCCCAGGACAGATCCCTGGGACACACTGCTTTTCACCTCTCTCCATTGTGAAAATTTCCCATTGACACCTACTCTTTGTTTCTGGGATCTCAACCAGTTCTCAATCCATAAGTATTCAAATACTGTACTAAAAAGGATCAAGCAAATGTAGCAGTAAAATACATCTGAGAAAAGTGACACCAAAAAACCCACATTCAAAGTAGTGTGTTACAGTACAATCATCAATTTTAAAACCCCACCCAGACAGTCAGTGATTGAGGGGACACATATGTGAAAAGGAGGAAAGGGGGATTCATTGTATGAAGGACATTTGGTGGATGATATTTTTAAGTGTTCTGCCCAATCTGCATCCCCTCTTCTTTTTTCTGTATCCCAAGCTATTCTCCCCAATTTACTCTTTATGTATAAGAATAAAAAAAAATCAGTGAGTGCAAGAATGTGTCACTGGAGTCTAAGACTAAGATAATTCACACAATTGTATTTTGTAAGAACATAAGAACATAATTACTACATACGGGTGTGAAAGCAGAGCAGCAGGAAAAAAAAGTTAACTGGGGTGAGGGATTCAGTTCATTTAGAGTATAATGCCTAGACAGTTTTGCCTGTACTTAGGACTGCTAGAAAAACAGACAAGTGTGCCCTAGATCAAAGTAACCTTGAATTCTTTCTACAGGTAGAAGCGAAAACGACAGCGAGAATACACAAGTTACTGGAGAAGACAATAATACAGTGTTACCTTGTATAAAGGAATTAATTCATTCCAAATGAAATTCTGTTAAGCAAATTTTCCTTTATACAAATTCCCATAGGAATGCATTGAAAATGGAGTAATGCCATTTTATGTTGTATGGATTTTCCCCATAGGCGATTGATTCTGTTAAGCAAATTTCCTCTATTTCTGGAAAGTTTTATGTTGTACAGATTTTATGTTATACAAACTGTTTGTTATATGAGGGTCCACTGTACTTGTTGTTAAGTCGTTCAGTCATGTCCGACTCTTTGTGACCCCATGGACCAGAGCTCGCCAGTCCTTCCTATCTTCCACTGCCTCCCGGAGTTTTGGCAAATCCATATTGGTTGCATCGATGACACCGTCCAACCATCTCATTCTCTGCCGTCCTCTTTTCCTTTTGCCTTCAATCTTTCCCAACATCAGGGACTTTCCCAAAGAGTCCTCTCTCCTCATGAAGTGGCCAAAGTGCCAAAGCAGCAGGAAAAAGCCAAACATGGAATGATCCCATAAAGGGGGCAACAGCTGAGTGGGGCTGTTTGAGAACAGGATATTTTGCAGGTCTCTCATGACTTGTAGACCCATTACTACAACAGCTACAACAGCTACTAAATTTTAGGACTACAAAAGATCTTAGCAGATTGTTGTTATGTGCCATCGAGTCCCTATTGACTTCAACAGGATTTTGAGGTATATAATGTCTTGGTGGACCAAAAATTGAACATCAGTCAGCAGTGTGATGTGGCGGCCAAGAAAGCCAATGCGATTCTTGGTTGCATCAACAGAAGCACAGTGTCTAGATCAAGGGAAGTGATAGTACCACTCTATTCTACTCTAGTAAGACCCCACCTGGAGTATTGTGTCCAGTTCTGGACACCTTAATTTAAAAAGGATGTTGACAACCTTGAACGGGTCCAGAGGATGGCGTCCAATATATTTGAAGGCCTGGAAGAAATGTCATACGAGGAGCAGCTTAGGGAACTGGGAATGTTTAGCCTTACAAAAAGAAGGCTGAGAGGGGATATGATAGCTATGTTTAAAAATCTGGAAGGATGTAATATTGAAGAAGAGACTGGTTTGTTTTTCATGGCATCAGAGACTAGGATTCAGGGTAATGGTTTCAAACTACAGGAAAAGAGATTCAATTTAAACATTAGGAGGAACTTCATGACAATTAGAGCTGTTCGGCAGTGGAATATGCTGCCAGCCACAAAGGGTGGTGGAGTCTCCTTCTTTGGAGGTTTTTAAGCAGAGGCTGGATGGCTATCTGTCGGAAATATTGTGATGGGGGTTCCTGCATGGCAGGGGGTTGGATTGGATGGCCCTTGAGGTCTCTTCCAACTCTATGATTCTATAATTCTAATGCAATCAAGGAGTGGTTTGTTATTGCCACTCTCTAGTAAATTTCAATGTGCAAGTACGTCTTTGAACCCAGGTCCTAGTCAGTTTGGTGCCCCATCCCAGGTCTCAGATTCATGACAGTAATTTAATAATTTAATAATTTAATAACTGCAGAGCTAGAAAGGACCCTCATTGACTCTAACCTAGGGAGGCACATTGGGGAATGGAACTCCCATCCTCTGGCTCTGCCCCCAGAAACCTAAACCACTGAGCTATCCAGCCATTCTTCTTGATACAGGTATACATTCTAAGTGCATGTGTGAAGGTCACACCTATTCTTCATTATTGCCCTTTGCAAAATGAGAGTAAACCATACCAGTCAGGTTGCTTTGAAAACACAGAGAAACCTGAAGACTTAATGTTCATTTCCAACCCATCTTGCTGCCTTCTAAGTGCACAACGTTATATTGAGGACACTGTAAGGAAATTAGGGATGATGGGACATAGTGTCATTTTCTTAGGCTTGATATTAAAAGCTCTTCTCACTCTGCAGTAGAAACATTATCCAAGGAATGCAGAAAGTAGTCAAAACATAATATTCTAGAAGCTTGCAATCAATGTAGACGTTGGACATCTACATCACATTCATTGGACATTATGCATCACATTCACATGGGATGTTACAAGCAAGAAAGTTCTCAGTGAGAGGAGAAATAGAATCGCCTTTATTCATTCTTCATCTGCTTGAATTATGCTTTGCATGATTAGTTGCGGTTAGACTTTCAGTTAGGCCATGGATCTCTGTAATCAGTTAGGGGAAATTACTTAGAGTTGAGTTTGTCATTTTGTAGGCAAATAAGCTTACGTTTGCTTACATCTTGTTTACTTTTTATATTTGCTATTTTTGATACATCTTGAATCTTTCTTAGTATTATTTTGTATTTTTGATTAGAAATAAGTCCCCATTAGATTTTTACTTGTGCCTATGGAGAAGTTATTTTTTATTGACTAAGCTGTGATATTTTAAAAGAACCCAGGTTGTCTGTCCTGCTGATACAGCCAATCGAAGTGAAAGTTTGTTTGTTCTAATCACAGGTTGAACGGGGCAGATTGTAACCTCGCAGACACCAGACTCCACCGGCAGGGGAAGGATCAAGAGTGCACTGCAAGCCAGTCTCACCTAATCCACCATCACTGGTTTTCTCAGTGAGAGATCCCTAATAAATTTTGAAGCAAAGAGTACCAAAGTACACTTTGAAAACAAACAAACCCACAAATGATATTTTCCATCTTCATTTGTCTCCAGGCCCACCCTAGCACCAGTGTTCTTGCAACTCTCCTGCCTTGCCCTTTAATTTTATCCTTTCCCCTTTTTCCTTAATGATTAGCTTTCCATGCAGCTGCCTTAGGGGCCTTTGAAGAATGAGAGGCTGAGTCTCAAGAAATCTATAATTCAGGAAATATTTCTTATTTATTGCTGTTGCTTTGTAGAATTCAGTAGGATTTCTGTCGGGAAGGAAGACTTCCTCAGAGAAAAGAGTTGCGGCATGCACATTTATTTTATACCTCCCTTAACCAATGCAAGAAATTGCATACAAAAGGCAAGCCCATTCCTCTGATTTTTGCAGGGAGGTGTTTTCATTATCTGTGACAAATGGATTATGGTTGCATGGAAGAATGTAGCAACAGGGATCGTGTCTGAGTTCAGCACTAACGTGACTTGTTTTCTGCAAGCGTTTTTTTTTTTTAACAGACTTATGGGAAAAGACGAAGGCTGCCTTTTTTTCACAGAGGACTTGGAATTACATTCACCCATTGCTTGGGGGTGCACAAAATTACCAAATCGAATCTATAGCGGCTTCAGATCTGAAAAGCAGAGGTTTCCTCGAAATACTGCATTTCAAAAAGGGCATTTCAGCACTTTTGATTAGACACCAGCCCAACCTATCCCTTCCTTCCTGAGGCACTTGCTCCCCTCATCGTAGCAAAAGATGGCCAGGTTTCTGACTAGCTTCCAAAATGTGGAGCAGAGATCGAGTTCTGAATTTCTGTGCTAACACTTTCCCTTTCCCTCCCCCTCTTCCAAATATTAAGAGATATGTAATTGAGTCTGGCAGCTCACTTTGCACATGTAATAGAAATAGTTATAAAAGGCCCAAAGGGTTCCAGCAAAGGAAATGTAACAGGTAAAAAAAAAAAAGACTATTGACTCAAGTGAACAACAAACAAAGCAACGGGGAATTCTGCAGAACAACACCTGAAAGAAATAAATGTTTCACGTTACACTTTAGAACCACTATTTTTAAAAAATCCAAGCAGATGAACAAAGGCAAATGGACAACACAATGCCAAAAGTTCCTCAGAGTAGGCAGGGAATGCGCATGCACTAGAATAATCAAGCCATGGGATTGGAATGGATCAAAGGCCATCAGAAGCTTATTCACTCAGGGAGGTTAGGTATTTGGCTGCGGAGTCAGAGGCTGGCAGTTCGATTCCCTGCTTCTTTAGTTTCTTGGCCGCACTAAATCAGAAAAAGGGAACTTGACATACATTAGGTTGCTTTGTTCCTTTACGATTGTTATATTAAAGGTATTGTTTCAGTCCCAGGAGGTGTGACTGATTCTGGTATCCGGCCGAGGAGCCAAAGGTTGGGAATTTGATTGCCCATTCGGCCTTCTTGACAGAGTCTGGACTTGATGATCCATTGGTTCCTTTCTGGCTCTGCAGTTCTATGATTCTAATAATTCAAAGGTATCCCACCTGAACTCAATCCCCAGAGCTGGTCTGACACCATCTGACTTCATCACACTACCCTTTATGTTGACAGTTTTCTTATTTTTCATACTTTCTCCAGAGAAATGGCAGCAGAATATTTAAGACCCGAGCAGTCCAGAGTAGCTCTGCATCTGTTTGCAGAAAGGTTCACAGAAAATCCCCGAAGAAGAGGAAACATACTTCCCAGTGATTCTGGGGTCCTCAGCAAGAAGGAACTAGGAACCAAATTTAAGGCCAATAACATGTTTGCCAACTATGTATAAACTGCTGACAGGCATCATAGCTGAAAGAGTCCAGGATTATTTGGAAGCAAATAACATCATGCCAGTAGAGCAGAAAGGGTACAAACGGGGAAGTAGATGCACAAAAGATCAGTTACTCATTGATAAAATGATCCTGGAGAATTGTAAAGTCTGGAAAACTAATTTATAAATGACTTGGATTGACTATAAAAAAGCATTTGACTCAGTACCGCAGAGTCGGATTATTAAGTGCCTGGATGCCATTGGAATATGTAAAAGTATTAGTGCCCTAATTGAAAATGCCATGAAGAACTGGAAAACAGAATTGTTTGTCAGGGACGAAAGCTACGGATTGGTTAGCATTAAACGGGGATGACTCTGTCACCTCTGCTATTTACTATTGCCCTGATTCCCCTCTCAATAATTTTGCAGAAGACAAATTTAGGGTACCAAACTGCTAAAAATTCATGGAAAATTTCTCATCTGTTGTATATGCATGACTTAAAATTGTATGGAAAATCAGAAACTGAAATACGCTCACTGACCAACACAGTCCAAATTTTCAGTACTGATGTTAGTATTGAGTTTGGACTAAACAAATGTGCCACAGTGGCACTGAGAAAAGGAAAAATCATAGAGAGTGAAGGAATTAAAATGTCAAATGGACAAGCCATTAAGTATCATCAGTTTGAAGCCTATAAATATCTGGGCATACTGCAATTAGATAATATCTAGCATGGGCAAGTGAAAAATGTGATCAGAAAGACTATATCCAAAGGGTTAGAAAAGTATTAAAAAGTAAGCTGAATGGTGGTAACATTATCAAGGCCATTAATAGCTGGGCCATAACGGTCATCAGGTATACCGCTGGCATTATAAACTGGACTCAGATGGAGCTAGATAGTCTACATAGGAAAACAAGAAAACTTATGGCCATTCACTATGCATTACATCCACACAATGATGTTGACAGGCTGTATTTACCTAGAAAATTAGGTGGTAGAGGTCTTCTCCAAGTGAAGCAGACAGTTGAAGAAGAGAAGCATGCATTGGCAGATTATGTAAAAAATAGTACAGAGGGAGCATTATTGGAGGTTAAGAACAGGGAGGTATTTAAAGTAAAGCAAACAAAGGGTCAATACAGGAAAACAACAATGCAAATACGAGCTGATAGCTGGCATAATAAAGCACTGCATGGGCATTTCCTTGAAAAAGTCAAAGGAAAAGTAGATGAGGAAAAGACCTGGTTATGGCTCACCAATGGAACACTGAAAAAAGAGACAGAAGCCCTGATTTTTGCAGCTCAAGAACAAGCTATCAGAACAAATGCAGTTAAGGCTAGAATAGAAAAATCAGCTGCGTACCCCACATGTAGACTCTGTAAAGAGGCAGATGAAACTATTGACCATATATTGAGTTGTTGCAAGAAAATCACTCAGACTGATCACATACAGCACCATGATGTAGTTGCTCAAATGGTCCACTGGAATTTGTGTCACAACTATCATCTGCCCATAGCAAAGAACTGGATCACAAGCCTGAAAAGTTATTAAAAATGAGCATGCAAAATTACTTTGGGACTTCCGAATACAGACAGACAGGGTTTTGGATCATAATACCCTGGATATTATGATTGTGGAGAGGAAAAAAGTGTGGATCATTGATATTGCTAGACCAGGTGATAGTAGAGTCACAGAGAAACAACTTGAAAAAATTACCTCATATCAGGATCTGAAAACTGAATTTCAGAGACTCTGGTGTACACCGGTACAAGTGGTCCCAGTGGTAACTGGTATGCTGGGTGTGGTGCCTAAAGAACTAAGCAAGTGTTTAGAAGAAATTGAAGTTGACAAAGTCACCATCAGCTTCAGAAACCCACCTTACTGGAATCTGCTCACATAATTCACCAATACATCACATAGTACTAAACGCTTGGGAAGCATTCAACTATTTATTTATTTTATTTATTTTTATATTTGTATACCACACCGCTTTCCCAAGAGAGAACTCTGGGCAGTTTATGTAAAAGACACAAGAAATCCAAGAAAATAATAATAATAATAATAATAATAATAATAATAATAATAATAATAATAATAATAATAATAATAATAATAATAATAATAATAATTTGTTTGTGTGTTTTAAAATTGTTTTATTGTTTAATGTTTACTCTGTTTAGCTGTGGCTTGTTATATTGTATTTGAATACTGCGCGTTGTCGCTATCTTGTAAGCCGCCCAGAGTTCCTCTGGGAAGATGGGCGGGATATAAATGCAATAATAAATAAATTAATAATAATAATAATAATAATAATAATAATAATAATAATAATAATAATAATAATAATAATAATAATAATAATAATAATAATAATGGGGAAAATACCCAACAACAAACAAGTAATTGGCAAGATGCATAAGTCAACTGATAACAGGCACAAACCTCAAAACAGGGAAGAATTGTTTTCCCTAAACAACCAGGTTTTAAGTTTATGATGTTTATCTCTGTTTGTTCCAGAGAGCCAGGCCTGCCACCGAGAAGGCCCGATTGCACACTGCAACCTTACAGGCCTCCCTAGGGGTGGCCACCCAGAGCGAGAGAGCCATGGAGGATCGGGTGGACCAGGGCAGTTCTGATCTTTAGATAATCAGTATTTGAACCTATTTGGGAGGCAATGGGCAACCAGTGCAGGTGAGCCAGAATTAGGGTAATGTGATCAAATCTGCCCGCACCAACTACCAATCTGGCTGCTGCATTCTGCACCCACTGCAGTCGCCGAACTGGTGATTTGTAATACAAAATCTCTGTCTGGAAGATGATGATGATGATGATGATGATGATGATGATGATGATGATGATGATGATGATAATAATAATAATAATAATAATAATAATAATAATAATAATAATAATAATAATAATAATAATAATAATAATAATAATAATAATAATAAATAGTGCAATACTAGGAATGGGCACCAAACAAAAAATGAAACACTGATTCATCGGTTTGTTACATAATGAAACAAAATGAAATGACACGAACCAGGGAAGCAGTGTTTCGTTAGTAACAAAATGAAGCAGCGGTGTTTTAGTTTAAAACAAACTGATTAGTTTTTCTGTAAAACAGCTCCCCTGGGCCCACCAAATTTTGAGAGATTTGGGTTCAGGGGGCTGAGTTATTCAACTTCAAAGGTGGTGCCCCCAGAAGAAACATTTAGAATTGCAATGTTATGTGCTTGAAAATAGAGATCCCAGGCTGCTAGCAGCATGGAACTTACATTGGAGCTTCCTCAAGCTCTCCCCTTGTAGCATCCCCAGTTCGGAGACGTTTGGGGTACAGGGAATGGACGTATTGAGCTCCAAAGTGGCTGCAGGGGGAACTTCATTGAAGAAGTGTGGATCAGCGCAGTGAGGGGAAGCTATCAATTAACCCTATAATGGTACAGAATGGCGAAGACACTCCTTCCATTAAGCATAAGCACCCCCAACTCCATTGGAGTTTCTGCCCCCAGAAACCCTAACTTTTCCAAATTTCAAGGGATCCCCTAAAATCGCTTGGGGATGAGAAGCCTGCCATTCACATGCCTGAGATCAGTGATTTTCCATTGATTTTTTTTAAAATTTAAAATTTTAAAATTTTAAAGGGCTTAAAGGGGAGAGTCCAAGGAAGGTTCACACCAAATGTGGTGCCTCTCTAGGACCCAGGGGACCCATTTTATAGAGTCACAAATTGGTTCATTACTAGTTCATTTTGTACAAATTTATTTTTTAAAAAATTGTTTAGAACGAAATGAAACGAATCATGGGGGGAATGAAATGAAACAAAACAAATCTCAAATTTTCCATTTCATGCCCATCCCTATGCAATACATTTTCACAATACACATTCCTACCCTTCAGTAGCCACAAGGTTGACAGTTATAGCAAATATTTTTTGGGGAAAGGATGAAAACAGATTAGGAAGTACTCAAGAGGCCAATCTTGGTTTCGGATGTCAGGTAGCCAGGAATGTCTTGAAAGAAACATTGCCTAGGAAATTTTCTGAGCAGGAAAAATATTATCAGCCTTTAAGGCGTGTGAGGGTTTTTTTTTAAAGGTCTCACATTGCATTTGGTCTTCACACAGTATTTCTAAAAATGCCACATACTTGAGTTCTTTCATAGTGTTCCATCACTTTGAAATTGTAAATCCAAGTGACTCTGGCAATCAGGTCAGCTGAACCAAGCTAATTTGCACACAGGAAAATCAAGTTGGATCAAATATAATTAAATCACATGCCATATGAGCTAGCTACTACAAGGGTCTACAAGGCAGCTTGTGTAAAACCAGAGATCTGTGGAAGAAATCTTGCATTTATGCTATTATTGTTCCAGCTCATGAAAGCTGCCCTACATGATTCAGGGATTTAATTCACCTCTCATGTTTTACAACAACTACATAAATCTCTTGCTGTGGTTGCCTACAAGAGTTCATTTGGGGAAATGGCTGAGGAACGTCCCTCATATGTGGACGACAACCAGCTCTACCTTTTCTTTGGAGGTACTACAAGTGAGAAAGCAAATGTTTTGAACTAGTGTATGACCACAGTAATGGATGGGATGAATCCCAATAAGCTGGGGCTCAATGCAGACCAGACAGTAACAGTAGGTTTATCTTTCTGGTCCAGTAGCATTGAACCATGTCCTGGGTCAGAGATTGTACTACCCTCAAAAGGAGTGGTTTATTTGTAGGCAGATGCTTTTGGTTTGTTCAATGGCATTAGAATAGCTTCCATGCCTTTCAAAGCCTTTTATCAACTCAAGCAGATATACAAACTGCAACCTTCTCCAGACAAAGGTACACCAGCAATTCATACTCGGGTAACCTCCCTTTTGAAAAACTACTGTACACATATATGGATCTGCCTTTGAAAACTGTCTGTAAAATGGCCCTAGGAGATCTAGTGTGCACCACTTCAAGTTTTGGACTAGGATTTGAGGCACCAGGTTTCAAATTGGTACTGAGCCATCAAACGACCAAAAAAAAAGGGGGGAGCAGGAAAGACATTTATACTTATTATTTGAGGAGTAAATGGGATTGCTCAAGACCTTCCTATAGATGGCGAATTGGTCACAAGATCATATGCATATACTGTAGGAGGGACCTGTTCGATTTACTGTTTCGGCTGTGGTTCCTCTTATTCTTATTGGCTGAGTTCTACACTTCATACCAGTTAGGTAAGGCGGCAGGCTGGATATATTGCATGTTCTACAAGTTTTATGTGACTGGTGAGGAACCCACATTTTAAAAGTGTGCATAGTAAAATGTGTGCCTAGTTGAAAATACATGATAGCAATGGACATATGTCTACAACAAAGTGTACAAGATGAAAGATGGGCATAAGTTGTATGCTTTGACTTTTTTTTAAGGGACAGAGTTTCCTCCTTTACAAATCATCTACAGTCCGGCAGCACAGAGCAGACTTAATTGGAAGGAAGGAAGGAAGGAAGGAAGATGAAATGATTGTGATGGAGTCACATATCCAATATAATATAAAGTACCTTTGCAATTGTTCCTGGAATGTCCCACTGAGACAAACTCATTGGAGACTATGTTATAGGATTTTTATTACCAGGTGAGTAACTTTTTCTTTCTCCCAGGGCATTAGGAAATCTGGTTTAATCCTCTCTTTCGTGTTCTGGATTTTTGACATGGGTTGTTTTATTGCAGTTTTATTTTGTGCTGCAGGGTATATCCTCTTGCTGCTGATTTTAGTTTGCAGTATTTTATCTTGTGCTATTTTATCTCTGATGGTTTAATGTGCCTGTAAACTGCCTGGAGAACCTTGATTGTTGGGTAGCTTAAAAGAATAATAATTGAAAAGGAATAAAATAACCATTGTAATTGGAATGGAGAGACAGTAGATAGGAGTTGTGAGTCAAAAAAGGAGTTCTATCCCATCAAAGAAATGGCAAAAATCAAAATCTGAGAGTAGACAAGAAGTAGCTAGCGGTGGGGGGATATTTATTTATTTGCCACCCAATTTCTAAGGTTCTCTACACCAAAACAACTAAAACAGGAAGCCATAAGACTTGTACGCTTGCCTAAGTACAAACATAAAAGTCTAGAAATACAATCAAAGAAAAGCCCATTATAACAAATAACATTTGTGCAAAGAATCGAAGTAACACTAAAAGGCAAAACACCTGTGAAGATGAAAAAGTCTTCACCTGGCAGTGAAAAGACCAAAGGGGAACTGAAAAAAAAGGCCTTCCTTTTAACAGTCAACACCTAGAGTGGAGAAGTGCTCTGAAGATTATCTCCAAGTAACTATATATTGGGGGGAAAACTTTGGGTGAGTAACCTGTTTCTACACCAGCTATTGTTAAAGACATAATTAAAGATACAAATCTTGACTTGGCATGTCCTTGTACATGAGAACAAAAACCTTTTGTGCAAAAATGCCCAAGGTCTTTATCAAGGATTATGCAATTTGATTAAGCTGCACAATTTGTATCAACCTTGAAAACTGCTACTTATGTAATAGGCAATAAAAGATCTGAAGCATTGGATGGGTTTGCTGTTGTGAGTTTTTCGGGCTGTTTGGCCGTGTTCTGGAAGTACTTTGTACCCCAGAGCGCAGAGAGAACTCCTAGTTCCCAGAGTTCCTTGCCCTCTGAAGATGCCAGCCACAGAGTCTGGCGAAACATCAGGAAGAAAAACTTCCAGAACACGGCCAAACAGCCTGGAAAACTCACAATTATCAGATCCCGGCCATGAAAAGCCTTCAAGAATACACTGAATGTGTTGTTTGCATCTGTCATAATAATCTACCAAGCCTACTCTCTCTCTCTCTCTCTCTCTCTCTCTCTCTCTCTCTCTCTCTCTCTCTCTCTCTGTGTGTGTGTGTGTGTGTGTGTGTGTGTGTGTGTGTGTGAGTGTGTGTGCGTGTGTGCGTGTGTGTGCTCTTTGCTACTGAAGGAAAATGTTCACCAGTTTTGTGCAGAGCTATTTCAAATAAATTATGTGGCTCTTGTATTTCACATAAATTATGAAGACCTTAATGACAAGGAAACAAGGTAGCCCAGGTAGCTGACTCAAAGTTCACTCAGGTAGCTGACTCAAAGTTCACTCAGCCTTCTATCATTCTGAGGTCCATAAATTGAGAACCCAACTCTCTGGGGATGGAGTGGGGTGGAGGAATGTCTATCAGACATAATAAAATGTAAACTGCCCAGAGAGTGGTAAATAAGCAGCACACTTTGCTTTGCCAAATTGTCTCAAGTCAAGGCAGTCTATATTGACAAGGAACTTAGTGAAGGTTTTATATGTTCCCCCTATTAAAAGTTAAAGTCAGCATGTTGGGTTTGGAAACAGCCTGGAAGCCAGTCCAGATGGCACTGTTACTGCAATTCCACAATTGTAGAGGAAACATCTCACTCAGTCACTGTGGGCCAGGCTCTATGATGAATGTTCTTCATCTGAGCTTTGTGGGATTGACTGGGCAATTAATGGAGCTTGAAATCACTTGTATTCAGCGGTGAGGTTGGCTCCTGATGCTTACTGTCAGAAGGCTTAAGGGTTGCCACTTTCTGTTATCCTACCACGTGTGTCCAAGGCAGGGGAACCCATAGAGCTCTTTTGAGCTAAGAAAAAGCAAAACACCCTTTTTAAGCTCCTCAAGAAGCTGTTAATGGATGCCTCTGTTGTACTTGTACATATGAAGTAAAATGTGCTGGGCTGACTGTGCTTACCTCAAAGAAGCACTGAGTCTGTAATGTGCAGAATACTGATCATTTAGGAGACGGCATTTTGTCCTGTTAAACAGTTGAGGAAAATGCGGCAGCACGCAGTCATTCCAAGTAGAAGAAATTGGAACCTAATAGGACTCGAGTAAAGGTTAATCTAGTTTGACAGAAAAATCCTAAGTGATTAGGAAACTAACCAAGTGGTCATTTAGACCTAATGATTTCGGAATGGACCTGGAGGGCACAGCACTGCCTTTCAACCTGAGCTTCTCCTGTGCTTCTAGCATGGTGCTGCTAAAGAAATAGAAAAGTCTTAGCATGCCTGGCTCCAGCAACAAGCTGCATTGACTGTACAGCACACAACTCAATTTGACCTCTTTCTTTTGTTCTGCAGTACTGTATACTATGCCTAATCCATATCAGGCCCGTTTAAACAATTTGTCCCAAGCTGGGTTCCTCAGAACAGCTGCTCACACACTCATCGTATCCACACAGGGGTTGGATTCCCAGTTCTCCTGCATCCCATTCGATAAGGTTCCAGAGCCAAAATCTGGGACCACTGAGTGGGATCTTGTCATGTCACAGGGATAAATCATTGGGTTGTCAAAGAACTGCCTCCTTGTGATGCACAACACACTCGTATTTTTCACCCTATAAGACACACCAGGCCATAAGATGCACATAGCTTGTAGAGGAGAAAAACAAGAAAAAATGTTTAGCCTTAAGTTTTTATGGTGGAGGAAAGGGAGGCTGCAAATGAGGTAACTGGAGCTGTGGAATCCAAGCTGCAAAAAGGAGGCTTGTAAACGAGGTAATTGGAGCTGTGGAATCCAAGCTGCAAAAGGTGACGCTAAGCTGTGGAATCAAAGCTGCAAAAGGGGAGGCTTGCAGAGGGGTTCTGGAATCCAAGCTGCAAAAGGGGAGCTTTGTAAACCAGGTAATTGGAGCTGTAGGATCCAAACTGCAAAAGGGGAGGCTTTCAAAAGAGGTGATTAGAGCTGTTGAATCCAGGCTTCGAAAGGGGAGGGCAAAGGCTCTGTGGAGACCTCTTTGCAAACAAGGTGATTTTTGACTGGGAAATCTTGGTTGCAGAAGGGGAGGTATAGGGAGAGGCTCCCTGGAGGAAGCCTCTTTGCAAACTGGGTGATTGGAACTGTGGAATCCCAGCTGCAGCACAAGATGACAGAGACCCCTTGTAGGTATCCTATCTCTAAATGAAAATCTGTGATATACAGTGGAACCTTGGCTTACATAGAGCTTGACTTGCATCATATTTGACTTGCAGCAAGAAGGGGCCTGTTTGACCTGAGTTGCAGGCTTTGACTTACATCTCAGAGCATCGGTGCAAGGCATCGGAATTGGGTGGCAGCCACAACCCAGCATCGTGGCTGCCACCTCCAAACTGCTTCTGCCTTCTTCCCCTCCTCCGGCAGCGGCGGCTTCGGTGAGGCCAGCTCAGAGCACCTGGAGCTGGTCCTCGGCCTCACTGAAGCTGCTGCTGCTGCCAGAGGAGAAGAAGGGCCGGGAGCTCGGGGCTGGCCTCGCTGGTTAGACAGTCAGTTTAGTCTTGTAAAAAATCAGGCTGCAGAATTCTGGTCCACAATGGAAGCATTTTAGTTGGAGAGCTGTAAAGTTGTGGGACTCTAATGGTAAGCATAGAGTTGTTCAGAACTTGGAACGTCAGGTTAAAAATCAGTAAAACTTAAATGTTAGACATTGTTGCTATGAACATTAAAAAGTGGAGGCATATAACTTGTGGACTATAATTCCACTGCCTCCTCCTCCTCTTTTTGAAGAGACATTTCATTTACATCCCCAGAAGGAATCTCCTATCCCAATCAATTTTGTGTTAAATTGCTGTTTTGGGGGGTCTTTTTCATCATTTGGAACGGATTAATCCGCTTTCCCATTACTTTCTATGGGAAAAGTTCATTTGACTTAAGTCATGTTTGACTTAAGTCTAGACCACTGGAACGGATTAATGACGTAAGTCAAGGTTCCACTGTATATGTAGCAGGGACTGCTGTATTCACTCTATAAGATGCACAGACATTTCCCCTCACTTTTGAGGGTGGGAAAAGTGTGCCTTATATATGGGGCAAAAAATATGGTATAAACCATGCTAAATTCCCTCACATCAGCTAGCAATAATTAGATATGAGTATCCAGATTTTAAAAACACTACTCTCTAAAGATGGGCACGAAACAAACATTTTTTTGTTTCCGTTATTCATTTGCCATTCAGTTATGTAACAAAACGACAAACGAAAATTGTGATGAAAATGAAACGAAATGAACAGAACCACGAAAATTGTGTTTGTTACGTTTCGTTTTTGTTACTGGCGGCATGCAATGAAATGAGCTGTTTTAAATGTTAAAAAACGCCCTGGACATCCATAAAAATGCAGTGATAATTATTTATACTGTCTGATAATACCTATCAGGGGGTAGGGGTCCTTAAAATGTTTGTTTTTGTCTTCTCCCATTGCAATGTATTTTTCTTTTCCATTTAAGGATGACAAAATGGATGTTGCCACTCCAGCCACAACATGGAGGCAAGCCATGTGATGGGATCATTCTTATGTTCTTATGTTCTAAATTCTTGGACAACTTCAACCAACAGCATGCCCAGGTGGCAGACTGGGCAGGTCTGGCAGCCACAGAGGACATAAAAAGCTCTGGCAGCCCCTGTCCTCCTTGCAGTCTCCAGTGGGAGTTAGGGTGGGATTGCTGTCTCTGTGACTCTAGCTTCAGTCCTGCAGCCTCCCTGTGTGCGTGTATGACTGTGTACCTCTTGGTGAGTACCCTCCCCTGCCCCACAGTGCAGTCACTATGCGGCTGCCTTGCACCCTGGGCAACGCCCGCCGCTGCCTTTGCAGCCTCCATGCGAACCTAGTCTATACTGTGTCTCTGCCAGCATCCATTTTTTTAGTGTTTTCCCTCTGGTCTGGGGTGTTGGGGGACGCCCACGCACGGAAATGCTTTAAAAATCACACAAAAAGCGGGTAGAAACAAAAAAAAAAAAACAAAAAACGAAAACAAAATTTTTCCAAACAATTCACGAAAAACAGAAACGAAACGAAACAGAACTCTCAATGACAAACGACAAACAAAACACCATTTTTTTTATTCGTGCCCATCTCTACTACTCACATCAAAAGCAAACTTTCATATAGAAAACCAGACTTTCACCTTCATCAGTGCTGTAACAGAGAACCCACAATGTAGCAATTTCCTCAGGTTTTTATTTTGCCCCGAGATGTGGCAACTTGCCAAGGAAGACCTAAGAAAAAGGGAGTGCTTCTCTTTCTCTCCCTCCCCTCATTTAATGTTTGCTTCACAGTGAAAAAAGACCTAAAATGCACATACACATTTAATATAATATGATACAGCTCATGCTCAGCCCAACATATTAAGAAAGCCAGAAGTGGGCTACACTGGTGATACTGACAGAAATAAGCCAAAGGAACACAGCTCGTTACTAAGCAGCGAGATAACAAAGTTTCTCATCTGCCTGTTACAGAAAACTTTGAAAAATCACTCCCACCTCAAACTTCCAATTTTTATTCATCAAACATGTAAGGCCACAGTGCTGGCCTTGTTCTGCGTGAGTTGATGATGGCTCCATGCCTTTTCAGTCCTAAAAGCAGCTTCAACTTTGACAGAAATATGGGAGGAAAAAAGGGCAGCCTAAATGATGGGGGGGGGGCTTAAAGCAACTTTTCTGTGAGGAAAAAGTTGTAGCTTAGGGCTCTATGCCACGTCCCTTTAAATGCAGATTAAATTTGTAGATAAACTGTGTTCAAAAATGTCATCCCCACAGCCACCAGGCTTTTTGAATAAAAAAAGGAAGAAAACCCAGTAACGCCCCCTTAAGCGAGGTTTCCAAGACCTACCGGAAAGGTAGGGAATTTTTTGCCTTGCTTAAAAAAATCCACTTTTTAAAGAGGCAGACGTCATGGGACCACTTAGATGATCTGGATTTTTTCTTTTCTTCTTCTCATAGCGCCGACCGGCTGTTCCTAGGGCCAGTCAGCGCTATTTTTTTAATTTAAAGTCCCCCCCAGCACCAGTCAGTGGGTCCTTCAGCTGGTGTAGCACTTTTTTAATTTTTTAAAAAAATTCCTCCCACCCTCCTAGCACCAGCCAGCTGGCCGATTGGCACTTTTTTAAAACTTACCCCCATCCCTAGTGCCAGTCAGCTGGTCCTCTGGCTGGTCTGGCACTTTTTTCAAAAAAAAAAATCTTTTTATTCCTCCCTCAGTGCTGCTGAGGTAGCCTTTCATTTTTTTTAATCCTTGGACGTGGGAACTGCTATCCCACATCTTCAGTCACATGACGGGAAGAAGAGGAAAAGCCAGACCTTCCTTCCAAAGATCAGGATCTTCCCCAGGTGAGATAGCAGTCTTAAAAAGAAGGTGAACAAGGAAAATTAAGGAACTGGGATGATAGGAATGTTTGCAAATATGTGTGGTGTGGTGAAAGAAGATATTTTTTGCCTCTTTCACGGCCTACTGCCTTTGTAAGTCGTGTTCAGAACCCCTTTGATCCCTTAGCATGCTTAGGTTGTGAGCATTTTGGGGCAGCGGCTTGCACGAGCTTCATGTAGGCTGCTGCCCCTTGCTTGACTTTCATAGGATGGGAGATATTTTAAACTGAAGCTGAGAAAGAGGAGTCCACCCTGAAAGGATCCTCCCTGCTTTTTCCCTTTGGATCTGCCCAGTGCAGGCAGAGTGGGCTCTTCTTTCTCAGCTCCCCCCCCCAAAATCTCCCATGCAAACTTAAAAGCTCACAATCTTACATGTGCTGAGGGAGCCATGCCAAAGGGGAGCCAAGTGAGAGAACAGGGTGTAAGAGAGAGGCATCAGCAGGGAAGGAAAATCCCATTGAAATCAACCAGGTTTCCAGGCAAGTACAGGTACCTTAAAATGTGTGTGTGTGTGTGTGTGTGTGTGTGTGTGTGTGTGTGTGTGTGTGTGTGTGTGTGTGTGTGTGTGTGTGTGTGTGTGTGTGTGTGCAATAAAGGGCTTCCGCTTTTGCTGCAATAACTTTTGGCTTGTGGGTGCTGAAAGGAGCCGACACTGATGACACTGAAACTGGGAAAGAGGAGCCCATGCCACCTGCCGACAATTATAAGATGCCCTCAATTTTTAGCCTAAGAATTTTAGAAAACAAAATAGCATCTTGTAAATGGAAAAATATGGTACTTTCCCCTTTTCTCCCAAATCCTCTTACCTCATGCCTGGCTTTTGGGGATACTGTATTGATGAAGCTCTACGTAGTGTTGAATAAGATGGGCACTTAGTTTGCTGTTTGGACTGCTGAGGGGAAGGGTTGATTCACTCTCATTGATAGAGATCACATGGCATATGGGAATTGCTGGTGCAAACACAGTTGTCCCTCGATCATTCGTACCTGCACCTTTCTGGCCCCGTCAGGGAGGTTTACTTTTTTGGGGTGTAAGTAGGGTAACGTTGGTTTGGTCTGACTCCAGCACGTAAGACCACCGAAAATGGACCAAAAGTCAGCCTTTCTCTAATTTTCCATATCATGAGGTACCGGTAACTCCTTGAGAGCCACCTCACAATATTAGCAAATTAATCACTTCTGCTTTGTGAACTTACTGAGGAGGTTGTTTTTTTTTTAAAAAGTGTATTAGGACAATCAATATTTGCTTCATCATGTCCAAGGCCTAAAAAATAAATAGAAAGCAAATGTGTATTTTGACAGCAGGCACATTCACATCAGGCTGAGTGGTGCTGCCCCAATACTAATGTTTTCCATTACTCTTTTAGTTCTTTTAAGTGATGCAGCAAACATTCATTGCACTTAGACACACTTTTTGAAAAAGTCATGTCCTCAGCACCTCCACAAAGCCAAGGAAGGGATTAATTTGCCAATGTCATGAAGTGGCTCTTTTCTTAAGCCATTTCACAAAACTGGCAAATTGACAACAGGCTGCTGCAGACCAAATAGGGTCACATGAGGTCCATATGCCATTTAAATCATTCCAAATGGCATATCAGACCTCCTACTGATCCTGTTTAGCCTGCTCCAGTCCACTCTAAATGCCATCTGTAGAAAAGTCCTATATAAACATCTTCACACTGAGTTAGTAAATTTTGGCATCAGCTAGGAGGAAATCCAGATTGTCAACCAAGCTTTTAAAACTCCCTCCCTCCTTCTCTCACATGCACATGCACATGCACATGCACACACAACATCTTCACACACACACACACACACACACACACACACACACACACACACACACACACAAATCCATTCTGGCGCATGGATTTCATCTGATGACCTGAAACCTTTAGACACAGTAGTAACAACTGCTCCTCACAGTGAGTGAGTAGTGGAAGAGAAGGAGATATTGTAATCTGGTAGATGAAAAGAAGATTGAGAGATGGTTGTGTGAAGTCTTGGTTGGATTATGATATGGTTTGAGTTAACACAAAACAAGGTGAGCTTCCAAAGAAATGTGAGTGGGTGTTGTTCCAATTCTGAACCAATCTGAGGATAGTATGTGTGAGTGTATGCGTTTGTGTACATTTACTAATCATCATTTACTAATCATCAGCTGAGACCTTGGCAAATCCCTTCATTGTGAATGTTCATTTAGTGAACAAATTATTCAGATTTAAATTTAGTGTAGCAACTTCCAGAAAGAAACTGGAGTCAGTGTAAAAGATACATTTCACTGGTTGGTCCAAAATATTTAGCCGTTATACCAAAAGAGAAATTCTACAATTCTTTGTTGCCATGGTAACCTGCAGTCACTTCATTTGAAAGAGAAATAGCAAATGCCACTTGACTGAACTGTATGACTTTTTATTTATGACTGATTTAAATGGCAAGTTTTTACTTATGTTCTTTATTATGAACAAGTTTGCTAAATTTATTATTTTCTGCCTGGTTTGACACCATGTTCCTTTAGGTTGCAAGTGTTCTATTTATAGAAAAGCTTTAACTTTTTGCTCACATGCTCGTTATGTTCAAATCTGACGAGAGTAACATGCTAATGAAAGGTGAAAGGATTCTTTGACAACACTGTTCTTCCTCAAAATCCTACTCTTTCACACTCTCTTTTGTTTTACTAGTATGCATTGGGAGAGACTGCATCTCTTTTACCTGGACTGAGTGTGATGAGTAGCACAGCCCAATCATCTTGGCATCCATTTAGTGAAAGGGAAAAACCACATTTTTGTTTGTTTTATTCTTACTGAATTAATTTGGTCAAATGAAGAATACAGTATAAAATGTAGGAAAAGCTTTGTTAGCCATAAGCCAGTTTCCAAATTTGTGTTCTAGTGATAGACTTTAATGTTCCTTTTTACTTGGTCTAATAAATCTGAAACATGGGTTTTAGCACAAAATATATGAGTCTTTCAATTAATATGATATTGCCCATTATTATTATTATTATTATTATTATTATTATTATTATTATTATTATTATTATTATTATTATTATTATTATTATTATTATTATTATTAATCAGCAGCAACATTTTAGAACTGAAGAGCTAGAAGGGACCCTATGGATCATAAACTCCACCTCCTGTCAAGCAGGCAGAGATAGGATTTGAACTTCCAACCTTTGACTTTGATGTCATGACCTTCTTTCTTCCTTCTATGTTATGCACAGTTAGTGAGGTAAACCCTTGCCAGTTTCATCTTCACAAGCAAGGTGACGAAATTCCCATTTTAACTTCCTCACTGGCATGGATGGAATGAAATTTCCAGGGGTATCAACAGAGGTGGAATGATGTTGTGTGGAAATAAATTCCCATTGTTGCACAACATTTGCCTGCAGATCTTTTTTCCTTCAGATTGCCCAGAATTAGGATGGTTTCCATTTTTCTTGAGAATATGAAATGCCAGATGGATTGTTGGCATTTTTAACCATCATCCAATCCTTTTTCACCGTTTTCACCTTTGCTTGTCAAAGAGAAAGGACACTTGAAATATTTTATGCCAATTATAGTGACCTTGGTGGAGGCAAGGAATCTCACAGTGACTTGAAATTTTAGCCTGTCTCTTGTTGAGATAGGCTAAAATCAATGAAAACAGGGAATTTGGGGAGTATTCATTCCATCTCTATTCACTAAACATGATTACAATGTGCATTGTTTCCTGCTATTAATGTATTATCAATGTAATTCACACATGTCTACTTAGAATACGATACCACTGAGTTCAGTGGCTTCCCAAGTCACAATGTATGTACAGGACTGAGTGTTAAAATCTATATGCTTGGTCAAACTAGGTCTCAGACAAAACCTACCTTCATATTGAAGGGGAAGTTGACACAGGAGAACTTTTTATTAGTGCCTTTTCTTCAGATATTACTGCCAACCTTTAGAAATAATTGCCACAAAAAACTTTTCGATGATATTTGAAAAGTTCAACTCCGAGGGTTATGTCCAAAATCAGGACTGTGTTTCTTTCCTTCTTCAGACAGAAAACTAAGGCCAAAATTCACTTGTCAGTATCATCCATAGTACATCAGTTGAATCTAGTTGCAGAGCAGTAGTCCAACACATATGAAAACCTCTAGTGACTCAATAGCATGCTCCAGCTGGGAATAGTAACTCGAATTAGGCTTAAGATGTCATCTTTCCTGCTTTGTGCTGTCAGCCAATCAGAGAGGGAGGCACGATGATGCCTGTCCCTGCACAGCTCCTCATTGGCCAGCATCACAAATCTAGCACAGATGACATTGCAGCATGCTTCCTCATTGGATTTTAACCCTGTGTAAGACAAAGAAAGTTAAAGCAATTGGATCTGCATGTATCAGCTGGTTCTGAGGACCACCTGGGCTTGCGTGGTTCATTTTGTATCCTACTGGTTCTGAAATGAAATGCCCATCCGTACCCTCCACATCTTGACCACCATCCCCTCCATCCCATTGAAAATACTAGATTTTGAGTTTGGCCTTTCTCATGAGTCAGACCGATAACATATTGAGACAGCCCCATGGTTGTCACTGCGGCCATGAAGTCCTGAGCTGCCCCTGTCAAGGTGGCCTCAGTATGGAGGTTGATGTCCCCCAGCACCAATAGCCTGGGAGTCTTCACCACCAGGTCCGAGATCACCTCCACCAGCTCAGGCAGAGACTGTTGGTATGCAGCAGGGCGGTCGGTACACCAACAGAATTCCCAGTCTGTCCCGTGAGCCCAACACACAATACATGCCCTCAAGATCTCCTCTCAAGCAGACAAGGAGCCTGGAAAGGGAGATGGAATACTTATAGGCTATCACCACACCTTCTCCCCAGCCCTCCGGGTGACCCTGGTGCTGGACCAAGTGCCCGGGGGGGTACATCAAGATAGCGGAACTCCTCCTTCTTGTCCCACCCAGGTCTCAGTAATGCATGTCAGGTCGGCACCATCATCCAGAATTATGTCATGGATGAAGGAGGTCTCTCCCCCCCCCCCAATTGTGGCATTTAGCAACAGTACCATGTGGCCCGGAGGCTGATTTATATGGTCACCTGGTACAGATTGGATAGAATAGAATAGAATAGAATAGAATACTTTTATTGGCCAAGTGTGGTTAGACACACCCAGAATTTGTTTTGGTAAAAATGCTCTCTCTATATAAAAGGAAATATAAGAATCATATAGTCAACAATAAAAACACAGTACAATACTACAATATAACCTATTATTTAAAAAGGAAGAAGAAATGTAAAAATTAATTATTCAACAGTTTGATAGCACTTGGAAAGAAACTATCTCTATATCTAGTTGTCCTAGTATGCAATGCCCTAAAACGTCGCCCTGAGGGTAACAATTGAAACAGATTATGTCCAGGATGCGTGGAATCTGTATATATTTTCATCGCCCTCTTTTTAGCTCGTGTGGTATACAATTCCACAATAGATGGCAAATTAGTAGCAATAATTTTTTCTGCAGTTCCAATTATCCTTTGAAGTCTATATCTGTCATGCTTAGTCGCAGAGCTAAACCAGACAGTTATAGAGGAACAGATAATAGATTCAATAACACCTCTATAGAATTGAATCAACAGTTCTTTTGGCAGTCTAAACTTCCTAAGTTGACTTCTTTGTTGTGCTTTCTTAATAATACTTTCAATATTAGATGACCATTTTAAATCTTGAGATATAATAGGCAAGAAGAGAGTGCAGGTGTAAGGTACCTAACCTCCCTTCTCCTATGTGGGCATACTCTACCCCCACTGCCGAATCATCCCCTGCTCCATATAATCTATATTGGTTGTGCCCAATCCCCCCAGACCCTCCTGTTCCCATTATTTGAGGCAGCTTCAAATAAACTTAATTACATACCTTCTTCTTCATTTAGTGGGTGGGTGTTTTTTCCCAAACAATATGACAATGTGATTCAGCAAAAACTGAATCAAGTTGCAAGTCAAGTTCAAGTCTTGTGCGGGCTGCAAGTTGAGTCCAAGTCAACTTGCTGGTGTGTCTTAAGAGGGACTTGACTGCAAGCCCCGTCCCTGACTTTAATTGCTAGCTGGAAGTTATGCTATTGACAAGTCAAATTGATGCCACTGGCATTACATTGACAGAGATATAGTATAGGATTATGGCCCTTTTGCATTGGTAGAAATGAAGAATGACCTACAAAGAACTTCCACATTCTTTATTTCCAAAACCAATTAGTGTTACTAATAGTCATCCAAGTGCTCCAATGAAAAATCACTTGTCCCAGCCAAACATATAAAAACAAGTGATGAATAATTAAGGGCATCATGAATCTTTCTCTAAATCAATGAAATTCTACAATAACAACAGATTAGTTACTCTTTAAACAAAGAAAGATCTTAATCAAAGAACGTGGTCAAAGACGTCTTTGTGCTTGAAGGGCATTTTATCAGAATTTACACCAATGGTTGCCAATATAACACCAGACTTTTTCACAGGATTGTTCCAGTAATATTTCACTCACAGTTATAATTCATATTTACCACTAAATAATATTTAACTAGTTACTGGCATTTGAAGAACCTCATGAGCACTTGGGTAAGATTTTAAGACAAACATGATATACTATTACTTCAGTATATAAACTATGTCAGGGATGGTGAAACTTTTTGGCACTGAGTGCCCAAACTCGGTGATGGGGACAGCGGCGGTGGCTATGGGGGAGGTTCAGGATTGGCAGCAGCAGGGGGACAGGGGTGGCGGCAAGGGTGAGGGTGAGGGCAGAAAGGGCGACAGGGGCGGCAGGGTCAGGGTCATCGGCAGCAGCGACAGGAGGGGCAGGGATGGCAGCAGGGATGGCAGCAGGGATGGCAGAGGTGGGGTCGGCAGCAGCAGGGGGCATGGGCAAGGTCAGCGATGGCAATGGCAATGGGGATGGCAATGGCAGGGTCGGCTTGGCACCCAACATGCTCCCTGCCCCCCCCCCCCACTTCCCCCTCCGCAAATTCCTCATGGCTGGTCCAGCGGAGGGGGGAGGGGGGCAGGAACATGTTCCATGCCAGGTGAAAGCTCTTTGCATGCCACCTTTGGCACATGTGCCATAGATTCGCCATCCCTGAACTATGTACAATGCTTTCCAAATGCCAAGGTTGACAATTAACTTATTAATTATATCACCATCTGTATACTGCTCAAGCAAAAGTACAAGTTCACATGCATGGTGTTTATCCTGAGCAGGGCCGGCACGTCCATTAAGGCAAAATAGGCAGTTGCCTAGGGCTCCAAAATGGACAGAGGGCGCCAAAATGGAGAGGGGGTGCCACCCCCACCGCCACCGCTGGCTAGCCTGCTGCCCCCTGCCGCCGCCCGCCGCCGCCCGCCCCCGCCTCCCCCTGCTGCCCCCACCACCTCCCGCCTGCGGCCCCACCCCGCACCTCCTCCTGCTGCCGCCCCTGCTGCCTCGCCCCCCCCACCGCCTAGGGCACAAAAAAACCTAGCACCGGCCCTGAGCCTGAGTCTGGGTAAAACAATGTTACCAATAATATGCTTAGTTTTATTTTTACTAGATTTGGAGGACTGAAATACAGCAATCTTTGTTTAGCGAGACTGAAGTGGAAGAAAACAAAACATAGTGGGTTAAAATCCTCCAGTATCTCGCAAGGCAGGACTGGACAAAGCTTGGTCACTAGATCAACTACAAGTTCCTCAAGAAAATAATGAAAAAAAAATAATGAAAAGAAAAAAAAATTAAAAGGAAGGGGAGCCCAGGAATGGCCTCCAGGAATGGCAGTTTCTTGACACCGGGATCTGTGGATTTCCCCAAGACTCTTCAAACCCAAGAATGTCTCCCAGGACAAACAAACATGAAGTGTCCCTCTTGTGGGGGCTCCCCAACTATTCCTGCAATGGGAGTTGGGGACCGGAAACTGTCATTCCTTGCCCAGCCTGTTTTAATGGAAAGTTGGGCTTCCTCAAACCTTCACTTTCAGATTCCTGAGGCTTGAAGATATTATGCCAGCCCATTTCACCAAACCATGGCACACAAAGCCTGGCATTCAGCAAGTGACCTTGGCCCTGACAAATCAGGCTGTAAAAGTATCTGTGTACCAAGTTTACCCAGTAGGCCTGAGCAGGAGGGATTAGGTAAGGGGAAAGGCTGTCTACACTACCTCAAGCAAGGAAGGAAGTGGTTACTACATAGAAAGATAACTAATTGCTGGTCTCTATTAACATTCTATTCCCAAAATAAAACTCAAAAACCTCCACTTCTATCTTTTATTTATCAAAATTTGGATTCAAAATTGGCATAATGGATTCACAATATGGCTTGCATTTTAAGTTTCCTGTGACAGATTTCCGGTCACTGAAGAACAGTAGACCCCAACTTTTCTATTTTGCAGCAGCAATTGGTTTACATGCTTGTGGGGGCACACATATATACAATGCCCCTTAGTTCTGTCACAATCAAAATGAAAATTGTCGCAACAGGTGCATGGGGTAGGAAAAATCCCATGTGCACCTTAGGAAACCTTACTGGTCACTGAGGCACCCTAAGACCCATTTCCTAACGGGCTGTGGACCAGTATTGATCCATGGCTAACAGGGGTTGGGGAACCCTGCCATAGAAGATGGATGTTCCTTTGGTCTCTAATGCAATAAATGCATACTAATTCATTGCAGTTTAGCTGCTGTTCAAGCAAACTCTGCAGCTGCTCTGGGTTACAACGTTAATGAGTCTGCCAGAAGCTTGTTCTGTTTATTCCCTTCCAGTCAACTCAATGCCCACAGAAGAGCACTGCTTATTTTAAATAACCCATTTTTAAATATGCACATTAGTACTGTTTTAGGAATAAAACCATCTTTGCTCTGCTACAATTTGGGATATATCTCATATAATTATGACAGTAAAGGTTAGAAACTTTTATCAAGAACTCATTCACACAGAATTATCTGAGTCTGAAATACAATTAATCATCCATTGTCATCCCATTATTATACACCACTCATCTCTAGAGCCAATCATCTCTCAATTTCTTTTCCATTCATACGCCTCTGACCTTCCTTTTCTCTCTGATAGCCTGGACCTCAGGCAAATTTCAGCTGACTGTTCCAAAAGGACAAGATATTGTTAAACCCATTTGTCAACCACGTTATCAGCCTACAAACATGGGATCGCTCGGCAAATGTTTAGCATTTCCCAAAAAATCCTGCAAGCACAAGTATTGCCCATGGACGGCATCTGTCAGTGTTGACAGAAATGAAAATTTTGAAACTACTGTAAATAATGAAACAGTCCTAGAAAGATTATTTCTCCAGAGCATAAGCTATCAGCAAACACGATTTGCATTTTATGCTTACAGCTGTTTCAACATGAGCTGTTTGCTGTGGTTCATTAAAATGATTCGATTTGTCAGATTCCAGGACTGCTGCAAGTTCTCACATGCAACAGTCACAGATAAAGAAACCAGGAGAGATTTTTTAATTACACACATGGATTTATCACAAAATCTGAGCACCCATGTTCTCCCTAAAAGATCATACATGACACACACAGAAACATTTAAAAATTTAACAAAAAAATCAACGAAATATGTAGGCCATTTTTTAAAAAAGAAAACTGAAATTAAAAATCCCTTTTTATCCTGCTCGCAAAACCTTGGCAATATTAATAGGTTTGTTGTTGTTTTTGCCACAATCTGGCAAAAGAAAATAAATAAGAAGGATGTACCCCAGATTTTTTTTTTCATTTCAGATGTTCACTCTGCACTATTTACAATGTTGAGTTTGTCTACCAGTTCAACAAGTATGATTTTTATCTGACTGATTCAACTTCATAAAAATGGCCATTACGTTGTGTACTTGAGGAGACTTAACTCTGTAAATGCTTTTAGGCCTTCAGATTATCTGCCTATTTCTTGAAAGATGACTATAATTCTGAAAATAAATGTATTTTTCATTTGGCCAAAGAGAAAATTTGCAGCACTGGGAGAATAATTGTACTCTCCTTACTGACCAAAAGCTTACAACATTTTAACATTGTATGTCTGGCATACATACAACAAATGTATGTGATAGATTTAAAGGGAAACACAACTGTGCAATCACTTCATAACAGCAAAGGGATACCTTTACCAGATCACTAAAAAGCTACAAATAAGATGAGCTCTTCCAGTGCCACAGAACTTGTCATCGAGCGAAGACAGTGTAAATCTTATGGTTCAAGCAGGAAATCCAAAAATTGTGCCAGATGTTATGGCAATGGCAGATGCGGTTACACTGACAGCAAGAAAAATATGGAATTTTGGATTCAACGTGAGACAAAGTATCCAATAACTAAATATACAGGTTCCCTTCTTCACTACATGGCATAGTTGTCAAGTATCCTGTAATAGGTGAGGTTTCCTGTTTTTTACTGCTCTTTCCTGCCATCTTCCCAGGCGATCCTTTTCCCTTGGAAATGCCCCCCCCTTTTTTTTACTTTGGCCAGTGGCTAGACTTCAGATTCTGGCTGGGGCTGCTGGCACACTGCTCTGCCTCTGTGATTAATGCTGCTGCTGCTGGGGTCCTGAGAAAGGCAGCGCCTTGGGAATCCCCGCCCGCAGTCGCAGATGTGAAGCAGCAGACCAGCAGCCCCGGCCGGCATCTGAAGGCCCTGTTCTGTGCCGAGGGCCATGCTAGAGGTGGGGGGGGCAGATGGAGGAGCCCCGCCTCTGGCTTCCCCGCTTGGGCTCCATGGGCTGCTCCTCCTGCCAGTCGGTCTTGCCACTCCATTCGATCGTTCATGACAGCATGTCACTGGGGTGGGGGTGGAGGGGAGACTGTTTCCCATTCCTTCCTAACCTGTCCTCTCCCACTTTGACCACACAAATACCAGAGCCTTTGTAAGGAGAGGGGGAAGGGGCTCCTTGAATGGCAGGGCAGTGATGAAGGCAAAGGAGCAGCTCTGAAGAAAAGGAGCCCTGCATTGTTGCCCAGGCCCCTTCTCCCTACCTTTTCAAGGTATGCCTTTTATCTTTTAAATTCTCTGTGCCCCAGTGACTGGGTAGAGAGGGGACTGCAGCTCGGCGTGGTGGGAGGGGCAAGTGGTGCATGCAGGTGCACAAGTGCGTGGGTGCGTGCCTATGGAGGCTTTTTTCATCACGCACAGTACCACACACACACATTGCACCTAAGAAGAGCCATGCTGGATCAGGTCAAAGGCCCATCTAGTCCAGCTTCCTGTATCTCACAGTGGCCCTACCAGTTGCATCTGGGGGCACACGAGACTAGATATCTGTCTCCTGATACCACTCCCCTGCATCTGACCCTTGAAGTACCCCGGTTTTAAGCCTGGAGATTACACATCTCCATCATGGTTTGTAATCCGTGATGGACTTTTCCTCCAGGAATCTGTCCAATCCCCTTTTGAAGGCATCCAGGCCAGATGCTATCACCACATCCTGTGGCAGGGAGTTCCACAAAGTAACAATGCGTGGGTGAAAAAATATTTTCTTTTCTCTGTTCTTACTTTCCCAGCCCTCAATTTGAGTGTATGTCCCCTAGTTCTGGTATTTTGTGAGAGGGAGAAGAGCTTCCCTCTACCCACCTCTTTCCTCCTGTCCTGGACAGGGCTGGGAAAAATTTGACAGCTATGCAAATGCAGAAAACTACATTTTATCACAGACATTGTGTTTTGAAACATAACACTTCCATCAATTCATCTAAAAGTGCAAATGCAGAAAAATACATTTTAAATCCTCCTTGAGAAAATACACATTAGGAGACATCCCTTTGAAGAAATTGAACTGTGTGGGTGTTTGAGTTTTTACTGAGCCCAAAGCAATGCTACAAGGATGAAAGTGACTTTCCCTAAACAAAGCCATTTGCCCTTCTGATGAGGTTGGAACAGACCGCAACGGGTGCTTTGTTTCCTTTGCCAAATGAGATCAAATGTTTCCTACCAATTCACCAGCCACCTCTTCTAACCTCTTTTGTCAATCAGCACCCTCTGTCAAATGTGAGTTGCCCAGAAACATCACTGCCGATTTTGGCTTCCCTTGGAAACTCTCCCTAGAATGACTGGGATCTCTAGAAATTCAATTTGTTGCCCTCACACCACCTCCCTTTGCTGAAAAACTAGGCGAATATATGATCACAAGGATAAGTGTACGTTTGTGGTAAATGAACAAATTGAATCTTGGGTTGTCCCTGGACCTGCTGATACACATTTGTTATAAATTGAAAAGCCACCAGGATGTATAGATATAATAAAGTACTCATACATTCTTTGCTATAGCTAAACTGGAAGGCCAGTTCCTGTTTCATCTCCAGAAAAGATCGTGTTCTATCTCTTTGGCTCTAATCAGTTTAAGAAAATGCACCAAAATCCCTCCCCCTTCTTATACCAAAGCACAGGAATAGGGCCATCAATAATTAGTACTAGGCAGGGGCGCAAAGTCAAAATTCATATGCACAGCACCACAGATTCTACCCATTACCTCCCCCCCCCCCAAGGAGGCTGCTCCACTCACAATTCAGCACTCCTTGCCTGGGTTCTGTTTCTCTTGCAGTGTTCCAGTCCAGGCAGGAGTTTAGGACTGCTGCTCTGCTTCCTCTGGCAGTGGACCACTCAGACAAGGAGCCAGGATTGAGAATCTTGTCATGCAGTCAGTGAGCGGCTGGACACCCCCAGGAGGCAGGGAAGGGCAGCTAAGGCCGCGGTCTTACCAGCATTTTCTGCAGTTTTGCGGCAAACTGTGCAGTAAAAGATCACGTCCTAACCACGAACTGAAGTAAATTGGTGTCCCGGTCGACCACGCCCCTGAAACCACACTTTCACCAAAGTTTCTTAAATCACCGCTAGGGTTTGGTTTAAAAAACTTCAATTAAAATGCTCAATTATTTGCTTCTCTAACAAGGTGCAACCCCAGAAAATACACAGTATTTAGCTTTGTACCCCATTTCCTGCCACTTCCTGTGGGTCCAGCTTGTTGATTCTTCATTGAAAACATATGAAACATGTGGAAGGAAAGCGAACAGTTTCTCAAAATGAGAAACTGCAGTGGTTGAAAGACGGCTTACCGGTAATCACCCCAGGGGAAAAAAATATTTTAATGCGCAACGGAGACTTAGAAAATCGACCCAGAAAAAATGGAAAAGATGTGCAGTAGGCAAGTAGAGACAGCCACAGAGCAGAAAACTACTACCCTGGTGTCAGGACAATAACTGCACATCAAACACCACATGACCGCCCCCAAAAAGACGCATAAAATTAAGATGTATAGAAAACTTTAAGTGAGACTGCAGCCTAAGGCTCCCGCTTGAACTGGAGTGTCATCAGAAGACAACCTGGGGTGCACACATTGAATTGTGAGTGGAGCAGCTGTTTGGTGTGGGGGTGGGGGTAAATAACGTGTGGCGCCTGTGATGCTACGTGTGCTAATTTTGACATAACAAAGCACTTTGTGCTCATGTCTAGCTGCTACTCTCTCAGATAACAGGGACAAAGATGAAGTTCATTATTAGTCAAGGGCAACCACTTGTGTCATTGTGCTAAAGGTGATGACAGTTGATGATGTGAAAGTGCCTTTGGTTACCTTTGTCAAGCAGCTGCAGGAACAACACTGGCTGATCCACCTTGCCAGATTTTTTAACTAAGAACATATGAACACAAAAACATAAGAACAGCCTTGCTGGAACAGGCCACAGAGCATCCGGTCCAGCATTCTTTCTCACACAGTGGCTCACCATTTGCTTCAGGGTATTCCCAAGCAGATGTCTTCACCTGCTTATGATTCCCTGCAAATGGCATTGAGAGATATCCTGCATATCTTTCCAACCCGGAGGTTGTCCTTAGACATCCATAAGGATAGCCATTGATACACTTGTTCTCCATTGAGCATGTCTAATCCTTTCTTAAAGATGTCAAGGCTGACTGCTGTCACCACTTCTTCTGGCAGGGAGTTCCAGAGACCAGTGATCCTCTGGATGAAAAAATACTTCCTCTTATTTATTTGAGATCTAGCACCCAAAAGTTTCATGAAGTGCCCCTAGTTCTAGTGTTGTGCGATAGGGAAAACAGTTTTTCCTTATCTACTGTGTCCACACCGTGTATGATTTTATAAACTTCAGTCAGTTCAACTCTTAAGCGCCATCGTTCAAGAGTGAAGAGGCCCAGGTGTTGCAGCCTCAGATGGTAAGGAAGGTGTTCCAGTCTACATCTAAGTAAATATTCCCAAACTGTTACAACATCAACACAGAAAAAAAAAGTATTGAAGACAATAAAGCAAATATATCAGTAAACTGTAATTGATCATTCATAGTTGTTATGGGACAGGAGACATTGATATTCTCAATGACAGAGGAGGAAATACATCAACCTATCTGTCAGTACTAATAATAGACATGGGTAGCCATATTCTCCACCCATTTGTCCAATCTACTTTTAATGCTGCTCTTGATAGTGGTCATGTCTTCCATTTACTGTTAATTGTACAGTTTAATTATGTGGATTGAGGGAGTGCTTTGTTTTATCAAATGACAGGAACATGTCTTAATGTAATCTCAAACTCTATCACAAACCAGCTTAGAAGCAGTGTATGAGCTGGCCTACAATATCTTGTGCACCCTAGCTAGCTCTAATTGCTTTGCAGCAACCTCCCTCTGTGCCCTTGACTATATTTGAAAAGTATTTGTCTCCAGCCTCCAAACAATATGACAAATCTACTTTGTGGCTCCCTAATATCGCAGGGTATAATTGTCTTTTAATAGGCAGCTTCTTTCTGTGATGCATTTTTCTGTGCCACTGATGGATGACTGGAGTGGAGACCTCAAATGACTTGGAGACTCGAGCCATGTTCATTGATCAAATGAATCCCTTCAGCTAGAATTTAACTGGATAATAGGAACTGGATAATAGGAAAAGCAAAATGAATAAATAAATAAATAAATCACATTAAATCACATTATGTGATGGCTAAGGCAGAAAGGTTCACACAGGTTCATGTGTGTGCACCAAATAAAAATGCTCTGATTTAATTAACTAAGATTGTTTCCAGATTCTGCTCTTCCCCCGTATTAGAACTCCAGTTTTGAAAACAATGCAAGATAGGAGCCAAAGAATAATAATAATCTATACCCTTCTATCCGTGCCAAATATGGCAATGAAATATTAGCCTTTGGTTTGCAGGAAATTGCTTACTGTTTAAGGTGAGTCACAACTTATTCTGTCCTTAAACTGATATACTTTTGGCCAAGTTGGTAAAATGTGACCTACCTATGATGCTTCTGCCAGGGGGTTTAAAGCAGGTTGACAGGCTGCATTCAAGGAGTGTTCATTGATAAGACCCTTCAGATAAGAAGAATTGAAACACAACAGAACAGGAAAGGACAAGCATCTCAACAGGGATAGAAGTTTAATGCTTTCCATTTTGGCTATAATTATAGACCCAACAACAGAATGGGCAGTATCTGACTTGGCTGCAGTAGGTAAGATTTGTGCCTTAATAGACTACAAGCTAAACATGAGTCAGCAGAGTGACATAATGGCAAAAAAGAGTGAATGCAGTACTCAGATAAGCATGGTCCAAATCAAGGGAAATATTTCTGCTTTGTTCAGATGTCATTTGGAGTAATATGTCCAGTACTTAAGAAGAATGTGGATGAGCTCAAACATGTTTACAGGAATGTAAACAATGTTGTAAAAGATCTGGAAACCAAGCACTGTGAGGAATAGTTGAGATGGGCTAAGTTTGCTTAGAATGGAGAAGAGAAGAGAAGACATGTGACAAGCTATTGAAATTATGAGAAAGGGATTCAGCTAAACACTGGGAAGAACATCCTGTCAGGAAGTGCCATCTGAAAGTGACTACCTCAGAGAATAATAGGCTGACCTTCACTGGAAGTTTTGATGGTTGGATGGCCATGCATTTTTGCATCAGCAGATGGTTCTTCCAACACTACAGGTCTATGATACAGGTCAGAGATACACACAAGAGGAACCATCACTACATATCCTAACATCCAATTACAGACAAAAGGAAAATTGCCAAAGAAATTAGAGATTACAGTAATCCCCCACCTATTGAGGGGGTTAGGGACCTGACCCGATCCGCAATCATGAAAAATCTGTGATATCTCATTCTAAGTGTCTTCACTATTGCAATAATTCCAGGCAACCTCCAAACTTGTTAATTATGTAGAGTTCTGTTTATTTACATTATTTCTACATTCTAGATTTAAAAATAGAAAATCCAAAAATATCAAAGATTATCTTTCAGTTGTGAGGAAAAACTGTAAGCACGTTTGCTTAAAAATCTATTAAAATTGAACTCAGGTTTTAGACAAATATTTAAATCAGAAAATCCATCTCAACTGCAAGCATGTAGCTATGCAAACTCCAGACAGGAACTTTAGTCATGTTTCACTCAATAATTCAATAAAACAAAACAAAAACAAACAAACAAAACTGGACTGCATAGCCAAAAGAGGTAAGAATACATCTCTATAATACTTCATTCAAAAATAAAAAGCTTTATAACTTTCAATGAAAGGCATGAAAACATTTTAATGTTTACAAGTAAAAATATGCAAAGTAGCAAACATCGTTTACCTCTAGGCACAATATTAGCACAAAGAAAAAAAGAGAGAAAAAACTCATCCAGTCTTGGCCAATTAGAATTAGTGGCCATGTTATGTCCATAATTTGATGCTGTGGAATCTCTTTGCTCCCCTCACTCCGTTGGCTAGGCATGAGTTCCATTCTCTGTTTCACTCCATGAAAACAAAGCTTGCATCTTTCCCCTACCCTTCAGATGAAATGTCTCTCTGTTATTTATATCCTAGTTCCACATCATTTATCAAAACAAACTTTGTCAGATTTTATACTTTTGAACCAACCATATGTTGAACCCCGAGAAGACCGAGGTTATGTTCTTTGGGACTTCCCCTTCCAGATATGGTGGCCCTCTCCCTAGCTTGGAGGGTGTTTTCCTCCAGCTGGCGGATACTGTCCGGAATCTGGGCGTGGTCCTGGACCCGGCTCTTTCTATGGAGGCCCAGGTGGCCACTGTGTCCAGGACCACTTTTTTCCATCTCCGAAAAATTGCCCAGATTCGTTCATATCTTGATGGGGCTCCTTGAGAACTGTCGTGCAAGCGCTGATGATCTCGAGAATAGATTACTGCAACACTCTCTACATGGGGTTGCCCTTGACTCTTATTTGGTGACTTTAGTGGGTGCAAAATGCGGCGGCCAGACCGGTGGCAGGTGTGCGTTGATATGATCGCATCACACCAGTCCTGGCTTGCCTGCATTGGTTACCCGTTGCGTCCCAAATAAGATTCAAGGTCCTGGGTCCTGAATACCTGGCAGAGCGAATCTCCCAGCGATCAACTTTGGCCCATCCAACCAGAATATCGTGGGTGCACTCACTGAGGGTGGCCACGCCCAGGGAGGATCAGAAAATGGTAACCCGTAACCAAGCCTTCTCTGTGGCTGGTCCTGCACTATGGAACCACCTCCTAAGTCAGTTGCGCCTTGCACAGTCCCTGACAGCCTTCAAAAAAGCTTTAAAGACCTTGCATTTGGTCACTGTTAGGTTTTTTTTAAAAAAACTGTTCTGCTTGTCCTGCCATCTTGCCTTTTTATTATTGATTTTTATGTTTATATTGATTATACTGATTTTATTGATTTTACTGTGATGCCTTATATAATTTTGTTTACTGTCTGTTTTCTATTGTTGTAAACTGCCTGGAGTTCCTTTTGGAAGATGGGTGGTATATAAGCTTCTAAATAAATAAATAAATAAATAAATAAATAAATAAATAAATAAATAAATAAATAAATAAATAAGGTCACAGGGCTTGCTTGCTCATCCTAGGGCTTGTTCCTTCAAGATGGAACAAAGTCCAATTCCTTGAAAGCCCAGAGCCTGTCCTTCAAGGTTATGAGTAAAATCCCTTTACCCTTGAGCTAGCTAGTGCTTCTTCAAAGGATGTAATTTAAAGACAATGCAATCCAACTGCATGTGATTTTCATTAATACTACAGAATATACAGTGCAGTATATTAATTTATACCCGTTTTATAACTTTTTTATTTATTCATTAATAGTACAGAATATACAGTGCAGTATATTAATTTATACCTGTTTCATAACTTTATTTAATCCTGAGGCTAAAGCTTTATAAAACAAATGACACTGTTGTTTCCCTTCCTTACTTGCTTATTATTAAACAAACTGCTTAATACATTCATATTTTTTTTTTGCTTTTACATATTCTGTAAATGCTCCTTCCTCTTTTTTTTTTTTTTACAATATATTGCAATTCTTATTTGCTTAACACAGGTTTCCACATCTATTTTGCAGTACAGTATCTCTTTGTTAATTAACATTTTAGGTAAAACAAAACTCAAATGGCAGGTTTTCTGCTGTCTGTTTCATATAACCTAAGTGTTCACTTTCCCCTCCTGTTTTACCTCAAAAACTGGCACAAAACTGAATGAGCTGCCTTGTTATCTCATCAGTAGTTTTTCCTCTAAATCAATTGATTTGTTTTGGGTTTGCAATATAAACTATCTTCACAAAACTGTTTTTGAACTATAGTTTCAATTTTAATGCATCTCTCTGAGGCATATTCTAAAAATGTTTTTCATTTTTAGGGCAACATCTCTGCACCCTGGGGGTGTGGTGGCTCAGTGGACTAAGGCTCCAAAAACTGTTGGCTGCAAAGTTGGCAGCTGGGCAGTTCGAATCCCGGGTGCCACGCAGAGGGGCGAGCTATCGCTGTTAACCCCAGCTCCTGCCAACCTAGCAGTTCGAAAGCATGTAAATGCAAGTAGATAAGTAGGTACTGCCATAAAATGCTGGAAGGTAAAACTGTTTCCTTGCAGCCATGCCAGCCACATGGCCATGGACTTTTACAACACTGGCTCTTCGGCTTGAATATGAAGATGAGCATCACCCCTAGAGTCAGACATGACTAGCACACAAGTGCAGAGGGGAACCTTTACCTTTACTCTACACGCTACACATGCGATGTTTTCAATGCTAATATGGTCTTTTCCAAGGAACCCTGTCTTCTCCTGATGTGAATAGCCTTGGTTTTATCATTTTTCCTCCGGAAATCCTGGAGTACAGGTTTGATTTTATCCAAAGACCCACATATTCATCTTTCTGGCAATCCAGGGTATACACAAAGCTCTCTTTTAGCATTGCATTTCAAACAAAGAATTTCCCCCCATAAGCAAACTAGTCTCTAAGGGATGGTGAAATTGAAGGCATCAACCAGCCTGAGGGGAGGTCATATAACCTGCACACCAGAGGTTCTCGGATCTCTTTGAATGTCATTTCAAGGTGAATCTGCATGTTTTTCCTTCCTTCCTTCTGATAGTATCGGGCCTAAAGTTGGAGCAGATTGTTTTATTACAAGTTTAAAAGGATAGTATATTATGATATAAATAACATTAAAATAATGTACTGTATGCTCAGGTTTGGATGGACAGAGGGGTAGAGATGGGTGAGTTTTCAGTTTAGTTCAGTTTTTATTTAAAAAAACAAAATTTGCAATTTTTTCATATTAGAGATAAAAAGAAATTGATATTTTAAATACTCAGATACAGGAGGGGAAAAAATCCAGCTGGGGCTGTGACTTCAATGCTAAATTCTTAACTCTATGCCCAAAATCCTGTTTATTTAATTACAGTGGTACCTCTGTTTAAGTAATTAATTTGTTCTCCAGCCGTTTTGAATTGCAAAACTTAAACTGAAATGTGGTTCCCAATAGAAATGCATTTTTCTGACCTCGTTCTGGAGGTCAGAAAAAAGGCAAACCAGGGCATTCCATTTAAATTTTTCTTAAACGGAGGCATCCTCATTCCCAATAATTTCTTTCCTTAAACTGAGGCATTCTCAAACCAAAGTACCACTGTATATTAGTACTGAATCAATGTTGTCACTTTTTCTTCTGAAAGACTCAGCAATTAACAAATATATTATATTCCAGTACAATTCTTCAGCACACAGGAAATATTCTGCTCCTCTATTTGCTGGGAATAGCAGGATTTACTGCATTTTGTTAGTGTAGACATGGGAGAATGTCATTTTGTTCATTTTTATCACCAGCATGCAATTGTGATGCCAGACATTCGCCCCAGTTTCCGTTCATTTACATTATGAAACTGACAATTTTTCCTCCTTACAAGCCTGAAACTGGTTTGATCTACGGTGATGCCAGATGATGAGGATAAACTCTGGAATGCCCCCTAAGGTTCGGGGGACGAGCATGCAGAAATCATTAGATTAATTAATTTTGCCATTGAGCTCATACTATGATCCCTGAGAGAGTGGAAAGTCACAAACAAAATGCGCAAAGTTGATGCCAGGCTGGAAAAGGTGAGCAACCAAAGTTGCTAATTACTGGAGACATCGCACTTAAGCTTTCTGCATTGTTATGGGGGGGGCAGCAGTCTCTTTGGAAAGGCAGAGGCAGCAATGAAAGTAATAGGATGTGAAACACTCTTTGTAGGAAACATCAGATCACAGTATTTGAGAGGTTTCCACATGCCTCTGCATTCTTTTGATGGTTCACCTGTCATACACTAGGGATTCTATCCACATTCTGACAGCCTTGATCAACAACAGGGAATGAGTAATGCTAGCTAATCAGGACAGAGGGGCATGATCAAAGAGACTGAGTCATTTAGATTTCCCCCTGTGAAGCATGGGAGTTGGACAGCCCCAGGTTAAGCCTGCAGAGTCCAGTATTCAAACTCTCTCTCTCTCTCTCTCTCTCTCTCTCTCTCTCTCTCTCTCTCTCTCTCTCTCTCTCACACACACACACACACACACACACACACACACACACACACACACACACACACACACACAGTAGCTGTTTGAAGGATGCATTTTCTTTGCCTCTGCTCCAACTAGTCAGTTTACAGTCCAAATCACTAAAATTGTACATTGTGTGTCATCCATGTAAACTGCCAACAGCACATTTACACTCCTCATAATTGGGAGAGTGGAATATTTAACTGACCATTTTATAATCATCTGCTCACTGCTAGAATTATTACAGATATGAGAATTTGACTGTTTCCTTTTTTGTGCATGTTTCTCATTTTCTGCTGTTTTCATTCCACTCCTGCCTTGAGACACAAGACTTGTGCACATTTTTTTCACTGATTACAGCAAGTTTGGATGCAGTTCCAAATATATGCACTATTTGCTTCTGCAATTTTTAGAAATGTATGCATGCCCTGCAAATGTAAGGCTTTCTAAGGTGAAAGGCATTTAATTCTACTTTTAGTACTGAAAGCTGCACATTTCACATTTATGTATATTAATATGAATCCAAAAAGTTTATTTTCTGTCTTTAGCAATTGTTAATACAGACTTTAGAAAGTTGTTTTAAAACATCATACTTTATCAAGAGGACTTCAAACTTCACAGAATCCTTATAACTCTGAGAAAGGCAACTGTTCTGTGGCTGTATTTATACTAGGGCTGGGCAGGAAACAAAAAACAAAATGCTGTTTTGTCATTTCAATATGTAACAAAACAAAACAAAATGAGGAAGCAGCATTTTGTTACAGACTAAATGAAACAGTAATTTTTGCATTGAAATGAACAGTTTCGTTCCATCATTTTCTGAGGGCTCATGCTGAACTGTCAATGGCTGTGGACCCCTTAAAAACCCAGCCCAGCTGGCAGCAGGCGGACCCTCTGGTACCTACTGGGCTGGGTTTAAAGGTGTCCAGCCATGGACAGCTCAGCAGGAGCCCTCAGAAAATGGTCGGGTAGGCAGAGTGATCGCACAGAACTGCCTATCCAACCATTTTCAGAGGGCTCCTGCCAAGATGTCAATGGCTGGAGCTTTTTAAAACTGGCCCAGTCAGTACCAGGAGAACCCCCTGGGGTTTTGGTGATCACACTGCCATCCCCACCATTTTTGAGGGCTCCTGCCACTCTATCAGTGGCTGGAGCCCTTTAAACCTGGCTCAGTCAGTACCAGGTTGGTACCAGTCGGTACCAGATGGCAGTTCCGGTGATCATGCTGCCCTCCCCACCATTTTCTGAGGGGTCCTGCCACTCAGGCAATGGCTCTAGTCCTTTAAAATTCATCCAGTCGTTACCAGGGGGTTTTAAAGGGGTCCAGCCACTGACAGCTCAGCAGGAGTCCTCAGAAAATGGTGGGGAGGGCAGCGTGATCACTGGGGTGCCGAACTGGGCCAGTTTAAAGGGATCCAGCCAAAAATAGTTCAGCAGGAACCCTTTAAAAATGGCTGGCAGAGTTCAAGGCACCAAATCTGGTGCCTCTAGGATCCAGGGGAGCCATTTTGTTTCATATGATTTTTTTTAAAAAAATTCATAAGACACTAAACTAAACAAAACAGGGGTGAGCACGAAATGAAATGAAATGAAAACACACACACGTTCCAGCTACCAGGAAATATGTGTAGGAAAAATGATAGCTGAGACCAATGAGAGAACAGAAATTTCCAGCTGTGAGTCAAGGAACATCCTGACCTGTTCTTGAGATGAGTTAACTGGGCCAGCAGGCAGCTTTGTTGTGACCTAATGATCTTGCTCTTTCTGCAAACTTTATAAGATATAACACCCTATGTGTGTAAGGATAAAAAACACAGCAAAAGTCAGGTTAACAATCCAAAGGCATCATTAATAGACTTGACTCCTTCCCCATCAGAATTATTTTTGTGGGATTTTTTAATGACACACCACTTGAATAGCATTCTAGGCAGATGTGGGTTTGAGGAACTAGAATGTGGCAACTTGGGAAGATGAGAAGCATGTTGCACAGTAACTGTGGAAAGCAAACTGAACAGACACTATTATATTTTATAAAAATAATCCAAACAGCTTCATCGAGGAATAGAGCCATGACTCAACTCCCAGTAACTGTGGAAAGTAAACTGAACAAACTATTAACTTTATAAAAATTCATTTCAAAATGAGCTTTTTATTCATTTCATTAGCTAACAAAACAAATAATCAACCAACCCATCAAAGAAAAACAAAACAAAACAAAACAAAACAAAACAAAATGGAAATTACTGTTTCATTCGCTTCATTTTTCATTACCCCTCCTAAGTTGTCCTTGTCGCACAGTCCTCTGGTCCTGGCAGGAAGCAGGCCTGTAGAGGCGCTGGCAACAAGCTTGGGGCCAGTGCCTCAAAAGCCCCTACTGGGGACTTTTTAAAACCCAAATTTTAAAAATTAAAATAAAATAAAATAATAAAAAAGGAGCTCCGACCCAGGGGCAGCTGGGTGGGCGCTGTAATATAAAGAAAAAATAATTTAAAAAAACCAGCACCAACCCAGACTCAGGGGCCGCACAGTCGGTGCTTAAAATTCTTTTTAAAAAAAAGAGTGCCAACTCGGCCCCAGAGGTGGGTGGGTCGGTGTTGTAAAATAAAGAAAAAAATAATAAAAAAGAATCTGCACTGACGTGGCCCCAGGGGCCGTGTGGTCGGCTCTTTAATTTTTTAAAAAAGGAGTGCCAACCCAACCCCAGGTGTGGACAGCTCAGCAGTGTAAAATAAAGGGGAGAAAGAATCAGTGCTGACCCGGCCCCAGGGGCCGCACAGTCAGCACGTAAAGAAAAAAAGAGGCACTGGTCCCAAGCCAGCACCTCTCAGCTGAGAGGCGCTGCTGGCTTGGGGCCAGCAGCTCAAAATGCCCTTGCCGCCAGGGCCAGTATTGCCACTGCACCACCGTTGCCGCTGCAGCCCGGTAAGTTGACCCAAACCGGTTTGGATCGGTTCGGGTTCGTACAATTTTTTTAAAAAAATCATACGAACCCAAACTGAACCAAACCAAGGGTGGCCCTGAAACAGACGAACCTGAACCATGGGTTTTCTGTTTCATGCCCACCTCTAGTGAGGAGAGAGCTGGAATGGACTGTTACCCCAGTTACACTCATGAGAAAATATCATGCAGGTATCTGCTCTGGAGGCCACCCATTCCTAGACTTTGGAGACACTTTCCCATGCCTACATCTTCTCCAGGTCCCCAAAATGTTTGCATTTTAACTAAAAACACAAACAAACAAACAAACAAAACCTCTTGTGCCCTCTTAGTGACAAAACTGTGGGTAAAGTCCTCAGGGTTCTGGAGGCCTCACAAACATGGCAAAAACTTAAATGGCACAAAAGGTCTTCTGAGAATATATATACTGTATACACATCCGTATTCACTGATTCAGCATGGATTCAGTTATCTGTTATCTGTGGTTGGCAATCAGCACGGTGGGGGTTGGGTGCTTGCAGCCATTCCAGCTTCCTGCTGCACCAGACATGTTGCTGCACCGCCCAGTAAGCCTGAATGTCCAGGGTTGTACCCGGCCATTCAATGTTCCTGGGAAGTGAACCAGGTGATGCAGTAGCATGCCTTGGTGGAGAGGCATGGAGATCCCCTTTGGCATCCACAGCAGAAACAGCAGTGGGTGGCAAAACCCATCTGCTCTCCCTTGATCCCCCTACCTTCTTGCCTGCCTGCCTGCCTTGCTAGCTATCAGACTTACCTCTTGCCTCTCTTTCCTCTTCCTTCCCCTCCCACCGGTGCCTCTTGCGATAACTGGGGGCCCTGTCTGGTCTGCCACCCAGGAAGCTCGAACAGCCGGGCACACCCCTGGCCATTCAAGCTTACTGGGCAGTGCAGCAGTGCACCTTTGAGCCACCGAGTCTACTGTGCTGCTCAGCGCGGGTGGTGGGGTGTCTGGAATAAAAGCTTTCATCTCTGGCACCCGACCACTGCTGTCACCACTGTCACCCTCGGATAAGAGCATTTGCTCTCATCTGCAGATTTCAGTATCCGTGGGGTGGCCTGGAACCAATCCCCTGTGGATATGGGGGTCCTACTGTATATATAAATTGGTGTCAGTGGCCAGAAGCTAGGTGTCCTAGCATAAGCATTAAGAGTAGACATGGGCCAAAGCTCAACAAAACACTTTATATGAAGCACCACACATGTCAGCTGAGATGCTGCGCACATGGATGCAGATCCATCCCACCCCCACCCCCCAACCAGCTGGCTGGCCCACCCACCATTTCCAGCCAGAATCCCTGTCTCACCTCCTCATCAAAGTGTCCATGTCTATTTAGGCTTAATCATTACACAATGACAAGAATGATGTCCAAATGAGTTCTGTCAGTTCCCTTGGTAGATATAGCCAGTGTGGTAGAAGGGATAGAGTGATGGACTAGAATTATGGAGACTAGGTTAGAAGAACCCAGGCTTGGCCGTGGAAACTCAAGCAGGGCAGATAAATTGGTAAAACCTGTCCCTAAAAATCTTATTTACAGTAACACCTCAGCTTATGAGTGTCCCAGTCAACGGGTATTTTGCAAGACAAGCAAAAGAATCAGAATATTTTTGTTCTGATGGATGATCCCTCTGTTGCAAAAAGGGCACTGGAGCACCGATAGCCCCTAGCTGCCATGGCCATTGGATCCTCTCCACCACTGTTGCTGCCAGCTTCTTGCCATCATGGCCACAGTTCCTTTGGCCCTTGCCATTGCACCAGCCTCCAGGCCTCTGGCAGAGGCCTCTGGCTCTCTTGGTGGCAGTGGTGGTGAGGAGGTGATAGTGATGGCTGTGGCTGCAGGGCTGAGGGAGTGGCGGTAGCAGTGAGAGGCCCCACAATGGATTGGGAAAGTATCCATTATTTCTTTTTGTAAAAAAAATATTTTTATTAAAATTATAAAACTACAATACAAAAAAATTAAACAACAAAATACTGTAAAGGAAAACAAAATAGTAATCAAAACACACACCAATATGACAAAAATATAACAAATATAACAATAAACCCGTGCACCTCCCCTCAGGACTTTAGCAAAATTACAGCTCTCGTGGTATTGACCAGCCCATTTCCCTCCAGAAATACATTGAGTCTTTTCCGGTGTATACCCTTTACCTTTCTGAAATACATATACCAACAGTTTACCCCATATTCCATTAAAGTCATTAGACTTACTCAAGCCTTTCTTAATTTTAATTACACAAGTCAATTTATCATTAATACCCAGATTCCATGAGTCCCTATACCATTCCCCCAATATTAATTGATTATTACATTTCCAATATTTGGCAAAAATCAACCTTGTGGTCCTAATCATTGTAATTACCAATTCCCCCTTCTCTTTATTTAGTTACGTATCAGCAACCATGTTTAACAATACCAATTGGGGGGGACATTTGAATCTTTTCCCCTAGTATCCATTATTTATTATGGGGAAAGTTTTGATTTACAGGTATTTTGGTTTATGAGCATGTTTCCGGAATGAATTATGCTCGTAAACCAAGGTACTATAGTACCATACTTTTAAAACCCTCTGGCTTTGCTAGATTTTTTGAGCATTTAGTGCTGTGCATGACTACAGACTTTTCACTGAAGTTCTACATGCCATTTCTACACATAATTTTATCAGCAGAAAATAATTATTCCAGATGTCAGCGATGTGCTTTAATGAAAGGAGCATGGAAGATTGGGGTATGTTCCCTCTCCCCCCATTGCTGTAATGTATTATTCTTTAGATCGTGTGATACATGACTTCAAAGTGATTTAAAGGCAACTTCATTTGTACCATTGATCATGAACCAAATTATCAAAGCTCAGACAAAATTCATTTGGAAAACCTGTTTCACCCTATTTATATGGTTAAAAATTATCTCTAATTTTTTTTTAGCCCACAAAAAAAAAAAAACATGTCTTTGTTAACCAAGCAGTGTACATAACATATTTGTGCCTTAGGCAAGGAAGTGTAACAACTGGATATAGAAGCTAATGGGATCTAGAGATGGTAAAATAAAGAACTTCTTAAAAAATATATTTGGCAACAAAAATTCTATAATGTGTGCAGGATACCTGAATAAACATAGAGGTACGTTAAAACCTATAAAGTTCTGTTCAAGCTTCTTGTAGCCCAATTCTTGCTGTTGCAGCAGCCTTATCAAAGTGTGTGCTTAAACAAAAGATCCATGTATTGAACTTGAAAGGAATTACTTTTTAAAAGACTCTTCAAGGCCTGCTCTGTTTTCCAAACAGGAATCCATGGGCTAGAAGCTTATTTTGGTTGATTTCACATCTTCCATCTAAAAAGGGTGATGGTATCAGCACCAAGGAATAATTTTCTGCAGTTATAAACTTCCAGCATCTGCCCAGCAGCTTTTTCAAGTTCTGAGTAATGCCTTTCATGGTATGGAAGCTGTGGGAACCATGAGAGCCAGGGAACTGAAAGAGGAAGTCTTTCCTGAAAATCTCCCTCTGCTGGCAATACCATCTAGTATTGGCAGCAGCATCAATCTTCTGCAGGTGTAAATTGGGCAATGGTTACTTTGTTTTTGCCACAGAAGTTGAGCATAGGTGAGGTATGTTTCTTCAACTACAAATCTCAGAATCTTACAGCAAGGATGACCAATGACTGTGGCCAGAAAAACATTTGTCATCTTTGAATCTGACCACCCTACAGTTCATATATACAATATATTGACCTAAACGGAGGAGTGTTCTGGGGGACATCTAGCTAGAAGATGTCTCTTCCAGCAGTGGTCATATCTGGTGCTCCTCAGCTTTGTATCCCTACCATGCCTGCTTCAGGATGCAGCCATGGGCTCTTCATTTCCCTTTCACAAAGTTCTGTCCCATCAGCTTTCTTTCTTCATATTTAATGGTTGGAAATTTATTGGACATCTCAGAAGATTGTGTTCCGAAGTTTTCAATATTTGTATACTTATTGTTTTTAGCTTTAATATTGCCATTTAATGATGTAAGCTGTCACTTTATACTCATGGTTCCTAGCTTTAAATATTGATGTTTAATGATGTAAAATGTTTGTCCCATTTCTTATTGGCTGCACTTTGTGGTCAATAGAGATGGGCACGAAACAAAAAAAAGGTGTTTCGTTTGTCATTTGTCATTGAGAGGTCCGTTCCGGTTCATTTCAGTTTTTCACGATTTTTTGGAAAAAATTTGTTTTCCTTTTTCGTTTTTTCGTTTGTCCTTTCTACCCGCTTTTTACGCAATTTTTAAAAGCATTTCCTTGCGTGGGCGTCCCCCAATGCCCCAGACCAGAGGGAAAACACTAAAAAAAATGGATGCTGGCAGAGACACAGTATAGACTAGGTTCGCAGGGAGGCTGCAAAGGCAGCGGCGGGCGTTGCCCAGGGTGCAAGGCAGCCGCAGAGTGACTACACTGCAGGGCAGGGGAGGGTACTCACCGAGAGGTACACACACACACACACAGGGAGGCTGCATCAAGCTGGAGTCGCAGAGACAGCAATCACACCCTAACTCCCACTGGAGACTGCAAGGAGGACGGGGGCTGCCAGAGCTTTTTATGCCCTCTGTGGCTGCCGGACCTGCCCAGTCTGCCACCTGGGCATGCTATTGGTTGAAGTTGTCCAAGAATTTACATGATCCCATCACATGGCTTGCCTCCATGTTGTGGCTGGAGTGGTGACATCCATTTTGTCATCCATAAAGGGAAAAGAAAAATACATCGCGATGGGAGAAGACAAAAACAAACATTTTAAGGACCCCAATTCCCTGGTAGGTAATAATTTCAAATAATTATCGCATTACCTCTGCATTTTTATGGATGTCCAGGGCATTTTAATACCCAATATTAGGCATCTGGGAGCCATTTTGGGTCGATGTCCCCTAACTCTCCTTAAAGGAAAAAAATACAGCGATCTGAGAAATGACATAAATGCATGTTTTAAGGACTCCAACCCCCCAGTAGGTATTATCAGACAGTATAAATAATTATTGCTTCATTTTTATGGATGTCAAGGGCATTTTTAAACATTTTAAACAGCTCATTTCATTGCACGCTGCCAGTAATGGAAACGAAACGTAACGAACACAGTTTTCATGGTTCTGTTCATTTCGTTTCATTTTCATCACAATTTTTGTTTGTCGTAATGAAACGACAAACGAATAACGGAAAAGAAAAATTGTTCGTTTCATGCCCATCTCTATTGGTCAACCTCTGTGCCTTTTTAGAACAGGGTGGTTGCTTGGACTCTCAGGAGTAAGGTGACCAAATAAGCGGACTCCTATTACCTGAAATATCAGGGCCAAAGTCAACTAACAGGTGGGCCTTTGTTAATGTAATGAATGTTGGACTGCCTGATGTTTGGTGGTTGACTGTGTAACAACTGCAAAATGATAAGCATGCACATTAGATACCGGCATGGGCTATTGGTTCAGCTATTGGTGCTGGTTTGTTTGAGTTTGAGGCTTCCCAAGCCCTCTTCCTCTGTGTAGGAATTTTCTGGGAGAGGTCCAAGCAAACTGATCTTAGTTACAGGAAGAAATAGACAGAGACAAGGTGCTTTCCCACCAGCCAGCTGGACAGAAGCTCTGTGCAGATGAAAGGACAGAGAAGAACTGGCTGAGATCCTCCCAGATGCTTGTTTATTGCATCTACCATTGATGAGCAGAGATTGGAGCATTTTATGAAAACATTGCTTCTAATAGGGAGCAAGTGCTCTTGCAGTGCCCTGCCAATCAACTTTTTTAAAAAAAAAAACTAGCATTGACCAGCTGGCTCACAGGGCTCTGCCAGTCAGCACTTAAAAAAAAACTAGCACCAACCAGCTGGCTAGTGGGGCCCTGCCAGTCGGTGCTTTTTTTAAAAAGTAGCACCGACCAGCTGTCTCATGGTGCCCTGCTGGGTTGTGATTTTTAAAAAATCTAATGCCAACCAGCTGGCTTGCAGGGCCCTGCCAGTCGGTGCTTTTTTTTGCCGCCCAAGTGCCAATCAGCTGGTGCATGGGGATTAGGGTGGCAAAAAAAAAGGTTTTAAAAATCCGCAGTTTCTCCCACCCGATCAGGCACATGCGGAGGGGGAATCGCAGGCTTTCCCCCATAGGAATGCACTGCTTCAATGCATTCCTATAGGAAAATGAAAAATGAAACTGAACAAAACAAAAATTTCTGTTCTGTTTTTCTTTGATGGGTCATTTCATTTTTCATTTAATCATGAAACAAAACCCAAAAAAATCATTTCATGCCCATCTCTACTCTATAGCCTTTTAGTACTGCCTCAAAGCAGAGGTCAGATGTTATAGAAGGTCACTTCCTTCTTAGACAATGTGCAATGTGGCAAAAGTTAGGAGAGCTTGCTCTGCACTAAAACTTCCCCCAGAAGACATATCTGCAAAGAAACACAGACTGGGTACTCAAAGGCACAACTGGGTTTATTTTGACATCCCACTGCTGTGCCACCAAATTGTGATGACACCTCCCTTTTACAGGTGTAATTGTGTTGGAAATGGTAATGCTGCCACCTTTTATTCACTTGGTAATGCTGCCACCTTTTAAAATTGTCGCCCCATGAATTGGGACAGACTCAGATGTAAAATATCAAGACAATAATGAAGTTTATTGAGAAAATAATAAATGTAACAATGTCTGAGGATGGTATGCATTGCCTTTAACACATAATAGATTTAATCAACTCCACAAGCCTCCCTGTCTTTAATAACTAATAAACAGTATAGCCCTCACTGCCTGACAGAACTCCAACAGAGCAGTGCTCTATCCCAGGACTCACTCTCAAAGCCTTCAACTCAACTCAACTGCCTCAACTGACTAGGCTCCACCTTTTTTATATCATACAATTCCCTGCCCTCCTGCTGGGATTGGCTGATGATTTGTATATTCATTACTCCTGTTTCCAGGGTGTTGTCACACCAGTCAGAGGCAGCACACCAAAACCTAACCAATCAAAATCACCAGACTGACAGTTTGTGCCCATATCTAATGCACCTCCATCTGCACACATTTGAAAGACTGTAACTGGTTTTATATAACACCACCTATACAAGTATCCCTGTTATATAAATATAGTATATACAGAGATCCTTTCTCACTGAGCTAGTAAGCCCTGGTGCAATTGAGGAGGGGCAGGTCTAAATGTCACCATACATCGTAAAACCAATCTTTTCCCTTCTACACATCTCCTTGCTCTAAGATCTCTTTCTCTGGGTGGAGAAGCATTTATTCTTAAATGAGAAAACTAAAATTACAAGAAAACAAAATCTGGTGCCTGAAACTTTAAATGAAATAAATGCAGGACCTGTGGTGACTTCTAAGGTCCAGTGTTCAATTGGACAATTTGCAGGTTCCCCATCTTCCTTCTAGAGTTAAGTGGTATGAAGCTGTCAATTCTCTGAGGTCACAGAGCACACATATTTTGAAATTTGCAACTCAGAGCTTTGAGACATAAAAAGGGAGCACATTTTATTTAAATTTGTAAGCAGTAGCAGATATCAGGTAAAAACATCCATCCATCCATCCATCCATCCATCCATCCATCCATCCATCCATCCATCCATCCATCCATCCATCCATTGCATTTTTTGCCACCATTCTCCCAAAACTTGAACTCAAGGCAGTCTCATGCCACAGTGCTTAAACTGTCATACTGCAGCCAAGATTTTGCTCACAACCTGTATTCTCAGAAGGCCTCCATACATCTGAGGTTAGTAAATTGAGTATTGCACCCAGCTTTTGCAGGGAGGGGGATGTATAGCTATTCCATAATTAAGTTGCAAAGTGTCCAAAGAGTGCCCTAAGCACTATGAGGGAGTATCTAATCTGCACACTCAGCTTTGCTTTTACAAAATTATTAAAAGACAATACAAAATGAAAACACAATAGGATTATAAATGTTTAAAGGGGATTACATTCATTATAATGTAAAATTAAAATTGAAACCCCTTCAAATAGGCAAAAAAATTGTTTACCGTTACAGAGTTGACAGATTAGGTAAAACCATACAGTTTGATATACTTCATTTTCAAAGGCCTGCCAGAATAGAAAAGGTATGAATCCTTTAGTGATAAAATTTGCCCTTCTGGTGTTTTTTTTTTTAAACAGTTCCCTCCTTTACTGTCTGCTCCCGACTTATTCACACAACAATTTCTCTCTTAGTGTCAGATAGCATTCATAGATGATAAAATCTGGGAACTCATAGGCCTTTAATCCAATTGTTATATTACCATGACAACATCAGAATTATTTTTGCTCTCATTATTTCTGTAAATAAGAAACGTGGGGGTGGCAGATTATGCGATTTATTTTTTTTCACTAAAGTATGTATATCATTTACTTTCAAGGTTGGGCATTGTTTACATGGGAGGCGAACCCACATCATTCATTCTGCCCACACAATTCTGAAAAACAGATGTTACCAAAATAAGTTTTAGAAAAGCTAAGGCGAGTGCAAACTGGAGGCAATTAAACAGAATGAATACCGGTACATTTAATTCACTCTATAGATACAGGATTTATGAAGACAGTCAAGGAGAATGAAGAATCTAGGGTAAAGAATCTAGAAGGAGGACTAAAATTTGATGATGAAATGAAAGGAAATATCATAATGATTAAAAGGTAAGAGCTGCTGTGTCACAGAAGGTAATACAAGGTTACAATACAAGGTTAAAAAGGCAAATAAGCCTGCATAGGTTTTCCACAAACCATGAATGCTTTGTATGTTACTTTCTGTGTTTTTTCTAAAATCAGTTATCATATTTTGGAGGTAGCCATCTTAACCATCCCAAACCTGGGCCCTTTCACTTGTTCTCGACAATTATCCCAATTACCTTCAGCTAGTCAAGCCAATTTTCCTGGGTTTTCCAACACACTGAGGTCCTTTACCAAGAAGATGTATAAATTCATTGTAATTATGGTATTTACCAGCCGTGTACAGAGCCTCCCCACTCCACAACCAATTTTGCATATCAATTGGGGATACAAGTGGGGGACAACTCATTTAGGAGACGCCCCAGTCCTCTCAAACTTGGGTCCATAACATCTGTGCATTTCTTTGCACATTAAATAATAATGTGCAAAGTGGGGAACACAAATGGCTATTATAAGGAATGAGCCATTCTTTTTGGGGTTGTGTGACTTTCCAGAAATCTCCAAGAATTCCCAAGGTGGAATTCTGGAAATACCAGTCCACAGGTACACACCTACAGGCTTTAAATTTTGCTCATCTGGACTAAGTCCTCTCTGAGAGGCTTCATGACTATCTCAGGTGTTGCTTTTGCTGGCAATAATAAAAAAAGATGCTGCAGCACATCCTTGAAGTTGGAGTCTTAGTGCCCTTTCAGGTCTATAGATGGCACCCCATAAAGAACTAAAACGAAAAATGACACATCCTTGGCCATTATTCAAGTGTGTGCATGTGTGCCATGTAGCATCCATCCAATTGACCCATCCATCCAATCCCATTCTAGAATCCCCTCACAACACACTTTTCACAGAGTAATAGTATTTCATTACGTTTAGTAAACCACAAGGAATGAGAGATAAATAAATAGGAATGGAGATTAGAAAATGAGGAGAGAAAAGGGCCACAAATCAGCTATAGTTACACAAGTATTTATCAGAGTTGCCCTACAACTCTGAGAAATGGCTGATAGGGAACTTCAAGGAGATACAGATATACTCCATCAGATCTCAGTCTGAGCTCTCACTAGCACCGTCCAAAGGTAACATATTGAGCTATTGTTGTTGTTGTTGTTGTTGTTGTTGTTCTTATAATAAATAATAATAATAATAATAATAATAATAATAATAATAATAATAATAATAATAATAATAGGTGGTGGTGCAGTTCCAGCTGGCATTCACCTTCTCCCTAGGGACCAGAGCTCAAGTCTTTCAACTTTCCTTGACTGGTCATATTTTTAATGCTGCACCTGCTGAATGGGATATAGAGGTGCTGTTGTGGTGCTGCTCCAACACAGGAGTTATTTTTTAACTGCAGAGCTAGAAGGTTCTCAATGAATCATTGGGTCCAGCTAATGTCAAGGAGGCACAGTAAGGATTCAAACTCTCCACCTCTGGCTCTGCAGCCAGATCCCTGAATCACAGAGCTATCAAGAAGTGAATAACACCATACTGTTCTACCCTATATTCTATAAAGTCTACCCTATATTTATCCTAAAAGGAAATACCCTTGATTCAATCTGTTTCCTTAATTTTTTCTGAAGACAGTGCACATACTTTGTACTTAGTAACTACAATAAAATATTGTTTATTGTGGAACACTTTAAAAAAAAAAGAGCAGTCTATTCTGTCCCTAACTAAACAGTAATTTCCAAATCAGCTCTGCATCTGATTACTGCCTGAGATTGAAGGAAAGAGAAATGAATAGATTGTTAGCTCTTCCTGCGCACTAGAAGGCCCATAGAAGTGCCAAAAAAGATAGTTACATCTCTGCTGCATTTAAAAATGACAAGGAGCAGCAAAGAAAGCGCAAATGGATCTGTTTCTCCCAAAGTTAAATTGCAATAGCATTATGACTTAGTACAGAACATGAGGAGACACTGTATGTCAACAAAATGCAACAAATTCACTTTTACAGCTGCAGAGCAATGGGCATCGGGGGAGGAGATTTAGAAAAACTTATAAACTACAAAAATGTGGCTATATAAAAGATCATTCAAAAACAAGTTTCATAGCACCCATGCTGTGCGATGTCAGTAAAGGGGAATGATTTTCTTTTGAATGGATGGTGCACACAAAGCCCAGCTAGATTTGTGGGCTGCTGATGGCTTCTTCTGGTCACAGGTTAGTAAGAGAATCAGTTGGAGCCATGATTTATTTATACAAGATAGTATCACAGAGACTTAAAAGTGAACTACTGGAACTGTATCATTAAAATGTAATGTCAGGAACAACTCCAAGTCAGCTTCAAGGAAAAGGGAGCCCGCCCTCCATATACGGTAGACGCTGAGCTCAGCATAAAACCAATCATCTGACACACAGCCACTTGCAGTCTTGTTGTGCGTTGTTGCTACACTTGCACATCTTCAAAAGCCTTAAACAAGCAACCAAGAAAAAAAGTGAATGCAAACACTCAAGTGTCATTTGCACAGCTTTTTTTTTTTTTTTTTAAAAAAGAGCTTAGAGGGATATGACTTTCCCTGAAGCTTTTCCAGCATTTCCAGTTCTTAACTCAAGGGTCAAGCTACCAGTGATGGTGAACCTTTTAGAGACTGAGTGCCCAAAATGCAATTCAAAACCCACTAATTTTTTTTTTTTTTGCAAAATGTCAATACAGTAATTTAACCTGTATAAAGGTGGCTATGAAAGGGCAATGTCAGGTGCCCACAGAAAGGGCTCCGAGTGCCACCTTTGGCACCCATGCCATAGGTTCGCCATCACTGAGCTAGACTGTCCTTTAAAGGCATCACTAGCTGTCCTGCATCCCTTTTTAATTTCTGACATACGTTGTTGTTCACTTTTGGAGTAGACAATTATGTCCTGTTTTGTTTCTGATTTTGAAGTCGTTTTGAGGGTTCTGTAGGGCTTTGTTCGATCTAGTACCATAAACACAAATGAAGAAAAATGAAGCCAAAGAATCTGAAATGACCAGTACGTGAGACCAGTGGTTCAGGTACATGGCTGCAAATTCAATTCCCCACTGTGCCTTTTTGACAAGGGTTGGACAATCCATGTGGTTCCTTCCCACTGCAGTTCTAAGATGAAAGGAATTATGTAAAGAGCCCAAAACAACTGTAACTCCAAACTATTCCTGACTGAAGAGTCTTGGGATCTCATCCAGCTCTATGCTTCTATGAATCAGATGTACCTGCTAACGTGGCATTCTCCCACAGTCCAATATTTGAATCACAGATTCTTAACACCACATTTATGAAGATGTCCAAGAAAGAAACCAAACAAAATTATCTCCAATTGCCACTGTAAAAATTAGGTAAGCATTAGCATTTCCAACATGTATGGGATCATACAGGGTACCACAGGAAGAAAAGACAACTTTATTTCAGCACAGTAAACTTTATAGATCATTGCAACTCAACGCAGAGCCTCATGGCACTGTGCTTAAACTGCTGTACTGTAGCCAAAATTGTGCTCATGACATGAGGTTCAATCCTAGGTAGCCAGCTCAAGTTTGATTCAATTTTCCATCTTTCTCAGGGCAGGAAAATGAGTACCCAGCTCTTTGGGTGTGGGTGGGGAGGGGAATGTGTAACCTCCATAATTAAATTGTATACTTCCCAGGGATTGTTTTAAGTTCTGTGGGGTGGTATATAAGCACTGTGAGTTTTTTTCTTTCTTTCTTTCTTTCTTTCTTTCTTTCTTTCTTTCTTTCTTTCTTTCTTTCTTTCTTTCTTTGCTTGAATGAATGGATCTGTCAGTTTTAAGTCTTAACTAAAAAAGTCCATTGGATTGATAAAATAAAACTACAAAATAAAACTAAACCATACAAAATTGCCATCCCCAGTTGCATATCATCTTTGGTAGTGCCATTTCTTACAAATTCTGTTTGCATTTGCTAAACTGATTACTCCATTGAGACAACATTGGAGGGCATTACTTGAATGAAACAGATGATAATGCTAGGAACAACTGAAGGTAGGAAAGGATGAAGACCTACTGTGACATGGGTTGAATCTAAAATGAAGCCATGGTCTTCAATTTGTAAAGCTTGAACAAGGGCTATTAATGATTGGACCTTATGGAAGTCATTTGTTGACAACAGACATTGACAGCACATATCAACAAGAAACTGTTGATGTCAGATGTCTATATCCCTTGGTGTTTTTCAATAGAGATGTGGTGTTTAAGGTATAAGAATCAACTAAACTTGAATCAAAAATCCGTGGAAGTTTCATACCCTTCTTCTTTCATGATTGACTAATCTACTTGGTTTACATATTTTAATAACTAAAAATGAATTAATAGGTAAGTCATTTGAGAAATATCTAAACCCTTCCACTTTTTTCTAGTAGCACCAATATAGATATCAATTAAAGAGCAAATTACTTACAGCTTTTGACTTATCTGCAAAAGAGGGCCATGCTATCATATTAAAGTCTTTCTTACTACGAGGTTGTGTAATAATTAGAGAAGTGTCAAAACTCATTATGTTATTTTCTAGCAATCAGTACGCAGTAGCCTTCTTGCCACTAGTGATACAAGTGGGGCCATTATTAATATGCAAAAAGTAGTTGATGAGAAGTTCAAAGGGTAGAATTTAATTATCAGACAAAATTCATAATTTTCAATTATTGAGGCACTAGGGAGCTGCCCTTGAGAAAGGGCAGATGAAAAACAGTTTTTCATTTTTTGTAGATGTATGAATAAGTAGTAATAATAGCACATGAAAATATTTATGGGGAGAGCTGTTTCCACTGGAAACTTTGGCACACCTCTTTGGAAACAGTAATTGTCTTCTGCAATGCTTTGTCATTTCACTTCACTTCAGTTGTGTACTGTTTGCAACCCAACCCAACCAAACAACCAAACAAAAACCCTACAGTCCCCCTAACCCATGATTTTATGTGGTTGTGCATCCTTAACACCTTCCATCAATGATAAGAAGTTATCTACAGGCTACCATGTGCCCATAAAAGAAGGTAAGTTTAGGCAGAAGGCCAACATCCTGTTATGCTAATAGCCAGCCAGAGAACAAGAGAAAGCTCACAAGTAGAGATTTCCATTTCATTTCTTTTTTATTTGGTGAGGGGGAGTTCATTTCCATATGAAATGAAATTTTTTAAAACTTGAGGTACAAAAAGGAGGAGGAGTCTGACTGGAGAGCGAAAAGACCTTTCCCCCAGGTAGGAGCTAATTGGACCCCTCGTCGTTTGTTTGTTTTGGTTGGGGGAACAAAGTCGGGCTTTTCCCCTCCAGCCACCTGCATTGCACCTGCGCATTCCGCCCGGAAAGGACGGGGGAAAAGGGAAATGGAATGAAACGGCGGCATTTCCATATTTTTTCCCGCCCCTGCCCTCCTGCCTGCCGGCCGCCTCCGGGATTACAGACAAGAGGTGAAATTCCATTGTAATGAGGTATCTGGAATGATTAGGCCAAACTGCACATATTATCTGTTGCCACCTCCCAGGCACCTTTGATAAATATCAGTTTGCTTAAAGAGCAAATAGATCCACAGAAGATGCCTTTCCTCCCGCCTTGCACCCTCCAGCCACCTCCACCCAGCACCTGCTGTGGGGGACCTCCCGGGAAGGATGTTCTTTGTGGAAAGAGGGGAGGGCTTTCAATGGCAGGCCGCCTTGCCTCCCAAGCTGATATCCAAACTTAAGGACCTTGGTTTCCGGCAATTCTATCTGTGCCTGGATCATGGATTTCTTATCAAATCCCTGCCCAGAGGTCAGATTACCCCCACCCCATGTCACCTCCACCCAGCACCTGCAGCTGGACACTCCAGAGGGCTGTGTGCTGAGCCCACTACTGTTCAGTAGTTACACCGCCTTTCCTCCCACTGCACTCACACTCATCCTGAAAATAAAATCATCAAGTTTGCCAATGACACCACAGTGCTCACCTCATCTCTGGGAGGAGATGAGTCTGCACCTTCATGGTGGCAGTGCATCAGCTGCGGCAGTGGTCAGAACTGCAATCTGATAATAAATATCAATAAGACCAAAGAGCCTGGAGTGGACTACAGAAAAAGGAAACCAGACACTCAGCCCTCCCAGCGCACCCGATGGAGTTTGTGCCAGCAGCAGGGTGACAGACAGTAGGTTCTTACCACCATTCTACAGGAGGATTTGACCTGGAGTGTCAACACTGAAGCACTGGTTAGGCCCGGCCCCAATGACAGAGATGTCCCTATCCCTGTTCTGAGACTTGATTATGTTGTGGTGGACAACTATCCAGAAAGGTTGGTGGTTTTTGTGTGTGTGTTTTCTTCTCAGGACTCTGAGCAGGGATGAAAGGTGTCTGGTTTTCCACCCCCTTTGCAGGAGTGGCAGATAAGAATTTTCCCCTCAGATTGATTCCAGTAAAACACTGCTGTGCATCCTCAGTGCACCATTTCCTTTTCTCTTTTTTGCCAGAACTACCTAAAACCCATCCCCAGGTGCTTGGGGAAGACATCTCGAATTCTGAGAGACCTACTTCCCCGCATCCTGGCCACCAACATTTTCTAACTGGTGTGCCATCTGATTTTTTCAGGAGATAAGTGGACTCTTTGCCCAAAAAGGTTGAAAAACAAATTCACTAAAGAACAGTTTTTATCCCAGAGCAGTATCCAAGTTAAACGCGACAGTTTTAGCAACATCTAATCAGTTTTTAAGTAGTGTTTTAAAATTTGTAAGCAATTTTAAGAGTTTTTAACATCTTGTATAGTGGTTTATGTGTTTTATGTGTTTTGTATGGTTCCTTGTTTAGAGTGTGTTGTGGAACAGCACTCTAATTTCGTTGGGCATATCTTGCATTTGCATGATGACAATAAAAACTCTATTCTATTCTCTATTCTCTTTGATGGGTTGTTTCATTTTTTTTTTCATTTGGGGACAAAAAAAAAAAAAAAAAAAAAAAAAAAAAAAATTCATTTTGTGCCCATCTCTACTCCCAAGCAGAACATGAGCACAGACCTTCCCTCTTATCTTCTAGTCATCTTCAGGCTCTGTTGGCTAGTGTTTGGAAACGTTTGTGCCACAAAGTTGGCACAACTCTAGTTAAATGTTTTTTTTTCTCCCTGAAAGGTTTTGTTTACATTCTCATTACACAAGAAAGTTGCTAACTAAAATACACCCCCCACCATAGAAAAAAATTGAAACCATGTTACAAAGCACATCTATGCAGAGGGGCTTTGTTTGCTTATTTTTTTTTTTTTTTACATTTATATCCAACCCATCTACTGCCTGGTACTACTCTGGGTGGCTAACCCACAGTCAAAACTCTACTACTCAACTATAAAACTACATGTGCAAAACCACTGGAGCCAGTTACAATTACAATTGCAAAAGGAATAATATTACCTTTCATCATGTTACTGTCATCATTATTTTCTTTTTCTTTTGGACAGTATCCTCATAAGACATATTTTTGAAAATATTGCACTTAACACATAGGTTCACTGATTGAGAATGAGCAACCATACCATCAAACATGCATCTATGTATATGACACTTTCCCTTCAGGCAAGCTTTCTCTCAGAAACTGACTGTGATTTTTTTCCGACAAATTGTTATGCATTACTGTTTTGACTAGGTTTTTAGCATTAGTTGTGCCTGCTATTTCTCAGAGTGGCATTTGTTCCTTTTCAATATTTGTATACTTATTGTTTTTAGCTTTAATATTGCCATTTGGTGATGCAAGCTGCTACTTTATACTCACAGTTTCTAGCTTTGAATATTGTCATTTAATGATGTAAAACCACTACTTGATGCTCACTCTTTTCAGCCGTAAATATTATCTTTCAAACATAAGGAGAAAGGCAGGTTAAATTTTTTTAAAAAAATAAATAAACTTCAGTTGTCGCAAAACTGCTGCTTGGGCTAGAACAGTGACAGAAAATGCCATGTTGCACCTGTTGACAGGTTTACAGTTGTGTTTGTTGAATCACAGAGGTAGATAGTGCCATGATATAGCTCTACTCTTCTTTAAGCTGGCATGTGTCCCTGCTCTTTGAGTGGTATCCATCTTCATGGTCTGAAACTAAATTCCATGGGACAATAGGGAGAGGAGGCAGGTCTTTTTATCCTACAGCAGTGGTGGTGAACCTTCGGCACTCCAGATGTTTTGGCCCACAACTCCCACAGTCCTTTCTCATTGGAAATACAGGCTTGGAATTCTGGGAGTTGTGTTCCAAAACATCTGGAGAGCCAAAGGTTCACCACCACTGTCCTATAGAATAAAACAGAGCCAGAGATGTCTTTTGGCTATAGATCGCTTGTGACTGACTCAGGGGGCACCTCTGTCACAGTCCACAAGCCAGAACTCCATGGGACAAAACAGCATATCAGTGGCAAAAACTATGTTGTTAGACTACAAATCCCAGCATTCCAGAGGAAACCAGGAAAGCTGAAATACCCTATCATCTCTGTAAGTGTGCAGTGAAAAGGGCTCCTACTCCTACTAGCATTTATAATTGCTAATACTATTATTAGTGATAATACTTTATATTGTAAGAAGCAGTACTGGAAGAAGTAAACAATTATAGTACATGTGAAGGCTGAAGATTTAAACATGCATTCTCCTAATTTGAGTAAATATGGATAATCTTGACACAATGGTTGTAAAGGCTTACAATCTAATTTATGCATGTTCACTCAGAAGTAAGATACAGTGTGTGATAACTTCCAGACTAACTGTGGATAGGCACTCAGAGTTTTTTCACACACACAGAGAGACACAGACACAGACACACACACACACAAACTGCATAATAACCAGTCTTAAAACAGTTCGTCTTGGTTGTAGTTCCTGATTTGTTCTGTACTCCAAAATCCAAAAAGGGAACCATAGACATCTATGTTTTCATGTAGGATGTTGAAATTAGAATGAAATCAGTGGATGAGGAGACAACAGAGAAGGACAAGACAATACCAGGGAAATGTCTCGATTCTCTTCCGAAGAGAAGCAGAAGAGGTGGCGGCAGAGGTGGTGGTTGTTCTGCCCCCTTCAGCAAAATACAAGGACTAAAGATGTCTTTTTTTACTTCAGCTGAATAAACAGCTGCCTCTCTTGCTAGAGGCAAGGGGAATAAATAGCCTTAATGGAATGCTTACCTCACACGAGGCTGTATGCTATGAGAGTGAGCGATTGCCACATATTTTGGGATATATTTTTAAAAACATTTAAAATGTATATAAAAACCACAGGGAGCACCTTTAAAGTTATTTAGCATGAAAGTCCAATAAAAACCTCCTCAGGTTGGAGCAGTGTGAGACGAGCTCTTTCACAGTATGTACAATTAGCCAATTCTTATATTCAGCCGTGTTTGCAACAAAGGCACAGCATTTAATGATCTGTGTCAAATCAGTGGAGTAGAGGGAGAATGGACTCACTTTTGCCACTTACTGTGATTTACGTGGACCACACGTTCAGCCCAAAAGGGAAGCTTTCCCGTGCAAGGTGGTAAAAGGGGGAAGGGGGAGGAGGAAAAGCCCATGGAAAAGCCCACATACTTTTCAGCACAAAGCTCTTTGATTAGGTATTCATCCTCCTAGGATGAGGAGGGGGGTACACCCTGGAGGAGGTGCTTCCTGTCGCAGCAGCATAATGGCGGCAGTCGGATTTCATTCCTCACGCTCCCATTCTGTGGGAGCCACTCCCACTGAAATCAAGGGGAGCCACCTAATGGGTTTTAAGGTTGGAGGGCTTGCATTCTAGGCACTTCTCTTTCCACCCCCACCCCCACCCCCCCAGACGTCTTGAAAGGGGCTGGCATGTCAAAGGGTGCCAGGAAAAGGCCGGGCAGCTTTTTTAGTTTTGCTGTCAATTAAGGGCCACTTCAAAAAAAAATGTTCTGCCTTTCCCACACAGAAAGCACTGCTGTGCAGATAAAAATAAAAACAGTCAGAAGGTGAATGTGCGTATTCCATATGTCGCCTTCCAGAGAGTGCAGAATGGTGCGTGGGCTGTAGGCCTCGATGAGAATTTCATTCCAGGCTTTCTAAATACATAAATAAATTTGCAAAGATCTTCTTATCCAATATGGGAAGAACATTAGTTGGAGAGGAACCCTTTTTAAACCTAAAGATTCCTTTGGGCTCTTTGTTGGGAGAACGGCAGGGTGCTGATGAAATGAATAAGGGGATGAATGAAGGAGGCAAGGAAGGCATGCATGCATGCGGGACCAAAACTGTTGGACTCTGCATCCAGGTATAGAGGATTGAATGTTTAGCATTTTAAACTCTGTATGTCTCCATCTCTACATACCTAACTACAGTGGTGCTAAGATAAAGTTCCCAGCCCCCTTTTCCCCCATGAAGGGCAAGTGATCTTTTATTCCTATGAAACTGGGCCAATGAAAATGGGGGGTTATTTCATTTCAGTTCATTTTTAAAAGTTATCATAACTCCCTATTTTGACCTGATTTAGAATGGGAAATAAAACCTTGAGGTTTTTTTATAAAATGGAACACAAGGGAAAACACAATGGGCAGATTTCCTCATTTCTGGTGTGGGTCAATTAGTTTGAGCCCACAACAATCCTCTGTAGTAGTGTAGTGCAAATTCACAAGTATCAGGTTGCTCCTCAAGATGCACACACAAATGTGTGCATGCTGGTACCCTTTCTCTCACACACACTTCCCTTCCTAGTGCATATACACACATATTCAATGCATGTGTTCCAAAGGATGAATTAGGTGTAACTATATGGGGGGCAGAGAGAGAGAGTCAAGAATCCATGGGGAGAGGAGGGAGAGGCTGCCATCCAGAAACCACCCCACCACCTTCTTGCACAGCTTTTGAGGTCTGAAGGTGGTGGTAGGTGCCACAGCTGTCCTACTACTTCCTAAAGGCCAGGAGTTTTCTCTATGCTGATGGCCTGACAGTTGCTGCTACCCCAAAAGACTTTGGAGTTACCCTGGATCTACATCTTACTTTTAAGAATCACAGTTTTATTACCAAACAGAAAGTTTTTGGTAGAAATAACACTTTAAGAAAAATAGCAGGTAGGATGGTATACCCAACTGCACATATTAAGAACGTCTGCACTGGCCCTATGTTACTCCATGGAAGAATATGCTAGCCCTTTTTGGTATATATCAAAATATGCAAATCAGGTGGAGGTGGCCTTAAATTAAACTGTGTGATTGGCCACAGGGTGTTTAAAACCAACCCCAATACAAAAGGTGCTTTCCTTTGCTGGCATTTCTCCATCAAAAATGCTGTGTAGAAAGAGTGTGTGAAAGTGTCATCATCAGAAACACACTTGTTATTTCATCATCAGCCACCAAAGCCAAGACTGAAATCTTTTGTGGTTTCCTCACAACCTCTCCCCCACCACTATCTGCCCTCCACAAACTGACCTAGAACTACAGAAGGCAAGCAAGGAGCTCTTTGTTAAATCTGCAGAACCATATGATTCTCTACCATCTGGCCAAGAGCAAATTTGGCCCATATTTAAAACATTGAACAGACAGTGCACTGGGGTGGGAAGATCAAAGGATAACCTGAGAAAGCGGGGCTTCCCTATAGAAGACACCCTGTGAGAATGTGGAGAAGAACAAACCATCTCACATATCTTACAATCTCACATATCTCACATATTTTACAATGCATATGATGCTCTTCAACATGCACGGATCTTATGTGGGCAAGAGGGACTGCTGTTGATGTGGCCCAGTACTGGATGAATGCCATCTAGGGTTTTTGTATGTTTTGTATTTAAATCTTATTCATTTTGTAAACTTTTAATAAATATTTTATTACCTATTAATATTTTCTTTCTAGTAGTGTATGTTATCTGTCAATAAAATGTGTTGGCTTCCTGTGCTGCTGCCCTGCACCTCCTCCATTTCCTGAACAATCAGACATAGTGAAATGCTCCCCAGCTCCCACACACACACACACACACACACACACACACACACACACACACACACACACGGGGGAGGGAGGGAGGGAGGGAGGAGAGAGAGAAGCAGTTCAGCAAGGATGAAGGAAAGAAGCAGGTTTTCCACACAGCCTGAATGCATGTGGGATGGTTCTCTTTTCAGGGGGTTAAGTTGACATAATGTGGGTGCTTGATGACAGAGCATAAACCAAAAGTCAAGCAGCACCCAAGCCATCCTACTCAGGCAAAGGACAGGCAGGCAAGGAGGGGGCCTTGGATGGAGCAGGAGGTGGAAGAACATTCCTCCCTCGCCCAAAGCCCTCTGAGGTGAAGAAAAACACCTATCCTGATGAAACATGAAATGAGAGTGGTTTCAAAGGAAGAGCCAGCCTGAAAGATATAAGCCATCAGCTCCACAGGGGGAGGAGGGAGACACCCAAGAGAGTGCTGGCTGCAGATAACGTGCTGGTGTTTTGAGCACCCCAGGGTGCCACAGCTACACCACTAATCCTGTAATGAGACATGATAATTCTTTTTTGCTTAATACATCTAGTGTCAACTTTTCTTCCTTCATGGACCCTCAGGGCATCTTTGGCTGGTTTCTCAGGGCATTTATACACAAATGGCTCCCAGCTCTGGAGCTTAGAAATGTTTTCCCACCAGCTCCGGAGTTTGGAGACAATTAAGTGCAACCCCGCCCACTTTAGCGTGACCCAGTGCATTTTTCATGTACCTGCTCTCTGCAGGTGAAAAAAAATTGATGCGGATAAGAGTGCCGGGCTCTCCTGGCTTGTCTGTTGTTTTTTTGCCTCCCGCCCCTTTAAGAGCTCCTTGAGCCGGAACCAGGAAGTAACGGGGCTCATGGCAAGTTCGACCGTCACCGGCATGTTAGTAAAGGCTTCTTTTGTCCTTTTTACCCTCCCCCCCTCACGCCGACAGGAGCAGGAAGTGCTGAGGGGTGGGGATGGAGGAACAGAAACGAACCCCCAAGATCTCTGGTCCGAATTTAAGGGACCAGCGGATTTAGGGGTCGTGTGAAAAGGGCCTCAGGTGAGCCATCCAGGCACTGACTAAAAGAGATATACAATATCCAGCTTCAGAGATGTTTATTTAACAGACAAGAAAGAGCCACCACGAGGCTCAGTCTTGGTCCCAGGGCTCTTCCATACTTTTATCAATTATTTGGACGAGGAATTGCATTGAAGGCTTTTCAGATTTGTGGATGACTTGAAACTGGGTGTAACAGAGTGCCCTAGAAGACTACTGGGATTATGCCCAGACTAGAGATGCCCTCAGGAACCACTCACCCATACTGACCCTGCTTTCCTGGTGTGGATAAACTCCAGAGGTCAGTGTGCAGATCACTAGGGGAATCCTCCTAACACTGGACTCCTCAGGTTTCCAGGGAACTGCCACATAAATCACAAGGTTGCATTGTCTGACTTACATGCCAACCCTGCCAGACAGCAAGTTCAAAATACTCACAAAGTATAACACGATCCAGTCGATGACCAGGATATGGCCTTTCTTTATCAAACTCTCTTCTGTCCAGAAGAACTAAAAGGCTCTAATTTTTTATTATTTCATTTTTTTAAAAAAATGTAAAAGGCAAATAAAGACACAAACTGTTTCAAAACTTGGCTCCAAAAAGTTCAAAAGCAGTCAAAAAGTTCTGAAGCATATTCTAAAACAGCTTCCACTGAAAATAAGAAAACTTGCTGGTTTACGCTGAGAAGAAGGGAGGGGAATGGAGTGAAGTTACCTTGGAAATAGTTACTCCAGGAAGTTTCAAGGACATTCAGATTGCTATTGGTGGAATACCCTGAAAAGATCTGGAAAGAGGGAGAATGGTGGCATAGGGAAGATACTTTGTTTAGCCTAGTTTGTCTAAAGAGAGGTATCCTAAACTATGTGCACTGAAACAGATCAACCTAGTTCCTGAGCATGTGCAGAATATAAATCAAATACCAAACTTAGGACATCCTAGGACAATTTAGTTGCTTAGGAGCAGGACAACTTAGCACTCCCCTGAGACATACTTGGCAAAATTAAGCATCTTCCCCATCCCATTTTGTACATCATCCCTGTGTCCAGATCTTTTCAGGGTATTCCAATAACAAACTGAGTGTCTCTGAAACTTCCTGAAGGTAGCAACTATTTCTAAGGTAACTTCACTCCATTCCCCTCCTTTCTTCTCAGTGGAAACCAGTTCCCACTAATTAGCTTGGTACCAAGAGAACTTCTGTCAGGAGTGTTTTATGACCTTGGAAATTCTTTCTCAAGCCGATCAGATCCAGCTGGCCAAACCTTCCAATTAACAGGCAAGGTCTCCTCCTCTTTTCTGACCCACCATACTAGTATCCACTAACAGGCCTATGTTTCAAAGGCAGCTGAAACCATAATCCCCTTATTTTCCCCTTTCTTGACAAAGGCACAATTCAAAGAAATCTTGATAGGCTCAAGCACTGGGCTGAAAACAATAGAATGAAATTTTAACAAGGGTAAGTGCAAACTTCTATAGATAGGAAAAAGAAACCAATAACAAAATGGGGGATACTGGGCTCTGTGATACTAAAAGTGAGAAGTATCTTGGAATTGTTGTGGATAAAAAAAATCTGAATATGAGTCAACAGTGTGATGTGGCTGCATACATTAATAGAAGCATAGTCTCCAAATCCCTTGAGGTACTAGTCCCCTTCTATTTGGCATTTTGAATACTGTTCTGGGCACCGCACTAACTGGAACAAATTCAGAGGAGGGCAACAAGGATAATCAGGGAGCTGGAAACTAAGCCCCACGAGGAAAGGCTGGAAGAACTGGTCGTGTTTAGCCTCATGAGAAGTAAACTGAGGGGAAATAGGAAAGGGTTTTTCAAATACTCGAAAGGCTTATAGAGGATGGGCAGGAACAGTTCTCAATCATCCCACAGCACAAGACTCATAATAATGGGCTCAAGTTACAGAAGCCAGACTTCAGTTGAATATCAGGAAAAACTTCTTAACTGTTAGAGCAGCGTGACAATAGAAGTAATTACCTGGGGAGCTGGTAAATAGTTCAATACTGTAGGCATTCAAGTGAAAGTTAGATAGTAATCTGATACATTGAACATGATTACACAGCAAGGGCAATGCTAATTAACTCTTGCTTTGAAGCATTAGGTTCTCTTCCATTTAACTGGATACACAGGCAGGAGAGAAAAATCCATTCTAGCTGCCATTGTATTTGAAGCGGCTGTAGGTGGCGCTGTCCAAAAGAACTGCCTTAAGAAGAAATGAGCAATTGATTGCTTCCTCAGTCGCTCATATCCTCATCTTACCTTGCTGCCACCAGCAGTAGCACTCATCAGGCTGTAAAAGACAATAATAAATAACCAGCAGCTCTGCCTATGGAGACATTATTTAAAAGAAGTGTCTTGGGAGAGAGGCTTTGCAGAGAGAGGTGAGTGCTGATGCTGATTGTGTGTGCATGCTCACTAGTTCTCCCTCTTGAGACAGAAGGTACTGGGGAAGGTGCTTTACCAAATGTGCTTGTGCTAGTGGGTCTTTATTTTCAATGAAGTGAAAGGATTTGACATGTAAAACATAGAAGTAGTTCAAGTATGGAATAAAAACTACCGATAACAGACAGAAAGACTCCAGTGTCTATGTGATGCAGTACTCAAGTCAAACATGTGAAACATTTAAAATGTTTAAAATGAAACAGTTTAGATACCAGGCAGAATTGCTGCTGTTCTGATGGAACAGCATCCAGGACCACCTCAAACATGTCACTAAGGTTCCCCCCTCCTGAATATAACAACATGGCTGTTCACACACACACACATGTGCGTGTGCGCGCACACGCACACACACACACACACACACACACACACACAAACACACACACACACACATTCATGCACACATGTGCGTGCACACGCACACGCACACACACATTCATGCACACATGTGCACGCACATGCACACAGACATAGACACAGACACAGACACAGACACAGACACACACACACACACACACACACACACACACACACACACACATGCACACAGAGGCCAGAAGCAGCACTATGAAGAGTGATGCAAAATAAACAACTTCCTGACAGGTGTTCAACAACAACTGAAGCAGTTTAAGTGAGACTTCTCAAGGAGATGCATGGTGTTAGTAGCATTGCTTTGACAGCCCCCATATGCCAATCCTACAAAAACTTTTGGATCCTGTGCTGCGTTCTATAATTTTTTGAACAATGTCCTCCTTGGCTGAAAACTTCCTGTCCATGCAGAACTCTGTCCTGACTTGTAAGTTGTATCTCCAATTGCGTGATTCTCAGCAAGAGTTGTTTCTCCAATCAATATTATAAAAAGAGTGGGCATTAGCAAAGAGCAGCTAGTCATCATCCTAAAAGTAAAAGACAATTACCCCTGCAAGCAGCTCTGTGCCAAGGTCACCAAGGATAAACATCCATGCACCTAACTAGCTGATGGAATCGCTCCCCTTGCCAGATTACAATTAAAGTAATATTTTCTGTCTTTTCCTGACATTTGTTCTCTTAAAGTTTGCATTTGAATTTAAAGTGAACAATTGCAGATGTGGATCCTACTATAAATATTTTGAGCCCCCCCCCCAACAAAAAAAGACAGACTGAGATCCGTCATGGGATGCCGTTAATATTTACCAAGCTATTTGTTCTTGTTTACTTACGATGTCTGAGTATGATAAAATAGATAGACCTTTTGAGCTCCATGAGATTACACATCAAGAGCATGAAACGGAGACATGCAATGTTTTATGCCCCATTTAGAAAATTTATTCAAAATGTCTCCAAGACAGTTGTGCCAAATCAGTGTGCTTTCCATTTGCGAAGCAAAGTGCACTCATAAGTGCATAACACACACAAAAGAACTAGCTGGTATTTTTTTAATGTAACAAATCCATCTGATGCATCCAGTATTTGAAAGTCCAGGAAAGAAAGCAACAGTTATCTATCACCCATCACAAATACTGTATTACTCAGTGACTTAGGTCAGGATGGAAGTTCAGTTTCCCATTGGGCCACATTGAAATGGGCTGGACTTGATGATTCATAGATTCCATTTATGATGATGATGATGATGATGATGATGATGATGATGATGATGATGATGATGATGATGATGATGTACTTGCCCTTCTATAGGCCAAGGAGGAAAAAGAATACAACTCCTGGTTCTTGCCAAAAGGAGGACAAAACCAGGGAATGGGAATTTTGGGATTCCTGGGACTACACATCACATAATTCTCCATTCTGAGAGCTCTGCCTGACAGACAGACACTTAAATATGGTTTGCCTGAGAGAAAAGGACTCAGATGGAAGGCTTTGTGGTTTAGGTAGGCCTAGCTCAGCCTAGCTTCTTATCCAGGAATAAAACTCTAGCAATGGGGCTAGAAAAAGAAGTGTCAAGTGCCAGCTAGGAATGGGCAAAAAGCAAAAAATGAAATGCTGTTTCTTCGTGTTGTTATGTAACAAAATGAAATGAAACAAAACAAAAAAAGAAAGCAGCATTTTGTTACAGAAAAATTGTTACAGAAAAAACAAAAAAATCACAATTTCATTTCAGACTAAACAAAATGGTGTTTTTTGTTGTTGTTAAAATGAACCATTCCCTTCCATCTGTAAGGGTTTTTTTTAAAAAAAAAAAAGCTTGGGGCTTTAAAAAAAACTTTTTTCCCTCCTCCAAGCCCCACACACCAGCTGATCAGCATGTCAGGGATAAAACTTGAAAAATTGATTTCCCCATCTCCTCATATAAAAATTACAATCTATTGTTAGTTCTGCTAGTAAAAAAATAGACTGCAGCAAACAGCTTATACTCACTCCTTCAGGATTAAAACTGCATTTTTGAAATTTAGTTAAATCTAAAAACAAAAATAAAAAACAAAAAAGAGTTGCATCATGTCTATTCTATTCAAAATTATTGATTCCTTATTTGAGGGGGAAAATGATAGAAAAGAATTTTGCTGCACTTTTGAAAATGCCCTGATCTGCATCCAGCTTGATTCCAAGCAAAACCTGTGAGCAATCGTGTTAAAGGAGACAAGAGGGATTGGACAAGACTGACAAAGTGATGAGACAAGAGACAGCTGCTGCAAGGAAGCAAGATGGATCTTTTGCTGCCTCCGGACTTACATGAGCTTTAGTGTTCTTCCCCATGAACACACAAGGCCTGACACTGATTGGCAGTCATTCCTCACAAGGCAAATGCAAATCCTGATTCATTTCAACTGACAGGCTACAGTTGGAAGCACAACAGCAGGCACGGTAAAGTCTCCAGAATTCTTTTCCAAGAAGAAACTCTATTGTCAAAATTCTTGCTGTCAACACAGGCTGTTCCTCTTGACTATATTTCAGTTGGGAAACTTCCTGTGGAATTCGCTGATTTAACAACAAACTGTGAACTAATCTATACGATATTTCTTCTTGAGCTTTCTCAGTGTTGGTATCCCACTTATGGAACTTCCTCCCTACATCTGTTTGACCCAACAGGCATCAATTGTTGATCTGTTATGTAGGACAATGCTGCTATTATTTGACCAGCTTTTAGGAAGGACAATGCCTGTGGTATTTGTCGTCTCTGTATCTTTGAGGTTTGTGTGTGTTATGCTTAATGGTTCCTAAATTTGTATAATCTTTGCCATCTCGTGCTGCTATTGTTTTACATGATTTTATGAGATGAAATACTCCTTGAGGACTGCTTTTGAAAGACAGGTTGGAAATATTTCAAATAAGCAAAACAATGTGTGATCATAGAATCATAGAGTTGGAAGAGACCTCAAGGGCCATCCACTCCAACCCCCAGCCATGCAGGAACCCCCATCACAGGACTCCCAACAGATGGCTATCCAGCTTCTGCTTAAAAACCTCCAAAGAAGGAGAATCCACCACCCCTGTGGCAGCATATTCCATTGCCGAACAGCTCTAACCGTCATAAAGTTATTCCTAATGTTTAAAAGAATCTCTTTTCCTGTAGTTTGAAACCATTGCCCCGTGTCCTATTCTCTGAAGCCATGGAAAACAAACCAGCCCTTTCTTCAATGTGACATCCTTTCAAATATTTAAACATAGCTATCATACCCCCTCTCAGTCTTCTTTTTGTAAGGCTAAGCATTCCCAGCTCCCTAAGCCGCTCCTTGTAAGACATTTCTTCCAGATCCTCAATCATCTTGGTCGCCCTCCTCTGGACCCGTTCAAGATTGTTAACATCCTTTTTAAATTGAGGTGCACAGAACTGGACACAGTACTCTAGATGGGGTCTGACCAGAGGAGAATGGAATGGTACTATCACTTCCCTTGATCTAGACACAGTGCTTCTGTTGATGCAACCAAGAATTGCATTGTCTTTCTTGGCTGCTGCATCACACAGTGCTGCAGTGTTTATATAGTGTCCCATAGAGCTTAAAGCATTCTGTGGGTGGTTTACAAGTTGATTTTCTGGCTACACTTCCTTCACCCACCCCCATAGCTAGGTACTCATTTACAGACTTCAGGAGCATGGAAAGCTGAGTCAACCTTGAGCTGGCTACCCGGAATTGAACTCTGAGTTATGAATGCAGTTTGAGCTTCATTACAGCAGTTCAACCATTGTACCACAAGGGGAAATAAATACCTCTGAGAGATCTTTCAGAAGGTCAAACTCCATAGAAGTTGGTAACAAAAGTGGCTGTGCAGTGGCCTACCATTTTTCAAAAGGCTATGTTGTGGGTCCAGTGGCTTACTAGATTTCATTACGTCCAATTCCCATCAGCCTCGGGCATTATGACCCACAGTGAGATACTATCCTACAGCTTAAAACTAAATTGCTAGCCCTTTAATTTGAGAAGTTGTAAATTGGAAATGAGCACAAAGAGCTTTGTCACACTTCTTGCTGAATCATACCACAGGTGCTGCTTGGGGCCTCTCTGCTCCCTCACAGCTGGTGGGTCCACTCATCTTGGTGTGCCAACAGGGTCCTCTTTCTCCAGTGACATGCCAGTCCAGGCAGGAGCTCAGGCTGCCCTTCTCTGGCTCTACAAGCAGAGCCAACTATTCTGGCAAGGCAATGGGATGGGGATTTTTCTCTGAACAGCCAATGAGTGGTCAGCTGCCAAAGAAGGCAGGCATGGGCCACCTGAGTTCCTGCCCAAACCGGTGAGCTGCCCAAAGGTTCATGACAAATGGTGAATGGGGTAGCAGGCCACGGGGAGAGGGGAGGGAATGTACGGCAACTATGGTGCCATGCAGTTGATTCAGCACAGAACACAATGAAGCGCTTTGTGCCCATCTCTTTTTTAAATACATTTGAATGAACAGTATACCATACAATGGCTTTCCCTTCCTATTCTGACATGTTCACCAGAAGTAGGGTAGGTATACATAGAGTTGTCAGACTCAGTGAGCTGTGAGCAAAGAGCTGTGTTAGGTTCCCTCATTTAAAAGGAAAGAGCATATTGGAGGAAGCAAAAATCTTGGGTGGGAGTTTTTTTTAAACACAGTCTTATTAGCCAGCCAGTGGGATGCAACTCCAAATCCTCTGTCTTTTTGAAATGCAAGTACATTAGTACATTGAGAACCACTTAAATTTGCATTTTTTCATTTATAATGTATTTTGTAACCTTGGAGAGATAAAGAACTGAAGTCAATGTTGCCATTCTGAACTCCTGAACAAGTGAAAAACCTGTTCTTTTGCTCTTATGAAATGCTATACATCTCCCAATAATATACATACTGAAGTCAGAACTGTTGATATTGAAATGTTAATTAAACAGACAAAACAACTTTGGTTATTTTAAGAAGTGGATGCTTCAGGAATACAGCAATTTGTATGATTCATCTATTTAATAATCTATTGTTTTATTTTATTATTAAAATCAAAATAATAGTTATTTAAAGAACAAAAGACAGTGTGCAGCTTGTGCAAATCAAGGCAATGGGGATGAGGGTGTGATGAAAATGTAAATGGGAAAGGGCCAGGTCTATCTCATTAAAGCAATTCACAATTAGACAAAGACAATCTATAGTCTACAGAGCAGGTGGAGGAAGTAAGCATCAGACAAAGTTTCGGTGGCCGACTGACATTGCAGTGCATTTGGTCTTTTAAAGCAGTTCTCATATACTACCCCTCTTGTGTGTTTTTAAATTGCTTTCTGAAGCAATCAAGAATAACTCATGGAAGAGCCAAAGCAGACTGTGTCTTGTCCTTGAGGATATTAGCTGAGAAATGATTTTTTTTTTTGCAAGCCATGCTGTACAGTATACATTGATCTTAATACCATTCATTTTCAGATCTTTGGATGGGACTGAATTTTGACTCTTTCCCTATGGGCTTGTCCCTCTTTGCACTGCCCATTCTGGCCTGCATCTCATCCAGACCTCTCACCTATGTGCTTGCACACATACATCACAGTGACATGTACAAAGACTCTTTGCCTCTGGTAGGTTAGTATCTTGCTGTATATATGCCAGTGTGTCACATTCTAGCATTCCTACATTCTATCATTTAAGCACTCACGAGATGGAAAAACAAATGGTGCTGTCTCAATGGACCACAATATCCAAATCCATTCACATTGATTTAGCAAATAAGATGTGAAATGTCATTGGGGACACCTCTCTCCATTTCTGCTATCACGGGCCATCAACCTGTTTTTGAATTTTGGTGATCCTACCAACCAGTGGCCACCAAAGGGTCCTGAGCCCAACTCAGTTGTTGCAAACTGAAAGCTGTGGCTTCCTTTATGGAGTTAATCCTTCTCATAGTTGGCCTTCCTATTTTTCTGCTGCATGGAAATGCATGGGGTGCAATGAATCCTGGGTGGTTTTTCACAATGCATTAAGTAAAAAAATGTACATGGGGATATTGTGGAAAAATAATAATAACCTGAGGCATTATTTTCAATAGATTTCCTTTCATGAACTGAAAATTACGCTAACGGAGGCGTTTGTAACCTGAGGAATGCCTGTCAATTTTTAAAATGACTAGTGTCTAAACTATTGCTGTTAGAGACACTTATCCAGATAGGGACTCAGCTGGGCTATTTGCTGATGCTGAAAAAAATGCAGAATGGATCACAGTGGAGACCTGTTGTTCCATGACCAATGCAAAGTCCCAAATCACACCCTAACTCTGATACCAATCCTTAATTAGGAAGGTAAATCCACTCAATGTAGAGGATATCATCTCCTAAGCAAGTAGCCAAATTCTCCAACAACCAGATCTCCATCTTTCTTAGGTTTATTTTCATATCTCCATCTTGCTTGGGTTTATTTTCAATCTGTTCACTCTCATCCAGTCAATTACTGCATCCAGGCAGCATTCCAGGTATTAGATGGCATCCACTGCAGATGGATTAAGGGAGAGATAAAGCAGTGTTATCATCCAAATGCTGATAACAAAAAAAGCTTCAGATCTCCTGATGACCTCTCCAAGCAGCCTTGTATAGATGTCAAACACCACTGGTGAGATTATTGACCCTTTGCTGGACCCCACAACTGAAAGCCCATGGGGCCAAAATCCAAGCTGCATTCTCTGAAGATGACCACTAGGGAAGCCAGCATAATGCCATGCCACCAAACCCCAACCCTAGCCATCTCTCCAAGAGGATACCATGGATGGCACCATTGAAAAATGTTGAGAGATCAAGGAGAACCAACAGGGTCACACTGCCCTCTCCCTTAACAGCCACTGTGCAGTGTGACCAATGCAGTCTCTGTGCCACGTTGTGGCCTGAACACTGACTGGAATGAATCAAGGGGGTCGTCTTCTTCCTGGAAGGCCTGCAGCTGGTCTGCCCCAATGTCTTGATCCACTTGCTGGAGAACAGCATGTTCATAACAGATGCATAGATGTTTAAATCACTTGTTGCTAAATGAACTCTTTAAGTCTGGGCCTAATCATAGGCAAATGGGAAGTAAAACCCCTTCCTGGGTAAAAATCATGTAACAAAAGTGATCAGCACCCTGTCCACCACCTCAGATGTTTCCAGGTGAAACTAATCAGATAATATGGGATACGTTGGTCCACTGGACATCTGACACTGAAGGACTCCAGCAGGGCCTAATGAATTGCTTCATTCAATCTTCTGTCTAAAATGAGCCACAAACTGATTACATGTTGAAACCTCCACCAACTGAAGCCAGTTTATCTGTCCTGAGCCAGTGATGCCAGAAACCACTAAATTGCCATAAAATAATGCCTATCTTGTTCTTGGCCACATTCCTGTTGTGCGACGAGGTGTGTGAGCACAAATACAATCAACAGCTTGTTTTTAGTGGCAATTCACAGCCGCAACGTATGCAATTTTGCTTATGGATAACCCAAATCACCTATAGGATTGGGACCACTTCTGTGTTATAATGTTGTTTAACCCTCCATCACCAACTAGGATCTGTATATTTCAAAGAGAAAAAATATGAATGAATGAAAGGGCTCTATTTGTTTTTCTACACTCTTCAAATGGCACAACAGTAGAAGTTGTAACAAACACATTTTTATATACCATTTTATCTCGTTATCGTTACGTAACGGGTAACGGTAACGAGAATTACTCCACTCCAGCTCGAACCCGAACCGAAAAAGAAAAATTGGGTCTGATTTTTCATTGTCGTTCATGGCATCGCAGCGATCACACGATGCCAAGCAGCACAGAAAAAAGTTTTAAAAATTTTTAAAAAAACCCGATTCCCGGCCATAAAAGCAGGCGAAAATATGCTTGGCCTGCCTCAGTGAGGGCACCTACCGAGGGGTGGTTTCTGGGGGGGGCTTCCCCCCTCTCCTGTCCTGGGCTGCTGCTGGTACCAGGCTGGGGGGGGATCGTCATCTCCATGTGCCATGCGGTGGGGGGGGATCCAAAATGGCGACCACAATATTTTTTTTAAATCGTGGTCCAAAAACCCACCAAAGCACCACAGAAACATTTGAAAATTAGGTATTTAAAATGCCTGATTTTTTTATAGTAGTAGCAGTGGGTTTTTCTTGCAACAAAACGTCTCCATTGATTTTATTTTATTTTATTTTATTTTTTATTTTTTTACACCTGCGCACGCGCAATGATGGGCTGGCCATGGAATGGGACCATGCAAATTTTTGGAGCCATTCCACCAATTGCATGGCCAGGTTTTGCTGAGACTTCTGGATGTGCCAGAGAGGGCATAAAAAGCCCACCAACCCTAACCCTAACCCTAACCCTAAGCCTAACCCTAATCCATACGCCAGTAATCCAGTGGGTCAGAGGCACCCAGAGGTGCAGCCCACTAACCCACCCTAGCCTTAACCACTAAGTACAACCCTAAGCCAGATTTGTAGACGACAAACCACTACACTTCCTTCTTAGTGGTTCAGAGTGGTGTATTGAAAGGTGCCTCCAACTCCAGACCCACTCCCTCCTAAGCGTAACCTGTACGCCAGTACGCCAGTATGCTTTCCTTCTTAGTGAGTCAGAAAGTGCCGACAAGGTGCCTCTGACACACTAACCCCAACCCTGGCTAATTTGGCTAACATAATGTTCTTAGTGAGACAGCGAAGTGCCGACGAGGTTTCCTGTCACACTAACAACCCAACATAATTGGTACACAGCAGCTACGCATTTTTTTCCCTGGTCAGAGGCACCCACAGAGGTGCCTCCATCTCCCCCTAAACCACTGTACAAACAACAGATGACAAACATTTCATGACAAACGGAAACGATCTGAATGATGATGTAATTTTTTCATCTCTAGACCATGTTCTATCTGAATGATGATAAGACAGAAATGATAAAGGAAGAGAAATATGATTTTAATTGGACAAGGAATCTCAAGGTCCTTTTACTGTCTGCTAAAAAAAAAAAGCTATTTTTGTAAAGTGTCTTGTGAGTTTCATAAAGTTTACAGCCTATAAAGGGGACATTTTTATTAGACATATAAGCCCTGTTCTGCCTCCTGAGCTGGTCCTGTCAGTTGCAGGCTCAGAATTTACAGGCCCAAATCGATCTTGACATTGTGGATACATATGACAACGATATCAGTTCTGACAAAGTATCCGTCTATCCAGCAAGCAATTCAAACCCATTTACTGAGGCTCCCGGCTGTAAGTGCACATTAAAAGACAACGCTGCCATCAGTTCAGCATCAGGGCACCTCCCAGACGACTCAAACTGTTGCGGGAAGCATCTGTCTAACCCTTTGGGTCCCTGCAGAATGCTTCCGATTGCTTGGTCCTTCCAGATCAAAACAACTAATAGAAGCTGATGCATTGGAGAATACTTTTAAAGAGGTGCTCTCTCACACACCATTAAATGAAATGCCCAGCACAAATCAACATGATTGTCCAGCTGGGGATGGCGGTAACCAGGAGAAGGCTGTGAAAAATTCAGCTTTTTATTTCACTACATTTCTCCAAAACACACCTGCACTTTTGTTCCAAAGTTTGCTTTATCGGGTTATGAGACATTAACACTTTTCTTGATGTAAACAGCACTGCATGCATTTTCCCCATTATGTTCAGCAACAAGAAATATGATCCAATTTACATGTTTTAGGTATTTGCATTTATAAAATGCACAGTTGCTTTTTATCCCCCCCCCCAAATATGCTGCAAACCTCCCAAAGGTGTAGATTTCTAGGACAGTGGCTGAAATCTTGATGTTTGGCATAGTAAATCACAACTACAGCAGGCTCATTAAAACCCATGGAACTTACAGACGAGTTGACTCACCAAATTCCTGGTGATTCAATGGACCTGTTCTAATGGACTTTACTTGCTAAGCAATAAGACTTCGGCCAATGGGTGCTTTGTCTGTCTATGAGACTCTGGAGATACAAAATGCACAGTGTTATGAAACATCCAGACCCTTAACTACACCCTCTTTCATCCCTAATTGGAAGAAATTCTATTTATCCATTTTAAGACAGCTAAAAATGTACCATTAATTACAGGCTGAAATTAAATGCCCCATTCTGCTTACGATATGCTATACATAAAGCCCAACTGATCACTAGCAGAACAATATTTTGAAATGAGGGGAGTAAATAGTCATGCTTTTATTTTCTTTACCTTAAATTTTCACTTTGTGTTCTCATGGGCTAATGTTAAAAAGCAAGTGGGGGAGGAATTGAACTAGCTTCTTCTTTTCCAACACCTTATGGTTTCTATGCACATTCCCAAGGCTGTAGGTTCCTGGAGGTGTTTGCTTGAATTGGCCTGCAGCAACCAACAAAGTTTTCAAGAAGAAACCTCTGTTTTCAACCCTCAATGCCTCTAAAAATGACATTAAGTCCTGTATTTCTACAGCATGGAGAACTAAGCTGGCAGCCCATTAGCTCATTTCTCTGTAGCTCCAATGATGGCAGGCCAAAAAAAAAGCTAAAATCTGTTTCCATTTTGCCACTTGGTTCCTGGCTCTGACTATTGTGGCTGAGTTTGAGGACCAAATTGTTCTTTGCTGAATAAAATACTTATTTTACTGACCTCAGAAGGATGGAAGGTGGAGCGAACATTGAACTAGCTACCTGGGATTGAACCCGAGGTCGTGAACACAGTTTGGGCAGCAGTGCACCAGTTTAACCACTGTGATACGAGGCTCCTCTCAAAAATTTAATTATGCCAGTCTTTTTAGGGCAGTTTCCCCTTTGAAATGCATTTTTGTCTCCTTAGAAACCATGCAATCGCACACAGAGTGCTTTAAGCCCCTCCCTCCAAACACCCCAAGAAGTCTGAAGCGCCAGCACACTCAGGCGACCTCTCACATCAGTCAACTTCGCATTGCGAATCAATACTGCAATGACTTCAGATGCCAGTTTATAAAGAGAAACAGCAGACATCTTTAAGCTCGTATCAGTGAGATATAATGGGATATCGAAATTAACGTTAGCTCAGTCGAGCATGACAGCTCTGTGTAATGAGTAACTGTCAGCTTTTTTTTTTGAAAGTTTACATCTTTTTTAATTACCATCATTACCCAATTGGCTGTGTTTTTTTTACTAATAATGCCTGTGGGTGTCTGCTGAGCAGCAGTAAAACAAGACAAGCAGCCCTGTCAGCAAACCTTGACATTATCTGGAACTAGCTTTATATATAAACTCTCTCTCTCTCTCTCTCTCTCTCTCTCTCTCTCTCTCTCTCTCTCTCTCTCTCTCTCTCTCTCTCTCTCATGGTACCTTATATTGCTACTTCTGCTGTCCAACTCTGATATACCATTTTATCTCTTAGCTGCTAAATAGCTAAATATTCAATGTCATTGTTTCTGTTGTCCTACAGACGATGCCATAAGGATGGAAGATCCGCCCCCCTTTCAGCTTTGTTATTTTACAGATATATCAAATTCATGATTTGACAACCAACAAATGGCATGAATAAATGAAAGCAGGGATGCCTCTGTTAGATTTCTGTCAAGGCAGGAAACCATAAGGATTGGATTCTTGCCCCTGCTTTCCTCTTTTTTATTTGCAGGAAAATACAGAAGTGCCACTAAAAGTGAATGTAAGAATGTGTATCAACATAGATTAGCCATCAGAGACATGAATAAAATGTATACATGAAGTATGCCCCTAAATATGCAAAATGGCACATGCGTTAAGAAATGTGTATATCCAAGGAGGTAACTCCCCCCCACTCTCATTCATGCAGACAGCAAGGAGAAATTAAAACATTTTTCAGACTGTAAGGATTGTGAGGAATTAATTGCCCGACATTGTCAATGCACTTCTCACTAGGGATGTGAAGAATATTCATTCAGTTCTTGATCCTCATCCATTCAGGCTGTCTGAAGAGCACAGAGAGTTTTATGACTGCCAGGAAGATAAATAAGCGCTTGCTAGGTCAAATTAAGCCCGAACTCTGTTTAAAGGTTCAGATGTTTAAACAGAGTGTGTTATATTTTATAGCTATGATGAGAAGGCAACACTCACTGGAGAAGACAACAGTGCTAGGAAATGTGGAAGGCAGGAAGGGGAAAAAAGGAATGCTTTCTCCTTTAATGGCTTGGCAGAGGAAGATCAGTGCATTGGTTTTATCAATAGGATTTCAAAATAACATAATAATCATGTGCCACCAAGTCATAGAATCATAGAATCATAGGGTTGGAAGAGACCTCAAAGGCCATCTAGTTCAACCCCCTGCCATGTAGGAAACCCCATCACAGTACCCCCGACAGATGGCCATCCAACCTCTGCTTAAAAACCTCCAAAGGAAGAGACTCAACCACCCTCCGTGGCACAATATTCCACTGCTGGATAGCTCTAACCGTCATGAAGTTCTTCCTAATCTTAAAATGGAATCTCTTTTCCTGTAGTTTGTAACTATTGCTCAGAGTCTGAAGTCTCTGAAGTCTCTTCTACTTATGGCAACTCTTTTCAGGGTTTTCAGGATAGGTAGTAGTGTTTTACCATTCCCTTCTTCTGGGGGCGCTCCGGGACCGTGCAGCTTAGCCAAGGCCACACAGGTTGGCTCTACTCACAGGAGGCATGCTGGGGAATTGAATACACAAACTTATTTAGGTCATTACTTCATATGGTTGCCCTTTGTTGGATGTTATTTGAGGGTGCATAACAGCAAATACAGCAAAGACACCTCAACGGGCAACTGCTTCAAGCCCTGAAAGGTTTGACCTATTCCAGTTAAGACTGAGAAAATCTCTCCCCAAGTTCTGCAAAACCTCATTCTTGAAGACTACTCCTTTCCCTGTGAGAGGCAACCCATATTCACCTAGAACAGTGATGGCGAACCTATGGCATGGGTGCCAAAGGTGCCACTCAGAGCCCTTTCTGTGGGCACCTGACATCGCCCCTTTATAGCTACCTGTATACAGGTTAAATTGCTATATTGGCACTTTGCAAAAAAAAATTAGTGGGTTTTGAATTGCAGTTTGGGGACTCGGTCTCTAAAAGGTTCACCATCACTGACCTAGCCTAGAAGCACAAGGGAAACAGACAAACACTTTTTAAAACTGTCAAATGCCCACAATTGTAGCATTCTTTTTCAGTTTCATCCTCTTTCTAGCAGGGAGGTATTTCGCAACTTGCAGCCTGGCCCACCCCCCCACCCCCCTTCTAATCTAGCATAGCTACTAGTACTGGAAAATGTTGAGCCTTGTGAATCTTTAATTTTTTTTTCACATCCTCCCCCAATCCAGGTGTCTACTAGGCACAGAGAGCTAAACTAAAGGACCATAAAACTTGAGGGCGCTTCAGCAATTCTTTGGACTCTTCTTTTCTTTTTAATTTCATGTGTCTGGTGTTAAGACATAAAGGAAAGTTGCCAGCCTCTTCTCTATGTTGTCACCTCCTCTCGACAGTGCTAGGAAGCAATGATGGCTGCTAGAGATGGACACCAAATGAAAAATGAAATGCTGTTTCATTGTTTTGTTACAAAAAAAATGGTAGAAACTGTTTTGTGACAAACCGAACCAAACCAACTTTTTTTGTTCAGGAAACAAAATGGGGAAGCTTCCTCAAACTCTTCTGTGTAAGGCACCAAATTTGGAGAGATTTAGGGTTCAGGGGACCGAGTTATTCAACTGCAAAGAGGGTCCCCTCTGCAGTAATTGGAAAAGTGCTGTGCATGCACCACACTGGAAATAGGTCAATTTATTACTTCCCCTTGCTTAACTCCTTTATTGCCAGCACACGCTGTACAGCAGTTTTGCAACTGGCCAGGGGGATCCTGTTTGCAGTTGAATAACTTGGCCTCCTGAACCCCAAACCTCTTCAAATTTTGTGGGTTTATAAAGAAGAGCTTGAGGAAGCTCCCCTGAGATTTCCATGCTGCTACGTCCCTATTTTCAAGTACATATTTTTATGTACTCGAAAATAGAGGTCTCAGGCATGTGGCAGCATGGAAATCACAGACTCTTCCATGTAATCTCCCCAAACTTGGAGAGGTTTGGGGTTCAGGGGGCTATTATTAAACTCTAAAGGTGGTGCCCCTAGGAGAAAATCATTTCTAATTGAGTTGGGAAGCTGCTAATAGCTTGAGGAAGCTCCCCCCATGGGGGGGCTATTAGCATCTTCCCAACTCCATTAGAAATGTTTTTCTCCTAGGAGGACCAAATTTAGAGTGTAATAACTCAGCGTCCTGAACCCTAAACCTCTCCAAATAAGCTGCCCTGTAATTTTGGTACCTCTCGCATCTACGGGAGCCATTAACAAATCATTTCATTCCAAAAATATTTAAAAATTTGTTAGTAACAAAACAAAACTACTAAAGAAATGAAATGAAATGCTATACAGTGGAACCTTGACTTACGTCATTAATCCGTTCCAGTGGTCTAGACTTAAGTCAAACATGACTTAAACGAACGTTTCCCATAGAAAGTAATGGGAAAGCGGATTAATCCATTCCAGATGATGAAAAAAAGACCCCCAAAATGGCAATTTAACACAAATTTGACTGGGATAGGAGATTCCTTCTGGGGATGTAAATGAAATGTCTCTTCAAAGAGAGGAGGAGGCAGTGGAATTATAGTCCACAAATTATACGCCTCCACTTTTTAATGTTCATAGAAACAATGTCTAACATTTAAGTTTTACTGATTTTTAACCTGACGTTCCAAGTTCTGAACAACTCTATGCTTACCATTAGAGTCACACAACTTTACAGCTCCCCAATGAAAACGCTTCCATTGTGGACCAGACTTCTGCAGCCAGATTTTTTACAAGACTGAGCCGACTGTCTAACCAGCGAGGCCAGCCCCGAGCTCCCGGCCCTTCTCCTCCGGCAGCAGCGGCGGCAGCTTTGGTGAGGCCGAGGACCAGCTCCAGGAGGGGAAGAAGGCAGGAGCAGTTTGGAGGCGGCAGCCGCGATGCTGGGTTGTAGCTTCCGCCCAATTCCGGTGCCTTGCGCCGGGGCTCTGAGATGTAAGTCAAAGCCTGCGACTCAAGTCAAACAGGCCCCTTCTTGCTGCAAGTCAAATATGATGCAAGTCAAGCAGCATGTAAGTCAAGGTTCCACTGTATTTTTATTGGGTGACCATCTCTAATGGCTGCTTCTGACTCCAGTTTGGAGGGTGCCTCTTTACAAGATTTATTTATTTATTTAGTTATTATAAGTCTATATACCACATCAATTTTCCCAAAGGAACTCCGGGAAGTTAAGAAACAGAGCAACACAAAAAAATTAAACATCACAATTCCACTCAAATAATATACAACAAAGAGAGGGGAGAAAAAAGTAAGAGAGTCTGGCAAGAGGGATAACAAATGCTAACCAAACAACAGATCACAAAAAGGGCACAAACCAAAGATTAGCGATTGCCATAAGCTTCCTGGAACAGCTAAGTTTTCAGTGATTTCTTGAACGCTGAGAGGGATGGAGCCAAGCACATCTCGCAGGGAAGTTTTTTCCATATGGACAGGCCTACCAACAAGAAGGCATGATTGCAGGTCCTAACCTTACGGGCCTCTCTGGGGGTGGCCACTCACAGAGAAGGCCAATGAGGCTCTGGTGGGTCTGGCCAGCTCTGACCTTTGGGAGATACGCTCTGACCGATATTCAGGTCCCAAGCCATGGAGGGTTTTGTAAACCAAAACCAACACCTTGAACCTTATTTAGGAGGCAATGGGCAGCCATGCAGGCGAGCCAGAATTGAGGTGATGCAGTCAAATCTGCCCGCACCAACCACGAATTTTGTTGTTCTGCACAGTACAATTACAATAAAGATTATGTATGTAATCTGGCTGCCGTATTCTGCACCCACTGTTATCGCTGAACAAGGTTCAAGGGAAGCCCCATGTAAAGAGCATTGCAATCATCTATCCTCAATATGACCAGCCCCTGCACAACTGTCCTCAGGGAGTTCCCGTCACGGTACAGGCGAATCCGGGCGATAAGCCTAAGATGGTAAAAGGCTGACCTGGTCTTGGCTGCCACCTGGGGTTCCAGGGACAGTTCCAGATCCAGGACAAAGCCCAGATACTGGACACTTATGCCCCAAATAGGATCAATACCATAGATAATTTCTATGAAGTGCAAACCTAGAGTGGATTGACAGCACCTGAAAAAGTGGGAATTGCCCTGCCTTATCCCACCCCCTTCTACTCCCCACAACACTCACAGTTACCCCTTTTTAGGAAATGAGTCAATCACATTTATTTGATCAAACATAAGCTCCCCATAAGTCTTTCAACTATATTGCATGTACTGTATTAATTGCCTAAAACTGGACCACCTACTGCAATAATTAAGAATGTGAACTTCTAAGATGTGTGGTTTGCATCCTTCATAACAATCACCCAGGCTATTCGTGGCTGCTGCATGTGTGTGTTCTGCTTCTTCAACAGAAAGGATGTTCATCACATTTTATGTAAATTACAGAAATTCCAATACAGTGAAAGAGTTCTTTGTCTCAGTCTCAGGAACTCTCACTGGACTTTAAAATTCCTTTGTGAGGTCTATTGCCCCATTGAGACTGCCTCAGTTGACATGTAGGAAGACTTTCATGATATACCTTTCATTCCTATCCCCAGTACATGCAAATGTCTGTGCTGGAAGGGGAAAAAACCAAGACCTTACAGTTGACTCTAAAATAAGGATAGGAAGAAAATGCAGTAAAACACGGTAAAACACGGCATAACTGACTACAGGAATTTCACAACTCCACTACGCCAATTTGCTATTCAGGCATTTTTCCTTATTAACTTATCTTCCTTGGATTCCTGGAATATCTGATAACCTCTGCACAGTGCCAAAAATTCTGGGGCATATCATAGGGCACACACTGTGCTTTAGTGAGTAGAGATGGGCACGAAATGAAAATTCCATTTTGTTTCATTTTGTTTTCAGTTTGGGGAGAGGGGGGTTCATTTCAAAGAAAATGATTTTTGTTTTTTTTTTAAATCATTGTGGATTTCATTTTGGTTCAGGTTTGTTATGTGTGTGGTGTGGTGCTTGCGTATGACTTTTTTGCCGGTCCCAGCACCAACCAGCTGGCTGTTGGTGACAAAAAAATGTAAAACTTCTGCCTTTTCCTGTGCCAATGGGGGGGGAGGTAGGAATTCTAAACTTTTCTTTGGCTTCCCCAAAGCCACGTGCCAGCTGATAGGCAGTGGGGGAGGCAAAAAAAAGAGAGAGAGAAAAGAAAGAAAAAGAAAAAAGACTCCCGCTTTTTCTCGCACCAGTGGGAGTGTTGGTTTTTTCCCCCTCCCCTAGTGTCCATCAGCTGGCTTGCGGGCTGGGGAAGGGGGGGGAAGAACCCCAGTGATTCCTGATTGGAATACATTGAGCCAATACATTTCAATGGAGAAAAAGAAGAAAAAACATCCCACCTTTTACTGTGCCCAATCAGGCAGGGAAAAGACAGGGGTTTTTTATTTATCTTTTTGCTTCCCCCAGTGCCCATCAGCTGTCTTGTGGGCTGGGGGAGGCAAAAAAAAAAGCACCCCACCAGTTCCTCAATGGAATGCATTGAACAAATGCATTCCAATGGGAAAAAAATTATCTACTTAAATGCATTGAGCCAATGCATTTCAATGGAGGGGGGAAAGTCTCGCCTTTCCCCCACCCCACCAAGCGGGGAAAAGTCTAGAGGGTTTTTTTTGTTGTTTTTCCACCACAGACCACGCAGGGGAAAAGGCGGGAGTTTTAAACTTTTTTTGTTTGCCTCCCCAGCCCGCACACCAGCTGATCAGCGCTGGGAAAGACCAAAAGCCCAGTTTCCCTCGCCCCATCAGGCACATTGGGAGAAACTGCGGGGTTTCCCCCATAGGAATGCATTGCTAATTCATTCCTATGGGAAAACAAAACAAAATGGAATGAAACAGAAATTTCTGTTTCCTTTTGTTTTGTTTCTCCTCCAGAGTGGGGCTCGTTATTCATTTTGTAACGTTACAAAATGAATAACGAATAATGAAACAAATTGAAAATTAATTTCATGCCCATCTCTATTAGTGAGTCCCTCATTGTTGAAGGCACAGCTGAGAATATGCCTAGCATTTTCTTGCATTTCGTCACTGCCAGGGTAGATCAGTAAAAGTGCATAGGATGCTTTTCAAGGAATCTTTTTTTTTGCCATAGCTGGTTTTCAGATGCAAGAATCCTTCACATGTTTACATAGGTTCTTGAAATGCCAAGTGAAAAATGGTTTATCCAGAGAAGAACAGAGAAATCCTTGATGAATTTACTCTAAAGCTTTCTTGGAAAGTGCCAGGTTAAGATGGTTTAATCTTTTTTTTAATCCTATGAATATTATATAATCTGGGCCTAGTGCTCTGTTGTACCATGTAATGGTCAGCATGATATTCTGCTGAGATGTGGTGGGAGAAGGGTTTGAATAAAATAAACACAACTCTCCTTACCTTCTCAAAATTTTGTTAGCTGCTATGAAGGACGACAGAGCCTGCCAAGTTCAAGATGCTAACTCAAGCCCCTTTTTATCATAATGAGAAATAATACATCCTCCTCTTCTGCCCCACCCTGACTGCATAAGGAGAGAAAAATAGAAAGCTTCCTTTTTCACTTCTGAACATCCCAGTTATGTTGAAATTAAGAAGACCTAATCTGCCCTTGTTGCACTTAGTTAAAATAAAACCAGGATCAAAACATGGCTATGAACTTTCCATGTTCCCATTCCATCCCCTTGATCCAACACAGCTACAGGGTGGATTGTAACTGTGATTGTAATAGGTGAGATAGACTCTCTGGGTTTTTTTTCTGTGTCACAGAAATAAACAGGGAGAAGATCACTTCACAGCTATAATATCCAGGACTGGCTACACGACGTCCTTGGTGCTGACGTTCTAAGGGGCCCAATTTCCACCACTTTAGAAAGAGAGAATGTGCTGCAAGTGAGAGATGGTGCTGCACCCTCTTATTCAGGTCACTCATGGGACATTCCAGTGAACAAGGAGTGTCAGAGCCTGAGGGAGACCGTGAACTTCAACTGGGTGCCCTTTGCTTGCTTGTAGGCCTCAGCGAGTGCCAAATAATAATTCTCCAGGACATCCTCCTCCAACCGTCCCATTCTAATGGCTGCCACGATGGTTTACGGAAAGGGGGGCTCATTTAAGAGGCTGTTGTGTGAATGCACCTCAGATGTATCAGCTTGTCTGAGGGCTATCTTGAACCCTCACATCTCACATGACAATAGGGTTTCCCCACCTGGAATTTAGTAGAAGCATTCTTGTGGACACAGAAAATGCATTGCTGAGGTTATTTTAATGAATCAGGAACTCTTACCAGGGGTGAGAAAGATTTGTCCTTTTTATCCCCAGACCCCATTAAAAAAACTATAAGAACAGATTTCAGGCATTTTGTAGGAGTCAAGACGTCCAGCCATGCTGTCAGTAATGCCACACTGATATGTCCTGTCATTTACCAGACGTCTGTACAGTATTGGCAAATTTCATTTTTCATCTGCAGTTGCTGGTTTTTTTGTTAGCACCTTTGGTATGGGAATTTAAACACCATACGCTGGACATTTGTCACAAATAGTCCCCGCAGTCTCCATTTTTGTTACTGCACAGGGATTTCCAAAGCACTTGTTGAGTATTATCTCCTACTTTTATTGTTGTGCCCCAATAGCATGAGATGAAATAAGTTGCAATTATTTTTGTGCTGGTAATATATTGACTGAGTTTTCAGAATCATATCAGCTGTTCTACATATTTATTTCTAAACACATTCCTCCCTCACCAATAATCACAATACCAAAAAACTATACTAATCTTTCTCATAACTGTATTTTTACAGAGTCAAATTAAGGTTGAATAAGACATGTCATGGAAAGTCCAGTTTTTGACGTCACAACACCTTTTTTAACTCAAAGAAGAAGAAGAAGAAGAAGAAGAAGAAGAAGAAGAAGAAGAAGAAGAAGAAGAAGAAGAAGAAGAAGAAGAAGAAGAAGAAGCAGTTAACTCCAATTTCCATTTGAACCACATTGTTTCAGGAGGGGGGGTTCATGTCCACTTTGCGATGCCTACCCAATTCAACCTTCCCTTTGTCCATCAGTTGTTATTCGCCATGAAAAAGGATTATGAATTTATTCTCCTACACCAGATCTAGTTTATCTTTATGGAGTGACACAATTGTTTCATTTTTATTGTATTATTTTTCAAACTATATATCATCATACTAAATAGAAAATTCTGTTTTAAAAAAGGCAAAAAAACCCCAATAGATACTATTAAATTGGCTCACTTTTAAGTTTTTCTCAGTATTGTTCCATAGAATCTGAATCTGAATATTCTGAATAGAGATGGGCACGACTCAAAAAAATGGTGTTTCGTTTGTCGTTTGGTCGTTTAGGGGTCCGTTTCGGTTCGTTTTTGTTTTCATGACATTTTTCGCAAAAAATTCGTTTTTGTTTCGTTAGGTAACGAAACAAAAAATGAAAACGAAAATGAAAAATTGCTGTTTCATTAGCATTCTTTTTAGTTCAATGCATCTGCTGCAACAAAAACGAAAAACACGGCAAATTTGGTCGTTTCGTTTTCATTTTCGTTTTGTTTTTTTAAAAAATTCCGTTTCATTTTTGTTGCGTAACGAAACAAAAAAATGAAAACGAAAATAAAAAATCACTCGTTTCATGCCCATCTCTAATTCTGAATATAAAACTGAATATTCTGAATATAAAATTGAATATGAGTCAGCAGTGTGATGCGGTGGCCAAGAAAGCCAATGTGATTCTCAGTTGCATCAACAGAACCATAGTGTCCAGATCAGTGGTTCTCAACCTGTGGGTCCTCAGTGTTCCTGGACTACAATTCCCATAAGCCTCCACCACTCGCTGTGCTGGAAGGGCTTTCTGGGAGTTGTAGTTCAGGAACATCTGGGAACTCATAGGTTGAGAACCACTAGTCTAGATCAAAGGAAGTGATAGTACCACTCTATTCTGCTCTGGTCAGACCCCACCTGGAGTATTGTGTCCAGTTCTATGCGCCACAACTTAAAAAGGATGTTGACAACCTCGAGCGGGTACAGAGGAGGGCGACCAGGATGGTTGAAGGTCTGGAAGAAATGTCATATGAGGAGCGTCTTAGGGAGCTGGGAATGTTTAGCCTTTCAAAAAGAAGGCTGAGGGGGGAATATGATAGCTCTGTTTAAATCTTTGAAAAGATGTCATATTGAAGAAAGGGCTGGTTTGTTTTCCATGGCTTCAGAGAATAGGACACGGGGCAATGGTTTCAAACTACAGGAAAAGAGATTCAATTTAAACATTAGGAATAACTTTATGATGGTTAGAGCTGTTCGGCAATGGAATATGCTGCCACAGAGGGTGGTGGATTCTCCTTCTGTGGAGGTTTTTAAGCAGAGGCTGGATAGCCATCTGTTGGGAGTCCTGTGATGGGGGTTCCTGCATGGCTGGGGGTTGGAGTGGATGGCCCTTGAAGTCTCTTCCAACTCTATGATTCTATCATTCTCTGATCCTATGACTTGGTGGCACATTCTATGTTTCTATGATTGAATCTCTTCCCAGATTTTTTAATATTGTCTTTGAAATCCATGTGTCTGTTCTATGGCACTTATAAAATCTATAAAAAGATACTATTTCTCATGGAAGTCATCTCAACATGAAGACATGACCATCCTTTTTCTTTTTCAAATTAATTTCTCTGAAGTGGCCATTTCCCATACTTTCTTTATTCATGTATGTGTGTTGACGTCCTCTACAGCATTTTCCTGTCCTATGCTATATCCATTTTTGTTACTGCTAACATCAATTAGATTGAGACTAAATGTAAAAAGATTATCATTTATTAATTGCCTTATTGTTTGATTGCATTTTCATTTTACTTCGTGCTGTCAACCACCCAGAATAGTACTTTAAATAATAGTGCTATAAATAAAATAAGTGCTGTAAATAAAATAGTGCTTTAAATAATAGTGTTATAAATAAAATAAATAAATTTCCAATAATGAGTAAAGAATACAGTGCCACATCATATTCAACATTTTTAGCATGTCATATATATTGTATCAACTTAAGTATATGTTCCCAGCATTTTCCCCCTGTTGCAGCATTGTAGCCTCATGTGAAGAAGACATCCTCTATATTTGTAGCCCTTCCATCATGGTGGTGATACAACACTGGTGTGTTTTGACATTTTTTTCTAGGCTTAGATGCCTCCATTTTAATTACTTCACATTATTCTTTTAACAGTAGTAGAGATGGATCATTCATATCTTAAGGACTTCCCTTCACATATTTTGGGAAGAATCTCCTCTCCCAGGCTGAAATGTGGAAGTGAAAGCCCCAAACTGGCAGGAGGAAGAGCAGCCATCTTATTTGGCTGCTGTTCCCATACTTCTTTTTTGACAAGTAGGAAGAAAAGTACCCCACTGCACTGAGGGAATTGCAAAGATTCCCTGCAACTTGCAAAGGTGCATTGAAGGGCAGGTTCTGATGGAGGCTGCCTTCCCAGAGATGGTGTGGCACAGCTTATATAAAACCTGACCTTCCATACACTTCTACAAGTCACTGGGAATCCTTGCTCCCATAATACGAGTTACTGCTTCCTAGTTTTTCCCCTGTCCGTATCTGCAGAATCTAAATATGGGGATTCACATAACATAGGCGACAAAAAACATTCCTCTTAGTCCCATAGCCCTATCCTTATTTCTTGAGGCTTGCAAATTGTGCAAGTACAACACATATAGAGAATTCATCTGGAATTCATGGCAACTGGGCTTCCTTTCTTGAGAGACTTGTTTCGCTGCTCATCCAAACAGCTTTGTCAGTCTGAGGAAAGTTAATTGTGAGTCCTCCATTTTATAGTTCACCTTCATTTCATATCACCCTGGTCTGAATAGGCTCATAAGTTGGACATGGCCTAAATAGGCTGGTTAGGTGGACAGTAGTCTCAATAGGCTTATGAGGTGGGCAATTGCCTAAGGCACGTGAAAGTCACACCTTTACAACTTGTTAGCCCTAGCCTTGCTGGTGGAGGTGTGAAGTATTTTTGATTTCTCTGGGGATTGTTGAAATCACTGATAATCTTCACAGATATTATATGGGGTTTGATGCTGGTAGGGAGATCATACCCAGGAAGAACCATGACTAGGGTAGAGTGATTTGGGCTTTGATCCAGAACATTGAAATTTAGAGGCACCAGATTTTACTGTTGAAAGGGCTTGCCAGAGTTTGCTGATGGAAGGGTCTGAGGCCATTTATCTAAGGATGTTATGAGACCTCTAGGTGCTCTTCTCTAAGTCAAAGAAAATGCAAAACAGATAGACTCAACACAGAACCAATTTGACCAAGTTCTTAAATCCATATATTCATCACTATTCCCCCATCCTCTATCTGTATATGCCAATCTCAGTTGACCTGAACATAAACAAAAAGGCATAGAAGTCCTGGAGCAAATGTACTAACAATAATCTTGCTACAAGACCTTGGCTCCAACTTGCCCTTAGTTTCAGTTGTCCATACCACTCTTTGGTAATTGCATCTTTTAAAAACTATCTTAGGGATTTGTCACATTGTTGACTTGTTACATTGATGTAAAGACATGTGGTATATAAATCAGTATGCAAATGCATTTTGATTTAAATTACTTTGATGTATTTCTGGTAATTGAAACTGGTTCGCAAAGCTTGACTTGTTTTCTATTCTGCTGGAGGAGCACTCTTGTTTAAATTTCTTTTCCTTTCCGGGCATTCTTTGGAATGCCAGCATCTCTCTCCCCCTCTCTCTCCCTCTCTCCCTCTCTCTGTCTCTCATATTTTTAAGTGGCATAGAGGTGATGCTGTTGTTAAACTGTAGTATTGCAGCCAAAACTCTTGTCATGGTTAATATAAGATACAAACATATCTGGATAAAGGGTGGCTCAGCTTTGCATCTTTTCAAGGTTGATAAAATCAGTCAGTACCAAACTTACTCTGTGTGTGTGTGTGTGTGTGTGTGTGTGTGTGTGTGTGTGTGTGTGTGTGTGTGTGTGTGTGTGTGTGTGTGTGTGTTTAAATTTTAAACCACCCATAGGGTGCATTAAGTACTGTGCAGGCATATATAAGCAACACACTTTGCTTTGCTATACAATGATGCAGTGTGCTATTATAATAATAATAATAATAATAATAATAATAATAATAATAATAATAATAATAATAATAATAATAATAATAATAATAATAATAATAATAATAATAATAATAATAATAATAATAATAATTTTGTTGTTGTTGTTTTTGTTGTTGTTATTTCAGATAGAAAGGCATTATCCCTACCATCCAAAACCCACATCTACCCTGAAAGGCACTTTTTAATAAATTAGGGGATTCACAGTGTCTGGAACAATTAATTTATAAAATCATTGTAACAACTAAGTTATCTAAAAAAGATCCTGCCAGCCAGTTTTTTTAAAAAAGTTATTTTGGAACAACCCCCTCCCAAAAAAAAATTGTTTCACCCAAGCATTCATCATGTAGCAAGGAATTTATAAATCAAATAAAATATCATCAAAACCAATTCAATTGCAGTTCTTCTTGCCACTGTGACTGAGGCCTTACAAAGAGGCAAAAGCCTAAGCCTCAAATTCTCTTCACCTCAATTATTATTTGGTAATGTGATTCCATGTCAAATGCGCTGGCTTTTCCCACTCTCAGCCACGTGTCATGCTCTCTGCGTTCTTTTCTTCCACCCATCTTGCTGAACAAAGAATGCCCAATTGCCTCAGACAGAAAGTGCCTTCATAACGAATGCAATTATTTCTGTGCTTTGGTGGATTAAAAATATGGAACTCTGGCTAGCTAGCTTCTCCTCAGACTCAGAGTCATTGTTACAAGAGACTGATTTTGCATACTCGCGGAAAATGTTGCTAAATAATCCCAAGGAAATGGCAAACCTTGGATTCCTGTTCACAAAGGAGGAATAAAATGCATTCAGACTTGACAGCAGCAATAAAAAGGCTCTTCATGCAATTCCGTCAAGAACGTAACATCATGTCATTTTGGCCGTGTATTCCTGGCAGCAGCATGGAATGCCTTTTGATTGCAACAGAATACTATCTGCTGGATATTTACAGTATGTTACTACATTTTCAAATGACGTACTGTAACTCAGAAAGACAAGGAAAATGCCTTGAGACAGATTCAAAACAAAACTCATGTAAGCGCTGGCCCAACTGGAGGTTGAGGAGAAGTTGCTAGAGAGGGTTGTAGACTTCCACCTAAGTCTTCTGGGCTTTGTGTGGGGCATGTTTCCTGCACCCTTCAATCTAATTGCTGCTTCATGCACCCAGACAGTGTCCTTCTCTTTGAAGCATGGTCTTGATATACAGTATCCTACTAAGATTGTGCAAATAACTTTCAATTATCTGTCCAGCTTCCATACAGTAAGGCCAGTATCCAGGGGCATGGTGTGGGGCACAGCAATTAGGGGGCACCAAATCACCTACCACCTCCTGCCGCCACCCCCCATCTCCAATTACTCCTGAGCAAAAGTGCAGATGCGCCTGGCGTGCCCGGGCCACCCCTTGCTGCTGCCGCCGCCATGTTCACCCTAATCTTCCCGACCCTTGCTGCTGCCTTGGCCGCAGAGATGGCCTGGCTCAGTGCCCCGTCCACCCGGCAGCATGTTGAATAGTCCCAAGGGCACCATCACTACCGTGGCTGCTGTGCCGGGCTATGGAGGGGGAGCAAGGTCCATGCCGGCTGGGGCTGCTGCTGCTGGGGCTGTAGGCAGAGGTGCCACCGAGGCTTGGAGCTGCCCAGAGGGGGTGGGTGGGCTCGGAGAGGTGGCCTGGCCCAGGCCAGTGGCCTCCTTGCTGGTGGGGGCGCCACCGCCATGCTTTGCTCCATCCAAGGTGGTGGGGGCCCGTGGGCACTGCAGGCGGAAGGGATGCCCTCCAGGGGGCTCAGGCGGGCTGAGGGTGAAGGTGGCAGGGGTGGGGGGCTCACTCTCTTGTGTGTTGACCGGGGGAGGGCTACAAAAACTGACTTTTGCCCCAGACTATGGAAGCCCTAGCTATGCCTGTGTCCGTATCTGCAGTTTTTGGCATCCACAACGGCCTTTGAACTGATCCCCACCCAGGATACCACCCTCCTAATGTACAAATGGGAGGCAAAGATTGTTCAGGCAGCAACATGACTTGGCCCAACCCTGACTGGCATGCCTATTGTTTGCAGTGGTGAATGACCAGATAAAAACAAAAGAAGAGGCATGCTGGATCAGGCCAAGGGCACATCTAATCCAGATTCCTGTATCTCACAGTGGTCCCACCAGATGCCTCTGGGAGCACATGAGACAACTAGATGCCTGTCTCCTGATACTACATCCATGCCTCTGGCACTCTGAGGTACCCTCCTTTTAAGTCTAGTGGTAACACATTTCCTCATCATGGCTTGTAACCTGCGATGGGCTTTCCTCCAGAAATCAGTCTGGCCTAGAGGCTTTTAAAGGCCTCTAGGCCTAATGCAACGGCACCATCCTCTGGCAAGGAGTCCCCCCTGACTTAACAGCACACTGGGTACAGAAGTATTTTATTTTGTCTGCACTCACTCTCCCTGTCCTCAGTTTGGGTGGAAGGCCCCTGGTTCTCGTACTGAGTGAGAGGGGAAAGAGCTTCCCTCTATCCACTTGATCCATCCCCTGCATAACTGTGTGTATCTCAATCATGTTCCCCCTAAGGCATTTTTTCCAGGCTAAAAGCCCCAAACACTGTAGCCTATCCTCATAAAGGAGGGGACCCAGCACCATAATCATTTCAGTTGCTCTCTTCTGCACCTTTTCCAGTCCCGCTACATCTTTTTTTTTTTTTTTTTTTTTTTTTTTGAGATGCAGCAACCAGAACTGTAGGCAGGCAACCAAGGTCTTGAGCTATGTCAAAGAACCACCTCTGATGGAGGAAGATGCTATTTTTCAACCTTGGAAAATGCCGGAGATACTCCTAACCTGCTGGGTGTCAGCCAAATGGACAGAAGAGTTTAGGAGGAAACTGCGCCAACTGCTTCTTGAGTCTAGTATCAGCCTTGTTAAACTTAATAGATCTTTCCTTCATCTTCGGGGAGCCGGAAGAAAAGCGACTCATCCTTTTTTTTAAAGCAGCCCAGCTGGGAAGAATGTCTCAACTCCCAGTCATCCCAATGTGGCAATTACTACAACTGAAAAAGTAAATTGGGGTGGGGGGGGGAGAGAGATTTGGTGGTGTTAGGGCCTAAGACCCACGAGACCAAGCCATCCTCTGGGCATTCATAAAGGCTGCAATCCTATTATCTACTTGAGTCTCAGTTAACAACCAGCCCAGCAAAGGAAGCTACTTTTAGACTGCTCCTAGCTTGTTGGTAATTAGAACCAACAAGCAGTGGAAAAACACCCACCGGAGCCTAACTGCAGCTGCAACTTTACACAACCCAGAATAAATCCTATTGAACTCATTGGAGTTTACTTTTAAAACAGCCTGAGCAGGATTACAATATAAGGGCTTTCGCAAATTTATGACCAAGCTCAGCACAATATTAATGCTGTGTTAGCCTTGTCTGCTTAAGTCCTGTTCGGAAGGCATGGGAATTTTACATGTGCCACTCACAGTTCCTTACATCCTGATCTGAATTTTCGTTCACCTTCAAGCAGAGCATTTAAAGCACTCAGGCACCTATCAGATATAAATAACTTCCAATAATTATTGGCTCCAGATTTCCATTCACTGTGACAAGGGACCTTCCAATCCATTCATAAAAGCCAAACAGGACTGGCAACTGAAACCTCCTTCAGAGTTGACAAAGGAATAGGTTCCTTTACCTGAAGACTGTTGCAAAATCTTGAATTTCTGGTAAAATTCTCTTTTTTTGGCACAGAGATCCGCAGAAGAGAATACTTTCAAATTTCCCAGAGTCCACCCCTTTTCTCCTTAACTGGTATTTAAAGTATCAGTAACTTACTCTGAAACATTAGTAGGAGAAAGCATTACAAATATTTCTTTATTTGCAGTTGATTGAAATAGCAGACTTGTGTATAATGCTTTCTTTGCTACGGACGTAGTAACAACCAACCTAAATTCTAATAGATCAACAGCAGCAAATACAGTAACTGCCAACAACTGATGAAAGAGAGTGACAGAACAGTCAGGAAAGGGACAGTTCTCTCTATGAATTTCAAGGGCTGGAATGAACAATTGGTAAGTGCTAAACAGATGAGACCTGAAAAGTCCCTCCAAGTCACTCAAAATACAGACAGCATGCACGGTTGTATATTAAATTCTACCAAGGATAGCAAGCTATTGGGGGGGCATGGCATGCCCTGAGTACTTCTAGACCCATCTTCTATAAGTTCTGTTGTGAAGCTCTGGAAATTTCATTTGTGCTTTGGGAATGTGAGAAAAGGGGCAGGTTACAGCAACCACATTACACCCCTACTAAAAAGCTCCATTGGCTGCCAATCAGCTATCAGGCACAATTCAAAGTGCTGACCTTAACCTACAAAGCACAAAATGGTCTGGGTCCTAGCTACCTCAAAGATTGAATCTCACAGTATGAAACGACTCAGGTGCTAAGGTCATCAGGAGAGGCCTTTGTCTCCATCCTGCCTCCCTCACAGGTATGTCTTATGGCAGAGCTGTCCAACTTTGAATAGGCCGAGGTCTACTTTTTCCAAACAAAAGTGCCTGAGGGCTACTACACTAAAACCTCTACTTATGAATTTTATCTGTTCCGAGCATATGCTCATAAGTAAAAAAATTGTAAGTAGAGCAACGTGATGGAGAACTTGTCCCCTCACATTTTTATTGATGGCCGGCGGGCTACTTTTAAACCCTTCACGGGCTACTGGTAGCCCCCGGTCTACCTGTTGGGCAGGCCTGTCTTATGGGAACACATGAAAGGGCCTTCTTGGCTGCTGCGCTGTGAGGGTTCGACTCTCTCCCTCGGCGGATCCGAGTCACAAACCGGAGACGAGTCAGCTTTTAATAAAATATCGAAAGGATTTTTATTGGGTTTTGAATCAAAGTTTCTATGGGCATATTCAGCAACTTCGGGAGTCAATTCAGGCATAACAGGCATAACATCTCCCTCAACATGAGGGTATTCAAGAACAACATCAATGGATGTTAAACATAAGTTCGAGTCTCTTACGGGTGAGGGGGAGTAGCCGATCCTCGCCCCCAACATTGCGTCCCGCAACATGGGTGCTTTGCTCACTGCGCCACAGGAACGGCAGGTCTCGTGCTTTTCCATTCTTGAAACCTCCTAGAGTTTCCCGGCTACTGCAGGGGTCTCACATGGACAGCCCACACCCATTTGTCACCTTTATGGACCTTTGTCCATCCGGCACACCCGCAATCTAGACCTCTCTCAGTTTGGGTCCCTGTTTCTCTTGACCATTGGTCCCAACTGTCATTCTCTTCTCCCCTCACATCACACCGCTTTTCCTCTCCGTGCGCGCTCTCACCCCATTGGTTGGAATTTTCCTCCACCACCCAATAGGCATCATTTGCTCCCTCACATATCTCTGCTTCCCAATCTTCCTTTATGTCATCCTCTAACTCAATGACATGAAGTCTTTTAATGTGTCTCTCTAATTCCTTGTCCTCCTCGCGATTGTTCTTGGGAGGTCCAGACGACACACCCTCTGGTCCGTCTCCAGGGTGTTCCACCATCTCACACACCCTCCCCTCCAAGTGGGTTGTCTGGGGCTCCTCATCCTGTGCCCAAGGGCCCTGACGAGAAAAATAATCCGCGTTAAGATGGTCTCTGCCCTTCTTATATTTGACCTCAAAAGAAAAAGGTTGCATGCTAAGATACCATCTCGTCAACCTTGGACTCACATCTTTCATTCTATGGAGCCATAACAAAGGTGCATGATCAGTTACCAGAATAAAAGTTGCCCCTAACAGATAATATTTTAACGATTGCATGCCCCATTTAACCGCAAGCGCCTCTTTCTCAATTGTGGAGTATCTTTGTTCCCTCTTATCTAGTTTACGACTCAAGAACATGATAGGATGTTCTTCACAATTTTTCTCTTGGGCTAAAACAGCTCCTATCCCCGCTCTGAAGCATCAGTCTGTAGTATAAAGGGTATACTAAAGTCAGGTACTGCTCTAACTGGACACGTACATAGCCTCATCTTTAATTCATCAAAAGCTTCTTGTTCTTTATGTCCTCACTTGACCACTTTCGGCAATCTTTTCCTGGTCAGGTCAGTTAAAGGTGCAGCTATTTCCGAGAAGTGTGGGATAAATTCCCTATAATAGCCGGCCAGCCCTAAAAACTGCTGCACTTCTCGTTTAGTCTTAGGCCTACTCCATTTAGAAACTTTATCTACCTTATCTTCCATAGGGAAAATTTTAACCTGTCCTACTTTGAATCCTAGGAATTTAACCTTCAACTGAGCTATTTTACACTTAGCCGGGTTCACTTTCAAATTAGCTCTTCTTAACTCATTCATGACGGCTCTTAAGTGTTGTAAGTGTTCTTCCCAGGCTTTACTATAGTTAATTACATCATCTATGTACGCTACCGCGAATTCTTTTACAGGTTCCAATACTTTGTCCATAAGCCGCTGGAAAGTTGCAGAAGCGCCGTGTAATCCGAAAGGCATTTTGGTAAATTAGTACAGACCAATCGGAGTTCCGAACGCGGTCTTCTTCCTGTCCTCCTTCTTTAAGGGGACCTGCCAATATTCTTTTGTTAGGTCTAAGGAACTCAGGAATGTTGATTCTCCTAATCTATCCAACAACTCATCAATTCTGGGCATCGGGTACGCGTCAAACTTAGACACCCCATTTAGCTTCCTGAAATCGATACAAAACCATACTGTCCTGTCCGGCTTTGGGACGACCACCGGATAGCTTCTCCATGGGCTGCTCGATGGTTCTATCACTCCTAGGTCCAGCATTTTCTTAACCTCTTCCTCAATTACTGGGATCAAGTGGCGAGGCCACTTATGGCCATGATCCCTCAACACCTGATTCCCTTCTACTTGGATAGCGTGTTCACACAGGTTAGTACTCCCGGGATGCACGGAGAAGGTATCCATATACTCTTCTTCTAAGGCAGCTAGTTGATCTTGTTGCTCCTTTGTTAGCTCTTGACAAATCTGCACATGCTTTTTATCCACATCCCTATTATTCCAGTCAGGTCCAATTTCATCTTCATCTACATCTGCAAAAAAGGCATCCCTCTCTTTCCAATCTTTCAATAAATTCACGTGATATATACCTTTCTTTTTAGTTTTATCAGGCATATCTAACTCATAACCAACCTCATTTAATTTGCGAATTATTTTGTATGGACCTTGCCACCTGGCTAGCAACTTGCTGCCCTCAAATGGTAAGAGCAACAAAACCTTTTGCCCTACTCTAAACTGCCTCTTTTTAACTCTTTGGTTGTACCTCCTTTGTTGAGCGCCTTGAATGTTTATCAAATTCCTCTTCACCATATCTTGTATTTTTCTAAGATTATCCCTCATCTCTAGAACATACTGTATTGATGACCCAGCTTTGTCCTCACCTTCCTCCCATTTTTCCTTAATCAAATCCAAGACTCCCCTGGGGGTCCTCCCGTACAACAGCTCAAAAGGAGAAAACCCCGTAGAAGCCTGGGGAACTTCTCTAATTGCGAACATGAGAGGTGCTAACAACAAATGCCACTTCCTGGAATTGTCCATTACTACCTTCCTCAGCATACTTTTCAAGGTCTTATTAAATCTCTTCACTAACCCGTTGGTTTGTGGGTGATAAACCATAGTTTTTAAAGGGCGCACATCCAGAATCTTCCACATGTGTTTAAATGTGGTATTCATGAAATTAGTTCCTTGATCCGTGAGTACTTTACGTGGGAAACCTAGTCTGGAGAAAACCTTCAATAACTCCTGAGCAAGGATCTTTGCTGATGTAGTCCTGAGGGGAATGGCCCCAGGATACCAGGTTGCATAATCTATCAAAACCAACACATATATATGTCCTCCCGCAGATTTGGGCAATGGACCAATCAAATCAAAAGCAATTCTCTCGAAGGGTTGGTCGATTATTGGCATGGAAATTAACTCAGCCCCTGGAGGGGGTTTCTTCGGAGTCAATTGGCAAGGTTCACAAGTTTGACAAAATTTTTCTACATCATTTTTCAAACCAGGCCACCAGAATCATTGGCTCACTCTACTTAAGGTTTTCTCCAAAGCTAAGTGTCCAGCTATAGGAATGTCATGGGCTAACCTCATTATCTCTTTCCTCCATCTGGCAGGCACAATTAACTTGTCGTTTCCCTTCCCATCCACATAGTATAACAAACCATCTTTCATAATAAAATTAACATGTCCTAAGATTATATTAGCACCCTTTACTTTATCTCTAATATCTTCTAGAGTGGCATCATTCTGTTGCAAAAACCTCACCCTTTCACGTGTCGCTTGGGTGATCTCCCTCTTCACGGCCTCCTCCTCATCATGGATTTCTCCTTGAAATCCTTCCTGCATTCGCATGAGATCATTAATATACATATAATCCCACCCTATTAACATTTTGCGAGCCAAAGTGGGGACAATACCGACGTTCATATGTTGTTTCCTCCCCATTATCTCCACATCCACCCATGCCGTGTTATAAGACTTTAAATCCCCGTGTATACATCTAACAGATACATTCTCTTTGGTTTTTTCCCCTCTCACATCTCGAACCAGCGTTTTGGCACAGCCCGTATCAATAAAAGCATTTTTACATTCACCATTTACATACGCCGCAATTTCCCACTTCTTAGAATCCTTCTTTTCCATTTTACTCTTTCCAACCCCCTCGCCGCCCCACGCACAATCCGACTTCGGGCATTCCCGTAAAAAATGTCTGGGGGAACCGCAACCAAAACATAAGGATTTATTCGGATTGGATCGTGGCTGAAAATAGGCCTTCGCCAGTCCTTTCCCACTCCCACTGTTCATCTTCTCACTCGGTCTGGCTCTGCTTCTCATCTCGCTTCTTCCTCCCGATGCCATCTTCCACTCCTCTCTCGCGTTGCTTGCCATCCTCTCAGAGATGGGAGCTCTCGCGATACTGACCGTCTTCTCTGACGCAGTTGTTCTCGCGAGGCTGGCTATCTTCTCAGGGGCCGAGTTCCCGCGAGATGTTGGCTTGCTCTCTGAGAGTTTGTAGCCCTCTAAAATACGCACCACGTCCTCCAATGATGAGGGTCGATTCCTCCTTACCCAAGATGCAGCAGTAGCAGGATTTTCAGACAGGATATGTTTGATGACTATGGCCTCTATAATTTGTTCTTTTGTATTGGCGCTGGGACGGAGCCATTTAACGGCACTGGCTTTAAGTCTTTGAGCCCACGTTCTTGGATGTAGGTCGTTTTTGTATATTAAAGACCTAAACCGCTTGCAGTAGGCTTCTGGTGTTAAATTGAGTATCATTAGAATGGTGTTTTTGACCTTCTCGTATTCCGCAGCCTCTACCGGGGCCAGGGCATCCACTATCTCTTGCAAAGTTCCTGTCAAGCACGGTGTCAAAATTAAAGCCCATTGCTCCACTGGCCATTTAGCTGCTCTCACCACCCTTTCAAAGGTATTAAGGTAAGCCTACACGTCATCATCCTTGGACATCTTCTGTAAACGGACCGGAGCCAGATTCGAAACCCATGTATTTCGGGCTCCATCAACGAAGGTGTTATCAGTCGAGTTGGGCACGCTGTCTCTCCTCAATAACTGAGACATCAGCATCCGATTCTGTTCTGCCAGAACTTCTATCACTTTATCATGCCCATGATATCCATCTCGGTTTTCTTCTGGACCTGGACTCGGACCCGCCCCACGTTGGGCGCCATTTTGTGAGGGTTTGACTCTCTCCCTCGGCGGATCCAAGTCACAAACCAGAGACGAGTCAGTTTTTAATAAAATATCGGAAGGATTTTTATTGGGTTTTGAATCAAAGTTTCTATGGGCATATTCAGCAACTTCGGGAGTCAATTCAGGCATAACAGGCGTAACATCTCCCTCAACGTGAGGGTATTCAAGAACAACATCAACGGATGTTAAACATAAGTTCGAGTCTCTTATGGGTGAGGGGGCGTAGCCGATCCTTGCCCCCAACATTGCGTCCTGCAACATGGGTGCTTTGCTCACTGCGCCACAGGAACGGCAGGTCTCATGCTTTTCCATTCTTGAAACCTCCTAGAGTTTCCCGGCTACTGCAGGGGTCTCACATGGACAGCCCACACCCATTCGTCACCTTTATGGACCTTTGTCCATCCGGCACACCCGCAATCTAGACCTCTCTCAGTTTGGGTCCCTGTTTCTCTTGACCATTGGTCCCAACTGTCATTCTCTTCTCCCCTCACATCACACCGCTTTTCCTCTCCGCGTGCGCTCTCACCCCATTGGTTGGAATTTTCCTCCACCACCCAATAGGCATCATTTGCTCCCTCACTTATCTCTGCTTCCCAATCTTCCTTTATGTCAACCTCTAACTCAATGACATGAAGTCTTTTAATGCGTCTCTCTAATTCCTTGTCCTCTTCGTGATTGCTCTTGGGAGGTCCAGATGACACACCCTCTGGTCCGTCTCCGGGGTGTTCCACCATCTCACATGCGCCCAGACTCTGGAACTCCCTTCCTCTAGAGGCCAGGACTGCCTCATCTCTGCTGTCTTTCCAGAAACAGGCAAAGACTTTTCTCTTCAGGCAAGCCTTCCCTGAATGATGGACTACCATTGTGTCTTTTTATGAATCTACCATACATGGCTACACAGACTTTGTGTTTATAACCACTTATAACTTTGTGTTATATCTCTCTTTCTGTGATTGTACTGATACCACATTATCAATTGTTAGTTTTAATGTTGCCTTATAATGCTGTAAGATACCCTTCAATTCCTTGTTTCTCAAACTGAATGTGTGTAATTGTAACAGACTGTACAGTGGTACCTTGTATAAAGGAATTAATTCGTTCCAAATGAAATTGTGTTTAGCAAATTTTCCTTTATACAGATTCCCATAGGAATGCATTGAAAATGAAGTAATCCCATTTTTATGTTGTACAAATTCACCCCATAGGCAATTATGTTAAGCAAATTTTGCCTATCTCCAGAATTTTTTATGTTGTACATATTTTATGTTATACAAGTTGTTTGTTATACAAGGGTTCACTGTATATTGTCTCTCCTTACTGTAAGCTGCTTTGGGTCCATTTCCAAGGAGAAAGGTGCACTAAAAATACTCAAAAATAAAATAAAATAACATGAAATATTATTATTATTTTGAATATTTTTACACCATCTTTCTCCTTGGAAAATGACCCAAGGTGGCTTACAATAATGAGGGACAATATACAGCCCAGAACATTTCAGACATATTCAAGTTAAGAACAGGGATTTAGAAGAGGCATCTTGGGACATTGAAAGGTAACAATAAAGCTACAAAGAGCACCGCAAGAAGAAGGAAAAATCCGTTATGAGGGGTGGAAACTAACATGGAATGGAAGGGTCACCATACCACTGGGTACACAATAGATCTCATCTGATTGTAGAAGCTATTTGGGATTAGGCATTGTTAATATTTGGAAATAGATCTCTATGTGTGGCAGTGTAAGAATCAGGCCTAAAACCACAGAGAGCTGCTGCCACTTAGAGATAACAATACTGGATTAAATAGACAAATGCTCTGACTTATTTTAAGGAGGTTTTCTATGTTCCTAGTGAAAAATGGAAGATAATTCAAGGGGAAAAGCTAACAGACTTGGTCCATATCTTTCTATAACATGACTCCCATCCATAAAGAACAGATATTGACAAATCACACTCCAGAGCATCTCACTAATATTTCAGATTAGACTCTTGTATTTCCCTTTTGGCGTAAAATGCTTCACACTGTTCATTCATTCATCAGATATTAAGAGGTATTTTTAACAATCCCTTCCTTCTTATGAGTACTAGAGGACACTTCTTTCAATTGCATGGATCTGAGCAACTACTGGTGGTGGCTTGGCTGGTCCTCTCTCCTGTATGGTGGTTCCATGTGGCATGCCCAGGAGACTAATGGGGTCAGCAGTGTGCGTATGTTGTTAGGGATTGTATGTAAGTTGTTAAAGAGTTGGAAATCTGGTCAGGCAGGTCAGGGATCAACTGGCTAGAAAATGCAATTAACTATGTATAAAGTGTGAAGCCTGTTGCTGCTGTTGGAGTTGGAGGTCGTCCATGTCTGCAGCCACAGCAGAAGAAGGAATGCTGTTCAGCTGTATACCAAGCATTGTAAGCTGTTACTTTGCCAGTTATTTTTGTTTAGTAAACACAAGTCTTCAAACTACCTTTTTGTTGAATAAACTCTGCTAATAACCATAACATATGTAAAACAGAATCTGCTGTTTATGTTTTGTACTTACATGTTTGAGAGCGTAAGTGTTATCTTTGGGTTATGAACTTACACAGAGTTTTAGTGCTCTAACCCCAGCGTTGTTGAAGGGTGAAGGGTGATCACGTATCCAAACTGAAAAAGCTTTGGCAAGTGAAAAATGGCTTCATTCATGCCAGTATCCAAAGCCTGGAAAAACTGAGGGATTACACTTTGGTTCTAGGTGCTGTGATCCAAATAAGTAACTAGTCTCAGTGCCAGTCGATATTCCATCAGAAAGATTTTTCCGAAACAAAAAAGAAGTTGCCATCACAGAAATGGCTCTCCCCCTTCTTGACAAAAAAATCCACTTAAGAAAGGTTAAGGAACACAGGGCAGAGGCCAAGAAGGAACCTTTATTTCATGGGCAGGTAAGCCTCAATCAGAGAAGCTGCTTCCTTCAAATATTTGTGCCCATGCTCTGTAGAGTTTTAAAGATATGCATCTGTTAGTTTTGGAACCCCACAGACAGACAATGTCAACCCCTAAAAAGAGATATAATATTAGAACTGTGTAACTTCACCCAGACCTTTCCTGTGCCCAGCTGGAGATATTCTGCCTTGAACCTTGCTCGTATCTGTACCAGCATTTATGTCTTACTAAATCTCCAGGGGGAGGGGGGGCTGTTCCCATGACTGGAAAAAATACAAACAGATGTACTTCATAGGTGAGCAGAATTTCCCCACCTTGTGGCCAAAGAACATCCCTAGATATTAAAAGACAGCTATTGTGTATTTTGATGGGGGACACTTCCAAGAAGCAAAAAATACCTCAAATGAATGGTGGAGAAAGTGAAGCCTGGCCCGATCATCCAAAGCCAATAAAACAGCAAAGCCAATCACATGTGCACGCATGCACGCACTCACACACACACACACACACAACCTCAGTAATGCAAGTAAAAATCACAATGAAAAACACATATGAGAAGGCAAGGCTGATATGCTATACTGATGCAAATCTCTTGGTTAGAATAATAACCTTTGGACTGCAGACCTGGAAGGGACCTAAGCATCATCCAGTCCAGAATCTCCCAAGGCAGCATAGTGGGGAATTGAACTTAGAACCTCTGGCTCTACAGCCAGAGGCCTAAGACACTGAGCTATCCACAACTGCAAGAGCATACAATATATAGCCCCAGTGACCTCAGTGTTTCAGTAGTTGGAGTGTGTGGGAGAGGTCTCGGGCTTCACTATGAGATGAAACTGTTACTCGTCCTCTTTGGTGCCACATTACAAACTTCCCTATAAGAGAGTTATAATTTCTGTTTATTCCCTCCAGTTCTACTTATATCTGCAGTGCATGTTTTGCTTTCTATTTTATTTTTATCTGGCATAATATAATGCATAGCCCTGTATAGTGAATACTTGAAACTCACAATGTCATTTAGAATTCTGGTATGATCTGGAATATCCTAACTAGAGATGTGTGCTATCTTTGGAATAGATAGATATTTGAAATGGAGAAAGCAAAAGGGGGAAAACAGGATGAGAGGACGAGAGTGTTTTCTTTGCATTAGATATTAACCTTCTTTGCTTCGCCAACTACAATGTAACAGACGAAACCATCAAAATCCTGTGGTTGCAGCACCACTAATTTCAGATCCAGGAACAGGATGGACTGGGGGTAAAAAATGAATGGAAACTGTAGCAGTGTAGGCTCCCTGCATTGCCTTTTTAAGAAGGAATTAGAGATTATTATGTCCATTGTTCCCTTAAAGTTCCTCATTCACTCCCTTCCTAGTGACTGTCTTAGACCCCAGTCTCACTACTGTTATCTGCGCATCTTAATATGATGTGTACTATTTGTTTGGGTTGTCATGTGATGTTTGATGCACAGTTAGTGCCCCAACGGCAGGGGAGTATTTTACTTCTCTGCATCCGTCCCAACTTGCTTACTGCGCATCTTTTCCCTTGTGGTGAATACCTGCATTGCAGCCAGGTAGCAGTTTTTCTTCTTAAAATCAATTGTAATTGCAGGTGGAAAGCCAGTAAAAATTTTGCCATCATGCCGGTATGCCACCAATTCTGTAGCATAAACGATTACCAAGGCAGAACTACAGGAAGTGGCAGAAAAAGGAGTATGAATCTAATTGGTATGAATTTTCTGGGGTTGCACTTTGTTTGAGGCATTAAGAAGTGTACATCAATAACAGAAGTATTTTAATACAACCCCTAGCTGCGGTTAAAGTGCGCTTCTGGGGGTGTGGTTGGCTGGGGTACCAAAATACTGCTTTTCGGAGTGAAGGCATGATGTTTTGCTACACAGTCTTTCGCAGCAAAAATATCAGCAAAATTGTTTTGAGACCGGGGCCTTAACAAGCAAATGGTGACTCCTCTCTCTCTCTCTCTCTCTCTCTCTCTCTCTCTCTCTCTCTCTCTCTCTCTCTCTCTCTCTCTCTCTCTCTCTCTCTCTCTCTCTCGTGGGAAGAAGGAAATGAAACAGAGCACCCAGCTCTACAGATTTCTCCTGGTTCCCTTCTGTAGTCTACAATGATAACCTGGCCTTGGCAGAAACCTCCTGTAGAATTGATGAGAAATTTTGCCATCATGCCGGTATGCCACCAATTCTGAGAAATTGAGAATAAGTGATGAGAAATTGAGAATAATTGACTCATAATGCAACCAGATGATAGATGGAATGGACTTGGACTTTAAGCCATCCTAGCCAATAACCAACTAAAGCTGATCAAGGAACTCATGCCACTGAGGGAATCTGGCCCTTAGATGGCAACAGGAGAACCCTTAAGTCAGGCATGCCCAAACTTCAGCCCTCCTGATGTTTTGGACCACAACTCCCAGAATTCTAAGCTTAAATTGCCAATGGCAAAGGACTGTGGGAGTTGTGGTCCAAAACATCTGGAGGGCCAAAGTTTGGACATGCCTGCCTTAAGTTGTTCACCGGCTCTTACAAGATGTATGCAAACCTATTTCCAACAGGTTGTTTTCCCAGTTCCAAAATGTGAAAGTTGTCCACCAATCATGACCCTGTCTTAGAAAGATTCTCTTGACTACACCATACCTACTTCATCATAGAACCTAGACCTCTACAGCTTCATCCAAGTCATATCACAGAGGGAAACAGCTGTGTGCCATCAGATCTTAATGATGGCCACAGCTAAGAGCATTGTATAGCGGTAAACAACCATATAAGATGGAATTGTTCAATATTAGTGAACAAGCATTAGTGCCATGAAGTCAAGAAGCAATCTTGTAGTATTACTGTTGAAACTTGTCCCTTGCAGATTAGCATGGACACTCCAGCTCCAGTGCCAGTCTTGCAGGATCACTGGGGTTGATGTTATCAAAAAATGCTGAAAAATTGAGGAAGATCACTCTCTCCCAGTCTGTCTCCAAGGATAACCTGCCCGAGTAATCAAACATGTCTCACTGGCAAGCCTGAGCCTGAATTCAAAATGAAGTATGTAGCTGAATAGCAGGGCTAAGTCTCTCCCTTGGAAAAAGGAGGAAATAAGGCATTTACGCTAGATGTTTTTCGTAGCAGGATAGATCACACGTTGATTCATGATAGTAAAAAGCCCACTGGTTAAAATCTACAGGTAAAAGGATCACATAGAATGGTTGTTCCTACCCTTGGGTAACACACATCTTCTTGGACTACAATTCCCAGAAATTCTGGGCAGCACAGCTCGTGGTGGAGGCTTCTGGGCGTTGTAGCCCAAAAACATCTGGATTCTGCAAGGCAGGAAACCACTGAGATAGAAAATGATGGGAAATAATGGTCCCTGAACACCTAGAGAACTTTCACTAGGCAGAGGAGATCATTCTGGAGTAGATGGGCCAAGGATATTCCTGCAAAATACGCACAATAAAAATACTACAGTTACATACTACTGTTCCCATCTGATGGTACTCCAAAGCACTGAAGCACACCAGACTAGAACTGTCATTCCTCGTGTTCAAGGAGGCATCTAATGAAACTGATGAAGTCCACACTTTTCTTATTTGACGAGAAGCTCATGTCCCTGTGTTCATGATCAGAAAGTTAATACCATCTCTTGTTTTGTTGTTAAATTCTGATAAAAGAAGGCTGGGCAGCACTGATGGTTTTAAAATACACTCCCACCCTTTTGTCACACTGGGTTTTGCTGCACAAGTGTGGATGCAGGAAACTTTGTCGATTCAGGTGCAATTTCCATACCTCTATGGTCAGGGACCCGTCAAAATAGATTGAAGGGGAAAAGCCAGGCTAATTTTGCTAATGGTGTAATTCAGTAAATAAACCAAGACAATTCATGCCCCCCCCAAAAAAAACCCTAGTTAGAAAGTGGAAACTACTTTTTGGAAGGAAACAGAATGATCTTGAGGTGGCGGGACATACAGTTCAGCATGTTAATTTGAAAAAGGGAACAGAAAGCTCTGCAGAGGAATCAAACACATCGGTCTTCCTCCTCTCTCTAGCTCTTATTTTTCATAAGTACTTTCTATTTAATGCAACCTAATCCATCTTAAAGGTAAAAATGGTTCTCGCTGGTATATTTCTTCAAGCCCCGGGGAGAAATAATCTCTGATAGGGATGATTTTGCAGTCTCCAGAAAGGGGCTGAACTCCATTCGGGGGCATGGAAATTGTATCAGGCTCCTTTCCAATCTGCAGGAGGAGCTTGATCAAAGGTCGCTCCAGGGAGGGCCACACAAAATATCACTGCTTTAAATTAGAATAAGTTGTGAGCCCTTAGAATTTCCAGCACAGAGGGGGGGGGGGAAGAGAGGTGGGAGGAAGGAGGGACACCTTATGAAAGCATACTCTTAAAGCCATGGACGTGCCTGATGAATAGCAAACTGCTTTGCAGAAGAACGAGATGGAGAAATAAGTCCGCTAATAGGCAAACTGCACACCTCCCAAGGGACATTTCCTTTTGTCTCATCAAAGCCCCCAAACATCTTTCCACAATTCAAAAAAAAAATCAGTCTGTCCAATGAAACCAAAAGACCCAAATGAATGAAATGCAAGTTAAGTCCTATAATAGGCTCTTGGAAATTAATACTACTTTCACTGAACAATTCCCTCATCTCCCACTGCTGGAAAATAGCATAGAGAAAGATTTCCCCGCCAATCCAAATTTCTAGAACTCTGAGCTTCTCCATGGCTCTCATAACAGCAGCAAAGATTGTCCTTTAATAATTTTGTCATCATTTGCCAGTGATTCAGTCCGTGGCTAGAAAAAAAAGCCCTTTCTTAGCAAGAAATCTTTGGGCTGAGGTTAATTGAACACTTACTCTCAAGGATATAGAGATACTACAATTTACAGTGAATCAACCACGGAGGAACATTTTAAACCTTGCCAATTCGACCTGACCTAGCAGAATTGGTGGTCTCGAGTACTTAGATATAACAAGCCTAGATTTTTAGTTAAAGGAGCCTTTCCTTTAATCATTTAAAGTCTGGGCTTAGACACCAAGGCTCTAGATATTTTTCTTCACCTTAGATTAGGGTTTAATACACTGGCCCATGGCAAGTGTAGGAATACTGAAGCACTTGACAAATTTTTGGACTCCAGCTCCCATCATCCCAGTGAACATGGCCAGTAGGCTGGGAGGATGGAGTTTGAAGACTAAAAGCATCTTGAAGGCATGCAACTGATAGGCAACTCCTAACATCAAACAGTCAGTTCAGAAAACAGATGTATGTGCCCTTTTGACATAGGGTCATCATGTGCCATATTTCATATAGGATTGTTCTCTATTTTAAGAATAAGAACATGATGTTCAAAAGGAGGAAACTGTCAGGGTTGAGGACACGTTGCCCATTGGCAGCCAGGCCCACATGTTTCAGTGGCTGGCTGCAGAGGAAAGGGTTTTAAATGGTGGATCCTACATTTTTGGTTCTGCTGTGCTTGTAATTCCACTCTCCTTTTAATTTATTTAATTGGTTTAAAAGTCACACATGCTTCTTTTATCTATACCATTTAATCTTAATCTCATTGTGACCTGCTTGGAATCCCAGTGTTGAGAGAAATGTGGCATATACTAAGAAGTTTTGAATAACAAAAACAAAACAAATTAAAAACATACGGAGGTATTGTTGGAGGCTGCACAGAAACAACGAAACAAACTTCCTTGCTATAAGATGCATAAAAATTAATTTCAGGGATATAAGTAAATACTTCCAAAAATGAAACAAAGTCTTAACTGGAAAGATGTCCCTTTGAATGCCATTCTGATCTACAAAAGAGTACTTGAGCGAAAGATGACATGTAAAGGTGAACGGAATCTGCTGAATCTTCATACCATTTCAGTCTGGTGAACTAGCATTCACCACTCTTTCATGTGGTGAATATTCAAACAAAAGAGGACAACACTGCCCCAAACCAAGTGCTCATGCACATGGCAGCCCAGCCAGATTATTTTTAGGAAGTCTACCAACATAACATAAAGACATATGCCATCCATTTTGAAAGTGCCAGCCATTGCTTCTAAATCTCCTGTATAATAAAGCTGAGAAATGTGTTACCCACCAGAGGTTGTGGAGTTAACTGGAAGACCAGATGCCATCCTGTTGTCCTGTGACTGATTTTAAAATGAAGAAAAAGCAGGACACAATGGCTGAAGTACATCCATGCGAGATAATGAGGGCTTCAAAAACGGAAAAAGCCAAATCCTCATGTACCTCTCCTAGAGACTATAGCCCCAACAACACACTCACCCCAATATGGATATGATAATCAGAGGTAATCTGAGGTAAAATTTTCTGTAGCAGTCCGTTTTGTTGCGCTTTGGAGCGGTACAAAAAATGTTACTTCACATGTTACTTCACAAGGGTAGGGTTTTCCCTTGTCACTCTTTCTGTTCTGAGTAGAGATGGGCACGAAACGAACAATTTTTTGTTTCTGTTTTTGTTTTTTCGTTTTGTTACGTAACTAAATGACAAACGAATTTTGTCTCTAAAATGAAACGAAACGAACAGAAACACCAGAAATTTTGTCGTCCGTTTCGTTTTCATTACGGCAATACATTGAACTGCTTTAAATGCTAAAAAAAATCACAAAAATTGAAATAAATGGTAATGAAATGGTAACGAAATGAAGGAAAACGAAAACGATTTTTTGCAAAAATTTGCAAAAAATGGAAACGAACCGGAACGGACCCCCTAAACGACAAACGACAAACGAAACACTATTTTTTTTATTCGTGCCCATCTCTAGTTCTGAGATAAGACACTATGTAGTAATGACTATCATGCAACAAAACTTTCATTTCTCTCCGAAAATTGTGTCTGGATAATTTTTTTTATTTTGACTTTTCAGAAGTGAAATATTGAAAAAGAATTTTTAAATACCCCCCACCCCACCGCACCCCAAAAAATGGAAAAAGGAAGCTAGACAATTTCAGTGTTTGTCACGGTATGAGACTGTGAGGTAACTCTTGTAACAAGACAAGTTATCATGACCATGAGAACACTGAAACAGGGACAAAACCACGTGATCGCAACCAGCGTTGTCACAGTACAAAACTAGTTGTGTAACACTGAAGGACGTGAAGTAACCACCTTTGTCATGCAGCCCACCCAAGAACAGGCAAACCTGGATCTAATACTTTCATGGATGTGAATGTCACTGAGCCTCAGGGGAACAGTGACCATGCTGCAGTATCCTTTGCCATGCAAGTTGGGGGAAGAGTGTCAAGCAAATCAGATAGAAAAACCCTTGACTTCCAAAGGGCCGACTTCCCTCAGATGAGGAAACTAGTTAAGAAATTGAAAGGGAAGGTAAAAAGAATCCAATCTCTCCAGAGTGCATGGAGCCTGTTTAAAACAACAGTGGTAGAGGCCCAGCACAAGTGCATACCACAAAGAAAGAGGAGCTCATCTAAGTCCAGGAGGGCACCAGCATGGTTAATGTGTGGAGTTATAGAGGCTCTAAAGCACAAGGAGAGGTCTTTCTGTAAATGGAAATCCTCCCCAAATGAGGAAAATAAAAAGGAACACAAACACTGGCAAAAGAAATGGAAGAAGATAATAAGAGAGGCAAAGAAAGACTTTGAGGAATGTATGGCTAGCAATATAAAGGGAAATAATAAAAGCTTATTTAAATATGTTAGAAGTAGAAAACCCTTGGCCCTCTGGATGGCGAGGGAGGAAAGGGGGAGGTAAAGGAGGACTTGGAAATTGCAGAGAAAGTAAATGGGTTCTTTGCATCTGTTGTCACAACAGAACAGGATTTTTTAGGTTTAATTGATAAATTGATGATCAACAAGTCACCGGGCCCAGATGGCATCCACCCAAGGATTATTAAGGAACTGAGAAATGAAATTGCAGATCTCTTAATGGTAATATGCAACTTGTCTCTTAAAATGGCCACAGTGCCAGAGGGCTGGAGGATAGCAGATGTCACACCAATTTTCAAAAAAGGAAGGAGGGGGGACCCAGGAATCTACAGGCCCGTTAGCCTTACATCTGTCCCATGGAAGATGGTGGAAACCCTCCTCCAGGAGAAAATCTTAAACCACATAGAAGAACAAGTCTTGCTGAGGGAGGGTAAGTCTTGCCTGACAAACCTTTTAGAATTCTTTGAAAAGGTCAACAGGCATGTGGATTTGGGTGAACCGGTGGATATTGTCTATCTTGATTTTTAGAAGGCTTTTGACACAGTCTCTCACTAAAGGCTGCTGAGAAAATTGCACAGTCAGGAGATAAGAGGGCAGGTCCTCTTATGGATTGAGAACTAGTTGAGATCAAGGAAACAAAGAGTAGGTGTCAATGCGCAATTTTCACAATGCAGAGTGGTGAAAAACGATGTGCCTCAAGGACCTGTCCTGGGACTGGTGCTTTTCAATATGTTCATAAATGACCTGGAGACAGGGATAAGCAGTGAGGTGGCCATGTTTGCGGATGACATGAAACTTTTCTGTGTGGTAAAAACTGGAGAAGATTGTGAAGAGCTCCAGAGGGATCCCTCCAAACTTAGGAGAATTGGCTGCAAAATGGCAAATGCATTTCAATTTAGCAAAATGTAAAGTAATGCAGATTGGGGCAAAAAAAATCAAAACTTTATCTATTAACTCACGGGCTCTGAGCTATCCATGATTGACCAGGAAAGAGATCTTGGTGTGCCAGTGAACAGCTCAATGAAGGTGTCTACCCAGTGTGTGGCAGCAGTGAAGAAGGCCAATTCCATGCTAGGGATCATTAAAAAGGGAACTGAAAATAAAAGAGCCAACATTATAATGCCATTGCACAAAATGATAGTAAGGCCACACCTGGAGTATTGAGTACAGTTCTGGTCACCACATCTCAAAAAAGACATAGTGGAACTGGGGTAGAACAGAGGGACTAAAATGATTATTGGACTGGGGGACCTCCCTTCTGAGGAAAGGCCAAAACATTTGTGGCTCTTTAGTCTGGAAAAAAGGTGCCTGAGGGGGGATATGATTGAGACGTAAAAAATAATGCAGGGCATGAGTAAAGTGGATAGAAGGAAAGTCTTCTCCCTTTCCCAAAATACCAGAATGAGGGAACATCCACTCAAACTGAGGGTTGGGAAAGTGAGAACAAACAAAAGGAAAAAAATTACCCAGCGTGTTGTTAGTCTGTGGAACTTCCTGCCACAGGAGGTGGTGATGGCATCTGGCCTGGATGCCTTCAAAAGGGGATTGGAGAGATTCCTGGAGAAATAGTCCATCACAGGTTACAAACCATGATGGAGATGTGTAAACTTCAGGCTTAAAACCCAGGTACTTCAAGGGCCAGATGCAGGAGAGTGGTATCAGTAGACAGATATCTAGTCTTGTGTGCTCCCAGAGGCATTTGATGGGGCCACTGTGAGATACAGGAAGCTGGACTAGATGGGCCTTTGGCCTGATCCAGCGTGGTTCTTCTTATGTTCTTATGTTCTTATGACAAATGTCCATTTAAATAAAGCCATGTACAAATTTGCAACAAAAATGTAGCACTAGCAAGCCTTTCAGGACCTGAAGCATGACAGGATTTTGAATGTGGGAGTAGTAATAGAGGTGTTAGACTTCCAAAATTTTCTATTTCTGTGGCAGGATCAGATTTAGATACATCAAAAACATACAGGTGTGTATGTGATTTTCTATGAAAATGTGATGTCCTTTCTTATTGTACACACACACACTCTCTCACACACACACACATTTTTTTCAAATGTTGGACTAAGTCCACACATACCTCTCAGCAGTTACTTTGGGCCCACTGAGTTATGTACATTAGTCAGTACATTTGCCAGATGACAATTTGGCCTCAAACCTGTTCATAAGCACAAAAGCCAAATCTGAATCCCCTAATGATCAAAATGGAAGTCCAAAAGCAGTTTGCTAGAAACGCCATCAGCTGAGTGATCCTTGCACCTCATTTTGTGTGGGAAGCTCTGCCAAATGAAAGTGAACTGGGGAACCTCTAATTGGATTCCTCAGGAATGAATGGAGCCAAGCCAAATGTAAATCACACATGAATCTCCTAAATCAGGACCTTTATCCTCACATCCGAAGCTGCTATCAGGGGAACCTAATGCAATCGTACAGGCAGGTTAACTGCATGGGTTATTCACACAGCACCAGCACTGAGGCTGGGATGACTAAGAGTTTTGAGGGAACAGATTCACAGTCTTTCCCCAACCTCGGATCAGTAAACCTGCTTAGTGCACTTGAGTACCGCTGAATTGTGCTCAGCCCTTTTTGCTCTATTTGGGATAGTTGAGAGCATGGACTAGGGCACATGATCCACTGTTGCAACTCCTCTCTCTCTCTCTCTCTCTCTCTCTCTCTCTCTCTCTCTCTGTGTGTGTGAGAGGGGGGAGGAGAGAGAGAGGAGAGAGGAGAGAGAGAGAGAGAAGATGGGGGAAGGAGGGAGGGAGGGATAATTTTATGTATAGTATATTAAAGTTTCTATGTCCTGCATTCAGGGATCTTGGAGAAATGGGGAACCAAAAAAAAGCTTTTGTACCTATTATTGTAAGCTAGTCCACGACATTTGTGGATATGTGGAGTAGAATTTTACAAAATAAGGGGGGGGGCAAATAAAGAAATATTTTAGCAAACTAGAAAGATAATCATATTTGTTTACTAAGAGCCTTTTCACATGACCCCTAAGATCCGCTGGCCACTTAAATTCGGACCAGAGATCTTGGGGGTTCATTGCTCTTCCTGTGTTCCCACCCCTCCGCACTTCCTTGCTCCTGTCTGCGTGAGGGGAGGGAGAAAAAAAGGGAGAAAAGAATGCAGGCTCACCTCCGTCTGCCGGTCGAAGGCGCCCTGAGCCCCGTCGTCGTCCTGATTCCTGTCTCTTAAAAGGGTGGGGGGCAAAAAAACAAACAAACAGAAGCGAGGAGAGCCCGGCACTCACTAGGTTACATCCGCATCAGGGATTTTCACCCCCGGAGAGCAGGTACCTGAAAAGTGTGCTGGGACGCACTTAGGTGGGCATGGTCACACTTAATTTTCTTTGAACTCTGGAGCTGGTGGGGAAACAATTTTAAGCTCCGGAGCTGGGAGTCATTTGCTGTGGATTTTAGGGGTCGTGTGAAAAGGCCCTTAGTTAGCAGTCTCTCCCAGAGAACATTTTAAATGTTTGATGTGTTGGATTATTTTATTTTTTACAACTTCACATTCTGCCTGGAGAAAATGTGGCTGGAAAGGACCTTTCTGGCTGGGGGAGGGGGGACTTTCAATCTATCAAAGATGTTGGCAAGTTTTTCAGTCTGAGGTCCAAGTCTGAGTCTTTAGTATCAAATTCCAACGCCCAAGACCCAACCCTGAGTCCCTATTAAAAACAAGCTTTGTCAGCCAGAAGAAAAAGGGGAACGTGGATAGGTTCTGTATCAAGAGTCATGTCCAAATCATTGGGGGGGGGAGGGTCCAAGTTGAGTCACTAGTGTGACTGAAGTCTGACATTGGCAGCGAGTCTTGCAATCAATCCAATACTGATCAATTATTCTCTCCTGCCTCTGAATTTAAAGATAAATGGATGAATAGCTTTATTATGGTCAAAGACCAAAAACTGAATGTAAACATAGCTCCACTTCAGTATTCATTTTTTTCTGCCTCTCTAGAGTCTTCTACCAATGTCTTAGAGTTATTGAGACTGTAAGTGCCAGTGAATGCAAAACTTGGGACTTGAAGATATTCGGCTTTATCCCTGCACTTCTGCTGTGCAGCTAAGTGAATTTATTTTTTTAAAAAAACAGAATTATGCAACATGACGAATCATAGCTTAGTGTAGTGAACCTTGCATTACAGTTGGTGAGACTACAAATCCTCTTTCCACATATGTCCTGTATTTGTTCCAGGCAGAAATATTTTTAAAAAACTATCTTCCCCGTTGTTCTGCATAGGCATACATTCTCATCATTTTAAAAAAATATGCACTATTTCAAAAAATTTCCATGTTGAAGAATGTCCCTGACAAGCACTCAAAGCCTGACAGCGTATGGATTTCATTCTGACCACAAATCAAGTCCATCTTTGTATGCAGCTTGACAAGCATGAAATGAGTAAAGCCACAAATAATTCTCCTTTTTATGCAAGGTTTATTTTTTTAAAAAATGTTTTTCAAATTTCTTTCTTTCTTTCTTTCTTTCTTTCTTTCTTTCTTTCTTTCTTTCTTTCTTTCTTTCTTTCTTTCTTTCTTTCTTTCTTTCAAGTTGCCTTCAATTCCATAAAATGGAATTGGATATTTTTTTTCTTTCCCATTTTAAAACTGCTCATTGGCATTCTAATTTTGTGACTTTGATACTAAGCCACAAGGGTGAAAAGTTTAAAGTTTCCTTAAAGATAAATAAATATTATTCATTGGCACTATTGTTATTGCTCTGATAGGCTGCTTCCCACCTGGCCAAGCTGCTAAGATTTAGCCAGAGGTTTTTAGCTCCAGTTGTAAAACCAAATTTGTTTTGAGTGACAAGCAATTCATTACACTTTAAAAAAAAAATCTTCCCTGCCCAGGCTATCTTTTTATCGAGAACTAGGGCATTGTTGTGCTGAACGTATCACATCTACTTTTCTGTTTATTGTACTATGCAGTTTGGGATTTTGCTTTGGCACACTTCCAGCTGAATTAATTTGACATTCACAGGTCAATCAAACTGTCTCATTACTACCTTCTGCCTGTCTTGCCATCACGGTCCAGTGTTGACAAGTATAAGGAATGAACATCCGCAAGGTCACCTTTTCAAAAAAAGCCCAATTCCTTACTTGCAACCTACCCGTAGGCTCCACAGTTATCTACTGTTTACCTATGTTGTTGAGGATTGGAGATTGTAAGACATAGACTCAGTCCATCCACAGCTGTGAAAACTCGGGTGCTCGGCCTCTCTTTTCTCTGTCAATTTTGACAGTATCTTAGTCCATGAGAAAGCTACAAATCCAAAGGTTCCTTAGGATTTGGCCATGACCATTAAAAGAGTAAATAGCTGATATAACTGTGTAATGATGTACCTCTTGCTCCTTTATTAAAAAGAAAGATGGGAATCCAGCCCAGCCAAAAGGTGCAAGGATGCACCTTGAGGATTCAGATACATTCAGCAAAAATTGGTTGTACGGCAATTAGGCGAACATAGGGTATTTGTACATGACCCCTAAACTCCGCAGCAAATGGCTGCCAGCTCTGGAGCTTACAATTGTTTCCCCACCAGCTCCAGAGTTTGCAGGAAATTAAGTGCGACCACGCCCACCTAAGCGTGTCCCAGCGCACTTTTCATGTACCTGCTCTAGGAGGGTGAAAATCCCCAGGTCCGGATTTAATCTGGTGAGTGCGGGGCTCTCCTCGCTTCTGTTTTTTTTTTTTTCCCGCCCCTTTAAGAGAAGGGGTGGGAGGCAAAAAACAACAACAAACAAACAGAAGAGAAGGAATCAGGACAATGACGGTGAGCCTGCATTTTTTCCTCTCTTTTTTTCTCCCTCCCCTCATGCAGACAGGAGCAAGGAAGTGCGGAGGGGTGGGGACGCAGAAAGAGCAACGAACCCCCAAGATGGCCAGCGGATCTTAGGGGTCGTGTGAAAAGGCCCATAGTTAAGGGGATAATAACTCCTTTCACAAGGTTCTCTCCCCATCCCACAGACTAAGAACTGATTCAATCTTTCCTTCCTGCCATTTGCCTACAGCACATCAGGTGAATGGATTCTTATCCTCTCCATAATACGTGTACACACGCCTGTGACAGCAGGGAACCATCCAAGTTACTCAGCTGGGTTATACAGAAGATACAGTCTCTTTCCATCTAAAAGAAAAAAAAATTTCTAGGCTTGTTAGCCTTTCCCCACTGAAAAGATAGCTCTGAATTCTGCAAGCAGAAACAAAAAAATAAAATGGAAAGGCATTTTGGAAAGGCAGAGGGCAGTGAAAGAACTGCCACAAAGTAAAGGAAACAGTGGTGTGTATGTGAGGGTGTGTGTGAAGGTGAAGGTTTCCCCCTGCACATGCGTGCTAGTCGTGTCCGACTCTAGGGGCGGTGCTCATCTCTGTATTCAAGCCGAAGAGCCAGTGTTGTGCAAGTCCATGGCCATGTGGCCAGCGTGGCTGCAAGGAAACACTGATTTACCTTCCCGCTTTTTACGGCGGTACCTATTTATCTAATTGCATTGACATGCTTTCGAACTGCTAGGTTGGCAGGAGCTGGGGTTATCAGCGGGAGCTCACTCCGCTGTGTGGCACTCGGGATTTGAACCACCGAGCTGCTGACTTTGCAGCCGACAGTTTTCGGAGGCCTTAGTCCACTGAGCCACCATGCCCCGGTGAGGGTGTGTGTAGGAGAGCCCAAACTGGCAGCGGTGAATGAGTTGCTGGAAAGGAGGGGAAACCTCACTGAGGCAGGGGCTCTGTTCATCTCATTCACTGGCATCAGTTTGGGTATTCCACCACCAACCCCCCCCCCACTGTTTCCCTTCCTTTCTGCCAGGATTTGTTCATTTTGTTAATCTGGGGTTCAAAAAGAGTGTGGGGGGAGTCTTGTACATGGCATCATCTTATAGACAGAAGTGGGAAGCCAGAATGTTAGTTTAAATAGATTGGTGTTAGCCTCATCTGAAACTGTCTCAGAAGAATTTAAGTTAAAACATAGGTTTACTGTTCTTGAAGAGACCCCCTAACTTCTGTGGTGATGGACCAGTGGTACTGCAGGCTACAGACAGATTTCAATTAATTAAAATTAATTTAAAACTAAATACACACTGTGATGAATCTCTTACTATGTATGCCAAGTTCCAGGTGTCTAGGTTTGAAAGTCTTGGATTTGCAGCAGAGGCAGACAAAGAGATAGCCATATAGGCACAAACAAACAAACAAACAAACAAACAAACACACACACACACACACACACACACACACACACACACACACACACACACACACACACACACACACACACACACACACACACACACCTATTTTTATTAAAGATGATCAGAAAAAACAGAGGCAGGGAGGAGGGCAAGCTATAAACGTTTGTTTAAATTGTCTCCAGTAGTTAATTAAAAATATTAACAATGGACCCTTCTTCTAATAAGGGAGTTGTGGGGTTTATTATGACATTAGGTTCATACTTCTTTCTTCTTACATCAGTCAGGCATTTAACTTCAGGTTTTGCCTGGACACATAAATAACTGATTAACCAAGTGAAAGGCAGATGCTTAATCAATTAATTTGCTTTGCCAACTGAAGCTATTGTGTCATTTCTCTAACTCGACTTTTTAAAAATGGCAAAAGCCATGTAAGAAGGATTCAGTATTATGTGAATTCACATCCTTCATATATATTTCAGCAACCAAGATCTGATTTATTATTTGTTTTTCTCCAAGTCCTAGAAAATCAAACCAACTGGACCTCAAAAGAAAGGGAGACACCAAACATCTCAATATTGTAGAGAAGTTTGATGGGGAACTTGATTCCCTACCACGTGTCCTTGGCAGTAGCTGGACTCAAGGATCCACAAGACCCCTTCAAACTCTGCAGTTCTAAGATTAACATTATAAATATCCACGCCAGCAGAAATGAGGCACAGGTTTTACTTTATTGTACAAGGCAGCATGATGTGCTACAAAAAGAAAGCTGGAGGGTTTGGTGTTACAAACTCTGGATAATCATGGGAGAAAACACAAGTGACCACTATAACACAGAAACTGCCCAGATCTCAGAAATAAGTTCAGTAAGACCAATACTCAGTGGGGGACTTGACAAGATACAAATTCTGCCATGCCTGGAAGACATCCACAATCAAGGCACATAACTATTGAAATAGAAGCCTGTAAAATAGTGTACATTTTCTATTACTTAGATTTTTTTCCTATTTCAGTTTATACTGTAGTTTCAAAGATATTCAGCATACCTAGATGTCTAGGTATAATATAGTTATTACTGGGATGTTCTGTAGAATTCAGGCTATTCAGAAGGTCAAGGAAACTAATCATTGCTCTTGGCTTTAATATGTATCCTTTTTCAGAAAGGAAGAATAAAGGAGAAGAGAAGCAAGGATGACAGAATAAAGGATAATTCATGGAAGGTTTTGTTTCATAAGAACATAAGAACAACCTTGCTGGAACAGGCCACAGCCCATCCAGTCCAGCATTCTGCCTCACACAGTGGCTCACCATTTGCTTCAGGGTATTCCTAAGCAGATGTCTTCACCTGCTTAGGATTTCCTGCAAATGGCATTGAGAGATATCCTGCCTATCTCCCCAAAACGGAGGTTGTCCTTAGGCATCCATAATGATACCCCTGTTCTCCATGAACTTGTCCAATCCTTTCTTAAAGCTGTCAAGGTTGACTGCTGTCACCAATTCTGCTGGCAGGGAGTTCTATGAACCAGTGATCCTCTGGGTGAAAAAGTACTTTCTCTTATTTGTTTCAGATCTAGCACCCAAAAGTTTCATGGAGTGCCCCCAAGTTCTAGTGTTGTGCAATAGGGAAAACAATTTTTCCTTATCTACTTTGTCCACACCGTGTATGATTTTATAAACTTCAGTCAGGTCACCGCTTAGGCCCCATCGTTCAAGAGTGAAGAGGCCCAGCTGTTGCAGCCTCAGATGGTAAGGAAGGTGTTCCAGTCCCCTAATGATTGTGGTTGCACTTCATGGGACAGTGCTATCTCTGTATTTTCCCACCCTTCACCTCCCTTGCTGCACATGGATGCACACTGAGACACATCCGGTTGACACCATTCTCTCCCCCCCACACACACACACATTCTTGATAACTAGCGTGGAAGATGACTGTACAGCTGCAGAAAAAAATAAGACAGTAAGTATTCACAAATATTATTTCTGGCAAATAAGTCACGGAGACCTTCTATGGACAGAAATGGCAACACAGAAAAGAAATAACAGTAGGGACTGGAAAAGTAGATTGTTAGTGGAAGAACTGACAAATACCATTGGTTCAAGTGATAATTTGTCACACATCACAGCAGTGCAACTACAACAGACACCTACTTCCACCTCTTTCTGCTACTCCCTACAATCAATATTGTTATTGTGAAATGTGCTTCATCCCATCCCCGGAGCATAGGATCAAGCCATTAACCCCCCCCCCCCGCACACAAACTCAAATAACATATGAAGGCTAAAGTCATGGAAAACTGCACATATCCCAAACCCCAGGAACTGGCTATAATGTGCTAGAAACCAGCTTTAAACTCACAGATCCTTTTCCAGTCATGTGACCAGGCACATGATATGTACCATTCACCATTGTGACTTCCATGATTTCAATAATGTGCAAAATCCCAGGAAGACTCTGGCAAATGTATTGAAGATGAATTACTCTTTTTCAAGTAATAATTCACTCCCAGTGCCTAATGATAAGAATTTATAGCTTAATGCTCAGTACATTTGCTTTCATGAAATTAAAATATTACATATATAGTGGATATTATTTATTGTCCACATACTACTGAGCTCCAGAAAACAGAAGGTACAGAGACATTTCAGAGAATTATTGACCACTGTTTTATTTCTTTCTTTTATTTATGTCCCACCTTTCTCCTTATGCTGGGATCTCATGTAGTCATTTGGTCACAGCCTTCTATACTATGGTCACTCACATTACATTTATATTTAAATTCCAGTAATAATATCTTTCTATGATTGAGATTTGTGTATGATATCATAAAAATGTCCTCCATCATGGTGAAAATGACCACCTTTTTGGCAATCCCTGCATGCCATGTTCTCCTTTGTGCAGTGGGGGCAGGGGGGAATGCCTGTTCTCCTTTGTGACATGACAGTCATGGTCCGCCTAATCCAGGGTGCCCCCAAATAGTGTGGGAAAGCTTTGCCCATTGTTCTACATGGTATCTTCTTCACACGTGCAGCATGTGAATGACACATGGCACCAGGAGAAGGTGTATTTTGTGGGAAAGTAAGCGGAAGATTGCAAAGGAACGAAATTAGAAAGGTCTCTCTAGAAAGTAGAGATGGGCACGAATAGAAAAAATGGAGTTTCGTTTGTCGTTTGCCGTTTAGAGGTCCGTTTTGGTTCGTTTCCGTTGTTCATGAAATTTTTCAAAAAATTTGTTTTCGTTTCATTACCGTTTTGTTACCATTTCGTTACCATTTATTCCAATTTTTAATGATTTTTTTTTAGCATTTAAAGCCGCTCACTTCATTGCAGTAACGGAAATGAAACGCACGACCAAAATCCCTGTGTTTCTGTTCATTTCGTTTCATTTTAGGGACAAATTTTGTTTGTCGTTTTGTTGCGTAATGAAATGAAAAATGAACAACAAAAACAAAAAATTGTTCATTCCATGCCCATCTCTACTAGAAAGGGAACAGTAAGACTTCTTTGGCCCAGCTTCTCTCCTCATCCACTTGTACATTTGGGGAGAGAGAAGCGCAGGAGGCGATGGAGGAAAGCAAGCTGCAAATAATGGGCTAGGAAGAGCAGAAGCTCCTGCATCTAAAGCCACGTGGAGAAAAAGGAACTTTGAGTTTATTTGCAGCTGAAAAACAGCAGGCAAGGGCAGGATTAAGTGCCTGTTCTCTTCCCCCCACCCACCCACTGTTCTGATCTCAACTGGCCCTTTGAAAGGGCCTGTTCTGTTGCCAAAGATGCATGCCATCTATGCATGAGGTTTAATGTGATTCTTAGTTTCCTGTTCCTTCCGGAGAGTTCCACTTGTTTGTATTCTACAGCGTAAGACCTATGCATGGAAAATGGTGCATCACTCTGAAACCCTGTTTCAACAGTCACGGCTCTCCCTGTGACCCAGGCATTATTTGGCAAAATTTGACCCAGATATTTAGGGAGATTTCTCAGATGTAGAATCATACAAGATTATAGCTGGAACTGGGAGGGATCAAAAGGGTCATCCAGTCCACCCCACCCACTCCGCCAAAGCAGGAAATTCATTTCTAAAGGGAATGCCCTGATCCCCCGGATGTGTGTGAGTTTATCTAAACTCAGTTTAAACACTTCCAGCACTGATTAATTCAAAACCCACTGAGGCAGCCTCTTCTATTGCCAAACAGCAATCACTATTTGGACGTTATTCCTAATGTTAAGTCAAAATCTCCTGCTCATCAATTTAAAGCAATTACTGCAGGGCCCACCCTCAGGAGCTGCCAAAAACAAGCTGACTCCATCTTGCATTTGACAGCCCTTCCAATATGTGAAGATGTGATGCCCAGAAATTTAATCATCATCATCATCATCATCTTAGAACTGGAGATCTGGAATGGACCTGATGGATCACCATGCCCAGCACCATAGAGAATGAAACTCCCAACCTCTGGCTATGCATTCAGATGCCTAAAGCATTAAGCTGTCTAGCAGTTACTATCTGTTTGCTTGGTTCTTTAAGGCACACAAACCTATGCACCAGTTGCAAATAATGGCTTATTTGTAGGCTGCTTTTCACCCAGTTAGGTGTCCCAAGATAGCTCACAATTGCAAACAAAATTATTAGCCGGGGGAAAGGAGGAGGGGAAAGTGTGCTACGGAGGTGATACTTTTTTAAAAAAAATTGCCTGCTTGGCGCTACCCGCACGCAGTGCGGTTTGCACAGGAGAGCCTTAATTGGAAAGGAGACCCACAAAGAAGGCATGAGAAGGAGAGACCCTTCTTCCCCTCCCCCACTGTTCCCCCCCAATCTGGGTGGATGAGACACGGTTGGGGGGAGGAGAGGGTGCAAAAACGGACTTTGTCACCAGGCGCTCCAAACTCTAACTACGCCTCTGCATATTAGCCCATCTGCTTTAAATAATTATAAACAAGATAAAGGTGGGAAAGGAACAAAAAACTAATGAGATCATTAAAATATCTTTGGCAGTTAATGTGAAACAGAGACAGAGGGCAATTCTGACTTTCAGTCAACCATCGGTGTTTGCTAAGAGGTTTAGAATAAGTTGTAGGCAAACACGCAGTCAATAAACATCTGAAGAGAACAGTGATAGTCAAACATTCTCACAGGGAATAAAAAAGGACCCAGATTATTTTGAGGAACAAAGGAGAAGCCTCTGGTCTGAATCTCTTTGTCCTGCCAATTAGGTCCCCACACAGGCATGGAGTGCACCTCTGTTCCTCTATACCTACTGACCACTAGAGATGGGCACGAAATGAATTTTTTTTCATTCTGTTATCCGTTATCCGTTCCGTTATGTAACAAAATGAATAACAAACACCAGAGCAAATTTAGAACGAACCGAACCGAACTGAAAATAATTGGTTCAGTTTGGTTCGTTAAGGGGGGGCGGAGAGTCTCCTACCTGCTGCTGGTCTTCCTGGTCCATTCTTCCTGGCTTCAGGGATGGCCCAGGAACAAAAAAAAAATGATGGCCCCGACTACAGCTGTAGCACAGGCCACATGCTCGCAATAAAAATAAAAATAAAAAAGCAAAAAAAAAATTAAAAAAGGAATGCTGACCAGTCCCAAGGTTGGCTGGGTCGGCACCCTAAAATAAATAATTTTTTTAAAAAAACAGCGCCGACCAGGCCCCAGGGGCCACGTGGTCGGTATCTGAAGAAGAAAAAAAGCCTGTGATACAGCTGTAGCTGTAGGAACCCAGAAGTAAAAAAAAAAAAAAAAGTGGCAATGTTGGGACTGTCTACCAGCCCTGTCTATGGAGCCTGGGCTGCAGCCAGGCCAGGCAGAAGTAGACAGTCCCACCAATGCCTACAGAGCCCTGGCCATGGCTGGAGCTCCAGGTATGTTGGAGGGACTGTCTACTGCTCCCTACGGAGCCCTGGCCGCAGCTGGGCCAGGTGACAGTAGACAGTCCCTCCAATGCCTACAGAACCATGGCCATGGCTGGAGCTCCAGGGGCATTGGAGGGACTGTCTACTGCTGCCTATGGAGCCCTGGCCACAGCTGGGCCAGGGAGCAGTACACAGTCCCCTGAACACCTACGGAGCTCTGGCCACAGCCGGGCTGGGCGGCAGTAGACTGTCCCGCCACCACCTATGGAGCTCTCACTGACCAACACAGCCCGAATTTTCAGTACTGATGTTATTATTGAGTTTGGACTAAACAAATGTGCCACAGTGGCACTGAGAAAAGGAAAAATCATTGAGAGTGAAGGAATTGAAATGCCAAATGGATAAGCTATTAAGTATCATCAGTCTGAAGCCTATAAATATCTGGGCATACTGTAATTAGATAACATCAAGCATGGTCAAGTGAAAAATGGGGTCAGTAAAGAATATATCCAAAGGGTCAGAAAAGTATTAAAAAGTAAGCTGAATGGTGGTAACCCCATCAAGGCCATTAATAGCTGGGCCATACCAGTCATCAGGTATACTGCTGGCATTATAAACTGGACTCAGATGGAGCTAGATAGTCTAGATAGGAAAACAAGAAAACTTATGACCATTCACTATGCATTACATCCACGCAGTGATGTTGACAGGCTGTATTTACCTAGAAAAGTAGGTAGTAGAGGTCTTCTGCAAGTGAAGCAGACAGTTGAAGAAGAGAAGCATGCTTTGGCAGATTATGTAAAAAATAGTACAGAGCTAGCATTATTGGAGGTTAAGAACAGGGAGGTGTTTAAAGTAAAGCAAACAAAGTGTCAATACAAGAAAACAACAATGCAAATACGAGCAGATAGCTGGCATAATAAAGCACTGCATGGGCAGTTCCTTGAAAAAGTCAAAGGAAAAGTAGATGAGGAAAGGACCTGGTTATAGCTCACCAATGGAACACTGAAAAAAGAGACAGAAGCCCTGATTTTTGCAGCTCAAGAACAAGCTATCAGAACAAATGCAGTTAAGGCTAGAAAAAATCAGCTGAGTCCCCCACATGTAGACTCTGCAGAAAGGCAGATGAAACTATCGACTATATATTGAGTTGTTGCAAGACAATTGTTCAGACTGATTAAAAACAGCATCATAATGTACTTGCTCAAATGGTCTACTGGAATTTGTGTCAGAACTATCATCTGCCCATAGCAAAGAACTGGTGGGATCATAAGCCTGAAAAAATGACTGAATGACCATGCAAAATTAATTTGGGACTTCTGAATACAGTCAGATAGGGTTTTGGAGCATAACACCCCAGATATTGTGATTGTGGAGAAGAAAAAAGTGTGGATCATTGATATTGCTGTACCAGGTGATAGTACAGTCACTGAGAAACAACTTGAAAAAATTACCCAATATCAGGATCTGAGAATTGAACTTCAGAGATTCCGGCATAAACCGGTACAGGTGATCCCAGCTAAGCAAGTATTTAGGAGAAATTGGAGTGGACAAAGTCACCATCAGTCAGATGTAGAAAGCCACCTTACTGGGATCTGCTTGCATAATTTGCCGATACATCACATATTCCTAAACGCTTGGGAAGCATTCGACTAGTGATTGTTTATACAAAATCCAGCATAGTTAGCTGTGTGGTTAATAAATAATAATAATAATAAACCCCACCGGTGGGGGGGGAGAAACAGAAAAAAACCCCATACCCAAACCAAAATGAATTACGAAATGCCTCCCCCCCTAAAAATTCATTTCACAATTAACAACCCAAACCAGATCGGAAAACGAACCGAAACAAAACAAATTGCCATTTTTTTGGTTCGTGCCCATCTCTAATATGTAACCAGGCAAAGGTTCCAGTGAATCACTCTCAATTTGTTCTGCAGATATTTGGCCAGAAATCACATCAGAATGTATTCTCACAGATCCTGTCAAAGTTAACATTGTATCTAAGTAACCAGATCTCTCTCTCTCTCTCTCTCTCTCTCTCTCTGTGTGTGTGTGTGTGTGTGTGTGCCTTACACACACATATTTAAGAATTTCCATATAAAGCATTGAATACACACAGACACATAGATAGAAGAATTTCCACATAAAATATTGAATTTCTTTTCCACATGAAGCATTGAATGTAACATTAAGACCAAGCATACTAAATGAGTTAACATTCTCTAATGCATTGAAAATTTTCCAGTTCTTTCCATTGATAAACAGTGTCAGTGGTCACAGATTCCTGCACCTTGCTCCCTCCGACTTCCAAAAACAAATTTGAGGCTGAATGTTTGGCTGCTTCAATATTTGATTTTGTTTTCTTTTAAAACACATTTTGGCCCCTGGATCCTTTGGACTTCTGGATCCTTCCCATGCCTGCTCTCACCAATGAAAATGATCCAGGATGTAAATATGGCCATAAGGACAGTAGTTTAGGTCATCTCAAGGATAGATTACTGTAACACACTCTACATGTGGCTTCCCTTGACTCTTGTTCAGCGACTGCAGTGGGTGCAGAATGCGTCAGCCAGAGTATTGGTTGGTGTGGGCAGATTTGATTGCATCACCACTGTTCTGGCCTGCCTACATTGGCTACCCGTTGCCTCCCAAATAAGGTTCAAAGTACTCATTTGGACTTACAAAACTGTCCATGGCTTGGGACCAGAGTATCTGGGGAAGAGTATCACCCAAAGGTTAGCTTTGGCCCAGACCACCAGAGCATTGCAGGCCCCTTCGCTTTGGGTCACCACCCCTCAGGAGACCTACAAGGTTTTTACAAAGAGCTGGGCCTTCTCAGTGGCCGGCCTGACTCTATGGAATCATATTCCTTGTGAGATAAGGATTGCAGAACCCCTCCTGGTTTTCAAGAAACAACTAACAACCTGATTATTTAAAGCTGCTTTCAGTGATCTCTGAGGTTGTTTGCTTGTTTGCTGTCCAATATGTTTGTTTGTCACCATCTTGCATTTGCCTGTTCATTCGCCTTTTTAATTGCTTTTAATTGTTACTTTTTGGTATATCCTCTTGCCTATTTATTTTTATTTTTTATTAAAAAGTTTTATTAGCTTTAAGGGGAAAGGGAAAGGGGAAAGGATAAAAAGTAAAACACAAAGGATTACATCAAATCTATCAAGTCAAAGATTATTCATATCAGAATCTAATATCATATCAGTTTAATAAATTTACTACTTCTTGCCATCTTCCTAAGTCTCCTTTCAGATATCCAGAAAGTCTGTCAATTTTGATAAATTCTCTTATCTTTTCACGGAAATTTCTATCCGTAGGCACTTCAGATTGGTTCCAAAATTGTGCATACAGAATCCTTGCTGCAACAATTTCATGGTGTAATATGTACTTTTGATCATGAGAGATATTCATATCAATTATATTCAATAAAAAGAGTTCTGGTCTAAACTCTAATTTAATCTTCAATGATCTCTCTATAAATAGCTTTACCATTCTCCAATATATATTTGCCTCTTCACAAGTCCACCACATATGGTAAAATGTACCACTGTTATGTTTACATTTCCAGCATCTTGAGGAACAGTTACACATTTTAGATAAAACAATGAGGGGAGAGATGCCATCTGTAGAACATCTTGTAACAGTTTTCTTTAAAAGCTATAGACTTAAACATCTTTACAGTGTTCCATAAAGAATCCCATTTATCCAAATGCAGTGAATAACCAAAATTTTCTGCCCATCTTATCATGCAATTTTTAACAATATTTCATTCAATTTCTCATTTAACAGTAAATTATAAAGTTTACTAAAGAACCCTTTTGTCACCAGAATATAACATTTTATCAACTATGGTATAATTGGTCATGAAGCCGCCTTCTTTAATAATATTTTTAAAATGTGAATATATTTGTTGGTAGTTCCACCAATCTATCTTGAAACCTTCAAATAACAATTGTTTTAGTGGTTTCAAAGAATAGGCAGAATTTAGAAGTTGTTTATAGGTTAAAAATTTGAATGTTATATTTGAAAAAGGTCCTGATATCGCTTCCAGTGGCAATAGCCATCTTGGTACTTTAGTATAAAACTGTTTTTTATAGGTAACCATGATTTTATTAAAGCATTCCTTATCCAATGTCTTTTAAAGAGTGTAGGAAGTTTACCCTTATACCATAAATAATGGTGCCAACCCTTATCTAGATCATGACCTTCAAGACGTACTATTCTATCATTTGTCATCAATATCCAATTGTTTATCCAAGTCATAGCTGCTGCTTTGTAGTACAACAACAAATTGGGTAAGGCAAAACCACCTTTACTATTCTACTTTTCTATTTACTTTTCTATGTTGTTCACTGCTCAGAGTTCCCATGGGAAAGTCAGAGGTTTATAAATGCAACTAATAAATAAATAAATAAATAAATAAATAAATAAATAAATAAATAAATAAATAAATAAATAAATAAAACTCTTCTTTGCAAATGTTTACTAATCCATATGGTCTGTTCATATAATCTGCAGGAATCTTTAGAAATATTATAGCACATAACTAATTTATAATTATGTCTTACTTTATGAATTTGTCTTGGCTCTTACTGGTACTTGCGGGTCTGAGAACAATAAGATTATCACTATCATCCAGAAGCCATGAATTCTATGGCAATATAATTCTGCTTTCCAATGTAAGTGACAGGTCAGCATCAGGGTGGTTGAGAGATTAGTCCTAGTGAACTATTTATACCGCATCTTCCCAACCTGCATTACTCCTGGTCCACAAGGGCTTGTTAGAACAGGTGTACTGCTAAGACATGAGAGAAAAGTGTTACCATCTCAGTAAAGTTATTGTTTCAAACCAATCCACCTCCTCATTCTATTTTAACAAATTTAAATATATTTATATTTGTAAAACAGTTGGAGAAATAAGTTGTTTGGGAAAATGCACTCCCATTTCCAGAAAAAGGAAGCATATGCTAGATTCAGTGTTTTGGTACCAGTTTAAGGGGCTGAAAATAATTCAATATTATAAAGTGTTCTGCTAATATACTGCCTCATACCACTTCAAGTAGTCTCTAGGCGATTTACAGTTTCATTACAGTATGCAGGCTACACCCCCCCCCCAGCAAGCTGGGTACTCATTTTACTGACCTCGGAAGGGTAGAAGGCTGAGTGAACTTTGAGCCTGCTACCTGGGATTGAACCCCAGGTCATGAGCACAGTTCTACCTTCTATAAAGGCATTTAACTACTGCACCATGAGGCTCTGGGGTTAACAACTATCAAACATATCTATGAAAACAATGGATGTTTAAACTGCAGTTTGCTGTGGCTACACAACAAGATCACAGTACATTTTTTCTCTTTTCTGCTCAACATGTTCCATTTTGTTAATCATAAAATCAGAAAGAATATATGAGCAATATATGGCACTCTAAAACCCATTCCTTGTTTCCTCACTGACTCATTTTACCATTGTCCACTAGGGCTATATTAAAATGGAAGGCTATCTGTGAAATGTCCCTATTTTGGTGTCCTTTTGGCAGGGACAGGACAAAATAAAGAGATTTGCAAATGTTACAGTCATCAGTAGTATTATATAAGTATCATTACTTTAGAGCTGCCTAGATGCCCTAAGCACATCCGATCTCGATTGATTTCGGAAGCTAAGCAGGGTCAGCCCTGGTTAGTATTTGGATGGGCAACCACCAGGGAATACCAGGTGCTGTAGGTGCCTGGAGTAGGAACTGGCAAGCCACTTCAGTATTCCTGCCAAGAAAACTCCATGGATATCGGGTCATGAAGAGTCGGTCATGACTGTAAAGACACAACACACACACACACACACACATCATTACTTTATTTTGTAGCTACTAACCTGGTTTCCCCCATTACAGTCTTCTGAAATGTGATTCAATTCTGAAATGTAGCCACACCCGGTCTACTGATGAAGATGAGACTCAAAGTAGAGGTTTTCCAATGGGTAGCTCTGTCTCTTACAGAGTAATTTGATATGTATCTACTAAGAGGTAGAGTAAATCTTAGAGATGGGCACAAAATGCCAAAATGGCATTTAGTTTCATGTTTTGTTTTGTTTGTTATTGTTTTGTTTCATTTAGAATGAAATGATTTTTAAAACAATTGTTTCAGTGTTCGTTTGTTTCATTTTTTCCTTGTCTTCTTTTTTACTTGTGCCGACCAGCTGGCCCACGGGACAGGTTGACTACTACTACTACTACTACTACTACTACTACTACTACTACTACTACTACTACTACTACTACTACTACTACAAGCTTTAAAAAAATTCCACCAAAGCCTCGCGCTACAGCTGATTGGAGGTGGCTTTTGCAGGGTGGAAAGCCTGCAGTTCCCCGCCTGAGTGCAGGGGGGGCTGGCTTTCCCCCCATAGGAATGCATTGCTTCAATGCATTCCTCTGCAAAAATGAAAAACAAAGCAAACAAAATGGAAATTTTTGCTTCATTTTGTTTTTCTTTGATGGGTCCCTTCGTTATTTGTTTCGTTCCATAACAAAACGAATAACAAATAATGAAACAAAAAAAAAATCATTTCATGCCCATCTCTAGTAAGTCTCACTGAATTCAATGGGGCTCTCCCTTACATAAGTAGAGATGCAAGAATGTACATTCAGCCTGCAGCTCAGCTTAAGCACAATTGCTGAGGAGGTGCTTTCTATCACTCTCCAACTGTTTAATAAAGGAGTCATTCCCACTCATACTTTATTACTATCCAATTAAGCAATTAGCACACCAGCACAAATCCTTCACTTCTACACAGTACTATCTCAGTAAGCTGCAAGCCTTTTGTATGAATTTCTGTCTCTGAAAACTGTTTGGGTCCATGCAGTAAACAAGTCTATATATCCTTTATTTCTCAGTAAGAAGCAGCAGACACATGGTATTTTAACAGAGGAAGGGTTTGGTTTGCTGAATTATGGAGCCTGGTGAAATATTTCCAAAATGCTGTCAGCTGTCTGGGCTGATTCATTGACTGCTTTGTAATATCAGTTGACGTTTATGAAGTTGTTCTGAAAATCCTGGTAGTCATATATTTGTCCTGCTTGGGATTCTCTCATTGCCACTATACATCTCAGTCTTGAGCTGTAGGCAAGATCTCTCAAGTGAGGTAGTGAATCTTTGAGACGCTGTCTTGTTTTACCAAGATGACCAGCCTCACCTAGAATTTCCAAGCTACAACATTTCTTTGCATTCCCACCAGGCTCCAACTCACATCAATTCTGAAAAAAATATCTCAGATACTTCTCTATTTTGATTCCTACTATTCCTTGGACTTAACCTAGAATATACTGACTCAGTCTAATATGGTAGCACAGACTAACATGGCTACCTGGGGTTGCCATCATTTCAGTGAAGGGTGTGTGCCTTACCTCAAACTAGTGGAGTGTGTCTCCCTACCTTGCTGAGATCATAGGTAGCAGAGGGAATTGTAAACTTCACCATGGCTTCCCTGTATTTCAGCAACCCAGAGTTGTTAATATCAGAAGACTGTCTTTCCCAGTCATCTTTGGTGCCTACCCCCTACTTTTTTGCGGACATATTCTTGACAAGTACATATACTGTGCCCATGTCTTACCAGGGGTGGGGGGTTGCCCATCCAAAATTGACTATTAGTATAGACACTGATGCACAAGCTGCATGTTAATGTTCTATGACTCATAACCAGAGTGGGCGTTACAAAGAAATGAGGAAAGCAGACCTAAGAGTACTAACTTGTGCTCTGTAATTCTCACTCATGTTGCTAGGAAATCCGTAACCTGAGACCAGGCCTTCTCTGTGGCTGCCCCCTTGCTTTGGAACCATCTGCCAAGTGAGCTGCACTTAGCACAGTCCCTGCTGGCCTTCAAAAAAGCTCTTAAGACATTGCTTTTCAGAGAGACATTTGGTGACCATTAGTGTTTTTTTTTCCTGTGAAATATTAGCCGCCATCTTCTGGTTCACTTCCGGTTTGCAGAAAAGCATTTCTGACTCCTCCGACATGCCCAGAAAGGCCCTCGGAGGACCCAAAAGTGTTTTCAAGCAATCCTGAGGTCACTTCCTGCTTTCTGGAATTCACTTCATTTTTGCAGGGAGGCCATTTTGGAGCCTCCGGCGGGCCCAAGAAAGCCCTGGTAGGCCCGTTCGTGGCAGCGCCAAGCCTGGGGTAAGTACAGGAGGCCTGAAACAGGTGCGATATAGTAGGACCACAGTATATGAACCGTGAAAGGGCGGGGTTACTGTACTGCAGAAATTTGATGGAATGAACTTAATGGGGACCTTCAGAGCCCTTCAATCCAGAAAAGTAGCTCAGATATTTGATCATAAATGAACTAGTAAACACATGAACTGGGAAATGTGTCAATTGTCTCTGTGTGCTTGGTTGAGTCCTGAGGCAAGCAGCTGATGCTCTGAGCCTTTGGAAATCCTTGCTTTTCCTTTATATAATTTCTTCATTATCATGAATTTGGGAAAAAGAAATGCTACACTGCTTCTTATGAAAATGTCAAGCATTCCCACATGACGTTTCCTTCTGAGATTCCTGGCAGATATTTAACAAACATGGCAAGAGAGCGGCAGGTTGTGGTACCTTATAGAAAACCAAGGAGTCTTTTATGTTCTTTTCGGACCTGTATCTCATTATCAAAGCTCTCTAGCAAAGAAGATTCAGTGTTTCAGTTCCCTTTTGAGTATCACATGCCATCTCTCATTATATTATTATTATTTGGGGGCATTGGCTGCATCATAATAGGCTGCATAACTGGGCAACACAACAAACTGGCATAAAAGTTCTGCCTCTCAGGACAACACAGTTAAACCCAATTAGCCACCTTTAGCTATGGCATGTTTTTGTTTAAATCCAGGCTATATTTGCAAGAACTGCCATGGGTTGCAACTTACCCAGTGGCCCTTCCTGAGCCAGGTGTCAGGGTTCATAGGACAGATGTGAGCAGTGCCTCCCCCATAACCCAAATACAGGGTGCAATTTGGTTTCCCATCTAGGACAAAATCCAGTGTTTCCAAGCTGGGAACAGAAGCAATTCTATGATTCAGCACCGGAGAAGCAAGATAGACACCTAATTCAGCCAACCTTGGAAGAACTCTCAGAACCATCCAGCGAACACGGCTGTGGACGTTTCTGAACTCTGGAATAGGCTCACTTGCAAATGTTGTACGCCCAGCTGTGTTCTAGTTGTTCAATAGATAATGAGACTGGCTATGGGAAAGCAAAAATAAAATAAAAAATTCCTTCCGTATACGATAATGATTCCAGTGAATGCTGGAAATAATTCTTTATTTTTCTTGCTTCTTTCTCCTGACAAGTCTCCAATGGAAGATTCGATTTGTCATTCTTGTCCCTGCTTTCTCCCATAACCAGCAACATGACACACATTGTGCTGGAAGTATAACAGAAGAATGCAATTATTTATGCCCCCCTACTGTGATTTTTTTAAAGGAAGTCAGACAGGGGAGCTGATAAAACAAGCCAAGGGGCAGAGTGGGTGGCACCTAACCTGTTATAATGGGCAACATGGCTGGAACTAGAAACAGCTTCGCCAGTCCACACACCACAGCTGTTTTGGCAGCACGAAACAATATCCTAGAAATTATGCCGTTGCTTGACCTTTTCAGACGTCATTCTTGTGACATAATCAAGGAGACAATCCAGGTGGTGGCAGCATTCTCTCTCCCATTACCATCTGCTTTCCCAGGCATTAGACTTGGCTTTGGTAGTAGCACCTAAGAAAGTTTGCTTTAAATTTAATGGCATCCAAATCAACATACCGCCCCAACTGGCAGGGGTGGCCTACGGTGACAAAGCAAGGCAGGAGCATTTGTGACAAAATGAAATTTGCATCAGAAGTGGGACAAACATCTCGTCAACACCAGACATTCATTTCAGATCTCCAGTTAATGTCATGTTTTGTTTTATTGTTGTGAGCATAACGGCCGAAAGCTTGGTCCAAACCAGATGCTCCGGTGCAGCTTTCCTACATGATCAGTTTCAATTTTTTAGCTCAGATTCTCGTTGCAGTGCCAAAGGCAGGGAACAATAAATCGTAAAGACATCAATTGTGCTAGGTTGTGAGGCAAATGCATGCGAGTCTATTAAAATAAAGGGCAAGGCACCGAGGGAATCTTAACATGGTCAGGCAGATATCACTGGGCGTTGCTGGCTTCCTTCACCTGTGGCCTTGGGAGGCCTGGTGACTGACTGGCACCATAACAATAGGAAGGTTACAATAAGAAGGAGCAGCTACGGGTTATTGCAAAGGATACCTCTAGCCGAGTAGCTCCCATTACAGGTATTCCATATGGTGCTTCCCTATTAGGATCTAATCTGGAAACAGTACAAAGAAAATCTGCTTTCCAAACTTGTTATCAGCAAATACTGTGGCTGTGAATGGTCACTGGTGCTTATCTTGTACACACCTGAGCTTTGCATAGAAATGAGCTGGATGGCCACCCGGCCGTTCGTTTCAAGGACTTTGGCTAGTGAGTGGCTTGATAAGCAAAGAGGAAATTGTGGCCATTTTGAAGCCCTTTGCTGTGGTCTACTGACAATGCTTAATCCAGTCTAGGGACAACTCTGACTTCTATGATGACCTTTAAAAGCTCTTGAATAGCTTCAAACATAAAACACGAAGAATTGGAAAAAGAGGCTTTCTGGACTACATTTCCCAGAACCCCCCCAAAAAAAAGTCCAAATATGTAACAGCTGGACGCTCAGTATCAGAAGCCATCTCTTTCTGCACCAACATAGGTCAGAACACAAAGATACACCATGGAAATCCTTCCTCTATTGGAAAGGAAGTGGGTGGTAACTATAGGTAAGGTATGCCATTGCTTGGAATTCTCTCCTTTGGGCATTTCCCACTTATTCTTAGGCAGCAAACCAGACAGACACTGTGTCACCAGCTGGTATTTTAGCAGCATGGTCTCCACTGGGCCCACAAGGACAGGAGGGGATGGGGGAGAAAAATGAAAAAAAAAAGAGTTACACAATCATGGGGGACCATATTTGGATAATTAATGGCTAAAAACAACAAAGGAGGGGCAGAAAGTTCTCCTTATTAAGGCTGCTGACAAGACTGGAGATGGCCAAGAGCAAAATTGTGGTATAAGGGGACCTACAAAATTGGAGGGTGAGTCGAAATGATCCTGTAGCACAGTGGGATGAAGATTTTCTAAGGGAAAAGGTGCAAAATGTGTTCAAAACAAAATGTTGAGCTGTGGTTCCTATCATCCTCATCCTCATCTCTGCCAACTCGAAATGATGGGAGTTGCATGTGGAGGGCCATAAGCTGCCTGTCCCAATCTGGGCCTCTGGTTCTATGGACTTCTTGTATTATAGATGGGTTTTTCATTTTGGAAGTGGTCAGCTTCCAATACGAAATGTGGGAGCCAAGCTGACATTCGGAACCAGAGGAATTAAATCAACCAATTACTTACCTTGCACTGGGCTTGTGTGGGGCGCAACTCCAATGAGGAAGAAGCCTCTGATGCATCATCTTTCCTTCTCCCTGGCACTAGCCAATCAGACAGGGAGGTGGGATGATGCATTTCCCCACACAGTTCCTGATTGGCCAGTGCCGCGGAGAAGGTAAGATTATTTATTTATTTATTTATTTATTTATTTATTTATTTAGCTTGTATGCCGCCCACTACCCAAAGGTCTCTGGGTGGCTCACAATCAGAATGAACAGTTAAAACATCAAAATACAATAAAATTAAAACAATAAAACATTTAGATGCAATAAACACGATACATTAAAAACACACCACTAAAATTGCCATCAGGGCCCACAATCATTAGTTAAAAAACTTTTGGAATAAGAGGGTTTTTACCTGGCGCTGAAATGTTAGCAACGTCGGTGCCAGGCGAGTCTCATTTGGGAGGGTATTCCATAGTCTGGGGGCAGTTGCTGAAAAAGCCCTATTCCTGCAAGCCATCCCCTTCACCTCCTTAAGGGATGGCTCTTTCAGGAGGGCTCCCTGACTAGATCTTAATTGCCGGGTAGGTTCATATGGAAGGAGGCGGTCCTTCAGGTATCTAGGTCCTAAGCCGTTTAGGGCTTTATATGTCAAAACAAGCACTTTGAATTGGGCTCGGGCAGCAACTGGTAACCAGTGAAGGTTATACAGAATCGGCGTGATGTGTTCCTTGGTGGCCCTACCACTCACCAGCCGTGCCGCACGATTCTGAACCAGTTGCAATCGCCGAACCGTCTTCAGAGGCAGCCCCACGTAAAGCGCATTACAGTAATCAATACGGGATGTTACCAGTGCATGTGTAACTGTCATGAGGCTCCGTTCATCTAGGTAGGGGCGCAGCTGGTATATATTCCGCAGCTGGAGAAAGGCACCCCTGGCCACTGAGTCCACCTCAATGCATTGAGGCGTCTTCCTTGTTGGAGTTTAACCCCATGTGAGCCCAGCACAAGGTAAGGGATTGGTTGATTTCATTCCTCTGGTTTTGAATGTCAGCTGGGCTCCCACGTTTTGTTTCAGAAGCTGACCACTTATGAAACTGTAGCTTGTATACATGGGCAGAAGAGGCCCTAGGCAAATCACCCCAGGGTGAATTTTCCTAACAATGCAGACTGTAATATTCCAAGAAGAAGAGAGCCTCTGAATTTAGCTGACCTTTTAAGATCCTACTACATATGGTGATGTGCTGTTATTTGGGGATTGTGGGAAATGAGACCCAATCATCCAGAATTGATCGGGGCACCAATGAAAGCACAAAATAATTGTCAAGTCCTTCTGGTTACCAAGGACCCTGGCTGGTGCTTTAAGGAAGTCAAGTACTTATGCTAGCCCAACTCATAGGGGAACTGAAGATGAAAATGACATTTTCTAGGACTTTTTGAAAGTGTTGTGTAGAAGTTGAATGGCTGGCTTGGAGCCCTGGGCCATGCTCACTTAAGCATGGATTTTCTCTAAATCATTAATTCACAGTTTTGCAAGAATGCAGTCATGTTTTTGAAAAGAACCAGGAGAGGTATTTGTCAGCATCAGGGGAACTCTGCAATTTCGTTTCCTACAGTTAAAGATTCAATAAAATTAGGATCCTTTTATTTCCTCTCTTATTCACAGGATTAAGTAGCAAGGCAGATGGCTAAGTTTCCCTAAATATGAAAAACTGTGTTTTTTTAATTGGCAATTTTGTTAAAAGGATTAAACATTTGCTGATTTTCTCCCATCTATTTAGTCTGTGATGGAAATCCAGGTTGACAATGAGCACAATACATTTCCCAACATTTAAATGTGTAGTTGGTTTAGAGCAGTTATGGAACACTAATATTTAATTATTTTACTAAATAATGTGTGTTTTCATGTGTGTGTGTGTGTGTGTGTGTGTGTGTGTGTGTTTGCAAACTGTACAAAGGCAGTGTCTTCTTATAGCTTCTGACACTAGGTATTTTGACAATTCTGTTTCTTAAGATAGCATGCCAAGGAATTATATATTCTCCAATATCATTTAATGTTGCATCAGATCCTGAGATCTTTTCAAGTAAGATCCCCCCCCATTATCTGATATTTAATCTTGCCGAATGGTACTGTCCAGTACAGAGCTTAGCAGGAAATGATCTCATGAAGGAAGGAGGAACAGAACACAGCCCTCAGAGCGGCAATCTAATTCATACATCTAGAAAACACAAGGGATGAAGAGAATGAACTCCCTGTTTATTGAACCCCACTGGATCAATTCACTAACTAAATGCACTGGTGCTATATTCTGGCAGAATTAAACATCTACAAAACCATTCATTCAATATGGTGAATTAGACTACGCTTTTGGGACTACAAAGAAAAGGCACAGTTCCACTGTAACATACATACTTCACACGCAGGAAGTAACAGTTTTATACTTTGGCATTGCCAATTGAAAGAAACAGTGGCTGGTAACAGAAATTCCTCTACTTAAGATCCAAGAAAGCCAATGCAAGTCAGGATAGGTAATACCAATCATAAGCTGACATATTATAGATGAAAACTATCTTTGCCTCTCCCATCTACTCCAGGACTGATTTTTGTTTTCCTTTCTATCAAATAGACCAGGAGTATAATTCAGTTTGGGAAAATTCTAATCAGTTCTTTGTATCCTTATAAATAACTTGCTTTCTTCCTCTGCCATTTGAACATGGTTTAGTATATTTAGTCCATGGTGTAGAAACAGCTCTGGACCACTGAAATTAGGTCATGTATGTTGAACTGTTAGGAATGTCAGATACAAATCTTGCTATACAACACAACTCTAGAAAAGTGCCTTCTAATTCTGCAATTCTTCATTAGGAATTATAAGGGAAGCAGGCAAATATCCCATACCTCTGTCTTCCCAGGAATGTTTTTTGGTTCACCTACCACTAGAGTTCCTGAAGAGGGTCAGTTAAGAAAATGGGATACAGAATGTCTTCTTTTGATCTACATCAGGCATGTCCAAACTTAGGCCCTCCAGATGTTTTGGAACACAACTTCCACAGTCCTTTGCCATTGAAAATACAGGCATGGAATTCTGGGAGTTGTGGTCCAAAAATGAGGAGGGCTGAAGTTTGGACATGCCTGGTCTACATGTATGCCAGATCTAAAGTAACACAACATTTATTAAACTTATTTATCTGTTACATCTTAATGCTGTGATGCTTCAACACATCTTGTTTAACGTCACCACCTATTTCTTTTTCAAACTTGATAAATAATTGTTAGTATTATTTGTTATTAGTAAATCTTTCATTTCATTTCATTTATACTTATTGATTTATTTTTTGTTTATTATTGTTTCTCTACTGTTGTAAACCTCCCAGAGTGGTTTTGCAGCCAGATGGGCAGTAGATGATAGATAGATAGATAGATAGATAGATAGATAGATAGATAGATAGATAGATAGATAGATAGATAGATAGATAGATAGAGCAGCTCTGAATACTCAGTTTTCATTAGCTGGTTCTCTTAATAGTTCTAAATTACAACAGAGGATTCTGTTTGAATAGTTTTCTAATATAGTTCCATCATTCTTCTTTTTCTCTGTGGTAACCAGATGCAAGGGAGAACTGGTCTGATACATCACTGTATTTCTGAAAGTAAGAATTCCATCCGTTGCAGTTTACCACATGACACAAGAAAAGTTGTGTGTCCTGCTATCACTTCTGCTACAGAACTAGTGCAGAACTAATAGGGCCAAGCATTTGTACTTTTCTTTGAATCAGGTCTTTCCACCTTTCATATCATTTAACCCAGGGGTAGGCCATCATGAAGAAGGAAGGGGGGAAACAGGCCAAAAACAAAACAAAACATTAAAGCCTTAGGACAATGTGCAACCAGCAAAAAGCAGCAATGACTTCAAATGGGTCCTGGTTAAAGTGGAAGGGGGAAGTACCAAAGCAGGGCTGCAGGTGATCCTCAAGAAAATAGAAATCATGATGACAGAAAAAGTGCATAACTCTAATGAAGAAACTGAAATTGTTGAGGATTTAGTATGAAGGAATTTGAAAAGACTCTGAAATATAACAGTGCACCAATGAGGACCAGAGCTAAAATCATCCACATTTCTAGGTAATATGTGCAGATGTGAAAGCTGGACAGAGAAGAAGGTGACTGGAGAAAGATGGTGCTGGAGGAGAGATGTGGAAATAACCTAGACTGCCAGAAAGACAAAAAAGTAGTTCCCAGATCAAATCGAGCACAAATTTCCTGTATAAAACCAAAAATGAAGAAACTGGCTGTTCTGCTTTGAACTAGAGATGTGCACAAAACAAAAAACGAAATGCTATTTCACTGTTTCGTTACATAATGAAACATTTTGTTCCTAAATGAAATAAAACACATTTTTCCCTCTAAGAACAAAATAATTCATCCTAGAGGAACCAATATGGCAGGGGAGCTTCCTCACGCTCTTCCCTATAAACTCCAGAAATTTGGAGAGGTTTGGGGATCAGGGGGCTGAGTTATTAAGCTCCAAAGGGGTTGTTGGGGGGGGGAATCATTCTAATTGAACTGGGTTTTGGAAGCCAAACCACTAATTGCTCACCCACAGGTGAGCAATTAGTGGTTTTCCAACTCAATTGGAAATGATTTTCTCCTAGTGGTGCCCCATTGGAGTTTAATACCTCAGCCCCCTGACCCTCAAACCTCTCCAGATTTGGGAGCTTACAGGGAAGAGTCCAAAGAAGCTGCCCTGCAATCATGGTGCCTCTAGGACCCAGGGGAGCATAGTGTTTCATTTCATTTCATTTTGTAATGAAACTACTTTAAAACTTCATTACTAACAAAATGAAATGAAACTACTAAAGAAACGAAATGAAACGAAATGCTATATTTCCGTTTTGTGCCCATCTCTCATCATATGAAAACAAGATTCCCTGGAGAAGGCCGTCATGCTAGGGAAAACTGAAGGCAATGGGAAAAAGATGAAAACTAAATATAAAATGAATTGACTAAGGAGCCACAGGCTTGGGTTTATGAGGTGAACACAACTGTTAAAGAGAGGACATTTTGACATCAATTATTTATAAGGTCACCATAAGTCTGAAGCAACTTGACAATAACAGCCTCCATAGCACAATAACAGCCACCGTGACACTCTTGAGATATTGGGTTCCAGCCCAAATGGACTGTAGCCCAAATGGCCAATGTAATGGACTTTCCGAGCTGTAATCCAAAACCTCTGGAGGGTTGCATGTCAAACTTCAATTGAGCACAAAAATGCAGTGATGGTAGTATGACCTAATAAAGGTCAGGGTGTGACCTATTTGCATGGTATAAATTCATTAGTTAAACATCAATGCACCATAGAAGACTGGTTTACCTTTATTAGCATGACAAATAGGATAGTGATGATTTAAAGTTTTCCTCACAGGATAGTACTGATTTATTACACTGCTTCAATCATTTAAATCTACTGTGAAAATATAGATGTCTATTTTTATTATTTTCTGCAATGCTGTTTTATTTTAGGATATCATGAAGATATTCTCAGTTCCAACATTCTGTGTTAACCGCTCATGAAATCTCAGGGCTCTCAGGGCTCATAATGTAACAGCTGACATGACAGCTGTAACTAGAGATGGGCACGACCAGAAATTTTTTTTTCGAGTTGTCGTTTTTCGGGACGGGTCTGTTACGGGTTGTTTCCGTTTTTCGCGAAATTTTTTAAAATTTTGTCGTTTCGTCATGTCGTTTGTCGTTACCGCCACCACGATTTCGCGCGATTTGACATCCCAGCGAGTGGCGTCCCGCCGGCGCTAGGTGTTTTTGCACCCTAGGCAGCGGGCGGGGTGGCGGGGGGGCATGGGCGGGCAGCGGCAGCGGCAGGGGGGAGGGGCGGGCAGGCGGGCGGGCGGGCGGCGGGCGCGTGGGCGCGGGTCCCGCAATGACCCAGAGCAGGCGGAAAACACTTTAAACCGACTTGCTGCACAAGACTGCATCGAATAAAGCAATTGCAATTTTTATTGCAAACAAAGTGGGCAGTGCACCCACAGCAGAGCTGCAGGCAGGGTATGAAAGGACCTTGGCTTGCCACCAAGCAAATGAAATTTTTAAAATAAACCCACAGCTCCCCTTCCACTCAAACCACCCTCCCTTTGAAGCACTATCAGAAAAGAAATCCTAACAAACTGCAGGAGAATAAAAAAGAATAAACCGCGTTGCTATTCCCCACAGCAGACAGAGAATAAAAGGAATTATTATTATTTCCTAAAAATTCAATTGAATCAATTCCCTCCCTGCCTGCCTAACTGAAATCTAAAGGCTCCGCGAAATCGAAACTAGTCTAGCACAGCAGCCAGCTACACACAGACCTCTCCCACCCACATCCAAGCCCGGACTGCGACTCTTCTGGGAGTGCCTTGGCTTTTTATGCCCTCTTGCACATCCAGAAGTGTCAGTCAAAACCTGGCCATGTGGTTGGTAGAATGGGTCCAAAAATTTGCATGGTCCCATCCCATGGCCAGCCCATCATTACGCAGGTGTAAAAAAATAAAAATAAAAATAAAATAAAATAAAATCAGTGCGACCTTTTACTGCTATAAAAAACCCACTGCTGCTACTGTAAAAAATCAAGCATTTAAAATAGCTAATTTTCACATGTTTCTGTGCTGCTTTGGTGTTTTTTTGGACCACGATTTCAAAAAAAAAATTGTGGACACCATTTTGGATCCCACCGCACCGCATGGCAAATGGAGACGCCGAGGATGCCCCCTTCCAGCCCGGTACCAGCAGCCCAGGACAGGAGGGGGGGAAGGCTGGGGACACCCCCCCAAGAAACCACCCCTCTGGTAGGTGCCCTCAGGCAGGCATATTTTCGCCTGCTTTTTTGGCCAGGAATCGGGTTTTTTTATTTTTAAAACTTTTTTTTCTGTGCCGCTTGGCATTGAGCGATCACCGCGCGATGCCAGGAACGACAACGACAAATCAGACCCAATTTTTCTTTTTTCGGTTTGAGTTCGAGTTCTGACAGCTTAATTGTCGTTACAGTTTCCATTACGTAACGGAAACAATATCCGAAAATGGAAACGACAATTTTGCCAAGTCATGCCCATGTCTAGCTGTAACCTTGTTATAAGCAATACCAATATCTAGAATGATTTAATTTATATTAATCATTTATGTGATATAAGGAGCTGGGATAGAAGTGCAACAAAGTTTGTGAAAATATTCAGCAAAAACCCAGAGATGAAGCTTCCTTCTGCCCTAAGTTCACTTTATCGGACTGCTTCATTTTTTAGGACTTCCATTATTTTTATTTTTATTAGTTGTTTCATTGTATATGTTTTTCAACCTTTTTTGGGCAAAGGCACACTTGTTTCATGAAAAAAATCACGAGGCACACCACCATTAGAAAATGTTAAAAAATTAACTCTGTGCCTATATTGACATGTAAAGTAATTCTCTTGATGTAAAAGAAATTAACAAATAAAAAGTATTTTTGAATAGGAATAATTATTTTATTGATGTAAGTAAACAGAAATATGAAAAATTATAAAATACTTTATTCAGTGCGAGTGGCCTAGCAGCCAGATGAATGATACAGAAATATACCAAATGAACAAAAGAAAGAAAGAAAGAAAGAAAGAAAGAAAGAAAGAAAGAAAGAAAGAAAGAAAGAAAGAAAGAAAGAAAGAAAGAAAGAAAGAGTTCCATGAAATACCAGATTGTTGTTGTTTTTTTCTAATTTGGTCAAGCCAAGCTATTAATAGCTGCATTGCTGTTTGGTCACTGCATTGTAAATTATAAACAAGGTAAGAGCTATTTTTAGACAGATATTCAAGCAAGTGCAAACAGAAAAAAATATGTTGAGTTGTCACACTGAATGAAGTGTGTTCTGTACTTATGCCTGGACAAATGTGGTTACTGAACTCCCCTTATTGGGAATCATCAAGATTCCAGATTACTGGAGATACCTAATTGCAGTTGTCTGACTGTTGTCACCCATATGGTGGTACTGCCAGGCATATTAAGTGCATGTTTGGAAGTAAAGATTACATGCCTGCCCACATCCCTAACAGGTTTTCTTAGCCCTACAGATGATGGGGAAAATCCCTGAAATGGGTTTGTTTCTATTAATCAAGTAAGTTTAGGCTAGCAATTTTATGTCCTGGTCCCCATGCATTAAGGGGAAAACTGGTAGAACAATTAATTTTGTCAGTATACTTTGGCACAAGGCTTTGTTGCTGTTAAGAAAGTCTGCTCACAGAACAAGGCTCCCCACCACCACCATGTCTTAGTATAATAATGGGATTTAGAGCTATAAGCACTAGCTAAACTCTCTCTCTCTCTCTGTCCTTCAGCCTCAACAGCCAAATCTTGAATTCATTTCATTTGGATACTAACACACCCACACATGCACACATTATGCATTAATATTTAAAATAGTTTTACCCTACTTTTCTCCTCAAAAGGACTTGAGGTGCCTTACATCATTAAAAAGACAAAATTTCAAAACCAAAAGCACTAAGTATACAATGATTTTAAAAGAATCAAGCAAGTATTAGATGAAAACCAGTAATTAAAATTGATACAAAAAAACCACAGATTACAACTCCCCTTCTCAGACAACCAGTCACTACTGAAAAGCTTGCCGGAAGAGAAATGCTTGTGGATGGGCACCAAAGATGGGGCCAGCCTGGCCTCTTGTGGGAGGGAGTTCCAAAATCTGAGAACAGCAACGGAGCCTGCCATCTCCTGTGTCCCCAGCAAGTGTGCCCATGAGGGTGATGGGACTGAGAGAAAGGCCTCCCCCGATGATGTTAACATTCTGGCAGGCTAATAGGCATCTGAATTCCATTTTCTGTTCTGAATCAAAGTATGCTGCAGATAGCATGTCCTGTCCAACTAATGATGATGCTATTCACACTGCCTAACAGGATGGTGGTCCTTCTTTCTCTCGTTCTGTATCCACACTTATTGCATTTATTTCAGCTACAATCAGTGTTCTCTCTGATGTTTGGCCATGATACACAGGAACTTCACCCTGTGTGCATGCATGGGGTAGGGTTTTATCCAACGCTGGAACTAAACAGGCACAAGTTCTGACTGCCAGTGGGCAGCTCCACCGGAGCTCTGTGTGCATCCACATGTGGGCAATTTAGAGAGAATGTTGTACTATTTTCTGGAGGTTTTAATGTGCACAAGTTCTTCACTGTTAAGCCACAGGTTTGTAATGAAATCCATGATGCCAATGTTTTGTAGTGCATGCCCTATTGGAAAATTGGCATGCATTTGTGGCTATTTAATTTGTGCTGTATCCCAAAATCACACAAAAATGCTGTGTTCTCCTGGCAAATTTAGATTCCACTTCAGTTGCATATATATCTGGTAGAGTCCTTGTAGGTTAACATTTTAATTCTGCTCTACCCAGATGCGAAAAAGTTTAATGTGATGGTAATGCTGTCACCCCAAAAGGGAAAATGAAGTGAACTCAATTAATCCTGGCTTCACTGCTTCAAGCAGGTAGCTTAGAAGGTTCTGTAATATTAGCTATAAGCATTAGAAATAGTCAATGTGCGGAAATGAGTTCGGATGCTAAAAATACCATTTGTTAAGACACAAAAAACATGTGTTTTCCCAAGCACCCCAGCCTAATGTCTAGGACAGTGATGGCAAACCTTTTAGAGACTGAGTGTCCAAACTGCAATTTAAAACTCACTTATTTTTCACAAAGTGCCAATACGGCAATTTAACCTGAATACAGTGGTAGGCTGAGTTACAAATGCTTTGGGTGCTACCCTTTGGGAAAGCAAGGATCGAAGAGCAGGGGTGCTACTCTTTGGGAAAGTGGGGGTCAAAGATCAGGCTTTGTCCCCCCCCAGATTGAAATAAAGAGGTAAAACAAAAATTATTGGGTTTAAATGGGCCACAATTTTATTTAAATTAAATTCTTGTCAAGAATCTTTTAGCCCTTCCTCACTCCAAGGGGGCCTGCCTGTAGTTCAAGTTTGTTAAATTCTGGAATCCCCAGGTCTTCCAACCTCTAACCCATAAACAATTTAATTCCATGCATTGAGAAGTCATCTTCTCAGCACTATATCAAATTAAATTTCTCCAAAAGCCCCAAGTAGCCATCTTTTGCATCAAATTAAAGAGTTGCCTTAATACAGATCTTATTATCTCTACTTTATATAACCAGAGGGCTACCCATTGCCTGAAGGGCACTTCCCTATGGAGCATGCTTAACTTCCTTACCTGTTTCACTATGCGTCAAATTGTGACCCAATGAAGCAGGCTTTGAACCCACAATAAGCCTTGACACCATAGAGAGAATGGGATGGGCAAAAATTCCCATCCAGTCTTTACACAACCAGCTAATCTCATTCTCCCTTACCTAAAGGGTGGGAGGGAGGAGAGAACACAGCTAGCCAAAAGAGGGAGGGCTCAGAGGGGCACAGCCTTAAATACACTGTCCTCCCATGCAATAACAGCATGGAATCTGGCATGAATTTTTCGTGTCCCATTCAATCGAGGGGACAAAGAAGTCCTACCCTCCACAAGCTTGGGTGAAGCCAACATTTGAATTTCCTGCATCCACAGCGAGGCTGCTGTGGTCGTGGGAAATTCAAAATCCTGCTCTTTGATCCTTGCTTTGCTGAAGTGTAGCACCCCATCCACCTCTGCCCTGGTTCAAGACTGCTGAAATGGCTCCATGCAGAGAGCCAGGCGAAGGAGAGGCAGTGGTTTTGGGGCTTCTCCATAGCCCCAGTTTACTCTTCAGCCATGCTGCTTTCAGGATGCCCAGAGTGGTGTGGCTGGAGAGTGAATTGGGTTATGAAGGAGTCCACAAACCACAGCCTCCCCTTTGCCCAGCTCGCTGCACGGATCACAGTGGCATGCTCAGGGTGGAGAGGGAAGTGCCGTGGCTGTGAGGGGGTGTTGTTGCATGCCCGTAGAAAGGGCTTTGTGTGCCACCTTTGGCACCCATGCCATAGATTCACGAACACTGGTCTAGGACCTGTCACCCCTTACTCCTTTGGCCTGCTTGTACATATTTACAGGGTGAGGGAGGAGGAGGGGGCAAGGTTCTGCCTTGTCGCCAAAATGCCATACAGCTGTGGGGTGAGCTGAGATTTGGACCAGCCTGTGACACCTCTTGCTCGGGGAGTTATCAGGCTTCCAGAAATCTAGCGAGAAGGCAAAGTTCCTGCACTCATCTTCCCTTCAGCACATAAAGAAGCTCCGTGACAGACTTCACCATCCCTCCTTACTCTGGCCACTGGTTGTGGTGCCACAGGATGTGGTGATGGATGCCTTCAAAGGGAGATCTGGCCTGGATGCCTTCAAAAGGTGATTGGACAGATTCCTGCAGGAGAAGTCCATCACAGGTTCCAAACCATGATGGAGATGTGTCATCTGCAGGCTTACAACTGGGGTACCTTCAAGGACCAGATGCAGGGGAGTGGTAGCAGGAGACAAAGATCTAGTCTCATGTGCTCCCAGATGCATCTGGTGGGGCCACTGTGAGATACAGGAAGCTGGACTAGATGGGCCTTTGGCCTGATCCAGCATGGCTCTTCTTATGTTCTTATGTTCTTATGTCTGATGACTGAGGATAAGTTTTGCCTGCCAGCATGACAGGATCTAGCGTGTGAGGATATCACTTTTCTGATGCCAACATGCATCTGCCCGTTGATTCAAATCTTGACTATGTTGCAACTTCTCAGAAGGAGAGTATGTGACACTGATCCAGATCCAGCTTGCAAGGAGCAGCAACTGTGGAGCCCTGGTGGCAGTTTTGGGAGGGTCCTCGCAAAGTGACCATAGGCATAGCGACATAGATCCATAGCAACAGGTACAGATGGAAGAAGAAATCTTCCTGGACAGTGATGCTGGCCTGATATTCTTTTCAGGGAGACAACCAGCTAGCCGTCAGGCTGTCTGGGGATTAAATTCAGCTAAAGACATCTTAAACTACAGTTCCCAGTTTCCTCGGTGGTTAGGAGGACTTTGCATTCTTCATATGGACTTCTCCAGTGTGGAATCCAGCCCTATGACACACAAAAATATATCATCAACTTAAATCAGTAAAGGCCATGACCAATGTTCCTTCCTCAGCTTGAGATCAATAATTTTAGTGGATACAGAAGGTTCTTAAAGAGTATATTTTAGCATCCAAGATCTACCAGGCTGAGGCTATTCCTAGAGGGGAAAAGAAACCTGTGGTTAGAACTAGCCTCCCTACATTAACACGGCCAATGGAAAATATGTTTATGTTAATATGGCATTAGATATCTCATGATTCCCTGAGGTCTGAAAGCTTATGAGAAAGATCACTCTTTTCTGTTGCCCCACAAGGTACCAGCATTAGTAAATGGCATAAAATCATTCAGTTTTGAGCAGCAGCCTGATCTCCTGTTTTTAATTGTGTCAGATCTGAAAGCTCAAAGGGACAATGGGAAAGATGGTTCTCCTGAGACAAATACATCACACATCACTCAAGCAGGCTTTCTTGCTTCAATGAGCTGGGCATGTTTTGAATTAGAATTTCTGTAATGCATTTGTCTACAGGGTGTTGTTTTTGTTTTATTCTTAGTTAAGCATTTGAATAAAGTCATTCTAAAAAAGAATCAGGAGCAGAGATACGGGAAGCTACTCTAAGAAAATGAACAAAGCTTTTTGGAAACTGTTTGGGTCAAACTTTTATCTTAGAGTAATTCCCACAGGATTTCGTAGGATTGCACAGAATTTTACTGCCTGATTCCTTCAAGTTTTCTTTCTTGGTTGGGATTCAAAAGCAGACTGTGACTAAAGTATTACGTTAGGACTGTGGGGATGGAGTTCTCATATGGACATGACTTTGCAACATGGTCAGAATTTGAATCAATGGACAGATGCATGTTGGCATCAGGAAAAAAAAAAAGAAATGGGTCATAAATAACAACTGTTCTTGCTGCCTAGATGCCCTGAGCACATCCAATCTCGCCTGATTTCGGAGGCTAAGCAGGGTCAGGCCTGCCTAGTACTTGGATGGACGACCACCAGGGAACACCAGGTGCTGTAGGAACCTGGAGTAGGAACTGGCAAGCCACTCCAGTATTCCTACCAAGAAAAACTCCATCGACATGGGGTCACGAAGAGTCGGTCACGACTGTAATGACACAACAACAAAAGACTTGATTTCTTCTGAGTTCACTGGGAAACCAGGTTAGCGAGAAAGAGAGATGGTCTGTGAAATGGAGCTAATTATGTCCTTGTGGAACAACTGGGAGACACATTGTATATACCAGACACTTCTACATCAGGCCCCAAACGAAGCAGGTCCACAGGAACTGTTTGCACAGCCAAAGCCCATTTCTACCACCAAAGACCACTACAGAAATCATCCTGCAGACTCTAGGCTATCTGAAGAAAAACACAAAAATACGGAGGCAGAGCACTATGCCCAAGATCTTCTATATTTCCCTAGATGACAGCTTGCATGACTAATTTCTCCTAATCAAGGTCTAATGGGTTTTGAAGTGGTTAAGAGCTAGTGAAGTTTTTCCAGGGCCTCAACATTTCATCAGGGAAGAAAAAGCATGGGAGGTGTTCTCTCAGTAGGCACTGCAGCTTATTTTATGCCTGATTCATTCCTGCTGACAACATTCTTTGGGTATTGTTGTGTTCATTGTTCTAGCTGGAAAAAATCCATGGTATTGATCACTTAAATATGTTTTGTCATTTAGCCTAAAATAAGACATGGCCCTAACATGTACAATCAGGAAGCAAACAAGCAAACTAATGAACTTGGGTGCTCTCCTTTGAGTGGATGATTACTGTACAGTGACCCCCACACACACACCTATTGCGGGGGTTAGGGACCCAATCCAACCTGCAATAATTGAAAATCCACAATATGTGAATGCAGGTCGGATTGGGCCTGGGGGGGGCTAACTGGGGGCTCTTGTACTTACCCCCAGCCTGGCACAGCCCCAAACAGGCATGCGAGGGCCTTCCTAGGGCTTCTGGGTTGCCAAAAATCGGAGGCCTCAGAAATGATTTTTGGTGACTCAGAAGTCACTTCTGGTTTGCAGGGAGGCCCCTTTGGGGCCTCCAGAAGGCCTGCGAAGGCCCTCGCAGGCCCGTTTGGGACAGCCCCAGTCCTGGAGTAAGTATAGGAGGCCTGAAACAGACCTTTGCCCCTTACCCCAGGGGGGCTTTTTCATATACTATGGTCCCGCAATATAGCGGGACCACAATATATGAACCGCAAAAGGGCAGGAGACCACTGTATATCAAATGGGAAGAGAGGGCCCAGAGAAGGTTGTGTGGTTTTGTGACTGATCCCTCTGTTTTCCCATCAGTGGGTGGCTACACAGGGGCTGCCTGATTGAAGTGCCTCTGTGACAGCCAATGGAAGAAATATCATTAGCTGTCTCAGGAAACCCTCTTCTCTCTTCAGTGACCAGGGGAACTACCATGAACCTGGACACTTACTGAATGTACTTGAGTATGGAGCCAGGAGTTGGGAGCCCAGTTTCCTACTGTATAGAAGAGCCAGCATGTGTGGATTTGGGCAAGCTACACTGCCCCTGGACGCCCCCAGAAGAAGGAAATGGTAAACCACCTCCCCATATTTTTAACTTGAAACCCCTGAGGATGGTCACCATAACTAGGAACCAAATCGATGGTGCACAGTTACTATTACATGGAGTTGCAGTTTTGTCTCCACAGCCCAAACAGGTTCTTCCCTCTGCAACTCCACTATTTCTTCTTTCAATCCCCTTCCTTTGATGGAGGGACTTTTGAGGGATAGGGATGACTTTCCTCCTCCCAGGAAGGAAGATCCTATCCACCATGTAGAGGCACATTAAAGGAATCGTGTCTCTACATTGAAAAATGATCAGTGCTCACATGTCTTCCATCCCTTTCTCATACTGGTGCTGTGTTTCCCCCCATTTCCCAGAATGAGGTTTTTCACAGGGACCAGCAATTCATATGTACAAATCAGAAACCTGAAGAAGAACCAAGTGCCACTAAAAGGGCACATAGCAGGTCAGGCTTGGTCTCCATTGTTGGGGGAGAGCTGCTCTGCATTCTTAGGACTGGATTGCTCTGGAGTCACAAAATGAACCCAGGAATGAACACTTGAAACCACCAACTCTTATTTGGGATTGCAGGGCTGAGGAGGGTGCCTTGTGCCAAAATCCCTAATTTCACATTGAGGATGACAGTCTTTGTGTGACTCCAGAAGTTGTACCCTGAAACATGGAAAGGAAAGTTAAAATGTTGTATGATAGTAAGGGGGGGGAGGGAGATATCCCAGATGAAGTATTATCTCCATAGCCCTAGCCTAATCTGTTTATTTTGGTCTAACACAATCTGTGTGCATTAAACACCACTAAATGTTATTTACAGCTTGGTGTGGCTCCCACAGACCAGGTGTGAGGTTTCCTTTTAAAGTACAGAGATCTAAATAGGATATCACACTTTCCACTTGGCAGCAGGTGCTCAATGCACATTAGATTTTTTTAAAAACAAAAAAGAAGGGCTTCCAGTTTAAGACGCGATCCAGATGGACCCATATGTGCCTAGGTGCCTGCCAAATGGTTCTGAAGATTGAGGAGTTTGCTCGTATGTCATGGGCTCATGCATGTCTCCACTGCCCTTCTCATATCTATTTTCCATCTTATGTTCAAATCCCACAGCTGTTGATGCTAGCATCTTTTCATTTTAGTAGCATCAGCCATCTGGAGGAGCCTCACTGTGTACTTCCACTTAAATAGCTCTTCATCTGTTTTCAAATCTCATCCACAAGCGCTTTCCCTCTCTTGCCTACAACACTTCATTTTTCTACCCATCTGCATCAGTATTTTTCTCTCTCTGAAAAAAGAAGTAATTATTAAATTAGAACACAGGCTTGAAACCAGATCAAACTTGATTCTATAGCTCTGGCCTATAAACTCCCATATAGTCCCTCTTCCATGGGGTTGTTTTAACTGGTAGATGTGCAGTTAAAACAATTAGGCTGAAATGTGTGTGTGTGTGTGTGTGTGTGTGTGTGTGTGTGCTTATTAAGATCTTAACTATGAGGAATAGAGATGGGTAAGAAACGAGCGATTTTTCGTTTTCGTTTTCATTTTTTTGTTTTGTTATGCAACAAAAATGAAATGAATTTTTTTAAAAACAAAATGAAAATGAAAACGAAACGACCAAATTTGCCGTTTTTCGTTTTTGTTGCAGCAGATGCATTGAACTAAAAAGAATGCTAATGAAACAGCAATTTTTCATTTTCATTTTCGTTTTTTCGTTTTGTTACCCAATGAAACGAAAACAAATTTTTTTGCAAAAAAAGTCATGAAAACGAAAACAAACCGAAATGGACCCCTAAACGACCAAACGACAAACAAAACACCATTTTTTTCAGTCGTGCCCATCTCTAATGAGGAAATAAATCAAAATGTATGTGAGGGTTAAGAGGTGCTTGGTTTCTGTGCTGAAATCAAACTGTCTAAACCAGGGGTGTCCAAACTTTTTGCAAGGAGGGCCAGATTTGGTGAGGTGAAAATGTGCGGGGGCCAATCATCCAGCCACATTTGGGCCCCGGGCCGGACTTTGGGCAAACCTCTAGGACAGTGGTTCTCAACCTGTGGGTCCCCAGATGTTCCTGGACTGCAACTCCCAGAAGCCTCCACCACTTGCTGTGCTGGAAGGGATTTCTGGGAGTTGCAGTTCAGGAACATCTGGGGACCCACAGGTTGAGAACCACTGCTCTAGGACATGCAAGGAGGCGGGGAGGATACTGCAGCAACAGAGCCGGGGCGGGGGCTGGGGGGGATGGACAGAAGCAGGGAGGGCAGGCATACCGTAAATCTGCAAGCTAATGTCTCCATCCGGTATGGGGAGGAGGCAGCTGGCGGGGATGCAGGACAGGCTGAGCCGGTGGGGAGAAGAGGCCGCAGGCTGCTCAAAATTTGAAAACAGGCTGCATTGGCCCCCAGCCCTGACTTTGGACATGCCTGGCCTAAACCATATTAAGGTACAGTAATACTTCTTTTTGGCCAGAACACCCTCTTTATCTTGATCAGTGCTGAAAAATCTACAGGCTCTACTGACCTCAGGATAAAAAGTGTTAAAACAACCACTCAGCTTGAGAGTTTGGGTTTGGGTTCCAAGATGGCTGTCTGACATGGCATTCATACAGCTGGAAAATCTGCTTAAAACAAAATCCCTAAGCCCTTCCCTATGCATATCAACTGTGAACATTTTCATATTTCATTTGTTTCAGATTATTTGTTTCTCATTTTTCATGTGTGAAAAAATTTTTTCTCATATATTTTTTCTCATTTTTCAGATGTTTCATATAAAACTCCATTTGTTTTCCATGGAACCCAAAAGTGGTTTAGATCATTTTGTGTTTCCTCATTCTGGCATTCTAAAAGTCCTAAAGGAGTTTTTTAAAAGTACTCTAGAAAAACAGAGGCAAGGTAACAGAGAACCAATGTACTCCAAAGGTAAGGGACACTACTTGAAAAGGAAAAAAATAGTCAACTCTACACAGCACAAAAACCTTTGCTCCTGAGCAACAACAGAAAAAGGTCACGGAAGCAGCCACCCGCCCTCTCCCATAGTCCACTACTATCTTCTTCACTAGCTGCCAGGGCTATTCATGTTGTTCTGATTGCAGCAAGTTATCGCATTAATTCAGGAGTGGATAAGAGTCAGGGTGGGTTCAGGCACTCATTCACAACAGCAACAAACAGTAACCCAATATGAAATAAAAAAAGAAAACAGAAATGCCTCAAGCTGTGCCCAGCCAACAGCAGCAACTATAACTGATAAAGCCCAGAGTCACAGTCACCGAAAAGTCACCATCCTAGCCCAAACTTCTCCACAGAAGCAACAAAACAATCTGAACCCCCATATATACTTGTAACAGAATTAATGTGCAGCAAATGAATCAAATAATATGAATCTCTTAGATATGGGCACGGAAATGAACTTTTAATTCATTTCGTTAATCATTATTCATTTTGTTAGCTAACAAAACAAATAATGAGCCAGCCCATCAAAGAAAAATGAAACAAAACAAAACAGAAATTTCCATTTCATTCACTTCATTTTTCATTAGTCCCCTCCTACCTTGTCCTCGCCGCAGTCCTCCTGGTCCTGGCGGGGGAAGGTAGGTCTGTAGAGGTGCTGGCTCCCAGCCAGCACCTCAAAAAGCCCTCAGCTGGGGGCTCTTAAAACAAAATAAATAAATAAATAAATAAATAAATAAATAAATAAATAAATAGGAGCACCGACCCAGTTCCAGGGGCTGCGTGGTTAGCACTCTAAAATGAAGAAAAATAAAATAAAATAAAATCAGTGCCAACCTGGCCCCAGGGGCTGCTCAGTCAACACATTAAAACAAAACAAAACAAAATTAAAAAAAAACCAAGCCCCGACCCGGCCCCAGGGGCTGCGTGGTAGGTGCTCTAAAATGAAGGGGGAAAATAAAAAATAAAACCAGCACTGACCTGGCCCTAGGGGCCGCTCGGTCGGCACTTGAAGGGGGGAGACGCTGGCCTCAACCCAGTGCCTCAAAGAGCCCCTTATGCTGGGGATAGGACCGCCCGCCACCACCACCACCGCTGCCTGTTAAGTTGACCCAAACCAGTTCGGCTCAGTTTGGGTTCGTACAATTTTTTTAAAAAACATTCGTATGAACCCAAATCGAACCGAACCAAGTGTGGGCCTGAAACAGACGAACTTGAATCATGGGTTCTAGGTTTCGTGCCCACCCCTACTATCTATCTATCTATCTATCTATCTATCTATCTATCTATCTATCTATCTATCTATCTAAAACCTATCAAACAGGGAAATAACACCTTCATACAAGGGGAGGGAAAGAGGAACTTGGTACTTGATTGTTTTGGTCACCCTCTTCACACATGCACATCATGCATCTGTTGTGGTATGCATCTTTTGTGTTCCTTTGCACTATGTTTTAGGACAGTGGTGGTGAACTTTCAACACTCCAGAAGTTTTGGACCACAACTCCCAGAATTCCAAGCCTGTAGAGTTGTCCCCTCACCATTTCGTGATTCAAATACTGTGGTCCCGGTATATCGTGGGACCATAGTATATGAAACAAAGGGCTCCTGGGGCAAGCTGCATGGGTCTGGTTCAGGCTTCCTGCAATTAACCCAGGCCTGGTGTTGCCCTGAATGGGCCTCCAATGGGCTTTCCATATCAGAGGCCCCAGAGGTGGTTTCCAATGAACTTGAAGTGACTTCTGGAAAACTGCAAGTGACTTCCAGATTGCCCAAAAACATTTCTGGGGCCTCTGACAGGCTTCTCAGGCCTGTTGGAAGCCCCAAAAGTGGTTTCTGGTGAACTGGAAGTGAGCTCCAGATCACCGGAAACCAATTCTGGGGCCTCCGACAAGCCCGGCAAGCCCGGCGGAGGCCTGTTCGGGGCAGCGCCAGGTGTCAGTAAGTGTAAGAGACCCCAGATAAGCCACCCCAGTCCCATCCCAACCCAGCATCCGCATATTGCAGATTTTCCATTATCACGGGTCAGGTCCCTACCCCCCACGATTGGCGTGGGATTATTGTATTGCCAATAACAAAGGACTGGGGGAGTTGTGGTCCAAACTATCTGGAGTGCCTAAAGTTCCCCACCACTGCTTTAGGCTTTGCCCTGCAATTCTGGACCACTAGTAGTCCTGATTCGTGCAACATCCTACTGGTTATGGATGGGAATATGCATTAGCATTCATATCCCCTTGAAAGTAATGCAATTTTGACAATCAGAGGTAGGATGTCGAGAAGGAATGTTACTATTTTATGTAAAACATAACAAAAGAACAAGAATATTCAGAACTCAACAACATATTTGCTCTTTTCCCCACCTACACGGTAGCAAGTATGTAATCTTATAAGGTAACATTGCTCATTCTAAAATTAAAAAAACAAACAAACCACACACACATCCACTAGGTGGAACAAAACCCTTACTACAATAAAATGAAACATACACTGGACATAAAGAACATGAGCTGTCAGACTACGGAACAGACTGACCTTCGATATATGTTTTTCAGCAGAGGTTGGAAGGCCATCTATCTGGAATACTTTACAATGCTGGCAGGTGTTTCGACTAGATGACATTGGGGTGGGGTACTTTCTAGTTCAACAACTCTATGATTTTGTGATCCTCAGAAGAGAACATTCAAAAATGCCATTAACAATATACTCAGAGCCAATTTTATAGTACACACAGCAATGCTGTTCAAATAGTAAATACCTTTAAAAAAGCAGAGGGTATAAATCTAATTCACCCACCCAAACAGCAGAGAATATTGGACCTTAATTCTCGCAATGGATTTATAGCAGAAACTAAGTCAGAAATATCTATTTATCCTCTTTCTGAGGATGTCATGTGATATGCGAGTGCAATCTTAAAAAAACTGGAAGAGGGAATAGTTAACACACCAGTCACAAAGTCCTTTCCAAACACAAAAAGACTTAACTCAGATTTAGACATTGACTGGATCTCACTCTGTTGACAATAAAAATCTCTAGCAAATGGTTGTAATGAAGTTTCTCTCCTTTGAAACTGTAAGGGAGAGCTGCAAGCTTTACAAATCAAATATAAGACTAGCAAAATTAATGTTCTGTTATAAAAATTTACAAGTCACATTAATATTCTAGACTGAACAGAAAGCAAACTCGTGCATGAATGGATTTGAGTGGCATATGTGTGCCAACAGATATTCTTTAGAGCAGAATCTCAGATACAGTATTCTTCATCTCCTAAATTAGTAATCAGCTGCCACTCTGAACCACATAATACAGAGAGAACAAACACAGCCCACAAGAATGAAAGGTTGGGGGGGTGTCAGCCCACACCTGTTTAAAAACCCAAAGCAAAACAGGGAAAAGAGCCTTCCAAAATGCTCATAGTGTGAAGCACTAGCATTCTGGTGGGCCACCCATGAAGAACTAGCTACAAGAATAGAGTAGGTCAGGCATGTCCAAACTTCTGCCCTCCTGATGTTTTGGACCACAACTCCCAGAATTCTAAGCTTAGATTGCCAATGGCAAAGGACTGTGGGAGTTGTGGTCCAAAACATCTGGAGGGCAGAAGTTTGGACATGCCTGGAGTAGGTCATGACACCACATTACCTGCTTAATGGAGTTAACTTGAGAATAAAGCGAGTATCCAGGCATGTCCAAATTTCAGCCCTCCTGATGTTTTGGACCACAACTCCCAGAATTCTAAGCTTAGATTGCCAGTGACAAAGGACTGTGAGAGTTGTGGTCAAAAACATCTGACGGGGCCAAAGTTTGGACATGCCTGGAGTATCCTGTTCAATGCTGTCAGTAGGAACTCCAGCAGTGGAAGCTGCTATGGTGATCTGATGAGGTGTTGAACTCATGGGAGTATATGATTGCTTGCCTGATCGAGTTGCATGAATAGGCACCCTGGCATCTTGTCAAAACACCATAGCTGCTTCCACTGTGAATGTAAATATTGAACAGGACACTGCTCGGATTGGTCAAATAGCTGATGAAGGTTTACCAGACATAGACTGTTGAATTTTATATACTCTGTGTCCAAGATAAGTGATATTATTAACTAGTCATTAGAAGCAAAGCAGTGATCTACAAGCCTGTTTAGAAAGAAAAGATTGCCTCTTGGTGATTATTATGGTTACTGCTATCTAACACAAGCTTGTCAAATTCAGCAAATTGGTCTGCTTTTGTTGTGAGATTGGTCATCAGGCAATAAGCACCTTAATTGCTTGTCTTCCAGGAGGAGATAGGCAGAATGCTTAGCTCTGAAATATTACCATATCTTGGGAAAGTGTTTTTGAAGAAAAGGAAATATGGATTTGCCTTAACATGTGCCTTAGCCCTCAGCTGAAATTCAGCAGCCTTTGAAGACCAAGCTTGGTCCAAGACAACATGACCATATTATCTACATATAAAATATCTTGCTTAGTTTCAGCAGTTCTACTGTACCATGTGGTTTGGAAGCCATATTCTTGCAGCAAAACATATGGACATGGTTGTGTCATTTAATGTGTGAATGTCCTGGACATATAAGAAAGCAGATCTTCCTGAAATTGATTTTGGGAAAAGAGAGTGAAGAAGGAAGTGAAAAGATAGTGAAGCTTAGGGCCTTTTTACACGACCCCTAAGATCCGCTGGCCACTTAAATTCGGACCAGAGATCTTAGGGGTTTGTCGCTCTTCCTCTGTCCCCACCCCCCTCCACACTTCCTGGTTGCTGGCTGCATGAGGGAGGGAGAAAAAAGAAAGAAAAGAATGCCGGCTTATCTCCGTTCTGTTCCTGGCAGGATTCAGATCTCTTAAAGGGGCGGGGGGCAGAAAAACAACAAACAGAAGCCAGGAGAGCCCCGCACTCACTATCCTTACACCGGATCAAATATTTTTCACATCCAAGAAGCAGGTACCTGAAATCTGCGTTGGGACGCGCTAAAGTGGGCGGGGTCGCACTTAATTTCCTGTTAACTCCGGAGCTGGTGGGTAAACATTTTTAATCTCTGGAGCTGGGAGCCATTTGCCCCGGAGTTTAGGGGTCGTGTATAAACGCCCTTAGAGATAATTAAAATACGCAGTGAAATAAGCAAGCCATGTGTGGAGACTTCTGGTACAGCATAGAATGGCACTGAGTTATAGCTGACAATCGAGTGCCTCAAAGATTTACTTCTCATTAGCTGCATTTCAGGCTTTAAGAAATGGATTAGAGTTCATTTAAATAAATATATTTGATCATGTAAAATTAAAGCACAGTCAAGCAAGTATAATCTCAGACAAATTTTCCCATCAACTTTAGCATTCTGACTTCCCATTAAGAATTACTCTTGTCTAAGTCAACAGATTCCTAAATCACAGGTCAGGCCTTCAACAGACAAAAAACACCTGGACAATGCACAACAGTATCCCAGGAGGAGATAGACAGGAGGATAAGTTGAGTCTTTTTTCTTAACATGCAAAGGTATGGATGGATTTAATGCCTGTTAGCAGAAGATCATCACAGATCTGCAATCTGTTCCTGAAGTGCTCAACTATAGTAACCAGATTCAGACAAAGTCATTGATTTCATTCTAGTGGTGCATCCCTGTGTGAAGTTGAGTTACAGGTGTTGAAATACATCAGCAAAAGTCGCTGCACATTTTGTGGAAAAAATGTTGATGTTGGCTGGGTGGGGGAAAAGTTGGAATAAATTTAGAAGGGGATGACTGAAGTCAGAAAATGTGAGAAAACAAGATGTGAGTTCATAAAACATCAATATTATTATAGCTAGGTTAACAGAATAGTAAAATTGACCCAATTCTGCTGAAGGCTAAATACAAAAAGTTGTATGGAGCTAAGGAGGAAAATGCCTTCTCTCTTGTAGACACCATCTATGCATACATTTTCACCTTGTGTACTAGGAGTTTCTGGGGTCGCACATGTAATCATATTTGCCAGTCATATCATCCACCAGCTGGAAGTTGTGTATAGGGAACCCACATAGAGGCTCTCAACCCTAAAATAACCTGGCAGCACTGAGGCAGCCATAAGCCCTGGACAAGCATGTCCAAGGAGCAGAGCAGGGAACCCAGTGTGGATAAACCAAGATGGTGCTGGGTGGAGGTCAGCCTCCAACAGGCCTGACTCAGGGGAAGAACAGATGGCAACCCAGATATCAGAATGATCAAGCAACATCTGGTCTGTACCCAGCCTGAAGCCCCTTCCTATCCCCTATCAATGATTCCCCACTAGGAAGCATTTCCTCCTAGATAAGGGTTGCGTACATGAGAAGCCACAGGTTGGTCCAAGACCCTCACTCCCCCCCCCACCAATGGAATTCTTACATGACCAAAGACCATCCTTCCTCTGTGTTCCTCAGTCCTATTCTCAATGCTTCTCTCTCCACCCCTTGTGTGCTTGTTTACTGTAACCAATAAAAGCCTTGGGTCCCAGGCGAAGCCAGAGACACCCACACGCACAGAGAGATGCACGCCTGGGACCAAGAGATGATTGTGTCCTGTTTGTCCATGTGTAGTCAATAAATCCTACAGTTGTGATCTAGCCATTACAGATGTACTTATGGACAGGCATAAAGACTCATGTTATGAACTAGTACTGCTTTACACATAGTCACAGAAACATAGGACAATACCCTATTGAGCTTCCTCTGAGTGGCAAGTTCTGCTATTGTAGTAATGCAGGATTCCATTGTTTGTGTAAATATCGTGGTTATGCAAAAGGACACCGGAGCTTTCTTCATGGAAAGCCCTACTTGTGCAATGGCAGAACTTGCTCAAATAGTGGATTAAGTTGTTAAGCGAGACATCGAACAACAGTGGTCCAGAGCAGCTTAGAAGATATATTAGCCAGTCTTCCCTTCTACTGCGTAGCCAGCACATGTGGACAAAACCATCACATGGAGTAGAAAAAACATCTCTTTTGCCTACCAGCTGCTTCTCAACCAGTGCCAGAAGTCTGCTTGGAGGGAGGGGGGGTTCTAGGAAACTTATTGGACTAGAAGTCTTAGAAGGAGGAAAATCCCATCCACAAATGTGGGTGGGTGTGCTTCGGGGGGATGTGTGTCTATGTGTGTGCGAAGTTTTGATAATCTCATAATCACAACCTCGTTATTTCAAATACTGGACTCTTTACCATACCTGTCAATACTGACTTGTGAAACTTTCTCAGCTGATGAATTAATGGAATTAATTATGCATTTATTGCACAATAACCTGCCATTCCACTAGAAATGATCACTCAAACTCTCTTTATAATAATTGTGTACCATGAAGTAAATTCTGTCTTATGTCAAGCTTTTTCAAGCTTTTCTAGGTAGAGAAGTGGTCCTTGAAGCACAATGTTCCAAAAGATGTGTATATGATAAAGTCAATGAACTTCGAACCAATACATAGGGACAAGATGCAGTGATGCACATGATTCCTGTTGCTGAATCTGGCTTGTCCACATGTTCATGCCTTTTGCACATGGTCTACTTGGGCCAAAGTCCTATGGATAAGCTAAAAGGAAAGGAGTTGTTCTGGCAACTGATCATCTGCAGTCACTGGCTGCCAGCTTCCAGGAAATTGGCGAAAATATAATCTTTGGACACGGCCTCAAGCACATAATGTCTCCCCCATGTTTTCTGTAAAAGACAGAAGATGGTACATTTTGTATCAGTCTTTAAAATTAACGACACTGCTGGAAAATATCAGGAAGGCAGGACATAAATCTTCTTAATAAACACACATAAATAATATTGCAGCTGAACAATGCTTCCGTCTTGTAATTTTGGGAAGGAGGTGTTGAGACAGAGCTATTAATCCTCAGAAAGAGAATCTGGATAAATCTATATACTAGTCAGTGATCACCCCTCTGTCCCCATCTGGTGGACTTTTGCTTCAAACCTGTGGCTTCAAGTATGGAGGTCACATGTCCTTCACAAACGACTACAGTCCTCGATTTGAAGGTCTAGTGTGACCCAAATTTAAAACACATTAATCAATGCCTGATCACAGACTCCCTAAATCAAGTACAGTGTATTGTAATAATAATAATAATAATAATAATAATAATAATAATAATAATAATAATAATAATAATAATAATAATAATAGTTTCTATAGTTAACAATTATCATCTGTAATTTCATGCAAATCAGGTCTGCAATACCTGAGCAGACCATTTGCGGAGGTACTACAGGCATAAGTAGAATGACTGGAAGGAAGTTTTACATACATGGAGAAAGAAAAGAGGGTTAGCCTGAGGACCCACCAGTGTGAAGGGAAAATACTCCCAGAGATATATTAGGGTTGAACAAGATTATCTCTCCTTAATCTCATTACACTGTCCTGGAGCTGGGGTGTGTTGGAACAAGGTAAGGAATTTATAGAAACCAGGAATTCAGGAAAAGAATGTAGGGAAAGCAATATAGGCTAGCAGAATTCTCTACCTGCATTCTGTATTCTTCAGAGGCTGAAACATTGATTTCAGCTACAAACTGAAGTCAGCACAAAAAGACCTGGCAAGGATAAAATACCTGGGGGAAAGGGGGGCTGAGGGGGGGCATGATTGAGATGTACAAGATTATTCAGGGGATGAATAAAGAAGATAGAGGGAAGCTCTTTTCCTTCTCATGCAATACTAGAACCAGGGTCCATCCACTCAAATTGGGGGTTGGGAGACTGAGAAGAGACAAAAGAAAATATTTCTTTACCCAGCATGTTTTAGTGGAACTCCTTGCTGCAGGATCTGGTGATGACATTTGGCCTAGAGACGTTTAAATCAGATTGGACCAATTCTGGAGAAATTATCAAGAGAAAAGTATCTAGTTGTCTCATAGGAAGCAGGACTAGATGGGCCCTTGGCCTAATCCAGCAGGGCTCTTCATGTTTTTATACACATGTTTTAAACACACTTCGCACACAAAACCCAAACTTCCTTCACCTTCTTCAGGCCGACCAGCCTTGAGACTTCTCTTTTTACCTGAAGAACCAGAGAAACATAGCAATTCCCCATAGCTCTAGAGAGTGCCCTACAATCTGGGAGCCTTATTCTAATGATTGTCCGTCAAACATATTCAACTACAGTAGTTGCGAAACAGTTGGCTGTCTTCTGTCCTTGAGCCGCAGTTTGTTCTAGCTTGCATATAAAATTATTTATTTATTTATTTATTATTTTATTTTCAGATTTATATACCGCACCTATTCCCAAACATGGGACTCAGGGCGGTTCACAACAGACAATATAAAAGAGTTTAAAAAGTCAGAACATCATCTAAGCAAAGCACAGAGTAAATACAGTCAGGCGGGCCAGAACTGCGAACAGGAGGGCCGGGGGGGGGGGGAACTAATCAGTGCCAAAGGCTTCCCGAAAGAGTGGCGTCTTTAGATTTTTCCTGAACGACACTAATGATGGGGCCTGCCGTAACTCGCTCGGAAGTTTGTTCCAAAGAGTAGGTGCCGCCACCGAGAAGGCCCGTCCACGTGTGCTGGATTTGCGGGCTTCCCTCGGGGCGACGGTCCGAAGCGAGTGGGCCAAAGAGGATCGGGTGGGTCGGGCCAGATCTAATTGTCGGGAGAGACGCTCTGCCAAATAAGCAGGGGCCAAGCCATGGAGGGTTTTGTAAACCAAAACCAACACCTTGAACCTTATCCGGGATGCAACGGGCAACCAGTGCAGGCGGGCCAGGATGTGGGTGGCGTGGTCATAACGACGCGTGCCAACCACCAGTCTGGCCGCCGCATTCTGGACCCGCTGCAAGCGCCGGACAGGGTTCAAGGGGAGCCCCATGTAGAGAGTGTTGCAGTAATCCAGTCTCGACATGACCAGTGCCTGTACCACTGTCCTCAAGGAGCTCTCATCGAGGTACGGGCGAATCTGGGCGATAAGCCTAAGATGGTAGAAGGCCGACCTGGTCACGGCAGACACCTGAGATTCCAGGGTCAACTCCGAGTCCAGGACGATGCCCAGATTCCTCACTCTTTGCGCCAGCTGGAGGGCGGACCCATCCAGACTGGGAAGAGGGCCACAGTACTCCTCCGAGCCGCCCCCGAAGAACAAAACCTCCGTCTTTCCAGGGTTGAGCCTGAGCCTGTGAGTCCTGGTCCAGTCCAAAACCGCAGCCAGGCAACGATCAAGGGTCCTGATGGCCTCCACTGCACAGGTGGAGAAGGAGAGATAGAGCTGCTGTCATCAGCGTACTGATGACAGCAGACTCCATAACTCCGGATAATCTCTGCCAGCGGCTTCATGTAGATGTTAAAGAGCATTGGGGAGAGGGATGTCCCCTGGGGCACCCCACAAGAGAGTGTCCAGGGAGCCGACAACTCACCCCCCAAGCTCACACGCTGGGTGCGACCCTCAAGGAAGGAGCGGAGCCAGGACAAAGCCAGGCCCCCAATCCCCACCTCCGAGAGCCGCTCCAGCAGGATACCGTGGTTGACGGTATCAAAAGCCGCTGTCAGGTCGAGAAGGACCAGCAGGGTAGAGCAACCCCTGTCGGCCCTCCTCAACAGATCATCGTGCAGAGCGACCAGGGCCGTCTCGGTCCCATGACATGGCCTAAACCTGGATTGGAAGGGATCCAGGACATGGTTCTCCTCCAGGAACGACTGGAGACGCAGGGCGGCGACTCGCTCAATCACCTTGCCCAAAAAGGGAACATTGGCTATGGGACGATAGTTGGACAAATCGTCCACAGCCAAGCCGGGTCTTTTAATAATGGGCTTCACCACCGTCTCCTTCAGCAGACTGGGAAAAATCCCATCTCTGAAGGAGGCTGAGGCAATTAGCAAAGCCCATTTCGGCATGCTCCCCCCTGCAATCTTAATCAGCCAGGAAGGGCAAGGGTCGAACGGAGAAGCCGCAGGCCTGCAATGTCCCAGGGCCCTGGAGGCATCCACCGGTGTAACAGGCCCAAACTCAATGAACTGGGGCGACTGAGGCGGCCCGACGCTAGCCAAGGTGGGAACAGGATCAGTGCAACCGGCGTCCAGCTCGGAACGGATGGCCTCTATCTTAGATTTTAAAAAGGCTGCGAAAGACTCACTAGTGAAATCACTAGGAGGAGGCCCAGGCGGACCGGGATTGGTGAGGTCTCGAACCACCCAGAACAATTCCGCCTGGCGATTCGAGGCCTCACCAATTCTCAGGGCGACAAAAGATCTCCTAGCCACCCTTATCGCTCGACAGTAGCGACCGGTCAACGCCTTTACCGCAGCCCTATTTAAAGCCGTCCGGGCCCTCAGCCATCTGCTCTCTAGCCTTCTCCTCTCTTGCTTCATTGCCCGCAGTTCCTCAGTAAACCAAGGAGACGAGCGGGCTCGGCATCGGATCAGGCGCTTGGGGGCGATCCGGTCAGCTGCCCCGGCCACCTCCTCATACCACTGCTTAACCAGGGCGTCAACCGGATTGTCATCCAAACTGTCTGGAACACCCCCGAGGGCCTCCAAAAACCGCTCAGGGTCCAGAAGCCCCCGGGGGCGGGCCCAGATGGAAGGGCCCGGCTCCCCACGAGGCGGGGTGGCAACCGTAAGGGAAAAAGTCAGCAGATGGTGATCTGACCATGACACGGGACGGGCAGAAAGCCTCCCAACCCCTAGATCGAAGCCCCGCGATGTGGAGGCAAAAACCAGGTCCAGGGTGTGTCCACCTTTGTGAGTGGGACCGATGACTAATTGGGACAAGTTCATGGAGGCCATGGATTCCATGAATTCCAGAGCTACTCCCGACAGCCCAGCCTCGGCATGCACATTGAAGTCCCCCACCACCAATAGGCGAGGGGACCTCAAATGTGCAGCCGAGATGAACTCGGAGAGCTCTGGAAGGGAGAGTGCAGGGTCGCGGGGAGCGTGGTACACAAGCACTATCCCAAACCTGTCCCTCTGGCCCACCACCAGGTGGAGACATTCCAAACCTGGACTCACCAATGTCGTGTATCTGCCGACATGAAAGGAGTCCCAAAACACGATGCCCCCCCGCCCCCCACCCCTCTGGTCTGCCCAGCTGCTGCACACAGTAGCCCTGGGGGCCGAGGAGGGCAAGGGAAGCCCCGCCCCCCTCGCCCACCCAGGTCTCCGTAAGAAATGCCAGGTCGGCTCGCTCATCCACGATCAAATCGTGGATAAGCGGGATCTTATTATGCACCGACCTGGCATTAATCACCAAACAGGACAGACCGGGGGCACAGACGGGTTGGATCCCTGCCATTTGACAGTGAGCCGACGGGTCAGAACGCTGGACAGGCCGTGGATGCCTGTCCTGAGCTCTCCTTACCCGATCGGCCCGTCGACCCCAAGCGTGTCTCCCGCGGCCCGACACCACCCGAATAGGGCACCCAGCAGGCTCCATAAGATGATAAATGTTCCAAGGGCACAAAATCAAGGCACAAAAACCTAAACACAATACAAAAAGGTGACAATACAAAATACAAAATACAACCACCGTAGTACAATACAACATAAAAAACAACTAAGATACAGTAGTTAATGGGCATAACAAGAAAAAACTAATAATGACAACAAGCAAAAACTAATAATGAAGCTAAATAAAAACTCTAAATAAAAAGGTCAGGGGCAAACCCACAAGGCAGATGGAACACAAGTGGGGGAATGGGGGGGAGGGAAAGAGGGGGGCAAAATCACAGTTGACAAAGCAAAGCTAAATGCACGGTGCGCGGCGACCTCTCACACTCATCCGGTCCCTAAAACCCGCTCTGCAACAAATGGCCAAAGGTGTCAGAGCCGGGGGAACAACAGGGAAGGCACGGAGGGAGTCTGCGGCTGGGGTCAACTGCCTCATGGCACGCTTGGACCCAGGGGAGGGCCACTCCGGGCCAACCAGCCCCCGGGATCGCAGAAAACTCAACGATCCGATGGTAGAGCCAAGCGGCTTGCAGCCAAGGCCGGTCCATATTGGATGGTCCAAGGACTCCAAGTCCACGACCGGTCCAGAACTGGCAGAGAACCGGGTCCCATTAACGAAGGTCAGAGGCGGCAGGCAGATGGTATAGCCATAAACCGAGCACCAGGAGAAGAACAGAAACAGCAGTTCGTCTGAGCATAATAGTGCCCACCTGGGGTAAGCAGCCACCCGGGGTAAGCGGCCACCTGCTGCCCAAGGACCCGCCCCCCAGGGGGCCAAATGACGGCAGGAGATGGCATGGCCGCACATGGCCCCCCAATGAGATGGCACCGGTGGCCGACCTGCCACCCGAGAAGCAAGTCCTGAACGGGCCCAGCAAGACCTCAGGGTGATGGTACCGGCGGCTGCCCTGCCGCCCGAGGGCCAGGTCCTGCGGGGGGGCAGGCGGCAGAGGAAAGATGGAATATCCACATCCTACGGGGGGCCAGGCGGAGGAGGAAAGATGGAATATCCGTGCCTGGCCCCACCCCCCGGGCGAAGAAGCGCCGGTGGCCGCACTGCCGCCCGAAGACCAAGGGCCCCAGAGACGAAGGTGGGGGGTCCTCCAGCTAATCCGACACCGGCGGCTGCCCAGCCGCCCGATAGCCAGGTCCCACGGTCCCACGGGGGGGGCAGGCGGCCACAAAAAGATGCAATGATTGCGCCAGCCAGCCCCCGGCAAAATGGCGCCGGTGGCCGAGCTGCCGCCCGAGAAGTAGTTCCCACCGGGGGAGAGGCAACAGATGGATGAAGGGGGTGACTCCTAGCCTCTCCCAAGGACCAACACCGGCGGCTGAGAAGCCGGCCGAGAATCCGGGGTCCAAGGCCCATGGGGGAAGGGAGGCAGCGGGCAATAGACTACCCGTGCCTTCACCTTCCCGACAAGATGTTACCGGCAGCCGAGCAGTCGGGCGAACCGCAGTCACCCCCGGCACTTCACTCAGTCGGCCAGCCCATCACCCGGGAACCGCCCCCCTGGGGGGCAGGGCAGAGGCGAGATGGAAGCAGCCACACCGAGCCCCCCGGCACATGGAATGACAGAGACGAAAGCTGAAAAAAAGAAGCCGGCAAATGGCTGCAGCAACGGGGGCTGCAAACTCCGACAATGGGCCGGTCAAGCAAACCGCAGCAGAGCAGGCAGGTAAGGGGGAAAGAAAAGGAGAAAAAAAAAAAGAAAAAGAAAAAGAAAATAGAAAAGGAGGGAAAGAGCAGGGGGGAGGGGAGAGGGAGAGGGGGGAGGGTCACCCCAAAAAAAGTACCGTACAAAGCGAGGGGAATCCTCCAATGACGAGGATCCAGCGACAGCGAAAGCTGGATGGAATGGCTGCGTCTCTGGAGGTTGTGAGGTTGCGATGATTCCCAGCAAATTTATTCCTCCTCTACTAACGGTTGGCCCCTCTAAACCCCCCAAAAACTCCCCAAACAGCCTGGGCCACCCCATAGACCAAAACTAAAAATAAAACATAAAACCAGGCAGCGCTAAATAAAGAAAAATAAGAGCGCTAAGGCGCAGTAAAACCAAAAAGCTGCTGCCGCCCACCATCTTGCCCGCCATCAATTATAATAATTTATTAAAATATGTTGCCTTCCAAGGAGCAAGATCTATTTGTGGGAGTGGGATGGAGGCAGGGTACAGATATGTTGGTTGCTTGGCTGTCAGGCTGTACTTAAGATTTACTTTCTTAAGGTATAATATCCAAAGCCATATTTCCCTAGTGATAAAAAAAGAAGCCTGTTTGTAATCCCTATGAAATCCCATGGGGCTAAAAAGCAAGGAAGGGGATTTCTAATAGCAAGTTATAAATCCTTTTAGAGAATGTCTTGCTTTAAAATAATTCAAGGAGGGTAGTGGAAGAAAGAGTACCTAAGAATGAAGTGCTGTTATTCAGAAATCCTTCACTGTAGGAGCAATTGGGACTCCTTGAGATCAGAGCAGGCAACATTAAGAAAGGGAACTGAAATGAAGATGCAGCTCTTATTAGAGCAAATGAAGCCAATGAGAAGCAGTAGCTCCAGGGCCAGTGTCATCTGGATCAGCAGTGCTAGACTCTACTGCAGTTTCAGATATATTGCTTTAAAGTATGTTTTAAAGACATGTTGGATGTTTGTTCTTATTTTACTCTTATGTTTAATTGTTTTACTTTTTTGCCACCTGTTTTGAGTTCCTTCTAGGGGGAAAGGAAGCATAACGGAACCCATTACCCCAAGAAGTGGCAGCATTCAATAGAACTGTGGACCACCACCTGACAGATATCCTTTGATATGTATTACTGCATGGAGCAGGGGGTTGGATTTGATGGCCTTGTAAGCCCCTTCCATCTCCACTATTCTATGATTCTATAGACATTATATTAAATAAATATTAGGCTAGAATTAATTCAGGAGACCTAACACTGATCCTTGAGACTTATGGCTCTGCCTTATTTTCGTTGCCACATTCTCTGCATTTTCTAAGCAGAAAAATAGGAAAGACATGTGGCAGCAGCATCTAAGTTGCAGAACCATAGAACAGGTGAAGAAGTGATGGCAGCGGTAGCAGTTAGATAGCCTATTCAATCAAAGAATATCATGTCCAAGATTCCCAAGCACTATATCTTCAGGTACAATTACCACTACTCTTATTGCTGCTGTTGCTTTTGCTGCCATGGCTGGAGAGTAGAGATGGGCACAAAACGAGCAATTTTTCCTTTTCCTTTTGTTTTTTTTTGTTTCATTACGCAATGAAAACGAAATGAAAATTTTTAAAAACAAAACGAAAACAAAAATGAAATGACCAAATTTGCTGTGTTTTTCGTTTTCGTTGCAGCAGATGCGTTGAACTAAAAAGAATGCTAACGAAACAGCAATTTTTCATGTTCGTTTTCATTTTTTCGTTTCGTTATCTAATGAAACGAAAACGAAATTTTTTGCAAAAAACGTCACGAAAAAAGAAAACAAACCGAAACGGACCTCTAAACGACCAAACGACAAACGAAACACCATTTTTTTAGTCGTGCCCATCTCTACTGGAGAGTCAACATGCTCTATTTCTTTTGCATAGATTCAGCCATGCACACATTCTATTGTATGTCTTTATTAATCTGCAGGGTTTGTTTGTTTGGGTTGGGTTTGGCATTATATGTCATGGGATATTTGTATTCTTTCTGAGTACTCGTTTTTAAATATTTAATTCACAGAATAAAGTTCCAATATTTGTATTTATTTATTTATTTTTGAGTTAAGGTGTTTTTCTTTTTTAGCTGAGAATTCATTTCCAGATAAATCAAATACAATCAACAAATTCATTCAGAGGTATAGATGTTACATATATTTCAGTCCCACGCCCAGGAGAGAACATTGTAGCAGCTTTAAGAATAAAATATTTTTCCATGTGAATTTTCTTTCAACAAAATCCATTTCCAGCACAGGAAGTGTTTCCAAGGAAGTGGATTTTGATTCACAAAAGCTCTTGTGGTACAAATATGTTCCTCTTTAAAGTGCCTCAGATTTTTCCTCCCCTCCCCCTCTTGGAAGATTCTATAAAAAAGCACACAGCTAAGACCACATTCATCAAGCATTTTCCGGCATCTCCTGTTGCTCTATCACTAATTACCATCACCATAATTATCATAACATATACTGAACAAAAGGCAAATGAGTACATAATAGAGATGAGCATGAAATGAAAAACAAAGCAGTTTTGTAGATTCCTTAGGTAACAAAATGGTAGGATGCGTTTCAATGGCAGGGAAGCTCAAGCTCTTCCATGAAAGCACCTCAAATGTGGAAAGGTTTGGGGGTCAAGGCGCTGAGTTATGAAGCTCCAAAGGGGGTTCTCCTAGGAAATAATCCTTCTATCGGAATCAGAAGCCAAGCCATGTGGCTTGCCCACAGTTTGGCTTCTGAAGTTCCGATACCAATTAGAAAGATTTTTTTCCTACGGGCATCCCCTTTGGAGTTTCATAACTCAGCTCCCTAGCCATCAAACATTTCCAAATTTCAGGGGTTGCCTATAATCGCATGAGGAAGCTCCCCTGCCATTTTGGTCTTTTGGGATCCAGGGGAGCATAGTGTTTCGTTTCATTTTGTAATGAAACTACTTTAAAAATTTGTTACAAATGAAATGAAACTACTATAGAAATGAAACAAAACAAAATGAAACAGTATTTCTCCATTTCATATCCCTCTCTATTAGAGATGGGCACGAATAAAAAATAGTGTTTCGTTTGTCGTTTGTCATTTAGGGGGTCTGTTTCGTTTCGTTTCCGTTTTTCGTGAATTTTTGCTAAAAATCATTTTCATTTTTGTTCATTTCGTTACCGTTTCATTACCATTTATTTCAATTTTTTTGTGATTTTGATAGGGATGGATGAACGTGTCTCAAAATCAAAATATATTATAAGCAGACCCAAATATGCTGACAGGGTACAGGGTCAGGTTAACCCAGCAAAACTTAGCATAACAGCAAAACTTGCCAGCTGGGACTTGGCACAATCTCTTACAGTATGCCAGGACAGCAAATATTTTGTGGTTAGCTAGAATGGCGCTAACAAGACTAAGGTCACTATGGCCCATCATCTAGGATTGTTGACACTGTCTCACAGTGCAGAGGTGTTGTTTTGCTGACAGCAACATATGGCAGTTAGCCAGTAATAAGGAACCAGCTTTGAACTAGGAACATAGGGTCAAGTCATTCAAGGCTTTGGAGGCCAAATGGCTATAAGTCAAAGAACATGAGCTGATGAACAAGCACTTGAAAGCACATGTAGGCACGTGTAGAGACGAACAAAATATGTCAGTACACCATGCAAAAGAGTATAAAAACCATCAGAAGCCATTACTCCTGGGTCCAGGACAGCAGGGCCATCTGGCCTGTATGCTGTGCCTTGGATCCTTTGTTCCTTAAACTAACCTATTTTCTGTACTGTATGTGTTCTGTTGTATCTCTGTCTGTCTTTAATAAACCTTTTGCTATATAACTAAGTGTGGCAATTTTGATGAACCACCAATGATGCATTGACTATTTATAATGGTACATTGGCAATTTATAATGAACCACCCCAATCCCAATTTTTAAGGTAAAATTTTGACCTTATCAATTTTTTTAACATTTAAAGCAGTTCAATGTATTGCCGTAATGAAAACGAAACGGACGACAAAATTGCTGGTGTTTCTGTTCGTTTCGTTTAATTTTAGAGACAAAATTCGTTTGTCATTTTGTTACGTAACAAAATGAAAAAACAAAAACGGAAACAATAAAATTGTTCGTTTCGTGCCCATCTCTACTCTCTATTACAGAAGTGTAGAAAGCGTTAGGTTGTCACAAAATGGAAAAGCAACAGAATTGTTATCAATGTATGTATCTCTTTAAACAATGGACTAAGCCATGTTTAGAGTAAATCCCTTCTATTTGGCACACAACAGAATTCAATATGATACATCAGATCACATTATATATATCCTGGAAAGTGAAGTCAAGTGGGCCTTAGAAAGCATTGCAAACAACAAGGCCAGTGGAGGTGATGGCATTTCAATTGAACTCTTTAAAATCTTAAAAGAGGGTGCTGTAAAGGTGCTGCACATGATATGCCAGCAAATTTGGAAAACCCAGCAGTGGCCAGAGGACTGGAAAAGATTGGTCTACATCCCAATCCCAAAGAAAGGAAACACCAAAGAATGCTCCAACTATCGCACAATTGCACTCATTTCACACGCTAGCAAGGTTATGCTCAAAATTCTACAAGGCAGGCTTCAGCAGTATGTGGAAAGAGAACTTCCAGAAGTGCAAGCTGGATTTCGAAGGAGCAGAGGAACTAGAGATCAAATCGCCAACATGCACTGGATTATGGAGAAAGCCAGAGAGTTCCAGAAAAACATCTACTTCTGCTTCATCGACTATGCCAAAGCCTTTTACTGTGTGGACCACAACAAACTATGGCAAGTTCTTAAAGGAATGGGAGTGCCTGACCATCTTATCTGTCTCCTAATAAATCTATATGTGGGACAAGCAGCAACCGTCAGAACTGGATATGGAACAACTGACTGGGTTAGAATTGGGAAAGGAGTATGACAAGGCTGTATACTGTCACCTTGCCTATTTAACTTATATGCAGAGTACATCATGTGAAAGGCAGGTCTGGATGAATCACAAGCCAGAATTAAGATTGCCGGAAGAAATATCAACAACCTCAGATATGCAGATGATACTACTCTGATAGCAGAAAGTGAGGAGGAATTAAAGAACCTCTTAATGAGGGTGAAAGAGGAGAGTGAAAAAAATGGGCTGAAGCTCAACATCAAAAAAACTAAGATCATGGCCACCGGTCCCATCACCTCCTGGCAAATAGAAGGGGAAGAAATGGAGGCAATGACAGAGTTTATTTTCTTGGGCTCCTTGATCACTGCAGATGGCGACTGCAGCAACAAAATAAAAAGACACCTGCTTCTTGGGAGGAAAGCAATGGCAAACCTAGATAGCATCCTAAAGAGCAGAGACATCACTTTGCCAACTAAGGTCAGGATAGTCAAAGCTATGGTTTTTCCAGTAGTGATGTATGGAAGTGAAAGCTGGACTATAAAGAAGGCTGATCCACAGAATTGATGCTTTTGAGCTGTGGTGCTGGAGGAGAGTCTTGAGAGTCCCCTGGGCTGCAAGGAGATCCAACCTATCCATCCTGAAAGAAATCAACCCCGAATGTTCACTGGAAGGACAGATTTTGAAGCTGAGGCTCCAGTACTTTGGCCACCTCATGAGGAGAGAGGACTCCTTGGATAAGTCCCAGATGTTGGGAAAGATTGAAGGCAAAAGGAAAAGAGGACGGCAGAGAATGAGATGGTTGGACGGTGTCATCGATGTAGTCAATATGGATTTGACCAAACTCCAGGAGGTAGTGGAAGATAGGAAGGCCTGGCGAGCTCTGGTCCATGGGGTCACGAAGAGTCGGACAGAACTGAACAACTAAACAACAACAATATATTAGTGATGGGCATGAACCGAAAAAAATGGCAATTCATTTTGGTTGGGTTCATTTTAGGGTTCAGTTCGTTTTGTTTTCTTTTAAATGAATGTTTTTGAAAAAAATCATTTTGTTGATTTGTTGATTAGTTATTTGTTTTGTGTGTAGTATGTGTGTGGTGCTTGTGGAATTTTGGCTGGGGAAAAGAGGGGCTTAATCTTCCCCCCAGCCACTGTGGGGTGGGGGAAAGAGCTCCCCCAGCCAGTGCCTCTCAGCTAAGAGGCACTGGCTTGGGGCCAGCAGCTCAAAGAGACCCTTCTTTCCACCTCCGCGTGATGAGGAGGCAAGGAGTGGGGTCTCTTTTCCCCACAGCAGATGGCAGCGCCGAGTGGGCACTGTCATCCACTGCAGGGAAGATCCCTTTAAAGAGACCCTGCTTCTTGCCTCTGGATGCGAAGGTGAGAAGCGGGGTCTCTCTTGACAATTTTCCCTGCAGCGGATGGCAGCACTGAGTGGATGCTCGGCACTATCATCCACTGCAGGGAAGATCCCTTTAAAGAGACCCTTCTTCCCTGTCATTGGCTGGGCCCCTTTAAAATGGCCCAGGTGGTTCTCCCCAGTGCCTACTGGGCCATTTTTAAAGGGGCCCAGCTGATGACAGCTTGGCAGGAGCTCTCTGAAAATGCTAGGGAGGGCAATTCGATCTCTGGAACAGCCGTCCCTAGCGTTTTCTGAGGACTCCTGCTGGGCTGTCAGTCACTGGACTGCTTTAAACCCGGCCCAGTCGGTACCAGGGGGACACCCTCATACCGACGGGACCATGTTTAAAGGGGTCCAGCAATTGACAACTTGTCAGGAGACCTCAGAAAATGGGTGGGAAGGGCAGTGGTATCGCTGGGACTTCCCTCCCAACCCGTTTTCTGAAGGCTCCTGCTGGGCTGTCAGTTGCTGGACCACTTTTAACCTGGCTCAATCGGTATCAGGGGGAGCCCCTGGTACCAACTGGGCCAGGTTTAAAGGGGTCCAGCCATTGACAGCTAGGCAAGAGCCCTGAGAAAATGATGGAGGAAAGGGCTGGCTTTTTAAATATTTTCCCCACCAAAGCCAGCGCTACAGCTGATCGGCAGCGCTGGCTTCTGGTGGGAAAAAGCCCACAGTTTCCCCACACCAATTTGAAGGGAAACCTTTCCCATAGGAATGCATTGCTTCAATGCATTCCTATGGGAAAATGAAAAACAAAACAAACGAAGCAGAAATTTCCATTTTGTTTCGTTTTATTTTTCTTTGATGGGTCAGTTCGCTATTCATTTCGTTAGGTAATGAAACAAATAACAAATAACAAAACAAATTAAAAATTCATTTCGTGCCCATCTCTAATATTTATATATATGCTGCAATCTGCTTTTTAAAAATGTGGTCTGATGTGTCATATTGAATTCTGTTGTGTGCCACATTGAAGGGATATATAAATGAGGAGGATGAGCAGGGGTGGATGTCCTGACTTATGGGGACTCTTTTCAAGGTTTTATTTTAAAAAGTACAGTACTTAGAAGCAGTGTACCATTCAACTTTTTCTGGGGCATTCTGGGATTGTGCAGCTAGCCCAAAGGCTACAAAGGTTATCCTTCCTGGAGACATATTGGGGAACTGAACTCCCAAACTAGATATTGAGCTAGCCATATACCCTCCTTTTATCACATTCTAGTCTGTCAAAAGACCAACAGTCATACTTGTAATAGTTTCTAGGGTTGTTCTAAGCGAAGGAGGCCATTGAACCAATGGCTGAAATCAATTATATATTTAACTCCCTACAATTTGATACCACTTGCATTCAAGTGGAACACATTTTCTTCTACTTACAATATTACCGTAATTCATCAACTGATTGAAATGTGTCATGTAAGATGTTTTATTAGCTGCACTGAAGGCCTTATTAGTTAATGCAGTAATTGCAAAGTGAATATTAACAGCATTTCAGAAATGAATGGAGGGTTTTGTGCATAACATTTTATCTTATCAGTAATAAGCTATTTCCAGAGTTTCCTGAAACAAGTTTAAGAATGGAATGGCAGCAAAGAGCTATTAAGACAACTGTGCCATTACATCCCCCCACTGAATTAGCCAAGATACACCAGAAAGTGTTTCTTAAGAAAAGAAAAGAAAATATTGCCATATGGTACAATGTGAAAAATATAATAGTGAAGAAAATGTTGATAAAGTTAGTATCATGATAGATACCTTTTTTTTTTGGCTAAGCAGCATACAGTATACAGTGGAACCTTGACTTACGTCATTAATCCGTTCCAGTGGTCTAGACTTAAGTAAAACATGACTTAAGTCAAATGAACTTTTCCCATAGAAAGCAATGGGAAAGTGGATTAATCCGTTCCAGATGATGAAAAAGACCCTCGAAAACAGCAGTTTAACACAAATTTGACAGGGACAGGAGATTCCTTTTGGGGATGTAAATGAAATGTCTCTTCAAAGAGAGGGGGAGGCAGTGGAATTATAGTCCACAAGTTATACACCTTCACTTTGTAATGGTCATAGCAACAATGTCTAACATTTAAGTTTTACTGATTTTTAACCTGACGTTCCAAGTCCTGAACAACCCTAGAGTCCCACAACTGTACAGCTCCCCAACTAAAATGCTTCCATTGTGGACCAGACTTCTTCAGCCAGATTTTTTACAAGACTGAGCCAACTATCTAACCAGCAAGGCCAGCCCCGAGCTCCCGGCCCTTCTTCTCCTCTGGCAGCAGCGGCGGATTTGGTGAGGCCGAGGACCAGCTCCAGGTGCTCTGAGCTGGCCTCGCCGAAGCTGCCGCTGCCGGAGGAGAGGAAGAAGGCAGGAGCAGTTTGGAGGTGGCAGCCGCGATGCTGGGTCATGGCTGCTGCCTGATTCTGGTGCCTTGCGCTGGGGCTCCGAGATATAAGTCAAAGCCTGCGACTCAAGTCAAACAGGCCCCTTGTTGCTGCAAGTCAAATATGCTGTAAGTCAAGCAGTATGTAAGTCAAGGTTCCACTGTATATTATATTCCCCTACCTGTGATTCTGAAGAAGAAGAAGAAGAAGAAGAAGAAGAAGAAGAAGAAGAAGAAGAAGAAGAAGAAGAAGAAGAAGAAGAAGAAGAAGAAGAAGAAGAAGAAGAAGAAGAAGAAGAAGAAGAAGAAAGCTTAAGAATTTATAAATGTTGGCCAGGTGGCACAATCAATTACTGTTTTGACACTGGGAAGAAGCTAACCTCATGTTAACTGATGATACCACTACATGTTGTCTAGGCACAGAGAGACATTCCAAGTAACTCTTCCAAACAGGCAGGAAACCAGAGGAAAAAAATTATGTTAATACAGAACTAACCTGTATTTGAACAGCTATGAAGTACTCTCAGCAGTTCAAGAGATCCTTAAACAAAGGTGCTACAACTCCAGTTCCAAGTCCAGAAATCCATAGAACTCTTTGTTGGCCTAGGGATGAGCAAGCCCAGGCCATGTAGCATATGGCAATAACATAACACACTGACAAACTTTTGTATGGAAAGAAATAACTTAATCAGTTCAGCAGCACTTCTTGGGCAACATTGGGAATGGATCCCAATGCTTTGATTAATGAATCAGAATCTGGCTGAGGATAGTCCTGTGAAGGACAAGGCTCTTGATTTTATTTTCCAGCCCCTGAAGTGGACCCATCCTGAGTTCTTCTTAAGGGGATCCCTAACACCTAACGGAAACAGGTCTTGCCTGCCATCCCTAACACCACCAGGATCTTTTGGCACTGGCACTCCAGTGATACCCTTTTAACCACAGGAACTAATATCTATGAATGAACTCAATTTAAGCACTGACAAACAGGGAGAGAAGATTAATGAATCAGAATCTGGCTGAGGGGAGGGCAAGCTCTTGATTTTATTTTGAAGTGGACTCAGGTTCATGCACTCAACAGCCAATTTTGAATTTTTTGGCTGGTCAGTGAAAGGCATTGTCCCAACTCCCCCTATGTCAGAAGGAGCCTATCTACCACCATCCCCCAGACCTCCAGAGTGACCAGGCTGCTCTCCAGTAAATCAGGTCCTTTCTAATATACTGGAATGTGGATTGTGCCACAGGTTCTTCACAAATTCATATTCAGTGACTGACAAATCAGAAACAAGCCAAGGAAAATCCCAGAAGTTGATACTTTTCTTCATCCACTTCTCACCCAAACAAAAAGCAAACTGCTGCAACTCTTTTTCAAGAAGTGTGAATAGTAACAAGCACATTTATTTATTTATTTATTTATTTATTTATTTGCCACCACATTAGTAGGATGCACTATTAACACTCTTAAGCTTCACCTTGTAAGCTAATTCCCTACTGAAGCATAAGGAAAAATATCTTGAAATTTCTATGCAGTGCTTTGTGTGTTCTAAATGATTTGCACTCCGTAATCGGTAAAATCCCGAACAGTGTGATGCTGGTGGTGGTGGTAGTGGTGGAGAGAAGCAGGCTATCTAAGGCTAACAAATAGGTTCATGGTACAGGCAATATTCAAACAAGACCGATGAAGCTGTTTGGATGAACAGCGAAACGTTTCTATCTCTCAAAAAAGAAGTCCAGTAGCCATGACTCAACTCCCATTCAAACAAGTGATGTTCATATTTCGAGCTGTAGTTCGTAACCGCTGTGCTATGCTATTTTTCTTAGCATAAGCCTTTGCAGGCCTTAGAGATCTTTCTAATTTGTTTATGGTGGGTGATGAGCACCGAAGAAATATCAGTATGGCAATTTGTCCACTGCCTTTCCATCTCATCTCTTTGCCTTTATGCAGCTATAATTCATGCAGGATTATATTATTGTTATTCTTCTTAACATAATGCTGGGAGACTTAGGGATATTGTGGGATAAAAATGAGGTCATATTGTGATCAAGTTTTCCCTTGCACTTGCTTTAAATACAAGCTTGAACAGGATATTAATGTTTTGTTAGTTTATCTCTTCGGATCAGTAATTCACAACATTTTTAAAGTTGTGATCATCTTTTATAATAACCAAGTAACTGGTGACCCCCCCCTCCATGTTTAGGTAAAAAGGCATTTTTTTAAATGAGCTAAAGTTTTCTCTTCTCAAAAAGCAGAGACTTCTGTCTTCCCCAAAAGGCCCACTTCTCATACATACAGAAACTAATTTAAATACCCCACTCTAAAAGGTTCAGGGAGAAATTATTCATCAAGGCCTACACCACATATAAGGTGAGCTACAGTTCCCCAGGAAAGACTTTGTGGCCCCTGGAAAACACTTCTTTGGGCAAGGAAATATAAAGCAAACAGTTCTTGTAAATATGCCCATAAACATGAGTAAATCTTTCTGGTTTATGAAAGATTTCAAGTCCAATAATATTCTAATATACAATATATTTTCCTAGTCCCTCTCGCTTTCATCATCTCATCATCCATCACTATTTACTGAACAAGACATAATATGTTTTAGAAAATACAGTTTAAACACAGACATAATGAGTGGTTCAACCAACAACTCCCTTTAATATTTCCATTTAAGAGTTAGGGAAAAAATTGTTCATGTATTCCAAATCTCAAATGTTCAAACTTCTGATCAGTCAGACAATAAGACTTGATATATCTATTTTATTTATTTATTTATTTATTTATTTATTTATTTATTTATTTATTTATTTATACAACTTATATGCCGCCCACTACACAAAGGTCTCTGGGTGGCTTACAATCAAAGAATTAAAACAGTTAAAACATCAGATATCAATAAATAATTAAAACAAAAATAAAAACCTTACACTAAAATCATTACACTAAAATTGCCATCAGATGACCCACAGTCTATATTGTATCAATTAAAAAACTTCTGGAACAAGAAGGTTTTTACCTGGCGCCGAAATGTCATCAATGTTGGCGCCAGGCAGATCTCACTTGGGAGGGCATTCCATAGCTTGGGGGAAGCTGCTGAGAAGGCCCTGTGTCTGCAAGCCAACCCTCTCACCTCCTTGAGGGATGGCTCTTTCAAGAGGGCCCCCTGGCTTGATCTTAATTGATGGGTAGGTTTGTATGGAAGGAGGCGGTCCTTCAGGTATCTAGGTCCTAAGCCATTTATGCCTTTATATGTCAAAACAAGCACTTTGAATTGGGCTCAGGCAGCAACTGGTAACCAATGTAGGTTACGCAGAATCGGCATGATGTGATCCCTGGCGGCGCCACACGATTCTGAACCAGTTGCAATCGCCAAACCATCTTCAAAGGCAGCCCCACATAAAGTGTGTTGCAGTAATCTATACGGGATATTACCAGTGCATGCACAACTGTCATGAGGCTCTGCTCGTCTGGGTAGGGGCAGAGCTGGTATATTTTCCACAGCTGGAGAAAGGCACCCCTGGCCACCGAGTCCACCTGGGCTTCCAGAGTTAGACTGGGGTCCAGGAGCACCCCAAGCTGTGGACCCTGTACCTTAGGGGGAGTGCAACCCCATCCAGGACAGGAATATGGCCTTCTAACCTGTCTGGCGAAGCACCCATTAACAGCACTTCCATCTTGTCTGGATTGAGTTTCAATTTATTAACCCTCATCCAGTTCATTATCTGGCCCAGACACGAGTTCAGCACAGAAACCGCCTCACCTGGATTGGTGGAAAATGAGAGGTAGAGCTGGTATCATCAGCATATTGCTGACTCCTCAGCCCAAACCTCCTGATGATCTCTCCCTGCGGTTCCATGTAAATGCTGAACAGCATGGGAGACAGTATAGAGCCTTGAGGAACCCCATGACATAAATGCCACGGGGAAGAGCAACTGTCCCCCAGCACCACCTTCTGGACACGGTCAGCCAGGAAGGATCGGAACCACAGCAAAGCAGTGCCTCCAACACCCCCCCCAAAGAAATATATATAGCCAGAGAGTATCTGATTGTTGTGGACTTAGCATATTCATAAGGAAATTGCAACACAGTAGGACCACCGTATCCATTGATTCATTACCCACTGATTCAGTCATCCACGGTTGGCAGAGGAAAAATAAATACATAATTCTGCAGGCGCTAAGCAAGCTACTGTCACAAAGAGCAGCTGTAAAGAAGCTACTGTTGCAAAACAGCAGCTGTAAAGCAAGTTACTATCACAAAACAGCAGTTTTGGGGACATTTTGGTGTTCTCTCTTATCCACGGTTTTCATTATCCACAGGAAGGCTTGGAACCAAACCCCAGTGGATACTGGGGTCCTACTGTATGTTGAGTTTCCCCCTAGCAGTTGCTGTAATCAGTCTCAAGAAGAAACTCCAGAAGAAACTATAATACCTGAAATGTAAAGGAGGCTCAGTTAAGGAACACTGCAGTTTTGTATGCAGATATTAGAACATGTTTATGCGCCTATGAAATATTCTAGAATCAAGTGGAAGTTTCTCCAAGGTAATTATGCAAGATTTCTGATATGTTTTCTCTCCCGCTCCCAAGTAAAAGGCCACCTCAAAGCATTTTATTTCACATGTGCTTATCTAGCTTAGAAGCAATTCCCATCTCATCCGCATGTCACCAGTATCCCAAAACAATACAGGATGTTGCACAGGGCTGTCAGGTCCATCAAACATGCTGCGGTGACATCCTTGGGTAGCGGATGACCTGGTACGGCAAATTTGGACATGTTCCTCTGTCAAGTAGGGGTTGCCCTGCTGCTTTTCCATATAACCTCACTCTTAGGAGCCAACCAAATTCCAAATGCCTGGATCTGAGGAAGGACCTCCAGAACTAGGCACTTGAGGCTCAAATTGCTTTGGAGATCAAAGCACCTCAAAGAGGAAATTCAGTCAACCATTCTCCAAAGTTCTCTGCCCTCAGTTACGGTGGAGGATTTTGAGAGAGAGTTTCTGCACAAACTCTGAAATGCTGGCTATTCAACAATAACACACCTGTTATTCCTCAACTCTTTTTTGAATGACATATTTGTAAATAAGAGGTAATATGGCAAGAACAAAATGGGCAAAAATTGCTTTTTCAAAGATAAAAAATGAATTTGTTACTATTTTACAGCAAGCCGAAGAAAACCTAGCTGTTCTCAGCTAATCTTCTGATAAGTAGGTGACTAAGAAATGAAATGATATTGTTGTCCATTGGTTCTCTTGTGAGATGAAGTATTTATTGAATGTTAAATGAAGGAGAACTGTAATGCCAGAGCTCCGCACATCTTAGAGTTAAGGAGGCCCTCATTTAAATTGTAATTATCTTTCTGAAAACTGTTTCTACTGTTTGCTACTACTTGTTCCATCTACTTGAAACTCACGGCTTTAACTCCAAAGATCTTTCATTACAGAAGTTGTTAAGACTGTTTTAATAGGGCAATTTCAGACTCCCTCTATTGTATCCTCAGCAATTCATTTTCAAGCATAAAATATTTTCCAACGAACACTGTAGATTTTATGCCAGTATTATCATACATTATCCAGCTGAGTCACATCTTTCACTGAAAAATGGAAAAATCCTATGAGCTTTATATAATCGTGGGCATTTGTGTAGCCCAGGTTTTTATTTATTTACTGTTACTATCATTATTCATTTCTACTGTGCCAATAGTGGATGTTATTCTGATGTATAGGATATAACCACAAGATGCACCACATTTGCCTACCACCAACATATCTTAATGCCAAAATTAACACCACACCAATGTACTGGATAGACATGGGCATTTCGTTTCAGAACAGGAAGTGTTCCAAAATGAAACTCCACAGCTGGCACTTGGAACCCAGTCCCACCCTCCAGAACAAAATCAACTACTATCTTACCTTGCTTTACATCACACTGGGCAGAAATCCAACCAGGAAGCAGCCTCTGATGCATCATATTTCCCTCTCCCTCTCGCTGGCCCATCAAACAGGGAGGCGGGATGATGCATGTCCTTGCACAGCTCCTGACTGGCCAGCACCAGGGAGAGGGAAAGATGATGCATTGTAGGCTTCTTCCTGATTGGATTTTCACCCAGCATGAGGTAAAGCAAGACAGTGTTCCAGAGGGTGGGAGTGTGTTCCAAGCACCAGCTGTGCTGGCGTGTTTCATTTCAGAACCAGTCCCCTTCCGAAACAAAACACCCATGTCTAGAGCTGGAATGTCCTATGAAGCATCTTATTATATATTAATAAGCTTTTAGATGGTTTAATTTTGGACTGCGTTTCAAGAATATACAATATAGTATTCTTTTTCATTATGGTAGTCATTTCAGAGGTGAGTCTGAGCTATTTTTATGTAGTTTGCCTGTCCTTGTCTTCATAAGCCTAAATTTCATTCATTCATTCATTCATTCATTGGATTCATTCATTCATTCATTCATTGGAGTTATTGTTTGTTTTCCATGGCTTCATAGACTAGGACTCAGGGCAATGGTTTCAAACCACAGGAAAAGAGATTCCATTTGCACATTAGAAAGAACTTCATGACAGTTAGAGCTGTTCAGCAGTGGAATATGCTGCCACAGAGGGTGATGGAGTCTCCTCCTCTGGAGATTTTTAAGCAGATGCTGAATGGCCATCTGTCTGAAATACTGTGATGGGGGTTCCTGCATGGCAGGGGGTTGGACTGGACGGCCCTTGAAGTCTCTTCCAACTCTATGATTCTATGATTCTGTGATTAGTGCATGTGCTATTCTGGACAGTTTACAGATATCAAAACAAATAGTAATATATTAAAAGAGCAGCCAAGAAACAACAGATTTCAAAAGGCATATTTTTTTCTTTTCCTTTCTAGTTTATTACTACTATTATTATGTTTTTGGTTGTTTGATAAGTCATTGTTGTTAACCGCCCAGAGTTCCTGCTTGAGGAAAATTGGATTGCGTTATACAAATATAAAAATAAATAAATAAATAAATAAATAAATTATAAAAGTGGAACTTGGAGTGGCTACCTGGAGATGTGTGGTCAAGGAGGACATTGTGGAGTGAGTAATGACCTTGGGTAATATCATGCAAATGTTCATTTTTTCAGTAAGTCGACTCAAAGGGTGAAACTAATATATAAGATAGACTCATTACATGCAAAACGAGTTATGTCAAGCCTTACTTTTGGTATAATTGTGATGATTATTGTGTACAGCTTATGTAAACCCCAAATTCACAATCTCAGAAAATTAAAAGAGTGTGAAAAGCTTCAATATTCTAGGCTCAAAGTGTCCCACTCTAATCAGCTAATGAATCCATAACACCTGCAAATGGTTCCTGAGCCTTTAGATCAGGGGTCCTCAACCTACGGCCCGCGGGCCGTATACGGCCCCCAGGGAGCCTGAATCCGCCCCCCGGGAGCAACAGCATACCCCCCTGCCCCCCACCTGTGGGGGCCACTCGAGCCCTTATACTACTAGTAAAGTTGCATTCTGCAGAAAGGAGAGGGCTGCGCCAAGAAAGGGGTGCTTTGGATGGGGGAAGGGTGTTTTGGTCCCCCGGGGTACGAATTTGTCTGAGGTGGGGGGGAGCAGGTGTGTGCGTGCGCGCCTGTTTTTAGGGAGGGGGGGAGGTCCGGCTGCCCTCTTCCCCCGCCCTTTCCACCGGCGGCCACCGCCAGCCATTGCCGTTGCGGCTCAAGGTGGAAGGATCGCCTTCCCCAGGTAGGGAGGGGGAGGGAGGGAGGGAGGGGGGAAGAGCCCCCAGCTTCTTTTGTGTGTGTGTGTGGTTTTTTTTGGGGGGGGGAGAGTATTTGGGCAGACCGGGCGCAGGCTCACCCCCACCTCCCTGCTGGAGCGCAAACGAGAAGCGGCGGACGCCATGCAACAGGTAGTAACGCGTGGGGGCGGGCGGGTGGGGAAGGAGCAGATCTGCAAGAGAAGGACGGGGGGGAGATCATCTCCATCATCGACCCCCCTCCCACACATACATACACATCTCTTGAGCTGGCGGGAAGGGGGGTGTCTGAGTCACAGCCCCCCTCCCTCGCTTTCCCCGCCACAAAACCCCCGCGTTTCCCTCCCCCTCTTTGGCCCCCTCGCCTTGGTTCTTTTTTCTACCAGGGGGGAGGGAAGGCTGCCAGACCCAGCCGCAGTGGGGATCCTCGCCCCCCCCGCTATCCTTCTGGGCAACCGTCTCCAGAGCCCCTTTTATTCCAGGCTGGGGGGTGGGTGGGTGGGTCTGTCTCCCCCTTATTCTGAGGTCCCGCTTCTCTCCCTCCCCCCCTCAGCCACTGCCTCACGTGTTGGCCGCGGGTCTGGGGTGGGGGTGGGGGTTGGACTGTGTGTGAGGGCTGCCTCCGGGCTCCCTCCTTCCACTTGTGCCCCTCGACTAAGCCAAGGGCTGCAAGAGAGTGGGGGCGGGGGCGGCAGCGGCGGGGGGGACGGGACTGGACACTGCTGGGAGCCCAGTCGAAGGCTAGGAGGACAAGTGATGGGGGGCGGGGGGATGCTGCTGCTGGCGGGGCGAGTGATACCCCATCACCTCCCTGGACGTGGAGTCCGCGGGGCAGGTGTGGAGGGACTTACCTGTGGCTCCGACGGGGCCTACGGGGCTCCAATCTCTCTCTCTCTCCCCCTCTCTCTCTCCCCTCTGTGTCCCCCCACCCCCACCCCCCATTTCCCTTCCCAGCCTGGGCACGAGCAGCACCGACATCGGGCGGGTGGGCATCCGGGTGGGCTGGTCCGGGCTCGTATGTGTTGATATTATGTGTTTATGTTGATTACTGGTGAGCCACTGTGAGACAGAATGCTCGACTGGATGGGCTGTGGCCTGTTCCAGTAAGGCTGTTCTTTAGTACATAAGAACATAAGAAGAGCCATGCTGGATCAGGCCAAAGGCCCATCTAGTCCAGCTTCCTGTATCTCACAGTGGCCCCACCAAATGCATCTGGGATGTTCTTATATTCTTATAATTGTTCTTCCAAACATTTTTGAGCTACTGGAGGGAGGCTCAGTTATTTCCACTGTATTATTATTATTATTATTATTATTATTATTATTATTATTATTATTATTATTATTATTATTATTATTATTATTATTATTGCATTCTTTTTCCTGTTTTTTGTGCACTACAAAAATATGTTCAGTGTGCATAGGTATTTCTTCATATTTTTTTCAAAATCTAGTCCGGCCCCCAACAGTGTCTGAGGGACAGTGAACCGGCCCCCTGTTTAAAAAGGTTGAGGACCCCTGCTTTAGATAGTCTCTCAGGCTGGTTCAGTAGGAATCACAATCATGGCTGACTTGACAATTGTGCAGAAAACAATCATTGACACCTTCTATAAGGAGGGAAAGCCCCCCAAAGGTACAGTTTGCAAAAGAAGTTGGGTGTTCTTAAAGTGCTGTATCAAACATATCAATAGAAAGTTATGTGGAAGGGAAAAGTGTGGAAGAAAAAGGTGCACAAGCAGCAGGGATGACCACAGCCTGGAGAGATTGTCAGGAAAAGGTCTTTCAAAAGTGTTGGGGACTTTCATAGGGAGTGGACTGAGGCTGGAGTTAGTGCCTCAAGAGCCACCACACAGAGACGGATCCTGGACATGGGCTTCACATGTCGTATTCCTCTTGTCAAGCCACTCTGAACAACAAACAACATCAGAAGCGTCTTACCTGGGCTAAAGAGAGAAAAAAAAAAAAGAACTGGTCTGTTGCTCAGTGGTCCAAAGTCCTCTTTTTGATGAGAGCAACTTTTGCATCTCATTTGGGAACCACAAACCCAGAGTCTGGAGGAAAATGCACGATACTTTAAGTTCAGTGAGAAGTTTCCACAGTCTGGGTTGATTTGCTGGTGTTGGTCCAATGTGCTTCATTAAGTCCAGGGTCAACACAGCCATCTACCAGGAGATTTTGGAGCACTTCATGCTTCCTTCCACATACGAGCTTTATGGGGATGCTGACTTCAATTTCCAGCAGGACTTGGCACCTGCCCACACTGACAAAAGTACCAAAACCTGGCTCAATGACCATGGGATTACTGTGCTTGATCGGCCTGAACCACATAGAGAACCTACGAGGCATTGCCAAGAGAAAGATTAGTGACATGAGACCGAACAATGCAGCGGAGCTGAAGGCCGCTATTGAAGCATCCTGGTCTTCCATAACACCCCAGCAGTGCCACAGGCTGGTAGCATCCATGCCACGCCACATTGTAACTGTAATTGATGCAAAAGGGGCCCAAGTACTGAGTACATATGCATGCCTCGTGGTGCAGTGGTTAAATGCCTGTACTGCGGGTAAAACTGTGCTCAAAAACTGGGGTTCAATCCCAGGTAGCAAGCTCATGGTTGACTCAGCCTTCCATCCTTCCAAGGTTGGTAAAATGAGTACCCAGCTTGCTTTGAGGAGGAGATGTATAACCTGCATACTGTAATTAAAATTGTAAACTGCCCAGAGACTACTTGAAGTGGTATGGTGTGGTATATAAGCAGAACAGTTTGCTTTGCTTTGCTTTTATACTTTTCAGAGGTCTGATATTGTTCTATTTCCAATCCTTGTGTTATTGGTGTCATGTAATATTCTAATATTCTGAGATTATGAATTTGGGATTTTCATAAACTATATGCCATAATCATCACAATTATACCAAAGTAACCTGGAAGTTGAGTCATGGCAACTGGACTTCTTTTTCTTGAGGGATAGAAACATTTTGGTACTCATCCAAACAACTGATGAAGCTGTTTGGATGAGCAGCAAAACATTTCTCTCTCTCAAGAAAAAGAAGTCCAGTTGCCATGACTCAGCTTCCAGATAAACTCACCTGGATGACTGAGAATCTTCACAGATATACCAAAGTAAGGCTTGACATACCTCACTTTCCATGTAATGAGTCTATCTCATACATTAGTTTCACCTTTTTGAAATTGATTTACTGTAATAAATGAACATTTGCATGATATTCTAAGTTTTAGAGTTTCACCTGTAGGTAATGTGGTCCCAAATTGTGAAGGGCTCTATAGGTGAGCATCAAAACCTTGAATATGATGTAGGATGTGACAGGTAGCCACTGTAGGTAAGCCAGTACTGGGGAGGCATTCTGGATCCATTAAATTCTTTGAATCAGGCCCAGGAGGAGCCCCATGGAAACAACATTGTAATAGTTGATTGGGAAATGAGCGATGCATGCAGCCAATAAACACAAGTGTGGGTTAAACTCAGGCCTTAGCTTTATTTAAAACTGTAACTTCCCCTGACATGGGCAATTTCCAGGCCCTAGTTTGGTGATGTCGCCCAACAGTGCTTCACCAGCCCGCAAATAACAGGTTACCTTCCCAGCTACTACCCCTTCCAATCCTTGTGGCCTAAGGCTAGTGGCAGCCAGGGCTGACCTCTTACACCTCCCTACTCCAATCAGCACCTCTCAGGATCTGTATTGCCAGCACACACACACACACACACACACACACACACACACACACACACACACACCTCTTTGATACTTACTGCTGCTCACATTCCATTCCAAACCATCATCCAGTATCACCTATTTTTATACTCCACCTCTGGAGGAATCAAAAAACTTTTAATTTTCTATCTATCTATCTATCTATCTATCTATCTATCTATCTATCTATCTATCTATCTATCTATCTATCTATCTATCTATCTATCACAAATGACTGCTATTGAAATATAAACCAGAATCTCATTGCAAAACACATTGAATATAAAAATAATTTTGCAAACAGTTTCCACAATTTTCTGGCCATCAGTCATGTACCTGGGCACACAGCTGATTATGCAATGGTGCATGTTACATGGATTTGTCTGAGCGCACAACACACAGCCAGAACTATGAGGTATTATAGTTACACAATTTTGGTTTTATGCTGCACAGATTGGATTTTGGCCTTTAATTCTTAAAAACCAATAGCTTTATCAATACTTATCTCTGAATTTGATCTCATTAGTATAGGAATGGGCCGTTGTTTTACCAAATGTGACACAGAATACTCCATTTAAATTCTATGAATCTCTGTGAAACTGGCTAAATAGCAGCAGCAGCTCATTTTTTTAGTGAAAAACAATGTTTTCTGTTTATATCTGCTAACACATTCTGAAATAAGATAATTTTGAGCAGTCCTTGTCAAATAACGTTAGATTTAGTACAACCGCACTGCTAGACATAAAGAGAAAACACAGATATTTCCTTCTTCATAATTAGATGTTGATATCTACAACAAAGACCCAGTTACATCAAAATGTGATTGTTGCCTGGAATGAGCATTGCATTTCTTGGAATTTGTCTCGCCCCTCTGGGTACAGAGAATGCACCAGAGAGTCCTGTGCTACTGATTGAACTGTCATAAATCTATCAGCTAAGAATGAGAAAGAGCATTTATACATCCCTCACTGCCTCTGGTTGCATGTATCACATTTCACAATGGAAGGGAGAACTGAAATGTGATATTCTGCAAAAAAAAAAATAATGCCTTAGCTGTACAGCTATTAGCTGTAGCCACATTCAGTTATTCTGAACACAAATGAGGAGGGAAGAGCATAAGACCCAGCCCTTCATATATATCTTGGCATAAGGTCACCACATGACCCAGAATGCCAATTTTGTGTATTTTGGTCCATGGGGTGAGCCTCCATGGACTTAGCGGCCTCCCTTGTATCAGACAGTCACCTGAACACATTCTCCTTCTTTCATGGTACAAACCATGATGCAGGTATGTAATCTCCAGTCTTAAAACCGGGGTACGTCAACGGCCAGATACAAGGAAACAGATATCTAGTCTTTTGCACTCCCAGATGCATTTGGTGGGGCCACTGCGAGATACTGAAAGCTGGACTAGGTGGGCCTTTGGCCTGATCCAGCATGGCTCTTCTTATGTACTTATATCCTCTCCACCATTCATAAGATTGTCTCAGCAGGGTTGAAAAAATATGTAGCAAATCCTTATTTGCTAGCCTCTACTTCACAATATAGTCTTTCTATATTTCCAGCACCAGCCATTGCACACACACACACACACAAACTATGAGATGCAACAAGATTCTTAATAGGGTTTGGAAAAGTTACTTTTAGGATTACATCATCTAAATGGATACATTTCTAACCTCTGATTCCTAATAAATAGAATAAAAAGCAGGCAAAAGTGGGCTTTTCTAAATTGATGTCACCATTTCTTCATTGTTTCAAACCTCTTTCCTGAAATCTATTATTTGCATCAAGTGTAAGCTTGATAAACCACTATCTATTCTCTCCATTTCCTTTCCTCCAATTCCTTCTTCAGGATAGGATCCAGCTAAACTCCCCAAAGGCCTGTTCAGAATAAAACAGAATGTTCTATCGCTTATCGCTTTCCCTAGAAGCCCAGTTAAGATGCATAAAACCCAAACTTGGAAAAGTTACTTTTTTCAGACTACAACACTCCGATTCCCTCAATCCACATGAAAATTATAGTTCAAAAGGTGACTTATCCAAGCTGTTCATGGTGATTCTGCTACATCTTCTTTTTCTTTAACATTTGTCCCACTTGGTGGTGGATTCCACTAGACAGATCCATTGTTTTGATGCAACTTTTTGGGCAGTTCGGCTGGTCTGTCTCAGGGCCTGTGGCGGTCACCCATCCAAGTTCTAAGCAGACCTGACCCTGCTTAGCTTCCGACATCTGACGAGATCAGGCTTTAGGGTGGTATGGCTACTGAAAGCAAACGGCAATCAAACCAACAAACCAGAATCACTGTAAAGGTTAGCATTTTGTTAAAACACTGTAAAGGTTAGCTTTTTGTTAAAACACTAGCAGATTTTACTATGCTTAGTTTGTTGCATCCCTGCTCGTTTCTATGCAATACTTGTTATAGAACTGGAAAAGGATGAAATAGCTGTTTTTCAGAAAACAATGGGGCAAAACAGTGACCGCAGATTTTGCTTTCATTGTTGGCTTCTACCAGAGCAAGAGACTTGCCATTAAAAAAGAGGGAAGTTGACATCCTATTATTATTATTATTATTATTATTATTATTATTATTATTATTATTATTATTATTATTATTATTATTATTATTATTATTATTATTATTATTATTATTATTATTATTATTAAGCTTTGTGTGGATTCATTTTAAGATGTGAGCTATGGTCCACATATGCACAAGCATATAATAAACTTGTTAGCTTTTAAGGTGCCACAAGGTTTATTTTAAAAATGAAACAAAATGTGGGAGTCTGCTGCAGCTGATGACCCAAAGAGCCACTATGTAGCATGCCTAGAATCTACAACTGTGTAATATGTTAAACCTACGTGTATTTCAGTGGCTTTTAAACTGTGTGCCATCATCAGACCAAACCCAGCCAGGGGCACCACAAAATCCTTGGAACCATTCTACGCAAGATCTACTTAGGCTGGGCTTCCCCACTCCCTTCTCCTTTCCACACCCAATTTCCTTCCCACAGCCAGTGGTAAATAAGTCAAGAAAGTTTGGGAATACTGTACTTGTAAATAAATGGTGGTGGAGGGATGAAACTTATTTTAAGAAGGAAGAGAGTATTTCAAAACAAGATCAGAGGGAAAACAATGGAAATGATCTTTCTCTAAAAAAAAGAGATTACTGGCAAAATAAGATACTTCTCCCAGTTTCCACCCTTTCCCCTTTTAATGTAGCAGTACTCTACATCCAATTTCAAATTTATGACTGCAAAGTTTTCTTCTGGTTGATCAGTTTTGCCCCTTTATCAAAGGCTACATTCTTATGATAATTTTGCAGTCAGATTTCTATAAGCTTTCATGTCAACTTATCTCAATTTGGACCAAATGCTGGGTTTAAAAAAACCACACCAAACAATGCAAGAATTCCCCCAAAGGACCCTAGATTCCATTTTATGCCAGCCCTGCCCAGAAGGCCCAGCTGGAATAACAGCTCCTTTGTGTGTTCTGTGTAGACATAAAAAAGCATAATCCGTGACTCCAAGCCTATTTTATGAATCACATTGTTAATCATTCCAGCAGGGTTCCCTGTATGGTGCTAATTTAAGAGAAGTGACAATACAAGGGAGGCACTTATTGCAATTACAGGCAATTATGGACAGCAGTTTAGCTGGCCAGTTTCACAGGAGCTGGTGTTGAGCACATCACAGCTGTAATTGAATAGAAGTTCAAATTGCCTTTCACACTCTGTGGGTGATGGCCTTTATTTGGAGGGCTTTATAACGGGCACCCAGATGAGCGATTCTCATTGGCACAAAACCTCTGGCTCTGCACTGGTAGAGCCAGAGTGCTCTCAAGTCATTCCTTTGGGTTGGTGATGGACAAAGCATGGTGGTTCTGGAGTTGCTAACCTACAATACCCATTAGTCACTGCAAGCATAGCTCGTGGTCAAGAATGCTGGGAGTTTCAATTTAACAACATCTGGAACACCAACTTTATCTAAGAAGAAGAAGAAACTACCTATGTCAGTGGTAGCCAAACACCCTTCAGATGTTTTAGACCACAACTCCCAGAATTCCATGCCCGTATTGTCAGTGGCAAAGGACTGTGGGAGTTGTGGTCCTAAACATCTGGAGGGCTGAAGTTTGACCATCACTGACCTATGTTGTTGTTGTTGTTGTTGTTGTTGTTGTTGTCGTCATCATCATGGAACTACAGAGCTGGAAAGGACCTTATGGATCATCTTGTACAGTCCCTATCAAGGAATTGAACTCCCAACCTTTGCCTCTGCAGCCAGACACCTAAAGCACCTATCCAGCACCTTCGTCTCTTCTCTTGCAGTGCCTCTGATACTCTGCGTTCTGTGATGGATAAGGGCGTATCTAAAGAAGGAGAAGACTGAATTCATGCATACGTTGCCTTTTCCCTGTCACTAAGGATGGGTGAAAAATCCCTCCCTCTTCATTTTTTAATATGAAAATATACCCAATTGTTCACACATGTCTTCATAAATGGGACAAAAAGAACTGAGGTGTTAAAAACTGAATGCAGAAGAGAGCAAAACTGACATGGGTGGCCCAATCAGTCAGAGGACTTTGAGTTCTTAGCTTTTAAAAGTCTGGCTTTTATTCAGTGTATGTAAAGCCATGTGGGTGGTTCTGAATTACAGAGTTGCCACCTATTTTTGTTGTTTCTTTCACTCCCGATAGGCTGCCTATCTTTAGTAGTTACATGGCAAGAAGGAACAGACTGCCCCTGTCCTTGCTGAAAATAGCTGTGCCTGTTGAATTTGTTTAACATAGATGGGGAATAATGCAGGCAGAGAGACATAGCTCTATTAGAACTTTCAAAAATCTGCAATCTTCTTGTGCGAGCAGGATGGAATGAGTTTTGTTCGCCTTTTAAGTCAAATGTGGGGGAAAGTGCTGAAATGGTGTGTCTGCATTGTGACTTATCCATTTTATCTATAATGTGACTAATTGTGCAGCCATGTTTTAGGTGGCTTGGAGGCCTCCAAAATGAATAGACTGTGGTGAGTGCAATTTGTAAAGTCAAAAAGAAGAAGAAGAGGAAATTCAGGCATACACTTGTAACAACACAAATTAATCTCATAGGAAGTCTTCAAGGAACATCTAATCTTTCTCAGTGTCTATGTTTACACCCAAAAAATATATGACCACACAAACAGAGTTCTTGATCTAGATCAGTGCTTCTTCCCAACCTTCCCACTCTGAGAAACTCCAGGCAGCACAGTTGTTGGTAGAGGCTTCTGGGAACTGCAGTCCAAGAATATCAGGTATAGCCAAGGTAAGGAAGCACTGATCTAGAGTATCAGTATAAGACATCAAATAAGGGTTGGATCCAATAGCTTGATACTGCTGAGAGTCATACTCTGTTACATTAAAAGACACCAAAAGGAACTTCCACAAATCCTTTTCTTGTGGTTGTATAGATTTCACTGTGAGCTATTTATATATCTGCAGAAGATTTTCTAAGTGATTCCTAAAGACCACATAGCTATGGAAGTGACATATCGAAACAGTTTAACTTTACTGCCTTGTTAGGAGAAATTCAAGGGCAGGAGAACTGATTCCTGCTAAGTCTTTCTTTCAGCCAACATTGTGTAGGAAGAAGTTCTTGGATCAGCATAATTTCAGCAGGAATCACACCTCCCAGTGATATATCACACAGGCTTCATTATAGAATATAAAGTCCTACTGCTGTGTAAGTGGGGAAGGGGAAGCTGCAATGCCTTTCCCCCCTAAAAGATGTGGCAAAGCTTTCTGTAAGTATTTCTGCCCTCTCCATAAGAAAGATTAATGCCCAAAGGGATAGAAAATGGCAGGAGGAAAGAAACTGCTGGCAAGATAGTCCTGTATCTAACCATATTTGTGCCTGCACAAAAGAATATAGCTTGTCATAGTCATTGAAGTTTTGTCCTATTGATGGGTTTATTTGTGGTCATGATCATATTCAGTGTGCAGGATTTTTTATGCAGAGCTAAGTTTTACTGACCTAAAAGAATACAGCTTATCTACCGCCCCACAGCACTTAAGCAGAATACTTTAAAACACTCTCTGGGCAGTTGACAAGTTAATGATGCAGGCTACACCCCCCCCGCTACACATTGCAAGTGGTATACTCATTTTACTGACCATGGAAGCATGGAAATTTGAGTGAATCTTGAGCTGGCTAGCAGAGCACAGTTTGGATTGCAGTACAGCAATTCAACCAGCCAGCACGAGATTCCTATTACTTCTTGCTGTGTTAATGTGACTGTGCTAATACTATTGCTTTAACTGCAATGTACAAGGCCTGGAGAATTTATTTTAGTGGTTTGATTGTTCTTTGCATTTGTGTTGCTTTTTTTGTTGATTTTGTTGTTGATGATAATAATATAATGACCATACTGCTTTTCATGAACGTGTTTATGTGTGCTAGTATTGACAGGGAGTTGAACAGATAGACAGGCATTTCAAATAGGAACAAGTATTTCTCTAAATCCATGGGAGTATTTAGTAATTTTAGGATATGGGCAAATTGCAACACATACCTTTTACTTAACCATCATTAAAAACCATCTTACTGTAAGATGGTTAAGTCTCTCCCACTTATCAATGCTCACATGTGGGTACATGCACACATGTCCTTGCTGTCACTGTAAGCAGTCATTTTGAGCTTCCATCAGGCCAGCTAGGCTCGTATGGCATTCTGGGAACATTTAGAACAATCTTCTCTTCCCAGATCAGAAAGTGGGGATAGGCAGGCAGGAGAGCAGGGCTGGCCCTCCTAGCCTCTCCTGAAATGGATTTCCACAGACTATGGGAAGCTACCAAGAAGCCTTTCACCAGATCTGCCTGGGAGAACAGTGGGAATGAGAGAAGGTCTAGCTGTGTCCTGAAATGCATGTTAGTCCAGGGTGTGTGAATTAGTTTTGTTTAAAGACATTCTATTTTAAAAAAGCCTTCATTCTCCCTCTTTTCCATTCTTCCCCTTCTCAATGGACATGCCACCTGGCAGGAATAAGGGAGGAAAAATTAATACAAATAGCTTTTGGCAAACAAAATTTGTCAGCCTTTAAGGCAGAGCAAAGCATTTTGTTGTTTTTACTGCAACAGACTAACATGTCTGAAGTTTCCGCTTCAGACACTTAATCCTTTAGCACAACATTCTTCATATGTTCCCATGTTGATAAAAGCATAATGTTCTGAGTTCTTCTATATAATACATAGGTACTGTTTGGCATATTGGCTAGCAAACAGTGTTTAACAGTAGCTCTTCCAAATGGTCATCTCTAGAGATGGGCACAAAATAAAGTGTTCTGCTTAAATACCGCCCCATACCACTTCAAGTAGTCTCTGGGAGGTTTACAGTTTTAATTACAGAATTCAGGCTACACATTGCCCCCCACCCCAGCAAGCTGGGTGCTCATTTTATCGACCTCGGAAGAATGGAAGGCTGAGTCAACCATGAGCCTGCTACCTGGAATTGAACCCCAAGTCATGAGCACAGTTTTACCTGCAGTAGAGGCATTTAATCACTGCGCCACAAGGAAAATCGTAATACTGTTTTGTAATTTTGTTACATAAAGCTCCCGTGGAGGGAGCGATTAAGTGTTTCCCTTAATAATTTTCCTGGAGGGACACACTCTGGAGTTTAATAATTCAGCCCTCTGAATCCCAAACCACTTCAAATTTGGAGGGACTTAAAGTGAAGAGTCCAAAGAAGCTACCCCCCCCCAATTGTTCTTTTAAAAATTTGTTAGTAATGAATCAAAATGAAATGAAGCAAAATGAAAGGAGAAATGAAATGAAACAAAAGCTGTATTTTTGTTTTGAGCCCATCTCTAGTCATCATCATTATTCTTTCTTTCTTTCTTTCTTCCTTCCTTTCTCTTGTATGCCACCCCATAATGCACTGGGCACTTTATGACAGTAAATTCAGTCAAATAGTATACAATATAACATCCCATTAATATCAACAGTCAAGATATGCCTTTTCAGGTAGTCATTACATTTTACGGATTGAAGGCCAGGAGCGCATTTGCACAATTAAGGCTAGTATGCCAGTTACACTCATTTCTTGAAAAACCAGCTCTAGCCACAGTGACACATGCCCTAGTGACATCCCAGCTAGACTACTGTAATGCGTTCTATGTGGGATTACCGAAGAAATGTCTCAGGAAATGTCAACAGATGCAAAATGCAGCAGCCAGACTTCTGACAGGGTGGGTTACGAAGATCACACTATACCCCTATTAAAGCATCTCTGCCAGTTGCCAATCAGCTATTGGACACAATTCAAGGTACTGACCTCAATCTACAAAGCACTGTACGACCTGGGTCCTAGCTACCTCAAAGATCGAATCTCACAGTATGAACTGACTCGGGTGTTAAGGTCATCAGGAGAAGCCCTTCTCCATCCTGCCACCCTAAGAGGTACATATCATGGGAACACATGAAAGGACCTTCACAGCTGCTGTGCCCAGTCTCTGGAACTCCCTCCCACTAGAGGCCAGGACTGCCTCATCTCTGTTGTCCTTCCAGAAACAGGGAGACCTTTTTCTTCAGGCAAGCTTTCCCTGAATAATGGTCTACCTATTATGTGTCTTCTATATGAATCTATAGGTTCACATAGACTTTGTGTTTAAAACCACTTAACATTATGTTTTCAATGTTCGTTTCCATCATTTATAACTTTTCATGGAATTTTACTCTCCTTTTGACTGCTCATGTTCTCTTGTAGCTTTAATGTAATGATGTCTTTTAGAGATGGGCACGAACTGAAAAAAATGGCAATTCGTTTTGGTTTGGTTCATTTTAAAGTTCAGTTTGTTTTGTTTCATTTTTTATTATTTTTTTTCAAAATATTCATTTTGTTGGTGTGTTTTGATTCATTATTTTTTCTCTCTTCTCAAGCGCCAACTGTGTGGCCCCTGGGGCCGGGTCAGTGCTTTTTTATTATTATTTTTATTTATTTTAGATCCCCAACCTGGCCACTCCTGGGGCTGGGTCAGTGCTGCTTTTTTATTTTTTTATTTTATTTTATTTTGGTTTTATTTTATTCTTTTTGACTGCCGACCACATGGCCTGCACTACACCTGTAGCATGGGCTGGCCAGCTTTTTAAAAAACTTTTGCTAACCCACAGGCCGGGTCCAGTGCTCACAGGCCAGTACCGGGCCCACGCGCCAGATTGGGGTTTGTTTGTTTTTGTTTTGGGGGAGGGCAGCCCATGGGCCGGTGCCAGCGCTCTGTTGGGAAGTATGGGTTGAATTTAATGATGAAGAGGAGAAAAAAACTTCAACCTTAACAACAATGTTTACAGTGAATGACCATCTCCCATAAGGAAAGATAAACAATGTAAAGAGAACTAAAATAAAGAAATAACATAGACCCATTCAATTCTGTAAAAAAAAATATTTGTATTGTTTGGCAAAAAAGATATATACATTAAACATAAAAATACAATGGTTGATACTCAACTCTATATAAACAACTTAAAACAATTCTATACCTGCTTATACTCAGCAATCCCTTTCACAACACAATGAAAGAACCAAGAACTGTAACTTAAACTTTAAATGTATATTACTAGTAAAGTATAACCCTCAAATTTAACAAATAAGTATACAGCAAATACAGTAGGGAGAAAATAATACACAAAAATCAAATAGCTCAAACAGAGCCAGAAAGTTGGTGCGACTGAATCTAAACAGATTCAGCAAAGTATAACACCAGAGCCTTTCCTTAAATACATTTCTGGCTGCTTGATTACCTACACCTGCCCAATGCAGCACACAAACCTCAGTTTGATTGCCTCACCTGTATTGCCATACCCCAAACACTCCTATAGTGCCTTTTAGCAAGAACAGGTAAGCCAACTTCATTCACAATATTTAATTTAGATTTGTTTTAAATTTTATAAAAACTCAACATGCTCGCGGGTCGGTACTGGGGCCTGTGTGCTGGATATTTTATTTTATTTTATTTTATTTTATTTTAATGTTTTGTTTGCTTTTTTTACTGCTGACCACGTGGCCCACGTTACAGCTGTAGCGCGGTCCGGTCGGCTCTTTTTTCCAGGATGCCCCCTACCTGCAGCCAGGAGGACCGGACCAGGAAGAGGACCACTCCAGGACCCAGGTAGGAGACACCGGCCAACAAAACAAACCGAAACGAAATGGAAATTTCCGTTTTGTTTTGTTTCGTTTCTCTTAGAGGGGGCAGTTCATTATTCATTTTGTTATGTAACGAAATGAATAACGAATAACAAAACGAACCAAAAGTTCATTTCATGCCCATCTCTATTGTCTTTTATTGCTGTAAGATGTCCCTCAATTCCCTGTTCTCAATACTTGAACATGTCTTAACTGTACTGAACTGTATATTATCCCTCATTACTGTAAACTGCCTTTCAAGGAGAAAGGTGGGGTAAAAATACTCTTAAATAAATAAATAAATAAATAAATAAATAAATAAATAAATAAATAAATAAATAAATCGTCATTGTCATTTCCAGAGAGCTGCAGACCTAAAAGGGACCTAAGGATAATCAAATCCAGCCTCCATCAAGCAGGCACACAGTGGAGAATCAGCCTTGCCAACTATGGCTCTGCAGTCAGATGCCGAAACTACTGAGCTAGCCTGCAGTTCTTACATTTTGGTTTACAATTCATGAACCTGTTTCAGAGAGTGCACACAGGGCTTCCTTTCCTTCTTTAGAAATGCCCTGTGCACCTGCCAGTTGATTGGGTCTGTGCTGTCAGCTTAAAACCTAAAACTATGCATGATCTTATGCATTTGGTATCATCGGTATCATAAGAAAGGGGAATTTAGAAACAGAGAGAATACAGAATCATGCACGTACAACTCTTCCACTGCAAAAGCTGCGGGGTTTCATTTTCTCTCAGAAATGAAACTTTTCATATTTAAAAACTAAGTTAGTTTTTTTTTCCATATTTACACTTTCCAGTTTCATATTTGTTGACATGCAAAAACTTTTTGGAAATAATCTGAAATCTTTCCATGAGTACCGTATGCCCAGGAGATTAAAAATATGGTGGTGGGTAGACTCTAGGAGATGTAGACAAAAAAAGTAACTTCTCTGAACTTTAGCAGAAAATTCCAACTTGGAAAACTCTTCTCCCATGTTTCCTATTATATCATACTGTTTGATATTTGCTTTTGAACCTGATCTGTATCATGTTTTATACTGTGTGCCAGATACTAGACAGCAAATTTTCTACTATCTGATCATCTTCATGTTCAATGATGACTAGAGGCTTGAACAAAAAAAAATCCAGGTGTCATGCTACAGAAGAGTAACTGCTTGACATATCTCTCTATTTGGATTTTTTTAAAAAAATCTAGAAATAGTAATTAATTTATCATAGCCAACATTTTAAAATAAATGTTCCCTAACATTAAAACAATGGGAGCAGAAGGCTGAATTTGTACATCATAGGGGATGACTCCCTAAATAGCCTCTCAACATCTCACCACCCTTCTGACACCATTTGTGCAAGCCACCTCCCACATGATTCCAGATTTTTTTACTAGATGATTGCAAATTACAAGGCAAGGAGCAATGGAACAAAGCATGGTGCAAGCAGCTGGAGCTTTAGAGCTTGACATGTGAAACTGTCTCCATGTGGCTGGGTTGCCACGTGGTTGCCATACTACTGATGGCATGTGTGAATCACTCATAATAGGATACCATAAAACTGTTTGATCAGACAGACTGCAGGCTGAACAGCCACAAGAACTGCACTCCCTCACTCCCACCATTAATGCCTATCTACATACATATCCCTCGCTGTCCATTCACACAAGAGGCACACTCACCCATTCCCCCTTTCAAACATATATGCCTTCTTCCCACTCTGTCTCTCTGTCTGTCCCATACACAGGTGGTCACCTTTAATCAGCTGTTGATAAGAGATAAAAAGTTTTCCTATTCCTGGGGATTGGGGCCTGATGAAGGAGCTGGTGGACAGCATGTGGAATCGGATCTGCCATGCAGGCTGGAGGTTCCCCATGGCTACTCTAAACACTATATAACATTCTCTTCTATATGTATATTCTGGACAGCTGAATAGACTAGAGTAACTCAACTATATACTGTACTATATTTAGCACAATTGCTCTAAATGTCATATAATAGCAGACACAACCTGAAGGGGCCAAACAAGCCATAACTTGCTGAGATGTGCCTATTGCTTGAAACAGGTATTTGTCGTAGTCAGAGGAGCCACAGGCTGCAAATTCGTTTTCCTGCTGCGCCTGTCTGACAAGGGATGGAGAAGATGATCCACAAAATCTCTGCCTGCTCTGCACGTATAAGATTACTATTAAGACATTTTAGGTAAGATGTGCCTGATCTACGGTATGTCTGAAAACTGGCTGTTGAAATTTGTTCTTTCCCCCTCACCACTAGGTAACATATATTAGAAAGAACTAATGAAAGAAAGTGAATAGGGTGGGAAATGATATTATTTGAAATGGGACGCTGGAGAACCTTACAGATATCTTGGACCATGACAAAGTCAAACAGATGTACCCTAGATTAAATCCAGCCCAAACTGTCTCTAAAACAAACAAACAAATGAAGAGGCAGGCGCTATTGTACTCTGGACACATCATGAGAGAAGACAAGACTTGCTGGGGGGGGGGACAATATTGCTGGGAAAAGTTGAAGGCAGTATGTCTGTGAAGATTCTCAGTCATCCAGGTAAGGTTATCTGGACATTTGAGTCATGGCAACTGGACTTCTTTTCTTGAGAGATCGAAATGTTTCACTGCTCATCCAAACAGCTTCCTCAGTCTGAATACAGCTAGTGCGAGTCCTCCATTTTATAGTTCACCTAGTTGAAGGCAGTAGAAACATAGGAAGACCAACTGTAATATGGATTGACGCAGTGAAGGAGCCCATGGCCTGGAATTAGCAAGTATGAGCAGGAGAGGACATTTTGGAGGTCACATTTTCATAGGCTAGCCACAGGCTAGAGACAACTTGACAAAACAAAATGACATTAGGTATTTAGCTTGCTCCAGTGAGGGAACAAGCAGGGAGGGGATGTGGCAACCTGTGTACACAAGAGCTGTACCCTGAACCAGTGTTTGTGACCTTCCTTGGTTGAGCTGGAGATTTGTTATAAGGCTTGTGTAAACATTTGCTTGGATGTTAGTAGAAGCCTCTGTGTGACAAAGAAATTCAAGAACCCAATTTTTCTGATGGCCCATTTGAGATGTGTTCCTGACACAACTCAATTGGGCCCAAGAGGAAACTGATGGAAATTTCTACTTATTGCTGCTTACATCCTTGAATGGACATGTGCTCTATCTTTTGAAATACTACACAGAACTGCAGTTGCTATAAAATGTGGGTGTTGTTTTTTTTAAATTCATTCTTGCTTGCAATTAAACTGAAGGGTAATTGAGACACAATATTCTGATTCTACATTTTGTTTTATAAAACTGCAAGCTTGCGTCATTTTTATCTCTTATACCCACAGCTCAGAAACAACACATTTTCTCTGGCCATATAACTTCCTGCTACTGTTTTTAGAATGGCTTCCAATCTTGGCATCTCAACAAAAACTGGAAGCGATTTCACAGAATTAACATTTTGCATTTGTTTTCAGCTTCTAACATTCAAAAATAGCCAAATAGCATTACACCAGGAATTGCAATATGACTGGTTTTTCCCTGCCTACATTTTGAGCTGGAGCAGCCATTATGTCTTTGCTCCCACTTTTGCTTGGATAGCAGAGTTGTTTAGGCATGTTTGTGTGAAATGGAAATGTTGTTTTCACATTGCACATACTGTACTCTGAGCATGAACAGAATGCATATATGATGATGCAAAGATAGATCTTGTTGAACAAACAAGCTGCATTTGCAGGATGAACTTTTTGTTTTTATCTTGAGGCCCACTGGAGGCCCACATACCTTCTTCACACTTTGATGGATGGAAGTTAGTACCACTGACTAGAGATGGGCACGGCCAGGAAAAATTACGTTTCGAGTTGTCGTGTGTCGGAGCCGGCCCATTTCGGCTCGTTTCCGTTTGTCGTGAAATTTTTCAAAAATTTGTCATTTCGTTTGTCTTTTTTGTCTGTCATTAGTACTGGTTTGGGGGGGTAGCGGGCTCCTGGAGGCACCTCTCTGGGGTGGGTGCCTCCTCTGGCTCGCTATGAAGGGAAAGTGGGCTCCCGGAGGCACCTCTCTGGGGTGGGTGCCTCCTCTGGCCCACCATGAATGGAAAGCGGGCTCCTGGAGGCACCTCTCTGGGGTGGGTGCCTCCTCTGGCCCACTACAAAAGGGTATGCATAGCCAATTGGATATGCATACCAAGTTGCAGTGGCAGGCAGAGGCACCTCTCTTTCGGGTGCCTCTGTGACTCACTGCCTGGCATACGGTGCACTTGGCCTGGGGATGGGGAGGAGCGAGGAACAAAGTGAGAGAGAACCCCTATGGGCGCCCTCTGGCTCACTAAGAAGGGAAGTGTACTTGCTGTAGTGCAATGCGAGTACACAGATCTGGCTTAGGGTTAGGGTTAGCGCAAGGGCTAGGCTTAGGGTTACAGGTAAGGTTAGGGTGAGTTAGTGGGGTGCACCTCTGGGTGCCTCTCTGACCCACTAAGAAGGACAGTGTACTGGCGTATGGGTTAGGGTTCGGGTTCGGGTTCGGGTTCGGGCTAGGGTTAGTGGGCTTTTTATGCCCGACTGGCACATCCCAGAAGTCTCGGTCAAAACCTGGCCAAGTGGCCATGCAATTGGTGGAATGGCTGCAAAAATTTGCATGGTCCACTCCCATGGCCAGCCCATTATTGCGCAGGTGTAAAAAAATAAAAATACAATAAAATAAAATAAAATCCCACTGCTGCTACTGTAAAAATTCAGGCAGTTTTAAAATAGCTATTTTCGCATGTTTCTGTGGTGCTTTGGTGTGTTTTTGGACCATGATTTCAAAATAAATATTGCGGTCACCCCACCCCATTTTGGATCCCCCACCCGCACCGCATGGCATGGCGAGTTGGCGAGACGACGAGGATGCCCCCCACCAGAGCAGCCCAGGACAGGAGAGGGGGGAGGCTGTGGACCCCCCCCCAGAAACCACCCCTCTGGTAGGTGCCCTCACTCAGGCAGGCATATTTCCGCCTGCTTTTTTGGCCGGGAATCGGGTTTTTTATTTTTAAAATTTTTTTCTGTGCCGCTTGCACTTTGCATTGCGCTTTGCATCGCGCGATGCTAGGAACGACAATGACAAATCAGACCCAATTTTTCTTTTTTCGGTTCGAGTTCGAGTTCTGGCAGAGTAATTGTCGTTTCCGTTTCCGTTGCATAACGGAAAAGAGGAACGGAAATGGAAACGGGAATTTCGCCAAGTCGTGCCCATGTCTACCACTGACTGAAGATACAGTGAAATTGTAGGTGGGGAATAGAGACTGAGGGTGTGTGGCTTAAATGCCTGAGAATTCAAATGAGCAAATCAGAAAGAGTACACCTCTTTCTTTTGCCCAATGGGAGTTTGGAGGGAGAAACTTTTGTAGCAGTAGAGGGCTAGTCAATAGAAACTCTTAGAATGCTGTACCAGGGTGTGCCTGGTGCTTTGCTAGACACAAGTTATTGCAATAATGTAAATAAATATTGCTGTGTCACTGAGTAACTCCTCTGATAAATTTCATTTAATGGTTGACTACAAAACCCATTTTCAACAGATGGGGACTCATCTGGGATAAAAAGTTGCTGCTGAGCCACTCTGGGGGCAGAAAATGAGAAGGCATGCCCTGTTGATTTCAACGGTCTCATTAATTGTCCCTGGTGTGGAAATGGTGAGCCAACTGAACCTATAGTAGGACGGAGAGAGTCCTACTGAACCAGCAGGAAGCAGGTAAGTAGGCACACAGCACTATTTTATATTTTATTTATTTTATTTTTAGGCTTATATCCTGCCCATCTTCCCAGGCGGGAATTCTGGGCGGCTAACAATGATAAAAACACATAAAAACCCCTGAGCAATAAAGCGACAGAGGGCAAGATGGCAGCAAATCAGGATAGGAGAAAGAGGAAAGTGGAAAGTAAAAAAAAAAAAAAAAGAGAGAGAGAGAGAGAGAGAGAGAGAGAGAGAGAGAGAGAGAGAACTAACTAACATGGTCACCAAAGGCCTCTTTGAAAAGGAAGGTCTTCAAGGCCTTCTTAAAGGCAGGCAGGGACTCCAGCAGGCGCAGCTCACTAGGGAGATGATTCCAGAGTGAAGGCCCCACCACAGAGAAGGCGCGGTTTCGCGTACGCGTTTTCCTGGCCTCTCTGGGTGTGGCCACTCTCAGTGAGTGTGCCTGCGACGATCTCGTGGGTCTGGATCCGGATGCCCTCTGGGAGATACGCTCCGCCAGGTACTCTGGTCCCAAGCCGTGGAGGGCTTTGAAAATCAAAACCAAGACCTTGAACCTGATCCGGAAGACAACGGGGAGCCAATGCAGGCGGGCCAGGACTGGGGTGATGTGCTCGTATCTACGGGCACCCACCACCAGCCTGGCTGCCACATTTTGCACCCACTGTAACCTCCGGACCAGGGCCAAGGGCAACCCCACGTAGAGGGCATTGCAATAGTCGATCCTCAAGATCACCAGGGCCTGCACAACTGTCCTCAGGGAGGACTCATCAAGGTACTGGCGGATCTGGGTGATCCTGCGGAGATGGAAAAAAGCGGCCCTGGAGACGGCCATCACCTGGGCTTCCAGGGAGAGGGCCGAGTCCAGGACCACGCCCAGATTCCTGGCCCTGTCTGTAGGCTGGAGGGAGATACCCCCAGACTAGGGAGGGGGCCATTGTACCGAGACGAGGGTGCCCCGAAGAACAGAAACTCCGTCTGCTCCGGATTAAGCTTGAGCCGGTTATCTCTGGTCCATTCCAATACGGCCTCCAGGCATAGATTGAGGGAGCGAACCGCCTCCTCTGCAGATGATGAAAAGGAGAGATAGAGCTGCGTGTCATCAGCGTACTGATGACAGCGAACTCCATATCTCCTGATGACCTCCCCGAGCGGCCTCATATAAACATTGAACAGCACGGGAGAGATTGCTGACCCCTGGGGCACCCCACAAGGGAGAGTCCAAGGAGCCGACAAGACATCACCCAGCTGAACCTGCTGAGTCCGGCCGCCGAGGAAGGAACAGAGCCAGGCCAAGGCCTGACCACCAATTCCCACCTCCGCGAGCCGGGCCAGAAGGTTACCATGGTCGACAGGGAGGAGCTTCCCCCATCGGCCTCCCTGAGGAGGTCATCCTGCAGAGCGACCAGGGCGGTCTCGGTCCCGCGAAGAGGCCTGAATCCAGACTGGAAGGGATCCAGGATATGATTTACCTCCAGGTATGACTGAAGTCGGACAGCGGCCACCCCCTCAACGACCTTGCCCAGGAAGGGAACAATGACAATCGGACGATAGCTGGAAAGGTCGTCCGACGCCAAGCCAGGTTTTTTAAGAGTGGGTTTCACCACGGTCTCCTTCAAGCAGGAAGGGAAACATCCTTCCCTAAAGGAGGCCATGGCAATAGCAGAAACCCACTCAGGCATGTTCCCTTCAGCAGATTTAATAAGCCAGGCTGGGCAAGGGTCAAAGGGAGTGGCCGCCAGCCGGCAACGAACCATAGCTCTGGAGGCCTCCGCCGAGGAAACCGGCCCAAACTCATCCAGGAGGGGAGAACGGGCGGGTGAGGCACCGGAGAGCCCAGAGGGTGGGCTGGAGCAACTGGGGGGCAAGTCAGAACGGATGGCCTCTATTTTTGATCTAAAATGTGCTGCAAATTGCTCACTAGTGAAATCACTAGGAGGAGGCCGCAGCTGACTGGGATTGGAGAGGTCCTGAACCACCCGGAATAATTCCGCCTGGCGGCTCGAGGCCTCACCAATTCTCAGGGGGACAAATGATCTTCTAGCGTCCCTGATCGCTCGAAGATAGCGGCCAGTCAGCTGTTTGTGGGCAGCCCTATTTTCTTCCATCCAGTTTGCCCTCCAAATGACCTTCAGTCTCCTACATTCTTGTTTCATCGACTGCAGCTCCTCCGTGTACCACGGAGAGGAGCAGTCTCCACATCGTAGGAGACGCTTGGGGGCGATCTGGTCCACCGCCCCGGCGGTACCCACATACCACCTTTCCACCAGGGCATCGACCGGATCAGAACAGAAAAACTTGCATGCAAGCCAAGGATAAGAAAAATGACTATTAAAGTATCACTCTTGGTGTTCGAGATATGTATTCTGGCAGGGAACTTTGTGTGGATTGTGTTAGAGACATACAAGGCTAGTTTACACAGGGAAGGTGGAGTCCTGATAACATGGACAAGTGGGAAGGAATAATGATTGAAAAGTCCCAGGGGAAACAGAATGGGGAAATAAATAAATAAGTACAGTGGTACCTCTTAAAACAAATTTAATTCATTCTACGGGTCAGTTAGAAAATTTTGTCTTATGAAACATGGTTTCCCATAAGAATGCATTGAAAATGGATTAATCTGTTCTGGAAGGTATGAGTTGCTTCATTTTATGAAAATTTTGTCTTACGAAATGTGGTTTCCCATAAGAATGCATTGGGAATGGATTAATCTGTTCCGGAGGCTAGAATAAAGACAAAACTAATCGGGTGGCTTTTTTCCTGGGTACATGCAGAATGCTTTTTCATCTTGCAAAGCATCCCATTGGGAATTTTTTGTTATGCGAAAAATGCCTATTCACAGAATTTTTTTTCTTCTACAACTGAAAAGGAGGAGACAAAAGAAGTGTCTCTTGGATATTCCTCCTGATAGTCAGAGAGGATATTAAGGGTTGTGGAAGGTATATGGTCTTACCAGGGATAGGTGAATAATATGATGATTAATCATTGTTTTATATGAACAAATAAAATGTTCTATTATAAGTAGTACAGTATTTTGGCCCCAGTTGGGGCAGATAAAACCATGGTTATATAAAACACTAAATACTGTATATACTCAAATATAAGTCTAGTTTTCAGCCCTAATTTTGGGCTGAAAAGGGGGCCCTCAACTTATACTCGGGTCAATACTTTTAGCCACTGAGGCAAGTGCTTAGGTTGGTGGCTAAAAGTCATTTTAAACATTGTGTGCCGCTTCTCATGACCCCCTCTGCATCACAGGGGAGTGGTGCACGATGTTTAAAATGACTTTTAGCCACTGACCCAAGCACTTGCATAAGTGGCCAAAAGTCATTTTAAACATCACACACCACTCCCCCAGCTCACAAAGGAGGAGCTGCCAGGCCCTGCTGTATTTCCCACCCTAGACTTATACTCGAGTCAATACATTTCCCCAGTTTTGGGGGGTTAAATTAGGGGCCTTGACTTATACTTGGGTCGACTTATACTCGAGTATATACTGTATGTGTATAATAAAAAGAGGAGTCAGATTATGCCTCCTGATAGATTTGGGAACAAAGATTTCATCTTCTCCCTTACCTCCTTATGCCCTCCTTCTGTCTTATAATGTAATGTCTCATTGCCGGTGTTGAAATGAGAACTTTTTTTTGGGGGGGGGAAGGACCAGTTTTGGGATCCTATTGTTTTTAAATGGATAGAGATGATCTCAATCTTAGAGCGCTGTCTTCTTGGAGCAGCCCCGGCGAGCGACGGAGGGGGATCGGGGCCACTGCCACCACTCACCCGGGCTACTTGAAGAAGTCTTGCAGCAGCCAGGCAAGCGACAGTAGCAGATCAGATCCACCACTGAGCTGGAGCCCAGGTCTTGGAGAAGGGGGAGGAGGTTTAAAAAGCCCAGGCTTTTAAAACCTCCCCCCTTCCCCACACCATAGGCTCCAGCTCATTGGGGCTGGGGTGGGGAAATAAAGGTTTTTCTCCCCCAGCCCAGCACTAACCAGCTGGAGCCCCAGCATGTACTGCGGCACCGCGAATATTGCGGGACCGCAGTACATGAACCGCGAAATGGCGGGGGTTTACTGTAGTTGGAAAATGCGCTGGGTTGTGCTTAAGTGGGCGTAGTCACACTTTATTTTTTTAAAAGTCTACTGGTCGTGGAAAACAATTTTATGCCCCACATCTGGGAGCACTTTGCAGCAGATTTTAGTGGTTGTGTGAAAGCAGCCTAAGAGGATTGGGTTATCCCACTAGATAGATTTTTAGGGTTGTGTGATATTGCTTTTTATTTGGGCATGTTCTGCCTTAAGAGCCTAACAGACATGTCTGTGGTGGGAAAGATATGAAGGCCTTTATTTTGTCAGTCTGTGTTTTTTTTTTTAAATTTTTCCTGTTGTGCTTTTTTTTAATTGATGGCTATTTTTAGATAATCAATTATTTTGCTACAGATTAATTAATATTCTAATTGAGCAGCCAGATTCCTGTTAGTCACACTGATATCCAACACTCCATCTGTGTAACTTTCAGTGACAAATTCCTGTGTGTGCATTTTCTATCACCAATTGTCTGATTTGATGTTTGACAGGAAAAGCTTCCTCTGATCCCTTAAGTTGTAGTAAGTCGGCACTGAAGGGTACACAGATGAATTCATGCCAGCACAAACATGCAATAAGGTTCCAGCCAGTAGCATCTTTTTAGCTGCATCTGTTATTCACACTGCAAGTAGTGTTGGATCTGCAACATATGATGACTGCTCAAATCTGTACCAAAGGAGAAATAAACCAGGAAATCCGCCCCTACCCCCCGCTTCCAGAATCAACTAGACAAAAAGTTTGCAAAGTTCAACCTAAGGTAATATGTTTTGCTCGCTATTGTTTCAATCTCCAAGTAAGAAATGTTAAGTCCCCCTTGATGAGACACTAATCACTCACACATTGCACTTATCTGAGTATTTAAAGGACGTGTTTAAGATGCCTTTGAAAAAGGCATTGAGCTTCTTCTCTTATTATGAAACATACTTTATGTCTCACCTGAGACAATACAGAAAAACCATAACAAGTCACAGTACATGAGAAAGCATGACTTCAACTTCATTACCTCCTGATGTTATGACTTTGCTATTCAATATTCCAGCATAATTAGAAGACTCAGGGTGATGCATTGTCTCTTAATGAAGCCCAATTAAGCATAATTAACCTTTGACCTACTTCTTCATCAGTGATGGCCAAAGAAATGTCCTGGGAAAACATTTTTGGGAAAGGTGAACTTGAACAAGCAAAGAAAACAGATACCGGATTTAAGGAGTTAAAGAAGACGTATCTGACAACAGCTTTAATTCAATCCCGTGCAACAGAGTATCTTGACATATTGATTGATAAACGAGAACAATATATGAGCTGTCATGCAGACTGAACATTTATAGTGATTTATGCTGAAACATTTGTTTTTCTGCATGTACAGCTATTGCTTTATGTTATCAATATAGTGTATTGATGTAAAACATTACATTCTTAATAAAATATGCATTAGCCATGCATTAGATTGGCCTTATTTGCAGTTTGGTCATAGATACACAAACTTGCAAATACATTTCAACAAGCAAGGAACAGGGAAAGTCATAAAAACAAAATAAAATAAATAAATCATAGATATAACAAGAACCTGGGATGATTGAAAGGCAGTAATACCACTCTTTTCTCCTCAGAGCAACAGTTTGCTGAGGAGAGAAGAGTGGTATTTCTGCAATATGCCCAAGACATATTGCAGGAAAATTCACAAACTTCTCAGATGTTTTATGCTTTCTTATTTTTATTTTTGTTTTTGTTTTCTGTAGAAATGCCAAACTTTGCGGGATTATACCAATTCTTTAAACAATCTCAGGCAAAATCAAAAGAAACAAAACAAAACAACGCAAATCAAAAACACTTGGCACCTTAAAGACTAAAAATATATATTTTCATGTAAGCTTTCGTGGACATGCCTTTTATTTCCAGGTTAAATCCTACTTTATACAATCTGATATACTGTGGAATAAGCCCTGCTGAGCTTTATTGGGCCTAATTCTGAGTGTACAGCCATAGGGTTGTAATCTCAGAGTGTTGGCAATTGTTGCGTGTTTTCTTGGAACATCCATATACCTTTTTTGCCCAAAGTCACAAATTCATTACACATTTATTAGGGGAAAGGAACAGTAACAAAAGTCATACATGGAAGATCTAAGAGCAAAATGCAAAGTCGGCCTCTTCCAATTAAAAATTACCCTTGTACCCAACACTGATTAATCAGAAGACATGCATTCATTAATGAGAAGCAATTGTTAATTGATGAGATAAGGAAAATCACGGCTGTACATACCATAATAAAATAATAAAAAAGGAAATATTAGCACTTATAGGCCTACTTTCGAGCAATAAGTTCCATCTTCAGTAGACTGAGCTCTGAATTGCCTATCAAAAATCAGATACATGTATTCAGTTTACAAATATATGTAAGATATTTAGTAGTTAAAAAAATTGAAACCAAGCAATTTAATGCATACATATGATAGTACTAAAATGTATAAACATAGTAGACACTGAACATTTGTGACAAGCCATGATCAGACACTAATATTTCAGAGCTGGGCTCGTTATGCTCATTTATGAATTGTTTGTTCCAAACATGTGTTGATTCTTAGACAGACTTACCACGTTGAAAGAACATGTCAATTGCATTACAGTAACCCCCCCATTTATTGTGGGAGTTTGATGTCTGATCTACCCGAGATAAAGGCAAATCTGCAAAATGCAGACGTCTGAGTAAACTGACCTTGGGCTGCTTCTGCCAGCTGCATTTCCAAAGAGAGGTTTTTAGCTCCCTCCTGACACCTCAGCAGACCTTGCTGCCAGGAGCTCAAGGTCTGTTTGCTGAAGTGTTAGGAGGGGGTTAAAATCCTCTCTTTGCAAGCACAGCTGGCAGGAGCAGCCCCAGGTCTGTTTGCTGAGGTGCCAGGAGGGGGTTAAAAACATCTCTTTGGAAGCCTGCTTCTCTCAAGAAAAAAACATGATTTACTGAGACTGTAATATGTGAACCGTGTTGTGGCGGGGGACTACTGTACCAATGAAGCCATTCTAATCTCCATATCAAGGTAAACAATATTAGAAATTTCCAGAGATTTCCATTTAATATATATAGGGAGTCCACCACTTCAAAGTACTTGTGCCCTTGATTTTCGAAGGGCAAACTTCCCTCAGATGAGGAAACTAAGTTAGAAAGAAATTGAAGGGGAAGGTTGGAATAATCCAATCTCTTCAGATATAGGAAGCTGGACTAGATGGGCCTTTGGCCTGACCCAGCATGGCTCTTCTTATGTTCTTATGTAGTAGCCCCACTTTAGTATTGCTTTAGCTCCACAGTCACTGTCTTAACTGGACATCACTAAGAGCAATAATGCAAACTTTCAGCTGTAATTTTTTTCCCTTTTTCTCATAGCAATTCTTGTGAGGTAGGTTAGTCTATGTATCTAGTCCTTCAGCTCTTTGGGAGCAATGTCAGACTGTAAAATCTGGATATTTCATTAAATGGGGCATGCGGGGGAAACCCAGCAGCTTTCAGTTCCAATGGATTTACATTATCTCTCGCAAACGTGCAGCCTTATCTCCTTTCGTGTGTTAGATTAGAAGGCTCACTCATGGCCCAATGCTAATCATTTCTTCAAGCCAGGTAAAGAATCTGAATTCAAGGAGCATGAAAAGCAATACTGATATGGGACTTCTCCACAACCGCTCTGAATCTGTGGACTCCCTCTATATTAAATGAAAATCTTTGAATTTAATGCAGCTTATCAGTGAGATGAATAATAACAGAAGTAAAATCTAGTCCTTCTAAAAGTCAATTGGGAGATGCTGCCTGAGCAGGAAATAATCAGGAAAGGCTAGGGCAGCTTGCAGACACACTGAACCACTTTCAGAATGGACAGTATGCAATAGATAGAAATGAGAGAGAGAGAGAGAGAGCACTGTCAAGTACTTAGCTACACTCCTGAATTAAAGTAAAAGAGAAATGATTGCTCAGCAGTGCAGTGTACATACAACAGGTTTTAGTTACAGGTCTATCCATCCCTAGCTGAAAAAATGTTCTGCTTATATACCACCCCATACTACTTCAAGTAGTCTCTGAGCAGTTTACAGTTTTTTAATTATGCAGGCTACATATTCCCCCGCCCCCAGCAAGCTGGGTACTCATTTTACTGACCTCGGAAGGATGGAAGGCTGAGTCAACCATGAGTCTGCTACATGGGATTGAATCCCAGGTCGTGAGCACAGTTTTACCTGCAGTACAGGTATTTAACCACTGCACCACGAGGCTCTCTTTTGATGCAGAGGCATCAAAAGCATAGCCATCTGAAGGTATCTACTCTGTGAAGAACACATTCCATTCTTACATCTGCCCTTAAGAAGTCCCTCAATAATTCACATAACCTGCCTTTCGAGCCATATACACACAGTGCTAGATAATGCTTGATTAATCTTTTGTTTTTTAAAAAAAAACAATGTACCTTGCACTTGATAAAAACAGATGGTGTTGCGATTGACAACATCCTAGTAAACCGTGATTCATTCTTATATAATAAATAAATACATATTCACATTTTCCCCTTTCATGCAAGCTGCTATATAACATTGTGTGTGTGTGTGTGTGTGTGTGTGTGTGTGTGTGTGTGTGTGTGTGTGTGTGTGTGTGTGTGTGTGCGTGTGCGTCTGCATGTGCGTGTGTATTTTTTTGGTCACAGGAAATGTATCCAGTATTTGTGATTCTCTTTTGAGCTAGTGGAAGTAACTAGTTGGGTTGTTTGTGTTTTGGGGATCTACCAAATACTAGGTTCTCACATGAATAGGAATTATATGCAAATAATGTTTTGCACAAATTGGAGAGGTTGATAAGATGTTGCTATCAAGAGTGAAAATGACCCAAGCCTGCCATGTTGAGATAGCCAATTTTATCTATAATCTTGGCAATGCTTGTTTCCATCCCTCATCTCAGTTGATATTAGTACTCTACACAGAGTAATTTTCTATGTAGCCATTATGGGATGGATTAGCTCCTCCCATCTAATTACTGTATAAGGTTACTTTCCTTCACCATCAAACAAAGGAAAACATAAAGAATGGGAGAAGAAGAAGAAACTAAGTTCTTTAAGAAATGCTCATCTCCTGATGCTATGAATAGGAAGTATGTGATTCCTGATGGAAAACGTTGGGCTTTTTAACCTGATCAAAGCAGGATTCTTGATCATATAGCACAATCCAGTACATGTACAGAAGTGTACACTACAGTATATACTGGGATAACTTCACACCTTCTAGAAATACAAAATTCTGTTATATACTGAGTATAAATATACAGTGGTACTATGGTTTAAGTAATTAATGCATTCTCCTGGACATTTTGTATTCTGAAATATTTGTAAACCAAAGCACGGTTTCCCACAGGAATGCATTGAAAGCTAATTAATCCATTTCAGAGGTCAGAAAAAAGTCAGAACAAGTCTTTTATCTCTTCAAAACTCTTTATAAGGTGCACTTTAAAGGTATGCACAGGAGAAACAACCCCCCCCCACACACACAGAAGAACACACAAGCATGGAAACAATGAAGTTCAACTCCCTACCTCACAGTCATCTGCGTTGTCCACTCGGGTTTGAGCTACATGGCGAGAGCCAATTTTAGTTACTGTCATTAGCCCGAAAGGGTATGGGGAGACATTGCATGTTGAAGTGTGACTGGTTAGGTTACACATCAGGGCACACCTACAGCATCGTTTTCTTTTCCCATAGAGTTTCTTTTATAACCCAGAAATTATGTAACCTGGGGCGTTTGTAACCTGGGCTACCTCTGTACAGCCTTGGTCCACATAGGCCAGTGTCGTCAACCTGGCTGACAGAAGTTCTTCAGGGTTTCAGATGGACTTCTTTTTGAGTGCCAGCTGAAATCCCTGGTATGTTTTGGAGGCCTGCCATCATCATAATAACTAGGCCTGAAGTTGCTTACAACCCTGTTTGTTTGTGATGGTATGGCAGCTCCTCAATGAGTAAGGGTGTGGTTTCCATTGATGTTGTTTATGAGTGTATCAACAATCTTACTCTGTTTCATATTTGGGATGGGGGGAAACTGTGATTTATACAGAAGAGAAACTGAAATTGACATTTTCATATATCCAAGCCTTTGCGCTTAAGAAGTCTGCCTTTGAAACATTGTTTACTAACCATGCTAATGCTGAGTCATAATCGTTACCTCTCTTCTAAGACACTCCTTCCCTTTTAGTCCTACCGGTGTGACAGATAGAAACAATGTAGTCCCTTCTCTGCTGGGAATTGCTACGCCTTTTGAATTTGGATGGTGCAGATAAGTATCTGTTTAATTCCCATTTGTTTTTGATGCCCCCCACATTGCACATTATATATAGATAAGTATATCAAAGACAGAAGGAACTTAATCTTTAGGTAAGCTGAATGGCATGTTTTCTCTTGGAATTATTTCATCGTCCTATATTGCCTTTAAGAGGTTAGGTTGCTTGGAGGGTCTTTTGGGACTGCAGTGACTGTCACAGTGACTGTCAATCAGTCCAGTAGCAGCCAATTATGACATGCCTCTTTAGTCGAACATTCTTTTCATGCTCTTTTTGGGACTGACCACACCTGGCAAAAGAACTACTGTTACACTGATATATTTCTTAAATTCCCAAGCAAACAATGCATGGCCAGCACTGATTCTTTTTCCAGCCAGCAATTTACTTCGGGTTTATTTTCCCCTCACTGAGAGGGTTATTTTAAATTATACCAATGATGCATCAATTGATTCCTTATGGGTACATGCTCATATCAATGCATTACCTTGGCAAAGAGGTGGCGTTTCTGTGTGCTGTGGCCACTTGATGACCACTGCGCTTGCACCCTTAAAAACATTTTCCCCTTTGACAGGTGTAGTGACAAATTGACAGTTTCTGCCTCCTTCTGAATAATGTATTTGTGATGATGTTGAAAATAAATGTATTGGTACAAAAGAGGTTTGGGAAGAATGATATACCTGGGGTTCATTTGGCAGGTTTGATTTGTCAAACAATCTGAACACAGTTCAAGGCAAATAACATAGTCAGCCATGTATCTACTTAGCCAATTAAGCTCTGTACATTAACTAGTCACTATTTTCCTGCAAAATGCTGTTTATTTTGATCTATGAAGAACTGTGAGGCAATGGAAATGTTTTTTGTTTTATTTCATGATTATCTTTGAGTTATCGAAACAGTACCGTAAGTGCCAGCTGAGGGGAATTAAGAAAAAGGGATGCTGTACTACGTGGAGACTTGAAGCTACTTCTGCTCTGTAGGTCCTTGAACTGCTGCATAACTAGGTTTTTAAGCCTAACATTTTTACACTCTGCCAATATTTTCCGTCCTGATTCGCCATCAAAAGCAGCTGTGCGACTACCAAGGGCATAGGAGAGGTATAGTTGGCAGGTGGCATCCCCATATGATACCCCATAATATCTTTATAATCTCACGCTAGTTTCTTCAGGAACATAATATCAAAAGAAACTAGACGTTGTTCTAATTTACTTCCAGGTCCTAGGCCCAGTGTGCCATTTGTCATAGTCCATCCAAGTCTACTTAGGAAATGGTAGGGGAAGCTACATATTTGTTTTCCTCCTTATTTCTCTCTGCTTGGGTATAAATCATCTGTGTCCTCCATTTGTTTGGAGTAAATATTGAAAAACTGTATTAGGAGCTAATATAATGCAGCTTACCAAGTCACAGGGTAATAGACTCCTGGAATTCAGTTCATACAAAGTCCTATCAAGCAGCTGCTTTGATAGACCTGCACAGCTACTTCCCTCAAACTGTCAATACAGAGCATCATAAATCTCCTCCACACACTGCTTCTCTTCTTTGTTGAATATGAACAAATCAAAGTTAAGGCCAAACAAAAGTGCAAAAGACTTCCCATTCATCCCACCCACCCCTCTCTCCCTCTCTGTCTTTTAAAAATAGTTCCCTTTCTCAATATGTGAGAGCTAACATTCACAAAAACCTCCTCCAAAAAAAAACCTATAGTGAGAAGAAAACCTAGCCTTTTCAGAAATATTAGTTTGCAAGGAAAACGTAAGACACTGTTCACCTCCACCCTCTCCTTTCTGTCAGAATATTTCATCTCTGAAGAATGGGCTGTTCTAAAACCTGAATTAATCAATATTCCAAAATTGCCAAGTTCCTGCTGAAGGAGTGAGAAGATGAGAGCGCCATTGGCTATGTTACAGTGGTCACAAATAATTGGCTGGAAAAAAATCATTCTCCATAAAACATTTCCAAAAACAGACCCATTAAAGTGAGTGATGGGGGGGAAAGAGGGTGTTATGTGGATCAGCAGAGTTAGGTGAGGTTAGCAGAGTTCTATTTTCAGTTGTAATTGCTGATATATTGCCTTCTCTTGCTTCCTTTTCCCTTCCACATATATGTGTCATGTAGTGGAAATAATTTCTTCACAATCTCTGTTCATTTATTTTAGCTCTGCGTAGTAATGAAACAAAGTGAGTGACAGAGATTGTAAGGCCAAAGTGTAGTGACATTATGATTCTTAGGGACATTTTTTTAAAAACATCTGCCATGGCTCTCAAGTTTTCCTGTTTCCTCTGAGCTTAGCTGCAATTCTCAACCTGGTGTGTAAGTAAGATGGCTGAATCAACGGGCATCCTGTTTCCTTAGAGCCAAAACTAGCAATTAGGGGATGAGTCCCCTGTGATGTCACAGAGGTGAGGCAGGCAAGAGATGAAAGAGAAGCAAGCACACACACACACACACACACACACAACTCCTTCAGAATGAGCCAGGGAGCTCTGGGGCCAGATGGGGATGGGTGAAAGTCACACATTGGTGTGTATGCTGAAGAACATGACCAACACCTCATTTCGCTATTAAAATACCCATCAGACACCTCCTAAAATTGGCAAAGGGACAAAGTCAATCTTGCCACCAAGGCATGCATTGCATCTTGGTAAGGAAGAAAATGCCCATGAAACCACACATACATTGGGAGAGTACATATCCAACTCCACATATTTGAAAACACACACAATTAATGGGCGAAATTTGTATAACTCTGTGCATTCATAGGAATGTGTGTGTACACTGAGTGCAACAAGCCCAATGATATGAATGGATTTCCCAGTGTGGAAATGTGATAGACAAGAATTTTTGTTAATAATCTGAGAAGTGGGACTGAAATGAACCACAATTATTAGGTCCAGAATAATACTCCTCGAGATCAGCTGCTGCTTGTATTGTGAGAGACACATGCAAGGGAAATCATCAACACTGAAAGAAAAATGCTTAGGAAAGAGAACACCTCCCCACACACTGAAATGCTAATAAACAAGATCCAGACATGCCAAATGCCCCCCCCCCCAGTCTGCCTTAATCTTTGAAATGCCTGACTTGCCACACCTTCTCCTCCCCCTTCTTCTGCCTCAGGAAAAGAAGAAAAGTAGCAATACTATCTCCTCTTCCCTATGGGACTGTGAGAGCACCAAACCCAGCAGCTCCATATATAAAGGATGCTTTTTGTACTTCCTTCCTGCCAGGGAGAAACTCTTTCAGTGGAGTGTACACTTCACAGCAAAAATGATATAAACAATATAATGTGCATACCCTAATGGAGTTGTTATCCAGTCTCATAAGCCAACACATTCCTCCAGATCTCTAGATGGACCACCACCATTTCCATTGTATTTCCTCAATTTCCCTCAAAGGCAAGTTTGCATTGGTGGGAGCAAATGGGAGTGGCAGCAGTAGCAATGGGCACCTCTAGGCCTTTTGTAATGGTCCAAGGAAATGTTTTCTAAAGCTGTGCCCACTTTAGCCAAATCCTACAGATTTATTATTTACTGTATATATTATTTATTTTGAATATTTCTGCCCCACCTTTCTCCTTGGAAAAGCACCCATGGTGGCTTACAATAATGAGGGACAATATACAGCCAAAAACATTCAAAGCATATTAAAGTTAAGAATGGGGAATTAGAAGAGGCATCTTACAGCATTATGCCTCTGTGTTCCTGCTTTTGAGAAAGCCACTCGTGTTTGAGAAATAGTAAAGCTATTTCATGCAGCAGAAACCTATAAGACACCAGCTTTGCAAGACAGAAGGCAATAAAACTTTCCCTTAAAGAGAGGGACATGCATTATTTCAAAGCTTCAATGTCTGCCCAGTCAGCTTGTAAATCCACCCCACACATCTCCCTTGTGACAAATCACTGAGCAAAAAGTCAGCTAATTTGCAAAGCTGCAAAGCCTCATGGTCAGAAGAGCAAATGTCCTTTTTACTCTTAAAGGAATTCCCTTGTAACGGCAAAGCTTGCATCTTATGATTTTGCTCAGAATTAAGGGTCTAAGAGGGGATAAAACCTGAAAGGGGATAATTTAATTTTCCTGACTTGGTCAAAATGAAGTCATGGTGAGGAAAGGGAAGTTGGCCCCAGTGCCTTGGGGATCTGCAAGTGAACTGAACGTCCTTCATGTGCAAGACTCTTGGCTGACTTGTAAATTGGTCACTCTTACATGAGTGACTTGATGCAAAACAATAATTATGGAGTGGCCATGTAGGCACTAAAGTTCACACCCTTCATTCCTTCATTCTATAGGACACCCAAGGTCTATTTTGTTCCATGCTTTGGAGTCAGTGATAGTCATAATGAGTTAGAAAAGATTCCCCTTAACATTTATTTAATGTATGGTTTGTGACTTTTGAAACATCTGGTGGTGGTGATGGTGATAGTTATTATGAATGACATGGCCCTCACTATTGATGGGATGGGCAACTCAAATTTGGTAACCTTCAAGGCACCATCATGAACTGACAGCCATTTCCCCCCTTTTCTCCTCGGTGGTAACAGGCACTAACAGCCAAATACATCCTGAGGGGTGGGTGGCAGGCAGTTCTCTCTTACTTTGAAGGTACAGTACTTCAGTGAAGCCCAGCAATGGTAGGATAAAAGGTAATGGTAAAAGTTCACCCTGACAATTAAGTCCAGTTGTTTCCAATTCTGTGGGCAAGAGCTAATTCCTATTTGTAAGCTGAAGAGCCAGTGTTTGTTCACAGGCATATTTCTTTTTCCCCTACAGATCCAGGTTCCAGGCATGATTGGTGTGGACTGACAATGCCCTCTGTCTGAGATAACACTATCTCACTGGGCACAACAAGCCCTTTGGCCAGATCGACACAAACAAACCCCTTCTCCATCCAGTAAGACAAGGGATTGGCCTCTTTTGTCAAAAAGGGCTACTTCATTTGTACACCTTGGCCTCTGCCATCTTCTTCCTCTGGAGTGTTGTCTGTAGAGGACATGCTTCTGCCATGGCTTGTCAAGGCAGTGTCCAAGAAAATGTGCCCTGTGATTTCAGGGTGAGGGATGTTTTCCATGTTACTTTCCACCCATCATAATGGATTTTTCTTTTCTTTTCGGGTGCTCATTGTAGCTCTACTGTTACCTTTTAACGTTCTAAGATGCCTCTTCTAATTCCCTGTTCCTAACGTGAATGTGTTTTAGATGTTCTGGGCTATATATTGCCCCTCATTATTGTAAGCCACCTTGGGTCCTTTTCCAAGGAGAAAATGGCATAAAACTATTCAAAATAAATAAATAAATAAAATTATCTTGAATTTCTCCAGTGTTGGGAACACTCGCCACCTCCGGAGGTAATTGGTTCCATTGAGTGATCCTGAAGATCACTTCAGGATGCCTGGGAAATAGGTTTCACTTTCACTTCTTCCTCTAGCAAGTAGAAACATAGTATTTTGCCTTCAAATCCCATAGGAGTAAATGGGACTCGGAACATTAGGAATTATTTTTGCAGATATTCAGAACCATCAAATTTGGATTTCAATTTATTCAGAACTATCTGAATACGGCATTGTTTGCTGGATTCCAAATGTTGTATTTCCAAATGCACATCCCTCATTATCATCCGAGTTTGAAGAGATTGTGCCACCCGCTCTCAGAACTCAGCTTGAGCCTACTTGGAAGGAGTGGCAGGGCTGGGGTGGAGAGCTTGCCAAGGCCTCGCACTACAGTGACAAAAGAACAAATAACTGTACAGGGACCAAAAATGTAGCTATGATGATTTGATGAGAGGAGGTTTCCAAAGTCACATTTCAGAATGAAATACTACTAGAATTCAAAAGACGACTGTGGAGAGTTGGGATTAAAAGGAAGAAGCTGCTCGGTGCTTTACAAAAATCATTATAGCATTGTTTAAAATCCATGCTGTTCTGTTTCATTTATTTTATCCATCACGGAAGATGTCAATCAATTCTCCGAATATGCATTAAATCCTTAGATATGCCTCTTTCCAGAAGCAATAACATAAATGAGAAACTTCATTTTTCCCTTTTTAATGGACCCCTTAGGAGCTCTTGTAACTAAGAATCTATGTATTTTCCCCCAATTTAATGAATCTTCATAAATTTAGAAAGAAGCAAAGTAACTGAAAAAGTTATATATATAGGGAATATATATATATAGGGAAAGACATACTGTTGTTCAATGGCCTATTTTATATGCCTAGGGACTGAATTCTCAAAACCACGATAAGCCTGAGTTTATATACACATTTACTCTGAAATTGGAAGTAACAAGTCATAAGCAGTTAAGCACAAAGGCAACTAGTTAGCAGTAGTTATATGTTGAACATTCCTTTGATAACAGTTAATTTAACCAGTAGCTATAAAAATTACCTTTTAGGAGTAACAAGTAGTACCCAAGTTAGACGCAATGATTTGTGCCTAATGGTTTTTCCAAAAACCATTATAAGACCATTATAATGGATTGTAAAGGCATTTTGAGAGTAAGCATGCCATTTCCTAATTAACTCTGAGTAGCAAGGGAACTATGTTTTTAATTTTGCTTTTTTGTAGTTTTAGAAATATTTGCAAGGTACAAAAGAAAGATGCTGACCTAACACCATATACAGGCCACCATTTGTTTTGAAGTTTGTTCACCCTTCACCCAAGGTTTCATTAAAACCCATTGTTGTTGCAACTGTTGATGTTTACTCCATGAATCTGGGATGGAGAATAGGCCGCCCAGCAACCAGGCTTACGGGCCATCAAACCGCCTTCAATTTATGGGAACCCTATGAGGGTTTTTATTATGTAAGATGTTCAAGATATTGTTTGCCACTGTCAACCTCAGTGAGCAGAGGTGTGAACCCAGGTTTCCTGCATCCTTATCCAATACTGACACCAGACAGACACTAGCAGTGTTTCTCACCATTCCTCCATCTTTCCATTACAACAACTGGCCATGTACTTATTACAAGACAGAAGGGATTTTGCTATTCTCTCTGCATCGGTCAAATGCAAGAAGTGATTCAAAGGATTAACTTCCATTCCATGACTCATATGTGTGTTCTGGATTGAGTCATTGGTATTGATGTACAATAATCTAGGAAAGAGCAAAGACCCCAAAAGAATATTACATGGACTAATGCTAAACAATTGCAGACTATGGTGGGTTTTGGGGGGTCATCATTCAATTTTATAAAGGTGGAATCAGCCATCAAAACACTTCTTGCTGACTAATTGGCCGAAAATATATGCACCGCTCAGGAGTACAGAGTGTCCTACTTTGATCAAGTATGTTAACATTCACTCCTAATTTGCTTTTCTGCTTGCATACCTTTGCATATTTAGAGTAATTAATATATTTCAGAAGTTGAAGCTTCGGGCTTTTCTGATTATTAGGTTTATGAAAAGCATTACACACACATTAGTTTGTCATTATGAGAATATACAACACCTGACACAGCAGTTCAGGTCACTACCTTATTCCATAAAATATGCAATTGGAGACCAGCACTCCCAAAAAGTGTCTAAAATGTTTGTCCTCCAAATGTAGCTAAAATTTTAGTCTTGTACAAGAAGATGGAATAGTGAACAAGGCAAGGAAGGGGAGTGAATCAGCTCTACTTCTTTCTCCATTTTCACTGCCCTTTCTCTTCATGTTTAAAGGGTAACTGACCACCATAGAAGAAGTCTCTCCAAAACACCAAACATTGTTTTGCACTTTATTGGGTTTTTTTTAAGGACTCACTTTGAAAAATGAAAATAGCACTGCAACAGAACCAGGGAGCCTAAAGTAGATGGAGACTGACAGCTCAAGGGTCCATGTCAAGCCCAGGCTTTCCATGAAACCCCACCTAGGGAGTTAAGTAGGCTCAATTTGGGGTATCAGGAGAGGCAACTTGCGCCTGTCCCGCGTTCTGACTCCACAGTCCACTGCCACGTGTCTGGTAGCCACTCCACCAGCACCTCCAGCCTGACCTGTCTCCTTCTTAATGCCAGGTCGGTCCACAATAAGACCGCTGTCATCTTTGACACCATTGTTGACAGCAGGACCAACCTGGCCTGTATCACAGAGACCTGGGTGGGCTCAGAGGGGGCAGGTTCCCTCGCTCAGCTGTGTCCACCCGGGTTTCTGGTTCAGGGAGTTGGCAGGCCGGAGAGTCAGAGGGGGGAGGGGTCGCCATCGTTTACAGGGAATCGCTTTTTGTGACCAGGGCCTCGACATTGGTGAGTCCGGGGTTAGAATGCCTACACCTGTTGGTGGGACAGCGGGATAGATTTGGCATTGTGCTGGGTTACTGTGCTCCCCGCAACCCAGCACAATCCCTACCAGAGCTCTCGGAGTTCATTGCCGCTGCTCTGTTGAGGTCCCCCGGCTTCTAGTCGTCGGGGACTTCAACGTGCATGTTGGCGATGGGCTCGCTGGTGTAGCTCTGGAATTCATGGACACCATGATGTCCATGAATCTATCCCAGCTTGTTTCTTGCCCTACCCACAGGTCCGGGCATACCTTGGACCTGGTATTTACCTCCAAGTCGGGAGATTCCAATCTGGAGGTGAGGGACATTGCTTCCTCTCCTGTGTCATGGACAGATCATCACCTGTTGTCTTTTTCCCTGTCAATGGTGGCCCCTCCCCGCAGGGACCAACGGCCCCCTGTTTGGGCACGCCCCCGAAGGCTTCTTGATCCGGCCAGGTTCCGAGAAGCCTTCGGGGAGCTCCCTGGTCGTCTGGCTGATGGAGGCAGGACCGGACGGTGAATAACAAGACTGCAGTTGTTATCCAGACTAGGCGCTACTTGCGAGCGATCAGGGAGGCCAAAAGATCTTTCTACTCCCTGAGAATTGATGAGGCCTTGAACCGCCAGGCGGAACTCTTCCGGGTGGTTCGAGACCTCACCAATCCTAGTCTGGCCAGGCCTGCAGTAGTGAGAATTTTGCAGTCTTTTTTAGATCAAAAATTGAGGCCATCCGTGCCAGCTTTGACTCCAGCAGCTCTAGCCCTCCCCCGCCATCCCCAGCCTCCTCCCCCCGCTCTCCTCGATTGGTTGAGTTTGGGCCTGTTTCACCATCTGATGCCTCCAGGGCAATAGCCCATTGCCGTCCCGCGACCACTCCTTTCGATCCTTGCCCATCATGGCTAATTAAATCTATCGGAGGGAGCATGCCCGAGTGGGCTGTGGCCATCGCCACCGCCTCCTTCCGCGAGGGGGTTTTCCCCTCTCGTCTGAAGGAGACGGTGGTTAAACCCATTTTGAAAAAAACGGGCTTGGCATCAGACCAATTGGCCAACTACCGTCCGATCGCCAATGTTCCCTTCATGGGCAAGGTTATTGAAAGGGTGGTCGCGTTGCGGATTCAATCATTTCTGGAGGAACAGCAGTGCCTTGATCCTTGCCAGTCCGGTTTCAGGCCTGGCCAGGGAACCGAGACAGCTCTGGTCGCGCTGCAAGATGACCTGATCCGGGCGGCCGACAGGGGTTGCTCTACCCTGTTGGTCCTCCTGGATATGTCAGCGGCCTTCGATACCGTCGACCACGGTATCTTACTGGACCGGCTCCTGGAGGTGGGTATTGGAGGCACTGTTCGCAGTTGGCTCCGGTCCTTCCTCCAGGATCGGTCTCAGTATGTGCAGCATGGTGGAGAGTTGTCGGCCCCGTGGACACTCCCTTGTGGGGTTCCGCAGGGCTTGTCTCTCTCCCCCATGCTGTTTAATATCTATGTAAGGCCGCTGGCTGGGGTCATTCGGAGATTTGGAATCTGCTGTCACCAGTATGCTGATGACACGCAGCTATATCTCTCCTTTTCCACCTCCGCAGTGGAAGCTGTCCGCGCCCTCGACCAGTGCTTGGAGGCGGTTATGGCTTGGACCGGGGCCAACAGGCTCAAACTCAACCCCGAGAAGACCAAGGTGATGTTCTTCGGGAGTTCCCCGTCTGGGTATGGAGGCCCTCTCCCCAGCTTGGAGGGAGTTTCCCTCCAGCTGGCGGAGAGGGTTCGGAATCTGGGCGTGGTCCTTGACCCGGCTCTGACCCTGGAGGCCCAGGTGGTGGCCGTGGCCAGGACCGCATTTTACCACCTTCGTCAGATTGCCCATATTCGTCCCTACCTGGACGTCGACTCCTTGAGAAGAGTGGTGCAGGCGCTGGTCATCTCGAGGCTGGACTACTGCAACGCTCTCTACATGGGGTTGCCCTTGACTCTCCTCCGGCGGCTGCAGTGGATGCAAAATGCGGCGGCCAGACTGGTGGTGGGTGCACGCCGTTACGACCGCATCACCCCAGTTCTGGCTCAGCTGCATTGGCTACCCGTTGCATCCCGGATCAGATTCAAGGTCTTGGTTTTAGTTTATAAAACCCTCCATGGCTTGGGACCTGACTACCTGGCAGAGCGGATCGTCCAGCGGTCAACTTCGGCCTGACCGGTTCGGCAGTCGCGGGCGCACTCGCTGCGGGTTCCCACCCCCCAAGAGGCCAGGCGTTCCCTCACACGGAACCACGCCTTCTCGGCCGCTGCCCCCTCTCTATGGAACAGCTTACCCAACGAGGTGCGCTCTGCAGATTCCCTGCTGGCCTTTCGCAGAGCAATTAAGACCATCTTATTTCGCGAGGCCTTTGGTGACCTAGCTTAATTTTTTTTCCCCTTACCTCACCGCCATCGACCTCTCTTATTAGGAGTGTGTTATTTTGCAGCAAGGTTTTCTCCTTTTATTATAACAAGGGGACTTTAAGCTGCTTTTTTCTTTTTAACTATATGTAAGTGTTTGTAGTTGTTGTTGTTGTATTTACACTGTATTGTACTTGCTGACTTGTTTCAGCCTTGTAAGCCGCCCAGAGTTCCCGTGGGAAGATGGGCGGGGTATAAATCCAATAATAAAATAAATAAATAAATAAATATGAATGGAGTAAGCAACAGTAACATTCGGAATAGGCTATCTAAATTGCAGTGATCCTTGCCTAAGGTAAGGACAAAGGGAAAAACCTGGTGAGAGACTTTGCTCTAGACTGAACACCATGAAGCAGTTGAGTTTTATTCTTCCTCCAAGTTCCAGGTCAGAGACATTTATTTTCCCAATTTTCATGGGTGTGTGTGTGTGTGCGCGCGTGCGTCTCTGTGTGTGCATTTCACTGTTTGCACATATACAAATGCACAATAATATTCCCTTCTGTCTTGTAATAAGGTCCCATCCAAATTGCTTAGGATTTGTAAACTGTTTAGATTAAATGAATTGTCCGCACAGTTTTAGTCGCCCAAAGAAGTACAACTTGGATGGATCATTTAAGGTTCAGACTACAATCTGCAGTGGATTTATCACCCTCTTTATTTATTTATTTATTTATTTATTTATTTATTTATTTATTTATTTATTTATTTATTATTTGGTGCATTTATATACCGCTGCCTTTTTCCATTCAGGAACTCAGGGCGGTTTCCAGGGCGGGGCAGCGATCGACAGGGAAAATTTTAGCAGATATTTATTTATTTATTTATTTATTTATTTATTTATTTATTTATTTTTGTATACCACCCACCAATCTCTGCCACTGGGGAATACTAGCGATCTCCAGGTAAGAATATGAAATAATCCTGGAGAGCCATTGTCAGTCAAGCAATGACTATGCTGGACTAGATGGATCAGTGGTCAGACTCAGTATAAGGCATCTTGGATTAGGTTCTTTTGCCAGTAGGAGATAACCCCTTTTCTGTGTGTTTTGGAACCACTTGGAGATTGGGAAGGTAAAGACACTACTTTGATGTTCACTGTCTCTCTTCATTTGTTCTTTTTCCAATGCCTGTATAGGACTTTTTCATCAATGAAGCAACTGCTGACATTTGGAGTTATCCAGCTGATCCTTCTGTACACCTCTAGAATGCAAACTCAACCCTAATTACCCTGAGGAATAAGTAGATCTTTCAAGCCCATTTGCACGTACTTCTTTTTCCAATTCCATTCTGTGCCAGAACAAAACAAAACAAAACATCTGTACGTATTTGTGCATATGTAGTTGCATGGGTTTCTCAGAGGGATACTTGAATGGTGGGTTTAGGGGATAGATTCACCCTCCTTGAATAAATTGTGTGTGTGCACATTTGAGAAGTGCACAACGTTGTTGATCATATTTGTCTTTCTTTCATAAAAAGAATTGAAACTGAGCCCAGAAATGTACAGATGACTGAAAATCAATTCCATTTGTTCATTTAGGGAGGTGTAGAATCAAGAAAATCAATGTTTTAAAACAAAACAAAACAAAATACAATGGAGTGAATTTTTCATACATCCCTAATACCTACTGGTCCTCTTAAGGACTCAGAAAAACTAGTTAGTTCACTGCCGACAGTCTGCCTACTGGGGTCATATATATGATGTAGCCACCTACTGGGGTCATATACACACCCTGTATATGGTTGTCCTAATACAGTATCTGTGTATGCAACAATGGAAACTGGAACTCCAAAGTCAGCAAGTGAGTTTTCAGCCTGTACACTAGAAAGATCCTTAAACCACAGGGTAGATTCCCTTTCCCCATTGGAGTCACCAGCTTCCATTGATACGCTGTATGAATGTACAGTGGGCCCTCGTATAACAAATGGTTTGTATAACATAAAATTTGTACTACATAAAAAATTCTGGCGATAGGGGAAATTTGCTTAACAGAATTGCTTATGGGCCAAATCCATACAACATAAAAATGGTCGTGATTAGGTATTACTCCGTTTTCAATGCATTCCTATGGGAAATTTGTATAAAGGAAAATTTGCTTAACATAATTTCATTTGAAACAAATTAATTCCTTTATACAAGGTACCACTGTATGTGAGTAGGAGGACTGAACATGCCCAATTATATGTGTGAAGGCCTCCATAAAACTGAGGCCTCCAAACTACGTCATACTACACTCTTGTGATGAATTAACCAGCTTCAGTTGAATAGAGTTGATGCTACAGGTCCCTCTTAAATGATCTGCCTTTTATTCTGTGTTCATTATGCAACTGACAAGACCTATTGTGTAGGAGAGGCAAGCAAACTTTGTATATTTCACAGACTGCGAATGCATTTTACAGAATTCTTGAAATGGTGGTATCTGAAGAAGTCTGAAAAACACCCCAGTGTGATTGGAGTGATGAACAAAACAGACAAGATGTTTTTGCCACTTTCTCACAATCCTTGGTGCATTTGCTTGCTAAAACTTTGCAAGAATGGAACTCCAGTCATGTGAACAGTCAGAAAGAGACTTGCGCAACACTGCTAAAGGGAATAGTTTATGGTGCAATTCAAATCACATTCTTCAGGCCTCAGCCCAACAACCCAGGAGCTGGACGTCAGTTTGTACTTGCTGCAGTGGTGTCCACACTGAGTGTTCCACTCCTCCTGTCATGATCAAAAAGCATGAGAAAAAGGTAGACCCTCATGAGACTTTGGACACAGACATAAACCATGCAACACTGAAAGATCTTCCCAATCTGACAACTCTAGCAGGTTACAGAATTGTTCAGTACATAGCTACCCCCTTGCTTGAGACTGCATGTTCCTGTCAAATTGTGCAAGTCCTCCTACCCAGAAACCTTAGACAATGCATTGAAGACAATGTGAGTATCTGTGCAGGCCCTCTTACATTGCATCTATAAAATGTGTGTCAAAAATTGGCATCACATCATCAAGGGTTGCTTTGAGGTGCAGTATGGGTTTCTTGTTTCAATACCACCCAGTCCTTGACTGTGAAGCCAAGATCACCCAAAATAGCATTCCATGCCTCAAAAAGGTCCTTTTTAGACTGATCCAACCCAATAACTAGACTGCATAGTCATACCCTTAGGGCCTTTTTACACGACCCCTAAACTCAGCCGCAAATGGCTCCCAGCTCCGGAGCTTAAAATTGTTTACCCACCAGCTCCAGAGTTTACTGAAAATTAAGTGCGACCACGCCCACCTAAGCGGGTCCCAGTGCACTTTTCATGTACCTGCTCTCCAAGCGTGAAAAATCTTGATGCGGATGTGCCAGGCTCTCCTCGCTTCTTTTTGTTGTTGTTTTTTTGCCTCCCGCCCCTTTAAGAGAAGGAACCAGGAAGTGATGGGGCTCCCAGCAGCTTCCACCAGCACCGGGAGGTAAGCCTTTATTCTTTTGTCCCTTTTTTTCTCCCTCCCCTCACGCAGCCAGCAGCCAGGAAGTGCTGAGGGGTGGGGACGCACGAAGAGCGACGAACCCCTAAGATCTCTGGTCTGAATTTAAGTGACCAGCGGATCTTAGGGGTCGTGTAAAAGCGCCCTTAGTTGTCATAGCCTATGATTCTAGCCAACTCTAAACCTAGTTGGATTGCAATCAGTTGTCATGAGCACTTCTTTGGTGGAGGCTTGTTGGCCTAGAAGAACATAAAATTCTGGGGCTGAAACTTTCTTTGTGCAACAGAAAGATGCCAGTGGGAAGAAAATCAGGATGAAAATGCATGGGGCTTGGTTGAAAAGGAATGTGGCTTTTGAACTCTCAAGCTTGAAGCAAGGAGGCAAACCAAATGCACATTTCTGGAGCATTTAGCTGACTTTAGACTTTAGCATACCTCAGGCATCATCAGCAGGAGACAGCAGTGTAAGGATGTGAAATCTATGGCTGGGGTCCAAAAGAAACCAAGTGTCCTCTGAAATTCAAAGACAGCCGCTCTCCTCCTCTACAGACGTGAAAAGAGATTATTTAGAGATTATGCTAGTAATTAATTGTGGAAATGGAAAAGTTGTTCCCAACCCTTTGGATCTTTCTCAAAGTGACATTGTTCTCCACCCAGTGAGAGAATGTAGCATGCAAGCAGTCAGGTATAAAGACTGTGTTATAAACATCTCTCAGGCCAGTAGAGGATGATTGTCATATTTGCATCCCCATCACTCCTCAATCTGACTTTGAGCAATGTTTTTCAAAGCTGTGGGATGACAATATAACTGTTATTAGTCTGGGACTGAATGTAGGACCTTCTGACTTCAGCACATCAATCTACCCTGAGAAAATGAGCTGCCTGTAAGGGAAAAATCATTGTGTGGAGCTCATGACTCCAGTTTCATGGACACAGGAATTAACTCTGGATTTTGGTCTGAAATTTGCACCCCATCACAAAGTCAATTCAGGACTTTGGATAGTCTCTCTTTGGATAGTCTCAGACCCCAAACCCCAGGTTTCTTTTGGACCCCAGCCATAGATTGCACATCCTTACACTGTTGTCTCCTGCTGATGATGCCTGAAGTATGCTGCAGAGCATTTCTAAAGTCAGCTAAATGCTCCAGAAATGTGCATTTGGACTGCCTCCCTGCTTCAAGCTTGACAGTTCAAAAGCCACATTCCTTTTCAACCAAGCCCCATGCATTTTCATCCTGATTTTCTTCCCACTGGCATCCAGAGTATATTGGGAGCCCTTACAAATTCAGAGCCACCAGCTTCTGTTGATTCACAGTATGAAAGATTGGGGAGAAATGGCTTTATTATTCCAAAGTGTTCACATTTCAAACAGAAGTTTTTTCCTCATGTCTGAACCAGTTTGCAAATATTTTTAATAGGTGAAAAAGGCATGCATAAATTATAAGTCTTGCCCCATATGAAATTACCATGAAAATATGCATTCCCCCGAACCTGACTCTTAACTTATCTTTCTTCTGTGTGCTATTTTCTCAGATTTGCTAATTTTTATCTGGTTTCTTTGATCAAGGACCTAAAAAACATTGGAAGAGAATGGGAAATGAAGAATTAATGTGTTATACTTTTCATATTAGTGAGAATTGGATTAGTTTATTCATAATAAAATGCAAACCAATGATGCTTTGCCCCAGCCTTAACCATGTTCATTTAAAATATTAACGATGACAGCCTTCTATGTTGCTTATATCAATGTTTTCTATGAAAACCCTGTCAACACTTGTATAAAGTTTTACTAACTTTCCGTGGGTAATTGAAGCTAACTGATGAGGTGTCAGGGTGTATCTGATCATGCAAATGAGATGCATCTGATTCCTCATCAGTTAGGCACATTTAGCTGTGATAAGTGATATAGACTTTACAGAAATGCCTATACAGTATAGGATTCCAGCCAACAAAGAGTATGAGTAGGAGGAGTTAATGATGGCCTGGGATCCATTTGGTGATCCCAACGAAGCAGGCCTATTGAATCAAAGGGATGTATGTAAGTGTTGTCTTTTTCCCATTCCCTGAGTTTTTAAGGTGTGAGCGAATGCCACACAGTATCTCTTAAACAGATATTATACCATGCTGATATAAACACTTTTGTCCTGAGCCAGTGGTCTCTGGCTCAGACCGGAAGTTGGGAGGAGATGGATGCTCCAGCAGTAAAGCCACCCTTCCTCCAATGCCATTCCCCTTGGGCTTTGCCTTCCTGCCTGGAGATTTGGAGAAGCATGAAAGTAATTCCCCCAAGACTTCAGCCATCACCCCTCCTCCCCCATTCAGCAATTTAGGACCTTGCTATGAAACACAAAGCAAAATTGACAGAAGCCCTCTCTCTGGTCCCCATATGCTGCATAAATACAGTACATAAGAATATAAGAACATAAGAAGAGCCATGCTGGATCAGGCCAAAGGCCCATCTAGTCCAGCTTCCTGTAGCTCAGAGTGGCCCCACCAAATGCGTCTGGGAGAGCACGAGACTAGATATCTGTCTCCTGATACCACTCCCCTGCATCTGGCCCTTGAAGTACCCCTAGTTTTAAGAGATTACACATTTCCATCATGGTTTGTAACCTGTGATGGACTTTTCCTCCAGGAATCTGTCCAATCCCCTTTTGAAGGCATCCAAGCCAGATGCCATCACCACATCCTGTGGCAGGGAGTTCCACAGACTAACAACGCGCTGGGTGAAAAAATATTTTCTTTTGTCTGTTCTCACTCTCCCAGCCCAGTAGATGGAGGTCTGGTCAGCCTAACTTACGCAACTCAAAATGCAGCTAATCACTCTGATGGTATTGCTGCTGAAGTGAGTTGGCTCCTTGGCTCACACATACACCCTTCACTTCCACTCTCAGGTTCTCCTGGAGGAGGCCATTTCTACCACTGCTTTCTACCGTAAATCAGACATTTCAGGGTGTTATCACTAACTGCACAGTGTTAGTTTTTTAATGGCAGAAGCTGGATATTGCCTCATCTTCTCACCCCATCAAGCTCCAGCCAATTGCACAGCAACTGCTCTGCTACCACAGCAGGTTTCCGCGAGGCATCTTTAGAGCTTGGAGCATCCTTGAGGGCTAAAGATGCCAAGCAGCAGAAATATCAATAAACCAAAAGTCACACAATGTTCATCTGTGTTGGGGGAGAAGGGAGTACAGGAACACACCGTCTGCTGCTATGAATATTGGTCTGCTCTGTATTTAAATGGTTGCAGCTCTTCTCAGATTGCATACAAGGAGGATCAGACTCCAAGTTCGCATGGATGACCATTATGAAGGTCTGTTGAAAAGTATTTGCACTGAACTGGCACAGTCTTGGGCTATGTGGAGAAGAAGGAGGATAACCATTCTACACAAACTGATGGATATAGCCCAGTGGTTGAAGTCTTTGGCTGTGGAACCAGAGGTTGAGGGGTTCCCCACTGTGTCCCCTTGACAGGGACTGGGCTCAGTGTTCCACAGGGGCCCTTGCAGCCCTGCAGTTCCCAGACAATGATCAAAATCAATAATAAACTTTTTATAAAGTGTAAAGGAGTGTGCAAATATGGACCAAATCACAGCTATTTCTGCATTTTTGAGATGACCACAGGGCAAAGCAAGCAGCTTCTGTTCACCTCCAGGGCAAAGGAGCACTCTGCACAGATCCTTCATGTTAAATCTGAGGTTCATCAGGTTAAAAATATTATGATAATAAAGAAGCATAATAAAGAAGCCAAAGTCTCTTCTCGTAATTATTAAGATACCAAAATGGTACCAAAAGGAGAAATAATGCAATTGCAAGAACAGGTGGCACCTTTACATGACCACTAAAGATTTTTTTTAAAAAAATCAAGCAAGCAGCAGACAGTAAGTTTTCAATGATAATTCATCATCTTCAGGTTGGGCACCAAGATTGTGCAGAAAGTTTGGAAAATTATACATTAGAGCCCCAAAGTTTCATGGCCATCATTCTGTGCCAGACAAGCTGCCGAAGGTTTCCAAAAGGCTCATGGGAGAGTGCTTATGGCTTACAGCTCTTCCCCAGGCACGACTGGTTTGGAATTTACTCCCCACCTTGTCAACCAAAGAACTACCCACAGGAGAAAGAGATCGAACACTACATTTTTGCACTCCCATTTGAAAAAGCTCAACACATCTCTCCTAATTTTCAATCACTGAGGAGGGACCTGAGTGAGGTCCCAGGAAATACTGTCTAGATTTTTTATAGATAAAACTGTATGGTGAAGTGAGAAACTTCCATCAGGGTAGCATCTTGGCTGAGCGTTGCCTTTTGCCCTCTTCCTTTTAAATCCTTTTTCATTTACCCTATAAGAATTCTCTGGCTGAAATCCTGTGGTATCCTGTATAAATTTATGCCCACGCAGCTGATGATGTCACTACCCTTGGGCTTTTGCTGCTCACTAAACGACCCCTATACTCCCACCAACAACAGCAACAACCCAGATTCTGAGACTGCCTGTGGATGTCTTTTGACCTGGGAAATCATCAGGAGTGGGGGAAGAGAGCCTTTAATGGCGGGAAATCATTGCCAACAGCTCCAATCCCTAAGGCAAAACCAGAGGTTGCAGCCAACTAATAAAAAAGGGAGAAAACAGGATAAATCTCTTCACACCTAGGTCCTAACCCACTGCTTTATAATGTAAGCAAGCAAAGGGGCACTCATATTTCTGACACAGCGTTTTGCTCATTTTTAAAAAGGATAAGCAGTGACAGCATGGTAATATACTAGATATTACAGCTTCAGACAAAGTTGCTTAAGAGACCGGGAAAGCAGCTATTGGTTTTTTTTTTTTTAAAGAAGGAGGTTATGTCCTTCACCTCCGCACCCAGATTGGCACTAGGGAAGTATTTTGCTGTGTAAACCTCATCTGGTGGATGGTTGTTAACAAGATACACTCTAAAAACACCATGATAGTGAGCTCAGGAGTAAATCAAGTCTAATGAAAATAGTATGTGTTTTGGGAGGCCTCCTTAGAATAAAAGAATACCTGTGGTAGCAATAGTGATGGTAAGTGCTTCCAGGCTGCCTTTTCTCAGATTATTTTATTATTAAATCATGGCACAGTCATCAACCACACATGCTACCCCAAGGTATCTCTGTAGTCTCTTTCACAAACACAATGCACACAACAAAGCTCAGATACAAATGCATGGGACTACAGCCCTTAGCAGCTATCAAAACAAAGAACTCCTTACTGAGAAGCTCCACACAGCTTGTATACTCCCATGGCGAGTAGACATGAAGCTTCCATTTTGGAACAGGAGTGGGCAATGGATAATTTAGGTCTCTGGCTCTCTTTGATGTGAACTAGTCTTGATTATCCATATGGGGTCCTATCCACTTTTCCCTTGGAAAGGCATGCTGCCTCGATTGTATTTCTGGTGAAGGAGATTTATAAAAGTATTTCATATTTTAAAGTGGTGCTTTACTTGAAGAGTTTTTCCTTTAAAACTAAATAAACACTTTTCAGCTACCACTCTTCTCAAAGCTGCCAAGAACTGTATGACCTCTTGCAGGCAATGCACACTAGCAGCACCCAACCATTTTTAAAAAACATTCTGTTGCTACATCGTCACCATCATTATGCCAAGTCAATTCTGACTCGGAGCAGCCCTTTTCAAGGTGTTCCTGGTACACTCTACTAAGTTGAAAGTCATTGACCTGTCCCTTCTTCTGGGTTTTCCCAGGGGCGATGCTGCTTGCCCAAGGCTACATAGGCTTGGATCAACCTTACAGGAGGTGCAGAGGAGAATCAAACTCTCAGCTAGTGGCTCTGTGGTCAGATAGCCAAACCACCTGCAGTAGTGAAAATTTACAACTCCACGTGAGTTTGAGGATAGCAATGCAGCTCCATGGAATGTGCCTCCAGTATCTGTTTTGTTCTGAAAGACTTGAATGCAACCTAGAGATGTTGTGTCCAATTCAAATTCACGACCAGTGTATGCTCCACCTTAATTGTCTTCAAGAAGTTTTCTTTGTGTGAAGACAGTCCCAATAAATGCATTTTTTCTCCTGATCCTAAAGCCTTCACAAGAAAACAAAAACCCTCTGTCTTGTTATCCCCTCAAACAGAGCAACAGAGTAAAGAAATCCATTGATTGATTAGAAAAGATACTGGACAATCTTGTCATGGCAAACAGGAATCTTGAGGATTTTACAACCTCCCTGAGGATCTCACCTCTGAGGCCAAGAATAAAAATCACAAAAACGTTGATCAAATAAAATGTTCATCTCATGGATGGCCAAAATGAAGGAATCTTAGAGGGATTTAGAATTCCTTGTCAAGGTGCTTCATCATCCCCACGTTGACAAGAATGGGGAGCTAGTGACTATTCTTTCTGCCCTTATCATGACAAAAATGGCACTAACACCCTCAGGATCTTTCCCACTCTGCAACACCATATGCAAATTCAGTACAAAACCCTGAGTTGAATCCAAGTCAAGTCACTGGTGCAACTTACGTCTGACTTGACACCAAGTCCTGCAACTCACGTTCACGTCCCTGGTTAATATGACTCTTCTCTGCACTTTCCAAGGGGACACAAATTTCTAAGGTGAAATCTGGTGTGTAAGGAGGACAAGGAAAATATGGTGCATTTCCCAAATATTATACAACTTAAGAGTGTGTGATACCTTTTATTGGACCACAAAAAAAAAAAATTGCACACACAAATCAAAAAATTGAGGGATCATATCTTTGAGACTTGTTGTAAGTCCTCTTAAGGCTTGGTCTTAAGTCCCCTGCATCCTGGTCTGGAATTTCAAAACCCCTCTCCTAGGATTTAAAGGCTACCAACTATTCTATGTACATTGTGATATGTACAATGTTTTTGTCCTGTGGAGCAAATATAACCCTTGAGGATTGAAAAAGTTTGTCAGGAAAATAAGAAGGGAATTAAACTCTCACCAAGACAACTACTAATCTCAGGGATAATGGGTTTGTCCCTATTCTGGATGACGATCATTGATATACAGCAGGAAACTCACTCTGGGTTATTGATAGGTTGTACTGAACTCCCCTGAAGAATGTGCAGAAGACTGTGTCACTGAAGAAGACAGGATAGGAGTAACCAATGAAAATTAACAGAGTTGACTCAGAGAAGCAAGGGATATGATGCATAGAATTAAGGAAAACACCAAGTACGCATGTATACAGGCTAAGATTTTAGAGTGAAACAAACAACAGGGTGGTGCAGATAGTGTCTGATATAACATCTGTGTTGCACAGATCTTCTAATACCTAAATGACATTTATATTAAAACATGTCTTTTTAAAACAAAGACAAACACACATCAAAGGCATACAGTATTTTCTAGAGATGGGCACGAAACGAACAATTTTTCATTTTTTTGTTTTTTCATTTTGTTACGCAACAAAACGACAAACAAATTTTGTCTCTAAAATAAAACGAAACAAACAGAAACGCCAGAAAATTTGTCGTGTGTTTTGTTTTCATTACGGCAACACAGTGAACTGCTTTAAATGCTAAAAAAATCACAAAAAAATTGAAATAAATGGTAACGAAATGGTAATAAATGAATGAAAATGAAAACGATTTTTTTGCAAAAATTCGCAAAAACCGAAAACAAACCGAAATGGACCCTCTAAACGACAAACGACAAATGAAACACCATTTTTTTAATTCGTGCCCATCTCTAGTATTTTCTGGAAAAAAGTTAAAAGCTTGACTGTTTATGCAGTGCATGTTACCAATATGTTCCCTCCATTGCACTGAAGCCATTGGCTGAGTGTAAATTTGGTGCCCAGGAGGTCAGTTAAGACTGACCTTAGTATGTGGGGCAGATGATTTCAATGATGACTGGCCTTCCAGCATCCGTGCTCATATGTAGAACATACCCACAAGCAGGAACCCTTTCTTTCCAGACCCAGATCTGAAAGGGTGAAGAGCAAAATGATGGACAGGGCAAAGCATTATTCTTTAAGGATGTTCACAGCCACCACATTTATAATGGCAGCACACTGGTACACATCATTACAGTCCTTATTTCAGGTTACAAGTGATAACAAGCATATTCTGTAGGGAAACTCTGCTAGGAAGGACAAGAATAACACCTACTTTCCATTCATGGTACATTTGTTAAGAGTCCCTTTCAACATGGTGCATAACAATTAGTTTGGCTGAGGCACACAATGTGGTCTTAAAAACAATTTAAACAAACAAAGGAAATAATGTAAATGGGTCAGCAGAATATCACTGTACGGGGACAATTAATGAAAAGGAGAGAACAGCCAAAACATGCCTGACTGTAAATACACAGAAGGAAGTCCTAAAAGAAATTAGGAGAAGACAAGTAGGGCTGAGAGAGGAACTGGTTTGGCTGAGTGGCGAACCTGCTAGCTATTAGAATTAGGTTGATTTACATAGGAATTACATAAAACTGAGGCCTCTAACACACACACACACCCATTTTTGTTTATCCTACTCACCCCCAAGAGAGCTATGCTCTTGTTCTTCCAATTTTTAAAAATATTCATAAGCAGGTCAAGCTAAGAGACTGGCTGATTCCAGAGGAGGGCTCTCACCCTGTCCTGTGGGCAGCCCCATCCACTGGCCGTCTCCCATGGCAACACTCAGATGTAGGGAGGAGTAGGGGGGAAGTTAGGGCTTCTAGTGTCAGAGGTGTCAAACTTCTCCCTCCACAGAGCAGTTGTTTTTCAGCCAGCTACTTCAATAAGGCCTGGCTCTAAGGCATGGGTGGGCACTCAGGCCACAAGGTCTTGTCAAGTTGGACATAAGTCACACCCGCTGTGACTTGTCCTAACACTAACCTCTGGACTTGGAAGGCCTAGGTTTCTCTCTAGATCAGTGGTTCTCAACCTTCCTAATGCCACAACCCCTAAATACAGTTCCTCATGTTGTGGTGACCCCTTGCCCTGCTTGGAAGAGGACACAAGCTCCCCTTTGGCAGGCCACTGCCGCAGGTGCCATAGAGAACTTCCCTCTATCTACAGGCACCCTCAGCCAATTGCAGCCTCCAGGATATCAGCCTGACTGATATCCCCTCCAACCTATCAAACCGTAACCTACTTTCTCTTCTTCCTCTCCCTCTTCCTCCAGACCCAAGCTGTTCATGCCTTTTTATTTCACTGGCTCATGGCAACTCCTGTGAAATGGTCATTTGACCCCCAAAGGGGTCCCAACCCCCAAGTTGGGAACCACTGATCTAGTTTAAAAGATGATACCAGGAGACAGCATCTCAGCCTGTCATTGGTCAGGCATGTGCTAGAAAGCCAATAAAACAGACAGCATGTGTAAACCATTAGAGTAGATTTTTTGCTACATGGTTGCGGTATATAAATAAATAAATAAATAAATAAATAAATAAATAAATAAATAAATAAATAAATAAATAAATAAAATCCTGTGATTACCCTGAAGTTCCAAGCTCACTGGTAGTTATCAGGACATATAAAAAGAAAGCAAGGCAAAAGAAAATGTGCTGTTTTCATACTTCCCCAGAGCACCTAAAGCACTCTCTGGGTTGTTTACATTTTAATTATGCAAGCTTCATACTGCCCTCCTCTACAGTGAAATGGGCACTCAATTAACTAACATCAGGAGGATGGAAGGCTGAATGAACTTCAACCTGGGATTGATCCGAGGTCATGACCAGAGTCTGGCTGTAATGGAGCAGATTAACCACTGTGCCACAAAGCTCCTAGTGTTTGTCCGACCATAATACTATCCTGTGGAAATTGAAAACCTCGGGTAAGCCCAGACACTGGAAAATTAATTCAGCTTTGTGGACTGACAAAGAATTTATTTTAGAGGCAGCCAAAGATTTGAATCTATACTTTGAAATGAATCTAAACAAGGGCACCCCACTGAAAACGGTGTGGGATGCCTCAAAGCCCTATTTTAGAGGGTTTGTCATCCAATATATGGCAAGACAGAACAGAGAGAGAAAGAAGAAATCCAAATCCATTCTTAATATGATGAAAAAGCTAGAAAAGGACTTAATCTTGGATCCGCGAAATGAGCAGCTGAATAAAAACCTAGCCTCCTGTAGGCATGAACTCAATCTGATTTTAACAGCAGACATAGCCCACAAGATCAAATTGGCCAAACTGACCTTCATTGAAAATGCAAATAAACCAGGTAGATGGTTATCTTATAAGCTAAAAAAGGTACAATCCCAAAAACTTATTCTAACACTCAAAGATAAAACTGGGGAAAACCAGACGGACCGATCTCAAATTCAAAAAATCATTGAGGCATATTACCAGAATCCGTTCGAGCCGGAGATAATACATAAAGATGCCATTTTCCAATATTTAGAACAAGCCAATTTTCCAAAACTTACTGAAGAACAGAGAGCTATGACGAATGCCCCCATTACAATGATGGAAATAACAGAGGCCATTAACCATCAAAAAATGAACAAGGCCCCGGGACCTGATTCGATACCGGCACAATTTTATAAAAAATAATTCTGAGATAATCACCGGAAACATGAAAAATCTGTTTACATCTATTTTTAGAGGGCGAAGATATACCAGATTCATGGAAATCACCCCATACAACATTGATTCGTAAAGAAGGGAAATCCAGAGACTTGATCCAAAACTATAGGCCAATTGCTCTCCTAAACGTGGATTACAAAATATTTGCAACCATCTTGGCAAACAGATGGCAGATGATCCTACCGTCTCTGATATCCCCTGATCAAAATGGCTTTCTTCCAAAAAGACGCCTTCAATCCAATGTTAGAATTTTTCTCGACGCGTTGGAGTACTATGAATGTCACCCTGAGAAGCAAGTTGCTTTTGCATTCATCGACGCCAAGAAAGCATTTGACAATGTATCTTGGTCCTTACTTAAAACCCAGTTAGATTATTTACAGTGTGGACACAGAATGCTACGAGCTATAGAGCAAATTTACTCCGCACAAAGCACTAGAATCGTAGTCAACAGCTACCTTACAGACACAGTTAAGATACATAAAGGTACCAGGCAAGGATGTCCTCTCTCTCCTTTGTTGTTTATTCTATCGTTAGAGATATTACTCCATGTAATAAGAAATGCCCCAGGTATTCAAGGTCTACAAACCAAAGGAGAAGTCTATAAGGTGCAAGCCTTTGCGGATGATTTGTTGGTTATTATGGAGGAACCACAGACCTCCCTTCCAGAGCTATTAAAGATTTTGGAGGCCTACTCCAAAATCTCAGGACTAAAGGTTAATAGAAAAAAAACACTGTTGCTCACAAAAAATATGACCCCACTTATGACCCGAAAGTTGGTCAACCAGTCGGGTTTCCAACATGCTACCAAGGTAAAATATTTGGGCATCACTGTGTCCAACCGTTGTAACACTCTACTTAAAGATAACTATGTTAATGGTATAAAAGCAATCAAAGCTGACCTGGAAACCTGGTCAAGACTTCAGTTATCCCTAATGAGCAGAATTGCTGCAGTTAAAATGACTGTCTTACCTAAATTACTCTTTTTATTTCAATGTCTACCTATATTACCGAACTTTAAGATTATCTCAGACCTGGAAAAGAGTATACGTGTGTTTATATGGCAAAAGAAAAAAGCAAGGATTAGAAATGTTTATTTACAGGACAGAACTAAAGCTGGTGGTTTTGTTCTGCCCAATTTGGTGTTGTATTACAAGGCAGCTGCTATGACTTGGGTTAAAGACTGGATCTTGATGACAAATAATAGAATACTGCAGCTTGAGAGTCATGATTTAGACAGGGGCTGGCATCATTATGTATGGTATAAGGGTAATATACCTACCCTTTTCAAAAAACACTGGATAAGGAATGCCTTAATCAAAATATGGCTATCCATAAAATAACAGTTTTATCCTAAAGCACCAATGTGGTTATCTCCGACAGGAGAGATAACTAGTTCTCTTACAAGTACAAGCCTTAAATCTCTAACCTATAGACAACTTTTGAATGCTGATTGCTCCTTGAAGCCATTAGCAAAATTATTATCTGAAGGTCACAAGTTAGACTGGTGGAAGTACCAACAAATACACTCACACTTTAAAAATCTCACCAAAGAGGGGGGATTTATGACTAATGACATTACACTCGACAAAATACTATCATCTGGCGATTTAAAGCTTCTTAGTAAATTCTATAGCATTTTGCTAAATGAAAAAAAAAATGATTGAAACATTGGTAAAAGATACTATGATAAGATGGGCAGAAAATTTTGGCTATCCTATTCATCTAAACAAATGGGACTCCTTGTGGAATACGGTTAAACTTTTTAAATCTATAGCCTTCAAGGAAAACTGTTATAAGATGTTTTATAGATGGCATTTATCCCCCCACCGTCTATCCAAGATGTATAATTACTCACCTAAATGCTGGAAATGTAAACATGACAGTGGTACACCTTCTATCATATGTGGTGGACATGTAAAGAGGCAAAGGCATACTGGATAATGGTAACATTATTTTTAGAAAGATATTTGAAGATTAAGTTAGAGTTTAGACCAAAATTTTTTCTATTAAATATAGTAGATATTAATATCTCATATGATCAGAAATATGTACTTCATCATGTAATAGTTGCAGCAAGGATATTGTATGAGAAATTTTGGAAACAACCAGAAGTGCCAACAGAGAGAAACCTCCATGAAAAGATAAGAGAATGTATTGAAATCGACAAGCTCTCTGGTTTTTTAAAGGGAGACTACGAAGAGATTTCCAAAAAAAAGATGGCAAGAAGTAACAAACTTATTAGTATTGTGATACTATTTGGTGATTTGTAAATATATTAAATTGTTATTTTAGGCTTGATATACTCAATGGAATTTTTATAATGTATTCCCCCTTCCTTCCCCTCCTTCCCCTCTTCTTCTCCCCAAAAACCCAATAAAATTACTTAAATGTCTCATAATGTTGGGTTTGTTTGCTCTGAAACCCAGAAGTGATGACTGGACATTGAAAATATTAGATCAGGGGTGTCCAAACTTTTTGCAAGAAGAGCCAGATTTGGTGAGGTAAAAATGTGTGGGGGCTGACCATTCAGCCGCATTGGGCCCCGGGATGGACTTTGGACAAGCCTCTAGGACTTGCAAGGAGGCGGTGAGGACACTGAGCCGAGGTGGGTAGGCTGGGTAGGTGGTTGGGAGGACAGAGGGAGGCAGGGAGGTCAGGCAAACCATAAAACTGCAAGCTGACCTTTCCATCCGGTATGGGGAGGGGCCAGCTGGTGGGGATGTGTGACAGGCTGGAGAAGAGGCTGTGGGCCACTTGAAATTTGAAAATGGGCCACATTTGCCCCCCGGGCCTGAGTTTGGACATGCCTGCATTAGATTATGTGTATACATATTTAAGGCAACTCCACCAGCTTGGGAAGCATTTCTGCTTGCTTTTTTAAACCTTAATATTAACAAACTCTGATAATAACAGGGGAGGCAAAGAAGATTTTCCTGCCCTTTCACAGCATCCCCAAATCGGCTGCCTCTGGGGCATGCCCCTTTTGGCTTAATGGCCAGGCGGTGGCCATGACATCCCGCAAAGTCAGTTTGCCCTGCACAGAACCCCCCCCTCCCCAATGGTGGAGGAAGTTCTAACAAACAGCACCTGTTCATTAGGCAGAACGTTCATCTAGTTAAGGATTCAATTAGGTTAAGCATTCATTAGCTCAAGTGTTCTACATCCTGCTTCAATTGGCAGAGACTATTCTGGGTGCCTGACTGAATTCTGCCCTGGGAACAGCCTTGGATGGCCAGGGAGAGGCCCTTTGCTGTCCAGCTGGCAAGGTAATATGATGTGTCTATTCTTGCCTCTGGGAGGGCTGATATCTGCTGACTGATCCACAGGAACTTCTATCCAATTATTCTCGGAGACCCAGGACACCAGGTATTATACCTTGCCTTCCTTTTTATTAATAGCACAGAGAAAGGCATTTCCTAAAAGCATCCTGCACTCAGAGGGAGGGGAGCTCGACAGCCTCTCACAGCCGGATCTTAGCAAAAAGAGGAGGGAGGGAAATGACAGCTGATTTTGTGGCAAGTCTACAAAACTGAGCAGTGCATTAAGCATGTCAGGGTCATGGCAGATTTGACTTGCGATGACATGAAGCTTTGCATTTAGAACTTAAAAAAAAATCCCTTCAGAAATCAAGACTCTTGGGAAATGCTCCCAGGGGAGAACTGTTTTGAGAAAAAACATTTATTGCCACTAAAATTCTACAAATATTTATAGATCTGCTTTAGTGAAATACATTGTTACTGAAAGTTTTATTGCAATAACCTAAGAAGTACTAAACAAACAAAAAATCAAGCTCCTTGAGTAGTTCAGCAAAATTCTCACCCCTCCTGTTTTTCTTTATACCTAGCATTTTCTCCCCACCATTTCCCCTGTCACCTTTGCTTTCCTTTCAAAAGTAAACAACTCATTTCTCAGCATTTAAGTGAACGCCTCACGATGGATAATTTTAAAGTGGTCCCCTGAAACTTCCATTGTTTTTCTTCACTTATTATTCTGTAGTACAGTAGCTTGCAATAATAGCACTGGGAACCAGATCACTGAAAGAAAGAAAGAAAGAAAGAAAGGAAGGAAGGAAGGAAGGAAGGAAGGAAGGAAGGAAGGAAGGAAGGAAGGAAGGAAGGAAGGAAGAAGGATATGTTTTGAGTAATTAATACACTGCAAATAAAATAACCGACTGTTCCATACATACTGTATTCTGTTTCTAAGTGTGAAATGTCAACAGAACTATTATCAGAAAACAAGGCTTGTGCTATATTTGTCTTCCAGTTTATATACAAATATAGAGATTTGTTTTTCCACTGAGCTGAGAAACCTAGCCCATCACTAGTTTCACATCACTGTCCTCATTTACCTTTGTCCCTCTGTGCACTTGGTAAAGGGGGATTGGCTATGTGGAAAAGAAAATATTCCCATCATTAATTCTGTCTGGTAAAACTGGGAAAAATATTTTCTTTTTAGGTTTGATTGCACAGGCCTTTGTGTATTTGTTTGTTTGTTTTTCTGTCTTAATTGGGTATCTCTGTTTGGCATGTGAGTTGTTTTCTTGATTGCTGTTATCCAACCAGAGTAGTTTTCTGTCACTAGCTGGGTGGGGAAAATCTAATAAATAAAATAAAATAAAATAAAATAAAATAAATATTTGTCACATTTCACACAAAAAAGTAGAATTGTCCTCTGCACTCACAAAACCACTTAGCATCTTGCTTTAAAACCACATATTTTCTATGAAACAGTAACTTATAAAAGCAAAGGGTTTGTTTTAAAATGGAAAATGCAAGATCCCACCCACACACAATCCCTGTGAGGTTTTCTTCCCCTTTGTTTAATGGTGTGATTGTTTTTGTTAAAAAAAGTGTTGGTCTGGTGCACAAGTAAAAAAGACACATTTTCATCAAGAGCAAGAAAATGTGTGAGCATTCATTACACCTTTAGCTGGGTGTCAAAAGCCCCTGGATCACATGGAATCGGCTATGCAAGAACTGTCTTCCTTTTCTTCTTCTTCAGACCTGTACCATATGTATGGAATTCAGTAGGACAGAGGGGTTCCTGAATGAATTTTGTTAGGTGGAACATCCAGGTGGGATCAGAAGGAAAGTTCCTACCCATCTGTCCACATGCTGGCTGCACAGACAAGGATAAGGTCTGAACTGTGCTAATCTGAAGTACTGTAACAAACTGAACTCATGGATGGATTTAGATGAAGAGAGGCTCTAGGCCACTGATGGCCCCTCCCACAAAAGATAACTTTGAGAAAGCATTTTGCAAGTATTAACAAAAATGAAGAATATTAATCAAGATCATCTACACTAGTGTTGGAGAACCTGTGCCACGGGTGCCAAAGGAGGCACTCGGAGCCCTTTCTGTGGGCACCCAACATCGCCCCTTCATAGCTACCTATATACAGGTTAAATTACTGTATTGGCACTTTGCAAAAAAAAAAAGTGGGTTTTGAATTGCAGTTTGGGCACTCAGTCTCTAAAAGGTTCGCCATTACTGCTCTAGGCTGCTTCACTTGTGAGGCCCCACAGTCCTTTATCATTGGCAATATAGGCACTTCATTATGGGAGTTGCCATCTAAAACATCTGGAGGGCTGAAAGTTCCCCACTCCCATGGCTGGATTTAGATCAGACATATCCCAACTTCGGCCCTCCAGATGTTTTGGACCACAACTCCCACAGTCCTTTGCCATTGGGAATACAGGGATGGAATTCTGGGAGTTGTGGTCCAAAACATCAGGAGGGCCAAAGTTTGGACATGCCTGATTTAGATGAAGAGAGGTCCTAGTGCCAGGCCAGGCTACTCCACTTGGGAGGCTCCTCCCAATCCCTCACTCTCAGAACTAGAAGAAAATGGTAGAGTGTTATAAACAAAATTTAGTGAAGCCAAGGATGATAACAGGTACTTAAGTTCTGCAATTCATAATTTCTCCAAAGGACATATTACTGTTAACCAGACAAATCAAAAAGCCTTCACCACCAAGGCCATAGATAATGCCCCATACTTTATGGGTTTCAGCACCTTAGGCCATTGTTCACCTTATGGATACTACTGTCTACCTGACAAGCCTATTCAGGCCATTGTTCATCTTATAAGCCTATTTCAGACCAGGGTGACAAGAGATCAAAGTGGGCTATAAGATGGAGGACTCGCACTAGCTGTATTCAGACTGATGAAGCTGTTTGGATTAGCAGCGAAACATTTTTATCTCTCAAGAAAAAAAAAGAAGTCCAGTAGCTATCACTCAACTTCCAGAAAACTGTAAGTAGAACGGACCACATCTAAAATTTGTAAGGCAGTGTTAAAATGCCATTTTTTTGCTCTTTAGTCGAATTGCTCTTAAGTTGAGCCACTTGTAAGTAGAGGCACCACTGTATATAAGAAGGGCATTTGTCCTGCTGTTTAGTACACTAGGTTTGTTCTTTTTTTCCAAGTGATATGACAATATAATTGTTAGAGCAAATCAATTTGTTCACAGAGCATCCCTACCTGTAACTTTATTGGCCGCTATCAACATATTGTCATTCTAAAATCCTGAAGCATTGTACCAGTGGTTCCCAACCTTGGTTTCCTAGATGTTTGTGGACCAAAACTCCCAGAAATCCTGGCCAGCATAGTTAGTATTAAGGGCTTCTGGGAATTTACTTCAAGAACATTTGGGGATCAAAAATAGTAGACTATTTTGAACTGAAATTGTTATAATCACCAAAATGGTATACTAAAGGATTTGCAAACTTATCTCCATATTTATAATTATAACATAAACAAGTTAATTATTGCATAAACATATTCAGCTAGCAGGATTGTTAATGGTCAGTGACCTTGCTTGGCTTCAGAGCTAGCTAATTGTTTTCAAATGACTATACAGTGGAACCTTGACTTACATGCTGCTTGACTTACATCATATTTGACTTGCAGCAAGAAGGGGCCTGTTTGACTTGAGTCGCAGGCTTTGACTTACAGCACGGAGCCCCGACGCAAGGCACTGGAATATGGCGGCAGCCACGACCCAGCATCGCTTCTGCCGCCTCCAAACTGCTCCTGCCTTCTTCCGGCAGTGGTGGCTTCAGTGAGGCCAGCTCCGAGCACCTGGAGCTGGATTCTCGGCCTCACCGAAGCCGCCACTGCTGCTGCTGGAGGAGAAGAAGGGCTGGGAACTCGGGGCTCACCTCGCTGGTTAGGCAGTCTGCTCAGTCTTGTAAAAAATCTGGCTGCAGAAGTCTGGTCCACAATGGAAGCATTTTAGTTGGGGAGCTGTAAAGTTGTGGGACTCTAATGGTAAGCATAGAGTTGTTCAGAGCTTGGAACGTCAGGTTAAAATCAGTAAAACTAAAGACATTGTTGCTATTATCATTAAAAAGTGGAGGCATAACTTGTGGACTATAATTCCACTGCCTCCTCCTCTCTCTGAAGAGACATTTCATTTACATCCCTGGAAGGAATCTCCTATCCCAGTCAAATTTGTGTTAAATTGCTGTTTTCAGGGGTCTTTTTCATCATCTGGAACGGATTAATCCACTTTCCCATTACTTTCTATGGGAAAAGTTTGTTTGACTTAAGTTATGTTTGACTTATGTCTAGACCTCTGGAACGGATTAATGACGTAAATCAAGGTTCCACTGTAATAAACTATTATTCAAGGAAAGAAAAAGCAAAGCAAATCTGAGTTTCTAAAAGCACTTTCATATTCAGGGTTACAGTCATCCCTTGCTATATTGCAGGTATATTGTGGGACCACTGTATATGAAAGCAAAGTCTCCAGTACGGACCTGTTTTGGGCCTCCTGCTCTTACCCCAGGCCTGGCACTGCTGGGAAAGTACAAAACTGTGGTGTCATGATATATTGCCAGATATTGCATTGCATCTCTCTGGTGACCAATGAGAAGTGGAAATTATTTGCTACTATTTAAGCACAGTCAGGACGAAGCTAACAGTTCAGTAGTCCATATCCTTGGAATTGGTTTTGCACAGCCCATCATAACTTTTTAAAGTTTTTTTACACAGAGATGCAGTTATTCAAATTAATGATTTAGCAGGCATCCACAGGAATGTTAGGGGAGAGCACTTGGCTTGCTGGCATCTGGAGGGAATTATTTCTTTCCTTTCCTTTCCTTTCTTCTTCACTCCTATTGCCCAGACAGACACACACAATTTTTGATTAAATGCTAACACTTGTGAGAATCGTCAATATAAAAAGATGAAGAATGCAAGCCAGCTCCATGGAAATTCATTAAGCATTGTACCATAGATGATTGCAGGTGCACGTTAATGAATTACATGACTGTCAAAATGCAATTAAATGCAGCTGCATATATTTACAAAACTGCAGAACCAAATTACAGGTATCGCTGGCACCCATAATTCATCCATAATTGACAATTTTCATATTACTGGAATAAGGAATCAAGTCATGCAGATGATTACTGTATTTGCCTTTGAGCACTAGAGACTCCGAGATTCATTTCTTATGCAGCACCATAAAGGAAACAAATTGTAAGTTCTCAGGTTAGGATGACTGCGAAAGCAAAGGCACTCCTGAAAGATGGTCCTCCCTTCCCTTCCCCGAAAACCACTTCTCAGAGATACCAATGTTATTGTGCTCTTAAATAATGGTGAACAAAAAATGGGTGGACGATTGGTTTCGCACCAATACGTTTGCTCGTGCTCTATGTTCTCTGTGTCTTGCTCCATGCAATGTGAATACAAGTGTTTCCTCCCCATAACAAACAGCATTCCTCTTCATTTTGAGGAAGGGTTTTGAAACAAAACTGCATTCTTTTTTATGTATGAATCAGCTCACTCTTTGGAAACAATGAGCAAAGTTACCCATTTTGAATATTTTTTTCATCCTATCCACTTAGAAAAAGAAACAATAATTAAAAGATATAGCTAACAACTTTCATTTCATCCCAGCAAGAGTACCGAAGAAGATGCACTGCATCATTAAGGGAGAATAAAAATCAACAGCAATCTGTCAGGAACAGGACCTTTAACAGCAACAAATACATCAGCATCATGCATCCTTGCTTTGAATTACTCCTTTGAGATCTAGCAAGCAGGGACTAGAGTTGCTTCCACGTTTCATGGCATGGCCTGATGTCTTAGGTTAGCGTTGTGGTTCACTGGGTCAGGGATGCAGACGTTAGGATGAGCAACACCCGATCTGGTGACAGCTTGATTATTGAGAATGACTTGGTGTTAAAGACTGTAAATTCATCTCCCTCCATTTCAAACTGAAATCAAGGCTCACTGGCATTGTATATTGTATTTGGATGGGTGTTGCACCTGCACAATGCTAGCACACAACAAGCCAGGAGCCCAGGGAAGGGGAGAGGAAAGGTGAACATTTATTTATTTGTTTATTTGTTAAATTTACATAAATGACTATATGCACTGGTACCCACCATTGGGAAAGAGGCAGGGAGCACAGTTCCACCTCCTTCTTGCTTCAGGAATTCTGCTAGCAGTGGTTTGCAGCCTGGGAAAGCCCTGTCCTCCGAGCCATAACCAGCTTGTATCTGTGAGATCACAAGGCTTTGCCCCATGGTTTCAGATTTTGATCTGATATCTGGGGGAATGTGATATACTCCTGACATGGTATCCCTAATTGGACTCTTCAGGAGTGGCTTCCACCAGGAAGAACGTCCTCCGAATTGAAATGCTTCAAGTCCCAGGTTTAGGCATTTGAGCCAAAGCTAATTGTTTGCAAAGACCTTCAGCAGAACATAAGGCCTTTCTCCCAGATGAGCTGCACTTGGATGTCTGTAAAAAGTTTGTCTGTCGGGTAGATCTCCCAGCATGGAGAATTATATGGGGTGTTACTCCAATAAATCCATTACAGGTGTTGTTGAAAGCAGGTCATCAACCCCTCTTTTGACTCCATATATTCCCATGCACACCGCTCTTCGAACTGCTTCAATATATGTAATGAATAGGATGCCAAACCAAGCAAAACAGAACTAAACACTAGACACTTGAGACAAAGAGAGATTTTAAAACATCTGATGGCCCCAGTTAAAGCCCTCATTCATATCTGTTGTTTTAGCTTGCAAAGCAAAAGCAAAAGCAAAGTGTTCTGCTTATATACCGCCCCATACCACTACAAGTAGTCTCTGGACGGTTTACAATTGTTAATTACAGTGTGCAGGCTACACATTGCCCCCCCCCCAGCAAGCTGGGTACTCATTTTACCGACCTCAGAAGGATGGAAGGCTGAGTGAACCTTGAGCCTGCTACCAGGGATTGCTACTAAATTAACATATCTTCCAGGAAGATCATGCCTTCCAACAATGCTCCTAAACTTCCTCCTAAAACAAAAGCATTGTCAAACGCCTTGGCAGAAAATCTGCAAACTAAGAACTACTGTATAATGAGAGATCTCATCTCAAGTGACAAAAAGTGCTAAAGGAGTATAAAGTGATTTTTTTAAAAAAACAGATTGTATTCAGCAAGCAGTATAAATTTCCTAGATGGAATCTGATCCTATTCTCTTCTTACCTAGCACAAGAAAGCTAATCAACCATAGGCACTCGATATAATTCACTTTTTGTTATTGTGCTTGCATGTATGCAGTAAAACCTCTCATATAATTTTTTAAGAGGAAGAGCGGAATGTGAGGTTTCGCAATCAAGTACATTTTATCCCCCTCCCCTGTATTTAACAAGAAACTGGAGCCAGAATAAAACGGTTCGAGTCAGTGGCAACATCAAATACTGTACTGTATTGCAATTTACATAGCACGCAACAACTCCAGTGTTATTCCCAGAAATTATGCAGAAATGTCAGAGTATGGCCAGAGATGGAAGAACTTGATTGTTTTCAATGTGTGACCTCTTCTCGTGCATTCTGTTCTACTACCTCAATTTGCAATTTTATTTTCTGTTACATTTTTAATCCCCTTGGCATATATGGTTGAAAAATTCCAGTTCAGCAGGCTCATACTTGATCCTCCACTCCCTGCAGGAGTGAAGGAGAAAAAGATATTCTTCTTTAAATTTGTGGTCGGTCAAGCCTTCCAATTCATCCCAATTTCCACCCCAAGGTTTCCCTCTTACTTCATCTCTTTTGAGAAGAGACACTGACTCCAGCTTATATTCGACAATTCTTCTGAAGAATGACAGAAAACAGCCAGCTGATCCCTACACGGCCATAAGGGGGAAAGCAAACGAAGGGGAGGGGGAATGATACATTGCGGCCATTCACTAAAGCTGCTTATACCTTCTTTACCAGCTTGGCTGAACCTCTAAATGACAGAACACAAATCTGTTGCTGCAGATGGTTTCCGCCGATGGCAGCTTCAGCTGTGCCGCCCAGCAAGGAAACCACGCTTCTTGCCACTGCCTAGAAAGGGAAAAGCCTCCGGCAGCCGTATTTCACTACTGACAGGCTCCATTTAAAAAAGGAAATATTTCCATGTCCTGATATTCTGTCATTAGCGAATAATAAAATTGATCTTTACATTTGTACAGATATTATCAGTGCTCTTCCCCTACCTATAAAAATAACTTCCATTCTCTCACCACTTCCATTATTATCTTTAAGGGCAGGATAATCAATGTGCTTACGAGTGGCTCCTGTTTCTTACAAGGGCACTTTTGTCTCCATTGTGTAAGATCAAGAGGCATTCTGTATTCATTGCTACCAGTTTTCATGTCTTAGCACCTACTTATCATGACTTACCATGGAATGAGAAGGGTTTGATGTCTTAGTTGCACACAAGCACTCTCTCTCCCTCTCCTTCTCTCTCTCTCTCTCTCTCTCTCTCTCTCTCTCTCTCTCTCTCTCTCTCTCTCTCTCTCTCTCTCACTCACTCACTCACACATACACACACAGAGAGAGACACAAAATCATCTTTTATGGCAGATGAAAATGAAGGCCCCACCACCTTATTTCACTCAAGATGCCAGCGTAAGATCCCTTTTTCCACTCTGTGTGGGATCCACAAGGGGAAGGATAAGGCTCATTGAGAAGAGAAATCCTCAACATAATATGTGTACAACAATCTCTCTGACATCTGAATCTGCTCTATTCTGCAACATTTCAGCCTTCAGAAGGACTGTAGCCTGAGGTAGGTCTGTTCCTCCTCAAAGGAAGGCCCAAAAGCATCATGGGAACATCACCCCTACTTTCCAAACATCCCCACATCCGTTAGTATCTGCACTTGGAAGTATACTAAACCTATACTGGTTGAGGTAATACTTCTGTAATACTGTTCAGACAGTAAAGCAGAATGCATGAGCTCTGGAACTACACTGACAAAGTTCTTTACAGCAGCCATTCTCAGCGGTGACTGCATGGGAGGGAATAGGGGACCCTGACACATTTTTTTGGTTTCTAATTAGTTTATTTTTGTGCAATATAAACAAACCAAACAGCAGTTATTCCAGTACTGCATTCCATAAAGAGGGAGAGGGGGAAACCAATTTACAATATTAACACAAACACAATCTGTGGTGGACACTACCTGTCCACTTATCTATTACTAATACAAAAGGGTTAAAGATTCCACAATTGACCGGCCATCTGCAAGTCTTTCACAGGTTCTGGGGGCACTGTATAAACATCTTTATATCTATTTCACCCCTTGTTCATTTGTCTGCTTCTGGGCCCAGTTATATAGCATCTTCCAGCTCTCATTTACAAAGTGTCTTGCATGATCTCGCAACGCCTCTGAGAGCATATCTAGTTCTGCAATGTCCATTAATTTTTTCAACAGACCCTGACACATTTGAAAGGGGGCCACAGATGGGAGACAGTTCTTCACACACCACCTGATAAGGTTTGTTTATGAGACTTATACATTCCTGATTGGGTCTGTCTTTCTTTCATACTGTGTTTATGGCCGTGGCAAAAAGGAAGGAAGGAAGGAAGGAAGGAAGGAAGGAAGGAAGGAAGGAAGGAAGGAAGGAAGGAAGGAAGGAAGGAAGGAAGGAAGGAAGGAAGGTGAAAGCTGAGCAAGGGCCCGTCAATTGAAGGGTTAGTTGATCAATGTAATGGTTAAGTGGCGAAGCAATTGGACTCAGTGGACAACATTCAGAGCAGAAATTGGGAGTAATACATTGTTCAGTTTAAAATAAAGCAACAACTCTAAAAACCAGCAACAGAAATTAGACTCTCAACGCTCAAATTTAGCTCTTTTGACAAATAAACATCCCCCTTCTTACTGTCTAAAATTATAGGCTGCATTAACAAACAGCACAAAACATATGTAGATAACAGACTCTGCCATTTATAGTGATGGAGATTAAATAAACAAGCTTTGAAGAGAGGGGGAAGTGAACAAGGCGGCTAATCTGCTCCTATATTTCACATATCCAAAAAATGAAACCTGGCAGCAGCATGTGTTAAGCAAATCATATTTAAAGTATTTTCAAGTCCAAATAATATTGACAGCCCTAAGGTTTCCTCCACATTTCCCTCCCAAACTTTAATGTGGGCTTTCAGATAAGTACATTCTCCTATGTTTTATTTGTTTGTTTGTTTATTACCTCACCCATCCTATGAAAAGCCATTCCCCTGACGGGTTAAAACACACGGTATTAAAAACACAGCCATTTCCCTCACAAAAACTATGAAACTGTATTTGGAAACAGCAACAAATTACTAGATAATAGATATAGTGACAATAAAACTGTGTGGTAACAACGAAGGTAGATAATACCTTAGTAGTTTTCGGCCAACCGAAAAAACTACTGAAGTGGGATTTATTTAGTAATTTATTATAGTAATATCCCGCCCAACTAGCCTACTTATTGCATTTTGCTCCTTGGCCTCTGTTTATTCCCAGTCCACCATTTAATATCAGTTGCTAAGTGGAACATACCAAAATAGTTCTTGTTTGAATTTGTAATTATTCATTTGTACTAAATAAGTACAAAAATGAGTTCTTGTTTTCCTTCATGACTTCATTTTATAAGTAATATTGATGCTCCTCAGTCTGAAAAGCTTAACATGCTTTTTCTAATATTCTTCATAACACTGTCTTATTGCTTTAATTGCCAATTAACTCTTTTAATCAGAACAGCCAACATGATGCGAGACATGGTTCAAAGAACAAGGAACTCTACGTTTACATGAAGAGAGGTGTTTTGTGATAGAAATATGCTTTCTATTGCATTTTTTTCAGTCTATGCTGAAATTATCATTTTAAAAGAAATTACTTGCATTCAGAGATTTGAGAACACATGTTCAATGTGTATTCATATACCACACATTTTACTGAACTGGATCTGTCCCTTCGGAAGTCCATTTCCTATATCCAAGTCAATGACTTAAGTAAAGCAGAAGACCCTTTCTGGGCGCCTATTTTAGCCGGTCATAGAAGAATAGGTAAATATGTTTTGTTAAGGATATATTAAGTTAGTTAAAAGGTTTTTTTAAAGTAGCTTAGCTTCTTGAAGAATTAAAATACAGTACTGTATTAGGATGGAGTATACTGCTAAAATCAGAAAGATTATTGCGATATTTTATTTGCTTATTTCTATCTTTTGTATCAGATGAAAATAGACATGAATAAGGATAGGATATCGGTCAAATAAAAAGGAAATTAAATATGAAAGTATGAAAATATGTTCTTCGATAAGAAAGGAGCTATGAACTACAATGGGTTGAAATGTTGGGGAAATGTGTGAGTGACCTATGTAACACAACAGGCCATGAGCAATATGTGTGTTTATTGTGTAAAAAATACATATTTTGCTTTCTAAAAAGAAGAATGTCTGTTTGAAAGCCACCTCTATCCACAGGGCTCTTAAGTCCATGTTCTACTTAAAGATGTGTGTGTGTGTGTTGTGTCGTTAGAGTCGTGACCGACTCTTTGTGACTCCATGTCCATGGAGTTTTCTTGGCAGGAGTACTGGAGTGGCTTGCCAGTTCCTACTCCAGGCGCCTACAGCACCTGGTATTCCCTGGTGGTCGCCCATCCATGTACTAACCAGGCCCGACCCTGCTTAGCTTCCAAAATCAAGTGAGATTGGATGTGCTTAGGGCATATAGGCAGCTCCATTTAAAGATAGAGAACCACAATAGGGATAAGCAACCTTTCAAGCTGTGCTTCAGCATTTAGCACCTATAGGCAGTAAACTGAGCAGCAGCGGGTTGTTGTTCAATGAAATTCATGTTATTTACATTCTAATATGAGCCAACCTAATGTAGTGAGACAGTTCTCTGGCAAAAAGAAGTACATACGAATGCATACATTAGGGACATAATTGAACACACAAAGGCATATATTAGATGCTGGCAATAAGGCAGATGCCGGGGAAGCGGCATACAAGATGCATACAAATATAATACACATGAAAATTCATGCAGGTTTCTATGCAAACTTTTTTTAAAAAAAAATCATAAATTGATAGAGTACAGAATGGAAAAAACGTATGCTTCAACCAAAATACAAATATAATAGAAAGTGAAAATATCTGCTCATTGATATGGAGGAGGAATACTAGCCATGCCCCCCAGCTTAGATTATAGCCAAAGCTGCTATGATGATACCATTGCATTTCTACTGAAAATGCGCTCATTGGCCCATATCCTATTGCTGGTTCCAGATAGATGGCAGACCCAAAAATAAATTGCTGAATTTAATCCTGCTGAGTAAATCAGCCTATTCTCATTGAGACTAGCAACAGGATACTTGACATTGTTTCTGAGCTCATGTTTATACACTCAAATTAGCCTTTCCAAATCTTATGCACAATTTAGCTAGCCAGATCTGTTTTTGATGTCACAGTATGAGAAACTGTAACATCGAGAATGCTACTACTAAAACGCCAAAGGAAGAATTTGAAACATTGGACTCAAGAGATCTAAAAAAATTCTTAAAAGTCACAGATCATTCCATATACAAGAACATCAACATTCTGTACAAGAAGCCTTAATTAAACATTAGAGATGGGCGCGAAACAGAAAAATGGCGTTTTGGTTTTTCATTTGTCGTTGAGAGGTCTGTTTCGGTTCATTTCTGTTTTTTGTGAATTTTTTGAAAAATTTCGTTACCGTTTTTTGTTTTTTCGTTTGTCATTTCTACCCGCTTTTTGCACGATTTTTAAAGCATTTCCATGTGTGGGCGTCCCCCAACGCCCCAGACCAGAGGGAAAACACTAAAAAAAATGGATGCTGGCAGAGACCCAGTATAGACTAGGTTCGCAGGGAGGCTGCAAAGGCAGTGGCGGGCTTTGCCCAGGGTGCAAGGCAGCCGCAGAGTGACTGCACTGCAGGGCAGGGGAGGGTACTCACCGAGAGGTAAGCAGCACACACGCACACAGGGAGGCTGCAGGACTGAAGCTAGAGTCGCAGAGACAGCAATCCCACCCTAACTCCCACCAGAGACTTCAAGGAGGACGGGGGCTGCCAGAGCTTTTTATGCCCTCTGTGGCTGCCAGACCTGCCCGCCCAGTCTGCAACCTGGGCATGCTATAGGTTGAACATGATCCCACATCACATGGCTTGCCTCCATTTTGTGGCTGGTGGCGACATCAATTTTAAAGGGAAAAGAAAAATACATTGTGATGGGAGAAGACAAAAACAAACGTTTTAAGGACTCCAACCCCCTTGGTAGGTATTATCAGACAATATAAATAATTATCGCTGTGTTTTTATGGATGTCCAGGGCGTTTTTTAACATTTAAAACAAGTCATTTCATTGTGTCTCACCATTAACGGAAACGAAACGTAACGACCACAATTTTCGTGGTTCTGTTTGTTTTGTTTCATTTTCATCACAATTTTCGTTTGTCATTTCATTATGTAACGGAAACGACAAATGGTAACGGAAACGAAAAATTTTTCGTTCCATGCTCATCTCTATTAAACATGATTCACGATAATCCTGAAGTCATCCGTTACCCTGTGAACATCAGTTATTCTCCTCGTAAACCTACTGGGCTCTCTATGTATGACAAGATAGCTCCTGATTTGTTTGTAGATTGGAGTTGTGATTGGAGATGGGAAAGAGTGATGGGAAAAAGAATCATGAAGTCGAGTGTCTCTTTCTTAGGATGACTGTGTAAACCAGAAATGTTCTATTAGGAGTCCAAGTTACAAATACAGCCTCAAGGACATCATATCTGTTCTTAACAAATTACAGTCTTAAGTGTAGTATGATATCTCTGTCCAGGTTCCCATATACGGAAAAAGCTAAATTTTCAAGGCCTAAGGAAGGCAGATAATTCTTTAACATTTGCATCTTCCTTTCAAAGTTATACAGCAATATATAAATGTACACATTTATTTTCAACAGTATACAGCTTCTTATCCTAATTGTTCTCCTTGGCCTCCTGCTCCTCAAAGAAGTGTGTTTAGTTTTTATTGTAAGCTGCCCAGAGTTCCCATTGGGAAGATGGGTGGGGTATAAGACTAATAAATAAATAAATGAATAGTTCATGTTGCAAGCTGTCTTCTCCCTCTCACTGCAGTCTCAGAAAGAGAGCCAGCCCATAAGAATAAAAATATCCTTTGGTTATTCTTGCCACAAATAATTGCAAGCTTGTAAACCTGTTTGGAAGATTCTAGGTGTGTGTGTGTGTGTGTGTGTGTGTGTGTGTGTGTGTGTGTGTGTGTGTGTGTGTGTGTGTGTGTGTGTGTGTGTGTGTGTGTGTGTGTGTGTGTGTGTGATATCACTGTGACCTATGAACAATTTAATTTCACACCACCAGCTAGCAAGTGCGGCTGTAACATTCTGGAATTCATCGGCTATGCATATTCCACTCCTTAGAAATGTAACAGTCCTTAAAGTCAAAGTCATTTATTTGCTTCCTAGAACATGCTGCCCATTACGTTCTGCATAGGGGTGGGGGAACGGTTCATCTGAATTTACCTTTTCAGTTTACCAAAAACCAAATATTTGCATGCACTCAGTCAATTTTCAGATTCTATATTTATCTTGGCTCTCTGGTTTTAAACATTTATGCTTCCTTTCATAATTGAGGTCAAGCAGGGTTAAGGAGCATTGCCCATTTCTCATTGTCCATGGAACAAGCAGGTGAAGCAGTTTTTGCGAAGCATTCTGCTACTTTGGGAGTCACAACGCTCATTATTGGGAACATCTCTAGCATGAAGATAAAGCCACACGTGCAGGTGGCATGCTGTTGATTACCACAATCCTTGCAAACACATATTTAGTCCAAGAGCCAGTCCAGGACCCAGGGGAGAAAACCTCAGAATCATTTTACTTAATTTGCAAGGAAATTATTGTTCTGCACCTAATCCTTCAATTCACAGAAAACTGTTCCTTCTTTTCCAGTCTTCTGCATTCCTTGATTCTACATAAACTAGGGCTCTGTTTAACAAATGCTCATAAAATATGGATTATTTGTCCATTCACCAGAACTGCTTACATATATCAAATTCGCTCATTTGCGTTTGGACTGCTTATCTGTCATATGTTTGCTGGAAAACAGAGCAAACAAGACTGATCCCAAGGTGGTCCAAATTGAAGGACAAAGCACTGTCCAATTGCACCCCGAGTCTTCCTCTTCCCATCCAAATATGTTGCCTTTCTTAAAGCGAAAAATCTACTTTGATCTCTTTTGCCCCCCCTTTTTGTTTTGTTCATTTGACATGTACTTTGTTCATTACATATAATCTTAATGTATTAAATAGTGACATTGTGGGGCTGGTGAAGCCCGTGCTGGCCAGGAAAGTGGGCTCCTCACTTTGGCAAGGCAAGTGTCCACCTTCCTTACATAAAGCTCCCCAATGGATTAGGGCAGCAATGACAGGGAGGCAAAAGATAACCTCAAGTCCATAGAGGTAGCCATGGGGCAACTCCTACATAGGTTAAAACTATTTATTGCATAATCGTCAGATCATTGCAAACAAACCATATTAACATGCCATATTAATCTGTATTTATACAATAAAATAAACATTTTAATATTAATGCTTTAAAATATAATATAAAATATTGTTTACTAGTAAGCCAATTTACTAAAATCCCCTAAAAAGTATTTACTTTACAATTTTAAAACCTTTACATAAAACATTTAATTTGCATTCTAAGAGGCTGTCTTCAAACTTCTAAATCTTTATAGCACTTTACACCTATACCATCCAAATATTTAGCTCTGCATATAGCGGCTTTAAAAGCAAATATTGCAACTCTGTTTATTATATCTAGATTGGATGTTTGTAATAAAAAACTCAGTTTCTCTGAGATGCTTCTGTTTTCCACTTTCTTTAAAATGTGCTGTAAATATTTTTCTCTTATATTGCTATATAGGGGACAGTCTAATACATAATGAGCTAAGTCCTCGAGGGCAGGGTTTCCACAAACACATAAACGATTATCTATAGGGATACCCTGAAACCTACCCCATTTCATCATAGTATCCATTTGTTCAAATCGTGAGTATATGCTTTCCTATATTGCATTTTCATTGGGACAGTTAAATATTGTTCATAATGATGCAGCTGTTTTGTATTAGCCAACCATTTTGTTGTTGTTGTAGATGCAACAGCAGATATATCCATCTGTGCCTCAACATCAAAAACTCTTTGCTTAAAAATATGAATTGTATCTTCATGTGAAGGATTTAAAGCCTGAGCTGAAAAACCAAATTTTGGAAAGAGCTTAAACAGGTTATTTAACCATGAATTTTCATACCTAGAAACACACTGCTCCTCCAAACAAATCTTGGGCAATCTTTCTTCACTTAAGCTACTTATTCTGCACCAATACTTTACCATTCTTACAAGAATCAGACCTGAAATTGTTTTTGCACCAAGTTCTGCTCTTATTACATGTGCAGGGGTAGAATGTGAAACTCCCATGATAGCCCTGTAAAATTGTGTTTGAATCTGTTCAATTTTCTTAAGGTTTGCAAAACCCCATATTTCAGCACCATAAATTAACATAGGAATTATCTTAGCTTTAAAAATTTTTAAAATTGGGATTAAAGTGCCTGGGTAACTGTAGTTTAAGAGTTTGTTAACCGATTGTAAGCTGGCCCGTGCTTTTAATGTATTTTTCTTTATTTGCGATGCCCAGGATCCAGATGCCTCAAAGTTAATGCCCAGGTAGCAGTAACATTTAACCTGCTGTAAGTCTTTAGAATTTATAGACCACTTATGAGTTTTTCTTTTTTTGCCGAATACCACCACTTTGGATTTATCATTATTAATGCATAAATCATTTTCTTGGCAATAGATATTAAACCTTTTCAAAAGTCTTCTCATACCCACTTGGGTTGTTGATAGCAATATCATATCATCAGCATATAATAATATATTTACTTCTCTGTTTAGAATCTTAGGCATATGATAACTCTGATTATGTATAAATGGCACCACATCATTTATATAAAAATTAAATAAAAATGGAGATAGGATGCATCCTTGGCGGACCCCCTTATATGTTGGAACAGAGTCTGTCAATGCAAAATTTAAACCTGTTCTCACCTTCAGTGTGGTTTCTGTATACAGTGCTTTCAGCAATAGCAATAATCTTGGATCTATATTTCTCATTGCCAATTTTTCCCAGAGGCGTCCTCTATTTATCGAATCAAATGCTCCACTTAGATCAATAAAGGCTGCAAAAAGCTGCCCCCCCTTAAAGGTATACTTATTTATTAGGTGTTGTAATATAAAGCAATTGTCTAGGGTTGAGCGTCCCTTCCTAAAACCTGACTGTTCCTCAACAAAGAAGGAATTTTCTGCTTCCCAGTCCTCTAATTTGTTCAAGAGATGTCTTGCATAAATTTTTGCTGGAATATCAATTAGGCTAATAGGCCTGTAATTACTGGGATCATATTGATTGCCTTTCTTAAATAGTGGGATGATGATACTCATTTTCCAGCCTATAGGTATACAGCCTGTCTTATTTATATGAGTAAACAATCCAGACAATATAGGGGCCCACCAGTCTAAATAGTTCTTAAATAATTCAGGGGTAGGAAATCCTCTCCTGGGGCTTTATTGGTTCTCAGTGTCTGGATAAGCGTTTTAATCTCAATCATTGTTACAGGTGACCACTGAGGAATTAGACTTGGCTCTTCATTTTCTAAAAGTTTGTCAGTCTGCTTTACATCTTTCACTTCCTTAAATAGTTCTCTATAATATAATTCCCATGTGGCAGCTGGGATAGGAATATCCATGACAGACTTTGCCTCATTGATTCTATCAGCCACTAAGTGCCAAAAATGTGTTACATTTATCCCTGTTGCGGCTACTTCTAGCTCTGCCCACATATTTTCCTGATACTGCCTTTTCTTTGATTTAATCAATTGTTTATATTCACGTCTGAGTTTTAACATATTATTATGTGTCTCCTGATCATACATTGTTTGAGTTTTCCTCATCTGTCTCCTCAATACCTTTCTCCGCAATCTGCATTCCCTATCAAACCATGGGGACCTTGTATCTTCTAGTGGCTTTAGATGTGAATCTGCTGTTAAAAAAGGTCTTATGTTCTCACATATTTGATAATATGCTTCCATAGCTGTGTTTATGTTATCATCTGGGGTTAGAATTATATTTCTTAATTTTAAGCAGTAGCTTGAATTTTGAAATTCTGAAATTTTGTTTACATCCACTTTTGCCATTTCAGTCTCCTCTCCCCCTTGTATAGTTAAATTTTGAGCTAGCCATTTATCATGTGGACTTACTTTCCTCTGGTCTGATTTAGCTTTTACTTCCACTATTATAGGCTGATGATCACTGTCTGACATAGGGTGTACAGTTATGCCAGAGAATAAATGAACCTTTATTCTTGGAATACATACATAATCTAGCACACTCCCTGCCCTTTGGGAAAAATAAGTATATGGATATGGGGAATTGCTATTGTTATTTCCTAATATTTGCATATCAAACATATATAACAGCTTAAACAGGTTTACACCAGCATAATTTATCTTCTCATCCTGGGAATTCCAATATTTTAAATCTAAATCTAAAGTATCTTCATCAAAAATTCCACATTTCTCCGCAATTTTCGACAGGTCATTTCCAATTCTTGCATTGAAATCACCCAATATTATAGGCAACGCATTTGGGAATCTTATTCTAAGATCTTCTAACAATAGTTCCAAATGTAACCATATATCAGGAGCATAATACTGGGATGAGACAGGTGGAATATACACATTTACCAGAATAATCATCAGATCTTGAGTCTGCATCTTAACTGTCAACACATTTTTGTCAGAGGTAAGTGACTCAACCATACTACTCTCCCAACCTAAATCTTGCTTCACAAGAACAGCTAACCCCCCTATGGCTCTTCCTTTCCCATTTATTTTCTGTGCTGGATTTACCCATGCTTTGAAACCTGGCACTACTAGGTTTTCAGTTTCAAGGAGCCATGTTTCTTGAAGTGCTAATATTGAGTAGTTGGATAGAAAAGACTTTACCCTCATATTATTTCCACTTGCCTTCCACCCAGCTATGTTCCATGAAACAATACCGACTGGTATGTTTAATTGTTCTGCTTTGGAATTGTTCCAGGACAAACATTTAATTACAGATCTCTTATGATGAAAAGTAGGGTGTGGCAGAGCTGTTAATTGAGTAAGAGGAGAAACATTACCAAAGCCATGGGATGAAGTGGGATCTAACTGACTGGGAGATAACAATCTATCTATTTTAAATAACTCTGCATGTTAACATCAATTCCTGTGTCACTAGTTGCAATGAGCTCAGCATCACAAAGCTCAGCCTCACAGAGTCTCTCTCCAGCACCTTCGCACACAGGGACCACTGGAACATCCTTCCCCTGAGAGCATCTCCCATCTCCATGTCAAACTGAACTGTAATCATATACCATGCCAGGGATGTGGGTCTGACGTCCACAGGAGTTAACTCGACCTGGAAATTCATTGTTCCACCTACTTCTCCTCTTGTTAAATCTTACATTCGTACTCCTTTTCCTTATGATGACTGGAATTGGGTTCCCTACTGTCGAGTTGGAGATCGAACTGGATTGAATGGTGGATAATTTCCTTGTGGATTGTGGCTGTAATGAACCCCAGTCAGAGGGTTGGGACCCTGAGTAGAGGATTGGATGGGAGTTGAAATGGTGGGGTCCGTGAGCTGTTTGATACCACTATCCATAGGGAACCTTGCCTTCTTGGTTCTAGAATTGTCCTTTGATGATGCTGGAATTTGACTATCAGCTTGCTGAACATTAGCCCCAGAGGACTTCCCTTTCACTGTATGCTCAGAAGATTCTAATAATTTAAATAAGGGTTTGAAGTTCATGCTTCTTCTTTTCTTGGATGTTTGTTTCGGATCCCCTTTGTCTTCTTTGTCTTCACATGTTTCAACTTGTCTTCCACTGGGGGATGGGCAGGAGCCTTCTCACAGATCTTTGAAGGGGCCTTCCCCAAAGGTATGTGCTTTATGCTTGGAGAGACAGTTACAAGTGGAGGCTTGAAAAAGTCAACTGTGTTTGGTACAGAGACATTAGGGTTCCCCTGCGCCCTGTCTGAGGACCTACACATAGAAGTAGTTCTTCCAGTGAAAGTTTGTCAATTTTGTCAATGGTTTTGGGTGACAAACTATAATAATTCATCTTATCGGATGGACAGTGTGGATGTACGGTCTGCCTCTGGTTCAACAGGTCTTCTGGATTTCCTTCTGGGCACATCTTATTTTCTTTCAGGTAACCTTCTATGGTAGACACGGACTGCTTTACTTCCTTTAATATATCTCTAATTTCTGTTAAAAAGCACTGTATTCTGCAACTGTCTGATACCTTTGGTGTGGTTGATTTAGCAGAGGCCAAGGAGACTTGTGTGCAGGAATGAAAAGAATCATGGTTCCCTGTTATAAATGTGGTATCTATAATTTCCGGCTTCTTAACATTTGTACAGTTTACCTCCCTTGGACCAAAGATTGGCTCATTCGATTGCATCGGACCCTCTAGGCCCAAAACTGGATCAGACACAAAATCTGACATGTTTAACTTGCCAAAGTCTGCATTCACTGTGCTGCTTAGCAGGCTACCAATTGACTGATGTCCTTCCAGTAGCTGATCATTCATCAAAAGGCTATCAGATAAGTCAATGTGAGGAGAAATAGGATTCTCTTTGCCAATTGTTAAGACTTTCTGGGAGGTAATATAGTCAGTCATCTTAACTTGCCTCAGTTTCCTTGGATGCACAGGGTAGAGTCCCGCTTTACTGCCATGTTTAGCAGAATGCATGTTAAAATTAAATGGGAAAGACAAATCACTATGGTCACACTCTGAAGACTGCATAGGCTTGGAAAACTGATTACTGCTGTGTATTCTGCTGGTTCCCAGATCAGAAATGGGCGTAATTGAAATTGGAGTATTGCACTGCAGCTGCAGCTGCCTTAACACTGGAGGCAATAGGGTGAGATCGAAAATTTCCATATCATACAGTGTAAATAAATATGTAGTATTCACTCAGGTTTGTTTAAAACAATACTTCAGCAGATGTTAGAGTTGTATTTGAGTTCCTCATAAGAAAGCTCTCAGTGAGCTGCAGAATTCACAGAGAGGGCAGTTCAAAATCACCGGAGCTTTATCACAATTAAGTAAGTAAACAAAGCAGCCGGCACCTTAGTTGCAAGCAGCCTCCAAGCACAGCTCCCAAGTTCAGTTTTCTGCTGCTAATAACGTTATCAACAAGGTCAGCCGAAAAATGTTGTTAAAGCAGTAAAAAGCCCAATAAATAATGAGAAAAAAAAATGCTTCAGACTCACAAACGCTTGCTGACCGCACCCAAGCCGGAACCGGAAGCCGACCGCAACTCCTACATAAGTAGTAGGGAGACCTCACTAAGGAAGTAGATGCTGTGGAATATAAGTGTATGAGGCACAGGTGGTAAGACCAAGGAGGGAACTCTAACAGGAGGACCCAGACATGGGCAACTGGGTTGACTTGCTGGTGCCACCTGAGGAAGCTGCCCCTATGCAAAAAGATGAGGCACATCAGTGAGAGGTTCACCAAGTGGAGAACCACTATGGTCCTGCTGGTCTCCCAGCATAACCAAGAAAACACCCTCCTCGTCCATGTTGCTGCCCACTCCTGCCAGTGAGATATCCCAAGTACAGCCATGTCATGGTCTCCACCAGAAATCCCAGGGGAATCCAGACAGGTTCACCCAGAGCAGCAGCTGAGACTATCAACCTACACACCGGGGAAAGGGGAGCTACTGATCCTATGGCTTGACTGGAGAAGGAGCCTACACCATTGTGTAGATGCCATAGGGAAGCAATTCAGGCCCACAGGACAGCACAGGGAGGCTCTTTAATTTTTTGCTGTAATTGGCTACAAGTCCCAACTTGTAAAGCTACATTAGACAGAGATGGAAATCCATTTGGAACAGTTACCATCTTGTGGACTGTAGAAGAAGGAAAGGGTGAGAAGGAAGGTTGTCTCCATTACAAATTTACCTATTTTCAAACTAGTTTTCCTTGTCATGGTGGCCTACACAGAAGCTTGGAAACTGCTTTTTTAAACAAAAAAAAGTCCCAATTTTGTATAAAATTAATTCTTTCTACAGTAAGTGGTTTTAAATGCTAGATAACTGCTAGAGTAGGACCACAGTATCTGCTGGCGATTGGTTCCAAGCCTTTCTGTGGATAATGAAAACCATGGATAAGAGAGAATGCCAAAATGTCCCCAGAACTGCTGTTGACATGCTTTGCAGCTGCTGTTTTATGACAGTAGCTCGCTTTACAGCTGCTCTTTGTGACAGTAGCTTTCTTTGCGGCTGCTGAATTATTTATTTATTTTTTCCTCTGCCAACTGTGGATAACTGAATCAGTGGATAATGAATCAGTTGATACGGGGGTCCTACTGTATATTAATGTGAGTAAAGTTGACTTCTAGTATTCAAGGCTATATGTTAGGGAACATTTTGTTCTCAATACTTCCTCACTGTGGTTTTAATGTCACTTACTGTATGTCTGTGCTCACAGTAATTAATTCCAAATTGCTAGAAACCCTAATGAGTTCCAGGTTTTCACATCTTCCTATTGTTATTGTCAGCCTTTGTTAATGTTACCTCCCCCAAACTACTGTTTCCCCAATACCGCCAAAGCTTTAAAAGTTACTTTAAAATTAGTTATTAGTTATAAAGATTGTCCTGAGCACCCTATTGACATTGAAGTGCTGGATAGTCAGTGGTATCCATAGGTGTCTCGTTGGGAATTAAATTCCCCACTGTGCCTCCTTGACAGAGACTGCTGGAGACAGTGGACCTTGGAGTCTCCTCCAGCTCTGCAGTTCTATGATGATGAAGATGAATAGTAGCAGCTAGTAGTTATTACTCCAGGTGTATTTTTTTAATAAATCCCAATAATCTATCTTGTGGTCATCATACCTTTATTTGGGCAAACCATAAAGCCATCAAGCTTCCAAGCGGTTAACTTCTCTAAGCAAAAAGGAAGGTGGAGAGTGGAAAATAGAAGGCATGATCAAAATATCATGAACTCTGTATGTTGTCTTAAGATATAGTAAGATGATGTGGTTGACAGACTCTCATTCTGGAGGCATCCATGGATATGATTCACCCAGAGCAACCTCTATGTCTGAAGGGAGCAGACAAAAGCAAGAATGTTGGATTCTCCACCTTCAAAAATACATACAAAACTTCCTATGCAAAACTGCTCAGGGGGTCCTTTATTGGAGAAAAATATAGCAAAGGGATCAGAAAAAAAATCAGGACAAGGTCTCACAGTCCTCAAAGCAATACAAATGCAGGCATCACCTGTTACTGCATTTGAACATCAAATAGCAGATCTTTATAATGACAAGGGTGAAGATGATTTTAGATGCTGGATTAAGTTTCTTTAAAAACTCAATACATGTCAGAATCAATAGCTCTACTTAGTGGTAGCCATCAAAGAATAAAGTCCCTCTTCTTCCTTGCTGAATTCAACATTATCCAAGTCATGAAAATAAATAAATAAATAAATAAATAAATAAATAAATAAATAAATAAATAAATAAATAAATGACACTGTTGGCCATAACTTAAACGGCAAAATCATTTTTGTCATAATACCTTTATGAGACCAATGAGAAAGCAGAAGCAAAATAAAATTCCAATATTTCGTTTTGAGTTTTTGTTAGAAATTTTGGCTTTCCCTTCCTTTAAAAAAATATTATGAGACTGTGATCCATTCTACAAAACGTATTCTCCTGCATCTTTGTCACTGTCCTCTGAAAACCCACAAGCTGGCACTTACCATGTGATGAGCAAAAAGCACCCCAGTAGGTCTGCGACATTCTCTGCTAAACATTTTGCGGTGATCCTTTGTATGTATGTATGTATGTATGTATGTATGTATGTATGTATGTATGTATGTATGTATGTATGTATGTATGTATGTATGTATGTACCTATGGCTAAGGGGGCTCCGACCAGGCTTCTTCTGGGAGAGGCTTTGTTGTCACTTGCCTGACAGAGACACGCTGGCCAGCTGCCAGGCTGGCCAATTGGGCATTGCAGCCAGAGGCTGACCATTGGTCAGCTGACCCCTGGCAACAGCCTCTACATAAGGGGCTAGCAGCCCATCAAAGGGGTCTTTGTATCCCGGCCGTGCTCAGGGCAACATCTCACCTCGCCTCTGCTTCTAAACAGCATCCTTGTATGTATGTATGTATGTATGTATGTATGTATGTATGTATGTATGTATGTATGTATGTATGTATGTATGTATGTATGTATGTTATGGCTAAGGGATTTTGAGAGTTGTATAACATATTAATTTTATTGGACAAACATGCTCACTGAAGTGAGGTCTCTTCCCCTTCCTGTGTGTTAGCAAGATTTCCTCTGGGAACATTTTGTAAAGAAATTGTTGATCAGAGCACAGTGTTTGACAGCTGCTCTTTGAGAGGTGGATATGCATAGCATCATTGTTACCATGAACATCAGTGCTTAGTGAAGAAGAACTAAATAAGGAAGACCAGTGACTTAAAACAAAGAAAGAAACATTGCTTCCCCGCAGCTGCAGCCATCCGCCTCCACAAACCTCATTGAAACTTTTAAATTAAACAGCAATTCTACCTAATACAGCAGCTGAGAGCCAGTACAATTACACAATTTAATTAATTAAGCTGTAGGCAACTTATTTTTAAAAAGCCTTCCTGGCATTGGATCTGCAGAGAAGCTCAGTGAAGCAGTAAATATAACCAGAATCCCAACACCAAAGCACTCTGTGTACCAATTTCAGACTCTGTCCAGGTAGGCATTAAATGAGATAATAATAACCACTGAATTCGCAAGAGGCCCACTTACATGGGGGGGGGACCTATTGATGACAACGATTTCTGCATCAAAGCTGACTTACACGTTTTTCTCTCGCTTTTATGTTTTGAACTGAAGTTCAAATATCATTGATTCAAGCACAGTTTTGTCAGCATGCAGAGATGAATATGTGTAGGGTAATACAAAAGGCTGACCAGAATGCCAAAACACTCCCAAGCAGGTTAGAGATAGCAGAGGTTTGTCAACATCACATGGAATGCCACAAGGCTGAACTACATTAAGTCATCTGCCACATTTCCAGTGTCGATCACCTCATTTACAGGAATGGCTTGAAGGCGAACCACAAAAGACAAAGCAGAAAAGCAATGAGTTATTTGCTAAGCACTAAGAACATCAAATAGCCCGACCTACATGTTGGCATAACTACTAAGGCTGTTCCTGGCTCTCCCAAACTAATTAGGAACCAACCCAGCTTGGGGCCTTCAAATATATCCCAATTCAGAGCAGTGCACATTGCCCCAGATATTATTTATTTATTTATTTATTTATTTATTTATTTATTTATTTATTTATTTATTTATATACCGCAATCGTCTAGCAAAAAAGCTACTCTGGGCGGTTTACAAACATATACAAAATACAAAAACAGATTAAACAACTTAAAATAGTAAATAAAAACTAATCAATCAGACCAAATAATCAAATCATCATAATAAAAAGAACAAATAAGCAAATAAGCACAAATATAGTAAATCAAAATGATTTGACAATTCAAAATAAGAACAAATGGAAAAAATAACTAATAGAAAATTATAATAAGGTGGAGGGGAAAATAACAGCATCCTATTTATATAAGTTGGTTGAAACAGAATCATCAGGGAAGGCCAACCTATAATGCCAGGTTTTCAGTAATTTCTTGAAGGCTTGTAGAGAGGGCGCCAGGCGAATCTCTTGAAGAACCTGGTTCTACAGGTGAGGTGCGACCACCGAGAAGGCTCGTTTCCTTGTTGATACTTTCCGGGTATCCCTCGGGGTCGGTACCTGCAGATAGCCCGCCTGGCTTGAACAAGTGATCCTGGCAATTCTTTTTCGTTTGTAAGTATTTGATTGATCTGCATTTGATAACCCAGGGGGGGAGAGAGAGAGAGAGAGAGAGAGAGAGAGAGAGAGAGAGAGTGAGTGTGTGTGTGCGCGCGCGTGTGTGTGTGTGTACAATGTTAGAACTGCAGAGAAAGAAGGGACCCTATGCATCATCCAGCCCCTCTCAAGGAGGCACAGTCTGGAAACAAACTTCCAACATCTGGCTCCAAGGTGCACAATCCTATGCTCTGTTTGAAATATTTTATTTACTTGTTTTGTTTTATTTATTGGTCACCTTTATACCGATAAGGGGACACAAATGGACATGAAACTTGGAGAAACTGTAACTCTGTAGAGGAGTGAAAAGCTGCCAAATTTCACAGCTACCGTCAGTTCAGTTGTTGTGTTCTAGGGACTTTTAAAATTGCTTTGCCTCCCCAAAATAGAATGAAAGAATAAAAGAAAGGCAATGAGGGAAATCTGTTACACAACTGGATTCACCCCAGAAATAAATCTGGCCATTCTGTTTCAATCTAGACTCCATACAATCTGGTGCCAACCAGGCAGATTCAGTTTGGGATTCAGTTTTAAGACGGAATCCCATTCAGTCTTAAAATAACCATCATGATACTTATAATTATTAGACGAAATATAAGGAGTAGGTGGAGAAAAGGGATTCAGTCAGCCAAAAATTTCTCATTCCTCAAAAGTGAAAAAGATAAAATTCTATTGATTTGCAAAGTAAGCAGATTGCTATCTTTGGCTATTATCAAATATAATAAATGTGAAGCATTACAGCAACGCAAACAGTGGAATACAATTAAAATCACCAATGGGAAGAAAGTAATAATGTGGAAGAAATACTAAAGTGATAATAAATTATACTCTGCTATCTAGCATTTTAATATAGCTATTTGGCAGACTGTCTCTCCTACAAAATGCAGTAGCTACGTACCCTAGTGCTCACAGTCCTTGATGTTAAGAATTGAAACTCCCAAGGAGACAAAAAAGCCAACACTAGGAACCAAACTTCCACTGGTGCCTTGCGTCTGAAATAAGCTTCCTACATGGGTTCACTCGGCAGCACCCTTTTCTGTTTTTAGGAAGCTACCAGTAAATCAGCATTAGAGATGGGCACAACTCAAAAAAATGGTGTTTCGTTTGTCGTTTGTCGTTTAGGGGGTCCGTTTCGGTTCGTTTTCATTTTTCGTGAATTTTTTGCAAAAAAATTCGTTTTCGTTTTGTTACGTAACGAAATGAAAAAACAAAAATGAAAATGAAAAATTGCTGTTTCATTAGCATTCATTACAGTTCAATGTATTTGCCGCAACAAAAACGAAATGCACAACAAAATTTCTGTTGTTTCGGTTCGTTTTGTTTCATTTTGGAGACAAAATTCGTTTTTTGTTTCGTTACGTAACGAAACGAAAAAATGAAAACGAAAATGAAAAATTGCTCATTTCATGCCCATCTCTAGTCAGCATTATACAAGGCTTCCTTCTGATAATGGTAACTGTTGACCTGCAATTCTGAAATGGGTTTTACTCTGTGTATTTTCATTTAAAAGTAGGTGCATTGTTTTAGGTCATGACAGGATCTATTCTATTTATTGCACAGTTATTATTTTATTACAAGGTGTGTTCTACTGTATGATTGAATTGAATATTGGTAACCTCCCAGAGAAGTATCCTTTTTAAACAAGCATTTGTGAACGTATTTCTAAAAGCACAAATTGGTCTGTATTTCCAATGTGAATTAAAAGCATTTATGTCTGGGGATATTTGTGTGCTCAGTTCTGTGTTTTATAATGGAGGCAACATGATGTTGGGTATGGTGAATGTAGTGGCATCAACCAGTAGTACTGCCAGTGAACTGCCTCCAGTCCTCTAAAGATTCAGTTTTAGCAATAGTCCTGTTGATGTTCTTCACTAAGGGAAGTCAGGGTCATGTAGGTCTAGACCTTTGTTGTGAGGCATGATGCGGAGCTAATCTAAATCTGACCAAACAACTTGATTATATCTGTTAAAAGAAGAGAATGGGAATTACCCCAAGTTTGCAATACACGAGAACGCTATCCTAAACATGCTTATTGTGGAGTAAGCCTCACTAAGTACAATGTGTCTCATTTCTGAGCAAGCATGCATACGATTGAATTGAAAGTGTCTTTGAAGGGAATGGAGAGAGATTCTGGAAAACATAAAAGAACTGTTACTTGATAGACAATAGTAGAATACCCTACGAGAACATAGAATGTACCCTCTTGTGGTTTGAGTCTGATTGTAGAGGAATCACCTGTAGTCTGAATGTGGAAGAATGTTGTCTCTGCCATTTATAGATCTATAAAGATGTCACCCCAACAATGTTTGTAGGGTTTACCAGAGGAAAGAAAATTTCTATTTAACCCTTAGAACTAAGATGAAAAAAAAAATACAGAAAGCACTTCTTTTAAAATATGTCTGTGAAGATTCTCAGCCATCGAGGTGAATTTATCAGGAAGTTGAATCATGGCAAACGGACTTCTTTTCTTGACAGACTGAAACATTTCACTACTCATTTCACTACTCATGACTGCCAAAACTGCTTGGATGAGCAGCGAAACATTTCAATCACTGAAGAAAATATAAATGTACTAGTAGTTTTTGCTAACAGAACAAGGTTAATAATACTGGCAAAGACCAAAACTGCAAGTGTTGTTGTCAAAAGCCATAGAACGTCACCATTTTGTTAAGGCTGTTTTCCTTCTCTGAACATAAATGTGCTACTTGAAATTGCTCTATGCAAGAAAAAAATCAGTGTTTAGCAAACACTCCAGAGAATGAAGATCTTAATGAGACCAGCCAAACTGTCCAAACACCACCTCAAATCAATGAAAATATATGAACACATTGAAAAATGCATGGAGTGCATCTGGGAATTCTCTGTTCCTTTATAATTTGTGCTTAAAAGTCTTGATCTGTTAATTAGTGGCACCAATAAAAATAGTCTTTGATTTCTGCTCAGTGTGGGGTTCTTTCTTTCTTTCTTTCTTTCTTTCTTTCTTTCTTTCTTTCTTTCTTTCCTTCCTTCTTTCTTTCTTTCTTTCCAACTTAAATAGGCAAGATAAAGTTTATTTGTTGGTGGGTAGCAGAAGGCAGCCAATGTTTAAACAGCCCAATTAATGAGGTTATGTCTCAGCTAATTTTTCCTCACAATCTGGGTGACTTTGTTAAGTATGGAAAGAGTTATTGAACCAGCAACAGCAGAGGTGCTGTTGACATTAAATCTAACACAGGCATTTGGCAGGTTACCTAAAACTTCATTGTACATGTGGATGAAGAAAGAAGTCTTCTAAGGACTGCTCTTGAGACCTCTGCATTTTCACTTTCTAAACACATTCATCAGAAAGCACTGGAAAGACTAATCAAGGACTTTGAGCTATATAAATTCATTTTTCAGCAAAAGGTTGCAATAGAGAGTTTTCCTGCTCAAATTTATTTCCATTTTGTGGTCCGTGTCGCAAATATGTCCAGATCTACTGTTCTACTACAAATTCAAGAATTTCTCATGATTGGCCAGGCCAGCTGGATGTCTGGGGTAGGGCTATGCGGAGGCACTAAACTGTGCAATATTTATGAATTCCCATAATAATATCTGCCAAAATACCCATTTATCTAAGGATAACGGTGAAAATAGAACTAACCAATTAGCCAACACTTGAAATTTAGGGTTTTTTTTGGGGGGGATGTGTGTGGTATTTTATTTTACTTTATTTCTTTAATTAGAAGCCACTAATAATTTGAGAACTTGCAAATTGTGTGTAAATATGGCCATCTTTGGGTGTTAAAGTGCATACATTTAGGGGAACCCAGTTTGGGAGCCACTGCTCTATTCCAGTCTCCATCCTACCAATCTTTTCCATTCCTCTTCTGCTCTGAAACTGTACATTCTATGGCCAGTGATCAGGCTTGATTCTGAATTTTCATTTTGGGCTTCTTCTGTCACATTTATCATCAAGTCTTTTGTATTATAGTATTTTATAGTATTAGAATTATATAATTATATCACAATGACTATATGATAGTATTATAAAGATGCAACCTACTGTAGAATAGACCCAGAAAAAATATAATTAAACACAACTTTTCACAACTGAGACCACTCACACATGAGATAAACTATTTTCAACCTGTTCTTTGCAAGAAATAGAATAATCATTGCATAAGATGCAAAAAATCAAAAGGGAAATTTATATCTGGTTAGGGATGCAAGGTTAAAGGAGATTATATGATCCGAGCTGACAAAAATAGAAATAAAATGGGGAAAATACATTACAGAATTTATTCAGAAGAGATGCAAGACTAGCATATTCTTTTAAGAGAGAATCATTTGATAAAGAACCTATTGTTTTTGAAAGTGAAGTGAAAGGTGTTTCCAAGGCAATTAGCATAAATATATCACCATCACAGCTATTCAAAGCTACAAAGACTGAATCTTCCTAAGAAGACTGACCTAACAAAGGTGGAAAACAAAACTATGTCCCACAATCTGGAAATGCTCACTAAATATTCAAATGCCAAATAAAGGGTATGTCAAGGTTTGCAGTAACTACAGGATCATTGTAAAAAATTCCAGTGCAAGCACAGAGATGATCAAGAGTTTATAACAAACACTTTAATCATATATGGACACAGAAATGTCATATGTTCAATCTGCACTCAGAAAAAAAGCAATGGAGATCAAAGAAAGTGGCAGTAAAGAGTAATCAAAGATATTCATGGTGATCATAATCCCAAGAGAAAATAGCAATTGAAATGACTACTGACCGGGGGTTTTAAAAGTGCAAAATAAGATCTGCAGTTGAGCATTAAGAAATCTGGAGAAAAATTACATTATTTTGTTGTGTCAATTTAAAAAATCAAAACAGAAGAAAAATGAGAATTGTAAGGGCTGCTATAAAGAATTTTATTTTAAAAAATCATGCAACTCTGTGTCACTGGAGAGCAGAGATGAGCACAAAATGGAAAAACAGTGTTTCATTTCATTATTTCATTATTTATTTCTTAGAGCATTTTAACCCCACCTTTCTATTTGGAAAAGGACCCAAGGTGGCTTACAGTAATGAGGGATAATATGCAGTCAAATATAATTAAGACATGTTCAAGTATTGAGAACAGGGAATTGGGGGACATTACAGCATTAAAAGACAACATTACATTTAAAGCTACAAGAGAATGTGAGTAGTTAAAAGGAGAGTAACGTTCCATGTGATGAGCGATGGAATCTAACATTGAAAACATAGTGTCAATGTAATCACATAAGATTATAATTACAGTGGACCCTCCTATAACGTACAACTCGTATAACGGAAAAAAATTCCATCACCACTCCTCCTCCTCCTCCCTCTACAACATGGGCGCAGGCAGTCTCTGGGGCTCTTGACCAAAGAAGCAAGCTGGCAATGGAGGAGGAGGAGGAGGCCCAGCCCAGCCCGCTTAGCCTGGCTGGGCACCCATGGTAGTGGTGGCTTTGGCGGTGGAGGAGGAGGAGGGCTAGGTCAGCCCACTCTGCTTGGCTGGGCACCCACAGCAAAGCTTCCTCAGGGATGCCCTCTCATCTCTTTCATGGAGAACAGGGGTATCAATGGCAATCATTATGGATGCCCAAGGACAACCTCCGGGTTGGAGAGGGAGGCAGGATATTTCTCAGTGTCATTGCCGGGGAATCATAAGCAGGTGGAGACATCTGTATGGGAATACCCTGAAACAAATGGTGAGCCACTGTGTGAGACAGAACGCTGGACTGGATGGGCTGTGGCCTGTTTCAGCAAGGCTGTTCTTATGTTCCTCTGTTCTTAAAATGTGGTGCTGTACATACCATTTGCACACACCATACACAAAAAGAAAAAGAGGAAAAAAACTTGATTCTAGATCAAATGAAGCCTGAATTGTCACAAAAAACTAAAATCACTAAAGAAGAGGCTTTCACATTTTGATATATTATCAGAAACCAAGACTCACTAGAAGAAAAACACACCAATAATGTTTTTCTCACTAAAAAAAGGACACCAATAATGTTTTTTCTTACTAGAAAAAAAGCACACCAATAATGTGACTGCTGTAAGGAAAGAGAAACATTTTCTAAATTTAGAGTTTAATGGTATGAATTAATACCACTGGGTGACTTTCCTTGGTGGTTGTAGCTATGGGGACTGTCATGATATGTGGTCACAAGCTGCAACTAGGCCATTACAACTGACTTCTAAAAGAAGGGTGAAGTTGAGTTTTAATGAGCTGGAGATGGATAACCAATAGCAGGGCATACAGTTTGGATGGTTGGCTGATATTTCTGAATAATCCTTTCCTCTTTCATCTCCTCTGTGAGCGAGAAGAGGGACCACAAGATCTCCATTGCCTGGTGGATTCTCAATTAGTTCAGGGGCATACAGTATTTTCAGTGAAACAGTATGTTCTGAATGGACATCACTCCTGCACAGCTACACTCCTCATTTGGTTTTATTTATCTAAATGTGGTCTCTGATATTTGTATGCAGCTTTTGGCAATAGTGTAGTGGACAGAGTGATGGACTGGGACACAGAAGACCTGGATGTGATAATTCACTTCCCCATGGAAACTCATTGGGGGAATGCAGCTGGTAAAACCATTCCTTAAATATCTCTTTTACTTTGAAATACCTATTAGGGTGTTATAACTTGGTTTCAACTTGATGGCACACTGAGCGCACAGATGCACACTCACACACACACACACACACACACGAAACTTATAAAAAACACTAAATCATACAATCCAGAAAGAATTCAAAGACACATTTACAAGTCACCCATTTGTCAACACCTTTCACACTCTTGTATTAGAAAAACTACTATGTAGGAATGTGATGTGATATACTTCTGGAAGATGCATGCAGTATATTGAAAAATAGGTGCCCCTCACCAAACAACCCCCGTGGTTCTGTTCTTGAGCTCATAATGCCTTCCATCCTTCCGAGAAACGAGTGAACCCTGTAATTAAAATTGAAACCGCCCAGAGACTACTTGAACTTTTCCACTTTCTTGAGCTCATAATATAAATGGGTCAGCAAAACTGGGAAAGGGGTCTGATTTCCATATCCACCCTCAGAATTTGTTCTGGAGCAAATTTGGGAGTGTGGGGGGAAAGTCTGTTTGGCAAAGGAGAAAAAAAGAACCCCATTGCATTCGTTCTGCTTATGTGCTATCTGCTTATGCTCCGCATTTCTGTTTTACAGAAACACCATCCAGCACATTGGTATCTTGCCACTGTAATATTACATTTACAAATGCAAACACATGCATATATATACACACACAAAACAGCACATTAGTTCATATTCTTTTTCCTGATTTCACAATAAGCATTTGCTGCTTCTATTATCATCCCTACTATGACTGCCACTGTAATTAAATTGAATGGCATTGTGGACGATCAAAACAATTCAAATGTGTAGCAATGCTATGCACACACAAAACTAATTCAATTGCAAACAGAAGATTACATTTCCCCTAGCTCATAGTAGTACATTGTATTATTTTTCCATAATAATGGCATAATAGAAATAGGAGCAGGCTTTAACAAAGATCATGGGAGTTATAAGGCAACAGTTTGGCATTTTTGAACAAAAAATGCCATAGAAAGTGAGACCATAAAGCATTAGATTCTGTTATTCTCTACTCTCACTTTGGACACGGAATTACAACTTACCATGACCTCTGGATAAAGGGTGCATCTAAAATGGTGCTTTCAAACCTGCTAACTGCCATGCAATTATTGGCAAGGAAAAAAAGAAATCAATTTGGGGGAAAAACAGTTTCTAAAAGAAATAACAATCATTCTTAAGGCATTCAGTGAACTTGAAAAGCTTTGCAAGCAGATGGAAAAAACACCAGTACTGTATAATTTTTTCCAGTTCTGGGAATTCATGAACACTCGGGTTGGGAAGGGAACACCTTCAGAACTGGGTACTGTCAAATTCTGAATGGAAAGAACCAAGAGACAGCTGATTGGTGAATCTAAGCAAGCCAGGGTTCTTCCAGGGAGATTTCACAGTTGACTGGAGCGCCAAGCAGATCTTGGTCAGAAGCCCTCTGGTAAGAACCTGATTTTTAACCACCTATATTATCATCAAGGGTTGAAGGGTTAGCCCTCTATAAATCGTGGCTCTGTCTACTGATTGACAACCAGTGATGTTAAGACACAGCTAAAAGAGTCAAAATACCCAGCCCCCCCCCCAGCATGATAAAATACAGGAGAACTGGAAACAAACCTCTCCTTGGGCATTTCTACAAGATTGTACCTCATTTTCTTGGATCTCCATTCTCCACAGAATAAAGTAGAGATGCTGTACAGGTGGTGTGAACCGGTGTTGTATTCCTGCCTGAGTCCAGAAGCCCCTAATCCCATTTCCAGATTGTCAAGATTCAGCTACAATCCTTTATTGCCCCATATTCAATATTGTTTTAATTGCAGAGTTTTGTTGTTGTTGTTGTTGTTGTTGTATTTTGTGAACAGTCTTGCTCCATTTCTAAAGGCAGGAGGTCTGAGACTGAAACAAATTCATAAACAAACACACTCAATGTGTGCCAAAGACTGCTGAACAACAGACCACCTTCCTGGAATCTATTGAGGCAACTATTTGTTAAGCACCATCTAAAAACCATGATACGGTTCTGAAGTAGGTGTTGCTGAATAGCTCAGTGATCTAGGGAGCTGGCTACAGAGAGAGATATTGGGGAGTTCAGTTCCTCACTGTGCCACCTTGACAGGGTCTACACACAGTGGTCCTCTCCCCCTCTGAAGTTCCAAGATTATTATTATAAATTAATGAAATTACACCCTTCACCTACCCCACCCCGCCCCACACACCATCAGATGGTAATATGTGTGGGAATTCCATTCCTCCATATCTCTGAGCCCCCAAATTGGCCAGCACACAGAAGGCAGCTGAAGGCCTGGGGCCTGCATGGCCTGGATTTCCCAGCAATCACCAGGGCCGAGCAGGAACCGATGTGCTGAGTTAAGCTCAAGGGGGCAGCAAAACAGGATGGCAAGGATATCCAGAAAACAGGATATCAGGACATCAGGACACATCTGCTCTGTGCCCCTTGGCCCCATAGCTTCCTTCCCTTGGTCCTGATCAATAACAAGCAATATGGTCCCCCAGATAGGCGTGCATTTCTCTCCCACTGAGGGAATGAATTTCCTCTGCCATTGTCTGCCATTGTGTACTTGTTCTGGTGTTATCAATAAAGACCGGTGGTCTCTAAGGCAGCATCATCACACACACACACACACACACACACACACACACACACACACACACACACAGCCATGCACGCAGCCCAGAGAGACACAGAGAGAAATGTTGCCTGAAGACCAGATGATTGCACCCCAAAACACTGTGTGTGCTTAATCCATAATGCTACAAATATGTGATATTCTGAGCTTGGAAAGCTGCTTCTAAATATTTGTCCTTGATGCTCATTTATCTCTGAAAAGTCCTTCACTGTCGTTTTTGTTCTCCTGTTGATGCTTAACATATCCATGACCCCTGGCCAAATCCTCCCACCACTTCTACAACTAATCAGCTCTCTTTCCTCTTCCCCCTCCTCTATCCACCAATGAACATCTGGTGTGAAATGTAGATCTCATCAGTCATCACATATCACACACCTCATTCTGCTGCTATATGTCTGAAGAAGTGGACGTGTCCATGAAACATTACATTAAAATATGAAAGTTAGTCTTTAAATGTGCCACATGTTTTGTGTTTTTGTTTTGTTTTGCTGTTCTTTGATTCTTGCCTGCAATTGTTGAAAACATGGTACTGTAACTCTTCCAATGCTTGCCATTTTCTTTTCTTTTCTTTTTCTTTTTAATTTTCATATTGCTATGATACGAGGAAGCCATAAAACGTCAAAGGTTTTAGACAAAATGCCTCAAAATGCTCTTAAAATGTTCTTTTGAAAGTGAAGTTTTGACATAACTAGTAAAAATTAGTTATTTACACCAGTAAACCAAATATCAATGTAATTTCAGCATGCTACTGCTAGTCCCCAAATTGATCAGCTTCAAATAACTTACCTGTGATAAAGGTGGCAATCTACCAATGTATGTTTGTAAGCCTCCCCACATCCCCAAGACCTCCTGCTTTCCTGAGGTCCTAGATATCTGCATCAAAGACCCCAGAGAAAATTACTAGATAACCTCTTTCAGCTATTAAAAATCCAAACAAATTGAATTTAGATCTTCAAAAAAAAAAGACATTAATATGCAGGGTATCTTTACCACATGATTTAACTGCCAAGGAAAATATATGTCTTATCAAATCTGCTTTGCCTGAAGTATACCATTTCATTTATAAAACTGATATTTAAAAATCACTTTTCCCTTCTCCATAACTGCCCATGCTAATAAGAGCCAAAAGATACATTCTCAAGCCATTTTTTAAAAAAAATTGAAAAATATAGCTCATGTTCAATTAAAAACACATGAACCATCCACCCCCAATCAGAGTTTGAACTTTATTTCATATTTCAGCCTCTCAACCAAGAGGCTGGAATACAGCTCGTTTTGATTCTGCGTGAGTCATGTCTTCTCTACATTCATGCAGTGAGGCATTACTCTAATGAGGAGGAAAAAAACCTCTGCTAATTTCCAAAAAAATTATCCTGCCCGACTTTGAGATTAAGACTTCAGAGTCATAATAGATGTTTCACCATCAGGACTGCTTTATTGTGGGTAAGAAAGACTAATTAGATATCCCAAGTTGGCCTTCTTAGAAAACCTAGAGTCTTTTATTTATTTTATTTTATTTTATTTTATTTTATTTTCCCTCTCTAGATTGTAATGTGCATAAAACACACTGGACATTAAGTCTCTGAAAATGAAAAAGCCACCCTAAATAGTTCCCCAGCTGCTCAGAGAAGGTGTCCTACATCTAAGGGGCAGGGGAAGGAGAATTAAAATGTCACAGGAATTAAGAAATGTTGGAAGCCAGTCAACTTTTCTGTGCATCCACTACAATTAGGGTACAAGGTAGGTCATGGTCACGCCAACCACGTGTTTTCCAGTTCTCTCCCTTTGATTTCTCCATTTAAATTTATGGTCCCATGACTAGTGGCTGTTAGTGAAACATTTACCCAGCAAGGTGCTAACTGCAAATCCTTTCTTGCTGGACAAGAGGCTTCTACTTGTTTTTTTACTGAGGATCTTGTTGTCACTGTTGTTTTTAAGTTGTGTTGCTGCATAGCTGAACAATCTTATGGCAACTTTTTAAAAGTACTGTAATTGTTACACGTCCTTTTAAAATACATTTATTAAAAATATGCAGTGTTGGTGGTGATGCTTTCGTTAACTTCTGACAAACGGTTCCAATGAGAAGCTAGAGGCACTTCTAGAATTGGAAGGAAATTCATCGGGAACCCAAAAACACATTGGGAAATACATCCTGAAATAAATGCCATGTGACCTCAAAGCACAATAGGAATGCAATTAAAAGTCTCAAAAACACAGGGGAACATTTTTGCTGGTGTGCGCAACGCCTTAATCTGATGTACACATTTATAGCAGTCTAGGTTAACTATTGTAACTCCATCCTACGGAATCTTCCAAGTTATGTGACATAATTAGAATTCTCTGCTGTAGTTTGAAAGAACTACAAGAAATAATTCTCACCACTTCATCAAACTATAGATTTCCTTAGGCTGGAGTCACACACCAGTTTTTTTAAAAGGCATCAAACTGCTACAGCTCTATGATGAAGATACACTCTGAATCTCCAGGGTCTCGGGCATCATTTGCATAACCTTTTCTCTGACCTCTTGTCTGCAAAAGCCATGGGCTGAGCCCGAGACCTTCTTCATGCAAAGCTTATGCTGTTCCACTGAACCACAGCCCTTCTCTTAGGATATGAACTTGACCTGGCCAGAGATTTTCTGAATGTCAGCTCTTGACGTCCATGCTGATTGTAGGATTCTGGTTTCAAAAGCAGAAAACATTCTTAACTATGAAGCCTGAGATCATGGTGTGTATGTAGGCAGTTTTCTCTATTGCTTTTTTTAAAAGTGGATTTAGCTGATACACACCTCCTAAGACTTAGGCCAAACATAGGAAAAACTATGGTTTGCAGTATGACACTTCTACACTTAAATGTTCCATAGAAGAAATGATGTGCATTTTGCATTAAATGGACATATTAAAAAGTGGCTACATACACTTGTACAATGTGTAGAAACAAGCACAATCAGGGGAAGGCATCCATTTTTGGGGGAATACACATGTGCATTCATTTTCAGTATACAACTTGAGCTATATTTTTATCATTCAATCCATGTGCCATTTTGTGTTAAGAAAAGTGGGAAGTGGGATGATTAGGCTGTCTATGGAAACTGACATGACAGATCTGATCGTATGTAGCCTGGGACACACATTTGCAACCCATCATGCGCAGTGTCCACTTAAACACTGGAGAACTCTTTTGGCACAGGAGGAGAAAATGAAGCACAACTGCTATGAGAAACAGTGGGACTGACCAGGCCAGGTGAAAGAAATGCGTCTTTCCACAGCTGCTTGCTCAAGCAGAGGATCAGGCAAAAGAAGTGGGACACGCAGTACCATTCACATCAGTTCTGTGAGTGGCCCTTGTGCTGGCTACCTGGGAATGGACTCAGGTCATCAGGAGAGTTCTGGCTGCAGTACTGCTCCAACCCCCGAGGCTCAAAGCATATGCGGCATTCCCTCAACCTGATCCATACCAAAATAAATGGCAGATAAGACTTGGACCAACCCACTTCATCTCCAACCCACATCTTCTCTGACTAGATGACACTATTTGTTTCAAAAGCCAAAAACAATCAAAATAAAAACAAAAGGAAAAATACAAACAGCTCTGAATGGGAGTGTAGGGGCTATGCAGCATCCCTTATTTAGGGGATATGGTAGACCTTAAACACCAAGTTTCATTTGCAATATTGTGAAATGTGCCCTCTCAGGTGTGGAAGTCCAGTCCCGTCCAAATTCATTTAACTTATGAACTTCCTTCCACAGTCACATTCAGTCCTTAGAGATGCAGTGGTGGTGAACCTTTGGCACTCCAGATGTTTTGGACCACAACTCCCACAGACCTTTGTCATTGGCAATCTAGACTCGGGACTTGTGGTCCAAAACATTTGGAGTGCTGAAGTTTCATACCACTGTAATGCAATAACCAAAGTTTGTGAAATTAAGCAGGCACCAAAGCAAGGGGGTGAGGTGAGGGGCAACTTCCAGAACAGAAAGGGTGATCTACTTAGTGGCAGACCTCCTTCACTTTGCCCTGCAGATCTACAAAATGGCTGACCTAGTGGCTGCAAGGGACTATATGCTGCATGGTGACCTTGGTCTAAGTCTCCAGGCATGTCCAAACTTCGGCCCTCCAGATGTTTTGGACCACAACTCCCAAAGTCCTTTGTCATTGGGAAGCTAAGCTTAGAATTCTGGGAGTTGTGGTCCAAAACATCTGGAGGGCTGAAGTTTGGACATGCCTGGTCTAAGCTCTCCTAAGCGCCTCAGTCATTAGTGTTTCCAGAAGAGATCTTAACTTCACCAGGAGGTTCAGCATCTCTTGCTTTCTCCTTTGATGGTAGCACCTCCATCTACTGAGCTGTGTGCCTTTTTCACATCCATTTTCTTCAGCATCTTATCAAACTTCTCAGCCCCACAAATGTCAGACAGAAAGCAAAGGACAGACAAGCCTATTAGTCATCCCAAGGAGAACCAGAAGGATGTTGCTCCATTTACCCTGAGTGCACATATTCCCTCTAGAACTGCACCAATGCCTCTGATTCAGTCCAGTTTGGACTGAAGACTTTGTACATCCTACTGTAGACCAAGCTAGACAAAAGGAAATGAATAGGAAGAGTTTTGCAAGTTTAACAACTGATGCCAGCATTTGATTTTCTTCTGTTTCCCCCGTACCCTTTTCTTCTTGTGTCCTATCATTAAACCTGAAGGCAGGGACTGCCTTGTTTGCTTTGTAAACTGTGTGCAACAAATTTTCTGCTCAACAGGTGGGTAAGCAGATGCTGTAAACAAACTAACTAACAAGCCACCCGAAAGTTTCATTCAACCTACTGACAGTTGAACTCGGGGTGAGAGAGGGCAATCATCCAGGATCCTCCCTCACCCTTTCCAGTCATCCATGACTAGACAACCCAAATGTTGTACCTACTCCATGGCATGCCTGGTGGTATAAGGTGTTAATAGTATGATGAATCCAACTGTAGATTCTCAGTATAATTGCTCACTAATATATTTATTGTAACCAGAAGGGGTTAGTGATTTGGACTTTCTACGACTGAGATGTTACCACATGGACTCTAGCTTAGGATTCAAAAATATATATTTAAACCAAATGCTTCACTTATGACCTGTTGTCTGAAATCTTGTGGCTTAATACAGTACATTGCACTAGATTAGTCCCATTGAATCTGTGGGGATTCAGTGAGACAACTCTTCCTTTAATTCCACTGGTATACATCACTAAAGTAAGTGACAACTAGAGTAGATCCACAAAATCAATGAAACATAGAGAGCAGTTAATTTGTCAGATCCCCATTGACTCGGTGAAACTACCAATTATTCTCTCTCTGCCCCCCCGTGTGTGTGTGTGTGTGTGTGTGTGTGTGTGTGTGTGTGTGTGTGTGTGTGTGTAAGTACACTCACATGTGTGCAAGTTCATCACTTGGAGCTTACAGCTGACAACACTATGGAGCAGACACAAGAGGGAAAATGCATTCACCTTACCAATAAATCAGGAAGGAGAAATTATAGGAGGTCACCTCTGTCATTACTTGGCTCTGCTTGCCAATGTGTTCCTAACAGCTTGAATCAGATTGTCTTGGAAGTAAACTTACTCCCTCCTCTTCTTCTCCAAGTTGGAAAATAGCTTGGCTTGTTTCCAACCCAAGCCAAATTCTTTCAAAAATCAATGGAGACATCAATGTCTTCTTTGATTTAAATGCTAAGTTATAAAAAGGCTGCAGCTGCAGAAACATGTTTATGCATTGAAAATGGCAACCAACTGCCAACGACCCTTGCTTCTTGAATGAAGGTCATTTTCTTCCTGGGGTCATGCATTTGTTATAAACGTTTTCATAAGAAATCCATAGAGCCAAATTAAAGGATGGAATCACTAAATTTAATCTTGTTCCCACTTGATCCACATTTATTTTCCTTAATGGTACTCATCCCATGTAAAGTTTATGTGATGGGGCCAATCCCAATGTCAAAGTGCACATCCTATGCACAACCTAATACCATCATTAAAAGGGGAAAGCTCACCACACAGATAGAAAGGTGTCTGGGAATACATGGTGTATAACTAGGCTGCCTCTGTTGTACACCATGTATTCCCACTAGGGATGGGCTATTTGTTTTGGAAGCTACCCGTTCCAAAATGACCCGTGGGAGCTCAGCTGGTGATCAGAAGTCTCTGAAACGCAATCAGCCAATCCCTTACCTTGCTCTTTGCCCACGTGGGGCTGAGCTCCAACAAGGAAGAAGCCTCCGACGTCATCATTCCTTCTCCCTATCGCTAGCCTACCAGATAGGGAGGCGGGATGATGCATTTCCCTGCACAGCTTCTGACTGGCCAGCACCAGGGAGAAGAAATGATTATGTCAGAGGCTTCTTCCTCATTGGAGCTCAGCCCTGTGGGGGTGCAGAGCAAGGTAAGGGATTGGCTTACTGTGTTTCTGAGGATTCTGAACACTAGCTGGGCTCCCGTGGGCCATTTCGGAACTGGTAATTTCTGAAACAAATAGCCCATCCCTAATTCCCACCCCTAATGTTTGCATACATAGCACAGACAACTGCAGAAAGAGGCACCTGCATAAAAAGCCCTTCTCTACTTAGGTTGGTATAGGGCATATAACCATCAGGAAAAGAATGACTTGACATCTCTTATGTCAGAGGGCAATCTATGTGAAGTAGCTCCACTCCTCCATTGCATGGTGACTTTTTAATTTTTGATAAGACTGACTTAGACAATATAATAATACGCTCAAAGAGAGCAAGCACTCAGCAAAAAATTCGGAAACAGACAGTATCAGTTGTTGGTATTAATCAGGCCACCATAGGTTCCCATGGTTTCTCCAGATGTGATCACGAACATTACTGCTTGTTTTGTACAATTCAACAATAACTGAATTATAAGCAGCAGAAAATCTGGAAAAAAACCTCAGTCACTAGGAACTAGCCTTTTGTGTTGCCAAAACAGTCTTTAAAACACAAATGTCTTTTATTTGCAAATGATGGGTACAGTTTCATGTTTCTTCCAGTGACCTTTCAGTCTACCCTTTGCATTTCAAATTACGTGAAAAATATTTCATCCAATAGGGCCATCAGCAACCATTCAGGGTGCAACCCCTGAAGGAAACTGAATCCAAAGAAAAGAAGAAAAATTCTGCAGTGCTTCTTATCAATTACTCCTATGCTTTGGAAATGTGCCAGACAATTCATGTGCCATTCAAGAGCCATGTTATTCCTGTGTACAAGTAGAACTGAAGGATCTTTTGTTAGCCATGCACTTTTGCATTTCAACTATGCTTGAAATTCGGGAAGACTCTTCATCATCTATGGTCTCTTAAAAGGAGAAAGAGATTGAAGAGTGTTTCCACCTCTTCTTTCAAGTGCCTCTGATTTAAATGATTAGAAAACTCAAATGGTAGGTCCATATCCTGGCTTGCCTACAAGGAGACAGCTGCCTGATAGTGCTATAATCTACAACTGAAACAACCTATAAAACAGGGGTGCCCAAACGTTTTGTAAGGAGGGCCAGATTTGGTGGCTGAGAATGTGTCAGGGGCCGGTTGCTCCCTCACCCTGCCACCCACCCTTGCAACCCCACCTGCAGGAAGGAAGGCGGGGACCAAGCGAGGGAGGGAGGGAGGTGGGGACCAAGGAAGGGAGGGAGGGAGGGAGGTGGGGACCAAGGGAGGGAGGGAGGAAGGAAGGACGGTGGGGACCAAAGGAAGCACAGGGAGCCATGGCCACTGCAGGGGAATGTGTGGGTGAAGGAGGGGGAGAGAGGGGCGGGCCAGCCAGCCGCGGGCCACTCAGAATGGCCTGACGGGCCGGATTTGGCCCCAGGGCCGGACGTTGGGCAGGCCTGCTATAAAACCAGGGGTTGCAGGACTAGAGGTGAGGATCTGATTGTCCTCTGCTCTTGACATGGTGCTCAAATCTCCTTTCAAGTTCATCCTTCAGTCTGATTCACTTTACAAAGTATGCTGCTCTGACCCAGTTCTGACATTGGAAACACTTTCTTAAGCTTACCACCAGTATTGATAACTTGGGATACTTGTCGATAAAGAAGTTGCATAGAGGGTAAAGCTAGAAGAACCCACACTCTCTCCCTTCAATTCTCAACCATTTATCATCAGAATGAATGGGAGTGCTCACCTTTTGACTGATGGGGGACTGGGCTTTTAGAAATTATTGCCCATTCCTCCTGGAACTGACCTGATGCTCTCCTCTAATATACATATCCCAATCCCCTCAAAATCTGTTCTCCAAAGCTGTAGATGGGGTAATTTGCATTACCTTTCTGTAACAGGAGAAGGAAAACTGCTGAGATTGCTAAAGATGACCCAGCAATTTGATTACATACATACACGGGTGGATGCATATACAGAGAGAATAATTGCAGTATACGTCATGTGAAGGCTGATATTTTGTCATAATGTTTCTGCTACATTGGTGGGGAAGAGTGAATTTCGACAGTGCCAGAAGTATCCTCAAACATGTGGCCTGAAGTGTATCTTCCTTGACTAATGTAAGTTTGCTTTCACTTGTTATCTTCCCTAATTTTATCCTCTTTTGTCTCTATAGCCTCTTCCCTTTTGGTTACCTCTATATCTCATCTCACACTTTTTATAATTGGCAAATATTATACATGCTCTAGGCTTAAACACCATTTCCCTGGTAATGTGTTATGCAGTCTTGTTGCACACATGTATTCATACAGGGGGGGGGGGAGATCTGGGAAACAATTTAAAGTGATTTTTTTAAAAGCATTGTCCAGTAGATGATCAAAGTAAAGCTTTCTAAAATTATTATTTTTTCTCATTACCGTCCAATTATATTTATTCCATAATTTCACTAAATTCTAGAATTTGTGACTGGCAGTTCCATTAATCAGAATACTCATTTTACCAACCTTGAATTGTGCCTGATAGATAATTGGCAGCCAGTAGAGCTACTTCAGTAGGGGTGTATTGGGATCTCTGTGGTCAGCCCCAGTCAGCAATCTGGCCACTACATTCTGGACCCATTGAAATTTCCTGAGACTTTCCATTGGTAGTCCCATATAGAGAGCATTGCAGTAGTCCGGCTGGGAGGTCACTAGGGCATGTGTCACAGGGACCAGAGCTGGTATCTCTAGAAACGGGCATAACTGGCATGCTAGTTTTAATTATGCAAGTGCACTTCTGGCCACTGCTGTGACCTGGGCAACTAGCCTGAAGGATGAGCACCCCAAAGCTACGCACTTCTTTTTTCAATTGGGGGATAATCCCATCCAGTACAGGTTGCATCCTATCACTTGATCTCATTTTTGACTGACCAGAAGCACCTCTGTTTTGTCTGGGTTTAGTTTCAGTTTGTTCTTCCTCATCCACTTCATTACCAAAACTAAGCACTGATTTAAATAGCTTCCTTGGAATCCAGAGGTGATGAGAGGTAGAGTTGAGTGTCATTAGCATGCTGGTGACACTTCACCCAAAACTTCAAATAATTTCCCCCAGTGGTTTCATGTAAATGTTAAACAACATAGTAGACAGAACAGAAACCTGAGATACCCTGCAGGTCATTGGCCGTCGTGTTGAGCATGAATCACCTGACACGACTTTCTGCATTCTCTCCTGCAGGAAGGACTGAAGCTACTGTAAGACAGTGCCCCCAAGTCCCATTTCAGAGAGACAGGTCAGTATGCTGTGGTTGATAATGTCAAAAGCAGCTGAGAGGCCCGGTAAGACCAAAAGAGACACAGATCCCCATCCATTTCCCTTCGTAGGTTATCTGCCAAGGCAACCAGTACTGTCTCAGTCCCATAACCAGGCCTAATTGAGCTGGATCCAGATAGTTTATTTCATGAAGAAACCTCTGGAGCTGCAAAACCACAACCCACTCTATTACTATGCTTTATTCAAGAATGGGATGTTAGATACCGGTCGGTAATTATTCAGTATTGTTGTCTCTAAAGACGGTTTTTTTAACAGCAGTTTTACTATTGCCTCCTTGAAGCATGCTAGAATGCAGCCCTATTGCAAGGAGGTATTCACAACTCTTTCTAACCAGTCTGCCAGACCCTATGTGGCAGCTTTTATGAGCCAGGAAGGGCAAGGGTCCAACAGACTTGTGGTGCTATCTGTTATATGACATTGAGTCAAGATCTTATGTGCCACCAACTTGCTTCTGGAATATCCAGGAGTGATCATAGGCTGTGCTGGGAGTACAGCTATCTACCTTCCTAGGCTTTGGCATTTTCTTCTTATGATATGACTTTCAAGCATTTGCAGTCACTGTGAAGCTTATTTTTAGCATATAAGTTTTTAGTCTCAATTAAACATGGCTGACCTACAGAGAGGTCTTGCTTTACTTCACTGGTGACTCCAGCTGCTTTTTACTCCGTCCTACTGCTTCTGCAAGACGGTAGAAATATACCTGAAACAGTCTTCTTTTTCAGTTTTTTCTCACGTACTTAGAAAGTCAGGTTGGAAAAGTAACGATAGCAAACAAACAATAATAATAACCACAGCAAGTTTAGCACTTATTTATCAGCTAAATAATTTATTAATTGTACCTTTGTCTTAACTATTGATCAAGGTAATGCTGTCAGTATGAGCCTCATGGCACAGTGATTAAATGCCTGTACTGCAGGTAAAACTGTGCTCACGACCTAGGGTTCAATCCCAGGTAGCAGGCTCATGGTTGATTCAACCTTCCATCCTTCCAAGGTCAATAAAATGAATACCCATCTGGCTGGGGATGGGGCTGGGGGGTCAATGTGTAGCCTGCATACTGTAATTAAACTGTAAACCACCCAGAGACTACTTGAAATGTTATTGGGCAGTATATAAGCAGAACACTTTGCTTTGCTTTTTATAGTCATACATGCAATAATTGTATAAAGTGTGTCTCTATGTACTTATGTTTTGTGATTTATGACCTAAAAGCAAAAAGAAAAGATGCCCACTAATTGGAAAGGCACTTATGGGACCTTCTGCATTATCTGCCTAAATAACTTGGCTTGTTTCGGACACAATGCACCTTGACTAGGATGAATGCTCCAGCACTGGAGGAAAACAAGAAAAGTTTGTACAACCACTTGTCAGATACTCTTTGGTTTGTACTCCTCCATTGAACAGAGGGCTGAACTCCATGGCCTTGTAGGCCCCTTCCAACTTCATGATTCTATGATTCTGAAATTTTATGACTGAGGGTATTGTTTGCTACTGAGTCTGGTGCAATCCTACTTGGAACATACAGTATTATGTGAAGGCAGGATTCTCTGTGAAAGACAATGATGCTGGAAACGATGGAAAGCAGCAGAAGAAGAGGAAGACCAAATACAGAATGAATTGACTCCCTAAGAAACCCACAGGTACGAATTTACAGTGGTCCCCCGCCCTTTCACGGTACATATACTGCGATCCCGCTATATCGCAGGACCGCAGTTTATGAAAAAAGGCTCCCTGGGGTAAGGGACGAAGGCCTGTTTCAGGCCTCCCATAATTAGCCCAGGACTGGGGCTGCCCCGCACAGGCCTGCAAGGGTCTTCCAAGGCCTGCTGGAGGCCTCAAAAGGGCCTCCCTGCAAACCAGAAGTGACTTCCAGTAATCGGGAAGGGAGTTCTGGGTTGCCGAAAATCATTTCTGAGGCCTCCAAGGGCCTTTGTAGGCATGTTGGAGGCCTCAGAAATGATTTTCAGCAACCCAGAAGTCACTTCGCAAGGAGGCCCTTTTGGGGCCTCCAGAAGGCCCTTGCAGGCCCGTTTGGGGCAGCACCAAGCTGGGGGTAAGTACAAGAGCCCCCAGTTAGCCCCCCCAGGCCCAACCCAGCCTGTATCCACATATTGCAGATTTTCAAGTATTGCTGGTCAGGTCGGGTCCCTAACCCCCACAATAGGCGGGGGGGTCACTGTACAAGAACTGAGCAAGGCAGTTGAGGACAGGGCATTTTGCAGACTGTTCATTCATGTGGACAGCATAAGAGGTGAATTGGTGTCATACCACAGCAGGAGTAACAACATGTATTAGCCTACCTTTGTTCGGTTGATTGTTACTTCTCTTTTTTTTTTAGCAGATGATGGTCCGACCATGACATCTGCTAAAATTTGTATTACCCTACCTTTGTTCTATCTTAGTTGATTGTTACTTCTCTTTTTTTTTGTCGCCATGTTGGCGGGGACTATAATTCCTGTGGTGTCTGGCCGTGGGAGATACGCTTTGAGCAGGGGGATTAGTTGGGTAAGAAGAACTCGGGTCAGGCAGTTAGTGCATGTCCCCTGTTCTGATCCCCCCGCTCACCATCACGTGCCTGGGTGCCATCCTGCCAGCGCCCGCCTCCGGCCTGTCCTGCCTCCTGGTCGATGCCAGGTCGGTTCAAAATAAGATCCCCATCATCCACGATGTTATCGTGGATGAGCGAGCCGACCTGGCTTGCATCACCGAGGCCTTGATGGGTGCAGAGGGATGGGCGTCCCTCTGCCTGTTGTGCCCCCCGGGTTTCAGGTCCAGTGGGCTGACAGGCCAGAAGGTTGGGGGGCAGGGGCATCGTTTACAGGGAATCCCTTTATGTTAGCAGATCTGCGACTTTGGTGTGTCCTGGGGTGGAGTGCCTTCATCTATCGGTGGGTCAGTGAGATAAGTTTGGTATTGTGCTGGTGTACCGTGCTCCCCGCAACCCTGCACAATCCTTTCCAGAGATTGTGAAGTTCATCTCGGCTGCTCTGTTGAGGTCCCCCCGCCTTCTGGTGGTTGGGGACTTCAACGTGCATACCAAGGGGCAACTTTCCGGAGCTGCTCTGGAATTCATGGAATCCATGGCTTCCATGAATCTATCTCAGCATGTTGTTTGCCCCACCCATAGAGCAGGCCACACCCTAGACCTGGTTTATACCTCCACGTCGTCAGATTCTAGTCTGAGGGTTGGGGGCCTTGCCCCTCTTCCCGTGTCATGGTCGGACCATCATCTGCTAAAATCTTCCCTGTCAATCGCCACCCTGCCCTGCGGGAAGTCTTGGCCATTTGTGTGGGCCTGCCCCTGGAGGCTCCTGGACCCTGCCAGGTTCATGGAGGCCTTCGGGGAGCTTTCTGGCGGTCTGGCAGATGATCAGGCCGAAGCCCTGGTGGAAAGGTGGTATGAGGGAGCCACCGGGGCCGTCTACCGGATCGCCCCCAAGCATTTCCTGCGATGTGGAGCTCGCACTTCGCCGTGGTTCACAGGTAAGTTGCGGGCGATGAAACAAGAATGCAGGAAGGCCATATAGAGGATGAATCGGACAGCATCAAGTAGGGCTGCACTTAGTCAGCTGACTGGCTGCTATGTTCGCGCGAACAGGGATGCTAGAACATCCTATGTCTCCCTGAGAATTGGGGAGGCCTCGAACCGCCAGGCGGAGTTGTTCCGGGTGGTTCGGGACCTCTCCAATCCCAGTCAGCTGGGGCCTCCTCCTAGTGAGTTCACTAGTGAGCAGTTTGCAGCCCATTTTAGATCCAAAATAGAGGCCATCCATTCTGATCTGCCCTCCAGTTGCATTAGTCCACCCCCCCGGATATCCCTAGGACCTCACCCCCGCCCTCTCCCTCCATGGTTGAGTTCGGACCAGTGTCTCTAGTGGAGGCCTCTAGAGCTATGGCTGGTTGCCGCCCAGCTGCTACCCCTTTCGACCCTTGCCCAGCTTGGCTGGTTAAATCTGCCGGGGGGAACATGCCCGAGCGGGTTACGGCTATTGCCACGGCCTCCTTTAGAGAAGGTATTTTTCCTTCCCGCCTTAAGGAGACCGTGGTGAAGCCCACTCTGAAAAAGCTGGGCCTGTCTCCGGACGATATTTCCAACTATCGCCCGATTGCCATTGTTCCCTTCCTGGGCAAGGTTGTTGAGAGGGTGGTGGCCGTCCGGCTCCAGTCGTACCTGGAGGATAATCAAATGCTGGATCCCTTCCAGTCCAGGTTCAGGCCGCTTCGTGGGACCGAGACTGCCCTGGTCGCTCTGCAGGATGACCTTCTTAGGGAGGCTGACAGGGGTGTTCCTTGATCTGTCAGCTGCCTTTGATACCGTCAACCATGGTAACCTGCTGGTCCGGCTTGCAGAGGCAGGATTTGGGGGCCTTGCTCTGTCTTGGCTCCGTTCCTTCCTTGGCAGCCGGACTCAGCGGGTTCAGCAGGGTGATGAATTGTCGGCTCCTTGGACTCTCTCGTGGGGTGCCCCAGGGGTCGGCAATCTCACCCATGCTGTTCAATGTTTATATGAGGCCGCTGGCAGAGGTCGTCAGGAGATTTGGAGTCTGCTGTGATCAGTATGCTGATGACATGCAGCTCTATCTCTTCTTTTCGTCTTCTGTAGAGGAGGCAGTACGCTCCCTCGATCTGTGCCTGGAGGCAGTCCTGGAATGGAACAGGAATAACCGGCTCAAGCTCAACCTGGAGAAGATGGAGGTTCTGTTCTTTGAGGGTGTCCTCGTCTGGGTTCAATGGCCCCCTCCCTAGGCTGGGGGGTGTTTCCAGCCTACAGACAGGGCCAGGAATCTGGGTGTGGTCCTGGACTCAGCCCTCTTCCTGGACGCCCAGGTGATGGCTGTCTCCAGGGCCACTTTTATCCATCTCCGCAGGATCGCCCAGATCCTCCCGTACCTCAACGAGTCCTCCCTGAGGACAGTAGTGCAGGTCCTGGTGATTTTGAGAATTGGCTATTGCAAAGCCCTCTACGTGGGTTTGCCCTTGACCCTCCTCTGGAGGCTTCCAGCGGCTGCAGAATGCGGCGGCCAGGCTGGTGGTGGGTGCTCGTAGATTTGAGCACATCACCCCAGTTCTGGCTCACTTGCATTGGCTACCCATTGTCCTCCGGATCAGGTTCAATGTCCTGGTTTTGATTTTCAAAGCCCTCCACGGCTTGGGACAAGAGTACCTGGCGGAGCGTATCTCCCAGAGGTCAACTGGGTCCAGACCCATGAGAATGGCCACACCCAGAGAGGCATGGAAATCGTGTACGCGTGACCGCACCTTTTCTGTGGTGGGACCTATGATGTGGAACCATCTTCCCAGTGAGCTGCGCCTTGCAATGTCCCTGCCAGCCTTCAGGAAAGTCCTGAAAAGCCACCTTTTCAGGGAGGCTTTTGGTGACCTTTTTAGTTATTTTTTTCTTTTTTCTTTGCCGCCATTGCCATCTGTTGTGGGGGGCTATGGTCCCCCTCCTGCTTTTATTGCCTTTTGTTTATTTTTATATTCGGTTTTTTTCTTGTTTTTATTGTTCACCACCCTGAGTTCCTATAGGAAGATGTGGCGGTATACAAATGCAACAAATAAATAATAAGTAAATATGTTTGTTTTGAAAAGAAATGGAATCATCCCCCGCTGAACAGGGTCTCCACTCCATAAGTCGGGAGCAACCCGACAGCACATAACAACATCCATCAGTTTAAGGGAATGTCTGTAAACTCTGGTTTTCTACTGTCAAACAAGATGAGGAGAGCCTACACATGTAAAGTATGCTTTCCTTGAAGCTGCCCCCAGTGCATGAATGGCAGAAGGGCCAGTTTGGCATAAAAGGTCAAAATTGGGGAAGGGCCAACCAGCACTGCCCCACTCTCTCCCTCTGTGCAATTGCAATCTTGCTGCATTTGCCATGTTTCATCTTCCAGCCACTGTGAACAAAGACATATACAGACACTTATTTTAGGCATGACTTTCCTTTCTGGGGCACTATATAGTGGGCTATTGTTTGAATGAACGGCTCAATACAAGCCTTCTGAACAACTATACTAGTGCAGATGTATACTTCATATACAGTTCACTGCTGCCATTTATAGTACGTCATCCTGATATATGTATTATTTTTGAATGTTCCAAGGTGTTTAGCTTTGACAAGAGATATTTCAAAGGGACCTGTGTTTTCTCAAGCTGTATCACTTAAACGATGAAATCAAAGCAACTTAAAAGACAGATCATTTTCATTTACAAGCACACTGAACTGTAAATTGCATTTAACACTTTGACGCTTGTGTTTCCAAATCAAAGACCACTAAAAATATGCTATTTATTGACTTGACACAAAGCCATCCCATCTTTCAGAATTCAGTACTACTGAGCCGTGATGTATGTCTCTGCTTATATAGACTCATGCATGTTTGTGTACAAATTGCCGTACAAATAAATACACACATGCATGTTTATTTCTACATTTGTGTGGCTGTGGGGTTCTCTCATATTTTATTTATCCATTTCCTAATTCTGCTGTACCAAGAAATACTTTCTATGGGAATTTTAATTCAAACTCTACAGATACAACACACACAACAAAACAAAAATTTGTATTCACCGAAATTCACCTTTCAAAACCTGATCTTAAGAGATGTTTTGATAGAACTTATTTTCATTCACATCACTCAATGCCATTTGTAGTCAAAGGATTTCTCATCTCCCTACAGTGTGCTGTGAAAAGTGTGAAGTCATAGCTCAGTGGGAGAATCCATCCTTTGCATACTGAACATCTCAGAGACTTCATTAGACTCTGATTAAAAGAAACTTAGATAGTACCATATTTGTTTCAGGCTTTAGAGAGCTACACAGTCGCCCAACTATGGAGTGACAGAGCTTCCAAATGTTATTTTTGGATCTCAGAGATGGACTAATAGTCAGAGTCATATGCTAAACTGAATCCACATTGTTCTCTGTAGAATCTAACGCTAATCCCTGATTTAGTGTAACTCTGTAACAAATACTTGCACAGTTTTAGTGATGGGGGAGCTGTCTTGACATAGATACATCATTTAGAAATAATAATGTGTGTGCATATCTATCTATCTATCTATCTATCTATCTATCTATCTATATTAGACATAGGCACGACTTGGCGAAATTGTCGTTTCCGTTTTTGGTTATCATTTCCGTTACGTAACAGAAACGGTAACGATAATTAAGCCGTCAGAATTCGAACTCAAACCGAAAAAAGAAAAATTTGGTCGGGTTTTTTGTTTCCGTTTGTGGCATCATGGCGATCGTGCGATACGAAGCACAGAAAAAGTTTTAAAAGTTTTTTTTAAAAAAACCGATTCCCGGCCAAAAAAGCAGGCAAAAATATGCCTGCCTGAGTCTTTGCCACCTACCAGAGGGGTGATTTCTGGGGGGTCCCCGGCCTTTCCCCCCCTCTTCTCCTATCCTCTGCTGCTTGCACCAGGCTGGGGGGGGGTCATCCTCGTCGTCTCGCCATTCCATGCGGTGGGGGGGATCCAAAATGGTGACCACAATTTTTCTTTTGAAATCGTGGTCAAAAAACACACCAAATAACTACAGAAACATGTGAAATTTATTTATTTTAAATGCCTGAATTTTTATAGTAGCAGCAGTGGGTTTTTTTATAGCAATAAAACGTCATATTGATTTTATTTTATTTTATTTTATTTTATTTTATTTTATTAGACCTGCCCATTTGGGCTGGGCATGGGATGGGACCATGCAAATTTTTTGAACCATTCCACCAATGGCATCGCCAGGTTTTTGACTGACACTTCTGGATGCCGGGGCACCTTCCAGAAATTGCAGTCGGGTGTATGGATGTGGTTGAGGGAGGACGGCTGGCTGCTGGTGCTGGTGTGATCCGATCGAGATTGAGGAGGGAGGCTGGAGGGTTTAGGATTTAAGTTAGGCAGGCAGGGAGGGAATTGAATTTAGAAAATAATTTCTTTGATTCCCTGCAGCTTTGTCTGCTGAAGGGAATAGTAGTTTATTCTTTATTTCTTCTCTGGCAGTTTGAGGATTTCTGATATTGGATAAAGGGGGAGGTTCGACTGGGAGTGGGAGGTGTGGATTTATTTTAAAAATATATTATATACTACCATTTATTTTCTATTTTCCCAGCTTCAATTTGCTTGCACACACACACATTTGGGGTGCAAGCCAAGAACAGAAACTCTATCCTTCCTAAGTGATATCCTAACTGCCCACTCGCCCGTCTGCCCGCGCCGCCCCCCACCTGCGGGCCACACCGCTGCCCGCCCACTCGCCCGCCTGCGGCCGCCATCCACCCATGACCCCCCACCACCGCCACACACCCGCACCTCCCCTGCCCCCCGCCCCGCCCCCGCCTAGGGCGCAAAAACACCTAGCGCCAGCCCTGATTGCGGGACGCCCCTATGCTCTGGGAAGTCAAATCGCGCTAAATCGCGGTGGAAACGACAAACGGAAATGACAAATTTTTGAAAAATTTCGCGACAAACGGAAACGAGCCAAAACGGACCTGTTCCAACAATCGAAAACTCAAAACGTCATTTTTTCTGGTCGTGCCCATGTCTAATCTATATATCTATCTATATATATATGCACACACACACACATTTTGCACAAAATGCTTTTCTGCAAGATTTTTTATAGAACACTGCTAGAAATATTTTGCCAAAAAGGGCTAAAACAAAAAGGGAAAAATGTACAAAAATATTACAATGTCATCGAGCAGGGGAAGTCCCTTTGCAGCCAGCAAAGCATACAGTATATAGGTTTCTTACAAAAATCCTAAGATGTTTAGTACAGAAACTGATGTGATAGTGTAAAAAGCAATCCCTACTGTATGTCATATATATGAGGCAGGGGATAGCAATCATAATTTCATTGTGCAATGCTTGAATGAATAATCAGACATCCCTGTTAATTCATTAGGACTTACATCCAAGAAGATATATCAATGAAACAGATAAGTGAGCAAAGAAAGGCTGGTAATGGCAGGTGAGGCCTTTCTTGGAAACGCTTCCCATTAAAATCTCATGCTACTCTTTTATATGTGTGTGTATATATATTTGTCCAAACAACCTTGAAGTACAAATCATACATATTTAATTTGTGTGATCATTTCTTTTTTAAAGGAAACCAGCAACCAGTACATCACTGTAGTCAATATAGAGATCAAATAGACTATAAAATTGGAAACAGGAGGTGCAGAAGCTGTATTCTCTCTGCCAAATCAAGATGTGGAACCAACTGCAATGGAAAGAAACCAGTGGCAATCTGCCAGCAGAATCTGTTCCTCGCCCGTAAACAGAAAGAAACCTGCTCTACAATAATAGTGAGTATAGACTCAGATCTTGTACTAGCTCTCTGCATCGTTTAATAATATAAATCTCCAAGGTCTCTACACTTCAATTAGAGAAAGGAAATTCCCTGGGAAGATGGGTGGTATATAAATAAATAAATAAATAAATAAATAAATAAATAAATAAATAACATTAATTGATTACCATCATTGATGGCTTTATGGTACAGTACTTACTCTTCCATATCTGTGCTAATATACTTTATCTGTAAAATAGTGGTGATAACTGGCTTCTTATTTACATTTGTTTTGTTTTGTTTTGTTTTCATTCTACTGGCTAGTTTTACAGTGATTTGTTAAAACTTCTGATTTATGGTGGCCTCTATGGAGATCTGCACATGTCCCATTAAAGTGATGGAGATGTAGTAGATAACTGACTTTAGATGACCCATTTGTATCTCACCTTACTTGAGAAATATCAGCATTCCTGTAAGAAACAAAGCAGATCTTCTACAAAGATGTGTAAAATACATACGGAGACTATCAGATGCATTTTGAATGCAAGGAAACCTCTCTTTTAATGAAGTGTTAAAATGCATATGTAAGAAATGCAAGTGCATTGCAGCTCTTTATTTTGAGTTTAAATTTACATGGAAAATTGGGAATAAGTTAGTCCACCACAATAATTGTTAACAGCCTTGGGGCAAACAATATAGAGAAAGCTGGTGCTAATGAAGGGTTCCTAGTTTGGCATACATGGAATCGGAAGACTTACATTTTTGGACTCTAAAGCCTAGAATCCTCTCACACACATATACACAAAGCTGTGTTGAGCAAGGCTCAAACTCAACCCCGAGAAGACCGAGGTGATGTTCTTTGGGAGTTCTCCGTCTGGATATGGAGGCTGCCTCCCGAGTCTGGAGGGTGTTTCCCTCCAGCTGGTGGACAGAGTTCAGAATCTGGGCGTGGTTCTGGATCCGGCCCTCACCATGGAGGCCCAGGTGGCAGCCATGACCAGGACTGCGTTTTACCATCTTCGTCAGATTGCCCAGATCCGCCCATATCTAGACGGCGACTCCTTGAGAACAGTAGAGCAAGCGCTGGTGATCTCGAGGTTGGACTACTGCAACGCTCTCTACATGGGGCTGCCCTTGACTCTCCTCCGGCAACTGCAGCGGGTCCAAAATGCGGCAGCCAGGCTGCTGGTGGGTGTGCGCCACTACGATCACATTACCCCAGTCCTGGCCCACTTACATTGGCTACCCGTTGTGTCTCGGATCAGATTCAAGGTCTTGGTTTTAGTATATAAAACCCTCCATAGCTTGGGACCAGACTACCTGTCAGAGCGGATCGCCCAGTGACCAACCTCAGCCCGTCCAATTCGGCAGTCGCGAGCTCACTCGCTTCGGGTGGCCACCCCCAGAGAGGCCAGGAAAACGTCCACCTGGAACCGGGCCTTCTCGGTGGATGGCCCATCCCTTTGGAATCGCTTACCTAGTGAAGTGCGCTCTGCAGAGTCCCTGTCGGCCTTCCGCAGAGTGTTAAAAACCTGGCTCTTTTGCGAGGCCTATGGTGACCTTCTTTTGTTTTTTTCTTTTCTCTTTGTTCTGCCATTTGCTTATTCGTTCGGCCAGCTGCGGAGCTAGCTGTAACTTTATGCCAAGGGTGCTCATGCTGTTTTAAAATTGTTGTGGTCTTTGTTATATTGCTCTGTGTTGTATTGTGTTCTTACATTGTATTGTACTGCTAGCTGATTGGATCAGCTCATTGTAAGCCGTCCAGAGTTCCCTAGGGAAGATGGGCGGGGTAGAAATTCAATAAATAAATAAATAAATAAATAAATAAATAAATAAATAAATAAATAAATTTCAAGACCTGTAGTCCACAATGCAGGGTTTCAGAGGTCTGAGCCTGCAAATCTAAGGCCTGCCCACCGCTGCTGTCAACGGTTAAGCAGGCCAACCCCCCTTTCCTTTCCAGCTCTGCAGTAGCTCTCAGCATCCTGATCCTTTGCTGTAGAAGTGTAGCTGTACAGTGGTACCTCATTGTACGAACACCTTGGTTGACGTAATTTTCGGTTTACAAATGAAAATCCATTGAAAACAGTGTCTCGGTTTACAATTTCCCCCCAATACGAAGTAAGTTTCCCCAGGATGCATTGCACCTGGGAGGTTTATAGAGGTGCCCCCATGCATGCTTTGGTTTACAAATATTTTACAGTGCAAAACATCCCGGCGAACACATTAAATTCACAAACTGAGGTACCACTGTATCAAGTACATGAGGCAACTGTAAATTATACAAACTAAACTCGCAATCACAAAGTAATCACCATAAGTGCTACTCTTTAAATAATTATAAAATAAATAAACAAAAGTGCAGAAATGCATTAATGGTGTTTAGCTTTTGTTCTCCAGAATAATGGCTTGGATGCCTGACAAGGGGTGGTGGGGGTGGTTCAGAAAGATGAAAGGTGACACAGATCTTCTTTACAATTCAGCCCCCCCCCAAGCCACCAACAGAAAGGGCCTAAATGACTGCAATTTAACAAATGCAGGAAAACTGTTGATGCATCTATTTATTAAGAATCTTACATGATGAAAACCTGACATTACCATCCATTTATCATTATTAAAGACCTTTTCATCCTTGGGTAAACAAATCAACTTCCTTTTAATGAGACAGACACCAACATTCATCCATAAGTGAGGAATGGATCTATTTGGTTTTGGATAATTCCAGCAGAAAAATTTTTTTCCCAAGAACTCCCCCAAGCCATATTCACTGAGATTTCTAAATGGATGCTCCAGTGGAAAGACAAAATGGAAAGCAAACACCGCAATGGGCAAAGCTATTATCTTAGCATTTCAGGTGAAATGGTTTGGGCTGTTTATTCAACGGTATGCTGTGCTTCGCTGCCTAGATCCTATGCGAGGGGAATTAATAAGCTTCCCATAAATAAAAAATACTATTAATAATGCTAATTAGCATCTTTACAGGGCCTGGCAGTGTTCAAAGAGTTTCACATCCATTATCACACTACAGAAACACTCGCTCCCTACAGGGAAAATGAAGGAGATTAGTGCCGGTTTTCTCTTCAGTTGTGTCTGCCTATTAGATTTAAGAAAGGGAAATAAATGTGAGGCATTAAAGTTGCAAAAGTAGAGAGGAAACAAGGTAGAAAAGAGAACAAAATTTCTGTGTACATTTTGTTCATCAGAGTTTGGGACTGTTATTTTTGGACAAGAAGTATCAGAATCCACGGGGTTGCCATCCAGGTATAATCTTTCTAAGCACGGATATTTGCTCCTCAACACTGCCACTGTGGTATAGTACCCAGTGAGATGCAGCAGCTACCGCACTGGACCATGCTGACATGCAGTAATACTTTGGTTTACGAGCACACTCCATTCCAGAAACACATTTGTAAATCAAAACACTGTTCGGAGGAGCCTCATGGCGTAGTGGTAAAACGCCTGTACTGCAGCTAAAACTGTGCTCATGACCTGGGGTTCAATCCCAGGTAGCAGGCTCATGGTTGACTCATCCTTCCATCCTTCCGAGGTCGGTAAAAGAGTACCCAGATCGCTGGGAGGGGGGGAATGTTTAGCCTGCATAAATAGATTGTAAACCGCCCAGAGAGTGCTTGAAGAGCTATGGGGCGGTATATAAGCTGAACACTTTGCTTTATATCAAAGCAATTTTCCCCATAATAAAAAATAGAAATGCAGATGATTCATTCTGGGGCCCCATAAACCACATACTATAAACACTAAATGCCAAAACTCACAAAAGTTGGCTAGAAGTTCATGTCCACAACATAGTTTAGGTACCTCACTGTGATATTTGCTCTGCTTGGGGCTAACAACTGGATTCTACTCTGTGTTTTCAATTTGACAATAATAAAAACACTAATAAAAAACACTATACACACTTGAGTAGCTGCCCCATGACTAGAAATTGTTTAAAAAAATTAAGAAAGAATGTTGATGCAAGGGAGGCCTCCATTCCTTTCTCATCCCTCTGCTTTGGAGGCTGACTGTGATGGAATGTTCCAGACAATCACCCACAATCCAGCAAGGGGAGGGTGGAAGAGAGAGCCACTTGTGAGCATGTGACCTGCTCCACTGCTTGTATATCAAGGCATTGCTTGTTGACCAAGGCAAAATTTAGAAGAAATGTTTGTTTGTCTTGCAAAGAACACTTAATCCAAGTTGCTCTTAAACTAAGCTATTACTGTATCTCTTTATACTGCTCTCTTGTAATTATCAGGAACCACAGTACATCAAATGCTCTGTATACAACATTCTAAGGTGTCGTTTGACACACACTACAGTATCAGTTTAATGCCACTTTAATTGGCTCGGTGGTATCATAAGGAATCCTGGGATATGTAGTTCAACGAGCTATTCAATAATCTCTGCTGCAGTTCAGGGGTGTGAACTAGAAGAGTGATTCCCAAATTTGGGTCACCAAATGTATTTGGACTTAAATTCCCACAAACCTTCATCACTAGCTGTGTTGGCAAGGATTTCTGGGAGTTCTAGTCCAAGGTCCTCTGGGACCGAAGGTTGGGAGCCACTGAACTAGAGCTAGGATTCTCATCCTTTTCTTCTTGAGATGTTTTGGGTTAATATCCCAGAATTCCAAGCCAGCAGGGCTAATGGTCAGTGATTCCAAGAGCTGAGGTCCAACGCATCTGGAAGAACAAGGATTAAGAACCTGTGCACACGTGCTCACTGTCAGAGATGTCTAAATACTTTGCCCAATTACAAATCCCAGGCATAACTGTCAAGTAGTTCGTTCAGATGCACCCGTGTCTACATGCAGAAAAGCTTTCCTCGCTTGTTATCTTATTTGATGTCTCCTACCCTGCTATTGCGGATATTGGCTCCTTCTACCCTTTTTCCTCATAAGTTTGATCATGTGAAGAGGGACATCTCTTAAGATCAGGGATTCATGATGACGTCTTGTTTGTACACACGAGCCAGTACACTAGAAGTATATGTGTTCTTCCTCCTGTATAGAGCCCACATGTGAGGTAAAGCTTCTCTTCAGCCATGTCACTCCTATTGTAAGCACAGTAGACCCCCCCAAGTGCGGTAATGAGTGAATAGGGTCTGAGTCAGAACCTCTGGAGAAGTGGGTGTCATGTTTGGCAACTAGTAAACCCAAAGCATAGTAAGTACTGGACTATAAAGAAGGCTGATCGCCGCAGAATCGATGCTTTTGAGCTGTGGAAGGACAGATTTTGAAGCTGAGGCTCCAGTACTTTGGCCACCTCTTGAGGAGAGAGGAGTCCCTGGAAAAGTCCCTGATGTTGGGAATGATTGAAGGCAAAAGGAAAAGAGGACGGCAGAGAATGAGATGGTTGGACGGCCGACCAAACTCCAGGAGACAGTGGAAGATAGGAAGGCCTGGCGTGCTCTGGTCCATGGGGTCACGAAGAGTCGGACATGACTGAATGACCGAACAACAACAACAACAACAACAACAACAACAAACCCAAAGCATTGTTCCTGATCCAGACTTAGAAAACATCATCTGAAATCAATAGTACTTAACTTAATGATGAGAAACTGAATTGTCATAGATTTCTGCTTTAAATATGAATAAACCTGCACCCAGACATGCACTTTTGTACACTCTGAGGCCACTCGGCCATTTGGAAACAACATTGTAATAAAGCTTATAGGAATCTGTCTACTAAGAAACCGAGCTGGCGTTCCCAGAATCCGCAAAGCCGGGAATCAGCATGCCACCGACTACAGGATGAGACTCTTTAATATGTGCAGAAGCAGATTATGTCTTCTGCAAATGAGAGTCAGCATAATTCTATATTCAATCCTTGTACCACGGTAGGTATCCAATAGTAACTAAGCTGTGCCATTTGAACAACACATAAATATTTCATGCTGCTCTAAAAGCCACAAATGCCAAAGTCTAAAGTGTGTGACAACATCCAAAGCTTCTATCTCCCTGGATGTAATTGCAGCCTTGGAAATTTGGGGGGTCGAAGAGCAGGGGGGGGATCCTGCTGAAAAGAGCCCTTTCATTCAGGATGCTAGTGATAACGGCCTCGTCAACTTTAAAGCAAGACAATGTTCAGGCCCCTTCTATTTTGGCTGCTGTACTTGCTGATCAGAAAGGATAGGAATCATTTGTGCCTTACATGCTGTTCTTAAGAGAATGATACACCAAATGCTGTGGGGCATGGCCGAAACTCAAGGAACTGCCCATTTCATCTAATACTATTAGGAACTGGGGTTGTTTTTGATTTTTATTTATGCTGTCAAATAAATTACAGGCTGTTTGCAAGCAGGTGCCTTTGGCATCTCACTTTTCTGCAGAAATTGTTTGATGAAACCGATTCCCCCTCTCTCTCTCTCTCTCTCTCACACACACACACACACACACACACACACACACACAGAGAGAGAGAGAGAGAGAGAGATGCAGACACAGAGACACACACACTTTCCCAGTGACAGACTACCTTAAAACTGTAAGTCCTAGACAGCAGGTCCCTTGGGTCATTCATGAGTGGTGGGGGGAATTTGACAAGAACTGCGCTTCCCCTGTGACAATTCTATACACTGCCTGCTGAGCATTAGGCCCAGGCTTCCCCTTGCATGGGAAAGGTGCATTGCATACTAGAGATGGGCACAAACCAGAAAACCCATGGTTTGGGTTCGTCTGGTTCGGGCTCACCCTTGGTTCGGTTCGGGTTCAGGTTTGCATAAATTTTAAAAAAATTCATACAAACCCAAACTGGTTTGGGTTCTTACCTGTGGCAGCGGTGGCGGTGGTGGCAGATCCTGGCCCCTGCGGCAGGGGCTTTTTGAGGCACTGGCACTCGGCCAGCGCCTCTTTTTTTTAAAAAAAATCCAACACAAAGGGGGCAAAGCGGCTGAAGGGGACCCAGGGAAATAGGCGAGGGGGGTTCCACAGAGCTCGCTTTTGCCGTTCTGCCACCAGGAGGCGCCTCCAAAGCGCCGGGATGGGGGAGGGAGGCCACGTGGCTTTAGGGCTGATGGCTCCACCTCCCTACCTGCATCGCAGTGTTTGGTGGCGGGTTCTGAGCGGGGTGAGCAAGGCGAAGGACTGCGCTGCCAGGGAGCCCAGCACTGAAGCAGTTAAATGGCAGGACAAGGAGGCGCTGGTGTGGAGCAGGTATTATTGTTGGTTTTGCCATTTGCACGCAGGGCTGGTTCTGCGGCCTGCGGCCCTGGTCCAGGGTTCGCTGGCCAGTACCGGCCCACGTGCCGGATCAGGTGTATTTTTAAAAAATATTTTTAAATTAATTTTAAAGCGCCCCCCCCACTTCTGGGTTCAGGCCCGCGCTACAGCTGTAGCATGGGGCCTTTTTTGTTATTTTATTCGCTGCTGCCACGAGTTCGCTTTGTTTTTTATTTTACCTTTTCATGTTTTTTGTATTAATGGTATGCCACCGGTTCTCCTGCTTGCTGGAGTCTATGGGGTCCTTCCTCCTCCCATCGGTTCTTGGTTCCTGATTGTCTGCTGCTCCGCCACTGTGGCTGCTTGCTCTTCGACCTGCCAGCTGCACCTGTTCCTGTCTATGGCGCTCTTCCTAGCCGCGGGTCCTTCCTCTTCCTGTTGGCTCTCAGTCTCCAGCCGCCTGCTGCTCCGCCACTGCAGCCGCTTGCCTTTCGACCTGCCGGCGGTGCCTGGTTCCAACTACGGTGCCCTGCCCGACTATGGCGCCCTGCCTGGCCATGGTCGTTCGCAGCTCTGCTGCCTAGGCCGCTTCAGTTCCTGACCCGCCGTTCTGCTGGCTGCACCTCCCGTCGTCTATGGCACCTGGCCTTGGCTTGCTTTGGGGACTTGGCGTTGGATCCCGGATTGCTGTTTCGCCACCACTGCTGCTGTGCCTCTCTACTCTTCCATTGGCTGGCCGCACCCCCTTCCATCTGTGACGTCCGGCCATGGCCGTGGTGGGTCTTTGTGCCAGCTTCTGGCCGCTCGCCACTCTGCTGTTCTGGCTGCCTTGCCTTCAACCCGTCGTTTGGCCAGTTGCGCCTTTTGTCACCTTTGGCACCCTGCCCTGGCTCATGTGGAACTTGGTACCAGCTCCTGGTTTGCTGCTCCACTGCTCCAACTGATCTACCTCCAGCCACTCTGGCCATCCTGACCCTCGACCACTCTGCCCCCCTACCCTCCGATCGACTGGTTGTGCCTTTCCATCTATGGTGCCCGGCCCTGGTCACTGTCTAGACCAGGCGCCGGCTCCCTTCTTCAGGAAAGCTTTCGTTCTGGCGCCTTTTTTTTTCTTTCAGTGCTGACCACGTGGCCCTGGGGCCTGGTTGGCACTGGGTTTTTTAATTATTATTTTTATTTTAGGGTGATGATCAGGCCACCCTTGAGGGCCAGTTGGCGCTCCCCATTTTTTAAATTTATTTTTATTTTATTTTAGTTTCCACACACACACACTTCCAGGTTCAGGCCCCAAGCTACAGCTGTAGCGTGGGGCTTTTTTGTTGTTGTTTTCCTTTCAGCGCCGACCATGTAGCCCCTGGGGCCGGTTGGGGCTGGGTTTATTATTATTATTATTATTATTATTATTATTATTTATTATTATTATTATTATTATTATTATTATTATTTTATTATTATTATTATTATTATTATTATTTTAGGGTGCTGACCAGGCCACCCTTAGGGCCTGGTCTGCGCTCCTTTTTTTTTTTTTTTTGTGTGCTGACCACGTGGCTGCGCTACAGCTATGGCGTGGCAGTCGCCTTTTTTTTTCCTGGTCGCCGTCCGAGAAGCCAGGTAAACTGGACCTCTGGACCAGCACCAGGTAGGAGCATCTCTACCCCCATTAACGAAACGAAACGAAACGAACCAGTTTTTCTCGGTTCGGTTCGGTTTGTGTTAAATTTGCCCCTAGGGTCGTTGTTTGTTTCATTACCTAACGAAACGAATAACGACTAACAAAACAAAAAAAAATCATTTCATGCCCATCTCTATTGCATACATCAGTATATATTTAGGATCCCTTCACATAGCTTACAATTATGGACCTAACAGACACTTGAATGATGTGAGGCTAACAGCGAATGTGTGGCCAACATCCTGCATCATATTACATTATATGACTGCTGTGTAATAATAGCCTTTACAACTTGTATTGGATATAGAGTGAATCTGTTTATGTCCAGATACAGGGAAAGCAACTTTCTAAAACACTAACTCCCAGAACCCCCCAGCAAACACAGTCACTGGTAATTACCGGTATTCTAATCTCCGTTTAATTCTGACTGGCTCTGTAGTCCTACAATTTGTTCAAAGGTCCCATCTTCTATTCAGTGCTTACAAAGCTGCCCATCCTCACAACAATAGTAGTTAATTACAAAACCATACTGGCTAATAATTAAAATTTGAATGACCAAGACAGAAGAAAAACCATTAAGTGATAGCCAGAGAATCACTCCTGCACTGAAAAGCCTTGTGAGTAAAAAGAAATGGGTCTGATTTGCAACCTTTCTTCTTGATATGTTCAGGGGTTGTTGGCTTTAGACTTGCAGCATAGAGGGAAGCATCACTCTACTGCTTCTTTCTTTCAGCTTTGGGTAGCAAACTCCACACTGCCTGATACGTTTGATATGTACACAGCCTAAAGGAAACTGAAAGCCAAGGCACTGTTCTGTTCCTGAGAAGTCAGTGTGAAACAACCTCCCTTTCTTGTTAAACTCAAGTAGTTAGTTTATTTATTTAATTTTGCATTTGTATACCACACCCAATTTTCCCCAAAGGGAACTCTGGGCGGTTTACATAAAGCACCATAAACCCTTTTGCCAAGGGTTGCTTGGCAAAAAGGTTTATGCTTAACTTTAACCCAATAGATGGGTTAAGATTGCCTTGAAACATGAATGGGGCCTGCTGTTGGTGAATTAGGGAGGTGACTCGTGGCCTTTGGTGTGTGAGGGAAGGCACAGTGAGAGTGACCCATGTTTCTGGGAAGTGAGAACAGGAGCCTCTAAAGAGTTTGGTGTTTCCTTTTAAATATGAAGCAGACGTAACGAGTTTTATGTGACTGTTCCATGGCAAGGCTGATACGTTGATATGGATAAATAACTGCTGGGGGTGGAGCTCATTTGGCTGTCTGCCTTCGCCCTGCAGAGCCCTGACAGCATGGGTGCTTGTGTAAAGGCTCGGCACTGGGAAGCCCAGATGTGGTCACGAAGTGAGATGAGGGAAAACAGCTGCCCAGAGAGGAGATGGGCACCCCAATGGCATTAAAAGATCATTGGTGGGAACAAAACACGGTGGACGGGGGGGGGCTTTGGGTTCTGTGACACCCAGTGAGGGCTCAGCCAAGGAGACCTCGGGGTCTGCAGCAGATCAGCTGGAGCCCATTCTCTGCACTTTAGGGGAGCAGAGAACAGGACAACAATTCTTGCCAAGTGCCTGTGAGCTGCTTCCCGTGAGGAAGGGCTGAGACTGTGTGTGGGGGGGGGGAGCGAAACGAACTACCCCCAGGAGGGGCCTCAGCCTCATCTACTTCAAGAGTAGAAGGCGGCTCAGCAAAGTGTTGGAGCACAGTCAAGTCTTGAACCACTGACGGTTAGAGCTGTTCGGCAGTGGAATATGCTGCCACAGAGGGTGATGGAGTCTCCTTCTTTGGAGGTTTTTAAGCAGAGGCTGATGGCCATCTGTCGGAAATATTATGATGGGGGTTCCTGCATGGCAGGGGGTTGGACTGGGTGGCCCTTGAGGTCTCTTCCAACTCTATGATTCTATTCTATGATTTGGCCTCTACTGGCCCTCACTGACAGGCTTCAAGCACAGCTCTGAACTAGTCATGTTTATCACCAGGGCTTCCCTGGACTTGGTGACCAGAACAGAGGCCAGTGCAGAACTGACTGTATCTGGGAGAGAAATGCCTGGAAGCTCATGGTCCCAGGGGTGTACGAGGGCTGTGACAGGAACCATTCTGCAAAGCACCTAGTTCAGTAAAGTGCCATCTCACCAGCTGGGTTTGGGAATTGGGCAGGAAGACCCCAAGGCTGCACCAGGTGTGGGCAACAGGCCTCACAGTAACATTATCCTACCTAGAGTTCTTCACTGTTCAGTCCCACTCTCCTAGAATATAACCAGGCCATTCTCCAGAATAAAAGTTTGTCTAATGTGTTCATCTGTTTCACCCAAACTTATTTTCTAGTGAAACACACACAAAGATCTAAAGCAACACCGTCAACTCCACATTCTCTGTTGTTGTTGTGAATGATACCAACATTTAGAGCAAACTTGTCTAGCCGCCCTTAAAGCAAAAGCAAATGCCTTACATTGGGATTATGGACCCAGCATTGTCTACATGGATTAGCAGCAGTGGATCTCTTTTCTCCAGCCTTTACTACCTTTGTTAAGGATCTCTTTGGTTGTCAGGAACTTAACCTGGGATTTTGTGCATTGCGGCACATGTTCTGCCCCTCCTTCTTTCCCAAGATAAACCCTTGGCAAAAGGTGGGTTTTATAAAAATGTCATGACCTAAAGAAGCATTTTGATTGTGTTTTCCCAAGAACAAAATGAAGACAAATAGCATTTCAAGAAGTCTAAAGTTATGGTAGCTAAACAAAATAAAACAGGATTACCCAAAGAGTGATTATTTAGCATCTTTGCTAAAACTGACCCTGATTGTGCTTCACAATGAATCCTGGATTTGATGATGAATGTTGAAGGAAATGCATTTAGAGCAAAGAAGCCAGCAGCTGGAGAAAGCCCAATACTGTGTTAGCTCTTGGTAACTTTGAAATAAGGTCAGACATAAATCCAGACTGTAACACTTAGTCTGTGTTGTGCTTTTTGTCTGGGAGATTGCATAATGACTAGATAATGTTTAAACATACTATGTTGTGTTTGGGGCACATGTTCTGCTATTATTTCATTTAATTGTCATCATCATCATCATTATCATCATATCTGAACTGCAGAGCTGGAAGGGACATGATGGATCACTGAGTCCAGCTCTTCTCAAGGAGGCCTCAGGGTAAGGAATCAAACTCCCAAACTCTGGTTCCACAGCCTAAAGCCACTGAGTGATCCAAATGAAATGAGAATGGAAACACGGAAGACACAGAGAGGGTTTGGTAGAATGTTGAGTGGTCCATACATGAATGAGGAATTTCATGGTTTCTGAACGATAGGTGCCATCAATCTTTTGGCTTCTCAGTGGCGTAGCTAGAGTTTGGAGCACCCGGGGATAAAGTCAGTTTTTGCACCCTCATCTCCCCCAACTGTGTCTCACTCACCCAGCAAGGGGGGCAGATCCTGGGGGAACAGTGGAGGAGGGGAAGAAGGGTCTCTCTCCTCCTTGTGCCCTCTTTGTGGGTCTCCTTTCCAGTTAAAGCTCTCATGTGTAAATAGCACAGCAAGCTAATAACACCAAGCAGGCAATTTTTTTCAAGCATCACCTCTGTAGCATGTTTACCCCTCTTTCTTTCCCCTGGCTAAGGCTTGGCGATCATTAGCCTGGGGAAAGGAGGAGAGGGAAGCAGGCGATGAGACTTTGTTTTCTAAGCAGCACCTCCGTCTCATGCTTCCCTCTCCTCCTTTCCCCGGGCTAACAATCACCAAGCCTTAGTGGGGATGGGGGGAAGGAGGAGGGGGAGCAATCGATGGAGGTGCTGCTTAGGGTAAAAAACCTTGCCTGATTCCTTCTCCTCCTTTCCCCCAACTATGGATTGCAAAGCCTTAGCATGGTGAAAGGAGGACTGCTGGCAGGATGGTGCATGGCTTCTTCCTCCTCCTCTCCCTCCAGGCACCCCAAGATTGCTGTGAGCCCCAGGGCAAATGCACTCTTCTGCCCCTCCCTAGTTACACCAGTGTGGCTTCTCCAAGGGCAAATCTTAAAAGGCCTAAATCCAGCATGGTGGCATAGCAGGAAACAGCGCCAAAAAAGAGCCCCACCACTTTTTCCAGTTGCATCCACAGCAGTGTATTTGTAGAGTTGCTGCTTTCCTGGAGGTCACTCATGCATAGGTCACTGTATGATGGTGGCAACTAGAAAGCACATGACAGCTGCTTCTGCATCCAATTCTGCCACTAGCCCCACATTTGGAAATTGTATTGATTCTCCCTTGTCCCTAGATCTCCTATCAAACTTCCATTAACTGATAACTGCTCATTCTGTCAATCTCCTCCCATTCCTGGCAATTTCTAAATGCATGTAGGCCATATTCAAGCACTGCATAATCTTGCTAAATTAAACACAAAGTCCCTTCCATCACTGCTTGCCGTGCACAGAGGTTCCTCACATGGTTAGTTGGATACATGGAAAAAACAGGGTCCTGAACTGGGTGCAGAACTTCAATGTCTATAGGATATGTACTCTTCAGACTACAGATCTCTCTGTATGGAGACCAGTGATGCAGGATTTGGGGCTGTCACATTCCCTCTCTTCCCTCACTCATTCTATCAGCATAGATGTGTATAGGGATGAGTTGAATGGAGTAGAATTCCTTACACTCTTCTGCCTAAAAGGCTTCAAAAAATCCCATTGCCAATGCAGACAGGGCCTTCTCTGTGACTGCTTCCAGGTTATGGAATGCTGTTCTTTGAGAGATCAGGTTGGCCCCCCTCTCTTTTAGCCTTCTGCTGACCCATATTTTCAGGAAGGTTTTTAACAACCACGACTGAGTCTCTGGATGCCATTTTATGATTATTTATTTATTTATTTTATTATTATTATTTTATAAAAGAACAGATAAAACAGCAAAATAACATAAGGAAGAAAAAAATAACAAAAATAACAGACATAAAACTTGTGCAACCCACCCCCCTCGGGACTTAAACAAAAGTACAACTTTCATGATATTGACCAGCCCATTTCCCTCCAGAAATACATTGAGTATTCTCCGGGTGTATACCTTTTACCATTTTGAAATACATATACTAATAATTTATCCCATATTCCATTAAAGTCATTAGACTTGCACAGCCCTTTCCTAATTTATTTTATGATTATTTATTTGACTTTTATACTGCCCATCTATCAAATAGCTACTCTGGGTGGTGTACAATCAAGATACTTTTTAATTTTTTAAGATAAAATGTAAAGATTCTTCCCACACATGCATGCTAGTCGTGTCCGACTCTAGGGGCGGTGCTCATCTCCGTATTCAAGCCGAAGAGCCAGTGTTGTGCAAGTCCGTGGCCATGTGGCTGGCATGGCTACAAGGAAACACTGTTTTACCTTCCAGCTTTTTACAGTGGTACTTTTATCTACTTGCATTTACATGCTTTCAAACTGCTAGGTTGACAGGAGCTGGGGTTAACAGCAGGAGCTCACTCCACTGTGTGACACCTCGGATTCGAACCACTGAGCTGCTGACTTTGTAGCTGACAGTTTTCAGTGCTCTAGCCCGCTCACCCACCATACTCCCTTTTAAATTTTTATTTATTATTAATTATTCAATTGTATTTTAATCAGTTGTACAGCTTGTTTTGTACTGTATATTTTACGGTTTCTCATCCTATTATTTTAATACTGTGAACCACCTTCGGCCCCCTTTTTGTGCGAGAGGTGGTCTACAAATAAGACCACCAAATTCAACTATATACTGTAACAGCATACTCAAAGAGCAATTTTTGGAACTCAGAGGCCAACTCAGTAGCAGTCAAAATCTTTAAAAGGAAATGCCTCCCACATTTTCTTGGTGACATGTGTTACTTCAGCAGCAAAAGGACCTTGATGTATATAAACTTCATGGTAAGTGACCCTGCCGGAAGAGGTCTAGCCAGCATCAAACACCCTGTTGAATTTCCACAGATTTACATGGATTTTGTCCATCCTGATCTAACTGACCATTTGACAATTGTCCCTAATGGCAGGGAAACAACTCTGTGGTTGATGGCAATAACCCTGTTCCGGCTGGGGTGCAGAAAGAAGTGGAAGAGCGCTGTCGAAGCATGACATACTTTGCATTTCAGAAGTCCAGTCGCATCTCTGATTTGCTTGACAGTTGGTGGTGACACATGACAGCCGGACAGGTTTCTTATCTGACAGGAGGAAATGAACAATGCCCTCAATAACTTGAGGTGTCTTTTTTCCCCCTCCCCTCTCAGAGGGCGACACTGACAATTTAACCATTCTGCGGTGGAAAAACCTCACAGCATTTAATTACATCCAGACAGCCAAATTGCAAGAGTACATTTTCACTCAGGTCAGGGCTCAGTATTTCTCATGTGTCATGGGTAATGACTTTCCATTTATTTACAAATAGGGCCTTTGCCCCCTTGCACTGCTTATTAGGCTTAAAGCCATTTAGTGCGGAGAGGAGAAGCGTATTTGGCTTCCCAAACAGCACAATGGATCGCCACTGAAAAATCCTTAGATGAAAAACATGAACTCGTTTCGTCAAGTCAATTTGAAGCTCACCCCTTCTTTCTGCAATGCCTCTAATGGTTTTTTGGGGGAGCTTTTTATTTTGCTTTATTTGTTATACAGTATAAGAAGAAAAGTGGAACCAAACCCTCTTTGGAATCAGGGTGAGCTACAAAATGTACCAAATTCCTCCCCCACCCCCGAAATCCACCTCCAACCAAAGATAGTCCATGGGCTTCAAGGTTGCCATATGTTATTTCACCTGAAGGCTGGGCCGGTTATGGTTAGATAGAAAATATATTTTGCATAGCCAGAGAGAGGGGCACTGGTTGGTAGTTCCAAGGAATTACCTGCTGCAATCTTACTCTGAACCATGAAGGAGCTGTCCAAGGTGCAATAGATTCAGCAACTTGACTACTGTAGCTTGGCTAAAGTTCAGACTAAAACCCAGAACAAATGCACCCCTGTGCAAATCTCGAGTTGCCTGCCACTCTTTGGCTGAGTAGCAATTTCCTGCTTTTCTACCAGTCTTTAACCACTAGCCATGCTGACTGGAGTTTCTGTGAGTCAAAGTCCAATACACTGGGGAAAGCAAAGGTTCTAGACCCCTGGGTCTAGAACACATCAGGACAGTTTCCTCCTGAATGTACCTGGTCCAGTTTCTCAGCCCAAAGTTGCAGGCTGTTCTTTTGAATTTATCAGAAGGGCAAACTATATAGGATCAATCACAGATGTGTGCTGTTACTGAACAATTGTTCTGTTACAGAGTGATTCAGAAACAGAGCTACAAATGAATGCAGCCCTGCTTGAAGAATTCCATACGACAGAGCTCAGCTACTGGAGTGTTGCTGCTTTATTGTCAAGTGAGAGCCACAATTACAGCCAGCTCTTGTCTCATTCAGTTCCCAAGGGCTGGGAGACAAGGTTCTTATTGGCACCAACAATGTGCCTCATCTGTCTGGGAAATAAATATCAGATTCTGTACACATTTGCAGCTCACATATAATCACATTACAGGTTTTAGACAGTTAACAGTATATATTTTATCCCTGTTGGGGTGTAGGATGGGGTATTAGTAAGTACTGTACTGTAAATCTTTTTTTCCTTGATGAAGACAAATCATGTTACATAGGACATGGTACATAGGAATCATCATCATCATCATCATCATCATCATCATCATCATCATCATCATCATCATCATCATCATCATCATCATCATCATCATCATGTGCAATCAAATGGGTTATAGCCAACTTTAAAAGGTCTGCTCATTTTGAGGCAGCACTGGAATGGTCTCTTTGAGAGAGGTAGATGACTCTTTTCCTTACTAACGTTTTAGAAATCTTAGTTGCACTGAGTCATATAAGAAAGGTTAGACATACTGTATTTCTGAAGTTTTTACACTGGCAAGATAGTCTGAGAGGAACGGGACCAATTCACACTCATAATGTAAGAGCAACAAAGCATGATATCTGCATTATCCACATACCCTCTTGTCCATTGTTCCTAGTGTGAAAAAATCCAAGAAAAGAAAATGTCCCACTTCTTTCAAGATCAGTAAAGCAAAGGGAAGACATGAAACGTAGCACTTTGTTGGGAAGTTGGGTGCAGAAGGCCTGGGGGTTTCCACAGTAAGCTGGCAAAGCTTCAGGACAGACCTAGGGCCAATAAGCGTAGAGAGCAGAAACCTAAACAAGACCACCTACTATCTCTGAAACACAGCATCCATTATCTACAAAGAGATAGATGGATATATAAAGTTGGATGTGGATGGAATAAAAAACAGAGATCATTGAGTGATCAGGGGATCATATAAACATGTATTAAATATGTATTCTGAATCTGTATTGTAGGGTACCCTATTGGATGGTGTTGCATGTACTTCAATGTATTTTATATTCTGTGTTTTTATTGGTTGATATGGTCATAGGACTAATCAATAAATTTATTTCTTGTTGTTGTATTAAATATATCCACAGGTTTTTTGGGGACGGGTGGGACTGGAATGGAGAGGATCCCACAGGGTAAGTAAGTAAATCATGTTAAAGGGAAATCCATCAATATGGCTTTCTGAATTTGATCTTCCAGGAATAACTAAAGCCAGATTGAGCCTCCACCTTGCATCCCAACAGGAAATTTGGAAGAGGAATATGTTCATACAGGCATGCAGTGGGATGTAAGGGAACCTACAAGGGGGTCATCGCCTTGCCCCGTTTCAGGCACAGATTGTCCCACAAGGTGACCCAAACAGTTTCCCTCCCATAACCAAACCTGCTCAATCAAGTAGAAATATTCAAGGGCTGAAATCCTACTATAATTGCCATGGCATAAAGTGATGCCTGTGGATGCTTGCAGGGAATTATGTCCTGGCAGCTCACATTCTGTGCCTGACCGTGTAACTGATTGCACCATTCCTTGTAGAAGTAGTTGCAGGACAACTTTGCAGAAGTGCTTGTTGGGTATGACTTCTCCCTTGGTCGTAGCCTCCTCCTCTCTTCCAGCTGTGGCCAACCCCCCACTCACACATAAACTTTCTCTCCTTTCTGCTGACCTAGCAACTAGAGGTGGGCACGAAACAGAAAAATGGCATTTCGGTTTTTCATTTGTCATTGAGAGGTCTGTTTCGGTTCGTTTCCATTTGTCGTGAAATTTTTGAAAAATTTCGTTACCATTTTTCGTTTTTTCATTTGTCGTTTCTACCCGCTTTTGGTGCGATTTTTAAAGCATTTCCATGTGCAGGCATCCCCCAACGCCCCAGACCAGAGGGAAAACACAAAAAAGGATGCTGGCAGAGACACAGTATAGACTAGGTACACAGGGAGGCTGCAAAGGCAGCAGCGGGTATTGTCCAGGGTGCAAGGCAGCCACAGAGTGACTGCACTGCGGGGCAAGGGAGGGTACTCACTGAGAGGTATGCAGCACACATGCACACAGGGAGGCAGCAGGACTGAAGCTAGAGGTGCAGCAGAGACAGCAATCCCACCCTAACTCCTACCAGAGACTTCAAGGAGGGGGGGCTGCCAGAGCTTTTTATGCCCTCTGTGGCTGCCAGACCTGCCCGCCCAGTCTGCAACCTGGGCATGCTATTGGTTGAACATGATCCCATCACATGGCTTGCCTCCATTTTGTGGCTGGTGGCTACATCCATTTTAAAGGGAAAAGAATAATACATCGCAATGGGAGAAGACTAAAACAAACATTTTAAGGACCCCAACCCCCCTGGTAGGTTAACAGACAATATAAATAATTATCGCTGCATTTTTATGGATGTCCAGGGCATTTTTTAACATTTAAAACAGCTCATTTCATTGCACGTCGCCATTAACGGAAATGAAACGTAACAACCACAATTTTCACGGTTCTGTTCGTTTTGTTCCATTTTCATCACAATTTTTGTTTGTCGTTTTGTTGCATAATGGAAACAACAAACAGTAATGGAAACGAAAAATGTTTGTTCTGTGCCCATCTCTACTAGCAACTCTATCATATCCTTTCTGTTCCTGTTGCAGCTGCAGCTGCTAGTGCTTTGCTTAAGTTAGAACTGCAAAGACAGGGGAATGTACCAAATTCCTATTGCTGAGCATGGTATATGGTACTAGAGTAAGCCCACTGAATCAGTCAAGATTTGGCGTGTCATCTCCTCCATAGGTTCCATCCAATAGGCCTACTTTAACTCTGACTTACTATGCTAGAGCAGTGCCATTTACTACAAATGAGCAACAGGATTTGGACCGTTCAATATTTTATTTTATTTAACTTTGTTGTATTTTTGTTCAGTTTGCGGACTTCTCATCTGCAACTGTCTGGCCACCGTGTAAACAAAAGGTTGGGCTATCCAACTTTTGGCTTCAGCCAATAAGACCTTTCTTCTCTTTTTCTGCTGAACTGTGCTGGCTTCAATACCTGGAACATGAACTAATGGTCCTCTGTGCCTTATTGATCATGCAAATACAAACCTTTCCTTGTCCTGCTTTACATCTAATAACAATATTAGCTATTCCACTAAGGTGGACTCAGTGGAAAGGTTAAGCAAGAACAGTGTGCTGCTTATATACTGCTTATATAGTGCTTAAAGCACACACTGGGAGATTTATAATTTAATTACACAGGGTACATTAGACATGGGCATGATTTGGCGAAATTGTCGTTTCTATTTTCGGTTCTCGTTTCCGTTAGGTAATGGAAACGGTAACGATAATTAAGCCGTCAGAACTTGAACTTGAACCGAAAAAAGAAAAAATTGGTCGGGTTTTTCATTTCCGTTTGTGGCATCGCGGCGATCACGCAATGCAAAGCACAGAAAAAGTTTTTAAAAGTTTTTTTTAAAAACCCCGACTCCCGGCCAAAAAAGCAGGCGAAAATATGCCTGCCTGAGGCTTTGCCACCTACCTGAGGGGTGGTTTCTGGGGGGGTCCCCGGCCTTCCCACCCCTCTCCTGTCCTGGGCTGCTTGCACCAGGCTGGGGGGGGGTCATCCTCGTCGTCTCACCATGCCATGCGGTGGGGGGGATCCAAAATGGCGACTGCAATTTTTCTTTTGAAATTGTGATCAAAAAACACACCAAATCACCACAGAAACATGTGAAATTTATTTAATTTAAACGCCTGAATTTTAATAGTAGCAGCAGTGGGTTTTTTTATAGCAATAAAACTTCGTATTTATTTTATTTTATTTTATTTTATTTTTTATTTTTTTAGACCTGCCCATTTGGGCTGGGCATGGGATGGGACCATGCAAATTGTTTGAACCATTCCACCAATGGCATCGCCAGGTTTTTGACTGACACTTCTGGATGTCTCGGAGGGCATAAAAAGCTGAGGCACCTTCCAGAAATCGCAGTCGGGTGTATGGATGTGGTTGAGGGAGGAGGGCTGGCTGCTGGTGCTGGTGTGATCCAATCGAGATTGAGGATGGAGGATGGAGGCTTTAGGATTTAAGTTAGGCAGGCAGGGAGTGAATTGAATTTAGAAAATAATTTCTTTGATTCCCTGCAGCTTTGTCTGCTGAAGGGAATAGCAGTTTATTCTTTATTTCTTCTCTGGCAGTTTGTGAGGATTTTTTTCCTGATATTGGATAAAGGGGGAGGTTTGACTGGGAGTGGGAGGTGTGGATTTATTTTAAAAATATATTATATACTACCATTTATTTTCCATTTTCCCAACTTCATTTTGCTTGCACACACACACATTTGGGGTGCAAGCCAAGAACGGAACCTATTCCTAAGTGATATACTAACTGCCCACTCTTCCGTCCGCCCACGCCGCCACCCGCCTGCGGTCCGCAGCACTGCCCACCCACCCGCCCACCCGTGGCCACCGCCCGCCCATGGCCACCCGCCACTGCCGCCCCGCCCGCTGCCTAGGGCGCAAAAACACCTAGTGCTGGCCCTGATTGCGGGACGCCCCTATGCTCTGGGAAGTCAAATCACGCTAAATCGTGGTGGAAACAACAAACGACAAATGACAAACAAACGACAAATTTTTGAAAAATTTCGCGACAAACGGAAACGACCTGAAACGGACCCGTTCCGACAAGCGAAAACTCGAAATGTCATTTTTTTCTGGTCGTGCCCATGTCTAGGGTACATATTGTGCTCCTCTCCACCACCATCCCACGCCTCAACAAGCTGGGTACTCAGTGTACTGACCCATAGAAGGTTTAGTGAACTTCAAACCAGCTCCTTGGGATTGAAACCTGGGTTGTTATAAGAGTTTTGGCTGCATTACTGCTGTTTAACCACTGCACCATGAGTTTAGTTGCTTCTATTTGATACTGGGCTCTATGCTCCCCCCCCCCATGGAACAACTTCCTTCAGTGAAATAGGGAAGGTTAATTTGGTTTTTCCACCACAGTTTACCCAGGATAGGTTGGGTATTCCTCCTTATGCTGATCAGTGGGAGGCATAGGAGGCTGTAGTGGGCCCTCTGCTCAGGGTGTTTCGGAATGCTCAGGACGTTCCTGGCTGTTGAAAAGAGAACTCCATTCCTACTTTCATCCAGCAATGGAATGAAATAAAGGGGAGCCTTCTTGAAGTGTCCTCTTTCCCTGTCTGACACTTCACATTTTGCTGCTGTAGTATTAGTGGAACCAGGCTTCCAATGAGATGGAATTAGATGTTCAAGCTTAAGGAGATTGTCTGAGCAACTTGACAGATTTCCTCCACTACAGAGATTAGGCTGATGGCTGTCAACAACTGTCCTTTGGGCTGTTAAGCGAATACCCAAGAACTATTCCAGAAGAAGTTTTACATCTCTTGGTTGCGGTAGAGTAAGTATCGAGTCTGAGGGGTAGACTGTTTTTTAAAAAGCTAGGAACAACATGAAGGCACCAGATAGCTGCTGACTTTTCCCTGAGGCAGCGGATATGCGAGCACAGAATACAGGGAGTCTGGAAGTTGAGTCATGGCTACTGGACTTCTTTTTTGAGAGATAGAAACATTTCGCTGCTCATCCAAACAGCTTCATCAGTCTGAATACAGCTAGTGCGAGTCTTCCATCTTATACAGTAGTCAGTCAGCTTTGAACTCTTGCCACCCTGGTCTGAATTAGGCTCATAAGATGAACAATGGCCTGAAACAGGCTCGTTAGGGAGACAATAGTATTCATAGCCTTAAGGTGAACAATGGCCTAAGGGTATCAGGGTGTGCTTTCCAAAGTACCCAGACAAATCAAAAAGCCTTCACCACCAAGGCCATAGCTAACGACCCATTCTTGATAGGTTTCAGCACCTTAGGCCATTGTTCACCTTTAAGGCTATGAATACTATTGTCTCCCTAATGAGCCTATTCAGGCCATTGTTCATCTTATGAGCCTAATTCAGACCAGGGTGACAAGAGGTCAAAGCTGACTGACTATAAGATGGAGGACTCGCACTAGCTGTATTCAGACTGATGAAGCTGTTTGGATGAACAGCGAAATGTTTCTGTCTCTCAAAAAAGAAGTCCAGTAGCCATGAATCAATTTCCAGATAAACTCACCTGGATGACTGAGAATCTTCACAGAGAATACGGGGAGATCTTTCAGCATGTTAAAGCCAGGCCTTCGTGTATGTTCAAGCTGCAAAGCTACAACATTACAAGATGTCATGTGCCTTCTATACCCCTCCTCCAATGAAAAGCAAATCCAGGTAAGTTCTGGAGTACCTCAACATTCGAACAAAGAAAGAGGTTCTTCCTCTGAACCCACCCCTGCTCCCTGTGCTGCGGCCATGCATTGGTCACTGCTGCTGATGGCAACTGTGCTGAATTCTGTTGCTCGAACGCTCTAAATCCATGGCTCTAAATGATACCCAGGAATCCAAATTCTAATTACCTAACAAGATTGCTTCATGACATTTGTTAATCTATTATTAAAGAAGCCTGCATGGAGAAGAGGTAAAAAAATCCATTCTGAAATGCCTGCAGCCTTTTGCCCATTAGTCTAAAAATATTTGTAGGGGTGTGTGTGTGTGTGTGTCTCTGTGTGTGTGTGTGTAGACAAGTAACTAAAACACTGATATCATGTTTCTGCTCACAACAAAATACTTTCCAATACAAAAATAAAAGAGAAGGGTGGTGCTTTTTGCCGGAGGAACAAGCATTCTTGGACAAGTTATGTTGCAATGAAATATTAATGTCTGATCATTTGTCATGCGTTAATTAGCAGAATAAGCTGTAGGAAGTCTAGATTGCCATGCAAATGTTAATTAGGTCATAATTTATGGTAAGCATTTCTAAGGATTGGAGTCCAACATCTCATTTAGCAACAGCTGAACTTTGGAAATAATTTCCATTTGTAACAGCTCCCACTCCCCCCACCCACCCACCCATTTGAAATTGACAGTCGCTACAGGTTAATAAATACTCAAAACTGTATTAAAATACTTATCTTCTGGATTAAACACCCACACACTTCATACGATAATGCTTGAATTGTGCCTTTTATTCCTTTCTATGATTCATAGCAAGTAGGTGCAGACCGTCAGGGTTGTACTTGTACTTCTGGATTGTGGTCCTTCTCAAACCACCAACAGCTTCACAAAATGCCTAACCCAACTGGGCATTTCATTAGCAGTAAATGCCTTTGCCAACCTTATCTCCTGCCGTGAGAGAACATGAGGTGAGCCTTTTAGGGACTACTAGCAAACACATGCAAATCACCAAAGACTTTTGAGCCCAAGAAGGCAGGATTGCCTGACCAAACAAGATTTTAGTCCTCTGAAATTCGGGGCGAATATCTGAAAATGTAGGAAAGGGCCTTTTTAATCCAAAAGGGTGGTTTTTAAAATATCATATCATAGAGATGGAGCAGGCAAAGACTGAGAAGGAAGCAAACATAGCTAGGATAGCCGTCACTTCATGGTCAAAAATGACAACATGCAGCACCAAAAAGAAGGGCAAGGAAGACCAAAATGGGGGACCTTCTTCATATGCTACATTCAACTGATTAATGCAAATATCATCACAATTAGACATTATTCCAAATTTATATGTTCTTTTCTACTGTCATTTCTGTCCTTCACACTTTCTTCTGTCCTTAGCACTTTCTTCTGGTGTTGTGCCTTTTAGAAATTTGAAAAGAAATTTGAATGGAAATAGTCGCCATATTACATAGCAGTATCACTACATAATCACCTTGAGGCACAGCACTGAGATAAGAAAAGGATACAAATCAAATAGGTTAAAAAAGGTGTAGTGCTAAATCATGCTGTGAAATACCCCATGCCTTGTTCTTTCTATAGCTTACTTAAATAATACTGTATATATATATATATGCAAAAAACAAACAAACAAACAAACAAAAAACACCAGGGGTCACTTGTTCATGGCAACAATCAGCACTGATTTCAACTGTGCTTTCAGGATGTCACTTCTTGGGAACGACCTCACACCTGGAATTCATACAGAACTGGCATGTCATGTTGTATCTTTCCTGTCATTCATCAGTAGTTTTATCATTGTGTGTGATTTTCATGTCAAAATGACATCTACACCTACAGCCTACAAGCACACACACACCTCAGAAAAAAACATTCCAATAAAAATGAGAGAAAGCTGATGAAATACATTTACTGATCAAAGACTCTACATGTTTGGCCAAGGAAACTCATGGGGACTGGGAGGGTGGCCCCTTACATATTACCCAAAATCAAATATTTTCCTCCTCCAGTACAATTCATCCAGAGGTCCTATTAGAGATGGGCATGAACTAGTGGTACAGGAGTTTGCAATGGTTCCTTCTCTGGGTGCAGAGGTGTCCAGTTTCCCTTCCCAACCCCCCTTTTGTTTATCCTATCTGGAGAGGTACAGCCAAACCTTAATTTAAAAAAATCTAAAACTGCAATACAAAACATAAAACAATGTACAGTGAAAGAAAAAAGACATTAAACAAAACTCATACAAATATAACAAAAAACGACCCCATGCAACCCACCCACCCCCGTCAGGACTTAACAGAGTTACAACTCTTAAGTTACTGACCAGCCCATTTCCCTCCAGAAATATATTGAGTTATCTCCGTGTGTATATCCTTCACCTTTTTGAAATACATACATGTACCAATAGTTTATCCCATATTCCATTAAAATCATTGAACTTTCTCAAAGGTTGGCAGGAGCCCTCTGAAAATGGTCAGGTGGGCAGCGCGACAGCCCCAAACTGCCCAGCTGATCATGGTCAGGTGGGGAAAGCCACAGACTTTAAAATGTTTTTTATTTTTTTTTTGCTGCCCCAAGCACCAATCAGCTGGTTCACGGGGCTTCAGCTGGCAAAAAAAAAGTTTAAAAATCTCCCACTTTACCCCAGATGGGGTGGGGGAAAGCAAAGGATTTTTAAAAACTTTTTTTGCCACCCAAAGCACCGTGTGCCAGCTGATCAGCTATTGGGGCAGCAAAGAAAAATTCACTACACTAAACGAAAAATGAAAAAAAAAACAAAACAAGTTTTTAAAAACATTTTTAAAATTTATTTTTTAAAAAATTCATTTCATATGAAATGAACCCCCTCTTCTCAAATGAGAAACAAAAGAAAACAAAAATGATTTTTCCATTTTGTGCCCATCTCTAAGTCCCATGTAACTTCAACATAAGCTTTGCTTTTAAGGTAAAGATTACTATACACATATTTATGGTACTGTTCCCCATGGAAAACGGTGGTTGAACATTTGAACTATATGTTTTATCACTGGGAGAAATATCTGTTCTAGGTTTCCAGGGTTCATAACCTGAGTTGTAGCACTCATCTGATTTGTTCCATAAGCTATAAAAAGCAGCTATGATATTAAGGGGAAAGTAGATCTCTTAAACACTATCTGTTGGTTTTTTGAGATAAAGGGACATGCAATTCAAAAGAGGCTGTAGCACAAACCCTAGCTATACTGAAACAGTTTATGTAGAATTGTTGTATCTCCATACATGCTTTAGCTCAAACTAATTAATTAGAAGATTAAAACTGTCTGATTTCTCTGCTTTTCACCCCTTTCTTGAAGGTCACCCTTGAGGGCTTCTCTGATGAGGGGTGCTCAGTGCTAATTAAATTCTAGCTAATTGCTGCCAAGATGTGACATGGATCTGCCATTGAAAATTACATTCTAATGGATAGGATTCTCACACCCACTGACTAAATATACTGACAAATACATACATTACTAAAGAGACAAGGCACAGTCTAAGGACAGCCACATCTATTAAGTTTCTTTTTTTCTAACTTCTTTCCTCTTTCACAGGTGACATATACTCACTTCTGTCTATTTTTTTTCTTACAGTATTTTTAGAGAATGAAGGCCATGTAGGTGTATTTTTTTAAAAATATATATACTCTTTTGATATTCAGAAGTTAAGTCATGGCAACTCGACTTCTTTTCCTGTGAGATTGAAATGTCTTGCTACTCATCCAAGTAGCTTTATCAGACTGAGGGAAGTTAGGCTGCCAGTTTATAGTTCTTTAAAAACCTGGCTCTACAGTGAGCCTATGGCAATGTTGCATGTTACTCACCACCTACATAACTACATGACCTGTCTATCTGTTTGACTACGGGACAATTCTGATTTGTCTACTTTAGTTGTTTTTATGTTCACTTAATATATGTAAATGTTTTTCTCTTGTTTTAACTTTTTTGTACACCACCTGGAGTTGTTGTTTGAATTAAGCTTGGTGGTATCCATAATCCATAAATAAATGAATCCATAAACCCATCAATCAATCAATCAATAGTTCACCTGGGTTCTATGCCACAGTGGTCTGAATAGGCTAATTAGGAGGACAGTAACCTGAATAGGCACATTAGGTGGACAATGGCCTGGAGACTCTCCCACTTATTATGAAACTATTTCATCAATCTCTAGACAAATCAAAAGCACTTCACACATCCACTAGAAAGGCCACTGCTAACTACCCATAATGTATGTTGGGAAGGGTTGAATAGGTGGGACTTTCACACATCCCAAGCCATTCATGGTCCACCTAACAAGCCTATTCAGACCAGGGTAATGTGAAACCAAGGTGAACTATAAGTTGCAAGCCTCACACTAACTTCCCTCAAACTGAGGAAGCTGCTTAGATGAGTAGCAAAATCTCACAAGAAGTCCAGTTGTCTTGGAAACAATCTTGTTTAAGATGAGAAGAGAATTATGAAATAACTAGGCCAATATATTGGGGAAAACTTCTGATATATGTCACACGGCAGGAGATAAGCAATGTATCTGTTTTTACTTTCTTTGTTTTAAAAATAAAAAGTATCTTTAAAAAATGAAGTCCAGTTTCCATCACTCAGCTGCTGGATAACCTTTCCTGAATGACTGAGAATATTTACACACACACACATACTTTGGATGTGCATTTTTGAAGCCCTACATGTGTCTTTGTCTTATGTTTTTCCATACATTTCAAACATGAACTTTTTTAAACACACAGTTCATGCCTGTTCTAGAAAGGAAGGTGTATTTTTAGATGCATCCACAGTCATTTGGCAACATGCAGCTTCCACAGTATATCCACTCTGCATCCAGTCTAGTTAATGAGAACCAGGGAGAACATTAACCAAATATCCCCTTATTGATTTATTGATTGCTTGCTTGATTGATTTCACCACCCTATTACTACTCTACCCTGGGAGATTTACAGGTTTTAATCTTACAAATTCTACAAACCACATGTAACAATGAGGCAATTAAAATAAAAACCATGGAAAAACAAGAGAGAGCTTTAATATTAACATCATCCAGAATAATCAGTGATTGAAGGTAGCTTTGAAGAGTTCTATTTTCAACAATTTCTTGAACATAAAGGAAGGAAGGAGTGGACTAAGATATAGAATATTACCACCCAGCTGAAGAAAAACAATAGTCATCATCTTAATGATGATACCATCATAGATGATATGTTCATCATTATTATTATAAAATATTTTAAAATACAACAGTCAAAACTTGACAGAATCATAAAAACATTTACTGGTACCATATAATAGACACAGGTTTTAGACAAAACCTAGTGTGCCAGCAAAATATTGGTTAAATATTGTGTGCAATATATGTGCTGTTCCTAATATAGCATTTTTTTGCAGCTCTGATGGTGTTGTTCCAAAAATCTGCATCTTCTTATAATATTTTATGAAATTCCATGGCATTATTCCCAATCTCCCAATGAGTATAGGGACTTCAAAAATGTGGCTTATCAACAAGCAAGTTATTTCTATTTCCAGGGCTCTGTATTTTACTTTTTTTTTTCAAATCATTATCTTCAATTCTAACATCCCCTGGAATTCAATCACAGTTATCCAGACATTTCTTATTCAATTATTGTTAAGTCTGCTGTACTATGCCCAAGATGCATGCCAATTTGAATCCAAACTTCTCACAAGATGACTTGATCATTTTTCTGTCATCTCCCCTACTTGTTGTTCTCATGGATTCTTGGATGTGGGAAAATTATATCCCCCCAGGAACTAGTGTTACTAGTTGGAGTTGAATAACTTGCCCCCCTCTACCCCAAACCTCTCTAAATTGGGGGTGTTTCAGGGGAAGAGCTTGAGGAAGCTCCACTGTAATTTTCACGCTGCTAGCTGCCTGGGATCACTATTTTCAAGCACATAACATTGCAATTAATTTTTTTTCTGGGCTCACCCATTTTGGAGTTGAATAACTTAGCCCCATGAACCCCAAACCTTTCCAAACTTGGAGGGCCTAAAGGGGAGAGTCCAGGGAAGATTCACACCCAATTTGGTGCCTCTAGGACCCAGGGGATTTGTTTTACAGCAAAGCAAATCTGTTCATTTTAAGCAAAAATCCTGCCATTTTGTTTCATTACTAACAAAATGCTGATTCCCCATTTTGTTTTGTTTTGTTTCTTTTGCCAAAGAAACAACGAAACACCTTTTTTTTTGTTTGGTGCCCATCCCTAGTCACAAGGCGAAGGAGCATATTTTATCAGACAAAAGACAAAACAATGTAGCACCTTCAAGACTAACTACTACATTTTAATGTCAGTTTTGGGAAACAAGTCCACTTCTTCAGATAGACTATATGACAATTGATATTATTCACAACCCTTTTCCACCCGCTAATAAATTATTGTTCCTTTGTCCTTTATCCATACCCCTGCCTGGTCATGGGACCATGTGTAAATATGTTAAGATAAAGGACAAAGTAACAACGGTTTAGTAGTAAACAAATAGGTTATCTGGCTGTGAATAATATCAATTATCATTCTGCAAGGCAACAATACTACAGTTGACACAAGTGGCAAACTGCGTGAATCAGTGCAACTTTTCATACTTGGTAACAACTTCTGAACCCTTTGTTGATATATTCATTCCTTTTATATGGGTCTCCAGCATCCATATGCTGTTTCACTACCAAGTCTCATTTTGTAGCGTTTTTCCCTCCAGAACTTTAACTTTCAAGTCATCCAAAGAGTGTCCAAGTAGAGTGAAACGGGTCTTTGTGTATTACCATTCCTGATGCCATTCCTGATTTATGCCCATTAATTCTTTTGAAATGTGGCCTCTGCATGGCTATGACTCTCAAGCACAGGCTATGCTGTGGCATTCTCAGTTGGCACCCTATATTTTCCGTCAGGGCTGACCCAAGTCATTTAGCTACCTGAGGCAAAGCAGCAAATGACAAGATCCATGACGCAAACTGAGGTCCATTAGTGCCATGGTTGTCATTTTGGCACATATGGGCCAACATTTAATATGCACAACCACCCCCTTCTCTAGTGGCAAACATGGGAAAATGTAATGCGCCCCAAACTAAAGACAACAAGTTGTTGCCCTTTTGGTGACTCCTGGAGTTTTTCAGAGACGGATGCTTCACCAAACCTAATGACAGGGCCGGCCTTGATTGCAGTCTCCATCTTACAGGAGACGCCACCTTTAGCTGCTGCAGAAGACCAGTGAAGGTACATGTATGGGCCTGAGTATTCAGTGAAACTGATTGGACATGGACAGCATGATAGATTCAGGTCCCCCATAAGGATAAAAGGAGTGGACCGAAATTATTTTCTCATAAGATGATATGAAATATCAGTTTTCAGTAATCTATCGAAAGATTACAGTGAGATTTTGAAACACTTTCTCAGAGCATATTTTCATAGTCAGTTCTCCTCCTCCACAAACTGAACAATACAGAGGAGTCTAAGAAATTATAATTAGTATTAATTTAACTGATTGGACATTCAGATAAGTTGTGAATAAATGGCTTTAGTTTCTCTAGGGAAAATAACAAAAGTACCCAATCAGCTACCCATACCAATTACTTTTTCCTAAAAAGCAAAAGACCTGCAGATAAGTAATTAATTAGCAGTCGACAAAGAAAACGGAAGCCAGCAAAAATAATAAAATAAAATAAAATAAAAATAAGAGCCTAGAAACTGAGCAGAGCAAGTTTTGAGCCAATTGTTTCACATGGGTGGTTGCAAGAGTAGAAGACTATAATGCATTTTCACGGGGCAACAACTGTGCATTAAAATCCCTGCACTTTATGGATATTGATTCCATGGTTTATTGTGTAACCACAGAGAAAGCAGAGAAAGCTGTGTTTATTTGCTGAAGCAACAACAAAGGACCTCCTCACACCCTAATGACTAACAGGCCTGAGCTATTGCAGACTAAAAATATCCCCATTCCATACCTTTAATCCCCCTTACATGAAAATTAAGAATTTTAAGAGCTCCCTCTCTAGGAGGGTGGGGTTTTATTTTGCATTGTTCTCCCTTTTTCACACAAGCATTTTTTGTTGTTTGTTTGTTTAGGAAAAATGTGGGGAATTTTTTTGTTAAAAACATTGAATTTTTGCCAAAAACTTGGTTTTTTACACAAAATACACATTTTCCACAAAACAACGAGTGCCCCCCCCCATTATGCTGATCCTGAACAAAATAGATAAAAAGTGTTTTTAAAAAGACGCGGTGGAAAGTTAATTTTTGGAACACAGTACCCAGAATCTGCTGAATCCTATGGAAGCTGTGGAACTGTAGTCCAAAGAAATTGTTCTCTCATGCATATCTTTTCTGCAGACTTTGATGGCGATGTTTCCCTGGACTAGCGCATCACAACCTTAGACCCTAGTTAGTCTTGGTCTAAAACTCCCACATGCCTTCACCACTAGCTGGGCTGGCTAGATTTTTTTGGGAGTTGTACTCCAAAAACATCTGGGGAGGCAAGCTTAAGAAGCACTGCTCTAGACAGAGAACTGAAACCAAAGCAGTGGATTCAAGATACAAGAAAGGAGGCTGTAGGAATGTAAGAAGGAATATCTTGATGAACTATGAACTGTTTGATGTGGGTTCCTTCTTTAGAAGTAGACTTTATTTAATTAGACATTTGACAGCCAAACGATATTGGCACATACCTATCAGGGATGGTGCAAAATATTTTTTCACCCAGCACGTTGTAAGTCTATGGAACTCCCTGCCACAGGATGTGGTGATGGCATCTGGCCTGGATGCCTTCAAAAGGGGATTGGACAGATTCCTAGAGGAAAAGTCCATCACGGGTTACAAACCATGATGGAGATGTGTAATCTCTGGGCTTTAAACCAGGGTACTTCAAGGGCCAGATGCAGGGGAGTGGTATCAGGAGACAGATATCTAGTCTCATGCGCTCCCAAACGCATCTGGTGGGGCCGCTGTGAGATACAGGAAGCTGGACTAGATGGGCCTTTGGCCTGATCCAGCATGGCTCTTCTTATGTTCTTATGTTCTTATGTTCTTATGATAGATTTTATGCAGGAGCAGAGGGCTCGGCGAGATGACACGCGAAATCCCTCCAACCCACTTCTATTTCCCTTCCAATGCAGGTGATGATGATTTTACACAAAGGTGACCATGAGAACTTCCAACTATGCTGTTAAACTTGCAGTTATCACAACACACAACCATGGGTTTTAAGTGTGTAATAGAAAGCTAGAGGAGACCCTCTTCTCTGCAATAGTTATAGGCTCAGGGCCTCTCCTCATCTATGTACATACACCATACACCATACACAACTAACAGAAGGTAGCTCTAAGCTGAGGTGTCGGTGGTTGAGTTGGTTCCCCTGTTAAACCCTGTTAGAGTAAGGGGCAGAATGGGATTAACCTATCATGCCAAGTGCATATAAGCCCCCTCAGCAACAAGGCACCCCACTTGCAATTTCTAAAAGGACATTTCTCCCTGTGGTGTTTCAGATCTTCTGAGACATAAGAACTTCTGAGAGGGAAACAGCTATTTACTGTATATACTCGAATATAAGTCTAGTTTTTCAGCCCTAATTTTGGGCTGATAAAAGGGGCCCTCAATTTACATTCGGGTTAATACTTTTAGCCACTGAGGCAAGTGCTTGGGTCAGTGGCTAAAAGTCATTTTAAACATCACTGTTCCCCCAGCTCACAAAGGAGAAGCTGCCAGGCCCTGCTGCATTTCCCACCCTAGACTTATACTCGAGTCAATAAGTTTCCCCATTTTGGAGGGATTAAATTACGGGCCTCGATTTATACTTGGGTCAATTTATACTCGAGTATATACAGTAAAAGTGGCTTCAGGTGGTACAAAAAAAGTATTAAAACATGTATAGGAAATGGCACCTGGAGTAGGAACTGGCAAGCCACTCCAGTATTCCAGCCAAGAAAACTCCATGGACATGGGGTCACAAAGAGTCGGTCACGACTGTAATGACACAACACACACACACAGGAAATGGAAAAATGGGGAATGCACCAAAGAGGAATACAGTATAAGCAAATAGCTAATATATACGTGGGGGTGGTAAAAAAAAAGCTAAAGCACAAAATGAACTTAGAATTTCCAGAGAGATTAAAGATAGTAAAAAGGGTTTCTTTAGTTATGTCCACAGCAAAAGGTAAAATAAGGAAATGATCGGCTCTCTGCATGGTGAAGAGAACCAGTTACTAACAGGAAACAAGGAAAAGGCAGAACTACTCAACACCTTCTTTGCTTCAGTTTTCTCCAGAAAGGAAAAAAGAGTTCTGTTGGGACAAAGAGTAGATGAGGTAGGATGGGAATTGCAACATAGAATAGGTAGGGAGATAGTACAGGAACACCTGGAAACATTAAATGAATTTGTCTTCTGTGATAAATGAATTACACCCAAGTATATTAAAAGAACTGGCAAAAGTAATTTCAGAACCATTGGCAACAATCTTAGAAGTCCTGGAGAACATGGGAACTCCCCATAGACTGGAGGAAGGCAAATGTCCCCATCTTCAAAAGGGGGGAGAGGACCCAAATAATTAGTTACCACCCTGTCAGATTGGATGAAGAAATAGAGTGTATGCTGATTAAACTTGGAGATGATACAAATTTGGGAGGGGTTGGTAATTCTCTAGAGGACAGAATGAAAACCGAAATCCTGAAATGCTCCAAGTGAAACTGAGGGTACTATCACACCTGCAAAATATACTTTTTAATAAAGATATGTTTTTACTCTAAAGTCGTCACGTGATTGAAGATTCAGTTACAGTGTCCTCATGGGCGTGGTATTAATAAATGAATCTTAAATGTTCCCATGTCCTAAAAAGTTTGATCCTAAACAATTTTTAAACTTTTTTTTGGCTGAGCCCCAAGCACCTGTCAGCGTAGTGTAGGCTTGGGGCTGGCAAGAAACAACATTTAAAAGTCCTCCTTTCCCCCCACCCTATGGGGTGGAGGAAAGAGGAGTTTTAAACTCTTTTTTTGCCACCCCCAAACCCAGACTACAGCTCATGGGCGCTTGGGGCTCAGCCAAAAAACTCAGCCAAAAAAAAAAGAGTTTAAAAATTGCTCCTTTCCTCCCACCTATGGGGGGGGGAGGAGTGATTTTTAAACTTTTTTTTCCAGGCCCAAGTCCCCACTACAGCTGATCAGTGCTTGGGGCTGAGCAAAATAAATAAATAAATAAAGTTTAAAATCCCTCCTTTCCCCCATCCCATAGGTGGGGGGAAAGAAGCTATTTTAAAACTTTTTTTTGGCTCAGCCCCAAGTGCCGATCAGCTGTGGGCGTTTATACACGACCCCTAAACTCCGGGGCAAATGGCTCCCAGCTCCGGAGATTAAAAATGTTTACCCACCAGCTCCGGAGTTAAGAGGAAATTAAGTGCGACCCCCCACTTTAGCGCGTCCCAGCGCAGCTTTCAGGTACCTGCTTTTTGGATGTGACAAATATTTGATCCAGTGTAAGGATAGTGAGTGCAGGGCTCTCCTGGCTTCTGTTTGTTCTTTTTTGCGCCCTGCCCCTTTAAGAGATCTGAATGCTGCCGGGAACAAAACAGAGGTAAACCGGCATTCTTTTCTTTCTTTTTTCTCCCTCCCCTGATGCAGCCAGCAACCAGGAAGTGCGGAGGGGGGTGGGGACAGAGGAAGAGCGAGGAACCCCTAAGATCTCTGGTCCGAATTTAAGTGGCCAGCGGATCTTAGGGGTCGTGTAAAAAGGCCCTGTAGTGAGGGCTTGTGGCTGGCAAAAAAAAAGTTTTATAAAATGAAACAAAAGTGAAATTAGTATTTTTAAATTTTACAAAAAGAAGTTAGCATCAGCTAATAGGGCAAAAGAGGGGGGAAACTTGGATAATCAGCATCCCCACATACCTATGCGAAGTTGGAAAATGTATAACTGGGTTAAAAAATACCCAACATCACCCCTAGGTCATGGAGAGCTTGGTTTAACCTGCTGAACCAGTTTTCTTTTTTAAAAAAACTCAGTGGTCATGGGGACACATATTTTTGAGCTGGATTACTTATAAGTAAAAACCGGATCAAACTGTTCATGAGATAGCGGCCTAAGAGCTCCAAAATTTGCACCCTTCTCTTCTGGTGACACAGATGTGAGAACATCTGAAGATACTGCCTTTATAACCACAGCTCCCTCTTACGTGCCATTTAGAATGCACTGAGGCGGGCATGGAGACTTGAGTCACAGGATTTGCTATCAAGTTGGACTTAAGCCACATTGGTTGATTCAACTCAGTTTTCTTTTTCAGTGACGGACTCAGCTCATGACTCCAAGAGGAGAGTTTGTTTGAGTCACACTTGAGGCTCAGGTCTCAGTAACTTGGACTTGGGATTTGGTACCCAAGACTTGAACTTGGACCAAGGGCTTGAACTCAAAGACTTCCCAACACCCCTAAATTGAGGTTAATTTAAAAATTAAAGATGGAAAACATGGAGTTTGCAAGCTTCAAAGCGGCACTTGCTTCTTCAAAGTGACTGCTGATGTGAAACTGCGCAGCTCAATCCAATCTTTGTTAACCCCCAACAAGCTTTTGAGCTAGACTTTTCATATATTGCAACCCCGGTTCTATCCAGACTTTTGTTAAGTACAGAACACATAAATATGCAGGTAGCAGGCATATCAATATAATCTCAACTATTGTGAGGACATTCCCAGCATAAGACGTAATCACACGCTTTCTGCTTTAATATAAAATTACTTGGAGGACTAGCAAATAAAATGTAATTGATGTATTTGTGACATGAAATGAAACCAAATCAGGGAAATAAAAGTCACCATCTTTCTCCACCTATACCAATTTAATAATGCAGATACGTAAAACAAGAAGCAGAAAACTACATCAAAAGAACAAATGTCATCTGTGTTACAGCTCCTTCACAAATGTAGTTAGTAATTGACATATTCAGGATATAAACCATTATCTCCTGAAGAAGATAGCAGAATGTATTTATTTAAGACCTGACAAAAATGTTCCAGGAGAAATAAGGTGTATGTTTTCAGAACATATACCACCTCATCAGATGACTTGCTGGTGGAATCAGCAACTTCAAGATGACTTCATTAACAAATAACATAGGAAACACTCCAAAATTGGGACATTTGATTTAAAGTTATTGTACATTGACTACACAATGTATTGGTCAATGTGAATCAGTCAGTAGTTGACCCTTCCCCATCTGTATCCCCCCTTAACCACTGAAGCTTCTTCTCCTTTTTTGTTTTTGTTTTTATTTGTTTTTCATTAAAATGTATTTACATCAGCCCACACAATGTGGTTGCTTGGGTTGATGCATACGGTTTGACTCTTTGATGAAGAATTTTCATCTGTTCTATTTCACGTTGTTCCACCTGGCTATAGCAGCAGTGATACAAGGCAGTTGGCCCAGTGAGAAACAGACTGCCATATGAATTTTCTCTCCCCAAAGCTGTTGCCTGAACTTGCTTGTTTTCCTTTTCTGATCCAGTTCTCTCTCTTTTTAAGGGCATAGTGCCACTGTTCCATGGCACTTGGAAAATGTAAGGGGAGAAGAGTGCAGATTCAGCAGAGAGAAAAGTGGAAATCGGCAGCCAGCCTTTGTTTGCAGCTTGTAAAGACTATTGTACTATAGGCATGCTACATGAAAATCTAGATGGCCACATCAGAGCTACTTAAACAAGCTGCAAATAAGGCATCATACCATTAATGCCTCTTGTCTTTAAAAATTCATGAAACCAAATTCTTTTCACCTTGTCATACTCCCTGCCACACTGTGTCCCTTCTTGCCTGCTATGAGTACAGGTGAGTGCCATATTCAATCTAGTTTGCTTTTGTGAATAATTTTTCCAAATTATTTTACAAGTCCTGAAAACTAAGTGTAGCCCCAAATGCAATCTATTCTTAAATCTCTACATTTCTAATTGCATGGAGAGTCCATGAAAAAGAAATGTACTTTGGAAATTTATACATTTTAGAAATGTTCAAAAAGTATAGATTTTTAAAAATTTGTGCAAAACAATTATCAATAGAAGAATGATGAAATATTTCAGCACCACATGAATGTCTACAATGGGGACAAACGTGCATGCATGTATTGTGCAGAAAATGAACAAATAAATCTCATTACGTGAATGGTGACAGAACTTAGCACAAGCTTCTCTGTAGAATCTGGCTAATTAAATCTGCCGAAGGGAACATGCCCGAGTGGGTTTCTGCCATTGCCACAGCCTCTTTCTGGGAGGGTTGTTTCCCCGTCCGTTTGAAGGAGACCGTGGTGAAACCCACTCTCAAAAAACCTGGCTTGGTGTCGGACGATTTATCTAACTATCGTCCAATTGCCATTGTTCCCTTCCTGGGCAAGGTTGTCGAGAGGATGGCCACTGTCAGGCTCCAGTCGTACCTGGAGGAAAATCGTATCCTGGATCCCTTCCAGTCTGGTTTCAGACCCCTTTGCAGGACCGAGACTGCCCTGGTCACTCTGCAGGATGACCTCCTCAGGGAGGCCGACAGGGGATGTTCCTCCCTGCTGGTTCTCCTTGATCTGTCAGCTGCCTTTGATACCGTCGACCACGCTAACCTGTTGGTCCAGCTGGCCGAGGCGGGAATTGGGGGCCAGGCTCTGGCCTGGCTTCATTCCTTCCTTGGTGGCCGGACTCAGCGGGTTCAGCTGGGTGATGACTTGTTGGCTCCTTGGACCCTCCCTCTGTGGTGCCCCAGGGGTCGGCAATCTCACCCATGCTGTTCAATGTTTACATGAGGCCGCTGGCGGAGGTCATCAGGAGATATGGAGTTCGCTGTCATCAGTATGCTGATGACACGCAGCTCTATATCTCCTTTTCGTTGTCTGCAGAGGAGGGAATTCGCTCCCTCGATCTGTGCCTGGAGGCTGTCTTGGAATGGGCCAGAGATAACCGGCTCAAGCTGAATCTGGAGAAGACGGAGGTTCTGTTCTTCGGGGTGCCTTCATCTGGGTACAATGGCCCCCTCCCTAAGCTGGGGGATGTTTCCCTCCAGCCTACGGACAGGGCCAGGAATCTGGGCATGGTCTTGGACTCAGCCCTCTCCCTGGAAGCCCAGGTGATGGCTGTTTCCCGGGCCGCTTTTATCCATCTCCGCAGGATCGCCCCGATCCGCCAGTCCCTGAGGACAGTTGTGCAGGCTCTGGTGATATCGAGGCTCGACTACTGCAATGCCCTCTACGTGGGGTTGCCTTTGACCCTGGTCTGGAGGCTACAGCAGGTGCAGAATGTGGCGGCCAGGCTGGTGGTGGGTGCTCACAGATACGAGCACATCACCCCAGACCTGGCCCGCTTGCACTGGCTGCCCATTGTCCTCCGGATTAGGTTCAAGGTCCTGGTTTTGACATTCAAAGCCCTCCACGGCCTGGGACCTGAGTATCTGGCGGAGCGTATCTCTCAGAGATCAACTAGGGCCAGACCCACGAGACTGGCGCAGGCGCGCTCACTGAGGGTGGCCACACCCAGAGAGGCGCGGAAATCGCGTATGTGTGACCGAGCCTTCTCTGTGGTGGGCCCCATGCTTTGGAACCATCTCCCCAGTGAGCTGCGCCTAACAGAGTCCCTGCCCGCCTTTAAGAAGGCCCTAAAGACCTATCTGTTTAGGGAGGCATTTGGCGACCCTCCTTTTTAAGTTTTTTTTTTTTTTGCCCGCCACTATCTTCGCCTTTTCTAGCCACCTTCTGTGTTTTACTATTGTTTTGCCTGTTGTACTGTTTTTTATTGTTTTACTGTTAGCTGCCCAGAGTTCCCTCCCGGGAAGATGGGCGGGATATAAGCTCCACAAATAAATAAATAAATAAATAAATAAATAAATAAATAAATAAATAAATAAATAAATAAATAGAAACTGGTTAAGCAAGATGCCCATGGGACCTATACATTTTCAGATCTGTCAATATTTGCTGAAGAATCTGAGAGACTGGTTTGGATGTGACATGCTGTTTAGCCCTGCCACAATCAAGGTCAGAGTAGCCAATATGGCATCAACTTTCAGGTAAGGGAGGAATGAGGAGAATTACTATGAGGGAAGAAGATGTATGGATGAAGTCACTCACAGAAAACACTATGATCCTTGATGTTGCTTTTGCACCTTTCAGTTGTGTTTTCTGAACAACAAGAAATCCAGACGTTTCTACTTCATCTGATTTAATCCTTGTTTGCTACAATGTTCTTTTCTTTTTGATTTCAGAATATCCATCACAGAATATCTTGCCATGTTCTCTCTGAAACCCATTTAATCAGAGTTGGCTTCTGACAAATACTGTTCAATTCTCCTTACTATCTAGCTACATAGGTGAATTGTCTTCCAGAAAACAAATGTTACTTTCAGAACACTGATCAAGGAGTTACTTTTGGAAAAACTAAATGCTGGAAGCCACTAGCCTGAAGCACCTTCTCTTTCCTTTCACCTTCTCAGCATCCTCCACAGAACACAAGCCAATACTAAATGCATGCAGCACATCTTGCTAATTTTATCAATTCTGGAAACTGGCTGGAGGAAAGGTACATGTGTGCAACTGCTATACCTGTCCGCCTAACCTGTCATTCATTTATACACTGTCATTTGGCTCTTCATACCCTTTCGTTTAGAGCATTTGATGCTGGTCCCTCTTGGAAATATGAGTTTGGAATGCCAGATTCAGCATCCAACTCATTGATCTCATGCTCTCACTGTGTGTGACATGCCCCCAAGCACCAACCTGTCAACCAAGAGTAGCTTTATAATCTATCTGGAATACATCAGAAGCAACCTCATACTTCCTCAACCAAAATTGGCACTTCCTGCTCTCTTGTGTTCATTATGATGATATCCTGGAGACACCCCTTATTGTACAACCTCTTGGTAAAAATAAGGTCACACTTGTCCAGCTCTGCAATACTAAAACAAAGCTTCTGCATGAAAAAATATCTATCCCACATTTAAGAAATTCAAAAAAGCAAAAACTGAATAAAGTTTTCCACAGCTGAGTATCATATAGAGAAACAGTCCTTCTGTGCCATCCTGTATTGTTGACTTCCCCAGATAAAATGTGTTGGTGGCTACCATTGTTTGGAGTTTTTAACATAGCCTTTAAAACAGTGGTTCTCAACCTTCCTAATGTCACGACCCTTTAATGCAGTTCCTCATATTGTGGTGACCCCTTGCCCTGCTTGGAAGAGGCTACAACACCCCTTTGGCAGGCCAGTGCTGCAGGTGCCATTTAGAACCTCCCTCTACAGGCACCCTCAGCCAATTACAGCCTCCGGTGCCACTGACTGACATCCCCTCCAACCTATCAAGCTGTAAGTAACTCTTTCCCCCTCCCTCCCCCTCCTCCTCCAAACCCAAGCAGTTTGTGCCTTTTTCTTCACTGGCTCATGGCCACTCCTGTGACATGGCCATTCGACCCCCCCAAAAGGGATCCTGACCCCCAGGTTGGGAACCAAGACAGCTAAAGTTTGCTTGCTTTAAAACAAACTTTAGCTATCTTGGTTCCCTTTGCTGGAGAATTGCATGAAATAAATACAGTAAGATACATTAATAAACACCAGAGCAGGCATAGGATTAGGTAATGTAGCACTATTTGAAGGGAAAAGCTTTCCAAATATTTTGATTTGTTTGTTGCTCTTATCGTTTACCATTAGTAACTGAGAAAACTCCATGGACATGGGGTCATGGAGAAGTCAGTCACAACTGTAATGACACAGAACACACATAATTATATTGTTAAGTTGTTATAGTTAATGTATTATCATGTCATAGTATTGTGTTTATTTGCATTATTATCTTAATTCTTGTCATATAATGGTGTATCTGTGTTGTACACTGTCTAGATTAGCCAATCTGGCTAGATGGAACAGTATATAAATCCAATAAATAAACTATGAAAGTAAGTAGAACACACTGAAACTCCCAAACACAGAGACTGGGCAATTTTATTACAGAAAATACTGTATTATGATTCTGATTACAATGTGGGTAGTATAATGAATTGGACTGATTTATAAAATTATATTTTAAAAATAGATAGGTTGGGGCAAGAAGGGGGGCATACCAGTGCCTGTCTCTCCACTCCAGGCAAAGATGAGAAATAACATTTTTTGTCCCTGTCCCTGAGGAATTTCTCGGAGCTTTTGATTTAAGTTCTTGGCATTGGTAAAAATGATTCTTGTGGCCAAAGCAAAGAAAAGTCTGTTGCTGTGCAAATGTGCCTGTTTACTTCCTCCAGAATTCCAAAACTGCAAGAACAGAGTGTGATACATTTCAGTGGGATCAGTACCCATAGTTTCAGTTCTCTGCTGTCAGAAAATATTAAATAATTAAAAAACCAGAAATATGTGTTTTTAAGGTGTATTACCAGAACTAGCCAGTACAAGGAACCAGAGGCTGTGCTGTTGCTGTATCTATAGTTTTTGGCATCTGCACAGGGCAGCTTGGAACCTGTCACACATGGATACTACTGTACTACAGTACTGAAAAACATGAAGTGCTAGATGTCTACCCAGTTCCATGCTAGGGATTATCAAAAAGGGGATTGAAAATAAAACAGGCAACATTATAATGCCATTGTACAAAACGATAGTAAGGCCACACCTGGAGTATTGTGTACATTTCTGGTCACCACATCTCAAGAAAGACAGTAGAACTGGAAAAGGTGCAGAAGAGAGAGACTAAAATGATTACTGGGCTGGAGCACCTGCCTTTATGAGGAAAGGCTAAAACATTTTGGGCTCTTTAGTCTGGAAAAAAGGTGCCTGAGGGGGGATATGATTGATCAATAATGCAGGGCATGAGTAAAGTGGATCGAGTGATGCTCTTCTCCCTCTCACAAAATACCAGAACTAGGGGACATACACTCAAATTGAGGGCTGGGAGAGTAAGAACTGACAAAAGAAAATATTTTTTTCACCCAGCGTGTTGTTAGTGTGTGGAACTCCTTGCCACAGGATGCGGTGATAGCATCTGGCCTGGATGTATTCAAAAGGGGATTAGACAGATTTGTGGAGGAAAAGTCCATCACAGGTTGCAAACCATGATGGAGATGTGTAATCTCCTGGCTTAAAACCAGGGTACTTCAAGGGCCAGATGCAAGGGAGTGGTATCAGGAAATAGATATCTAGTATTGTGCACTCCCAGACAGGGAGGATCATTAGGGCATGTGTTCATTAGGGCACTCCAGCCAGGAGATCACTAGGGCATGAAATAGATATCTACTGGCAACTAATTTTAATTGTGCAACTCCCAGAGCTGAGCATCTGGTTCAGGGATGAATTCAAGAGCACCCCCAAGCTCTGTACCTATTTTTTGAATTGAGGGGGTAATCCCATCCAGTACAGCTTGCATCCCTGGACTGACTTTTGATGGGCCTTTGTCTTGTCTGGTTTAGTTTCAGTTTGTTCTTCCTCATCTGGTGGCAGCTGGATGGCTCTTCCAGCATGACTCTTCTTCTGTTCTTCTGTTCTTATTCACAACCAAGAACACATGTAGCCTCAAATGTCTCTAAACCAATGCATGGGAAACAAACTTAGACTTGCCAGAGAGATTAAAGATAGTAAAAAAGGGTTTCTTTAGTTATGTCCGCACAAAAGGAAAAATCAAGAAATGATAGGCTGTCTGTGTGGCAATGATAACCAATTACTAACAGGAGACAAGGAAAAGGCAGAACATCTAAACATATTCTTGCCTGTGTTCTCCAAAAAGGATAAAATAGTTATGTTGACACAAAGAGTAGATGAGGTGGGATGGAAGTTGCAAAATAAAATAGGTAGAGAGGTAGTACAGGAACACTTGCATGTGAAGATTCTCAGTCATCCAGGTGAGTTTATCTGGACGTTGAGCGATGGCAACTGGACTTCTTTTTCCTTGAGAGATAGAAACATTTCACTGCTCACCCAAACAGCTTCATCATGATTTGTAATTGGTTGATTGATGGCACACAAAGGGTGATCATAAATGGCTTCTCTTCAGCTTGGAGAGATGTGACGAGTGGGATGGCCTAGGGTTCTTTTCTGGGTCTGGTGCTATTCAATATATTTCTTAACTATTTGGAGTACAGAATAGGGAGTAGGTTGATCAAATTTTCAGATGATAGCAAATTGGGAGGAGTTGCTAATTCCCTAGAATAGTGATGGCGAACCTATGGCACGGGTGCCAAAGGTGGCACTCGGAGCCCTTTCTGTGGGCACCCGACATCGCCCCTTCATAGCCACCTGTATACAGGTTAAATTAATGTATTGGCACTTTGCAAAAAAAAAAGATTAGTGGGTTTTGAATTGCAGTTTGGGCACTCGGTCTCTAAAAGTTTCGCCATCACTGCCCTAGAAGATAGGATGAACTTGACAGATTAGAGTGCTGGGCCAAGCCTAACGGAATGAGTTTCAACAAGGAGAAATGTAGGTACCTCTAGGTAAAAAGAATGAATTGCACAAATACAGGATGGGAGAAACTTGGCTCTCCTGATGCCCTTAGCACCTGAGCCGGTTCATACTGCAAAGTTCAAATTTTGGGGTAGCTAGGACCCAGGCTGTACAGTGCTTTGGAGGTCAAGGTCAGCATCTTGAATTGTGCCTGACAGCTGATTGGCAGCCAGTGGAGCTGCTTTAGCAGGGGTGTAATGTGATCTCTGTAACCCGCCCCAGTCAGCAATCCAGCCACTGCATTCTGGACTCATTGAGGTTTCCTGAGACTATCCATTGGTAGCCCCACATAGAGCACATTACAGTACTCCAGCCAGGAGATCACTAGGGCATGTGTCACAGTGGCCAGAGCAAGTTTCTCAAGAAACAGGCATAACTGGCAACTAATTTTAATTGTGCAACTGCACTCCTGGCCACAGCTGTGAGCTGAGCATCTAGGTTCAGGGATGAATTCAAGAGCACCCCCAAGCTCTGTACCTATTTTTTGAATTGAGGGGGGGTAATCCCATCCAGTACAGCTTGCATCCCTATCCCTTGATCTGACTTTTGACTGCCCAGAAGCACCTCTGTCTTGTCTGGTTTAGTTTCAGTTTGTTCTTCCTCATGCAGTTCATTAATGAAGCTAATCACTGATCTAAAGTCAAAATAGCTTCCTTGGAGGTAGAGGTAGAGTTGAGTGTCATTGGCATACTGGTGACACTTCACCCCAAAACTCCAAATAATTTCCCCCAGTGGTTTCATATAAACGTTAAATAACATAGGAGAAAGAACAGAATCCTGAACACACCCCATCTTCTCAAAGGAAAAAGAAACAACAACTATTCAATGTGAACTATAGAGAATGAGGGGGAGAAAAGGACTACATGAACGGAGGCAAGGAGTTTTGCAAGGCTTTAGAGCAGGCATGACCAAACTTCGGCCCTCCTGATGTTTTGGACCACAACTCCCACAATTCCAAGCCTGTATTTCCAATGGCAAAGGACTGTGGGAGTTGTGGTCCAAAACATCTGGAGGGCTGAAGTTTGGACATGCCTGCTTTAGAGTTTCTTATTGAGGGGTCTTATCATAGCAAGACAGTTTACATCAGGAAGGAGGAGGAATTTAGCAAATATTCTTCCAATCTTGACATGCAATAAATAGAATGCCATTGTCTGTGAGGTTGGGAATGTTAAACTACATGCAGAATCAAGCTATGCTATGGCAATTAATAAATACATGTTCTAATGGAAACCTCCAGAAATCTGCTTTAGGGCATGTGGCACGCTAGTCGTATGTCAAATATTATGCAAATGATTTAGTGTAATGCTTCATGCATCCAACTGCAAAGCAAACTGCAGGATTTTTTTTTGTTCACTTCAAACTTTCTCTCAATTTAATAGGATTGCAGACGCTGTAAATTAACCAAGAATTTGGCCTTTAATGAATATGCATATAGCATATATGGCTGCCAGTAAATCCAATCTGCTAGCTAAGCATCATTTTTTGTTTACAGCAGGAGTTTCACACCCACCGGAATTAAGCACTTTCACCATAAAGTAGCACATTTCAGCTGTACAATATTTTTGGAATGGGTGTTGCTTTCTCTCTTTCACTTTGATAGATTGCTTAGACTGAAGTTCAGCACTCGTAGTTAAAATATAGGACCAAATCATCCAATTAGGAGAACGTTTATATAACAGGAACAGCAAAACAGTATGTGACCTATAATCCTGCCATCTTTCATATGCTTAGGCACCATTTCATGTGATTATAAGTACCTCAATAAAAAGTAGGGGACTCTCTGCTTCATCGTTGTGTTCAGCAATGCAAGCGTATCATAAAATGAGGAATTTGTATGAAGAAGAGACTCACTCTGAGGGAAAAGCTGGGCAGCCAAGGGGTTAGAAGAAAAAAAAAGAGACATGGCAGTAGCCCTGGTAAGATATTGTGGACATTTCAAAATGCAATGTTTTGAAGGAAATGGATATACATGTAGTGCACAAGACTTTGCACAGACTTCCAGTCCCATCACTTTAATGCTCCAGTGGTCCCCAGGCCATGCATGCCTTAGAAGCATCATCTTAGCAAAGCAGGAGAACAACATAAATCCTCTTCACTTATATTCACAGCAATTGACATTTGTCTACAAAAGGCTGTCTAAATGTTAAGAAATTAATAAAATGTTTCAATGAGGTGGAGTACAAAATTCAGAGAGAGCTTCATTCTCTTTCAAGATGGATGGATGGATGGATGGATGGATGGATAGATAGATATTCTAAGTAGAGTGTGCAGAAAAAAAGAATGCTTTGATGATTATTCAAGATATCATCACCTATAGCTGCGATGGAGAATAAGTAGGAGCTTGGTGTGACTTCAGATAGGGCAGGGCTGTCCAACTTTGAACTGATCGAGGTCTACCTTCAGCTTCCAAACATCCTCACAGTCTACTCTTTGAGCTCCTGAATGTAACCACAGTCCACTTTAAGAAGTGTGTGTGTGCTCCAAATTAGGAGGGCGGAGACTCACCAGGGAAGGGAACACATCCGGATCCCATGGTCAGTGTTCCGAATTAGGAGGGGGCAGACTCAGCAGGTAAGGGAACAAATCCAGACCAAACATCCAGATGGGCAAAAACATTCCCCACCCCCACAACACGCTGCTACTGGTGGCAGATCAGGAGGCTGGTGGAGACTAGGTGGGCTACTTCAAACAGCCCCTGCAGGCTACCAGTCCTCCACAGTCAATGTGTTGTGCAGGCCTGAGATAGGGTATTAGCTAGCAAGGTGGCAGCTGAACTGTTTATTATGGAAATGTGGAAGCCAAATTTCCAGCTGACAAGATCCTGACCATGATCCAGAGAAGCCAGTATAGTCACATTATAGTCAGAGTTTGATTTGATAGACACAACAAAGTGTTATTGTATCACATTCTGCTTTAACACACACACTCACTCACACACACACACACACACACACACACACACAAAAACACACACACACACACAACCCAACCCAACCAACCAACCAACCAACCAACCAACCAACCAACCAACCAACCAACAAACATTATCAAATCAAACTCTGACTATCGTGTGACTATACTGGCTTCTCTGGATCATGGTCAGGATCTTGTCAGCTGGAAATTTGGCTTCCACCCGACCTGCGATAACTGAACATCCGCGATATGCAGATGTGGGGTGGGTGGGGCCTGGGGGCGGGGGTGATCAGATCTCCCACGGTGCTCATTTGGGTTGCTCCAAAACTTCTTGGAGCACTGTGGGCGGGAGGTGTTGGGGGATCTGATTCCCCGCCTCCCAGAGACTTGTCAAAGAAGCGTGGTCGGGCGGTGTTGGGGGATCTGAGCCCCCTGCTGCCATCCAAGCGTGCCACTGAGAGACTTCTCGCAGCTAAAGACCCTTTAAACACTTGGCGCTTCTCTCCCAGCTCCCAGTGGGAGGGGGAGAGAAGCACCGTGGGTTTAAAGGATCCTTAGCCAGCGAAGTGAGCAGTTGCCTCGTCAGCTACAGATACTGTAAACCCCCGGCGCTTCTCTCCCGGCTCCCAATGGGAGCCAGGACAGAAGCCCCACGGGTTTAAAGTGTCTGTAGCTGACAAAGCAACTGCTTGCTTTGCCAGCTAAGGATCCTTTAAACCTGCGGGGCTTCCCTCCATGAATGGAAGGGATTTAAACACTGGCGCATGGCTTCCCTGACCCCCGCCCACACCGGGGCTCTGGAGAAACCGTGTGCCAGTTTTGATATCCCTTCCATTCTCACAGTGGTGCGGTCAGGTGGCGTTGGGTGATCCGATCCCCCACCGCCGCCCCATAGCGCCACTGGCACTGGGAGACTTCTTGCAATGGGCAGTTACTACAATCCCGCGATATAGTGGGACCGCAGTACCTGAACCGCGAAATGGCGGGGGGTGACTATCTATCTATCTATCTATCTATATCTATATCTATATCTATATCTATATCTATCTATCTATCTATCTATCTATCTATCTATCTATCTATCTATCTATCTATCTATCTATCTATCTATCTATCTATATCCCTCCCTTCCTCACTACAGCTGTAGGGGTGGGTGGCCAGTAAAGATGGGCATGAATAGAAAAAATTACATTTCTGTTTTTGTTTTTTTGTTGTGCGTCCATTTCGGTTCATTTTCATTTTTTGTGAATTTTTTGAAAAAAATTCATTTCATTTTTTCATTTTTCGTTTTTCATTTTTACCTGCTTTTTGCACGACTTAAAGCATTTCTGCGTGCAGACGTCCCCCAACGCCCCAGACCACAGGGAAAACACTACAAAAAATGATGCTGGGAGAGACACAGTATAGACTAGGTACGCAGGGAGGCTGCAAAGGCAGCGGCGGGCGTTACCCAGGGCATAAGACAGCCACAGAGTGACAGCACTGCGGGGCAGGGGAGGGTACTCACCAAGAGGTACGCACGCACACAGGGAGGCTGCAAGAGAAATCTCTTCTTTCTCTCCCCTAAGAGCCAGGTTGCAGCCAGCAGGAACACAGAGACACACATCTCCCTGGCTGGCCTAAAGTAACGAGTCATAGAGACAGCCATCCCACCCTAACTCCCACTGCAGACTGCAATGAGAACGGGGCTGCCAAAGCTTTTTATGCCCTCTGTGGCTGCCACACCTACCCAGTCTGCAACCTGGGCATGCTATTGGTTGAAATTGTCCAAGAATTTACATGATCCCATCACAAGGCTTGCATCCATCTTGTGGCTCGAATCCATTTTGTGTCATGCTTAAAGGGAAAAGAAAAAATAGATTGCGATGGGAGAAAGACATAAACAAACATTTGAAGGACCACAACCCACTGGAAGGAAATAATTTCAAATAATTATCACTGCATTTTTACAGATGTCTACGGTGTTTTAATACCCAAGAAATCAATATTAGGCAACTGGGAGCCATTTTGGGTCGATGTCTCCTAACGCCCCTTAAAAGAAAAAAAAATACAGCGATCTGAGAAAAGACATAAATGCACGTTTTAAGGAACCCAACCCCCCTGGTAGGTATTATCAGGCAGAATAAATAATTATTGCTGGGTTTTTATGGATATTCAGGATGTTTTTTAACATTTAAAAACAGCTCATTTCATTGTGCATCGCCATTAATGAAAACGAAATGTAACAAACCTAATTTTCGTGGTTCTGTTCAGTTCCTTCCAATTTCATCACAATTTTTGTTATTCGTTTCGTTATGTAACAAAATGAATAACAAATAACGGAACGAAAAATGTTTTCATTTCATGCCCATCTCTAGTGGCCAGGGTGAAGGAATGGTGGGCAAGCCCCAAATGCAATGATTTGAGAAGCCAGTGTAGCTTTCTGAACTGAGATACAACAGCGCTTAAAATGTATTAAACATTTCCCAAGAGAACACACACACCAACCCAAATACTGTACCATTTGACTACCAGATGATTTTTATATCAATTCCATTTGCATCAGAGTTTATTGCAAGGCAAATGCAAATGTAAACAAGCCCCCAGTTTGTTTATATACAATCTTTTCAGCAAACATATTGTGTTCAATCAGACATTATACCTTAATAGCCATAATATATACAGTATTTAAAATATCATAACACTGACAACTCAGTGATGAATCCTCCATTTCAAGTACAGAAAATTATAATAAAATTATTCTGACAGCTCAGCTAACAATATCTAATAACTGCAACATCAATGTTAAATCTTCATTAAACAGTCCTTTCAGTAGGTCATATATTCAGAGACTCAGCAATAAAATTGGTAGCCTGAATCACAGCCCACATATGACATCATACTTGTAGGCAGATACTTGTGCATAATGCTGTTCTAAAAATAGCTCCCATGGGAATTCCAACATTCTCATTTTGATGAAAAATAAATTCATTATTGAAAAGGAAATTGAAAGAAGGAGAAATTTCAGAGAAATTCACACTGTCTTTCACTATAAGACTGCAGCATCTTAAAGTGTTATGATATCTTCATTTTTTTAAGTCATATTGGCTGGGGAATCTTTTTAAACTCTGCTGCTGTTCTTGTTTTTAGTATTGTTTTTATAGTATTGTATTGCATTGCATTGTATTGTTTTTACAGCATTGCATTGAATTATTGTTGTAAACCGCCTTGAGTCCCTTTGGGGAGAAAGGCAGCATAGAAATAAAGTTTATTTATTTATTTATTTATTATCAATAATAATAATAATAATAATAATAATAATAATAATAATAATAATAATAATAATAATAATAATAATAATAATAATAATAATAATAAATTTTGAGAAACTCTAAACATAACCACAAGAAAATCTTTTGTAGAACAAGATTTCCCATTTGCACAATTATTTCTGAAATTTCCTCACCTTCCTCTTCATTGGCTGCTTCCCCATCAGCACCCAGACCACCATCACAGAGGCAGGATCCCCATTGTCTCAAATGTGCTACAAGAACAGTTCCAGAACTGTGGTGGAAACAGTGTCCAGACTTCCAACATAGTTGCTGCCATTTACAATGGTTCTCTAATGAACTACAATAATTTTAGCCAGACGGGGTGGTGGTGGGGAGCTGGATACAACCAATGCTGATGGTGAAAACTGGTTGGTGTATTTCCCCTTTTCCTGCAATCTCACTTCCCAAAATAAGTGAAGGGTGAAGAATTTGAAAAGGTCATTTATGCACAGCCGTAATTGCCAATGGCACAGTGACATGGCAGCTTATCTTTCTCTACCGCCTGCTATAAGCTGACTGGTTATTATTGTAGCAGCAGAACAAAAACAAAGCTTTATAGTCTTAATATGTGCATATGTCTGAATATGGCTGCTACCAAGATACTATGGATGTATCATTTGTATGCCATCATAGACTCTAACACCCACTGTCCTCCAAGAATTCTGGGAGTTCAAGACCACACCTGCCGACATTTTGCTCACCTGGACCTTGCTCGCCTCATCTCAGAATCTGAATAACCTACTTCCTCTTGTTCATATACCAATAAGCCTGTTGCCATGGTGCTTCCCAGCCATCATATTTATTGGTAGGCATCCTCTATAGCACCTCAAGGTCAGTGAGACTATACATTGAGACAAGGTCCCCATCTGGCTGCGTACTCCGAATCACACAAGGACACCAGACAATTGCAGTAAACTGTTTGCTCCAGACAATCCTGACTAACAAGGGGTAAGGAGTGAGTCCAGATGAGGTAGAATGGGAAGGACTTGCAAGCATTGCTCCACTCTCCCTTCATGCGAGTCAAATCCTGTAGGCAAACTGGATGCTTGGATACTGATAAAAAGGTAAAAGGTAAAGGTCCCCCACCCCGCACATGCGTGCTAGTCGTGTCCGACTCTAGTATTGAGTCGATCATCTCCATATTGAAGCCGAAGAGCCCGTGTTGTGCAAGTCCATGGCCATGTGGCCGGCATGGCTGCAAGGAAACACTGTTTTACCTTCCTGCTTTTTACAGTGGTACCTATTTATCTACTTGCATTTGCATACTTTCAAACTGCTAGGTTGGCAGGAGCTGGGGTTATCAGCGGGAGCTCGCTCCGCTGCGTGGCACCCGGGATTCGAACCTCTAAGTTGGCAGCTGATAAGAAACCATCAAATACTATAGTAGCAAAAGCAGCAAAGAGTCTTGTCTCATCTTAAAGAGTTAATTTGACAACAGTTTCCATGGACTTATTTCTTCAGATGCAAAGTAATTTCAACAGACAGGCATTCATAAATACATGTGAAGGATATGCACTGTAAGAGAAACGCGCCTTCCATGTTTCTAATACATTTCACACATACTCAACATGCATATAAAATATGTCTTCTAAAACTCTGCTCCGTTCACCTGAAAAAAGAGGGAGAAGCTTATAGCAAACAAACCTGTTGGCTTTCCTGTGGGAGACTATGGTCTAGGCCAGCGATGGCGAACCTTTGAAATACCAAGTGCCCAAACTGCAATTCAAACCCCCCTTATTTTTTTGCAAAGTGCCAATATGGCAATTTAACCTGAATACAGTGGTACCCTGGGTTACAAACGCTTTGGGTGCCATCATTGGGTGCTCGCTGTGGCCACGGGAAATTCAAAAACCTGCTCTTTGATCCTTGCTTTCCTGAAGAGTAGCACCCCATTGGGAAAGCCAGGGGGAAAGTGGCAACAGCTTGTGGGGTCATTCATAGCCCCAGTTTACTGTCCAGCCATGCCTCTCTTGAGACTGCCGAAACGGCTCGATGAAGAGAGCCGGTTGAAGGGGAGGCAGCGGCTTGTGGGCTCATTCGTAGCTACAATTTACTCTCCGGCCACACCGCTCTGGGCATCCCAAAAGCAGCATGGCTGGAGAGTAAACGGGCTAAAAATGAGCCCACAAGCCACTGCCTCCCCCTGCCCAACTCTATGCACGGAGCACAGTGGCATGCTCTGAGTGGAGGGGGAAGTGCCATGGCTGTAAGGGGGCAATGTCTTGTGCCCCACAGAAAGGGCTCTGTGTGCCACCTTTGGCACCCATGCCATAGATTAGCTAACACTGGTCTAGATTAGCACAGCTACGTCTCATAAAGCAGTACTGTATATTTTGCGCCAACTATAAACACTTTGCTTGCTTAAGACTAGTGAAATGAATCAAGAAACTTTGTATCATATGGCTTTCTGACATTGGCAACTACCTAACTTTGAAGAGTGAAATGGCTTCTCCAAATTAGAGATGATGTTATATTACTGTAAAGTGAGTTAAATACGATCACATCCATTGTCACCAAAAAATAAAACCTCTTTTTATCAGAGCTTCGGTTTTATATATTAGCAGAAGATGTATAACTGATTTCAGGATGTGCAAGTACAAAAGGATGCCTGACAGAAAGAGAGAGAGAAAGAGAAAGAGAGAGGGGGGGTGTATAAAATGTGGAACACTATTAATGAAATTCACACTTGAACTATTAAAGCTGACACACACCTTTCTTCCTCTTTTTACATTCAGAGGAAAAATGTCACCGTGAAGAAGAACAATATGCCAAAGTTTCAGAAAAGCCCAAAAAGAATTTTTAGAAAATGTGATGCAGAATGTACAGTGTTTCATGTTTTCCCTGGACTGGTTCAGCTGTTTCTTCTGAAGAAAAAGATAAAACATCAAAAGACATTTTCCCAAAGGGCAAAAATTTTCAGAAAATTACAATCCTAGGTGTGTGTTTTTTTCTTTTTCTTGTACAGAGCTGTGGAGGCGTTCTTAAGTTCTAGATTTCTCGGTTCTAGACATTTGATTCTTTCATTCCTCTGTTGTCGTTCAATGGTTACTGTATATACTCGAGTATAAGCCTAGTTTTTCTGCCCTAAGTTTGGGCTGAAAAAAGGGGTCCTCGGCTTATATGCGGGTCAATACTTTTAGCCACTGAGGAAAGTTTGGGTCAGTGGCTAAAAGTCATTTTAAACATTGTGTGCCACTTCTCCTGACCCCCCATGTTTAAAATGACATTTTAAAGGGTCATTTTAAAACAATGTTTAAAATGACTTTTAGCCACCAACTCAAGCACTTGCCTCGGTGGCTAAAAGTCATTTTAAACATCACACACACACCCAGCTCACAAAGGAGGAGTTGCCAGGCCCTGCTGCATTTCCCACCCTAGGCTTATACTTGAGTCAATAAATTTTCCCAGTTTTGGGGGTTTAAATTAGGGGGCCCGGCTTATACTCGGGTCAACTTATACTCGAGTATATATGGTAACTGCAAATCAGCAGCTAAGTCAGTCCTACCTAGCTTGCCTACCTCCTTTCTTGTTGCTATGTCAAGGTTTCATATGTTGTTGTATGTTTAAGAGTGTCAAAATGACTATGTGGTTTGCAGGAAAATTTGTTCTCACGTGAAAGTATTTTTTATAATTTGTAGCTTGACAAAACAGCTTACATAAATCTTTCAAAACAAGGAGCCAGCTGTGCTAGAGCAAGGCCAAACAAATTCATAAACATTGTGGCTACTGGCTGTTTTGCTTTGGAAAGAATGTTTCAGCTAAAATGTATAAACACATAGATATGAGCTTATAGTGAGAAATTGTGGGGGGGGGAGAATGAAGTAATATTTGTTTAGCACCATCTTTTGAATCCTTGAAATATAGGTTTCACGTTATTTGCCTTATTGCTAGATTAGCAAAAAATGTGGAATAATAGTCTCATAAGGTACCAATCTTAGCCAAAGGGTAGCTGTTTTGTAAACAAAAAAATGTTGTTCACCTGGTAAATTGAACAGGACTAAAGTGTAAGAGGGTTTCTATCAACTTGATGGCCTATAATTATTGTGGAGAGCCAGTGTTATATAAGGGATGGAGTGACACACTAGGAGTCAAAAGATCTAGATTCAAATCTTCATTCTGTCATGGAAACCTATGCATATGTGTGTGTACACATGGCTCTTTAAATCAGTCCTTAAATGTCTCACTTGGTGTTGGGAATGCATTTAAAAATGCATGGTATTGGTTTAAAATTGCCAAATCATCAAAAATTTGTCGCTTCATGTTCATTAGAAGCCACAACCCTGATGAATATGAAATTATTAATTTTTATCAATTTTTGTTTAATCTATTTGTTTTTCATTTTTGGCCCATTTTTCTACACTTGTTGGCTTTTGGGGGTCTTTGGGGTGGTGGTGAGATGAAAAGATAAATCAATTTATTGGTTTGTCAGCATTATTTATACAATTATTCAATCCAGCCACACCACTTCTCCCTATCCTAACCAAACTTCCAATGGGAATCGATCAATGAGCCAGCAGAATATTTTAAGAGAAAGGGGGGAAGACTTATTGTTTGATTCCTGGTACACACTTGATTTATAAAGGTCACAATTTATGGCACACACTTGTAAGTGCCTGAAACTGGACTTAAAGCACATTTGAGATAATGGGATCCTGTTAGCAGGATTTGCAAGTCAGGCACGTTACTAAACTATGCTCTGAGCTATGTGGGAGACATGGCTGCAGTGCCCCTCAAAATATATGTGGATTAGGAATCTAGGCAGATCATGAAACATCCAAAGTTTGAAAGAAATGGCCTTATCCTAAGGAACAAGTGTGATACAGTTTTTTTTTCCTCTAGAAGAAAGCAATTAGGCAGCTGCTTTGGTAAGGCTGATGAACCTCAAATTGGCACACAATGAGATTGGATTCATTTAAATGCTGCACTATAAGCTATTGTCTAAAATCAAGCATATACTATATATACTCAAATATAAGCCTAGTTTTTCAGCCCTAATTTTGGGCTGAAAAAAGGGGCCCTCGACTTATATTAGGGTCAATACTTTTAGCCACTGAGCCAAGTGCTTGAGTCGGTAGCTAAAAGACATTTTAAACATTGTGTGCTGCTTCTCCTAACCACCACCACCCACGTCGCGGGGGAGCAGCGTGCAATGTTTAAAATAACTTTTAGCCACTGAGGCAAGCGCTTGCCTCAGTGGCTAAAAGTTATTTTAAACACTGTGTGCCACTCCCCCAGCTCACAAAGGAGGAGCTGCCAGGCCCTGCTGCATTTCCCACCCTAGACTTATACTCGAGTCAATAAGTTTCCCCACTTTTGGGGGATTAAATTGGGGCCCTGAATTATACTTGGGTCGACTTATACTCGAGTATATACGGTATGTATGAAATAGGACATGCCTGTATTGCAACTGTTTGTTAAAAAAAACAACCTGACAGTACAGCTAACAAAATGAAGTTCCAAACACAGTTCTTTTCTTTTTACGGAAGCATGGTTAGACCTACGTTCTCTGCATCTGTGTCAGATTTGAGCAATATGCCCTACAGGGAAAGAGGTACCTGCCCTCAATGTGCCTCTGCCTTCTCACTACCCTGTTGCTGACTCCTGATGTGCTCTACCTTCCATCTTCTCCTTCTCCCACAGCACCAGGCTTACCCTCTTTTCTCCCCAAATACTCTTACTTTTGGAGCTACAGGCCATCTGGGCAGATTAAGATGGGGGATGAGGATGGAACCCCCAGGCAGCAGGACTTGGCTGTGCAGCCGATCTCCTGAAGGTTGTGGGGAGGTGGGGTGGTGCGGTTGAGCAATTGCTATATTTATGGCTTCTATTAGAAGAAATGCTGTATTTTCTTTTCTGAGCCATCTCTTGTCACCTGCTGCTCTTCTTTCCTCTGTGGAGTCTTAAGGCATCTGCTGCAGGGCCCTAGGCAGGTGCCTCCAAGGCCACACCTAGCAGAACCAGAGGAAGGGACTTTACACAAGTTCTAACTACCAGGCACCAGAGAGGTGGAGCCAAGTCACAGGACTTGCTGTTAAGTCAAATTTAAGTCACAGTGGCAAATCCACTCAGACTCAAATCGATGTTGTTTATTTCAATGAATTGGACTCATGACTCAGAATCCACCCATTCCCTCCCTTCTTTCTGGAGTACAAAGCTTGCTTTTAATAGAGACTTAGGCACCTATCCCACGTCCCTTTAAAACCAGTTTAAATTAGTAGAAAAACTGTGTCCAAAAATGCTGTTCCCACAGCCACCAGGCTTTTTGAAAAAAGAAAAGAAAAAGAAAACCCGGTAATGCCCCTTTAAGCAAAGTTTCCAAGACTTACCCGAGAGGTAGGGAATTTTTTTCCTTGCTTTAAAAATCCACCTTTTAAGGAGGTAGATGTTGTGGGACCACGCAGATGATCCAGGTTTCTTCTTTTTTTCCCCCTCATAGCACTGACCGGCTGTTCCTGGGCCCTATCAGCACTTTTTTAAATTTATTTTTTAATTTCCCTGCACCCTCAGAACAACAGGAAGCTCCATGGGGTGCTCTTTGTTTTAATTTCCCCCAGCCAGATGGTCCTTTTTTAAAATGCTAGCACCACCTGCTGGCCATGGGGGCTGAACTGCGCTTTAAAATTTAAAAACCCCAGCTTTGTACGTGAGAACAGCTGTCCCACATATTCAGTCACGTGACGGGATGAAGAGGAAAAGCCGGACCTTCAAAAGACCAGGATCTTCCCCAGGTGAGATAGCAGCCTTAAAAGCAAGCTTTTTACCCCAAGCCACAAGTGAATTGGACTTAGAGCCTTGGGACTTGGGACTCAGAACTCCGTATCAAAGTCTTGTATTTGGCACGAAGGACTCGAACTTGGGACTTGGACCCAAAGACAACATCCTTACTAGACACCTTGTCCAATACTGCCCACTCCGTCAGGTGGCAGCTCCCCCCCCCCCAGAAAATACAAAAGCCCTTACAATTCCACATTAACCAGTGGGGCGTTTCTTGCAAAGGAATTCACATGCACTGAACATTTTTGTACATGTATCCAGTCCATAGGCTGCAAGACAGTTAAAAGCAGGTACAAATTTCTGCTTTCCACTTTGTTGAGAAGAAACCATACTTGATAGATTCTTAATGTCTGAGCGAAACACCCTTTCTTTCACCTAGTGTGAAAGAAAGAAAGAAAAAACACAGTTCCCCATTCAAATGCAAAATGGGTGGGAAAGAAAATACAAGTAGGACTCAAAGAAATCCACCAAAATCAGGAGTGAGCCATTTTAATGTGTTTTATAATGTGATGTCCTTTTAAAAGCTGGTGCCAGGGACTGGAACAGCAGCCTAGCTGCCCCAGTGCCAGGTGAGTGTGCTTCCAGGGCACAGTGCAGTCTCAGCTGCATTGACTGATCTGATGGAAGGACAGCCCAGAGGCAAACACTAGACAGCTGTTGATTTCTACCAATTCAACAGGCGTATCAGAAGGGAAAATAACCCTTGCATTATTTCCATGCTTTAAAAGGAAATAAGTGGCAGCACACAAGAGAAGAGCCCTATTATGAATGCATGATTAGAGGGCAAAACAGAAATATTAATACACCACTTATGCGTTCCAGACACAGAAGCTCTTTTACAAATCATTCCTGTCAATCCACACCATTATCCTCGGGGAAGATTTGTGACCTGCAGTCTGCAGACCTTTTGCTAATCATAACGTTCACAGGTCTAACAGTTCGTCTCTCCTGACAGAAACAGGAAGGGCTCTCCTATGGCGAGAGCAGTCCCGTGTCCTTCTTTATAGAGGACAGACCGCTCTTTAAAGGGCTGCTAGAAGACAGCCCTCCATCTGAAAGCATCCTCTTTGGGAGGGTCTATATGCAGTCCAAGCCCAATTTAAAGATAAAGAATGGTAACTAGGAGGGGAAACAGGAGGAATATTGAAAATTAGTCGTTAATAGCAACTGGACAGAACAGATTGTTCTGTGTCTTCCCTGCAATATTGAGATTTGTTGTGTTTCTATTTCAGTCGAGGTGATTTCTTCTAAATCTACATCTATCCATATCAGCAGCATGTGCAGATGTTCAGCAAATCTGTGTAGCCTCATCTGTGCCTTTTAATTATGCATTTCATCGCTTCTCTGTGTTTGCTCTTTGCATAAGGTTGCCTGAAGCTGGTTCTGGTCAGGGCATCTCCTTATGCTGAGGCTCTGCTGAGGGTCTAGTTTCTACCCCCAAATCTAGCCTCCACCAAACTACTTCCACTACAACACCCCAAATTATTATGCGTAAAAATTACTCTCCAGCTGCTGGGTGAATGTGGTTTTCAGGTCTCCCCATCCCTGCTGGCCTCTTACGCCATGATCAACACTTCTCCTAATGCTACCAGCAGCAGATGTTGGAGGGTGTTTAGATCTGCTGCCTGGAAAATTCTGGGAAGAGCATTCCAAAGAACAAACATTGTTCACCGTCTTCTGGATGAAGAAATCTCTGGAACATGACTACATGGCATTTCCTTGGGTTTTCCACTGAAAGATTGGGAGGGCTTAGTGGAAGAAGCAGGAGGAAGAGTCAGCAGTAGTAAAAAGTAAAGAAAGCCAAAAAAAGGGGCATTTTAAGAAATAATAATGCAGCCAAACAGAGGAAACTGCACTGCACCAAGGAGATCATTTGTTCAACTTGCAAGGAACTGTGTGATCTCCTTGATCTCTATTATCCAGGCTCTCCGGAAGAGATCTTTTTCTCCAGCACCTGCTACTGAATCCTTTTCACTGGAGATGCCATAATCTGAACCTGGAACATCTACATGCATTCCTCTGTTTGGCTACATTTTTGCTGCTAAGCATTGTGGTGATTCCATTCCCGCAATATCTCTGAACCCCAAAAGTGGACAGCATACTCCAGGAAACTGAAGGCCTGGATTCCCCGAAATTCCCAGAGCTGAGCAGAGACCCCATGTGCTGACGCTGATCTAAGCATAAGTCAGGAAAACAGGAAAACAGGATATCAGGACATCAGGACACATGTGCTCCATAACCCCAAGGCCAACAGCTTCCTTCCCTTGGTCCTCATCAATAACAAGCAATATGGTCCTCCAGATAGGCGTGCATTTCCCTCCTACTGATGGAATGTCTTTCCTCTGTCTATTATTCTGCTGTTATCAATAAAGAACAGATCTCTGGACCCGGGCAGTGATGCAAGCACACAGACACAGACACAGACACTCACTCTCAGACACTCACAGGCAGACACGCATGCATGCCGCTGATGCAAACACAGAGAGAAACACTGCCTGAGGACCAGAGATGATTGCACCCCAAAATTCTGTGTGTGCTTAATCCGTAACGCTACAAGGCATATCCCAGGTGATCCATCCAACAGGTACGGCTTTTCTTCAGCCATTTCAAAGTTAGCTTGAATAGGGATCTCTTGAGACATTTTTGCTATATATTACCACATTGTGCATTGTCACACACTCTCCATTTAATACACACTGATAAGAATAAAATTTGATCTAAAAATTGGTATTGGTGGTTTTCTTTGTGAGTTGCCAATGCACCATTATAAATTGTCAATACACCATTGGTGGTTCATCAAAATTGCCACGCTTAGTTAGTTATAGCAAAAGGTTTATTAAAGACAGAAATATACAGCACAGGACATTTAGGCATTACAGAGAGTGGGTTAGCTTAGGATCCGAGCGCAGCATGGCCTGACGGCCTTGCTGCTCTCTGGACCCGGAGTGATGGTTTCCGTGGTCTTTTATACTCTTTTGCATGATGTGGTGACGTATTTTAGTACGCATACAAGTGTTTGTTTATGTTGGCCTATGCCCATCTGGCTACAAACACCAGAATGACTTCATAACTGGCTGACTGCTTCTGGTGCCATGGGGTAATGTCAATCATCCTTATCTTATCTCCTGTACTCCGTACTGTAAGAGATCGGCGCCCACGGGTGCCAAGTTCCCAGCTGTGATGCCAAGTTTGCTGGGTCAATTTGGCCCTATACCCTGTGAGCTCATTTGGGTCTATTTTTGATTTTGAGGCATGTTAACCCATTCCTATCAACACACACACACACACACACACACACACACACACACACACACACACACACAATATTAAATGACTGGCAATAACAAAAAGGTAGGGATAAAGGAAAGAGGGGCAGATATGTAAGATACAGTGACTAAAGCCCTATTGAGCAACTTAACACCATGTAAGGCTGATGATCTGGTTTTCCATGGAAAAAATTCTTCTCCCTCCCAAGGTTTTGAGGCTCCCTTTCCAAGGGAAAACCATTGGAAGGCATGGGATGGGGAGGAAGCCTCTATTTCCAAAAATCTCCACTGTCCAGAATTATTGGAAATCAGAGTATCCCTCTCCTCTCATGGTCCATAGTAGCTTCCCAACAACAAAAAAGATCCTAAGGGATCCTAAGAACCAGAGGGAGAAATGGAATTAGATTTTTTTTGTTCACCTGATGACACCATCAGCTTTATACAGTGTAAAATTGTGCAACAGGGTTTCAAACAGTGATATATAGGGTAGACATATGCATTGATGTAAGGTAGACATATGCATTGATGTAAGCTGACCAGATCACCCATGCTCCATCTGCTCAATGTAGGTATCTTTTTTAAAAAACACTCTTGAATTGATACAGCACTTAAAATGTAAAATTACTCCATGTGTTTCCAATCATGGACTAATTATATTTGCAAGAGTAGACAGGTCCAAGCAAACTTTCCATACATTAAGTGGCAAGCCAAAGAAATATATTTACAACTAGAGAAACATCTGTAGCAAACACACTTCTGATCCAAAGTTAATATGTTACAAAACATCCACTGGCAAAGGTGTCACCAGTAGACATCCACATCCTATGCCACAATAATTTGCATGGCGGCACCACTCAGTTGGCTTTTTTATATGGTGCCCTGCTGTTTTCTGCAGGACAATCCTGGGACATTTTGTTGCCCTTGGCAGAGTAAAATATGGCAAACTCCACCCACCAAAGTCAAAATGAATGCTACTCAAAGCTAATCAAATTATTTTAGCAGAGGAAGCAGGAAATAACTTTCTTTACCTTTAAAAGTTAAAATGCTACAATAATAAAATAAATTACTAACTATTGGCCACATTTTCATAGCATAGAAAATCATTGTACCATCTTGAAGGGCCATTTGATATTATGTTTCCATAGACTGTGGACCACTCCATCAGACACTGGAGCGCCCATAAATTTGGTGAAGTGGATTGGAGTTGACAAGTTGATACCAAACAACACAAGCTAGATTTAAGGTGCCATAGGATTCTATTGATTTTGCTGCAATGGGACTAACATGTCTCTCTGTTGGGCCTTTTTACACGACCCCTAAGATCCGCTGGCCACTTAAATTCGGACCAGAGATCTTAGGGGTTCGTCGCTCTTCCTGCGTTCCCACCCCCTCCGCACTTCCTGGCTGCTGGCTGCGTGAGGGGAGGGAGAAAAAGAGAAAGAAAAGCATGCCACTCACCTCCGTTCTGCCTCTCCTCTCTGTAAAAGTAGCTCTTAAAGGGGCGGGAGCCAAAAAACAACAAACAGAAGCAAGGAGAGCCCCGCACTCACTATCGTTACACCGGATCAAATATTTGTCACCTGCAAAGAGCAAGTACTTGAAAGGTGCGCTGGGACGCGCTAAAGTGGGCGTGGTCGCACTTAATTTCCTGTTAACTCCGGAGCTGGTGGGTAAACATTTTTAAGCTCCGGAGCTGGGAGCCATTTGCCCCGGAGTTTAGGGGTTGTGTATAAACGCCCTGTTGTAAGTGCTGCCATTTCACAACACCCCCAACGGTAGGGCTGGCTAGGACTTTGAGCTTGCTGGCAGACCTGCTTCTGTCTGAAGCAGGTCCAGATAACCTTCCACAACAGGGGTGTAGGCATCTGGCTGCAGAGGCAGAGGTTGGGAGCTACATTCCCCACTGTGTTTCCTTGACAGGGGCTGGACCTGATGATTCATAGGATCCCTTCCCAATCTGCAGTTCTAGGATCATTCATTCATTCATTCATTCATTCATTCATTCATTCATTCATTCCAGAGTTACTACTACAGGCTGGCACAACAGCAGATCCATATTTCATGACTTGCTCCATGCAGGAACCTCCACCTGTACCTCTTTTATTATTTATCTTTTTTATTTTTATTTTTATTTTATTTTTTGCAATAGGAGACATAAAATACAGGCACTTTACCAGTTCCTTCGTGGGCTTATATGCTTGCTAATAGACTGCACGTGAAGCTCTGGGTAAGCCTGTAGTAATCTGCTGGTGAGCAACTTCCCAATTTGGAAATTAAAAGAAGGACCCACAACCTTTTTATTCAAAGAAATGTGGCTTCTGGAGCCCCGTTTCTCTGCTCTTGACCCTGTAGCTTCAAGTGAAGTACTTGTCCCTGCTCAGAACCAACATGACTCTCAGTGGTCTGGATAGTACTGTGACTGTTACCCCTGCAATGTTATAATGTCTTGTAACACGAGTAGCACCTCCGCCAAAACAAAACAAAACAAAACAAAACAAGGAACTGAGCTTTCTTAGTCATGGCCTCTTCCCTGTGGAATAAACTTCCTATAGAGGTTCACCAGGTGTCATTCCCCTTGTTCTCAAGCAGCTAATTTACCTTTTCATAGTGGTGAATATTGAACTGAGATGCTCAAATGGGTTTTTAAGTTATGTATTCCTATTTAAAGGTAAACTCATTGTTTTCACTAGCAACACATTTGTGCTTTTTTTTGTATTTACTATGCAGTGGTTTTTTTATTGTAAGATTTTATTGTATGTTGCAAAATGCCCAGAGACTGACAACACTAATAGAGCGGAATAGAGGTAGAAATAATAAAAATGGTTATAAGATTATAGTTTCACAGTGGGATCAGAACAGAGGAAACACAAATAGATAATTACGAAGGTTAATCCAACAATGACAGGAAGGGTAATTGCTTTGGTATACAGTACAATGGAGTGTCTCAAAGAGTATTCATATTTCAATTAATCAAAGGGAGGATCACTTGCAACAACCAGACTATGGATAAAGTTTGAGAAAAGATGGATACCTCTGTATCTGAATTTGTATTTCTTTATTCATTTTTTTTTGTAGGCTGGAGAACAGATGAGATTGTTTTCAACACAGGTGACAGGATTATCAGCAGCAATTACGCCAAAATATAAAAGTGTGCCTCATTGAATATAAATAAAAGTATGAAAAGGAATAAGGGCTGCCCGAGGTCCAGTTAAAAAAAAGTGATTCAACCAAAAATTCATATAATTGGCCCAATAATCAGATGAAAAATAGTACTACCCTTGGCTTCAATTATCTGAGTTTATTATTTCTCTTTATTAAGTATCCAGTTCACAAATATACATACGTAGTGTGGTGTGGAGGCAGAAAAATATGGAACTATCAATAAATCTGTGCTAAAATCTTGTCTAGGTCAAATAATGGACAGGATAAGAACATAAGAGCCATGCTGGATCAGGCCAAAGGCCCATCTAGTCCAGCTTCCTGTATCACACAGTGGGCCCATCGAATGCATCTGGGAGTCCACTTTTGAAGGGGTATAGTTTATTTTGTCTGTTCTCACTCTCCCAACCCTCAATTTGAGTGGATGTCCCCTAGTTCTGGTATTTTGTGAGAAGGAGAAGAGCGTCCCTCTATCCACTTAACTCATGTACTGCCTTTCCTCATAAGGAGGTTCCCCCAGCCCATAAATCATTTTAGTCACTCTCTTTTACAACTTTTCCAGTTTCACTATGTCCTTTTTGAGATACGGTGACCAGAATTGTATGCAGTAATCCAGGTGCAGCCTTGCTATTTTTTTGTACAATAGCATTATAATGTTGGCTGTTTTATTTTCAGTCCCCCAGTCCCCTTTTTGATAATCCCATTCCCTAGCATGAAATTGGCCTTGTTCACCACTGCCCACCAGCACACCAGATAGCTCAGAGCCCATGAGTTGATAGATAAAGTTTGGATTTTCCCCCCAGTATGCATCACTTTACATTTTCCTATATCAAAATGTATTTGCCATTTCACAGCCCATTTGGAGAGATCCTTCTGGAGCTCTTCGCAATCTTCTCTGGTTTTTACCACATGGAAAAGTTTCATGTCATCTGCAAACTTGGCCACCTCACTGCTTATCCCTGTCTCCAGGTCATTTATGAACAGATTGAAAAGTACCAGTCCCAAAACAATAGTAAGGCCACACCTGGAGTATTGTGTACAATTCTGGTCACCGCATCTCAAGAAAGACATAGTGGAACTGGAAAAGGTGCAGAAGAGAGCGACTAAAATAATTACTGGGCTGGGGCACCTCCCTTATGAGGGAAGGCTAAAACATTTGGGGCTCTTTAGTCTGGAAAAAAGGCGCCTGAGGGGGATATGATTGAGACGTACAAAATAATGCAGGGCATGAGTAAAGGGGATCGAGGGAAGCTCTTCTCCCTCTCACAAAATACCAGAACTAGGGGACATACACTCAAATTGAGGGCTGGGAGAGTAAGAACTGACAAAAGAAAATATTTTTTCACCCAGCGCGTTCTTAGTCTGTGGAACTCCCTGCCACAGGATGTGGTGATGGCATCTGGCCTGGATGCCTTCAAAAGGGGATTGGACAGATTCCTGGAGGAAAACTCCATCACAGGTTACAAACCATGATGGAGATTTGTAATCTCCAGGCTTAAAACCAGGGTACTTCAAGGGCCAGATGCAGGGGAGTGGTATCAGGAGACAGATATCTAGTCTCATGAGCTCCCAAACACATCTGGTGGGGCTGCTGTGAGATACAGGACGCTGGACTAGATGGGCCTTTGGCCTGATCCAGCATGGCTCTTCTTATGTTCTTATGTTCTAAGACAGATCCCTAGGGCACACCACTTTTCACCTCACTCCATTGTATAAAATTTTCCATTGACACCTACTCTTTGTTTCCTGGATCTCAATCCATAGGGCTGCTGAGAAAATTGCACAGTCAGGGGATAAGAGGGCAGGTCCTCTCATGGAGTGAGAACTGGCTGTTGCCCAAGCCCAAATCATAGTGCTTGTTTGGATATATAAAGCCCTAAATGGCTTAGGACCTTGATACCTGACAGACTGCCTCCTTTCATATGAAATTACCTGACAATTAAGATCAAGCCACGGGACACTTTTGAAAGAGCCAACCCTCAAGGAGGTAAGAGGGATGGCTTGTAGACACAGGGCCTTTTCAGCAGCTGCCCCCAGGCTATGGAATGCCCTCCCAAGTGAGATCGGCCTGCTGCCAACATTGATGACATTTTGGCACCAGCTAAATACCTTCCTGTTCCAGAAGTTTTTAATTGGCATAATATAGATTGTGGGTCCTGGTGATAATTTTTAGTGTAATTTTTAATTATTGTTTGAATTGTTTATTGACATTTTGATGTTTTAACTGTTTTAATTCTTTTGAATGTAAGCTGCCCAGAGGCCTTTGGGTAGTGGGTGCCATATAAGCTGTATAAATAAATAAATAAATAAATAAATAAATAAATAAATAAATAAATAAATAAATAAATAAAAACAAAAACAAAAACAAAAGCAAGCAAGTCAGCCAACTATCAGATTGTTTGATGTTTAAACATTAAAATATCAGGATGCTAAAACTTAACAATAGAGACTTGGAATAATGAAAATAGGAAATCAATAACCACACACTTGCAGGAAGCGGACGTTTCTTACCAAGAGTCTAAATGTATCTACTGAGGATGTTAGATCCCATTTGGCAAGACCTCGCACAGATTGGAGCATTACTGGATGGGAGAACTCATCATAAAATGCTCTTAATTCATTCTTCTGGATGATTCCTTAGCATACATCTTTCGGCGTAGGCTCAACTTGAATTCATTGGTTTGTACAGCTGATTAGACAGACATACTGTAGGGCTGCACTTAAATGGTGTAGGGATATCTTTTAAACCAAAGTGCAAAATTTGTCCATGGCACAAGAGCCTCGTGGCACAGTGGTTAAATGCCTGTACTGCAGGTGAAACTCTGCTCACGACCTGAGGTTCAATCCCAGGTAGCAGGTTCAAGGTTCACTCAGCCTTCCATCCTTCCGAGGTCAGTAAAATGAGTACCCAGCTTGCTGGGGGCGGAATGTGTAGCGTGCACACTGTACTTAATATTGTAAACCACCCAGAGACTACTTAAAGTGGTATGGGGCGGTATATAAGCAGAACACTTTGCTTTTTGCTTTGCTTTCAACCTCAACTCCTATTGTTTTCAATGGAACTTACAGTATACAGTACTTGCATAAGGAGATATTTAGTGGGTACCTTCCTTTCAATGTTTCCTTTTAAAAAAATATCTGACCACTCATGTAACAAAGCATTGTGCAGGGAACACTGCAACAAGATTTCAGCCAGGGCTGCATGAAAAGGCGCATAATGATTTCCAGTTTTAAGATGCCTGCTTCTGTTGTACAATGGTTCAGTATACAGTGTTTCATATTTATTTATGTATAGAGATTATGCATAAAGACTATGTCCCTAACCTGTACCATGAGGCAAAGCTATAGCTGTGCAACAGTGGCCATAGGTGGGACATCAGAGATGGAGAAAAGCATTACAAATCTGTGAGATTTTGTGAGACTGTAGGGACAAAGTTATATTTAGTGGTACCCCTCGTACTATGAACCTGCTCTTTTAAGGCGAGAGCAAACACACCTAGATCAGGTAAGAAGTCTATCTTCCAGACATAGAAGCCACCTAACTGCTCACCAGAATTCAAGCTCTGCCCAGTGATCTTCATCCAAGCACAATGCTAAATGCAAGTCTTGGATCAGCACTTGCATTTAGCAGTGTGCGTGGATGAAGATCACTGATCCAAGACTTGCATTGTCCACACCTCATTCAAAGGGAATAAAGTTGTATCGCTTGTATAATGCAAACTCCTAAAAGATTGACCCGCTGTCTCGTGTCCTTCTCACAGCTATCCATTACAGTGGCAGCAAAATTATAAGGGGAAACGCCACAATGTTGTGGGATTCTAAAGGGTTGACTTTTGTGGATCTGAATTCACTTCTTCAGAAGTGGCTCTTTAATGACAGATCAACCTCCCTCTGCCCTCCCCCCCCCTCTCTCTCATCTATGTCCCCAAAGTCCTCCCCTTTATTTTCAACAGGGTGCTCAAATAAACGAACATAGCCATGTCTTATCCATAATGGGGCGTAATACCAAAGGAAGTTGCTTGAATGCAGTAGCTGACAGGGAATAGATCACTTGCTGGTGGCTTCTGTTATAGTTCCTTCTGGCTAAAGCTTATGAGACTATACAGGATATGCCAAGGCCATTAAGCTAACCTCCTCACAAAGATGCCCTTTTAAAAAATATGCAGCTTTGACAATAATCATGCCACTCAGAAAACTACGGGCCTTTATACACGACCCCTAAACTCCGCAGCAAATGGCTGCAAACTCCGGACCTTACAAGTGTTTTCCCACCAGCTCCAGAGTTTGCAGGAAATTAAGTGCGACCCTGCCCACCTAAGCGCGACCCAGCTGCACTTTCTTGTACCTGCTTGAGGTGGGTGAAAATCCCCAGGTCCGGATTTAATCTGGTCAGTGCGGGGCTCTCCTGGCTCCTGTTTGTGTTTTTTTTGCCTCCTGCCCCTTTAAGAGAAGAGGTGGGAGGAAAAAAAGCAAGAAACTCCTCCAGGTGAGCTGCATTTTTTCCTCTCTTTCTCTGGTGGGGAGGAAGGAAGAGCAAGTCAAAATTTAGGGGCCAATCTTAGGGTCGTGTGTGAAAAGGCCCTGCAGGAATCAGCTGTCAATTTAGGAAGTGTGTGTTTGTGTGCATGCGTGCACACGTGTACACCTGTGCCCATGCACACGTACTTTGTTTCTCTCAGGTAAAGAATATTAGCTCTGTACAGAAACAGTTTGTGCAAATTATAGTGACCCTGATAGGGGAGAAAAATATTTCCTGTGTCACTTTTACTAGAGCTGAGGATATTTTTTTTTTTTGGGGGGGGTGCTTAAAAACTCCTCATTGACAAAAGAAAATGACTGTGTATTCTTCAAACCCTGAGTCAGCAAGGATGGGGACTTGAGTCACAGGACATGCAATCAAGTCAGACTCAAGTTGCAGCAGTGACATGATTTGGACTTCACTTTGTCGTTTGTTTTCAATGACTATGATCTAATTCATTACCCAGAACCCACCCACCCCTCCCTTTTTTCTGAAGGGAAATGCTTGTTTGTAAAAGGGTCTTGGATTGAAGTGTTGGCCATGGCACCAAAATCTTGCCAACATCTCTTCTAGTCAGCACTGAGGAAACTTCAGCCCTCTGAATGTTTTGGTCTACAAATCCGTTCTACCAAACATGGCCCATGTGAAAAGCTTGTGGGTGTTGAAGCTTAAATCACTTATTGACGGATTTGAGACGTTCATTTTGAAAAGATGTCTTTTTCAGTCACGTGGTAGAGTGCTCAAAATGGCGCTTCACCTGTCCTCTCATCCTTGGTGATAAAAAGTACCTTTTTATAGTCCACAGCAAAGAAGAGTCGCTGTTTAAAGGCACCTCTGTAAGCCTTGGAGAAAAGTACAGCCCCCAGCAGTGGTTCTAAGAAAAAGCGCTCAGATGAGTGAAAGGTGGCGTGGTCGCCTCTTTCTGAATGAAAAGGTGACTAGCCATTAGGACATCAAAAGAGGAGCACCTATAACCACAGAAAAAAGCGCCCCAAAGTAAACATGGGATGATGGCCAAAGATTCGCTTACCCAGGCTTGAGTAGAGGTCAGTGTTCATCATTACAATGCAGCATAATTAAAGAGCATATGGGAGGGGATTTCCATTTCCAGCAAACATTACTCATCTGATGCCATTCAAAAATCAGCAGTCTATTCTTAGGTAACTTTCGTCTCCTGTTGTCATCAAGGCACACACATGCCTCAATCCATGACAAATGGTTTCATTTGATCCAAAACCAATTTCTCTGCCTTCCAACTAGAAACAAGGCCCAGAAGGGTAGGGTGGGGCCAGTGGCTGAACAGAAAAGGACTTCTGTTTATTGGAAATTTAAAAGAAAGAAAGAAAGATGTTGGAAATGTTATAAACCTTAACAGGATCAATACCTCTTTGGGCAACTTCTCAGAGAATCTGATGGCTTTTAACTGAAGGCAAAGCAATTTCCAACACACCAGGAAGGCAAACTGCATTCTAAAAACCAATGGTGTTCATGTGATATGCCTACAGAAGCCTGGGCATTACAACAGCGGGGAAATTTCTCAATTGGAATCAGACTCCTGGAACCAGCTGCAAATGAAATTCAAGTTTTCGGGGTTTCCTTTGGAACAAACAAAACTTGAGGTTTTTTAAAAAAATCATTAAAAAAACCACTTCACTCAACAAGTCAGAAATTCCAGTTAAGAGAGCCTCTGAGTGGGATGCTAGACTCCCTGTTTCTCCATTAGTCAACCTCTTCCTAATCCCACAGTACATGTAGCAAGCAACAAATATCTTGCATAAAAGATAGACATGGCTGCTGGAATTTAGAGAACCAATGCATGGTAACTAGAGATGGGCATGAAGTGAACTGCAAACCAGGAAACGGGGGCATGATCCAGGCTGATTTGTAGTTCTGTCTCTGATTAGTTTATGCAACTCATTTTACAGAAATGAAACAAAGTGCTGAACTTTTTTTGCTTGTCACTTCATTTTGCTTTGATAAAATGGATGCCTGCCCACCCACTTCACGCTGCCCCCATCACCTCCTTCCTTGGTCTCGCTGCCTCCTGTTCATCTTCCTCCATCACTTATTTATTTATTTATTTATTTATTTATTTATTTATTTATTTATTTATTTATTTACTGCCCATCTTCCCAAAGGAACTCCGGGCAGTTAATAATAGCAGTAAATAAAACAATAAGAAGCATACAATGCAACAAATGCCTCTTCAGAGCCAGCAGGCCCAATTCTTAGAAAGAAAGCTGGGCTACTGTCTCTGAAAACAGAAGTGGCACCAGAGGAGGGAGGCAACTGGGGCAGTGGGAAGGGGCAGGTGGGTGGCAGAGAAGGAGGTCCCCCTCCCCCTGGGCATGAACTTGGAAAACCAAACTGCTTATGGGTTCATTTTTGGACGGGGTCTTGGTGGTTCACACTTTGTTGTTGGCCATGAACTATATGGACCAGACCAACTCTCAGTTTTCCCCGGTTTATGCCCATCTCAAAAGGTAAACTTAAAACAGAAATAAACCAGGGTTTGAAGAAGTGTGGAGGGAGATTGCTGCAAGAGAAGAAAATAAGAAGACAGGGAGCAATGGGAAAGCAGAAAAGTGCGAAAGGAAGAGTTTCTAACTCAGAAGCTGGTGCAGAGCAAACAGAGGTGGAGAGAAAGAAAGAACAGCATGAAATAAAAAAGTTGGGATGGATGAAGAAGAGATAAAGACTGCACAGTGATATAGGGACTAGGGATGGGCAGGAAACGGAAAAACTGTGTTTCGTTTAATTCCGTTTTTTCCCCTTCACACTTTGTTTCATATCGTAACGAAATTATTCAAAAAGTTTCATTATTTACAAAACAAAATGAAACAAAATCAATCCCCCATGGCACCAGTGCTCTACTGGGGGATTCAAAAGTCTCCTCCCCACCACCTCCCAGCTGATTTTGAAGCTCGGTCCCAACTGGGAAGCAGGGGGTAGGAAGAAAAGAGCAGCCAGGCAGAAGTAAATTCCCTGCCTGACTGCTTCTTTCTCCGCTGCCACTCCCTCCTTCCAGGGAGATGTTTTGTACAGGGAGTGCTGTGGGCAATGGCCTCACACATACCCTGACCTGGGAAAAAAGTCCCAACTGGGAGGCAGGGGAGGGGTGAAAGGCTGAACAGAGCAGGGTTTTCCCTCCATGCTCCGTTCTGCCTTTCACCCCTTCCTCTGCCTCCCAGCTGGGGTTTTGACAGGTCAGGATGTGTTGGGGGGTAGGGTTGCCCCCCTCTCCACACCCAACCTGTAAAAAAGCCCCAGCTGGGAGGCAGGGGGAGGGGAGAAATGCAGAAAGGAGTGAGGTTTTTCCCTTGCTGCTCCTGTGCTGGGAGTATGGAGGGAATTAGGGAGTTAATACCACAGAGTAAACTCCCTGATTGCCTTCACACTCCCAGCAAACTTTGTCAATTACCTACCTCCTGCCCCTTTAGAGCTTCATAAGTAACTCCCCTTACCCCCAAATCTTTTTAGATTTCAGGGGGTTCCCTAAAATTGCTTCAGGAGGTACCCCTGCTACTTTGGAGTCCAAAGGTTAGTAAATTTTGATTACTTATTTTTTAAAATAATTTTTGATTGCATATTTTGCACCAAAGTAGCAGAGGTACCTTCAAAAAGCAATTTTAGAGAACCCCCTGAAATTTGGAAATATTTCAGGGCAAGGTGGCTGAGTTGTGAAGCTCCAAAGGGGGTGCCCCTCGGACAAAAATTTGAATCATATGGAAACTGGTCTGATTAGATTCCGATTCCAATTAGTTTTTTTCCTAGGAGCACCCCCTTTGGAGCTTCATAACTTAGCTCCCTGACCTCCAAGCTTTCCAAATTTCAGGGGCTTTCAGGGAAGAGCTTGAGGAAGCTCCCTTGCCATTTCCTCTAGAACAAATCATTTCATTTCATTCTAGGGGGGGGGATGGTGTTTCATTTCATTTGTAACAAAATGCTGTTTCCCCTTTTTATTTTGTTTCATTTCATTAGCTAACAAAATGATGAAATAGTGTGGCATTTTTCGTATGGTGCCCATCCCTAGTAGCAATAAGTTTCTATCTAAGACAAAACTGGGCACACTCTTTAATTACCTACACCAGGCCTGCACAATGCACCAACAGCAGGTGACCTATAGCCTGTGAGGCCGTCAGAAGTCGCCCCCCATGTCCCCACTAGCCTCCCATACCATTGCCACCAGCGGTGTGTTTGGAGAGGGGGAATTATTTTTCTCGAGTGGCAAGGACATTGCACGTTTTGGCGGTGGCCTTTCTCTGTGAGGTCTGCACTCTTTGGTGCCTTTGCTTGCTGGTGGTGCAGAACACAATGGCCACATCCACAGAGGCAACCAGGCTGGCATGGGTGGTGGCTGACCAGTGGCTCCAGAGGAGGCGAGGACAGAGGCGGCTGACAAGTGTGAGGGTGGGCAGGCCCACCAGCTATGCAGCCTGCTCTCGGTTGGCTTTCTTTCTGCCCATCATGGGAATGCTACAGAAGGTTTCACAGGAAGCCAGCCTGGGACAAGGCAGCAAGACACAGCAGGGCGGGAGGCATTTCACCCTGGAAACTAATTGTTCTCTGGCACTCCCAGGAGACAAAAGGTGCCGCTAATTGCTCAGAAGGGCTCAAGTTCCCATGTCCAAGAGGACTAAAGGGGACAAAGAAGGGAGGGGGTAAACAGACAGAGAGCCACATTTGGCCCAAGCCACCCAAAAGAGCTGAGGTCATTCCTCCACTACTCCTCTCCCTCTCTCCTCACTCACCCTCACTCATTTGCCTGAGAAGGGTGGGGTAGGATACTGCAATCTGCTCCCCTACATGGGAGAAGATGGGGCACAAAGGGTGTTCAGACCTGGTTGCACCTGCTTGGCAGTGCCTGAGTTGAAAACTGAACTGGCTAGCTGCAAAAGAAAGAAAGAAAGAAAGAAAGAAAGAAAGAAAGAAAGAAAGAAAGAAAGAAAGAAAGAAAGAAAGAAAGAAAGAAAGAAAGAAAGAAAGAAAGAAAGAAAGAAAGAAAGAAAGAAAAAGTTAATTTCTGCACCTTAAACAGCAGAGCAGATGTTGTGGTGACCAGAACAATCATTCCCCTTCTCAACTCCTTCAGGCCTTGGGTGGAGGAGGAGGAGGAGGAGGAGGAGGAGGAGGAGGAGGAGGAGGAGGAGAGTGAGAGGCTCTGGCAGCAGCGGCGCCCCATGAAGAGCTTTCCACCAACAACCTCTGCACGCATGCACACACAAACACACACATATGCACATGCGACCAAATCTACCGTTGCCACCACCGTCAACTTTTCAGATGCAAGGTGGACATTTGCTTAGTCCTAATATTTTCATTAGTCTGCCCTACATTGAAAAAAACTTGTTTACAAAAAACCAGGAGTGGAAAATGAGGTCATGCAATGTAAATAAGCTCTTTTCTGTGCATGGTCAGTAAAATAATGTAGATATTAGAACTAATCAATATTCTCCTCTGCCGCTTCTTTGTATACCTTAATTTAGAATAGATCCAGTGTGTTCTCTACAGCTCTTCTAGATCATATATGCTAAATCCAATGGATAATTCCAAACTAAGTAGAACCATTGATTCAGTGGGACTTACATATAAGCTAACAAAAAAAATCCCACCAATTCAATTGGTTTGCTCTATTCAGGACTACGAATTGGATTTACTCCTGCCTGGACTTTGAGTACAAAGCCTCAGATGGTGAGCAGATATATGTCATAAATTGTCAAGTGACATCTCTACAAAATGAGAAATCACAGTCACACATTAACATTTAAAGAGGCTAAAATCTGTTGCTAAATGGAATCTGGACTTTGGGATAGAATACAAATTCAGTGGCCTCCCATTGCACTATTAAAATATCAATTCCACATGTGCCCCAAGATTGGGAGAACCCTACAGTGCAGTTTGTATTGGAAATCCATAGATGGATTTCTGAGGCTTCCAGAACATTCCAGGAAAGAAAAAAACATGAGTACAAAACAATACATACATTTGGAAAATGTGCATAACAAAAATTCATCTACTTGGGAAAATGTGCTTATTCATAGTCCAGTCATTGATGAAAATGCATAAAATACATTCCCCACATAAAAATTGGAGACAACATTAGGGATGAATTTACAGCATGTAGTGAGATGAAGTCTTAAAATGGACATAGAACAATGGGCTGAGAATGCTGGAGATTTCTGAGAAGCACAAGGTGTATTAAATGGACAGATTTTGTTGCGGAGTTTTGAATTTCTTGTAAATCTCTCTCTCTCTCTCTCTCTCTCTCTCTCTCTCACACACACACACACACACACACACACACACACACACACACACACACACACACACACACACACACACACACACACACACTTTTTTTTTATCCACAGGAGAAGTACAGAGATTCACAGAGGAAAATAGCCATTGGTTCCTGGACTCCATCTCTTTCTCATTAACTGGCACTTAAAGTATCATAAGTCACTCTGAGACTCTGGGGAGAGAACTCCTAGTTCCCTGAGCTCTTTGCCCTCTGAAGATGCCAACCCCAGAGTCTGGTGAAACGTCAGGAAGAAAAACGTCCACAACACAGCCTGAAAAACTCACAACAGCTATCAGATCCCGGCCATGAAAGCCTTTGAAAATACAATAAAAATGTTACTTAACTTATACAGTAGTTGCTTGAAGTCACAAATTTATTAATTTCAAGCAAAATTACACGTACCAACAACCAATCAAACAGATCAACATCAACAAAACAACTGATGAAATAGAGGAATGGGATACTCAACAAGGAGGTGGGTCTCTCTTTGAATTTCAAAAGCTGGAAGGAATTATTGTTAGTGCTGGATAGACAAGTCATTCAAACTACATACAGCATACGAGATTGTAAATAAAACTCCACCAGATTTTTGGATCCAGACTTGCACAGCTGAACATTTACAGAGCTGTCAAAATGCAAGGACCCAGGGACACTGCCATCACGAACATCAGGTCCTTGCGAAGACAGGTCCCTCCCTGAAGCTGGCTGTGATCTGAATCTTGACAGTCAGGGAGACAATCAACGAAGCGGCAAAAGGCAAAGTCTCACCGGAGTTTTATTTTCCCAGTCCTCAAGGGTGCTAAAGAGCTCACAGGGTCCTGAAGGAGGTTCAAAGACAAGAGAATCAGAACTGAGGAGCATCATCTATAAGTCCTGTGCTCCCAGATGTGTACAGAAGTTGCAAGCATTTTCAGACACAAAGGAACAATATAATGCATCCAACCTCCTTAAGGCAGCCTGGCTTTCTTTGGGGAAAGATACATACAGTATATATCTGTGTTGTTGATACGTCTCTGTATCTTTGTTGCGGCTCAAGATGTTTCACGCAGAACGGATAAATCTGTCACCACTCTTTTTACACAGTTCCTTAGCTTAGCAAAGGAATGCACATGAGCAACAGAGCAGGGTCCAACTTGCTTCAAACCCCGTCGATATTAGCTCACATACCCCTTAAGCACTGTTGGACTTTCCATGAATTAGTCAAAAGGCCTCCACAATTTAGGATGACTCAGAATCATTATTTCATTGCCTTCATTAGGAAAGCAGGAATATTTTTTTAATAAAAATGGGATTACAGTAATCCCCCGCTGATCGCGGGGGTTAGGGACCCACCCCACCCGCGATCCATGAAAATCCGCGATATGCGGAAGTGGGAGGGGGCGGAGGCGATCCCGCGCCTTCCCCAAAAGTCTCGGAGGAGCGTGGGGACGGCGCAGAGTGATCTGATCGCCCCCCGCAACCCTTCCGCGTGGCTCCGAGGTCCTCTGGAGGCGCCCGGGAGGGTTGCAGAGAGGGATGCCGTCCGTCCCCGCAGCCCTTCTGTGCGGCTCCGAGGCCCTCTGGAGGCGCCCGGGAGGGTTGCGGAGAGGTACGTCGTCCATCCCTGCAGCCCTTCCGCGCGGCTCTGAGGCACTCCGGAGGTGCCCGGGAGAGTTGCGGAGAGGGACACTGTCTGTCCCCGCACCCCTTCCGTGAGGCTCCAAAGCACTCTGGAGGCGCCCGGGAGGGTTGCGGAGAGGGACGCCGTCCATCCCCGCAGCCCTTCCGCGAGGCTCCGAGGCAGGCCGGAGGCACCCGGGAGGTGTCTCCCCAATGTGTGGCAGCAGTGAAGAAGGCCAATTCCATGCTAGGGATTATCAAAAAGGGGATGGAAAATAAAACAGCCAACATTATAATGCCGTTATACAAAACAATAGTAAGGCCCCACCTGGAGTATTGTGTACAATTCTGGTCACCGCATCTCAAGAAAGACATAGTGGAACTGGAAAAGGTGCAGAAGAGAGCGACTAAAATGATTACTGGGCTGGGGCACCTCCCTTATGAAGAAAGGCTAAAACAATTGGGCCTCTTCAGTCTGGAAAAAGGCGCTTGAGGGGGATATGATTGAGACATACAAAATAACGCAGGGTATGAGTAAAGTGGATAGAGGGAAGCTCTTCTCCCTCTCTCAAAATACCAGAACTAGGGGACATACACTCAAATTGAGTGCTGGGAGAGTAAGAACTGACAAAAGAAAATATTTTTTCACCCAGCGCGTTGTAAGTCTATGGAACTCCCTGCCACAGGATGTGGTGATGGCATCTGGCCTGGATGCCTTCAAAAGGGGATTGGACAGATTCCTAGAGGAAAAGTCCATCACGGGTTACAAACCATGATGGAGATGTGTAATCTCTAGGCTTTAAACCAGGGTACTTCAAGTGCCAGATGCAGGGGAGTGGTATCAGGAGACAGATATCTAGTCTCATGCGCTCCCAAACGCATCTGGTGGGGCCGCTGTGAGATACAGGAAGCTGGACTAGATGGGCCTTTGGCCTGATCCAGCATGGCTCTTCTTATGTTCTTATGTTCTTATGTGGCGGCACCCGGGGGGTGATGGAGAGCAATGCTATCGCCCTCGCCCCCCTGCCCCCAGGCTTATCGGAGGTGGGGGAGCGCACAGAGCGACCAGATGGCCCCCCCGCCACCCCCCGTGGTGCAGGTACCACGATCCCACGATGTAGCGAAACCGCGGTACCTGAACCACAAAATGGCAGGGAGTGACTGTATCATAGAATAAATGATGACTTTTTCTGATCTGGACCCATAGAGAGGAATGCCTTTAAAAAAATCGACCAGGACTTCAATAATTTTCACCCTAACATCAACCTCACCCTGGCACAATCTACACAACAGGTGAACTTTCTGGACACCACTGTGAAACTACAACATGGGCATTTTAGTACCACACTGTACCAAAAACCAACTGACCAGTATACCTATCTGGTTTCTTCAAACTTCCATCCTGAACACACAACTAAATCAATCATATATAGCCATGCTCTTAGATAAAACTGCATCTGCTCTGACCTGCAGGATAGAGACTCCAAACTAAAGGATCTACAAAATGCTCTCCTCAGACTACAGTACCCACCTTGCATGGTTAAGGAACAAATCAACAAAGCAAGATGCATACTCAGGGATAACCTGCTACAACACCAATCCAAAGGGCCAAATGACAGAACACCACTGGTTGTCACTTACAGTCCACAAGTGAGACCACTCACACACATCTTAAATGATCTTTAGCCCATTCTTGACAAGAACACATCACTCTTCAAAGCTCTTGGTGGAAGACCCATACTTGCCTACAGACAACCTCCCAACCTCAAACAAATACTAATGCACACAAGATTAGAAAACAACAACATAGACAATGGGACTAAACCTTGCCACAAACCCCAATGCCAACTCTGCATACACAACTACTCAGGCAACACAATCACAGGACCCAACAATATCAAATACAGTATTAAGGGCAACTTCACCTGCTCCTCAACTAATGTGACCTATGCCATCTTTTGCCAACAATGCCCATCTGCACTCTACATTGGATAAAAACAGGACAATCTCCTAAAAAAACGCATCAATGGACACAAGTTTGACATAAGAAACCACGATACACAGAAACCACTTCAGTTTACCTGGACACTCCTTAAAGGACTTGAAGGTCACAATTTTGAAACAGAATCATTACAGATCAAGAATACAAAGGGAAACAGCTGAAATAAGATTCATATGCAGGATGGACACACACAATAAGGGATAAAACGTTAAGACAGAATTTCTTGAGTCATTATCAAATGTAATGTTACTATATTGCCACTTTTCATGGACTCTAAGGTAAAAATTCCTATTCTCTCTCCCCCCCATCTCTTCCACACACACACTCACCCTCTCTGATCTGATGTTTTCTGTCTCTTGAGGAATTTACATCTGAGCCATAATACCACACAACATATAAACAGATCCGGGCCTCAGAGCCATAAAACTATACTTTACAGCCCTACAGACCCTGGCCTAATCTTCCCACCATCTCTATTAATCAACTCTCCCTCTTCTTCCCCCTCCTCCTCTCCCCCTCCCCTATCCACCCCCCAACTCTATATACTATAGCCAATGAATATCTGGTATGAAATGTATATCCCATCCCATATTATATTGCACACCTCATTCTGCTGCTATATGTCTGAAAAAGTGGACGTGTCCACGAAATGTTACATTAAAATATGAAAGTTAGTCCTCAAGGTGCCCCATGTTTTGTGTCTTTTGTTTTGTTTTGTTTTTGTTTGATATTTGCCTGAAAACCTTCAGGACAGTGGGCCTTCTCCCAATATGCAAATGGATGTGCATGAAGCCCTTTAAATAAATGATTCACTCTAAACAAAGTTTAAGTATGAATGCACTTACCTAACCTGCTGTGTTGTGGCTTTGCTAACCTGAAAAAAAAAGAGTTTGAAATGGAGATTGTCTTGTATATGTGGAGACTTTCCTGTGTCATCCAGTTTCCTAGCAAATCAGGGTCCAGAGATGTGTCACAATCTTCTATGCAAACAGGAGGTGCTTCATTTCAAATTCCCCAATTTTCATATGAGTACAGCATCAATAAAATGGCTAGGTTAATCCCTCCTTTCTCTCAAAATTTAGTTCACCTTTAATCCAAATTTGTGAGGGGGCCTTTTGTGTAACACAAATCCATCCATCCATTCATCCATCCATCCCCTTTAAAAGTGCCAAGATACTGTATAGAGATATCCCCTTGGAAGAGATTAAAAAGCACCCCAGCCAACTTCCTGCACAGGGTCACCTGAGAGGCATTGAACCTCATCTGTGTGAGGAAGCCCCGGATGAGAGAACAATGGGTCCCATGTGGTGTGATGCGCAGGAAGCCAGTTTGCTCTTATCTCTTCCCCCCACATTATCCAGCAAGGCCATGAGATGGTATGTAAGGAAATAACAAGCTGGCTGGTAATCATTCATCAAGAACCCTGCTATGTGGCACTGCTACATCAGAGAAGCCCTTCCCAGGAATTCATCAGCCTATACCATCCTGACACGTAAGCCCTGTCTCCACCCTCTCTAATGCTCTGCCATTATACCAATAAAGAGTCTGGACTCATGCTTGCAGAGGAAGCTGTTACATGAGGCCTGGCTTTGTTGAACCCAACAATATGTGTCTATGTGGAATCATTCCTACAACACTGTATACTGATGTATGCCCAAAGTCACACACTGTGTCATACATACATTATGCCATGTACAGTGTAATGGAAAGCATGGATTCATTGTCCTAATAACTACTAATTGTCAGCAAGCAATAATTTAAACAGAATTTCAAGGACTAAAAATATATGAACCACTGATGATCAAACCAGATAGTAAGGGGGAAAATATTCCTTATAGTCTGTTTTTTATACCCACAGCAAACTTTCCTGAGGGAGGAGAGCCTTGGCAATCAATTTTGCATCTATTTTCCAAAAAATAACATAAAATGCTCACTGTGGAAAGCAATGCACAGAGATGAGAGGAACAACGTGGAGGAGGAGCACTTCTAATTACAAGCTAAGCGTGTGATATAGCTTAACCCTAAAGCACTTATGACAGGCATCTCTCATATTGTCTTTGCTGTTAAAGGCTACCACGTTGTTTTAGGGGGAAGTACCATAGCTGATGACCCAGAATGACTCAGTTCAATTGCTGGCAGCAGCTCTAGTTAAAAGAATCAAACAGGAGGTGATGGGACAGACATCTGCCTGCAATCATAAAACGGAGCTGTCACTTGGAGTCATCAGGACTGGTCTAGGCAGACCACAATTTGACCTGATGTTAAGTAGCTTACTATCTTATGAAAGCCACTGAGTTTCAGCCACTTTCTACTGATCTTCTAAGATTATTACATTCTTTGCTTGAGGAAAAGGCACCACAGTACAATTAATGTGTTAGATAATTTTCATCCAGTGATGGACAGCATAAAGAGCAGGTCTTTCAGGTTACTTACTGAGGGGCATAGAGTGCACAGACGTAAGCATGAAGTAGCCTGTTCTTCTCCCTCAGAAAAGACTGTGTTAGGTGCAAAAACACTCTTTTTTTTCCTGTTCATTTCCTTAGGTTCACTTCACAGATTACTGAAAGATCTCTTCTGGAAAAGGGGTTCCACGAATTCCCCATGCAAACTACCTATGAACACAGTGGTTCATGAATGACAAATGGCAGCTGATGGAAGACCTGGGAAAGGAGCCAGACATCCTTCTAAAGGTCTAGATGCCACCTTTGTCCTCATTTCTATTCTATTACAGAACCTAACAAGATGAATCCCACTTTCAAGTGTTCCCATTCATGGCCTTCCAGTGTCACCTGTGTGGGCATCTACCAGCATTCTGCACAAGGCAAGGAATGGCATAATAGAAACATGACCAACATCAGAATTGTCATTGTCTAGAAATCAGTGCGAGAACATTTAAATATCCTCTACCTGACTTTACTTTCGCAAAATAACTTGGAGGGTAGACAGAGCAAACTTCAGGAAGTTCACTTCCACCAAATGTGGTCAGAATCATGGTAACAGGTTTTTATCACAATGCCAGAACATTTAATGAACACTACTTTATGAATGGTCAGTGGAACTGGATCAGATCAAAGGCCTGTCTAGTCTACCATAATACCCATACAGCAACCCAAGGATTCTCTGTAGAAAGCCCACTACAGAGGACATACAGTTAACATATGTGCATCTAAGCTTTAAAATAATCATTGCTGCTTCCCCTTCTTCCCCTTTTCATCACAATTAACATTCCTCTCCTTCTACAATATCCTTCACAGCTCCATTTTGCAGGAGGAAGAAAAGAGGATCTATACAATTGATAAATGTTTGCTTTGGGCTTGTGCTATATAATGTTGCACCTTCCTTGGAGGAATTGTGATGAAATATGATTGTGTACATTCATAGTAACACACTGTATTTGTAAATATTAGGACTGCCAGTCATTTACTTCTATGCATTCTTGTACAGTATGCTATGCATGAGCTTTGAAGGTCACCTTAAAACTCTTGAAGCAACTGCATTGCTTTTAGCCCAGGCTGTCAAAGAGAACAAGGTCAAGATAAGGATGATACCATGCCAATGACTTAAGCAATCTCCATTCCCTTCAGCATTGAATATGTGACCTGTGACACCGAGAATGGTCCTATCAAGCAGTTTAAAGATGGCGCTTCAAGATCTGATTGGGGTTGATGCTGTGGCTATTGCAGGAAACTCGTAAGCCCTAATTTTCTTGATCAACCTGCATGTGCAATCAGTTTTAAGCAGCCAAGGAAATGTTCACTGATGCTCAAATGTAAGCAATTGCTGCTACAGATTTTGTCCTGAAACTCCAACTCCAGGCTACCATGAAGAGAAATGTTGGAATTTTCAGTCCAACGTCATCAAGAGTGTCAGACTTCCTCAACCCTGAGGAAGCTGGAGGGGAAATAAACAGGGAATGATAGATAGGGTATATGTTGTCAAATCAACTTTTTATGAGTGCAGCATCATTCCATAGAGGGCCAATATTGTTATACAGGCCTGCAGCGTGAATTAGCAGAGTGACTTAGAAAGTAAAGCAACTGCAAATTCTCCATTGCTATCCTACAATGTATATGACAAAAGAACAGAATCAAACTGAAGGTATAGGAACTTTAGATAGGAAGGTCACGAGTGTGTGTGCATCTTCTTTTATGTATGGCAAATATTCTTCTGAAGAGAATGGTCACTGCAATCTCTCTGGGTGTTCTTTCCTTTCCCCGTAGAAAACATATCTATGCATGGTGCCTCAGTCACCCTTTCCATCACCACTCAGTTTATGGGCTATGTATACTCTATGTTTTGTTAATTTATTTACACTCATTCATACCCAAGGATTCCCTGCCTATAAGACCAAAACACACTAAACCCAAAGGGATGTTACAGCCCAAAGCACAATTAAAAGGAGTCTCCAATGTGAGTTTAAATGCAAAAACCACTTTAGCTCTAGAGGACAACTGTGTTTATTGTATTTGCAGCCAGGGAGAAATAGAAAACCCCCAGAAGAAAACAAAACCTTGTGCTTAGCAAATTTCAATTCCATGATTCTTGACAGACTGGAAAGGAAAACATAAAAAAATAAATATGCAATTTTTTAAAAAGCCACAAACAATTATAACATCAACATGGCAGGAATGTTTTTTAAACAAACTGAAACGATGTGATAATAAGAGGAAGAACTCATTTGTGTCTTCATATACCCTTTTAACACTGTGAGTCTGTATGGTGTGGTAATTTAAAAGCAACCATGTGAAACAACCAGGACAGAAAACATAGATTTGAGGGAAGGAATTTTAGGTGCTTCCTATTCCTGAGGCCTTAAACATCACAGCATGCCTTCCTACAGTGCCATGACAGCAGGGTATAAGTAACAGCCCACAGTACAGAAAATTCCTCGTTGCGTCACAAAGAGTCCCAGATTTGTTCTTGAAGAAAGCCAAGCTTGACACATCCACATAGGAGAGATTACCCTCTAGAAATCTCACCCAACAATGATAATGGTAAAACACCAGCACAATCGGGTTGGGTGGCATACAAGTCTTTCTCCGTAGATCTCTCATTCAGTCCAATTCAGTCTTGGACGGAAGGGTTAATGAACAGGAGCATAACATAGGAAGGGTGTTGTTTTCTTTTCTGTTGACAGGAGTACAGCATAATAATAGCTCAGCATACAGTTGGTCCAAGCAGGAGGGCATCATCCCCCAACATTTTGGTCTGGGTCACACTCTATGCCAGTCATGAGGCGCACACAGTTTCTGACCATTCTGTGGCCCACTAGTTGCCTGTGAAAAGTCCACAGACAGGCCATGGTGTTGCATGGCAAGAAAGGGCAAAGGACAACAATAATGATGACAAACAGTAATGGTTGTAACCCTAGTAGACTATAAGAAACAGGAGGTAGATTTAATTCAGGTCTTTAGGCTATAGAGATCTGTTTTCAGGCACCACCACATTAGGTTCAAAAGAAGAAAAGTCCTGTGAATTTTCAAAACATAAGACATGTCCAGAATTTTCAATTGTTGTTAAACAGTTCTGTGAAATTGTTGTTTAGCAACAATTAGCTACAAAAGCCTTCTTCATTTTGTCATGCGCCTTGATTTATTTCTTCCAAAGAGACCTGAAAAATCCAGAGTCCCTGTTCCAAAGAGCCTTGCCAACCCATCAATAGTTGATGAATCCAAACTAATTCTGTCATGAAGCCACAAGTGAAGATAGAAAGCAAACAAATCCAGATCTTTTATCTAGTACCAGGCTCAGTGCCACATATGAGGTGCCATTACACCACTCACACAATCAAAAGAAGACTAGAGATCAAGTCTTCACCCAATCAAAAAATGACTGTGAGCCATTGACAATCTCACTAGTTCCTGGGTCGCACATGGTTGTGCTAAGGATAAAGTGGAAAGGAAAAAGCCAGAGATATGCCACTCAGAACTCATGGGAAGAAAAGCTATATGTACTGTGTGTGTAACAAACAAAGCAAAAGCAAAAAGAAAAAAAAAGAAAAGAAAAAAAAAGAAAAGTGTTTTGTTTATATACTGCCTGATAGCACTTCACACTTCAAGCACTCTCTATGTGGTTTATAATTTAATTATGTAGGCTACACATTGCCCCCCCCAGCAGGCTGGGTACTCATTTTACCGATCTCGGAAGGATGGAAGGCTGAGTCAACCATGAACCGGATACCAGGGATTGAACCCCAGGCTGTGAGCACAGTTTTACCTGCAGTACAGGCATTTAACCACTGTGCCACGAGGCTCCTGAATAATAATTAATAATAAGAATAAGAATAAGAATAAGAATAAGAATAAGAATAATTTGTTCTCCACTGATGTCCCTCAAAGCTGGCCTCACCTACCACACACACTAGGTTTGAGAAGCCACCTGCCATATTAAACTCCCGAAGTGATTGAAAATAATGTGTGGTATCTGCTAAGTTTTGCTTAGCAGATGGTATTTCGGACCCAGCTCCTAAGTCTGGTATACCCAAAGGAGCAGGCTGGTGGATTAAAATAGTCATCTGTGAACATTGAGAGGCAGAGAAAAATGCTGGTAGGACTTAAGAGTATGACAGCTGTACAAGAGTGACAGCCCTGCTCAATATTTATCAGATTCTTCGCCTTAAGTCAAACTAGATGGAGGATTTAGTTAGATATGCTAGAATTAGTATGTGAAGCTTTCTTAAGAGATACAAACAGTGCTTAACCTAATTGATGCTTTCCTGTGTCTTGTATGTGACTGGGCAATGGATGGCAACACCGGTTTTATTTCCAAGTTTGAATGCACTGACATAGAATTGTGAATTAACTGTATGCCTGGAAGGAGAGTGTGCTATCAACCGCTAATTATGAAACTGACATTTCATCTAGTTTGACCCTAACGTTCACCTCTAACCAGCCTGGTTTTTTTTTCCTGATGGTGGTCCTAGACAACCAAAACGTAAAACAGGTCCTGGGGGTTTCATCTGGCCCTAATAGGTCCATCTGCTCTAGCATTTTGCTTCACCCAATAGCCAACCAGATGTAAGCCCCAAAAGCAGAAGTGAAAGCAGTAGTTGGCAGCCAATCCTGAGAAGGTTTCATCGAGCTATTACTATCCCCTTATCAACTTCAACTCAATGGATGTTCTCACCTCCCTCTCCAGTCATCTTCTGCTAGTATAGGGCAAGAGGTGGTACAATGTCAGCATCCATTGCATGAACACATCAGAATCAGCCCCGGCCTCTGCCTCTGATCTAGCTCAATTCCTTGCTCCTGACCCAGGCATTATTTCTGAAATCAAAAGTTGGCCACCTTTGGTAAAAATTAGGTTTAAGATATAAGCTATCCACCTTCAGGTACGATCCCTGTGGCATTTCACAATGGGTTGGGAATCGTTGCCTTGTTCTTCAATTTGGGACTCAAGCAAATAAATCACAGCAATTTGTCCCTCCAGCTTATCCATTTTCACTGAGCAATAGGTTCAGATTTTCCTTTATGTTCCTTGTGCTTTTATTTCTCACATCCCTTGGTAGTTGTCAGTCCTTTGTCGGTTTCCCTTTGCCTTTTTGCTACTGGCGTAACATGCTTGTTCTTTTGCTTTACATAGATCTTCAGTGACATCATTCTCATTTCCATTCTTTGTATTTATCACTGTAGATATTAAAAGGCCTTTGTAAAGCCAGAGTATTTTAGAATCCCCCCTTCTTCCTATTGTAGCACAGACACCTGCCGTTCTTGTGCCAGTATATAATCTAGCACTTGCTGCATTCACCGTAATATTTTACTGAACATGTGTGAAACATTTCCATACCACTATGAAGATTGCCTGAAGATGTTCTAAATATTATTTATTTCATCAGCTGCATACTCAAGCATCTTGAAAAGTGCCGTGCTTTCAAACAGAAACGAAGGCAATTGCAACCGTTCCGAGCCTTTCCTTCCTACTTAATTCTCAGGTCGGTAAAGCAACTCCATAAAAATGTTATGAAATATTATGAGATTAAATTATAATTATGCACATTTCATCTACCCATTATATCACAGATGTGCTCAATAACTGCCTTAATAGTTCTGCTGCAACACAGTCCTGGTGTGTAGAATTATTCCATCAGTGTCCTTCAGGCAGAGTTGTTTCCAGTAGGCTGCCTCCTACTCTCGCAACAGCACCCACAGCGGATGGGCTGTGAAGTGGCACCTTAGTATCTCTCTGAACATGAAGGAGCATTTTACAGAAAAGAGAAGAACAGTCTGTAGAGGTGGAATTTGCACATATGTTCTGGTCACAGCCCACCACCACCACCCCACCCTACCATTCTACACTTCCTGTTTACAGTCAGATCCTCAGCAGAGGTCCTGCTCTAAGAATCTTGAGAGTCCCCTGGACTGCAAGGAGATCAAACCTATCCATCCTGAAAGAAATCAACCCCAAATGTTCACTGGATGGACAGATTTTGAAGCTGAGGCTCCAATACTTTGGCCACCTCATGAGGAGAGAGGAGTCCTTGGAAAAGTCCCTGATGTTGGGAAAGATTGAGGGCAAAAGGAAAAGGGGACAGCAGAGAATGAGATGGTTGGACGGTGTCATAGATGCAACCAATATGGATTTTACCAAACTCCGGGAGGCAGTGGAGGACAGGAAGGCCTGGCGAGCTCTGGTCCATGGGTCATGAAGAGTTGGATACAACTGAATGACTGAGCAACAAAAACCCTTAGGGAGAAGGTCTTATAGATTGTGCACCCCTCCCAGCTATGTCCTCCCAAAAAGAACCACCTGGCATCATTCGTGTATTCCTTGGTAGGTGATGTGAAGTGCAAGTGGACCCTCGTATAACAAATGATTTGTATAACATAAAATCTCTACATTAAAAATTCCAGAGATAGGGGAAATTTGCTTAACAGAATTGCCTATGGGGTGAATCCGTACAACATAAAAATGGTCATGATTAGGGAATACTCTGTTTTCAATGCATTCCTATGGGAAATTTGGATAAAGGAAAATTTGCTTAACAGATTTTCATTTGGAATGAATTAATTCCTTTATACAAGGTACCACTTTACTTCCTGCTCGTTCCAGCATTCAAATAAATGGCCTCTCCATTTTATTCAGAGGTTTCTGTAGGGTTTTTCCCCCAACTCCCTCCTGTTGTATTTACTGTATATGGTCTTATGTTTCACTTTATATTTGTATCATTTTTATGCTTGTTTATTGTAAACCACACAGAGAACTGTCGTGGCATACAAATGTCATCAATCAATAAATAATACATTCCACAGCACGGATGGATGAAGCAGCTCTTTTTATGTTGTTGTTGGTCCACATCACTTTTGAATGCATTCACTTGTAAGGTTGCTGAGCCCACTTCCTCAATAACCTGCCTTGCTGCAATTTTTAAAATAGTATGCGAAAATATTGTGTTTAAGTATGCACTTGACTGTGTATATTAAATGCATTTGCCCTTTAAATAGATGCTTCTAAATGGGCTTTGAATTTGTGTTTGATCCTAAAACTGTGTGACAACTTTCAAGGAGAAATTTCTAAGGGCTAGGTACAATGGATACACTTATGTCAGAATTTTCCAAGACGGACAATCTCGAGCATCTTTATTGTTCAGTAAGGTTGTATTTTTGTTGAAATATATCCTGCCTTAATATCACATATCATGGGGTCACTTGTACATGTTAATCAAATGAAAAACCATTTAAAAAGCCATGCTCTTTCTCCCAAAAACCTAAGCCATCTAGTGAGTTAAAGAAGTAATCTCTGTATGATGCTCTGTTTATTGTTCAAGAGCAGTAAATTAAATCCACTAAATAACACAATATCAGTAATGTTCTACACTGTTGTTGTTTTTAATCTAATTTAAGCCATCAAGAGAACAGAGTGAGACCTGTCATCTGTTGCTTTCCTGCACTACAGTACTTCTATAGTCTGGTTCAATTATTTGGAATTCCTTGTTTCCTACATATTAAGAATCTAACCAAAGAGTGGAGACTGGCATAAGATGTTGGGTGAGCACAATGACTAGGATGGAGGCAACTTAGACTATTATTACATTACAAAAATAGAGGGGAGGGATCTTATAATACATGTAGTATGAAATGGGGGGGATCAATTCATCTTCTCCTGTTATTATTCACTCCCCCCTCCCAAATCAACACAGTGTTTTAATCTTCCTTAAACACTGGCTAACTCAAACTGGCTAACTCAAAGTAAATGATGCATTCCTAATAATATAAATATGAAAAATAGCAATTGCTTGGGGCAGCTGAATAGATTAAAATCTCTGTTCATTTTCATCATTAACACATTTCATCTCCTTTTTATGTGCACTTGGATTCTCCAATCAAGCCACACATTTGTGAATAAATCCATAACCAAATGGATCATTTTCGATAAAAGAAATCTCCCTTCCACCCCTGACTCTGCCTTCCTAAAGGAATCTCAGTGTCATCCTACCCAGACCCAGAGCAACCTGACACTATGGCAAACATTTCTGTCAAATTCCACTCATCTGTCAAAGCAGTGGATTATTTCTTGAGAGACTGAAATTGGCTGCCTAGGATCAGAACGCCATCAATCTTACTCATGTAGGGTGCGGGCTGGCACAAGAGGAAAAGCTCAGCTGTTCCTAAACAGGTGATGAGGCAGGTCTAAAACCTTCACTCTATCTGTATCATAGCCCCTTGCAAAAGATATGTCATATTTCCCATTTCTGCAGTACTTTGTATGCACCCTGTGTCATACTCTTCCAGCCTCATCAAGGAGGTGATTTTTCAAGCTTAGGCAAATGCTGAAAACCACCAGAACATCCATCCCTCATTTTTTCTCATCATGTCACTTGTTTCAAGTGATTGTGCAAAAATGAGATTACATTTTCCTTTTGACTTTATTTATTGAGCAGCTTGTTTATCCATTGTGGCATTACCGGTGTCCTAATACCCTTCTATTTCTGTAGGCGTTTTGTATAATTGTCTTGATGACTTCCAAGAATGACATCTAGACTTAGTTATTTCCTGTGCTAAAAATTAAAAAAGACGGGCACCGAAGCAAGACGACATACACCATTGTTCAAAGTTTTAAAGGACATACAAAATATGTACGTAGAACATACACTGGAGGCTGCTGCATTGGAAGGATGAGCATTATGGACTACAACCTTGATGTCATGGAACTATGAGCACATATGGAGGTTTTGTGTGGCACAAGTTGTCAATCAACATTAGGCTATTGCTTTGTGGCCTACAGAACAGCTAAGAGACAGCAGGGACGCATAGTGGCTAAAATCCTATCTCTTATTGTAGCAAGACACTACTACAGTACAGTCATTAAATTTAAATCACCAAATCACTACCGATTTAATGGGCCTACTACGGTCAACTTACTACACTAAACATTTTCACCTTTGTCATCCAAGGCAAATTCAGAAGACTTATAACTGAATCTTCCATCTACTAGAGTAACAGTAACTATATTACGATCCACTGTAATCGTGGTCCTCAAATTTGAGACCTCAGATACTGGACTATTATTCCAGAATTCCATGCAAGACTGGTCCACGTTCAGAGATTCTGAAAGATGTAATCCAACAAACATCTGAAGCTGTAGTTTATAGTGTGTCATGCCATTATTTTACTCACCAATACTCATACATTCATTTTAGGTAACACATTTAAAAGTCATAATTGCAACTTTTTCACCTTTGAAACTCCAAGGGGAAAATGCCCTAAAACAAGAGTCCGGTATGGTAGCCTTCTCTTGTTTGTCACTGTAGAACAACGGATTATTTCCCAAATAGTAAACCTATGGTGCAAGTTCCAAATAAATAGTCACTGCATACCTTCAACCAAAAATATTTTTCATCCTATAACATCCCACCCTGCAAAGACCACGAATAGCACTTTTTGACAAATGTAGGCCAAATCTCCCTGCTACTGATGGCAATGCATGGACTATGAAAAGAATAAAGAGTTTCTTATGACTTGAAGGTCTGCGCTCCTAGATGTACTGACCTAGAAGAAAGCTCTCAGAACAGAAGCCTCAAAGAACCACTGAGCACATCTGTATAGGACTCACTGAGCACATCTGTATAGGATTGTCCTGTAACTTATTTAAAGCTCTCCCTCTTCCATGATGTGGAACAGATTAAGCACACTGCAGTCACATAATCGCTTAACCATATTTGCTTTAAGTTTTTCTTCTCCTAGTCTCTCTATTGGCCCAAAATGGCCCTCAGTCTGAATTTAGGACCCAGCACAAGCGCTGGGCTCTTCTGTTGTCAAGCACCAGCCTTTTATGCATGTCCGGCAATGTAGGCAATTGATCTCAGTTAGCAAATGCACAACTAATCAGAGTGGTTTAACTCAGACCACCTAATGATTTCACACAAACACAGAGAAAAAGAAACAACAACTGTCAGCTAAATGATTTTGCATGATGAGTCTTTGAGAAAGCCATGGGGGTGGGGGAAGCCTACTGAAATAGGGAATGTGTTGCAATTCCACAGCGCATGAGCAGAAAATACACTGATGACACTGATCACACAGACAAGCAGTTTGTCAAATTCCACGGGCAGAGCATGTTATACTCCGTACATACATACTCCTATATGTACCCGATGCATCTTTGTTCTCTTCCAGAATGACAAAGTGGCGGTGTGTAATAGTAGCTATCCACCATGTGCCGTCTCCTACCTGGTCTGTGCAGATGGTGCTGCTGGAAAGTCTGGTGAAGGGACCCTTGACAGAGCAGCATGGCACAGGCACTTATCCACAAATACAGGACCCAAGACATTGCAGAGACCATGGCCATTCTCTAAGGAAATATTAGATAATAATTAGAATGCACACAGAGAGAGAGCAAGGACATCTACATTCTGCTATAATGCAAATCTAATGGCACAATGGCTAGACTGCTGTACTGTGGCCAAAATTAGACTCACAACCTGGGGTTAAATCCCAGGTAGCCAGTTTGTGGTTGGCTCAGCCTACTATCATGCAGAGGTTGGTGAAATGAGTAACATGGGGTGGGGGGCCAGTGCATAGCCTGCATGAATAAATTGTAAACCACCCAGAGAGTGCATTAAGCACTATGGGGTGGTATATAAGTAGCCCTTTTTGCTTTTATATATACAGTGGACCCTCGTATAACAGACGGTTTGTATAACATAAAATCTGTACAACATAAAAAATCTGGAGATAGGGGAAATTTGCTTAACAGAATCGTCTATGGGGCAAATCCATACAATATAAAAATGGTCGCGATAAGGGTTTACTCTGTTTTTAAGGCATTCCTATTGGAAATTTGTATAAAGGAAAATTTGCTTAATATAATTTTCATTTGGAACGAATTAATTCCTTTATACAAGGTACCACTGTATATATTCCTATTCTGTGCTCTCTGGCCTATGTCAGAGGGGAACAAATGACACTGTTTTCTGCCATCTCCATCCTTCGCTCCTGACTGCAGTCGTCCTGTGATGAGGAGCTTGTCCAAAAGTGCCTCAGAGAGATGTTTGCTTCTAGATTAACTTTCAATAATTCAGAAGCATAAATGAAACTGTTGCTAAAAGAAGCCTAATGGAAGCTGAGATGCATCCGACGCAGTACGGCTGAGCTTACAAGAACTAATGTCACAATACATGAGTTGGTGCTGGAGATTCTACACGACCCGCTGAAGACAGAACCCAAGAAATCTCATGGAATCTTTAGTCTTTCAGGAGGTGGGGGTGGGCAGAAGGCTACTGTATTTTTCCTTTAATGAAAACAATGCTCTATTTCTTTTCTAGCTGGATAGAGAAGGAGGACAAGCTGCTGTTTGGAAGGATGAGCCACTGAGATTTAGTCCACCCTATCCCATTGTGACTACCTAAAGCATCATGGTTGCCTCTCAGGCCATCCTATCACCTTATGTTGACCAGAGAAATTGGGTCATGCCATGGTGTACCATCTTTTTCATCTCTCCACCCCATGCCACAACTTGAAGGAGACTGTTTAATGCAGATGGCAAAAACCTTACACGGATGGACAATCTCAGAACTTCATAAAGCATGCTGTAAATAGCAAGTTGACATTCCATGCCAACGCGCATTTTAAACACACTCTCCCTTCACAGTCCAGCAAGTCTAATACCTCCCTTGTAAAGGACTGTATTGTTTTTAACTTCCAAGCCCATTAATTTTGCATTACAATGTTGTCTGCTGAGCAAATTGATTATTTCTCAGAAGAATCCTGTTTTTGTAGCCAGATTTTCTCCCTTTATTTTCTTCATTCCAGGCTCATCTATAGAACTTCACTACGATGAATATGTATTTCAGAGGGAGCTGAGAAAGAAAGGAAAATACCCTCTTCAGAAATCAAACTGGATCAAAAATTGGAAGTAATTCTAAAAGCAAGATATTTGTTTTTGCCAGTAGAGTGACATATGGCATTGTTTTGACACCACAGTAGAGCAGCACTTTTCTGGACCATATTGCCTATACAGATGCATGTTTGTGTGTGTGTCATCCATAAACTTTGCAAAGCCTTTGACAACTGCCAGCTCTTCAAGGTATGGGTTTGGACTGTCCAGTGCTTTTAACAACACCTTCTGCTACAACTGCACATTGTCAGATTAATCAAACTTCAGGCTCTCTCCTTAGCCAGCCAATGATAAAGTGGTGTTTTCTATCTAATAATCCAATCAGCTGAACATCATTCTCCAGTCAGGCCCCACACCCCCACACCTCCCTCAGAGGAAGGGACTAATGACTTTGAGGCTCAAGTCAAACTCCCCCCTCCGTCACTATGAAGAACAGACTCTCTGCAGGTCCAGTTTAGATTACAAAAAGAGTCACCACTGACCTGTTGTCAGCATTTGTGTCTGTGTGTGTGTGTGTGTGTGTGTGTGTGTGTGTGTGTGTTGTGTGTCGTGACCAACTGACCAACTCTATGTGACTCCATGTCCATGGAGTTTTCTTGGCAGGAATACTGGAGTGGTTTGCCAGTTCCTACTCCAGGCGCCTACAGCACCTGGTATTCCCTGGTGGTCACCCATCCAAGTGCTAACCAGGGCCGACCCTGCTTAGCTTCCGAAATCAAGCGAGATCGGATGTGCTTAGGGCATCTAGGCAGCCTTGTCAGCATTTGCCAAGGGCCAACTATAGCCCACCCCAGATCCGCAGCATTTTTGTGTCAAGAATGCCCTGCTTATTATAACAAGAACAGCGACAACTTGTTGTCAGGTCAGTTGTGATCTCTTTGGGGAAAAGCTTCTCTTTTGGGTGGAAGAGGGGCAAAGCAGATTGGATTGAATGCAACGCCTCCCCTCCACCTCAGCAAAACATAATTTTCATCAATGGGATGCTATTTCATTTCCTCCTCTCTTACTCTGAGGTACTTCTTGTATAAATCCTTGTTCTCCCCGGCTGTTTATGTCTGCCTAATGGTATCCCTCTGTCACCTCTTTCACACTCTTTCCCCCACACACCCTCGCCTGTACTCCTGGGAGGGCACCAAGCACCACAACGGCAACCCTCAGCTTTCAACACCTCACAAGACACCACCAGGGACCATTTAGGATACCATGAAGTTGCCTATGCCGGACCCCACCCCTGCCTCACTTCGAGCCCACCTAAAGCAACCACAAACAAATTAAAAGGGAAAAGACTGGTTAACTGACTGTGATTTCCCCGCCGCCGCCCCCAAGTTCTAATTTAACCTGCACTGAAACCACCGCTGGGCTACAGAGGGAAGGCAAAAGGCTTGAAATAAAATTAAAATAAAAAACTTCCGGAGCCCATCTTACCCCGCCTATCTTACCTCTTATCTCGCCTTCATTATTCTCCCTAATTCCTCTCACTAGGAAATCAATCCCTTAACACACGTACACACACCATGTTTCGTCTCCGAATAGCCATTCTCCCCACACACAACCCCCCAAAATGTTCTATTCTGATCAACTTTCCTCCGACAAACATCCCTCGCTTGCGTTTAATCGGAGGGAGTCTTAGCCAACACCCAACACCAACACCACCTCTGAATGATTAGTTATTGATCTTTATTTCCGATCGGTTAGACGCCTAAGGCGCTTTTTGCTTTTCGCCTCTCTCGGAACAAGCGGACGACTTACCTGAGTCTTCCAACCCCAAGGAAAACGCTCTATTTGCGTTCATTGGAGAGAGAGAGAGCAAAAATAAAGAGAGGGGTATTAACACTTTTTAAATTCCATCGGCACCCCTCCCCGAGGAGGACGGGCAGAGAGACGGAGGGGGAGGAAGCCCCAGAAAGATTTCTTGTACGAAGGATCAGCCCAGCTTGTTGCGGGAACGTGGAGACGGTTGTGTTTTTTCCTCTCTAATTCTTGCTCTGGTTCGCAATCCTGTTCCACAAGTCCAAAAAGAATCATCCCAGCTCGCTCGCTCGCTCGCTCTCCGTGTGGAGCCCAGGCTCGTCAGAAAAGTAGCCGAGATTTGAGGGGTGGAAACCCGGTCATTTCCACCTTTTAAATCATCTCGGAGCGTCGCCTTCTGCTTGTTGAGACCTTTGAAGTGATCTTGAGGTCGTGTGCGGCTTCCAGGGCAATGAAAGGGGAGGCTCGGCGGCTGTTTAATGACAGATCAACCTCCCTCTGCCCTCCTCCTCCTTCCACCCCCTCTCTTTCTCCGATGCACTCCTATCGGTGTAAAAGCAGATGTACACAGGAAAGCACCGCTCGCCTATACAGTTCTTCTGTTAAGTACCGGTAGTCTATTTCAATACATCGCTCTCTGGCTTGGGGTGGGTGGGGGAATATCACATGTCTTAAAGTGATATTAACCCTCTTCTGCTGCCACCGGATCGCCTCGCCTCGCCTCGCCTCCTCCGTGGTCTCCCGCTCTTACACTCCAGGAGGCTGCTTCGAGAGGGGCGTTTATGCAACAGACCGATCTTGGGCTTTTCGCTTCCCCCCACTCCTCCTTCTCCTCCTCCCTCCCTCCCTCCCTCCCGGGTCAAACCGAGAGGAAAGGGGAGGCTCAGCCCTCGTGAATTCGCCCGAGCGCAAGTGGGGAGGGACCACCACAGAGCAACCGAAAAAGCCCACTTTTCTCTCTCACGACGTTTGAGGCATGAGAGAGAAAGGCGGGGTCTACCTAGGGATGCTGAGCAAGTATCAATGGGGCATCGGATGTCGGGGTGTGTGTGTGAATGGCGATGCTCTAACCTGGACAGAGACCATCTCGTGGGGTATGTCTGGGACTTCTCTACAGATACGATGGACAGCCCGATGGCGTCTCCAAAGTGTTGCATAACTCTTTGCTGTGGGCAATTTGCTGAGTGGTAGAGCTGCCTAGATGCCCAAAGCATATCCGATATGGCCTGATTTCGGAAGCTAAGCAGAGTCGGCCCTGGTTAGTGCTTGGATGGGAGACCACCAAGGACTACCAGGTGCTATAGGCGCCTGGAGTAGGAACTGGCAAACCACTCAAGCATTCCTGCCAAGAAAACTCCATGGACATGAAGTCACAAAGAGTCGGTCACGACTGTAACAGGATCGCCCAGATCCGTCAGTACCTTGATGAGTCCTCCCTGAGGACAGTCGTGCAGGCCCTGGTGGTCTCGAGGATCGACTATTGCAATGCCCTCTACGTGGGGTTGCCCTTGACCCTGGTCCGGAGGTTGCAGCGGGTGCAAAATGCGGCGGCCAGGCTGGTGGTGGGTGCTCGTAGATACGAGCACATCACCCCAGTCCTGGTCCGCCTGCATTGGCTCCCCGTTGCCTTCCGGATCAGGTTCAAGGTACTGGTCTTGGTTTTCAAGGCCCTCCACGGCTTGGGACCAGGATACCTGGCGGAGCGCATCTCCCAGAGGGCATCCGGATCCAGACCCACGAGATCATCGCAGGCGCGCTCATTGAGAGTGGCCACACCCAGAGAGGCGCGGAAAACGCGTACACGGAACCGCGCCTTCTCTGTGGTGGGGCCCTCTCTCTGGAACCATCTGCCGCCTGAGCTGCGCCTGCTGGAGTCCCTGCCTGCCTTTAAGAGGGCTCTAAAGACCTACCTCTTTAAAGATGCATATGGTGACCTTGCTACTTAGTCCATCTTTTATTTCCCTGCCCTATTGTTTGCCGCCATCTTGCCTCCCGCCACCCCTGCTTGGTGGCTCGGCTATTTTTAGCTTTTAGCTTTTTATGCCTCTTTTTTCTGTATTGTTAGCCGCCCAGAGTTCCCGTTGGGAAGATGGAGCGGGATATAAGTATTTAAATAAATAAATAAATAAATACACATGTGCCTGGTAGCACTCCATATAAATTGGCATGGAGTCTCTGGGGTTTTTAAAATTCTGTTTTGTTCCAGCAGCCAAGCACAACTCTCTCTCTCTCTCTCTCTCTGGTAATCAACGTACTTATTTATTTCATTCAGTTGTATTACGTCTAGAGATGGGCACGACTTGAAAAAAAATTTTTTCAAGTTGTCGTTAGTCGGGCCGGTTCCGTTTCGGGTCGTTTCCGTTTTTCGCGAAAATTCGCAAAAATTAATCGGTTCGTTTTTTCATTTTTTTGTTGTCGTTAGTACTGGGTTTTTTGGGGGGGGAGCGGGCTCCTGGAGGCACCTCTGTGGGGTGGGTGCCTCCTCTGGCCCGCTATAAAGGGAAAGCAGGCTCCTGGAGGCACCCGTGGGTGCCTCCTAGCCTCACCCACTAGGAAGGAGAAGCAGGCTCCAAGAGACCCCTCAACATGGGGGTCTCCCCTCCTCACCTGCTGCTGCAAAATGCATGCATAGCCATATGGATATGCATACCAGTTGCAGACAGTGAGACTAGTGATGGCAGCGAACCCAGAGCCATAGGTTGATGCCTAAGGCTCTCGCACCACCATGTCTCACAAAGAAGGGAATTGTACTTGCATGTACTGCAATGCAAGTAGATCTGGCTTAGGGTTAAGGTGGGTTAGTGCAAGGGCTAGGGTTAGGCTAGTGATGGGTAAGGTTACGGTGGGCTAGTGGATTGCACCTCTGGGTGCCTCTCTGACCCACTAAGAAGACAGTCTGTGACGTATGGGTAAGTAAGGAGTCAAGGATTAGGGTTAGGGTTAGGGGGCTAGGGCAGGTTTTAGGGGGCTTTTTGGCACATCCCAGAAGTCTCCATGGCCAAGTGGCCATGCGATTGGTGGGATGGCTCCAAAAATTTGCATGGTCGTCCACTCCCACATGGCTGGCCACTCGGCCAGCCCATCATTGCGCAGGTGTAAAAAAAATTAAATAAAATAAAATCAATGGAGGACAGAGGAGGAGAGGAGAGACATTTTGTTGCAAGAAAAAACCCATTGCTACTGTGAAAAATCTGGCAATTTATAAATTTTCGCGTGTTTCTGTTGTGCTTGTGTGTTTTTGGACCACGATTTCAAAAACAATATTGCGTTCGCCGCCCCATTTTGGATCCCCTGCCCGCACCGCATGGCATGGCGAGTCCGGCTGCCCAGGACGGGGGGGGAGGCGGGACCCCCCCTCCAGAAACCACCCCTCCGGTAGGTGCCCTGCGCCCTTAGTCAAGCAGGCATTTTTCCGCCTGCTTTTTTGGCCCGGGAATGGGTGGGGGGAGAGTTTAAAAGTTTTTTCCTGTGCCGTCCATGCTGCTTTCTTGCGCTTTAATTGCGGCGGCCGGCGGCGAGACTGGTTTTTGGCCGGGAACCGGGTTTTTTAACTTTTAAAAACTTTTGTGCCGCGTGGCATCGCGCGATGCAAGGAACGAGCACAACAAATCAGACCAAAATTGTTCGTTCGTCGGTTCAAGCTCGAAGTCTGGCGGAGTAATTCCCGTTACCGTTTCCGTAGAGTAACGGATACGAGTAACGGAAACGGAAACGGGAATACCGCTAAGTCGTGCCCATCTCTAATTACGTCTATGTTTCCTTTCTCCCCATAGAGTACCCAAGGGGGCTCACAATAAAAACCCTTATCTTGACCTAGATGTTACACTAAACATCTGAAATATCATCAACATTAATGTCCCAATGTAAATGATGATGATTCCACAGTTTTCATCTCCAGAGCTTTGCAGATAGAGGAATCATGCTGTTGTCAGGTGCTGTCAAGTCGCTTTTACTTTAGAGCGGTCCTATTGATTAGAGGCCTCCAACATATCTTGTCATCCCTGCTCACCTGTTGCAAAGTCAAGCTCATGGTTTTCTTTATGGAGTCAATCCATTTCTTACCTGGTCTTCCTCTTTACCTGTAGCCTTCAACTTTTCCCATCTCTCTCTCTCTCTCTCTCTCTCTCTCTCTCTCTCTCTCTCTCTCTCTCTCTCTCTCTTGCCATGCGCCCATAATCTGATGGCCTCAATTAAATCAATTTTAAATCTAGAGAGAGTTCAGGTGTGAACTGGTCTAACCCCCATGTCATTGGCATAAGGGGAACAGACATAATATTTTCGGACTTTCACTGTTTTATATTACAAGGAAAGGCCAACTATACAACACAAAACAGCTCCGGACACTGCACTTCAAGAAAGGTGCTGAGAAATTGGAACAAGTTCACAGGAGGGCAACAAGGATGATCAGGAGGCTGAAAACCAAGCCCTGTGAGGAAAGACTGGAAGAATTGGCCATGTTTATCCTGGAGACAAGAAGACTGAGGGGTGATATGATAGCACTTTTTGAAAATGTGAAAGGCTTCCATACAGAGGAAGGGCAGGATCTTTTCTTGATCCTCCCAGAGTGCAGAACGTGCAACAACGGGGTCAAGTTATGAGTACCCAACTTTCAGATGAATATCAGGGGAAACTTCCACAGGATAACAGTGGAGCCAAATACCAAAGGAGGTGGTGGGCACTCCAACACTGGAGGCATTCAAGAGAAATTTGGACAGCCAGTTGGCTTTCCCATCCTTTGATTGTATTCATGTATCAAGCAGGTTGTTGGACTTCATGATCTTGTAGGGCCCTTCCAGTTTCACCATTCTATGAATCTCTGTTTTTCTACTTTTTAAATATATCGATGGTATGCCTGCCTTCTAAACATAGGGCGTTTATACATGACCTCTAAACTCCGGGGCAAATGGCTCCCAGCTCCGGAGATTAAAAATGTTTACCCACCAGCTCCGGAGTTAAGAGGAAATTAAGTGCGACCCCGCCCACTTTAGCACGTCCCAGCACAGCTTTCAGGTACCTGCTTTTTGGATGTGACAAATATTTGATCCGGTGTAAGGATAGTGAGTGCGGGGCTCTCCTGGCTTCTATTTGTTCTTTTTTTGCGCCCCGCCCCTTTAAGAGATCTGAATGCTGCCGGGAACAAAACGGAGGTAAACCAGCATTCTTTTCTTTCTTTTTTCTCCCTCCCTCAGGCAGCCAGCAACCAGGAAGTGTGGAGGGGGGTGGGGACAGAGGAAGAGCAACGAACCCCTAAGATCTCTGGTCCGAATTTAAGTGGCCAGTGGATCTTAGGGGTCGTGTAAAAAGGCCCATAGTGAAGTGAAAATTCTGAAATTGACAAGCCAGTAGCATTCTAGTCCATATGAAGTCTGAGAACATCCAGAAACAGATCTATAGTTCACAGACTTATGGGTGTACACAATACACATGTGAATTTGCACATGTCTGAAATTTCCTTGGGATATTGAGGGATCCCTATTTATGAATGATGTCTAGGTTTATTGACATGCACATTATAATATTTATATAAAATGTTACCAAAACCTGATTCAGATGATTCCAAGATGTAAATATTTGATATAAATGATGAACATTGGATTTAATAAATATGGAAAGAAAGACAATTTGGAAAATGGAGATGAGGGGGCAACAGAATTCTAAATTTATGCAAGGGAGGCAAAAGGGACTACTTTTATTTCATTTCCTGTTTGAATTCAAAGGGTTTGTAAACTGTACCCAACCTCCTACTGTATTATAAGGGCTTGGCATGAAGAACAATTTATTGCAATCATTTATCTTATGCCAACAATTTAAGTGGTCATTTACAGGAATGAACTATTCCCCCTCCCCATTCCTCTTTACATATATTATTCTGGCAGTGGTGACATTAAAGCTTTAATGCTGTACCCCTCCCCCTTCTTTAAAAGTCCATCCCACTGATCTGGGTAAGGCATCTTTCCAAGGAAACATGAAGACATTCAGCCAGCACTAATGCATTGTTAGGGGTGTTGCCCTGGGTGTTAGCTCTTTGAATTAAATGGGATTTACTTCCAAGGACACATGCTCAGGATCAAGACATATCATTTCCCAAAATTACACAATATCTCAGTACAAAGGTATTCTGCACTGGATGGTACTGCCAGCTGTTAAATAAACTACAAACTTAAATTCACTATCTCATACATGCTGGTTACAAACCATAATGTCATCCACTGAATTCCTGCACTGAATTAGCAAGATTACTCTAGAGAACTTAGTTCACAAATGGCAGGTTTTAACTGTCTAGCCTGTTATGTTCAAGGCAAAAGAAAATTATAAATTGCACACTTGCTCCAAATTGTTACCATTGCACCATCAACCTTATCAACTATGACTGTGGGCATAGAAAACAACATGAAAAGCTATAGTGGTTCCCAAGGAATGTCTCCTTGGGTGCCATTATATTTTGTTTTGATATGTATTGGGGTAAGGGGGCTGAGACTAGTTTTCTGCTCCCACAAAGTGACTCAGACCTTTGGTGCTCTAATGTTCAGTTGATAGTCCCAAGTTGTAGTGTTATTAATTACACATACATAGAGTTTGGGGTACAACCATCTCTGGTCCCAGGCTGCATGTCTCTGTGAGTGAGTGTCTGTGTGTGTGCGTGTGTCTCTCTGTGCCTCTGTGTGTCTTCATGAGCTGTGTGTGTGTGTGTGTGTGTGTGTGTGTGTGTGTGTGTGTGTGTGTGTGTGTGTGTGTGTGTGTGTGTGTGAGAGAGAGAGAGAGAGAGAGAGAGAGAGAGAGAGAGAGAGAGAGAGAGAGAGAGAGAGAGCTGCCTGGGACTCAGAGGTCTTTATTGATAACAGTAACATAGTAGGGCAGAGGAAGAGACAGAGGAAAGATGGTCTTGGTCACGCTACCGTGTGAATATCAAGGCTCTTACAAATCCTCAGGTCAGCCTCATCTTCTTTCTTTAACCTAGGGATGTGTCCCATCCATAGGAACCTGCCTTGTACAGAGTCAGTCCTTTTGCCCATCTAGCCCAGTATTTTCAACCCAGCCAGCATCTTTCTAGAGATCACCCAAGAGGCTCTCCTAAACTTTACTTGGAGATACCAGTGACAGAACCTGGAATTCACTGCATGCAAAGTATGCACTTTGCATTCAGTCATTGCTTGTTTTCTTGTTTACCCGCCTTTGTCTTCTGATATATGGTTATTCATTCACCACCAGCACCGGCGCAAAACAAATGACAACAGTTGAAACACAGAAGTGTAATGAGCAAGTAATAAAATACCAGCACAAATAATAGGACAAATGTCATACCTCCCTCTTTTCATTTTCAAAACTGGATGAGAAGTCCTCCAATATTAAACTACAGGTAATGTCCCACATACGTAGATCTTACAACAGACATAAGGGAACTTTGGCCCTCCAGGTATAATGACATCCTGCACCTTCTGTCTGTTACTGTTGATTATGGAGGGGGATGGCCTGGCCTGACCTGACAGCCAAAATGTCAGACTAGACTAGTGGTGTCCAAACTTCAGCCCTCCAGATGTTTTGGACCACATCTCCCACAGTCCTTTGTCATTGGCAGTACAGGCTTGGAATTCTGGGAGTTGTGGTCCAAAACATCTGGAGGACCAAAGTTTGGACACCCCTGGACTAGACCATGATGCGGATGGCAGACCAAATTGGCATTTAATGGCCCGTTGCTAATTTACCATTCATTACCAAGGTTGTGGAGAGAGTGGTGGTGGTTGACCAACTTCAAAGGCTCCTGGATGAAACTGATGTTCTTGATCCATTCCAGTCAGGGTTCAGGCCGTGTCATGGAACAGAATCGGCATTGGTCGCCCTGTATGATGAACTTTTGAGGGAGGCCGACAAGGGCAAATTGTCCTTGCTGGTCCTCCTCGATCTCTCAGCAGCCTTTGATACCGTCAACCACAGTATCCTCCTAGGGAGGCTCTCGAAGTTAGGAATTGGAGGCACTGCTTTGTAGCGGTTCCGTTACTTCTTGGAGAACCGGCCCCAGAGAGTACAGCTGGGGGAGATTGCCTCTACCCCTTGGTCCCTCAATTGTGGGGTGTCACAGGGGTCGGTAATCTCCCCCATGCTTTTTTAACATCTATATGAGACTGCTGGGGGAGGTCGTCAGGAGGTATGGAGTCTCGTGTCATCAATGTGCTGATGACACGCAGCTCTATATCTCATTTTTTCCTTCTGCAGTGGATGCCATTTTGTCCCTTGATGCCTGTTTGGATGCTGTACTGGGATGGATGAGGGTGAACAGACTGAGGTTGAACTTGGACAAGACAGAGGTCCTTCGGGTGGGGGTGCCAGTGGTTGGCGGTTTGGGAAGCCCCCTCAGTTTTGGGGCGGTGACTCTCTCTGCACAGGATGAGGTGCGCAGTCTGGGCATAATATTGGACCCTATGCTTTCCATGGAGGCCCAGGTAGCATCAGTGGTCAGTGCCGCTCATTTCCATCTTAGGCGGATCGCTCAGCTGTGTGCCTTCCTGGACCCTGGCGCTCTCACTACTCTGATCCAGGCACTCATAGTCTCGAGATTAGATTACTGCAAGGCTCTCTACATGGGACTGCCTTGTAGATTAGTGTGGAAGCTCCAGCTAGTGCAGAATTCTGCGGCTAGATTAGTTACAGTGTTAAGAAAACATCAACCTATAACCCCCAGGCTGCCGATTCGCTTCCGCATTGATTTCAAGGTTTTAATGATGACATATAAAGCCCTAAACAGTTTAGGACCTTGCTATCTGGCAGAACGGCTCCTGCCGCAAAGTACTGCCCATAACAACCGATCATCTCAGGCAAGACATTTGAGGGTGCCGTCGCTGAAGGAGGGCCGTAAATCTTTGATGAGAAATCGGGCTTTCTCAGTGGCGGCCCCTCGGCTCTGGAACCAACTTCCTCCTGAGATCTGTCTGGCACCTTCCCGCCCAGTCTGTAAGAAGCATCTAAAGACGTGGCTATTTAAAAAGGCTTTCCCCGGATATTAATCTGTTCTAATAATGAATGCTAGTATATATTTATTTGCTTTTATCTGTAGCCCATCTTGCTCCTGTTTTATGCTGTTGTTATATATTGTTTACTAGTTATAGTGTTTTTATTTATATACTTGTGCTTATCTGCTATATTGTATTTTACTGTTTATGGTTTGATATCTGTTCAGTTTGTAAACTGCCCAGAGTAGCCATGTAGCTAGATGGAGCGGTATATAAATTTAATAAATAAATAAATAAATAAATGGTGGTGGAAAAGTTACTGTTACAGAAAAGAGTGAAATGGAAGTGAAGAGCTACGTGGAGGATATATATAGTAGGGAGCTAGAGATGGGTCAGGAAGGACAAGGGAAGGCATAATCAGGTCCCTCGGCAGTTGAGTACTTTGGTAATGAGGGCAGTGGCAGGATGTTTTTGTTTGTTTGTTTGTTTGTTTGTTTGGGATTACAGCAGAGCTTTCTCTTACTCAAAAAATTGCCAATCCCTCAACAAACAATGAAATAAATCTCAGTGTCAGCCCTGTCACTGCAGCTGAAAGCAGCTGAAAGGCTCTATAGAAACAGAGGACATGTTACTTCAGATATTGGATAGTAGGGCCTCAGAAATAGAGGGGCCTGCTCCAAGTCTCTTCTTCCCTCTCCTGGTTTTTGACCTCATTGAGAGAAACAAATGAGTCCTTAGCATATACCACACTGCTTGGCGCTTAATCTCACACCTGTTCCGGTGCAGCTTCTGCCAATTTTAATTTCCAGCTGAGTTTAAAGGTAGGGAAAAGCTAATCTTCGTAGGGTCCCTCTAGACAGCCACGGGGCCATTACCTGCAGCTGCAAATTAGCTCAAAGTAGCACCTAAGTGGGTCCTTTTGGCCTGCTTGCCTGTTAGGTCAGCATTTTTCCCAGACTGTAAAGGGAAGCTGGTCGGTGGGAGGCTGAGTCTCTGCGCCAAAGCTTGGGCTCTGAAGACTGGGAAAGGGGCTGGGCAACAGGGCTGAGAACAGCTTGGAGTCAACCGGGGAGGGGGGAGAGAGAGAGATAAAAATGTCCTCCTGTGAAAAGGGTTGAAAACACTTTCTTTAAAAACACACACACAGAGAACAAAAGGAAAACCTTCTGCTGTGTGTGTGTGTGTCTGTCTGTCTGTCTGTCTGTCTCTGTGTCTCGGTGTGTGTGTCTCTGTGGGTCTCTGTGTGTGTGCAAATGGACCAGAAGAACCTTCTAGAACAGTGGTTCTCCACCTGTGGGTCCCCAGATGTTCCTGGACTACAACCCCCAGAAATCCTGGCCAGCTTGGTTAGTGATGAAGACCTCTGGGAGTTGCAGTCCAGGAACATCTGGGGACCCACAGGTGGAGAACCACTGCTCTAGAAGAAGGTTTCCCCGGGTCATTGAGAGTGAGGAAAGCAAGCCGCAGCAGGGCTGAATCTCCGGGAGGGAAAAGGAAACCCAGTGCAGACCCATCCCCTGCAACCTGCTGTATGCTTATATGTCTGGAGAGGAGAGTCAGAGGCTGCTTCAGCAGCTAAGTGCAGCTGGCTCTCTATTGCTCTCCGGGGATCTCCCCGGGCTGCCTTCCTGCTGGCAGGCATGTCAGGGCAAGTTTCTCCCTTGCTTCACATCTCTGCCACTGACTCCAGGCAGCAAGCAGGGGTGGGTGAGGGGTTGGAGAGGAGGAGGGAAGCTAAAACATCCCCAGTGGCTCCAAGCTCCAGAAGCACCTTGGTGAAGCAGCCCCCTCATTATCATCACAGGGGAATTAACCTTAGGGCAGTTCTGAAGTTCATTAGCATTTGGAAGATGGGTGGTTTTCCCCTCCAGGGTTTCACCTGACCTGGTGAAGCTGTGCACAGGATCACAACGCACTGTCAGAGACTCAGCTGGCCCCTTGGGCTATTTAATAGTAATAACTGCATGCTGTCAAGTCGGGACGCCAGCTTCCAGCAGCAAGCCCTTTCCAGGGCTCTCTATATACTGTACTGACTGAGCTCTCCACAGTGGTTTCCTAGGGATTCCCTGGGACCCTGCAGCTTGCTTTAGGCTTCGCAAGCTGGATCTTCTGCTGGGAAACACAGTGGGGTGAATCACATTCCCAATCTTTGGCTCAGTGGCCACCCCATTAAGCTATCTGGCATATTTAGTCTGGCATATTCGTCCAGTATAAGATGTTCCTTGGCTCCAAGCCAGCTTTTTTCATAGCACTGTTTGGAGATTCCGTGGAGAGAATCTGGGCCAATCAGCACACAAATATGTGCTCTAACACTGAGCTCCACTCCGTTCAGTAGATCTACTCATGGTACGTGTGTGTGCTGTTGTGTATTTAAAACTGGAAGACGGCCCCAAGGACAGAGGCATTCATTTGCATGGATTGAAATCCTGTTGCTTCGAGTATTGAGTGGCAATCTGCGCAGACCCAGTTGAATCAATGGAATTTATGGAGAAACCCCCCCCAACAAATCCCCACTGATTGAATGGGACTACAGTACTCTCATGCAACTCAGTATGCCAGAATTCCCAGAATTCCAAGCTTAGATGGCCAATGGCAAAGGACTATGGGAGATGTGGTCCAAAAGATCTGGAGGGCTGAAGTTTGGACATGCTTGGACTATGCTAAGCAACGACATTTCAGCCTTGGTTTCCTGCACTGACTTTTTAAAAAGCCCAAATGTAGTGGAGCCCACTTTGGGAGCTTAGTCCCCCCCCCCGCAAACTCAAGGCAAAGCACTAAGCAAGCCCAGTCGGCTCTGGACTAGAGAATGCCTAATGCCTACAGTGAGGCAGGGGCCACACAGTGCAGAAAGACAAGCCACCAGATGACCTCGAGACCTCGCTGTCAAGTGTCCCGATTTGGCCAGGACATCACCGTTTTTCAGTTCCTGTTGTCTTCCCAGAACATTTATTTTCACGGAAATGTCCCAGGAGGCTGAGGTTGACAGAGAGGCTTTCGGCTGGGGACTGGGGGCGGCGGGGGGGGGTGTCGAGCTGGTGTGGCTGCAGCAAAACATTGTGGGAGGGGCAAAGCGCACACCTGCCCTCTCTTTCTCGGCCTCCCGCAATGCTGAGAGGAGGAGGAGGAGGAGGAGGAGGAGGGCAGGTGCCTGGCACTGACTGAGCTTGCACGCTGGACAGGCTGTGCCTGGCCAGCGGGATCCATCAATACAAGTGGGCAGGTGGGCAGTGGGGTGCAGCCAAGCCAAATGGAGCCCAGCTGAGCCCAGGGACCACCGATGGTGCCACCGCCGCCATTGGGCCTCTCCCCCTGCAGGGCCCTGATGCCTCGTCCATGCCGTCTGGCATAGCAGCAGCCCTCCAAGGCTCCTCCTCCTCTGGCTCCTGCTGCTGCAGCACTCCTCCTCCTCTTACTAATCCTTTGCCAGGAGCAGCGAGGAGGTGGCTGTGGACTGTGCAAGGTGGCGATGGTGCCACCACCACCCCCACTCTGCTGGCGCAAGTGCCAGCCAGGGCTTCAAGGGACGGAGAGAGAGCACTCGCCGCGCGGGGGAAGAAATGAGTGGTGCATGCGCAATGACATTTTGTTTATCTACTAATGGTATGTGTGTGGTGTTGGGTATTTAAAACTGGAAGACAGCCACAAGGACAGAGTTATTCTTTTTCATGGACTGAAATCCTGTTGCTTATCTGCGCAGGACCAGTTGAATCAATAGACTTTATGGAGGAACCAGCCCATCAAATCCCCACTGAGTGAATGTGATAGTAACTCACTATGCAACTCACTATGCTAAGCAATAGCATTTCAGCCTTTGTTTCCTTCACTGACTTTTTAAAAAAACCCAAATGTAGGTGGCAGTGGGCTGTGTGAGGGCCAGGTGGCTCCTGTCAAGGCAGTGGTGGTGCCACCCCCCCTTCCCTGCTGCCCTCCCTCCCTCCCAGATAGCAAGGGAAGGAAGAACTTGACAGCTATGCCCCGAGAGCACGCCAAGGCCAGCAGGCTGACCCAGGAACCTGCAGGGCAAAGGAACAGGGCCTGAGACCAAGAGATTAGGAGAGAGATCTGGAAGTCTACGTGAACAGAGTCCCTTCCTCCCAGAGCTCCCTTCTCTCTTTCCTCATCCTCCCTCACTCCGATAAAGCATTCCCCTACCAACAGACTTCATTGTGTACGTTGGGAGCTGCAGGTCTGCCCAAGATCCTCACCTCTCCCCTTGTGATGCCTTGTTACCACACCTAATAAAAGCCTCAGCCCCGCTTGGCTGGGGACACCCTGAGCATGCTTGAACCCGGCCCAGGTGTTGTGTAGTTCTTATTGTTACACTCAAATTCTTGAGGTTGGCAAGAGTCAGAACGTTCTTCAAAATGAACCAAAACAAAATTATGTCTAATTTTTCCAAGACAGCAGGTACTCATCCTGTGTCATAACTGCTTGTTATATACAGTGGTGCCTCAACTTACGAGGTGCCCACCATATGAACATCCCAACTTACGAGCACTCTTCAGCACTACCCCCCCCCACTGCTTACAGGCAAGATCGGGATTTCCCCATCTTGCAAGCAGCAGGTGGGGGTGGTGTCGGGTTTTTCGAATGTCGGACTGGAAAGGTTTCATATACCTAGATGTAGCAATCCAAGTTTTGTGTTAACGTAAGTCACTTGAAATCATATTCAAATATCTCCTGGTGCTGGAGTATGCCAAAGGATTTCAGAAGAAGATTAGCCTGTTCTTTATAGGCAACAGCAAACCCTTTGACTGTGAAGGTCATGAGAAACTATGGGTTGTCCTGAAAGATATGGGGATATCTCAGCACTTGATTGTTCTGATGAGTGTGACGTGTATTATGGACAAGAAGCGACTGTTAGTACAGTATATGGAGAGATAGAATGGTTTCCTATAAGAAAAGGGGTCAGATAAGGGTGTGTTTTATCCCCTTCTCTCTTCAACTTGTATGCAGAAAACATGCACGGAAAGTTGAGCTAGATTCAAATTAAGAAAGAGTGAAAATTGGTGGAATAAACATCAATATAAGATATACATATGACACCATCTTCCTGGTAGAAAGCAGCAGTGACTTAAAACTACTTCTGATGAAAGTGAAAGAAGAAAGTGGCAAAGTAGAACTGCAGTTGAAGATGAAAAAGACCAAAATCATGACCATTCAGGAACTACACAACTTTATTATTGACAATGAATCAATTGAAATAGTTATTGGTTTTATATATATTAGTTCAACTATCAATCCAAATAGCAAATGCAGCCAAAAAGGAATAAGACTAAAAATCTGAACAGTAACAATGAAGGAATTGGAAAAGATCATCAAGTGGTAGGATGTGTCAGTGGACACCAAAACCAACATCATCCAAACTCTCAGCATCCAAATACATGGTGTATTTCTGAACACCATGCAAATTTATGAAAACTGAAGGATAAAGAAAGTTGACAGGGGAAAAATGATAATATTTGAAATTTGTTGCTAGAGAAGACCTTCACAGATCCTCTGGATATTTATTTATTTGATTTATATACTGCTACCATCTAGCAAAAAAGCTACTCTGGGCGGTTTACATACATATGCAAAATACAAAAACAGATTAAACAACTTAAAATAGTAAATAAAAACTAATCAATCAGACCAAATAATCAAATCGTCATAATAAAAAACAAATAAGCAAATAAGCACAAATACAGTAAAAACAAAACAATTTAACAATTCAAAATAAAAACAGATGGAAAAAATAAAGAACTGATAGAAATTACCATAAGGCGGAGAGAAATAATAGTGTCCTATTTATTTATATAAGGTGGTTGAAACAGAATGATCAGGGAAAGCCAACCTATAATGCCAGGTTTTCAGTAATTTCTTGAAGGCATGTAGTAAGGGCGCCAGGCGAATCTCTTGCGGGACCTGGTTCCACAGGTCAAGTGCAACCACCGAGAAGGCTCATTTCCTTGTTGATACTTTCTGAGCGTCCCTTGGGGTCAGTACCTGCAGATAGCCCGCCTGGCTTGAACGAGTGATTCTGGAAGTTCTTTTTGGGAGGAACCGTTCTGTCAGATACTGAGGTCCCAAACTGTTTAGGGCTTTGTATGGATAGCCAGAAAGACGAATAAGTGCGTCTTAGATCAAACCGAGCCTGATCTACCTCTGGAGAAAATTTATTTGAAACTTAGTGTCTCTTACTTTGGTCACATTGTAAGAAGGCACAATTCTCTGGAAAAGTCAATAATGCCGGGAAAGGCTGAAGGCAGCAGGAAAGGTGGAAGATCAAATACGAGATGAATTCACTTCCTAAAGGAAACCACAGGCTTGAGTTTGCAAAGGCTGAGCATGGCTGTGGAATTCAGGACATTTTGGAGACTACTCATTCATAGTGTTGCCACAGGTCAGAGGTGACGTGATGTCCCACAACAAGTTTGTTTTGAAAAGCAGTGAGGTTCGTTTGTACAGGGCTGCCCGTGCAGTTCATTCCAGCTATAATCTTCTACAATCCTAGTTTTCTACAGCCACTCAGCTATGGCTGGTGCTGGGAAATCTGATTTCTAACAGTACATTAAAACAAAGATATCAGTCCATAAAAAAATCTCTAAAATCCATACATAGAAAATTGCACTGTAGGAGGACTTATGAACCAAATGATGAGGTCACATATTTAGGGAGGGGAACCAGCAGGCCCCCAATTACAAGACACTTATGACTACAATAGAGAAGACATGGGTGAAACAAAGGGTATTTGGTTGGGTGATCTGGCTGCACAATTCAGAGCAATCGATAACATTTTATGTGATGTTAATGGATTACAATTTTAAATTAAGTTTCATGTGTGTGTCTACAAAGCCCATGAAATTTTCTCTTTGGATCTATGAGCGTTTCAATGACTTTCTGTTAGAGTTGTTTCACTTATATCTATTTGCACATAGAATTGAATTCCAAAAGTTACTCGTGCATTTCTTGTGCAGTTAAAATATATGCCTCTTTGTTGTTAATACAGAGCCCATTATTTATTTATTTATTTATTTATTTATTTATTTATTTATTTATTTATTTATTCAATTTATATGCCACCCACTACCCAAAGGTCTCTGGGTGGCTTACAATCAAAAGAATTAAAACAATTTAAAATAGTTAGAAATAGAATATCAATAAATCATCAAGCAATAATAAAAACCTTACACTAAAATAATTACCCTAAAATTGTCATCAGAGGACCCGCAGTCTATATTGTCTCAATTAAAAAAACTTCTGGAACAGGAAGGTTTTTACCTGGTGTCGAAATGTAATCAGAGTTGGCGCCAGGTGGATCTCAATCAGGAGGGCATTCCATAGCTTGGGAGCAGCTGCCGAGAAGGCCCTGTATCTGCAAGCCATCTCTCTCACCTCCTTGAGGGATGGCTCTTTCAAAAGGCCCCCCTGACTCAATCTTAATTGCCGAGTAGGTTCATATGGAATGAGGCGGTCCTTATTAACTGTGCTGACTTTCTCGAAGGGAACTCTGGGCAGTAAACAAACAAACAAACAGTATAAATAAGAAAATACAGAAGATACAAAACCAGTAAAAGAATATAACCAACTCAATATGAATCCAAACAATCATAGATGTGTCCAGCAGACAAGAGGGCAGGCAAGAAGCTGGCAAACAAACATACAATGAGCAATCACTAAAATGATCTTTAAACACCCAACAGATTTGTTGTCTTCAAGTGCTCTAAGAACTGTTAACACAACCTGACGGATCAAAACTTCTTATCCTTGACCTATCTTAAAATTTATTTTAAAAACAAAGATCAAACCATGACTCATATAATCCAGGTAGAAAAATATGACTCTTCTCTGAGGGTGAGGGTGACAGGAGTATATAAAAGGAAACAAACAAAAATCCTTGATTTATTTGTCAAGAAAGTTTATACCCAACGTTTATTTTAAAACAATAAATTGGGTGCACCACAGAAGCCATCAATTACTTGCACGCAGCTAGCAATGATATACAGCCATGTCCTCAAACCCTGGCAGGAACAGCTTACAAAGCAAACTGGTGTTGGGTCCTGAGGACAGTGTAGCTAGGATAGTGCCTCAGATTGTTTCTCCCTTTGTTGAAACAAGAACAGAATCCTTGACAGACATACTATAACAGTCATGAAAACTGAATAGTAGTCATCTGATATTTCAAGCTTTTACCATTCAAAAGGAGCGGGAGTAAAAATTGGAACTATCCCACACAAAAACACTTAGAGATCTTCCATATGGCAGCTTTAAGGGAAGCATTTATTTATTTATTTAAAACATTTTTATCCCGCTTTTCTCCTGAAGAAGGACTCCAAGGGGCTTACTTCATTAAAGGACACATTTCAAGCTCAAGACAGTCAAGTATACATATGGTAAAAAGGATCAAACAAATCCCACTTGAAGAAGGCAGAAGCCATATCAAAAACACAAAAGCAGTGAGGCCCAACAATCCATTGGGAAAAAAAGGATTGAAAAAAGAAGACATAAGAAACAGTAAACAAAAGAAATACCAAAAATGCATTCAAAGCATCAAGGTACAAGCGTCCATTGAAAAAAACACCCCACTCTAGCATCCAGTCACTGAGGGAAAAATCATCTGGGGGGGAGGAATAAAAAGGTCTTCACTTGCTTGTGGATGGAGAGAAAAGATGAGTCCAGTCTAGCCTCCTGTGAGATGGCGTTCCAAAGTCTGGGAGCAGCAACAGAGAAAGTTCTTTCTCATGTCCCCACCAAACACACCTTTGAAGATGTTGGGTCCAAGAGAAATGCCTCTCTTGATGATCCTGAAAGTTCTGGAGATACAGCTTCAAAATCAGCTGGAGTCAAAGGCTTGTACTGCCAATGGGCAATCTACGCTGATGCTGACCTTTGGCTCCATTGAACAGCCCACTCCACAGAACATAGGAATTGGCAGAAGCGATCCTTCCCACCAGCCCGTGCCCAAACAAAGGGCACACAAATTGGAGCAGCAAACTTGTCCTGTGCCCTTCTAGTGACCCTTTTGACCAATCCTTGACTGTGTGGGTCATGTTATTTGTGGCATCTGTTTGGGAACGTTGTAGACCAGAGGTTTTCACTCCTGCCCACTTCCAGCAATTGTGCAAAGGATCGCAGGCAGTGGACCTTGCATCACTGCAGAGACAGAGGGAAATGGCAGAGGCTGAGCAAAGCAAGAAAGGCAGACCCCAGTGCACTAAACTGGGGTACTATCCAGGGTTTCTGCCCAGCACACTCAATCCTAGCAGTAAACTATTTAGTAAACTAATTAAGTTACATGAGAAAGAAAGGAAAGAAACTCTGTAATGCAAATTCTCAGCTATGATGATGCAAATCTCAACTATGATTATGCAAATCACCCCATGAAATGAACTCTGCCTTCATAGTTCATCTGGGTGCCATATGGTCTGCCCTATGCAAAACTGGATTAATTTCTGTCTACATGGGAAAGGGATATGATGGCTGCTCACAGCATTTTTCTTTCTGGGCAACTGAATGGCCCTTCTGGTGAAATCCTTGCATGGAAAATGGACTTCTGTGCCAGAATCACAGTCGTTTGGCATTTCTTGCAAAAGAGAAAAACACAGAGCTTCCAAGAAATCCTCAAAGAATTGTTTTTAAAATTTTTCTTTGCAGAGAAACCACACACTGAGGAGAAGTGTCACCCATCCAGGGTCTTGGTTTATCTCTTGGTTTATCACTGTGAGATTCCTATTCCTAATAATTAGAGATGGGCACAACCAGAAAAAATGACGGTTCGATTTTTCTTTTGTTGGAACAGGTCCATTTCGTTCCGTTTCCGTTTGTCGCGAATTTTTTTGAAAATGTGTCGTTTTGACGTTTCATTTGTCATTTGTCGTTTCTTCCACGATTTAGTGAGATTTGACTTCCCAGAGCATGGGGGCATCCCGCAATGACCCAGAGCAGGCGGGAAACACTTTAAACTGGGTGATTAATATATTTAATAAATATATCATAGCATAAGACTGCATCCAATGCAATAAAGCAAACAAAGTGGGCAGAATGCAATATTCTTTTTTCTCTTGGTCAACACTGACTGAACTGGCCACCCTACTTGGTCTGGCTGCCTGTTATACTTTTTTTTGAAGCCTTTATCCATCCCATTTCCCCTCCAACTCTCAGAGGCAGCAGGAGACATAGTATTCTGTTCCTCCCTCAAATCTGGATGAGGATCTACTCTACTCCTCTCAATGTCCCCTCCCCATGACACTCCTTGTAAAGCCAATCAAATGCCACCCAGGTCAACTAGCGGTCAGAGATTCAGATGCTTCCCCCCTCCACACACACTCATCCGGATGAGTTCCCCTCAATCTCTCGGGGAATCATTGCCAGTTAGAGTGTCCCGAGGAGACCGGTTCACTCATGGAGCAGAAGTGGTCTCGGTATTGTCTCAGGCAGCCGCGGGCGGAGGCTTCCCTCCCGCTCAGCATGATCCGGACATGTGGGCCCACCTACAGCTGCTCTTGTCTGCTTACAGCAAAGCCACGAAGCCAGAACGGCGGGGAACAACGGGGAGGGATTTTTTCAGCCCCTACTTTGGAGGCCAGTTTTGACTACCCAGGAGACCACTTCCACCAACCCAGTGGAGACAGAGTCCACGCATGCACGCAAAAAAGCCATGAAGCCAGAACGGCGGGGAACAACGGGGAGGGATTCTTTCAGCCCCTACTTTGGAGGCCAGTTTTGACTACCCAGGAGACCACTTCCACCAACCCAGTGGAGACAGAGTCCACGCATGCACGCGGCAAAGCCACTAAGCCAGAACGGCGGGGAACAACGGGGAAGGATTCTTTCCGGCCTGGTACTTTTATCTGTCAGCGAAGCTTTCAGGGAGGAGACCAGTTCCAACAACCCAGTGGAGACAGAGTCCACACACACACACGGCAAAGCCACAAAGCCAGAATGGCAGGGAACAACGGGGAGGGATTGTTTCAGCCTGGTACTTTTATCTCTCAGCGAAGGTTCCAGGGAGGAGAAAGAGAAAGAGGAAGATGGAGGATACTAGGGTACTATAGGATAGATAGGGTACTAGAGGATAGGGTACTTGAAATAGAAATAGAAATGGAAATAGATATACAAATAGAAAGATAAATAGAAATAGGGAAATAGAAAGAGAAATAGAAGGTTCCAGGAAGGAGACCACTTCCACCATCCCAGTGGAGACACAGAGTCCACGCACGCAGCAAAGAAGCCAGAACGGCGGGGAACAACGGGGAGGGATTGTTTCCGGCCTGGAACTTTTCTCTCTCAACAAAGCTTTCAGGGAGGAGACCAGTTCCACTAACCCAGTGGAGACAGAGTCCATGCATGCACACGGCAAGGCCACGAAGCCAGAACGGCGGGGAACAATGGGGAGGGATTCTTTCAGCCTGGTACTTTTATCTCTCAGTGAAGGTTCCAGGGAGGAGAAAGAGAAATAGAAAGATGGAGGGTACTAGGGTACTATAGGATAGATAGAGTACTAGAGGATAGGGTACTTGAAATAGAAATAGAAATGGAAATAGATATACAACAAATAGAAAGATAAATAGAAATAGGGAACTAGAAAGAGAAAGAGAAGGTTCAAGGAAGGAGACCACTTCCACCAACCCAGTGGAGACACAGAGTCCACGCACGCAGCAAATAATCCAAAACGGCAGGGAATAACGGGGAAGGATTGTTTCCAGCCTGGAACTTTTCTCTCTCAACAAAGCTTTCAGGGAGGAGACCAGTTCCACTAACCCAGTGGAGACAGAGTCCACGCATGCACGCGGCAAAGCCACGAAGCCAGAGTTTTGACTGCCCAGCAGTCAAAGATTCAGATGACCCCCTCCAACTCATCCTGATGAGTTCCCCTCAATCTCTCAGGGAATCATCGCCAGCTGGAGTATCCCGAGGAGACCAGTTCGCTCATGGAGCAAGCAGAGTAGCAGACCTTCTCTCTCCTTGACAACGACCAGGTTGCGCATCTTGAGGCCCATCTCCAGGGCAGAGACACTCCACTGCCCTCCACCCCGTCCGGCTTCCCTGCTGTGTCGCCGGAAGTGGCCTAACCCTAATCCTAACCCTATCCCTAACCCTGTAATTGTTTTCATTTGGGCCCTACTTGCAAGAAGGGCCGCCTGGGAAGAAAAAGACCCCCCCACCCGGGACTGGCAGCAAAACAGGGACTACTGATTTTTCAAGAACTGATTGGCAAAGGCAGCCATTCAGGAGCAGGAAGGACGGGTGGTGGCGGGGTTGGACCTACTGCCTTGAACGGTTGGGGTGCAGGCAGCTGAGCCCGATTCGTGACAATCCACACAGCAAAGCCACGAGGCCAGAGCGCAAGGGAAATTTTCTTGGTTGGGGAGGGATTGTTTCAGGGGCCTCCTTTGGAGGCCACAAGGCCAGAGTTTTGACTCCACTGTGCATACACAGTCTACGCCTGCACGCAGCAAAGCCACGAAGCCAGAATGGCGGGGAACAACAGGGAGGGATATTTTCAGACACCTACTTTGGAGGCCACCAGGCCAGAGTTTTGCCTGCCCAGTGGAGACACAGTCCACCCAGGAAAGCCACTAGGCCAGAGTTTTGGAGGCCACCAAGCCAGAGTTTTGCCTGCCCAGTGGAGACACAGTCCACCCAGGAAAGACACTAGGCCAGAGTTTTGGAGGCCACCAAGCCAGAGTTTTGCCTTCCCAGTGGAGATACAGTCCACCCAGGAAAGCCAGGAAGCCAGAGTGCAAATGTTAGGGAGGGATTGTTTCTTCCGCCTTTGGAAGCCGGAATGCTAGTTGGAAGGAATCTCCCCTCCTTCTGCAAAGGGATTTCCCAACCTGGGCTGTAACTGGTGGGAGTGACCCCCCCCCCATGTTGGAGGACAGAGTACACCGATTCTAAACAAAATAGTTGATGATAACTATGCCTATGAAAGTTGGTCTCCTCAAGTGATTTTCCGCCAAGAGGCGGGGGTAGCAGGGGTTGCTGCCTGGGGAAGTCGAGGAGACTGTCCGACAGGACGCATGTTGGCTCGGAGGCTGAACTTGAAGCACTGAACCACTGATAGGTTGAAGGAGAAGCACCTGGAAGGCTTCCTCCAAGCCAGGAGTCCCAGGAGCCTGTCAGGCAGGCAGGTAGGCAGACGGGTGGGCCAGCAGCTAGGCAGGCAGGAAAGCAGGCAGTCTGGCTTACAGGTAGGAAGGCAGGCTTGCAGGGTACCCACCCAGGCTAGGGAAGGCACAAAGCCAAAGTGCCAGAAGGGAGGATTGTTTCTGCCTTTGGAGGCAGAGTTTCTCCACCCCAGGAGACCAAGTTTCATCAACCCAGGAGACAGAGTGGATGCAGGAGAACAGGGCTATTTCTTTAAGGCTGTAAGGAGAGCTAGGCCCCTGCTAATCAGTCTTTGAGGTAGGTTGTTGTAAAGTGCATCCTGACCACTTTGTAAGCAGAGTGGCTCAAAAACCCCAGGGAAGGGAGGAACGCATCGAGGAAGGCAGGTATTGGGGTGTACTACACTCAGACCAGCCATGGCCAACGGGGAAATATTGGGCCAACACTGACCCTAGAAAAAATATTCCTGGGCTGCTACAAAGACCAGGGAAGCCCTATAAAAACTGGGCTAATTATGTAGCCCTTATTAGATCCATACATGCAGCGGAATTATAGGCATTCAGGCAGACAAAGGTGGAAGGCAGGCAGGCAGGCGAAGCATTCAGGCAGGGCAGGCAGTCATATAGACAGAGCAGACAGCCAGGCATAACTGCGTTGCGCTGGTGGAATGTTAGGATGGGAGGCATACAGGCATTGTTTAGATTGGGTTAGGGGTTAGAGTTAGGGGAAGTTGCACGGCTGCAACCCCAACAGTTTTGTCTGGTTCAAAATTATAATGAGTGGTCCTCCCTGGTTCGGAGCCAGGCAAGGGCTAGACAAATTGGGCAGTAATCAAACCCTTCAAATTGAGTGGGAATGCAGGAAGGCAGACAGACAGGAAGGCAGGCAGGCAGGCAAGCAGGCAGGTAGGCAGGTAGGCACAGGGCCAGCCAGCCAGGTAGGCTGGTAGGCAGGCAGGCTGGCTGGCAGGAAGTTGGGCTTGCAGGGAGGAAGCCAAACTGGGAGGCAGGCATAATTGCAGGCAGGCAGGCATAAGTGTTTCTCTGGTAGTGCATGTTAGAGCAAGGGATGCCTGTTTGGAAGGAACTGGTGGAAGAACAACTGTGGGCCTAGGTCTTGGAGTGTTGGGGTAATCCCAACGTGGAAAGGTTGAAGCGGATGAAAGTCAACCTTTCCACGGTCTCCGGGTCCAGACGAGAGTGGTGTGGCCTCAGGACATCTCCCATGTGGGAGAAGACACGCTCACTCTGGACACTGGTGGGTGGGATGGACAAGAGGTCCAACGCCAGAGTCGAAAGAGTGGGCCAGAGGTCTGCCTTCCTGGCCCAGTAGTGGAGTGGGTCCAAGGTGAGGGGTTGGAGGGGCTCAGCCATGTACTCCCTCACCATGGTCAGAGTGGGGTCCTGTTCTTCTTCCTCCCTTGCCTCCACTGAGGAGGAGACTGCCATGGCTAGGGCAGAGGCCAGGTAGTTGGCTGCTGGTACAGAACCTGGTCTCTGGGTGTACACTCCTGCAGTAGAGGAGGAAGAGGATCCTTGCGAGCATTCCTCTTCTGGATTGCTCTGGCTTCCGTGCACCCTCGGGAACGCCTGGGCCTGATTTGAGACAGTCCTGCGGACTTGACGGCATAGCTCCGTCTTCCAGGAGTTCAGGTTGGCAGGGCTCCACACCAAGGAACCCTTGACGCAAGGATCGCACAGGCATGCCATCTGGTACACCTTTTCCCTCCTCAGTGGGCTACGGCGGGTATCCACGCCAGTCAACAGCCTGTCTGCCAAGGCCCTGCACTTTGGGAGAAGATCGGCTTCTTCCCGGATACTGGCCTCTAGGTGTTGGCAAAGGGCATTTACCAGGGGGAGTACGTGGCCCAGGCTGGCGTTGTAGTTGCTGAGGACATGGGTGGTCTCCTCAAAAGGCTGCAGGATACCCACCATCTGGGAGAGGGCGAGCCACTCGGTAGCACCAGTGTCCAACACCCTTCCCTCAGGCAGGACGGGGGTGGTTGACATGACGTATTCCACCACTTGCCTCTGCTCCACCAGGCGCTTGACCATTTCATAGGTGGAGTTCCATTGGGTGGTCACGTCCTGGATCAGGATGTGCTCTGGTCAGCCCGTCTCCGCCTGCCTCTCACGCATCATCCTGGATGCCTTGATGCTGCGTGAGAAGTGCCCGACTATTTTCCTGCACTTGTCCAGCAAGGCCTTGGTCTCCAGGGTCCCCTCATCCCAGGAGTCCTTTGGTGCTCCCAGCCCAATGGCATCACCCACCACTAGGTGCAGTTTGTGTGCTGCGCACATGATGCCATGTAGCCCCGCCCTATCAACTGCATTTATCATGTTACGGCCTGCGTCAGTAACCATGAATCTGTGATTGACCTCCCCCTCGGGTGCCCACTCTCGCAGTGCCATCTTGAGGACCTCAGCAATGTGGATGCCTTTGGCACTGTCCTCCATGCTTTGTGCCTGGAGAAGCACCACCCTGTACCCTCTTGGGGTGCTCCCTTGTGGCTCCCCCTGCAGCTGTTCTTGGGATGCCCTGGTGTCAAGGACCTCCTTGGGTTGCCACCAATGAGCTGTCAGAGAGAGGTATCTGTGGTGCCCACCAGTCCAGAGGTCGGAAGTGAAGTGGATCTTCCTTCCTCTGGCCATCTGCAGCAGGGCCCGGACCATGTCCCTGACGGACTCAAATAGGGAGGGAATCACCTGCCTGCTGAAGGTACGACGGGATGGAGGCTCGTACCATGGAGCCACGTGCTCCACAAAGGAGAGGGGCAACCCATTCATGGCCACCATTTCACCAACCACGCAAGTGGTGGTCTCCTGTGCCTTGGCCCTATTTCGTTGGCTGACAAAACTCCCACACAGCGGCACCACTTCCTGCAGAGTGGCCTGCCTCTTCCCACTCTCAGTGGAGCTGTCTCTGGAGTCCTTCCCCATGCCTGCTTCCCTTCTCTTCCTCCCTGAGGAACCAGGGCCTGACACTGTCCCAGGCAGAGTCCCAGGGTGCCTTCGCATGAGGTGGCTACACAAGGCACTTGAGGAGAGGTGTTTGGGGTCATTCCCCATGCGCACAACCACCCTGCATTTCTTGCACACCGCAAGCCTCGAGTCTTCCAGGCTGTTATCAAAATGCTCCCAGAGAGAGCCGCAAGGCTTATGGAAAGTACTGCCACCTCTGGTACTGCCTGCCGCTGCTATGCTGGTGGTGGTGTGGCTTGTACCCTGCTGGGACAATTGACTGCTGCTGTCACTGGTGGTACTCTGGGTGGAAAGAGGGCTGCTCCTTCCATCACTGCCTGAAGCCTGCCTTTCATCTGTTCCTCCCAACAGGTCCTCAGAATCCGGGATATGTAGATGCAAAGAACCCGTTTCTGATTCCAAGTCCTCGTCTTCCTCCTGATAAACGGGGGGGGGGGGGTGTCCATGTCAAAGCCTGGTAGCAATGGGGCTTGCATGCAGTCATCCATGCTTCCCTCAGTGGCAGAAGATGGTACGGTCGTGTTGGTTGTGCAGCTGCTGCTTGGAGAGGGAGTGGCAGCAATATCACTATCTGCATCTGCACTACTACTTCCTGTGCCTTCCTTCAGAAATGTGCCCCTATTTATTTTAGTGGGGGTCCCCCTTCCCTTCCCTCTGGCTCTGCCACCCCTCCTCATTCTTTTTATTTCTCAAAACATATTAGAGATATATTTTCTTTTTATAATTGTGTTAAGTAACAAACTATTCTAGTAAACTTATCCTTTTGACCCACAAGCTTACACCCACACTGCGTTTTTTTGTACCAGCTTTCAATGTTGCCCTGCTGGCCCTTGGTATAAGTTTCTAATTTCGGAATTCAACTTGATCCACTGAAATGGAGGAAAAACTAGAAAACAAATGGCAGTATTTGAAATGAAACTAAATCCAGACCGGATGTCCAGAAGAACTGCTCTTCCCTTCCTCAGCACTCAGTAAGCAAAACTGCAGTGCATGCAGGCACATTCAGAGAATAAAATAAAAATAGTTTAATAATTTTCTCAGTTCAGCTTGATGCACTGAAATGGATTGTGCCTGTCTGTGTGTTCAACTGCACACACAACACAATAAGTGTATGTATGTAAACAACAAACAAACACTGGAGTAATGAATCTGATATCAGCAGCAGCAGCAGCCACCCAAAAAAATATTGGGGTGTAAATAACAAAAATATAGTTTAGTAGTAGTTGTATTCAGGGAATAAACTGAAAATAATTTTCTGAGTTCAACTTGATGCACTGAAATGGAATGTGCCTGCCTGTGTGTTCAACTGCACACACAACACAACAAGTGTATGTATGTAAACAACAGACAGACACTGGAGTAATGAATCAATATAATACTGTAAGGCTGATATCAGCAGCAGCAGCCTCCCAAAAAAGATATTGGGGTGTAAATAACAACAATATAGTTTAGTAGTAGTAGTGTATTCAGGGAATAAACTGAAAATAATTTTCTGAGTTCAACTTGATGCACTGAAATGGAATGTGCCTGCCTGTGTGTTCAACTGCACACACAACACAACAAGTGTATGTATGTAAACAACAAACAAACACTGGAGTAATGAATCAATATAATACTGTAAGGCTGATATCAGCAGCAGCAGCCTCCCAAAAAAGATATTGGGGTGTAAATAACAACAATATAGTTTAGTAGTTGTTGTATTCAGGGAATAAACTGAAAATAATTTTCTGAGTTCAACTTGATGCACTGAAATGGAATGTGCCTGCCTGTGTGTTCAACTGCACACACAACACAACAAGTGTATGTATGTAAACAACAGACAAACACTGGAGTAATGAATCAATATAATATTGTAAGGCTGATAACAGCAGCAGCAGCAGCCTCCCAAAAAGATATTGGGGTGTAAATAAAAACAATATAGTTTAGTAGTAGTAGTGTATTCAGGGAATTAAATGAAAATAATTTTCTGAGTTCAACTTGATGCACTGAAATGGAATGTGCCTGCCTGCGTGTTCAACTGCACACACAACACAACAAGTGTATGTATGTAAACAACAGACAAACACTGGAGTAATGAATCAATATAATATTGTAAGGCTGATATCAGCAGAAGCAGAAGCCTCCCAAAAATATATTGGCGTGTAAATAAAAACAATATAGTTTAGTAGTTGTAGTCAGGTAAACTGAATATAATTCTCTGAATTCTTCTGTGCCACTTAAATGGAATGTATCCGTGTTTTCAAGGGCACACACACAGTACAACAAGTTTAAAAACAAACAATTAAGTAAGTAATTAGTAAACTAAATAATATTGTGAAATATTCTCCACTTAGGAGGATAGAGGTTCTGTTCTTGGCTTGTACCCCAAATGTGTGTGTGTGTGTGTGTGTGTGTGCAAGCAAATTGAAGTTGGGAAAAATAGAAAATAAATGGTAGTATATATAATATATTTTAAAATAAATCCACACCTCCCACTCCCAGTAGACCTTCCCCCTTTATCCAATATCAGAAATATCCTCCTCTCCCCACAAACAGCCAGAGAAGAGGACAAATAGAAAACCCTAACTGCTTCCCTTCACCAGACAAAGCTGCAGGGAATCAAAGAAATCTTTCTAATAAAAAAATCAATCCCCTCCCTGCCTGCCTAAAGCCTAAAGCCTCCCTCCAGGCCTCCCTCCTCGATTAATCTCCACTAGCACAGCACAGTCCTCCTTCAACCACATCCAAGACCCAACTGCGACTTCTGGAAGGTGCCTCGGCTTTTTATGCCCTCTGGCACATCCAGAAGTGTCAGTCAAAACCTGGCCATGCCATTGGTGGAATTGTTCAAAACTTTGCATGGTCCCATCCCATGCCCAGCCCACATGGGCAGGTCTAAAGAAATAAAAAATAAAATAAAATAAAATAAAATCAATGTGACGTTTTATTGCTATTAAAAACCCACTGCTGCTACTATTAAAATTCAGGCATTTAAAATAAATAAATTTCACATGTTTCTGTGGTGCTTTTGTGTGTTTTTTGACCACGATTTCAAAAGAAAAATTGCGGTCACCATTTTGGATCCCCCCCCACCGCATGGCATGCAAGATGACGAGGATGATGCCCCCCCAGCCTGGTGCCACCAGCATCCCAGGACAGGAGAGGAGGGGGGAGAAGGTCGTGGACCCCCTGAAACCACCCCTCTGGTAGGTGGCAAAGCCTCAGGCAGGCATATTTTCGCCTGCTTTTTCAGCCGGGAGGGAGTCGGGTTTTTTTTTTTTTAACTTTTAAAAACTTTTTCTGTGCTTGCTTGGCATTGCGCGATCGCCGCGATGCCACAAACGGAAATGAAAAACCTGACCTAATTTTTCTTTTTTCAGTTCGAGTTCGAGTTGTAACAGCTTAATTACCGTTACCGTTTCCGTTACCTACGGAACCTAAAAAAAGGTAATTGAAACGAAAATTTCGCCGCTCCGTGCCCATGTCTACTAATAATGTGATCTCCCATTGGTACTGAAAGGGTTAAAGCTTCATGGCACTGCTGCACTGCAACCAAAACTCTGCTCTAGAGATGGGCACGAAACAAAAAAATGGCGTTTCAGTTTTTCATTTGTTGTCTGTTTCGGTTCGCTTCTGTTTGACAGGAATTTTTTGGAAACATTTTGTTACCGTTTTTCATTTTTCATTTTTCATTTCTACCTGATTTTTACATGATTTTTAAAGCATTTCCGTGTGCAGGCATCCCCCAACCCCCCAGACCAGAGGGAAAACACTAAAAAAATGCCTTTTCAACCTCCCTGCCCAGGGTGCAAGGCAGCCGCAGAGTGACTGCACTGTGGGGCAGGGGAGGGTACTCACTGAGAGGTACACAGCACGCATGCACACAGGGAGGCTGCAGGACTGAAGTTAGAGTCGCAGAGCCAGAGACAGCAATCCCACCCTAACTCCCACCAGAGACTGCAAGGAGGACGGGGGCTGGCAGAGCTTTTTATGCCCTCTGTGGCTGCCAGACCTGCCCACCCAGTCTGCAACCTGGGCATGCTATTGGTTGAACATGATCCCATCACATGGCTTGCCTCCATTTTGTGGCTGGTGGCGACATCCATTTTAAAGGGAAAAGAAAAACACATCGCGATGGGAGAAGACAAAAACAAACGTTTTAAGGATCCCAACCCCGGTAGGTATTATCAGACAATATAAATAATTATCGCTGCGTTTTTACAAATGTCCAGGGTGTTTTTTAACATTTAAAACAGCTCATTTCATTGCGCGTCGCCATTAATGGAAACGAAACGTAATGACCACAATTTTCGTGGTTCTGTTCATTTCATTTCATTTTCATCACAATTTTCGTTTGTCATTTCGTTATGTAACAGAAACGACAAACGGTAACAGAAATGAAAAAAATGTTTGTTCCCTGCCCATCTCTACTCTGCTCATGACCTGGGCTCAGTTCCAGATAGCCAGCTCAAGGTTCACCCAGTCTTCTATCTTTCCATGGTTGATGATGGGGGGTGGATGTGTATCCTCCATAATTCAGTGGCAAGTCACCCAGAGAGTGGTTTAAGCACTACATGGTAGTATATAAACAGCATGCCTTACTTGGGAAAAAGAAAAGTTTTAGACATACTACACAAATCTGTGGAATGTTTAGTATGCAACTTTAATTTGGATCCAATTCTTTTGAGTGTGTGTGTGTGTGGTTATGCTTCTTTGTTTGGAGCACTAGTTATACAGAGTTAAATGGGTCTGCTTTGCTTATGTGAACCCAACCATAACTGCAAGTAGAAATTCTGTTTACTTTAATGGAAGTGGGAGTGTGATTGTTCGTTTTGATTCTTTAGCCAAACCAAATCAATACTTTAAACACAATATGTGCCATTCACAGGCTTGCAGCACAATATGGAATTAAAAGTAATCATAATTAACACTCCTTTAATCTTGCTGAATGGAATGCTGCACAGCTATTTAGGAATTATTTCCACTTAAATCAAAGGAACTTCTAGTTTGATAATTGCACGCAATCTTGCCAGCCATAGCTTGTGTTTTTCTTCTTATTCTGGATTATACTTGATTCCATTCTTTTCTGTTGAGATTTTTTTGCCCCTTTCCATTATTATTTTCCAGGTATCATGGGGGGAAATTTGCTGTGTGTATGTTGTTTGTTCTCACTATTCTACCCAGGACACAGAATGCAGCAGACACCTTTGCAAATAAGCAAATACATAATGGCCAAGCTGGCCCATGAGGGGGCAAATATATATATATATGGGTTAAAACAGCCATGTCCAAAGACCAGCAAGTAGGCAGGATCCAGCCCATCAGGCCATTTTGATTGGCCCGTGCAAATGTAAAATCAGAAGAAACTGCTTATATATATTACAGTTCCTTCCGGTTTTCATAATTTGTTTGTTGTGAGTTTTTGGGCTGTTTGGCCCTGTTCTGGGAGTCAGTGGGGTTCTGGGGTCATTGGGTGGGGTTTAGGGGTCAATGGGTGGGGCTTGCAGTGGGCGCAGGGTCAGGGAGCACCCAGCCCACCACACATTCTCAGCCACCAAATCTGGTCCTCCTTCCAAAAACTTTGGACACCCCTGGGTTAAAACATAACAACACATGAAACAAGCTTTTGAGTCCCACATAACTCTTCATCAGGAATAGGAATAGGAATAGGAATCTTTATTGTCATTGCCCCCTTGCAGGAACAACGAAATTTTGTGGTTGCTATATAAAACTCATTTAAAACATTTCACATAGATTTAAAATAGGTACAACACATAATATGACATATAAAATGACTAAAATATGACATATAAAATAAGCTGACTTCAAAGTCCAGGATTTCCGTTTAAGGCCAATATTGCTCTAAAAGAGAAGCTATTTTTGAGACGGTTTGTACTTGCCCTAAGTACTCTATATCTCCGTCCCGATGGCAGCAACTCGAAAAGGCGATGACCAGGATGTGATGGATCTCTTAATATATCTAATGCTTTACAGTGGCACCTGGTAGTATAAATTTGTTCTAGGGTGGGGAGTGAACAGCCCACAATACTCTCTGCAATTCTTATGATTCTGTGCAACACTGTTTTATCCTGGAGGGTACAACTTCCATACCACACACATAACCCGTAAGTAAGCACACTCTCAATTGCACAATGATAGAAGGCCAGCAGCAGCTTTTGTGGAAGATGGTTTTTCCTTAAGGTTCTCAAGAAAAATAGTCTCTGCTGAGCCTTCTTTTCAAGCCCCCTTGTGTTGACACTCCAGGACAGATCCTCCTGTAGCAAAAGCTGGGTGGAAAGAAAAGAATGGGGCATCCCCTTCCTGTCTGGGATATTCAAAACGTGATGTCACTCAGGACGTGACATCATCAGCCATAACCTGAGTGAAAAGAAACTCAAAACCATGCAGGAATTAAGAGGGAAAGTGAACATTTATGTTAATGGCATTGCAGGATGTACGTTTAAGAGTTTAATAGAAGTAAATTTGAATAAATAGAGAACAATAAAAACCTGAGCAACTTTTCATTGGCAAGCAATAAAGTCACTTGTTTCCTGGAGATAGATTTGATGTTGCCTAAAGTAGCAGAGTATGCCTGCCTTAACTGAAATTATCATCTGCAAAATTGCTTCCAAACAAAACAGAAATTAAATCAACAGCATCTCATAAATATGCTAGAGACACACATAAGGCCCTGAAACAGAATCAGCAGAAAGATGAGTTGACAATCTGAACAAAAAGCTCAATGAGTTAACCACAATGCATATTGCACCATATTGATGGTGTCAAACTGGATCCCTCAAACGCACACAAGAGGGATCTGGTGGGTTTTGTTTTGTCTGTTTTTGCACAAAAGACTACTTTCTTCATTAGATATAAATCTGGCCCATTTGCCACACTTAAGGCGTGTTGAGTGTCTCGGCACTTAGTAGTCAGATGTTGCATAGATTGCTGCTCTCTGTGGTTTCATGTCAGTATCTATGTCTCCCTAAAACAGCACAGCAGTCTGTTCTTGCCGAGGGCCTTACTGGAAACATACCATAATGAACTGGATTTCGACAGCCAATTTGCATTTCATTAAGACAAAATTTATATAATCAACATAAAAATTGTATGAGCCCGTTGGATGCCAGCCACAGTTGATGGATATATCGCCTTATGTGCAATTTCTATTATGAGAAATAGCTGTTCCAAGGATTTTGGAGAGGATGATCAGGCATCAATTGCAACTCGTTATGGTTCAGCAATAAAAATGTTTGCACATAAACGGAAGTGTTAGATGAGAAAAATAGTCGACACTGACAGTTTGGGAAGAAAAGGCTTGTAGTAGTGTGTCTTTGCACTGCCCATAATACCCCTTGTTCCCATTTGTTATCTGCATGTGTTTGATTTGCAATGAATAATGCCAAGTCTTTTCAGCAAATGCCCTCTTTCATGCCCTTGTTTGGATGACTCATACCAGTTGAGGTCAGTAAGACTAGTAGTTGCTCATAGTATCTTCTGGCTCAAGCCGGAGTTCACTGGTGTGCTGGATCTGGACCTCATAGGCCAATTTTCACCCCTCAAGACTTACTAGGGGCCATTTCCCCCCAGCTTCAGTGGAAATAGAAGTAGCGGGAAGTCATTAGGTCGTGGGGAGTGGGGGAGAAACAAGGCAGGGAGCAGACGTCATTTGCATTACTGGAGAAACACAGTTCCTGGAGGTTTCCAGAACCAGACATTTCCTTTTCTGCTGGAACATATTTTCACTGCAAAGTTTGGATGTTGGAGCTCTGGGAACTAGACATGGGCATGGAGCGGCAAAAATCTCGTTTCCGTTTTCGGTTCTCGTTATCGTTACGTAACGGGTAATGGTAACGAGAATTACTCCGCTCCAGCTCAAACCCGAACCGAAAAAGAAAAATTGGGTCTGATTTTTCGTTGTCGTTCATAGCATCGCGGTGATCGCGCGATGCCAAGCAGCACAGAAAAAAAGTTTTAAAAATAAAAACCCCGATTCCCGGTCAAAAAAGCAGGCGAAAATATGCCTGCCTCAGTGAGGGCACCTACTAGAGAGGGCTGGTTTCTGGGGGGGGTCCCTGGCCTTCTCCCTCCTCTCCTGTCTTGGGCTGCTGGTACCAGGCTGGGGGGGCCATCCTCGTCGTCTCCATTTGCCATGCGGTGGGGGGGATCCAAAATGGGGACCACAATATTTATTTTTAAATCGTGGTCCAAAAACCCACCAAAGCACCACAGAAACATTTGAAAATTAGGTATTTTAAATGCCTGATTTTTTATAGTAGCAGCAGTGGGTTTTTCTTGAAATAAAACGTCTCCATTGATTTTATTTTATTTTATTTTATTTTTATTTTTTACACCTGCGCAATGATGGGCTGGCCATGGGATGGGACCATGCAAATTTTTGGACCCATTCCACCAATCGCATGGCCAGGTTTTGACTGAGACTTCTGGATGTGCCAGAGGGCATAAAAAGCCCACTAACCCTAACCCTAACCTTAACCCTAACCCTAACCCTAACCCTAACCCATATGCCAGTACACTGTCCTTAGTGGGTCAGAGGCACCCAGAGGTGCAGCCCACTAACCCACCCTAACCTTAGCCGTACCCCTAAGCTTAGCCCTTACCCTAAACCCAACCCTAACCCAGATCCGTACGCAAGTACACTTTCCTTCTTAGTGGGTCACAGGCACCCAGAGAGGTGCCTCCCACAGCCCACTATCCTCTACCTCTATCCCATTCCCTAACCTGTACGTCAGTACGCTAGTACGCTCCCCTTCTTAGTGAGTCAGAGGCACCCAGAGAGAGAGGTGTCTCTGCCATTTACCCCCCACCCTAACATAATGTAATGTAAGGTATGGTACGTGGCGGCTTCGCGTTACGCTTCCCTTCCCTTCCCTTCTTAGTGGGTCAGACGTCAGAGGCACCCAGAGAGGTGCCTCCCAGAGCTCACTTACCCCAACCCCAACCCCAACCCAATCAACAAACGACAAATGGAAACGACAAATTTTTGAAAATTATCGCGACAAACGGAAACGACTCAAAACGGACCCGCCCCGACAAACGACAACTCGAAACGTCATTTTTCCTGGTCGTGCCCATCTCTACTGGGAACAATTTGCTTTAGTATATCACATCCTATATATTACTGATCCTTGCTCTTTGATCTTAATTATGAAGCAGGCTTGTTTTCTATGGGCTGCATAGTAGCCCAGTGCTAGGATTCCCATGGATGGGGAAAGCCAGAATGGCATTCCAGTCTCAGCCTTTGAATCACAGAGTCCTGCTGCAAAACCCACTAACTCCAACTAGTATGCTGGAGAAACTTGCTTGATCTACATTTGTAAGGGAACCACCTCTTTTGCAAATCCATGAGAAAATATACTTCAGAATATAATTATCCTGATCAACTCTTTATTAAAGCTTTGCAACACAGTTTCCGGCTCAAAATATTTGAGCAAAACTCGCATTTCCTTGAGAAAGCTGCTTGCAAAAAAAAAAAAAAGAAAGAAAGAAAAGAAAGAAAAAAAGAAATGGTGGCTCCACGTGGTAAAGTCCATGGTGGGGCTTCTTTGCCTCCCCACCCCAATTTTGGTGCAAAATTCGTGCTGCTGTGAGGTCAGGCAAACAGGGGCTGGGTAACCTTTCAAAAAACTGCTTGTGCCTGCCCCAGTCTCTTTCAGCACTTGTATTCATCTCTCCCACTCACCCGAGTACTGGAAACTACAGCCTGCAAAAGATCAAAGTTTAATTATTCCCTCCCAGCCACAAGCACCAGTGATCAGTTCACACAATAGAACAACTAACGACACCCATCAAAAACAAAAAGGATCAATGCCTACTACTCCTGATTGCAGTGAAACTTCTTAATGCCTCCATCAAAATACAATGGCTAACACATGTTATCCTGAATAGGACAAGTTTCCCCCTTTCCCACAACTTAAAAAACCAACAATCTTACTCACTCTATACCCCAGAGCACAGAGAGAACTCCTAGTTCCCTCACCTCCTTACCCTTTGAAGATGCTGGCCACAAAGACTGGTGAAGCATCAGGAAGAAAAACTTTCATAACACAGCCAAACTGCCCAAAAAACTCACAACACCTATCAGATCCCAGACATGAAAGCCTTCAAGAATACACAAACAAATAAAATTTTAAAATAAGAATGAAACATGAACATTTGTCTTTCAAGTCTTGAATTATAAATTATTTCACTACTGAAAGGGCATGTCGGATTCGTTCCCACCACTGTGTTCTAGTGAGAGCCGGCTGGATGGGTCAGTGAGTTGGGCATGTGATTGCAGAGCAAGAGGTCAAGAGTTTTTCACTGAACCACATGAAAGAAGACTCAGCCTATGTAGCCTTAGGTAAGCCCACTGTTACAGGGCAGCCCCAGAAGAAGAGAAAAATCAACTATTTCTGAATACTCTCTAGCTATAAAACTCTGGAAATAATTCCCCTAAATTAGATTTGACTTATGGTTACTCTTATGGTTACTCTTATAATTCCTGCCAACCTGGCAGTTCGAAAGCATGTAAATGCAAGTAGATAAATAGGTACCGCCGTAAAAAGTGGGAAGGTAAAACAGTGTTTCCTTGCAGCCATGCCGGCTACGTGGCCATGGATTTGCACAACACTGGCTCTTTGTCTTGAATACGAAGATGAGCACTGCCCCTAGAGTCGGACTCTACTGGCACACATGTGTGTGGGGAACCTTTACCTTTTACCTTATTCTTATAATGACCAGAAAATAGCACCAATTGAGTTAGTTTTATGGGCATTTCTTGGGTTGTTAACCAATAGGAACTCCTCTTTTAGAATGTGATAACACAGCTAAGGTTTCTGATGCATCATGAGGCCATCTCACTGATACATAATGCAGAAATAGTTCACTTTTAATCACCAAAAACTGACAGTGAAATAAACAGATGAACAGCCAGGGATGCTACTTATTTCTGGGACATCACAGCAAATAATGTCTCCTTGTGAAGAATTGAGTAGTTCTTTGTTAATTAAAGCATCTGAAGAATGTGCTGTATGTCACACCAGTGTTGGCTGATGGAGTGGTGAAGGGAGTTATATTGCCCATACATTTTTGCAGCTCATTCTGCCAGGAAGAATCTCTAAAGGACAAAGATTCTAAATCACAAACATGAGATTTTTAAAAAGCATAAAGACAGTTCTGAAAGGTTGTGCAGCACTTGGCCTTCTTCCTTCTGGTGTCAGTGTCCATGAGGAGATGGCATCAGAGGAATCCCAGGTGGCCGGTTCAAGGTTGACCTGGTTTTCTTCTACCACAGAAAAACAGGGCTGAGAAGCAAACATTTCAAAAGAACACTGAAATAGCTCTGGAACTTATAATTCTCCATTTGTCTAAGTTGTTCCAAGTATTAAGAACATAATAACATAAAAACAGCCTTGTTGGAACAGGCCACAGCCCATCCAGTCCAGCATTCTGCCTCACACAGTAGCTCACCATTTGCTTCAGGATATTCCCAAGTAGATGTCTTTACCTGGTTATGATTCCCCACAAATGGCATTGAGAGATATTCTGCTTATCTCTCCAACATGGAGGATGTCCTTAGGCATCCATAATGATAATCATTGATACCCTTGTTCTCCATGAATTTGTCTAATCCCTTCTTAAAGCTGTCAAGGCTGACAGCTGTCACCATTTCTTGTGGCAGGGAGTTCTATAGACCACTGATCCTCTGGGTGACAAACTACTGTCTCTTATTTGTTTGAGATCTAGCACCCAAAAGTTTCATGGAGTTCTGCCTAGTTCTAGTGTTGTGTGATAGGGAAAACAGCTTTTCCATATCTACTTTGTCCACACGGTGTATGATTTTATAAACTTCAACCAGGTCACCTCTTAGGCACCGTTGTTCTAGAGTGAAGAGGCCCAGCCATTGCAGCCTCAGATGGTAAGGAAGGTGTTCCAGTTGCCTAATAATTCTGGTTGCCCTCCTCTGCACTTTTTCCATTTCCATAATATCCTTCTGGAGGTATGGTGACCAGAACTGTACACAATACTCCAGATGGGGCCTCACCATAGATTTATAAAGAGTCAAAATGACACTTGCAGACTTATTTTCTATACCAGTGGTTATCAACCTGTTGGTCCCCATATGTTCCTGGATTACAACTCCCAGAAACCTTCACCACTTGCTGTGCTGGAAGGGGTTTCTGGTAGTTGCACTCCAGGAACACATGGGGACCCACAGGTTGAGAAACCCTGTTCTATACCCTTCCTAAAGATCCCTAGCAATGAGTTTGCTTTTATCACTGCTGCAGCACACTGGGTTGACACCTTCATTGAGCTGTCCACCAGGTCAGCAAAGTCCCTTTCCTGGTTTGTTACAGAGTTCAGACCCCATCAGTTTATAAATCTAATTGGGGAGGGGTTGCCCCAACGTGAATCACTCTGCAATTACTAATAGTGAAACTCATTTGCCACTGGATTGCCCATTCCCCCAGTGTCAAGATATCCCTATGGAGCTCCTCACAATCTCTCTCAGTTTTTACTACCCTGTATAATTTAGTGTTGTTGGCAAATTTGTTTACCTTGCTATTTACTCTTATTTCTAGATCATTTCTGAAGAGGTTGAAAAGCAGGGGTCCCAGTACAGAACCTTGGGGGACACCACTCTTTACCTCCCACCACTTGAGAAGTGTCCATTTAGTGCTACTCTCTGTTTCCTGTCCCATAGCCAGTTGCTAATCTAGGACAAGACCTGTCCCTTGATACCATGACTGGCAAGTTTATTTAAGAGAGTTTGGTGTGGGACCTTGTCAAAAGCCTTCTGAAAGTTCAGATAAAAAATGTCAACTGGATCTCACTTATCCCCATGCTTGCTGACACTCTCAAAGAATTCCAACAAACTAGTGAGGCATGATTAACCCTTGCAGAAGCCATGATGGTTCTCCTTCAGCAGTGCCCTCTTGTCTATGTGCCTATTAATTTTATCTTTTCTGATGGTTTCCATCACTTTACCTGGGACACATGTCAAACTGACTGGCCTGTAATTTCCTGGATCACCTATGGATCCGTTTTTGAAGGCTGGTGTTACATTTGCTACCTTCCAGTCATTAGACACAATGCCTGATTTGAGAGAAAAATTATTACCCATGATTAGTGAGTAAAGACATGACAGTTTAATGTGTTCATGTGGTAAGTGTTTGGGCACACAGCAGTGTAATAGAACAATGGTAATAGTACAATGTCTTGCTCTTCCCTGGTTTTATAAAAAAGAGTCCTTTTGCCATTGTAGCCACAAGGATTTGACTCTTGGTTGTCAAGTTCACTCTGGTTAATTCACAGGCATACTTGATGGGGACAAGGAGAGGCCCTTCTCTGTTGCTGCTCCCAGACTGTAGAACTCCCTCCCACAGAAAGTGAGGCTGACACATCTTTGCAGTCCTTCTGCAGACAGGTGGGCAAGCTCTCCATGAGTGAATGGCTGCCAAGAGGGTTTTTAAAAAATAGATTGCTGTACCTTACTCCATTGAATGTGTTTTGGTGTTGCTTCTGGTTTTTGTTTTTGTTTTTGGTTGTGGTTTTGGGTTGTTGTTGTTGTTGTTTTTGGTATTATATTCATTGATCCTTTAGTATTATGCATTCATTGTTACTATCTTAAATACTGTCTTTTAATTGTTATAAGCCACCTTGGGTCCTTTTAAAGCAAAGCAAAGTGTTTTGCTTATATACCGCCCCATATGACTTCAATTAGTCTCTGGGCAGTTTACAGTTTTAATTGCAGTATGCAGGCTACATTGTCCTCGCCCCAGCAAGCTGAGTACTCATTTTACCGACCTCAGAAGGATGGAAGGCTGAGTCAACTATGAGCCAGCTACCTGGGTTGTGAGCACAGTTTTACCTGCCGTATATGCATTTAACCACTGCACCACGAGGCTCCCTTCTCTTAAGGGAGAAAGGTGGGCTAAAAGTATTTTAAATAAAGAAAAAATAATAAATTATTGTAAGATACAGTCCTGTGGGCTGGTCACATTTCTCTTGACAAGAATGCTAAAATGGAAGTTACTTAAGAACCCCTTCACACAACATGGACCAGCAAGCATGCATGCAGATGGGCGCAGGTGTGGATACAGGCAGACACACACACACACACACACTGGACAGGGACACTATTTATAGACTGACCTACATATGTGGGTCATTCATACATCCCAGGACTCCCTTAGAGATTTATTTTTATCCTGAAGTATTCAGTACATTGACAAAGTGACAAACATTAACCTCTCCTCAGAGCAGTTCCCCCTCCCCCGCTCAAAGTATGGGATTTCAGGCTTACAAAATGGGCCATAATATCATATACCATTTGCCTAGAGGAAGAGGAAGAATATTAAACTCGTGTCTTTACAATTAAATTCTCCAAACACTTGCATTTTGTGATAACTAGACACCAAGAAACAGCAGAATAATTTCTTCTCATAATGTTTTGGGCCCCAAGGCAAGTGCAAACACTCTGGGGTGATCAAACAAAGATTTATTGCCGGTGGTTAAGAGGGGGTGGGTGGATTTGTTTGGAATTTGGCTGGATTTTCCTAAGAGATTTATGAAACTGTTTACAGAATTTCAGTCACCAATGTTAATAGCAACTTTGAAAAAACAGGCTTATTTGTGCCAAACATGGCTTATATATCAGGCAGCCCAGTGGTGGTAAGGTAAAGTGAAGTCAAGTTAAGTTAATAAATTGGATTGTAAATATGAGCTATTACTGCTTAACACAACCCATTCAGCCAAAGAAGCCAAATATCCATACAGGGAAGGAAAAAATATCAAGCTGTAGCAGGAAAAGTTTTAAAATATGGTTTATTTTAGCAACTGTGGACAAAATGTGCAAACAATCTTTTCAAAAGAAGAAAACCACCTATCTATAATCATGACTGTTGCTAATTCTGGCAGACATCTGAGATACAGTGGTACCTTGTATAAAGGAATTAATTCGTTCCAAACGAAATTATGTTAAGCAAATTTTCTTTGTTCAAATTCCCATAGGAATGCATTGAAAACGGAGTAATCCCATTTTTATGTTGTACGGATTCTCCCTATAGGCAATTATGTTAAGCAAATTTCCCCTATCTCCAGAATTTTTTATGTTGTACAGATTTTATGTTCTAAAAACTGTTTGTTATACAAGGGTCCACTGTACTTTAAATAAGCAAGCTGGAGGGATGACCGTCTGGACAGTCTCTAATATATGGTTGGCATTTTTTTGCTCGATAAGTTCTAAAACAACTAAATCAGTGGATCAAGGCTATATTTCTCTGGAGATCTTAAGTGCAATTAATGGGAAACACAAGTAAGCAAGTATTCCACCCTTAATCCTTCCATGTGCTTACTTGTAGTTGCAGTAACAAAGAAACATATGAAACTACTGTGTTAACATTCAGCACAATGCCGGTGTACTGCAAAGATGCACAGTGTTGTAGCCTTCCATTCCAGATGATATTTTTACAAGTGATATTACAAACTACCATGTGTGGATATGCTTAATGCAACGTAGAGCATAAGGAAGGGCTATTTTGATTTTGAATAATGTCGGGCAGTGATGGCGAACCTATGGCACAGGTGCCAAAGGTGACACCCAGAGCCCTTTCTGTGGGCACCTGATATCGCCTCTTCATAGCCACCTGTATACAGGTTAAATTACTGTACTGGCACTTTGCAAAAAAAAAAAAATAGTGGGTTTTGAATTGCAGTTTGGGCACTCGGTCTCTAAAAGGTTCACCATCACTGATGTAGGGAAATGCAAGATGACCAATATTTTGCATTTACTCAGTATCTAGCCACAGTATTTCTGGGCTGGGCTAGAACAGATCCCTGTTTGAAAGTTTAGAAAGTTGTATAGACAATTCATTTTAGAACGGGAAAGCTGGAAGGGACCATATGGAGCATCAAGTCTGGCCTCTGTCAAAGGGGTATAGTGGGGAATCAAACACTGCACCTGTGCCTTCCTAGGCAGAGTCATAAACCATTGAGTTACCTAGCAGTGCTTTAAAAAATCAAATAAGATTATATAGAAGTAGATGGACCAGTGGTCTAACTTTACATCAGACAGTTTCTCATAAATCAGAATATGGTTATTTTCTTTGAGCAATCTAATAGATTACCCTTCCTCTACATGTATGCGTGTGTGTTGTGTCGTTACAGTCGTGACCGACTCTTCATGACCCCATGTCCATGGAGTTTTCTTGGCAAGGAATACTGGAGTGGTTTGCCAGTTCCTACTCCAGGCACCTTCAGCACCTGGTATTCCTGGGTTTTCACCCATCCAAGTACTAACCAGGGCCGACCCTGCTTGGCTACCTCCAATTCTGATGTGCTACAACTATCAAGGTCCCAACACCCTCCATGTCTCACAACCAGCCTACAGTAAAACCAGGATTACAGGAGTTGTTGTACAAGGCATTCTAATAATAATAACTGTATACTGTAAATTAAATAACCTTTTCCAGGTTTTTAGGTAGATAATACTCAGAAGTGGCTTATCATTTCCTTCTTCTATGGGCACCCTGGGACTGTGTATATCACCTGGGTCTACACAGGCTGACTCTTCTTTTTAAAGGCTCTGTAGGAAGTGGTCGCTCAGTGGACTAAGGCTCCAAAAACTATTGGCTGCAATGTTGGCAGCTCAGCGGTTCAAATCCCGGGTGCCATGCAGTGGAGCAAGCTCCCGCTGATAACCCCAGCTCCTGCCAACCTAGCAGTTCGAAAGCATGTAAATGCAAGCTACAGGCGTAAAAAGCGGGAAGGTAAAACAGTGTTTCTTTGCAGCCATGCCAGCCACGTGGCCATGGACTTGCACAACACTGGTTCTTCAGCTTGAATATGGAGATGAGCACTGCCCCTAGATTTGGACATGACTAGGATACATGTGCGGGGGGGGGGGGCATTTACCTTTACCTTTATTTAGGAAATCAAAGTCCTAACTTCTGGCTCAGCAGCAAGCCAACTAAACAACTGATCCAGCCAGCCAATCACAATAGATTCTAGAGGATCCACATTTAAAGATGGAGAAATCTGTCAATTTTGTTTTCTCTGACATTGACTAGTTTATATCTCCAAGCAATTTGCAGATTTTGGCACATGATTTTTTTTTTAAAAAAAGAGTGAACCAAGCCAAATGTCTTTACTAGCCCAATTGGAAACACATGGTTTTACAGAAAGCATTGTATTTTATCTTCTGCCAGGTGGCTGGGAATGACTAGGAGCTCATAATTTGGTTTTACAAATATGACTGGATTGCATAAATACCTCAAACCTATATTTGTAAATCCTGATATTAAAAGCTATCTACCTGGATAGATAAATCTGCCCTGGGGTGTGGGGTGGAAAAGTAGAAGGAAAGGATAGGCAAAAGTTACAGAATCCAGTTGAAAGCTGTGGAAGAAAATAATCTATGGGGCAAATCTATACAACATAAAAATGGTCATGATTAGGGATTACTCTGTTTTCAATGCATTCTTATGGGAAATTTGTATAAAGGAAATTTTGCTTAACATAATTTCATTTGGAACAAATTGATTTCTTTATATAAGGTACCACTGTATATTGATTTCTTTGTTTATGGTTCTGTTTTTATCCCTTGTTCATTGTTGTTTATCACCTTGAGTTGCAGTATAAAAATCATAAATAAAACTAAACTAAAAAACTAAACTATTGATATTAACTACTTTAGGAAATCTGGAGATGTGACAAAAAAGAGGGAACATATGGTGTTTATGGTAGAATTGTGAAGGGATACAAAATGTATGGTGTGATTTTTTTAAATATTTAAAGTTAATTTTGACGTGTCACTAAAGTGGTGGTTTTTTATCAGAAAATGATGATGTCAGTAATGTAAAGACAGAGAATTATGATATTGAAGATTTTAACAGGAGCACAACTATTCATTGCAAAAAAGGAAGGAAAGCCAGGTTTTCTAATTGCATTAATGATATAACCAAATTTGGAATATTGCAATTAATGATAAATTAATGATAATGATAAATGATTGACTTCAGAAATTAAGTTTAAAAAATAAGAGTTAAAGACCAGTAGATTTCATGACACGTGGGATGAGTCTATAAATGCTGTATTGAGTAAAGGGAAAGGGAAAATGCTAAACCAAGGCGAGATGCATTTCTGGAAGGGATATGGGGAACAGTTAAAGGATGAAAAAGAAGCTGGATATAAGTTTGTTTTTGTTGGGGGGGGGGGTTAAGTAAGATATATTGGTTTCCATGGTGAAGGGTGCACTGTTTTGCATTAATTATTTTAATGTAATTCTTGTGTAATTGATTTTTTACATTAAAATTAAATTAAATTTTAATTAATTAAAACGAATCCAGTTGAAAGATTCAGGAAGGAAATAGTAACTCAGCTCCTGTTCTTGTCGCTGCTTAACCTTTCATTCCTGAAAACATTCGTTGGGATTCTTTCTATACTCACTTCCATTCAATACTCTTCAGTACTAGCATGAGGCTGTTGGTTTGGTTGCAAACTGGCAAAGATTTCTAGAGTAGCAGCTGGCTCAATAATTTTTTGGAACATACTGTGAACTGAATATCATGGTGCCACCATGTTTATCCTTCATGAATCAGGATGAAATAGATTTTTTTTTTGAAAAACCTAGCCAGATACAACCTTGTCGTTAGTCAGTTATAGGGTCTTTTCTAGCCCCATTGAGAATTTCATAGTAAAGGTTGTAATTTGGGTTGATTTTCATACACATGTTGTGTTTTTCCTGACTTCAGTGTATATTCTAATATGCGCCAAAATGGATTAAGGCCCTGGTCACATGAGGGAAATGTTTTCATGTTATTCCCAAGTTAAATTGTTGCTCCCCCCCAACTGCCCCAGTCACAGTCCAGATTGAAATATTTTAAAAGCCAGTAGTGTTACTAAGGTTTATTTGGGAAACATTGGTAAAAGTATGTCACAGAGCAGTTTGAGCCATTTCTGACAAACTGGCATTTCAACCTCTTTTTGCCAGTCATTGTGAGGAGACAGTTGTGGTGGGAGGGGGACCAGGAAATGTCAGATTAAGCTGAAAGGCAGAGAAGATGGTGGGGGAAATAGACAGACCCATGTGATTCTGCAGGAGCAGCCAAAACAACAGAGGACATATTCCCAAACAGAAACATCTTCCAGACACATCAATTTATCTATATCTATATCTATAAATCAAGGGGATGAATTACCCCTTGAAGACAAAAAAATAAATCAGCACCCTGCGGTAGTCAGCCATAACAATTTAAATGGAAGGGGGAAATGTTACTACTAAATGTTGTTGGGAAATGCATTACTTATCTGTTTTTAATCCAACCTATTTCCTGCTGCAAGTATATCTATCCAAACTCCTGCCAAATAGCAGTGTTCTGCTTTTTTTCTGAACAATTGTGATTTGGTTCTGTTAGTTGTTTTTACACTTTTATATTTAAAAAATGTTATTGGGACGTTTGCCCCAGCCTCTATACCACGTGACCACAAATCAGTACAGCAGAGGTTATGGAAAGTAATGGGAGATCTAGAGACTATTTCACTTGTGTGACCAGGGCCTTAGCTGCTGACAAGCAGAGCACATAAGCTTTGTTTAACCGCATCATAGTCTGCTGAAGAGCAACAAGGAATATGTTTCAATTCTCTCTTGATATGGGGTACCTCAAAATACCAGATGCAGGGGTGTTGGTATCAAGAGACAGGTATCTAGTTGTCTCCTGTGCTTCCAGAAGCATCTGGTGAGGTCACTGTGAGATATAGGAAGCTGGACTAGATGGGCCCCCAGCCTGATGGAGCAGGGGTCTTCTAATGTTCTTATGTATGTTACAAGGACTGAAACAAAATCATATTCTGGTGGTGAATGCCCTGGCTGTTTCTTGCTTGTAACTTATTTTCCTATGTAAGCCTACCAAGCCTTTGAGTTCTGTGGGGGCATCTTTTCTCTCTGTCCCCTTTCTCTCAGAGGTTTGTAGGGTACGATACAAGAGAAGGCCTTCATTGATGCTTCCAGGCTCTGAAACACTCTGATAAGCAAGACTAGGTTGGCTACCTCCTTTCTGACTTTTAACCAGTACATGATCTTCCTGTTTAGACAGGCCTTTGGTAACTGATTGGTGGCTATGTCAAGTTTTCTTTTGTTTTCTATGGTTTCATTGCAATCACTGACTGAACTTGAGATGCTTCTGAAGATAATCATTTTACAGTAATTATGTTTTTAAATTGTGACTTCTTTGTCTTTTAATTATGCAACCTATTAGTATATTGTAAGCTCCGCTATTGCCCCTTGGTTGGGACAACAATGGAGTAGAAATCAAATAAATAAATACTTGACCTTTGCACACACCTTGAGTACTCATCAGAAGTGGCTGAAATATGAGGAAATTAATCATATTTGTTAACTGTCAGGTGATCATGCTATAATTGTCTACAGCAGAAACCTGGTTTTGTGTGTATTCTTCACTAGAGATGGGCACGAAACGAACAATTTTTCATTTCCGTTTCCGTTTTTTGTTTTGTTATGCAATGAAACAACAAACGAATTTTGTCTCCAAAATGAAATGAAATGAACAGAAACACTGGAAATTTTGTCGTGCATTTCGTTTTCGTTACATTGAACTGCTTTAAATGCTAAAAAAACGAAATGGTAACAAAACGAACAAAAATGAAAATGATTTTTTTGCAAAAATTTGCAAAAAATGGAAACAAACTGAAACGGACCCCCTAAATAACAAACGACAAACAAAACACCATTTTTTTTATTCGTGCCCATCTCTATTCTTCACTAGTATGTGACTTTGAAAAACTAAAATGTTCCATTCTGGCACATGAAAGTTAACCCTATTAACAATTTTTATACTCCACATGTTTTAAGAGTTCTCTGATTCTGACAGAGTAATCTTACAAGTTCATGTTTTTCCCTTTCACTGTTCCAGTCTTTGCAGCCTTCTGAGTCCAATTTCTTCACAGCATCGCTGATAAATGGCTTCTGGATGATGGAGGAAATGACATTCTAGACTGTGTCAAAACAATTATTTCCCCTGTAAGGGAAAAAAGGTTATGATGGGCAATCCTGAGACATCTGTGCATGATACTTTTAATAGGCATTAGCCACCTATAACATCACAACCTATAACATAAATGCTATTTGCAGTTTTGGTTGGGGACTCGGTTGTTATTTCATCTTTTCTGAATTGACATAAGAGAGGAATGAGTAAGAAATGATACTCACAGGGGTTTATAAAAGATGATCCCAGGGGAGAGGTGAGCTTTTAAAATAATACTCCTGGATCTTCACCTGTTGAGGTAAAAAGGAAGGTCACCAAGATGCTTTGGGCAGTGTGGGGGTCGTTCATTTTTCTAAGCCCCTCAGATTTTCTTCAGCAATGAGCCAATTCTAATATTTCAAGCCTAGAAGATATCCATCCACTTATAATAATCATTAGTAAGAAAAGTGTCCTTGTTTTTTGGGCCTGATGGCAATTTCTATTTTTAAAAAAACCTGTCTGGAAATTTGAATTTGGGTGGCTACAACTGCATGCTTCCTATTTAGCATAATGTAAAGGTGTATTTTGCTCAGATTTGTATTTCATGCCCCCTGCATCCAGCTTTTGAGAGAATTCCAGTGATATAGAGAATGTTCCATTTTATATATCCACCCCTCATTTTACTTGTACTAATACTCCTTTCTTCTGATTTTACCCTCCTAATTACTCTACCACTTTTGAGGGAGCAGGTGCCAGCACCTGCTTTTTCAAATCTTCCATTCTCCATCGCTGTCTCTGCTTCCACCCACCACGATCACCACCAAAATCACACACCTACACCTACATTCCCCTGGGACTCCAGTTCTTATGTTCTCCCCATTTCTTTCATACCAGTCAATCGCAATCCCCTCTCCTTTAAATGGAAAGCAAAGAACTGTCAAAAAGCAAAGGACCTTCTACAGAGACTACAACTGCATCTCTCCTCTATCTTCCTTTCCCCGAGTGCCTTTCAATCCCGCAAGGTTCAGAGGCACCCAGGGGAAGGAAAAATGACAGGTACTTCTGGAGCACTAGTAGCAGGCACTTCAGAGCACAGAATACAACCGCCTTAATAAATGCTTGTTTTTATGAAAAGAAACAGCTTGAACTGGGAGGACGTGGGGAATGATTTGCTTTGGGACTCACAAATAAAGGGCTTCCTTCTTCACTTAGTTGTACCAGCCCTATATGGCTCATAAGAACTTCCCACCGACATGGGTTTATGTAAGTGGTAGCAATAGACCTCCAATTATATTATATCTGGGGTCCCATAGATCAGGAGTAGGCAGGTTAGAGAGTCTTGGGGCCCAAATGCTTTCCCTTAAGGCCCAGCTAAACTTAGCAACATCTACTCCTAATTTAGTGAGAATTCCCATGTAAATGGCGAGATGTACTGAGGGGGGACTTGCAAGTGGTTTAGATGGTCAGTGGCTATTCCTAATGGGCTCCAGGAGTAACAATTCACCTTCTTTCAACCATGTGGGAGGGGGATAAGAGGGGCTAGTATGGATCATGGGGCACACACAATACTTATCCGTTCCACAAAACGATCTAGCTTACTAGTTTCCAAGCTTGAGTCTCCAGATGCTCTTTGATTACAACTCCCAGAAATCTTGGCCAGTTCATGATGAAGTCTTCTAGGAGTTTTCATCAAAACAAACCAATAAACAAAAACAAAATTGTCTGGGAACCCAAGGTTCAGAACCGCTGCTCCAGCTGACCCCAGTCTTAGCTAGTAGCTACCTCTATTGTGTGATTACACTGCATTTGTTTTTTCGCTGCTGCCACCTCTCACCAGGTCTGCCCAACCAATGCTTATTATCATTTATTAATTTAAAATATTTCTATTCCGCCTTTCTCCCCCAAAGGACTCAGTGTTGCCCCTAATGCTTTTTCACTTTGATGGTTACTTCATGTCCTTCCTCATTCTGAGATGATGTTCGTTGCATGCTAACATCATTCGCAGTCATGTGGTCTTGTCCTGGTTCTGTCCCTCTTTCCGTGTACCCACAGGCATGATTGATGGACTCATGATGACTGTTACTGCATGTCCTTGTTTTGTGATAACATCTGTACATCCCTGCCTTCGTTTGCCCTCTTTTTTTTTGGTTGGATCTTCCGTTTTTTCGATATTTCTTTGCCTTCCATGCGTTAAAAAGCAAAGATCGAGGTTTTATGTCTTTTTTTATCTCTCTGCACTGCATTGCTAACACCATAGGGAATGTAATGGCACTTCACACTCCTGCCACTAGATGGAGAATGCGTTCATTCCATGACAACCCTTACTTCACGGGCTCTCATCTTGAGACAAGCAGATTCCCGAGGCCAGGGAGAGGTATGGCTCATCACGATTAAATCCCAGTTCAGGGGGTGTGGTCGGGATAAACTCCTGTCATCACGCAATGGACGTGCGGTAGCATTTCTTCGTACCGGTCCCAAGCCGGATGACAAACAGCAATGTGAGGGTCGTGAAGTAATGACCCAAGTCACTGCCTTTGTTTGGCACCAGGATTCTGGATCCCACTCAACCCTTGCACAATCTTCCTTCATTGTTGCAAAGTGTGAAAAGTATTGCCTTAAAAACTTTTAACTCACAATGGATAAATGTTCGGGACCTGCAGATAAGAATTAGCTTCAAGTCTCTCTCAGTAGACCATCCTTTATTGCTTTGTTCTCCTCAAATTGTATGTACTGTCTCAATAATACACTCAGAGACACTGGTAAGAGAAAAGAACCAACACATTCCATTTACTCACAGTTGTTTGTAGATCAAAACAAATAACATTCTGGAGAAAAATAGTGACTGGTCATATGAACTCAGGTTAACCAATTAACTACATTCACAACTGACTGACTGACTACATGACCTGCTGACTGAACTCAGACTCTAACTGACTCACATAACACTACCTGAATTCAGACTCCAGTCCTGACTAAAAGCAGAGGGGAAAGGACCCTTGAGGTGAAAGGCGGGGCCCTCTTCAAAATTCTGAACAGCTGCCAAACAGCTTGTCAGCCATCTCATATGTCCTGCCTTTACACAGTTCCTGATCGCAAGGGCACAGTGTGTGTGGCAGGAAGCACCTCGTCTCTTCTGCAGATCTTGATCCTAAACAAGGGTCTGCAAGTGACTTCCAAGACTGCTAGGTTCATGGAGCTTATAGGATTCTAAAAATATTCCAACATTTCTTTACTGCATGATTTTAACCCTTGAAGGTCCACATATGGAACACGCCTTGGCGTTGCTGTTGCACCCGCGTCCTTTTAAAACAGCAGTTTTCCAGTTCTGTCCATTCATAAGCCCACTCCAAGTAACAGCTGCAAGTACTTCAAGCTCTTGATTTTCATCAGCAGCTTACACACATCAAGTCACTTTCTGTATCTGGAGCACACTTGAAAGCCTCCTTGACAGCAACTAGCAGGCAATTTGTTTTGAAGTCTCCAGGAAAAAGTCCTCCACAATTATATTCTCCAGCACCTTCCATGTGCCTTTCACAGGCTAAATGTGATTGACGTCATCCCATCCAGCTGAAAAATCATCTTCTTTGTTCAGAGCTTTTTTAAGGCTCATTGTTGTTAAAGTGGCTTACACACACCTCCGGGACCCTGTTACCTCACTTCTACGGAACTGAACAGCAACGTCTTCCATGAAGATCGGAAATGATTCTTTCTTAAATGAGAGTTCCCAGTGTCCCACAGTTCAGCATAGCCAGTGTCCATAGGGTTCTGGGGACTGTAGTTTCAAGCTGAGCCAGACCCTTTAGGATTCTGGGAATTGTAGTTCTGGTCTTGTTTGGCCAGCAGGGCTGCATAAGCCATGAGCTTGAGGACCTTTCTAGAGAGCAGGCGCAAAGAGAGCAAGAGTGTGCATGCAAGGACATAGGCATGTGTACACACACACACACACACACACACGTGTGTGTGTGTGTGTGTGTGTGTGTGTGTGTGTGTGTGTGTGTGTGTGTGTGTGTGTGTGTGTGTGCGTGTGCATGTGCTCGTATATACGCATTGAGGTTGGGATTTACTCCCCTTTGGAGGAGCTCTCTGTGGATTCACACGATTCCCAAATCTCTCCAAATCACTCTAATTCGGTTCTGAATCCAGGACTCATCCATATATGAAGCACACCTTGAGTAAGCTCTGACCCCTGCTGCTTGTAGAACATGTGTTGTGCCCAAGGCTGTATTATTCACAAGGCTGACTAAGCTGAAGCCAAACACCCCCACCCCCCAACCCGCAGGGACTAGGCTTCCACCAGTTTTCTTTTCAGTGCACCCCTGCCTGTGCCATTCAGATGTGTTCCCTTCAGAAAATGGTTCTATGTGGTTGTTTTTGTCAGAGACAGAATCTTATTCGTTATCTTTTTTTTTCTTGCCTTGAATTAACAAGCCTCATAAACCTGGAATATGGTTTTAGATTATTTTTGTCCAGGTCTCTGGCTAGGCCAAGACAAACTAAATGGACAAGACCACCTAATTTAGCAGGTATTCTTTACAACTCTCCTGTTCCTGTTGATGCCTTCTTCCTCCCATGTCATTCTATGGACAAATCCAGTTGACCGCATAATGTTAAGCAAAATGCAATGTTACTTTCAGCTCCTGTTTCTAGATAAGTCTGATTTGGTTACAGTAATGCACACTTTAGTTACACCCCATTTGTATTACTGCAACATGCTCTATGAAAAGTGTTTGAAATATCCCTTTGTCCCAAGTTGCTAGGGCCAAATTGTTGGCCAAAGCCAGTGAAATATTGGACCCAACTTACTGGGTCCAGTGTTGCGGTCCACTGCCCAGCCGGACTTATGGGAGCCGCAAGATGGCACCGGCTGGGGACCACCTATGTGGACCCAGCCTCGCCATGCCGGGCGCCAGAGCCAATCCTGGGCGCCCAGCAGGCTTCACGGCCGTGGGCATCCAGGCACTGGCCAGCCCGTGAAGGCGCAAAGGACCTTTAAAAGGGCCCGTGGCTTCCAGAATGCCACCATTGGGGTCCAGTGGCAGCGGCATTCCCCACCCGCCCGCCCCTTGAACATGGAATCAGTTTACTGTATGTTGGTGTGTTGATTTGTCACAGCTTTGGCAGTTTGGAGGCATTGGGACCAGATCCAGGCGGAGGTGGCTGCAGGATGGAGCCTATGCGGCATGGAATCTTCAGGTGGTAATGGCGGACCCAGGAGGGAGCTGCAAGTGTCCTGGCTCAGGAGGGACATCAGACAGCCTCTCCACTCAGCTTGGGGAAGGAAATCTCAAAGGAGTCTGAGCCCATGGGGGTTTCCGGAAGCTGAGTAATGAAGGGTGCTGCCACCTGGTGGTGCCACCATGCACATCGGAGGATAGGCGGGTTTCCTTATGGTATTGGATCTGACCCAATGCCTGGCCAGTTTACTGCAGATTGTACTCATACCAATAAAGCTGCAGCCTCCACAATTTTCCCATAAGTTCAAGAGTGTCAGTATGCTCAATGGGTTTAACAAACAACAGGGCTTGGGCGCTGGATCACAACACTGGAGAACAGGAACTCTTTGCTACAATAGCTCTGCTGTCTACCAGTTTCTTTCTGGATAGAATTCTAAATGCTAGTTGAGGCCTGGACAGGGCTTAGTAAGAATCTCTCCCTGCAATCCAGCTCACATCTTAAAGCTTCATCAGATACCTTTCTTTCTGTTCCACCACATTTGGTGAGGGCATGGGAGAAGATGTTCTTCCAGGGTGTACGACTTCTCTTCTAAGGGGAGCTAGGCTGAAGTGCTTCCTGTTATGAATCAGGCAAAGGCAATCATATTTAGTCAAACCTCTTATGGAATGATGAGGAAGAATGTTTAATGGTGGGCATTGTGCTACTCTTGTGTAGTTACTTTATCAAATGGTGTTTTTTTACTTGTATTGGCGCAATACTTGTTTTACAATAATAGCTCTATTAAGTTTTCTTATAAGAGATAGCTCTATTTAGTTTTCTTATAAGAGATAGAGAAAGGAAGGGAAAGGAAGGAGAAAGGGTCTAAAGCAGGCATGTCCAAAGTCCAGCCTGGGAGCCAAATGCGGCCCGTTTTCAAATTTTGAGTGGCCTGGTGTAAGGCTCAGCAGGGAGGGAGGGAGGGAGGGAGGGAGGGAGGGAGGAAGCGAGCATGGCAGCAGCCAGCAATTACACACTTGTTCACGTTGCTCCTGCCTTGGAGAGATAGAGGTTGGGAGGTTGGGAGGGAAGCCACCTCCCCTCATCCCTTCCTCCTCCTCTTCAGCTGACAGGCCCTGCCAGAAGACGAAGGGGGTGCCCCGCAGGGACTGAGATCCCTCCTCCTCCTCCCCCCCCTTGCTAGTCACCCAGGCCAGCCCTATTGAGATTTTTGGCTATATCATGCGCTCCGGCTTTTGTCTTTCCCCATGGCTGATTGAGGCAGAAAAGGTGAGATCTGGCCCAAAGAAGTTTTTTTTGGGGGGGGGGTATTCTTTTTGCTGCTGCTGCTGCTGCTGCTGCTGCTGCTGCTGCTGCTGCTGCTGCTGCTGGGGTTTGGGGGTTCTTCTGATCACTCATGGAGGAGGAGGAAGAAGATCAGGGGGACTGCCGGCACACAACTTTCCATCTCCTTTTCTGTGCAGCCCATGGTGGGCATCTCTTCTGAGGAGGCTAAGTGAAGCAGGTGGGAAGTGAGAGAGCAGCCCAGCAAAGGGGAGCTGGTGGCGAGATATGGGGTAGGAGGACCCTCACCCAGGCTGTGCCAGGGAGCACCAGAAAGCCAGCCCAGAAGAGCGCCAAGAGCTAGCATGGCGTGAGAGCCGCTGCTCCACTGCTGCCGCCATTGCGCTTCTTTTCATGCTGCTAATATTAATGGTTCAAAAATATATATCAGACTGAATGGTCACATTTTCATCTCACCAAACCTGGCCCTCCATGCAAAAAAATGGACACCCATTTCTAAAGGGAGAGGGAGCACAGTATAAATGATTAAATTTCAACATTAAATCTCAATAGATCATACTTGCTTAAATAAAACCATTTATGTAATAGCATGCTAATACATTAAATCATAGTGGTTTTCCAGCTGTATCTGGTATTTTAACTTTATGTTGGTCTTGAGTCCTGCAAAGAAATATGGAAACCTAGAGCTGTCCCCATTGAAATCAATGGGATAAATTTGAGCAGTGATTAATGGGTTCCATTCATTTCAATAGGCCCACTCTAGTTGGGACTATGATTGGATTTAGCATTCTGTGCTTGTATGCAGTGCCAGAGTATATGTTCAGAATTAGAGCACCAATCTTTTCAGTGACGAGTGATATAAATAATTTCTCTCTTAACATACATTTTCTATTATTAGATTATTGTTGCTGTCTAAAGAAAGAAGCCTGTTTTCTCATTTATACATGCAGGAAGTCTGATCCGCATTTGTCAAATCTGACTCCCCCTTTCTTTCTTTCTTTTTAAAGGAGCACTTTCAGATCATTTTCTGTATTTACTTGGGTTATTGATGGAATGTCTCCAAGTGCTTATCGCAGTTATTGTTAACATTAAGGATCTGTCATTACAATCAAGCTTTGCTGCATCATCTCACAGGCTTGCTATTAGGAATCTGATTTTTTGAGTGCATGTCAGTTTAGCCACAGATTATTAATTATGAACAATATATATCCTGTCACTTAACTGTACTTTTCTTTCCTTAGGCTGCTATTAGACACAGATACATGCACAGAAAGAGAGATACACTAAACTTAAAGTGAGAGAAAGGATGGAAAAATATAGAGGAAAATAAGAACCATCTCAGGAATTTGCATTGTTCATTTATTTACATTTCTAATTTAATATTTTCTTTAAACCTCCAGGGTTCCAAGCTGGTCAAATAATGTCTTCCTAATCAATAATTAAAGAATTTGGGCCTCCCCAAGTATAAATAAGGCAGCACACTTACATCCCAACAAATTTTAACCAGTCATTCCATTGAATGTAAGTAGAGATGGGCACGAAACGTTAAAATATTGCTTCATTTTGTTTTTTCATTTCATTTCATTTCATTTCATTTCTTTTCTTTTTTACAAATTTTATAACAAAATTCATTTTTGTTTTGTTTCATTTTTCTTTTTTTAACAAGTGTACACTCTCTGTCTCTCTCTCTCTCTCTCTGTGTGTGTGTGTGTGTGTGTGTGTGTGTGTGTGTGTGTGAGAGAGAGAGAGAGAGAGAGAGAGAGTGCTTCTACAGCTTCCCCCCGATTGGGGGGGGGAGTGATCATGTGTAGGGAAACTGCGGGCTTTTACACTTTTTTCCCCCCGCCTTAAGCCCCGCGTGCCAGCTGATCAGTGCTCCAGTGGGAAAAAAGTTTTAAAAGCCTGTGGTTTCCCCCACCTGGTCAGGTGCACCCGATTGGGGGGAAACAGGGGTTGTAAAACTCCCCCCCCGAGTGCCAATCAGCTGTCATGGGGCTTGGGGGAAGTTTAAAAAGCCCCGCACACCAGCTGATCAGTGCTCAGGTGGGGAAAAAACTTTTTTCTGCCCAGTGCCATCAGCTGACATGCAGGGCTGGGGGTGGGGGGGGTTAAAAGCCTGCAGCTTCCTGCACCCGGCCATTTTCAGAGGGCCCCTGCTGAGCTGTCATGGGCTGGGCCCCTTTAAAAATTGCCCAGACAGTACCAGTTGGATCCCCTGTTGCCAACTGGGCCATTTTTAAAGGAGTCCAGCCCATGACAGTTCAGTAGGAGCCCTCTGAAAATGGTCGGGTGGACAATTCGGGGCAATCGCGCTGGCCATCCAATCATTTTAAACTTTAAAAAACTTTTAAACTTTAAAACAAGTTTTAAAAGCCTGCCCTTTCCCCGCACCCAATTTTTATCCTACAAAAATGGAGGAAGAAACAAGAGTAGCAGTTAGTTATCCTTGAGTTGATACCAAGGATAGTTGAGATCACTTGGTAGGAAAAGTGGCAGTAAGAGGAACTCAGGGGAAATGTGACCATGTTCTACTTGAATTATTGATTTCAAAAGAAACAAAAACAGAGTATAGATGCACATGTACGCTGGATTTTAGGGAAGCCAGTTTTAACAAACCCAGAGTAATGATAAGGAAGAAACCACGGCAGGAGACTAGTGTAACAGGAAAAGGAGTCCAATGTGGGTAAGAATTTCTTTGAAAGGAAATTCTAAAGGCAGAAGTAAAAAAAAATTCCAACAATAAAAATGGAAAACAACAGCAGCAACAGCAACAGCAACAGCAAGGAGGAGGAGGAGGAGGAGGAGGAGGAGGAGGAGGAGGAGGAGGAGGAGGAGGAGGAGGAGGAGATGACCAATGTGTTTTCACAAAAAACTCAGAGTGGACCTAAAAATGACACATATAGGAAGTGAAAGGAAGGCCAGACCACAAAGGAAGAGAACAAACAAGTGGCAAATAATTACTGGAACAGCATTAAGAAGGCAAAAGCAGGGAATGAGCTGACATTAGCGAAAGACCCTGAAAGCAACAAAAGCATTACTTAGGTATGTGTGCAGCAGGACTTGGAAAAGAAATAGTGGCTCAGTGACTCAATGAGGATGAAAAAAGCAGTAACAGATGACAAAGAAACGGCAGAAGTTAACAATTTCCACTTTCCCTAAAAGTAGTACAACTGGAGGGGATAGGGTGGCAAATTGAGATTGAGGTACAAATAATGAAAGAATACTATATTATTTCAAATTTGTTCAGATTTCAAGGCCAGATGAACTACACTGAAGAATACTGAAGGAACCTGCTGAAGAGATCTCAGAACCACGGTCTATTGTTATGAGTTATGTTATATTGTTACATGGGGGTCTCTGGGATATGTTTTAACTTGTAAACTATCTAGAATAATGATGGACTCTTGGAGCAGTATATCAATAAAATAACCATTATTTTCTTTTAATCATGCAGGTTGGGAAAAGTGATGCATGATTGGAGGTGGGGCTAATGTTGCTGATGTCTTCCAAAAGATCAAAACGAAAAACCTGGGAAATATCGACTTAAATCCCAGAGAAAATTCTGGGCAGGTCACCCTGTAAGCACCTTAAAAACAATGCAGAATTAACTTGAAGCCCACATGGATTTAATAATAATAATAATAATAATAATAATAATAATAATAATAATAATAATAATAATAATAATAATAATAATAATAATAATAATAATAATAATGTACATCATGTGCACAATGAAATTGGCTGAGTCTCCCTTTCCCACCACCACCACCATCCCACCCCCATCCCACTAGCAACCACTCAGTCTTATTGCACCCTGTGTACCTGACACAGAATGCACCAACCCACAGGTCAGTCATTCTGTACTTGTCATGGAATTATTTCCCATTCAGCAGTCTGACAGCCCATGGATAAAAACAGTTCTTTAGTCTGTTGTTGTGGCAGGCTATACTATGATATCTTCTGCCTGATGGTAACAGGGTAAAGAGATGCTGACCAGGGTGTAAATCATCAAATCCTGCCACACTACTGCTACCTCATTTTTGATCGGGTAACCCTCCTGGCGGATGGTGAAAATGCTGTATATGACTTTGTCCTGCTCTGGACACCACACTTGAAGAAGGATGCTGACATATTGGAACAAGTTCAGAGGTCGACAACAAGGATGATTAGGGGGTCTGGAAGCCAAGTTGTATGAGGAAAGACTGAAACCACTGGGCATCTTTAGCCTTCACAGAGGGGCAATATGATAGCACTTTTTAAATACTTGAAATATTATCATACAGAGGAGAGGCAGGATCTGTTCTCAATCATCCTAGAGTACAGGACACATAATAATGGGCTCAAGTTACAGGAAGCCAGATTTAAGCCGAATGCCAAACACAAAAAACTTCCCAACTGTTAGAACAGTATGACAACATAACCAGTTGCCTCAATAGGATGTGTGTGCTCCTGTACTGGAAGCATTGAGCAGAGGTTTGGACTCAATGGCCCGACAGGCGGCTTCCAACTCCATTAATTTATGATTCCATACAAAACATATGTGAGTGCATGCCTAGAGGAAGGCACATATGTTGTGTCCGAAAAGACATACAAATGTGATCCATCCTGTCCTGTCATGATACCAATCCTAATATTAAGGGCTTTGTTATTTTTCTATTAGATGGGCAAAAGCATCCAGGATCCAGTCGGAGTGCCACCAATACCACAAAATCACAGTACCCTGGAGAAAATGGAACCAGAAGCATTTCCCAACAAATTGCAAAAGGCTTCCAGATCCATTTTCTCAAGGTGCAAGGGAGGCCTGTGTGCCTTCTTTAGCGCAGGAGACAAGCTGGGCTTGAGAGTGGGTGTTCGGAGGAAGGCACAAAAATGCGTTGCCTCCATGAGTTCTTCCCCTGATGAATGGATGAATGAATAAATTAAAATAGTTTGCCCGCTTTTCTCCTTGTACATCGTCTCATGGGAGCTTACAAATGGCTTAAAAATACAAATATTAAAGGCATTACAAATATAAGCAGTATGTGACTGAAAAACCAAACATATTAATTATTTAGAAGCACAACATAAAGCATTGACAATGCCACTGAAAATACACATTTAAAAGAATGCTCACCTTAAAATCCTTTTCTCGGCAGTTGTTTATGCACTAAAAACCTGTCTGATAAGGAAAGTCTTTGCCCTCTGCCAGCAGGACACAATTGTTGTGTATTGATCTGTATTCCTATTGGTTTCTGTTCCTGTTCCAAAGGGAACAGGCCTATTGGTTTATTCAAGTTGCTGCATTGGGATCCTCAATCCTATTGGTCTCTGCCAAAAGGCAGCTTTGTGATTGGTTGTAATTGTTCCCTCCAAAATGTATCTTTTCCTAGCCAGTCCTGGCTCCTATAAAAGTAGCTCCCTCTCCCCAGTCCCCAGTCTTGTTCTCTCCCTGAATAAAGAGCTGTTACACTAGAAGCTGTCTCCAGCCTGCTATGTCTAAGAGCTGAAATCACTGCTGAAATCACTAAAACCCACGATACCACAACAATATCCCATTGAATGGAGCTACAAAGCCTGGGAGCTGTTGGAAGTTTATATACAATGGCATGTGGCTGTCCTCATGCATGATGCCATTCTGGATGAGGGTGCTGACCTGGAGTGTATTACTGAGACCTGGGTGGGAAAGAAGGATGGGGTCCCCTCTCCCAGCTGTGCCTGCCTGAGTACTCATGGCAGCACCAATGCCACTTGCAGGGCCAGGGAAGGGGACTTGCTATAGTCCAGGCATGGCCAAACTTCGGCCCTCCTGATGTTTTGGAGCCCAACTCCCAGAATTCTGAGCTTAGATTGACAATGGCAAAGGATTGTGGGAGTTGCTGTCCAAAACATCTGGAGGGCCTAAGTTTGGACATGCCTGCTCTAGTCTATTGGAGTTCTATCCCCTTGACCAGGTTTCCTATCCCTTTGAGAGGAGATCTTGAACGCCTGTATTGTGTGTTGGACCTATGAGAAATATTGAGGATTCTGCTGGTGTACCACCCACCCTGCTGTGAACCAGTGGTCCACCTACCTGAGCTGATGAAGGTGAACTCAGACCTGGTATTGAGGACGCCCAGGCTGGTGGTGCTACAGGACCTCAACATTCATGCCAAGGCTTCCTTGACTGGGGCGGCTCAGGACTTCATGACTGCCATGACAAACATGGGTTTGTCTCACCAGCTCAACACATGAAAAGGGCCATACTCTGGACCTGGTTTTCTCAGCAGGACTGAAAGATGGTCAGGATGTGGAGAGGCTGTCATGGTCAGACCACTTCCTAGTCAAGTTTAGTCTATTAGTCTATTACCGAGACCCATGGCAGAGTGGTTAAATGCCTGTACTGCAGGTAAAACTGTGCTCACAGCATGGGATTCAATCCCAGGAAGTAGGCTCATGGTTGATTCAGCATTCCATCCTTCCAAGGTTGGTAAAACGAGTACCCAGCTTGCTGGGGGGGGGGGTAATGTGTAGCTTGCATTATGTAAATAAGCTGTAAACCACCCAGAGAGGCTACTTGAAGTTGTATGAACACTTTGCTTTTTGCTTTGTTTTCCTTTAGGTTCTTCTACCTTCTGCAAAGGAGGGGGATCTACTAAGATGATCCATCCTTGGAAAAATATGGATCTGGATGATTTCCTTAATGCTCTGGGGCATTAGTTATCTGATATAGTTGGTGCTCCTGTAAAAGATCAGGTCGCCCTAAGCAGGGCTGGCGTGTCCATTAAGGCAAACTAGGCAGTTGCCTAGGGCACCAAAATGGAGAGGGGGCGCTGGCCAGCCTGCTGCCCCCCCGCCACCGCCCCGCCACTGGCCACCGCCGTCTGTCCCCCCCGCCGCCCATCGCTGTCCACCCGTGCCCGTCGCCGTCCACCCCCCACACCCGTCGCCGTTCCCCGTCATCCACCGCCCCCCTGCCGCCCCACCCCCCACCACTGCCCCCTGCTGCCCCGCCACCCTGCCCCTCCACAGCCGCCTGCCCCCGCCTGCCCCCCCACCGCCACCACCACCACAGCCCACCCACCCGCCCGCCCGCCGACCCTCGCCTAGGGCGCAAAAAACCCTAGTGCCGGCCCTGGCCCTAAGGAACAATGAGATTACCCGGATGTTTGACATGATCGTGCCTAAGCATGCTGTCTCTGTACACAGAGCCTGGACAACCTCTTGGTATACATCTGAGCTGCAGGTGATGGGAAGTGAAAGGGGAGATGGCTGGAGCGCAGGTGGAGGAAATACCACTGGGAGTCTGATCGAACACAGCTATTCCAGAAGTTTTTGAACTGAAATACTATACATTGCAGGTCCTGATGGCAACTTTTTAGGTTATTGTATTTTTAATCGTATTTTTGTTGAATTTTAAAATATGGTAATCCTTTGGTTTGTGTGGGTGGCATATAAGTTGAATAAATAATAAGTCTATCATTTCAAGTAGCTATAAGTAAAGATATGTTTTACACTGTTTCTAATACAAATGTCTCAGAGTGAGTTACTGAGAGTTTAAAAATCAGCTAATCAGAAAGGAGTGGACTTTAGGGGATGTAGCCAGTGAAACTGTTGTAAGCAGGAGTTTCTGTTTATTCTGTAACCAGCTCAGGAAGTGACAGATTGGCTAGCTGTACTCCATTGCCCAAGGGATGTCCAAGTGTATTTGCAATGCTTTCCATTCTTCAAGGAGGCTCTTTCACTGACCCCTACCAGTGGCACTAATGCGTGGATGAGGCGATGGTGTCGAGAGGAGGGCTTTAGATTTGTCAGGAACTGGAGAACATTTTGGGACAAGCCAAACCTGTTCAGGAGGGATGGGTTGCACTTGAATCATGATGGGACCAGATTGCTGGCACTCAACCTCAAAAAGGCTGCAGAGCAGCTTTTAAACTGATAACTGGGGGAAAGCCGACAGGAGCTGTGTGGCATCCGGTTCGGAACACCTCATCCACAGGGAATGAGGTTGGAAAGGGTAGAGAATCACATAGAGATGACATAGCAGGTATTAGTACTGGGAGAATAATGGAATGTGATAGTTCATCTACTGAAAATAATAGCTGTGGGGGGAAGAACAAAGCAGCAGCTGTTGATGCAGAACCCACTGTACAGGTGCTTCTACGCCAATGCTCGAAGCCTCCGAGCAAAGATGGGAGAACTTGAACATCTGGCAGCTAGGGATAACATTGATATAATAGCCATAACAGAAACCTGGTGGAATGTGGAGAACCAGTGGGACACAGCAATCCCAGGCTATAAACTCTATAGAAGGGATAGAGAGGGGCGGGTTGGAGGGGGAGTGGCCATCTATGTCAAAGAAGGGGTAAAATCCAGCAGAATGGAGATTGACAGAGGGTCTGACTCCACCATAGAATCACTGTGGGTTAAACTACCAGGTCCAAGGAGTGATGTGATAGTTGGGGTATGCTACCGCCCACCAGATCAAAAACTTGAGGGAGACCTTGAAATGAGGAGACAAATCGTGGAGGTGTCTCAGAAGCACAGGATAGTAATCGTGGGGGACTTCAATTATCCCCACATCAACTGGGCCAATGCGAGCTCCGGGCAAGAAAGAGAAACTGGGTTTCTCGACTTGCTGAATGACTGTGCCTTAGAGCAACTTGTCATGGAGCCCACCCGAGAACAGGCATCTCTGGATCTAATACTGTCTGATACTCAGGATCTGGTCAGGGATGTGAATGTCACTGAGCCTCTGGGGAACAGTGACCATGCTGCAATCTCCTTTGCCATGCATGTTGGAGGAAGAGTGTCAAGCAAATCAGACAAAAAAATCCTTGATTTTCGAAGGGCAAACTTCCCTCAGATGAGGAAACTAGTTAGAAAGAAATTGAAGGGGAAGGTTGGAAGAATCCAATCTCTTCAGAGTGCATGGAACCTGTTTAAAACAACGGTAACAGAGGCCCAGCACAAGTGCATACCACAAAGAAAGAAGAGCTCATTTAAGTCCAAGAGGGCACCAGCATGGTTAACGAGTGGAGTTAGAGAGGCTCTAAAGTGCAAGGAGAGGTCTTTCTGTAAATGGAAATCCTCCCCAAATGAGGAAAATAAAAAGGAACACAAACTCTGGCAAAAGAAATGTAAGAAGATGATAAAGAGAGGCTATTTTTGGCAAAGAAAGATTTTGAAGAACATATAAGCTTAAATAAATAAATAAATAAATAAATAAATAAATAAGAAAGATTTTGAGGGTAAAAGGGTAATAAAAAAGCTTCTTTAAATATGTTAGAAGTAGAAAACCTGCCAGAGAACCAGTTGGCCCTCTGGATGGTGAGGGAGGAAAAGGGGAGATTAAGGAGGACTTGGAAATTGCAGAGAAATTAAATGAGTTCTTTGCATCTGTCTTCACGACAGAAGACATTGAGCAGATTCCGCTGCCTGAATGGCCCCTCTTGACTAAAGAATTAAATCAAATACAGGTTAAAAGAGAAGATGTTTTAGGACTAATTGATAAATTGAAGATTAACAAGTCCCCGAGCCCAGATGGCATCCACCCAAGGGTTATTAGGGAACTGAGAAATGAAATTGCAGATCTCTTAACGGTAATATGCAACTTGTCTCTTAAAACAGCCACAGTGCCGGGGGACTGGAGGATAGCAGATGTCACACCAATTTTTTAAAAAGGAAGGAGGGGGGACCCGGGAAACTACAGGCCAGTTAGCCTTACATCTGTCCCAGGGAAGATGGTGGAAAGCCTCATCCAAGAGAAAATCTTAAAACACATAGAAGAACAAACTTTGCTGAGAGAAAATCAGCATGGCTTCTGCAAGGGTAAGTCTTGTCTGACAAATCTTTTAGAATTTTTTGAAAAGGTCAACAGGCATGTAGATTTGGGTGAACCAGTGGATATAATCTATCTGGATTTTCAAAAGGCATTTGACACAGTCCCTCACCAGAGGCTGCTGAGAAAATTGCACAGTCAGGGGATAAGAGGGCAGGTCCTCTTATGGATTGAGAACTGGTTGAGAACCAGGAAACAAAGACTAGGTGTCAATGGGAAATTTTCACAATGGAGAGAGGTGAAAAGCGGTGTGCCCCAGGGCTCTGTCCTGGGACCGGTGCTTTTCAATCTGTTCATAAATGACCTGGAGACAGGGATAAGCAGTGAGGTGGCCAAGTTTGCAGATGACACAAAACTTTTCCATGTGGTAAAAACCAGAGAAGATTGTGAAAAGCTCCAGAAGGATCTCTCCAAACTGGGGGAATGGGCTACGAAATGGCAAATGCATTTTAATGTAGCCAAATGTAAAGTAATGCATATTGGGGCGAAAAATCAAAACTTTATCTATCAACTCATGGGCTCTGAGTTATCCGTGACGGATCAGGAAAGAGATCTTGGTGTGTTGGTGGACAGCTCCATGAAGGTGTCTCCCCAATGTGTGGCAGCGGTGAAGAAGGCCAATTCCATGCTAGGGATTATCAAAAAGGGGATTGAAAATAAAACAGCCAACATTATAATGCCATTATTCGAAACAATAGTAAGGCCCCATCTGGAGTATTGTGTACAATTCTGGTCACCGCATCTCAAGAAAGACATAGTGGAACTGGAAAAGGTGCAGAAGAGAGCGACCAAAATGATTACTGGGCTGGGGCACCTCCCTTATGAGGAAAGGCTAAAACATTTGGGGCTCTTTAGTCTGGAAAAAAGGTTCCTGAGGGGGGATATGATTGAGACGTACAAAATAATGCAGGGCATGAGTAAAGTGGATAGAGGGAAGCTCTTTTCTCTCTCACAAAATACCAGAACTAGGGCACATGCACTGAAATTGAGGGCTGGGAGAGTAAGAACTGACAAAAGAAAATATTTTTTCACCCAGCGCGTTGTTAGTCTATGGAACTCCCTACCACAGGATGTGGTGATGGTATCTGGCTTGGATGCCTTCAAAAGGGGATTGGACAGATTCCTGGAGGAAAAGTCCATCACAGGTTACAAACCATGATGGAGATGTGTAATCTCCAGGCTTAAAACCAGGGTACTTCAAGGGCCAGATGCAGGGGAGTGGTATCAGGAGACAGATATCTAGTCTCATGCGCTCCCAAACGCATCTGGTGGGGCCTCTGTGAGATACAGGAAGCTGGACTAGATGGGCCTTTGGCCTGATCCAGCATGGCTCTTCTTATGTTCTTATGTTCACTAAACCTCTCAAACTCTGGAAACCTCTCTAGCAATTGAACAGCATGCAGGACAGAATACATTCGGGGGAGGGGGCTCTACAGAGCAATGGCCAGGGATCTGGCACCACCAGCCTCTGAGCTTGTCTCAAGGCTCAGGCAAAGGCACCAGGACCTGGTCCAGGGACAGGCTGCAGAGCCAGGTTACAAGAGCCCAACCACCAAGTGTGCAGGCTACCAGCCCAGTAGTTCAAGTCCAGATGAGCAATGACCAAGTTCAAGGTGTTAGGCAATCCCAGGCCAGACAGACCAAGAGCCAGGAACCAGGTGGAGAAAAACAGGGCAGCAGGGACCAGCGGGATCCAGGACCATGAAGGAAGGGAAGGCAGGAAAAACAAATCAGAGCAGGGTTACTGCCTGGGTAGCAGGCATTCAGGAGCCACAAGTTTTGTTGCTGAGGCCAATTTTTGCAGGGAGAAGCCAGTTCTTATGTAGCTCAGTCCTCAGTCTGCACAGGTGACACTGCTGAGGAGCTTAGTAACTGTTGCAGGGATCGGCCCAATCGGCTAAACTCTAATGTAGCTTTCTCCTGCACGCACTAGGGTTAGAAAGTTCAGGCACGGCCCCAATTCTGGCCAAAGGTAACCAACGCAGTCTCTGTCCCTACCCAAGCCTGACCACATACTGAAATGAATCTAGACACTCCACATCATCCTGAGAACACATGAGGCATCAGGCACCTATAACAGGTAAAATATGTTGGTCAAATCACACAGGACAAGTACTGTCAAATAACGATTAAGGCTAGTGTCCCATTCCTATAATTAAGAGGTGAAAGGAAAACACAAGAATGCTTTCCGCTCCATACTCCAGCAGACAGCCTGTCGTGTGTCTAGTCTCACAATTAGAGATGGGCACTTACCATGATTTGCTCGGGCACCACATGAGGGCCCTGACAGAAGCAGCCCTCCCTGATTCCCCTCCTCCCCTGGGAGGAGGCGGGACACAGAATATGTAGCGCCCGCACCATACCTGTGGGCCCATTCCACTGAACCACACCAAACCATCGAATCACAGTAAGTCTTTACTTAGCAATGGTTGCACAACCAATTATGCAACAGGGAGCATGCTAGAGTGGAGGGGATGATAATACTTTCCCCCTTCTGTTTTGCATTTAGGCAGCAAGGTGCGAGCCTAAATCTTTTAAGGATTACTTTGCCAGGGCAGCAGAAGCAGTAAGCTGCAGAAGAATTCCACTGCATTAGACCTAAATTTGTTTGCATTTCTATTTTTACAAATTATGGGTTGTTGTGTTTTTTTGTTTTGTTTTTTGCCAATTAGCCACATTATTTTTTTAAGTGGAAAGACTGGGTATAAACAGAATAAATATGGAGCAATGAATCACCCAATATTCCCGTGATTAAAGAAAAATCAGAGGTGGCGATCCTGATCTGTGAATAAAAACAAAATTTGCTCTCCTTAATTTCAAACAAAATGTCATCAAGTGTGCAAGTCCCTTCAGTTCACTGTAGGCAGTTCAAAAATTAATGGAAGGGGGAAAATAGAAAAGTCTTTTATTTTCTGTGTCTTTTAAGCATTGAACTAGATAATAACAGGAATGAGTATTAGCCTATTTGTCCTCCATTTGTCCTCCCACAAAGTTATATTCTTCAGCGATATGAACTACAGCAATCAGAGTTAGCTGCCTGGATATCTCTGTGGGTTAGGTATTTGACCGTGAAGCCAAAGGTTGAGAGTTCCATTCCCCACTGTGGCTGCTACACATAGAGTCTGCAGACGAAAGGAATGGTAAACCACTTCTGAATATTTTCCACCTGGGTATCCCTGAAAAGGGTCAACATAAGTCAGAACTGACTTGATGGCACATGATTATTATCACACTTACCAAATACGTGCAGGTCTATGTTCCAGTGATAAACTATAAAGCAAAGCAATATACATAGGGTACATTATACATAGATGGTTAAAAATATACGGTTGTAAGAAAAAGAAAGTGAACCTTTTGGAATTTCATGGTATTAATGTGTCATACAATGTGATCTGATCTTCCTCTAAATCAAGTGTATTGACAAAACAGTGACACACAAAAAATTCAGATCTTTCATGTCTTTATTGAACATGTCTTTATTGTTAGTCAGATATGACTTCGCAACACATAACATCATCCAAAGTATGTGTCTGTGTGTCTCTCTCTGTGTGTGTCTGTGTGTGTCTGTGTATAGGGATGGGCACCAAATGAAAACCAAAATGCTGATTTGTTGGTTCATTATATAACAAAACAAAACAAAACAAAACAAAAGGAACCATAGAAGCAGTGTTTCGTTAGTAACGAAACAAACCAGCTTTTTTTAGTTTAAAATGAACCAATTTGTTCCACTGTAAAATGGCTCCCCTAGGTACTATAGGCACCAATTGTGGAGTGAACCTTCCTTGGACTCTCCCCTTTAAGCCCTCCAAATATGGAGATATTTGGGGTTCAGTGTGCTAAGTTATTCAACTTCAAACAGGGTACCCCCAAAAAAACATTTATAATTGTAATGTCATGTGCTTGAAAATAGTGATGACAGGCAGCTAGCAGTGTGGAAATAACACTGGAGCCTCCTCAAGCTCTCCCCTTGAAGCACCCCCAATTTGGAGAGGATTGGGGCACACCCCAAAGGGGCTGCGGGGATAACTTAATTGAAGGCGTGTGGATCGGTGCACTGAGGGGAAGCTGTCAATTAACACTGTCTGGTATAGCATGCCAAAGACACTGACTCCTTCCATTAAGCACCCCCACCTCCTTTGGAGCTTAATATCTCTGCCCCCAGAAACCCTAACGTTTCCAAATTTCAACGGTCCCCTACAATCAAGGGAAGCCTGCCATTCGCATGTCTCAGATCAATAATTTTCCACTGAATATTTTTAAAATATTAATTTTCAATCTCCAAAACATGATCCCTCCTAGAAGCCTAGCAGTATAACATGGCAAGTACCATGAGAATCTCTTTTTCTCTGCAGTAAATACAATGTACCGAATCCCAAGACATTCTTTGAACTAGAGTCCAATGCAGTGTCTTTGAGCAAAATGACAATATTTTTCATGTTTAAGATTGAAGACTTGCCCTCAAAGTTTGATCGAATACATCACTCTGTCACCAATAGCAACCAGGCAGCCCTCCCAAAATTATTCAGCTTAACTGTTGTGTAAACTGTAATATTAGTAGCTACAAACAGTTGTGAGCCATCATTTTAACAGCAGTCTGTATAGTCTCTTATTACTTTGGATTGGATAAATTAATTCACAAAAATCACTAGGGGACAACTCCCACAACCACTTTCGATCAGACCATGGCCCACAATTTGAGCCTCTCTATACTTAACATAAGAACATAAGAACATAAGAAGAGCCATGCTGGATCAGGCCAAAGCCCCATCTAGTCCAGCTTCCTGTATCTCACAGCAGCCCCACCAGATGCGTTTGGGAGCGCATGAGACTAGATATCTGTCTCCTGATACCACTGCCCTGCATCTGGTCCTTGAAGTACCCCGGTTTTAAGCCTGGAGATTACACATCTCCATCATGGTTTGTAACCTGTGATGGACTTTTCCTCCAGGAATCTGTCCAATCCCCTTTTGAAGGCATCCAAGCCAGATGCCATCACCACATCCTGTGGCAGGGAGTTCCATAGACTAACAACGCGCTGGGTGAAAAAATATTTTACTTACTAAGGTTGGTCCTCCAGAGCGGTGGTCCCCAACCCCCGGTCCGCGGACCGGTGCCGGTCCATGGACCGGTCGGCACCGGGCCGCCTGGGGAGGCCGAGGAGGCTCCTCCCCTTTTCCTCCGCCGCCCTCCTCCTCCTCTTCTCTCTCCGCGGGCGGCCGGTGGAGGAGGAAGGCTGGAGGAAGGCTGGAGGAGCGCAGGAGGAGCTGCCGCCTCCTCCTCTGCCCTCCTCCTCCTCGCCTCCACCACCACCAGCAGCAGCAGCAGCCACAGCAGCGGCGGCGCGTCCTCCTCCTCCTCCTCCTCCCGCCTCGCCGCCGCCGCCGAGGGCAGCAGCAGCAGCAGCGAGGGCACTCCGGAGGGGTGGCGGCGGCGGCGGGACGGGGCGAAGGCCACCCCCACAATCGCCCCCCGCCGCCGCATCGCCCCCATCCCGCCGCCGCCGCCGTCACCCCCTCCGCAATTGTCCTCGCTGCTGCTGCTGCTGCTCCTTCGGCGGCGGCGGCAGGAGGAGGAGGAGGAGGAGGAACCGGAGCAGGAGCAGGAGGTGGCGGCGGCGGCTCGTCGTTGCTGCGAGGGCGCTTCCTGTTGCGGCCAGGTGGGTGCCGCGCGCGGGGCGCCTGAGCCATGAGCCGCGCGCGGGTCTCGCTCCTGGCACCGCGCTTGCTCCTGCTCCTGCTGCCGCCGCTGCCATGGGCCTCCTCCTCCGCCGGGAAAAGTGCTGCTGGCGCCCCGCTCGCTTTCCCCGGCGGAGGAGGAGGCCCACGGCGGCGGCGGCGGCAGCAGGAGCAAGCGGGGCGCCAGCAGCGAGACCCACGCGCGGCACCCGCCCGGCCATGCCGGGAAGCGCCCTCGCGGCACCGACGAGCCGCCGCCGCCTCCTCCTGCTCCTGCTCCGGTTCCTCCTCCTCCTCCTCCTCCTCCCGCCGCCGCCGAAGGAGCAGCAGCGAGGGCAATTGCAGAGGGGTGGTGGCGGCGGCGGCGAGACGGGGGCGATTGCGGCGGCGGCGGCGGCGGCGGCGGCGGGAGGGCGATGCGGGGGTGGCTGCTGCTGCTCCTCCGGCGGCGGTGGCGGGGAGGAGGAGGAGGAGGAGGAGGAACAGGAGCAGGAGGAGGCGGTGGCGGCTCGTTGCCGCGAGGGCGCTCCCGGCGCGGCCGGGCGGGTGCTGCGCGCGGGCGCCGGGGCCAGGAGCCGCGCGGTCTCGCTGCTGGCGCCCGCTCGCTTTTCCCGCGGAGGAGGAGGCCTCGGCGGCGGCGGCGGCAGCAGGAGCAAGCGGGGCGCCAGCAGCGAGACCCACGCGCGACTCCCGGCGCCGGAGGAGGGGCGGGGCCCGCCTGCCCAGGAGCCCGGGTTCCCCCCACCCCGCCCGTGTGTGGGGGGAGTGGCACCCCGACGCCCCAAGCCGGTGAGTGCCGCCGCCGGTCTCGTGCCTCCCCTCCTCCTTCCCTCCCATCATTTGCTTTCACCCCCCTTTGCCTCCCCGCGGACCCCCTTTCGCATTCTCCCCCTCCCCACCCCCACCCCCGGGCCACAGAAAATTTTTAAAAAATTTCCCGGTCCGCGGGGACAAAAAGGTTGGGGAGCACTGCTCCAGAGGACATATCCATTGTTCGCTTCTGAGGCCGCATTCACAAGACTGAATGGCAGAACCTACCAGAGCCAATACTCAGCTTGCACTGCTTTTTAAGGGGCCCGGGTCACCTCAGCAGCACAATGAGACAGTGGAGAAGGACTTCTGTGGAGGAGGACCAGACCTATTTCATTAATCACATTCATTTATCAGGAGCTAGCTGAGTGTCTACAGATGTGGGGTCCTTCTGGCAGGTGGCACAGCCGGATGATTCCCGTGGGGAGAGGTATTTACATGAGTTTCACCAGAGTAAGTCAGGAGAAGGATGAAAGGAGAGAGATAATTAAGGGGGCTGTGGAGTAGTTCTTTAGCTGCAAAGACTTTGATAAATGAATGCAGAAAACAAGAAGAGACTAGTGCAGAGAACAAAAACATGAAATGAGGCAGAGAAAGAGGGTTTTCACAGAGGCTTGCTGAACTGGTTGAAGAGGCAGGAAATAAACAGGAGGCGGGAGACCAGTGCGGAAGATGTCAAGGTGCTAAAGGAGGGGGTATTAAGGAGCCTGTGGAAAGCTTTCAATAACTGGTCCATATGTAAAAAAAAAAAAAAAAAAAAAAAAAAAAAAGAAGCAGCTGCCAGAAAAGTCCTTGAAGTCAGAAAGGGCCGTCAGAGGGATAATGCGAATAATAGATTTAGCTGGATATATCAAAATCACTGGCAGGCTTTCCTTGACAACCTAATTAAGCAAGACATTAAGTATGGAAAAGAATCCTGCCAGGGAGATGTGTACATGAGGGCTTGGGATAAAGTGCACAAGAGGGAATCAGTGGTGCTGGGATTAATGAAATCTGCAGCCTTTGCATTCTGACTACTCTTCCCCCCTCCCCGCCATATTAAGACAAATCATGACCCTTCCCCCAGCATTCTTACAGTAGTAACTAAATGACTTTCCATCATTCTTAAATTGACTCCCCCTCCCCAACTCCTTTGCCCCTTTCTTGGTGTGTGAGCCCTCTCGTTGGAATGCTAGTCAGTTAAACCAATGCAATTGTGTGACTACCATGGACAAAAGAATTGAAATATCCTAAACCAGGAACGTTCTTGTACATAACTCAGCCTGTTAAAAAGGGCATCATGGACAAGAATTGCCTTGCTTTCAGAGTTTGCAGCAGTTATGGCGGTGAGTGTATGCCCCTTGGTGTACAATCAGGATGGGTGATTTTGGAGGATTTTGGAGCCATTTTTGTACACACCACAAACTCAACACAGGCTGCATCAAGCCCTCTCACACAACTCTAAGAGAAAAGAATATCACTTCTGTTTTGGTAGGTTGGTTTGCTGAATCTAATGCCTTTGAGCAAGTAAAAGGAATTAGTTCAGCCACTGAGCTAGAGAAATAGCGGGGATCCATTGTGAGTCATAATGTTGCAAAAATTACTAAGAACCTCCTCCTCCTTCCCCCTCCTCTGAATTCTTCCTCTCTCTCCTCCCCATGCTGTTTGTCCAACATTTATTTCACTCTTGTCATTTAAAGATACAGGCTGAAGCAAACAACATTTGGGTGACCCCAAAATCACCAGTCAGGAGTTTGTTGGTCAAGAACAATCCGGCATTTCAGGGAAAAATGTGTTATAGTGTGGCAACTATGCAAAGCTAATTAATGAAAATTCCTGTCTTTGCTGCCGTGTGATTTAAGGTTTTGCTGAATTTGAGGATTTTTGTCAATGCTCTCTGGGTCAGAGATTTAGATAAATTAAAGAGATAAATCATTGCAAGCTGGTTTATAAATAAAATCTTTTTATCCTCCTTATTTGATGGGCTTGGCTATCATTGTGTTAAGACAATTTCTTCCTTGGGATTACTCTCTGCTTATTTCATCCCTTTTCAAAATCCACAGCCCCTTGGTGACGGAAATCATGGTGCTGATGCCTAATGCACTATAAATGCATGCTGCTATTAAGGCCTACAGGAGGGGCCCTCTTAAGAATATCACTACCCGTGGAGGTCTATTTGATGTGCATATCCGAGAGGTTTTCTCTTGTCTCACTGTTTGTAATGCCCTCATCTTGGGGTTGCCAGATTCCTCTCTGTTTTCAAGGCACATGTAAAGGTGCATCTTTCCAAATTTTTAAAACATTGTTGTTTGCTCTTGTGTTGGGTTATTTTTGAACTTTTAATTGTTTAAAATTTTTTGGGTCTTTTAAGAATGTTGGTAAGCCACTTTGAGCAAGACTCCTTAGCACAGAAGCCAATTGGAACTATAGTAAATTGAATATCTGTAGGGTAACCTTCTGGGCTATCTCTAGTGCTTGGGGGGAAAACATCCAGCATGTGCCTTTTCCCACTATAATTCTCTCCCCCACACGCACACCTCTGCAAGTCTTAGTTTGTACCTCTGGGGCTAAACATACGCCTAGGTTGGGAATCAGTGCTCTACCACCATTTTCATTTCTAATCAGCTATCAAGCACAATGGTCGCTCCGTGGACGGGTCTCCGCCCACGGGGCGTATTTGCCTGCCTCCCGGATGGAGAGACAGGCAAGACGCATAGAGCGTCTAGAAGGAGGGGGAGGAGTGCCCTTTAAAAGGGGCAGCTCTGACCCCCTCCCACATCCAGTTCGAAGGAGTGTTCCCCACCCGCCCGCCCTTTGTAGGACCAGTGTGAGAGTTACTGGTCGCCTTCGGGGGCCAGATAGGAATTTTTGACCCGCACTCTAAATTGGCCTAAGAGAGCAGGGATTTTTCACCTATCCCACACTGGTACCTGGGCTGTAGGGCAGTCCCCAGAATTTGGTCACACTGGCGGCTGAAGCGGATTCAGGCAGCGGTGAGTAGTTTAAACATCTGTCACCAGATACCCAATAACCAAGGCCCTGCTGATCGAGAGGTCACAGGGCCTCCCTGCCTTAAGCTAAAAGACGCAGGGAGAGCTAATAGCAGGCCGGCCTGGGTGGCGTTGTCGCTTGACCGCACCACCCGGGGGTCAAACTCGCCCCATGCTGCCTGGTTGGAGGGGCCTGTAATGACCCCGGGGTTCCAACCATGAGTGCTGAAGCCAGGCCCTCCCCTGTTATGGTTGTTGTTGGTTTAAGTTGTGTTTGTAAAGTGTGGCTCAGTTTTCACCCCACATCACTGCCTCGTCTCGTCATTTCGGGTGGGTGGGCAATTCAAGGTGCTGACCTTGACCTACAAAGCACTATATGACCTGAGTCCTAGCTACCTCAAAGATTGAATCTCACAGTATGAACCGACTTAGGTGTTAAGGCAATCAGGAGAGGGCCTTCTCTCCATCCTGCCACCCTCACAGGTACCTCTTGTGGGAACCCATGAAAGGCCTTCTCGACTGCTGAGCCCAGACTCTGGAACTCCCTCCCATCAGAGGCCAGGACTGCCTCATCTCTGTTGTCCTTCCGGAAACAGGGAAAAATACATTTTTCTTCAGGCAAGCTTTCCCTGAATGATGGACTACCATGTGTATTTCATATGAATCTATGGTTCACATAGACTTTGTGTTTATGACTACTTATAACTGTAGCTTTAATGTAATGTTGTCTATTGTAACATATCCCTGTAACATGTCCCTCAATTCCTTGTTCTCAAATACTTGAACATGTCTTAATTGTACTGGACTTTATATTATCCCTCATTACTGTAAGCCGCCTTGGGTCTTTTTCCAAGGAGAAAGGTGCGGTAAAAAATACTCTAAAATAAATCAAATAAATAAATTATTGCTTTGACTGCAGCTGTGATGGGTAACATCGCAAAAAAGAAGGGGAGGGAGGGGAAGGAAGAGCTGAGTGGTGCAGTGAAGTACACCAGTGGCTTGCATGGAGCTACTGAAGATACATTTCCATCTCATAATAAAATTCTTTGATTGATGAGATTTTTGGGGGAAGATAAATACGTTTATTCAGAGCTCTCCAGGGATAAGGTAAGCTATTGTTCTTACAATGAGCTCCCAAACAGGGCAAGTCTTGCCAATGGAGTTATTTTTGGCACAGCTTCTTCATAATTATGCCTTACCATGGGGGTGCTGTGGCACACGGTGGACATTACAACTGACAGGCTGATTGAAAGGAGACATAAAATTAAATACAATCCAAATGCAGCTGTGCCTAACGACCTGCTTAAAAGATTTAACTAGCTACAGAGTAGGGTGAGCAAAGGCCTCCATCAACATGGCATCTGCTCCTTGTTATTTGTTAGTCAAACGTGGAACGCAGTTTTGATGACAATTGCACAGGCGAAACAGTTGCACAGGTATATGAAAGCACCATTCCACACAGCAATAACCCCGCTATTGATATACAGAAGAACATCTGGAATACGAGGCTCATGGTTTGCTTAAAGATAGTTCTGCTTAGGGCAGCTTAAAAAGAAGAAGAATTTCTCTTTGTGGAAAGCCTCCTTTCCACATTGATAATTCCTCTAAGGAGTCCCTGGAAGTTCTAAACAATGCTAACTGAGCCATTTGGTGTCCATACAAGGTGCAAAAAAAAAAAAAAAAAAAAAGGTCATGCTGAATCTTGTTGTGATCTCCTGGTGCACAGAGACATAAACAGAACACCTGGGGCAGAATGGCAGTGATAGGCAACCTCAGGTTATTTTAGGTCAGGAAAAGAGACCTCATAGAACCAGAGAAAGCCCGGAAATGGTGCGACAAAATGATGGGGGTGCCCAGGAAAGGAAAGGCAAAAGGATCCCAGGCTTTTCAGTTGAGAAAAGAGCTGAGTAAGAGGAGGAGGGATATAACCAGGGATTATAAATGTATTTGTAATGTAGGATGGAGAAAGTTTTGCATCACATTATTGCTTCTTCCTCCCACATGATAATTACTTTGGGCCCATCTGCAGTCAGAGAATATTCAGAGCAAGAAAAACAATGCATTTGTTCATTCAACATGCAGTTGATTAATAATTAAATGTTTACAATTAATTCATAGAGTTCACTGTTGACAACACCCAGTGTAGATGTCTTCCAAGGGGAGTCACATTTGGAGCAATGATGGGCAAAATATGGCCCTCCTGGTGTTGTTATGCTGCAACTTCTGTAAGTCCCACTTTGTTGGTTCAGATGAGTTGCCATTGAGGGAAATAAAAGGGCAGAACCATGTGGCCAAGAAAACAACAAAGGCAAGAATAGGCCAGAAGCTATGCTTCTATAGGCAGCATAGCCAGTTAGGAAGAATGATGGGAACTGTGGTCCAACAGCATCTGAAAAGTACTCCTACCAAGGCACTCCACCATTGTCAGATGGGTCGCGCGGGGCCTGGTGGGCATCTCTTGGTCTATTTTACATCCACCACTTTCTTGCAAAAGCAACACTGTACCAAGTACCTGCTGGACAGCTGGTATGATAATATTCAGAAAGGAAACTTTGTCAGGTCAGGTGAGTTGCCTATAAAGGCTGAGCAGGAACTGATATGTTTCAAAGAAGAGCTACATAGAAAAGAGGCACTTGTGTGAGGATTGCGGTGTGAACCCCCATCCTCTGCTTCAGATGGGGTTTTCTAACCACAGCCCTGCTGCTTCCTGCCTCAGCTAAGGAAGACGTGCCTGGCGAAATTTATCTTCCCAAGAACTTTACGTCTAAGATCAACCTCCTTGCCAGGTTTGGACTTCTGGAACTTGCCTTGAAGAAGTGTTGTTTGTCCATGAAATTGCACAATGATTTTCTTTTCTTTTTTTTTAATCAGAGGCCTATGAAGGTATTGCCTCTAGCCTAGCCTTGCCTTTGCTGCCAGCTGGTGAAAGAAGCCCTGGTTTGGACCTAGTAGGACTAAGCTGTAGTCTTACTCCCATTGTAATGTGCAGGGACATTGCAAAGTGGCTCTTCCCTTTGCTCACTTCAGCTCTTTCGCTCCACTCTCCCTTGCCAAGTGGCAAGGGGAAAAGGAAACTTGCTGCGCTTGGTGCAGGAAGGCTGCTAGGAAGGATGGTCCCACTGCTCCTGAACAATGCTACCTTAAAGCCAAGGGAAGCTGGCTTGGTCACAACAACTAGGTGTCATTTTTCAATCTGCTCCAAGAATCACTGTGGCTTGTTTTTACATCCAGTAAATCCATCAAGGTAGGGGCCCGGTTGGGGTATTTTTCCTAGCACATACAAACATCCCTAAACAGGGTGCCAGCAGTGACTTTCACTGCCACCAACAAGGTTGCCATCCCTGTTGCTGCTAGCTACAGTGTTAGAGCTTTGAAACTTCCTTTCATCCTTTTTATCTATACGTGGAAAGCACTGAACCCCTTGTTGGTTCTTCATTTTAAATCCAAACCAGAGTGAAACCAGAATGGACTAGCCATGTTTCCATAATTCACTTGAAGCCAGTTCAGAGCGAGAGGAGAATAATTTGTCTACACCCCATTTTGGAGAGGGTTGCAGCAGGATAAACAGGGTCACTGGGAGGTCCCATATACCATTTGGTATAAACTTCACATCCAAATGGCATAGGGAGCTGAAGTGACCCTCTCCTGTTATCACCACCCACTGGCAGAAGCAGGAGAAGAGGGGAGGAGGCAAGAGCCAGTCAAGAAAAGCAAACAAAAAATTTCCCTCCTGACAAAAATCCCCCTCTTCTGTTCTCTTGTTGTTGTTGCTGCTCTACTTGCCCTCCTTAAAAAGCTAGGCCAAGCCATACATGCAGAGAGAAACACACACACACACACACACACAGAGAGAGAGAGAGAGAGAGAGAGAGAGAGAGAGAGAGAATGGCTCTTCTTATGTTCTTATGTTCTTAGGGATATTGTGTGCATTCACAAAAGGGATTGCCTTTCCAAAAGCAGCCCCCTCGCACTGCCTTTAGAAATTAAACACTTTTACAGAGCTGAGGAAATATTTAATTTTTCTATACAGTCACCCCCGCCATTTCGCGGTGCAGGTACCGCGATCCCGCTACATCGCGGGATCGCAATACCTGCACCGCTGGGGGGGGGGGGCGATCAGGTCGCTCCCCACCACCACCCACCCCCTCCGAGGCTTTACGGAGCCGTGCGGTGCCGGCGGGGGCGGGGCTGCAATCTCCATTGAAAAGCATTGCCAATGCATATCAATTGAGAAATTTTCCCCATTGGAAAGCATTGAGTCAATGTTTTCCAATGGGGAAAATTTTCTCCATTGAAATGCATTGGCAATGCTTTTCAATGGAGATGGCCCCAGAGGAGAAGTCTCGGGCGGTGCGGGTGGGTGGAGGCAGGAGGTCAGATCCCCCTGCCGCTGCCGGCACGCGCCGCCCCAAGACTTCTCCGACAGGCTCGCGATCGCCCCCCACCCCCAGCGCCCCCACCTGTTTCCGCATATCACAGATTTTCATGGATCGCGGGTGGGGTGGGTCACTAACCTCCGCGATCGGTGGGGGGTTACTGTATCACAAAGCAGCTCTCTTATTAAACCACCCTGTGATATTGGCAAATTGAAATAGAAAGACTTCTTTTGGCCCATTTCCAGCAATCACCTGCAGTGGAAAGGAGCCAAAATAGATCAATCCTACCTACCATCAAAAACGTGGATGCCCCTGTTAGAGCCTAGAAAGGTACAGGTAGGAACGCTCTGGGAGTCGGCTGTCATCTGATTGGCATCTTTAAGAGTGCACTAGACCATCCCTTGTTCTTGTTGTTTAGTTCTTCAGTTGTGTTCCCTTCTTCATAACCCCATGGACCAGAGCATGCCAGGCCCTCCTGTCTTCCACTGCCTCCTGGAGTTTGGTCAAATCCATGTTGGTTGCATCAATGACACAATCCAACCATCTCATTCTCTACCATCCCCTTTTCCTTTTGCCTTAAATCTTTATTAACATCAGGGACTTTTCCAAGGACTCCTCTCTCCTCATGAGGTTGCCAAAGTATTGGAGCCTCAGCTTCAATCATCTGCCCATCCCAGGAGGATCCTAAACATTGGATCACACTGAAGACTGATTTTCCTGTCCTTCACTTGAAGCCAATTCAGAGTGAGAACAGAATAGTAAAATGTTCCCGGTTCTCACATGATGTATTTCTTCTTCCATTTTGACTTGGCTTCATGATAAACATCAATATCTTAAACCCTTAACAGTCGGGATCAAGAACAATTCCTCTTTATGTAGAATTTTATCTCTGCAAGCTGACATGAACTACTGTATATCCTATAGGGCCACTATATTTGTTAAACGAGCCATGGAACAATGGAACTCATTGCCTTCTTCACAAGCTCTTCAAATTAATTTCACAACTTGATACTTTTTTGATGTTTATTTTATCACTGTATTATTATTTTATGCTTTTCTGGTTGTTTATATGCATTTCTGTTTGATGCCAAATACTATTTTTAAAGACTGACTAAATCTCTGGTCATGCATACTGCCTTGCTGGCCATACAGCAATAAAGTATTTGTATAATAAACATTCCTCCTGAGATGAGGAGGAATTTAAAGGTGCATTCATTCAAAAAGAGCAAATCAAAACTCATATATACCAACACACACACACACACACACACACACACACACACACACACACACACACACACACACACACACACACACACACACACACACACACTTGCAGCAACTGCTGGTATGCAATGAGAGGTTGCCACATTCAGATTCCCCTCTCCAAGGTGCTTAATTGTCTCCTCCACCCTGCCTGCCAATTTCATACTCTGTGAAGCCAGACATTTTTCCTATGAGAAGAACAATTCCAAAGAAAGAAGAAAATCCTTCTCTGACATGTTCAAAACAACACAGTGAATAGACTTATTCCTGGGAGAACACATTAGCTGCCTACCCTCCTAAACAAAGGACTAAAGCAATGCATGGAGATGGAAAGGTTTTCTTAATAATAGCAGCAGCAACAACAAAAATGCCAAGGAGGGCAGTAAGTAGAAAGAATATCATGTACCATCAAATTAATCCAGATATCAAGTATTCACAAGTGATTTAACACTCCCTATGTCTGGTGGGGCTCTGAAACTGTTAGCACACCCAAGGCCACACAGGTGACAGGGCTTCTAAACCCAGAGACCACAAGCATGTGAAGTGAAACACAGTTTCCTGGGAGGCATGACAGGGATTCGAACTCCTGGATCCTGAAGTATTGTGTTGGTATGTAAGATTCCCACAGGAGTATTACAGAGGTACCCTTTCTGTCTCTCAGCCCCAATCATGTGGTGGAAATGTCCTTTTCCTGCACAGGTGGTTCAGAAATACAGTGGTACCTCTGATAACAAATTTAATTCATTCTGAGAGACAATTTGTTATCCAAAAAAATTGTTATCCGAAACGTGGTTTCCCATTGAAATGAATGGGAAACCGAGTAACCCGTTCCGAAGGTCCAAAAAAAGGCAAAAAAGCTGGGGGTGGGGGTGGTCCAGACCTCTTTATAAAATGCACTTTAAAGGCTTGCAGTGCTGGAACACCCTCCAGAACATCCCCCTGCAGTGCAATGCAAACATGGACAAGAGAAACCAGCAAGACTACCCCAGCCTGTCCCCACCCAAAGTGCAATGGGGGAAAATGCAAACGAACAAACATAAGCAGGAAGAAAAATCCAGCTCATTTTTGCCTGCAGAGCAATGAAAAAAGATTGAAAACATGGAGAAATGAAACCAGCAAGACTACCCCAGCCTCTTCCAGCCAAAAATGCAAAGAAAAGCAGTGCAAAGATTAATAAAAGCTATCTCCCTATCTTACCAAGTTCAAAAGGTCCAAATCCCTCAGCAAAACATGTCCAGAATGGCTCCAAAACACCATGAAAATAAACGCTCTAACTCCTCCCACCCCTCCATTAACTATGCATCCTGCAGTGCATGCAGGGTACACATTTTTTGCAAGGCATTATGAAACATTTGTTATCCGAGGCAGCCCATAGGGAACATTCGCTATCCGAGGCAGCCCTATACCTGGAAATTTCCATTTGTTATCCGAAAATTTTGTTATCCGAGGCATTTTTTATCCGAGGTATTACTGTATATGCGGAAGTGGGTCTTCCTTCCTTAGTCAAAGCACAAGGACCAAAGCAACTGTGGCCCTGCAAAATCCTGTATGATTGATTCAACGGGAGAGTTCTGGATTGTAGGATCTGGCAATTTGAGGGTTAATGGGAGCTGTTTTCTGTAGCTAAGAAACAACAAATTAAAGTCTTTCTTTCTAACTTTAGCCAGGAAGCCTGCTTGTCAAACATATTTGGTGATTAATTTTTAATCCTCTGCTGATAAAGTCCTGCACACACAATAATGTTAACATTAAGATCCAACTCATTTTAAGCCATTAATCTGAAGCTTCTTGTTTGTACTAATGGAGCCTACAGAGTCCATGAAAAAAAAACAGTGAACAATAGCCCCAAATCACACCCAAACAAGCTACAGACAAAAAGGACAAGCCTCCAATGAAAAGGATTCTTGTAGTTTTCTTTTATTTACTTTTCTTTTTTGAAGGAATGCTTGTGGGTCTTTTTTTTTTGTTCGATAATAACAAAGCCACTTTTGTCTTAGTTTCCAGTCTAAAAACAAGCATATTCATGCTCACCACAAAAAAGGTATTAGTTCTGTTGCATTAGAGCAAAAACATTTCTTTTCCACTTTGTGTATATTAAGGGGGGTTTCTTAAAATACATCCATAAGGCTTATGGCTTTTGATTGTTCAGATCAGCCAAGAAAGTGATAAAAAAGAGCCTGGTTTTATTAATAATTTACCATTGGAGGTTATTTATAGCCTGTCGAGTGAGCAAGCAAATTGAAAGTATACAACAATATACAAATCATTATAGGCTATGACTCTGGAAGAGCTTTCAATATGTAGTTAACTGTGGAACTAACATGTCACCCTTTAAGAATTTTTTTAAAAGGAAGTGGGGTACAAGTCCTGCTCGATGCACTTGCACCCCAATCGGGTGCTGTGGGTGTGTTGTTGTCTACAGATGCCTCTGGTGGCTAGAACACCATGCTGTGTGCAATTTCTGTCTATCTTGGAACGCTACCTTCTTCACATCCACAGGGAACACTGCAAAACCTCCTTGTTCAAGCAGGCATTTCGCCTGGACTACTATCACTACAAGAGCCACTGTGACATAGTTGACAGAGTGATGGGCTGAAACATAGGAGACTGAGGTTGGAGATGTTTGATCAGCCCTTGAAACTCCCCATGTTGGGGGTGGGCAATGGTGAAACCTGAAATATTTCTCCTACCTTGCAAACTTATAAGGGTTCTTATAAGTCAGCCTCAACCTGACAGCACATAACCATCGCTTTAACATTCTGGGCTCTTTTGACTTCTCAGCTTTCATTCTTGAGCTGTCGGTGGCTTACTTCTGATCACAATCAAATGGAAATACAAAACACAGATTTGCATAAAATTTGCATATGCCGATTTTTAACTATAGATGCAGGTGTAGAAAGACGTATATGGCAAAATCTTTATCAGTTACACCTGCCAATAAAATGTTCATGTTGTTACATGCTGTCAAGTCGGGATCAACTTATAACCACCCTACTAGGGCGTTCGAGTTATCAGAGATATTTAAGGAGAGTGGGGGATTAGAACCCAACCCACCTGAATCATAGACCGCCACTCTCTCCACCACACCACACTGGGTATACATTGTAATACAGTTGCCATAAATCTTGGTGGTGAATTGCCATAGAAGCTGTAGTTTAAGAAGAAAGAGCCATATTCGACTATGGTAGGATGTCAGGCAAAAACAACTATGTAAAAGAAAGAAAGAAAGAAAGAAAGAAAGAAAGAAAGAAAGAAAGAAAGAAAGAAAGAAAGAAAGAAAGAAAGAAAGAAAGAAAGAAAGAAAGAAAGAAAGAACACTGTGGCACCTTAAAGACAAAGGCCGTGGTCACATCTGGGTTTCAATCCTGATCTTCTGAAGGTCCGGCTTTTCCTCTTCGTCCCATCACATGATTGAATACGTGGGACAGGAGTTCACATGTCAAAAGCTGTTTTTTTATTTTAAAGTGCAGTTCAGCCCCCTTGGCCAGCTGGTGGCACTAGCATTTGAAAAAAACGGACCACTTGGCTGGGGGAAAGGAAAACTTGTAGGACCGGATAGAGTTTCCTGTTTCTCCGAAGGTGAAAAGCAATTAAAAAAACATAGCCCATTGGCCCCAGGAACAGCCAGTCGGTGCTATGAAAAAAGAAAGAAAAAGAAACCTGGATTATCTGTGTGGTCCCACAGCGTCTGCCTCCTTAAAAGCTGGATTTTCAAAGCGAGGCAAAAATTTCCCTACCTCTTCAGTGAGTCACAGAAACCTCGCTTCAAGGGGCATTACCGGGTTTTCTTTTTTCTTTTTTTTTTCAAATAGCCCGATGGCCGTGGGGATGGCATTTTTAGACACGGGTTATCTGGTAATTTAAACTGCTTTTAAAGGGATGTGGAACTGGGGCCTTTGTGTTATATTTTAATGTCAGCTTTTGTTGATAAGTTCATTTTTCAGAATTTACTGTAGGTATCATAGTCATTCAAATAGATAAACAGTATCTCTCACCATAGTGTAGTAGAGAACTGTGATCTGGTGATCTATGTGCCTCAGTCTATGGTCTAGGGGTTGCTAAGTATTGATGGTCAATCGTAAAGTTCTTGGCAGCCCTTCACAGAGAACTGTCTTCTGTTCAGCAGGACACAAAGCTCCTTTCTTGCAGAAACTGCAGTTCTGATTCACACTTCTTAACTGAGCATCTTGACTGATGTCGTATCAAAGCTCTAGAAAAATAGTCATCAAAGATTAATCTACCAAGTTGGGCGTTTATCATTAATTGTGGCCTGTTTATCAACGAACAGCAGGAAAGTAAGATTTGAAGGAAAAAAGCAAGAGCAGCTAATAATCATTATAATTCAAAATTAGCAGCAAAAATTGTTCAAATGCTGGCTACGTAATCCTTTAATCACAGCTAATCTTTACTTAGCAGATTAATAGCTGAAACCAAGGAAAGCACATAGCAGAAGATTTCTGCCAAGAGTTTGGAACACGGATGTCTTGGAGGCAGAGGGTTTAAAAGGATGGCTTGTTAGGAGGTGAAGGGCAGTGATTTTGACCAGATTATTCTGGAACCAGATATAAAATCAGACATACATGGGTGCCATATAAAAGAAGATCAGTCTGATATCACAGGCACTGGGATTCTCGGGGACAGACCTCAGAAAAAGGTCCTTGTTCTGGAGTAAAACTCCCAGAAGCCCACAGCCAGTAGTCTGTTCTGGAGGGCTACTACTACTACTACTACTACTACTACCACCACCACCACCACCACTAAAACAAAAAGGAACTTTGGATATTGTTTCCTCCCAGTTTAGGTTGTGGAAGACTGATCACTTATTACCAGAATAGCAAGATCCAATGGAATGCTAAATAGCCCCCATCCAGTCTGAGGCGTAGCTAGGGTTTGGAGCGCCCAGGGACAAAGTCAATTTTTGCACCCCTTCCTGTTCCCCCAACTGTGTCTCACCCAATAAGCAAGGGGTGCCCAATCCTGGGGAAACAGCAGGGGAGGGGGTGAAAAGTCCCTCTTCCTCACACCCTCTATGGGGGGGGGTCTCCCGGACAAGGATCTCCTGTGCAAACTGTGCAGTGCGTGCATAGCTCCAAGCAGGTCATGTTTTATTTTCAGCATCACCTCCATAGCATGCTTCCCCCTCCTCCTTTTCCCTGGCTAAGGCTTGGTGACCGTTAGCCTGGGGAAAGCAGGAGAGAGAAGCAAGCAATGCGATTTTCCCCCAAGCAGCACCTCCATTGCATGCTTCCCTCTCCTCCTTTCCCCAGGCTAATGATCACCAAGACTTAGTGGGGGGAGGAGGGGGGAGCAATCGATGGAGGTTCTGCTTAGGGGGAAAAACATTGCCTGCTTCCCTCTCCACCTTTTCCCTGACTAAGGATCCCCAAGCCTTAGCGGGGCAAAAGGAGGACTGCTGGCAGGATGGCACATGGCTTCCTCTTCCTGCTCCCCTTCCAGGTGCCTCCAGATTGCTGCGCAGTCCAGGGAAAATGCACTCTTCCACCCTTCTCTAGTTATGCCAGTGCATCCAGTTGTTGCCATCTGTACTTCACTGCTCCTCCCTCTAGGAACATGGCGTTAACTGAAGCAACAGGAGTACCACAAAGCAGGTTGTGATAACCTTGACCAATTGATACTGCTGAGTCCATTTCCCTGAACTTCTGTTCACTGCACAAGAAATCCTCACTGTTGCAATACTTTTGTGACAAATTCGGGCATGGTTACACTATTGCAATAAAGGGGGTTTAGGTTGGGGTTTTGAAATCAAACTGAAGTCCGGTGATAATCGCATGTGGGGTTTTTTTTTTTTTTGTGCATATCCTCTTGAGACAACATTAATAAAAGTCTAGGGCAGTGGTTCTCAACCTGTGGGTCCCCAGATGTTCCTGGACTGCAACTCCCAGAAGCCTCCACCACTTGCTGTGCTGGAAAGGATTTCTGGGAGTTGCAGTCCAGGAACATCTGGGGACCCACAGGTTGAGAACCACTGGTCTAAGGTATGTGGGATACTGTGGGGAGAGGGGTACATAGGATTTTAAAAATCATTTTAAAATCCAGCACCATGGGGGCTCCAGCATCCAGTGTTTTGTCCTCCTCAGGCAATGCACTCCTGGAGCATAATGCCTGAATGAAAAAACTAAAACAAAACCCCATGGCTGCAGTAGCGACAGGGAGACACTCTGGTTATCGGCACATCATCCCAGAACTGCTGTTGAGGTTTGTATCCCACTGCTGCCACCACACCCACTCATCCCCCATCATTCCCCATGTTCAGGTGACATAAGTGTCCGAGATAAATGCCATATTCTTCTGCTGTGGTCTTAATTTTTTCAAAGCTATTTTCTAACCGGGCTAGTAGCAATAGGTCTGTATTACACTGATATTACAGATTAAACGAAATTAACACATCAGAATGCACATTAGGTGTCTGCACCCCTTTTTTCTCCCTCTGTTCCCATGGAGGAAGAGAGAAAGAGCAGGCCAGACATAAAGGGTTCAAATGTCATGTTTTAATATTTAGTTTATTTTTACATAGAGAACAACACAGATGCAATTAAAAACAACACAAGAAATAAAAAATCAAACCAACAATGCAATAAATAAAAACAAATAACCCGGCAAGGGGCACAAAAACAAAGACAAAAACAACAAAGAGCCAGGATTTTACCACTTTTAAAAAGGCTACTAGGGATGGAGCTTGGCAAATCTCACTAAGCAATTTGTTCCATGCAACCGGGCTGGCCACCAAGAAATTCCAATGGCGTGTGGCAACCTTATGGGCCTCCTAGGGGTGGCCACCCAGAGTGAAAGTGCTATTGAAGCTTTGGTGGGCCAAGCCAGCACTGACCTTTGGGAGATGTGCTCTGCCAAATATTCAGATCCCAAGCCATGGAAGGTTTTGTAAACCCAACCAGCACCTTGAACCTTATTCGAAAGGCAACGGGCAGCCAGTGCATATAGATAGATAGATAGATAGATAGATAGATAGATAGATAGATAGATAGATAGATAGATAGATAGATAGATAGATAGATAGATAGATGCCCTGCATCTTGGGCCCTCACGACCTTGGCATCCAACCCAATGCCTGAGAAACCTTCACAGATACAATTTATTCTGACAGAGGTGAGCACACATGCAAAAATTATTCAAAATAAATCATGTTCCTAATTGAGCTAAAATAAATAAGGGTCTAGTGGATTTTGTTTAAAAAAAATGCTTTCCAAACAAATACATTCACACTTCCTGGACAAAAAAAAATGCCCATTCAGCTGTATGCCATATAAACTGATATTTCTAAATTGATTTCAAGTGTGCTAAACCAGATGCAAACTCAGGAATATTTAGATACCTGACTGCACCTTTATTGTTAATCTGTGGCCACAAGAAGTGCTAATATGTCAAGTTAAAAGCTGACCCAAATCATTTGTCAGCCTGAAGCAGAAGCACAAATGGTTTCCCCATTAAGCTACAAAGTACCCAAAGGAAGTCAAGTTATTTAGGCAAACCAGTCAGAAAGTTGGGTATGCAGTCTTGAGTAGTGAATAGAATGTGTTCAAATCCCTCATCAGCCAAGTAGACTCACTGGAGGAGAAAGTAGTGCTAAAACATTGGTCAACTGTATGAATGACAAATGATAAAAGTATGGATTAGACAGCAAAATCTCTCTTGCTTTACCATTTGATTGCTGACTGTTGCTGTTATGCTTTGCAACGATAATCAACCACTGATGAGTTGACTACTGGAGAAATCTGATGGATTTAATGTTGGATTTCTGATATATTTTGGACAACATGCACTGAGTTGTTTCCACTGGGCATATGGTAAGTTATCAACTGTGAAGAGAGAAGATTCTAATGCATATATGTAAACAGACCGCACAGAAAAAGCTACTTGGACTCCGTCTGCCATTCTTGCTTTTACTGAGGACTAGCACCACAATCCATTTAACTCCACAACACTAACAGCTGGCTCCTGGAAAGGAAGCTGGGGCCGCTACCTGTGAGGTTGCTGGTGGCGGCGGCGGAAGCAGCAGGAACATCTCTTATTGCGACGCAAAAATATGACTCAGAAAATGGGTCTGCGTCATGATTTGAGTCTGAGTCTGACCCCCAAAATACCTAAGTCAAATCTGAGTCAAGTCGCCAATACAACCTAAGTCAATCTTTAGAACAAGTTGTGACCCAACAAGTCCCCATTCCTGATTTATGCCCCAGTCCTGCTGAACAGCTCCTACATGAACACCCAAACATTCTCCTAAATATTAGGTTCTACCAGTCAATGGGACTGAGCTATTCCTGCAATCTTTTTAACAGAAATTAATGAGGCAGTAACTGTTGGGAATAGACAGATGCATTCAGCTGGATAACTGATTATGGGAACGGGACTAGAAAGAATTCACATGTCCCAGCTTTTATCTCACAGCCCTAAGAGTCTACCCAACTCCCCATGTACTCATTTTAATAATGATAATTCAGTGTATACGACTGTCATTGTACAAAAATTAACACACCATTTTTTTCATCATCATAATGATTTTAAAGTTCTGTTCTTGTCAAGTATAGTGTGTGGGAAATGACACTAATTGTCATATCTATCTCTCTGGAATTACTAGTTTCAAATTTCTTCAAGGTTTAGAGATAAACGTTTCTGAGAAGAGGTGGGAAGAAGGAGTTTTGTTGACTTTATTTAAATCTCTTTGATTTCTAGAAATTAATGGAGAGGGATGCATGACTAAGAATGCATCCCTACCCATTAACATTAACATTAATGTTAACATTACTTCACATTACATTAACAGGTGAATGTATCACCTGTTCCGCTTTTGTATTTGGTTTTTGTGATGGCTACACAGCTCCTCAACTTGTTTGCTTCAATGCCTAAGAATTGTGAAAGAAGATTTTTTTTCTTCAAAGATACAAATATGTTAAATGAGCACAGAGAGAGAGAGAGAGAGAGAGAGAGAGAGAGAGAGAGAGAGAGAGAGAGAGAGAGAGAGAGAGAGAGAGAGAGAGAGAGAGAGATCTGTTTCATATCCAGGTTCTCCGCTTGCCTGAAAGGTGAGAAATATCAAATGTAGTCTGGAAGTTGAGTTGTGGCAACTGGACTTCTTTTCTTGAGAGATTAAAATGTTTTGCTTCATGAAGCTGTTTGGATGAACAATGAAATGTTTCAATCTCTCAAGAAAAGAAGTCCAGTTGCCATGACTCAACTTCCAAATAAACTTACCTGGATGACTGAGAATCTTCACAGACATATTCAAAGGTAGCTTTACTCTGTTTTAGCTTCTATGGAAGGATAGAACACTGGAGACTCAACAGAGCAATCCTAAATTATGAGACCTATGAAATTAGGAATAGGACCTTCCCCCCCACACCAGCTGAAATCAGAAAGCAGCTGGTAGAGGAAGACTGCCAGCACAACTCTGGTCACCATATAGCAAGAAAGACATAGTGGAACTGGAAAAGGTGCAAAAGAGAGCAACTAAAATGATTACTGGGCTGGGGCACCTCACTTATGAGGAAAGGCTAAAACATTTGGGTCTCTTTAGTCTGGAAAAAAGGCGCCTGAGGGGGGATATGATTGAGACATACAAAATAATGCAGGGCATGAATAAAGTGGATAGAGGGAAGCTCTTCTCCCTCTCACAAAATACCAGAACTAGGGGACATACACTCAAATTGAGGGCTGGGAGAGTAAGAACAGACAAAAGAAAATATTTTTTCACACAGCGTATTGTTAGTCTGTGGAACTCCCTGCCACAGGAGGTGATGATGGCATCTGGCCTGGATGCCTTCAAAGGGGATTGGACAGATTCCTGGAGGAAAAGTCCATCACAGGTTACAAACCATGATGGAGATGTGTAATCACCAGGCTTTAAACCAGGGTACTTCAAGGGCCAGGTGCAGGGGAGTGGTATCAGGAGACAGATATCTAGTCTCATGCGCTCCCAAACGCATCTGGTGGGACCACTGTGAGATGCAGGAAGCTGGACTAGATGAGCCTTTGGCCTGATCCAGAATGGCTCTTCTTATGTTCTTATGTTCTTATGTAACTCTTTTCCTTGCCAAGAACAGCCAACAGAAAAGCCAAAGATTGAAAGGGGGGGTGAAGAAAGGAAGAACTGAGGTAACAGCATGACCACAACCATTATATCACTACAAAGTTAAGCTAGGATGTTGACCGTCCTAAAACAATTTCCATAGTCCTAGATGGAGATGGATCTCGATCCAGCACAGGTTCAGATGGCCTGAAGAAGGCCCCCTTAGCTAGTTAGGATCACACTCTTAGAACCATCCTAAAATGAACTGCTGTAGAGGTTGAGGAATGTGCAGAAGCATCTTCTGCCAGCACAAATCCTTTTGGTGTCAGCAGGTCCTCCATCAGCCAGCTGGTCTCGAGGAGTTCTGCTCATCCAGTAGAAGAGCCCGGGATGTGTGCACACAAAAAGGTTAGGACAAGGAGATGCTGAGTCATCCCCAATACAACCCTCACACACACACACACATCCAAGGGTACAGAGCGACAATGCTGGCATAAGGGTAGCATCTCTGGCAGCAATTTGAATTAAGGAGAGCTCCAGCTGGGCTCATTCAGCCTTCACCATTTTGGCCATTTAGAGTAGGACAGTTGAGGACAATATGACAGTAAAGAATAAATTGACTCCGCTGGACAATCTGGGTGGCTCATGTACGAACAAACTTGCAGTGCAGACCAGTCATTGTGTGATCCAGCATTACATCTTGTCTTATCCAGCAGAGTTTGTTTGTGTCTCCCTAAGAACCTTGGATGATCCTGTCCACACTTCTCAATTGAAAACCTATCAGTTGGGAGACCAGGGCTAAACCTTTTGCCCCTCTCTGCTCTGCCAATAGCAACAGGATAAAACAATGATTTGCATCAAGACTGGCCAAGAGAGAAATTTAATTGCCTGCAGCACTGTCATATCCAGACCAGAGATGGACACGAACTACCAGTTTAGTGGATCAGCTCCATTTGTTTACTGCCACCACAGGTGTATGGTGGTTTTGGTACCCTACCTCCTCCGGCAGGTTCCCACTCAGAAACAGTACAAAGGGGAGGTGGGTTGGGGAAGCTGGGATGCTGCTTCTGAATGAGTGCTCCACTGGAGAAGGTGGGGTGCTGAGCCTCTGAATATCTGTTGTGGAAGTAAATGGACTGGGCCAACCCCTGAACCAGCGGTTCGTGCCCATCCCTAATCCAGACAAATCACTCTTCTCCAAGTCCACAGGTAGCTATTTTATTTATTTATTTATTTATTTTTGGATGTATACACTGCCAAGCTTAATTCAGGGAACAACTCCAGGTGGTGTACAAGGAAAGTTAAAGCAGCAAAATAAAAATAATGTTTTATATATATTAAGTAAAAATAATAAACATATAGAGGAAACAAATCGTAATAGGGAGTCATGTAGGTGTCGAGCCACGTGCAGCACTGCCAAAAGCCCCATGGTAGAGCCAGGTGTTCAAAGATTCCTTAAACATTGCCACAGATAGACCCAAATGGATGTTAACTGGCAATTTGTTCCACAGTGCCGGGGTGGCCACTGAGAAAGCCCGGTTTCTCGTAACAGTTTTTCGGGCTTCCCTTCGGGTGGCCACCCTAAGTGCCAATGCTAAAGATCTAGTTTGACAGGCATTTATTAATCTAAAAGACAGATACTCTGTCCTATATTCAGGTCCTGATGGTTTTATAAGTTAAACCCATCATCTTGAACCTGAACTGGGACTCAACAGGTAGCTAGCACAGGTGAGCCAGGATGGGAGTGATGTGGTCATATATGCTTGCACCAACCAGCAGCCAAGCCACCATACTCTGCACCCACTGCAGTCTACAGATCAAATTCAAGGGTAACGTCCACACAGAGTGTGTGTTCAGTCTTGTTAATCTTTCAAGAACATCACTTTCTCCTGAGCACACCTTGACCAGAGCAGAAAACCAGGTCTGTATCAGCTACCTCCATTGCAATTCCAGCTTCAAAGGGCATTTCATCATTGTGATTAACATTTTCCCATGTGTGTGGGGGAGCAGGGCATGAGACCTCTGGTTGTCCAGGAGGTTATTTAGGAACTTCATGTTCTCCAAGACTGCTGAAGCTGGATCACCCCTAGGATTCCTTGCCCATGAGAACAAGAAAAGGAGCATTATTTCTCTTCTTGAAATTTGTCTAACAATTGTCTCTGCAATTTGCACAGTCTGTCTCGTTACAGAACTAGCATTCTTCTCCTCTGAGCAGCACACACACACACACACACACACACACACACACACACACACACACACACACAAAAAAGAAGGGACTGATTGTTTAGAAAGATGTGAACAGCCTCCTTCTGAGTGCATCCAAATCCTTTTAAATCTATGCAACAAAGCAGCCTCTGCCACCATCCTTTTGCAATACATGCTATTTGCATTTAAGCATTGTGTGTGTCATTTCACAATTTTGCTTAATTTCTTGTTGAGAGGGTACAAACAATCACACCCACCCAAGGACCAAAGCGATGAGTAAGAATTTATATCTTCTGGCCATAATGTCTGAAATTTCCATAAATCAGAGATAAGAGTGGTGGCTCTAAACAGAAGGTTTGGAGAATTTGTGTATTTTTTATCATTTTATCCTATTACAATTGGAGGGGATGGTTTGCTTCTTCAAAAATCTGCATATCAAGGTCTTCCTGACCCAACTGAAGGACGCCCTTGGCAAATCTGTGAATAATTCAGAAAGGTGATCAGTTCACACAACAATACTGTTTGGAAGGCCTATTTCCCGGATGAAACCACACAGTTGATTCCTCAAAATTACATTATCAGAAAAGCAACTGGCAGTATTAACAGGATTTTTGCCCATTTACAACAAGCAAAACTGGATGAAACTATGCAAAGCTGAGTTTACGTAGGCATGGAATCTGTTATTTAGCATGGGGTAATGGTGGTTTCCTGTTGAGTAGTAGAGAGTTACAATGAGCATGGATATAATTATAGTAATCCCATAATTATATTAATCCTTGCTTTCTGCTCGGTGTGAAGATTTGGGGTAATAGAGGCAGAGCTAGGCTTGAGGTATGTGCGTTTAAAGGTGTATGGAGACCACTCTGCTGCCTGTGAAATATATAGCTTTTATTGCATAAGTAAAGCCCACATTTTTTGCCTTGCTCATATATTGTCTGTAATATAGCAATGGAAATTGGAATGTGCAGTTGAATGTCTTGCATTATTTATAACGTATATGACATGCAGAGAGATGTAAGCATGTTTGTATATCCTCTGCACATATGATAAATATATTTATATGTACCTTAACTTTATATGAGCATGTTTATCTACTTATTAATCTTGGGGATAAAGCACTAGCAAATGGAGCAGGCATTTAGAAATGAACTGAAGAGCCTTGAGAACAGTTTCCTTGAAATAAGATTCTATAAACATGTTGGGTTGTAAATCCAAACCTTTTTTCCCCGGCAGAATATCTTAAATAGAGCTGCTACAGAATTGTAAAGAGTGTTCTCAAACAGCCATTTAAACATGGAAATATAACTCTGAGTCGTGCTGTTGAGAGAAAGCGACCAGGCCCACAAATCAAGAGCAACATCTTTTCTTTAGGTTTTTACATTTTAATTCCTAGACCACGTTACATTAGCTAAATGGCTATTCCTACCAGCAGACAGCAATTTTCTTATAAATTGCAAGGTGTTTTATGGCAAGCACAATAAAACAGAGTGAGTGGTGGTTGCGTTCGCATTAGAACCTTTGTTTAACAAAATGTTTGAGATTGCCTAAAGGCAGCACAGCCAAGGAGAAAGGTATTGTTGTGCGTACTCATAGTATGAGGTGTATTATTTCCAGAAGATAAGGCCAGCTATAGATGCCACTAATGTAGTCTTCCATCAATGCCTACTCTGCTGAAACGGTGAATGAAAATGACGGATCTACAATTTGCATCTGCCTTCCACTCCATCAGCAGAACATTATTAAAACCAGTGAGCCAAGAGCCCATCAGAACAGCTCTCACGTATGAAACAAAACACAGGTCTGCTTGTTCCCTGTTTTTATGCACTGCCGTAGGACTATAAATATTCATCACAATGTAACTGAAAATTATTGAAGTGAGAAAAAGAGAAACAGGGAAGCCATTTGCTTCAATTCATAAACAGCATCTGTTGGGAAGTTATTCATAGATTGCTTCAGGGCCTGCTGAGCGGTAAGCCCATGGTGAAGGATGCCCCGGCAAGCAAATTGGCCCAAACTGCAATGGAGATGCTATTAAACGTGATTCACTGACAGCCAGGGAGAACGATCAGGGCAGGGGGTGGTTTTATGTCTTCTTTTATCACTGGGGCACAGAGGTAGCCTCCAGCCAAATTCCTGCACAGTTCAAATTAGAACAACCTTCTAAATGTGTTAAGGCCTAACGAGCAGTCAACGAAAGTTGCAGGACGTGGTTATCGCTGACAAGTTCAGTTGTTCATTGGCCTCTACCTGAGGGACATGCAGAATGTCTCCTGTGAAGAGATTGGATCTTTCTCTGAATTAGTAGATAGATAGATAGATAGATAGATAGATAGATAGATAGATAGATAGATAGATAGATAGATAGATAGATAGATAGATAGATAGATAGATAGATAGATAGATAGATAGATAGATAGATAGATAGATAGATGTGTTTCTTAGAAGATACTGAAGGGCTGGAGCAGGCAGCAGCCTGGTCCAGAACAGAGGCTGAGGCAAAAGAAATTAATGCTAAAAATAGTGGATGACATGCTATTTTGGTAGCTGTGTAACAGAATGTAAAAGTGTGTGCTTTCAAAGGATGGGTGGGTGGAGAAAAGATGATGGAGCCAGTTTAACAAGAAGCCTTGTGAGAAGACCTAGGCTTTCTTACGAAAAGAGTGTCACCAATCTTGTCCCAGGCATTTCCTCTGTTTTACTTTAATAATGTACATCCATCTCTGATAGACAAACACTGATGTCAGTAGTGCACTAAATGCAAGTGAACAGATTGGAATTGAGTCCGGACAACACAGATCTGTGGCAGGTGAAAGGGGCTTCAGAAGACAGAGACCCAATAGCTGGAATCTACCTGGACAATTGTGCTAGCATAATTCTTTCAGTGTAAGTTTCATTCATGAACTGTTGTACGTCATGAGTAAGTTTGGGCGTTTGCTGTTCCAAGTGAAGTCTGTAACAGCAAATGCCTAAATTAAGTTGTTAGGCTTTTGCAATCCGGAGGTGAGATCTATCTTGACAACAAAGTTACAACAAAGTTATGGGAGCATAACTATTAGCATTGTGTGCTGGATGGACAACACTATCACCCTCATTCCCCCCAGCAAATGGTCATAATTAGAGATGGGCACGAACTGAAAAAATGGCAATTCGTTTTGGTTCAGTTCGTTTTAAGTTTCAGTTAGCTTCATTTTGTTTTTAATGAATTTTGTTTGAAATATTCATTTCATTGGTTTGTTTTGATTTGTTATTCATTTTTTTCTTCTCAAGCGCCAGGTCAGCGCTTCTTTTGTTTTTTTGTTTTTTTGTTTATTTTAGAGCGCCGACCCGGCCACCCCTGGGGCCAGGTTGGTGCTCCTTTTTTCTTTTATTTGTTTTGGGGGGATTAAAAGTCCCCAGCAGGGGCTTTTTGAGGCGCTGGCCGCAAGTCAGTGCCTTTCAGGTGAGAGGCGCTGGATTGGGGCCAGTGCCTCAGGGTTTTTTTTTTTCAAGTGCCAACCGCACAGCCGCTGGGGCCGGGTCAGCACTAGTTTTATTATTTATTTATTATTTATATTTTATTTTATTTTATTTTATTTATTTTATTTTTAAAGGTACTGTTTGTTTTAAAATAAAATAATGTTTTAAAAAATATAAATATAAATATATAAAAATTACTATACTGGTTAAAATCACTTTACTAGAAAACACCATTATTTAGTCAGCTGGCCTAGAGTGTCAAGCACACAGCAGACATTCCCTCTTTGGACAGTGATTATTTTATTTTTATTTTATTTTAATAATCATATGGTTTATTTTATTATACTGGTTAAAATCACTTTACTAAAAAAACCCCATTATTTAGTCAGCTGGCCTAGAGTGCCAAGCACACAGCAGGCATTCCCTCTTTGGACAGCGATATTATTTTTATTTTATTTTTTATCTTTTACTGCCGACCACGTGGCCCGCCTACCAGCTGTAGCATGGAACGGTTGCCTTTAAAAAAAAAACTTTTGCCGGCCCATGGGCAGGTTCGGCAACCTGTGGCCCAGGTCTGGTGCTCACAGGCCAGTGCCGGGTCCAAGCACTGGATCACTGCAGGTTTTTTTGCCAACCTCCAGGCCGGGTCCGTGGGCCGCAGGCCGGTTTGGTGACCTGTGGGCCAGGGCCGGTGCTCATGGCCGGTACTGGGCCCACACACCGGATCTGGTTTTTTGGGGGGTTTTGGGGGGTGGCCTGTGGGCTGGTTCTGTAGGCCACGGGCCGGGGCCGGTGCTCACGGGCCGGTACCGGGGCCTGCACGCTGGATGTTTTATTTTATTTTATTTTATTTTATTTTATTTTATTTTATTTTATTTTATTTTATTTATACTGCCGACCACGGCCGCCTACTAGCTGTAATGCAGCTGGTTGGCTTTTTTTTTTTTTTACTGGACGCGCCCCCCCCTGCAGCTAGGAGGACCCACCAGACCAGGAAGGATCATCCAGGACCAGCAGCAGAAACAGCTAGAAGACACCTGCAAACGAAACGAAACAAAACAAAATGGAAATTTCCATTTCGTTTTGTTTCTTTTAGAGGGGGCAGTTCATTATTCATTTTGTTATGTAACGAAATGAATAACAAATAACAAAACAAACCAAAAGTTCATTTCGTGCCCATCTCTAGTCGTAATGTCCATTTTACTGACTGTCTCTATTAGAACATTTGTCCTCTCAGGAATACTTCTACTTTACACACACACACACAGAGCTTTACATTTATTTTTACACTTACACACAACCTTATTTGCTATTTGGGACCATTTGACCAGCTCGAGAAAATCTCTTTGATTCTTTTCACAGCCTCTTGAGTTTCTCCCATGCAATATAACTGGATCTTCTACTTTCAGTATTATCTCATTTCTCATTCTTATTTTGTTAATGAGCAAGTTCAAAAACACTAGTCCGAATACAATACTTTATAGGGTCTATTTCCATTGTCAAATACATAGGTCACTTGTGACCTGAGCTGGGTCTTTCTCCTCGTTTGGGTCATGAACTAACTCTATTGAGTACTGTTTATTGCTACTGTACTGCCTCCCCTTTAGCTAAGTTACTGATACATAAGACAGCCTTCTCTCCTTATTAATTTTAGTTGATGTAATCACACCCAGTTTCCCCAATAAAAATTCAAAGTCCCATGACTCTTCCTTTTGCTGAAAAGTTTTTAGCAACGCAGTATCAAAAACATCAGATTAAAATAACAGAAAATTGTCTACCGCCTTGGGTTGTATGTAAGCACACGAGAAAAAGGAACCAGGAAGGGAAAAGAACAGAAGGGAAATATCTGGAAACACGTCACTGGTTTTAGTCAGTCAGAGAATGTGACATTTCCACATCAAGTTTTCTACTTCTGTGTAAGATTTGGCATATCACAAAAATGCTGAAGGAAATGCATTTAGCATGCAGACAAACAATATTCCTTGGCTGAATATTCCCCTCACTTATTCAGAAGTTATTTACATTTTTAATTAACATAGGCACAGCTTTGACTCTAAGTATAACTGAAACCATAATCAAGTTAGCAAATATCTGGAGGATTGCGTGCTACAGTAATAGAAAAGTGTGCCAAGGCACCTGCATGCATTGTGTTATAGCCATGATGGAATTGCGTCCCGTGGTTCTTAAGACAGCCAGGAATGCTTCAGCTCTTCTGAGGAGTGGAGTGGATAGCAATATACCTGGTTATTTTTCTCATTTTGAAATCACTGCTTTGGGCCTTACTCTCTGCTGTTTCAGAATGTGAGTTTGTTCCATCTTCCACGTGACAGCCCTTCAACTAGTTGAAGAAGGCTGTCACATCACCTCTCAGTCTCCTCTTCCCCAGGCTAAGCAGCCATTCTTCATAGGGGTCGCTGTCCCGAACAATGTTGTTCTAGATCCAGTTTACCAAAAGTTCAAAGAAGAGAGGTATGGGAATAAGGACAGACTGGAACCATTAAGTTTTGGTTGGACGAGTAAAAGTGCAAGGTCCATTAGATTTTGTTGTTCCTCTCTTTCTGATGCTTCAACCTGAGGGTGTTTTTATTTTTGTTAGAAATGAGAATGTTCAGAGAAGATGGTAGCATCAAACAAGACTAGCTACCTAGAAGCAACTTCAGTCTGGTCTGTGTAAGAATTAAGATTGACAGGGCCCTAGGTGCAGCTTATGAAGAGATGAGTGTTAGACCGAGGTTAGCAATGCTTCAGAATGGTTTGGGCACATTTTGGCCCATAGGTAGCATACATGGCCACCACAACACCTTTATTATTATTATTATTATTATTATTATTATTATTATTATTATTATTATTATTATTATTATTATTATTATCATCATCATCATCATCATCATCATCAATGGGCATGGAACTCTTCTGTTCAGCCACACCTGCTTTAGATTCTGTTTTGAATTACTATAAAACATGGAATTGACAATTACCCTTGGGAAAAGAATGGCAAATGTAACAAGAAGAATAGTGGAGTTTTAGCTTTAAATAACTGCTTCCAACAGCAAGCCTGCTCCATGACATTGGGGTGGACAAGGTGTGAGTGGGTAAGTCCAAGAAAGAGCGGAGGAGGAGGAGGAGGAGGAGGAGGAGGAGGAGGAGGAGGAGGAGGAGGAGGAGGAGGAGGAGAGGGGGTGCTTGTTCGCTCCCTTCCTTGCATTTTCCTCCAGGCGTCAGGCAGACACCATGCCCTCTGTAGTCCGAACCATCCCGCTTTCTCTAGAAGCAGCAAAGGGTCAAAGGAGGGAGCCGCTGCTGCTGCTCCTGTAGCTGTTGCTGTGCAAGATGCTCCTTAACCAAGGAGACAAAAGGCAGCCTCTCACTGCCCTGGTTGCTCCCTCCCTCCCTCTCTCCTGGCAGCTTGGCCAGGCCCCGCAGTTGGGGTGAGAGAGCGGAGGGAGGAAAGTGTGCCTCCCTCTGACACCCACCTCTCGATGACTCCTTGGGCTTGTGGCGCTCAGGTGGCAAGCAGTGCGCAGGCCTTGAGGGAGAAAGAGAGAGAGAAAGAAGGAGGCGAGACCTATTTGCGTTTCCCTAGATTGCGGTGCCTTGGGGCATCTGCCTCCTCCTCACCCTCCCTGATTACGCCACTGACCATGAACATGTATTTTCTCTTCGTATGTATGTTTTTAAATTGCTGGAAGCTGAAAGACCAATCTGGTCAAAACAACAATAAAGTATTCTATTTATTCTATATTCCTTTTAAATTATTTTTCATGTCTAAAAGCAATTTTTCAAAAGTTTTCCTTTTTAAGTCCTGTACATTTTTGTGAGACATATTCCTTATAAGCTGGGTGGAGATCTCAATGCTTTAGGTATCCAGCCACAGAGCCATAGTAGTTTAATTCCCTATGGTGCTTCCTGGGAGAAGAGACAACCCACCCCCAGAAAAGGAATGGTAAACCACCTCTGTGGTATTCTGTAACTAGAAAGCGCACACCCATTCCTAAGTATGTTATATTTTTCATTATCATAATGTCCATGTTTTATTATATCAATGATTTATCCTGCATACTAAAATTAAATAATGTCATTTCTGAATATTTCCGGTTTATTTATAAATCAAGTACTTCCACAAATGGGCTTTTATATAGTCCATGGCCCTGTGTGGATTCTGCATTTTTAACAATGATTGAACAGCAAATAATCCCAGACTTATCATTTTGGCCTATACCCTGTATTAGCTAATCTTTCCTAATAACATCCACCAAGACTTCTATAATAACAGAAAAATAAAATTAGGGAAAGAAGGTGTCCTTGTTGTGTACCCCGGCGTAGGGAGATCTGCTCAATTACTCCATCATTCATTATTAATGTGGCAATTTTTTCTAAATATACTTGTTATACAGTACCCCTAAATCATGTGTTGAATGCAGTTTTTTCCACTAATCTTTTTAGTGTTGGCCATTCTACCAAATCAAAGGCTTTAAAATGTCTAGAGCTATTATTACTGCTTTATTTCATTTTATTTCATTTTATTTCGGATATCAAATGTATTATAATTAATATTAAGACCTAGAGATGGGCATGAATCAAAAAATGGCATTTCGGTTTTTCATTTTTCATTGAGGGGTCTGTTTCGGTTCGTTTTGGTTTTTTGTGAATTTTTGAAAAAAATCATTTTCGTTTATTCGTTTTTCATTTTTCATTTTACCCACTTTTTGCACATTTTTAAAGCATTTCCATGCGCGGGTGTCCCCCAATGCCCCAGACCAGAGGGAAACACTAAAAAAAATGATGCTGGCAGAAACACAGTATAGACTAAGTATGCAGGGAAGCTGCAAAGGCAGCGGCGGGCGTTGCCCAGGTGCAAGGCAGCCGCAGAGTGACTGCACTGCGGGCCAGGAGAGGGTACTCACCGAGAGGTACACACGGACACACACAGGGAGGCTGCAGGACTGAAACTAGAGAGAAATCTCTTCTTTCTCTCCCCTAAGAGCCAGGCTGCAGCTGGCAGGAACACAGAGACACACACCTGCCTGGCTGGCCTAAAGTGAAAATAATGAGTCACAGAGACAGCAATCCCACCCTAACTCCCACTGGAGACTGCAAGGAGGACGAGGGCTGCCAGAGCTTTTTATGCCCTCTGTGGCTGCCAGACCTGCCCAGTCTGCAACCTGCGCATGCTATTGGTTGAAGTTGTCCAAGAATTTACATGATCCCATCACATGGCTTGCCTCCATTTTGTGGCTGGCAACATCCATTTTGTCATCCTTAAAGGGAAAAGAAAAATACATCGCGATGGGAGAAGACAAAAACAAATGTTTTAAGAACCCCAACCCCAACCCCTCCCCCTGGGTAGGTATTATCAGACAGTATAAATAATTATCACTGTGTTTTTATGGATGTCCAGGGCATTTTTTAACATTTAAAACAGCTCATTTCATTGCGTGTTGCCATTAACAAAAAACAAAATGTAACGAACTTAATTTTCGTGGTTCTCTTCGGTTCGTTCCAATTTCATCACAGTGTTCATTATTTGTTTTGTTACATAACGAAACAAATAACGAATAATGGAAACAAAAAAAATGTTCATTTCATGCCCATCTCTATTAAGAACATAAGAACAGCCGTGCTGATACCCAGCTTGCTGGATGGGGTGGGATGTGTAGCCTACATAATTAAATTGTAAACCATCCAGAGAGTGCTTGAAGTGCTATGGGGCGGTATATAAACGGAACATTTTTTGAATATTTTGCAAGACGCATGTATCAAAACTGAATGGTGAGTTCCTAAGGAGGCCACAGATAGAATTAATACCATCTGGCTTATCACATCAGTCTCAAATAAGCAACAGATCACACAGACAGCTTGCAGCCAATCAAGGAAAGAAAGCAAAAAAGAACAAAAAGAACACAGGATTAATGTCTTAATACACAATCAATGTTTCAGCAAGCTAAAAACCCAGTCACTGCAAATGTTGCAAGAAGGAAGAATGCTGAGATCAGAGATCTATTTTCCACCAATGGAAATATAGCCTGGCTCCAGTCTTCATCACCTTTGGGACACTCAGCTTTCACCAAGGTCAGAGGCCATCCCATGGAATCATAGAACAAAGCAAATGAATCCTCACTTTCTTTGCAAGAGTAATCAAGGCCATTTTCTTTCAAAATGATGTCCTATTCTATACAGGCACGTCCTTTATTCTGGAGTGCTAAGAACATAGGAAGCCCTGGGCTGAGTCAAATTCCTGTTGCCAGAAGTAGCCCAAATTCCTGTTGCCAGAAGTAGCCCAGAAGTAGTCTGTTGCCAAAGTAGCCCAATAAGTGCCCATGGAGAGCCCCTGAACAGGACCTGACTGGAACAGTAACCTGATACGATTATTTTATCACTTTATAAATGTAGTGAATCTTCTGCTCAAAGCCATCTGGGTGAGTGGGCATCACTATGTGCATCTTACAGCAGATATTCCACAGTTTAACTACATGTTATATGAAGAGGCACTCCCTTTTATTTACCTTGACTGTCCCCCGGTTGAGATTATTGGATGACCTTGAATTCTGCTTCTATTCTTCTTATGTGTTGTCAAGTCATCGTCATTAGGAAAAAACTGTAGAACTGTAGAAAAAAGCTTATAAGTCATTGGCTTTATGTAAGGATTTCTGGACTGATCCTTCTGGGTTCTGGTGAAACATCTTAGACAGTTTTGGTACCAACTGCACGAAAGGCACAGTTATTATAAACAAGTAGGCCAGGAACACAAAGAACCTCTGCACTATCACGTTGAAAAATATTCCATTAACAATATAGACCAACTGGCATGCTCAAGACTTCAATTGAGCCTTATTCATATTAGTGACTGCATCAGATATACATTATCCTGGGAAGTTACGTCCCTTATCCATTGAATGTCAACAAAAGGTAGAGGATGGATCTGAAGACAACTGTGGACATAATTCATGGGGATGCTGTAGGGACCACTCCCTTGGGCACGTGCTGAGTGTGTGTGGCAATGAGATATTAAAGGTTGTAACTAGAGATGGACACAAACCTCATTTCGGAGGTTTGTGCTGGTTTGTATGTGAATCTTTCTCTGCCTCCCCGGATGGATCCTCCACTCACCAGCCAACATGCACTCCTCTCCTCCTCTTCTTGGGCTGTTTGACCTCTCTCTGGCAAGAGCATGGGCTTCCATGTCCCACCTCCTTGGCTGCTGACCCACTCGGACAAGGAGGCAGGAGAGGCAAACCTATATTCCTGACAGGCAGTGACTCATTGGCTAGGGCAATGGGGGGAGGGAATGAGCAGCATCCATGGTGCTGTGCATACAAACTGGTCAGAACCTCCCAACCGAGGTCCATGCTCATCTCTAGGTGCAACTAATATAATAAGAGGCCTTAAAAAAGACTAAACTGGCTCATGGGCAAGCAGTGCAAGATAATTAGATGATGTAACGGAATGCAAAGCTAGGCTATGAATATTTATAAAAGCTAGGCTATGAATATGTATAAAGTGGTATCTGTTTTAACCTGGGGCAGGATTCCAAGGAACAAGAAGAAAACTGGAGGAGTAATACCTCCTTTAAAAACCTTGGTCCAGCTGGCCCGGCTGGTAGTACCTTGTAAGGGCCCCCATCTGGGGTTACAGGAGAGGACGGTCAACAGTTTTGAAGGCAGAAGAGGGCTCTCATCGCCCCAATGGCAGAAAAAGCAGAAGAACCACCTTTAGGAGAAGGAAACTCTTTCAAACCTCCACTGCCTTGTGGCTATATCCATCATTAGAAAAGGCTTCAGGAGTCAACCTCGAGGAAAAAACCAGAGCCGGAGTCCCGGAGACAGTTCATGACTGTATGCAATCATGTTCTGGCAACTCCTGCGATGCAGCTGGAACTAATCGTATCGGCTTTGCCATTCCATTGGACCACTCCAGCTATGTGGAGAGGGGGGTTTCGCTGCCTGGGTAACAGCCTAACCTCCATATTGAATTACCCAGGCCTTGTGCCCTGGAGAGGACCACTTACAGCAAATAGTGAGGGAACAACACAGGAAGTGGCAGCTACCTGGGTGTAGGCGGATCAGGATGGAAACCAGCAAACAAATTGTTGACTCCGCACCATGCAATAAACATAAAAAAATATTGAGCCTAAAGTTGGGCACATGGAATGTTAGGACAATGAACCCTGGCTGTTCAGACTATCTCCAAGAAATGGACACTATACGAAAGACAGCTGTCATCGACAGGGAACTGTCCAGACTGGGATCTTCTTTGCTACCATGCTGAAGTATGCTTTTGGAACTTCAACAGAGGGTATCTATCTCTGGACCAGATCAGATGGAACACTCTTCAACCTCTCTAGATTGAGAGCAAAGTCTAAGGTTTGCGAGATCTCCTCTTCGCTGATGATGCCGCCATTACTGCTCACTCTGCTGAAGATCTCCAACAACTCATGGACCATTTTAGTAATGCTTGCAAAGATTTTGGGCTAGAAATCAGCCTGAAAAAACACAAATAATGGGCCAGAATGTGGACTCTCCTCACATTACAATTTCTGCAAAAGAACTGGAAGTTGTCCATGACTTTGTGTATCTTGGCTCAACTATCTCAGATACACTCTCACTAGAGTCTGAGCTGAATAAACGTATAGGTAAAGCAGCAACTATGTTTTCCAGACTAACAAAGAGAGTATGGCTCAATAAGAAGCTGACAGAACATACAAAGATACAGGTCTATAAAGCTTGCGTACTGAGCACACTTTTGTATTGCAGCGAGTCTTGGACCATCCATGCTCAACAGGAAAGAAAGCTTAATACCTTCCATATGTGCTATCTTAGGTGAATATTTAACATTACCTGGCACGACAAAGTTCCAAATAGCATAGTCCTGAATGGAGCTGGAATCCCTAGCATGTACACTTTATTGAAACAGCGACGCCTACGCTGGCTTGGACACGTTGTGAGAATGGATGACAGTCAGATCCCAAAAGATCTTCTATATGGAGAACTAATGAAGGGAAAGCACCCAAGAGGGAGACCACAGCTGCGGTATAAGGATATCTGTAAGAGGGACCTGAAGGCCTTGGGAATGGACCTCAACAGCTGGGAAACCCTGAACTCCGATCGCACTGTCTGGAGGCAAGAGATACAGCATGGTCTACATAAATTTGAAGAGGCATTTGTCCAACAGGCAGAGGAAAAGAGGCAGGCATGGAAAGAACGAAACTCGAGGACCAGGCAGGAAACAGAATACATCTGCCCCCAGTGCGGTAGAGACTGCCATTCCCGAATTGGTCTATTTAGTCACACTAGGTGCTGTTTTTAGGATCTCTACTCCAGGCATGATACCAAAGTCTTTCGAGACTGAAGGATGCCAATGAATGAAATGGTATCTGTTTACCCAATCAAATAGCATGTAGGTGGAACTATAGGGTATATAAGCAAATGTTGGTTGGAATGCCAGTAGAAACAGTGTGGAATAGGGTCTGGCTAGGGACTGTTAGGGACTGGTTAAGGATTGTTCAGGGAAAAGCTGAAAAAGGAAATGAGCCGAATAATTGCTTTTGTTTTTAAAGTTAAAAAGAAGTACAAGCCTCAAGTGGATAGTATGCATTAGTATTTCTTTTAATTTCTGTAACTTAAATAAACTCCATTGTTATTTTGAAACTTTAAAGCAGGCATCTGTCTTCATTTATTTATTAGTTCAGTAATAAATATTTTGGGAAATGGTGGCAACGGAAAGAAACAATGTCATACCCAGATGTTAATGTGTGGCAGGGGTTTGGAGAACCCAGTTCTGCTATAGATGAAGTAACCAAATTTACAAATTCTGGCTGTTTTACTCAGGGTAGGTCGATAATCCATCAGTCCAGTGAATACATGGAAGAGGCAAGGATCATTTCTATTAGCAAAGCTCTCTGCAACCTAATGGTGGCTATCCATGGGGCAGTAGGTATTCTACATTTATTTATTTTTATATTTGTATACCGCACCAATTTCCCAAAGGGAACTCTGGGCATTTTAGATAAAAACAAACACGTGAAAACCAAGGATCTAACTCAAACATAAATGCAATAAAAGAATAAAACAATAGTCATAAAAAGGCCCTATAAATGAACCAATTCTTAATTTGACCTGTGGTCCATTGTGGACATCCATTCCGTGAAAGCAGGGAGAGTTAGGTGGCTGCCAGAAGCTGCAGAGTCAGGAAGATGGCTCCATTTTTGGAGGATTGCTCAGTATGCCAGAGAACAAGGCAAAGGTACAGGTGTGTTTCAAGATGTGCAGAGTACATTATTTCATTGCAGGTACTTAGAAAAGAACAACGGTTGTAGCAATTAGATAATTTGCACATGGAATGGGAAGATGACACCATTTCCTTCCTCACCCTGGGCAGCAAAAAGTCTTTGGACCGTTCTGGATGTCAGATTAAGGAAGTGCTTGCAGCCCATTGGCTCCGCCCTGTGTTTTTGCCTCTGCATGAGATGGAATCTCCCAGGGCATTATCAAAGCATCCCTTGCCCAACATTGTTTGTGGATGGAAGCACAATATTATGTGTTCCGTAAATGCTACCCTATTTATTAAAAACATATGAAGTGGCTTTTATTTTCCCTCACATCTCATTGCAGTTTCTCATTCCTTGACATATTTTCCCTCCTTATTACCTTTGAATAAGCTCCATAGCAACCTCTTTTATCACTAATCCCATAGAATACATTTGAGGGTAGTCTATCAGTCATCTTTGTTTTTCATTACTGTACATTGCAGTCTATCTAGAGAGAGGTTTCAACCTGGATAAATGAATTAAGAGCACACTGAACTTAGCAGCCTGCTGTCAAATGAATCTGAATATCTTTTCTAGATTTGTCTTGTTCAGTTGCCATATTTGCCCCCAAATGAAAATACATTGCTCATAATTCCTCATTATTGTAAGCTGCCTTGGGTCCTTTTAGAAGTAGAAAGGTGGGGTAAAAATACTCTAAATAATAAATTCTAAAAAGAATAATTGATCTACAATAATTAATGGATACACTGAGCTAGATAAGAACAGTAACATGATACTAGTTAATACACCAGTCAACTATCGAGAATGAGGCTGTGTGCTTTGTAATTAATTTTCATTAACTCTTCTCAGATCATCACAGCCACATGCTGAAATGCACTTCCTGGCACAAGAGCCAGTGCAGCTTAAAATTAAATATCATTCTTGATTGAATACATGCAGGAGGTCATTGAGAAAATGAAGATGTCAAAGGAAAGTTGAAACAAAACAGCTCATGCCCTTTAAAACAAAAAAGGCAAATGAAAGATTTGTGCTCCTTAGACTGACTTAGATAAGCCTGATATACAAGGATGATAACCATTTGAGATCAGCAAAGAACTACCTGCTTCCATCCAGACCCACATAGATGTTAAATTGCCATAGTCTATGGAGGCACTTCTTCATAGATGAAAGCCTTTAATTAATACGGTTGGATGTTGAGAGTTCAAACCAGTTTTGGGAGGAAGTAATCTGTCTGTCTGTCTGTCTGTCTGTCTGCTTATTTATTTATTTATTTATTTATTTATTTATTTATTTATTTATTTATTTATTTATTTATTTATACCACAATCTGTTTTTCCTCAAACTGGAACTCTGGGTGGTTAACAACAACAACTTATCAAACAACCAAAAACATTAATAATAATAATAATAATAATAATAATAATAATAATAATAATAATAATAATAATAATAATAATAAGAAGAAGAAGAAGAAGAAGAAGAAGAAGAAGAAGAAGAAGAAGAAATGTCATAGGGCCTGTAGGCTAGGCGACAGGCCCTGCGACAGGCTGGCCAAATGTCCCCAAAAAGTTGCATCAAAACAATGGGTCTGTCTAGAGCACCCCACCACCAAGTGGGACAAACACTATCATCATCATCATCATCATCATCATCATCATCATCATCATCTCAATGCTTACCTTCTTCCAGAAGCCTTGGTCATGGCCCCTAGTTTTCCTGCTCTACTGGCCCATTGTTATAATGCAGTGGTTCACAACCTTGGGTCCCCAGATGTTCTTGGATTACTATCCCTAGAAATCTTGGTAAGCACCGCTCATGATGAAGGTTTCTGGGAGTTTTAGTCCAAGAACATCTGGGGACAGATGTTTGGGATTTACTGCCTTTGGTCTTCCCTGAGAAGGACAATGCAGAAAATTTCTCAAGTCTGTCCCATGGCTTTTGGTCTGTAGGGTGCCATGGAAGTCTATCTAATCTCTTTGGTTTTTAACACCTCCATTAAACATTTTGGGAAAGAGAGGGGAAATGTGGCAACATTTATCTGATCTGATTCTCAGTTTGTGGGAAAAGGCACTCTGAAGAGGGTGTTCTGGAAGTGCATAATACTGCTTCGTATAAACCACTTAGAGTACTGTTTGCACTAAATCAATGGTGCATAAATGTACCACTTGTTTACAAACAAATAAAATTGTTTATAAACAAATTGGTATCTAAGCCAAATTGGGGGGGGGAATCATGTCATAAAAAATTAATAAAATCAGTTCATTGAATCCAGCTTAGTATAAAGAGAAGAGACACCTACGAAGCACACATCAATTCTTTTATATAGACATAAAACACAATCACCCAACACAGGGTCACTAATCGTAATGAAAGCATTATGCAGAAAAACGTAACTTTGTTGCCTCTAGATAAGCCTGCATTTTAGCTAAATTTTTGCTTTCCCTCCTAATCTGCTCTATGCCTCCTGATAAGTTACAGGTTCTCCATTACTTGCCTCCAGGTAATGTATTCTACCTCGCCTTGGACCCTGGGCAGCCAGTAATAAATATCCGCCCCTTGCATCCCTCGACACAACTGACCTTCATGTACTCCACTCTGAGCCTCTTTCCTAACTAAACCAGAGGTGAAGTGTTAACAGAGCATGCCAGCTAAACTAATTTTGCAAGAATTAAGTGAAATGAGAAACACTTTATTACATTGGTTAGACATCAATATTTTGAGATACAGAGGAGCTATACAGGGAGAGGGTTGGCGTTGAATTTTATTTCCAATTTCTCCTCCAAGGGCAATTGAATTCTTCAAGGTTTCTGATTACGTGGACGGCCTCTGTCTAAGGTTCCAGCTGTTGCTCTTCACTGTTAGGAGGATAAGGATGAAAGGGGCAGGGCCTGCACGCCCCCCGCTTCACATATTGATTTCCATCCTTTCCGTGAAATGCCGAAATGGAGCTATTCTGGATACAGGAATGCATCTAACATTAGCTAGGGTCTTTCATTATAATTCAAAAACTAAATGCCAACATGGGAAGCCTTTACATCCTGGGAGGCAGCCCCCCCCCACCTGCGCTCTGTCAGGTAATGCAAGTGGCATATCTAGTAACAGATAAGCAAGCAGCCTTTGAAAGAATAGGAATTAATCTTGTGAAAACATTTTCAGCACACAGAACAATGCATAATTCAACAATGCTATACATGCTGTTGTATCATGTGCTTGATACATAATGTAAAATGGGTCAGTTAGGAAGATAAAAGGAAACTAAATACTTCACTGGTAATATTTTCAAAGGACAAAATATGCACTTGTAGGGGACTCCAGATTTCTTGCGGTGACACCGTAACTATGTAATCCGTTGTAGTCGCTGTGGTCTTATTTTAGGTCATGTGGCATCAACATCTAATGACCCCAGTAGAGCTTTCAATGAAGGTGAGGTATTTAAGTGCCAACTTTACCAATTCTGTTGCCCCCAGTGAGCTCCCAAGACAAGGCAGGGATTTGAACCCAGATCTCCCAAGTCCTAGTCTGTCCCTTCTATTTACTATAATATACTGTGTATTCCTATTTTACTCTTGCATTTCAATAAACCAGCTGGGAGGTGCTGGAAGACCAGGGATTCCCTGCTACTGCTGACATCAGCAGTCCCCCTCTCAGACCCCTCCTGTTTCTGGAAAGACCAGGGGATTCCCTGATGCTGTGAGCTCAGCGCCTGCAGTATCAGGGAATCCCTGGTCTTCCAGCACCTCCCAGCTGGGTTTTTTTTTTTACAGGGATGGCTGTGGGGATGGTCTGTAAAAATACCCTGCTGGGAGGCAGGGATCACAAGGGAGAAGGAAGGAGGCAGCGGTAAATTGAAGCTCTGTTTGAATTTACCGCTGCCTCCTTCCTTCTCCGTGCTCCCCCTCCTCCTGGGGGGGTTCTGGACAGGGGGGCTGTGGACAGTGGGGTCAGCCCCAATGCCTACAGCACTCCCTGTACAAAACACACACACCCTGGGAGGAAGGGGTGGCAAGGAAGAGAGGAGCAGTCAGGCAGCGAATTTACTTCTCCCTGGCTTGTCCATTCTCCCTAGCTGCCTGCCTCCCAGCTGGGATTGAGCTGTCAAAACCAGCTAGGAGGCAGTGGCAGGCAGGAACCGAGCAGAGAAACAGCTGTCAGATCTCACTGCTGAAGCGAGATCTGGTGGCGGCTCCCAGTTTGGTTCCACCCAAACCGAAAACATCATTTCCTTTGGGTTTGGGACAACACACTGTCTGCCATTTTGTTTCATTTTGAAATGGTTCAAAAGGTTACAAAATGACAAAACAGTGTGTCCTCTTTCATAAGGTGCCCATCCCTATTCCTGACTGTTAGAGCAACACGGCATTGGAACCAATTATCTCAAGAGGTGGCGAGTGGTCCATCACTGGAGGCATTCAAAATAAATTTGGACAACCACCTGGCAGATCTCCTTTATTTATTTATTTATTTATTTATTTATTTATTTATTTATTTATTTATTTATTTTTACAGATTTGTATCTCCTGCATGTTAAGACATAAAATATCAATAAATAATTAATTTGTATTCCTGCATGGAGCAGGGGTTTGGACCTGATGGCCTTGTAGGTCCCCTTCAAATACACTAGTCTATGATTCTATGAGATGTTCAGCATCTGGGAGTTGGAAAAGTGCATGCCTGATCACACTGGAAAGGGCTGCTTTGCAGAGAGCAATCTCCCTTAATGCAAACCTTCCATCTGCCAGGGAATCCTGCTGGACTAAAAGGTCCAGTTTGGGCATACATTGGGGTTGGGCTGAAGACCCATTATTATATGTTATGTAAAGTAGTTTGTACCAGGCCACTCCACAAGCAATCCAAATATCTGTCTATTTCTTGTGTAATCACATCTTTAACATTACCCAGTTTAGTCATTAAAACTCTGCCTAAAGATGCATATCTTTAACTATTGCTGAAGGCAGATAAAAGGGAGGAGGTGACATAGTCTTCTAAAGCATCTATAAGCTGAGAGCAGCCACAGATAATGTCCCCTCTTGAGTTCTTGTCAGACATTGTGATAACAATAGAACTTGGAGGAATGATTCCCAGTGTTGAGTCCCAATATGTCCTTGGACTGAAAGTTCCAGCAGCCTTCAACATTAACTGTGCTGACCAGGATTTCTGGGAGATGTAGTCCAAGAACATCGGGGGAACCAAGATTTGAAACCACTAATTTAGAGGAAGGGCCTCCTCTGAAAAACTTGAAAACTGGGAAGGATTGTATGGGGAGATACAGTTCTCATCATCTTCCTTCCAAGCTTTCCCCACATTTAAATATGAAGAAATGTGCAGTTTTTAGAAAACTCCAATAAATGTTACATGGAACAAAATTTTCTCATATTCCCTAATGCAGAGCAACATCAATCTTAACAGAGGTCAACACGGTATTAACTATTCTCACCAGTGTAATTTAGTTGGGGTAGACTGCAGCAGCGACTTGCCAGTGCCACACATTAAGAAGCCAGTGTAAACATTTATGTGCATGACTTTAATACAGAATACAGTGCCTCTGCTGGCTTCTGAACTTGGAGTAACTGGCCATTGTGTTACACTAGTGGGAGTCCGTAACAGGATTTGGGCCAGTGTGCTACTTAAAAGAATAGCATTGACCTTCCATCATTATTGCATTTCACAGCACTGTCTGTTCAAAAAAAAAAAAAAACCTTCCTGACTAATGGCAGAAAAAAAAGAGATGTTATGCAAGATTCATTTTATATCTGTGTGTGCCCATACAGTGCATGGCATTTCTTTCACTGGTTTTCTAATTCACCATCTTGCCATGAGTTTGTCACATGTTATGTCACATGGTGTGTGTGGTGCAACAAGAGCCAGTGTGGTGTGGTGGATAGATTCATAAGAACCTAGGAGGCTTGCATTCAAATGTCCACTCAGTTGTGAAATTCATTTGCGGGGATAGTTGCCTAGATGCCCTGAGCACATCCGTTCTTGCCTGTTCTTGGAAGCTACGCAGGGTCAGGCCTGGCTAGTACTTGGATGGACAACCACCAGGGAATACCAGGTGCTCTAGGCACCGAGGAGTAGGAACTGGCAAGCCACTCCAGTATTCCTGCCAGGAAAACTCCATGGGCATGGGGTCACGAAGAGTCTGTAACAACACAACAGCACCCGTAATGCCACTCCTTAAAAATTTCACATAGCTTGAAAACCTATTAGGGTTTCCATACATTTGGTGGGTCTTGACAGCACACAACACCTAACCCATGTGGCACTCCTGTGTTACTCCAAATTGAACTGGATCATAATTTCCCCCACTGTGTGGCTACGTGCACTGTTCTTTTGCTTTGCTTTGCTTTTTCTAAATCATTCTGAAAACTGCTGGGCAAAATGCAAAAAAGAAAGCAAGCAAGCTGTGAGTGTATTCTCTTTCTGCCATAAATTTCAAAATGCCTGATTGTGCTCACCATGATATAGCAGGGTTATTGTGGGGATGCTAAATCATGTGCAACAAATAGTTCTCTGTATTTCTGTTACTTCTGCTCTGTGCTTCTGTCAACAAAAATGTAGCATGTGGTTTCTTAGCCTGGAGCAAATATCACATCCAACTCAAGATTAAAGAAAGGGTGTGAGGAATGATAAACCCAGTTGTCATGTATTCCCTTGCCACTCACACTCTTTGGGCCTCCTATGCTTCCTACCCTTTATCACAATTTAATCGGCAGCTTTCAGTTTTCCTTCTTGTGTAAACTGTCTGTCCTCCTCCCACACACATCTTCCTCCCACTTAAAGCTGTTGCATGCAAAGTTGCATGACATGGCACACAACGGTCGATGACTCGGGTAACAGCTCTTTCGCTGTGTTTCCTCATCTGCAGATTATGCAGTACCAGACCTTGAGCATTGCCCAGCATCAATAATGAACTGGGAAAGGGCCATTCATAAGAACATAAGAACATAAGAAGAGCCATGCTGGATCAGGCCAAAGGCCCATCTAGTCCAGCTTCCTGTATCTCACAGACCAGATGAGCGCATGAGACTAGATATCTGTCTCCTGATACCACTCCCCTGCATCTGGCCCTTGAACTACCCTGGTTTAAAGCCTAGAGATTACATATCTCCATCATGGTTTGTAACAGGACTTTTCCTCTAGGAATCTGTCCAATCCCCTTTTGAAGGCATCCAGGCCAGATGGATCCTGTGGCAGGGAGTTCCATAGCCTTACAACGCGCTGGGTGAAAAATATTTTTCTTTTGTCAGTTCTTATTCCCAGCACTCAATTTGAGTGTATGTCCCCTAGTTCTGGTATTTTGAGAGAGGGAGAAGAGCTTCCCTCTATCCACTTTACTCATACCCTGCATTATTTTGTACGTCTCAATCATATCCCCCCTCAAGCGCCTTTTTTCCAGACTAAAGAGGCCCAATTGTTTTAGCCTTTCTTCATAAGGAGGTGCCCCAGCCCAGTAATCATTTTAGTCGCTCTCTTCTGCACTTTTTCCAGTTCCCCTATGTCTTTCTTGAGATGCGGTGACCAGAATTGTACACAATACTCCAGGTGGGGCCTTACTATTGTTTTGTATAACGGCATTATAATGTTGGCTGTTTTATTTTCAATCCCCTTTTTGATAATCCCTAGCATGGAATTGGCCTTCTTCACTGCTGCCACACATTGGGGAGACACCTTCATGGAGCTGTCCACAACACACCAAGATCTCTTTCCTGATCCGGGATAACTCAGAGCCCATGAGTTGATAGATGAAGTTTGGATTTTTGCCCCAATATGCATTACTTTACATTTGGTTACATTAAAACGCATTTGCCATTTCTCAGCCCACTCCCCAGTTTGGAGAGATCCTTCTGGAGCTCTTCACAATCTTCTCTGGTTTTTACCATACGGAAAAGTTTTGTGTCATCTGCAAACTTGGCCACCTCACTGTTTATCCCTGTCTCCAGGTCATTTATGAACAGATTGAAAAGCACCGAGGACCGAGCCCTGGGCACACCACTTTTCACTTCTCTCCATTGTGAAAATTTCCCATTGACACCTACTCTTTGTTTCCGGGATCTCAACCAGTTCTCAATCCATAAGAGGACCTGCCCTCTTATCCCCTGACTATGCAATTTTCTCAGCAGTCTTTGGTGAGGGACTGTGTCAAAAGCCTTTTGAAAATCCAGATAGACTATATCCACCGGTTCACCCAAATCCACGTGCCTGTTGACCTTTTCAAAAAATTCTAAAAGGTTTGTAAGACAAGATTTACCCTTACAGAAGCCATGCTGATTTTCTCTCAGCAAGGTTTGTTCTTTTATGTGTTTTAAGATTTTCTCTTGGATGAGGCCTTCCACCATCTTCCCTGGGACAGATGTAAGGCTAACCGCCTGTAGTTTCCTGGGTCCCCCTCCTTCCTTTTTAAAAATTGGTGTGACATCTGCTATCCTCCAGTCCTCCGGCACTGTGGCCGTTTTAAGAGACAAGTTGCATATAACCGTTAAGAGATCTGCAATTTCATTTCTCAGTTCCCTAATAACCCTTGGGTGGATGCCATCTGGGCCCGGTGACTTGTTAATCCTCAATTTATCAATTAGTCCTAAAACCTCCTCTCTTTTAACCTGTAACTGAATTCACATGAGACAGAGAACCTCTTGTTGGGAAGATTGTTAGACACATCCAGTGGCATAACTAGGGAGGGGCAGAAGAGTGTATTTGCCCTGGGGCACACAGCAACCTGGGGGCATCTGGAGGGAGCCATGCGACATCCCACATGCAGTCCTCCTTTCGCCCTGCTAAGGCTTGGCGATCCTTAGTTGGGGAAAAGGAGGAGAGAGAAGCAGGCAATTTTTTTTCAAGCAGCGCCTCCGTCGGTTGATTCCCCCACTAAGGCTTTGCAATCGTTAGCCCGGGGAAAGGAGGAGAGGGAAGCATGTGACGGAGCTGCTGCTTGGGAAAAAATCCCATCGTCTGCTTCCCTCTCCTCCTTTCCCCAGCCTAATGATCGCCAAGCTTTAGCCAGGGGAAAGGAGAAGGGGGAAGCGTGCTACGGAGGTGATGCTTGGGGGGGGGGTGCCTGCTTGGCACTAACCACATGCTGTGAGGTTTGCATAGGAGAACCTTAACTGGAAAGGTGACCCACAAAGAGGGCATGAGAAGGAGAGGCCCTTCTTCCCCTCCCCTGCTGTTCCCCCAGGATCTGCCCCACCCCTTTGCTGGGTGGGTGAGACACGGTGGGGAGGAGGAGAGGGCACAGAAACTGACTTTCTCTCTGGGTGCTCCAAACTCTAACTATGCCACTGGACACATGAGAGGCATATGTATGTGGCCTTAATGGGCTTACACTCCCCCTGAAAGATTGAGTTCACAACTTACGTATACTCTTATTTATTTATTTGTCTTTTTTTTTATATACCACCCATCTGACGTGAAGTCACTCTGAGCAGTCTACAGGATAAAATAGACTATTATATGTAACTATACAAAACCATAATAAAAACGAAATCATCTCTCTCTATGGAGGTGCAACTATTTGTTGTGTCCAACAATACCATTCATTAGCTTCAATTGATTACCCAACTACATCCATTCCTAAAGAAGAAATGCATAACAATAGTGGTTCATGCAATAGTGCTCTCTTAAATGGACTAGTGTAACACTCTATCCCTAGGGCTACCCTTGAAGTTAGTACAGTAACTTAAGCCAGTCCAAAATGCAGCTGCCTGTCTGATCACAAGTACCAGCAGATATGAGCTCATATCCTCAGGCTTGGTACATCTTCACTGGCTTCCTGTTAGCTTCCATTCAAAGTGCCAGTCATTACCTTTAACACCCTTAATGGTTTGAGACAGAGGTTTTCGACTTTGGGTAACATAGATATTCTTTTACTGCAATACTCAGAAATGCTGGGTAGGATAGCTGTTGCTGAAGGCTTCTGGGAATTGCAGTAGCCTTCACCACCAGCTGTGCTGCCTTGAGTTTCTAGGAGTTGTAAGCACCTGGATTATCCACTGGTTTAAGACCTCAATACTTGTTGGACTGCCACTCCAACAAAGTCGCTACTTGTCCCACCTCCCGTCATAGTCTGTGATGTTAAAAAGGGTGAAAGCTAAGGAGGCCAAAAGAGTTCAAACTAGGAACCATGCTTTCTCAGTTGTGGCCCCTTCTCCTTGGAACAAACTTCCATCAGAGATTTGTCAGGTATCATCCCTCTCAGTTCTCAGGAAATTAGTAAAAACAAAATTATGTCCATCGGCCGTCTATTCATGTTTTCACTTACTGACCTGAAATGCGCAAATTTGTTTTAAATTGTTGAATTCTATTTAAATGCAATATTATTTTAGCTAGTGATAGTTTTTAATTTATTTTATGGCATTTATTGTATATTTTATTTTGTACTGTTGATTTAAATTATTTATGTGGTGAACTCCCTGTACCACTATGGGTGGAGAGAGAGAGAGAGAGAGAGAGAGAGAGAGAGAGAGAGAGAGAGAGAGAGAGAGAGAGAGTAATGTGTGAGGCATCTGTAATCTGCATAATACCTAAAGTGTTAGAATGCTGTAGAATAGGAATAATCAGCCCAAATCACAACTCAAGTCAGAAAATGGCATTAGAAATAGCCCATAATTGAGCTGAACACATACCATAATCTTCCAAAGAAATGATCAGGTTCGTCTGGGAGTCTTTGTGAAATCAGACTTCATAGAAACACTGTGCTTAAACCATGAATACTAATCACAAATCAAGCAAATCTGCTTAATTCTGGAGGTGAGAGAAGTTGATGATGTGGGTCTCAAGTGGCTTCCTTAGTTCAGGTTTTTTTCTTCTAATTAGGGGTTCTTCATAACATGTTTCTAAGCACAGCCAGAAGGGTTCTTGTGTGACCTTAAGCCAGTCATTGTTCCTTCCTGGTTAACTTTTACGTACCTGCATTGTTTTGAGGATAAAATGTATGATGGTCCGCGTAATGTATGCCACCAAAGGAGAGCAGCCGGTTAAAAATTAGCTGATTTGCTTTGCTTGTAAAATCTCTAGTGTTAACATATCAACATTAATGTTGGTGCAATGCACTACATCTTTGAACTGGGGACCATTTTCCTGCTACCCTCTAACTCAGTTATCTCAACTAGTGTTCCTCTGAATATTTTTTCATGGCTTGCATTTCAGCCCTATCTCGTCTGTTGTGGCCTGAAGTTGAAAAACCCTTTGCAATCTGCTTATTTCACTAGAAAAGTGAGGCCATTAGACAGCCAATCAGATTTGTCTATGAATATGTGCTGAAGGATAAAGTTGAGTGTCCTGAAAGCAACACACTGCTGGCATGGTGAAACAAAATCAAGGCAAAGTGCAAGCAGAAACACTAAGTAGGCCCTTCAGGACCCTCCCAAATGGCCTGTACTGCCATTTTGGAGTGGGACGTCTGTCCCAGTTATGAGCCCCCCCCCATGGGAGTCCATCACGGCACTACCACCCTCCCTGTGTATAAAGATGCCTCATGTCCTACTGGTAAATCAGCTCCCACATATCTCAAAATATCTTCACTGTTGTTTTTATCATCTGAGGCAAATTTCACAATGCATGTGCTTTAATGCTACTTTTTCTGCTCTGTCCCCAAATCAGAAGAAATTAGGGGTGGCTTGAGGGCTTATTTTATATAGCAGAGCCTTAATGTTTAAAAGTGTCCTTTTTTTGGTAATGCCTTACAACCCATGGCCAGTCTGAAAAGAAAGACATGAAGAAGAAAAGAACAGGCCCCTTAAAGTTACCTGGGCAGTGGACAGGTAGGTCATATGACCAAAGTTTCTCCAGGATGGTCAGATGTTTGGAGTTAGATCTAATCTTTCCCATATTTTGAGGGCACCAAATGAAATAAATAGGGATTAAGCGAGTCATGATTTCAGGGCATGTACTCTAAGTATGAGGGAGTCCAGATTTGTACTTAGGGCAAAACATAATGAGGCAAGACTCATTGGAGTCACTGGAAAACCCACTAATGCTAACAAGAGATGGGCCACAAAATGGTGTTTCGCTTCATTTTTCTTTTCTCCTCCCCCCAGTTCATTTTGTTTATTATGAAATGATTTTTTAAAACAAATTTGTTTCATAATTCATTTCATTTCATTATTTTTTTATTATTATTTTTGGACTTCCCAGGTCCCGATCAGTGCTTTTCTTATTTGTATTATTTTTATTTTTATTTCTTTTCCTGCAAGCACAGGAGGGGGCCCACACTACAGCTGATCGGGGCTTTTAAAAAAAAGTCCCGGCCAGCTCTAGCACACCCCGTGCTCACTGCTTTTTTAAAATTTATTTTTATTTTTATTTTTATTTTATTTTTTATTTTTCCCCTGCAATCCCAGCAGGTGGCTCGCACTACAGCTGATCAGAGCTTTCTTTTAAAAAGACACGACCAGCTATAGCACACCCCGTGCTCGCTGCTTTTTTTAAAATTTATTTTTATTTTTATTTTTATTTTTATTTTTATTTTTTTCCTGCAATCGCAGCAGGGTGCCCACACTAGAGATAACCGGAGCTTTTTTTAAAAGCTCTAGCGCGCCCCGTGCTCTGCACTTTTTAAAAATTAATTTTCAACAAGTGCCCAGTAGGGGCCCGCACGACAGGTGATCTGAGCTATTTTTAAAAAGGCGAGATCAGCTGTAGGGTGGCCCCCAGCCCGTGCTATGGCTGATCGCTGGGGCATGGGGGGAACAGGTTTTCCCCATATGAATGGTCTAATCATTCCTATGGAGAAACAAAATGAAACAAAATGAAACGGAATGAAACAGAAATTTCTGTTTCATTTTGTTTTCTTTCTCTTCCAGAGTGGGGTTCGTTATTCATTTCGTTAGGGAATGAAATGAATAATGAATAATGAAATGAATTAAAAATTCATTTCGTGCACATCTTTAATGCTAACTATGCTCACTGAGGGCAATAGAATTGGTAAAGTCAGCCCTTAAATATTTCATCTTCATTGAAAGCTCTACTGGGGTCACTAGATATTGATGCCACATAACCTAAAATAAGACTGCAGCAACTACAACTGATTATTTATTTATTTATTTATTTATTTATTTATTTATTTATTTATTTATTTATTGATTTTTATACATAGTTACAGTGTCACAGCAAGAAATCTGGAGTTCCCTACAAGTGCATATTGTGTCAACTGGATCTCCCTTATCCACATGCTTGTTGACTCTCTGAAAGAATTCCAACAGATTAGTGAGGCATGATTTGCCCTTGCAGAAGACATGTTGGCTCTCCTTCAGCAGCATCTTCTCTTCTAGGTACCTATTAATTTTATCTTTTAGGATGGTTTCCATCACTTTACCTGGGACACATGTCAAACTGAACAGTCGGTAATTTCCTGGATCACCTCTGGATCCTTTTTTTGAAGATTGGTGTTACATTCACTACTTTCTAGTAATCAAGCACAATACCTGATTTGAAGGAAATATTATACATTTTGGCTAGGACCTCAGCAATTTCATCTTTTCCTTGAGAACTCATGAATGGATGCCATCTGCTCCTGGTGAATTGTTAGCATTTAGTTTAACAAGACATGCAAGAACCTCCTCCGTGGTTATTTCTATCTGGCTTAATTATTTGGTTTCCCTCCCTATGATTGGTGTCTTCTTCAGCGCAAGCAAAGAATTCAGTTTAATTTCTGTCTCCTCTTTAATAATCCCTTGATTATCATCAAATGGTCCAATGGTCTTCCTAGTTGGGTTCTTACTAGAGATGGGCACGACTTAGGGTATTCCCATTTCTATCTGGCTTTACTCCGCCAATCGAGCTCGAACCGACGAACGAACAATTTGGTTGATTTGTCCCTTGCCACTAATGCCAAGCGACAGAAAAAAAGTTTTTAAAAGTTAAAAAAACCGATTCCCGGCCCTAAAAGTAGGCGAAAACTGTCTGAGGGCACCTACCAAGCCAGAAGGGTGTTTTATTTGGGGGTTCATGTTGGCTGGGAGGGCGCATCCATTTGCCATGCAGTTCCAAAATTATTTTTTTAAATCGAAAAACCCCACCAAAGCACCACAGAAACATCTGAATTAGCTATTTTAAATGCTTGAATTTTTACAGTAGCAGCAGTGGGTTTTTCTTGCAAAAAAGTCTCCGTCACCTGCCTCTGGACCATGCAAAGTTTTGGAGCCATTCCACCAATTGGGCCAGGTTTTGCTGACTGTACCAGGCTGGGAGGGCTTCCATTTGCCATGCAGTGTCCAAAATGGTCCAATATTTTTTTGAAATCTGGCCAAAACCCCACCAAAGCACCACAGAAACATGCGAAAATTAGCTATTTTAAATGCTTGAATTTTTACAGTAGCAGCAGTGGGTTTTTCTTGCCAAAAAAAAGTCTCCGTTGATTTTATTTTATTTTATTTTATTTTATTTTATTTTATTTTATTTTTTTACACCTGACATTTGCAATGATGGGCTCGCCCATGGGAGTGGACTGCTTTTCCACTAATCGCATGGCCACTTGGCCAGGTTGACCACAGAGACTTCTGGGATGTGCCAATCGGGCATAAACAGCCCACTAATCGTAGCCCAAACGCGTTTTTCAGAGAGGCTGCACCCCAATACTCACCCTAACCTCACCCGTAACTAAACCCTCTTAACCCTTGCCAGATCTTTGCATTGTTGCAAGTGAGACACAGCGGGTGCAAGGAGTCTGCCAGTCCATCACTTGTGGCTCTGGCTGACTCCTGCAGCTCCTCCAGGAGCCCGCTACCCCCAAACCAGTACTAACGACAACGAAAAAATGAAAAACGAACTTACTTTTTGTGAAATTTCGCGAAAACGGAAACAAGCCGAAACGGACTGCCTCCGACACCGACGAAATCATTTTCCTAGTCGTATCTCTAGTTCTTACTTCTAATGTACTTAAAGAACTCCTTGTTATTTCTTTTACTGTTTTTAGCTATATGCTCCTCCAAGTCTTGAGTTTGCAAGGCATGAGAAGAATGGTACAATAAATCATAAAATCTTTTGTAGATCATTAATTCATAGGGTCACCATAGGCTGGAATCAATTTGAAGGCATATTACAGAATGACCTGAAAAATGATTAATTCCACATCACTTGATTACTCCACAGTCCCAATATACACTTCCCTTTCATTTCTGGAAGCAGGCATATAAAATACAGCTCCATTTTATATCCACAAAAGGGGTAAAAAGCAATTACACATGACAAAGCTTCTGAAAGAAATGTAGCTGAGGAAAATAAAAATATCTTATCCAATTGCCCCCTTTTCTCCTCAGATTTGCCTCCCCTTCTTGTTGTTAAATAGCTTCCTTTGTTTCCCTCTGGGATGGCTTGATTTACAGTACAGTAGGCCAGTAGTTAAACAATGAATCATGTATTTGTAATCCACCACGCTCCACATGCATTGGGTTTTTAAAATAGATCTCTGCCTTCACATAATCAGAGCTTTCAATTAAGTGAAAATATGCATCCCCTTTATTCTGTGCTGAGTTTGACACTAGGGGGTTAAACTTAAAATTGCTTAGCCTTATGAGCACATCCGATTTTGCCTGATTTCGGAAGCTAAGCAGGGTTGGCCCCGGTTAAGTACTTGGATGGGAGACCACCAAGGAATACCAGGTGCTGTAGGCGTCTGGAGTAGGAACTCGCAAACCACTCCAGTATTCCTGCCGAGAAAACTCCATGGACATGGGGTCACAAAGAGTCGGTCATGACTGTAATGACACAACACACACACATTCTTTTCATGCACCATGTTGGGATTGGGAGGGGGAAAGGGGGAGTAAGAGGTGTTGTTAGAGCTGCAAACAGACCATATGTAAATGTTTTCTAAACAATGAGGTTGACAACTACTAATCATGAAAATCAGGGCACTGGCATGGATTTGAAGAGGTCATTCTAAAGCATTAAAATGTGTTCTGATTCTTAAGCTTCTAAATGGATAAGGGAATGGAATATTTGATCCTTCCCTGTACTCTATATGAGATAAATTACAGACTGGGTAATTCCATTCTTCTTCTGAGGCCACAATGAAAATCTCAGCATCACCTTACATAACAAGGAATCTTTATAGCATCTCTTAACACAGGATAAGGCATGGCTGTCATGGCCCTGAAATGATAGTTCCAGTGTTCATATAGCAAACCTGAGAACATTGCTTTCAAGGAGAATGACTATTATAATATGCTGAAGCCATAAGTCACCATTACAACCTCCAACATGTGCTAAGTAAAGGTTTCAGCATTTCATTATTAACAGTAAATCCTCAAGGTTTTGCACATAGCATTCTCACTGCCATCCATTCAAACAGTAAGGGTCAACATATATAATAAAGGGTATAATCACATGACCTTTGTCCTGGTGTTTGGTTCACTGTAAGGACAGACTGGTTTGCTCTTTCCTGGAGATCAGATGATGTAATTGCTAGAGAAAACCATCCCATCCTCAGAGCATTCCTATCCATGTCTCTCTGGATCCCTGCCATGGGTTTCTGTTTTATTGCCACAGGTAGAATGCAGTAGTACGTAAGACGAATTCAACTTATGAATTCGAAATACAGTACTTGTAAGACAAATGCAATTTCTGGGAATAGGAAAACCTCATAAGATGAATTTTTCCTGCAGGATGCCTTGCAAGATGGGTTCAATGCATTCCTATGGGAACCATGCTAAACTGTGTTTTATAGGACATTTTTTGTAAAACAAATTAACCCATAGAATGAATTAAATTTGTACCATTGTACTCTGTTTTATTTCATTTCCTGCATGGACAATTTCTGATAATGAACCAAAGCAGAGCTTCCTGCCTTTAATTTGCTAGCTAGTGTAATGGCCAGGGTGTGGACGGCAATTAGGATATCTGCAAGGGGGGCAGGACCAGGGTGTTCCCATTTGCCAAGAGCATGGTGAGCCAGTCCAAGTTCAACACTCACACAAACACAGTCCAGGAGGGAGGGGGATGCCAAGCAGGAAGACTTACAGTACAAGAACTGTGTTGCACCCAGCCCAGAAGGGCCCAATCGTGCTAAGGATTTTTCAGTTAGCAGACCAGAATATCCTGGGTCTGCAACAGACTATGTGGTGTCAGGGCCTGGGACAGCCAAAGCTTGTGTTCAGGGTGATTCCAAACCCAATTATGTACAATATTTTTGTTGCAAGTCCTTACTTGTGGTGCCTTCTTCTGCCATCATGGATCGGGGCAGCTCATACCAAGCAAGTGAATTTTTGTTGTCATTTTCAACAGGGAGGCAGATCAAATAGGAATGTTTGAAAATCATTTCTGCCCAAAATCAGAAATAGATAATGGAGAAATTGCTTATTCTACCCCAAGGTTTCCATAACTCCACAAGTTGCAAAGTAGTTTGCACTTTATGAATAGTTGTTTGCCAGGGGGGATGGGATTCACATGCAGGTGTGATTGCTCAGACACAACAGCTTTGAAAATCTACATTTCAAGAGGATAATGTTTCACCATTTTTTGATTTAAAAAGCTGACATTGCCTGTAGTTTACCCTAACTTGCTTCAATCAAACACGATTGCTGACATGCTCTGGGATGTCCTTACAGGACAACCCGAGAGAACATTTGGCCCTCTAAATGTTTTGGACTACCCTACCCATAATCCCCTAGACTGCTCCCTTCAATGCACATCTGAAGATAGCACAGTTTTGAAGCACCCATCTCCTCCTTTCCTGCTGCCAACGGACTGCCAGAAAGATCAACATGTGGGTCCTTGATCAAACCAATCCTTAAACTCTGGAAGCAAAAATGATGGCGTTGAGCCTGTCATCCTTTGGGCACATCAAGCAAAGATGGGATTCTCTGGAAAAGCCAGTAATGCTTGATATGCTGAAGGCAGCGGGAAAGGAAGAAAAGCAAAGATAGGTTTGCAAGACATAAGCAGGGATATTGATGATGGAACCTTTTGGAGGTCACTAATTCATCAGGTCACCGTAAGTCAGAAGCAAATTAATGGCAGGTAACAATACTAATCCCTTACCTATTTCCCATATTGGCTGGGATGTGAAGCCTAAAACATCTGGAGTACTTCAGTTCTCCATGTCCTTTGACAGCAATAGAAAGCACACATTCTACCGTAGCCCTTTACAGAAAGAGTGAGATACAAATAGATAAACAGAAATAAAAGAAAATAGTATGCACACAAGGTCTCTAGTGAAATATTAAATTGGTTTGAAGGGCTGCATAGCAGCATTTAAGGATTCTGAATAATTAAACCACTGGCGAAGCTGTGTGCTGCTGTCAATTAAATATAATAGTTACTCCTGTCTTGTACACAAAAATAACACTTAGGTTTGAGAGCCTCAACTTTCCCTGAAAGATACATTAAGTACTGCCTCAGTGCTTTTCCTATATTGCTGTGTCATAATAACCAGCTGTGCTGCACATAAGAACATAAGAACATAAGAACATAAGAGCAGCCTTGCTGGAACAGGCCACAGCCCATTCTGTCTCACACAGTGGCTCACCATTTGCTTCAGGGTATTCCCAAGCAGATGTCTTCACCTGCTTATGATTCCCTGCAAATGGTATTGAGATATATCCTGCCCACCTCTTCAACCCGGAGGTTGGTTGTCCTTAGGCATCCGTAATGATATCCATTGATACCCTTGTTCTCCATGAACATGATTTGAGGGAAAGATTGTATATTTTGGCTAGGATCTCAGCAATGTCATCTTTAAGTTCCTTGAGAACTCATGGATGGATGCCACCTGGTCCTGGTGATCTGTTAGCATTTATTTTAACAAGACATGCAAGAACCTCCTCCCTGGTTATTTCTATCTGGCTTAATTCTTTGGTTTCCCTCCATATGAAGACAGGCTCTGTTTTGGGCATGCACATCCACTCTGCACCCTGCACATCCCCTCGAGAAACAGGACAAGACCATGCCGTTTCAGGAAGGTGTTTTCACTTGTGAAACATTTCCATCTATTGATGAGAAACTTAGGGCCTTTTTACACGACCCCTAAGATCTGCTGGCCACTTAAATTCGGACCAGAGATCTTAGGGGTTCGTCGCTCTTCCTCTGTTCCCACCCCCATCCACACTTCCTGGTTGCTGGCTGCCTGAGGGGAGGGAGAAAAAGAGAAAGAAAAGCATGCTGCTCACCTCCTTCTGCCTCTGGTCTCTGTAAAAGTAGCTCTTAAAGGGGCGGGAGCCAAAAAACAACAAACAGAAGCAAGGAGAGCCCCGCACTCACTATCCTTACACCGGATCAAATAATTTTCACCTCCAAAAAGCAGGTACCTGAAAGCTGCGCTGGGACACGCTAAAGTGGGCGGGGTCGCACTTAATTTCCTGTTAACTCCGGAGCTGGTGGGTAAACATTTTTAAGCTCCGGAGCTGGGAGCCATTTGCCCCGGAGTTTAGGGGTCGTGTATAAATGCCCTTAGAGACACAGCTGTTCCCCTACCAACAACAACAACAAACATCTAAGCAGGCAAAGCTTTGAAGGTGTCTGGAGGAAGAAGGGAAAAGTCATTGGCAGTGATGAATATAGGATTGTGGTGTATCTGGATCAAAACTTGAGGAAGAAAGTCCAAAATCCTATTTGCTCACTGTGCAGACATTGAGGAGAGACGATTTAGAATGAGTAATGGTTCTTTTCCATTTTATTTATCAATTTCTGGCTTAGACAGCTGAAGCTGGCTTCCATTCTCTCTCTCTCTCTCTCTCTCTCTCTCTCTCTCTCTCTCTCTCTCTCTCTCTCTCTCTCCCCTTCCTCCCTAAAGTACTCTATAAAGATTTAAAACTGAACTTTTCGGTTCCTTTAGACACAATTTCTTCCAGATGATGGATTGGTTAATGTTTCTTTATAGTGGCACAGCTTGGGACACCGACCTCCTCTTCTGGAAATAATAGGTGGTTAATGCAAGACAGGGGAAATTGGAAATGCATTTTGATCTAATAAAAATGAGAGCATGAAAAGGTACCATGTTCAGCTAATTGGCTTTTCCTAACCTTTGGGGGGGGTAATAGCTTTTTAAAAGAATACGTTATTAATGATTATTATTTCTTACAATTACTGGGTGCTGTACATAGGTTTTTTAAAAGGGCAGAGCCAGTGAGAAGGCTTGCAATCTAGGGCATTACAGCCCCTAGGACAAGGGGGAGGGGCAGAGAAGTACAAACAGCTTGAGCAGGATGTTAGGAAAGAGAAGGAAACCAATGTGAACAGCCCAGCTCCGCTCATTGCAAGCAGATACATTTTGGAGTACTAATGGAGTAGACCAGAGGTGGACAATCTGTGGCCCTCACAATTTTCCTCATCTGCCTTTGCTATTATCCCTCACTCACCATGACATATGACAGCAAGGGCTGATGGGCTCTGCAGTCTAAGAACAGTTGGTTGGTGAATATCTCCAGCCTTATCACCTACCCAGTCTTTGGTTTTGAACCAACCTAGTAGAGTCTTTATGGTGAGAGTCCTGTTGCCGATTGATGTTTGTGTAAGGCAAACTGGATGTGCACCTGGGAACACAACCAGCACCTCAATAACATCTGTCAATTTGTTGCCAAGACTTACACAGTTTCCCCTCAGGCAAGTATCACTCAGCGATAGGATTCTGGCTGCAGTGATTTAACTCAAAAAGTTTGTTGTCCTGATTAGTTACTCTATGGGCCATTTCACACGACCCCTAAAATCTACGGCAAATGGCTCCCAGATCCAGAGCTTAAAATGGTTTCCCCACCAGCTCTGGAGTTTACAAAAAATTAAGTGCGACCACGCCCATCTAAGCACGTCCCAGCGCATTTTTCAAGTACCTGCTCTCCGGGGGTGAAAAATTCCTGATGCGGATGTAACGTAGTGAGTGCCGGGCTCTCCTCGCTTCTGTTTGTTGTTGTTTTTCCCCCGCCCCTTTAAGAGATACTAAGAGACTGGAATGCTGCTGGGAGCAGAGCGAGATGGCAGAACGGAGGTGAGCCGGCATTCTTTTCTTCCTTTTCTTCTCTCTCCCCTCACGCAGGAGTGCGGAGGGGGTGGGAACACAGAAACAGTGACAAACCCCCCCAGATCTCTGGTCCAAATTTAAGTGGCCAGCGGATCTTAGGGGTCGTGTGAAAAGGCTATATGACAGTGATGGTGAACCTTTTAGAGACCGGGCCCCCAAAGTGCCATTCAAAACCCACTAATTTTTCACAAAGTGCTAATACAGCAATTTAACCTGAATACAGGTGGCTGTGAAGGGGCGATGTCGGGTGCCCACAGAAAGGGCTCCAAGTGACACCTTTGGCACCCGTGCCATAGGTTCACCAACACTGCTCTATGATAATAACTAGGGATATAAACCCTTGTCCCTGCAAAAACCATTTTTTTCTCTTCGTCCAAGACGTAGCGGATGTCAGCTGGTGTTCCCATTTGCAAGGATAGTTTTTGCAAAAAAACAATGCAGCACACCTTATGACACAAATTGCACATCGCTGCTTTGTTTCACATTGGATCTGACGTTTGCACCTTTTAGAACAACCAGCTCTTCTGATCTTGCTATGTGTGTGCTTCGATTCTCACTTGGAAAGCACAATACTTTTGTGCAGAGGCAATGGGCTCAAAACGCTTGGCCCTGATGAAAACAACCACAGTTCTCTGTCTTATTGTTGCTCAGGAGGTGTGAAATGCCAGGGCCTTCAAAATGCCATGCTGAGGTGTGTTATTGTGTTGACAGGCTGAATAAATAAGAGTGAGGGATCTGACAAGTACTATTTGCATCTTTGCTGATTTCTTCCTTTTAATATGCCTTGGCTCCTGGCCATAAGGGAAAAAAAAACCCTGAAGTTTGAGGCATCTTCAGTTTGTTCGTTTAGCTATGATAAAGCATTAGAAGCTCTTGCTTTGGTTCTTTTATGATTCAGAGGTTTATGGGAACAGCTGTCTCTCTGAGAAAGAAGGCTTCACCCAGAAGCTACAGAAAGGAAACACACCATTACTTCATTCTCAAAAGTTGTGGCAATGCTGGGTTTAAAAAATGAGAATTCAGGCATAGGTAGATTTGAGAGTGTCCTGTGGTGCTGATTTTGGATTAGCTAGCCCTATATCTGCTCCCTGAGTTGATATGTCCTCGGGGATCAGAGAACTTGGTTGGTACTGCAAGTGTTATATTTATTTTATCGTGACTATTTTTCAATTATGAGTTGATATAGCAGCAGAACCAAGGGCTGGGGAGGTGGTCAGCCAAGCTCACTCAGGTATGGGTGATGGAGTGGCATGTCCCCCAACCTGGATGGCTTCAGACAAGCTATCCTGTCCCTAAGGGCCACCAGAAAGAGAGACTGGGGTAGCACTTCTGAGTAACTTGATGCCTCGAGAACCCTGGGAGGGCTGCCATAAGTGGAAACTGACCAGATGAAACACAAGCCTCTTGGGAAATCGGCATGGTATACAAATATAAAAATAAAAATAAATAAATAAATAAATAGACATTGCTGCTGGTGGTGCTGTTGTTACTCATCTCTATTTTCAATGTTACCTTCAGCTATCCTTTCCTCTGCTCTGCTGTTCTCCTTCCATGTCACGAGATTTGCAGCGGTATCCTTGTATCAATGCCAGAAAAGAAAGGCCATCTTTCACCAGAATACAACAGATCTTTTCACTCTCTTGCTGCAGAAATGAGTATACACAATGCAACTTTCAACCGGATTGCACTGGCTTTGGAAAAAATGTATGGGATGCCCTAGAAATTGCTTAAATCAGGCATTGCCCTCCCATGCGAAATGACGAGCCGAGACAAGTTTATGGGGTTAAAATGGGGCCACACTTTATTAAGTATAACATGAAACAATGTGCAACTCTAGGAGGGGCCTGGCACAGCGTGGGTTGGAATCACTGGGGTCTTCCAGGACCCCTCCAACCAGGCAGCATAGAGCGAGTAAATACCCCCAGGTGGTGCAGTCAGCGGACAGCACCCACCGGGCTGGTAAATGTACATACCACTCCCAGGGTCCCAGGATATCGCAACATGGGATTCTCCAAACCCAGGGAGGCATCCCCTCGCATCTTCCACGACCCTGTGATCTCACGATCCGCAGTGTCATGGGTGTTGGATACGGGGGGGGGACAGATGTTGACTTACATTCTCACCGGCTGCCATACTTACACTTCAGCCACCAGTGTGACCAACAAATGGCCCAGTATCCAGTATGGGATAGGTGAAAAATCCCCGCACCCAACAGCCAATTTAGGGAGCAGGTCAAAAAGTCCTATCTGGCCCCCGTAGGCAACCAGTTAAACTCACACTAGCACTTCAAGGGTGTGCGGGTGGGGAACGGCAGAAGAACACTGCTGTGGAGGGAGGGAGGAGCCGCCCTTTACAGGGTGCTCCTCCCCCCTACCCTCAGGATGCCATCTCACGTCTTGTCTTGTGCGCCTTCGCGAGCGAAGGCAAGGTGGATCCGTGTGCCGGAGGGACCAGCGGTGGAGGCGACATTACTGAGGCACTGTTCTCAGTTAATATCAGCAGGATATTATCAATTCCTGGTACTAATAAATGTTCAGTAAAAGAAAAGAAAGAAGTCTTTAATCACAAATAACCAGATGGGTTTACGACCAGCTGCACATTATGGAAATCAAAGACTTTTTGATGACCCCCTCCCCCCCACACACACTGTTTCTCCATGATAGGAGAAACTGAAGGGTGTCTCAAGACTTTTGAAGAGGAGGGAACTGGAAGTTTTTTATTTACAAAAAATTGCTGTAGTTTATGACATCATCAGCCTTATGGGGCATACCTGGGATTTCCTTTATAGACAAAAGTCATATCCATCTGAGCATTTTAGATGGAAGTTTACTTTTGGGATAGATATAAAGAGATGGCAATACCCAGTTTATCTTTCTGAGGATCTTGAAACTTACTATTTAGTTTCACAAACACTGATCACAAAGGGATGTAAGATGTCATATGTTTCCTTCTTGTGCCACAAGCATAGGAAACTGAATTTTGCATTTCATCCTGTGAGATGGCACTACAATTTCTGTCTGTTTCAACAGTTTTCCCATTTTCAAAATAATAATAATAATAATAATAATAATAATAATAATAATAATAATAATAATAATAATAATAATAATAATAATAATAATAATAAATTCACAAATGGTGCAAATTGGCAAGATAAAATGCCATCACTGTTTTCTTGTTACACAGACTTTTTTTAAAATTCAGAAGCAAGAAACAGCAATGCAATTAAATAGACTTTTCAGATTTTGCTTACTATTTATTGCATGGCCTGTGATAGTGCAGCTACAGAAAAAATTGCATTGTGTCGTTCCTCAACTGCATGGATTGTTTGCTTGTTTCTGGTCAGGCAGCCAGTCCTACTGTGCTTGTGCTGTGTTTCTCTCTCCATGTGTATTCTGCGCTTCACAAAGTGAAAAGCCTACCTGTTTTTCACAGAGATCGATACTTTATTGAACAAGTCTTCAGATCATTTCAAACATAAGAAGCACTGACAACAAAAACAACAGTAAACACTCAACTCTCAAACCTTGACACTAATGGCTAAAACAGTGTTAAAATAAGGAAATACTGAAAATTCTATATACATTTTAGCTAGCCACTTAGTTATACTATAACCAGTAACTCCAGACTTTTACATGGCTACTGTAAGGTCATTAGGGATGATAGGCCATAGAGTCATTTCTCAAGCTGTGATATTAAAAGCACTTTCCCCCTTGCAGTAGAAACTTTTATCTATGGAATGCAGAAATTACACATAACAATCCTTCCAGAGGTGAGCAAGAGAAGAGAGAGTCAGGTGAGAAGAGAGAGTCAGAAACAATTATTATACACTTGAGCCTGATTTTAGCAATGCTGCTTAGTTTGGTTAGTTAGAGTCAAGGCTAGGTAGTTAAAATGACTTGTAACCAGATAGAGTAGTATTTTCATAGGCAAATAAGTTCATATCTTGAATGTTTTTTTTTTTGAATTTTTTTTGAGTTTTGCTTTAGATCTGTATTTTAGTGTAGAAAATAAAGCTCCATATTATTTTCACTCCTTTGGTGATATTTATTTCAGAAAGTTATTATTTTTTAAGAACCCAAAGTAAATCTGTTTGTGTTTTCTTACTGAGAAGTTTTACTGGAGAGAAAGCAAACTCTCTGTTTGTTAACCTCAGCCAAGATAAAATATAGAGGAACAGATTTACTGTGCAGCTACGATTCTGATAAAACCCCAATAGAGATAAAAACGATTACATAGCTCATTTAATCAGAAAACACAGTTTTTCTGTGTGTGCCCCCCAAAAGGATACTATGGTTTCGTCTGTTTCCAGTTTCAGCTCCCTGACTTTAGAAACAAACTACTCTGAATTGTGCACGTGGTGGTCCATGAGTCCAACCAGTGGGGCTAGGATAGTTGCCAGGTATTTTGCAATGTTGTAAGTCACTGAATTTATTCTACTGTACTGACAATGGGTCTGAGGGAGATTCCTTACTTGTGGACCTTGGGAAGTCCGTAAAAGCAGGGGATGGTCTATTTAGGATATAACCAGTGGTAGACCACCCCGTCAATTCCATAATCCTTCTCCAGGTATTTTAAGCATACAATTACCTTTTTCTTGTAATTGCTTTTGAGGTCTCTTTTTAGTTTTTCATATGTGTGATGGTCCTCTAAAAGTGAGGTAACCTTTTTGTGGTAGTCCACAGTATTGAGGACAACAGTACATCTTCCCTTTTCCTCAGTCTGAATGGTGATGCTCTCATCCCTGCTGAGGGATGTCAGATCACTTCTCTCCTGGTTAGTGAGGTTGGATGGTGGTGGTTTATCACTGGAGAGTGCAGCAGAGACTTTTAGCCTGAGTAATTCAGCTTCTGCTGCTGGCAGATTGTTGCTGAGAATGGCCGATTCTGAAGCTGTGATGAAATCCACAACAGGAACTTGTTCGGGTTTGATGGCAAAATTTAGGCCTTTGGATAGGACCTCTCTCTCTGCCTGTGTGAGTTAAACAGAAGTCTAAACTGATGGAAGTGAAGAATTAATTCAGTGAGATTTCGTCACATCCTTTCCCCTCTCCCTGATCAGGATAGGAATCCTTTTCTTTTAAAAATGTGATTGAGAATTTCTATTATGCTTTGAGTTTTTCTTTGCCATGGCCAAGAAATGTATAGTCTCTAAAAGCCCTGTGGACCAGCACATGATATCTGATCACAAGCTATCCACACCACCACCACCACCACCAATATAGAAGACTGAACTGTACAACACCCACATGTTATATTACATGTAGTCAACAGATGCAGATGTACATATAAATATTACATGTAGATGTAGACATAAATATTACATGTAGATATAAATATTGCAAACTGAAGTATAGCACATCATGTAAAACCAGGAAGAACATGAACAGATGAACTGCTGAATTTGCTGTCCCAGTCCTTACTTTTTAAAAAACATTTTTATTTATTTTCTACACTAAGTTACATAAAACAAATATATTGTTTGTCTTCTGTCGTGTTTACCGATTCAATCAGTTTCCCCAACATTTGAGCCCATTATAATTCATATCTCCCTTCCCAGCTTAACTGAGCATTCTTTCATACTTAGTTTCCTTACTATCTCATCCCTCTTCTATCTCTCTTTACTTACATCTGTTTTTAATACAAAGAATATAGCTTATCTGATCTCAACAATCAATTCAAACTCACTGTTTAGCTCTTCAGTACTAAGTAATTTAGGATAGATTTTCACTATTAGCCACCAAGATATTTCTTAACCTAGGGCAGTGACCGCTTAGCCAGATAACATCTTACAATAAATAATACTTTGGTTTCAGAGTACCTTGGTTAAAGAATGTTTTGCAAAACAAGCAAACATTTTGTCTAAATTTTACCTTGATGAATGAGCAATGTCTTTCAGCACAAGCACTGGAGCAGGTCACAAGTGAGATAAGTTTTCTCTCCCCCTGCTTGATTTTTGGTGATTATCTAGAACAGGCATGTCCAAACTTTGGACCTCCAGATGTTTTAGACCACAACTCCCACAGTCCTTTACCATTGGAAATACAGGCTTAGAATTCTGGGAGTTATGGTCCAAAACATCTGGAGGGCCAAAGTTTGGACATGCCTGATCTAGAACATTCCCTCTCAGACAAATCTCCAAAGCAGAGGGAAGAGAGAGTAATGGAGGTCACGTGAAACAATTGTCCAATGGTAGCCTTCCAATCTTCTGCACATCTTGGCTTGTTTTGACTGGGCAAATGCATAACTTAGATAAGCATTTGGCGAAAGCTGAAATTGCACCATTAATATCGACCCTTAAAAATTACACTATGTCCCATCATGCTAATTTCCTTTCATGTAATGTCCTATCACCCCAATTCCGTTACATGTCTGCCTTCAGGAAATAAAAATGCTATTTAACATTTTTATGAAACACCAGCTACATGCTATTTGAATGTATATATGAAAATAACATAAACATATGCATTGGCTAAGCACACAAAGACATTCCATATTATATATGTGTGTATATATGTGGCAAACTAGCGGAATATGTGAACTATGGATACCAAAATTCTAAACAATACATAACTTGAAAAATCATGCTTAAAATACTGTCAAGAAAACATGAAAGGGGATTGCAGGATATGGTTTATTTTTTCTTTATATTTTTCTTTAATTTATTTTCAACATCCTTTCTTATTTTTAAAAACATTTTCTAGTCATGGGGCAGCTAGTCAAGTGTGTATATGGCTACAAATTGCATTTTACTATTGTCACATTAAAAACACAGAGTAAAGTCCAGTTGTTAGTCCTAAGCAGAGCAGGCTCTTCAGCCAGCTTCCTAAACCATGGTGTGGACATGGACTTCTAGCCAACTTCTTCTGTGAGTTTTGGCATTTTGTGTGTACAGTATGTGGTCTATGGGACCTCAGAATGAATCATCTGAGTTTCCATTATTTATTATGAGGAAATTTGCTTTGATATAAGAGTGTTTTGGTTTCCAAGCATGCTTCAGGATTGGATGATACGCATAAACCAAGGTATTGCTGTATTGGCATGGCCAGAGGTGGCAAAACCAGTGGCGTAACTAGAGAGGGGTGGGAGAGGGCATTTGCCCTAGGGCACACAGCCATCTGGGGGCACCTGGAGGGGGAGCAGGAAGAGGAGGAAGCTGTGCACCCTCCCACCAGCAGAGGCTTCCCTGGCAGCACCTGGAGTAGCAGTGGTGCTCCTGCCTCAACAGAGCAGCTCCCAGGCAGAGGAGCAGGGAGCATGGTGGTTGCACCCTGGTGGGAGGGAAGCAGAGCCTGGGTGAGACTGGGCTGGGCTGCTGGGCATCTTCAAATGGAATCCATGAAATCCCATCCCCTACAGAGGTCAGACACAGCTATTCATCCTCTCTCTCTCTCTCTCTCTCTCTCTCTCTCTCTCTCTCTCTCTCTCTCTCTCTCTCTCTCTCTCTCTAACATAAACACACACACATGCACACAGGCATGGACGCACACATGCACAGATGCACACACAACTGGAAGGTTGATTCTTTTCCACGTTGGAAAGAAGGAGGCAATTCCAGGTTGTGGGGTGGTTTTCCCAGGCTGTTCTCTACCTCCCCACTGGCAGAAAGACTATCCCTCCCCCCCCCCGGCATGCTTTTCCCTTTCCCCATCTCAGCATCCCAGTGAGTGGGCTGACTGAGGAAAAAAATACCTCCACCCACCCCAAAAATGGCATGGAAGGAAAAATACAGGGAGTCCAGAGCTTCATTTCTGCACCACGATTGCCAAGAAGAGCTCCCTGGGAAGGATTGCAAGGAAGGAAGAAGGGACAGGGAGCCACTGATCTCAAACCCCCCCCCCAAATGGGCTACTTCTGATGCCTTCCTCCAATCGTCCAACTGTCACTTTTTTTAGTACCTCTAGTCCTCCTCCCTCCAAGTTGCGATCTCAGGAAAGAGAAAGGACTTCCCACCTTATAAGTTTCCATATATGCAAGCCTAATTCTACCTGTATTTCTTTCATATTGTACTTATGGCAATAGGACATTCACCTTTTTTCCTTGGGGGGGGGGGCATTCACAAAGTGACACCCTGCAAAAGAAAATCCCAGAAGCAGACTCCTTTTTATCCACCAGTTCACCACTGCTCCACCCAAATACACAACTGTCAGGCTGTTTTTCAACAAGTGTGAACAGTTGTGAGCAGAAGATGGTATCCTGTAGGTCAGGCATGTCCAAACTTTGGCCCTCCAGATGTTTTGGACAGCAACTCCCACAGTCCTTTGGCATTGGCAATCTAAGCTTAGAATTCTGGGAGCTGTGGTCCAAAACATCAGGAGGGCCGAAGTTTGGGCATGCCTGCTGTAGGTCATCTTGGCTGCTGCCACCAGTGCTGTCACCCTTCGGGCTACCCTTTGCTATGTAAAGCTTGGCATCCTTTTTCCTGCTGGCAACACTGGCACAATACAGTATTTTGCAGCAATATTGGGCCATTTCGTGGCTTTTTGAATTGTGGGTACAGAAGCACAATACAGTATCCCACATTCATAAACTGGAGGCTTTTGGGGGAATTGAATGTTCTGGCTTCTTAAAACAGGAGTTTCAATATACAGAACATACAAATTCCAATAGAAATGTCTCTTGTGTAGAATCTGTACTGTGGATACTGAAAGAAGGCAGAAGCAAGAACAGCTTGTATGCGAGTTCCTCTGTGCCAAGATATTTTGAATGTCTCATTTGGCTTGAATGCAATGGTGAAGCAAAAATGTGACTAGGTGCAACATCTACATTATAATGCAGAAACATGCACACCCTTTAACCTCTCAGGTAAACTAATGTTGCCCATGCTCAGAGGGCAGAATGCAGACTTAAAACCTATGTTCCAGTTTCCAAATCCTTTTCTTGGGATAGCCTACCTGGGGAAGAAAATCTATATCTGACCAAAAGGTCTAGGAATATATTGTGTGCATGTTTTCCAAAAGATGCCCCTTTGCCTTTTGAAATAATAAAAAAGGAGAGGTCAAAGAGTGTCACTTCAAGCCAAGTCAAAATCATCCATGCTATGTGAAAAAGAGACAGTGAAGAAAGAGAACAAAAGTAAACTCAACTGAAATGTGTAAGAAAGACAGCCAGAAAAGCAGAAAACTGAGTACTCAGTCAAGCCTGGACTCCCACTAGAGTTAAAAGGAGTAACCTGAGCCTAGTCTACCATGAACATATAGTGGAAATGTAACAGTGACCAGAAAAGATTATATTGATTAGAAATGTGGGGTTGGACAGTAGGAAAAGCGGAAGACTGAACATGAGATAGGTTGACTACATAGAGAAACCACTGCTGCTAGTTTGCAAAAACTGAGAACTTCTTTCTGAAACACTTCATACTGTATTGCTAGGAAGGCAGGGCAGTAGGAAGAGCAAATATGACATGAAGTGTTGCTGGTTTGCAAGATCCCAGCAGAACTGTTAATGCTAGGAAATTCTGGAAGTCAGTAACTCTTATAGTTACCACGTGTCAGAAGTTATTTGATGGCACATAGCATCTTTGGAGCTTTTACTTAATTGCTGAACAATGGTGCAGTGACAAGATGGGTAGAGAACCATCCTCGACTCCCTTCCGCCCTTTTAAGGGCTTTCTTGAGGTGGGACTTGTTCCTGGCCCCTGCTATCTGGTTTGCACAGGAGAGCCTTGTCTGGAAGGGAGACCCCCAAAGAGGGCATGAGAAGGAGAGACCCTTTCCACCCTCCCCCACTGTTCCCCCAGGAAAAACTGAATTTGTCCCCAGGTCCTCCAAACCCCAGCAACACCTCTGGGTAACACCCTTATATATTAATCTGCAAAATTATTTACTATAGTGCAGTAAACCTCTTGCAACTCCCAGATTCCTATATAGAATTCTCTGGATATTTAAACAATGGCCCCGTTCTATGAAATTATTTATGAGTGTGTTCCTTGAGCTTGCCACTAGGACTGAATATATAGTTATAGTTATAGTTATAATAATTATAGTTATAGTTATAGTTATAGTTGTTATAGTTACAGTTACAGTTATATTGCTATTGTTGTTGGAAAAAATCAAAATCTACTCCTCTGATTCTTCAGATGCTCCTTTTTAACACAGGAAAACATTTTAATCCAGTGACTGGATTCTATTAATTCTCTTTAAACATTTCAGCCTTTTTTCCTTTTAAATATAGCTTTTGCCTTTGTATTGCCAGAATGCTTCCCCCTCCCCAAGGCTCTTTTTCTCCATTCATATGAAGCTGTCTCTTGGCAGTAAATGGTGGCTATTACAGTAGACAGTGAAGGCCAGCGTTCACCCTCCATTGAACCAGAGAGGGGTGAGTCCTCTCATCTGAATGCCCTGGGCCATGGCATGCCAATCCTAAACCAAACTTCTCTGCCTGTCTGCAAGACAAGGTTGGCTCCATCTCACAGGGAAGCTGGGCCAGAGCTTAGCCTACCCTAAGCCATCAAGCCTTCCAGCCCAGTTTTTCTCTAGGTGGGCACAATTGGGTGTGGGTGGGGCATGTAGGTACTGGTCTGGCAGATAATTGTCCAAGAATGGAGAATTCCATTATTTTGAATAAACCATCCCCATCAATAAAAGGCACACTCCTGATTTTCACAATTCGCATTAATCATATGGTTTTATTTTCACCCATGTAATAGAGATTATACAACACTGAACAATAAAGCCTGAACTAATCAAAACATGTAGCCTGAAAGCCTGTCTAAAAATACTGAGCAGAGTTGTATGCATTAGAGATGGGCACAAAACAAAAAAATGGTGTTTCGGTTTTTCGTTTGTCATTGAGAGGTCTGTTTCGGTTCGTTTCCATTTGTCGTGAATTTTTGGAAAATTTTCGTTACTGTTTTTCATTTTTTTGTTTGTCGTTTCTACCCGCTTTTGCACGATATTTAAAGCATTTCCAACGCCCCAGACCAGAGGGAAAACACTAAAAAAATGGATGCTGGCAGAGACACAGTATAGACTAGTTATGCAGGGAGGCTGTAAAGGCAGCGGCGGGCGTTGCCCAGGGTGCAAGGCAGCCGCAGAGTGACTGCACTGCGGGGCAAGGGAGAGTACTCACCGAGAGGTACGCAGTACGCACGCACCCAGGGAGGCTGCAGGACTGAAGCTAGAGTCGCAGAGACAGGAATCCCACCCTAACTCCCACCAGAGACTGCAAGGAGGACAGAGGCTGCCAGACCATTTTATGCCCTCTGTGGCTGCCAGACCTGCCTGCCCAGTCTGCAACCTGGGCATGCTATTGGTTGAACATGATCCCATCACATGGCTTGCCTCCATTTTGTGGCTGGTGTGACATCCATTTTAAAGGGAAAAGAAAAATACATCGCGATGGGAGAAGACAAAAACAAACGTTTTAAGGACCCCAACCCCCTTGGTAGGTATTATCAGACAATATAAATAATTATCACTGCGTTTTTACTAATGTCCAGGGCGTTTTTTAACATTTAAAACAGCTCATTTCATTGCGCGTCGCCATTAACGGAAACGAAACGTAACGACCACAATTTTCGTGGTTCTGTTCATTTCGTTGCATTTTCATCACAATTTTTGTTTGTCGTTTCATTGCATAATGGAAATGACAAACGGAAACGGAAACGAAAAATTGTTCGTTCCATGCCCATCTCTAGTACTTTGTCATCCAACCCAGATGCTAGGTATGTCCATTGGTGTTTGAGCCCTACACACATTCAGACATACAGTAGAATAGGGCATTTGAATAACAGAATACTGGAGATGAAAGGGACCCCAAGCATCATTGAATCCAATCTCCTGCATCTAAGCAGGCATCTCAGATAGATGGCCACCTAATATGAATTTTAAAAACCCCAAAGAAAAATAGCCCACTACGCTACTAAACATCTCCAATTTCTAGGATATTCTTCCTAATGTTTAGTCAAAATGTGTTTACATGTAATCCAGTAGTTCAAGTCTGACTCTTTGGAATATGACCTCTGAACAACTCAGATACATTTTTGTGCAAATGCTGTTCTACTTAATAGAAGAAGAAAACTCCCAAGAATACCCAACGTTTGGCCATGTGGCCTGGAGCCAATGGGAACTAAAGGCCAACATCATTGGGAACGCCTTGTCTGTGATTTCTTCTTCTTCCTAGCATTTTCTACAGGTGTAGGGTCTACTTCCTTGCCCATGATTTATTTACTTTTAACTTGCCATATTTAAAACAAAAAAGCCTTGATTTTGAAGTCATATAGTTGCCTTGCATTTAGACTTTCTACTAAGGGAAATGGAAGCTAAACCCTGAATAGGCATTTTCTGATGCAGCCAAAATGCATAAATATATTACAGGCTTTAATAAGTGGTGGTAGGATCATCATAGGAGATCTATATTTGATAACATCACAGGCTGAGTAGGAAGAGCAAATTGCTAATAGCTATCCAAAGATTAGTAGAGCGGGTGGGAGGTTTCCTTTTCCATATGTTACTGCAGCCAAGAATGATGTCAAACATTATGGGGTGATGAAACTCTAACTAACAAAGGAACAGTTGGGAAACAGTAATAGCTCCATGAATAAGTTTCATAAATTTCAACAGTGTATTTTCGTAGAAACAGGAAATGGGAAAGAATGCTGCTTAACATTGGGGGAGCCTTCTGTTTTCCTATAGGTACTAATCAGAAGCCTGTCCATTCCTACAACAACACATTGTGCGGTTGGTTTGTTAATTTAAAAACTTTCCCAAAGAGGTATACAGTACCTCCTGAAGATGTTATAAGCCCCATTATCAACAACAGGCATTTTCCATTATTTCTGCCAGCCAGCTCCATGGAGTTTCGTGTTCCTTCTACTGGAGCTGTGGAGAATTCTGAACCATGTACTCATAGTTGTGGATTTACAAACCTGTCAGTTTTGATTTCTATTTTTTTCATTTTGTCACTTCCTTCCCTAAAAGTCACCACAGAAATCATGGACATGATGAAGATGGCTGCAGTCCATGGAAACATGCCAAATAAAAACATGTCAGGAGAGAATTCTAGACATTTATGCCATAGCATAAATGCAGTGGCAAAAGCATCTGTCCTTCATGTGGTTGCTCATGCATTGGTTGAAAAATGGTGTGTACAGACAGTCAGGCAACCAGTCACATAAACAGTCTGCTGGCATAGGGGGAAAAGAGCAATCATGCTGCATGATTGTTCTTATGGATACAGTTATTCTGCATTGGATTTCGGCTTTTATCTTTCAAGATGTTACAATACTCTGTCATTTTATATGCCATTTTCACTAATATACATATATGTACACTCTTCCCAACATCTGCATTTTTCAGTTTTACTGGAGTACATTACAAAATGCATCATGAAGTTTAGAGAACTGCAAATATTAAGCAATAGGTGTTTCAGTGTATATAATGATTTGCGACGGGTGGATAAGTACATTCACATTAAAATGTGACAAACACATCCCCCTCCCCCATCCCTACCAGAACGATCTGAAGGGAGAGTGCGAGATTCATATCTGCCAGTATTCTACTGACATGCCTATATGGACATGTCCAACTGGTCTCTAAGGGTTTTACTAAGGAGACAGAAATCTGAGGAACACCTCTTGTGAAAGAGATACTGGATCAGTCCCAGGGAATATACATCCACCTGGTACATCGAGTATGAAACTAAATTTCTTATCTTACCAACCAGGTCAAGAAGCTATCAGGTGAGAGAACAAAACCTCCACTATAAGGGGTATATGATCTACAGTGTTACCTCCACTTACATGTGGCTTGACTTAAGAGCAATTCTACGTAAAAGCAAAAAAGATGGCATTTTAACTGCTGCCTTACAAATTTTAGATGTGGTCTGCTCTACTTACATTTTTTTATTTTTTTTCAATTTTTCATTCTTTTTTTTCTTAGATAGGGCTGCTCTGCTTAATAGACGTCTGACTTAAAAGCATGTATTCAGAATGGATTAAACTCGCAAGTAGAGGTGCCACTGTAAGTACTGTATATGTGATATTCTGTTTAAGTGAAACAGATTTTAAGAGTTTACAGAATCCATATTAACTTTCAGTTTTTTCTTCTTTCAATAGACAAAAGCCTGCCTTGGGCCCCTAAAGGTATGTGCATTACCTTAGTTGAGGTACTTGGGCAATTGTGCATCTTTATGTTTGGAAAGAAAATTCTGAAGGAGAGATGGGCACAAAATGAAAATATAGCATTTTGTTTCATTTCATGTTTCATTTTGTTTCGTTTCTTTATTAACAAATTTTTAAAAGAATTTCTGAAATAATATGAACCAAAATGAAATGATTCGTTATGCTATAAAATGGCTCCCCTTGGTCCAAGAGGCACCAAATTTGGTGGGTAGCTTCTTTGGACCCCTCCCTTTAACCCCCCAAATTTGGAGATGTTTGGAGTTCAGGGGGCTACGTGGTTCCCCTAGGAAAAAATCATTTGTAATTGGAACAAATATGTACCAAATTTGATGCCTCTAGAATGAATTGTTTCATTTTCATTTCCGAAAATGGTGGTTCATTTCATTTCCTCACGAAATGCATTCTAACATTTCGTTACATAACAAATTGATTCATTATGTTATGAAATGACAAAACAGCATTTCTCTTTGGGTTTGGCGGCCATCTCTAATCTGAAGTGAAGTCTTGGGAGACTATGGTCCTTCATACAGCCTCGATGTGCAGCCAAAGGCATATGCATTAATGTTCTCACGCTAATATGTCTATCCACTTAATGAGAAATCCTTCTTCAGATGATTTTACTCTTCTCCAAACAAGTCTATATTCTTAGGGAAATGGACACAGTGGTTTCAATCCCACCCTCCTTACACAGTGTCAGTCTGAACTCCTGCCTGTGGACACACTCCTACTTACTCCCTCTCAATAGTCAGAATATATATACACAATCTACAACAGGACCGGTGGCTCTCTGACTCTACTGTTGCATGCCCCTTGAAACTCAGATCTGATTATTCAATGTTCAGTTTGGATTGGCTATGAATTCCCTCTCATTCTTCTTTTCAGAAATCTAATTCCTGAGAAAATGACAGAGATGGAAATCTGCTGGCGAAGATAGGGTTCCTCAGCCTGCATCCCCTACACTGTCTGGGGATTTCCCATGTATCTCCATGGATGCTTTAGTCAAAGGCATCATAGGAGATAGGCCCAAGAGTGGAACCCTCCTCCAAACAGATCTCATTTGATCTGGTGCCAAAATAAAGTGGGAAGGATATGATGGCCTGAACCTGCTTGATGGGAAGGAAATAAAAAGTTCTTCTTCCTGAGAGTCAGCTAACTGAGTTCTAACTTGACAGAGTCAAAAATTCTGATTGCCCCAGACCTGGAGTTAATTTCTTCTTTGAAGACTTCAGCTAGGAGCCTGGTCTCAGAAATCCTGAAATAATGTTCACTGAAAGCACTTGTGGCTGGGACAAACACAATTGCTGTATATTTTTGTAACAAATAGATACTTTGAATATGTCTTACAAAATTGTACAATAACTGAAGATACGTGGCAAATGCCCTTTTTCTGGAGCACACCCACTCTATTACTTTCTTTAAACCAAGACTGCTTTTCTGAATCTTCAAAGAAAATCTGCATTTTGATAGCTTTGGAGACCTTTTATTGCCCTCCAAAATCTCAGTTCCAGATGCTGCAGTAATGTATCTACTTGGGACCATTCTTACTGGCAAGCCTGTTCCACACATGCTCAGTTTATAAACAAGTCACTGTTTTAACTCATTTGAAATACCTTTTTGAGGATTACTATTTCAGCCTCTGCAGTCTGGATTCTTCCAAATTTAAAAAAAAAAAAAAACAGAGGGCAGGGCCAAGCATTTTCTTCCAAAATAAGCAAAATGAGTATTTTCTGGTATTTGATCAATTTTAAATTTGAGGATCTTTAAGGTCACTTGTTTCTGCATTGGGGAACATTTTTACTTTTAAAAACTCATAACCTGAAAAATGATTCTCCAAATGCTCCTAAATGTGGGACAGAGCAAGAGCAGACTCTCTGCTAGATCTGTGCCAAATTTCATGCTGATCTGAAATCTAGTTACAAAGTTTTCTGTATATTTTTTTTGTTTGGGGCCATCCCCATTTTTAGAATTGCCTTGTAGAATGTTGATGCTTTCTGTTGCACAATAATAAACTAGGTCAACCCCACGTATACCATCCCAAACTCCTTTTGAGGTTCAGATCTTGTGAATATGTGAATCTTAATCATTAACAAGAAATCTTTAACTCCCGTAATGTACAACTTCTTATTGCTGGAGTTATTTATTAGAGATAAAATTTGTATACAAGTGAAAATAACAAAATGGCTTCATGCACAATTCATTCGGGCATTTGTTTTCCCATTATTTCCCCTAAACTTGTGCAGGGAAATATATAACTTCACAGTTACATAAGGAGATGTCATTTAATAACTACCAATGGAATGAAGTGACTTACTACAGACAGCAGATTATTTTGGCCATGTTTTTGCGCTTTCCTGTCACTAGCTCTGTCATTTTTAGAAAGCCTTCATAAAAAGAAGGGGGCACAGGCAGCCATCTACTGAATTATAGTTTTAAAATGAATCCAATATTGTACATTCAAATTTTGCCAAGGATATATAACTTGCTTGAAGAAGGTTTTCTAGAATTAGATCAGAAGATATGGCAGCTGCTTAGCAGAAGGAGAATACTAAATCATTCTGGTCTTATTTTGCCTGCATGCACATATGGTGTGTGTGTTTCTTAACCCACTAGTTACATACCTGGCAATCAGAGATGAGCCTAAACAGTTCAGCAGTTTGTATTGATTCATTTATTTGCCAAACAGGTGTTTTGCATTTCAAAGCCTTGCCTTCTCTGGGCAGGTGCCCACTTGTAGGCAGCACCCAGAGAAGGTGGGGCAGGGAAGCCAGCTATCACTAAGGCCGTTTACTTCACATCCTACCTTTGTTCCACAGTTACATTTGTACCGTGAGGGTGTTGTTCGCGGTCACATGGTTTTGTCCCTGTTCAGTTCCTGTTTCTGTTTCCTCACAGGTGTGATTACTTGTCTCATGACAACTGTTACCTCACGTGCTTGTTCTGTGACAAATTCTGAATTTGTCTTGCTTTCTTAACATTTTTTTTTTAAATATCGTAAATAAAACTTTTTCGATATTTCGCTTTACTGGTCTTCCAGGATTTATATGTCAATGCTACAGAATTTTCAGTACTTTCTATAATAAACATTTGCACTGCATGGTGTTTCCCATAGGGAAACTAATGTTGAATGCCACTTCAGCCGCTGACCACTAGGTGGACACTGGTTGTTGCGTGATAGGCCGTTAATTCATGTCCCTTGTCTCAGAACAGGAACCGGGAACAAAGCATGACAAGAGAATTCCCCAATCCAGGGGCAGGTATGGCTTGTCACCCTCTGTTCCCGGTTCAGGGGGTGTGGTCAAGACAAGATTTTGCTGTCATGCTATGGACATGAGGTAAGTTTTTTTTGTACCGGTCCCAAGTGGGACAGCAAGGAGGGAAGAACGGGATGTGAAGTAACAGCCTAATTGGGTGCCCACCAAAGGAGATAGGCCTTAAAAGTGTCAACTCCTGCTTGGTCAATAAACAAACCTGTACAAATCACCAAACTGTTAATATGTGCCCATCTCTACTGGCCATCTATTAGGATAAACAGAAGAGGCTATTCTGAATGGCAGTTAATAGTTTTAGGCATTTCTAGTCACTCTGCTTGCAAATGCTCGCTGCCTTCCTATCCTCAGGCATGGTGCAGAAAGAATAAGTAATCTCACAAAGACCTTTCCCCCAAAAGATAAATCAAAAGAAAACATAATAATCATCTACCAACAAAAAAAACCAAAAACAAATGGTGGCATTTTCATAAGGGGCATCATTGGAGGCATCTGAGTAGATGGCCTCAGCCTGCCTCATGGATAAGCCAGACATATACTGTAGATGACCCTGACTCTGGGAATGTGCTAGATGAAGAGGACCTTTCTCGGAGAACCACGTAAGTACTGTAAGATTTGTTTTGACCAAGTATCGACTTAGGTCAAGCATGATTGAATTAATACAGAACCTGTTATCTGGCCACATAAACACACACACACACACACACACACACACACACACACACACACACACACACACACACACACACACACACACACACACACACACACACACACACACACACACACACACATCTCTGTAAGGCCCAGAAGACAACTCTTGAAATTCAACCCATTCACTCTTGTAAATGGAGATCTTTTTTTACAAAGAGTGCAGTTTGAAATAGGAGGAATAGGATGAGCCCCTATAAATAGAGAAAGCAAAGTATGTGCTGTAAACCAGACCTACGGATAGGAAGAGCATCTTAAGTTGGGGTTCTTCGTGTGGAAGGGCCTGTTGTTTAGTCCTAGCACCACTGGCTCAAGGATTTCCAGCTAACTTTGTGCTGGCAACAGTTCCCTGTGTTTTCTAAGAATAAAGTAGTCGGTACCTTCTGGTGGTGGTCTGGAACCACACAGCTTGCCCAAGGCAGCATAACCTTCTTCTGAGAGGCACAGTGGAGAATCAAACTCCCAACCTCCCAATATAAGGCACCTTCAAGTACTCTGATATCTAGTTCCCATATTACTCAAAGAAGAACCCTTTACATAGCTGGATGGACAGCTGGCCAGTCAGGAGATGTGCAAGAACATGCATCATCCCGCCTCCCTCTCTGATTGGCCAGTGCCAGGGAGAGGGAGAGATGATGCACCAGAGGTTACTTCCTGGTTGGACACGAGGTACAGCAAGGTAAGACAGTGGCTGATTTTGTTCCAGAGGGTTGGACTGCATTCCCAATGCCAGCTGTGTTGGCATGTCTCGTTTCGGAATCAGTCCCCTTCCGAAACGAAACACCCATCTCTACTTTAGATGCTCAGCAAACATAAATCCTGTGTTTTCTTTCTTTCGTTTCTATGTATGTGACACCAAGCAGAAGGTGGTTGTGTTTGTATTAAATGGGAATGCAATCAGACAGTGGAAAAGGTATGCACCCCTTCATACTGGAAAAAAATATTTTTGGAGTGAATTGCACGTTATGTCTTATCAGAACATAGAGAACATGGATAGGGTCTCGTCAGGCTCTTCATGGTGGAAAAGGTATGCACCCATTCATACTGGAAAATACATGTTTTGGAGGGAGTGATCTCCCTTAAAGCAACCCTTCCATCTCTTGGGAAATCACTCCAGTCAAGGCCCTAAATGTAGCAGCTCTATGGCTGGACCATAAACATCAGGGTTGGGCAGGAGAACAATTTCCCTGCAAGCTGTGCAATTAATTGCCAGGGAATAAAAATTCATTGAACCTTTCCACAAGCAGTCCAAGATGTAACTATTTCCCTGAGTGATCACATCCTAAGCCTTGTCTTCTCATCCCTGGCAAGCCCTAGGGATTGCTTGTGGCTTGAGCCAGATGGCACCTCATTTTCAAGTTTTGCCCACATCCAAACCATGAAGAGCCTGGCTAGACCCCATCCATGTTCTCTGTGTCCTGGAGGGAAGAGCTAAAGGCGTAAGCCTGCTAGGTGCAGAGTGGTTCTCCCCATGGGCAGCAATCCTGCTGTATCTTAGAATCAGGTTCAGTTCTGAGGGAGCAATGAGCATAACCACCCTTGGACCTCCCTAATATTCCTGCTGTGCACTTATCCTGGCAGATCATTTCCATATTTAATTATTACAGAAAACAGTGGGGGGGGGCATATGCCAAGGTATTCCAGCCTCTTATTCTCTCAGTGCAATGCTTTATTATGTGGTTGGCCCAGAAGCATTCAGAGGTAAGAAGATGTCAGCAGCTAGTGTTCCACTATGCCTTGGGTTTCTGATAAGACATAACATGTAAGGCAGGCATGTCCAAAGTCCAGCCCGTGAGCCAAATGCAGCCCGCTTTTGAATTTCGAGCACCCTGCAGCCTCTTCTCCCCACCAGCTCACACATCCCTGCCAGCTGGCCCCTCCCCATGTGGTTTGCCTGCCCTTCCTGTCCATCCTCCCAGCCATCTCCCAGCCTACCTGTCCCCAGCTCTGTTGCTGCAGCATCCTCCCCACCTCCTTGCATGTCATAGATGCTTGTCCAAAGTCCGGCCCAGGGACCAAAAGCAGCTGAATGGTTGGACCCAACACATTTTCACCTCACCAAATCTGCCCTTCCTTGCAAAAAGTCTGGATGCCCCTGGTGTAAGGCCTCAGCCTTATTCTGGAATTTCCTGGATTTCTGCAGTGTGAAACAGTGGCCTGAATCCTGTTTTGGGTTTACTCTTGCATAAGGGAAATGGCATAAGTCTTGGCAGCAAATTCCAGCTTGTTAAGGAGCCGGTGGTTACATTCCTGTGTGCCGCTTCCCTATTTATTATTTATCGGTTTATCTAAAGTATGTTTTTACCCCACCTTTCTCTTTTAAAAGGACCCAAGGCACCACACATCATTCATACACAGTATTGAAAAGCTAACAACAAAATTAAAAAAGAATCAAACAAGTCCCACACCATAAATGCTAAACAAAACCAACACCAAAAACAGGTTCCAAGCAACAAGGCACAACACTCCATTTAAACCCCCTTCTCCTGAGGAGGTACTTTATCTTGAGATCTCCCTCTACTTGCCCAAGGACTTACTCTGGGGCTTTAAGGTGGGCCTGTGGCTCCATTTTTCTCCATTCCTGTGGACTGGACCGGGTCTCAGCTCCTCTTTTGAGTCCCCCTCTGAGCTCTTGTCATCTACTGCCACAGACTCATGGCTCTCTCCAAGTCCAGGGTCTGTAAGGCAGTTCTTCTTTCCCCTTGAGTTCTGGAGTGGCGGGCTGATCCTGACTGGAAGATGAACATTTGCTAGGCGTAGCATGAAATGAAACATTATTTGCCAATGCAGGTGCTGACGGTAATGCACCATTTTCCCAGTCACTCTTACTTTCTCATTATCGCTGTCGTGTTAAGCAAAATGTAATAGAGCTTATCTTTTCAGGCATAGCTACCTTGCTGGGAAAGTACGATCTATTTTAAGAAGTGACCTCAAACTGTTGCTACTCTGACCAGAATGTTGAAGTTCACATTAGTTTAGTGGTCAGAGAATGAAATGTTTCATGATAGCAAATAAGTGCAAGGCTATGATATCCATGTTTTTGTTCTGTGTGGGTACAGAAAGACATTTTTTTAAGTGACTATTTTAAGAATGGTTGAAATAGGTCATGTCACCACCAGACTTACTCTGTGGAAGCAGTTAACATCTTGGGCTTGTTCACTATCATACTGTGAATTCATTGTACACTTGACATTCGGGGGGGGGGACTATACCTATTTTTTCCCCTATCAAAAATGAAAGGGCATGACAAAAGTATTTCTAGCCTCCTGGTTTTCTCTTTTTTACTTTCCAGGCAGGCTGCTTCTAAATAGTTCCCTCCATGAAGGAATATAACTACCTGAAAAGGTCTACTAGCACTTTCACACTGTTACAACAGAGGCTGGAATGAGTGAAGGGAGAAAGGCTACAGTGGATTCCTGATCTCAATAGGAGCCTGAAGGAATCATGTGGATCAGGTAGGGAAAGCCACTGGCCAGTCCTGAAATCTGTTGGAGCAACAAGGACAAACTCAGCAGGAGGCTTCCTGTAGTTTGTTCAAGGAAACACATCCTTCTGGGAAGTGGAAATAAATGAAAACAATTTTCTATTAACCAGCTGTAAATGGTATGTCATAGGAATGCTAAGTTGTGTTTGTCAGAAGGACTGGATTCATGTTCTGACATTTTTGTTGACCCCACATGTAAGCACAAGTGGAAAAAACCCTATGATCAGTCACCCACAGTGCTCTGGTGTGCTTCTTAATAACAAACAGGGTTTTATTTTGTTTTCATGAGCCTCCTGGTTCAGTGGTGAAACTGCTTAACTGCAGGTTTAAATGTGCTCATGGCATGAGGCTTAATTCCAAGTGGCAGACTTACGGTTCACTCAGCCTTCCATCCTTCCGAGGTTGGAAAAATAAATACGCAGCCTGCATCATTAATTGTAAACTGCCCAGAGAGTGCTTTAAGCACTTTGGAGCAGTATATAAGCAGCTTTGCTTTTTTCCCATGTAGAATAATTAGGAATGGGCATATTTATTTATTTATGCAGTAAGGTTGGACACTCTTTGTTTACCTTAAAAGCTGTTGAAAAGCTATTACCTCTCTCATGTAATCTCCCACTCAGAATACAGCATACTAAACTGGTTGCACTTATGCCTTCTGAAACCAGTGTGAAAAATTAGACATGATTTATAAAGTGTTTTGCTTATATACCACTCCCAACACTCTCTGGGCAGTTGACAATTTAATTATGCAGGCTACACATTGTACCCACCACAGCAAGTTTGGTACTCATTTCACCGACCTCGGAAGGATGTAAGGCTGAGTGAAACATGAGCTAGCTCCCTGGGACTGAGCCCCAGGTTGTGAGCACAGTTTTAGCTGCAGTAACCACTGCACCACGAGGCTCTTAAAACCCATGGATTTTAATGAAAAGTAAGTGCAGCAGGTGTATTCTGAATCTAACCTGAGACTGATCCGACAGCTTGAAATGGCCTACATGTATTACCACAATCACTGGAAACTCCCTAGGTGATGTGGAAGAATCTGATAATAGAATATACTCCACTGACGATTCTATGAACGCTCTAACAACAGGGGCTAGTTGCTACCTCATTGGCCACTTAATGGGAACACCCCATTGCACTGCCGTAGCCCTCAATATCCCCCTAGGGTTTAAGTTCACTCCACACAGAAGTAGCTCACAGTCTTATACTGCCTGTATGAAGCAGAAAAATGGCAGAGTGCCTGGGACTAAGACAGTGGTAACTCATGGATCAAATGGAAGCAACTCCATCAAAATGGTAGGGAGGAGGCACCACCTGCTCAATCCATGAATAACACATGGGCTTACATATCATTGAGAATCTTCTCTGACACCTATCCCCGCCCCAAAGCTATGAAGCGAGTATGGATGAACTGCCAACATAAAAATGCCTTCTTTAATAGGCATGTGAATTGGCTTCTCCACCTGATCCCTGCCCAACAGTTTGGATCCATGCTGGGGTTTGTGTGTTTCTGGATCTTGGGGGAAGGGGAATCCCATAAATCAGGAGATGGAAGCAACTGTGAATTGGGATGGGGGTTACATAGCACTAATATGATGATTTCTGGCACAGTTTTTTGCTCACCTCCAGCCCAAAGAACAAAAGGAAAAAGAAGCAACAAGAGATGACTGTTATGAACGTTGGCAGAGATGCTGCCACTCTAACAAGAAAATGGAAATGGCCACCTGAACTGACCTTCTCAAAAGCTGCAAAGAAAGGCAATGAATTGGCAAAATGGCAATTTGCTTTGAATCAAGATTCATCAAGGTCAACGAATCAGAAAAACAATTTTATGATTTCTTTCTGATGAATCAATGAATTGATAGGATTTTTTTATTTTAAACCCTATGAAATGGCCTCCAAGGCATTTAGAGACACCAAACTGGCAGAGACACTTTCCATGACTTTTCTGTACAAGCTCTGCAAGATTTGTGAAGTTGGGGTTCTGGATGTCTTAATTATGTACCCTCATAGTGGGAACATCCAAGAAAGTGCCCACTGGCACCTAGAGGCACTAAATTTGCGGGGAAACCTACCATGACTATCTTCTACAATCCCTTGAAATTTGTTGAAGATTGGGTTTCAGACATCTGAGCTATGCACCTACAAATTCCACACACCGGAAACTGCCCTGGCTTGCGAAAACCCAATCTTAACAAAACATGGAGGGATTGTAGGAAGGGGTAAGGGGACCCTTCCATGCAAATTTGGTGCATCTAGGTGCCTTGGGAACCATTTACAGCTCAAGAAAATAATAAATCAAAAAATCACTAAAAAATCATCTATTTCTATTCAGTGGGGCTATTTGTAGAAATAGAACTTGACAAACTAGCAATTTTTGAATGTATTTTGTAATTTGTTTTTAATTCATGTCCATTTCTAAAAGACAGGTACTCATCTGCACGTGCATGCATACTCTGTCCTAGTACTGTACTAAGGTTTTTAAACTTGTTTTCGCGTCTCTGTATGTACATTTGGCAGGGGAATTCGAGTATATAAAGCCCAGGCAATATGCTACTCAGTACTTGTACACGTGCTAAAAGGATATGGAGCAGCTGCTACAAAACTTTCTCGAGAGTTACGCCACTTTTCTCCGCTTTTCATCACAAGGTGGTGTTTTCATTGTAACATCTAAAACTCCATGATTGGTAGACTTGACCTGAGGAACTGTTTCACCCCATGAACACCCCTGAGATTTCTGTTCCACATTGCAGTCACCTCAGAGATGAACAAAGAACCATGGTTCTTTTCTACAGTTGTCTAAAAGACAATGCACATACCCACTAAGTACAGCATATATTATTTAATTACAATAAATGTATTAATAACAAGCAGTTCCAATTTACTAGCCAGGCAAATGGCTTGCTTAGCTAATAAATCACAATTCATGGTTATTAATGAAGTTATCTATTTTATCTAACCTACTTTCACAGAAGCACAAAAAATGTCTTAACACTCTTTGGAAAATATGAACTTTCATTTGTATCTATGCAAGACATATGGAGACTTGTGTTTTTTAAGGTGTCATTGAAAGATACAAATCTCAATCTTTAAAGAGAGGAGTGGTTAAAATCCTGTTGCTTACACTTTTGAGTGGTCTGCTTCACATGACAGAAGGTAAACTGGAATTTGGTATTAGATTACAAGTGGATTTCCTCAAACAAGATTTCTGACCCTAACAATTCTAACAACAGAATAATTATAATAGTATCAACAATTCCTGTATGTAATTTGTAGTGATCCTGGTGTCCTTTTGTACACATAACTTCAAGTGCCTTTACCTTACAGCAGTGATGGTGAACCTTTTAAAGACCAAGTGCCCAAGCGGCCATTCAAAATCCACTTATATTTTCGCAAAGTGCCAATATGGCAATTTAACCTGAATGCAGTGGTATCCTGGGTTACAAATGCTTCGGGAGCTATCCTTCAGGAAAGTGAGGATAGAAGAGCAGGCTTTTGAATTTCCCATTCAAATTCCTGCTCTTCGATTCTCGCTTTCCCTAAGGGTATCACCCCATCTGCCTCTCTACCCTGGGCAGAGAGGGTGCCCACCATCGGGAAAGCCAGGGGGACTGGTGGCGGCTTGTGGGCTCCTTCATAGCCCAGTTTACTCTCCAGCCATGCGACTCTGGCCATCCCAAAAGTGGTGTGGCTTGGGAGTAAACTGGGGCTATGAACGAGCCCACAAACCGCTGCCTCCCCTTCGCCCGGCTCTCTTCACGGAGCACAGTGGCTTGCACCAAGAAGAGGGGGAAGTGCTGTGGCTATGAAGGGCGATGTTACATGCCCACAGAAAGGGCTTCACATGCCACCTTTGCAACCCATACCACAGATTCGCCACCACTGTCTTGTGGGATACAGGTAGTAACAGTCTCTCCATTCTACAGTACCTGTAGGAGGAAAAGACTTTTTCCTGTAGAGGAAAAGACTTTTTCATCATTCATTCTGCTGCATTTGTTTGTTTTCTGCAAGCATTGTTTGCCTATCTTTGTTTTGCATTATAGCAGTACTTTATTGTTTGCCTATGCCACTGAAAGGCACCAACACCATTAGACAATTTTCCAGAATTATGTCTAACACTTCTAGGTTCTAGGGGGTAATTTGTTTACTTACATATCTGCTGATGAACTTTGCAAACATATATTCACAAAATGAGTCCTTTCTTCTTCACAGTTATATAACAGACAACATGACCGATTATAACTACACTAACATACTAGACCAAATTGGCAAGGGCCCTTTCAGTCTAAGTGGCAACAGTAGCTCTTCAGCTCTCCTGCTCTTTTTGATTCAAATCTCTTACTTACTGCCCTGCTCTCTATTGCTCCCACTCCTTTGGGCTGAACCAATATTTTACAGGGGTTACATATGTACCTATTTTCACATTTTACCTAATGGCATTAACATTTTTCTTAACATTTACACATTTATATACATGTTCACCTTATTGAGCAAAATATGTTTATGCATACAGTATTTTTTCGATTGAGTGCCTTTTAGCACCCACATACTGTGAATGTGCACATAGTGCTTGTTTTGTTTTGTATATATACTTGTACACTCTAGTCAGTATCATGTCCATTATCGATGCACATGGAGAGCTCTGGTTGCCAAAGCTGCCATGATGATCTGATGGAATGCCAGCTATTTATTTATTTATTTATTTATTTATTTATTTATTTATTTATTTATTTATTTATTTCTAGACTGCTCCAATTTCCCAAAGGGACTTTGGGCAGTATACACAAAAGTCAAATAAATAATCAGCAGATAAAATCAGAGAGCGAACAGTAAAGAACAAATAAAGAGCAAATTAACCAAATAATCAGAAAATAATAAAAAAACTAGCAAATGTCCGGCAAGAGGCTAAATCTAGGAGGTTAGTGGGTAAAATACAACACACAAGGGAGCAGCACAAAATTTCATTACAGATCGCTGTATGTTTCCTTAAAAAGTCAGGTTTTTAAATCTTTTTAAAAAGGTTTTTAGGGGATCAAGTTGGCGAATTTTGCATGGCAATTTGTTCCAAATAGCCGGCCCGTCCACTGAGAAGGCCTGATTATGGGTAGAAACATTACAGGCTTCCTGGGAGGTGGCCACCCAGAGTGAGAATACCAAAGATATTCAGGTGGGGTGGGCCAACACTGATCTTTGGGAGATGCACTCTGCCAGATGGTCAGGTCCCAAGCCATGGAGGGTTTTGTAAACTAAAAACGATACCTTGAACCTTATCTGGAGGGCAATGGGTAACCAGTGTAGGCAGAGCAGAATTGGGATGATGCAGTTGAAATGACCCGCACCAACCACCAACCTGGCCGCCATATTCTACACTCACTGCAATCACCAGACAAGGGTCAAGGGAAGCCACATGTAGAGAGCATTACAACAATCTATCCTTGAAATGACAAGTGCTTGCACAATTGTCTGCAGGCCTTAAAAAAATAAAAAATAAAAATAAAAATGGCACAAAAGAAAAATGAAAATATATTTTAAAAATATGTTTAGTTTTAAACAAAATAAAACAAAGGAAAACAAAACAAAAAATGAAATGCCATTTTGGCGTTTCATGCCCATCTCTACACAGTGCCCATCCGTCCCCTCCCGAAGAAGAACACCTCAATCTTCTTGGGATTGAGCAGGTGCCCGTTGGTCCTGGTCCACTTCAAAACTGCAGCTAGGCAGTGATCAAGGGTCTGGACAGCCTCCATTGCAGAGGTGGAAAAGGAAAGATGGAGCTGCATGTCATCAGCATACTGAGGACAGCAAGCCCCATATTTGATTTATGTACTATGCTATCTGGTACCAGTGCCACTTTGAGTGATTTATAAAGTATCAACATAAGTAATAACATATACAATATCTATACCTAAAACAAACATATGACCAGCAAGGTCTTAAAATTGTTCTGAATTGCAAATCCTGTCATTCTCCTTTCTGGGAGTTCCACCTACTTCGGCAGCCACCTGAAAAATACAAGAGTGCCCTTGTCCTGCCCTAGTGCTACCTGGTTACTTTCTTTCTTAAGAGGAAGCTTCAGCAAAGCTTAATCTAGCCAAGTATCAAAGCCTTCCAATTTTGTCATTTCTCCCAATTAAAGTGTTTTTCAGGTGACACCAAGGTAGGTATAACTCTTCAAACAGAGAATTATGGGATTTGGGGTCTAGAAAACCCCATCCCTATAACCAGAACTTTCATCCAATTAATGCAGCACCTTCTGCATTTGATGTTCCACATATAGAAATATTAGACAAAGCACTGGCCTTTACTTCTCTGAAACATTCTGTAGGGCTAGAGGTGAGACATTTATCTTCTTTCGATAAGCATTGGGTGATCCAAAATGCGTTTTGCACTCATAATGCATTTTGCCTTCCCCTCCACCCAATTCTTGCTTCTAGTGATAAAAAGAAAAAGAAAAAAAAAGAAAGATTTTCCAAGCCTCAAGTCTTGCCTTGCCCAGCCAACCAGCATGACTTGTTCGTTGCTCTCATTTTGTTGACCTTATCTGTTAAATTGTTATGAGCATTTAGCCTAGCAAGCTTATTTTCTGCCCAGAGTATAATCAGGTGGTTAAACTTTTCTTGACCTGTTGTAAATCTTAGCTGCTGAATCTTCTTGGAGTGAACAATGAGGTCCTTCTCTAGACCTTCCACTTGTTGCATAGTTTTGAATTACTTGTTAAATTACTCTAGCTGTCTAGCAGAACTGCAGAGATTCCCAGGGTAGAATTAGCTTCACGTTCCCCAGAGTAGATCACCCCTTTCTCATTAACTGTAACTTACAGTCTCAATAACAGACATTATTAGAAGAATATAAGATTTCATGTACTCACAGTCAACAGACGATCACAAGCTTAAAACATGACTCCTTTGAGCAACAGGATTCAACAGACTCCAGATTGCTTTGCAAAGAGAAAACAAAGGGCCTTTATGACTCAAATGGCTTTGAGCAACAGGCATTCTTGTAACAGAATCTGGTCAGTGTGGGGCAGAGAAGAGGTTGCTTCCAGGTGAGCTGCATTTTTCCTCTCTTTCTCTGGTGGGGAGGAAGGAAGAGCAACGAACCCCTAAGATCTTTGGTCCGAATTTAAGGGGCCAGCGGATCTTAGGGGTCGTGTGAAAAGGCCCATAGTATTGTAGAGAGATGTGGCTTCCTTTGAACTCAGGGAAGAAACTATTGGTTCATGCTGCTAATGTTTGACAGCCATCCCAGCCCAGAAAGGCTCCAGCCATACCTGCTAGAGGTAGCATACGAGCCTGCAATGATTCCAAGAGTGCTTAGTCTGCTGCCCTTCTCTGCTTAAAGGTCTCACCCTAGGAAGCACCCATGCAGAGGATTCTAGCAGCAGGATTTCTCTCTTGCCTTTTCAGCCGTTACCCCTGAAGTACAAGAGTGGACATTTTGGCCGGGCTGTGCTGGCTTCTCCATTAACCTTAAGCAATTGGAACCAATATATTGGGCGCTTTCCCCTCTTCATATCCTGACCTTATTTCGTCCCTTTTGCATTCCTTTTCTGGGAAGGCAGAGGAAAAACCCTAGTAGGAAGAGTCCTTAAAACAAACAGATATAAATAGGCAGCAACCCTAAAACAAATTCAATACATGTGAACCACTGACTGGGTCTATTATATTTTCTTTTAATCAGCATGACTTCATGGTTCATCTCAGATCAGTGAACTCTGAGATCATGTTTGGTTCGGAGACCTTTCTATGACTGTTATATTCCTAAAAGAGCCTTGTGTGATGCTAGGCATGCCAGTTTAAATTAGATACAGCAGGCAATTGGTTTTTTTTGGGGGGGAGGGGAATCTCTTATCTTCTTCTTTCCAATCCCCTCCCCCACCCCACCCCCAAACACACATAGAGGTGCCCATACACTGCAGTCCTGAGTCTCTGGCTTTTTAATATTCCCCTCTTACAAACCGAGGAGGGATTTTTAAAAAGCATAATAATCAAATGCTTGGCCATGCAATCCTCCTTTTTTTCTTGAGACCACTCCCTGCAAGAAATGCCTTGTTATTTGTTGGACCAGAGCAATAGTTAACACCATTAACCAGCAAATTAACATCATTTAGCCTTGTTATAGAAAGCAGCTGCATAGCCAGTATTTGGAGCACCAGGGGACAAAGTTTGTTTTTGCACCCTTCCCTCCCCCCCCATGCGTGCACATCCACATCGGTGGAAGGACAGATGGGTGTGGGAAGAGGAGGAGTGTGTTGCAGCCACTGCGCTCCTGCCTGCCTGGCGTGCGGTGGCGTAAGAGGTGGAGGGGGTGCTGTCACCAAGCGTTAGGGGAAAGGAGGACTGCTGGGTGGTGGGAAGGTGCACAGCCTCTTCCTGTGGCTCCCCATTCAGGCGCCCCCAGATTGCTGCACCCGGGGCAGATGTACCCTTCTGCCCCCCCGATACACCCCAGATAGGAAGGGGAAAATGAATTTGCAGACAATGCAGATTTAAATTTAAACCATCATTCCCAAGGTCTATTGGAGACAAAGGCATTCCATCAGGAATGGGGTTCTGTGGATTACAGCCTGCCTTCATCAGATTTACATCAGATACAACTTCCAAGTCCTTTCAGCCCTATAAATACCTTTGGGGTCCCCGCCCCGCCCCACAGCATGGGTTTTCTACGAAAGTGTTATTCCCTTACATTTCACAGTTTTATAATCAAGATGTGTTTTGGCCAAGCCATGGAATCTGAGTCAAGTGGGAGTGTACGGTATTAAACATTGGCATTTAAATGAAGCAGGTAAAAGCACAGGGTTGGGAGGAAGAATCTGTTAAACACGATTCCTCTGTATTCAAGATTTTAAAACGTTGTGAGTTTATGGTTTCAGATATGGTGCAGCCTTTAGTATTTTCTTTTTCAAAAATGAAGCAAAATGAAAATGATCATTGTTAGTTCTGGCGAGGTTCAGTGAGTACGAGTGCTTCCAGAGTGGAAAGGGTCACAGTGCAACATGCCTTCCACAGTGCCCTGCAACTGTTCAAAATTATGAACCTCTCAGGAAAAAATTAAAAGAGAGGGAAAGCACAAGAGGGTGCAGCACTAATATGGTTCAAGAAGACACAGAGATTGCAATCTAGAAACACCACCACCACGCCCAAGAAATAAGCACTAGAGATGGGCACGACTCAAAAAAAATGGTGTTTCGTTTGTCGTTTGGTCGTTTAGGGGTCCGTTTCGGTTCATTTTCGTTTTTGTGACTTTTTTGCAAAAAAATTCATTTTCATTTTGTTAGGTAACGAAATGAAAAAACAAAAACAAAAACAAAAAATTGCTGTTTCGTTAGCATTCTTTTTAGTTCAATGCATCTGCTGCAAGGAAAACGAAAAACACAGCAAATTTGGTCGTTTTGTTTTTGTTTTCATTTTGTTTTAAAAAAATCGTTTCATTTTCGTTGCATAACGAAACAAAAAAATGAAAACGAAAACGAAAAATCGCTCATTTCGTGCCCATCTCTAATAAGCACTCATAGAATCATAGAATCACAGAGTTGGAAGAGACCTCAAGGGCCATCCAGTCCAACCCCCTGCCATGCAGGAATCCCCATCCAGCCTCTGCTTAAAAACCTCCAAAGAAGGAGAATCCACCACCCTCTGGGGCAGCATATTCCACTGCCGAACAGCTCTAACTGTCATGAAGTTCTTCCTAATGTTCAAATGGAATCTCTTTTTCTGTAGTTTGAAACCATTTCCCCGAGTCCTAGTCTCTGAAGCCATGGAAAACAAACCTGTTCCCTCTTCAATATGACATCTTTTCAAATATTTAAACAGAGCTACCATATCCCCTCTCAGCCTTCTTTTTCAAAGGCTAAACATTCCCAGCTCCCTAAGCCATTCCTCGTAAGACATTTCATCCAGAACTTCAACCATCCTGGTCGCCCTCCTCTGTACCCGATCGGGGTTGTCAACATCCTTTTTAAATTGAGGTGCACAGAACTGGACACTGTACTCCAGGTGGGGTCTGACCAGAACAGAATAGAGTGGTATTCTAACTCAAACCCATGAATCTGTCTGGATTAATTGGTTAAATTCTGTTGTTTTGCTTATTTCAGTTTTTTCCCCTCAGCACAAGTTCCTGACATCCCAAATATGAGATGCGTGAATTTTTGTAAATTCGTTTCAGCATATACCGAAACAGAAATCTTATCCAGGGACTTGTCTCAGAAGGAGCATCGCAGCACCTCCTCAATCGCAGCTCCAGAGCCCACCTCTTGCTCTCTGGCTTTGGCTAGGAAAATAAATCAATAAATTTACTCTGAAGTAAATGTCTGGAAATGGGGTGCTGTTGACCTAGCATCCTTATCTCTGATATATTTCCTTTTGATGGCTTCCAAACTGTGGAAGCCAAGTTTAATTTTTTTCTTCTTATCTCTTTTGTTTCGTAGCTATTGCTTCTTAGAGAATTCACAAACTTTGCCTCTCTCAGAGGACTGCACTTACTCTCTGGGGAGGCAGCACAAAAGAAGAGTTTCTTACTTAGAACATGTTCCTTTTCCCCTTTACACACACATTCTCTCTGTGTCTTTCTGTTGCTTGTTTGGCTGTTTGTATGGGTTTCCATTCCCCAGTGCTGCCTGCCACTCTTAATAAGGCCGTTGTTGCAAACTTCTCCAACTATCCTTCATTACAAAGCAGACGAAAAGCATGGGGGTGGGGGTGGGGAATTGGGGAGGAGAGATCGAGTGGAGTGTACACATTTTTTGCAGAGCATGTGACGATGCAACACCAATCTTGCAGCATGACTGTACACCAAGGGCAAAAATAAAGTGAGCTACTGTCAGGTGAATAAAGTGCAGCGACTGTGAAGAGAACATTCAGTTACGCAACAGCAACGACTCATTTAACAGCCAAAGATCAGAAATGGATGAAACTTAATCTCGTAGATGGATCACTGAATTATTGCTATTCATTATTATTCATCATTTTATTATTATTATTTTATTTTCATTATTTGGGTTGTTGTTTTTAATAAATGTGCCAGCCTCTAGATTCTAAGCTACCTGCTGGTGCCGGGTTTTTTGGAATGATTTGATGCAGATCAACTTTCTATTTGAGTGATATTCATTTTTACGAAATCAGAGTATATCCTTAAATGATCAAAGAGGTGCTGGCTCTAAAGAGTTAGGATCGGACGAAAGCCACCTCTGAAATTTCCCCTGGAGAATACCTTCCTGCATGCAGAACTGACCAGCGATTTCAGACATCCACCAACAGACCAGCCAGCCAGCAGAGCTGCTTTACCAATAGAAGGAAACTGCCCCTGAGGGGATAAGAAAGAAGTAGGAAAGAGTCAGGCATTGAGCAGTATATCTGTTTGACTCTCTTTCTGTCTGCCTGTCTATTAGAGGTGGGCACAGACAGGTGCCCTTCTCAGCCTCACACCCACTGGTGGGTGCACACTTGGAGGCAGAGATCTGGTTTCTCTGCCCCAAGTCTTCCTGGAGCTGCCTCAAAGTGGGCATCTGCTAGAGAAGGCAGAGTGGGGAAGTGCCAAGCACTTGTTCAGCAAATAAACAAACTGGCACAAACTTCAAATGAGCAGCTTGTGCCTGCCTATCTATCTATCTATCTATCTATCTATCTATCTATCTATCTATCTATCTATCTATCTATCTATCTATCTATCTATCTATCTATCTATCTATCTATCTATCTATCTATCATGTCACCTTTCTCCCTGTAGAGCATTTGTTCTTGCACTACAGCTCCCAGAAATCTTCTCTACCAAAGCTGGTGGTGAAGCCCTCTGGGAGATTATTTATGCAGGCTGTAGATTCCCACCCACCCCGCGGCCCCAACGAGTTCTAGTCCAAGAGTATCTGGACCGCTTTAGGGGGACTCTAGCCATTTAAACCTTTTCTAGCCCAGAGATGCAGCCACAGTGCTGCAACAAAGACTGGGTACTAGTTGAGGGTAATACTAAGTACAGTAACCCCAAATGGCAATAGGCCAAGAAGTGTTTAGGTTCAATAGCACTGACAGCCTAAGTTTGGTCTTGCAAAAAACAAAAGTCCTGTGGCACTTTTGAAAGGTAACACTATCATTGTCGAGGAGCATGGTGACTCAGTGGACTAAGGCTTCTGAAAACTGTTGGCTGCAAAGTCGGCAGCTCGGCGATTCAAATCCCAGGTGCCAGGCAGTGGAGCAAAGCATGTAAATGCAAGTAGATGAATAGCTACCACTGTAAAAAGTGGGAAGGTAAAACTGTGTTTCCTTGGAGCCACGCCGAACACATGGCCACGGACTCGCACAACACTGGCTCTTTGGCCTGAATACAGAGATGAGCACCGTCCCTAGAGTCAGACAGAACTAGCAGGCATGTGCGGGGGGGGGACCTTTACCTTTACCTCTTACTATCATTGTCAGTATTTGTTATTGTTGTTTGTAATTTCCCTCTAATCTCACTATCTGTGTAACCTCTTATGGATTGAGAACTGGTTGAGATCCCAGAAACAAAGAGTAGGTGTCAATGGGAAATTTTCACAATGGAGAGAAGTGAAAAGCGGTGTGCCCCAGGGCTCGGTCCTGGGACCGGTGCTTTTCAATCTGTTCATAAATGACCTGGAGACAGGGATAAACAGTGAGGTGGCCAAGTTTGCAGATGACACAAAACTTTTCCGTGTGGTAAAAACCAGAGAAGATTGTGAAGAGCTCCAGAAGGATCTCTCCAAACTGGGGGAGTGGGCTGAGAAATGGCAAATGCGTTTTAATGTAACCAAATGTAAAGTAATGCATATTGGGACAAAAAATCCAAACTTCATCTATCAACTCATGGGCTCTCAGTTATCCGTGACGGATCAGGAAAGAGATCTTGGTGTGTTGGTGGACAGCTCCATGAAGGTGTCTCCCCAATGTGTGGCAGCAGTGAAGAAGGCCAATTCCATGCTAGGGATTATCAAAAAGGGGATTGAAAATAAAACAGCCAACATTATAATGCCGTTATACAAAACAATAGTAAGGCCCCACCTGGAGTATTGTGTACAATTCTGGTCACCGCATCTCAAGAAAGACATAGTGGAACTGGAAAAGGTGCAGAAGAGAGTGACTAAAATGATTACTGGGCTGGGGCACCTCCCTTATGAGGAAAGGCTGAAACAATTGGGCCTCTTTAGTCTGGAAAAAAGGCGCTTGAGGGGGGATATGATTGAGACCTACAAAATAATGCAGTGTATGAGTAAAGTGGATAGAGGGAAGCTCTTCTCCCTCTCACAAAATACCAGAACTAGGGGACATACACTCAAATTGAGTGCTGGGAGAGAAAGAACTGACAAAAGAAAATATTTTTTCACCCAGCGCGTTGTAAGTCTATGGAACTCCCTGCCACAGGATGTGGTGATGGCATCTGGCCTGGATGCCTTCAAAAGGGGATTGGACAGATTCCTAGAGGAAAAGTCCATCACAGGTTACAAACCATGATGGAGATGTGTAATCTCTAGGCTTTAAACCAGGGTACTTCAAGGGCCAGATGCAGGGGAGTGGTATCAGGAGACAGATATCTAGTCTCATGCGCTCCCAAATGCATCTGGTGGGGCCGCTGTGAGATACAGGAAGCTGGACTAGATGGGCCTTTGGCCTGATCCAGCATGGCTCTTCTTATGTTCTTGTGTTCTTATGTACCCTCAGACACCTGTCTATGCACTTGACATTTTGGATAATGCTTTATGTTTGTGATTGTCCTCCTTCCAAGGAATACCATTTTTAAAAGCAATGTTCTGAATATATCCTTGGCACCCTAGCCAGTGCAAGGAGGAGTCCTTTGTATTGTTTAAAGAATGAAACATTAATTGCATTTGTTATTGCTTTATTACGTTGTTCATCATACCCATCCACATATGATAAAACACATATCCCGTTGACCCATTACAAGTGTAAAAGCATGTTCTTCTCCCTTTGAACCATGGCACTGCTTTAATTTCACAACTCAGTAGTCCAGGCACTTCCTCAATTGCTAAAAAGAATTGAATAATTGATCTACAGTAATTAATGGATACACTGAGCTAGATAAGAACAGTAACATGATACTAGTTAATACACCAGTCAACTATCGAGAATGAGGCTGTGTGCTTTGCATGCTACGTGTAATTAATTTTCATTAACTCTTCTCAGATCGACACAGGCACATGCTGAAATGCACTTCCAGGCACAAGAGCTGTTGCAGCCTAAAATTAAATATCATTCTTGATTGAATACATGCAGGAGGTCATTTGAGAAAATGAAGATGTTGAAGGAAACTTGAAACATAGCAGGTCATGCCCTATAAAACAAAGAAGGTAAACGGAAGATTTGTGCTCATTAGGCTGACTTAGGTAAGCCTGATATACAGGGATGATAACCATTTGAGATCAGCAAAGAACTACCTGCTTCCATCCAGACCCATATTGATGTTGAGTTGCCATAGTCTATGGAGGCACTTCTTCATAGATGAAAGCCTTTAATTAATGTGGTTGGATGTTGAGAGTTCAAACCAGTTTTGGGGAGGAAGTAGGCTGTTGTCTGTTTTATTTATTTATTTATTTATTTGTTTGTTTGTTTGTATAGCACAATCTGATTTTCCTCAAACAGGAACTCTGGGTGGTTAACAACAACTACTTATCAAAAAAACCAAAACATAATAATAATAATAAAATGGAAAAGGAAAAGAAAAAAAATAATACAAAAGCCACAACGGAGCGACAAGGCAACAAATACCTGGCAAGAGGGAATAATAATAATAATAATAATAATAATAATAATAATAATAATAATAATAATAATAATAATAATAATAATAATAATAATAACAACAACAAGAAGAAGAAGAAGAAGAAGAAGAAGAAGAAGAAGAATGAACACAGGGAGAACACAACACTCCTAGCAACTACCGAAGGCATCCTTGCAGCTAGGTCTTCATGACCTTTTTAAAGGATGCCAGGGATGGAGCCAGGTGAATTTCACTTGGCAATTTATTCCATGCCGCTGGGCCAGCCACTTAGAAGGCCCAATTGCATGTTGCAACCATACAGGCCTCCCTGGGGGTGGCTTCCCAGAGCGATAATGCCATAGAGGCTGTGGTTGGTTGGGCCAGCTCTGATCTTTGGGAGATATGCTCTGCCAGATATTCAGGTCCCAAGCCGTGGAGGGTTTTGTAAACCAAAACCAACACCTTGAACCTTATTTGGGAGGCAATGGGCAGACAATGCAGGCGAGCCAGAATTGGGGTGATGCGGTCAAACCTGCCTGCACCAACCACCAATCTGGCCGCCCCATTCTGCACCCGCTGCAGTCACTGAACAAGGGTCAAGGGGAGCCCCATGTAGAGAGTGTTACAATAATCTATCCTTGACATGACCAGCACCCGCACAACCGTCCTCAGAGAGTTCCTATCAAGGTATGGGAACTTTTAATTCACATTCAAGATGTGTCCCCCCAATATGATTTCAAAACATCTTCATTTAAAATAAGAGCTCTTCCTACCATATGGTCATCACTGGATGGCGATTTTTGCCCTGCCTAGAAAATACTGATGAGATGTCTTCATGCAAATGAAGAATCCATAGGTGGAAACTTCTTAGTATTTGGTGTTTGACAAGAGAGGAAGAATAAGGGAATGCCAACTGACAGCTGTATTTCATAGCTTATGAAAAAATAAGACCATACTTTTACAAACAGTTTATTCTGTCCACATGCTGATGTCCAGTTATGTGGGAGAAAGTTTTATCAAAACCACTATAATTTACTTCTGTATAGGCATAATACTTAGAACTGTAATAGGCCTGTGGTACCATGGTTAAACTTCAATACTGCAGTCAAAACTGGGCTCACAACCCAGGTTCAACCTTAGATGGCTGCCTCAAGGTTCATTCAGCCTTCTAGCCTTCCGCAGTTGGTAAATTGAGTACCCAGTTCATCAGGGGTGGAGGGATGTGTAGTCTGCATAATTAAATTCTAAATTGCCCAAAGAGTGCTTTAAGTGCTATGAGCCATACCTAATGGGTCTACAAACATGACACTTCTTTTTGAAAAAACAACTCTTATCCAAGTAGTTATTGTGATTAGATGCCATTTTTCTACAATTGTTATTTTTGCTCAAATTAGGGTCAACTCCATTCCATGCCTTGGGGTGGGGTTAGGGTGTTTGGGTCCTTGTGGTGAGACAGAAATGAGACATGAAAGGATTAGGAGGGTGTTTCTACTGGTTTAGGATTAGGAGGGTGTTTCTACTGGTTTCTATGTCATTTAATTATAAAAGAGGAAATATGCTTAAATGGGCCCAGAATGTTGATAATAAAACCCAATTGTGTAACTATTACAGACATAAAAATACTTTCAGCTGAACCAGTGAGCCCTGGTGTGAGCTGGGAATAGGTGGAGATGGGTTCCCCCCTCAGACACAACTATAAATCATTCTTCTCTTTTTGTGAGGTTCCTTGGTATTTGTCTTCAAACTTTGAGACCCAAAGGAGCTCAGAAATTCCCTGAGGCTTCAGAGAGTACCTTGAGATCTGACAACCCTACACAAAAGACACTTTGACTCTTTAACAACCCCATTATCCAATTATTCGTTTGCTGTAATTCTTAGTTTTACTATGACACTGAGGTTTCCAGAGCCGCAACTGTAAACCATATGAACACATATATACTGTACCATCCTGGGCGATTGGTGCAAATTACTTTTCTAACAAATTGCAACTGTTTCGCTTTTCGCAAGCTTGTAGACTTTCTGATTCAGTTTGTATCTGATTTTTAAGTCTTTGTACATATTTCTATTTGGGCAGGGGAAAATATGACAATGAGGGTGAAAGGGTTCTGTACTGGGGGTGGGGATAAAATTCTTTACCATCAACTACTGCTTGACTTCTAATGTGCAGGCAAAGCTTACACCAGTTTTCCTTCCTCCCGCCTCCCCCCCCACATGTACACGCGCACGTTGCCATGCAGTTTTCTTCTTGCCCTGGACTTGACTTTCCAGGACTCCCTTCTACAGTAGCACAGCTATATTGGCCAGCTTTCAGTCATCCCCTGAAGTAAAAGCTGCTGTGCTAGATTTTAATTCTCAACCAGTAAAATGTGGTACTTCAGAAAGCCCAAGTTCAATTCAAACCCTGCTTTGAGCTTCTCCTTGTATCATTCTCTCACATTACCTGTCTGCTTTCAAATTAAATAGTCAAATCAACAAGTGAAACACAGGAGGAATAAACTACCCACATCAATGGGTAAATACAGAACAAAAATAAGTCAAGCACAACCAACAAAGAGCTAAAGTATGGATCTGTAGGGAGGCCTCAGTTGTGTGCAAGGTCCCTGACAACTAGTACAATGGGACTTTCCTTCCCCTTCCCTCCTCCTCCTCCTCCAGCCTTCTCTGTGGTTTAGAAAAGGCCTACATCAGGCATGTCCAAAGTCAGGCCCAGGGGCCAAATGTGGCCTGATTTCAAATTTTGAGTGGCCCGCAGCCTCTTCTCCCCACCGGCTCAGCCTGTCATGCATCCCCACCAACTGGTCCCTCCCCATACCAGCTGGAGATGTCAGCAGATTTATGGTTTACCTGCCATCCCCCCAGCCACCAGCCCAACCTACCTGCACCTGGCTCCGTTGCTGCAGCATCCCCCCCCCCTCCTTGAATATCCTAGAGGCTTGTCCAAAGTCCAGCACAGGGGCCAAATGTAGCTGAATAGTTGGCCCCCACACATTTTCACTTCACCAAATCGGGCCCTTCTTGCAAAAAGTTTGGACACCCCTGGCCTACATTTTAGGGTTTTCCAGCTGAAGGGGTCCACATGAAAAGAAAGAGAGCACCTCTCCTCCTGGATCTGCTGATATTAAGAGGAAGAACCCTACTCAGTTCTGGACATGGTCTAAAATTGGCATTTGGTGAGTCTTCATAGTGGCACTATTCTTTCAAGGTGTGTTTGCTGCATGCATATAGTAGCAAGTGAGTTCTGATCAGTCAGGCCTGTACTCCTTTTGAGTTCTTCAGCAGAAAGTGTGAACCACGGCATGCTAGTTATAGGCTCTAAACTTAAGGTTGGAGAGCTGGATCACATAGGACTCCCAATCACATAGAAAACTAGCATACATTATGTGTGTAGGGTTCCATTCAGACCTTCCACTGAACACATAGAGATTGGGCAAGTGCCTGTTTCGTCTTTCCATAAGCAGATTTAAAATGTCAGTAAGATGGTTCTTCCTCCCAAGAACCAAGTCAACTGCACAAAACCTTGGTAGAATATATATCTCTGTTCCAGCCTTCCTTGATATGCTGCCCTACAGATGTTATATGAATACCAATTTCCACCATCTCTCACCACCCTCACCACCACACTGGAACTGATGGGGATGGGGATATCAGAGAAGACCTTTTCAGCACCTGCTCTCCAACTCTGGATATTCAGCAAAGAAATCCTCTCCCTTATCTTTCTACCAGCAAGCAAAGGCCAGGGCTAGTTCCAGGATCAATCAGGCACCATGCCAATTAGTTGCAATTTGCCGTTGTGATGTAGGTGATTTTTCACTTATACAAGAGTATAATCCCAATGGGATTTGGGCCCCTGTGAAAAACTTTTTATTTATTTATTACATTGAGATACAGAATGGGAAAGAACATTTTTAAAAAGTAACTTTGCAGGCTCTGCTTCCTCCATTTTCCTCCCAGTTCCCTTCTGTGTCTCTCTTACTCCGGTTATGCAACTAACCTACTGCAATACTGTGCTGACACCTGATATGCCAGGGGTTGAGCTGGGGACCGTCTGCATGCAAAGCATGTGCGTGATTACTGTGTTATGATCCCTCCCCTAAGGTTCAAGAACCTTTAGCGCCCTGTTGGGAGAATGGCTATTCATAAAACCTTCCAGATGGTTAGCTAAATTTGTGCACTGGATGAATACTGATCGGCTGGTGAAACTGTGATGTATGCATGAAGGGACTCGCATGTCAGCAGCTTGCTCATGGCCTGTGGAGGCTCTGCAGAACTGTTGTGAAGCCCTCCCCCTCATTTGTTCTACCCAGCCTAATCAATAGCTTGCCTGACTCAAAGTATGTTTACTTGGGGGAGGGGGGAGGAAGCTCCACAGAGTTCAGTGCGATTTACTCTCCTCAAGTAATTTGGCAGAGGATTTCAAACCTAACAGCAGAAATCCCATAAACCCAGCAATAACAGGTTGTTTAGTCATTTTATTCTTCTTTCATCCTGCCTTGTCTCACAGCGGGTCTTTATTTATTTATTTAGGGGGTGAGCAAGACAATTTCAATCCTGTTTTGCCAAGAAAAAGCCTCTCAAAGTGGCCGATGTTATTTTAAAACACCACCGGCATCGGTCTTGAAGGGCCAAAATGGAAGTGGTTATCCAAACATTGGTATGAACTAAATCCAAACTGTGCACGGTAAAAGATAACCACTCAAAAAGCAAAGTGTTCTACTTATATACTGCCTCAAAGCACTCTCTGGGCTGTTTTCAATTTAAAATTTATTCATGCAGGCTTCATATACCCCCCCCCGGCCGCCATTAGCTGGGTGGGTACTCATTTTACCAACCTCGGAAGGATGGAAGGCTGAGTGAACATTGAGCCTCATAACATACCTGTATAATATGTAGCTGCTGAGATTTCTGCTATATGAGCCCTCCAGCCATAGGTCTACCTGTGATCAGAGTTTCAACCTCTGCAAGACCACCTGTTCCTGAGAAGTCCCTACTGATGAAGAAACCGTCTCCAGAACGGGGCACTTGTTTATATGTGTCCACAGCTAGTTCCTCAGCTTTGTTTATTGTTGTGGATCTTCAAGTCTAAGACTGGGCCCTCTACACTCTTGTGTCCTTGAGGGTACTAGGTCCACAAAGGCATCCACTTCTTCAGCTCTGCCAGAGTCCAGGGAAGTCTAACTGCTCAAAAGAATCATTATCTGAGAAGGACCATATTGACTCAAAGGACAGTCTCTGAGAAGAAGCTTAAAAACTAGACAGGCTCATGAGGTTGGAGCAGTTCTTCATGTACCCAGGTTCCAGGAGCTTGCAACATCCTGAAAGCATTGGACCTTACTGTGTGGCCAGAGTGGGGGAGGAACATTTGTAACATATCAGAGGTGGTCAATGAAGTAGTTAAAAGAAGAACAAATACCTGTATAATAACACACTTAAGCAGTGGTAAGGTGAGGCAACTTTGAAGCTCTGAGTGAGAGCCGGTGCTTGAGGGGCACCAGACTTGCATGTCCAAAAGGTTTCTGAATTGCATGTACCTTTTATCATACCAGGCATGTTCTCTCTCCACATGGTTTTTACTAAAGATAGTGGTGTGTTGTTGTTTTTAAATGCCATTACAGTCATGACATCAGTTTAGTTGATATTGAGAGTTGGGAAGGGCTGTTGAAGATCAAAACAAACACCTTAAGATGCCTTTAGAAGAAAGAGATTAAATACCAGGGGAATGCGTTCCATTCCATGTGTCAAGTCCTGGATAATAAACTAAGTGCTATATTTTGTAGTCATTGCAATTTCTGATCTAGACTCAGGTAGAATGCATTGCAGTAATTTAATTTAGTAGTTACAGAACAGGAACCTTTCTGCTGCATACAAGGCATGGCCTCTTTCTGTGCCTTGCTTTTAAAAGAAAAGGTTGTTTAGGAAGTTACTTTTGAAGAGGAATGAATATAATGATGACCTCGTGAAGCCATTCATGACAGTGGCAGTAGAATGACCTGAGCTGCTTCACCCCATTGTGCCACCTGTAAAAACCCATTCTATGGCTTCCAGGAACATTCCCAGCTCCCTTTCAAGACATTTAAGAACATAAGGACATAAGGACAGCCTTGCTGGAACAGGCCACAGCCCAGAGCCCATCCAGTCCAGCATTCTGCCTCACACACACAGTGGCTCACCATTTGCTTCAGGGTATTCCCGAGCAGATGTCTTCACACCTGCATATGATTCCCTGCAAATGGCATTGAGAGATATCCTGTCTATCTCTTCAACCCGGAGGTTGTCCTTAGGCATCCATAATGAGAGCCATTGATATCCTTGTTCGCCATGAACTTGTCCAATCCTTTCTTTAAGCTTTCAAGGCTGACAGCTGTCACCACTTCTTCTGGCAGTGAATTCCACAGACCAGTGATCCACTGGGTGAAAAAATACTTTCTCTTATTTCAGTCATTTGAACCTGCCCTCCAGAAATGTCAGGACTGTACTATCCAGTACTGTTTTTAAATCTGTTCATAAATGACCTGGAGACAGGGATAAGCAGTGAGATGGCCAAGTGTGCAGATGACACAAAACTTTACCAGATAGTGAAGACCAGAGAAGATTGTGAAGAGCTCCAGAAGGACATCTCAAAACTGGGAGAGCTTCAAAATGGCAAATTTATTTCAATGTAGGAAAACGTAAAGTAAGGCATATTGGGGCAAAAAATCAAAACTTTATCTATCAGCTCATGGCTTCCGAGCTATTTGTGATGGATCAGGAAAGACACCTTTTTATTTATTTATTTATTTATTTATTTATTTATTTATTTATTTATTTATTGGACTTATATCCCGCCCATCTTCCCAGAGGAACTCTGGGCTGCGGGAACCATGGGGATGGGGTGCTGGCTTATGTAGAGTTTAGTATAGGATAGATGACGTGTGGTTGAGGTTGCGCACGACACGCATATCTTATACGCACAACACGCAAGGCATTTACACCCAACATGCAGGAATATGCACACGACTCTTAAGGGTGTGCACACAGCACGCTAGCTGTGCACCCGACACGATAAGAAAGCTATGCGGAACAACGTACTGCAGTGATAGTAGGCAAGCTTTGGTTGGCTGAATATCTATGCAATGTTGATGTAACTGTTGACGTATGAAGTTATTGTAATGTTGTGTTTGGTGTTTGGTAATAAAAAGAGCCAGCAGTGGGCGCGAAAGGAGAGTTCCCTTTTACATTCTATAACCTCTGACTGCAGTCTCGTTTGTTCCAGTGCACTCCCTTTACACCACATTCCGATTGTGGGACCGGACTTGGAGCTGGACCTCCGCGGTTCCCGCAAGTAGTGCCCCGTGTGAGGCGAATCAGAACAATAGATCTCCGTATCGTCCCCCACTCATCTGCACCCATTTCGGGTCCCAGGTGCGCCGATCATCTGTTCCTCAGATCCCCAGGTGAGTGGCCCCGTACCTCGCATCTAAAAATGGGCTCGTCGTTGTCAATGCCCCAACAGAAATTCACTAATGATCTCCACTACCTCCTTACCAAAAATGGGCATAAAGTACTCGCTGAGGAGATCTCTCAATTGATAAAGGACATTGATTGTTTTTGCCCATGGTTTCCAGAAGACGGCAGTTATGACTTGGCTATGTGGGACAAAATTGGCTCTTGTTTCCATGGTCACCCAAAAGTTTCAGTAGCTACATTATATTCATGGTGCAAAGTTCGAAGTTGTTTAACAAAGATGTCCCCTCAAAATATATTAATAAGCCAATCTCAGGAAGCCCTGAAACTGCCATACTTGATGCCACCATCGCCGTTGGCAACGGCTAATTTTGTAGTGCTTTCGGCTCCTCCGCCTACTTATCAAGAGTATAATAAACTACTGGAGCTGAAAGAAACTCCTGATCCTCCTGATTTACGACGAAAATTACCACCAGAGGATACACCCACAGCTAAAGCCATCCAGGAACTGTCCTTGGAAGATACAAGCACATTTCCTGTCATGCGAGGGGCTCCAGCAGCAGGTGGCAGTCCTGCAATCCCTGATAGATCTTATCCAAGTCCGGTCCCACAATTGGGATGTGGTGCGAAGGGAGTGCACTGGAACAAACGAGACTGCAGTCGGAGGTTATAGTACGTAAAAGGGAACTCTCCTTTCGCGCCCACTGCTGGCTCTTTTTATTACCAAACACCAAACACAACATTACAATAACTTCATACATCAATAGTTACATCAACATTGCATAGATATTCAGCCAATCAAAGCTTGCCTACTATCATTGCAGTACGTTCTTCTGCATAGCCGCTTAGAGTACATATTGTAGATAAGCGGGGTATAAATGCAATAAATAAATAAAATAAATAAATAGCTTTCTTATCATGTCGGGTGCACAGCTAGCGTGCTGTGTGCACACCCTTAAGGGTCGTGTGCATATTCCTGCGTGTCGGGTGCAAATGCCCTGCGTGTCGTGCACACAAGATATGCGTGTCGTGCGCAACCTCAACCACACGTCATCTATCCTACACTAAACTCTACATAAGCCAGCACCCCATCCCCACATGTCCCCCTTGTTTATTTATTTATTATTTGTTTTAAAGCATAACACAACAACAATAATCACACAGGTGATCAAGATGTGATTTTATCCACCCAAACCCTGGGAGCCAGGATCACGAGGCATCCTACCAGGGCGGGTTTTACTGCTCCGTGATATGTTGAGAGAGCTTCTTAGGCTTGTCTATATGTTCATGCAAAGCATTACAATTGTCACTAATATTGAAACAACACATCTTTGGTACTGCTTCACAGCCTAGATGCATCTTTAACAAAATATAATCAATTGCAGCTCTAATATTTCAAAGCCCTACCCCAAATTGACACATGGGAGTAATTTAACATCCCATAAGGCAATTGGGTCTGCGTATCAGTACCGCTACTAGAGGTGCAGGAGACAATTGTAGTAGTCATCAGGTTGCCTAGCATATAACAGACAGGCATTATGCAAGTGGGCAAAACATCTCCTACTGCATGATCATGTGGAATACAGAACTTAGTAATATTTAGTACACCTGCCAATTTCAACCAAACACTATTCTCTAAACTATGGTACAACACTTCCATCGTCGCCCCCCTGAGGAAAGGGAAGGTCATCAAAAGAAACAGGAATAGAAACTTCATCTTTGGGAGCCGCTGTCATCGCCCTCCAAGGCCGGATACACCGAGCAGGAATCCACACAGCACGATCATCCATCGAAACTGCGGTGTAGCCTCTTCCCCAGGTGATGAGAGGGACCGGGCCTTTCCACTGTGGATCTGGCCATCTGCGGTAGGTTACCAGTGGACGTTCCAGTTCCCGTTCTGCCTGAAAATGGAGCTCAACAGGAGTGTGCATCTTATTATGAGGAGTAAGCAGGTGGTTAAGAGCAAATAAAACTTTAGAAACAGCGTCTGGGACATGAGCCACCTGCACCCCCCTTCCTTCTGTCTGTTTTTTCAAGAGCAACTTGAAGGTCAGATGCGCCCTCTCTATGACTGCTTGCCCTGTAGAATTAAAGGGAATACCATGAACAAGTTTCACACCCCATTGGGAACAGAATTGAGAGAAGGATTGGGAGACATATGCTGGGCCGTTGTCAGTTTTCATCACTCCAGGTCGTCCCATGACTGCAAAGGTTCGAAGGCAATGTTGGATCGCATGACGGGCAGTCTCTCCCTTCATCGGTGTAGCCCAAATGTAGCCGGAATAGGTGTCAACCATTACGTGAAGTTTGCTAAATGAGGCCAGGGCAGGAAAGGTTCCAGTATATCTGGGGATGTATTGATATCGGCCCCTCTGGTGTATCAAAATTTATGGGATGGACAGATACCTCAGCCGCAGTAAAACCACCAACCCCGAAGACCTCTGCTGCTTTCCGAGTAGGCCATTCCTTGGGCCATTCCTTTCGGGCTATCACTGTGGAGTCAGCCCCTGTATCTAGCAGTCCCTCAGTTGGGATGGATTGCATCACCACGGTCAATTTCGGTCGCCCAGATGTAACAGACAACAAAGCATTTATGTACGTTCCAGGGGGATTTTGAGAAAATCCATTGAAGTCAGAGGCCACAGGTAAAAGCAGAAGTTGTGCAATGCACGCACCCTTTTGCACGGGGTAATGTCCCGTTGTCCAGCAGTACACAAAAAGTGGCAAATTTGTATCACTAGTGACGACCCTAGGAGCTATCATAAGACCATTGGTCATGCTTGCCTTCTGCGGCAAAATCAAGCCTACTGTTCCATTGGGGACGCCTGTATTGTGTGTCGTGGGTATGCCGACGGGCATAAAGGGAACAGACAAAGGCACTTTATCCGCTGCATAGAGATAAACTATGTTGGACGAATAAGTCCGTTCGGGGGCTTGACTCTCATAATGCAGGATGTTGTCCAAGTCCTGGACATGACTCCCCTCTTCCCATTTTGTTGATGGGTGTTTTGCCAGAGACGCCGCCGACCGGCATTGACTATGGAAATGTCCTTCCTGGCCACACCTGAAACATTTCTTTCCAGCTGCTAGATTCATTATAGGGTTTGCCGGAGGTTTAACATTCATGACAGCAGCGGCCATCAGTGCTGCCTTGTGAGAAGCAGAGCCCACATTCTGACATGCTTTAAGGAAATCGACAATCCCAGTCCCGGGCTGACCATGCACATATCCACTTCTTCAGGCATATAGCAGCAGAAAGAAAGGAAGAAAATTATAGAACTGGCAGCGGTGGAATTCGAACCCACGCCCCCGAAGAGACTGGAGCCTTAATCCAGCGCCTTAGACCGCTCGGCCACACTACCACCATACCACCTTGGTGTACTGGTGGACAAATCAATGAAATTATCAACCCTGTGTGTGTGTCTGCAGTGAAGATGGCCAATTCCATGCTAGGGATCATCAAAAGGGGGACTGAAAATAAATGCCATTGTTCAAAACGATAGTAAGGCCACATGTGGATTATTGCGTACAGTACAAAACGATAGTAAGGCCACACATGGAGTTTTGCATACAGTTCAGGTGACCACATCTCAAAAAAAGACATAGTGTAACTGGAAAAGGTGCAGAAGAGAGCGACTAAAATGGTTACTGGGCTGGGGAACCTTCCTTATGAGGAAAGGCTAAAACAGGCATGTCCAAACTTCAGCCCTCCTGATGTTTTGGACCACAACTCCCAGAATTCCAACCTGGTATTTCCAATGGCAAAGGATTGTGGGAAATGTGGTCCAAAATACCTGGAGGGCCGAAGTTTGGACATGCCTGGGCTAAAACATTTGGGGCACTTTAGTCTGGAAAAAAGGCTCCTGAAGGGGGATATGACTGAGACGTACAAAATTATGCAGGACATGAATAAAGTGGATAGACGGACACTCTTCTCCCTCTCACAAAATACCAGAACTAGGGGACATCCACTCAAATTGAGGGTTGGGAGAGTGAAAACAGACAAAAGAAAATACATCTTTACCCAGTGTGTTGTTAGTCTGTGGGACTCTCTGCCACAGGATGTGGTGATGTTATCTGGCCTGGATGCCTTCAAAAGGGGAATGGACAGATTCCTGGAGGAAAAGTCCATCTCAATTACAAGCCATGATGGAGATGTCTAATCTCCAAGCTTAAAAAGAGGGTACTTCAAAGGCCAAATGCAGGGGAGTGGTGTCAGGAGACAGATATCTAGCCTTGTGAGCTCCCAGATGCATTTGGTGGGATTTTGTGAGGTACAGGAAACTGGACTAGATGGGCCCTTGGCCTGATCTAGCATGGATGTTCATATATTCTTACATTCTTATATCCCATCAGACCAGTGGCCTGGTCTTCTGCCGTGTCAGACCAAGCCCTTAGGATCTCTCTCTAGCAGACCACACAGGCATTTCACAAGTACTCCAGGAAATCCCTGGATGTATTTGAAAGTCTTGTAATCCTTGAGTGTGTATGCTAGTGGATAAGAGGCATTTTACCAAGTAAGTGAATAACACACCATGACTCTCTTTCCTGTATGCTTTTGAAAATTAGGGATTCTTGAGCTCTCCCACAAGATCCTGCTCAGCATTTTAATATTCTTCAGTCATATCTTTTTCTCTTCTTCCCCTCACCAGTTCAACATCCCTTCTATTTGGTTGTCTGTGTTGTGTTTCTGAACAGTTGAGAAAGACAGCAGCAGGGTTAGCTATGGAGCAATTTGGAAAAGCTGGATTTTTACATAGGCGCAGGATCATGCAGGCTCTAATAAGGTCAGAGAGGCAGCTCTTGTGGACTCCTTGGAGCGCTTCTCCCGGGAACAGAGACTGAAGGGCTTGCCTCCTTGACATACGTAAAGTTAAACCTCATTCATTTCTACCTGGGATTTGGTGTGCGACACTCTCCTCCCTCTGAGGGAAACATAGCAAAGGGAATTTATTCAGATGCCTGACAGCTTATATAACAGGGCCTTATAATTGTCACCAGAGAACAGCAGCTACCAACGCTAAAATTATTCCACTGAATTTCTGTCTGCAGTTGGTTCCCTAATGGCTTGCCTGGTTCCATGACTAAAAAAATGATACATCACTATTCTGTGAGATGTTTATTGTTGTTCTGATATACTTAACCACATGCTTCTTCTCTGAGCCCCTTGTAGCACATATAAGTTCATACAGCTCCCTTGAGCACCTGTTTCTATTTATTTGTTTAGTATTTATTTATTTATTACCTCTCCATCTACACAGCTACTCTGGGTAGTTTACAAAGTTGAACAGAAATCAGACCCACAAGCAATACAATATAATGCAATAGATAAGCAATCAGATGAGTAAAAACATAATAACTTAATAAACAATTGACAGGTAAGGAGGATAAGGGTAAAATAGAGTACTACGGGTACTCAATCTTCTTTGATACAGAAGAAAAGATTTTGTCTGTCACTGCACTCAACATTTGAGTGTATGAGATTCCCAAGGGAGGATCTCCTCTCATCCTGCCATCTTCTGGCAAATGTTTGGTGGGTACACAAGAAAAAGCCTTTTTTGTGGTTACTCCTAGGTTGTGGAGTGGTCTTCATTGGGAGCTTAGGTTTGCTCCCTCTCTTTTATCATTCTATCATCAAGTAACAATGTTTTCTTAAAAAACCAGGCTTTTAAATTACACTGGGCATTTAAACTAGACTCTTGAGGGATTTGAGGTAGGTATAGTGTTTTCAAAAGTTTAAAATGTTATAATTATAATGTTATAATGTTCTTGTAGCATTATCTTTGATATTGTGCCATGTCTGGGTTTTGTTTTGCTTTTATTTCATAATTTATTGTGTTTTTAAAACTTGGCTTGCATTTCCATTATGGTGGGTCTGCTTGAGTCTCTTTATGGGAGAAAGGTGACACCGGAATGATAGAAATAAATAAATGACAAAGAAAGCCCTCTCCTGGGAGGTTTATCTGGTGAAAGGCTGTGGAATGGCTGCCAGCACATAGCAAGCATCTAGCGGTTTCAACAAAGCTTTGGGCTTAATCATTCTGATTGATCTGTGGTGTACAAGTTTGAGATGGGCGTTGTTTGGCTTAATATTTTTGTGCTGTTGGGAATGGGCATCAAATTGTTTTACTGTTATGCCTAATATTGCTTGGTGGCCTAGGGGGGATCAAATGATTGGGAAAAGATTAGTGAGTAAATAAATGAATGAGGAAGTAGTGTACTGTATCCTCCCCAAAGGCATGGAGATCCACTATTGCACAAAAGCAACAGATGGCATCTTCCTGTCGACTCTTGCTATCTGACCCTGCTGCAGGGATGACCTTCTTACACCGAAGCTGCCTTAAGATTCCGAGCCCAGATGCACTGCACATAGTTGCAAACCCCCTAACACAAGCAGTCTCTTCAGCCAGATCTTAATTGCAAAATTTTGTAGCCGGGTCCTGGATTCAAACGGTAAAGAAACAGTACAAAAAGCTGAATTTAAACGTCTCTCTGACAACGTTGTGTCATTTTAGATTTCGGAGCTTAACGGGGCATCCACGCATCCACGTCGCATCTTCTACAGTATTTCTTCTTGAACAGATGGCGATTCTGTAGTCCCCATCAAGCATCAAAGATATTCCAGAAAAATGCAAGGGATAAAAATATTCACTTACTAGAAAAATGATATACAATATTTTTTAAATTAGGCAAAATCCTTCCTTATTCTCTTTCAGACTCATTTTGATCTCTCTGCTTTTAAGGGCATAAATCCCAGACAGAATTATTTATTTATCATTTTGAATATTTTTATCCCACCTTTCTCCTTGGAAAAGGCCCCAAGGTGGCTTACAAAAATGAGGGGCTATACAGCCCAGGACATTTAAGACATATTCAAGTTAGGAACAGGGAATTAAAAGAGGCATCTTAGAACATTAAAAGGTAACAGTAGAACTACAAAGAGCATGCAAAAAGAAAAGAAAAACCCATTATGAGGGGTGGAAAGTAAGATGGAAAATAGTTGTGAGTTTTTTGGGCTGCTTGGCCATGTTCTGGAAGTTTTTCTTCCTGACGTTTCGCCAGACTCTCTGGTTGGCATCTCCAGAGCGCAAGGAGCTCAGGGAACGTGAGCCCAAAAAACTCACAACAACTATTATTTATTATTTATTTTATTTATTTATTATTAAATTTATACCCCACCCATCTTCCCAAAGGGAACTCTGGGCGGCTTACAAAGCTGATCAAGTCAGCAAATACACAATACAGTACAATACAGTGCAGTAAACAAACAAATCAATACATATAAATTAAAAAACAGCAGCAGGAGAGCACCCTTTAAATCAAACCTCACTGCTATGGCGGCAAAAAAAAAATTGTTAAGCTAAGCTAGGTCACCAAAGGCCTCACGGAATAAGATAGTCTTCACCGCTCTACGGAAGGCCAGCAGGGACTCTGCAGAGCGCACTTCACTGGGTAGGCTGTTCCACAAGAGTGGAGCAGCAGCCGAGAAGGCCCGATTCCGAGTAAGGGATCGCCTGGCCTCTCTGGGAGTTGGAACCCGAAGTGAGTGCGCCCGCAACTGCCGAACCGGTCGGGTCGAAGTTGACCGCTGGGCGATCCGCTCCGCCAGGTAATCCGGGCAGATCCCAGCCTTGAAAGCCTTCAAGAACATGGAAAACACTGGTGTTCTTATGAAATCAGTCAACGCAATCATGTATGGTCCATATAAAGTTACATAGTAGGTAGTTCCTCCTTCAGGGAAAGCTTGCCTGAAGAGGAAGGTCTTTGCCTGCTTCTGGAAAGACAGCAGAGACAGGGCAGTCCTGGGAGCAGCAACAGAGAAGGCCCTTTTAAGGTGTAGTTTTATGAGTAGCTGCAGTTGATTAAAACCAAAATCCTTCCATCCTGATTCATTCACACATTCACAAAACAATTATCTTCCATAGTCTTTTTTCCTTCCAGCAGTTGGCTATGCTATGGTTGCATTTTTGATGTCACAATAAATCAATATCCAGTTGTATTTCATAGAAATAACCTCAACCAGTTCTTCTTTGTCATGAAAACATAGGAACAATATAATAAATGTAGGACCCTGGAAAGTCTGGGCAACACCCTTTTTGTAATTTTCCAGGCTTTTAATTTGTGCCACATCAGCTAATTTTAGCTATTCTTTGCATGTTCCATTCACAGATTTCATTGTATAGTTTTCCTTATTGCACACTACCTTGATAAGGCACTTATACTGGGTTCTTCTAACTTCAAACTGAATCAATAGATTCTTAAATAAATCAGCCCTGTCACCTTTAAGGTACCTGGAAGAGTTGCTAATTCATCAAGATTTGGGAGAGTGGGGAAACTACCAGAAATAATGAAAGAGGATGTTACAAAGGCAATAAGCTCAATTTATAGTTTTGACCCTTTTTTTCAGGGCTGTTTAGTGTCTCAGGCCTCTGGCTGCTGAGCCAATGTTTTGGAGTTCACTGTGGCTTCTTGAAAGGGGCTGATGATCCATAGCAGTGGTTCTCAACCTGTGGGTCCCCAGATGTTCCTGGACTGCAAGTCCCAGAAACCTCCACCACCTGCTGTGCTGGAAGGGATTTCTGGGAGTTGTAGTCCAGGAACGTCTGAGGACCCACAGGTTGAGAACCACTGATCCATAGGGTCCCTTTCCAGTCTGCAGTGGCTGCTGATGGTGGTGGTTCTTATTCTTATTCTTATTAGTATTAGCATTAGCTTGTGGTGCAGTGGTTAGACTGTAGTATTACAGTCAAAATCCTGTCCACCGTTAGTTTGATTCTGGCAGCCAGCTCGAGGTCTAATGAGTCTTCCATCCTTCCAAGGTCAGTAAAATGAGTACCCAGCTTACTTGGGGGAGGGGGGCAACATACAGCCTGAAAAATTAAATAGCAAACAGCTTTAGAGAGTGCTTTAAGTACTCTGGGGTGGTATATAAGCTGCACACTTTCTCTTTTTGCCTTGGATTTTTTCTTACCAGTGGCATGCTAGGGAAGAAATTGTTGTGTGTTCATAATCTCTGACTGCTCTACAGGATATTAAAGGCACAGGTAAACTTCCAAGAAAATAAATGTAAAAATCTTGAGAGTGTAAAACCAAAGACCCCAGGGCATAATGCAGTAAGAATAAATATAGATAATCTATCTAAAAACAGAAGATGAAAATACAGCACAATAAAGAAGTATTGGTAAAAAAATAAACTTGCTGTTATTAAGCACTATATCAACCCATACTGTTTTATCAACTTTCCTATAGAAAGACTTATAATTTATTTATAAATAAATGAAATAATGCATCAAAATACAATGGAAAAGGCCCTAAACTGGCAAAGACATCCCCCTGCCCCGCACACTCCACCATTATTGTCCATTTTAGTTGGACACCATGGCGGAAAAGGCCAATCATATCTCTAAATTGACTGTCAGCATTTTTCTGCGATGGCTTTCAATTAAAAGTAGGACTGAAGCAACTAGATTAGCTGAGGGAGAACCCCGACTCTCGCAAGCAAACACTTGCATGCTAATTGGCCGAAAATACTGTGTGGGACTGCAGACAGTGAAGAAAGTGAGATAGTCTATTACACAACAATTAGTAATTTATTTATTTATTTCATTATATTTACCTCCATCCTGCCTTGCTTTTGACCAGAAATGGCACTCAAGGAGGCTGAGAATATTAAAGAAAAACAAAATGCAATTGAAAACAGCCAAGCAAACGAGTTAGAAACACAATTAAAAGTGCAGTGACAAATATCAATAAATATTATTTATTTTTATAAACTAATATCAATTCCCTTCAGCTGCAACCCTGCTTAAATGCTTAAAACTGTCCAGGGAACAATGTATTTGCATCTGGTTCAAGGATAAACAGCTGGATGGTTATCTCAATAAAAGAGCAAGCCTACTTTCCTTTGAGTAGGAAGAGCGTATGTAGCCAAGACCAGATCCTGCATCTCTAGCATCTCTAGGCAACAGCCCTCCTTGTCAAACCCTGGCACAATCCTAGCCATCAGCAAAACTGTACATCCAGCTTCAGTGGTGAATCCGAAGGTACTCAAACAGTAAAGAAAGCAAAAGTGTTCTGCTTATATACCACCCCATGCCACTTCAAGTAGTCTCTGGGTGGTTTACAGTTTTAATTACAGTATGCAGGATACACATTGCCCCCTCCCAGCAAGCTGGGTACTCATTTTACTGACCTCAGAAGGATGGAAGGATGAGTCAACCATGAGCCTACTACCTGGGATTGAACCCCCAGGTCCTGGGCACAGTTTTATCTGCAGTACAGATGTTTAACCACTGTGCCACGGGGAAGAAGATGGAACCCTTAAAAACATCATGGGCTAATGGCCACAACATAACAACAGTAGGGTGGCTATTGGCCCAGATTTTCATTGGCCTGCCCTGTAGTTGGGACTCTCTGGTCTGGTGATGGATCTGGAAGGACAGAAATACAGCACAAGCAGATTAGCCACACAGCATTTAGTTCTGTTCTTCCGTCTGCATTTCTGCGATAGATAGTTGAGAACTGAACTCCCAACCTCTGGTTTCACAGCCAAATACCAAACTCCCTGAGAAAAGCCAGCCTCTGTGGCCTTGAACAAGCTGTACAGTCCCACAGCACTTTCAAAAGAAGGGAATGGTCAACCATTTCTGAGTACTCTCTACCTAGAAAACCCTGAAAAGAGTTGCCCTAAACCAGAGTTGACTTGAGGACAGTTATTATGGTCTTGGCTAGGTGTGTAGGATGCTCATACTTCCCCATTAGTAAGCTTCCTCCCACTTGTCTACCCATTCCTTCTCTTCTAGATGCTGAGACCACTGGCTCATCCTGGTTCTACTCTTTAAAAGAAACCCATATGTTGCATGTAATATTGGAGTCTAGACTTCTAATTCAGTCATTAGAAGTCCTCTTACTCTGTCAGAGATAATTTGCCTAACCCAGTTTTGCTCCACTGCTTCCCATTCTGCATACTACCATCCTGGCTCAACAAAAACTCATCACACAGTAGCTGCTGGGAAACACTGCTTTCCCCTAATGCAGTAGTTCCCAACCTTCCTAATGCTGAGACCCTTTAATACAGTTCCTAATGTCGTGGTGACCCCTTGCCCTGCTTGGAAGAGGCCCTAAGCCCCCTTTGGCAGGCCACTGCTGCAGGTGCCATAGAGAACTTCCCACTACAGATGCCCTTAGCCAGTCGCAGCCTCTGGTACCATTGACTGACCTCCCCTCCCTCCTATCAAGCTGTAACTCACTCTTTCCCCCTTCCTTCCCCCCCTCCTCCAAACCCAAGTCTTTTGTGCCTTTTTTCTTCACTGGCTCATGGTGAGCCCTGTGAAATGGTTGGTCTACCCCCAAAGGGGTCCCAACCCCCAGGTTGGGAACCACTGCCCTAATGCGAGGTGCTCTGCATAGGACCTGGTGGGAGAAAGGTGATGTCTGCCCATCCTATTGAGCAACACAACTTCATGCTGCCATCCACAAACTTTCCTAGGGTTGCATCACCACCATGCCTGAGCAGCTGCAGCAGTTGTGGGTCATTCACCTGCTGGAAGAAGGCATTCAATTGGCTGTAGGTGTTCCTTGGCTTTTGGCCCTTAGCTATCCCCCCTCCAGCTAGATGCTTATAGGGGAGGATGATCCTCCAAGGGATTAAGTCTGGTGGGGTATGGGTGCAATTAACCCCTTGGGCATGTCCACATGAATGTGAAGAGTGTTATCCCTTGGGTGGAATGGGGCATATCTGCTAGCGGAAGCCCTCCTGCCTGAGTGGTGCCCACTACCTTCATGTGCTGCTGCCTGACACCATTCAGCAGTCTGCCCAGTTGGGCATGCTTTACGTTGGTTTTCTCTCTTTAATAGCCTTTCTGAGGCCAAGCAAAGGTGACAGCATTTCCTTCTCTTCCTTCGTGCAAATCCTACGCAACCATACTTTTACTCTCTTTGTCACTCCTCCACTCCCATCTTGAAATTCACAAAATCACATTTTTTTTGTATGACATATGAATCTGTGGTGTTAAAAGGGCAGACAGTCCACCCTCACACAGATGGCTTGGGAATAGATCTAGCTGAATGAAATCAGACTGACTCTCAAGTAAGGATATGAATATTTTGGCCTCCTGATCTCAGACCGCAATTAAGAAAAGGGTACTCTGTTCCACTTGTAGCAAGACAGCTCTGTGCGGGAGGCGGGAGACTTTCCCCTCCAGGAAGTTACACAAGGTTTCTTATAAGATCGTTTTTGGGTTGCTGTTTTTCTGGAAGAAAAGCTGTGCAGGATTATTTACCAATCCTGCACAGGATGGCATCAATCCTGCTCAGGATTAACTGGGAAAGAGCACAAAGAATTTCAAGCGGTGCAATTTCTGCCTAGAATGGCATTTTCTCTGAACAAGAGTCGCCTTGTTCAGAGATATCATGCATTGCTTCCTGCACAGAAAAAAATGGTCATGGTCTTTCCACACAAGACCAGGGTACCTTTGTGTGGAAAGCTAGGAAACGTTGCTGAGGGAAGTCTCATCAGGAAGTCTCAGCATAATAAGTTTAAGACTGAAGTGTTGTGACTGCTCAATCATAGCCCTGCTTCTAATTACACATACATAGATTGGGGTGATATCCTCTAAACCAGTGGTTCTCAACCTGTGGGTCCCCAGATGTTCCTGGACTGCAACTCCCAGAAACCCCTTACAGCAGTGCTCCCCAACCTTTTTATCACCGTGGACTGGTAAATGCTTGATAATTTTTCCCTGGCCCGCTTGTTTTGATTTAATAAGATAAAAAATGTAAATGCCCCCCGTGTTTCCCACTCTAGGGGGCGGTGCTCATCTCCGTACTCAAGCCGAAGAGCCAGTGTTGTGCGATGAGTCCTTGGCATCGCTGCAAGGAAACACTGTTTTAACTTCCTTGCATTCCCCCCCCCGGGGGGCTACCCAGCTGCCGTGAGGTCTTGGGACCCTTCGCCCTTCCTTGACATGAGGCCTCCCTCCCTCCCTCCTTACTTTCTTTCTTTCTTTCTTTCCCTTTTCTTTCTCCCTCCCTCCCTCCCTTCTTTCTTTCTTTCTTTCTTTCTCTTTTCTTTCTCCCTCCCTCCCCCTCTCCCTTCTTTCTTTTCTTTCTCTCTCTCCCTTCCTCCCTCTTTCTTTCTTTCCTCCCACTCTCCTTCCTTCCTTCCTTCCTCTTTCTCTCCCTTCTTTCTTTCTTTCTCTCCCTCCCTCTCCCTTCTTTCGTTTTTCTTTATTTCTCTCCCTCTCCCTCTCTCTCTTTCCTTCCTTCCTTCCCTCCCACTCTACCTCCTTCCTTCCCTTCTTTCTTTCCTTCCTTCCTCATTTTCTTTTTTTCTTTCTTTCTTTCTTTCTTTCTTTCTTTCTTTCTTTCTTTCTTTCTTTCTCCCTCCCTCCTCCTCTCCTTCCTTCCCTCCCACTCTCCTTTCTTCTTCTTTCCCCCCTTTTTTTCTTTCTTTCTCCTCCTCTCCTCTCCCTTCTTTCTTTCTTTATTTCCTTCCTTCCCTCCCTCCATCCCTTTCTTTTTCTTCCTTTCTTCCTCATTTTCTTTCTTCCTTCCTTCCTCCCCCTTCTTTCGTTCTTCCTCTCTCTCCCTCACTCCTTCTCTCCCTTTCTTTTTCTTTCCCTCCCTCCTTCCTTTACTTACGTACTTTCTTCCTCCCTTCCTCCTTCTCCCTCCTCCTTCTTTCTTTCTTTCTTTCTTTCTCTTTCTTTCTTTCTTTCTTTCTTTCTTTGTACCTTCCTCTTCCTCTCCTTCCTTCCTTCCTTCCTCCCTCCCTCCCTTCCTTCCTTCCTTTCTCCATTCTTTCTTTTTCTTTCTCTCTCTCTCCCTTCCTCCTTCTCCCCCTTCCTTCCTTCCTCCCTCCCTTTCTTTCTTTCTTTCTTTCTTTCTCTTTCTTTCTCTCTCCCTCCCTTCTTTCTTTCTTTCTTTCTCCCTCCCTCCTTTCTTTCTTTCCCTTTTCTTCCCCCATCCCTCCCTCCCTCCCTCCTTTCTTTCTTTCTTTCTTTCTTTCTTTCTTTCTTTCTTTCTTTCTTTCTTTCTTTCTTTCTTTCTTTCTTTCTCCCTCCCCCTCCTTACTTTTTTTTCTTTCTTTCTTTCTGGCGGGGGCGATTGCGGGAGCGGCGGCAGTGATGGTGAGACGGGGCGATGGGGGACGGGGCGGCGGCGGCGGCGGGGCGGCGGCGGCGGGGGGGACGGGGGGGCGAAGGGGCGGGCGGGGACGGGGCGGGGCGGGGCAGCGGGCGGGGACGGGGCGATTGCGGCAGCGGATGGGGCGCGACGGCGGGGTCGCGCGGCGCGCGGCAGGACGGGGCGATTGCAGCAGCGGGACGGGGCGATTGCGGCGGGGGGTCACGTGGGACGGGACGCATTGTTCGGCAGCGGACGGGGCGATTGCGGCGGCGGGGGGTCGCGGCAGCGCGGCAGGACGGGGTGATTGCGGCGGCGGCAGCGGACGGGGCGACAGGGCGGGGGTCGCAGCGGCGGTGGCAGGACGAGGGCGATTGTGGCGGCGGCGGGCGGGACGGGGGCAATTGCGGGGCGGTGGGGGTCACGGCGGCGGCGGCGGGCAGGACGGGGCAATTGCGGCGGCGGCAGCGGGACGGGGCGGTTGCGGGGGCGGCGGGGCGGGACGATGTCGCGTTTGCTTGCGGGGTCACGGGCGGCGGGGGCACAGGTGCCGATTCATCCACGGACCAGCACCGGTCCGCGGCCCGGGGGTTGGGGAACACTGCCTTACAGCACAGTGAGTGATTGAGGCTTCTGGGAGTTGCAGTCCAGGAGCATCTGGGGACCCGCAGGTTGAGAACCACTGCTGTAAACTGTTTGTTTGTTACAGAGATTAACTGTCTTGAGTGAACTTAGCCCCGGACTGATTATCCAGGTTGTATTTTGATTCTGAGCCCATTTGCTTCCAACCTATTATTTATCTTGCTTCCATCCAAAGCTAGCCCAGAAACAGTAGCCCTCCTCTAATTCCTGCAAGAATGGGTGATACTTTTTACTGATACCACCCACTCTTGCAGTTGTGTAATCTTGAGGACCACTTGGCCTATTCTTTGTTCTCCATTGTATCTTAAGGACCCAAAGTCTAGTTTTGTCCTAATTTCAGGGAAGTGGATACTGCTGGCTAGCTAGCCCTAGAATTTTTATATATATTTAGGATCAAGTTTCAAAACTTATATGGATTTTGTCACTGAATACCCAAAAATCCAGCACTTTTTCATGTGTTAAGGTTAAAAAGTGGTATAACATATGCATGGACATGTCGCTAACTCAACCATCCCAAGTGGCTTCATTCAAAAGGTAGCACAGGATGGAAATGAGCTCTCTTTCCGATCACTGAAAGCTAAGAGGAAGTTGCACTAGACCAGAGGGAAAAATAGTCTGGCCTGGAGTAAGGCAAATTATGTTGTTATCCTGTGTACTGGGTTTGGGATGTATTGATGAAGTCACCATAGCTGAAATGAATGCCCCCTAGGGCTCCGTCCCACGTCCCTTTAAAAGCAGTTTAAATTACTAGATAAACCATGTCTAAAAATGCCATCCCCATGGCCACTGGGCTTTTTGAAAAAAAAAAAAAAAAGAAAACCCAGTAATGCCCCTTTAAGCGAGGTTTCTGTGACTCACCCAAGAGGTGGGGAATTTTTTGCCTCGCTTTAAAAATCCACCTTTTAAGAAGGCAGACGTCGTGGGACCACACAGATGATCCAGGTTTCTTCTTCTTTTTAACTCATAGCACCAACTGGCTGTTCCTGGGGCTGCTTGGCGCTATTTTTTAAAGTTTCTTTTCATCTTCGGAGAAACAGGAAGCTCCATATGGTGCCCTAAGTTTTAATTTCCCCCAGCCAAGTGGTCCATTTTTTTTTCAAATGCTAGCACCACCTTCTGGCCAAGGTGGCTGAACTGCACTTTAAAATAATAATAAAATAATCTTTGGACATGGGAACTCCTGCCCCATTTATTCAATCACGCAATGGGACGAAGAGGAAAAGCCGTACCTTCAGAAGATCAGGATTGAAACCCAGGTGAGATATCAGCCCTAGTTTCAGCAAGAATGTTGAGGCCCCTTAACAAATGAAAGGTAGGGTTTCTCAACATTCTGCTCTCAGATCAGCCAGGAAGTCTGTTGTGCTCTAGGAAAACAAATTTGTTTTCAGAATGTCTTCCTTGGCACAACCAGTTCCATATTGATTAACCCACCGGAACTCTGGATTTGGAAAAGGATCAAGATTACCACACTTATGGTCTCTTAACACGTGCTTCCAATTGTCAGATCATAAATCTGAAGCAAAGATTGTGCCTACTGCTCAGCAAAACCTCTCCATTTATCTGATTTTGGTATTTTCTGAATCTAGGAATCTCTGCAAATTATACTTCAGAGTGGCCTCTTTCTATTGTGCTTCTTTTACCGTTAGCAGCTGCAGAAATTCCTTCCAATTGTAGGCCTACAATTTAGTTGTTAAGTGTCATCTTCTGTGGCTTCAGCATTTCAAGAGCTAGCAGAGTCTGTCACTTACCTGTTCTTGGGATTTGACCTCCATCTTGCTTTCCACCTCAGTGCATCCATCTAGACAGGAACATTTCCTTGCTTCCTGTTGCTCCTCTGGCTGCCATTTGTTTCAGCTTTTCCCATCCTCACCGTGTGTGTGTGTGTGTGTGTGTGTGTGTGTGTGTGTGTGTGTGTGTGTGTGTGTGTGTGTGTGTGTGTGTGTGTGTGTGTGTGTGTGTGTGTGTGTAATTGTGCAGTTCAACCCCAGTAACACCAGGAATTTGTCACATTCTTTTGCACAGATGTCAATTTAAGAAAAGGAACTGGGGACAGTCACAGTCAGAATGGGAATTGGATACCTGCACTCTCAAATAACTCCCTGAAGGCCCACTTAAGTATTGTATTTTTGTTTAATGTCACTGTCTGATGTATTTCTCACAGAAGATGGAAGTGCTGATTCACTTCTACCAAAATGCTGCTCCAGCAGAGCCACCATTCAAGAGCTGTGAATCAAGAACTAGGGAAATATGTGGGTATATACATAATTTCCTGTGGTCTGGTGTACATATGGGCAGTCATTTTTTTACTACACATTTCAAAATTAATCTTGTTCAATTGGCTCTAGAGTGGACCCTCATATAACAAACGGTTTGTATAACAAAATCTGTACAACATAAAAATCCCTGGGATAGAGGAAATTTGCTTAACAGAATCGCCTATGGGGTGAATCCATACAACATAAAAATGGTTGCAATTAGGGATTGCTCTGGGAAATTTGTATAAAGGAAATTTTACTTAACATAATTTCATTTGGAACAAATTAATTCCTTTATACAAGGTACCACTGTAAATGATTCCTTCAAATGGGTCCAAATAGAACCATGGTATGAATTCACAGAGATTGGTTGAGGGGGGAGCTACCCATCAGTTCACCTTAACCTTGATGAAGTCCACCAAGTTGTCCAGGACACCTCAGCTCTGGTTCAGAAAGTAGAACTAATCTGTGCATACAGTAGACGTGCATATTTCTCACACTTCTGTATATGCTACGGGACGCACACACACAGAGAGTTCTCTTTCCAACATGCACATGTCCAAAATCACATGTGCTAAGGAATAGTAGTTGAGACATGTGAGGGAGAGAGCTTGCAGTCTTCTCTGACTCCATCATAATCTCTGTCCATGCATCCATAAAGTGGGTGTCTTCATGAATGGTTCCCACAGAGGCTACCTCAGGCAGCTTCCACCTGTAAATGGCATGGCAAAAATATCAGTGGAGGGTGAGAGTATTTATTTATTTATTTATTTATTTATTTATTTATTTATTTATTTATTTATTTATTTTTGTACTCGGGGTGGTGAACAACAAATTGCAAAAATAACTTGCCCAATACATAACAACAAGCAATTATAGAAATATAGAAATAATAACAACAGTAACCTCAAAACAAACACAAAATCTGGCAAGCAATAGGGTGGGGAACAAACAAAACAACCAAACTAACAACACACAGTTGTACAAACAGCGATCACCAAAACTTTCAATGAAGAGTCAGGTGTTTAGCACTCTCCTGAAGGGTGGCAGAGACTCTGCCAGCCTGATCTCCACAGGCATTTTATTTTAGAGTGCTGGGGTGGCCACCGAGAAGGCCTGATTATGGGTAGAAACCCTTTGGACCTCCCTTGGAGTGGCCACCCAGAATGAGCAGGCAAGCAAAGCTTTGGTGCGTCGGGCCGAAGCTGACCTCTGAGAGATACGCTGTGCCAGATAGTCAGATCCAAAGCCATGGAGGGTTTTGCAAACCAAAACCAATACCTTGAACATCCTACTCATCCTCTCCTTCTCTTCATGTCTTGACACATCAAGGAGTGGAACACCAAAAGAAGGGTGGTGGGGTAGCATCTAAAGCATCTATGTGGGCTGAAGTTCAGACAGGTGCAGAATGCGGCGGCCAGACTGGTGGTGGGTGCTCGTAGATTCGAGCACATCACCCCAGTTCTGGCTCACCTGCATTGGCTACCCATTGCCCTCCGGATAAGGTTCAAGGTCTTGGTTTTGATCTTCAAAGCCCTCCACGGCTTGGGACCAGAGTACCTGTCAGAGCATATCTCTCAGAGGTCAACTGGGACCAGACCCATGAGGATGGCGCAGGGGTGCTCACTTAGGGTGGCCACACCCAGGAAGGCACGGAAATCGCTCATGCGCAACCGCACCTTCTCTGTGGTGGGCCCTACACTGTGGAGTCAGCTCCCTAGTGAGTTGCACCTAGCAGTGTCCCTGCCCGCCTTTAAAAAAGCCTTGAAAACTCATCTCTTCAAGGAGGCATTTGGCAACCTTTCTATTTAATTTTCTATTCAATTTTCTTTGTTTTTTGTTTTTTGGTTTTTTTTTCTTTGTTGCCGTCTATGGCATCCTCTGTGGAGGGTATTGTACCCTCCTATTTTTACTGGTAGTCTGCCTCTGATTTTTATGTTTGTTATTGTTGTCTGTTTTTAAAGTGTACACTGCCCTGAGTTCCGCTGCAGAAGATGGGGTGGTATATAAATGTAATAAATAAATAAATAAATAAATAAATAAATAAATAAATAAATAAATAAATAAATAAGCATCACATGGGATCTGTCCTTTGCAGTGGTTAAAGTGTTGTGGGAGAAAGTAGAACAAACAGGTGGGTTGTGAGCACATTCCTGCCCCATCTCGACAGATTTAGGGGTGAGTCACACACTCCTACTTGATCCATGCTCCATTCCTGAGGGAAGGTCATTCCATATATTTTCAAATGGACAAAAATGAATCCACTTGTGTTTTATAAAAAATAATATGATATGAAAAAATAATCTCGGGATGTTTCACAGAATGGGACGGTATCTGTATGGAGAAAAGTAATTTGATCCAGGCCAGGGCTGACGGTGAAACCAGTTGGTGAGCCTGATTTTAGTACCTTGTTAAAACTTTGCCCAGACCCCAGAGAGCCTCTCTTGGGCCTAGGCATTGCAGGAAAGGAAAGCTAGCCTGTCTTTGTTTCTTTGGTGTGACTTGCTGCCTCTTCCAGCCTCACATGGAGCTTTAGTTCAGCAATGGCCAAGAACATCTGTTTAACTTTCTGTTACCCTGGAGATAAAAAAGGGGCAAGTTTTAGGTTTACTTGGCGGGAAAATACTCTTTTCCATTTTTCATCATCGTGATTTATTGTGGAGTGCCATCATTTTGAAGTACACATGCATGCAGAAAAAACTGTGCTCACGACCTGGGGTTCAATCCCAGGTAGCTGGCTCAAGGTTGACTCAGCCTTCGAATCCTTCCAAGGTTGGTAAAATGAGTACCCAGCCTCCTGGAGGGGGGGGCGCAAATGTGTAGCCTGCAAAATTAAACTGTAAACTACCCAGAGACGACTTGAAGTGGTATGGGGCGATATATAAGCAGAACACTTTTGCTTTGCTTTTTAATTCAAAGATTATTATCAGAAGGTTGATGCCCTTCTAAGCTATGGCAAACTGGTCCTGGCCCTCTTTCAATGGAAGAGCTTTTCCTTCTTTCTGTTTGCAGCCCAGTATCAGCATTGATTGTTGAGATTCTTGGAAAAGAAATGGGCCACAATTTTTATGAACAGTATATTTATTGCTTAAGGGAAAGTATCTTTGACCTGAAGGAAAGTACTCTGTGAGACAGAAATACCGTGGCTGGGTAAAGCGGGCAGAGGAAATGTCAGGGGATGGTTAAATGTCTTCTAGCCTTCGGCAACGCATGCTTAGATGTTGTTAATATGCATCCGATTTTGTCCCAGTTCCATATTGGTAGGCTGAATCAGCCGAAAGAGATCACTGAGGCCCGAGGATAAACACAGCAGTCCCATTGACTACAGGCCAAGATGGATGCATTTGTTTTAGTTTTAACAAGAAATTTGATGTGGTTTTTTTCACCTGCATATATTGAGGGGCAACCTCTTAAACTCCCATGTCTACATGATGAAGAGATGTGCAGGACCTCCAGCCTCCTCCAGGTTGAGTTTAACTAAAGGTGCCAGAAGGTCCTTTCACTACATAGGGAAGGGGAAAAAATAGCCTGCCTCAAGGGAAACATGTTGCCCCCAGTCTGCTTAGCCCTGTATTTTCATCTCTAAGGCTGCTATACCACAGCCAGAAAATACAGATCAAGGTAAAATGCAGATTCCCCCCCCCCCAGAACGGTCATGTGGTTGAAACCGCTGTTCCTGTGTCCTCACGGGAGTAGTAGATGTACCTAATTTATGTCAGTTGTACCCATCAAACTTAAGCCCTGCCCCCTTTAGCGCATGTCCCACCTCCTTAGCGGAAGTCCCACCGCCTTAGACCTTCGACACCGGAAGTTCTACCATCTTGTGGGCCTGTAACCGGAAGTTCATCCATCTTGTGGGCCTCTGGGGGTGTTCCTCCCCCTTGGGGAGGGTCCTGTGACCCTGTAGGGGGGGCATCACCCCCACCCCTTCCGGTGGCATGCCCGGGCATGCCATGTCTGTGACTTGTGTGAGCATGCATGTATTGGTGTGGTAGGCAATTACGTCACTGTTTGGTAATTGGTGGGGGTATTTCTCCCCTAGGCTGTCTGGCCAATAGGAGAGGGGTTCACCTAACTGCTGAGTGTGTTCCCGGGCATGTCCTGTTGCGTGTGCGCATGCCTGAACCACTTTATAATGGGCCTGTGTTGTCCTGGGGCTTCTGCATCATTTTCCGGTTCGTCAGTCTCAGAGAAGAAATCTGCTCTGAGAGGGAGATAACGAAATGCAGCGGCGTGCAAGCAGAATCTCCGGAGTCTCCCCAAAGAGGAGAAATGCCAAAGAAGGAGAAGCAGAGGGCTAGACCGAAAAGGCATTTGCAGAAGGCCAACCTAGATTCCTCCGAAGCCAAGAGAAGTACTTTAAGGCGTTATATCAGCTCAGACAGCTCATGTGATGAGGATGAGGGTGGCACATCTACACAGAGATAATTAAATATGGTAAGTTTAAAAAAATGTAAGCTTCATACTGTTGTTGTTTTAGGTCATAAAATACACTCTAATCTGATTTTTATTTTTAAATAGGAGGACGATTCACTCCAAAATATGACTGGGGATGATTCATGTCTGAAGATATGACATTATTTCAGGTTTTTTTGTGGTTGGGGGAGGGGGGTAAGTGTGACTTTTTAAAATACTGATTTGATTGATAATTATACTTTTTTGATATTTTACAGGTAAATGTAAATAAGGCTCTGAGAAGAATACTTCCAGATAAACCTGCCTGAAATAAAAACAAGAAAATGGTTTTATATGAATAAAATCATGTGTGGGTGTATTGGCGCTATTTTAAAATTGTGTCTTATAAGTTACAGTAAAGTAACTTGTACAGGATGTTTGCATAAAATTGAAGGTTAACAAGGTCATGAGTGTCTATTCTGGTCAGACAGAGATATTTCCAGGATGGTGAATACATTATGTAAAAAAATATGTATTAAAACGATTATTAATTTAGTCGTTTTAATAAGTTATACATGTGATTGTTTGCATTGAACAGGGAAAATATTAATTTTATTTTGCTGACAGTAACTAAGATGGAAAAGTCTGAACATGCGCATCGCATTTTTAAAAAAATGATTAAAGACAGCGACCCTGTTATTTTTGAAAACACTTTTGAACTTGATAAAGGAAAGTCACTAAAATATTTTTTAAAATGAATAAAAACCATATGTCAATTAAAAAGACTATTTACCTGTTAGGCTGTGTTCATTTATGTATCAGCTATTAAGATGCCTGACCATGGGGATATTCTAAAATATATATATACACCAGGGTCTGTTGGAAGTTTTGGAGGTGTGAGGCCTCTGTTTACCGAGGCAAAAAAGCAGATCAAAACATTAAGGGCCAAGGATGTTTCTTGATGGCTTGCTGATCAGGATGCTTATACACTCCATAGACCGGCCAGAACTCATTTTACAAGAAATAAGACCATTGTATCTAGAGTCGATGCACAATGGCAGGCAGATTTGGTAGATATGCAGCATTTTTCAGAATATAACAGGGGTTACAAGTACATATTAACGTGCATTGATGTTTTATCTAAATATGGCTGGGCTATGGTTCTCAAAGACAAGACAGGAAAGGAGGTATCCAAAGCTTTAGCAACCATTTTCAAACAAGATGGTAGAGTGCCTGGTAAACTACAAACAGATCGAGGAATTGAATTTCTAAATAAGTCTGTAAAACAGCTGCTAAACAAGCAAGGGATACATCATTTTGTCACCAATAATGAGGTCAAGGCGGGAATTGTAGAAAGGTTTAACAGAACTTTAAAAACAAAAATGTGGCACTATTTCACAGAGAATAATACTTACAAATATGTAGATTTATTACCTCAGCTTCTAAAAAGCTATAACCACAGTATGCACAGAACTATCAAGGCTAGACCTGTAGATGTGACCCCTCACAATTCTTTGGTCATCTGGAAAACAATATATGGGGCCTCTGCTACATCAAAAAATGAGAGACCACAGCTCAGAAAAGGAGACCATGTAAGGATTTCAAAAATAAAAGGCATATTTGAAAAGGGGTATGAACAAAATTTCACTACAGAGATATTTATAGTGGATCAGGTGATCAAAAAAACAATGAGGCCTGTATACCTGTTAACAGATTATGAAGGTGCTTTGGCAGAGTGCTGAACAGATTTAACCAGCTGAGGGTATCTATTGCCAATGTCCTATAGGGTTAACAAAACCTTCCCCAACACCTAGGATTTAGAGTTTCCATGAGAATGATAGATGGGTGAATGAATTGGAAACGTCACATAACACACATTCTTGGGGGTACGATAAGGCACCAGTTGTATTTAAGGGAATAATGGATGTATGGAGGCCCAAAAATAGACTAAGTCAGAAATATCCAGAGATGAAGTTAAGTCAGAGATTTCCCAAGAATTGAGACTGAGTCAGACAGAAAGGAGAAGTTCTTCAGCGCTGAGTTTATTGAGCAGAAGCAAAGTGCAGAACAAGAACCTTTGTGGAAGACAGTCAAGAAGGGACCTCGAACATATATTTCCAGGGGTTTTTATACAATTTCGGAGCAACCACACCTCTAGGACCACCCACAGACTGTCCATCTTTTTTTTTCTGAGCCCCACCTGGACATTCAAGGCTTCCTAAGCTGTTGCTACTTCCTCTTTTTAGCTCAGTAGCCCCTGCGGCTCGCTGTTACCACACATTTCCGTTCTAGTCTTTGCCAGAGCAGTGCCCAAGCATTGACAGGAAACTACAGCCTCTCTTGCTTCATAAAACACTTTCTTTCGTTCTGTACCTTTGCATCACAATTACAAGATAGCTTTTTTTACAATTACAAGATAGCTATTGATTATATCTTGTGTCAATAAATTTATTAGCAAGCATGGATATATATTTTGCATCTTACAGTTCCCCCCTTTGGCCCTTTGAAGGGCCATATTTTATCGTATTTTACTTTCTTATTGCATTTCTAAATACTGCATATTTTACTCAAAGTATATGAAAGCATATAAAAGCCAAACATAATCAGCCAAGATGATTTGAGATCTTTTCTCGGCGGCAGCCTACTTATAAGTTACTTAAGCAAGATTTTAACTATCCATCCTCCTATGCCAGTAGTCAATGTAGAAAATAATTGATCAAAGTATGTTCCTACGACTGATGTTGTGTCCAATCTGTATTGAACCACTGCCATCTGAATGTGTTTGATATTAGGGCCAATGGCATTGTTCCATCTGGAATACGAACCCAGCACTCTTCACCAAACTGTGTTTATGTGTTTATGATTTGTAAGGAATCTGTGGTGTACTTGACAAATGAATCTACTAATTTGGCAAATGCCCTACATTGGTCCCACAACATGTAAACATCTGCTTGAGGGAACACAAGACCCCAACTATTACTCCCATATAACAAGTACCTTCCCATCTAGGGGGCAGGGTGGAATAAGCTTTATTACCACAGATGAAATAGTGTCCCTCCCCCATAGTCACGCCATTGTGCCATTTTCTAATCCCATCCAGTATTCTATGAATCCATGAATTGGTATTATTCCCCAATATATTGGGGTGATAACAGTGAATGGGGGAACATTCCTTTTATTCCCTTCTCCCCTGTTTTCCCAACCAGAGGTAGAGGAGTGCAACAAACAGATAATCGTAGTTCCTGAGTTAATTTATAACTACCAGATACTATATTAGGCTCATGGAGTGAAACATGGAAATTGTTGGCCTATCTGAACATTTGGTCTCTGAACATTTGATCTAGTTTTAGTTGCTTTCACACATCCATTATTCCCTTAAATACAACTGGTGCCTTATCATACCCCCAAGAATGTGTGTTATGTGATGTTTCCAAGTCATTCACCCATCTATCATTCTCATGGAAACTCTAAATCCTAGATGTTGGGGAAGGTTTTGTTAACCCTATAGGACATTGGCAATAGATACCCTCAGCTGGTTAAATCTGTTCAGCACTCTGCCAAATCATGTGTTGTCCCCAGCAATTTAACAGAATGCTGAACCGATCCAACCAGAAACACAAAAAGCCAACATTTTGAAAGGCCAGAAGAATTATGGGTTAACCGGTAGAATTCAAAAAAATTGTACAAATCTACTATTTTCAAATGGATTGTCAATGTCATGTACAACCTGCATCAATTTTCGATGACCACCGGTGACAGGAGCTGAGGAACTGGCAATTGCTGCTCTAGGTTAAACAAAGTTCTGCTGATATCCAGGAAACGGCTTGGAATGTCGACTAAAAACATCAAAGGCATTCATCAGGAACCCCAGCAATGAAAAACATGACAGGGACCAAGTATCTGCAGATTCTAGCGGTCTCCCTGAGACGCCAGTTGGTTTCAAGGGGCATTTTCAGTTCACCTTGATGATGGATGAACCTGAAACAACAAACCCACAATTTCCGAAGCCCACAAATTTCCACTCCCAGATGATGTGGAGTTGGAGTGGAACAAACACCACTCACCAGCCCTTTCTGTTAAGAGAACATGAAACAAAGATCTTAGTAACAAAATTACATCACCCCATTCCAAACACCATGAGAACATTCCCCATGACCACAGAGAAGAGAGTAATGAATACTTTTTTTTCAAAAATTATCTTACCTGATACCTCCTGTTCAAACTCTCATACCCCTCATCTCCAGAAACCATTTCCAGCTCAGAAGTCATGGATTTCTCTCTCTCTATTTTTTTTTTGGTCCTGGAGACCCTTTTTTATTCCATGAGGGCAATCACACTGCAAATCATCATCACCCCAATAAAGAGTGTCCTCAACATTGTGACTGGATCTGGTCGGCTTTTGGGGGGCGTAGACGGGGCTTTCCGGTAAATAAAAATATATCATTTGACGATAAGGAATTTTGTGCTGAAGGTTCAAGGTCTGAAGGTTCAAGATCTTCAAAGGCTCTCCCAAATTGTGAGGTGCTGTATAAAGGGTAGACAGGTTTTGAAAAGTCTACAGGGTACAAACGCCTTTTCGGTCTAGCCCTCTGCTTCTCCGTCTTTGGCATTTCTGCCTCCCTCATCCTCATCACATGAGCTGTCTGAGCTGATATAAAGCCTTAAAGTACTTCTCTTGGCTTCAGAAGAATCTAGGTTGGCCTTCTGCAAACGCCTTTTCGGTCTAGCCCTCTGCTTCTCCTTCTTTGGCATTTCTCCTCTTTGGGGAGACTCCAGAGATTCTGCTTGCACGCCACTGCATTTCGTCATCTCCCTCTCAGAGCAGATTTCTTCTCAGAGACTGACGAACCGGAAAATGATGCAGAAGCCCCAGGACAACACGGGCCCCTTATAAAGTGGTTCAGGCATGCGCACATGCAACAGGACATGCCCGGGCAACACACTCAGCAGTTAGGTGAACCCCTCTCCTATTGGCGAGACAGCCTAGGGGAGCAATACCCCCACCAATTACCAAACAGTGACATAATTGCCTATCACACCTATACACGCATGCTCACACAAGTCATAGACATGGCATGCCCGGGCATGCCACTGGAAGGGGTGGGGGTGATGGGGGGCTCTACAGGGTCACAGGACCCCCCAAGGGGGAGGAACACCCCCAGAGGCCCACAAGATGGACGAACTTCCAGTTACAGGCCCACAACATGGTAGAACTTCCGGGGTCGAAGGTCTAAGGCGGTGGGACTTCCGCTAAGGAGGCGGGACATGCGCTAAGGGGGCAGGGCTTAAGTTTGATGGGTACAACTGACATAAACTAGGTACATCTACTATTCACGGGCGCAGTTTAAAGAACCACATCTTTTGTGTTAACATGAGTCCAGAGCTGGTGGGAAAATATTTTTAAGCTCTGGATCTGGGATCCCTTTGCCTCAGATGTTAGGGGTTGTGTAAAAGTGCCCACAATGGAACGAAAAGGTTTTGATGTGGATTTTCCGAGTCCCCATGGACAAAGCCAACCAACTAAGTCCAAAACAAAACTAAAAGAGCATTTCTCTTACTCTTGGGGTACCAAAATGGTATGAAATCTGGGGGGGGGGGGACTCCATCAAATTACATGCCTTTAATAGTTAACCTTTGGCCATAAGCAGGTAATACTAATCACACTGAAAACAAGAAATAGTGGTATGACATGTTTCCCAAATGTAACTGATTACAAATAATGGAATAATGTTACTAGCAATTAGTTGCTTCTGGTTCTGAGTGAACCATGGTGATTGCCTCTTGTTCTCCCTTGAGAACATAATCTAATCAAGTGGGTGGAGAAAAATGGTGGGGTAGGTGGCCAGTTATCATCACATGGAAAATCCCAAATACATTAACATTATTAAAATAAAAAGCAATGATACATAGAGTGGTGGGGAGGTTTTTCAAGGAAGCATATCTTCTTATTTTAAGTTGACTCTTGATATACAAATTAATTCATAAATATATACATAAAATATATTTTGAAAAATATATTTTGTATTTCAATGTTTTATTGTTTTTAATCATTGCTATTTTAATGTTTTAATTGTTTTAACTGTTCATTTTAATTGTAAACCACTCAGAGACTTTTGGGTAGTGGGTGGCATATAAGTTGTATAAATAAATAAATAAATAAATAAATAAATAAATAAATAAATAAATAAATAAATAAATATGCATGCTTTAAAAGCCTTGTTTTTAAATACTCTTTTGAATGTTTACAAAGAAGGGACCTGTCTGATATCAGGTGGGAGCTCTTTCCAAAGTTTTGGAGCTAATGCCAAGAAGGCATGAGATCTGGTTCTTCCTTTGCATACCTCCCTCAACATTAATGTCCTTAATCGCCCAGTTTGCAATTAATGGGTAACCCAGACCTATCTAGGTAGAAGAAGGCATTCAGTCAGGTAGCAAAGTCCCACAGTGTTTAGGGCATTATATGTTGATGCCTGTTTCAGACACCAACTGCATTTTCACATATGAAGTCTGGGTGTGTAACTTTCTATGTCATGGGAATAGATACACAGTACATTTTAAGATATGCTTTTATTAATGTACCATTTATTATTATTATTATTATTATTATTATTATTATTATTATTATTATTATTATTATTATTATTATTATTATTATTATTATTATTATTATCTGGTGAACACAGCTGCCAGGTGTTAAGCTGGAGTGGGCCTTGTCCAATGATTGAGCTCTTTTCAAGAGCCTAGAATGACTGGAGATATCTTTGTAGATTATATGCTGTTCCTAATAGTGTCACCATTTGTAGCTGATGACCGATGTTGATCTTGTCAATGCCGAAGGTTTTCGGGTGTTGATCCAGGTCTTTTGAGATTTTTTCTATTTCTAAGTCCTGATATTTGGTTGTCTTTTCTAACTCTTTGCCATTGACTCTTGTGTCTCCTGGTGTTGCGATACCAATAATTTCTTGCTTATAAACTAGGCCTGCCCAACAGGTAGACTGCGGGCTACCGGTAGCCTGCAAAGGGTTAAAAAGTAGCCCACCAGCCATCAATAAAAAGTGAGGGGATAAGTTCTCCACCCCTCCCTCCCCCATCCTAAGGACCACCACTGCCCCAGCAAAGTTCTGGGTCTGCCAGCCCACTGTCTCAGCTGAGCGGGGCAGTTCAAGGGCCATGGCACATTGAAATCCGTTCCCTCCAGAACAGATTAATTGGTTTTCAATGCATTTCTGTGCAAAATCACTTACAAATGTTTTTTTACTTATGAGCATGTGCTCGGAACATAAAATTCATAAGTAGAGGTTTTAGTGTAGTAGCCCTCAGGCCGTTTGGGCCGGAAGAAGTAGACCTCAGCCTGTTCAAAGTTGAACAGCTGTTATATACTATCATAATATCTGAAGTATTGTGGACAAGGTGTCTGTTGCATTGAATTTTGAAATCCCAGAGTACCTTGATGACTTCATTTTGGTAACCTTTTCTTGCTTATTTATTTATTTATTTATTTATTTATTTATTTATTTATTTATTTATTTAGTAGTAGTAGTAGTAGTAGTAGTATCTGCATTTCAGATAATGTACATATTTTCCCATTATCTGAGGTGTCTTAATGCATATACCTGTATTATGCTCTACTAGCTGCTCTGATGCATATTTGCTTTGTGTGCAGTTTGTTCCTCCCAAATAGCATGTATGGCTCACAAGCAAGTGCTTTTTTGGAGCTGTGATAACCTGCTTCTTGAAACAAGTACAATGAGGTGTTTCTGTGAAGATTCTCAGTCATCCAGATATTGAGTCCTGGGAACTGGACTTCTTTTCTTGTGAGATACAAATGTTTCACTACTCATCCAACTAGCTTCATCAGTCAAAGGAAAGTTGGTTCAAGGCCTCCAATTTATAGTTCACCTTAGCTTCATGCTACCCTAGTCTGAACAGGGTCATTAGGTGGACAGCTCAGGACCAGAATTAGGACAGAGGACAGAGGACACACTCATTCAAAGATGAGGATGCACACATATTAGACAGAGAAGGTAGGTGGTTTGAGAGAGGGTCAGGGAAGTCATTCACATCTGTGTATTGTAAAACCCTCTCTCAACAGAGCTGGAAGAGTCAGGTACAATGTGTCTGCTAGTTATCATGTTGCCCTTTCATCGATCCCCAGACAAATCAGAAGCACTTCACACCTCCACCAGGAAGGTTATGGCTGACAAAGCTACCTGGATGAGTAATGAAACATTTTGATCTCACAAGAAAAGAAGTCCAGTTGTCATGACTCAACTTCCGGATGCAATGATGTGTGTAAAAAATGTCAGCTAAAGTGAAATCATGTTCAGTCCATTTTCAAGGGTGTTTCCATTTTGTCTTCTGCTACAGCCTCTCTGTTTCCCCACCTGAGAACTTAAAAACATACCTTGAGATTTTTTTTTAAAAAAAAGATCTGGCTGTCTCTCAGGGAACTAAATCAAGTACAGTATACCCTCTGCAGTGGTCTTGTGAATGAAGAACAGGGCATCATTTAAATATTGGGAGAGTAATGCATCCATTTTATTGCCCGGTAAACCACCCAGACTTGTGCATTGCACTAATGGGATCCTATACAAATTAATTCATAAATATATACACAAAATATATTTTGAAAAATATATATTGCTTCCTTTTGAAGCTCCTGAGACTGGGAAGGCTTATCCTGGAAAGATGCCTTGGGTCTCTCTCTCTTTCTCTCTTTCTTTTTAAGGAGAAAGACAGGGTAGAAATAACTTAAATAAATAAGTAAATCAATCTGAGACTGTACTGTCTTTCCCTTCTAATTAGTAAGAGTTCCCTGTACTAGTGCAAATATTTTGGTGACATTCTGCAAATCATTTTGTTTGCTTAACGAAGCTGAATTGTTCTTCTTCTATTAGCTTGGTTAGTTTGCTAGCCTTGCAATTAGCATCTTTAAAATCACTCTAAATGAAGTCAGATTTTGACTTTGTTGAAATAAGCACCTTAAGTATATTATACAGACAGGGCAGCTCTTTCTCTCTCTCCTCCCCTTCCCCCTAATTTCTATTGCTACATTTTTCTGAAGGGCTTCGGGAAAGTTAATCATGCCTGTCTAATGTCAGGGTTTACTTACATCAATGCTAATATAACTTTAAAAAGAAATTGGCAATGCAATCGTCTTCATAGTTGCTCACAAGTCAGTCTCATTAGGTTCTCTATTAGTTTGTATAAGTTTGCAGTGTGAACTCTTAAATGATGCGAATTTAAACAAAGGGCATCAGGTAAGCTTGATTTGTGGCTTGCATTGCATTTTTTCCAAGGTTTACAACTGTGACATGTCCTACCTGCTGTATGCTACCTGCTCTATACTGCAATTATGTGTAGAATATATTTAGTGATTGTACACCATAAAGGAGAATATGTATGTTTACTTCAGACTGTATGACCAGCTTAGTTCTACTGACACCCAGATCCAACATTTTTGTGAAAAAGCACTGGCAGATTGTAGCCTTTCTCAACATATTGCACATGATACACAGATATTGGGTATGTAGCGGAAAGAAAAGTATTCTCAGAGCATTTTTGGAAAATATATTGCCTAGCTTCAGCCCATTAGTGTGCATTTAGCTAATTGCTTCTAAATAAGAACTGGGTGCCTCCATGTGGTCGTGCACACCAGTTGTGTCACTTGGTTATCAACAGCAAATGCCTGTGACAACTCCTTAACTTGCAACAATTCACTGCAGAGATTTACAGCACAGGCTTATGCCCCATATTTCGTCAATTGAACTTGGCCCAGTGTGCGCTGGTCAAGAGACAGCCCTGTCCCCAGAGGTAGTTTGGGTTAATCAATTTGACTGTAGTAGGGTGGGTTTTAGTGATTTCAGCAGTGATTTCAGCTCTTAGACATAGCAGGCTGGAGACAGCTTCTAGTGTAACAGCTCTTTATTCAGGGAGAGAACAAGCCTAGGGACTGGGGAGAGGGAGCTACATTTATAGGAGCAGGCTAGGACTGGCTAGGAAAAGATACATTTTGGAGGGAACAATTACAACCAATCACAAAGCTGCCTTTTGGCAGAGACCAATAGGATTGAGGATCCAAATGCAGCAACTTGAATAAACCAATAGGCCTGTTCCCTTTGGAACAGGAACAGAAACCAATAGGAATACAGATCAATACACAACACCCCTTCCCCCCTGGTGGGCACAGCACACGTAATCTTTTAGATATTGTGGGGCCCTGTGACTTCTAATTGATCTCCTGACTACTGGTGTTGCAGGGGCTTGAGCAGGCAGTGTCTGTGATGGAGAGTCTACTGTAATAGCTTCGTCTGACATGGAGGGGGTTTCAGACAACTCAGTGTCCCTGATCTCTTCCTCGGCACCATGAGGACTTGCAGGAGCGGATTCATTTGCTGAAGCCACTGGTACCTGCACTCCTGGGGCATCTCCACTCTGATCTTGCAGCTGCGCCTCATTCATGGGGGTAGCGTCACTCTCGGGCTGCAATTCTCCCACACCTGTACCAACTCTACTGGGCGCTCTGCGCCTCAGTTGGTCCATGTGCCTACGCCAGACCCCGCCATCTTCAATGGTCACGTAATAAGAGACTGGCCCAGATGCTCTGGTGATCACCCCTGGCACCCACAGGGGACCTCTGGCATAATTTCTCACCCAGACCAAATCTTCAGAAGCAAAATACCTTGTAGAGTCGCTCTCTGCCTGTGGAGGTGCTCTAGCATTGCGGTTTGGCATTTTGTCTGGGTGGACATAGTCCAGCACCGTTACCAGCCTTCTACCTAGGAGCAGCTCTGCTGGCGACTTGCCCGTAGTAGTACACGGCATCGCATGCTGCAAGAACAACATTCAGGCAATGCGCGTTGACCAGTCACCCTCCATCAAGCATGCAATAGATCCTTTGGCTGTCTGCACCATGTGCTCAGCCTGCCCATTGGATGAGGGATGAAAAGGAGCTGAGGTGACCCCTCTTATGAAATTATCAGCCAAGAATGCCCTGAATTCTTGGGATACAAAGGCTGCTCCATTGTCCGAGACAATGGTCTCAGGCAACCCATGGGTTGCAAACAGCTGTCTCAACACTTTGATGACTGCAGCTGATGACATGCTGGGAACCATAGCCACCTCTAACCATTTAGAATACGCATCAACAATAACCAAAAAAACCTTTCCTTGGAATGGCCCAGCAAAATCTAAGTGCAGCCAGCTCCAGGGAGTCCAGGTCTGCTCCCACCAGTGGACTGGTGCTCTGGCCACTTCTGGGCGCACTTCCTGACATGCCTTGCAAGTCCGTACCCATTGTCCAACATCTTGGTCCATTCCAGGCCACCATACATAGTACTGGGCCAGCGATTTCATCCTGACCATTCCCGGATGCCCCATGTACAGTGTATCCAGAACCCTGTTTCTTAGTGGTGCTGGGATGATCACCCTGTCTCCCCACAGGGGACAGCCCTTATGCAGGGATAGCTCATGTTGCCTTGTTGTGTATGGTCTAAATTTTTCCTCATGCAGGCCACCTGGCCATCCCCTCCCCACCCAAGTGAGCACACGGGAGAGAGCGGTATCTTTCCTCGTTCTCTCAGCTATTTCAGTGGCAGTTACAGGGGCCCCCGGAAGTGTTTCCAGCATCATCACTCGTTCCGCTGGGGCAGGATCCGCATCGCTCACACCAGGAAGGGGCAAGCGACTTAGTGCATCTTTTCCCTGGAACATGGGTCAGGGTGTACTGGAACCCATTCAGGAATATAGACCATCGCAACATTCTGGGGGAGAGAATCTGCGGCGTCTGTTTGTTCAGGTTGAACAATCCTAACAAAGGCTTGTTGTCAGTTTCAAAGAAGAAGTGGCGACCGTATAAATAGTCATGAAATTTTTTAATCCCTGCCACTATTGCCAGGGCTTCCTTGTCAATTTGTGCGTAGTTGTGCTCCGTTGGCGACAACGTATGAGAATAGAACGAGATGGGCTTTTCTGACCCATCCGCTTCCCTATGGCTCAGCACAGGTCCCAGCCCATACTGAGAGGCATCACATGCCAGGACAAGAGGTTTTGACTCGTCATAATGAGCAAGGACGCTCCTGCTAGTCAGCATGCCCCGCAAGGTGTCAAAAGCCTTCTGCTGTGCCTGAGCCCAACACCACACACTCTTTTTCTTCAATAGTTTGTGCAACGGTTCCGCTATTGAAGCTTTCTGAGGTAGGAATGAATGATAAAAGTTAATAAGTCCCAGGAATGACTGTAACTCCATCTTGTTCCATGGGCGTGGTGCCTCAGTAATGGCTTTAATTTTAGAGTCAGTGGGGTGGATGCCCATTGCATCAATTTTAAACCCCAAGAAATCCACAGATGGCACCCCAAAACTGCATTTTTCCTTTTTTTAGCTGCAGCCCCACCTCTTTAAATTTGAGTAACACAGCACGGATACACCCAACTAGTTCCTGGGGGTCTTTCCCAGGATTCAGAACATCATCAAAAATGGCAAGACCCCTGGCAGACCCCTTAACAGGTGCTCCATTAGTCCTTGAAAAATCCCTGGGGCCACACAAACTCCAAACTGTAACCTGTTTACTCGGAAAGCCCCTTTGTGTGTTACGATAGTCTGTGCTTCCACAGATTGCGGAGTCACTGGCAGCTGCTGGTAAGCTTGTGCCAGGTCAAGTTTGGCGAAATTTTTTCCCCCAGCTAGTTTTGCAAACAGCTGTGAGATGACTGGAATGGGGTATGAATTTCCCCTGAGTACCTTGTTGATAGTACATTTGTAATCTGCACAAATTCTCACTTCCCCATTTGCCTTAAGGGGTGTGACAATAGGAGTCTCCCACTTAGAAGAGTCCACAGGTGAAAGAACTCCCTGTTTTACCAATTTGTCCAGTTCTGCCTCAATCTTGGGTTGCAGCACAAATGGCACTCGCCTTGGCTTGAGTCAGATTGGGGCCACCCTGGGGTCCAGCTCAAAGTCAATTGGAGGCCCTTTATAACAACGCAGTTTTCCTCTGAAGAGTTCGGCAAATTCCTGGCCTAACGCCTTGCCCAACTCTGGGGAAGTTTTTGACTGAGTTGAGCCCTGATATACACAGTCCCAAGGCGGGAAACCAGTCAGTACCCAGGAGACTGGGGCGACTCCCCTTTGCAATCACCAATTTAAGCACAGCCTGTTTCTCCCGGAATTGTACCCTCACCGCACACATTCCTAGAATGTGGATGTGGCCAGCCGTGTATGATTGCAAGGTTGCTGGGAATGGTTCCAGAGAGGGGGACTTACCCCCAGGGAAGAGCCCCCTTGCAGTCTGGTCTGAAACAATGGTGAATCCAGATCCGGAATCCACCTCCATGTTGCATGGTTGACCTTCAATCTTCACTCTGACGAATGATTTGCCTTGCGCCGGGAACTGCACGGCCTCTCCGTTGATCTCTGTGAGATAATTGCAGTTGTCCAGGAGATGAGTCGTGGTGGATGATCTGCGACGTGTTGATCTAGGTGATCCCGTTGTTCCAGCTGCCACCGACCTACAGGCCCTGGTGATGTGTCCTGACTTTCCGCATGCCCTGCATGTAGCATCACGAAAACGGCAGCTTTTCTGCTCATGGTTACCGCCACAGCCTGGGCAAGCGCCTCGGCGATCTTTGGGCTGTGCATCAGCCTGACGCACCAACTTGACACCATGGACTGGGCTCTGGCTTGGACTAGCCTCTGGTTCATCCATGGCATGGGCAGCCTCTACCCGCAGCTTCATGGCCTTGCAACTGGCATTGAGCTCTTCCTGCTCATAATTCTCTGTGGCGGTAGCCTCTTTCAAGGCGAAGGCAAGGGTGACATCTTCCTTTGCCACAATGCGCCTTCAGGCTTTTTTGCTGCCGAGCCCCCCAACAAATCAATTCAAGAGAGTGTCTTCAAGATTTGGGAAGCCACAGTGCTGAGCAAGCTCCTGGAGTCCTGCCAGGAATGCAGCCACAGATTCTCCGGCTTGCTGCTGCCTTTTCTGGAACTCCATCCGCCAGGCCATCTTGGTTTTGGTAGGTGCCAAGTGGCTTGTCAGCCGGGCAAAAATGTTTGTGAGTGATGTCTCACTCAGCTTTGCTGGGGCGAGCAGTGCCTTGGCCAACATGAAGGTCTCACACCCACAGCAACTCAGGAACATGGCCCTTCTTTTGCTGGCACCAGTGATTCCTTGAGCCACAACGAAGAACTCGAAGCGTTCAACATAGTCCTCCCAAGTGTGGGGCTCCGATGGCTGGAAGGGCTCCAATACCCGTGGACTTTCCATTCTCCAGGCAGGCAGGGTCGTCTTCTAAGCCGGCAGGTGAGTCTTGTTCTCCACTGCGATCCGGACTCTGAGTCAGCGTGATGATCCTCTGCTTCTCAGCATTCCGGATCCCATCCTCGTCGCCAGTGTAGTAGCGTGGGTTTTAGTGATTTCAGCTCTTAGACATAGCAGGCTGGAGACAGCTTCTAGTGTAACAGCTCTTTACTCAGGGAGAGAACAAGCCTAGGGACTGGGGAGAGGGAGCTACATTTATAGGAGCCAGGACTGGCTAGGAAAAGATACATTTTGGAGGGAACAATTACAACCAATCACAAAGCTGCCTTTTGGCAGAGACCAATAGGATTGAGGATCCAAATGCAGCAACTTGAATAAACCAATAGGCCTGTTCCCTTTGGAACAGGAACAGAAACCAATAGGAATAGAGATCAATACACAACATTGACATGGCCCTAAAATTTTGCCATGTTGCTTGGGAATACAAACAAAAAATACAGCAATTTTCTGCTAGGCTGGAGCTGCCTTGGCAAAAGGAAAAGAAGAACGGGTTTGTTTGTATACCTATATCAGTGATGGCGAACCTTTTAGAGACCGAGTGCCCAAAATGCAATTCAAAACCCACTATTATTTTGCAAAGTGCCAATACAGCAATTTAACCTGAATACAGGTGGCTGTGAAGAGGCGATGTTGGGTGCCAACAGAAGGGGCTCCGAGTGCCACCTTTGGCACCTGTACCATACGTTCGCTAACACTGGCCTATATTCTTGCACTTCTTGGAATTTTCTTTCTCCCCAGTTTGCTTTCTATCAAGACAAAAGAGAGATAAATGATGCTCATCAGCTCTGCTGTGAGGACTTTAGGGTCTGCTCCCTTGATTCATCCATGACATGGCTGCCAGCCTGCTTCCTGCATGCTTCTGATGGGTTCAGAGAGGTCCCAGGCCTGGAGAGCTACAGGGACTGAGGTCAGATCTCCAGCTCCAGTGATGGGCCCTCTCTGCATTCAGAAGGAGAGATGGGTAGTAAGCTGTGGTCACTAGGGATTATGATACGTTTGATCACCAATCAAATGAGATGGGTTCAAGGGCAATGTAAGTTTCATCAGTTTAAAATGCCTGATTTAGCCGCCCCCTGCAGCAAACTATCGTTCCATAAGATGAAGGTCACCACAACTGCTGGACGATCAAGGCTTCACTTGCATTATGGATTTAATTTTTAGGGTCAGCTTCTAAGTTACAGGGATTGCTAAAATGATAGCCAATGTAAAGTGCATGTACAATAATAAACATAATAAACATGTGCTATGTGACTCCAAAAAATAAAGCATCCCTGGTACTAATGTGGGGGATGAAGAGCAATCTCATCAAAATGGAATTGGTTTAAAAGTTGTGCAAAGACTGCCCTTCTTAGCTTTCTCTAGTGGAGATTTTCCTCAGCTAAATATCCTTTTAAAAAACGGAGAAAAATCTCCTGCTCTTATTAACAAGGCTCCTGTAGCTTTGGTTTTCTTTTTTCTTGGCTTTATGCATGTGTCTGCTCAAATATCCACTTCCTCTATTCACAGAGTTTCCTGGACTTTTTGTCCATTTCTCCAAATTCCTCTGAATCATTCCCCTTTCCAGTTTGCCTTCCCTAAAGCCTGGTGATCACTTTCCCCTTTCTTTGGGTCTGAGCAGCCCAGGCAATGGCAAGGACTCTTCAACTGTCCTCCTGTCCGACTTTGAATGAGGGAAAGGCCTGTTGATCAGATTGCTGTTTACTGCTAAGTAATGTATAAGACTGGATTATGTCTAACAGCAGCATAAAGCCACTTAATTTTTTTTTCTAAGATGTACAGTGGACCCTTGTATAACAAATGGTTTTTATAAAATAAAATTTGTACAACATTAAAAATTCCGGAGATAGGGGAAATTTGCTTAACAGAATCGCCTTTGGGGCAAATCTGTACAACATAAAAATGGGATCACTCTGTTTTCAATGCATTCCTAAATGCATTTTCCTAAAGGAAAATGTGCTTAACATAATTTCATTTGGAACAAATTAATTCCTTCATACAAGGTAGTAGGTACCCACTGTATATGTCTTGATTTATTGTGTTGGGTTATGGAAGTAAGATTGCAATCAGTGGCGTAACTAAGGGGGCAAGGGGAATAGGAATAGGAATATTTATTGTCATTGCCCCCTTGCAGGAACAACGAAATCTGTCCATGGGCGCAGCATCTGGGGTTGCCAAATTGGGTGCCAAACAGCTCCCCACCCAGGAGCCATGGGAAGGTGCCTTCTTGGCAACCTGCCACAAAGTGCTCCCCGGCTGCCACCACTGCCACCTTCTCTGTGGTGCCTTACCCCCTCCCCAACTGGGTGCAGAAAACCCTAGCTATGCCTCTGGTTGCCATGTTACCTGTTTAGCTAGGTTTAACCTGTGTTTTACATGTGTCACCTGGTTCCCACTTACGCCATCAGCTGGCCCACATTCCAAGCTTCCCTTTCTCTAATCCTTAGAGAACAAGAGAGAGAAGGTATTTTCTGCTTAAAACATTCAGTCCGATTTTTTGAAGGAAATGACACCTTATACTCTCTGCCCCCACATTTTCTGCTACTTGCCCTCTCTTTCTCCTACGTTTCTCTCCTGAAAAGCAGGTGACAGGGTGTCACTGGTGGGCTATTTCTGTAATATCCTCATGGGTCTATGAGGAGGTTGACAGCAGTAAAAGCTCCTGGGAAAATGTAAGAACCATCTTAAGAGAATAATACTAGAAGCCCAATGTGTGTGGTAGAAAATTCATTATTTTTGTACATGAACCAGCAATATGGCTATCCTTTCATCATCAATGGACCTGTAAAGTGGTTTTGTAGAGATGTACTAATTGGTCCAATGATACCACATTTATGATTAAGCAGGGATTTGAACTCATATCTCACCTCTAACCATTCTATTATACTGGCTCAGTGAATTCTACATAAATGATGCCAAAACTAAAATATATTGGTTTTCAAATGTGCTTAATTTGCATGATGTGCATACTATTGCATACTATGCAAATTAGACTATGTAATTTGGACAGTGTTTGTTTGCTGGTTTGTTATATTTAACCCCACCCATCCAGTGACAAAGCACTGCTCTGGGTGATTAACAGCAAAATGAGAAATAATAACCCACCCATCATCAACACACACCCAGTTAAAAACAACAGGTATCCTGAGGTAACCGTAGATAAAAAATCAATTAAAAACACATGAGTCAGCAAAAATATTAAAGGAGAGAGATGTTACCAAAGGCCCATTTAAAAAGCTCACCTTTCACCCATTTCCTGAAGGTCAGAAGAGAGTACACCTGTCAAACATCAACAGGCAACATGGTCCATAGCATTGTGACAACCACCAAGAAAGTCTGGTTCTTGGTGGCTGTCACAAAGAACTCTCTAGAAGTCACCTCCTGCAATCAGGAAGCCTAGATAGACTGGGTTGCCTAGGTAGACTGTCTTAAGGAGAGACACTCTGACAGATAATAAGATCCCAAACCACAAATGTTTTGTTTTTTTTTAAGATGGCACTAGCACTTTGAATTTGACACAGAAGCAAACAGGCAACCAATGCAAGCAAGCCTGAATCAAGGGATATAATCATACATTCTTGCTCCTGATATTAGCCTTTTTTGTTTTGTACCTGATGGAGCATATGTGTTGCTTTCATAGGCAGCTTCAGGTAGAGAACATGGCAGTAATTGATCCTAGAGATTACCAACACATGGATCAATATGATCAGGGCCAGAAAGGGCCCAGCTGTGCAATTTGCTGAAGATGATGCAGATTAGACTACTGAGATTTGGAGAGTTGGTATATGGCAACCCTAGTAAACGGCATCCGTTGGGTTGGGTTGGGTTGAGTTGGGTTGGCTGGGGGCTCAACTGCTATTTATAGGACTGGACCAACTGCTGTCTAAATACTCTGTACTTGTGTAAAAAAACATAGGTCTTATATCAGCTCTTGGAAAAATAACCAGTAGCCATGGTGGATCAGGGATTCTTGGAGATGTAGTCAACAAAGCAAAGTAAAGCAAAGCCAAAAAAAAAAAACAAAAAAAAAACCAACCCCTCCATCCTATATTACAGATTGGTTGCAGGGGACTCCTCTGTGTCTGTTATTATTTAATATCTCATTTTACTTCTTGTGTCAGAAATGAATGTGCTGCTGACACTATTTGCTATAAACTCTTCTATTCCATGTTGCATTATTATGCATATTAGAGTGTGGCTTCACCTGCCGAATAAGGTTTAATAGGGAGGCATTGCTTTTCTATCTTTACATTGCACTGATTGGCTGTCTGCAGGCTCCAAAACATGTATTAAATTGTCATAGCCCTGCACAGTGCTTTGAAGAGGTAACATGTCACCTGGCCACCAGATATGTCAAGACTCTGTGAAGAAGAAAGAAGATGAATGTGAAGGAGGCACACTAGTGCATTCATAACTCCACCTTTGGGAGCTCCTTGGAAGGTCAAAGGTCAACTCTAGCTATTCAAACTGTCTCATTTGCACCTAAAGAGCAGACCATCTTCCTGGGGAGACCGCTAATAAGACATCCTGGATATTTCAGGAGCCAATCAATGCAACAGGTTTGGCTTGATAAAATGGTCAGAACGGCACTGACCTTCAAAAGAACAGGCCTCTCAATAAATACCTGCCCTGTCCGAGTCTAAAATATATGTAGGAAGGGGCATCCCCTCTGATGAGGTCTCTTTTAATTTCATTTGCTTTGGGAAGGGGGTTACATCTATCTCCTTTTCATTCTAAAATGGCAGAAGATTTTTTTTTCATATGCTATTTTGAAGTGTTTAGAGTGCCTTTATGCAGCAAGGAGAAGGGAGAGCTTTAGTGAAGTGGAGAAAATCAAAAGCTTTCTCTCTGCCTCTTGCAAATGACGGATGTCAGCAGGAGAGAATTCAATATGATGAATGTGCTTGGCTGTTTATTTGCTTTTAAGGGAACCCCCGTGAAGCCGTTTGCCCATTCTAAGCTTATATTTCCAAAGGAAATTGCACATGCTTTGCCATGCAAATTCATAGCAATTGCACGGTGGACAAAATGCATAATGTTGTTGTTGAACCACTTGTCAGTCAATGGCAGCAGCTAGATTATCCTTATTCCAGTTTGGGGAAGGGACTCTGGAGAGGGTGCGTGGAGGAGAATGAGCGTGTGCTTTTGATGTTCTATGTTGCAGAGCTTTTGATGTTCTCTTCTGGAGATGCAATACAAGTGTGTGGTTGGATGTATGCTTGTTACATAATGTGTGGAGCATTTAGGTGATCACTGAATAACAATTAGTAATGCTCTCTTTTTTTTTTTTACACAAAAAGGGTTCTAAGGTCATAATTTCAGTTCAGGTTATGATTATTTTCTTCTCTTTTTAATAAATATCTTTCATCCAGTTTCCACATCAGGTCTGTGCTTGTTTATTTGTCAGTTGATTGATTGGTTTTGCATGCTATAATCATGATATGGCATGCAAAACCCAACCACTGCTGTCAGACTCTGTAACTCTACAGTCTAACCTGCTATTCATCTGGGGGGATATATTGTAGTTCCTTTCTATTTTTCACATTTCATTTTTATATCAAAATTTCATAGTGTATATTTGTATATTGGATTTTTAAATTTTTTATCTAATCTCTATTTTCTATTTTTCTCTCTCCCACTTTACACTTTTTGTGCACCGACCCTTCTTGCTTGTTCTTTATATTGGGAGCTGTGTTACAAGCAACTTTCCCCAATGTGGGATTAATAAAGATTAATTTAACCTTATCGTATCTTATATGTGTGCTTTATCTTTGCATACAAACCAGTATGCAAGTAGAAATGATCATCAAGGATGTGTCTGGAGATCGAGGCCAAGAGTTTAACAACGCAGGGAGTTTACTGCCTCATATATATATATATATATATATGCATGTTAGGGTGGATTCGGGTTTCTTCCCGTGTAGAAATCTGGTTGTTCTGGCGACGTTTCGACGAGGTCTCACTCGTCATCTTCAGGCTGGTGTTCTGGCTTCTTTCTTCTTGAAGCAAAGTGTGGTCTCAGTTGAAGTCCTTCTATAAATACTGCTGGGGGGGTGTGGTTTGCTTGCTCTGTTGCTGATTGCAGGTTGCTTTGTTCCTTTGTTCTTTTGTGATCTGCTGTGTGGCTGAGGCGATCGTTAAGGGATTAACTGCTGATGGCTGTTTAGATGGCTGTTTACATGCTGGTGGGTTAGATGGCTGGTAGGTTCTGGCAGTATCCTGGGCTTTGGTGGAGTGGGGTCCTGTGTCTTGTGAATTCATTTTGGTCTGGCTACGTGTCTGTGGTCTCCCAATGTTTTTTTGGGGTGTGTGAGTGTGCTCCATGTGGTGACTGGAGTGGGGTGTCGCAGTAGATGGTGCAGTCGTGGTTTTGTTATTGGATGGTGGTTTCGTTTCATCTGTGGGAAGGGTCTGGGTTTGTGTTTGGTGTGGATGGAAGGTGGTGGCATCTTGTGTCCTTTTGGACCTGGTGTCAGTCTTTGTGACAGAGGCTCGTCTGTTGACCAGGGCTAGTTTCAGATGTCAGGCAAGCGGGAGGTGTCATCACGTTTATTCATGTTGTTTGGGTGTTTCTCTATTTCAATGGCTTCCATGATTATTCGGCTGTTGAAGTGTTCAGTTTTGGAGATGAGTTTGGTTCTTTCAAAATCAATTTCATGACCTGTTGTTTTTATGTGCTGGAAGAGAGAGGAAGATTTTTCTTCTTTTTTGACTGCGTTCTTGTGTTCTGCGATGCGTGCGCTTATTCTCCTGTTTGTCTGTCCGATGTATGTGGCTGGGCAGACTTTGCATGGTATTTTGTAGACTCCTTGGTTTTCTAGCTCAATCTTGTCTTTGGGGTTTCTTAAAATGTTGGCTATTTTTTGGTCGGTGCAAAAGACTGTCTTGATATTGTGTTTGTGGAGAATTTTGCTGATTTTGTCTGTGGTGCCTTTGATGTAAGGGAGGAGGGCGGTGCCGTTGTTCTCTTCTGTTTCTTGGTTCTTGGGGGGTGTTTCCTTTTGGATTAGTTTGGTGATGGTGTTTTTTTGGAATCCGTTCGCAATTAAAACATTCGAGAGAGTGTGTAATTCAGTTTTTAGGTGGTCTTTGTCAGCGAGGCGTTTGGTTCTGGAGATGAGGGTTTTTGCTACGGAGTTGATCTGTGCAGGGTGGTGGTGTGGTTGTGCATTTAAGTAGCGGTTTGTATGTGTTTTTTTCTGGTAGATGGTATGTTCTAAGGAGCCGTCGGGTTTTTTGTAGATTAGGACGTCCAGGAAGGGAAGTTGGTTGTTGGCTTCTATTTCCATAGTGAATTGTATTTTGGGGTGTAGGCTGTTGAGATGTGTGAGGAAGTTGTTCAGTTTATCTTTCCCGTGTGGCCAGATAACAAAGGTGTCGTCAACATATCTGAGCCAGAGTTTGGGTTTATGTTCGGACTTCTGTAACGCGTTGGTTTCAAAGTGTTCCATATATAGGTTTGCGATGACCGGTGAGAGGGGTGATCCCATGGGTGCTCCTTCTATCTGTTTGTATCTTTGTCCATTGTGGATGAAGTATGTGTTGGTTAGGCAGTGGTTGGTCAGATCTAGGATGTGCTTGGGGGGGTTGTATTTGTTGTGGATAGCTGTCAAGGCTTCTTGAATGGGCACTTGTGTGAAGAGCGAAACAACATCGAAGCTCACGAGTAGGTCATTGGGTTGTAGGTCTTGTTTCTTTATAATTTCTATGAAGTGGAAACGAGTTTTGTACGTATGAAGTGATGGATTCTGCATAGGGCTGGAGTTGTTTGGCAAGAAATTTGGCGAGGTTTTGTAGAGGTGAGCCTATGGAGCTGACTATGGGTCTGAGAGGTGTTCCTTCTTTGTGAATCTTGGGGAGGCCGTAGAGCTTGGGGCATCTGGATGATTTCTCTCTGGGGATGATGCTTGGCTTGATTTCTTCACTTAAGGGAGAGGCTTTTATTTTGGCTTTGGTGGTTTTTTCCAGGTAGGTGGTGGGGTCTGTGTTCAAAGGTATGTAAGCAGGGTCTTGTAGTAGGTTGGATAGTTTGGCTTGGTAGTCGGATGTGTTCATCACCACTGTGGCATTGCCTTTGTCTGCTGGAAGAATGATTATGTTGTTGTCTTTCCTCAGGTTGGTGAGGGCTTTTGTTCTTCTTTGTGTAAATTGCTTCTGGGTGGTTTGCTGGAGCAGAGGACATTGGTGACTTCGAGTCTGATTTTGTTGGCTTCATCTGGGTTGATTTTGGTTAGGCTGGCTTCCACTCCGCATATGATGTTTTCAGTGGGGATGTGTCTGGGGGCGACTGCAAAGTTGAATCCTTTGGAAAGGACTTTGGTCTCTGCGATGGTGAGTGTCCTGTCTGATATGTTGTGAACTGTTTGTTTCATGGGCTGTTGTGGGGGGGGTTGGGCTTCTGGCGTTTTTCCAGTTTGTGGAGTTTGTTGGTGTGTCTGTCTGTCTTGTGGGAGGTCTCTGTTTCAGCTCTCCAGGCGGCGAGTTGCTTGGATTTGTTCCAGAGTGTTGGGTGGATTTTGTTGCTGAGTTTGAGGTGGAGAGAGAGTAGGTCTCTGTTGGTTTGATCTAGTAGGTATCTTTTCCTGTGTAGTTCGCTTCTGATTAGGGCTAGTTCTGTTCTTTTCAGGATCCTTTCGCTGGATGGGGTTTTTGAGTGGAATTTCAGTTGGAAGCTTGTGGGGATCACATTTTTGTCTCGGCAGTTGCGTAGGAATGCAATGTCACATAAGATGGTGGCTCTTCGGACTTCTAGTTTCTCGTAGGTTCTGGTCAGCTGGAAGGTTTCCTCCCCGTAGAGGTCGGATATTTGTTTTCGTAGATTTTCACGGGTATAGGTATGAATGTTAGGGTGGATTCAGGTTTCTTCCCGTGTAGAAATCTGGTTGTTTTGGCGACATTTCGACGAGGTCTCACTCGTCATCTTCAGGCTGGTGTTCTGGCTTCTTTCTTCTTGAAGCAAAGCGTGATCTCAGTTGGTCCTTCTATAAATACTGCTGGGGGGGTGTGGTTTGCTTGCTCTGTTGCTGATTGTAGGTTCCTTTGTTCTTTTGTGATCTGCTGTGTGGCTGAGGCGATCGTTAAGGGATTAACTGCTGGTGGGTTAGATGGCTGTTTAGAGACATCCTGTGTGGGTGAGGTGCTGGATGTGTGTCTATCAGCCTTTTGTTTCTTAACGACCTTGGTGGTGGGCGTTCTGGCCGCATCCTGGGCTTTGGTGGAGTGGGGTCCTGTGTCTTGTGAATTCATTTTGGTCTGGCTACGTGTCTGTGGTCTCCCAATGTTTTTTTGGCGTGTGTAAGTGTGCTCCATGTGGTGACTGGAGTGGGGTGCCGCAGTAGATGGTGCAGTCGTGGTTTTGTTATTGGATGGTGGTTTCGTTTCATCTGTGGGAAGGGTCTGGGTTTGTGTTTGGTGTGGATGGAAGGTGGTGGCATCTTGTGTCCTTTTGGACCTGGTGTCAGTCTTTGTGACAGAGGCTCGTCTGTTGACCAGGGCTAGTTTCCAGATGTCAGGCAAGCGGGAGGTGTCATCACGTTTATTCATGTTGTTTGGGTGTTTCTCTATTTCAATGGCTTCCATGATTATTCGACTGTTGAAGTGTTCAGTTTTGGAGATGAGTTTGGTTCTTTCAAAATCAATTTCATGACCTGTTGTTTTATGTGCTGGAAGAGAGAGGAAGATTTTTCTTCTTTTTTGACTGCGTTCTTGTGTTCTGCGATGCGTGCGCTTATTCTCCTGTTTGTCTGTCCGATGTATGTGGCTGGGCAGACTTTGCATGGTATTTCGTAGACTCCTTGGTTTTCTAGCTCAATCTTGTCTTTGGGGTTTCTTAAAATGTTGGCTATTTTTGGGTCGGTGCAAAAGGCTGTCTTGATATTGTGTTTGTGGAGAATTTTGCTGATTTTGTCTGTGGTGCCTTTGATGTAAGGGAGGAGGGCGGTGCCGTTGTTCTCTTCTGTTTCTTGGTTCTTGGGGGGTGTTTCCTTTTGGATTAGTTTGGTGATGGTGTTTTTTTGGAAACAGTTCGCAATTAAGTTCTGGCCAGGATGCGGCCAGAACGCCCACCACCAAGGTCGTTAAGAAACAAAAGGCTGATAGACACACATCCAGCACCTCACCCACACAGGATGTCTCTAAACAGCCATCTAACCCACCAGCAGTTAATCCCTTAACGATCGCCTCAGCCACACAGCAGATCACAAAAGAACAAAGGAACCTACAATCAGCAACAGAGCAAGCAAACCACACACCCCCCAGCAGTATTTATAGAAGGACTTCAACTGAGATCACGCTTTGCTTCAAGAAGAAAGAAGCCAGAACACCAGCCTGAAGATGACGAGTAGGGAAAGCCACAATCTCTAGAAATGAATCCCACTGTTGCATTGTTGCCTCCTGCTCTGGTGTGTGTATCATGCGTCTCTTGCTTCCATAAAGTTCTATTTCTTTTCTCTTGACCTGCCAGCAATTGAGGACCACTAGTAGAACAAACTGCTAACCTATTCATTCCAGGCGATTGCAGTGGGTGCAAAATGCGGCGGCCAGACTGGTGGCGGGTGTGCGTCGTTACGACCACATCACCCCGGTCCTGGCCCGCCTGCAGTGGCTACCCGTTGCATCCTGGATTAGATTCAAGGTCCTGGTTTTAGTTTATAAAACCCTACATGGCCTGGGACCTGACTACCTGGCAGAGCGAATCACCCAGCGGTCAACTTCGGCCCATCCAACGAGGATGTCACGGGCGCACTCGCTTCAGGTGGCCATGCCCAGAGAGGCCCGGAAAACCTCAACTCGGAACCGGGCCTTCTCTGTGGCGGGCCCCACTCTGTGGAATCATCTCCCCGGCAAAGTGCGCCTTGCACAGTCCCTGCCGGCCTTCTGGAGGGCTTTAAAGACCTTGTTCTTCCATGAGGCCTTTGGTGACCTAGTTTAGGGTATAATTTGCCAGCTGCAGTTTTTGCCATGGTTGTATATTTTTTAAAAATTATCTGTTTATTGTAGTATTTATTTGTGTGTTGTTTGTTTGACTGAACTTGATTAAGTTTATTGTGAACCACCCAGAGTTCCTTCGGGAAGATGGGTGGTATAGAAGCTCCATAATAAATAAATAAATCTCCTGCCTTGGCAATCCTAGGAAATTTACATTAGATTTTCCAATTTAGCAACCTGCTATCTTAGCCAGATGCAAAGATGGCAAACTGCAGCAAAACATTGTTTACTTTTTGATTAGGTCCCCTGAAAAACACTTGCAAAAACAGTAAACTGACAATAGACCAAATTACTGGTGAACATATTTGATGAGGGATCAATTTGCTATAACATTGCATTTATTCTACTCAAGGAATTTTGTGGTTTAGGACTTTCTCAAACATATGTTTTGCGATCAGCATTTGTGTGTCCATGCTCAAGTGTTGTGTGCGTGTTGTGATGTCACAGTTGTGACTGTCTCTTCATGGCTCCATGTCCATGGAGTTTTCTTGGCAGGAATACTGGAGTGGCTTGCCAGTTCCTACTCAGTCTCCCATCCAAGTACTAACCAGGGCTGGCCCTGCTTAGCTTCCAAAATCAGGAGAGATCGGATGTGCTTAGGGCCTCTAGGCAGCTCTGTTCAAGTGTTAACTTGCTATAAGAGTAAGGTTATCAAGTCACATATAAAACAATGTTATTTTAAATTGACCTTGCTTTCCCTGTGATAACTTTTGATGTACAGATGGCTGAATGTCTTGCAGTAATGTTTTGCACACTGCTGTGCAAACCTCATTTTGTTAAACACATTCTACAATTGCAGGGTTGCAGTTTTACACTCTTCTTAATAATGCTAGCACTCCATAAATATGAAATTCAGAACCTTAACACCCATACTTTAGCTGGCAAGTGTATAGTTGGTAACAAGGACTGGACAGTTCTACTTTTATTTTATTTTATTTTTATTTAATATATTTTGTACCCTATCTTTCTCCTTAAAAAGGATCCTGAGTGGCTTAGACCGGTAAAAAAAGCCAGTATTTAAACAAAACAAAAAAGAAACAGTAAGTATGCAAACACTAAAAAAGACCAAACAAATACCACATTAAAAAGAAGGGAAACAAAAGCAGGACCAGAAGCACATTTAAAGTAGTAAGGCACAAAAATCCATTTTAAAAGACACTCCGCTAGCTGAAGTTTCTGGACATTGTCCAGAGGCAGCCCCATGTACAGTGTGTTACAGTAATCCAGCCAGGATGTAACTAAGGCATGTTTCTCCATGGGCAAATTAGACCTCTCCAGAAACCAGTACAGCTGGCATACTAGTATTAATTGTACAAATGCACTCCTGACCACCACCGAAACCTGGACATCCAGGCTCAGAGGTGAATCCAGGAGCACCCTAAGCTGCGGACCTGTGTTTGCAGGAGGGAGTGTAAACCCACTAAGCATAGGCCAAATCCCTATTTCTTTATCTGTCTTTTAACTCATTAGAAACACCTGTCTTATCTAGATTAAGTTTCAGTTTATTTAACCTCCTCCGGCCATGTTACCTCGGAGTATCTCAGAATTATAGTCTGCCACAAAAAAGAAACAAACAGCAAAACAAAATGGTAGTCTTTAAGCACAACATTTCCCCTCAAATACTGTTCATTTCACAAATGAAGAAACTGGATAGATGGTATCTTGGCTGGAGATGCTGCCTGAGGATTCTAGAAATTTTAATTCAAAGCATTAGCTTGCAGCGATTTGGGGAGTTGTTGTCCTCTTATCCTGAAAGATCTCCAGTAAGAGCTATTGACTTGTTTCAGGGATCCTACCAAGCTAAGTAACTATGTTATATTCAAGGCTGCTACTTCAATATTTCTAAAAACTCTAGAAAATTAATGACAATACGCAGATATCCAAAAGCCTTAGAGTGCAGGCAGGCTGTCATTGTGGGAAGAGTAGTCTACTTGCTTCCAAAAAAATGGAGAGAAAACTCTCCAAAATACAAGTCCTCCACCTTGGATTACTCCATCTTCTGCATTTTACAACTACTTATTCAGTATGCTCTCATTTGGTGATTTGGAGTAATAGCACAACTAATTGATTTGTAAACTTGGTACAACCTGAAAGAGTATCGGGGTGGAAACAATGAGAGAGAACAGTGTGGAAGAAAATATTGGAGGTGGGAGAGAAAAGAGAGAGCTCTCCAGTGAAAGTGGGACTCCTGGGTTGTTAATATGGGTGAAGCCAGACACATTTGGTAGTAAATAAATAATTGGAAAGACTTGGCAAAGGCTTAAATAATAGCCGCAGCTAGAGCTGAACAGTGGTCCTTACTTCATGAAGGTACAACTGAGTATGCCTAGGTATAACTTTGTGAAGATACAAAACCTGTAGGAATAAAATGTGGTTATGTTGTTAGTGTCTAGGTGTGACACGCATACCCACCCCAAAATCCACTGAGCATAAACATTACCCTAATGCTGTCAAAATGTTGCTGTCTCTAAAGTAGTAAACCTGTTATGACTTTCATTTATTCCTTTGAAAACTCTTCCTGCCAAATGAATTGAGAGAAAGGTTATGAAGAAGAGAGACAAACATACACAAGCCAATTTTCTTGTGCTTCTGGGCCATTTCATATCAAGCAAAGTGATGAATGTAGCAATATCATGTCTCCCTATAGTGAATACATATAGGTATCAATATAGAATAGGTAGATGTAGTGATGTAAAACAAAATGCTTTTATTAATACTAGCAAAAAGATGAGGCATTCCTGATAAATTCAACTTGAAGATTCCTTTGAGTTCTAGCATGTTTTCATACTTATTATCAAGTTGCTAATAGATTCTGCCACTTTTGTCTGGCCATCATTTAGAAGCGTCGTTTGTCTCAAATGACAGAAAAGGAAAATGATCTTAAACGTCCAATTTCTCTCTTTTCCCTGAGTGAGTGACTAATGACTAAGAAGAATATCTTTTATTCATGTTGTCAAGGTGACAGAACCTGGCAGGGTGATGAATATCAAATACTGATGTTTTTATTTAACTATAGTTTTTAAAATGAAGAGTCAACACCAGTTTTGAGAACTTAAACAAATGACATTCATGTTGTGGTAAAGATCTGTGGATCCCACAGCCTAGCTTTGCTAAGTGTTGCAGACAGCCACTGGTGAAATTTGTTAAGCCCTCAGCCTAGGTTCCAAGGCCTTCCTGAATTTTTTGTTTTTGGCTAATGTATTCAGAAGGCTAAAAAGAAGACATGCATGGACTAAAATGTGAAGGAATTGGGGTGGGCATGATCCTGTTTTTAATAGCCCCTAATGGAAACTTGGGAAATGCTAGAATGGTGGAAGAGGCAGAATGCTGTGTGTAGGAGACTTACTTTCGATGGGTTATAGCAGTGGTGGCGAACCTTCGGCACTCCAGATGTTCTGGACCACAATTCCCACAGTCCTTTGTCATTGGCAATACAGGCATGGAATTCTGGGAGTTGTGGCCCAAAACATCTGGAGTGCCAATAAGGTTTGCCACCACTGGGTTATAGTTATGTTCAAGTAATGAGAAGGTTTGTAAGAGTTTTGTGACACTCCTTAAGGACTGAAACATTCTGCGTGGTGTGTAATCTTTTGTGGACTGCAGTCCACTTCATCCACAACTCTTTAAGCCCCATCCAACTTGCTTGGATTCCTGTTTGGAGATCCTTTTGAGCCCCATGATTATGCCCAATAAGAATGAGACACTCTGATTTTAGGAGGAAATGGTGAATCTATGAAACTATGTTATACTGCTGATACTGCTCAGCTCACTGCTAAGAATGCCTCTTCAGGGTAAGGCGAAGCAACATATGCATAGCATGGACTCAGTTATTGCTGTTATCTCTATTTGTTTTCTGATTTCTGTCCTTTGTTCTTCTCACACTTTTAATTTAGCTTAGAGTCCGGCTGTAATGTTGTTGTTTAAAAGTTGTGACTTTCAGACCTTGCCGCCATGGAGCATAGTCTTGATCTCCAGTGAACTCCTCCACGACTCTCCCTTCTTTTTCTGTGGAAGGGAGCCAAATCTCATTAGCTACTTCAGGCTCCCTGGTCTGAGATTTTTGAGAAGAGGAATGTATTGCTGGAGATCTGAAATGCATAATTCCGAAGTGCTGTGGTACAGAATAGAAGCAGAACCCTTTGCTTTGCTTCTGCCAAGGGAGGAAGACAAGGAGGAGGAAGCTAGTTTGACATATATATATTTGCAGACTCCATTTCAGATTGGGCCCTGGATTTCAAAGGCAATACACAAGACCACAACAGCTTCACAAAAAAAGTATTTTCTAACATATAATGAGTGCAAATTCCATCTCTTACACATCTCAACAAAGGTGATTATGGGCCCCTTTATTTTAGACAATGTACTAAATATGGAATATTTGTACTATAACTGTTTCAGCTCTTGGGCAGTGGATACTTTCAGGAATCAAGGCTCAGCTAGATTGGTATTTTTAATGGATATTGTTAGTAAAATCCACTGCAATAGTCTCCAGATACTTTGAGAATATATCCCCTCTCCGGGCTATCTATTGACATCTAAATACATATCCCAAAACTTACCTAACAGGGGTATCTGACAGCCACAAGATCCAGGACAGATCCCCAGTGTGATGCAGTGGACAGAGTGGACAAGGAGTGACCCGAGTTCAAATCTCCACTCAGCTGTGAAAACTCACTGGGAAAATGGATGGGTTAAAACCACTCCTTAAATAGCTCACTTAACTTGAAGGCTCTATTAGGGTTGCTGTAAGTCATTTCCGGATTGATGACATAGAACAACAACAGATCCAGGATGGGCTGTAGGTCCTGTTAAAGTTAAATTTAGTAGCAAACCAACCTTGTAGTCTTGCAAAATGTGGAAAGACAATTGCCTTGGCAATTAACTTCATCTCTATTTTATATCCCATGCTTCTTTTTCCTCATCACTTTTAAAAAATGTTTATACCACTTGCAATACATTTAATTTGCCACTAAGTGTAGACACTGTGCTAACCCCCTAGTAGTATCACTTCCTGCAAAGTGGAAGGGGAAAGGAATCTTAGGAGAGACAGAGACAGATCATAACTTTAGACCAGTTGTTCTCAACTTGTGGGTCCCCAGATGTTCCTGGACTACAACTCTCAGAAATCCTGGCCAGCTCAGCTAGTGATGAAGACATCTGGGGGTTGCAGTTCAGGAACATCTGGGGACCCACAGGTTGAGAACCACTGCTCTAGACCTATCCTGACCTTCCTTCAGTCCTGAACAGGGTTTTTTATGAACATGTATTGTTGTTTATGAATACTTATGTGTGTTTGTAGAATAGCAAATCAGTGAACTGGCGGGTGTGGCTAAAAGCTATAAATCTATAGAACCCTTTGGTAAGGAGAGACAACACCAGAAGATGTAGTATAGTTAGCATCTAAGAGTGTCACTTAATAGTTAGTCAGGTTTGATATCCTGAGATTGGCTACGGTCTGCTATATAAATAAACATAAGTATAGTTGCTGATACAAAGAAGTAAATGTGTGAATAACTAAGAAACTATTGTGAACTACGTTTTATTAAAGCATATAAGTTAATTGCTCATCACGATACCAATGACATTCAAGATCCAATTGTAAATCAATAAACGTTTCAAGTTTTATTTTGAAGATATACAACGTGGTGTCAGACTCTCTTATTAACATAAGTAAAGTGATCAAGTAAACTGGTGGTGGCAGCAGGAATATTATAAGTGTGGGCATGTATGTCACAACAAGTTAACTTAGCTGCTGCATGGCATTCCTCATTCCAAAACAAAGGTCAGCACGAAGCCCTAAGTGGAGTGAAAGCTGGACTCCCCCTTTGTCTACCTATCTAAATTCCCGATAGCCCATTGTAATTCTTTGATTTTAAACTGCAGCAGACTGCAGGCTAAGGAGATAGCAGATGGTGATGTCTCTAGCGTTAAAGAAGAGAAACCATTCCACTTAAAGATACATCTGTGCCAGGGATACAACACAAGGCACAGTAAGAAATGAGCTAGCAAATGCACCCAAGGTACAAGGAAATGTGTTTCCCTTTCATCACTTATGATGGGCATGCAAATGTTTTCCTTGCTGCAAAGATCTGCTGCAGTTGTGTGGCATGATGTGTAATGTAAATTCTACAAAATAAACATCCTCAGCTATTTGACAACTTTCTGATTACACTGTAGAAATATATGGTGTGGTGTTTTTATTTTGTTTCATTCTTTTTGGCAAATGTAGGAAAACAACAGATGTCAGTCCAGCCTCCTTTTCCCCACTGTTCAATTTCTGACTTTCCATTTGTTGAGGCATCTTTGCCATACCTGACTCACTCGTGACGCATCCTTTTATCAGCTTTGAGAAGACGCTGCCATGTAATGCCAAGAACTGTGGCAAAACAATTTGGAATATACCAGGTGTAAGAAAAAGAAATGGCTGTGCTTAAGGGGAATGCTGAGGCACAGGGAGACTGAGGTAAGGAAACCTTGAGAAGCAGGTACTTTTCCATAAATTAAGACTGTAATCCTGAGCATAATTAAAGTAACCCCCTGCCATTTTGCGGTTCATGTACTGCAGTCCCACTATATTACAGGACTGCAGTACATGCTGGGGCTCCAGCTGATCAGCGCTGGGGTGAGGGAGAAAAACCTTTATTTCCCCACCCAGCGCCCATCAGTTGGAGCGCCCCCTTTAAAATGCCTTCCAGTCATGGAAGCAAGTCTGCCTCCGTGACTGGAAGGGATTTTAAAAGGGGTATGCTGCTTCCCCCTCCCCCTGCAGAGATTGCAGAGAAGCAGTGTGCCCCCTTTTAAAATCCTTTCCAGTCCTGGGCCATCTCCATTGAAATGCATTGGCTCAATGCATTTCAATGGAGAAATTTTTGAGTCAATGCATTTCAATGGAGATTGCGGGGGAGCGCTGGCCCCAAGCCAGCGCCAAGCAGCTGATTGGCACTGGCTGGGGGAGATATGATGCCTGCAGTAAGTGGGGTGGATCAGATCATCCACTGCCCTTGCATGAGCTGCTGGAAGGCTTTTTAAAAAGTCTTCCAGCAGCCCAGGAAGCAGCGGTGGTGCGCCACCGCCGCCCCAGGCCCCACCTGACCTGCATCCACATATCACAGATTTTCAGTCATCAGGCAGGGGGTTACTGTACCTGCAAGTAAGCAGCCCCAAAGTCAGCTGGGCTTTTTTCGGAGTGCCATATATTGGATTTCAACTGTAACCAAATTAAACAGCATTTCCCATGACCGTGTACATCTTGCTAATGTTATTGTGAATACTATTAATCATGTAATCATGTTGGTAGAAATGTTAAGTAATACCAAAATATTAATAATTAATAGTTCTGATTCATAATTATTGAAATATTTTATTTAACTAGTTTTTTCTGCATTCTAAAATGAATCTCTCATTATGTGACCCATTTGGTTCATTTCCGTATAAACCATGTACTGTATTAAATTCTTGCTGTACATATAAGATACTGAGAAAATAATCTACCACTGTATCATATACGGCCTGTATGGCATGGGTGATAAATCCATCTCGTGATTTCAAAGGAAAATTCCAGTTCTGGAAATTTAAAATGTCAGCCAGGTAATACCTCTCTGGAAGAATTCTAAACATCTCTTAAGCAGCAGCAAAAGCAGATGTGCTGCCAGCCTGGATACCATTTTTCTTCATTTCCAGTGCTTCCTGCCTAGTGAGCTTTGAAAATGGCCGTCTGTGGTGGTGGTGGTGGTGATTGAATGGTGTAACATCAAATACACAAAAATGTAGTACTGTGTTAATGAAGAGTTTCTATAGTCAGGGTGAGCAATATTTACCGGCAGTGATTCCATCTTCAAGGCCAAAATCATAGCTTAATTGCTCTACAGAGCTCAGTTGTTTGCCCTTTCCATTCTGAAACCCCTGGAAATGGTACACACAAAAAGGAGAGGTATCTTTGCAGTGCCCACATGTGTCCCAAACACCACTCCTCTTTGGTTAATCACTATTAAAGCACGTGCTCAGGCCCTCATATTTAATTATTGACTGAAAGTTAATTTTGTGCCAATAGGGCTAGCACATCAACTTTAACAGATCATCTTGGAAGATGAATCTATCTGCCAATTTATTGAAGCTGGACTTCTCCCCAAGTGTCGTTTTAGGGATGGGTGTTGAGAAGACCAAAGCATCTATTCAACAGAGGATCAGGGAGGCTGAATTACAAGAACATTTAGCAGTGCAGGAGAAACTCAGTATTGCAAGGATCGGTTCATTTAGAATGGCCAATTATTTATCCAGTTTAACAGTCCTGAAAATTAAGAAGGCTTTCATGCTAGCCAGGTTTAATGTACTTCCATCTAGAATACTAGAGGGCAGATATCAGGGTCTTCTTGTGGCAGGTTGTGTGTGTTACTGTAATGAGCTAGAAAATGAAAATGCGGACCACATTCTCTTAAAATGTCACCTCTATTGTGATGCACAGAGGGGTTTGCTACAGCCCCTTTCAAGGGCGGCCCGGAGAATCTTATGCTATGCTTTTATTCTCAGATAATAAGCCAGATCCTACCATAGCTGTGACTGAGTTTTGTGTAGCAGCAATGAAAATTCACTACTACTACTCTGCTGTGACTACCCACCCTGTATTTCACATGTTACCATTATGGAGATACATTGGTGACACCATTGAGTTTATTCAATTGATCTGTAGAACAACTCAGTCTGTTGTAACTGAGGAACCTATTATATGTATCACCTAAATGCAGGTGTTAAAAATAACAATAACAAAATAACAAAACACACACCATAAGCTTAAACTCATACCACATAACAACAACCCGCCCCAGATGGTGGCAACATGACATTTTAAAATATGCTTCTTGTCCAAAGGATGTAAGAAAAAGGAAGATCTCCACATATCTCTCATAAATATGTCTTTTACTAGAAAAGTTTGGCTCAGAGCTTCAGGCTTCAGTGTGTTTCTCAGGCCTTCCAAATGTTACAGCTGTAAAACGGTCACTATAAATATGTCTTGTCTTATAGTACGGAGCCTTCCCTGTAATTGGGAGGGCATTGTTGTGTTTAGCTCCAGGAAACAAGTGAATTTAGTGCAGTGCTATATTTTTTTCTAATCTCTCAAAAGCTTTATTTCTTCATGGAAAAAGCCTTCTATTTTTCTTCTGTGAGAATGAAGACAATGGCACAGGCACCCCAGTCCACACACCATCTCACCCTTCCCTGGTACCTGCCATGCTCCGTAGTATGAGCCCCATGTAAGATCTGGGCATGACGTTGTTGGCTGATGACTCCCAGGAAACCTGGACAGGAAGCAGTAGGCCTACCACATAGACGTAGAACTCCCTGAGTACCCAGAGCCACCCAAGAACTGGAAGTAGATAGATAGATAGATAGATAGATAGATAGATAGATAGATAGATAGATAGATAGATAGATAGATAGATAGATAGATAGATAGATAGATAGACAGTCAAAAAAGAAGAAAAATCTTCCAATCTCTTCCAGCACATAAAAACAACAGGTCATGAAATTGACTTTGAAAGAACCAAACTCATCTCCAAAACTGAACACTTCAACAGTCGAATAATCATGGAAGCCATTGAAATAGAGAAACACCCAAACAACATGAATAAACGTGATGACACCTCCCGCTTGCCTGACATCTGGAAACTAGCCCTGGTCAACAGACGAGCCTCTGTCACAAAGACTGACACCAGGTCCAAAAGGACACAAGATGCCACCACCTTCCATCCACACCAAACACAAACCCAGACCCTTCCCACAGATGAAACGAAACCACCATCCAATAACAAAACCACGACTGCACCATCTACTGCGGCACCCCACTCCAGTCACCACATGGAGCACACTCACACACCCCAAAAAAACATTGGGAGACCACAGACACGTAGCCAGACCAAAATGAATTCACAAGACACAGGACCCCACTCCACCAAAGCCCAGGATACTGCCAGAACCCACCAGCCATCTAACCCACCAGCATCTAAACAGCCATCTAAACAGCCACCAGCAGTTAATCCCTTAACGATCGCCTCAGCCACACAGCAGATCACAAAAGAACAAAGGAACAAAGGAACCTGCAATCAGCAACAAAGCAAGCAAACCACACACCCCCAGCAGTATTTATAGAAGGACCTCAACTGAGACCACGCTTTGCTTCAAGAAGAAAGAAGCCAGAACACCAGCCTGAAGATGACGAGTGAGACCTCGTCGAAACGTCGCCAAAACAACCAGATTTCTACACGGGAAGAAACCCGAATCCACCCTAACATGCATAGATAGATAGATAGATAGATAGATAGATAGATAGATAGATAGATAGATAGATAGATAGATAGATAGATAGATAGATAGATAGATAGATAGATAGATAGATAGTCATCTCAATCCCTATCCTCCACATTCTCCTTCACATTGGGATGAAGATGGCCTAGCCAGGGAGGGCGCTCCCAGAGAGCCTGCTCTAAGAATCATTTAGTCCATCCCCTGTCAAAGAGGCACAGTGGGGAACTGAAGAAACTGGGGTAGTTCTTCCGCTGTATGAGTTTGGAAACCAGGATATGTTCTGGGACTTGGCTCTTTCTTGGAATTCACGGGTCATAGCTGTGTCCAGGTCAGCCTTCAGTTCACGGATCTCTGAGGACAATGGTGCATAAACTTGTGATCTCCAGGATTGACTACTATAACACCTCTACATCGGGTTTCCCTACTGCAATCCCCTTGAGCATTCTGGACTTGCTGCAGCCCTTTGCACATCTTAGACCTGCCGCAGGTGCAGAATGTGGCTTGCCAGGCTGGCGGCAGGTGGGAGTAAATTTCACTGCATCTCTCCAGTCTTGCCTCACCTGCACTGGTTACCTGTGACATCCTAGGTCACGTTCAAGGTTCTGGTGCTCACCCATAACCCCCCCCCATGCTTTGGTACCGTGTTATATGTAGGAGCATATTTTCCCATGATCATTGACCCAGGACACCAGATCCTCCTGAACCATGCTTCTCCAGGTGGTTGCCCCAAAGAAGGCCTGGAAAACATTCATTAAAAGTTGGTTCTTCTCATCTGTGGCCTCAGCCATGAGGAACTGGCTCTTTGTCAAGCTGTGCTTAGCCCCTTCCCTGCCTACCTTCAAGAGGTTGCTTATGGCACAGCTCTTCATTGAGGCTTTTGAGAGAAAACTCATATGGATTTGCCACTTGTCCTTCCCACCCTATGATGGGTCAAATTTGTGCCAATTTGGCTTGATGATGTTTTAACTCATGCATTTTTCCAGTATTATTATTTGATTTAATGTGATTTCTGTCTAGTTATCTCTTTTGTGAACTGCCCAGCCTAGGCCCCTCAGACTAATGGGGTAGTATGTACAATCTATGAAATGGAGAAATAAATAAATCCTGGGTGTATTAACAGAAGTAGCAGTTTCATGGAGGTACAAAGAAAAGAAAAGAAAAGAAAAGAAAAGTGTTCTTATTATGTATGGTACCACTCCATAGCACAAAAGCACTCTCTGGGCAGTTTCTAATTTACCTTTGCAAGCTGGGTATTCATTTCACCAACCTCAGAAGGGTGGAAGGGTGAGTGAACCTTGAGCTGCCTACCTGGAATTGAATCCCAGGTCGTGACTCGTGAGCACAGTTTTAGCTGCAGTACAGCCAGGGCCGATGCGTCCATTAAGGCGAACTAGGCAGTTGCCTAGGGCGCCAAAATGGAGAGAGGGAGCTGGCCAGCCTGCTGCCCGCCGCTGCCCCTCCCCCTGCTGCTGGCCACTGCTGTCCGTCCCCTCACTGCCTGCCATCCGCCCATCGCCATCCGCCCGTCACCCCCCACGCCCATCGCCGTCCCCCGCCATCCGCCTCCCCCTGCCACCCTGCCACTGCCCTGCCCCGCCCCCCACCACCACCCGCTGCCCCCTGCCCCACTCCCCACTCCCCACCCCAACCCCAACCCCTCACCTAGGGTGCAAAAAAACCCTAGCGCCGGCCCTGAGTACAGCAGTTTAAACACTGCATAGGTACTATTCATTGTTAACTTTTTTAATGTTTCTGTGCATAAGTTGCAGCCTCCCTTGGACAGAAATAACCAAGCAATGGTTTCTGATGTCCTCCATTAGTCTATCACCAGTTTAGTAAGTGGCCATACAATGTATATTATGGGGTGGGGATTCTGTAGCCTGCCAAATGTGCCCGTGCAGTCCGCAGGATTCCCAAGCTATGTCCATCACAGGGAAAACAATCAGCCCTAAAACAATCACACATCAGAAGCCACTTCTTGCATCTACAACCAGATCCCATAAAAACCTCATTCAAATCCTTCTCCATCCTCCCATCTTTGTGTGAAGGCATCAACAAACCCATTACAGTACCATCCCTTGCATGGTTATTCAGAAATGAACCCCAGTAATATTCAGTGGGAGTTCTTCCACAGTAAGCATGCATAGGGCTGCAGCTTTACCCTTATTCTCTTCTTTAATTCTGCTTTGGGATGCGTCACTGAACCCAATGTGTGTCAATCATACATCTCTGCTTAGCCCCTTTCTCATTTTCCTGTTGTCTCTCATGAGTCAAAAGGCCATGTCCTTGGAGCCTGTCCTTAAACTTCACAAAGCATCATTCATACTGAAACTATTATAGAAACAGTAAATAAGAGAAGAAATTCATGAAACTAGGACAGAAATACAGCAAAAATAAGGCCGTTTTTTGAAACCAAAATAACCTGGATGTTTCAATACACACTTCTCAGACATCAAGGGTTTTCTTACGTGGGATCCATCGTCCATCCTGGAAATGCCTTCAAAGGATCAGAAAGAAAAAGGCAGAGGGTTTCAGGAATATGGAGATCCCCCACCCCAGCTGTGCTGCTTTTCATCATTTATTGGTGGTTGGTGATTGAACATATTATGAAATCAAAAAGAAATGTGTCAAGAACAAGCAGAACAAAAAGTAACATTTCTCATTTCTGGCTCTGCTAAAGCAGACCACAACCAGAGCAGGTGAGACTGAAGAATTATTTTGAATGAGCAAGAGGAGAAGGAAAGAAATGACTTCAATTCCTCTTCCCAAATGACCCTTGGGCAGGATTTCACCTGCTTTTAAAGGAGCAAGGGCGCTATCCTGGAGCCTGTCTCAGATGAGGCGATATTATATAGCAGCTGAAGGGAAGGAATGGTGTCTGCAGCATTATCTGGATATACACCTGAAATCTCCCCATCCGAGACAGGCTCTAGGATAGCACCCCTGCTCCTTTAAAAGTAGTTGAAATCCTGCGCAAGGATAATTTAGGAATACAGTAGGACCCCATATCCACTGATTCATTATCCACTGATTCAGTTATCCACAGTTGGAAGAGGAAAAATAAATAAATAATTCAGCAGCCACAAAGCAAGCTACTGTCACAAAGAGCAGCTGTAAAGCAAGCTACTGTCATAAAACAGCAGCTGTAAAGCAAGTTACTATCACAAAACAGCAGTTTTGGGCAACATTTTGGCATTCTTTCTTATCCATGGTTTTCTTTATCCATGGGAAGGCTTGGAACCAATCCCCAGCGGATACTGGGGTCCTACTATAGATAGATAGATAGATAGTAGAGATGGGCACGACTTGAAAAAAAAAATTTCGAGTTGTCGTTAGTCGGGCCGGTTCCGTTTCGGGTCGTTTCCGTTTTTCGCGAAAATTTGCAAAAATTAGTCGGTTCGTTTTTCATTTTTTCGTTTTCGTTAGTACTGGTTTTTTGGGGGGGAGAGGGCTCCTGGAGGCACCTCTGTGGGGTGGGTGCCTCCTCTGGCCCGCTATAAAGGGAAAGCGGGCTCCTGGAGGCACCCGTGAGGAAGGGGAAGCAGGCTCCAAGAGACCCCTCAACATGGGGGTCTCCCCTCCTCACCTGCTGCTGCAAAATGCATGCATAGCCATATGGATATGCATACCAGTTGCAGACAGTGAGACTAGTGATGGCAGTGAACCCAGAGCCATAGGTTGATGCCTAAGGCTCTCGCACCACCATGTCTCACAAAGAAGGGAATTGTACTTGCATGTACTGCAATCCAAGTAGATCTGGCTTAGGGTTAAGGTGGGTTAGTGCAAGGGCTAGGGTTAGGCTAGTGACGGGTAAGGTTATGATGGGCTAGTGGGTTGCACCTCTGGGTGCCTCTCTGACCCACTAAGAAGACAGTCTGTGACGTATGGGTAAGTAAGCAGTCAAGGATTAGGGTTAGGGTTAGGGGGCTACGGCAGGTTTTAGGGGGCCTTTTGGCACATCCCAGAAGTCTCCATGGCCAAGTGGCCATGCGATTGGTGGGATGGTTCCAAAAATTTGCATGGTCATCCACTCCCACATGGCTGGCCACTCGGCCAGCCCATCATTGCGCAGGTGTAAATAAAATAAAATAAAATAAAATCAATGGAGGACAGAGGAGGAGAGGAGAGACATTTTGTTGCAAGAAAAAACCCACTGCTACTGTGAAAAATCTGGCAGTTTATAAATTTTCGCGTGTTTCTGTTGTGCTTGTGTGTTTTTGGACCACAATTTCAAAAACAATATTGCGTTCGCTCACACCTCATGGCATGGCGAATCCGGCTGCCCAGGAAAGACCCCTCCAGTAGGTGCCCTGTGCCCTTAGTCAAGCAGGCATTTTTCCGCCTGCTTTTTTGCCCGGGAATGGGTGGGGGAGAGTTTAAAAGTTTTTTCCTGTGCCGTCCGTGCCGCTTGCTCGCTTTAATTGCGGCAGCCGGCGGCGAGACTGGGCTTTTGCTGGCTGCGAGCCTGTGGCGAGTCCCACCAGAGCAGCCCAGGACGGGGGATGGGGAGGCCGGGGACCTCCAGAAACAACCCCTCTGGTAGGTGCCCTGAGGCACGGCAGGCATTTTTCCACCTTCTTTTTGGCCGGGAACCGGGGGTTTTAACTTTTAAAAACTTTTTCTGTGCCGCGTGGCATATCGTTGTGATGGAAGGAACGAGCACGACAAATCAGACCAAAATTGTTCGTTCGTCAGTTCGAGCTCGAAGTCTGGCGGAGTAATTCCCGTTACCATTTCCGTGGACGGATAAGAGTAACAGAAACGGGAATACCGGTCATCTCTAATAGATAGATAGATAGATAGATAGACAGACAGGCAGGCAGGCAGGCAGGCAGGCAGGCAGACAGACAGACAGGCAGACAGATAGACACACACAGACACACACACACAGGCTGCTCTTTTTTTAAAATTGAAGTCTCAGATATTCAAAAGAAATGTGGAAAGACTTCAAACGTGTTTCAGAAAGGCATTCAAGGATCGTGGAAATAACTCAAATCCCAAATAAAGCCTAGAGACGCTTTTGTGAGTCATGCATCGGAAAACATGTGGAGCCTTTTATAATTGTGAATAATTATGCACAGTGCCCAGTGAAAGACAAGACGGTCTTTCCTTGCCAGCCCCATCCATGCTGTCATAGCCAAACCTCATTTTGCTACACAGCTCTACCAAAGACACAGCCTCTTCTCTCAGTGACCAAGGAGAAATATTTTGTTATACAGACATCCCCCGGTAGTGCTCATCAGTCATCACCCTTCCTACTCTCACACACATCAAAATGGTACTTAGCTAGGAAGCACCATGCAAATGTAAGCAGAACATTTACACTGCTTTCATACTGGCTGGTAAATTCATTGATCAAAATAAAAATCCCAGATATCTTATTATTGACATTTCTATGAGAGACAGAAATTCAGATTCTGCCACAAAGATGATTTAAAACTTACTCCCCACCCCCACCCCAACCACATCCATAGATACTAAAATCCTTATTTCTTATTTGATTTTTATTTTATTATCAGAAGAGGGAATGGGTCTTAAAGGCTCCATATCAGAAGTTGCTTCCCTTTGCTTGAGTATTTTTGCATTATATTTTAATTAAAGTTATAATTACAGAACTAAATATAATTAGCTCGTTTCTTCAAAAGACATTGGAAGCCAACTTACTATATTAAATTTTCAATTTGTTTCCCGCAGTGTTACATAGTTTATTCTAATTAATTGAAGGAGATCTCATAAATATTTTATCAACAGAGGGATGTGATTAAAAGCGGAAGGGCTCTTTTTTATTATTCCAATTTCCCATCCTGTTTCAAATGCTTCCCTCTGTTTCTTTAGTCTTGTATATATATCACCCCCACCACCATATCTGTGATTAATCTTCAAAAGCAGAGCTACAACAAAGTTCATAGCTATATTAAACAACGCAGGCCATATTTGAGCCATTCTGGTCCATTCTTGTAAGTCTTTATTTCTTTTATTTGGAGAATGGCTGCTTGGGTAAAGATTCTGTGACTGATACATACAGTGGACCCTTGTATAACAAATAGTTTGGATAACATAAAATCTGTACCGCATAAAAAAATCAGGAGATAGGGGAAATTTGCTTAACAGAATTGTCTATGGGGCTAATCCATAAAACATAAAAATGGGATTACTCTGCTTTCAATGCATTCCTGTGGGAAATCTGTATAAAGGAAAATTTGCTTAACATAATTTCATTTGGAACGAAATAATTCCTTTATACAAGGTACCACTGTAGCTGGAAAAAAATATGATGTGATTTTCAAATGAGTTGTTCACCACACATTCTATCCTTCATCCAAGGCACCAGAGCCCAACCACACCATCAAATACCTTGGGATTTACTCCGCTTATAAAATGTAGGGGGCAATCAGACCACAAATTGTCTCATGTTTTGGAGCACTTTTTGGCACAATGTCCTTAAAGGAACAGGTTTATTTGGACTAGTAACAAAACAATGCCAAATCTTATGGGCAAAATTATAACAATGAGCTTTGCAGGAGGGTGGAGAAAAAGAGAGAGAAATATGGCTCCATTTTCAAATGCATGTACTCTATGTACCAGGAGAGTTGAGGTCCATCATGTTAATTCTTACTTTACAATTATGAAGTCCACGGTCTTGAGAATTGGCATGTTATTGTTTCCAGGAGTGTTTGAACAGGAACTAAACTACCATATTGGGACATTGAGTCCCATGTATCTTAGGGTGTTATTTGTCTTTGTGTAGTTTGTCTGTGAAGATTCGCAGTCATCCAGATGAGTTCATCTGGAAGTTGAGTCAGGGCAAGTGGACTTCTTTTCTTGAGAGATTGATTTGGGGTGAGGCTCTCTTGCCTGCATCTCAGGTTGAAACGCAACTGGTTCTTGTAGTCTGCTACTTTTCTTGCTGTTCTTTCATAGTCTCACTCCAACTTCGGGGTATCTGCCCCAAAATGCATAGCAATATGTCTTTGGAGGTTCTCAGTCATACAGGTGGGTTTATCTGGAAGTATTCTTGTACTTACTCATTCTTGTACATATTAACCACCCAATTTTTCCACAGGGAACTCTGGGTGGTGTACAACACATCACCCAACAGTGACTGCCCAACTACAAGATAAAGATAAACCCCAGCAATAATAAACAATAAAGAACTAGCAAAATACAATCAGTATACAAATACTTATAAGAATACAAAAAAAATCAGATAAAATAGACATAACACCACTGACCATGACAGAGTCAACATCAAGGTGAGATCCAGCAAGAAGAACTGGTAAGACAGACTGGTGCCAGCAGTAAAGAAAAGGAAATGGGGAGAGAAAAAAGAAAAAAAGTAGTTGAACATATGTAATGAAAGGAAAGCAGATGGCATCAAAGTTATTTGAGTCTGAGATGCCTCATGCACACCTGTGCTCTTGAGTTAAATCTTCAGGTACAGGTAAGTCCCAGACCTTTTTGTGCCAATTATTTGCACATAGGTTCTTGGTTTCCTTTCAGTGCTTTGCAAATTCTTGACATGCAGCAACAAGTAGGAAAGTAATTAAATGCAGCAGCCTGGAGTTCTTGTCTGGGAAAAGACTGGGTGAATCTAATGGTCAGTCTAAGTGGATTTTTCAGTTACTAATACCTCATCTTTCTTTTCATATTTGTAGCCAGAACAGTTTTGGAACATGACCTTGACATATCCAGAAGTTGAGTCATGGCAACTGGACTTCTTTTCTTATGAGATCAAAACATTTTACTACTCGTCCTACTCATTGCCAGCTTCATCTCCTCACTCCACCACTCCCCAATTCCAATTGCTAGCACTTATTTTGTTATTGCCACTCTTCACAGGTTTAATTTAAATGGAAGTTATGAAGGCTAAGGTCTTAGGGGATATAGCTGCACCATTCAGTTTCTCTGCGCTCTTGCTTCACAGTGTACATTGGCCATCCCCTTATTGTTTCCTACAATAGGCTTTCAAGGTGAGATATTTAAGGAGGGGTTTGGCCAGTTCCACAGTGAGTTTCCACAGCCAGAGTTCTCCAGGGTCCTAGTCCATCACTTCATCCACTACACCACACTAGGAATCCAGTATTAACAGAATGAATGACAATTTGCTGCACCTTATTTGTTTGTTGTTCTTTCATCACACACACACACACACACACACACACACACACACACACACACACACACACACACACACACACACACACACACACACACACACACACACACACACACACACACCCCGAGCCCCCCTTTGCTGGCTTAGGCGGCTAGCCGAATGGTGGATCTGACTATGATCCACTCATATGTATGCATGATCCTCAGACTGCAGATATATCCTTGGTGACTGCCCATGTTACTTATTTTCTGCTCACTTCTACTGGGACTTAGTTTCCCTGGGTCTTCGCCCTGCCCACTTTAGTCCTGAAAATGGAGGGCGCCATAATAGATCTGCATGAACCTGTTGTTTAAATGATTTAAGATCTAGATCTCAGTGTCTATTTTCACTGCAGTACAAATCAGGAAACATATTGCAGTGTATTCAGTGCCACTGAATTGGATTTATGGCTCTCAGCTTGCACGCCAAAGAGCTGGACTGAGCCTCATAATGGTTCCCGGCTTCCATTTTGCAACAGACAGCAAAACCCTAGTGGGCTTTTAGTGTTTTCAGTTGCGATGTAAAATCTCCCTCTTTTAATTTCACTTTGTTCATCCCTGATCATGTATTCTGTTACTTGTACCACATCAACAGCTATAATGGTGGGAAACATGACTTTTATGTGATTTTAGTTAGTTGCGCCCCCCCGCCCCTTTGTAGTAGACTGAGAATGATGAAAATGGGCAGCAAAATTGTGGTGTCATTAAAATGACAAGATTATGGAGATTTTCTAAACTCATTACAGGAAAGGTCTGGGAATCATATGTAATATTTAAGACATCCTAAATTGTTTAGGCATTTACATTATTTATCATCAAGGCACTACATTTCCTGAATATTTATCTCCAACTCCTCAGATATTGCTCTTGAAAAAAGTGACTTAAATATATATATACATAGTTATGTGCCTTCTGCCCTGCCACTATAAGATATATGCACACGGCTTTATCATCCATTTTGCTCAATGCAGCATAGCCACCACATCAACCAAATTTCAGGAGTGGTGAAGCACCAGTTCTTTGCACTCCGTGTCAGAGAACTAGAATAGAATAGAATAGAATAGAATAGAATAGAATAGACTAGAATAGAATAGAATAGACACTTTATTATCATTGTACATAGTACAATGAAATTGAAAGCTATCCCAGGTGTGGAAAACAAACTAAAATTAGAAAGAAAGAAAAATACATTTAAAAGGTTAAAAAGAATTAAAAGCACTCATATACATCCGTCACAACTCCCCAAGGTCACACTATTTGGTTGCAGTATTTCAAATGGTTATGGCTCTTGGATAAAAACTATTTTTAGTCTGTTTGTTCTTGGTTTTATTGCTCTGTATCTCTTGCCTGAAAGCAACAGTACAAACAGACTATGTCCAGGATGAGATGAATCCAGTAGAATGTTGTTTGCCTTTTTAAGGCAATGGGAACTGTATAGTTCTTCCAGAGATGGGAGAGGGTGCACCATGATCTTCTGGGCTGTGGTTATGACCCTCTGGAGCGCTTTCCTCTCTGTGGCTGTGCAGCTGGAGAACCAGGCACAGACACAGTATGTAAGAATGCTCTCAATGGGGCATCGGTAGAAGGACACCAACAGTCTCTCACTCAGATTGTTTTTCTTTAAGAGTCTGAGGAAGTATATCCTCTGCTGGGCCTTCTTCACCAGAGCAGTGGTGTTAGTGCTCCAGGTCAGGCCCTACTCGATGGTAACACCCAGGAACTTGAATTCAGCCACCCTCTCCACACAGTCCCCACCAATATACAGGGGCTGAATGTCCACTTTTTTTTTCTCCTGTAATCCACCACCAGTTCCTTGGTCTTGGTGGTATGAAGGACCAGATTATTGTCTCCACACCAGGCACAGAGCCACTCCCCCTCATCCCGATAGGCAGATTTGTCCTCTCCAGAAATGAGTCCCACCACAGTGGTGTCATCAGCAAACTTGATAATTTTGTTATTGGGGTGGATAAAGATGCTATCATGTGTACAGAGGGTGTAGAGCAGGAGGCTAAACAACCCTGTAGGCAGCCGTTGTTGAGGCTAAGGGCTGGGGACATGTGGGACCCTACTCTAACTCTCTGAGAGCGGTCTGACAAAAAGTCCAAAACCCAGAGGCAAATGGGATTAGAAAATCCAAGCGCCTCTAAGTCTGGACATCAGTCTGCAGGGGAGGATAGTACTGTATTAAACAGCAGCCTCACATAGCTCCCTGGCTGCTCCAGATGGGGCAGAGCAGTGGAGAGAGTGGTAGTGATGGCATCCTCTGTGGATCTATTTGCCCTATATGTATGAAAAATGATAGTTGTCAAATGTTATTGGAAGACAGGAGATGATGTGACTACGTACCAGTTTCTCAAAACACTTCATAATGATCAGAGTAAGTGCAACTGGTCGGTTGTCATTAAGGCTGCTGATTGCTGAGTTTTTAGGCAGAGGGAATAGTCGAGGACTTCAGGAAGGGTGGAACGACAGGCTGGTCTAAGGACTGGTTAAAAGATCTTGGTGAAGGCCCCCACCAGCTGGTCTGCACAGTCCCTCAATACTCGCCAGTGATGCCATCAGGTCCAGCAGCCTTCCTGAGTACATGCCTCACTTCATGCTTCTCCACAGTGATTGCGGGGCCACTGTGTGCTGGTGGCTGCAATGTAGCTGTCTTTGGTGGCTCCACTTCAAAACGGGCAAAGAAGAGGTTAAGTTCCTCTGTCAGTGAGGGGTCCCCATCAGCAGCACCAAGGTTCTGTCTGTAGTTGGTAATATGCTGGATCCTCCGCCACACCTGCCTCATGTTGTTACTACTGAAGTTGTCCTCAATCCTCTGCTTATAATCCAGCTTGGCCCATTGAATGCCTCTCTTCAAGTTGGCCCTTGCAACACTGTAGAGCTCCACATTGCCAATCCTGAAAGCCCTGTTCCTGTCCTACAGCAGGCACTGGACCTCTCTGTTCATCGAGGGTTTCTGACTGGGATAAATCCGGATGCATTTGTTCACAGTAACCGTATCTGTGCAATGTTTGATATAGCACAGGACTGCCGCTGTGTGTGCCTCCAAATCAGCATAGTCAAAAATACAGTGGTCCCCTGACCTTTCGTGGTTCATATACTGCGGTCCTGCTATATTGCGGGACCGCAGTAGCCCGAAAGGGCTTGAGGGAGGGGGGAACGTTTTAAAAACCAGGGTTTTTAAAAGCTTCCTGCCCTTCCCCAAGACCCAGGCTCCAGCTGAATGGCACCGGGGTGGGGAAACAAAAGTTTTTTCTGCCCCACCCCAGCGCCAATCAGATGGAGTCCAGGGCAGGGCTTGACACTATGGAGGCATCGCGTGCCACTTCTCCCCACCCCCTCGGGGTGGCTGGGAAGTGGTGTGCAATGTTTAAAAAGCTTTCAGCCACAGAGCCAACTTGGTGCTTGGCTCTGTGGCTGAAAGTCTTTTTTAAAGATCACACACCACTCCCACCCCTGCCCCTGGGGTGCTGGGAAGCGCTGCACGATCTTTAAAAGGCTTTCAGCCACGGAGCCAAGCACTTGGCTCCACGGCGGAAAGTCATTTTTAAACATTGCACGCCCTTCCCCTGCACCTCCCCCAGTGCTGGGAAGTGGTGTGCAATGTTTAAAACCGTGCCCCCAGGCCCGGCCCGACCTGCATCTGCATATCACGGATTTTCAATGATCGCAGGTTGGGTCAGTCCCTAACATCCACAATAGATGGGGGGTACTGTATCCCAGCTGGTTCTCTCAGAACGGTCCTGCAGCTGCTGAGAAGCGCCTTCAGGCCAAGTTTTAACAGTCCTTATTGTGGTCAGAGCCCATTTCCTGAGAGGAGTATATGCGGGTGCAAGGAGCAGGGACATATGGTCTGACTGGCCCAAATGTGGGAACTGTATAGCCCTGTAGCTATGTTTTATATTCGAATAAACCTTGTCCAATGTCTTTTCTCCTATAGTGGCGCATTTCACATGCTGATGGAATGTGGGGAGCACAGTTTTAGGTTCAGCATGATTAAAGTCCCCAGCAATAATACGCACAGCCTCAGGATACTTGTCTTGCTGGCTGCTAATGATGCTATGCAGGAACCCCAAAGCTGAGTTTGCATTAGCATCTGGTGGAATGTACACAGCAGTTAACACAACAGCAGTAAACTCCATGGGAAGGTAAACTGGTCTGCATTTAGCAGTCATTGACCCCAATACTCAGGCACGTGGCATTTTGCAAGAGCTTTGGAAATCCAGACAATCAGAATATACATCAGAAGTCAGCATAAAGAGGACACATAGCCTCAAATGGATCAGGAACTTGGTACATTGTGACATACCTCTTTCTATGAGTGGTTGCCTGATGGTTACCCATGCATCTCACCCTGGGCAGCTGAGGAGGCTTACTTTGAGGGAGGCCTGCAAGGAGAAAACAAAGAATCATGCCTTCTTGGAAGTTACGCCTCTGTTTTGGAAAAAAAAATGCTCTCCAAGATTCACCTGGGACCCTCCCTGGAGGTCTTCAAGAAGTCTCTCCAAACTTTTCTTTTTCAGCAGGATATTTCAATGTTGGCATCATTGTACATTGCCCAGGGTGTCCATTCTGTCACTGGGGAGGTCTAGATGTTTAAATAAATAAATTTAAATTTGGGGGTCAAAACTAGAGAATGGCACAAATTAAAAAAACAAATTGCAAAATTCATTCAAAAACTGGTTCATATTTGTACAAATCGATCCCCCAGTGAATAGGAATAGTTGAATATTGGCAATTTTTAATTTGTCCATTCAATGGGCTATAAAATGGCCCTCAAACCATCTAGAGCAGTGGTTCTCAACCTGTGGGTGCCCAGATGTTCCTGTGGGTGCCCAGATGTTCCTGGACTGCAACTCCCAGAAGTCTTCATCACTAGCTGAGCTGGCCAGGATTTCTGGGAGTTGCAGTCCAGGAACATCTGGGGACCCACAGGTTGAGAACCACTGATCTAGAAAAACCAAAATTGCAAGGAAATTTCCCCTGACTCTGCTCTACAGTCTCTCCATGTTTGGTGAAGCTTGGATTTCAGATGTCTGTTATACATCTACAAAGAGCCCCTACCCCCACCCAGAAATGTTTCCATCATGCACATAGACACACCAAACGTGCAGAGAAGCTTCCTCTGACTCTCTTCTACAAGCCCTTCAAGTATGGTGAAGATTGGGTTTTCCCAAGCCAGCTCCTAAAGGACACTTTCCTGGGAGGTAGTTTCTAAGCAGCACACTGTGATATTTTTGCTTTGCTTTATAAATAAATTAGACTTGCTGTTAATGAGAAACAATAAAGTGGAAGAACTGCTGTGCATTTGAGAACTATGGTTATTCTGCATTAGATCCAATGTCAACCCAGTGGTGATGAACTTTGGTACTACAAATGTTTTAGACCAAAACTCCCACAGACTTTTGTCATTGGCAATTCAGGCTTGGAATTCTGGGAGTTATGGTCTGGAGTGGAAAGGATCGCCTAGTGGGTAGAGATGGGCACAACTAGGGAAAATGACGTTTCTTCTGCAGGCAGTCCATTTCGGCTGATTCCTTTTCTGGGAGCCCAAAATTAGTCGACATTTTTTCATTTTTTTCGTGGAGATGGTTTGGGGGTAGTATCCTGGAGAGACTCAGGATTATCCAGAGCCACAGTTCTGACTGATAGACTCTTTGCACCCGCTGTGCAGAATGCACATGCATGTAATGCAATGCAAGTAGATCTGGCTTAGGGTTAAGATTAGCCTGGGTTAGTCTACGGGTGAGGTTAGGGTGAGTATTGGGGTGCACCTCTGGGTGCCTCTCTGACCCACTTAGAAGGACAGTGTACTGGCGTATGAGACTTAGGCTTAGGCTGGGTTTGGGCTATAATTAGTGGGCTGTTTATATTGGCACATCCCAGAAGTCTCTGTGGTCAACCTGGCCAAGTGGCCATGCGATTCAGGAAAATTTGCATGGTCCAATCCTGGGCAATCAAAATGTGCAGGTGTAAAAAAAATAAAATAAAATAAAATAAAATAAAATCAACGGAGACTCTTTTTTTTTTTGCAAGAAAAACCCACTGCTGCTACTGTAAAAATTCAAGCATTTAAAATAGCTATTTTTGCATGTTTCTGTGGTGCTTTGGTGGGGTTTTGGGCACGATTTCAAAAAAATATTGTGGTACCATTTTGGATCCCCCTGCCATGGCAAATGGATGCGCCCTCCCAGCCTGGTACCAGCAGCGCAGCAGTAGCAATAGCCAAGGAGATAACCCCCTGCATAAAACACCCTTCTGGCCTGGTAGGTCCCCTCAGACAGTTTTCGCCTACTTTTAGGGCCGGAATCATTTTTTTACTTTTAAAAACTTTTTTCTGTGCCGCTTGGCATTGCGCGATTAAGATGCAAATAACGCAATGTTTTAATCAGACCAAATTGTTCGCTTGAGTTTGAGCTCGAATTCTACGGAGTAATTCCCATTACCGTTTCCGTGTAACGGATACAGTAACGGAAACGGAAAGGAATACCACTAAGTCGTGCCCATCTCTACTAGTGAGTGTTCATTTGTACAATGGGACCTCCTCTCTTCTGCAGGCCTCTGCACCGGCTGATATCTGCTCTGGGAGCCCACGGAAACAGATTTTGGGAGATGAGGAGAAGTATCAGAGAGACTCAGAATTATCCCTTTCCTAGTTCTGTTGATAGAGTACTCCTCTTAGCAGAATGCACATTCTTGTCTTAATCCTTTGACGGTCAGATCCTGTTGTCACAGCTTTGCTATGGAGGGCTCGAGCCATAGGAGAAGTTAACTTTTGAGACAACTCTGAGTTCTATAACTCCTGGGAGTTTTTATTCAGAAAAGAAATCTTTCTATCTCTCCTCAACAGTCAGGACTCTGTGTCCAATCCTCAACAAATCAGGGTTTGTTACTTGGGTCCTCATGTGATTAGGACTATATAGTTCAACTTTGCAAGACTGAAATGTGAAGGTGCAGTGCTTTGCCATGTAGCACTACAAAAATGTCTACTATTCCTTCAGATTCTTCTGCCATGGTTGTTATAGAGCCTAAGCTGTAGGCTCCTTAGACCCTAAGGACCTACACTGGAGATAACTTATCTTCTGCATAAATCCAGAACTGACACCAGAGAGCTGGCCTAGAGAAACCGATCCTCTTGTCTGTCCTGTCAAGAAAGTTCAATTTACAGTACCAATGTTTTATATGACCTCCCTGGCTTTAGTTTGTTTTCATATCTACAATTCAACCCTGTTCTTCAGCTGGAAACATAACTCTGGGCACTTTTCTTGTCATGGTTTCTTTACGGCTTTTTTTGGATGGTATATGGAAAAAAAGTATCAGACACTTTCATCTTCTTTATATCTTACCATAGTAAGTTTTAGTTTATAAAACCCCCATGGCATGGGCCCGGAAAAAAAGTATCAGACACTTTCATCTTCTCTATATCTTATCATAGTAGGGGGTGAGCTACAGTTGTTAAAAGAGGGAGAAAAAAATATGTGGGAAAGGGTGCTGACGCTGGCCCAGCCCTGCTTGGGAGTTTCATACTAATATGTCCGCATTATATTTGTTTGAGAGGTGGTGCAGGCATGGCTTCCTAGTGACCTGTCTGGCCTTGGTGCAAAATTATCAGGCAGCCTGGAGGCAGAGGCATAGTGTGGGTTTTCAGGACCCAGAGCACTCAGAGCAAGGCAGCTATTATGGGGCATGGGGTAGCTGCCTCCATTCAAGGTGGGAGTGGGGTGCAGGGGTGTGGTGGGAGGAGCCCCCAGGGTAGAATCATGAACCACTCACAGAGACACTTGGGGTCAATTACTGGATTGTTAAGGAAATCCTCTACTGTATAAATGTGGTCTATTGATGTGAACTCCATACAGAGTATTTATTTGTTTCTTTATTATGTTGTACCCTGCATACTCTCGAAGGTGTTCAGGGCAGCATGCACAGTTTTGTTTTTGTTGTTTGAACAATTCTGCACATTTAACATTGACAAGGGGAAAGCGATCAACTCAGGGTTATTGGGGTGACTCTCATAGCTGGTGGAGATACTGGGTTAGCCAACTAGCAACCTCTGCCTTCTTCTAAAATACTCCACTCTATTTCCCTGCCTCTCTCTTAGTTTTCTTTTCTCCTTATGGTCAGTTGGCATTGTATGTGTGAGCATGCTCATTCTTTGCTGAACTGCTTTGTGCATGCTTGCACACACAGAAATACAAGTGTTTTCCCACAGGGCCGCTGATCCTTTTCCTTTATGGAAGGAGATCTTTGGACTATGTAAGGACCACCTAATCCCCTTGTTACAGCCGCTTCTCTGGCTGCCAGTTTGTTTTTAGGCACAAGCCTATTTCAGACCATGGTGACAAGAGGTCAAAGCAGACTATAAGATGGAGGACTCGCAACCAGCTTTATTCAGACTGATGGAGCTGTTTGGATTAGCAGCAAAATGTTTCTATATCTCAAGAAAAAGAAGTCCAGTTGCCATGACTCAACTTCCAGATAAACTCACCTGGATGACTGAGAATCTTCACAGACATCATTCAAAATGCAGGTTCTAACCTATAACACCTTAAACAGCTTTGGGGCCAAGCTATCTAAAAGACCACAGCTCCTTCTCAGAAGCCTGCCCAGGCTGGTCCATGGGATCAGCGCCACCACCCTCAAAGAGGCCTTTGGTGAGGACACAAGAGATGGCTTGCTCTGTTGATGCTTCTAGACTCTAGAACTGACTCCCATGAAAGGCCAGCCTGGCTCAGTCTTTGCTGTCCTTTTCAAAGAAGGTCACGACCTCTCTTTTATAGCTGGCCTTCTCTGGCTGTCTAAGAGTTGTTTTAAAATAGGATGGGATGTAGTTTGGTTGTTTTTTTTAAAAAAATGTGTTTTAGTAATGTTTTTATTTAACTTTTAAACTATAATGTTTATTTAATTATTTTTAAATATTTGTATGACTTACTATTTTTAGCCTTTAAATATTGTCTTTTTAATGATGTAAGCTACCTTAGGAGAAAGATGGGATAAAAATATTTTAAATAGATAAATAAATAAGGGTCCACCCTTACTATGTTTGGCAAACAGAGAGAATAATAAACATGTTAAAACTAAAAACAGATACATATGACCAAAACCATCAAATCTTCCTCCCATAAGAATGGTGATAAGGGCAGTGATGAGGAAAGGCAGATGGAAAGGTGCAGCTCCTTCCCTGTCTTTTCTAAGGCAGGTGTTACTTTTGAAGTCCTGCAGAGCAGCACAAGACGTAGGCTGTGCTAAGGTTCTAAAAAAAGAAACAGCACATTATTAGTGCTACAGGCACTGAAGAACACAGTACACTAACTTCTATAAGCCCTAAAAGAATGATGAATTATGAGTGGGGGAATGGCTGGCACAGTGCATCTCTATAACCATTTGTCCAGGATCGCTTTACGACAAACCTCTGTCTTCCTGGCAGCAAAACTCTACGCCATATAAATATTATTAGCTCAGATGCATCATACTGGCATACTTAATAAGCCAGAACTCCTGTGAATGACCACAGTGGGATTTAAAAAGAAGATGGCAGTAAAGATGGCCATGATTTTTTTTCCTGCCAGAGCCTAACCTGCTAAATAAGGACCGTTGAATTCATTACTGTGATGCCTCCACTTTGATTAAATATGTATTTTGGCTGAGTACTAGGGATGGAAACAAACAAATAAAAAGGAATGGCTTGGCTATATAGAGACCATGTGTTACATTGCTACATGTCCAACTAACGGTAGCGAGTGGCTCTAAAAGAGAGCGAGTTCCATTTGGTAGCCTAGAAGGGGTAACCCTAAGAGCCAGTCACAGGAAGAAGTTTCAGAGGATGGCTGCCTGGTAGACAGGTGGATTAGCGTGCCTTGAATATTCCACCCAGACCAATTGCCTGGGCATTTTTTTAGTTGTATTCTCCAAAAAAAGAAATTAAAAAAAAAAAGAAATTTCCCCTATCTACCCCCCAGCTCTATATATTATAGCCAATGTACATCTGGTATGAAATGTATATCCCATCCCATATTATATTGCACACCTCATTCTGCTGCTACATGTCTGAAGAAGTGGACATGCCCACGAAACGTTACATTAAAATACAAAAAAGAAAAAAGAAAGAAAGAAAGAAAGAGATCTTTACCAAGCTCTGGTGGACATTGTATTTGGGATAACTTAACTTCCCAAATGCAATACAAATAAAATAAAGGGGGCATGGTGGCTCAGCAGACTAAGGCTCCAAAAACTGTTGGCTGCAAAGCCGGCAGCTCACTGGTTCAGATCCCAGATGCCATGCAGTGGAGCAAGCTCCCACTGATAACCCCAGCTCCTGACAACCTAGCAGTTTGAAAGCATGTATATGCACATAGATAAATAGGTGCAACCAATATGGATTTGACAAAACTCCGGGAGGCAGTGGAAGATAGGAAGGCCTGGCGAGCTCTGGTCCATGGGATCACAAAGAGTCGGACACGACTGAATGACTGAACAGACAAATAGGCTACCACCGTAAAAAGCAGGAAGGTAAAACAGTGTTTCCTTGCAGCCATGCCAGCCACATGGCCATGGACTTGCACAACACTGGCTCTTTCAGCTTGAATACGGAGATGAGCACTGCCCCTAGAGTCGGACATGACTAGCACACATGTGCAGGGGGGAACTTTTACCTTTTTTTAACTTCCCAAGATTTCTCAATTACTGTCATTGCATTGTGGCCCATGACTCCCTGAGTAGTAAATTATTGTGTAAACTTCAAGGAAACATTTATAGCCCTATGTCTCTTCCTCTGCTCCCCTTCATCTGCATATTTCCTGATCACATGGCATTAAAAACGAGCCAAATCCATGGATTAATGCAGAGAAAAAAGGCAACGGGGTGGAGTTTACGGGATGATCCCATCTATGGAATATCTGCAGAGGTATTCACAGAAAAACATAATCTACAGAATTACCTGTTGAAAATGAAACAGGATTCCATCCAGCCTCAACCAAAGCCCATTTTGAGGCAGCTGTGACTCTTTCCCAGAGCTTCCAAATTCTCATTTTTATATCTCATTATGTCTAGGGCTGGCCACCAATGCCATGATCCATGAATCTTAAGCAATACCAAACATAGCAACTTTACAAAGTGAAAATGTGTTTTAACTACAGTGGACCCTTGTACAGTATAACAAACAGTTTGTATAACATAAAATCTGTACAACATACAAAATTCCGGAGATAGGGGAAATTTGCTTAACAGAATTGTCTATGGGGCGAGTCCATACAACATAAAAATGGTCACGATTAGGGATTACTCTGTTTTCAATGCATTCCTATGGGAAATTTGTATAAAGGAAAAATTGCTTAACATAATTTCATTTGGAACGAATTAATTCCTTTATACAAGATACCACTGTACTTCCTTGCAGCAATATTTCAAAATCTGAGATTTGTTAAACAGGTTATTTTCCTGTATGCTTAGCTCACTCTTCTCTATCCATGGTCCTGAAACCATGCTTGCTATTCCAGATTTCTGACCCAACTCCATTTCTACTTCAGTATCTTAAATGCTAGCTGCCTAGATGCCCTGAGCATATCCAATCTCGCCTGATTTCGGAAGCTAAGCAGGGCCGGCCCTGGTTAGTACTTGGATGGGCAACCACCAGGGAATACCAGTGCTGTAGGCGCCTGGAGTAGGAACTGGCAAACCACTCCAGTATTCCTGCCAAGAAAACTCCATGGACATGGGGTCAGGAAGAGTCGGTCACGACTGTAATGACGCAACACACACACACATCTTACATGCTACTATTTTGATCTTTTTATTCACATCAGTGAAGATATTATGCCTCTGTTCCATCACAGGAGAACCATGGGCTATTAGAAGGAAACATGGCTGCTTGGTGACATGATTGTAGCAGCATGATGTATGTAGCAGCATGAATACATAACCAACAGTGACCACTGACCTAGAGGTACAAAGTTTCACAGGGTATATAACAGTGTTGGTGAGCCTATGGCATGGGTGCCAAAGGTGGCACTCGGAGCCCTTTCTGTGGGCACCCGACATTGCCCCTTCACAGCCACCTGTATTCAGGTTAAATTGCTGTATTGGCACTTTGCAAAAAACTTAGTGGGTTTTGAATTGCACTTTGGGCACTCGGTCTCTAAAAGGTTCACCATCACTGGTATATAATAACACAAGCTAAGCCCATTCAGCTCTGTTTACATTTTTGCTGACCATCAGTTCCACTACTAATGTCTGCTTTAAATTTGTTTATGTGGCTAGCCTGGATCTGGTGTGGCACCTTTGACGAAGTCTGGGGAAATAACCGCTGGAGAAAAGCACTTCAGAGGATGGTCTAATGATCCCATCAGGATGTTGATGTGTTCAGGTCTTACCACAAGGCTGGATAATGCCTGTCTGGATGTTGCTGAAAACAGAGAGGGTATCTAACATGATGCAGATTTGGGCGAGGCACATTACTTTGCCTGTAGGAGTCCTTTTTTAGGCCCAAGAAAGCAGATCTGAACCATTTTAAGGAAAGGAGGGCTCCAATTTTAGTTTGAAGAAGACTGTTCCAGAGAAGCTTGCCATTTGATTCCATTAAAGTAGCCTCTAGAATGCACCTCTCTAGATATTTGCAGATCATGACTCCAGCACAGTTAAGTGATAACTATATACTTTAATGCTGATATTATGACTTCCACCACAAAGTGAAGCATCTGACATGACATGTTTCCTTTTAGGCCACCAAAGGGTATTGCAATGTCCAAACTTCAGCCCTCCTGATGTTTTGGACCACAACTATCAGAATTCCAAGCCTGTATTGCCAGTAACAAAGGACTGTGAGAGTTGTGGTCCAGAACATCTGGAGGGCCAAAGTTTGGACATGCCTGATATAAGAGGAGCAGCCAGAAGAAACTCAGCTATACAGCTTTCTTTGTCACATGGCTGTGAGTCAGTGACACCTGGGGGATTGTTCTCCATGACTTAACACTTGAAAGGTCTCAGAGCTTCAGTAAATTGCTTTGATATTGGCTGGGAAACATGGAGCATCCAGACAGAACTCAAAGCCATCTACAACAGTCAACAATGCTTTGTTGCTTAGGTAGCTTGACTGAGTAGCTTGCCTAGCACTGGTTTCCTGGAGCAAAGAAAAGGCTTTGTGGGAGTTAGGCTGTTACAGTGGGTGCTCCCAGAGGGAATGGCACAGGTAAGGGGACTGCTTGGTATGCCAGCTACTAACAATGATGGTCGACTGTTAGAGCTTCTTAAATGTTAAGGCACTAGAGGATTGGTAATAGCATTTCCCAAGTGGCTGCAGAACAACCTCACTTTAAAAGGGTCATAATACCCTGGCTATTATAGTCAAGAGGGAGGTGATGGTGTTAAGTGGGGAAGTATTCTTGTATCTCTCAGATTGTTTGTTTGTTTTGCAAATATCATATCGTTACCCAGCCTTCCTGCTGAAAAGAGGGTTTATTGCTCATCTCATCTTTGTGAGACTTTTTTTTAGTTGTTCTAACTGTCCTCCATTGTCTCAGCCAAAATAGTCATGAATTACATTAAAATGGTGTAGGGGGAAAAATCAGGCCCTTCCTATTTTGGAAGTACTGTATGCTGTTTGGGAAATTTTCAACAGTTGCATGATGGCACGGTAATAGCATGCTGAAATGGGAGGAGCTATAAAAGTTTAGTGTATTAATATTTCTGTACCTTAAGCTTCATAATATATGATTTAGAAATAATTATGGAGTATGTCATTTCCTGTCATGGTACTTAATTTTTTTTAATTTAGATGTTGTGGTTATAACAAAATAAAATGGGAGGAGAGGAATGCTAGTGAAACACTGTTATTCTTTCCCTTCTAAATTCTTAATGTGAACATCCTGGTGGTCACTGTGACATTCACCATTTATAAGTCATACAGAACTTGGGAAAATTACATTTAGGGTTACAAGTCCCAATATCCTCATTCTGGCTGAAAATTTTGTATGGTTCAAATAAGTCAGTTTTATTATTTCTAGAGTCATAGACATGACTAGATGCCCTAAGCACATCTGATCTCACCTGATTTCAGAATCTAAGCAGGGTCACCCTGGTTAGTACTTGGATGGGCGACCACCAGGGAATACCAGGTGCTGTAGGCGCCTGGAGTAGGAACTGGCAAGCCACTCCACTATTCCTGCCAAGAAAACTCCATGGACATGGGGTCACAAAGAGTCGATCACGACTGTAATTATGCAGCAGCAGCAGCAGCAGCAGCAGCAACAAGGGTCATAAATGCTAAGCTATCCAAGTTCTAGTAATACTGAAAATGACTCATTCTCAAGATACCTTCTGTTCCTGACTTTATGCAGCTTTTCTCACCACTGGCAGAATAAAAGCTATATTTCCCTTAAGGGACCATATCTGCTCATCTCAGAGCACCATAAATGTATGAGACCTCATCTCATAAATTTACTTCCTGGAAGCAACTAATGAGGAATCCAAGGATGTTCTTTTTTTCCAGAACGTCTCCTCTGCAACGAACCCTCCATAAACAAAGTTTCTGCTCAAGATTCTGTTCAAGCAGATAGATATATATTTGATAAATTAGACTAATTCCATTTATTTGGAATTCCCTTCGTGTGTTTTCTATTCTTTCTCTCTTTGAGTGTCTTTTTACTTTTTCATATTGAGCTTATTTTCATCTGCATTAGTTTTTAAGTGAATTTCCCACTAAATCCTTTCCCTTCCCCGATGCAGTTCCTCAGTTGTAAAATTGGAAATTGTACAAGGTTTTGTTGGCTTTCTTGTTTTCTGTGTTTAGGAAGAGTATATCCAAAGATTCTTTCTGTTAGTGTTTCCTGGAATTTGATCAAAGGGTGGGACCTCAACAGAAGGTTTGGAAATTTTGCAAAGTTAATGTTATGTAGATATTGGACCATCTATGAAGTCCAGGATTGTGAATAGAAGCAAGAAAAAGTTCACTGGTTTCATTTCAAACCCTCTGTGATGAGTTCTAGCTGCTCTGCAATACTATTTTCTCTCATGGGGAGAACATGTAAGGATAGGAGGCAGCTTTATGATGGGTTGGTGCCCTGAACCATGATACCCCTGTACTGCCAGAAGCTGTTGTCCAAGGTTTCAGGTGGAACTTCTTCCAGCCCTCCCTGGATAAGTATAGATTATATAACTGAGCTATACCTCAGTTATATACCGTAACTCTTGTTTGATTTACAAAACGTGCCTGCTTGGAAAGACAAATGGCACACTACAGATACCTTGCTTTGGCTAAGAATGACCCAGTTTCTCTATCCTAAGCATCTGGAATTGCACAGTTCATTGTTAACTGGGCATAACTCATGTTTCTTCAGCAAATGCTGGAAGAGATCCTCTAAACACAAATCATTTGTGTTTACTATAGAGGGGTACATAAAAAGAGGTATAGAAAGAGAGGTATAGAAAAGGCTTCATATTTTATTAGGTTCCCTCTGCAGTATAGAAGAATTTTTGATGCCCTCTTTTTCACGTCTTTGTAACTGTTGTTGTTTTGTTCCTTTCCTTTCTTGAAGTATTATTTCTGCTGTCTACATAGTCTGATGATGATTTTTCTTTCCCATTGCCTGAGGATTATTATTATCATCATCATCATCATCATCATCATCATCATCATCATCATCATCATCATCATCATCATCATCATCATCATCATCATCATCATCATATAAACTAGTGCCTGCATAGGTCTAATGATGATTTTTCTTTCTTGTGCCCGCTTTTTGCATTGTTTGGTTCTTTGTTTGAATTTTTTTTTAGGTGTTCTTTTGGAGGGCCAGAAAACATGAATGGGAGACTCCAAGCAGTTGTTTCTTTTGTTTAAAGCAAAAAAGGCCAGTACACAAATAATATGAAAGGGAAAGAGGCACCTTCAAAAACCAACCACAAACAAAAGAAGTATGAAAAATCTTGTAAGTGCGCCACTTTACAACAAATTTGGAGATAAGATATTTGAGGTCTGTTGTCATGAGGAGCAGTGAGAGGTCTTGGTGAGAAATGTAAGTATAGCAAGATTGGAAAAACTGCTGGAAATTTTGGTTTGTTTGTTTGTTTGTTTGTTTGTTAAGCAAACAAGCAATTACATCATTGCCAGAAACTCTGACTTGATGAGACACAGAGTTCTGTCTTAGGCACTATGCATCCAACCTTTAATTCTGCCCCAAATAATTCTCTAATTCTCATACATTTGAAGCAAAGAAAGAATGAACTATGTCTCATGCCATAACTCAAAGGGCCTTTTTTTCTCCAAAACACTGTGACTTATATTTCATCTTGGGGCTGGAATACAAAAAACCAGGCAATTGTAGGTAATTTAAATCAAAATATGCGCCAGGTTTGAACGGCAGTATTCTCAGTTCATCATGAATATTTCCTTTAACAAAGAAGGCTTTCCAAAGGGGAAAAGAAAATGGTTTGCTCACTGTAAGAGCTAACTCACTCTTTTTTTAAAGTACAACTTAGTTTCAGTACTGATATTGAGATGGCAAAAGCGGGTCATGATGTCATCAGATCCAGGGCTCATTCAACAGAAAGTGAGATGGGTCTGTGGATTTAAACAGGGTCTGAATGCCCATTACTTCAATGGGGCTAAATATAATTCACTTGGCTTTGCATACTTATGGTAACTTAATAGCTGTACCTTTTGAATATGGCCATATTGCAATATTGGCCCCTGTTTGCTTCCAATAACAAACAGGTCCATAGCCCCTAGAAGACCAATGAGGGGTAGCCTCATTCTTTGCTTTTCTTCCCACATCCTTCTTTCTTTTCTTCCCACAGCAGAGACAGATTGGACATCCATCTTACTTAGGCTGTCATGTCCCTCACAATAGGCATGCATTTATTTCCCAGTGGAAGAGGTGGAGCCAATTAGGCTGACTGGTCAAAATGGCTAGAATTCTAATCTTTTTGTATTAGTAGTAGACAAGTGGACAGGGTGTGTCCACTACAGACTTTGTTTTTATCTTCACTTCTAAGTTTTCCCTTTTTCCCTTTTGTTTTATGAGTCTGGTTATTGGAATGTTTGTTTTGTTTTTTTGTTTGCTTCTATTATATATAAATAAATAAATTTGTGAACATTTAAAAAAAATAAAAAATAAGATACAAGAAAAAGGATGGATGCACTATTGGAGGATGTTGGCAGCATGGTTCCTGATCACTGTGTTTCCTTTGGCCCCAGAGTTCACATTCCTCCAGTCTTCTAAGGCCTATTTGTTGTGTGGCCAACCATTAGGTGTTGATGAGAGTTGCACAGTTCCAAATATTCACATGATCCTGCCTACTAAGTGACAGGATGCAGAGAGGATCTGAAAAATAGTTGTTGTGAAATGGGGTGCACATCCACACAGTAGGTGGGTGACTTCAATTTTGTGGGAGTGATGGATCTGCTGTGGGGTTTGTTCTAAACCAGGCATGTCCAAATTTCAGCCCTCCAGATGTTTTGGAACACAACTCCCAAAGTCCTTTGCCATTGGAAATACAGGATTGGAATTCTGGGAGTTGTGGTCCAAACCATCAGGAGGGCTGAAGTTTAGACATGCCTGTTCTAAACATTGCAAGAGCTCTCCAAGGTGCTGAATACCCTATACCCAAAATAGGTTTGCAGCGTTGGCAGCCCCTTTAAAATGCAAGCTAAAATTATAGTGGATTCACTGCTCTCAGGAAATCAGTCCCCAGCATCTATTGACACTGAGACACATACACATATGGTTTGAGGATAAAATTGGATTTAGGCTCCAGTGGCTTTCCAGCTTCAGGTTTAGTGCAGCAACTAGAGGTACTGTTCTTGTCCCATTTACAAGTGGAAACATCTGCCTTTCCCAAGGAATGAGATTATGGTAGCAGTGAGATTGCCTCACTAAGGCATTTCCTCAAGGCTTCAAATGTTGCTTTTTTACTAATGCATTCCATTCCATTGCAGTTTTGAGTGTTAACTCGTCCTATAAGTTAAAAAGAAAAACATTTTGTAACATGTATTTTAACTCTCTGGTGTTTGAATTGAGTTCCAGATGTGGTTTGTGTTCCATTTCTCAGGCTTTGTTCTCTGGGGATCATTTTCTGGGTTGGGTTCCGGGAATCTCAGGGAAGGGGATGCTGTGTTTTGGCTAAACTTGCTCCGGTTTTGCATTCCATTCCAATATATTCTTGATCTCCTGGAGACACACTAATAAATCCACATTTACTGCCATCACACCCTAGTTTTGAAAAGTATTCCTTTCCCTTTTAGAGATGTGTTTGCATACCACTCTGCCTTGTAGTCTTCACCCTACAAAATCACTCCCAACAAGCTCTTGGTAGCATTAGATGCCATAAAAGCCATCACATCTCCTCCTCCTCCCCTCTCTCTCTCTCTGTCTTATGGTCTCAGTGATCTTATAAGTGTGCAGCCACTATGTGTGCAGCCACTATATCAACAAAGAACACTCTATAGCCCCAGTTTGGCCCTGAAATTTCAGGAAATATGATGCCTGTTTGCTGAGAATCCTAGATATTGACCTTCATAAATGCATTGGTGTGGTGAAAGATATAAGTAAATAAGTAAGATAAGTAAATAAGATACATGTGCAAGATGCCTGTTACTCAAAAAGCACCTGTTATACACGCCAAAATAGTGGAGAGGATTAGGCTAGAACTCAGATGGTCCTTAGTCTCTCCTTACTGTAAGCTGCCTTGGGTCCTTTTCCAAGGAGAAAGGTAGAATAAAAATACTCAAAAATAAATAAATAAATAAAATATAATAATACTTGGATGCTTATGCATTGAGAATCCATTAGATCAGTGCTCCCCAACCTTTTTGTCCCCGCGGACCGGGAAATTTTTTAAAAAATTTCTGTGGCCCGGGGTGGGGGTGGGGAGGGGGAGAATGCGAAAGGGGGTCCGGCGGGGAGGCAAAAGGGGGGTGAAAGCAAATGATGGGAGGGAAGGAGGAGGGGGAGGCACGAGACCGGCGGCGGCGGCACTCACCGGCTTGGGGCGTCGGGGTGCCACTCCCCCCACACACACACGCGGGGTGGGGGGAACCCGGGCTCCTGGGCAGGCGGGCCCCCGCCTCCTCCTCCGGCGCCGGGAGTCGCGCGTGGGTCTCGCTGCTGGCGCCCCGCTTGCTCCTGCTGCCGCCGCCGCCGCCGTTCCTCCTCCGCCGGGAAAGCGGCGGGGCGCCAGCAGCGAGACCCGCGCGGCTCCTGGCCCCGCGCCCGCCGCGCGCAGCACCCGCCCGGCCGCACCGGGATCGCCCTCGCGGCACCAACGATTAAATTCTGCCGCCGCCGCACCGCCCCGTCCGCCGCTCTGCAATTAATAAATAGCAGGAGCAGGAGGAGGCGGCGGCGGCTCGCCGGGTGCCGCGAGGGCGCCCGCGGGTGCCGCGCGGGTCTCGCTGCTGGCGCCCCGCTAATCCTGCTGCCGCCGCCGCCGCCGTGGGCCTCCTCCTCCGCCGGGAATGCTTTTCCCGGCGGAGGAGGAGGCCCACGGCAGCGGCGGCATTAGCGAGACCCGCGCGCGCGGCTCATGGCTCAGGCGCCCCGCGCGCGGCACCCACCCGGCCGCGCCAGGAAGCGCCCTCGCGGCAACGACGAGCCGCCGCCGCCACCTCCTGCTCCGGTTCCTCCTCCTCCTCCTCCTCCCGCCACCGCCGCCGCAGGAGCAGCAGCAGCAGCAGCGAGGGCAATTGCGGAGGGGTGGCGGCGGCGGGATGGGGGCGAGACTGCCGCTGCTGTGGCTGCTGCTGCTGCTGCTGCTGGTGGAGGGCGAGGAGGAGGAGGGCAGAGGAGGGAGGCGGCAGCTCCTCCTGCGCTCCTCCAGCCTTCCTCCAGCCTTCCTCCTCCACCGGCCGCCCGCGGGAGAAAAGAGGAGGAGGAGGAGGGCGGCGGAGGAAAAGGGGAGGAGCCTCCCGGCCTCCCCAGGCGGCCCGGTATTCCACGGACCGGCACCGGTACCGGGGTACCACCGCATTAGATTATTGTTGTTGTGTTATAGCATTCATCTCTTAAACATTTATTATTATTATTATTAGTAGTAGTAGTAGTAGTAGTAGTAGTAGTAGTAGTAGTAGTAGTAGTAGTAGTAGTAGTAGTAGTAGTAGTAGTAGTAGTATTTCTCGTGTTCCTGGTGTCTGAATCTTTTACTTTCTGTTTGTGTCTGAGAACATATTTGCAGCGTACATGAATCTCTCGCTCTTGCTCTCGCTCTGTGTATAAATCATACTGTTATTTCAGCACTTTATGTTAATTGTCTGTCTTTTCTGTCACAGAATGTAGCCGAGCAGACAAGTTTTCCTCTTAAAAGCATTGTTTGTTTGAACCAAAGTTGTCATTGTGAAACCCACTCATTACACTAACGATATGGTCCCAGAAGACATTTTCATTAAGCAATTTGGGGAAGGGGTGGCGTTGGGGAGGAGATAAATAAGAGGAGGCCCAAGAAAGTAGATGTAGAAGAAGTCATGAGGCAGAACAATCCTCAGAGATTTCAAAACACACACACACACACACACACACACAGAGAGAGAGAGAGAGAGAGAGAGAGAGAGAGAGATTCACCTCCCCTCTTCGAAAATAATTGCAGGCATAGAAAATAAAAAGACATTCAGATTAAAATTTCATGGCTGTAGGGCTTTTGCCAGCTATGCACAACAGCTATAGAATTCATATCCACTTGACATCAGGAATGCAGATTCAGAGGATTCATTTAAGGCAAAATTGAAAACTTATCTTTTGAGTCTGTCTCTGCAAACCTTAAATGCGACTAAATTTTCAAGCTGCTGGATATTATTTTATGTAAAGCCCTCTGAGATCCTTTGTATAAGCAGTGCTATAGAAATTCGCTTTGGATTATATTTAGTCTGTTTGCGTTAGGAAACAGTTGAGAGAGAAATGGTAAAAAAGTGCTTATAATAGGAGAGTCAAAGGTGTCATTTGCACACGCTAAGAGGTAAACACAAGGGAAATCAAATGCTTTGCCAGTCTCAGTTCTTGTATTTAAATAGTAGGAGGAAAGTTAGTGACTTCATTCTGCCATTATGTCTCCAGACAGTATGTTAACTGCTTGGGCTCTTCAAAATTACAAGTGTGGTGCCTTCCATTCACTGTGTAATGTTGGACCAAGAGAATCCATTTTCTCTTAGGAAGATCCCCCTCACAGGCCCCAGTGTGCTGTGGCACCTTTTAGCTATATCAACCGGCCAGAGTGTCATGAAACAGAAGGGTTCGGGCACGTTAAAAATATCACACAGCTGAGTAGCACTGGAGCTGCCTCCATTTACACACTTTTAGGAATGTTGGGAGTTATTAATCTGTCTGCTCATTTTCTGGAAGGAGTTCCTTTACAGTCTTGGTTTCCCAAAATGGCTTGACCACTTTGGAAAGAGTGTTATGTGGCATCTTCAGACTGATGGGGTTTTCTTTTTTTTATTTAAGCCAGGGGGTGGGTGGGGACAAAATTAATCCAATACCATGCAAATGAGAGAAGTATAACCAGGAAAAATTATATGAAAATCATCTCCAGTAATGTTTTGAGTGCACTTTGTTCCCTTTGAGTACAACTGCAGCTGGGACTAAGTCTGTATCCATATCACAAAGACACAGCTACTGCATACTACAGCTAACCATTGTAGCTTGATTGTCTATCAACATAATGCATCCATGGCTCAATTAAGGCATGGACTTAGGGGAGGTGGGGCTGCAGCCCCAGGCTAACTTCTCAAGCAGCCCACTACAATGTCAATCACTACTAGTTGTTATTTTTTAAAGCAAATCATTGACCCTTCTATTTTAAAAAGATATGAAGCAGTATGTTCAGGATCTACTATACCTAATCAATATGAAAGAGATGGACATGTTTAGCCTTGAGAAAAGAAAACTGGTTGGAGATATGATACAGTCGTCCCCCACCATTCCACATTTCATATACTGCTATCCCGGGTATATCGCATGACTGTGGTATATGAAACAAAGGGCTCCTGGGGCAAGCTACATGGGCCCATTTGAGGCCTCCTGCACTTACTTGAGGCCTGGTGCAGCCCCAAATTGGCCTCCAAAGGGTTTCCCGGGCCTATCTGAGGTCCCAGAAGTGGTTTTGGGCATTCATATGGAGGAGAGGCAGGATCTGTTCTCAATCATCCCAGAGTATAGGGCATGCAATAGTGGGATCAAATTAGAGGAAGCCATATTTAGGCTGAATACCAGGGAAAACTACTTAACTGTTAGAGTAGTACAATAGTGGAGCTAATTACACTGGGAAGTGGCGAGTGCTCCAACACTGGAGGCGTTCAAGAAAAAATTGGACAACCCTCTCTCATATTGACTTAGACGCCTGTCTTGATGATTGACTTGGTAGCCTTAGAGGTCACTTCCAATTCAATTATTCTATGATTCTATGATTCTATCAGTCTGCTACTGTCTTTCTGAATATAAAGCTACTGTGTGAAATGGTGTGTGTGTGTGTGTGTGTGTGTGTGTGTGTGTGTGTGTGTGTAACTGCAAGACCATGAAACTTAGATAGCTTAAACTTAGCATGAATGTTTAGATTGTCCTGAGTATGTGCCTCTCTGCAGCATTTTGTTTTATTTATTGATGAATAGATTTACACGAATTGAATTTGTTTGCAAGACCATTAGGTGAGTCACTAGGAGGAGGACACCAGCCTTGTTGACTATAAGCAAGTGGGCTCTTTAAAAGTTGGAGGCTTCTCCAAAGCAAAGATCCATGAGGTTTGCTCCAAATCCTGGCAGATGGTTTTCATTTGGACCCTGGCAAATAATCTACTTAAAGCTTAGCTTACATGGCTTAAATGTGTCTGTCCCTTAAATCCTTTGTTATAAATATCAGCCTATGACCACCAACAGTCTTTATAATTGGGTTGTACGTGCCCAACAGAAACCAAATCATTGCCTCAATGCAGCAGCAGATTTCCGTTTTACTACAATTTACGTTTATGGGATCAAATTTAACAAAATGCACAATCTTAATTATGTTATGTAGAAACATGCTACCTACTATTCTACCACTGAAAAAGCATTTAGAATAGAAAGAGAGCTCTGTGGGTTCCCCCTCCCCCCAAAGCATCCCACTGGGCACATGAAGTCATCTAAATGGAAACAATCTCTTCAGTAGCATATGAGGAAATCATTGCCCAGAATACGAGATGATTGGACCGCATAGCTTTGAAGCCATCTTTCTTGGATGGCAAGAAGGAGCTTCAATGTACTGACATGAATTATAGATGAAGGCTGATTCATTTGTTAAAGGAGATACAGTGTCACCCCTCCCCTTTTTTTAAAAAAAAAAAGCAAAGACCTTCATGCTTTTTGGTATTTGTATGTGCAAACATCAACATTTTGCTTTTTTAGAAAACCTCTTACTTCCAGAGAGGCGTTTGGCAAACTCCTTATGCCTTTGTTTGTGTTTGGCAGTGATTTCCTTTCATGGCCCTGTACTTTTCCTTGCTTTTCCATTGTTAATTCAGTAGGTTACAGATATTCTGCTAATCTGGAAATGAAGTCATGGCTTTTAAACAATTAGTTTAAAAATGGAATTGATTAGAAGAGAATAAATGCCTATAAAAGGCATAAGAGGCAAAACCAACAATTGATTTGAAGGGACAGTTCCTAACTACTTCAGACATATTGGTGCCTTGAATTAAGTATCCTGACTGTCAGTAGAGAAGTGTAATAATACACAGCAAGGCAGATCAAAGGCTCGGGATCATTACTTTGCTTCCTTAGCTCTGCAACTGATTTCACTTACATTCCTTTTTATTTTCCTCTGCATTGCATTTGAAGACTAAACAGTACACTAGTTACAGTTTAATGGTATACAGAATGATGATACACAGCTGGAATAACACCACATGCCTTTGGATACCAATGTGCCCAACTGTACTAAACATACTCTGGTGTCAATGTGGCAGTACCAAGAAGCATAGAGGTTCCTTGTTGACAGAGCCACCATACTGTATGTCAGAGGCACCTTGATGACATATAATAATAATGAGAAGACTAAGCACTAGAGATGGGCATGACTCAAAAAAATGGTGTTTCGTTTGTCGTTTGTCGTTTAGGGTCCGTTTCGGTTCGTTTTCGTTTTTTGTGAATTTTTTGCAAAAAATTTGTTTTTGTTTGGTTACGTAATGAAACAAAAAACAAAAACAAAAATGAAAAATTGCTGTTTCGTTAGCATTCATTACAGTTCAATGTATTTGCCACAATGAAAAACGAAACGCATGACAAAATTTCTGTTGTTTCGGTTCGTTTCATTTCATTTTGGAGACAAAAATTGTTTTTTGTTTCATTACGTAACAAAACGAAAAAACAAAAATGAAAAATTGCTCGTTTCGTGCCCATCTCTACTAAGCAGCTAGTAATTAATATGTGTTTTCCCTGAAATCTTTACCTGTTTGATGGAATTTTTGTCTTGTTTTCTGTTATATCACCGGGGGGGAGGGAAAGGGAAAATATTCTAACTTGCCTTCCCCCTTGATTAATTGCATGGACAATCCTAACTAATCAGGAATCTAGTAGAATCTAGTAGTAAGTAGTCTGATATCACATTGCTACAAATCCCAGCAGATTTACTTGTGTGATTATGTCATTGATATGTGTAAACAAAGGAAGCATAGGATGATTAAGGTTTGATAAGACTCTCCCTTACCCCATACACACACCAAAGCAGAAGTGCCAGAAATGTTCAAAACATCTACTGTATTTTGAAATGGACTCAGGTAGCCAGCTTGGGTTTGTCTGTCTTCAAGTTGACTGGGGTGGGGGGCAATGTTATCCTGCATAATTAAATTGTAAACCACCCAAAGAGTGCTTTAAGCGCTGTGTGTGGGCACACAAGCAGCACATTTTGCTTTATATGGAAGGTAGAGACACGCTCAAAAGGAATTATACTGTATATCAATCAAGGGGTCTTAACTCATTAGCACATTATGTGGACAATGCAATGGTTATATTAGTAGACTCATAAGCTAATAATTGACAGCCTGATAGTTCTATTCCTTTACTAATGAACCATTGTTATTTTGGCCAATATCTGTATCCTCACCCAGTCACAGGTCCACAAATAAATATGAGAATCAAATATTCTCACTCTTCTGTCTGAGGAAGTGGGCTTGATCCATGAAAGCTCACATTAAAAATATAGTAGTTAGTCTTTAAAGTGCCACGCCATTTTAATCCATCAAGGTTTTTTGTTGGTCTGTTTGCAGAGACCATTATGGCTACCAACAAGTATTCCCCAAAGCATGTTGTTTCCTATAATTGTTTAGGACTTCTGAATGTGTACTCTGAGAGCTATGTGAAGTCTACCATCAGCAAGATCTCTGGTGTATTATTACCTTCCATCCTATGCAGCTTTCTTTTGGGTGAGTTAGGCATATATTTGTACTTCACAGTTTTCAACCTTGGTTAAAGGCTTTTATTTTCCAGTCTGCATTTCTTGACTGGTTTTTGCTTAATTACAGCCACATATTTATTCATGCCATGGTTTTACCTGCATTTTGCTTGTAGTTTATTGTTTTAATTTAATGCGTGTTGCTGCAACATCTCTGGTATGGAGCAATTTATAAATCCACTCATGTCAGTCTTGAGTACCAGCTGAATGTCTACTACAAAGATAGCACAGGCTCAAACACTCCAGTCTCATTATCGATTGCATTGCTTCTTTTAAAAGCAACTACATACAAGAGATACTTGCTGCTGTTGTTTTACCCAGGGTCTACTGCCTCTCTATGCATACATGCCAGCACATTTAGCGGAACCATTTCTGCGTTGCACCAGTGACCCTCTCATTAGCTGCTGCATCTCTAGTGCACATAATCAGAAAGAGTGGTATCTGCCAGTATGGAGAAAATTGTCTAATAAAACACTTGGACCAGATAGTCTTGTCTGACATACCTTAGAATCACACCATACAATAATGAGAAACTATATAATTTTTCTCACAATGCAGTTTCCTCAGGGATGCATGCTTCTTCAAACCTTCAAGTGAAGATTGCTTTTATCTTCCAATGGCCAATCACAAATAAGCAAGATAATCTAAATGCAAATAAGTGAGGCCAATCTAAATGCAATATATGGAGGTGAAGAAACAGGCATCTTTCACCATTTGGAGGAACATATTCTGTAAATTTGTGCTAAGTAAGCATATGTGGTATGTTCAGAGAATAAGTATGAACTGAGTCAGGGATATTTATGCATTTCAGGGGTGATTAGAGAGTCCTGTAAAGAGCCTCTGCTCACCCACAGAGCACAGCAACACCCCATGTTTCATCCTGTAAAATCCAGCATCCACACATTCCAATTTAAAGTGGAGAAAACCCAAAGAAAAATTAAATTTAAGAGATTAAGGAAGGAGGAACTACGGACCGGGGCCTGGATATGGCCCCTCGGGGTCCTGAATCCGGACCATGGAACTAACTGCAGATGCCCCCCACCCACCCCACTTTGAAGCCGCTTCTATTGCTGAGGTGGACTGTGTCGCTTTCCCCACTCCCCCCAACCACCGCCCAGATCATAGGCAGGCTGGCTAGCAGGGCAGTTCAAAGTGGGAGGGCTGTGGCAAGGTCCCCCACTCCCCACCACCACCACCCAGATGGTTGGGGAGCCTGCTACAGCCAAGTGGGGCACTTTAAAATGGGAGGGCTGCGGCAAGGTCCCCCACTCCCTCCATGGCCCGGGGCCCCACCCCTGCTCCTCCTCCACCCCGCCCACCTGCTTTCCTTGTGTGGCCATCACCCCTGTGTTATTATGCTTGTGAGGAAGGAAGGGGGCAGAAATACACATATACCAATATGAGTCCAGACGAGGATCAGAGAAGAGTGTCACTAAAAGGGCAGGAGGGACACTGGACCCACTGTGGCAGAGCAGTTTGGTGAGGGGGGGGAGCTGTGCATATCCTTCCTGCTCAGTATCAAGTTCAACCTTTTAGACTGTGACCCTACATCCACCTACCTTTGCACAAGCCCCATTGAACTCCAGTGGCTAATGGTGCAGTGTTTTTAAGGCTAAAGTCCTGCACCACTGACCTCGGAGTAAACATCATCGAGCTCTATAAGAGTCGACCTTAAGAAGACATACACATCACTGCACTGTTAATTAAGAGTCAGCTGGATCAGCTCAGCTTTTACAATGAGCTCTCCATTTGACCTGGCACTTCAGTACTTGCAAGAACGCTGCTGTGGCTTATCATAGTTGCCAATAACACCACTGAAGGAAGACCTATGGTGACAGTAAGCACTGCGTACTACTGTAGATAAACACAACCAAGTAGAAGCAGATAAAGGAAAGACAGATAAGACACAAACATAATATGAAAGAAGATCACCTGTGATATCAGTATCAGCTTTGATGGAGCATCCAGGCAGCATCTGTTTTTGCCAGTACGAGGTGTAGCCAGTTGCCTACTAAGATGATAAAACTACACAGATCTTGTGTAACAGCTACTTTCTAGGTGGCCCTCAAAAACACTTCCATAATTGTAATACAGGGGTAGAGTTTGGTGAGATTAATAGTCTTAGATTTTTACATTTCTTGTATAAACCACTCAAAGTAGTGACCTTTCACTAAGTTGGTTAGTAAATAAATGAATGAATGAATGAATGAATGAATGAATGAATGAATGAATGAATGAATGAATGAATAGGCAGGCTGGATAAAAAAATAAATAATGAAGGCTGACCAAGGAGCTATAGAAACAAACAAAACTGTCCTCACTTGCAACTCGTAAACTCCAGAAAGAGCTTGAGTTTAAGAGTTTACCCTCATTTTGCAATTATCAGCAGCATGACAAAAAGGCACTAAAAATGGTGATGAATCTTTCTCTGAATATAAAACAGTGTGGAACATGCCAAAAGAACAGCAGTTGAGTCAGAGGCAAATTCAAAATCTCAGTGATTGACATGGAACTCAAATGAGCTGGGGAGGCCATTTTGGTACCCAAGTGAGCATTTTCAAACTTCAGTGCTCCTGGACACACTCTCACCCACTCCAGTTTCATGTTTTTCTTTCACCACACCTGCAAATTGAGAATTATTGAATCATTTGAGCAGGGTTATTTTTTTCGCATGTTGATGGGTATGTTGTGAGGCTTCATAGTCTTACACATCTGTACAGAAGGGGGCTGAACAACATAAACCCACCCAACTGTTTTTTGCAGCCCACATCTTGTTCCCTTGCTTCTGGGACAACCACTACAAAAGTGCTTAAAATACTCTCTGGGTGGTTTACAAGCAATTATGCAAGCTACACCTTGCCCCCCCCCACAAGCTGGGTACTCATTTTACCTATCTCAGAAAGATGGAAGGCTGAGTTGAACCTTGAGCCTGCTGCCTGGAATTGTGAGCACAGCTTTAGCAGTTTAACCACTGCACCCACAAGGCATCTATAGTGATACCTTGTATAAAGGAATTAATTCGTTCCAAATGAAATTATGTTAAGCAAATTTTCCTTTATACAAATTCCCATAGGAATGCATTGAAAATGGAGTAATCCCATTTTTATGTTGTATGGATTTTCCCCATAGGCGATTATGTTAAGTAAATTTTCCCTCTCTCTGGAATTTTTTATGTTGTACAGATTTTATGTTATACAAGCTGTTTGTTATACAAGGGTCCACTGTACTTTCACTGGAGAACTGTGCTCCCATAACCCCTGGCAGCATTATGCTCCTTAACAACTAACTAACTAACTAACTAACTAACTAACTAACTAACTAACTAACTAACTAACTAACTAACTAACTATTTAATTATTTATTTACTCCACCTTTCTCCTTAAAAGAACCCAAGGTGACTTATATGATTAAAAGATATTATTAAACCTACCAACAGTGACCATACAAATACCTAAGGAACACCAAAATGCATTCAAAGCAATAACATACAAGAACCCCCCACCCCCCAAAAAACCCTCTCAAGTATTCATTCACTCAGGGAAAGCTAACCTAGACTCCTGTGGGAGAAAGTTTCAAAGTATGTGTTTCCCATCTGTCTTCTTTTAACACAAAACCCATGTTTTGCCTATTTCTGATTGCTTCCAGAGCACTTAGTTACAATAGCACCAGGAGATGGGGGCAGAGGCATTGGTTCATAGACTGAGTGTGCCCCCTTTGATGTAAAAGTCATTTTCCAAGGTCCCCTTTCCATTCCCCAACACCCTATCGCATTAGGCACATAATAAATCACGGATCACATGCACTGTGCCTGAGGTCAATTGTAGTGAAATGGCTGGATTTTTTTAAAAAGTCAGAGATCTCCACATTAAATAAACATACTTTTAAATTTACATATAAAAATATCAGTTGGATGTAAGACTTTCTTTCTTTGGTTCTCTTGAGGGATCCCAGAAAGTGAGTCCCTGTAAACAGCAAGGCCACCTTTCTGCATCACTGGCCAACACATTGTATACCTTGCTTATTTGCTAATCATCCCCCAGATAATTCTAGCAAAGTCAGCCAAATAGCAACAATAAACATCAAACACTAACTCTTGGTGTCCTAAACAATGACTCTCTTCATAAGCAGAGCTAAAATAACGATTAAAAGAAGAAGAATTTCCCTAAAATATTCACATTTGTGTAAAAATAAAAAGATGCCCTGAAAAGTTATAAGAGGCTAAAACATAACCATTCCTCTTTTCTTATATATTACTTATCGGGGGATAGGGGAGTACATTAGTAACTTTTAGTTTATTGAAAACCATCAAAAAGTCTTATGGCACCTTTAAAGATAAACACATTCATTACAGGGCAAGCTTTTACGGGCTGGAGCTTGCTTCATCTGAGGAATAAAGTGTTTTCCCCAGTTGGATGATATATATACACATGGGTATCAAGGAAAAGATGTAAACAGTGGAATCAAAGGGAGAAGGCACATCGTCTGTGAGCTTAGACATCTATTTCGTGACATTATAAGTCTCCTTGGAACCCAAAGTTATAAAACACTGGATTATTGCAGTAGCATCTTGACTTCTAGATTAATGATATGAGAAAGCTCAATGGTTGAACTAGCAGGAAATTCACTAGGTTTAGAAGTGGTTCATCTTGTGTCATTAAATGTCACAGTAGCATGAGGGACTGTAATAGGTTCCTAAGATTTTGAGTTAAAGCTACAGAATATCATCATCATTTTAAGTGTTTTTCTTATCTGTGGCATCTACAATAGTGGAAGGGTCTGACCCTATTTCAGGTTTGTGGGATAAAGCTGGAGAAATTACCGTATATACTCCAGTGTGTTCAGTATAAGTCGAGGCCCCTAATTTTGCCTTTAAAAAGTGGGGAAATTGATTGACTCCGGTATAACACTGGGTCAATATTTTCCTCTATTGCCTTCCCCAAGCCAGCTGGGGGAAGGCGGGTTTTTTTAAAAATGTCTTTGAGCAGCTCCCAGTGATCACACTGCCCTTCCCGAAGCAGCACCATGATCCCCCCAACTGGGAACACCTGGAAGAGGGGGACAGTAGATGGATTCCGCTCCCTACCCCGATCCGCTGTCCCAGTCTTTTCGGCCAACAACAACCTCCCCACCTGCCCTGAACTTACTTCTTTCTGACTCTCTGGAAAGGGGAAGTGCCCTCTTTGTGAGGGCAGCCCCGGGGTCTTTTGTCTGTTGTGGCGTCCATGGGGGGAGCTCCGGGTTCTGGGAGTTGTGGCGGCAGCGGCGGTGGCAGCATCAGTGTCAGGCTTTGCTCCTCTGTTGACCTCCTAGTTAGCAGAATGGGAGGGTAAGGAAGGATGGGGCTGAGGAGGGCGATTCTGGAGCCCTTCCTGCTGCACTGGTGGTGAGTGCCTCTCCTCCTCCTCTTCTGATGGGCAGGGGAGCAGTGGTTTTTTAAAAGCTTTTTCTCTTTCCAGAAGCAAGTGCTGATGGCAGACATTGGTCCATGCTTCTGGAGAGGGAAAAAAGTTTTTAAAATATACCGCTTCTTCCTCTGTGTGCCCTGGTGGGGGAGAAGTAGCAGGTTTTAAAAACTTTTTTCTCTCCTGAAGCAAGCGCCAATGTCTGTCATCGGTGCTTGCTTCAGGAGAGAAAAAAGTTTTAAAAACCCGCCGTTTCTCCTTCACCCGAATATAAGTTGAGGGCCTTTTTTTCAGCCCAAAATAAGGGCTGAAAAACTTGACGTATATTCAGGTATATATGGTACTTCTCAAAACAATTAGTCACCATTCCCAGGTCCAAACACTTACTTTGTTATCCATATTGTTACCCGCTTGAAAAATAAATTTTAATTTCTCATTATTTGAAAGTAGCTAAATAGTTCCTGTTATTTGTAATTGTTGTTCCTTTAACACATGCATACAACAGACTGTTGGCTTGTGCTACTAAAACAGACCCAGGTTATGAGGCTGCTGAGTCTGAGTCTCCTGTATCTAATAAAAGAAGTTTGCAATCAGTTGCAATTGTATCACAAAAGAAGTGACATTATCCCTCGTTACACTGCAATTATCATGTAACAGACATGGCTTACTTGTTTCAAATAAGTGTTAACGACAAGAAAGCTATTTGTGAAAGATCAATCTAGAAAGCTAAAGAATATTGTATTCTCGAAGGCTTTCACGGCTGGGATCTGATAGCTGTTGTGAGTTTTTTAGGATGTTTGGCCTTTCGCCAGACTCTGTGGCCGGCACCTTCAGAGGGCAAGGAGCTCAGGGAACTAGAAGTTCTGTCTGGGATGTAGAGTGAGTGAGACTGTGGGGTTTTAAAGTTGTGGGAAAGAGGAAACTTGTCCTATGCAGGATAATAGATCTTAGTCATTGTATTGTGATAGAGGGATTAAGAAGTTTCACTGCAATTAGGGGTGGCAGTGATCCTTCTCTATAGTTGATGGGTGTCATTAGCTGTTCTATTGTGTGAACTGAACAGTTGTCCTTGTAGCTGGGTGGGAATAATTGAACTTTGATCTTTTGCAGTTTTCAGTACTAGAAGCCAGGCTTTGTTGATTTTTAGACTTTCTTCTTTTTTCTTGAAACTGTGCTTATGTTTGTGGATTTCAATGGCTTCCCTGTGCAGTCTCACATAGTGATTGGTAGTGTTGTCTAGTACCTCTGTGTCCTGGAAGAGGATTTCATCTCCAGTTTGTTTCAGGATGTGTTCAGCTACTGCTGATTTTTCTGGTTGTTTTAGCCTGCATTCATTCATGATGAGGCCTCCCTTCTCGGACCAGTGCCTGGGGTCCGAGCGAAGGACCAGCCACCAGGATCTGCTTTCCCACCCGTTTGGGGGCTCCATCTAGCCATGGCCATCTTTGCCCCCCCAGCAGGCTGGCTTATGGACCTTGGACCCAGGAGATTGGGCAGCATGTTTGCCGCCAGCGTTTGTTCCTCTTCCCGTGGCCTGGTGGTTCCATGGCGGCCGCCAGTCAGGCGTGCGCGCCCGGCTTCCTGCTTGACCTGGAGCTCGGGCAGCGTATCGTCTGCCAGCGTTTCCCCCCTCCATTGTTTTGGGGGCTCCATCTAATCGTGGCCTCCGCCAACCCTCCCAGCCAGCTGGTTTGCGGGTCAGGGAGTCGGGAGTTCGGGCGGCAAGTCGGCCACTGGCGTCCTTTTTCTCCTCTGCTGCCTGTCGATCTTTCCTGATGGCCGTTGTTCTGGTGTGCGTGTTTCGCCTTCCATTAGCTGTTGGCCTCGGAGTTCGGGCGGCGGTTCGGCCGCCGGCAATCTCCTCCTGTCTCTGCTGGGTTTGGGGATTCTGTGGCTGCCTTGCCCTCTACCAACTTGCTGGTGTTGCCAGACAGACATTTGGCAGGACGAGACTGAGTGGGAGCCCTCTGAGACTCTCTGATCTGGGAGGGGGGCAGGGTGGGGGGATCACTGTGAGTTCCATTGGGGGGTGAGTTTGGTATGAAGCAAATGTAATCTCCTGTCTTCGCCTCCCCCCTCAGTAGCACTGCTACCCATCGCCTTAATCTGAACTGTTATGTGAACGAAATGGTGTGAACTGAACTGGTGTTGCTAATGGCCCTGCTCCTATCATCTAGCCGGCTTCTTCTGCCCCCCCTCCCTCCCCTCTGGATTATTACTTGTTTCCCCTGGCTTATGTGCCCTTTCACATTATTTTGTTTGATTTTATTGTTTATTAGAATATTTTATTTGTATTCTTTATTATCTACCTGATTGTAATTATTTGTATTGTTTGATTGCTTGTTGTTTTTGAGGTTATTGTTGATTTTTTTCTTTCTTTCCGGTCACCATGTCAGCAGGGGCTCCTATTCCGACTGTGTTAGGCTGTGGACGGTACGCTTGGAGTCGTAGGGTTAGTCAGGTAAAAAGAACTCGGGTCAGGCATCTTGCACCTGTCCCATGTTCTGACCCTTCGACTAACTGCCAGGTGTCCCGGAGCCACCCCACCAGTGCCTCCAACCTGTCCTGCCTCCTATTGAATGCCAGGTCAGTCCATAATAAGATCCCCGTCATCTACAATGCCATCAGTGATGAGAGGGCCAACCTGGCCTGTATCACAGAGACCTGAGTGGGCGCAGAGGGGGTCTTCGCTCACCCAGTTGTGCCTGCCTGGGTTTCTGGTCCAGGGAGTGGGCAGGTCGGAGGGTCAGAAGGGGGGGTTGCCATTGTGTACAGGGAATCACTTCATGTCAGCAGGGCCTCGACATTGGTCAGTCTGGGGTTACAATGCCTTCACCTGTTGGTGGGACAGCGGGACAGATTTGGCATTGTGCTGGGCTACCGTGCTCCCTGCAAACCTGCACAATCCCTCCCAGAGCTCTCGGAGTTCATCGCGGCGGCTCTGTTGAAGTCCCCTCACATTTTGGTCATTGGGGACTTCAATGTGCACGCTGGTGGTGGACTGTCTGGTGCAGCCTTGGAATTCATGGAGTCCACGACCTCCATGAGCCTGTCCCAGCATATTTCTTGCCCCACCCACAGGTCAGGGCATACTCTGGACCTGGTATTTACCTCCATGTAAGAGGATTCTAGTCCGGAGGTGGGGGATATTGTCTCCCTACCTGTGTCAGGGACAGATCACCACCTGCTGTCCTTTTCCCTCTCAGTTGTGCCCCCCCCGCAGGGACCTTCGGCCCCTCGTGTGGGCCCACCCCCGGAGGCTTTTGGATCCTGCTCGGTTCTGGGATGCCTTCGGGGAGCTTCCTGGTGGCTTGGCTGACGATCCGGCCGAGGCTGTGGCTAACCAATGGCTTCAAACAGCTTCCCGCACCGTCGACCAGATCTTCCCCAAGCACCTCCTCCATAGCAGAGCTCGACCTTCGCCATGGTTCACGGCGGAGTTGCGAGCGATGAAGCAGGAGCGGAGGAGGCTGGAGAGCAGCTGGAGATGAAGCCGGACGGTGTTTAATAAGACTGCAGTCGTTATCCAGACTAGGCGCTACTCTCGTGCGATCAGGGAAGCCAAAACATCTTATTACTCCCTGAGAATTGGTGAGGCCTTGAACCGCCAGGCGGAACTCTTCCGGGTGGTCCGAGACCTCACCAATTCTAGTCTGGCGAGGCCTCCTCCTACTGAGTTCAGTAGTGAGAATTTTGCAGTCTTTTTCAGATCTAAAATAGAGGCCATCCAGGCCGGCTTCGAATCCGGTTGCACTAGCCCTCCCTCGTCATCCCCTGTCGCTGCACCCCCTCGCTCTCCTCGATTGGTTGAGTTTGGGCCTGTCTCCTCTTCGGAGGCCTCCAGGGCAATTGCCCACTGCCGGCCCACATCCAGCCCCTTCGATCCTTGCCCTTCTTTGGTCATAAAAGCTGCCAGAGGGAGTATGCCCGAATGGGCTTCTATCATTGCCACCGCCTTCTTCAGCGAGGGGGGTTTTCCCTCCCACTTGAAGGAGATGGTGGTAAAGCCCATTCTCAAAAAACCAGGCATGGCATCGGACCAATTGGTGAACTATCGTCTGATTGCCAATGTCCCCTTCATGGGCAAGGTAATCGAGAGTGTGGCCGTGGTCCGGATTCAGTCCTTTTTGGAGGAACACCAGTGCCTTGATCCTTGCCAGTCCGGGTTCAGGCCTGGCCGGGGGACCGAGACAGCTCTGGTCGCGCTGCAAGATGACCTAATCCGGGCGGCCGACAGGGGTTGCTCTACCCTGTTGGTTCTCCTGGATTTGTCAGCAGCCTTCGATACCATTGACCACAGTATCCTACTGGACAGGCTCTCTGCGGTAGGTATCGGAGGCACTGTTCGCAGTTGGCTCCGGTCCTTCTTGGAGGGTCGGCCCCAGTATGTGCAGCATGCTGGAGAGTTGTCGGCCCCGTGGGCACTCCCATGTGAGGTTCCGCAGGGCTCGTCTCTCTCCCCCATGCTGTTCAACATCTATTTAAGGCCACTGGCTGGGGTCATTCGGAGATTTGGAATCTGCTGTCATCAGTAGCCTGATGATACGCAGCTCTATCTCTCCTTTTCCACCTCTGCAGTGGAAGCTGTCCGGACTCTCAGCCAGTGCCTGGAGGTGGTCATGGCTGGACCAGGGCCAACAGGCTCAAACTCAATCCCGAGAAGACCGAGGTGATGTTCTTCGGGAGTTCCCCGTCTGGATATGGAGGCCCTCTCCCCAGCTTGGCAGGTGTTTCCCTCCAACTGGCGGACAGGGTTTGGAATCTGGGCGTGGTTCTGGATCCGGCGCTATCCTTGGATGCTCAGGTGGCTGCCATGACCTGAACCGCTTTTTACCATATGCGCCAAATAGCCCAGATCCGCCCATACCTAGACGTGGACTCCCTGAGAACAGTAGTGCAAGCGCTGGTGATCTCGAGGTTGGACTACTGCAACGCCCTCTACATGGGGTTGCCCTTGGCTCTCCTCTGGCGTCTGCAGTGGGTTCAAAATGCAGGGGCCAGACTGGTGGCGGATGTGCGTCGTCATGACCACATCACCCCAGTTCTGGCCCATCTGCATTGGTTGCCCGTTGCGTCCCAGATCAGATTCAAGGTGTTGGTTTTAGTTTATAAAACCCTCCATGGCTTGGGCCTGGACTACCTGGCAGAGCAGATCGCCCAGCGATTAACCTCGGCCCAACCAGTTCGGCAGTCGCGAGTGCACCCGCTTTGGGTTGCCACCCCTAGAGAGGCCCGGAAAACTTCCACTCGCAACCGGGCCTTCTCAGTGGCTGCCCCTACACTGTGGAACAGCCTACCCAGTGAAGTGCGCTCTGCAGAGTCCCTGCTGGCCTTTCGCAGAGCGTTGAAAACCCTGCTCTTCTGCGAGGCCTTTGGTGACCAAGTTTAGTCCCCCCCCCCGCCATCTGCTGATAGTTAGTTTAACTAATGACGTACTCCGCTGGTTGAGCCTCAGTTGTCTTATGCCAAGGGTGCTACTGTTTTTACTGTTTCGACTGTTTTATTTTAATACTGTGTCAATTGTTTGTTGTTCTATTGTGCTTGTTGATTGGATCAGCCTATTGTAAGCCGCCCAGAGTTCCCTTGGGAAGATGGGCGGGGTATAAATTCAATAATAAATAAATAAATAAATAAATAAATAAATGTTCTTTGATTCTGGTCTGGATGCTGTGCTTTGTGGTCCCAGTATATACCTGGCCACAACTACATTATATTTTTCATTACATTATTTGGCCTCTTTGCTTTAGGCTGATTCCAAATGATGAGTTGTCACAAGGAGACAAGTGCAAGTTCTGGAAGATTCCTCATTGCCAAGGACTAGCAAGACAAAGGAGTGCAATTTATCCTCATCAAGATTTGCATAGTTTGCATAAATGATCTTTGTTTCTCCAAAGGTGGTTGGCAACAGCAGAAATCCTGGTGTGTGTGTGTGTGTGTGTGTGTGTGTGTGTGGCTATTCTTTTCCTTTGAGGAGCATTCGTACACCCAGAGAATATGTAGTACAGTATGATCAGAAGAACCCTTTGGAAGCTTCTGTGCTTAAAAGGCAATGCAGCAAAGCAGAAACCTCAGTTACCTTGCACAGATTGTGTTGCTTATAACAGAGTGTTATTTAACATATATTATTTTCTGAAGCTTTACTCAGTTAACCAGACAGCCATTCTTGTTCTCTTCTCTGTTACAAATGCAACAAAATTGCTCACTCTGTCCTGGAGAATAATCTGGAATTTCCCTGTTCTCCTGTATGGGAATGAGCCAAGTGACCATGTACATATCTAGTCAGGTTCAGGGTGGCTGGACAACAGGGCTGAAGCTCTTGTCAGTCCTAGCCCACATAGTCCATCGTGGCGTGTGATGGGAGGTGTAACTCTAAACACTCACAAGGCCTTATATTCCCCAACCTTTAGTTGTGCATATAGTAGAACTATTGAAACCAACTGGATATGTTAATCATAATGAAGTTCAGTTGCTTTTTAATTGATGTCAGTACAATTCAATCCAATAACTACAGCAACTGATGGTGTGTTGTGTTGTTGTTGTTGTTGTTGTTGTTGTTGTTGTTGTCATTACAGTTTGTAACCCCATGTCCAGGGAGTTTTTCTTGGCAGGAATACTGGAATGTTTTTGCCAGTTCCTACTCCAGGCACCTACAGCACCTGGTATTCCCTGGTGGTCGTCCATCCAAGTACTAACCAGGGCCGACCCTGGTTAGCTTCTGAGATCAGGTGAGATCGGATCTGCTTGGGGCATCTAGGCAGGTAAGTGATGGCCTACCACACAGAAAACATTAGGAACAAATCCTTCCTATTTCCTCTGTTGATCTTAAATGCAACCCATTCAATAGAGCTGTCCAAATATTTTGCACCCCTTTGGCAGAGGTAATCAAGTGTAGAAACATAGATCATAATCTGTTCAGATAAGGCTTGAACGTTTGTGACTACTTGCAACTATTTGACAAGGTTTTGGGGTATGTCTCAGTTGTGTGTCTGATCATGAGTGTTATTGCATAACCAAGATACAACCCATCACCACATCAATTAGTTTCAATTAGGTACAGAAATTTACCACCACCACCCAAAAATGGATACAAACATTATTAGGAGTCTGGCCAAATTTTATTTCATCCATTTCCTGCACTTTTACAGGAGAAAATGCACAACAACTCACAACAAACATCTCCTTTTCAAAATGCTTCCATCTATTTGGAGTTGGGGAATGCTTTGCTTCAACACCTCTCAAACAAATTCCGCTAAAACAAGGTCAGCAATTCCCATCCAATAGAAGTAGCATAAATCCAATGTTTCACTAAAAGAAGAGAAACAATCCATGCGTACAAATAAAATTAGCATTAGTGAAATAAACCGCCCAGAGTGGCAATTGTTGCTAGATGATGTGGTATAGAAATCTAATAAATAAATAAAATAATGAATAAAACTATGTACACTGCTAGTGCTAGTCCTGTTTACATTCCAAGGTTCTGCACCAGCCTGGCATAAATATATTTTGAGAATGTGTTGGTCTTCCCACCAGGCTAGAGAAAGTTCACAGCTGGATCCCTCATTTTATCTCCAAAGGAAGCTGCTAACAGCAGGGAATCCTGTGATTACATATATATGAATTCAGTGGAGGTGAGCGCATAACTATCAGAGAGGAACCCCCTTGCTACATTAACTGGTGTTGAGGCATAAATTTTCATCCTGTACTATTCTGATGGCACTTCTCTGTGGCCCTGTAAATCTTTCTGGAATGCAACTCCCATAGTCAGAAACCAGCATAACCAGTAATGAGGGGAAATGGGAGCTCTAGGCAGAGCAACTGTGGCCCTGAAGCTCAGCACTGTGCAAATTCCTCATCCCTGTTTAGATATCCTGGTTGGTATCTAGAAGTGCTCTTCTTGAAATCTTACGGATCCAGCAGAGACCTCCCAAACAGAAAGGAAGGGGATGACTTCAGCAGAAGAATGCCTCAAAGGTTGGGAGTGGTGTCCAGAACAGATCTGTGTCCTTTGAATTCATTATTTTCTCTGAACCATGCCCAGGTCATGCCTAATTTAGTTAGTGCCTCTTACACAGACACACAGGCACACACAGGCACATAGACACACAGACACAGACAGACAGACAGAAACACACACACACACACACACACACACACACACACACACACACACACACACACACACACACACACACACACACACATACAGAGAGAGAGAGAGAGAGAGAGAGAGAGCAGCTTTTGTTTACTGGGGGAAAATTTAAATTTGTTGTTGTGGTAGTGGTATTTATTTATTTATTTATTTATTTATTTATTTATTTATTTATTTGATTTGATTTGATTTCTACACCACACCATCTGGCACAAGTGCCACTCTGAGTGGTTTACAACATTTTAAGATAAATACAGCAAACATAATGTCAAACATAAAATCAAACATAAAACAAACATAATAAACCATCGCTAAAACCAAAATCAAAATTATATAGACATGATGTATTTATTTACATGGTAGTGGCTGAATTTAAAAGAGTGGGGGTTTTTTGCCTGTTTTTCCTTAAATTTGACTTGTGTGTATGTATGCTCATATTTCAGATTGTACTTATTGCTGTAATGGCTCCCACTCAACTAAAGTGTGATATGTGTGATATGGGTTCCTTAAAAGAAAGATACTTGTTTTGTCAGACCTCTCTTCAAAAAAACCCCACCTGCATCTGGCCTGCCGATAGTCCATTCATCAAACCTAGCCCAGTAAACTTCTATTGAATTTTTTCCCAAATACAGTAACCCCCTGCCGATCGCGGGGGTTAGGGACCCACCCCACCCGTGATGCACAAAAATCCACAATATGCAGAAGCGGGTGGGGGCGGGGGCGATTGTGCGGCGCGGCGGCGGCAGTGGCAGGGGGATCTTACCTCCCGCTGCCGCCGCCCGTCCGCGTGGCCCCGAGGCTTCTCGGGGGTGCGTGGGAGGGCCGCGCAGAGCAACCGGATCACCCACCGCCACCCACGCACACACCCCGGAAGCTTCTCGAGGGTGCATGGGAGCGCCGCACGGAGCGACCGGATTGCCCGCCGCCGCCCTCCCATGCACCCTGGAGGCTTCTCGGAGGGGCAGGGGGTGTCGTGGAGCAACCTGGCTGTCCCCTCCACACAGTTCCGGTACTGCGGTCCCGCAATGTAGTGGGACCGCAATACCGGAACCCCGAAATGGCGGGGGGTGACTGTATCCATAGAGTAAGGAAGCTGTCCATCAGAACCTACAGAGGGAACAAGGGAACCAATGAAAATCCAAAAACCTTGTAAAAGAAAAAAAGCATCCATCATTGAAAGGAGGAGAAAAGAGAGAATAAAACACATAGGGAGTAAAGAATGAAACAACAATAATAACAATTACTGTAAGAGAGTCCCAAACCTGCAAAAACATGAAAGTCAATGAAAGATGACTGAATGTCTATCAGTGTCGATACAGTATTGCTGTCTGTGTACCACATGTTCACTAATGAGTCACTAACATGGCACTCTCCAAGTAACAAAATATTTGGAGAAACAGCAAAATCCTAATAAAATATTTTCCCCCAGAATAGCATTCCAATGAGATGTCACTTTCTAAAGGAAACCAGAGTGATTCATGAACCTTAAGCAGCCAGGCTAAGCAGATAGAACACCAATCTGTACCTAGAAGGAAGGCCCAGAAAGCAGCGTTGTCATCCAAACCCATTTCCCCAGGGTGAGGATTTGAACAGCAAAATTTCTCAGATGAGAACACAAACAGCACTACAAATATTGATGTTCCTCATGCCAGCCTAGAGTACCTTGTAATACAAATACAAATACATGGTCAAAACCAGAAATCAAAAACACGTTAACTACAGATTACAGTTGGCAAGTGTAGAACCGCCCAGAGTTGCTTCAGGAAGACGGGCGGTATACAAGCCTAATAAATAAAGAAAGAAAGAAAGAAAGAAAGAAAGAAAGAAAGAAAGAAAGAAAGAAAGAAAGAAAGAAAGAAAGAAAATTCATTCTGATCATACCTGCATGTGACTGGTCATCATTTATTGAGAGGTTTGCATCTAAAAAGAGTGTCCTCTGAATCTTTATTTCCTTTGTGTCATTAATATCAATGTTCTGTATGGAGTATCTGAATTTGGATGACTTATTCATGGGTTTTTCAGTTGTCATGCCCAGCACATTTGGGTGTGGAACATCTTATCAGGGAATGTAGGCAGGCACTTTCCCTTGTTGTCCTTTCTTCTTGTACTTTCCATGCAAAGCCTTATTGTGAAGGCGGACCTTTGGAAGCTTAGCAGGTTAGCTGTAAAGAGGCTTTTTATTTGCACAGGTGCCTCCTGTTTAAAAATTAATTTATTTTTAAATCCATTCAATGGAGTTTACTGTAACTGTTTTCTAATAATGTGTCCAGCTCTTATATGTTGCCTATTTGTCTTAGAGTTTGCCAAACTGAGTCTCATTCTCGGAAGCTGAAACAAATTGAACGACAACTGGGGAAACAACAGACAAATAAAGGTCCACATGTGCTGAATTCACTATGCAAGCAATGAACATGCATGTGTGAAACAGCCCTGGGGGAAAGATGAGTATCAAGTGATGTGCACGCTTATGCAAAACCCACTCATAACACACCATTAAGATAGAGAGCAAGGCAATATTTGTTTGTGCCACTCATTGAGCTCAGCTTTCCATGGGATGGTGGCCTCCAGTTGGCTTGGAGTCTAGCTCCTGTGTCGTGCCTATCTAACACAGCTGTGGGCTCCTGGCTGGAGGAGAAGATTGAAGTCAGAGTCCAAAGCCATCAGGAGGACACCAATTTGGAAAAGCTGATGTAGCTAAACTGGAACAGGTATCATTAAGTGCCTCAGAATGGCAAATATAGAAGGAGAAAACAAAAAGAAATCTGGGCTCCTGGGACTCCAGGAGGTGACTTTAATGTTCAGCCTCTCAAATCAACAAGCAGCATGTCAAATTATCGATGCAAAGTATTTGATAAGTGTCTTTAAGAGGCAGCGACAGAGGCTGTCTAGACATGATCAGATATCAAAGTCTACGAGTTTTGCAATCTGATCGTTTTGTTTTTCCTTCTGCGGGAGGTAAAGAGGCACCTGTCAGGAGAACTTGACAGGCTGCAGACACAGTGATTAGAGCAACAATAAGGCTCTTGGTTGTATAATCAGCTGTGGAATAGCTGTCTTAACTCTGTTGCCTCTCACTTGTTTGTCACCAAGTTTTTGCTCTTGGGTGGAATTGCTTATGCCTTATGGGTTCGGTGGCTTTGGCTAGAAAGTTGGAAGAATTGCATGACTGAAATCCTGTTGAGTAACTATGTGTGCATAAATGGCATGTGATATCATCAGCCAGTGGCATTCTTCTTTAATTTAAGGTAATTAAAAGCTTCTTATTCCCACCCACAATCAGGTTCTCAGGGATCCCTTATGACCCAGGGAGGCAGTTGCAGGCTCTAAACTGGCACATGGGAAGGACTTTGATTTCCTATTATTTATATTCCTGCATGAGACAGAGGGTTGGATCTGACGGCCTTGTAGGCCCTTTCCAACATCATTATTCTAGGATTCAATGACTCTGTGATCAAATTCGCAATGGATCACTGCCACTAGGAAACAAATTTGATCAATCTGTGATCAAATTCACAATGGATCACTGCCACTAGGAAACAGGGAGTGAGTTACACACAACCTTTTGTCATGATGCACTACTTTTCTAGGACATTTTTTAAAATCTAGGCTGAATACATCTGCAGTTAAAATGATATAAGGCAAGTGATTTAGGCAATGTGTTCTGTCACTACATCAAGCAGAACATGCAGGATGCTGTTAGCCCTAGTAAGCCTTTGGCACAGGGTTCCCTGAGCACGTGAGGAGAGGAAGCAGGCTGGCCTCATATGCCTCCATCACAAGCCTCTTTAAGAAGAGAGTCTCGGCTATGCACAAAGTGGGACTCTGCATTGGGGAAAAATCTGGGTTTCTGATCATGCGGAGAGGATACATGCATACAGCCTGGCTTCCCTCCCAAGGAAAGCCAAGGCGGGCCCAATCTTTGCTGTACTTCCACAAACAGGTAAAGACCTTTCCTCTTTTAGACAGGTTTTTCTTAAGTGATTGACAATTTGAGAGCGGTTTTACAAATTAGGCTGTTGTACTCCGTTGCTTTTAAATGTGTTTTTAGTATTGATATTATTTCCTATTTCTACTTCTTTGATTCTTTTGAAATATTTGTATACTTACTGTTTTTAGCTTTTTAATCTTCTTTTTCTTATTGGCTGTGCCTCTGGTGACAGGGTCAGCTATTCTGGTTTTTGCCTTCCACTTGGCACAGTCAACACAGACAACAACTTTATGTTGTTGTCAAGGGTGTTCATCAGCACTATTTGGGTCATCCCCTCAGTTGGGATCTGCTGACCTCCAGGGTGAGACCCTCTCTGGCCAGAATTTCCTGGTCAGCGTGCAAGATGTGTCCATACCATCACAGTTGGGTTTCCTGCATCTGGTTGCAATTGGTGTGATGCCATATTTAGTTCAGATATCAGCATTGTGCACATGATCATTTCGTGTAAGGCCAGAGTTGGGTCGCAGCATCTTTGTCTCCATGACACCAAGGTGGGGTGAAATATCTTTAGTTATTTTTAGCTTTTTAATATTGTCCTCTAAATGATGTAAGCAGCCTTGGGTCCTTTTAAGGAGAAAGGTGGGGTCAAATTATTTTAAATAAACACAGTGTGGTTTCCACTCTGCATTATTTCTCCCAAGGTGAAGAGGGCGATGATGGAGGAGGTTAGCTCAATCTGTCTCCTCCCACATCTGGGTTTGCTTTATCTTCAACACTCTAATGGGATTTTATTGTGCAATATTATTATTATTCAATGTAGCAAATACGTTTAAAGACGAATAACAAAGAAATCCTAAACTGATCTGGCATGCAAGTGCTGACAGCTTGATCTGGCTCCTGATTCTTACTTCTTGTTCTGATTTATTATCAGAGACAACATCAGATATAACTAACATTCAGCCCTATGAATTCCTAGGTTATCAGAGCTATTTTGTCACTGACACTTAATTTTCTCAGAAATAAGTCTTTTGCACAAATATGACAGTGGATATAGACTGTTGAGCAGCTATTACTCATATTTCAAAAGAGGAAAGAAACTCATTTATACTTGTTTAATTGAAAGAGTTCCTTTTTTGAAAAAAGACATTAGTTCAAAACTATACTTAACCCACCTCTAACTCAGCCAAAAACAAAGGATATCAGGACACAAATCAAGTTCTTTCACTCTCATCAAGCACGTAAACTAGAAATATGCCACATATTTCTACTTTACCAAGTGAATTTTACTGCACATTCCCCATGATACATCCTCTCTCTGTAGATTACATCACTAGGGTATGGAAGACTGAAGTGAGACAGGCTTTGATATCACCAATCCCATCTACAAATAACAGCTTTGCAGCAGATGTCCATCAACAGTTACATAGACTTATCAAGTTTCCAATGAGTGGAATCTCAGTCTCCCAAGTGTAGTAATGCAGGACCACATCATTCGTACGGGCATTGCTGCTGCACACCTAGAGATCTCCTTGAAGAAAATGTGTTCTCCATTTCTGTAATAACAGCACTTGTGCAGGTGCCTGAATTTTATGTTACAATACTGGCCTTTCTTTCCATTCAACAGCAAGTCAAGAGGATACCTTTATCATAAACTTAACTAGTTGCACCTAATTGACACCTAATTGAGATAGCCTCGCTCTGGTTAATGGACTTCAGTGGAGGGATATTTTTTTCTCTACTTAACGAATCAACCTATTATTGTACAAGATTTACTTTTTCAAATCAAGTTATAAATAACAAAGGCATCAAAATGAAACTTCAAATTCACTCTTGAAAGCAGGCCAACATCTCCAAGCTACTGCAGTTCTGTTTTGGTCTCTCAGGAAACCACACTTACTCGCAGAGGAGTAGCAGTTACTGTTTAAGCCCATCTGCTAAAGAAACAGAGCCTGCATTCTGTAACACAGCCAAGCTTACTCCTCCGATGCAGCCACCTTCTTATTCTCCTGGGCTCCAATGTCCTGTATTTCTCTCCAGGCATGCCAGCATGGGAATGATGAATTCTCACCAGAGAGATGAGTTTCAGTCTAAGGGTTTAGACTGCAGCAGGAATTCCCAGTTCTTACCGGTAAATTCATTGAAACACAGGTGGTTGTCAACATGAACACCAAACAGTTTATTGATACGTCTGTACAGTAACAGCAACATAAACCATACGGTACTGAATTATATATTCCTATGTGGTTGCATTTCTATCTAGGCACACACATCTTCTGTTATACAACAGTTTCACAGGTACCATATCAAATCAGATCTTTAATACAGTCATAGACCAACATCGAAATATACAAATAAGCCTAACGGAATTAGTAAGCATTTTTCACTCACATGTTAATTTAAAAGAAAGAAAGAAAGAAAGAAAGAAAGAAAGAAAGAAAGAAAGAAAGAAAGAAAGAAAGAAAGAAAGAAAGAAAAAGAATGATCCCACTGACAATTAAGGGTCAACCCATATTGTTAAAACCTTCCACTCCTGGATGTTAATGTTAGCTGCTAGGAATTTTGTCACATTATGCAGAGTGTCTACATTTTGTCCTGATAAAAGTAAAAGGGTATAAAATGCCTCAGAGCACCCAAGGAATATTTTTAAGTGGGGTTCAATGAGACTTCTTTGCATATCAGAGTAACATTGGCAAGACAGGAGACCATGGGTAGCAGAGCAGTTTCTATTGTATCTGAGTTACAAGTGCATTTGTGTGGATATGGAATCTCCTTAAACTGCACCATGTGCTAACTACCAGGTTTTGTTTTCCTCACATTACACATTTAGGTGATTCCATTCAGATCTCTCTCACTCCAGTAATTCCCACTCCCCTTTTATGAACACTCTTCCTAAAATCAAACTCCCAAACAACAATTTGCAAAGCACTCACACATGCACATATCTCCCTCTTTCACTCCACCGCCCTTCCAAGGACTGTGATAGGCTGGCTAAAGAGCCAGTGAAATGGCTAGTGCCAATGCTGTTCACCATGCCCTCCCCAAGTCTGTTGGTGTGCTGTTTAAAGTTCTCCCAGGAAACAAAAGTCTGGTACCCAATGTGTTCCTCGTAAAGCCAAAACTACATAAGGTGGGATGTTAGAAAATTACAAATAATCACCTCATCATTGATTCTGTACACCAGTGATGGTGAACCTTTTAGAGACTGAGTGCCCAAACTGCAATTCAAAACCCACTATTTTTTTTTTTTGCAAAGTGCCAATACAGTAATTTAATCTGTATGCAGGTGGCTATGAAGGGACAATGTCGGGTGCCCACAGAAAGGGCTCTGAGTGCCACCTTTGGCACCCATGCCATAGGTTCACCAATCATTGCTGTACACTGTCCCTTCGGGTAAAAAGCATAAGAAGCAGTACACTCTCAAGCTTTCAGAAGGTGGCAGGATTGAGAAATAGAACTATAGCACTGGGGAACAATGGCCACAGTAGAAAAGTTGCCAAAAGGTGGGGTGAAGAGGTCAGTCTGTACTATTTTCCATCGGGAAGATAACGTGAACACCAACCACCATATACGGTTGATAGAGTTCTATCCTGCTGCTCTTTTCTCGGAAATCAACTCCTTCAAGATCAAATAATAGTTAAGACCAAACCTGAGTTTTGATGAATATGTGTACAGAGTATTTTTGCTTTGCTTTGCATAAGGAGTTTAAATGGCTAAAGAACCAGGAGGAATTTTAAAATTAGGCATAGGTATTCAAAGAATGGACAACTACCTTGAAATAGTGATTAGTTAACATTATAGTTCCAAAACATGGGGGGGGGATTAGTTATCACATGTTTATGTTTTAAAACTCCCCCCCCAAAAAAGAGCAAAATTGTGCTTCTAATGTTGCTTTTTCTTTAGGGGGTGGGGAATGGAACAATACAGGCTGCTGGCTTTTGCTTAAAAATATCCTGTGCAATCAACCATTGGGTCTCAGAACTAACAGTGCTGAGATTGCCATGCCATCCCCAGTACATCATGCATATACTTCTGTGCACAGAGCAGGTTGCAGCTGCCTCATGGTCTTTTCCAGCAGTGTGTTACCCAAACAGGGACCCTGGAGGGCATCAATGTAGTGCTGGAGAGGAAAGGCAGAAATTGTACTTTGGGCAGGTGAAGAGGTGAAATTTATTTATTGATTGCTTTAAAAATTTTCCCTGCTTTTCTCCTTTAAAGGGACTCAAGGTGGTTTATATCACCAAAAGGCAACATTTAAAGACTTTTTAAAAAGAAGTAGTGTGGGAATATTTAAACATACTGTAATAGAATACATGCCACACTAAAAAAAATGAGAAAACAAACACTTAAAGGAGTGCCCCTAACACACAAGCTGCAAGACAGTGAGTGAAATTTCCAGCCACGTTCCTAAATAAACAAGGAAGACAGAGAAAAGCTGGAAGTAAGAAAATGTGCTAGAGGAAAGGCAGGGGGAGGAATTTAGTAAGAAATGCTTCAAAAACACAAATGAAGCTAGTGAGAAGATTTCTTTCTTCCAATCACTGCTTGTTTACCTGAATCTCATGGCTTGCAGTACCCAGACTGCACTCCTTTCCTGCCCTGCCTGGCCATGAGAGAAGCTGATGCTAGAGGGTGTGACCTCAGGCTCTAGTCCTTACTGGGCTATACCTCATCATGAGCAGTGTTCATGTACCCCACTGACCCCTGGACAGGCTGCAACTAATCACCATCCTGTCCAGCAACAGTGTCTCCAGAGTCCAGAGTTGGTGTGGGGCAAGCAATTAAAATTTAAGGAGTCTTAACTGAACACAACTGAAATGCATTAGGCTTAGGGCGCTGGAAATGTTTAGCCTTACAAAAAAAGCTGAGAGGGGATATAACTATGTTTAAATATTTGAAAGGATGTCATATTGAAGAGGGGACTGGTTTGTTTTCCAAGGCTTCAGAGACTAGGACACGGAGCAATGGTTTCAAACTACAGTGGTACCCCGACTTAAGAGCAGCTTGACTTAAGAGCAGAAAACTGTTGGTGTTATTAACTGTTGCCTTACAAATTTTAGATATGGTCTGCTCAACTTCCAAATGTTTTTTTTAAACTTATTTTTTTTTCCAATTTTTAGATAGGTACCCCGACTTAAGAGTAATTCAACTTAAGAGCACGCATTCAGAACGGAATAAATTCGTAAGTTGAGGTACCCGTGTACAAGAAAAGAGATTCAATTTAAACATTAGGAAGAACTTCATGACAGTTAGACTGTTTGGCAGTGGAATATGCTGCCACAAATGGTGGTGGAGTCTCCTTGTGTGGATGTTTTTAAGCAGAGGCTGGATGGCCATCTGTCAGGAGTTCTGTGATGGCAGGGGGTTGGACTAGATGGCCCTTGAGGTCTCTTCCAACTCTATGATTCTGTGATTCTATGCATGACACAGCAGCTGCTATGCACTCTGCAATCTCTTGTCTACACAATGCTCTCCTACCCTTGGGGATGTTTCAACTTGAACTTGTCACCCTACTGGTTGGCAAGATGAATGTAGCTGTAATTCTAAACAGACGATGGTGAGAATTACAGCATCACCATCTATTTTCCCAGTAATGGGGCAGAAAACAATGCTCAACAATATTTATCATGTCTGATCTTGACTTTAGTTGTATGTCATAAGGTTGTACACTGTCTTTAGAAAAATGTTCAAAACAGACGAGGTTGGGGTATTCATGCATCTCCAGGGGGAACAAGGAAGAGTCCATAGGCACCCCACACACACACTGATTCCTTGTTAAATCCAGTATTTCTAGGATTAAAAAGGCTAAAATTAGAGAGGGGAGAGATGGGATAGCAAGTGAGGAAAGAAAAATAGAAGCTAATGAAAATCCTGAGCTAGCACCAGTAAAAAAAATAGTATTTTCTTTAGAAATGAACCTTCATTGCCTTTCCTGCTGCAATGTCATTGATTGGATCATCAAAGACTAGCATTTAGAGACTTATTTCGTTTGTCAGTTGACATCCTATGTGCACTGCCATCGCCACCGCTGCAGCAGGAGTGGGTGGCAGCACCACTAATTACAGATCCAGCAAGGAGCAGAAAGAAAGTGTTGCTGGGGGGGGGGGGAGGAGACAAGAACAGGGAACAGGGAATGTAGAGGTAGGACTGGAAGGAGTCTTGCACTTTTCTTTGTGAACTGAGATAAGTGTGTGTGTGTGTGTGTGTGTGTGTGTGTGTGTGTGTGTGTGTGTGTGTGTGTGTGTGTGTGTGTGTGTGTGTGTGTGTGTGTGTGTGTGTGTGTGTGTGTGAGAGAGAGAGAGAGAGAGAGAGAGAGAGAGAGAGTAATTACGTGCACGCATGTGTATGTGTATGTGTGTGTGTGTGTGTGTTATCTTGAGAAAAGAAACAGGATGAGGTGAGACTCTAGGTCAGCGTTGGCAAACCTAAGCACTGACCAGCTGTAGTGCAGGCTTGGGGCAGCAAAATAAATGTTTTTAAATCCTGCCTTTTCCCCCACCCGATTGTGTGCAGGGAAACTGAGGGGTTGCTTTTATTTATTTATTTATTTATTTATTTATTTATTTATTTATTTATTTATTTATTTTGCTGAGCCCCAAGCACAGTAGCGCAGGCTTGGGGCTGGCAAAAAAGAAGTTTAAAACTCATTCCTTCCCCCCGCCACCCGATGGGGGCTTCCAAAGCGGCAGCGCTGATCATTTTATGTCCCCAAACGCTGATCAGATGTCACACTGGCTTATGGCTGGCAAAAAATGCAAACTTTTTTGCCAGTCCCAAGTCCACACTACAAAAACATAAAATCAGTGGAGGGTGCTTTTTTAAAAACAAGTGCCGGCTGCGCTACAGCAGGGACTGGCCAGTAGTGGCAGTGGGGGAACAAAAAACAAAACAAATGAAACAAAAAAAGTTTTTCATTTTGTTTTCCTTTGAGGGGGTGGTTCGTTATGTAATGAAACGAATAACAAATAACAAAAAGAATAAAAACTTATTTCGTGCCCATCTCTAGTTCTGTATTTTGATAAGTAATGGAAGCTAAATGATCGTGGAGAACATTACAAGTTTTCCCCTCCCTCTGTCTTCAGAAATGGGCAAACTTTTGTCAGTTAGATATCATCATTTTGCCAATGCCTATAGAACTGCTTAATGGCCCAAGAAGCTCATTTATGATCCATTTATTTTACTTTTTTGGCTTTATTTTTGTAGCACATGTTTCTGTATCATGTTTTAAATATCAAGGGGACAACATGCTCTTCCTAACACCAGGGTTTTGTTGGAGACATTAACAAACAAAAATTTGTGTGCTTAGATCTATCTTTCTACGTGTGTGCATATACATCTCTCTCTCTCTCTCTCTCTCTCTCTCTCTCTCTCTCTCTCTCACACACACACACACACACACACACACACACACACACACACACACACACACACACACACACACACACACACACACACACACACACACACCAGTTGATCAGAACTATAAGACCAAGCCTTATATCGCTGTCTATTACATTTTACCTTCTGCTTGGGGCCACTTACATCTGAACTTTTTGCTATCAATTTCAATGTTCTGATTGAACTCCACGACAGAGAAATAGCTTTGTACCATAGGAAAATGGCTGGCAGAATTACAAAAATATATAGTGTTATCAGGCAGGAAGGGAGGTAGAGCAGTATCCTTTTTGGCTTTTGAAATGTCATACTTCTGGGCGCCAATTTATCTGACTTATATTGCTAGAAATAGCCAGGGAGTGTAACCAGGTCATTTTTCACAATAAAGGTAATTTTCAAAACTGCTTTGTTCACTCCATAATAATTGTACAGATCTATTTATTATGCATTTATGTTTTTCTCTCTAACTAATCTGCTTTTTTGGCAGTGCAGATGAATATGTGTGAGATATTAATCAGTGCTGACTGCTTTTGTTTGTGCTAAGCATGGATTGCCAGGCAAAGGAGGAGGAGGAGGAGGGGTTTAACATACAGGGGGAGAAGACCCAAGAGGACAAAACAAAACAAAATCTATAAAGAAAAAATCAAGAAAATTTCATCGCAACACTAATCTGTTTTTGTTTGAACTCTTCAGAGCAGCTTAAGGGTGGGGGCGATGAAATCTCAGCAACAGTAGAAGGGAGCATAAAAATATCTAAAAGGTTTTTTTGGGGGAAAGGCCACCATCCCTTTACAGCTTTACTTGTTTTCTGGATTCCTATGCAGCGTGTTGCACTACTTTTACATAATTATTAACAAGCACCAGCACAAGTAGATCTGTAATATTCTAGAACAGTGATGGCGAACCTATGGCACGGGTGCCAAAGGTGTCACTCGGAGCCCTTTCTGTGGGCACCAAACATTGCCCCTTCATAACACCTGTATACAGGTTAAATTACTGTATTGGCACTTTGCAAAAAAATTAGTGGGTTTTGAATTGCAGTTTGGGCACTCAGTCTCTAAAAGGTTCACCATCACTGTTCTAGAAGGACAAAGAGCAGCCTGCACAAATTGGAAAACCGTCTTCTTTTCTTCATCTGATAGGAGAAGCATCCGCCTGTCGGCCAGATGGACAGGTGGAATGGATCTTGTTGCAATCTCCTGTGCCAAGTGGACTTCCCACACGCCTGCTATGCCTTTGAAGTTCATGAATGGAGAGGATGAGAAATGAAACTTCTGTGTGCTAGAATAAGGTGGTGCAAGAGGACCTTATGTTTATGACACAGAAGCCTCCCAGCCTGCTCTGTACCCCAATAGAGGGCCTACAGACTAGAGCCAGGGATGGATTTATTTATAGGCTAAGTAGGCTGACGCATAGGGCCTCGAAATCTGGGGGGGGGGCTCTACAGCCCTGCACCCTCCCAGTGGACAGTCTCCCCTCTCCCAAAATTGCAAACCTAAAACTTCCTGCGAAGGCAGGGCACAGCAACTATGAGACTCAGGGCAGTTGGCTCTTTTTGGCAGTTGGCTCTTTGAATGGCTAATATGGATTGTTGGAAGAGAGCCTGGTATTATTTGCTGCTGCTGACATTATTAGATGAGAAATTATATACTGGTACCTTGGTTTACATGCACAATTCATTCCAAAAACATGCTCGTAAACCAAAATACTCTTATATCAAAACAAATTTCCCCATAGGAACAAATGGAAACTTGCCCAATCTGTTTGGGGGCCTCTTGCCACTGCCAAGGCTTCCTCGCCCCTGTGGCTGCCAGTACCACGGTGAGGGCTAGAGGCCTCAGCAGCCAGGGCCTCTGCCGGTGTGGCAGTAGGGGCTGAAGGCCTGCGGCCAGGTCTGGAGGCCTCTGCTGAGGCCACGGCAAGGGCTGGAGGGCTCTGCACCAGGACCTCCACTGTCATATGGCAAGGGCCAAAGGCCTGCAGCTGGGTCCAGAAGCCTCCATGGACTGGACCAATGCTGGTGCCACAGTGAGGGCTGGGGGGCTCCACAACTGGGGCCTCTGACAATGCCACAGCACAGGGGTTTACCCACTGCACCACAGGGCTCTGTAATAATAGTATTTAGGGAGATTCTTGGCTTTACAGGGTGGAGGAGGCTTAATTGTCACTTGCCTTCTTCTTTGGTGCCAGCAGCTCAGTCCACTGTATGACTTGGGAACTGAAGAAAGGGAAAGACAAAAGTCACCCTCTTTTGAGTTGTACCAATGCCAATTGGAACACATGGGCTCCATTGTGGTATTAATGAACAATGGCTCTGCCTTTTTGTGGCACTGGAATTGCACAAATACCTCTGAGTCTGGTTCTGCCCATTTCTCCAAAGACAGGGTACATGCCTGGTTATTCTTCATCAGTTACAGTTATAGTCTGCCTTTTTGCCTTAAGGTTCAGGGCTGTAGTTGTACCACATTAAGTATAAAAGTGGCAAGATTTGCCTTTCCTAGAATAGGTTAGTGGTGCACAGATTTGAACTGTACAAAGGTTCTTGTCACTTTAGTAAAAAAATATCTGACTAAAATGCATTTCAAATTAGTTTTTAAAGGGGAACATTACACCTTTTGAAGGTCCTAAAGTAGCTAGTTACCTCTGCAATTACAGTTATAGGTGGCAATTATTATTTTATTTGTCTTATTTATAGGCTGCCTTTCCCCCAATAATTTTCACTCTTTGGAGGCACAGGCAAACTAGTTACTTGTTTCTGGTTACTTTAAAATTATAATTCAATGGAGTGGTGTGAGAGAAAGTGTAATCCAGCATTTGAACCACATGTAATTTCTCCTTTGCCATTTAGCAATTCCAACCCGGAGATTTAGATTTGGATAAAATTTGGTTCTCACCAGTTCTTGCATACTCTGATCTAAATTTGAATAGAAATTCATGAAGTCAGATTATTGCATCTCTCACTGATTTGCACAGGACAAATGTAAATGGCTGTTTTTAAAAAAAAATGCTACAGTAATATGATTTTATTCCTCAACTTTGCAAATGGAGAAATTGTACAAATTTGAGGTAAAAACAAAAACAACCCCTTCTCTCATATTACTGTCATAAGTTAAACATACTTGGACAAATATTGCTTGTTGCTCAAGGAATTAGTCTGGCAAATTTTGTTATTGTCTGCTGTCAAGTTGAAGCTGATTCACATTAACCCTAACAGGTCAATCAAGGAAAGCAAGAAAGTTTAAGTAGTTTAACCAGTTTCATGCTCCCACTGAGTTCCCATGGCTGAGCAGGATTCAAATTAAGGCCTGAGTCTTTGTGCACAACTTTATCAGAGTAGATAGCCACACCACACTAAGTAGCCATACTTACTCAGAAGTAAATATTGGTGTTATTCCAAACCCCTAACCCTAACCCTCTTCTATCTCTACACCCCAACATGGAACCCCTCAGGTCTATAATTTCATTCTGCTAGATTTTCGTTGTTAACAATGGCCAAAATCTTATCGCTTGGCATAGTAAAATGCACCATGTCTATTGAAGTGTGTGTGTGTGTGTGTGTGTGTGTGTGTGTGTGTGTGTGTGTGTGTGTGTGTGTGTGTGACAGAGAGAGAGAGAGAGAGAGAGAGAGAGAGAGAGAGAGAGAGAGACAGAAAAGAAATAGCGTTTTACTGCAGATTTCTTGTCTTGGCTAGAAGACATTTTATTTAAACATTATTCACTTCACTGTTTCTTAAAGCATCCACTATTTCAAAGTTTGCAAGTCCTTTATCAGTTGTTGTTTTTTTTCCTCATAGCAATGTTTTCTCATCTTCTTGAACTGGTTTCAGACTTCTTGGGTCTTCACAAGGAGGAGTTTGGCGGATAGGCCAGCACGGTGTCAACCTGCTGTTGCTGTTGCTGTTGCTGTTGCTTTCTTTTATGCTGAGTCCCTGGGTGAGGGTCAGCGGTTCTGAGGCTCAGTTGCTCCCTCATGTCCACCTGCTATTTTTTTCTTTTCTGTTCTACAGAAGCACTCGTACATCACTAACACTTCCTATGCCAAGCAGCAGGATTTCAGCCATTATTAATCATGGCATTGCGCGTCTGAAACATCATTTGCTGTGGTGCCTCCATCCTCGATGAGCTCAATGTCTATAAACCTATAGATAAATGTTTCCCTCTATGTATCTGTTGCATTGACTCCCAACCTTAAGTCCTCCAACACTCTTGGACTGCCACTTCCAAAAGCCTTTGCCAGCTCAGTTAGTGATTAAGGTTTCTGGGAAGTGCAGTTCAAGATTGTCTGAGCAACAAAAGTTGGGAAACACTGGTCTGTTGTGTTCATCTTACACCAGGCATGTCCAAACTTTGGCCCTCCTGATGTTTTGGACCACAACTCCCAGAATTCTAAGCTTAGACTGCCAATGACAAAGGACTGTGGAAGTTGTGGTCCAAAACATCTGGAAGGCTGAAGTTTGGACATTCCTGTCTTACACACACTGAAACTGACCAGCAGGGTTACCTCTTTAAAAACCATAGCATAACGTTTCCCTTGTTTTGACAGAAAAGGCCAAGTTGCCATTTTGTGGTAAAGACAAACCAGTACCCAGGGATATCTATGAATTCTATTTTAACTTCCTGCAGATGTGTGGCTTTCTACAACCACTTGGAATTATTCTCTGGGCAAAATTCAAACACAACTAAATGCAAACTAGTCCACACAGGCTGCCTTGGGTCTCACATTTGTAGCACATCCAAGCCCGGCATCCCAGGGAGCCTTTCATTTGCAAGGATGAGGTTATAGCCGCAATTTGCAGCTGCTTTTCGAACATCATTTCATAGACAAGCCAAATGATGTGCATAGTTACACCGAAAATGGATGGGAAAGAAATTTCAGGCCTACACTTCAAGCATATGCCATATACTTAGAGCTCCTCTTTTGTGTACATGTGTATGTATAAATCAAACTCTTTAAAGCAAAATCTGGAAAGATGCCATGGATTAATTAGCAAATAAAACAAGTGGCAAGTAGCTCAGCCTGTGAGTTTAAAAAAACCCATGAATAACACCCTCATTATATTTTTATGTTGCATATGTTCCTAAAATGTTTTGGGGAGGACTTAAGGATTCAGTTTTTCAGCACCTGACATCCTAACAGGTATGAGGGGAAATTAGGGAGGGATCAGGCCTTTAGTAGCAGCTGGGGGGGGGACCATGGATAATAAAGTTCTCTCTTCCTGAGGGAGGCATGCTTATGGTTCGTAGAACACAGAAAATACTTACTGGCAGTAATTCCCTTACCTGCAAATTCAGACCTTGTTCTGGTATAGACAAAAAACAGAATCTAATATCTCACATTCTTGTAAATTTAGGATGAAAGAGGTGTCTATAGGGGGTGTAGGAACAAAAGGCATGCAATCTGTCATGGTATGAGCTACCAGGTCTAGTATCACCACCTGGTGTGGAACAAATGCTGGGGGCAAATGTTTTTTTAGGAACACCATGATTTGGTCAAGGTGGGCAGGATTCACTTATGGAAGTCCTTAAGACATGAAAGTCTCCTCTTAGTATGTGTGGTTGTCTTTTAAGCTAAGGCACCATGACTGTGGAAGATGGTTCAAGGAAAGTCCAGCGAAGTCTTTTTATAACAGACGTCCAGGATTCATTCTTAGAAAATTATTATATCCTCAGAACCTTATTCTAAGCACTCAAAATCACAATGACCACAAGCTCCAGAAGGTCACACCTTGAAGCCAAAAAATACAGATGTAAAAGCATACTACAGAGAATTTCTCCTTCTATCCTTGCACCTCTATTGATGGAATTACATCAGAGAAGCCAAGGTTAATAGGACCCTAATTTTTTTTTCTTCCCAAAGAGCCACAGCTCCATTCTAACTCTCTGTTTATCTCTTGTCTCCTTCCCAACCGCCTTCATCTGAAAACAATCCTTTTGCTAAGCTTTCCTCACCCATTGGGTTAAAATAGATAGGCTGTTAGGGTTATGGGACAGGGGGACATGTAACAGGCCTGCAACTCCTAGGAAGGACTTCATTCCCCTCCTAGGTAAGCTGAAAACATCTACATTTTAATGCACCCCACATAAAACTGCAAGGGACTGAAGGAACTAAACACACACACACACACACACACACACACACACACACACACACACACACACACACACACACACACACACACACACACACACACACACACACACACACAAGTAAACCACAGTAGGGAAGCTTCACAGTAACTAGCTCTTGACAAGTATGACAGCCTTATTTGTGTTCTTAAACAGTACATAATTAAAAGTCAATATACCCATATAATAATAAAATCTGTATAATTAGTCACCTTCTCCAACAGAATTCCTGTGAGGGAACCTCACTGAAAAGCCAAAGTACATCTCATTGGCAAACAAAGCAGAGAGAGCCCCGTCCTGGAATATAAAAGTTCCTCCACTGTGTCAAAGCTTTAGATTAACATCCATAGGCAAAGTTCAGTTTAAGGTTATCTAGCTTGGCTGGCAAGCTAGGGAGTACAGTGCAGAGGAGATAAATGGCCATTTACTTCCACAGGTTGTCTGCAGTAGGCTATGCAGAAATGAGCCAAGCTCCTCAGAGAATATCTGTCATATCAAACAGGAAAGAATGCCTTATTATGCTTGGCCCATTCCGTAATGAACACAAGCTGCGACTCTCCAGAGAGGAAAGCTGTACACTTGCAAGTTCTTCTGAACACGCTTTAAAAGAAAGCAAAGTACGGTAACTATTTCCAGGCATCTTATGTGATCAGTGGTTTGTTTGCCTTGCTCACGCAAATGAAAGCATCTTTAATGGAATTATGTGACCAATTGTTAAGTAGTTCCCACAAGAAACTAGTCTTGGCATGTGAGATGGCTGACTTGTGGGAGCCAGAAAGCACCATGGAGAAGGTTTTTGCACCTGGTGCTGAAAGGCTCAATTTTCTCATCTCAGAAATGGGATAGATAGAAGAAATGGCCATCCATGCTGTGTTGTGGGAAGAGTTAAGGTGAGATAAGTGGGTTTCAGGATTTATTTGATAGACTTGAACTCCCCTTGAAGGATGTGATGCATAGTTATGGAAATGGTGGTGGTGGTGGTGGTGGTGGTGGTGATGACGACGATGACAACAACTAAGCAGGGGATTGTACTCAATGGCCTTCCAACTCTATGATTCTATGATCCAATGATTATGATTACTACCACACCTATAAAACAAGGGGCACATCATTGCAACCTTTGTATACCTTAATTTCCACCTTACAGCACATTACTCGCTACATAGCACACACTGCGGAAGAAGAGCAGGGGGAAACCAAGCATTGATGCTGCCACCATCTACAAACTGCTGATTTACAGAACACTTCTATCTATCACACTACTCTAGTGCAATTGCTCTATATTCGGGGGTAGGAAGCCTTGTCACATTTAATGGGCATAGTTCTGGATGAGTAGGCGTTTTTGTTTATAGAGAATCAAAGGGAGGTGTTGACCCCTTGTGTTTATCGGGGATGGTAGAAAGATGCCCCATGCTTTAATTGATCATCAATGGTCTGAATCTCTGGACTTTTTGGCTTATTGCTAAGAGTTATTTCTTTAAAGGATTATCTTTTGAAAATATTAGTTACATGAGAGAAGGACTGAATGGTGTTGACGTGATTGAAAACAATGGTTGGAAGGCATGCCATGTCTCCCAAATTATTTCCTTCTTTTTCTTTCCTTCTTTTTCACTTATCTTCCTTTTCAAGATTGTTATTATGTTTGCCTTACTACCTTTCTCCAAGTTCTCTCAGAAGAAGAAGAAGAAGAAGAAGAAGAAGAAGAAGAAGAAGAAGAAGAAGAAGAAGAAGAAGAAGAAGAAGAAGAAGAAGAAGAAAGTGGCTAAGTTAAATATGTGATATTAGAAAAAAGAAAAATAAACTACAATACAATTGGATTTACAGACAGATAAAGAACATGTAAAAGAAGCATTTGAGATTTTGAAATTCAGCTCCTCTATGCTCTGAGATCCTCTTTTCACATCTATCTGTAATCTTTATTGTGTTTTACTACTTGTGAATCTTATTATCACCAGCGCACTGTGACAGAAATATCACCATGCCATCAATTTAAGACAAAGCATTTATTTTTATTTTTATTTTTTTGCTCACTGGCAGAATCACTTAAAATATATATCCTTCCCCTTTGGTACTTTTCTGCTGCATCTCCATAAAATTCCCATCCCTAAGGCTACAGGGTTAGTCCTTCCTGTATATTTCTGTGGCACAGCATAAATTTAAAACACCAGGTAATTACGAGTGATATGTTATTCACCGACAGTCTTGCTGTTTGCATGTAGGGAAAATGCTTTTTAAAAGATATATTTTCCCCAGTGTGCCCGGCAATTAGTTGACATCTTAAACTTGTAAAAAGAACTAATTTTATGGGGCTACCTTCTGCTTCCCATTTAGGGCAATTTAAAGTCTGCAGTAATGGTGTGTCACTAAAGGAAAGAGAGGGCTGCTGATCTTCGGATGTGCCAACAGCCTACTTAGGAGTTATAAAGCAAATGCTGTACAGAGATTTAAATTCAGGTGTGGTATAAGGTTAGACGTGGATCATAGGTGTAATATGTTTGTCAGGCAACCCATGTGTACGATTGACAGCTTTTAACTTATTTGCCACAGGCTATTTTAGTACAACTGGGAATATTCTGTCTTCGGAACCTAGGCGATGTATGCAGAAAAAGAAAAAGAAAGTGGCTACATAGAGAAATCTTGCCGAGTCAGATTGTGGTGCAGGAGGAGTTATAATGAAGCCACCCAAGATAAAATTTACAAAAAAGGGGGGTGAGGGAGAAAAAGCTCCATGTTAGGCATCCTTAGGAAAAAGACTGAAAATAAAACTGCCAATATAGTAATTAGAGATGGGCACGAAACGAACAATTTTTCGTTTCCGTTTCCGTTTTTTCGTTTCGTTATGCAACGAAACGACAAACAAATTTTATCTCTAAAATGAAACGAAATGAACAGAAACACCAAAAATTTTATCGTCCGTTTCGTTTTCGTTACGGCAATACACTGAACTGCTTTAAAGGCTTTTAAAAAATCACAAAAATTGAAATAAATGGTAACAAAACTGTAACAAATGAACAAAAACGAAAACAAGTTTTTTTGCAAAAATTCGCACAAAAAGGAAACGAACCGAAATGGAACCCCGACAAACTACAAATGAAACACCATTTTTTTGATTCGTGCCCATCTCTAATAGTAATACTTCTCTACAAATTGGTGTTGCAGTTAGAGTAGGCATCCGGCATAGGCTAAAGACAATTCTGCTCATTCCAGCCTCAAGAGGATGTGAACAGACTGGAAGAAGGGCAGGAAAGGGAAGCCCAAATGAGGAGGAGCCAACAGGGTGGGGAGAAGATATACTCTCTCTCTCCCCCCCCTCTCTCTCTCTCTGTGTGTGTGTGTGTGTGTGTGTGTGTGTGTGTGTGTGTGTGTGTGTGTGTGTGTGTGTGTGTGTGTGCGTGCGTGCGTGTGTACATACATACATACATACATACATACATACATACATACATTCTGTATGTCCAGGAGGAAGTGAGGGGGGATACTTTTTTATCCGTAATTCACTCTTGAACTCTACCTGCTAAATGGTATAAAATTGAGGACATATAAAAGGATTGTTCCTACAGCCAATACTTAATTTAAAGAATTTGCTACCACAAGGTGTGATAGCCTTCAACTATGGATGTCTTTAAAAGAAGATGAAAACAAATATTGAAGAATAGGGTGATCATGTCTTCTAATCACGACATACATTTGTTCCTCAGTCAGAGGCAGTGTGTCTCTCTCTAGCCTGGTGGCAAAAGAAAGAATATGAAGTTGTAAAAGGCATCACGTCCTACTTGCAGTTTCGCCAGGGGTTGGCCACTGAGGCTACAAAACTAGAAAGACCCATTTCTCAAACAGGACTTTTCCCATGTGGGTGTGTCCAGTGTGGGTCCCCAAAAAACAAGCCATGGCAGACTCATCACTTTTGAAAATGGAGTTACAACCTTCCTAGATCAAGGGAATGCTGTGGCAGCATTGTCTCTTGATTTCAGCAGAAGTGTTTGTCCAGGTTCCCCATGACATCCTTGGGGCCAAGATGAAAATTTGCTGTTGTGTTGTTGCAGTTGTGACCAACTCTTTGTGACCCCATGTCCATGGAGTTTTCTTGCCAGGAATACTGGAGTGGCTTGCCAGTTCCTACTCCAGGCACCTACAGCACCTGGTATCCCCTGGTAGTTGCCCATCCAAGTACTAGCCAGGCCTGACCCTTCTTAGCTTCTGAAATCAGGCAAGATCAGATGCCCTCAGGGCATCTAAGCAGCTAAGCTGATAATACATGGGCTAAATAATGTTATTGCTAGGTGGATATTTAGCTAATTGAGATTTCCTAATTAAAGAATGCTCACCAAAACTTTCAAGAGAGAACATAAGAACATAAGAACATAAGAAGAGCCATGCTGGATCAGGGCAAAGGCCCATCTAGTCCAGCCTCCTGTATCTCACAGTGGCCCCACCAGATGTGTCTGGGAGCGCACAAGACTAGATATCTGTCCCCTGATGCCACTCCCCTGCATCTGTTCCTTGAAGTACCCTGGTTTTAAGCCTGGACATCTTCATCATGGTTTGTAACCTGTAATTGATGTTTCCTCCAGTAATCTGTCCAATCCCCTTTTGAAGGCATCCAGGCCAAATGCCATCACCACATCCTGTGGCAGGGAGTTCCACAGACAAACAGCACACTGGGTTAAAAAAATTCTTTTGTCTGTTCTCAGTCTCCAAAACCTCAGTTTGAGTGGATGTCCCCTAGTTCTGGTATTTTATGAGAAGGAGATACCCTGCATTATTTTGTACGTCTCCATCATATCCCCCCTCAGGTGCCTTTTTTCCAGACTAAAGAGCCCCAAATGTTTTAGTTTTTCCTCATAAGGGAAGTGCCCCAGCTGAGTAATCATTTTAGTTGCTCTCTTTTGCACCTTTTGCAGTTCTACTATGTCTTTCTTGAGATGCGGTGACCAGAATTGTACACAATACTCCAAGTGTGGCCTCACCATCATTTTGTATAATGGCATTATAATGTTGGCTGTTTTATTTTCAATCCCCTTTTTGATAATCCCTAGCATGGCGTTATAGTTGTCATCAGATATTTAAAAGGCTTATGTATGTGGACAATGGAGCAAAAATGTCTTCCTGAGCTTGAAAAATAAGACCCAAACTAATAGATTCAAATTACAATGAAGGAAATGTAGCTCAATTTTAAGAAGAACGTCCTGACACTGAGAGTTTTTCAACACCAGAATGAACTACTCAAAAGTAGTTGGAGACTTTCCTTCAAGAGAGGTCAATAAACAGAGGTCCACAATTGGTTTTGTATATTTATTTATTTATTTATTTAAAATGTTTTTATCTCATCTTTCTTCTTAAAAGGACTTAGGGTGGCTAACATCAATAAAAAGGGTATTCAAGAGCTGAAAACAGTAAATATGCCCATATTTAAAAAGAATCAAACAAGTACTGTACAGTAAAATGGGGAATAAAATCACAAAAAACTTAAAATGAGAAGGGATAATTTAGGAAGGCTGTGGCATTTTATTTATTTATTTATTTATTTATTTATTTACCGCAAAAACCATCTAGCCTGAATGCCGCTCTGGGCATTGTACAACGAGAAGAAATACAAAATATATAACAAAACAAATATATGCAGGGAGAAAGGAGTATCAAGACCTAGTTGTTGAAAGAGTCCTTATAAATATATCCTGGAGGCTGGGGCTTAGAGTGCCTGGCTTGTCTCCTTCTGTGATGCCAAGTGTGTGCCTAGTACACACTTAGTTTTCCACAGAGCCTCTGGGGGCAGGGTTCTTTTTGTACCCACATGCAAGGAAAGAGGTGAGTCAAGGGCCCCCAGGTTTTGCCTACTCCAGCTTCCTCTTCCCCCAGTAGGTTGCCTCACTGACCACTGGGGCCCATTCTAACTGTATTGTACAAGCCCCTTTTATGCTTTTAGGTGATATGACATTACATAACTGAAAGTAGGCTGCCTAGATGCCCTAAGCACATCCGATCTCACCTGATTTCAGAAGCTAAGCAGGGTCGGCCCTGGTTACTACTGGATGGGAGACCACCAGGGAATACCAGGTGCTGTAGGAACTGGCAAACCACTCCAGTATTCCTGCCAAGAAAACTCCATGGACATGGGGTCACGAAGAGTTGGTCACGACTGTAATGACGCAAAACACACACACACACACACACACACACAACTGAAAGTAACCTAACAGAGTTACTGTAACAAAAAAGATGCATGATTTATAGGAAAGTCAGACCCATTTCTTGTTTGGCTATTACTGATAACTTTGGAATATCAGTAATAGATATAACTATCTGTATATATACAGGTATAGATGTCTTCAGGTTTATTGTCAAAATTTACAGTACAAGCTTTCAGCTGTTGGCAATGAACAAATCAAATAAAAGGAATTGAAACAGGTCAACACAATGAATGTGTAGATGAGTACTTCAAGTGGTTCCCCCAAATTCAATTGAAAAGGCAATTTTATGAATGCATGCATATATTTAATTTAGAAATTAAAATTCTAAATATATTTAATTTAGAAATATATACTATATATATTCCGTAGCCTGGGAGCAGCTACAGAAAAGGCTCTGTTCCATGTTCTCACCAGATAGACCTTCTGAAGGAGATGGGTATGAGAGAGCTGCTCCGAAATATATGTAATGGCAAATTTAGATTTATGTAAAAGATTGTGGCTTGTGGCATTAGTTCTCAATCATTCCTACTAGTGTGACATAATTGCTGACATCCTGTTGATTAGCATAGCAGACCCTGGAGTAGGCCCATTGAATTAGCAGGGATTTGGTGAGTCAGCTTTTCCATATTTTCGGTTGATTCATATGAGCCTTGTCTAGCTCTTATTTACTCCATTACGTTCATTCACAACTAGAGTTAAACCCATTTAAATCAATGGAGCTTATGGGGAAGCTGACTCACCAAATCGCCACTGATTCAATATGCTTACTTTCATGTCACTTATTGTAGTGAATGAAAGAATTCCATTCACAGTCGCTGATACTTCACGTCCATCTCATCGCTGTTCGCAGTCCTGCTTGGGACCGGTACGAAGTAATCTAACCACACATCCATTGAGGGACGAGGGGAGTTCATCCCTACCACGCCCCCTGAACTGTGATTTAAGCGGGATGAGAGATTCCCTTCCCTGGCCTCGGGAATCTGCTTGTCACGCTTCTCGTTCCGAGACAAGTGGCTGTGAGGTAAGGCACGTCCTGCAATGTGTCATTCTCCATCTAGTGGCAGGAGTGTGAAGTGCCATTTGCCAGTACATTCCCTATGAAGTCAGCAACGCAGTGCAGAGAGATTAAAAGACAAATTTCTCAAATTTAGCTCTGTAACGGATTGAAGGCAAGGATTCGGAGAATCGGAACATCGAAAAATGGAAGGTCAGGGCCAAAAAAAAAAAAGGAGAACAAAGGCATGGAATTTCACATCTCATCACGGAATGAGGATGTGCGGTAACAGTCATGCCGGTATCATCCATCATGCCCGTGCGTACATGGGAACAGGGACAGAACCGGAAGAAGACCATGTGACCACGACCAACATCAACACGCAATGAACTTCCTCCCGGGATGAGAGTGGATGTGAAGTAACCATAAGTGTTATAATGGACTGCTCTGATCTATCAACTTCTTCTGTGTCTTCTGCTGCTGCTGCCTCCTCCTGTCTGCTCAGAGAATGGCAAGCTAGAGGAAAGATGAAGAAGCCAGTTCCTTTCTGTCACAAGACACAGGACCTGTCTCCCAAGGTCTCTAAAAATAAGTAGCTGTGCTGGAAGGTGACCTATGCTGATCCAAAACATTTCTTAGAGGTTCCTAATGATGCAGTCCTGTATGTGTCTACTGAGGAAGCCTTACAGAATTGGAACAAACATTTAGATAGTTAAATATAGCATTAAACCAGTAAGCCCATCATCAGCTATTATATGGATACAGTGGTGTATGGTCAAAAGGGCAATCCCTTCCCAATCAGGGCCCGTGGCTTCAACTGTGGGAGCAATGTGTTTTATTTAAAGATATGCCTATCTCAGGACCAGTCAACAATTCAGTAATGTATGCTATGGAAGAGGACCTTCATTCATTTCTCTGTGTTGCTTATTTATTTAGGAAGTTTCTATCCTGTTTTTTCCCCTGAAGTAATGCTGAAGGCAGTCAGAAGCTTCCACTCAGAGGATAGTGATACAGGTGAATGCATCAGTCATCAATTTTTCAGAGACCCTAAGGCTTCCAAACTGATGGGGATGGAAATCTCCCCATAGGAAATCTATACTGTACTGACGCACCAAGTTGTAAATTGGTGTAAACCTGTCTTACCCACTGAGATGCTATGTGTTGTGCTTGGCTAACCATTTGGCAGCCTTTCTGCTTTCTCTTTCCCAGGCACACAGGCAAAGATAAATGTGTCCTGGACCCCTGATAGAACACCACCCACCATGTGCATGAGAAATGTTGGAGTAGGGGTGGGGAGGTTTCAGAATCCTATGTTATACATTATGAAGGCAAGAACAGAGCTTGGACATGTTCCTTTTTTCAGACTGTCATCCAGTAGTCATGTTGGCTCAAGAATTCTCTGTCTAGGTGGTGTAGATCTAAAAAGTACTCATGACAGGTGGAGGGGAGCAGTTTAGTCCTACTTGGTCCACCTGTCACCTTCTTACACATGGAGGTAAGCATGTTTGAACCTGGAAAATTCCACTGTTCACATGAAGTCTTCAACATACGTTAGGAACCTGGAAAATCATACTTCTGACTCACATGGAAAGCCCCTTTGGATAGAGGAGGCTAGAGATGGGGAATCAGCAATATCAACAAATATCACAGATTCATAGGACATTCATCCCTTTGTATTCGTCAGATCCAGAGACCCTGAAGAATACAAAGGGACTACTTTCCCCCCATTTCATTCATCCCTTCTTTAGACTTCCCAGTCTGCCTATGTCCCCATGGACCAGCTCTTCTTCAGAGGCTTAGGCAGAGAGGGAGGGGAAAACCCCTTCCCAGACAAAAGGGAAGCCATTCATGTGAGCATTGAAACCCCCTCTCTCAACAGAGGTGGGAGCCTCAGGCATAGTCTATCTGCTACTTATCAGGGTGTGCTTTCAACAGTACCCAGATAAATCAAAAAGCCTTCACCACCAAGGCCATAGTTAACAACCCATACTTTATAGGTTTCAGCACCTTAGGCCATTGTTCACTTTAAGGCTATGGATACTATTGTCTCCCTAACGAGCCTATTCAGGCCATTGTCCATCTTATGAGCCTATTTCAGACCAGGGTGACAAGAGATCAAAGTGGGCTATAAGATGGAGGACTCACACTTGCTTTATTCAGACTGATGAAGCTGTTTGGATTAGCAGCGAAACGTTTCTATGTCTCAAGAAAAAAGTCCAGTTGCCATGACTCAACTTCCAGATAAACTCACCTGGATGACTGAGAATCTTCACAGACATATTCCCTGCAGTGAAAATGAAAATTAAGGAATAGAAGCTGGAAAGTCCCCTTCCACCAGGGTCGGGTTTTCCTTAAGAGGTAGAGCCTGACTGTGGCTATTGCTTTTCAAAATCCAATGTCCCACACTCTTGGGGATGTACATGCAACAGGCATTCATCTGGATATCATCATCATCAGAATGAAATATATTTGCATCACTTATGGCTCTCTCCTTATGTGCCATGTTGTTCTTAAATATGTTTTCAATCTCTTCTAAGCACCTTTTAATTAAAAAATGTAGAGCACCTTATCATCCTTCTGTATTCCTTTTGAGAAATGTACTAGGGGACACATTCTCTATGGATAGCAGTCAATTTCTACAGTAAATATCACTTCATTGTGCAGTACAGTAGTTATCTTTGCTGGCTTTAATTAAATCCATGGCAAGATTTGTCAGGTTTTTGACAAGAAGGAAACCTTAAAGCAAATTTTCTCTGTGGTTTGAAAACATCTTTGCCTTTCAAGATACCAATCTCTAGCATGTCATATCATAGCCATTGGGCTACTGTGATAAAGGACCTCTTTGATGTGCACTTGGCACATAAAAGAGTGATATGAACCATGCCACATTCAACCTACTCGGTCTTGGTCTAGCAGTGAAGCAAACAATGCCTTCCTTTTAAGTCACACTGTTGATCCCCTTTTGTCCATTGATGTGGCTCATATCAGCATCCTGTTGTTTTATATTAAAAGATGAAAAAAGTTACATGCTTGGACTACAGCTCCCAGAATGCCCCAGGCAGCATGACCAGAAGCAATTCAGTTGTTTGCCCTCTCTGGTTACATTCTAGGCATTTGTACGTTTCCTTCAATGGAACAGAAGGACCTAAAGCTGATAGCACTGCTCCGTCATGCTGCTTCCTAGGGTGGCTCTTTGCCTGCTGAGCTTGCTCCCTACAGAAAGGGTTTTAAATAAGGTGGATGCCCTGTGGCCCATAGGTAGCACGGTTAAGATCCTTTCATTTTAATTGTGCTTATTGTTTAAAACTGACAAGGGCATTGAGTCCCTTTCATGAAAGAAAAAAAAATCTAAGTAATTATGTACCCCGTCTCTGGGATGCTATAAGAAAAGAAGTAACATAATATCCAGGTATTTTCAGTCAGGGGTCTTTCTCAGCCCCTTTACTTCTTAGATGCTTGTGGGATAGAAATTCAGAAGGTGAACTTTTAGGTCAGGAAAGCATGTGCTCTATCACTAATGCATCATATTTCACCACGAGTGCATACATATCCTTTCAGAGGCAGAATAGCTGGGAGCGCTCATTTGAATACACGAGAGCGGTGTGGTGAATCCCACAGTCTTCTATCTTTGCAGTTGTGGACATATCCAATATTGCCGCTCCTATAGTCTCTCAGATTGCAATTTGGGCCAATGATGCTAAAGAAGCATTCCATGTAACACCAGGGTCCCATCTCTGGCTTGGTTGGAGTAATCAAATTTAAAAGCTTTTGACTACTTCTTGTCCTGCTCCTATTGCAACATTTGGGCTAATCTCCACAACCCCTTCTGGATCTCTACCGTTAAGAGAATTTTCTCCCTCCCCCTGCAAATTCATTTTAAAGCTCTCCTTATTAAATCTGCAATCCTCTTGAGGTCTCTTCCAACTCTATGATTCTATGACTGCTTTTCAGTGTACCTGGGATACAAGTGCATGAAAAACTGCAGATGATAGGTTTTATCTCCAAGATTTGCGGGACTAAACCAACAGCTAATGCTGCTTACCCATGACTCTAGCATTTCTGAATCATCCCTCTCTATCCTTCTCTCACTTATATTATGAGAAAAGAATAAAGAAAAAAACGGATAAAGGGGATAAAGAGAAAAGGATAAAGAGACTTGTGAGACTGAGATAAAACTTATCATCCTCATTTCTGGCACTCTGCTAAGTCTCCTTGTCCACGACACTAGCATTTCTGAATTATCTCTCTTTATCCTTTTCTCATGAGAACGTAAGATCTTCAAATGACTTTTAAAAGAAACTACCTCTCCACATAACAGGTAGTTTGTGTTTGGAACTCACCATCACAAGATATGGTGAGTGATCAAAATGCATTTTGATGACTTATAAGAAAGATTAGACAAATTCAAGGAAGATAGATCTATCAGTTGCTGTTAATTATGATCACAGTGTTCAGAGGTCCTACTACAGCTTCAGGTGTTGATAGACAAACAACATGGAAGGGTCATTATTTACTTGTAGTATATATATATAGGTATCTGGAAATATTTGGCTAAAATCATGACAGGTGAATAGTTTCTAGGCATAAAGAGTTGTATTTTTCTTTCAGTGTCAGAAGCAGTTTCCCTTTACATACCAGGTTCTATGCAAAATAAGCAGGATGGTGCTTGTGTCTTGGGTTGTAAGCTTCCAAGGCTGGATGCTACTGGAACAGATGGGTGGGTTAGATAGTGCTTTATCTAATCTTATAATGTTTCACTTGAGGTCTTGAGTTTGTGTGCTTTGGAAGAGGATTTTATATGAATTTTTCCCCATAGGCAGATACCTGAAAAAAAAGGGCCTTTCATGTGTAGGTGTAGAAAAACACCTACAAGAGCTCATGTAGAAGAGAGCGACTAAAATGATCACTGGGCTGGGGCACCTCCCTTATGAAGAAAGGCTAAAACATTTGGGCCTCTTTAGTCTGGAAAAAGGCAGGGGGATATTTGAGACATACAAAATAATGCAGGGTATGAGTAAAGTGGATAGAGGGAAAAAAATAACAGAACTAGGGGACATGCACTCAAATTGAAGGCTGGGAGAGTAAGAACTGACAAAAGAAAATATTTTTTCACCCAGCGCGTTGTTAGTCTGTGGAACTCCCTGCCACAGGATGTGGTGATGGCATCTGGCCTGGATGCCTTCAGATTCAGGAAAAGTCCATCACAGGTTACAAAGCATGATGGAGATGTGGGCTTTAAACCAGGGTAAGACCAGATGCAGGGGAGTGGTATCATGAGACAGATATCTAGTCTCATGCGCTCCCAAACACATCTGATGGAATACAGGAAGCTGGATAGATGGGCCTTTGGCCTGAAGCATGGCTCTTCTTATGTTCTTATGTTCTTAAGTTCTTATGTACATACTTGGAACTTTCACCAAACGGCAATTTGGAACAGAAGAGCGGCTATAGTAGATCAGATGGAAGGGATAATTTAATGCATGGAATCCATGACTTCCATGAATCTATCTCAGCATGTTGATTGCCCCACCCATAGAGCAGGCCACACCCTGGACCTGGTTTTTACCTCCATGTCGTCAGACTCTTGTCTGAGGGTTAGGGGTATCTCACCCCTGCCCGTGTCATGGTCGGACCATCATCTGCTAAAATTTTCCCTGTCGATCGCCACCCCGCCCCGCGGGGAGCATCGGCCCTATATTTGGGCCCGCCTCCGTAGGCTCCTGAACCCTGTCAGGTTCATGGAGGTCTTCGGGGAGCTTTCTGGTGGTCTGGCAGATGATCCGGTTGAAGCCCTGGTGGATAGGTGGTGGATAGGATAGGTGCCACCAGGGTGGTAGACCGGATCGCCCCCAAGCACCTCCTGCGCTGTGGAGACCGCTCCTCGCCGTGGTATACGGCAGAGTTGCGGTCGATGAAACAAGAACACAGAAGGCTTGAGGACATTTGGCGGACAGATCAGACAGCAGTGAGTAGGGCTGACCAGCCGCTATGTTCGCACGATCAGGGATGCTAGAACATCCTATGTCTCCCTGAGAATTGGCAAGGCCTCAAACTGCCAGGCGGAGTTTTTCCGGGTGGTTTGGGACCTCTCCAATCCTGGTCAGCTGGGGCCTCCTCCTAGTGAGTTCACTAGTGAGCAATTTGCAGCCTATTTTAGATCAAAAATGAGGCCATCCGTTCCGATCTGCCCTCCGGTTGCTCTAGTTCATCCCCTGATGTCCCTGGGGCCTCTCCCCCTCTGACTCCTCGTCTGGTGGAGTTCGGGCCAGTGTTTCCAGTGGAGGCCTCCAGAGCTATGGCTTATTGCCAGCCGGTGGCTACCCCTTTTGACCCTTGCCCAGCTTGGCTTGTCAAATCGGCCGAAGGGAACATGCCGGAGTGGGTTTTGGTTATTGCCACAGCCTCCTTTAGGGAGGGAATTTTCCCTTTCCATCTGAAGGAGACCGTGGTGAAGCCCACTTTGAAAAAGCCTGGCATGGCATCGGATGATTTATCCAGCTATCATCCGATCACTATTGTTCCTTTCCAGGGCAAGGTTGTTGAGAGGGTGGCTGCTGTCAGGCTTCAGTCATATCTGGAGGAAAATCGTATCCTGGATCCCTTCCAGTCTGGTTTCAGACCTCTTCACAGAACCGAGACTGCCCTGGTCACTCTGCAGGATGACCTCCTCAGGGAGGCTGACAGGGGGTGCTCCTCCCTGTTGGTTCTCCTTGATCTGTCAGCTGCCTTTGATACCGTTGACCACGGTAACCTGCTGGTCCGGCTGGCAGAGGTGGGAATTGGGGGTCAGGCCTTGTCTTGGCTCCATTCTTTCCTTGGTGGCCGGACTCAGCGGGTTCAGCAGGGTGATGATTTGTCGGCTCCTTGGACTCTCCCTTGTGGGGTGCCCCAGGGGTCAGCAATCTCACCCATGCTGTTCAATGTTTATATGAGGCCGCTGGCGGAGGTCATCAGGAGATTTGGAGCCTGGTATCATCAGTACGCTGATGACATGCAACTCTATCTCTCCTTTTCTTATTCTGCAGAGGAGGCAGTTGCTCCCTCGACCTATGCCTGGAGGCGGTCCTGGAATAGACCAGAACTAACCGGCTCAAGCTGAACCTGGAGAAGATGGAGGTTCTGTTCTTCGGGGTGCCCTTGTCTGGGTACAATGGCCCCCTCCCTAAACTGGGGGGGAGTCTCCCTCCAGTCTATAGACAGGGCCAGGAATCTGGGCATGGTCCTGGATTCAGCCCTCTCCCTGGAAGCCCAGGTGATGGCAGTCTCCAGGGCCGCTTTTATCCACCTCCGCAGGATCGCCCAGATCCGACAGTATCTTGATGAGTCCTCCCTGAGGACAGTCGTGCAGGCCCTCATGATTTTGAGGATCAACTATTGCAATGCCCTCTACATGGGGTTGCCCTTGACCCTTGTCCAGAGAGTCCAACGGGTGCAGAATGTGGTGGCCAGACTGGTGGTGGGTGCTCGTAGATTTGAGCACATCACCCCAGTTCTGGCTCACCTGCATTGGCTCCCTGTTGCCTGCCGGATAAGGTTCAAGGTCTTGGTTTTGATTTTCAAAGCCCTCCACGGCTTGGGACCAGAGTACCTGTCAGAGAGTATCTCTCAGAGGTCAACTGGGACCAGGCCCACGAGAATGGTGCAGGCGTGCTCACTTAGGGTGGCCACGCCCAGAGAGGTGCGGAAATCACTCATGCGTAACTGCGCCTTCTCTGTGGTGGGCCCTACGCTGTGGAATCAGCTCCCTAGTGAGCTGCGCCTAGCAGCGTCCATGCCCACCTTTTAAAAAGCCTTGAAAACACATCTCTTCAAGGAGGCATTTGGTGACCTTCTTACTTAACCTCTTTTTTTTGTTGTTGTTGCCACCCACGTCATCTTTTGTGGAGGGTATTGTACCCCCCATTTTCTATTGCAGTTTACCTCTGTTTTCCTTGTCCGTTCTTTGCTGTTTGTTTTTAATTGTAAACTGCCCAGACTTCCGTTTCGGAAGATGGGCAGTATATAAATGTAATAAATAAATAATAATTAATAAATAATGCAAACCAAATATGGCAAAGTGGCAAACCAAATACCTGTGAGCAGTCCACAAACAAGATCCATTCACGTTCTCTAGCAGCTGGTATGGACAGTCTGATTCTAGCGGTATGGGCGTTTGTGAGTGTGAATGTATATGTGCAGGGGAAGGGGATGCATAGCTTGCATAATTCAATTGTGAACCAGCCAAAGAGTGCTTTAAGTGCTATGGGGCAGTATTTTAAGCATCACACTTTGCTTTGCTTTGTGTATTCCTTTATCACTATGAAAGCATAATGACTGTTCCACTTGTGGGGTGGGGAGACACTGATTATGTCCTCACTGGTTGTAGGAGTCATACCTCATAGAGGGAATTATGTGTCCTTGTCAACTGAAGTGGGTTATTATTATAGTGAGCACCACAAGAGCACAGATGGTACATCATTACTCATGAGATAGTATTTGACAGCAAGAGGGAAGAAGCTAAGAAACAATCCATGATGTGTTCAAATTAAATGTTACCTTTTCCCCACACAAATTCATTTATACGCCATTTCTCCCATAAAGTCCCTTCTTAACATCTTTCCTCCAACACATTGATTTCTTTCTCCTCCTCCTGCAGGTGAAAGATGTGGGTGCTAGATCTCATGTAACATTTTGGAGGATTTTAAAAAGTTTTTTTGTACAATTGTTTGATTCGTTGGCAAACACTTTTACTACTATTTGAAATGCCAGTGTTTTGAATCTCCTGACCACCAGTGAATCACTGCTGAATCACTGCCATAGGAATCCCATGTTTCAGGTTGTTCTAGCATGTGATTCTGGGAGTTAAATCTAGTTGCTTACCTATACATGGACTTTCTCTACTGCACTTCACAATCAGTTGAACAGGAACCATATGGCCAACTGCACAATCAACTTGTGTGGTCTTGATTGCTGGAGCAGAACATCCTGCAATTGACAGCAGCTTAATCTTACATGATGCCTTGACACACAGGATTCCAGTCATAGAATTCTAGAGCTGGCAGGGAGCCCAAAGATCACTGAAACACGAGAAATCCACAACTAAAGCATCTCTGACAGAGAACAATCCAATCTTTGCCTAAAAACCTCCACCAGTACCCATTCTACGGTTGAACAGCTCTTACTGTCAGGGAAATCCTCCTGGTGCTAGGTCTCAATTGTCATTTTTGCAATTTGAATTCATTGTTTCAGATTCCAAACTCTGGAAGCATGGAAAAACAGGCTTGGTCCATCTTTTGAGGGATGGTGTGATGGAATCCTTTTTAAGTTTGCCTGTCAATGACACAACTAGCTGATCAGATGAAAAGAATGGAGGAGGAGAGCCAATCAAGTTTCACTGGGAGAGCCTATTAAAAAGAAGAACTGACGGGGGTGGGGGTGGAGGTGGGGTGGGGGAGGAGAGAGACGTTGATAGAGAACAGAGAGAAGGAGTTGGATGAGAACTAAGGACAAGAGTTTTGGTTTTCAAGTATTTTTTGTATAATGTAATTACTTTGTATCAGAGATAGAGCTAGTTCTAGTGTGCAAAAGTTGACTCTTACAACATCTGTAATTTTAAGCTTTAAAATGTGCCTTGTAGCCATTATGCTATTTAAATAAAGAACTCGTTTTTATGTTTCAAGTTAAAATCTGCTTAGCTGTAATGATATGAGCTGAAGGCTAGCCCAGGGTTGGTTTGAAAGTGATTAGCCAGGCTAGGCTTGTCACAGGTGGACCTTCACATATTTGAAGCTAGGTGTAATTTCACCCATCAGTTCTCTCTTCTCCAGGATACAATTACTCATCACTTTTGATGACAGGGCTAAGTTTCCAGATTCTTCACCATGTTGGTCATTCCCTTGCACACATTCTGGCTTGTCCATCTATCTTTAAACTGCAGTGCCCACAGCTGAACACTGACTTCCATGAGATGTCTGATTAAAGCAAACTACTACCAATACTATTAATACTAACAAGGCAGGAGGCACCTATCCTAAATCTGTGCATTAGATATTTTTTCTTGTCTAAATGTAGAACCTCTTTCCTCACCGAAAATCAATTGGCTTATTTGGCCCAGTTTTCCTGTCTGTGCAAAAGATATCTGTAAAGGTCATCCAGAACCCTGCTCCTATTTTCAAGATTATTGGCCATTTGTCCAGTTTGACATCATTTGCAACATTTGAAGGGAATACCCTCTTCTCCATTGAAATCCTTCTTGAGCAACATGGTCTATTTATGGATCAAGTCCAGAGCTTACATGAAAATACAAATGTTAGTCTTTAAAGGGCCACATGTTTTGTCTTTTGTCTTGTTTTGTTTCTTTCTCTTTTGCCTGGAATAATTACCCAGACTAACACAGATACCTCTTCCAAAACAATATCTAAGAGCATTGTCTGTATAATTATATTTGATGTCATAACTGCAGCTATGCCTGGGAGTGAACCTAACCTTGTGATCCATTTGTCAGTGATGTCTAGTAGAGATGGGCACGAAACGAACAATTTTTCATTTCCGTTTTTGTTTTTTCATTTTGTTACGTAATGAAATGCCAAACGAATTTTGTCTCTAAAATGAAATGAAACAAACAGAAACACCGGAAATTTTGTCGTGTTTCGTTTCCGTTACTGCAATATGAGTGAATTGCTTAAAATCCTAAAAAAATTTCACAAAAAAAATTGAAATAAATTGTAATGAAATGGTAATGAAAGGAATGAAAATGAAAATGATTTTTTGCAAAAATTCGCGAAAAATGGAAACGAAATGAAACAGACCCTCCAAACGACAAACGAAATGCCATTTTTTTTATTCGTGCAGAATAAAAAAAGATGGGTTTGAACCTTGCAGAATGTCCTATTAGAACTATTCAAATACTTTGCATATGATGCTGCCCTGTATTTGAAAAGTATTCCTCTCATCCAAAATGCTTGAGCCAGAGTGTTGACCTGCGACATTTCCAGGAAGTATACCATTCCCTTGTTATGACACCTTAATTCATTACTGGGCTGTTTCTGTTCACAAATCAGAGAGTTGTCTGTGCCATTTATCTTGGGTCTAGACTATTTGAAGGGTTATATTCTCCCATACAAGCCTGCCCAGGCCCCGAGTACATTGCAGGAGGACCTTCTCTTGGTCCTCCACCTTCAGAGGCAGGTTCTCTGGGAAGAAGAGAAAGAACATTCTCTTTAGCCTTTCTGAAACCTCTCGCTAACAAGCTAACAGTTTCCCACAATATTAATCAGCTTCCTACAATAAGCCAAGGCATTTTGCTTAACAAAGGGCTTGGGGTTCTTAGCTAGGTTTTTGATGAAGGGGATTCTTGCTGGTTGGGTGCTTTGGCTTTCATTTTTCCTGTGTTTTTAATTGCATGGACTCTGAAAATAATAACTGCTGGATAGCTCAGTGGGTTAGGTATCTGGAGTTTGATTCTCCACTGTGCCTTCTGGACAAGGCTAGACATGCTGATCCATAGACTCTCTTTCAGCTCTGCAGTTGTTGTTTTGATTTTTACTCCATTTTATTCTCAATCTGATCCTCTCCAAGGCAGTGGTGAAGCTAGAACTAGCCAGGGGAAACCATTCCAAGTCTCAATTGCCTTAATAATACATCTCTTTAGGCCATGGTCTTTAACACCTGCAATTTCCTAGCACTATGGAGCTTGGGTAGACATAGAAATACTAAAGCTTTTCACTAATTGAATTTGAAATCCTAGGATTGTTAGCTGCCTCGAGTGATGTGTTTGGCAAGCAAATGGGATGGAAATTGATTATATACATGAATGAGTCTATCAAGAAAAAGATCATACAATTCTGATTTAGTGAACAAAGGGGGGAAGTGGTTGTTGATAAAGCAGGCAGAAGAAAAACAGCTGGCTGTAGAGGGTCTGAATGCAGCAGAGCTGGCAAAAGATATGGCTTTGGACTATATTTATCAGTGCCCATGGTAGTTGGGGGATTCTGGTAGCAGCCATCCAAAGGAGTGGTTTTTCTCAAGTTTGAAGATATAGTAGGATGCCTTCTGCAGGCTTCCTTTTCTTCTGCTAGGAAAAGAAAAATTACATGTGCAAAATTAACATCAGCAGCTGTTTGGCTTCAGCTTCAAATAAGGAATCTGCAGAAGGTAATGCCACCTGCGCGCATCTAATTGCAGCCCCTCGCAATCTGTTCCACAGCTCTAGTGTAATGGGGGCATAATAGGTTGTGCTTTCTGTTTTAATATTGCACAGAGGTTTTTAAACAGGAATTCATTAACTCTTACAAACTCCCATGTGAACAGCCATAAAGAACTTCGGTGCAGGTTGTCCTTCTCTGAACCTGCTTAGGCCCTCCATTGTGAAGTTATATAGGTCATCATGGCACCTCTTTCAGTGAAGCCTTCCTCAACTGAGTGCCTTCCAGATATATCAGACCATAGGCCTCCCAGTCAGCATGATACAAAGGAAGCCCAAGGACCACTTGGGAGGGATTCATGGGTTTATTCAGTGCAATGAATGCATGGTCCACCATCTTCTTTTGCAGAACATCTGTAGGCCAGCCTCTAAGGGAAAAGCAACACAATTAAATATCTAACACAATTAAATATCTAAAGCACAGTGAAGCAATAGTAAGAATCAGTTACTAGAATGAAGTCAGTAAAATTGAATAATCCCCTCTGTGCAAGGCCTAGTAGATTATATGGGCTCAAGTCATTTAATCTTTGATGACATATATGGGAGCCACTTTCCCCCAGGACAACTTTATAGGAGTGTAGCATTTTTAACAGAGATTGGGTGCCTTCTTCATTTTTGAATAACAATGCCCAGTCCCCTCAATGCCTAGATTTGTAGCCAGAAAATTGCAGTCTAAAACAAGAGTAGCTTTCCCAACCTCTCTTCACTCACTGTAGTTCCTGAGCTTACACAAAATTTTGTGTATCCATCAGGCTTCATAAGTAAGTTTACAGTCATCCCAAAAGCTATCTCTGCATATTCATGACCTTTTCAAAATGTCACTTGCTAAAGAACCCCAAATCTCCTTTTTTATGGACAGGGGCTCTGCCAAAAGGCTTGCATAGGTTCCTGTGCAAATGAATGACAGGGTTAAGAACATAAGAACATAAGAAGAGCCATGCTGGATCAGGCCAAAGGCCCATCTAGTCCAGCTTCCTGTATCTCACCGTGGCCCCACCAGATGCGTTTGGGAGCGCATGAGACTAGATATCTGTCTCCTGATACCACTCCCCTGCATCTGGCCCTTGAAGTACCCTGGTTTAAAGCCTAGAGATTACATATCTCCATCATGGTTTGTAACCCGTGATGGACTTTTCCTCTAGGAATCTGTCCAATCCCATTTTGAAGGCATCCAGGCCAGATGCCATCACCACATCCTGTGGCAGGGAGTTCCATAGACTTACAACGCGGAAAAAATATTTTCTTTTGTCAGTTCTTACTCTCCTAGCACTCAATTTGAGTGTATGTCCCCTAGTTCTGGTATTTTGTGAGAGGAGAAGAGCTTCCCTCTATCCACTTTACTCATACCCTGCATTATTTTGTATGTCTCAAAATCCCCCTCAAGATTTTTTCCAGACTAAAGAGGCCCAATTGTTTTAGCCTTTCTTCATAAGGGAGGTGCCCCAGCCCAGTAATCATTTTAGTCGCTCTCTTCTGCACCTTTTCCAGTTCCACTATGTCTTTCTTGAGATGCGGTGACCAGAATTGTACACAATACTCCAGGTGGGGCCTTACTATTGTTTTGTATAACGGCATTATAATGTTGGCTGTTTTATTTTCAATCCCCTTTTTGATCATCCCTAGCATGGAATTGGCCTTCTTCACTGCTGCCACACATTGGGGAGACACCTTCATGGAGCTGTCCACCAACACACCAAGATCTCTTTCCTGATCCGTCACAGATAACTCAGAGCCCATGAGTTGATAGATGAAGTTTGGATTTTTGCCCCAATATGCATTACTTTACATTTGGTTACATTAAAACGCATTTGCCATTTCTCAGCCCACTCCCCCAGTTTGGAGAGATCCTTCTGGAGCTCTTCACAATCTTCTCTGGTTTTTACCACATGGAAAAGTTTTATGTCATCTGCAAACTTGGCCACCTCACTGTTTATCCCTGTCTCCAGGTCATTTATGAACAGATTGAAAAGCACCGGTCCCAGGACCGAGCCCTGGGGCACACCGCTTTTCACTTCTCTCCATTGTGAAAATTTCCCATTGACACCTACTCTTTGTTTCCGGGATCTCAACCAGTTCTCAATCCATAAGAGGACCTGCCCTCTTATCCCCTGACTATGCAATTTTCTCAGCAGCCTTTGGTGAGGGACTGTGTCAAAAGCCTTTTGAAAATCCAGATAGACTATATCCACCGGTTCACCCAAATCCACGTGCCTGTTGACCTTTTTAAAAAATTCTAAAAGGTTTGTAAGACAAGATTTACCATTACAGAAGCCATGCTGATTTTCTCTCAGCAAGGTTTGATCTTTTATGTGTTTTAAGATTTTCTCTTGGATGAGGCCTTCCACCATCTTCCCTGGGACAGATGTAAGGCTAACTCCTGTAGTTTCCTGGGTCCCCCTCCTTCCTTTTTAAAAATTGGTGTGACATCTGCTATCCTCCAGTCCTCCGGCACTGTGGCCGTTTTAAGAGACAAGTTGCATATAACCGTTAAGAGATCTGCAATTTCATTTCTCAGTTCCCTAATAACCCTTGGGTGGATGCCATCTGGGCCCAGTGACTTGTTAATCCTCAATTTATCAATTAGTCCTAAAACCTCCTCTCTTTTAACCTGTATTTGATTTAATTCTTTAGTCAAGAGGGGCGGCTCAGGCAGCGGAATCCGCTCAAGGTCCTCTGTCGTGAAGACAGACGCAAAGAACTCGTTCAATTTCTCTGCAATGTCCAAGTCCTCCTTAACCTCCCCTTTTCCTCCCTCACCATCCAGAGGCCCAATTGGTTCTCTGGCAGGTTTTCTACTTCTAACATATTTAAAGAAGCTTTTATTATTACCCTTTATATTGCTAGCCATTCGTCCTCAAAGTCTTTCTTTGCCTCCCTTATCATCTTTTACATTTCTTTTGCCAGAGTTTGTGTTCCTTTTTATTTTCCTCGGTTGGGGAGGATTTCCATTTACAGAAGGACCTCTCCTTGTGCTTTAGAGCCTCTCTAACTCCACTCGTTAACCATGCCGGTTTCCTCTTGGACTTAAATGAGCTCTTCTTTCTTTGTGGTATGCACTTGTGCTGGGCCTCTATTATTGTTTTAAACAGGCTCCATGCACTCTGAAGAGATTGGATTCTTCTAACCCTCCCCTTCAGTTTCTCTCTAACTAGTTTCCTCATCTGAGGGAAGTTTGCCCTTCGAAAATCAAGAGTTTTTATGTCTGATTTGGTTGACACTCTTCCTCCGACATGCATGGCAAAGGTAATTGCAGCATGGTCACTGTTCCCCAGAGGCTCAGTGACATTCACATCCCTGACGGAGTATCACACAATATTAGATCTAGAGTTGCCTGTTCTCGGGTGGGCTCCATGACAAGTTGCTCTAAGGCACAGTCATTCAGCAAGTCGAGAAACCCAGTTTCTCTTTCTTGCCCAGAGCTCGCATTGGCCCAGTCAATGTGGGGATAATTAAAGTCCCCCATGATTACTATCCTATCCCGCTTAGCCACCTCCATGATTTCTCTCCTCATTTCAAGGTCCCCCTCAAGTTTTTGATCTGGTGGACGATAGAATACTCCAACTATCACATCACTCTTTGGACCTGGTAGTTTAACCCACAGTGATTCTATGGTGGAGTCAGACCCTCTGTCAATCTCCATTCTGCTGGATTTTACACCTTCTTTGACATAGATGGCCACTCCTCCTCCAACCCGCCCCTCTCTATCCCTTCTATAGAGTTTATAGCCTGGGATTGCTGTGTCCCATTGGTTCTCCACATTCCACCAGGTTTCTGTTATGGCTATTATATCAATGTTATCCCTAGCTGCCAGATGTTCAAGTTCTCCCATCTTTGCTCGGAGGCTTCGAGCATTGGCGTAGAAGCACTTGTACAGTGGGTCCCGCAACAGCTGCTGCCTTGTTCTTCTCCCCCCACAGCTTTTATTTTCAGTAGACGAACTGTCACATTCCGCTATTCTGCCAGTGTTAATACTTGCTATGTCATCTCTATGTGATTCTCTACCCTCTCCAACCTCATTCTCTGAGGATGAGGTGTTCAACTGGATGCCACACAGCTCCTGGGCGGCTTTCCCCAGTTATCAGTTTAAAAGCTGCTCTGCTGCCTTTTTGAGGTTGAGTGCCAGCAATCTGGTCCCATCATGATTCAAGTGCAACCCATCCCTCCTGAACAGGTTTGGCTTGTCCCAAAATGTTCTCCAGTTCCTGACAAATCTAAAGCCCTCCTCTCGACACCCATCGCCTCATCCACGCATTGAGGCTTCTGAGTTCTGCCTGCCTGGCGGGACCTGCACAGGGTAGCACTTCTGAAAATGCTACCTTGAAGCCCGGGACTTCAATCTTCTACCTAGCAACCTGAATTTGGCTTCCAAGACTGACCGCTGCCTTCCCGACATCATTGGTACCAACGTGTACCATGACCACTGGCTCCTTCCCAGTTCTCTCTAACAAGCTATCTATATTTCTGGTGATGTCTGCAACCTTTGCACCCGGCAGGCAAGTGACCATCCGGTTATCATGCTCCTCACAAATCCATCCCTCCGTATTTCTAATGATAGAATCCCCTATCACAATGAGCTTCTCTCCTACAGCCTGCTCATCAACATGTACCTGATCTTGTATCTCATCAATAGTGATGAGGGAGAGATCCTCCGGTGGAACCACTTCTTCCTCTATGTGTGCCTCATGAGGTGTGCTGAGGGAAAGAGCTTCAAATTGGTTGTGCAAGATGAGACTCTCTGAGCGATGCCTTGGCCTTCTACTCCTTTGAGTCACATTCCTCCACCCATCCACCTCCTGGGTTGGGGGAGTGACTTCCTCCTCTGAAGTGTGCCCTGTCTCTTCTTGGACCTGGATAGTCTCTTCCGCTCTGTCCAGGAACTGCTCAAGCTCCTTAATATGTTGCTGGTCCACTATGCGAGCCTCTAGCTGCTGGACCTTCTCTTCCAATAGCGCTACCAGCTTGCACTTGCAGCAGATGTAGTTCTGCACACGCTCTGTCAAGATAACAAACATGGCACAAATACTGCAGGTAACTACAGCTGCTCCCTCCAACTCCATTTTAACGATTACAATAAAATGTATTCAAGGTCTCAAAAATGTAAACTTGCACTTTTTTTAATCTAGTAAGACTCTTTATTTTTTAGTCAAAATCTAACAGTGTAGGGGCCGCTAAAGCACCTCTACTCCAACTGCAAGCACGTCAGGAAGTGTATGACCTCCTGAGGAGTTGCTTGGCTTGGGAACTCAATTAAACCCAGATTTTTTTTTTTAGTTTGCACGCGGCGTAAGGCGCGTGCTGCTGGTAGCAGCTATTTAAAGCTAAAACTCCGCCCCTTGCTCCTGCAAAAAGAAGAAGTTAGCTCTGCCCTTTGGCCGTGTGCTCCTCTGACCAGCTCCTTCCTCTCTGCTGCTCTGCCAGAAAAGGACTGAGGGACTGCTGGTAGCAGCTATTTAAAGCTAAAACTCCGCCCCTTGCTCCTGCAAAAAGAAGAAGTTAGCTCTGCCCTTTGGCCGTGTGCTCCTCTGACCAGCTCCTTCCTCTCTGCTGCTCTGCCAGAAAAGGACTGAGGGACTGCTGGTAGCAGCTATTTAAAGCTAAAACTCCGCCCCTTGCTCCTGCAAAAAGAAGAAGTTGGCTCTGCCCTTTGGCCGTGTGCTCCTCTGACCAGCTCCTTCCTTTCTGCTGCTGTGCCAGAAGGTTGTGTTGTTGTTGCTGTTGGTTTTAAAATGGAGGGCATATGTGGAGTGTGAAAGGGCACCCACACTTGGCCGAGCAAAGCATTTCCTGAATGTTAGAAGAAAAATAGGAAATAGGGTCTGGTTTTTCATTTGGCTTCCCAAAGTGAGATCATTTTCAAACTAAAAATGATCATGTACAAAGTTCTAGCAGAAAATAATCTTTGGTAAACTGATAAAAGCTGGTGCTGTTATGGAGTTAATCGTGCTACCATTATCATGAGCTATGTACTGTCCATTCCTAGTTAACAGTGGGGTGAACAATTAATATTCAATTGTGTGTTGACGACACAATTTCAGTCTAATCATCAATATCTAGCCTGATGAATGTTCCACTTAGGAGAGGTGTTTATGTCATATTTTAAGTTGTTTGCTTATCTATCACTACCCAGGTTTAAGTTTGTAGCCTGTTAAGAGTTTTCGTTATAATAATCTTGGTTCAGCTACATTGAGCATAGTTTGATCCATTCCAATAAAATCATTTTCTCACTGGATAAATGATATGCCTTCCCCTTCCACACCCCACTAAAGGGAAAGTGTTTTGAGAGGACTACTTTATGTGATGTCCACACTCGTTGACAAAGAGACTTGGGTGTTACTGCTCTTCAGACCAGACCATCAAACCAGTTCTTCATGCCACTGTGGAGAGCAATAATTTCAGAGCATCTGGAATATCCAAAGCTCTGCTGGTAAAAACATAGAAGGGGGAAAGGAATGTTTTGGGTTGTTGTTTTTTTCTTCCCTTTCTGAGCAAATCTTGCTTGAACTCTTCCCACCTGCTCACTTCAATGGAGAAGTGAGCAGGTGGGAAGTTATGAGGAAAGACTAAACCATTTGGGCCTCTTTAGTCTGGAAAAAAGGCGCCTGAGGGGGGATATGACTGAGACATACAAAATAATGCAGGGTATGAGTAAAGTGGATAGAGGGAAGCTCTTCTCCCTCTCCCAAAATACCAGAACTAGGGGACATACACTCAGATTGAGGGCTGGGAGAGTAAGAACTGACAAAAGAAAATATTTTTTCACCCAGCGCGTTGTTAGTCTATGGAACTGATGGCATCTGGCCTGGATGCCTTCAAAATGGGATTGGACAGATTCCTGGTGGAAAAATCCATCACAGGTTACAAACCATGATGGAGATGTGTAATCTCTAGGCTTAAGACCAGGGTACTTCAAGGGCCAGAAGCAGGGGAGTGGTATCAGGAGACAGATATCTAGTCTCATGCGCTCCCAAACGCATCTGGTGGGGCCGCTGTGAGATACAGGAAGCTGGACTAGATGGGCCTTTGGCCTGATCCAGCATGGCTCTTCTTATGTTCTTATGTTCTTAAGTGAACTAGCAACCGTGAGGGGTGATGCAGTTTTTGCCTTCTCTCATCCTGTCATGTTTGGGAGCTGAGTGAGTTTTGGATCCCACAAATCTAAAATCTCTCCTGGTACACCATGAGAGACTGGCCATGCTTAGCCTTGTACAGGCATTCGGAGAACTGCCTTTCATAGAATCATAGAATCATAGAGTTGGAAGAGACCTCATGGGCCATCTAGTCCAACTCCCTGCCATGCAGGAATCCCTTCACAATATTTCTGACAGACGGCCATCCAGCCTCTGCTTAAAAACCACCAAAGAAGGAGACTCCACCACCCTCCGTGGCAGCATATTCCACTGCTGAACAGCTCTAACTGTCATGAAGTTCTTCCGAATGTTCAAATGGAATCTCTTTTCCTGTAGTTTGAAACCATTGCCCCAAGTCCTAGTCTCTGAAGCCATGGAAAACAAACCTGTTCCCTCTTCAATATGACATCCTTTCAAATATTTAAACATAGCTATCATATCCCCTCTCAGTCTTCTTTTTGAAAGGCTAAACATTCCCAGTTCCCTAAGCCGTTCCTCATAAGACATTTCCTCCAGATCCTCAACCATCCTGGTCGCCCTCCTCTGCACCCGCTCGAGGTTGTCAACATCCTTTTTAAACTGAGCCGCACAGAACTGGACACAGTACTCCAGGTGGAGTCTGACCAGAGCAGAATAGAGTGGCACTATCACTTCCCTTGATCTAGACACTATGGTTCTGTTGATGCAACCAAGAATCGCATTGGCTTTCCTGGCCGCCGCATCACACTGCTAGCTCATGTTCAATTTGTGGTCCACCAAGACCCTCAAAAAGATATTTCCCTGACCACCAGGGAACCTTTGAAAATGGTCATAAAGAGGAAGAGGTTTGGGAGACCTGCTCATTGCTTTACAAAGTAAAGAGCCTCGTGGCGCAGTGGTTAAATGCCTGTACTGCAGGTAAAACTGTGCTCATGACCTGGGTTCAATCCCTGGTAGCAGGCTCAAGGTTCACTCAGCCTTCCATCCTTCCGAGGTCGGTAAAATGAGTACCCAGCTTGCTGGGGGACAATGTGTAGCCTGCACACTGTAATTAAAAATTGTAAACCGCCCAGAGACTACTTGTAGTGGTATGGGGCGGTATATAAGCAGAACACTTTGCTTTGCTTTGCTTACTAACATTCTAAATTGGGCTCAGCATTTCTAGATGCCCTGAGAATATTTGGGAAAAATGGTTCCCCTCCTTTACTTCTACCACCTGAGAACAGAGGCTTGAGGAGGCCATTTTTACTTAGTCCCCTTTAAGGGACATTGTTTAATTTAAAACATGCCGTAAGACATACCCTCCTATTTTCATAAACAAATGAAAAAAATGTAGAAAAATACATTACGGATATGAAACTACTAAAAATTCTTCTGTTGAGCTTTGCAACTGCCCCTTCTATTATGTTTAATAATAGTGTATCTTTTTACTTAGACTCTATTAAACCAATAAATTGGCAGAGAGAAAATATTGTGCAATAAGAGTAATAAAAAAGGAAATGTGTGCTCTTCTTATAACTGCCATGTTTCCTAATCATGCCAATGTGAATTCAATACAAGCAATCTATTTCTGTTCTTCTCCATCTTGACTGAAATCAATTTTTCAAAGGAGAAAGCAGGAAGAACATTCAAAATTTAAATGTCTGCTTAAAATCAATGTGATTATTCCCTATCCTCACTTTTTAAAGGTACAGTGAAGCATTAATCATTTTTAAAAGGAGAAAATTTCTTGCCTTTTACTGCACACTTTCAGCAATCCTACACTTACCACCAACACCCCACCCACCCACCCACCCAGGACCAGCTCCACATATTTGCCTTCTTGAAGAAACTGAAGAGGAGTCACTTACCTCACGTAGACAGAGAGGGCATTTTGACCCCCCAAAATGATGCCACAATTTCAGTCTATTAAAAAAAAACAGATCCATTGGGCAGACTGCCAACATGGCTTGATCCTATGGGAAGTTGTACTTTGCCTCTCTCAGCTGAGATTTTTTCCTAGTTCAGAAAAAAAAAAGATGGGTACAACAGACAAATACATTTTGGCACTTGACAGTCAGCCACTGGTAAAATGTTAAGTATAAACACCTGCCCACTCAGTATTCCCTTCAAGTTCCTCCTGATATTAGCACTACAAGAGTTTAAGGACTCCAGGTGTTTGCTCCTTCTTTTACATCCACTGTCCTGGAAATTACAGCTATCAGGGAACCGAAACAGAAATGGTGTCTGGTTAACCTACACCCGCCAACCACCACCACCACCCTCACTGTGGGTAAGAACTCAGTGCATCCTTCCTTCACTTATGAAACACTGACAAGCCATTGACTTTGTATTTGATGTTAATATGAACTGGCTGTTGCAGGTACCTATGAAAAACAAGGCGGATTTGCTATTTCAGCGGTGCCCCTTTGATTCAAGGGAAGCTCCTAACAGGAGTGTTCATGAACAAAAATGCTAGCAATTTGGGAAACGATGCCTACCTCAGGTGTTGCTGAGAGAACCTTGTTACTGGCGAGGCTTGTTAGTCAATCAGAAACTCCCCGTGAAACGGGCAGACATAATGTGCAAGAGATGAAAATAGATCTTTCCGTTTCCTACTGGTACAAAGGCAAATGGTGGTCTGTGATGCATCTGGAGTGCCATGCAGAAGGTGCACTTTCAAGAGGCAGGGAGCTGTAATACAAATTCATTGGAGATCAGTGTCTGCGACAACCAGCCTCCTTGCAGAATGGTTTATTTTTACCTACAGCAGTTTCCTGCTCCAGGCACCGAGGTTGCCTGGCTCTTTCACCATGAGCAGAACATGGGATTTTGCACACTGCTGTAAACATCCTCATTGTGGGCTGAGCAGCGGAGTGAAAAATGCCAGATTTTGCTTACAACGGAAAATCAGTCAACCCATTCTCCACAGCGGGAAGAAACATGTTTCCCTACAGAAAGACCTTAAGCAGGTGCCATCCCTGTGGCTGAAGCAAATGCAATGCAATGATCCCAGGGCCGCAAAGGAGGAAAGTAGCATCTTTGTTAGATGGATTCAGCTTAGTTTAGACACGGAGCCTCACCCACTTCATTTATTTTTGAGGCACTAAAGAGAGTCAAAGTACAATTTCTTTTCAGAATGACCTTCTCCAGCATTATTGGGCTGAGGCAAATCTGTCATACGGATACTGTCATTATGGTTTAGTCACTAGATTTTGGCTTTTAGTCACTAGATTTCTGCTTTCATATGTGCTTTGGAACGGGTTTCTCTCAGGGGTTTTAATCACACTGACCTTTTATGATTGATATATGTAGGAGAATCTACTTATATAGTAGCTAATGCTGAAATCCTGCTATAACTGATATGTGTATTTATAGCTGAAAACACTGCATTATGCTATTTCCATGTTTTTACTCTTCTAGTGTGCTGTAGGGAGGGTTTTAAGGAGAACTGATAGCCATTGTTATAGTTACTTGGCTGAATGGATGTTTAAGTCTGAAGAAATTTGTCAGAAGCTCACTGAAATTTCCTTGATTTTTTTTCCGCCTTTGATTTGGCTTGAGAGCAGCCTTGTTGGATCAAATCAAGAGCCCATCTAGCCAATATTCATCTCTCACAGTCAGTGGCTGGTTGTCTCTGGGAAGGCCACATATATGGCCAGAGTTTAGCCATATTTTACATTTCCTAGCAACAAACATGTGGGGCATTGCACAGTTATCCTGTCTAGATTTGGCATGAACCTCAGTTTGGAGGTTTGTGCCTGTTCATATGTCTGGCACCACGGGTGTGGCACATTTGCTTCCCCTGCCTCCTTAGCCAATGACCCACTCACCAGTCAAAGCACACTCCTCTTCCCCCCCTCTTTGGCTCTTCAACCAGTTCCCAGTTCCTGCCTCCTTGTCTAAGTAGGTGATCATCCAAGAAGATGGGAAGCCCATCCCCCCCCCAAAAAGACTGGTAGAACAGCTGAAGAGGAGGAGAAAAGTGCACACCAGCTGGTGAGTGGGGGATCTTCCCAGGGAGGTGTGGGAAGGGAACACGTGGCACCTGCAGTGCACAGGTACAAACCAGCAAACACTCTCAGACTGGTTTGTGCCTGTCGCATTCACCCTTTTACTGTGTGCGAGACTGTACAGAAGGGAGAATAATGGGTTAATGTTTATGCCCAAATATGGAATGTGGAGGTGGAGCCTTGGTGCTTAAATAGCTCCACCTGAGGTAGTTAAGAGTCAGATAGGGCTAAGATAGGGAAACTGACAAGCACTGAAGAAGAGACAGGGCAGTTAGGAAACTGTCAAGTTTGAGTGAGGGAATTAGATCAGTATTTGAGTGAACTGCTTTGAGAAACTTTAAGTAACGGAGCACAAGTGAACTGTATTCAACATCTCATGGCATTCAATAAACGTTCATTTTATTTTTCCACTCTCAGTGATTGAACTGGGATACCTGTCTGGTGGCAACCATACCTGAGTCTACTTTGGTACAGGTCGATGGTCCATGAGACGACTGGGGGCCTGTGCTAGAGTGAGGTTGTGCCTTTTACTACTCTGCAGTGAGGGGAGACTTCATAGCAGGGGTGGGCAAATTGTGACCCTCCAGATGCTGTTCAATTGCAACTCCAGCTGTTTTGCACCATAGTCTGGCTGGCTAGGGTCAATGGCAATAACAGAATCAGAGAATCATGGAAGAGACCTCAAGGGCCATCCAGTCCAACCTGCTGCCATGCAGGAACCTGCCATCCAGCCTCTGCTTAAAAACCTCCAAAGCAGGAGACCAGTCCAATATCATCTGGAGGACAACACCTTACTCACCCCTAGTCTTAAAGTCATCCTTACTGTTCGGACCAAAGGTGGTGATTTGGGGGCATTAAGGATCCTCTTCCCCTCATTCGTTCACTCCCAAAGTCTCCCCCAGGCTGAAAGAATTCATTATGAACCAGTGGAGCACTGGGGGAGAATGGAATCGGAACCTTTCATTCTCCCTACAAGTGGCTCCTGTTGATGATGTCATGACTACTGAAAAACATAAAGATGTGCAACAGAACTCTAGTCATTTTGGGGTGGTGGCTGTTTTAGAATGCTTTACTTTTTATATCCAGATATGAATAATGGGGTAAGTAAATCAGTCTTTGCCTTTGATTACCTATTGTCTTTTCTAATTTTTCACAAGTGGAATATATATCTTCACATCTCGCTTATGTATTTCTGTGAAACCTGTGACAGCTTCTTCTTTATGTTTCTATTTGAAGTCCTGATTTCTCTCCCTCTGTCTTTGGCACTCAAGAGAAGGAGGAACAATCTGTACAAAATTACCTTGAGTTTAAACACTGAAAGGTGCTCACGAAATAGCACCCTCCTTCGTCACCTCCCCTACCATCATCTCCAAAAATTCAGCATTTCTACAACTCATGAAATCTCCTGTCTATCCCTTTCCCCATCATTTGCTTCTTTATTTTCACCTTTTGTCACACTTTCTGGATCACAAAGGCAACTATTAGGGCATTGTCTTCAATTGAAAGAGCAGGACTTTGATGAAATAACTGTTTTCTGCTCTGTCTTAAAAGGCCTGCTCTTTCCACAGCCCCTATTTTCTAGTTCAAAACAAGAGATTTCGATTTCCGCAAACTGATCCTGAAGGAAGTCAACTGTCACTTTCAACCCTGGGTTCCTACCTACCACTTCTCTTCATGTGACATTAACTCGGTGTCAGTGTGGTTGGCTTTGTGCAAGAACCCTGTTGTGCAGCTGGAGATTAGCATCTCTTCCCCACTTTGCAGAAGGCACCTGCTGAATCTCCAATCTCCTTTAAAACCATCTTCACCATCAAACACAAAAGCTGCAGAGACCCACTTTCCTTTATTTTACTGTCCTCAAATTAAGGTTCACCTCCCAGCTAACCACATCCAGATGCTGCTAAAGTTACCCTTTTGCATTAGGACTTCCAGAATCTTTGTCAGCATTCTAGGTATTGTAGTTCAAAAAGGTATCATTTAATACATGCTGTTGCCCCCTTCTCCCTTGCCCCTCTCTACCACTTCCACTACCCTCTTACTCATTCCTTTTGTTCTTCTTCCTTTTTGTGAGATTTAGTAAGAGAAATACTGCTGAACTGACAAGCCATGATAAGTAGTGTATTTGAATTAGTGCTGTATCAGTTTGGTGACATATCCATTTAGTGCTAAAGTGGGGGAGTGGGGTTAAAATACAGTGTGTAAATTTCTCTGTTGTTGAAATCTTTAAAACTAAAAGCAGAAGGAGGCAAAAGGAGTAGAATGTGGACCACACCATGACCCATTCGGTGCGTTATGAATGATGTCATCTGGGCATGCCCAACAATAACCCTAAGGACCAATATAGGTGACCACACTTGGCAGAAGCAAGAAAAAATAATATAACCAGAAACACTCTATCTATCTATCTATCTATCTATCTATCTATCTATCTAAACCAGGCATGTCCAGACTTAGGCCCTCCTGATGTTTTGGACCACAATTCCCAGAATTCTATGCTTAGATTGCCAATGGCAAAGGACTGTGGGAGTTGCAGTCCAAAACATCTGGAGGGGCAAAGTTTGGACATGCCTGATCTAAACTCAATTGTAGGATGAACAAAATATATTGCATACTCATGCCGCTGAGATCCAAAAATATTGGAAAGGATAATGAGAAACACAGCACAAATGGTAGAACCAACAGCTATCTAGCTGCTGCCTACGTATCAGTCTGATATCACGTCCACATCACCTTACCTTACCTAAATGAGGTATATGCATATTATTTTGGCCAAACCCTCCTTATGATGAAACTGTATAGACCCATTTCTTTTTGCAGCAGAATTGTCTTCACTTGGTTGCCCCAGATCTTCTGGTTATGGTGGTTAGGATCACATCACCACTACTAACTAATTAAGCAAAACAGGCAGCTTTCTTCCATGCAATGTGAAACAGCTAGAGCAGTGGCAGCAACCAAGCTGTTACTGAATGGCAATTCAGTAAAAAAAAAAATCAGCTCCTTGGGCACGGAAAGGCATTTTTTTCCACTGTTCAGTGTAAGCCTATGAGCAAATCCACAGACGTGGGAGTTTTACAACCTTATTATTTATTTATTTATTTATTTGTTACTCTTATACCCCACCCATCTTCCCAAAGGGAACTCTGGGCGGCTTACAATAAAAATAGTAATACAAAAAAGCAGATAACAAACAAGTTAAAACAAAAAGGGGCAGGGAGCAAGATGGTGGGCCAAAAAAACAAAACAAAAAAAACCTAACTAAAAAGGTCGCCAAATGCCTCCCTGAAGAGGTAAGTCTTCAGGGCTTTTTTAAAGGCAGGCAGGGAATCAGTCAGGTGCAGCTCGCTGGGTAGATGGTTCCAGAGCGAAGGCCCCACCACAGAGAAAGCGCGGTCACGCGTACGCGCTTTCCGCGCCTCTCTGGGTGTGGCCACCCTTAGTTAGCGTGCCTGCGCCAATCTTGTGGGTCTGGTCCCAGTTGACCTTTGAGAGATACGCTCCACCAGATACTCTGGTCCCAGGCCGTGGAGGGCTTTGAAAGTCAAAACCAGGACCTTGAACCTAATCCAGAGGACAACGGGGAGCCAGTGCAAGCGAGCCAGAACTGGGGTGATGTGCTTGAATCTCCGAGCACCCACCACCAGCCTGGCCGCCACATTCTGCACCCGCTGTAACCTCTGGACCAGGGTCACGGGCAACCCCACGTAGAGGGCATTGCATTAGTCGATCCTCGAGATCACTAGGGCCTGCACTACTGTCCTCAGGGAGGACTCATCGAGGTACTGGCAGATCTGGGCGATCCTGCAGAGATGGATAAAAGCGGCCCTGGAAGCAGCCATCACCTGGGCTTCCAGGGAGAGGGCTGAGTCCAGGACCACGCCCAGATTCCTGGCCCTGTCCGTAGGCTGGAGGGAAACACCCCCCCAGCTTAGGGAGGGGGGCATTGTACCCAGACGAGGGCGCCCCGAAGAACAGAATCTCCGTCTTCTCCGGATTGAGCTCGAGCCGGTTATCTCTGGTCCATTCCAGAACTGCCTCCAGGCACAGATCGAGGGAGTGAACTGCCTCCACTGCAGATGACGAAAAGGAGAGATAGAGCTGCATGTCATCAATGTACTGATGACAGCGAACTCCAAATCTCCTGATGACTTCCGCCAGCGGCCTCATGTAAACGTTGAACAGCATGGGTGAGATTGCCAACCCCTGGGGCACCCCTCAAGGGAGATTCCAAGGAGCCAACAAGTCATCACCCAGCTGACCCCTCTGAGTCCGGCCGCCAAGGAAGGAACGGAGCCAGGCCAAGGCCTGACCCCCAATTCCCACCTCTGCCAGCCGGACCAGCAGGTTACCGTGGTCGACGGTATCAAAGGCAGCTGACAGATCAAGGAGAACCAACAGGGAGGAGCACCCCCTGTCAGCCTCCCTGAGGAGGTCATCCTGCAGAGCGACCAGGGCAGTCTCGGTCCCGTGAAGAGGTCTGAAACCAGACTGGAAGGGATCCAGGATACGGTTTACCTCCAGATATGACTGAAACCTGACAGCAGCCACCCTCTCGACAACCTTGCCCAGGAAGGGAACAATGGCAATCGGACGATAGCTGGAAACATCATCCGATGCCATGCAAGGTTTTTTCAGAGTGGGTTTCACCACAATCTCCTGTAAACGGGCAGGGAAACATCCCTCCCCGAAAGAGGCCGTGGCAATAGCAGAAACCCACTCGGGCATGTTCCCTTCGGCAGATTTAATTAGCCAGGCCGGGCAAGGGTCAAAGGGAGTGGCCGCTGGCCAGCAACAAGCCATAGCTCTGGAGGCCTCCGCTGGAGACACTGGCCCAAACTCATCCAGGAGGGGGGAATGGAGGGGTGAGGCCCCAGGGATCTCAGGGGGTGGACTAGGGCAACTGGGGGGCAAGTCGGAATGGATGGCCTCAATTTTGGATCTAAAGTGGGCTGCAAATTGCTCACTAGTGAAATCACTAGGAGGAGGCCTCAGCTGACTTGGGATTGGAGAGGTCTCGAACCACCCGGAACAACTCCGCCTGGCGGTTCGAGGCCTCACCAATTCTCTGGGAGACATAGGATGTTCTAGCGTCCCTGATCGCGCGAAGATAGCGGCCAGTCAGCTGCTTAAGAACAGCCCTATTCTCTTCCGTCCGGTTTGCCCTCCAAATGACCTCTAGTCTCCTGTGTTCTTGTTTCATCGACCGCAGCTCAACCGTATACCATGGAGAGGAGCGGTCTCCACAGTGCAGGAGGCGCTTGGGGGCGATCCGGTCCACCGCCCCGGTGGTCCCCTCATACCACCTATCCACCAGGGCATTGACTGGATTGTCTGCCAGGCCACCAGAAAGCTCCCCGAAGGCTTCCATGAACCTAGCCGGATCCAGAAGCCTACGAGGGCGGGCCCAAATATAGGGCTGACGCTCCCCACGGGGCGGAGGGGCGATCGACAGGGAGAATTTTAGCAGGTGATGGTCCGACCATGACACGGGCAGGGGCAAAATACCCCTGACCCTCAGACAAGAATCTGATGACATGGAGGAAAACACCAGGTCTAGAGTATGGCCAGCTCTATGAGTGGGGCACACAACATGCTGAGATAAATTCATGGAAGTCATGGATTCCATGAATTCCAGAGCCGCACCAGAGAGTTCCTCCTCGGCATGCAGGTTGAAGTCCCCAACCACCAAAAGGCGGGGGGACCTCAGCAACGCAGCCGAGACGAACTCTGCGATCTTTGGAAGGGATCACGGTAGGAGCACGGGGAGCACGGTACACCAGCACAATGCCAAACTTATCTCACTGACCCACTGATAGATGGAGGCATTCAACCCCAGGACACACCATGGTCGCAGAACTGCTAACATGAAGAGAATCCCTGTAAACGATGCCCCCGCCCCCTACCTGCCCGCCCACTGGACCTGAAACCTGGGAGGGGGGCACAAAAGGGAGAGAGAAGCCCCACCCTCAGCGTCCACCCAGGTCTCGGTGATACATGCCAGGTCGGCTCGCTCATCCACGATCATGTCATAGATGAGCGGTGTTTTATTATGAACCAACCTGGCGTCAACTAGGAGGCAGGACAGGTCAGAGGCGCTGGCGGGATGGCACCCAGGTACATGGTGGTGAGCGAGGGGATCAGAATGGGGGACAGGCAGTAAATGCCTGGCCCGAGTTCTTCTTACCTGACTGATCCCTTCGCCCAGAGCATACCTCCCACGGCCAGACACCACTGAGATACGGGTCCCTGCCGACATGGCAACCTGGGAAAAAAAGAATAAAAGAATAAAAGAAAGAGATAAATAGGTAAATAAGATTAAATAGATAAATAAAGGACTAATACAAATTAACAATAACAGTAAATATAGATTACAATAATTAATAAAATAAAATAAAATAAAATAAGAACAAAAACAACATAATAGGGCGCACCTCAGGGCTACAGATGGAAAAGTGGGGGATAATACCATAAAAAAGATCTTATAGATGGTCAAGAATGAGCAAGGCTGCTGGATAGTAGCTTGGTAAAGGAGGAGAACTACTCGTGCTGGCGACGCAACAGATTCATGAGAGAGATGGCATCAGGCCAGTTGCAATCCGACAGGGCCAACAACGGCCTCGTGGCCCAATTGGGCCCAGCACTAGATAGCCACCGGCCAGGAGGCCGCCACCACCTGCGGTTCCAGACATCAATGGCCAGGTCTTAAAGCAGCAGAACCAACAGGGAGGGTGGGAGATGGGCGAGATGGAGCAGCCCCACATCCCATACCCAGCACGGTCCTCCAAAGATGGAAACAGCTCAGGCGTCCCCCAGCTCTTCCTGCACAATCCTTCCACCACTGCATAGTCCTCAGTCCTCTAAAGCCTCTGTGGGGTTTGGGGGAAGCGGCTCGGGGCGGCCCGCAGGCCAGGGTCAGCAGCCTCTTGGCACAATTGATCCCATGGGGGGCCCACACCGGGCCGACAAGGAACCCCATCCAGGAACACCAGTCTGCTCAGGAAGTCCCTTGTGTACTGTCTGTAGTTTGTGTGGCTGGGAGGGACCTTTCTGTGCTGGGATGACTCTCAGGCTGCTTTTACATGACCCCTAAAATCTGAGGCAAAGGGCTCCCGGATGCGGAGCTTAAAATTGTTTTCCCACCAGCTGCGGACTTTTAAAAAATTAAGTACGACCAAGCCCACCTAAGTGCGCCCCAGCGCATTTTACAAGTACCTGGTCTCTGGAGGTAAAAAAAATTTCTGATGCAGATTATAAAGCTGTGGATGCTGGGCTCTCCTCACCTTCTGTTTGTTTTTTTGTCCCCGCTGCCCCTTTAACAGCCTGGAATCCCTACGGGGCTGCTCCGACAGCAGACGGAGGTGAGCCTAGATTCTTTTCTCCCTCCCCCCCCCCACCGCAGACAGGAGCAATGGAGTGCGGAAGGGTGGGAACACAGGAAGCAGAACAAACCCCCACGATCTCTGGTCCGAATTTAAGTTGCCAGCAGATTTTAGAGGTTGTGTAAAAGCGCCCTCACTCTATCCAGCACTAACCAATCATTCCTTTCTGCCTCTGAATTCAAAGAGTCTCACCTCTGTGCTGAATGGTCCTTTACCTCTCTTAGTTGATTGGAAACAGTCAGTTTCTTAGTTTGCTGTTGGTCTGATCACAAGTGTAGGTAATGAAACGTTTTATTCTTTCTCCTGCATAGGCCTCAGAGTGAGCTACTGAGACCTTAATTTAATGAGAAAAGGGTGGACTATCTGGGGACCTTTAAGTAATTATCCTCTATGAGTCTCTGTTCTCCCACTGCAAAGCAAAGGGGTTTTTACTAGAAATTCAGAGCTCTGCAACTAGAGGAGCCAGAGCAAATCCTACTTGGCTTTTGGAACTCAACAGCTGATGATGTCAGGGAAAATAATGCCTCCATAAGGAAAAGCAGGGATGCTCCCCCATGTTTAGGAAGGCCACGCTAAACCCAAACCTATCCTTCCTTCGATCACCCAAGCAACAAATGGAAGCAATTTATGAAAACTTCAGCTCCCCTGGCATGGGACAGCAACTCATTACCTTTGTTCCTTCATTTTCGATAGCCCTGTACCACTATTTTTCTGCCTCTGTATATTGGGCCATTTGCTTGCATTTATATTTTATTATTGTTGCTAGCTGCCTTGAGCTCCAAAATAGGGAGAATGCTGGTTCTAAAACTGAAGAAACAAGTGGAACAGAGAAAAGGTAGGGAGGTGGTCTTCCTAGATGTTTAAGAACTCCCTGCCTTCTTAAAGTCTGTCTTTGGCCCAAGTTCTCTTGTCACCTGTTGAACCTCTGGATGCTGGAATGTAAGTTCTCATAAACTCTGGCCAATTGTCAAGAATCAGAGATCCTATGAACTGAAGTCTGTAACATTGGGAAAGCCAAAGATTGAGATCCGCTGCATGAGAAGAAACCCGGTGGAGACTAGTACCATATTTTAGAGCCCTACAGGAAGCTGTGTAGAATATTGTTTAACCAACAAATCATGCTGCCCATCATAATTGACATCAAAGATACAGGGTTCTTTCCCTTGGTTCCTTCTCCCCTTTCCTCCTCACACTTTTAAAGAAATTGTCTGCGGCAAATATAGTGTGTGACACAATCATAATTCCAGGTCATGCCTGGCAAAATCCATCTTGCCCAGAACTCTTGGACTTGAAGTCTTCACACTGGTACAGCCTAAGGAACTGTTGTGATTCACAAGACTCATGTATGGCATGATGATTTTTTAGTGGCCTAGAAGGCATCTCGTCTTGCATTTGTGTTTTAAATGTAGTGCCTGTTTCTGAAGAGCATTGGTTTGTATGAGAAATGTTAACCTCTGCTAAAACATTTGGGGCTCTTTAGTCTGGAAAAAAGGCACCTCGGGGGGGATATGATTGAGACATACAAAATAATGCAGGGCATGAGTAAAATGGATAGAGGGACACTCTTCTCCCTCTCACAAAATACCAGAACAAGGGGACATACACTCAAATTGAGGGCTGGGAGAGTAAGAACAGACAAAAGAAAATATTTTTCACCCAGCGTGTTGTTAGCCTGTGGAACTCCCTGCCACAGGTTGTGGTGATGGCATCTGGCCTGGATGCCTTCAAAGGGGGATTGGACAGATTCCTGGAGGAAAAGTCCATTACAGGTTACAAACCCTGATGGAGATGTGTAATCTCCAGGCTTAAAACCAGGGTACTTCAAGGGCCAGATGCAGGGGAGTGGTATCAGGAGACAGCTATCTAGTCTCGTGCTCTCCCAGCCGCATCTGGTGGGACCACTGTGAGATACAGGAAGCTGGACTAGATGGGCCTTTGGCCTGATCCAGCACGGCTCTTCTTATGTTCTTATGTTTTCATTTCTTTGCTTAGCTCCAACATGTAAATGGTCTGTTGACCTTAATTTCCACTTCCCATTTTCTTCCTCCTTCCCCTTTCTCCACTCTGAAGACAGGAAGCAAGCAGTACATTAGTAGCTTTATGGGGGCATTAGTGGCTCCTGTTGTGTAACCATCATTCTTCTTCATGCTGTTTTTGAGAGCTTTATGACCATTGGAAAGCTGAATTTGGTTTGCTGACGCACGGTTCCACATGCCCATCCTTCAGACTGGCTTTGCCAGCTTCCTCTCAGCTAATAGTAACTAATGCCGCTGCCAGAATCGAATCTAAAATATCCTGTGAAGTCTGGTTCTAAATTATTCCGTGTTATACTCCAAAGGATAGAGGTTGCAAATCTGGTTGCTATACTCTTGCAGTGGAACTGCTCTCTGATTTCACTGTTTCTTACCAAATTATTGCACTGAACAATAGGCAACCTGCCTCCTTCTGGAGGAAGAGGAGGAGAAAGCACCCCGCAGCGTGTTTCAGAGCACAAGGGGCTATGCCAATGTGTGGAATCCCCCAAGCAGCAGTGTCTGAACTGACAGTTATTTCACTTTTCTCAACTCTGTTAGAGGATAGATGCACCATTCTTTCGAAGTTTGAAATAAGGTATGGGAGGGGTCCACAGAGCTCACCTGTTGCAGGAAACATCTGTTCCTTTTCCTGTCCATGTTAAGCAGATATTTGTGGTACAAAGTTTTTGACAGAAGTACCAGCAGAGAGGTCCTAGACTGCCCATCTATATACAGTATGGGGAGAAGTTCTTGTGAATGCCCGATCCCATTGAATGTTAGTCAGAGGAAACAATAGCAGAAGTGGATGCAGCTTGTCTTTGTGTTATTGGGAACCCCTTTGTACGTTCCCAGGGTGGTGGTGGTGGTGGTGGTGGTGGTGATGATGATGGTGATGATGATGATGATGATGATGATGATGATGATGATGATGATGGTGATGATGATGATGATGTGGGGGAAACAGAAGCTTTCAGATTACTACAAGAAAACTCATTAATGACAGTATAAACAGCATCTTCCAGATGAGGCAAAAATCCTTCCCCTCTTTTTTCTAGTTGACTCTAGTTGGTCACAAAAGAGCACAGGACATTTAGTTGCAAATGGCACTTTTTAAAAATAAATTCTCTGAAAACCTCTCCTGCTCTAAGAATAACTTATAGTCTTTTTCTCTTTAAAATACCACCCATTCTTTGCTGGAGCTTCTCTCTCTCTCTCTCTCTCTCTCTCTCTCTCTCTCTCTCTCTCTCTCTCTCTCTCTCTGTGTGTGTGTGTGTGTGTGTGTGTGTGTGTGTGTGTGTGTGTGTGTGTACTCCTAGAAGAGTGGTGGCCGTGAACCTTCAGCATTCAAGAAGTTTTGGGCCACAACTCCCAGAATTCTAAGCCTATATTGTCAATGACAAAAGTTTGTGGGAATTGTGGTCTAAAATACCTGGAGTGCCAAAGGTTTACCACCACTGTCATAGAACAAAGATTTATTTATTTATTTATTTATTTATTTATTTATTTATTTATTTATTTATGTCTATACAGCCCTTCTTCCAAAGGAACTCTGGACGGTTAACAGTAGCCATCATAACAAACAATTTATTTATTTAAAACATGCCTTATATGTTGGATAAAAACCATACAAGTCTCAGATTTTTGCAACTGTTTTAACAGAGACAAGGTGGCTGGTAGGATAGGAAAATACCAGCACCATCCAGAGGAAATACCAGTCACCAGGGCTGCTTGGGCTGTTTTTTTTAAATATTCCTTTTGTTTACTATTTCTCAGAATGGTATTTGTTCCTTTTATTTGTATACTTATTGATTTTTAACTTGAAAGAGATTGTAGGTGAGTAGGCAATGGTAAAACAGAACAGTGGTAGAAGAACCAGGAATCTTTATGAACTGCCAGGGATGTTGAAAAGTCTTTGAGTCCCAAGTCCTGATTCCAAAGTCCAAGTCTGAATATTTGATATCAAGTCCCAAGTCCCAAACCCCAAGTCCAAGTCCCCATTTAAACAACAAACATTTTCCACAGGGGGAAAAAAAGGTGGCTTCTGTGTTGCAAGTCAAGTCCAATCATTGGGGGTGGGGACATTCAAGTATGAGTCACGTCACCAGCACAACTTAAATCCAACTTGACAGAGAGTCCCATGGCTGAATCCTGATTATGTTGAATGATACAGTTTCCTTGCAAAAGTGTCCACCTTACTAGGTATACCATTATGTCCAGCCCTGCTGCTTGCCAAGCTTTGCTTCAATAATGAATATGAAAGTGGTCCAGGAGGCTAGAAGCAAGGGTTTCTCTGCCCACTGCTAGACAGTTCGATTCCATATTTTCACAACTGTTTCACTCTCATACATTCCACCTCAGCTTCTCATCCACTCTTACAAAGAAATCCATCATGCAGGAAAAAATCAACTCTGTGCTGTTGATTCATGGTACATTGCATCCTTCAATTGATTAATTCATTCTAGCCAATGAATTTCTGCTTTCTGATTTTTCATTTGTGCATTATTGTGTGGACAGTGTGACTGATGTCTACACAGTATTTGTTTTTTGGATGGAAACACGAATTGTCACAATTGCTTTCTAGGAGGCAAAGCTGCATAAATACAGTTTACATCCATTGTATTATTTTTACATTTATGCTCAAGTGCCGCTCCTTAAATGTTTGCATAATTCTAATTTAGATTCAGCAGAAAACAATTGCTCTATTGTTTGGATACCAAATGTCCCTGAATTCACCTGGCATTTTGCCTTTTAGTTCTTTCAGGCTTGTATGCATGATCAGGGGAGCATGCTGCAAGTGTGGACTGAATGGATCCATAAACCCTTTGCCAGACCCTCTGCATGTCCTGATAACATCACACAGGCGTTGACTGGTACGTTCTGGCAAGGAGGCGATTAGCAAGTATTGAGATGTGCACTTGGTGTGTGGTTAACCTGTGTGCTTCTCCTGCAGGGATCTTCCCTCAGCTTAAAAATGTGTGCCTCAGACCCAGCATGCAACATGTCCAAGGTGGGTCTTGTCACTGTCCTGCCACTGATTTTTGATTTTTTTGTTTACCTTGTTTATTCGCTTTTATATTTTATATCCCCCCTTTTTAATCCCCTTTCTTGATTGTTGATTGTTGCTTTGTTATTTCTCTGGGTCTGTCTTGCCCTTATTGTTAACCGCCCTGAGTTCTCTTGGGAAGACAGGCAGTATATGAATGAATGAATGAATGAATGAATGAATGAATGAATGAATGAATGAATGAATATGAAGTGCCCAAACAGTTGATACCTGGCATCAGTCCTAAGAGTTTAAAATACCCCTTTTCCGATACGAGGTCAGAAGAAGGGTAGAGGGGGACCACCGAACAGCATTCACATAAGCACTTTACATGAAGATGATCTGAGGTCAGTTTGAGGAATGCCTATTTCAAACGATCAAGGCGGGACTCAGCGACCTCTGCCTGAAAGCCTGGCAATCAACTGGACAGGCCTGGTTAATGTGGTCCTGAGATGTTTCCCTGGCTACATTCAGGATATGATATGCACATTTGTATATACTCTGTGCATATTCCAGTATGTGCAGACTAGTTCTGGCTCAGTACCTTATTGGAGTCCATGTTCGTGCCTAGATGTGTATGACAGAGAACAGGAGGAGTGCTCTCATCCATAGCTCACTTTGACCTTTCACACCAAGGACTCCCACAGTGCTTTATCATTGGCATCATATAGGCTTAGAATTCTGGAAGTTGCAGTCCAAAACATCTGGAGGGCTGAAGGTTCCCCAACCCTGCTTAACTCATTTGAGGAACAGGCACCCACCTCTGGTACAGAAGCCCTGAAGGTTTAGCCACAAGTGAATGTGCTAATGGGAAAAATTTTAAAAATGAAATATAATAGATCAAATCGAATCCTTAACCCTCATCCTCACATTAAATGAGGCTAGTTCCAGTCTTCCATATGTAAAATTTATATGTGACTGAAATTATACATTCACTTTTGCACTGTATCCTCCCTCCAGTTCCAGTAACAGCACTGGTTATTTCTTTTCTATTTTCAATAACTAGACTGGATATGTATGAGTCTACACATCATACCATCACCAGGCTCAATACTGGGCTCTTGAATAGATCATTTCTAACACGCTAAGGATAAGTCACCTTTGTATACTCTCATTGCTTTTACCTTTAAATATTACCTTTTAATGAGGTACGACACCTTGAATCATGTTTTAAGAAGAAAAGTGTGGTTAAATAAATAAATAAATAAATAAATGCATCTGCAGCAGCGAAACAATGGAATATTTTGCAAACCAGGTGCATGAATTGAACAGTGGACCTGACTAATATAATGTTCTTGCTTCCTTCCTTTTCCTTGATGACGTCTAACAGTTTTTTTATAGTTTCAACTAAAATGTACTGCTCTATCTGTTGTATAACACCATGGTATGTGGAAGGATTAATGGTTGCTTTAAAGGAATCATAAAAGTAGTAAATATGTAAAGCATCAGCCTCTGTGCCCTGTTGTTTTTGGCTCATGTTAGTACCACAGGCCAACACTTGGCAAGTTGCTTGTAAAAAAGGAATTAATTCAAGGCCTAAAATCCAAAAAGTTCTTTGTTGCACTTATTATTTTAAAAAATTACTGTGTACACCTCTGCTTCACAAAAACAAAAAAGAGACTTACCTTTTTAAAAATATTGCAAAGTCTTGCATTAGATACACAAATCTCCATTTGAGGGTTACTTCAGCCATCACAAAAGAGTGCAAGGAAGCAGGAGCTGGCATGTGACCCATATGGTGCTGCTCCTCAACTCTCTAGTGAGGTTAAAAAGCCCCACCAGTATAAATGGCAAATGAAGATGCAGGGTGTCGACACACAGCTCACTGCTGGAGCATAGAGAAGAAGCCAGGGCCAACTGGTGACATCTCCAGATCATTGTTGATCAAAAGGTCGATTTGGATATCTTTGCAGTTAGACCACAAAAGGATCGAGTTGTCATTACGTACAGAGCAAAACGTGTGGCAGTTAGAGATGGAGATGAATGTTTTAAAAAGGTAATTCATCTTGAGTCATGCTTTTCGTGCTTTTCTGGGGCTGATGAATCAATGAAGAGGTGAATGAATTGCTAGCAACTAGAGGGGCTAAAAAAAAAATCCCCTCCAGGTGCCAGAGGGGCTTTTTATGCCATTTTAAAGTGGATATACAAATTGATTCACCAAACCCAGCAGTTTATTCAAAGGCTTTACTCTAGTTGCTACTGGATAACTAGAAAACCGGGAAAATAATGGCTATAAGTTGGAATGGGTTTGAAGTTTTCCACACTTGCTTGGTTTCCACGCTTAAGCCCAAATGCCCAGACCATGTTAAAATAACTCCCTCTTTGGGGCCAAAATGTCCCCATTGTCACCTTCAGCATTACTGAAGCTCAGCAGGCTCTCTTGACTGCAATGTAACAGGTGCTAAGCTAGTCACTCACCCTGAAGATTTTTTTTTTTTTTTTTTTTTTTTTTTTTTTTGCTTTTGGGGACAGGGGCTGAACAGCCTTTGGGGTGGGTGGGTGTCTGGGATAGACACCCTGATCTGTTGCATACTTCTTTATTTAGTATGGGGCCAACTAAAACAGCAAGCAGTTATTAATCATAATCAAGCTTTGGTACAGGCGCAAGGTCTGTTCACTCTGAAGGCCCAGATATTTCACACAGCATCTTCCAGAGGTTCAACAAAATGGCTGACATTGGTCACAAGGAGGAAGGCATTATCCACAAAGATGTGTGATTTACAACTCTAGATGGTCATTGATCACAGAAACTGAAGCCATAATAACAGCTCTAGATTTAATAGATGCCTAAATTGTTTCAGATTGCCTGCAAAAAAAAAAAAAAAAAAAAAACCTTCCCCACCTCTAGTGCAGCTGCCTCACTTCACTGTTAGTGATAGATGTAGATATGAAGCATGCTGTCTTATACTGAGCCAGACCATTGGTTCAAACAGCTCTGCATTCTCGATTCTGACTGAAAGTGCCAGTCTAAATGCCCAAGCAGAGATATTCCCCATGGTGTCTAACTTGACTTTTTCATAAACAATAACCTGAAGACATTGCCAGTTGGGCTTTGGGCCTTTTTGCATAAACGTATCCTCTCTAACTGGAGACTGGGCAGCGGCACATCCTCATTCATACCCACATATGTTCACATGTAACACAGCAATAGGGCGGCTGCTTATGGTGTTCCAGAACAGAACTGCACCTTTCCAAGAGAGGACAGAAAAAGACATTGATCCTCATCATATTTCCATATGCTAATTCATAAATAGTGACACCAAATAAGGATTTTCTATTCTTTGTGTGTGTGGGGGGGGGATCCAGTGCCCAACAATTTCCAAAAAATTCTTCAGACATTGGTCTGGGAGCTCCATCCCACAGACTCGCACTCTAGAGATATTTCACTCACCTGGAGCAGGACCTATCAACTCTGAAGCTGAATGTGGCCCCCTGCTGTGAATGCACAAAAACCAGAAACTTCCTGAGAGCTGCAATTTCACAGCCCTTTAGGCTTTGTAGAACCATGACCTCCAAAGAAGAGTGAACCGAAGGAAGCAGTATGGCAGCTTTCTTTTCTGTACATTAACAACAGGAAGTAGAGCCCAGTGAAAGTAAAATGGATTTCAATGATAGCAATCTAAAATTTGCATCTACAGTTAGAAACAACACATGCAAGTACATTTGCAAGTTGGTATTCTTTCTTTCTTTCTTTCTTTCTTTCTTTCTTTCTTTCTTTCTTTCTTTCTTTCTTTCTTTCTTTCTTTCTTTCTTTCTTTCTTTCTTTCTGTGGTGATGTATTTCTTCTCTCTCTCATTTTTTAGCGATAGGTGCAAGTGGCCATTTCCCCCTACCTGTTGGTCTACTTATTATTACTGCTGTGCCCTTCTGGCAGCTGGTCTATCTTGAAAGGTTCCAGACAATGCTTTTAAGAGTGGGAAAGATTACCTTACTGCTTCCCTAGTGAATGCTGGCAACTAGCAGCTCGTGGGAGATGGTCTGACAGACTGCCAGCCCCATGCTGTGGCCCTGTCATTTATGCTGAGAACGTATGTATGACAACAGAAACAGTTAAGAAAAAGAGAAGAGAAATTCTGAAGAATGTCGCTTTACAAGCTGCTGGGGCTTGTAAAAGAAGAAGTGTTTGTTACAAGCAGAAAGTTTTATGAACTATTATATTCTCCCCAGTGGAAGCTTCTTATACTATACAGGAAACAAACCCTGCTGGCTGCTGGCTCTCTCTTGGTCCCTCAAGATGTATGGAGCAGTAGATTGGAATGGGGCAGATAGGAGGGGGGAACTGAGAGAAAGGAGATGTTGTGATATCTATGCTCATTCAATGATAGGCAGTCCTGATATACAGTTCTTGCAGGTTGTCATAAGAACATAAGAAGAGCCAGGCTGGATCAGGCCAAAGGCCCATCTAGTCCAGCTTCCTGTATCTCACAGTAGCCCCACCAAATGCCTCAGGGAGCGCACAAGACCAGATATCTGTCTCCTGATAGCACTCCCCTGCATCTGGCCCTTGAAGTACCCTGGTTTTAAGCCTGGTGATTACACATCTCCATCATGGTTTGTAACCTGTGATGGATTTTTCCTCCAGGATTCTGTCCAATTCCCGTAAGAAGGCATCCAAGCCAGATGACATCACCACATCCTGTGGCAGGGCGTTCCACAGACTAACAATACCCTGGGTAAAAAAAAGTTTTCTTTTGTCCGTTCTCATTCTCCCAACCCTCAATTTGAGTGGATATCCCCTGGTTCTGGTATTGTGAGAGAGGGAGAAGAGTGTCTGTCTATCCACTTTACTCATGCCTTGCATTATTTTGAACGTCTCAATCATATCCCCTCTCAGATGCCTTTTTTCCAGATTAAAGAGCCCCAAATGTTTTAGCCTTTCCTCATAAGGGAGGTTCCCCCAGGCAAGTAATCATTTTAGTTGCTCTCTTCTGCACCTTTTCCAGTTCCACTGTGTCTTTTTTTGAGATGTGTTTTCCAGTTCCTCTATATATTTTTCAGGTGCTGCTAAGTCTCCTCTGACTTATAGTGGCCCTAATAGGGTTGTTGAGGTCTGTAAGATGTTCCAGAAATGTTCTCCCATTTCCCCCTCAATGTGAGCTTGGGGACTGAGGCTGGCTCTCCTAATCTAACACTCTCTGGACTACACCACCTTCGCTTTCTAACCTGCCATAATACTAATAATAAAATTTCCTTCAAACACAGCTTAGGAAAGTTGAATTTGGAAACTTCTAGGCCACCATGACATTCATGCTTGGAAGCAGATATCCCCCCCCCCCAAAAAAAATATAGATTTAGATACAAATCCAGATCAGAGTCACAGGAGGGGCGGGGGCAGAGATCTGTACAGTTGAGATTATTATTGAATGAGTAACAGGCTGTGTGCAGGGAGGTCAAATGGAAACCTGAAGAAAAATAAACCAAGGGACAAAATTGCTTAGGCTGGAAAATGTTTGGAAACAGTGATCACCCCATGCAGTAGAAGAAGAAGGCTGACAGCCAGTGCATCTTATGACAGTGACAAATGGCTCTGACAGTATGGTCCCTTGCACAGAAATGGATCAGAAATGTCTCCCAAAGGCTGTGGCAAGCAGAACGTGAAAAATGATCTTGAGGACTCAGTTACAGCCATCGTGCCATGATGGTGGTAAGTCAGAAGTCAGTATTGCAGACTGAATCTTGAATCAGAAGCATGTTTATACTTTGTGGACTGAATGTGATGAATCAGAGCAAAAGAGAGCAATGATTACTGGGCTGGGGGAATCTCCCTTATGAGGTAAGGCTAAAACATTTGGGGCTCTTTAGTCGGAGGAAAAAGCACCGGGGGGGTGTAATACGATTGAGACATACAAAATAATGCAGGGCATGAGAAAAGTGGATAGAGGGATGCTCTTCTCCCTCTCACAGAATACCAGAACTAGGGGACGTCCACTCAAAGTGTGGGTTGGGAGAGTGAGGACAGACGAAAGAAAATATTTTTTTTTACCCAGCATGTTGTTAGACTGTGGAACTCCCTGCCACATGATGTGGTGATGGCATCTAGCCTGGATGTCTTCAAAAGGGGATTGGACAGATTCCTGGAGGAAATATCCATCACAGGTTACAAACCATGATGGAGATGTGTAATCTCCAGGCTTAAAACTGTGGTACTTCAAGGGCCAGATGCAGGGGAGTGGTATCAGGAGACAGATATCTAGTCCCGTCTAGTGCACACCCAGACACATCTGGTGGGGCCACTGTGAGATACAGGAAGCTGGACTAGATGGGCCTTTGGCCTGATCCAGCATGGCTCTTCTTATGTTCTTATGTTCTTAGAGCAGGTGGCCATTTGGGGAAGATGTGGTCAAAAAAGATGAACTTTTCCAAACTTTGATGACAAGATCCCTTTGCCACAGGAAAAAGTTTTTGTGTCTGTTTATGACTTTTAAAAATATGCAAATACCTATTCCATCAGCAGGGCAGGCATAGGTGTCTAGTTTGGGGAACTATGCCCCTCTTGAAATACTTCAAAATCTCTTTGAAATTATTGTCTTCAACCTAAACCTCTGGTGGCAATTAGTACACAGTACTTGTAACTATTTTTATAGTTGTTTTTTTCCTCCAGTCATGCCTCCCGACTTTCAACTCCACCTAAACATCAAGAAAAGTGAGTATTTGGGATACTCCAAGTAAATGGACAACACTGAGAAAATGTGGATAACTTCCAATATCCTAGCTTCCATCTCCAAGGAAATGGTGGCATCCATGTGAGCAAGGTTGTGTCTGGCCTGGTTGCGATAATGAGAACTCACCAGGGTGCTTTGCAACAGACGAAGGACAATCTGTCTCATATCCAAGATAAAATGCCTGCACTGCAGGTAAAACTGTGCTCACGACCTGGGTTCAATCCCTGGTAGCAGGCTCAAGGTTCACTCAGCCTTCCATCCTTCCGAGGTCGGTAAAATGAGTACCCAGCTTGTTGGGGGAGGCAATGTGTAGCCTGCACACTGTAATTTAAATTGTAAACCACCCAGAGACTACTTGTAGTGGTATGGGGTGGTATATAAGCAGAACACTTTGTTTCACTGTGCGGCAGAGAGTTCTGGGCAGCAACAATGAGCATAGAGAGCCACCCTCATGTCATGGAAATGAGTCTGCTCTGTTGGATATCAGGTATTTCTCTACTCAAACACATCACAAATGATATTACCTGACATCAATTAGGTGTGGAAGATGAGAGAAAGCCATCTCCCCTGGTATGGACACTGTTGCCAAAACTGCTTACCCCCTGCACACGGATGGTTGGAGGCCATTTGGGCAACCAAAACTGAGACATCAGAACAGTGTCAAAAAGGACATGCAAATTGCTGGCCAGGTCCCTGAAGGCGTGGCTGATCGGGCAAAGGGGCCTTTCAGGATCTGAAGAGTGGATCCTGCACCTGCAAGGAAACGTAGGAAGAAGTACCTTATATCAAAACAACAAACTCTCTTCACATAGCATTGCATACAGCAGTAATACTGCACGGTGAAGTAAAATCAGAGGGAGTTCATAGGAAAGGCAGTTTGCCAGTTGGTTTTAAAATCAAAAACTAATGAGAGCACACCAAGCATCAGCAAATTGCATAAACAGCTGGACACAACACATGAGGATCCTTGGTATGGGCATACAAACCCCTCACCATGTGCAGTGCATGTACCTTGATCACAGCCTTGGCAAAGAAGGCGGTGGGCACAGGCTGATGCAGTGGCTGGCTAGGCTTGAAAGTTCAGCTTACACACACACACACACACACACACACACACACACACACACACACACACACACACACACACACACACACACACACACACACACACACAATCTCTCCATAAATCATCTTCTGAGATGTACGCTATGATTGAAACCCTACTGATTCAAGAACTCCTGGGAATAGGCCATTTCACTTCTGCAATGCATTTATGGAAGCGAGATCAGCTACGCCTTGAGTCCTGTGAGATATTGATCCCAGGCTTCTGAAAGTACACACAAGACAATCAAGCATCTGAGCACCAAGAAGTGGTAAACTGAAATATAAGTTCATTGGTTCTTACTGCGCCTGGCTATTGAATTTTCCACCTATCATAGACTATGGCCCCCACCAAAACTGAATTTATGTAGGTTATTGAAGGAGTAATAGAACCAGGGAATAAAATAAAAATATTCTATCCAATATGTCATCCAAATGGAATCAAATTTAGTTAAAGGGTGAATAGAGTTCCACTCTTCACCCACTATGTTAACATTCACGTCTCCCAGCCAAGATTGTTTATCTGATAAAACCGCCTCCGCCTATGGCCTGATATTAATGCATAAATCCCAGATAATGTGCTTAGAAATGCTCATGCAATTCAAATAAACAGAGAGATAAATAAATTACATTGGAAACAGAAGTAGAATAGCCCTTCATAACTAAATGTGACTCCTTTGACCTCTTTTAGAAACAGATGATGAGAGGGGTACCCACTCTGAATTCGCAAAAAGAACACAAGTAAATAAGCAGATATTAAAAGGCATTTTACAACATCTCCTTGAATCTGATTAATGGAATAAGAGAATGGCTGTTATAATGGTAATTGTTGTTTTTGCATTACTTCTTAATCTCTGCCGAATGCTTACTGCAGGGGTCCTCAAACCTTTTAAACAGGGAGCCAGATCACTATCCCTCATTCACTGTTGGGGGCCGGACTATAATTTGAAAAAAATATGAACAAATTTTTACACATTCCAAACCTCATTGGCAGTTCAAACCTACAGAACTGCACCAAAACACACTTTTTACACATCCCAAACCTCATTGGCAGTTCAAACCTACAGAACTGCACCAAAACACACGTGTGTGGGGGGGGGGAGCAGGGGAACTTGCTGCAGCCCTCCCATTTTAAAGTGCCCCGCTGAACCATGAACACAATGTGTAGCTGGATGTAAACTTGCTCATTCAGCATTTGTAAGTGTTCAAGCTAGAGGGGACTGTCTAAAGCAGGGGTCCTCAAAGTTTTCAACCAGCGGGCCGGTCCACCACCACCCAGACACCACTGGGGGCCGGATCACAGTCCAAAAGCAGCTGCGGAGGCTTGCTTGCTCACAAAACAGGGGGTAGGTGGGGGGTTGCAATTGGTCCCAGGGGCCGGATTCAGGACCTTGGGGGGCCGCATCCGGCCCCAGGGTCTTAGGTTGAGGACCCCTGGTCTAAAGCTACAACAGAGAAGTGCCACAAAAGACTTCTGAAGCAAAAATATTTCAGTGACATATTAAAACAGAATTAGAGACATGAGAGACATCATGAAAAAGTGATACAGTAGTCCCCCACCACAACATGGTTCATATATTATGGTCTCAGTATATCACAGTTTTTTTCTTGAAAGAAGCAGGCTTCCATAGAGAGGTTTTTAACTCCCTCCTGGCACCTCAGCAAACAGAGCTGGGGCTCCTCCTGCCAGCTGTGTTTGCAAAGAGAGGTTTTTAACCAACCCCTAACACCTCAGCAAACTGACCAGCTGCGTTTCCAAATAGAGGTTTTAAACCTCTCTTTGACACCTCTTTGACACCTCTCCTGATACCTCAGCAAACAGACCTTGAGTTCCTGATAGCAAGGTTTGCTGAGGTGTCAGGAAGGGGTTAAAAACCTCTCTTTGGAAGCCTGCTTCTTTCAAAAAAAAAAAAAAAAAAACTGTGATATACTGAGACCCGTAATATATGAACTGGAAATCGATGAAAGGGCTGCATGATAAGTAGGAAACAGATTGTGCCTAAGTCCCCTACCTGTTGAGAGAGGGATTTTCAATACACACATGAATAGTTTGCCTGACCCCTCTCTCGAACCTCCCTCAAACTGATGAAGCTATTTGGATAAGTAGTGAAATATTTCAATTTCACAAGAAAAGAAGTCTAGTTGCCATGACTCAACTCCTGGATAGCACCCCCCTCAAATGCACTAATTGATCCATCCTACTTATCCATTTCTTCTTCAAGGCTACTAAGAACAAATCTGAATCAAAAACAGAAATGCATATGAAATATGAAAACAGGTTAAAAACAGATTTAATAGGGAAACTGTGAGACAGGAGGCACATCAGCACAATTCTGGTTCTGTCCAAAGCGCCTGCCTTCAGAAATATACACACTATTGTGCCTCTGGTTCCCAGCTTCACCAAGGTCTTTACTACTGTATACTTAGAATTCTGTAAACCATCCAAAGTGAAATTTGGTCAGATGGTGCAGTATATAAATCCAATAAATAAATAAATAAGAATCCATGCAAGAAGTCCTAGAAGATTCACCCAAAGATGGGACAAATTGTTTTTTCGTATGACTAGCTATGGGGGCCTTTTGACTTGGGGAGCTATAGTCCTAAAAAAGGAACTACCCCAAAATTCTGGAGTTACAGCTTGTCTCATCAACCTGCTCAGTTCCATACCTTCTAACCATTTGTCTATAACACAAGGATTAGGATATAATTTATCATTTTACACAGTTTCTGTTAAGAAGGTAGAATATACGTGCTGGAGCAGTCCATGCCGAGACTCCCACTCCCACATCACCTTCTCAGTCACAAGTGGTTTACAACATGCCATTACTGTATAGTCATTCTTCTTAAAGGCAAAGTGCTTTGGTCTCTTTGATGAGAGGGATTCCAGTAGCTCAGCGATATAAGCCCTCATCTAGAGACTCATAATGGATATGATGCTTCTATGGTTCCTATGCATGCGACCCTTATGGTGGACTCTCTGGCTGTGAATGACTATTTTGGACCATCTTGGCTATACTTTCAGACTTTCCCTGTTTGATTATGTAACTTGTATGGTGTTGGACTTATTTGAAACCTTACATGCTGCCTTTAGTAGGTGTGGATGGGAAGGTCCATGCCAGGCTGGAGCGATTATTGATCTACCAGCACTAAACAATAGTTCCTTCCATGCCTCTGAATTCAAGGAGAGTTCTATCTCTCCATTATGTCCTTCTTTTCTCCTTCTCTGTTGTCTTCTGGCAGTTCCTTTCTTGCTGGAAGCAGTCAGTGTCTCTGTTGAGGCCAGTTACTACAAGCAGTCATGTTTAGAGATGGGCATGAAATGCCAAAATGGTATTTTGTTTTCATTTGTTTGTTTTGTTTCATTTGGAACGAAATGAACTTTTAAAAAAATCATTTCGTTCTTCATTTTGTTTCATTTTTCATGTTTCATTTTTCTTTTTTTACCCTCACGCTGACCAGCTGGCCCACAGGCTGGTTGGCGCTTTTTTCTCTTTCCCCCCCTCCTGCTGACCAGCTGGCCCACAGGCCGGTCAGCACTTTCTCCCCTTCTTGTTTTCTCCTTGTGCTGACCAGCTGGCCAATGGGCCGGTTTGAACTTTTTCTTCCCCCCCCTCCCGCTGACCAGCTGTGCTTTTTTACTCCCCCCCATGCTGACCAGTTGGCCAATGGGCCAATTAGTGCTTTTCCCCCTTCTTTTTTTACCTTTGCACTGACCAGCTGGCCCACGGGCCAGTCAGCACTTCCCCCCGCCAACCAGCTGGCCTGCAGGCTGGCCGGGGATTTTCCTTGCCCCCTCCCACTGACCAGTGGGGCCACGGTCTGGTGAGCACTTCCCCCCCCCTTGTGCCGACTAGTTGACCTGTGGGCCAGTGAGTGCTTTTTTTTTCTTTTTTCCCTCTCACACTGACCAGCTGTCCCACGGGGCCAGCTGGTTGGCACTTATTTTTATTATTTAGTTTGACAAGTGCTGAGATCAGGGCTTGTCAAAATAAATAATAAACAAAACCAAAATGGAACGGGAAAAAAATTCCGATTCATTTTGTTTCATTTTTTAAAAAGGGCAGTTTAAAAGGGAACAAACAAACAAAATGTTTTGTGCCCTCTATTCTTGTTTTGTTGGTTTTCTTTTTGAGCTATTGCAAATTATAAGTGAAGAAAATGGTTTTCCTTCTTTCTCTTACTAGTGTATTTGGTGAATTATTGAGACTGTAAGTGCCAGTTGAAAAGAAGGGTGGGCTACTCTGGGAAACCTGAGGCTGATTCTCCTTGGTGAATCCCTGCCTTTCTGCTGCACAGCTAGAGGAATTGAACCCAAAATCCAATCAAAATGTTGCAGCAGTAAACCGGCTGGATTTGGATTATTTCTGACCCTGGATTTGGAGCTGTTGCTTTATTTGGTTTACTTTGCTCTCTAGTTGGCCTCTCGTGACTGCCCAATGCCTAGTCGTGTTAGAGAATGTGATTACAGAATCATAAATACGCTAAGTTTGGAAAAGTTACTTTGTTGGGCTTCAGCTATCAAAATGGCATGTACACTTGGGCATATGTTCTATGTACATTATTTAAATCTCCTGGGTTGATATTTCTGTCATGAAACACTTATAGTGAGAAAGAAATATGTGAACATCATAAACATAAACACTAAAACAGTTTCTTTCCACCAAATGTATTCTACTGGCTATTTGAATTATCCTATATAAAAAAAAACAAGTAGAGAATTCTTCAAATGAAACTAGTTTTAATGCTTTTATATGGCAGAGTAATCCCAAGTGAGATCTAGATATAGACAGGATTAAATTACTAAGCATTGTTTTGAAGGACAGAAATCCATTCTATATTATTAGCTGCTTAATGGAATATTATGGGATTATTTAATTTTAAAACATTATTCTTTCAGATCTCAGGAAGGGCAGTAGTACAAAGCGAGAGAGAAATGAATCAAAGCAGAAAATGATCAAATTGGCCCTGAGTCCAGACTATTATAACAGTGCTTAGAAATGCTCCCTCCGAAAAAAAAAACCAACCCTAAAACCTTGTACAAATACAGTGGTGCCTCGATTTAGGAGTTTAATCCGTTCCGAATGCAGGGTCATAAGCTAAACAACTCATAAGTAGAGGAACTGTATCTAAAAAATAACAAATACTGTAAGTAAATAAATAAATTGAAAAAATAAAAAATGTAAGTAAAGCAATCAACATTTGTAAGGCAGCAGTTAAAACACCAATGGTTTTCCACTCTTAAGTTGAATTGCTCATAAGTAGAGTTGTGCATAAGTAGAGGTACCACTGTATGTGCTTTTTCACTGACACTTGTGAATGATATCATGATGAGATCCCTGATACAATTTATCCAAGAAGGGGCAAGAGAGAAAAAAAAAAGGGGTCAAAGTTGCAATGACCAGTCAGGAGAGGTCACTCAGAAAGACAATGGCATTAAATAGGTTTTTTTTAGAAAGGTGGAACTACTCCACAATTGGGGAATCTTGCTTGGTCAAAATGTGTCAACATTTTCTAGCTCATATGTTGAGCCAATGTGAAAGAATCACCTTCTCGTCTTCCATCTTCAATGTCCATGTGTGAAGAAAGCAATGACTGAAGAGCTAGGCACAAATGATCCTCTATAAGAGTGTTGAGGATAATAGATTAATTAACGCCTGACTAGGGCAATTGTTTCTTTCACATCAAAAAATTAACAATATTCACTGCCGCTCCTAATTTTACCCTTTTTACAACATAATAATTTAGCATTTGGAAAAGAATACAGTGGGAAGCATTCAGGCTAAAAGCCAAACAAAAGGTCTTACATAATGAAGTTAGGTTGCCCTCGTTAACTCTCGCCTCTCCTACCGTGAAGGATACAATTAAAAACTCTGTCTGTTTATAATCCACCAGCTGCTTGGTTTCTTTGGACTTGTTTTACTCTTTACTGTAGGTTGTAATTAATGAGGCTTCCTGGATTATTATTGGAATGGCTGGCTTTCTACAAAGTAAAATTAGTCCCCTGTTTAAAATGTCATCTTATTTAATTGATAAAAAGCTCCTTAAAATAGACCTTATATCTATCTATCTTGCGGTGACATTTGAGTGACTGACTGGGAAAGATTTGTAATTCAACAGAATGATATACTGCCCACACATTTCGAAAGATCCAAGTTCAACAAAGAATCAAACTCTTCAACATTTGGGTGGAAACAATAGTCACACAGGCTTTCTCTCTCTCATTTTCTCCCGAATTTGATTATGTGCCTTGGTGTGCAACTTGAACGGATGCATTGCAAAGGACTGTGTGTGTTTTGTGTCAGAACACAGTGATGTTCTTTGTCTGAGGCCAGAACATGTATCTTGCCATCTCTCACATAGTTTGGACTCAGACACAAAGGCTAAGGATCACCAAAGGAAACCTCTAGTCCTGATAAAGAAGGCTGATCACCTCAGAATCGATGCTTTCGAGCTGTGGTGCTGGAGGAGAGTCTTGAGAGTCCCCTGGACTGCAAGGAGATCAAACCTATCCATCCTGAAAGAAATCAACCCCGAATGTTCACTGGAAGGACAGATTTTGAAGCTGAGGCTCCAGTACTTTGGCCACCTCATGAGGAGAGAGGACTGCTTGGAAAAGTCCCAGATGTTGGGAAAGATTGAAGGCAAAGGGAAAAGGGGACGGCAGAGAATGAGATGGTTGGACGGTGTCATCGATTCAACCCACATGAATTTCACCAGACTCCGGGAGGCCGTGGAAGATAGGAAGGCCTGGTGAGCTCTGGTCCATGGAGTCACGAAGAGTTGGACACAACTGAACGTCTGAACATCTGAACAACAACAACAACAACAACAGCAACAACAACAACAAGTTCTGATCCCACTCTGGTGCCAACCTGGATCCAACCTGTTATCTCTGTGACCCAGAAAAGGCCATGGCCATAGCACTAGGGTGACCCATGCTCTTCCAGAAGTGGAAGATTCCAGGATCTGTTTGTTTTTTGTTTTTGTTTTTTGCAATCACCACAACACCCAGGAAGACCTACTGGAGAGGCAACACAGAGTTGTTTCTCCAAAGCTTCCTACCTTGTGAGCAGGGGTGAAGCCTGGAGGAGATGGTTTGGGACTTGCCCTTTAAGATACTTCAGATCAGTTGAAGGCAACCCAAGAATAATATGGTCAATGGAAGATTTTGTTGTTGCTGCTGCTGCTGCTGCTGCTGCTGTGCCTTCTCGCTGCGCAGAACATAAAAACATCTAAACAATGTCAAGATTGTTTAGTCATACTTATAGCAAAAGCAATGTGACTTAAGGCCATGATTTTGATGGGCTTTCTTCTGCTTATGGCTAAGTCTAGAGCCAACAATTTGTCTTTAACGATTGTCTGGCCAAGAAAAGGAACAAGCAAAGCCCTGGGTATTGTTGGTCCAACCATTTGTCCTTAATATTGTAACTAAGCAATGAAGGATGTTGCTTTGAGAAAGAAAAGTTATATTCCAAACTGTTGTGTTTAGCTAATTGAAACATTGAAAGCTTTCCTTGACTCCTTCAGGATGGCAACTCAGAGAAGCATGGCCTAAGAGGATCTGGTGGTGTGGGGAAATGAATATTTTGAATATTTTCACCCCACCTTTCTTCTTGGAAAAGGACTCAAGGTGGCTTACAATAATGAGGGACAATATAGTGCATACAAGAGGGTATATCCTGCTGGCACGTGTGTTGATAACATTCAGGCTCTTCTTTGTTATGTAGAGCTTGACATCATTTTACCTGCTGGTTACACAGGTACAATTCCTGAGTTTTCCAACCATGAATATAGAAGCACAATATCCCATATTCATAATCCCGAGTTCTTCTGAGGAACTGAATTGTTTTAACTTTAGACTTCTGCTGATTTAGGCTTTTTACACCCTTCCGTGGTCCTTCTTTTTGTATGTAAGATATAAAATGGTGTTGAATGTGTTAGCCAGTCTCACATAGACCAGTGGTTCTCACCCTGTGGCCAGCTCAGCTAGTGATGAAGACTTCTGGGAGTTGCAGTCCAGGAACATCTGGGGACCCACAGGTTGAGAACCACTGACATAGACAAATGTGTGTGGCTTTAGTGCAGCCATTTAGGCATTTAGGCCTCTAGGTGGCCCTAGCATATTGAAGTGGCCAATGTGTGGAATGCCATCCCTTCCAAATCACCTTATAAAGTTTGTTATGTGACTTGTAAAATCCTGAATCAGCCTAAATTTCTTTCATGCTATGTTGATGGACATGGGGGGAAAAGAGTTAGAATGGCTGCTCTAGTATATACAGTACTCAGAAGTATCACAGGTCACAATTTACACCACCTTCATTATTTATTTATTTATTTATTTATTTATTTATTTATTTATTTATTTATTTATTTAGACTATTTTACCCCACCTTTCTCTTTGGAAAAGGACCCAAGGTGGCTTACAATTATGAGGGACAATATACAGTCCAGGACATTTAAGACATATTCAAGTTAAGAACAGGGAGTTAGAAGAAGCACTAAAAAAGGTAACATTAGAGCTACAAAGAACACGCAAGAGGAAAAGAAAAATCCATTATGAGGGGTGGAAACTAACATGGAAAACACTAATGTTTTCATGAAATCAGTCAATGCAATAATGTATGGTAATCCATATAAAGTGCCTGAAGAGGAAGGTCTTTGCCTGCTTCTGAAAAGACAGCAATGATGGGGCAGACCTGGCCTCCAGCGGGAGGGAGTTCCAAAGTCTGGGAGCAGCAACAGAGAAGGCCCTTTCATGTGTTATTTTGACGAGCACCTGTGAAGGTGTCAGGATGGAGAAAAAGGCCTCTTCTGATGGCCTTAACACCCTTGTTGGTTCACACTGTGAGATTTGATATTTGAGGTAGCTTGGACCCAGGCCATTTTGTGCTTTGTAGGTTGAGGTCAGCACCTTGAATTGCGCCTGACAGCTGATTGCCAGTCAGTGGAGCTGCTTTAGGGGTGTAATGTGATCTCTGTAACCCGCCCCAGTGAGCAATCTGGTCGCTGCCTTTTGGATTCATTGAAGTTTCCTGAGACTTTCCATTGGTAGCTCCACATAGAGTGCATTACAGTAGTCCAGCCAGGAGGTCACTAGGGTATGTGTCAGAGTGGCCAGAGCAAGGTTTTTCAAGAAACAGGTGTAAGTGGTGTACTAATTTTAATTTTGCAACATGTGAATTATGTAAGAAAAAGTATTGACCAGAATCCTATTGGTTATTTCCATGTGAAATTGTGTAAGCAATAATGGTAAATTGTTCCTAATTAATCAAGTGCTGGCTGTAATAATGGACACGTACCTGGTTGTGCAAAGGGTACACAACCAAGTGTGCAATTGACATCTTGTTAATTAGTGGCAATTCGCAACTGTGACTTAAGGATTTTCATTCATGACCTTAAGTTGCAAGTAGGCTTCTGGCCATTAAAATAAAAAAGTATAAATATATAAATACAATAAATACACAGTAGCAAACTACTAATTCTGCTTCTTTGGGTAAAAATACAGCTGTATATACTTTTGCTTCTCATAAAATGTACAGTGGTAATTGCAATATTTTGTTGCCATGGATCCCATACATTTATTTTTTTACAAATCCCAGGGTTAGACTATTCTAAGAGAAGTGACAATAATAATTACGGGTCATTAGGTTGTTTATTCAAACTCCTGTACATTCATCTATCCATCTCAGAGAAAGGGGGAGATAATGAAGGAGCTGAGTACATAATTAGTTTTCTTTTGCCCTGAAAATAACACATGGCCTTCTTATCATTTTCTCTTTGTAAATTCTTCACTAGATGTGACCCAATAGGAGTGGAAGTTTCTTTTTTAAAAACGTTGTGTAAAAACTAGTTTTCCCCCTTCTGAAATGTATCTAAGGTTCTCAGGGTGCCAAACTGAGCATATCTCTTGTCATGTGCATTCATGCAAAGTGTGTACCTCTGGTGATGCACTTGAAGGTAGCTGGGTTTCAGCTGTATGCACATCCACTAAAATCTCCTAAATTCTGCAAAACAAAAAAACATACCGGTATTTCCAGCTGCAATGCGTTATGGAGAGGGAGGGAGAGATAGGGAGATATACTCCTGTCAACTTATTTGTGGTGCATTTTTTTAAAATTGCAGAACAGTGTTCATGAAGTGTAAACAATATATAAATATGGATATTTATTATCACAAGCAAGGACTGAAGAGTACTTCCCAAGACATATAGCCTAATAGAAGGAAATCAGCTGCGGTTCAGACAGGAGTATAATGAATGTAGGTAATTCTCAAGCATAGCAAGGTACTCAATCACCCCTCCCACACAAACATGCATCAGTTTCCTCTATAGCTGCTCTATATAGTGCGTAATAAATGGGCTTTAAATCTTCCACTTTTTTAAAAAAATGTATTTCAGGAAAAAGACCATGCACAGAATGCGTACACCTGGAGATTGTGTGCATGGAACACATAACTTGAAGATCGCGGGGAAACGATTCCTAAACATATATTTTCTCATTTGAATTAAATATAAATATGTTGAAATAAATATAATATAATAAATATGTTGAAATGGTTCCAATGGGATGTAAAAATATAATATATCTATCTATCTATCTATCTATCTATCTATCTATCTATCTATCTATCTATCTATCTATCTATCTATCTATCTATCTATCATGTTGCCTGGACGTGACCCCTATTTTGCGGAAATTAAAGACAACAAATTGAAGAGATAAAAACAATAATATGGAGGCCAGGGGTTAGAGAATACATTTCAGGCTACAAAAAAGAGAAAGAAAAGCAGTGTGGTCCATATTCCCAATCCAAAGGCAAGGTAGATGATATCTTCATTAAACTACCATGAAAGCAGAAATCATAGGCTATCAACCTTGCATGACTTTTCATCAGCCTGGCAACTCTTTGCCTCAGAAGATTGAGAGAGGCTTTCTAAACCACACCATGATCACCATCACCACCACCACCACCAGCAGCAGCAGCAGCACAGGGGAGATCTGAAATCTGTGCCACTGACCTGAGCCTGCAGCCCACATTTTGAAACTTGCTTTAGACTTACACATTTGACCAGGATAGTCTGAACGTTTGGGTTTCCACCGCACAAGGTGGACTTGATATAAATCAAATCAATTTAAATAACAATTTATTTGTTTTTAAATGGATTTTTTTAAATGATGTAAATTGATTTTTAATTTTTTAAAATCATGATTTAAATTGTGGTTTAAATCAATCATTTCTAGCAGATTATTCAAGCTGCTTTCACACCACCCCATCTTTGTGGTGCCCAGCCTAATGAAAATACATGTGATGTCAAAAACTAAGTTATTTTTCTGATTTTTAGTGGTCTGATAAAAGTCATCATCCTCCACTCTGGAACGTTGTAATCTTGCTGGCTTGTGAATGCTGATTAGTTTTCATCTTTTTAAGTGTTACCCCTCAATTTTTTAAAGAAAGGCTGTATATAAAAAGGTGAATTGACTAAATTAGAACAATTTGTTGTCTGTTCAAATATAAAATATTTTACACATTGTTCTCTTTAAAGGACTGTATGGCTGCATGTGGGTGCATGTGTATCAAGCCTTATAGAGCAATTTTATAAGGCATTTTATAGCTCTTGTCACCGTGGTCTGAAATAGGTTCAGACCTTCCTTTTGTGTGTGTTTTGGTTCATTACAAATGAATAACTGCATCCTTCTTCAATTGCCTTTGTCTAAATCCTAATCATCTCAATCCATTTTATGTTTGAAAGATGACTGAATGATTTCAAAGAGTGACTCCTGTGTTTATTTTGTTCAAAATATAATCTACAGGATAAATGCCAGCTAGACCTATGAACTTGAAAGTGATTCTCATGCCATAGATATGGTTTTGAAGCCTGGAACCATACACTGATAGTCATAATAACAATCTGTGATTAAGCAAGTTCTGGCCTGTGATAACAATCTCCAGGGTTTTCTAGGTATAAATTATTCAGGTTTGTTGTTTTCTTCTTCCAAGTTCAGCCCAGAGTTATGCATCTTTCCCAAAGAGACAAACACTATCTCTTCGCTTGAGGAGCCTCAAAAAGTATGTCTATCACAGAACGGTTTTCGTTTATTTCATTTATGTCCTATGTTTTGCCCAGTGCAAAACCCAAGTCAGTTTATTATATTAGAAACAGATACATACTGTGGCGATAGTGTGTTAATAAAAGTCTCCTATCCAACCCCAGTTCCTAGACTTCCTTAGATTCTCTTTGGCCCTAAGAAGACTTTGAGAACAGGAAGACACACACACACACACACACACACACACACACACACACACACACACACACACACACACACACACACACACACACACACACACACACACACACACACATTAAAATTTAGAAATAGTTTGGCGTAGTGAAACAAATAGTCCCAAGGTCCAATTGCTATGACTTTCTGAGGAATAGGATTGATGCCATAATTTGCTCAAATGATGTTTGAGCTTCCTGTTCACTTTAAGCTGAACTGTAGTCTTCACAGTAGCTGGGATAACAGTTTCCCCAGGAGGAGTATATTGCTGTAAACTATTCCTGTTGCAAGTATCTGAGGATGTTTTAACCTTGAATGTAAACTTAAGAGCCATTTGATTTACAAAAGACCTCCTTTTCAGCTGTTTCTATGGACTTTTTCAGCTATCTGCATGATTGTGTCTTTCTTATTAGGAGAGCAGCTGTGAAGACTTTTATGATGAACACCTGCTTTTTCAAATCTACTACTATATAAAGGAGAGTTTTCAAAGAGATGTAATATATCTTACCTGTGCAGGTGGTACTAGTAGCGGGATCTTCTGGATCCCTGATCTCCCCTTTTATGGTGTTTAAGCTTGTATTGGGCCATCCTCAGGCAAGCCTTCAAAGGACACTTTCATATAGAGGATTGGCCACCATAACGTAGGACGCATCCCAATCTCATCATTTTTTTCAGAAAAAAAAAAGCCATGGGCATGCTTTTCTTTTTATTCATTTGACTACTTTCTCTACCACCCTTGTTTATCCCGTTTTCAAAGGAGCTTCTTGAAGGGCTGTTGTCAGGTTTTTTCAGTGGTCTGTACTCTGAGAAATCATTTTCCTTCACTAGAACTCATGCAGCCTGGATCTTAACACTTTGTTTTACCTCCCTGGCCCTCTGTTGTCTCTGACAGAAATTCAATAAAATTCTCTCTCTCTCCACAATATAGAGTGCTCTAGCTATCTGGAGCCAAGTGTCAGAGAGACTTAGAGCAAATCTTTCTCAATAGCTTGAAAGAACTCCCTGTTTCATTGTACACCAGTCCCTTTGCTAAAGATAATACATCTCTTTTGTAAATTGATGTGCCACTGTACTGTTTTCAACCAATATATTTCAATCATAATTATGATGCCTTTTTCAGTTAACATTTTTTTATCAAGATGGTTCAGTCTGATACCAAAGGGAAAGATTATTCTTACCTGCCCTGTATTATCTGCTCTAATTATAAATACATTTTAGGAAAAAGAAAACAACCCACAAAGTGCCCCTGTTTCTTTTCAGCTGGCTCTTTCTCTTGTGTGCTGTTAAAGGTTCACTCCAGATGAAATTTTGACTCACGAGGCAGGCAGAAGTTTTAGTCACCGGCTACTAAGAAGTTAGGATTAAACAATGGCTCCTTCTACCCAACTGAAAATGATCAAATATTACCTGGATAGAAAAACACACATCAGATGTGACCAATTTACAATTTGCCACAGAATAAGGAATCTCCTAACAGGTACTTCTACTCCTCTAAGGAACTGGTTTCCTCAGAATCTCCCTTATAATCCTAAACTGACCTCATGCTTTTGGAGGGTTAACAAAGACCCACATATTAATAGCCTGCCCTACCTATGAAATCACAGGTCAAATTAACACTTTGGCTGAAATCCTGGTCTGGAATAAATTTTTTGAAGGCAAACGGGCTCACGTTAAGAAATCTCTGTACGTGTACATGATATCTGTTGCAAACTGAACTGTCTGACTCCATGTGCAATGGATGACGCCTACTGAGAGTTCTCAACCTGGGTATTTTGGGGGAGAAAGGTGGGACAGATATATTTTAAATAAATAAATAAAAACAAACACGTGAGAAAATATTCCTCCAAGAGTTACACCATTTGTGCAACAGTGCAACAGGATTTTAGCCATTGAGTTGGAATGACACTAAAGGATCAATCTAATGTGACTGCAAATTGTAGTAGACACAGTTGAAAATGGGTCCTGTCAACCACGAGTAACGTAAGTTCTAGTGATATTTATTAGCTACTGTTCCCTCCAATGTGTGGAGCCCCTATGTCTCTGGCTTATAAAAGCACAAGTTGGGTGTTGACCATCCCTATCAAAAGGGCTCATCCTTGCACAAAGAGATACTAGGGACCTACCTAGACAAGACAGAACCTTAGAAGAGACCTCAATGGCCATCCAGTCCAACCCCCTGCCATATAGGAACCCTACCACAGTGCTCCCGACAGATGGCCATCCAGCCTTTGCTTAAAAACCTCCAAAGAAGGAGACTCCACCACCCTCTGTGGCAGCATATTCCACTGTCGAATAGCTCTCTAACCATCATGAAGTTCTTCCTAATGTTTAAATTGAATCTCTTTTCCTGTCGTTTGAGACCATTGCCCTGTGTCCTAGTCTCTGAAGCCATGGAAAGCAAACCAGTCCCGTCTTCAATGTGACATCCTTTCAAATATTTAAATATAGCTATCATATCCCCTCTCAGTCTTCTTTTTGTAAGGCTAAAGATCCAAGTTATGTGTGCATAACTGAACACTGTATAGGTGGCACAGGGCGTTAGGATTTTGGCCATTGGAAATACTGTACTCCAGTTGTAACAGATTTATCTGTATGTTAATTGGTCTTAGAGCTTCAAGACATCATTGATTTGGCTATGGCAGCACATGTCTTAACATCCTGCTTAGATTACTGCAACATGCTTTTCCTGGGGCTAGCTTTGCAAACAGCGCAGAAACTTCAACCAGTTCAAAATGCTGCAGCCAGGCTACCGAGTACAGGGAGCACAGAATATACCCCCGCTACTAGAGCTTCTCTGTCTGGCAGTTTCTGGGCCCAATTTAAAGTGACAGATGATCAATAATTCCTATACAGCTCATTTTCATGCTCTCTGAAGGACCCTACCTGTCTAGATGAGCCTTCGCAGCTGATAAGATCTGCAGTGGTGGTGGTGATGGGCCTTCTTTCCATCTCCCTGTCTTCCGAGACATATTTGGTGGGAATGTGATAGGGTCTTCTCTGTGGTTGTTCCCATGTTGTGGAATGCCTTATATCAGAAGGGAAGCCTAGGTTGATCCCTTCCCTTTTGTCCATAAGGACACTTCATTTTAAACAGCTTTTAATAATCACATTTGGTATCAAACATAGACCATCCCCAGGACATTGTTTGCACTTTTATAAGTGTGCCTTTAGTGGTTATTTCAGCATTTGTATGATCAGCGTTTATATTATCCTATATTGAATTGTTTCTCAATTGTATATTTACTGCTCTTTTTATTTTTATATTTATGATTGTTAGCCATCTTGAGTTCCTTTCTGGAAGAAAGATAGGACAGAATTATAATAAACAATCAATATTGTATGTCAGTTATTACAGTACTTCAGCCCTGTTTCAGTTGGAACTAAATGCAAGTAACTCATTTATTGTTGATTCCGGTTGAAACTAAATATTTATTTGTTTTTATTATACTTCTGTACCATCCAGCAAGGCCACTCTGGGTGGTTTACAACACAAGTTGATAAACAAACAACAGCTAAAATAAAAAATAAACACAGCTCACATTAAAATACAATTTACAATTTAAATACATTAATAATCATAGAATGCAATTTAAGGAGTTTTGTGGCACAGTGGTTAAGCTGCAGTGAAGATTTTACTCATGACCTGAGTTCAGTCCTGGGTTCAGGTAGCAGGCTCAAGGATGACTCAGCCTTCCATCCTTCCAAGGTTGATAAATTGAGTACAGTGGCCCCCTGCCCTTTCACGGTTCATATACTGTGGTCCGCTATATTGCGTGACTGCAGTACATGCCAGGGCTCCAGCCGATTAGCGCTGGGGTGGGGGAGAAAAACATTTATTTCCCCACCCCAGAGCCAATCAGCTGGAGCCAAGGTCGTGGGGAAGGGGAAAAGGTTTTTAATAGCCTGGGCTGCCACCACCGCCGCTTGCATGGACTGCTTGAATGTTTAAAATGCCTTTAAGCAATGGAGCACTTGGCTCTGTTGCTTTAAGGCATTTTAAACTTCGCCCGCCCCCAGCCCCCCGACCTGCGTCCACATATTGTGGATTTTCAATCTTTGCGGGCTGGTTGGGTCTCTAACCCTCATGATAGATGGGGGGGTTACTGTACCCAGAGTTCAGAGTTCTTGCTAAACTGCCCAGAGTGGTCTTTGGACCAGATGGTATGGTATATGAATCAAATAAATCAAATAAATAAAAAATAAATAGAATGCTTTGCTATTTAACTTTGCTTTATTTATCAGAAGTATTTTTTTATCTTCCTACTAACCATCCTGGTCTTTACTTAGTATATCAGGCAACTATAATTAGGCATATAATCCCAAATTTGGAATGTAACAAAATCATAAAACAACCTGACAGTTAAGCCAAATGCAAAGCACAAAAACAGCCACCCAAATTAAACAAAGGAGCATAGCATGTAAATGCCCGAGCAAATCAGTTTTAATCTGGTGCTGAAATGATAACTGGCGTAGGAGGGAGTGAAAGAGGTGTGGGAGATCCCAGCACAGAAGATGCTCAGTGGCCACCAGATGCTTAGCTGACCACTGGCAGTGGAACAGGGAAGGAGGAGGGGGAGAGAGAAAGAGAGAATGGAAAGGATATCATGGAAGAAAACATTTCCTGCTGAACTGAATCTTGCACTGAAGCTTTCACGGCAGCTCCCATGTTTGCACATTCCCTTTAATGCTTTATATCAGTGGTTCTCAACCTGTGGGTCCCCAGATGTTCCTGGGCTGCAACTCCCAGAAATTCCTTCCAGCACAACGAGTGGTGGAGGCTTCTGGGAGTTGTAGTTCAGGAACATCTGGGGACCCACAGGTTGAGAACCACTGCTTTATATAATGCACGTCCTGTTGATGCACACGGTCTCCTCTGAGCTGAAGAGACTATAGTGGGACTTCCCTAAAATCCTTTTCAGTTGTTACCTTCCCGGTTATTTAAAAATCTTGGGTTTTATTGGGTTTGTATTTGTGAGAAGACCCTATATGCAGTCATAGTTCCCTATATTTGGAGAAAATGAAGTCAAAAAGGGAGAAGGGTCGGTTCCTCCTTTTGAAACAATGACTGTTCAGGGCCTAAAACAGCCCAAACGAGCAGTGCGGTCGATGGAGCTCTTGAAGGCACCTCCTCAGTTCCAGCAACCACATTGTTGACTATGAGGACATTTTCAGCTAGAGAGCACTAGAAGAAACACAGGTGGACTCAGAAGGCCAAGTCGCGCCCAAAGCAAATGTTATCTGAGGATCCCCCTGACAAGTCATGGTTAGGGCACCAAGGGATGGGGATCACCTTGCATGTAAAACTAATCAATACATGGGGCAGTTGGCCAGGAGTTTATTCAGCTGCAGAATCCATTGAGGTACATCCCAAAACATTCTGAACCTACAAAAATCTAACGATCGATTTACACATGCTCTCACATTTTGAGAAGAGTCACAATGTGAAGAAGGAAGAATACTACTAAATATTTCAACACTACTCATGTTTACATGTAGGAAAAACAGTGATGGCCTGATTTCAAAAGGTTTATTTCATGGTAATTTCAGACACCAAACATGTGGCACCTTAAAGACTAACTTTCAGGCCACATGTTTTGTGTTTTTTGTTTTGTTTTGTTTTTCTTTGATCTTTACCTGCAATTCTTGAAAGGACTAACACGGCTACCCTCTCCGAAACTTCATTGTAATGCATAAGTTAAAGGTTATCACAACCTTTATAAAGGACCAACATTGGCAAAAGCTTACAGGCTGTCAGGACCCACTGAATTTCTCTTCTGTTTAATGGGCCAAAGGTTTTACAAATTAGTCTCAAAAGAAATCACTCATTTTTCTGGCAAGCAAATCTAAAGGACAGATCTATCCATTCTTGCTTAAAGGATTCCTGCTCAAGCCATTGGGACCTAAAATGTTGTGAATCAGGGGAAGTTTAATTTGCTCCCATATATTTCCTTCTAAATTAGAATACCATTACCCTTGGGGGAAAACTCCACATATTCAAAACACACAAATGGTCTCTACTTCACTGCTGTAAAAGCTGCTTTATTCTTGACATGTAACAGCAGGAGCTCGGGAGGCATTCAGGAAACTTATTTATTTATTTCCTTTGAAAGCTCCATGCAGCCCTGCTGGTTAAAATGAGTTTGTATTTGTCAAATAGGTTTTATACTTAAATAAAAGGTTAATGATAAACAACATTTCTTGAACCGCTGGGCATACCACCCAGGCGCTGGGTATGGCATTCATCTTGAACAAACCCGAATACAGAAAAAGATCTATACAAATAATGTGAAAAAGAGCATGCTATTTCACCATTAACATACATTTAACAGAATAAAAGGAAATGTGGGAACAGATCCTCCCCCACCAACAAAAATGTTCAGTATCATTTTGCAAACTAACAATCTTAACAAGGTATTTGGAATGATGAAATTAAGGTTCAAGGTAATTTAGGCTTCCTTTCAATGCTTTATTGTTCTCTTGCCAGCCCCAGGAATATACAATGGGCGTATTTGCTTGGAAGTAAATTCTACTGAACTAGCTGCCTAGATGCCCTGAACACATCTGATCTCGACTGATCTCGGAAGCTAAGCAGGGTTAGGCTTGGCTAGTACTTGGACGGGAGACCACCAGGGAATACCAGGTGCTGTAGGCGCCTGGAGTAGCAACTGGCAAGCCACTCCAGTATACCTGTTAAGAAAAACTCCATGGACATGGGGTCATGAAGAGTCAGTCACGACTGTAATGACATAACAACAAATTCTACTGAACAGTAAAATCCTGACCCAGAGTTGCACTGGCCATAGGACATTTGGAATAGAAAGCACCTGATTTCAGAGATCTGTGGGCTGATGGGTATGCCAGAAGCTCTACTTTGGTGACAATGATCTGTCAGCAGAAGAGTTAAAAAAAAAACAGAGCAGAGAAAGAACAGAGCAAATAAGAAACTCTGCTTCTTACAGTCCAAGGATGCTCTCATAACAGCACAAGTCATTTCCTTACAATGAGAAGGGCATGAGTTCTGTGTCAGCTCAGTTGGCATTCAGCCATCTTGACGAGATAGGATTTTGCTCTGTATCAAGGGGATTAGCAACTGTACGCCTCTACCTTGGAGCTCACTGCAGCATAAACCCTTTTGCATCTCCAGACAACAAACCATGGTTTAATGCTGGCTTCTTCCTCTAACTCCTAAGCCGCATCTGGCCTGGAGATTAGGCCTATGGATGCATGTTAAATACAAGAGTGGAGGTGCCCCATTTAGTTTTGCTTTGTTCCCTTCTGTGGTTGGCATGCTTTGCTATTGATGGATGGATGGATGGATGGATGGATGGATGGATGGATGGATGGATGGATGGATGGAAGGATGGATGGATGGATGGATTGCTGTTGTGAGTTTTTTGGGTCTGTTTGGCCATGTTCTGGAAGTTTTTCTTCCTGACATTTCACCAGATTCTGTGGGCAGCATCTTCATAGGGCAAGGAGCTCAGGGAACTAGGAGTTCTCTCTGTGGTATGGGGTATAGAGGAACTAAGACACTCTATACCCCAGAGAGAACTCCTTGTTCCCTGAGCTCCTTGCCCTCTGAAGATGCTGCCCACAGAGTCTGGTGAAACGTCAGGAAGAAAAACTTCCAGATCATGCCCAAACAGCCCGAAAAACTCACAATAGCTATCAGATCCCATCTGTGAAATCCTTGGAGAATAGCTAGATAGACAGATTGATTAAATCAACTATGAAGGAACAACACTGAGACTCCTTTTCCTGACATCGCATGAAATGGTCCAGTCTGGAGAAATAGTGATACCTAAAAATATTCAGCTTAACAAGGGAGTCCTGTACTGAATGTATGTGACTGTCACTTCTTTGCTCCCTAAAAGTATCCCTCACAACAGTTCATAACATCCCTTTGTATGAACGGAACAGTTTTATGCATTCATGTTATCATCAGACTCCCAGAATAACCCACCACAATGCACTGGCGCCTGTGCTGAGTGAGAGAGCAGGGAGATGCAGCACATTTGCCCGGCCTGGTGGTCCTCTCGCCAAGACAGGTATCCTTCTTTTGCCTCTGAACTGTATTCCAGCCAGGCTGATGTGAGACTTGAGAATGCAGTAAGACCATCAGAGGTGGCTGCAACACAAGACATTTGCCACCATTGTCACTCTGCAGCATTTTAATTTTGCTGCTGCTAGTTAGTACTTGGATGGGAGACCACCAGGGAATACCAGGTGTTGTAGGCGCCTGGAGTAGGAACTGGCAAGCCACTCCAGTATTCCTGCCAAGAAAACTCCATGGACATGGGGTCACGAAGAGTTGGTTACGACTGTAATGACACAACACACACACACACACACACACACACACACACACACACACACACACACACACACACACACACACACACACAGAGTACTTGAGGAGAAAAGAAGAAGAAAATCTAAATAGCATCCAGCATGGGGAACAGACAGCTTTGGAACCGTCTTTGAGCCCTATTACTGTGACTTCTTAGGGGCAGCAAGACAAATAATGGTAGTAAGGTTCAGTGTTGTTCTTTGGTCCCTTGCTCTGGATTTTGCTTTTGGTATTATAACTTGGACAAAACACTGTCAAATGTTTCTACCTTTACAAGGGCAGCTATGCAATGGGGTTCCCCCTCTGGCAAAGGGCACCTACCCCAAAAGGGCAAGTTTCTGCTGTTGCTTTTAATGCTATTTTGTAAGTGTGGCACTGTGGCACTCACTGATCATTATGCCTTGTAATTTCATTGCAATATTGTGCTTGTTCAGTATTTGTAGCACTGCTTTTTTTTTTCACGGATGTGCTGTAAAATATATTTTCTCTTCTACTTCCTTCTCCTTTCAGGTGAGAAGACAATGTTTATTGTGAGTTGGTTTAGGCCCAGCTTGCTGTGAAAAAGTGGCATAGAAATAAACTACTGTACATAGTAATAATTATAGAAGCAAAAGTGCTACTAAATGGGTAATAACATTAGTAATAGTAGTAACAAATGGGATGGCTGGCTTTGGCAATTACAGAAGAAAATGTCGAGATGTGTTGCAAAAGTGTGTGTATTATAAACACATCACAGCTTGTAGTTCAGTGTTTTATTAAAAGAGAAACAAAGAAAGAAAATAAAAGGAAAGGAAGATAGGCCTGCAAGTTAGGCAGCCCTGAATGTTGTCCCTACCTCTGAGGGCTCCCATGAAAATAACCCCTGTCCAGTGACAATAACATTCCACTGCAACACTTTTCCAGGACTTATGATTATCTATGATGTTTGTTTCATTCACTGTGTGTGCAACACTTTTCCCTGTGTGTGTGTGTGAGCATGACTTATGTGAGAGAGAGAGAGAGAGAGAGAGAGAGACAGAGGCCGTTATCTATGGTGTTTGTTTCCCCTGCCAGAGGCCGGGAATCTTTTCTCCCACTTCTCCAAAGTCACGTGTGGCTCTTTTCTTTTTTTTTAATTTTTTCTTACTTTTTCTCTCTCTACTGATGAACTCATGATAGCTTTGTAATGGTAGTTTGAGGCGGAAGTTGCTCACTGCTCTAGGGATTTAGGAAGGGATTACTCGAATGCCCTTGGAGGACCGATGGATCATAAACAACAAATGTTGTGTGCTGGTCCACCTTGTGGCCCTGACAGGGAACAGATTTTTTTTTATGGCCGCCAATGGAGAAGAATACAAATCGAGAAAACGAAGATCATACAGTAATTCAGCTTTGCCACAAATGACAGCCGGGTATCGAGAGAGAGAAATTTTTTTAAAAATAAAAGAAAGCGAAAACGGACGTTGAAAGAAAGCACAGAGACAGTGGCAGGACAAACCGAGACAGAGACAGAGAAAGAGGGGTGGGGCGAGGGAGACCACAGAGAGACAGAGGCAATCCCGACAGAGAGAGACAGAGACAGAGACAGAGAATTGGAATTGTTGATTTGCTGAGAGTGGAGAGGGGCCCTACTAAATAAAATATTTTTACTGCAGAAGAGGATGAAATGGAAACTGATAGCTTTGTCATCTCCGGCTCACCCAGATTCTAAATTCCATTTTGCTTTCTCGGGCTTCATGAGCCATGAGAAGCAAGCACATCAGGTCTACTTTCTGAATGATTTGCTTCAACCCCTTGTTTGATATTATCTGATCACCACACATTGTTCTGAAGAACTTCGTGTTATTTTTAACTTTTTAGCGATACTTGGACTTCGTTGCTAAATGACAAGCGTTGATGTTCCCTAAACCAAAACAGGAGAGGGCCAAGTGCTGGGACACCAGTGCAATGTAATGATGGAAATAAGGTGCAGAAAAGCTGCGTTTGATTCATTGGCTGTGCCGTGGCAACTCACTGGTGGCAGGAACTGATAAAACCACCCCTTAAATACCTCACTTACCTTGGAAACCCAATTAGGGTCGCTATAGGTTAGTTTTGACTTGATGAACAAGTGCATTGTCAAGGCCCAGGAGGGTTCCACTGTTATTAGAGAAACTTTCATCTTTGAGGTTGTCTTCTGAGATATAAGCGGATACCTTTGTATTTTGTTTGTACTAGATCTCAGCAATGTTTTCAGGCACAGTTGTTTCTACATCTGGTCAGTTTTTTTGGACTTTCAGGATTTCCCCCCTTCTTTTCCAATCCACCAAATGTTTATAGTATCTATATCTCATGGCTGGTTTGATACTTCTGTAGGACCCAGAAGTTAGGAGTTTGACTCACCACTGTGCCTTCTAGAGAAAGACCGAGCACATATAGCCCTTGGTGAGTTGCAGTCCTAAAGAATGCCCTGAAGAAAGGAACAGTAAAACACTTCTGGTACTTTATACATTGACATAGTGGACTTGATGGCTCATGATTACTATTTGTTATGCCTGATGAACAGTCATGTAGACCTTGAAAGCTGGCTTTGTTTTCATCTTTCAAGTGATCCAGTGAAAGCATTGCTCCAAACCAGACTTCTGGTGTACTGATATACCTTCTAAAATTAGGCTGGCCTTTCCTTATCATATTTATTAATTGTAATAAATGCATGTGTTTAATTGGCTTACTTCGTGCCTTCCTGGATGTCAGCAACAATTTTGTTAATGGCCAGTGCTAATAATATAATTGTCCATTCCAGATGATGATTGTGTTATAGCCATAGGTATCTAAAGGCAACAAGTAAAACTACAGTTGGATGACCCAATTATGTTTTCCCCTTTGGTTCTTCTTCCAACAACATAGCATTCCAGTGGCATGTGTGGTTTCCAAAGAAATCAGCAATCAGAAGTGATGTGAATAACTTCCTCAGTCACAAGCCTGGCTGCCTTCTTATTCTCCATCTTGATTTCTACATCTAGGGCCCATTTTGAACTTTTATCCCCCAAGATGAGTTGATTCCCTCCCTTCTGGCAATAGAATACACCTTATTCCTGTCAACCTGGAACATGAAGAAGAATCTAGGAAGCTTTCCTGTATATTCTGTATATGATATTTTTTCATTCCACATCACCAAACCTTTGTAAGATTTATAGTGTGTCTTTCTTGCTGTGGAAACTTGGCATTTCAGAAATATACTGGTGACAGTAGAGAGAAAATGTAGGGTGCCTTTACATCACCACTGCAGATGAGGGTTCTGCTGACTCCATACCAACCTGCCAGAAAAATCTCATCCCTTCTTTTCACCTTGGCAATACCCATGTGATGCCTCTCCCAAACTTCCTGCAGTCCAGGGGCACAACATAGCATTAGCATCACATTAGGCCAAGGTCCGTGGGAATTACGTTGGGAGAGGAAGCATACAGAGGCACAGGAATGATGTTAGCTTGTTGATTCGGCTACCTTTGAAACATGGAAATGATTGCTTTGGAAACCCTTGGCAAATCAATTCCATTCAATTCGGAATAGGAATAGGATAGGAATCTTTATTGTCATTGCCCCCTTGCAGGAACAACGAAATTTCATGGTTGGTATATTCAACTCATTTAAAACATTCCACATAGATTTAAAAAGAGCTACAACACATAAAATATGACATATAAAATAAGATAAGCTGACTTCAAAGTCCAGAATTTCCATTTAAGGCCAATATTGCTCTACAAAAGAAGCTATTTTTGAGACGGTTTGTTCTTGCCCTCAGTACTCTATATCTCCATCCTGATGGCAGCAACTCAAAGAGGCGATGACCAGGATGTGATGGATCTCTTAATATATCTAATGCTTTACAGTGGCACCTGGTAGTATACATTTGTTCTAGGGTAAGGAGTGAACAGTCCACAATACTCTCTGCATTTCTTATGATTCTGTGCAGCACTGTCCTATCCCGATGGGTACAACTTCCATACCACACACATAACCCGTAAATAAGCACACTCTCAATTGCACAATGATAGAAAGACAGCAGCAACTTTTGTGGAAGATGGTTTTTCCTTAAAGTTCTCAAGAAAAATAGTCTCTGCTGAGCCTTCTTTGCAAACTCCCTTGTGTTGACACTCCAGGACAGATCCTCCTAAAATTCCAGTTTTCGTAAGTGCACATATGTTTATTATAGAAGTATACTTTTGACAGAACCATGGCTTTCATCAGTTTTCCTAAGTAAGTTGGAAATGTCAAGGAGCCAGGAGGGTCCCTTTAATCTCTGGAGAATCAGGACAAGAAGAAGGTGTGACACGGAAAGAAGGGACACCTGTGACCCTAAAATTAGCAATCTAAGGTTGAAGGGTTCTCTCAGATCAGAGCAGGTAAGGGATTGTCTAGGTTGAAACCTGACAAAATCATTTTTTCTACTGCTTCTCATGCAAAGATATCCATCAGCTTTGGGACCAAATTGAGTTGCAAACAGAACCTTTCTTCTGTTTAAACCAACAAATAAGGGAGCACCAAGACAAACACCACCATTTTGGCGCAAAAAAAAAGCAATCAATTCATGATCCATGGGCTCATTTCTCGCCCATTATGAAGTCAATCCCGGTCAGCTCTCCATGCCAGCTGGCGATGAGTGAGTGCCCCCAACCCACTGAAGCAGAGCAAAAATGAAGAAAACACAAGGAACGTGGGTGTGGAGCGGTCAAGGGAAAAAAAATCCCACCGGCACCCTGCTGGGAATAGGTGGCTGGGCAACATCATGCCCCCGGGCGTTTGGACGCCCAAGGTGGACATCGCTGGTGGCAAAAAAAAGCAAACGAAGCCGTCCAGTGTCTGGCTTGCCCTGTTAGAACTGTCTCCATGGCTTCCAGACTTCACCGTTTGCGATTCCACCCAAACTCTCTCCATTGTGTATATTCCGGTATTTCAAAAACACATTTTGGGGGGAGTGCAACTCTTAGTCGTCGTCCCGCTTCGGCAGGGATATACCGTCCCTGAGAGCTGCAGCCCAAAACGAACCCTTGCCAACTCTTTGAGGGGCAAACAAGATCTTCTCCCTCCCCCGTATATACCCGTGGTCATCCTTCCAATGTAAATTCGGGTCGTCATATCCCATTATTTCTGGTTTCACTTTCTCTTTCGGCTTGTCTTTCTCGCGTCGTCTCCCCTCCCACACACCCCGTTTCCTTCTCCCAACAATTCGTGGCCAAACATTGCTTTTAAGGGGATTTTTGTTTTTAAAACCATCCCAGCAATCCCCCGCCTCCCCTCGCCCGCCCGCCTGCCTGCCTGCCTGCCTGCCCGCCCGCTCGGGGAGAACGGGGAGAGGTGGCACCGCCCCTGGGGCTGTCTCGGCCCGGCCCGGCCCCTCCCGCCACCCCGGTGTGCGCACACGCGCGGCTCGACGAAGATGGCGTCTCCCATAGTAGGGCAGGCTGGGACGGCGCGGCGGGTCTTGGCGTTGCACAGGGCTTCCCTGCTGAAGCGGCGCAACCCGGTGAGTCCGCCCGCGCGCCTCGCTGCGCCTTCGACAAGGCCAGCCGGTCGCCAGAGGCTCACGTGGGGGCCCTGCGGTTCTCTTCTTTTCTATCTGCCTGCCTTTCCTGCCTGCGAGGCGTTGGGTTTTACGAGCCCGGGTCACGTTGGGGTGCTCCTCTCTCCTTTTTTCTACGGTCGGCGTGCTTTTATGGTCTTTGCTTCCACGGGGTGTTTGGGAGCTTCAGGGCGCAATGCTTGCCACTTTCGCTCCAAATTCAGCCCGATTGAATTCAAGGGGGCTTACTCTAGGGGAAAAGCGCCCAGGAGATCTGCAGCTTTCGCTGCAGTTTGTACCGGGTCAGGATCCAAGCCTACCAAGGACTCTTCCCTTTAGCGGATGTGCCAGCTGGGTTGTGGTTTGTCAGCGAAAAGGGGGGAAAACTCGCCGGACATGCTCAGAAACGAAGAAAATAAAAGGTGGACCTGTGAGATCAAGAACAGGTCCTCGTAATGCCATGATTTGTATGAGGGAGGTTTTTGCAAAACCATCAACAAATTATCTACCCCATTGATGTCCACAAACAACATCCGGAAAACCATTACTCCTTTGGCGCTTGGATGTTCAATGGTGCCCCAAAAATGGAACTGAAGAATGGTTCCGCATGATTCCACGTGGTTTTTAGAGAAAATCCTCCATAAGCAAATTACATATAATAGATCCCTTGTGTGTCTACAAATTACACCACAGAAATCATGACTCCTTCTGCACATGGCTCCTCAGTGGTGCAAAAACATGAGTCCAAACCATGGATCCTCGCAGATCCACCTGATTTTTCATATAGGATAACCCTCAAACCACAGTCCCATCTAGACCCCCTCTGTGCTGAACTTTTGCACCACAGAAATCATGAGTCCTTCAGCACATGGATTTGCAGTGGGGTAAAAACATAGGTCCAACCCAAAGATCCTCCCTAGCCCAGCACAAAGACCTACAGTGGTACCTTGTATAAAGGAATTAATTAGTTCCAAATGAAATTATGTTAAGCAAAATTTCCTTTATACAAATTTCCCATAGGAATGCTTTGAAAACAGAGTGATCCCATTTTTATGTTGTACAGATTTGCCCAATAGGTGATAATGTTAAGCAGATTTCCCCTATCTCTGGATTTTTTTTATGTTGCATAAATTTTATGTTACACAAACTGTTTGTTATACAAGGGTCCACTGTATATCTATAGCCACAAACAACATTGCATAAATGATTTCCACAAGTAGAAACTTGTGCCTGCCTCTTGGCCCTTGGGCATGCATCACAATCCCAGGGTGTTTGAAAAGAAGATGAATAGTAGAACATTTTTATGAGGAGTGCTTCCTCATGGATCCATGGGATTTTTTTATATCACCCTTACTGAAAAACTGCCAAATCATATGAGCAGTATGTCTGCAAAATGCATAGACACTTAATTTCTGGAGAATGGCATGATTCAGTAATGCTGATCCAAGTTATGGATCTTATGTATCCTTTGGATTTTGAAACTTGATCTTCCTGAAATTACCATATTGTTTCACCTGCATGCCTAGACTGAACTTCAGAAATCACAGGCTACTTAATTCCCAGTCCAAGCTACAGATCGACATGGGCCTGTAAGAATTTTGTCTGATAGTTATATCATCAAATCATGGACGCTCCCCATGCCCTGTACTGAAGCATAAAGATCACAGACGTTTTGCAAAAATATGAATCCAAGGCATGGATCTTCTGCGACATATTCATTCCCAGATCACAGTCCTGTTGCAGCACCCTTTTATTTTAAAAGCACAGCAGCAAATCTTTTGTTTGTTTTGCTTCGTGTGATTAAAATAAAAAGGAAGCTAGACACATGTCTTCATGGATTCATCTGATTCTCCCCCCTTGTAATGCAGTACAGTATATGTTAAATCACCACTTTAATCACAACAAGGTCACACATGCCATTCTTGTCCATAAAATAATCCATAAAAATAAGTATCCTTACTGTATGTATGGCATTGCCTTGGCACAAGTACATGTATCAAGGGCCTGTATCTGCAGGGATCCATAGGAGTCTTACATGCAGCTTTTTTTCAAACCACCACAATTTATATATCACTTCCATGTATGAACCACAATGAAAGAAAAGGAAAAAACAACAACACCCTAACTAGAAGTGTGCCATGGTTCAAGAACATGGAGAAGATCATCAAGGAGGTACATAAATCTTACACAGAATACATATTAACCTACCTCCCAGTTAAGGGTCTCATCTGTGTACACAATCCAAAACAACTTGAAACCATGGATTCTTCAATGTGTGATGTCAGCATTGTACAAACACCTGAATCCAAGGCTCTGGTTCAGCACCAGATTAATCCAAAGTGTAGGTCTTTATGCATTAACGTGATTCAGATATGGTGGAGTTCCCATATAAGTACAGTACTGCTGAATTGTAGATCCATCTGTTTCCACAGTGTGAAGACTAAAAAACATGGTGGTACATGGACTTGAAGGCAGATATTTTATTCTTCCTCCCCCGGATTAGTGGAAGGGCGGACAGGCAGGTATCTGCCTTATTCTTTCTCCCAATGGTTCAAGGACTAGTGGGGAGATTCCATTCTTCCTTCCTCCCCATGGTGGCTTTGTTTGAGGCATTGGCATTTTCCACCAACACCCATTGGTCTCTACTGGCAGGCTGAGCAGGCCCACGGTCACCCAGGAGTGGCTAGCACAGAGCCTCCAGGGAGGTTCAAGAGTGGAAATAAGGCACCCAAATTACTAGTGTGATTATATGTCCCCTCCTAAAACTGTGGAGTTTGTTGTTACAGATGTTTGTGAATCAGCATCATCCATGGGTTGAATGTATGTTTTGCCATTGGCCAGAGCTATGCGCTGAAGGATCCATGATCTTTGCAGTGTAATCTGTTGGTATGGATGTAGGGACAATGGTTTCAGGAATTTCCTATGTAAAAATTAGGTGGATTCATGAGGTTCCATGCCATGAATCCATTTTTTTTTTTTTGCACAAGTAAAGAGTCATGTGCTGAAGGAGCCATGGTTGCAGTGGTGTAATGTGTGGGAAAGAATGGGGTCTGAGATGGGACAGTAGTTTAAGGGTGACCATACATAAAAATAAAGTGGATCCATGAGGATCTGTGGGAGGGATCCAAGATTTTGCACCACTAGAGAGCTGAAGGATCTATGATTTTTGTGATATGATCTGTTGGCACATATGAGCCTGCAATGAGACAGTGATTTCAGGAGGATCCTATGTAAAAATCAGGTGGATCCATGAGGATTCATGCCATGGACTGGTGCTTATGTGCCACTGCATAGCCATGCACTGAAGGACACATTATTTGTGTGGTGTAATCTGTGGACACAGATGGGCCTATGATCTGACACTGGTTTCAGGAGGATCCTATGCTGAAATCAGGTACATCGATGAGGATCTGTGCCTTGGATTTGTGTTTATGCATTACTGCAGTCATGTTCCAAGGACCCATAATTTCTCCATTGTGGTCTATGAGGACAAATATGATCTGTAAAATGAACAGTGGTTTAAAGAGGATTCCATCTAAAAATCATATGTAATCATGTGGATCTATGAATCGGCTACATTTTTTTTTGCACCACTACAAAAGCATGCTGCCTAATTTCTGTAGTGTAGTCTGTATATGGGATATATGATTTAAACAGTGAATTGACAAATATCCCATGTAAAAATCATATGAACTCTCAAGGATTTGCCCCGGATTTCATGGATCCACTTCTTAGCCAGACTCCTCAGAAACAATTTAATTAGTGACGTTCAAGATCTTCAGTTTCAGGAACTTCCCCCAGATTAGAATGTGATCTCATCCAAGATTTTCTGCTTCAACCAGTAATTTTTCTGTAGTCATGTCTGTATTCTTATGTGGCTTAAAGCAATTTCTATAAGAACATAAGGACAGTCTTGCTGGAACAGGCTACAGCCTATCCCAGTGGTGGTGAACCTTCAGCACAGCAGATGTTTTGGACCGCAACTCCCAGAATTCCGAGCCCAGATTGCCACTGACAAAGGACTATGGGAGTTGTGGTCTAAAACGGCTGGAGTGCCGAAGGTTCGCCAGCACTGGCCTATCCAGTTCAGCATTCTCACACAGTGGCTCACCATTTGCTTCAGGGTATTCCCAAGCTGATGTCCACCTGCTTACGATTCCCTTCAAATGGCACTGAGAGATATCCTGCCTATATCTCTCCAACCCAGAGGTTGTCCTTAGGCATCCATAATGATAGCCATTGATACCTTTGTTCTCCATGAAATTAGGTTGATCATAAAAAAGCTTTGGAGGTATCTGAGATGCTCAAGAAAGAGATGTACTACCTTCGAATTTGGAAGCTAGATGTCTAACCCTTCACCCAATGAATGCACTATGTGCTCTGCTACACCACAAGAGCCCTCAATGTTGTATTGCTACTGTTTCAAACAGTAGCCCTATGTTAGGCTATGGAAGAAATGGCCTGGGAATATGCCTTGAATGAACTCAAACCCAGAACGAAAGGGTAGTTACAGCTGCCTTTCCTCTTTGGATGTCATGGCACTGACTTGGCACTGGCCCTTTTTCTGCCTTAGTGGCACAGAGCAAGAAAGGGTGTGGCAGTTGTCATATGCAGTTTTGGAGAGCCACTTGCTGATGTAAGCAGTTCACCATCTTTTTATTTCTTCTTCACAACAGAGTAAATAGTTTGGAAATTTCATTTGCTTCTTTATTAGTAATAGGTATACCCTTCTGCTCTCAGGGTGTATCTTCCTGTTGATGATACCTTTGGAGGCCTCCTGTACCCTGCCTTTTGACATATCATAAATAGCTCTTCACATATCATAATGCAGTGACACTAGTGGCAAACGTGTTGCTTCGCCCGTCCCAAATTCGCAGTAAATAAATCATACAATCCCTATAGGTATAGGGCAGAGATGGTGAACCTTTTAGAGATGGAGTGCCCAAACTGTGATTCAGAACCCACTAATTTTTCACAAAGTGCCAATATAGCAAATTAACCTGAATAAAGGTGGCTGTGAAGAGGCGACATCGGGTGCCCACAGAAAGGGCTCCGAGTGCCACCTTTGGCACCTGTGCCATAGGTTCGCCAACACTGGTATGGGATAAGGTTGCACAGCCAACTGCTGCCTGGTGATTTCTGGGAGTTGTAACCCAAATACGCAAGTCTTTTCAACTTGACTCAGGGCTTAGAAGATGAACCTTTGTGGATTATGGTGCTTGGAATACTTGTAAATTGTAGTCCAACACAATTGCTTTTCATATAGCTAGCAAAGCCTGGCCAGAAGTTGTCTAGGGATTTAGTGACATAAATCCGCCCTCATGAGGAGTAAGAGCACCATATTTTTGACTCTCTCCTTGGAGGGTCTGTTTAAAATGCCACCTAGCATGTGGTGGCATTTTCTACCTGCTGTTATGGTCTGAAGGCTCTCTTTACTTGCCTGCTAAGGCTATGTAATGGCACCTATCTTCCTAATATTTGTGACATGTTTACTTTTCTTTTAGTTCACCACTGAACTAAATCATACTGTTCTCTTCCAGTTCCAGATACTCTGGTTTTATTTGAATTTTTTTTTTTAAAATGATATTCAGGTGTTGGTTCTTTTCTGTGCATAACTGATGACATATGGAAAATGGAAACATTTAGCTGGATGAAAGGCTGCTCAAAACCACACACCACCTGGAGCAGTTAATTGATCTTGCTTGGTTTTCAGTTATAATGTTGTTTTCTACCATAGCTGTAGGCTAAAATATAAGAAAACATATGTGTTTCTAACATTATATTTTATCAGAAAAAAGCAGCGTCGTTAGTATGCCCTTATATGTACAGTTTGGTTGTGATATAAATATTTTATTTTATTTTATTTAAATAATTTTTTATCCCACCTTTCTGCCTAAAAAGAAACAAAGATGTGTTATATCACCAAAAGATAATATTTAAAGCCAAAACAGTAAATATAGAAATATGGGAAATAATCCAACAAATACCACTCGAAGAAACTGGAAACAAAATCCATACCAAAAACATGTTGGTGAAGATTCTCAGTCATCCGGGTGAGGTTATCCAGAAGTTGAGTCATGGCAACTGGACTTGTATCCTTGCCAACTGGACTTCTTTTCTCCACAAGAAAAGAAGTCCAGTTGCCATGACTCAACTTCTGGATACCAGTTTCCATGACTCAACTTCTGGATACCAGTAACACATTCAAAGTGCAACAAAAAAAGCCCGCCCAGGCAGACAGTCATTAATTCAGGGAAAGCTTGCCTGAAGAGAGACTGTTCCCTACTTGCAGAAGGAGAGTAAAGATGGCACCAGCCTGGTCTCCTGTAGGAAGCAATTCCCAAGTCTGGGAGCAGCAATAGAGAAGGGTTTCTCCCATGTAGTTGCCACCAAACGTACCCGTGAAGGTGGTAGGGCCAAAAAGAAGGCCTCTCCTCATGATCTTAACACCGATACAGGCTTATAATGTGGGTATGTGATCCTTGAGAGAGCTTGGCTCCAAACTTTATTTTCATTAATCAGACACCTAATTCACTGGGTCAGAGTTGTGTTTGAATAGAGCTACTTCTGAATGATTCGAGGAAGTAATTACAAGTGGACCCTTGTATAACAAACAGTTTGTATAACAAAATCTGTACAACATAAAAAATTCCGGAGATAGGGTAAATTTGCTTAACAGAATTGTCTATGGGGCGAATCCATACAACATAAAAATTGTCGTGATTAGGGATTACTCTGTTTTCAATGCATTCCTATGGGAAATTTGTATAAAGAAAAATTTGCTTAACATAATTTCATTTGGAACAAATTAATTCCTTTATACAAGGTCCCACTGTATACTCAAAAGTTTTAATATTGTATACATGGTGTGTACTTTGGTGGCATTGTATAATAACTTAAATATCCTCCTTTTTGTTGGTTGTTTTTTGTTTTTCCTGGCACTTTTTTGGGGGGGGGAGATGATGTTTTTAATTACATATGTCTGAAGCATTCATTCTCTCAACCCCCATACCCTGGAAAAGAATGAAAGATAGTTTTAGCAAGAAATTGCATACTGGGTTACTTTATATGTTTGAAATATTTATGGACTATGTTTTAGACAAGCTCTTCTAAGGTTGCCTGCCAAAAAAACAAACAAACAAACAAAAAACTTTAAACACACAAAACATAAAACCACAGCAATGTTGTCTAGTTTAATAGCATGTGAAATAAAAATATTTATTCCAAAAGATGAGATTTGCATGTTAATTTTTATGATTTTCTCTAATTTAAGCATAGAGAGTCAATGACTGACTCTTAATATTTTCCTCCTTTCTGATTTATTTTTTCTGTTCTCTGCTTTTGGTTGTTGTTGGTGGGTGCTCTGGATAATGTGGAACTATAGCTTGTTGAAGTTTTAGAAGAGGAAGCCATGTTAATCTGTGCAATAATTGCAGGCAAAAATCGAAAACACAAAATAAAATAAAACAAAAACATGTGGCACCTTAAAGACTAACTGTTATATTTTAATGTAAGCTTTTGTGGACACATCCACTTCTTCAGACATACAGCAGCCGAATGAGATGTATAATATAATATGCAATGGAATATAAGTTTCATGCCAAATATTCATTGGCTGTTGGAGGTATGGTAAATTTGCATGCATAGATTTGGCTGGTGTTGTTATAAGGCTCCGTTGAAGAAATTCCTTAAGAGACAGAAAACAGACACAAGATATGGGCGAGGATGAGGTGGGGAGGTGGAATGAGGGGAAGGTAAAGGTGGGGTGGGGTGTGTGAGAGAATTAAAGAGTTGAGATGACAGGAAGGAATATGGGAGTTGCAGACAATTTTTACCTTAGAGCCTTGTGGTGAAAGATGGGTTTGGTAGTGGTGAAGAAAATAACAGTGCAGCACAGAAGTATAACATTTTGTAGTGACTTAAGAAACCTTGACTTATGTTCAGTCCATTTTATGGGTGTCCATCGTGTATGTGAATTTTGTCTCAGCTGTTTCCCTTTGTATTCTTGATTTGTAATGATTCTCTTCCAAAATGGTGACCTTCAAATCTTCCACAGAGTGAAATGGTTTGAGAAGTTTCCTGTGTCTTGTGAAACATGGAGAGAACAATGTTTTCATGAATAGAAACAAGATGGGTCACTCTAGACACAGGAGTTAGCAATCATTGGATACATACTGAAGGACATGAATCTTGGATTGTTTCATCCTGGACTGGATTCAGGTGATACAACCCTGGATCAGGATTGGACAGTTTTCCAGGGTGAAGGTATATAAGCTACCATATGGCAGTAGCCATTTCTCTTTCCCCCTCGTACATGCTATGATGTTACTGCTATGGATGTTGACTGTACGTGTGCCTGTACTGGATGCTGTCCTGTTGTATATGCTGTGTTGGTGAGATACAGTACTAGCTATCTGGCTGTAGGTAGTATCTGTTAAGTCCAAGCTAATCTGTTTGGATACTGAGAGAGAGAGAGTATTCCTAATGTGTATGGGTTGAGTACATACTGTATTACATCCAGATGCACACACTGTGAATAGATAGGATCAGAAAGGGAACCAAATCTCTCTCATCATTTTTGCTTCACTGAGAACTAGCACCACAAGTTCAGCTTAAATACTTGGCACTGACACATCTCCCATTAGTTCAGCCAGCATAGGCAGTGGTGAAGGAAGATGGACATTGAAGCCTAACAACTTCTGGAGGACCACAGAATCCTTAGGTCTGCATTATCATAAAACTCCTTAGCTGGATCTTGCTTGGAAACTGTATCGGAAATGAGCTTTCCCTGACCAGGTGCCCTCCAGACAGTCTGCTGCCATTGACTGTACTTGGTGGAAATTAGCTGGGTGGAAAGAAGCCAAAGCATTTGGAGAGGCAAAGGTTGATCCCTCATCCCATTGCTGTAGACCAGTGGTCCCCAACCCCCGGGCCGCAGACCGGTGCCGGTCCGTGGACCGGTTGGCACCGGGCCGCCTGGGGAGGCCGGGGAGGCTCCTCCCCTTTTCCTCCGCCGCCTCCTCCTCTTCTTCTCTCTCCCGAAGGCAGCCGGAGGAGGAGTCGCCGCCGCCGGGCACGGCGCACGGGCGGGGTGGGGGAGCCCGGGGCTCCTGGGCGGGCGGGCCCCACCTCCTCCTCCGCCCGGGTTTGGCTGACTCCGCCTGGGGCCGCTCAGCGGTCCCGGTGGCGCCCTCGGGCCGGAGACGCCACCCCCACCGGCCTCCTCCCTCCCCCCCCGCTCGCCCGCCCGAAGGCCGCAGCCGGAGGCAAGCGGCGGCGCAGAGGTGCCCCACCGAGGCGGGCGGCGGCCGCGGGCGCCCCGCCGCCGGTCGCGGAGCCACAGCCGAACCCGGGCGGCTGCTGTTGCCGCGGCCGCGGCCGCCGCGGCCCGCCTCAGTTGGGGCACCTCTGCGCTGCCGCTTGCCTCCGGCCGCCGACAAGAGGAGGAGGCAGGGGCCCGCCCGCCCAGGAGCCCGGGCTCCCCCGCCCGTGCACGAGCGCAGCCCGCGCCCCCAGCCGGCAAGCGCGCCGCCGCCGCCGCGCGCGCCCCCTCCCGTGGCCCCCAAGGTACACACGCCAAGCCCCCGCACCTCCTCCTCCCCCTCCTCCCTCCCCCATCCCCCGCCCCCACACCCTCCCCTGCCCCCCACACCCCCATCTCCCCCTCCCCACCCCCACCCCGGGCCACGGGAAAATAATCAAACAAATACCGGTCCGTGGAGACAAAAAGGTTGGGGAGCACTGCTGTAGACCCTGGAAACATTCAAATGAGTAACCACAGGATCGTGGCCTTCATGCTTTCTTCAGCTGCACTGCTTACTGTCTACAGCCCTTGGGTGGGGAACTCCAGGCCCTGGTTCTGAATCTGAGCCTTTGGGTTTCCCCAGGCATCTATAACTCCTCTCCTCAGCAAATTCTCCTCAGAAATTTTCAAATTCTGTTTCCCCTCAAACTCCACCACCCGCTGCTGCCCAAAGTTCAGTATGCTATGTTGCCATCAGTAAGAGTTTTAACTTTAAAATAGCCCTACAGTTTTGGTCCTGTCCCTTTGGTTTGGGCCTCACCCACCATTGAAACATGCCCCTCAGTAACTTGTTTGAAACAGAATTTGGCCCTTGGACCAAAAGCGTTTTCCCGTTTTTGCTGTACACTAGTGTCAGAGATGATCCATGCATTGTCAGACTGCAGATATGTGAAACCTGAACCTGCGGATCATAGAATCGTAGAATAATGAAGTTGGGAGGGGCCTATAAGGCCATCAAGTCCAGCGCCCCTCCGTGTAGGAATACAAATCAAAGGATGCCTGCCAGGTGGTTGCTCAACTTTCTCTTGAATGCCTCCAGTGTTGGAGCCCTCACCACCTTTTGAGGTCAATGGTTCCATTGCCGTTCTGCTCTTAACAGTTAGGAAGATTTTCCTGATCGATATTCGGTCAAAAGTTGGGTTCTCTTAACCTGAGCCCATTGTTGCGTGTCCTACACTCTGGGATAACCGAGAACAGATGCTGCCCCTCTTCTGTATGAGAGCCCTTCAAATATTTGAAAACTGCTATCATTTCACCCTCAGTCTTTTCTCTAGCCTAAATGTGCCCAATTCTTTCAGTCTTTCCTTATAGGCCTTGGTTCCTTGCTGTATAGTAAAATTTATAGCAGTTTCATACGACAATGACCTCACTAGCACTGGTTCCTGTTCAAAAGAAGGTATTGTAAAGCATCACAGGATGACCATGCTTTTCTCATTCTAAGCTTTGTTTCTCTCTCCTTCACTTTGAGATTTTTATGGACTTTTTTTCTTCCCCTGTAATGCTAACTGTTGGCTGGAGCCATACATAATGTTCTGTTGTGGCAGGTATAGTATTTAGATCAGTGGTTCTCAACCGGTGCGTCCCCAGATGTTCCTGGACTGCAACTCCCAGAAATCCCTTCCATCACAGCGAGTGGTGGAGGCTTCTGGGAATTGTGGTCCAAGAACATCTGGGGACCCTCCAGACAGTTGAGAACCACTGATCTAGATTCTCAATGTATCTTCTTCCTTATGGAGGATCCTTCAAATGCAAGCAGCTGATACATGCTAATATGTTCTGTTTATTTAATGTGTACATTGTTATAAACTTGCTGTGTGGTATAAAATAGACCTAGCAATTAAGTGTGGTGTAAAGTAGATCTAGTGAGTAAATTGATTAAGGGCGTTTATACACGACCCCTAAGCTCTGCTGCAAATGGCTGCAAGCTCTGGACCTTAAAAATGTTTACCCACCAGCTCCGGAGTTTGCAGACAATTAAGTGCGACCCTGCCCACTTTAGCGCGACCCAGCGCACTTTTCTTGTACCTGCTTTTTGAATGGTGAAAAATATTTGATGCTGAGAGTGCCTGAGCTCTCCTCGCTTCTTTCTGTTGTTTTTCTTTTGCCTCCGCCTCTTAAAGAGGAACCAGGAAGTAAACGGAGGTCAGAGCAACCTCCAACGGCACCGGAGGTAAGAATGCATTCTTTTGTCTCTGTCTAAGGCTTTTTTTCCTCCCTCCCTCACGCAGACAGAACAAAGAAGTGCGGAGCGGGTGGGGACGGAGGAACAGCAACGAACCCTCAAGATCTCTGGTCCAAATTTAAGGGACCAGCGGATCTTAGGGGTCGTGTAAAAAGGCCCTAAGTTGATTCATTGGGCCATCTGTGCTTGGGACTAGTAATTTGATTCTGTCCCCTGCTTTTTGAAATAAGTGTACACACTTGTGTTGTTTGTTTGAACTTGAAAGAAAAAAAGAGACTGCAAACTGTTGACACATTAGCTAATTTTTATTTTATTTTATTTTATTTCTGAAGTTTTTTGACTGCCCGACTTAGTGAGAACTTGACCTGGGATTTAGAGAAAACGCCAAAAAATTCAACTAACACAAGAAGTCAGAATGCAGATAAAATAATAAAATAAATCAAAATACAAAGCTCTACAAACTCAAACAAAAAGGTGGCCTAGGAATGACGCCTGAAAATTTAAATCAAACCAAATTGCATAAACCCAAGTATTATAATAATAATAATAATAATAATAATAATAATAATAATAATAATAATAATAATAATAATAATAATAATAAAATAATAATAATAATAATAAATACACAACAGTATATTTAAAAAGTTGCCAAAGGCCTCCTAATCTTTACTAATCTTCTGGAGATATGGAGATAGGAAGCCTGTCTAATTTCTAGCAGAGGTTTATTCCACAGTTATAACTATAATATACCCATATCCTCTACTTCCAAGAGTTTAACTTTCTTGGCCCCTCTTAAATTTAAATTACAGTACTCAAGTTATGTTAAGCATCACTCTTCCAGCAGGTCAATCTGTTCCACCACTTAGGTGTATCTTTGAGATAAGCTGTTTTATTGTTACTAATGGACGTTGTGAAAGATTCCACCACCACCCCCAGAAAATTAAATTTTCTGTAGAGAAAAAAAAAAGAGCTGAAAATTTCTTATCCCCAATGACTGGAGAGTCTTAGTTATTCATTCAAGACCATGATAGCCCAGTAATATCTCACATGTTGACAGGAAGAGTTAAGAACAATATGCATTTTATCATAAGGAACAGGAATTTGGCAAATAAATAAATAAACTGATTTCTTCTAACACAGTTAATTTTGTTAGTGTTGTGATAGGCCTGATAATAGTACACTAGGACCAAATAAATATTAACCAAGTATGTATTTCTACCACCCTCACAATTTAATAATTTGAACTGCTCTCCTACCGATTGAGCAATGGTTGCTTGAACTGACCTGTTAATTAATAATTCTCAGCTTTATTAATATATTTTTACCTAAATGTTAAAATGGATTAACTTAGTTGCTGAAATATTACATATTTTTTAAAATCTATTGTTAGCTGTTTTAGTTATGGAAACTATACCTTTTGATTAGAAAAACTCTTATCTGTTTTCTTGTCTAATTAATGAAAACAAAATTAATGTTCATGTTAACTCAACTGTAATATTAATGTTGTTTTAAAATGAGATTTAAAATAGTTTTTAATGGGTTTGCAAATATCATTTACTTGTGATTAGTATTTCATCTACAAGTTTATTTGCTGAGGTCAGTTCCTTTTGTCTCAATTTAATCTTAAAAGTATCTTAAGTACTGAGCAACCTTTATTTCAATTAAAAGGGCAGCTTCTTGTTTTAATGCTTTGCACTTCGCTGGCTCAGCAGACTAAGACTCCGAAAACTGCTGGCTGCAAAGTTGGTAGCTCGGCAGTTCAAATCCTGGGTGCCACACAGCGGAGTGAGCTCCCGCTGATAACCCCAGCTCCTGCCAACCTAGCAGTTCGAAAGCATGTAAATGCAAGTGGATAAATAGATACCACTGTAAAAAGCAGGAAGGTAAAACAGTGTTTCCTTGCAGCCATGCCGGCCACATGGCCATGGACTTGCACAACACTGGCTCTTCAGCTTGAATACGGAGATAAGCACCGCGACTGGCACACATGTGTGGGGTGGGGAAACTTTACCTTTACCTTTACCTTTTTTTGCAATATATTGGTACATCTATTCACCTAAGAAAGTGGGGCTGTACACAAATGGAAATAAATAAATAAATAAATAAATAAATAAATAAATAAATAAATAAATAAATAAATACAGTGGACCCTTGTATAACAAACAGCTCGTATAACATAAAATTTGTACAACATAAAAATTCTGGATATAGGGGAAATTTGCTTAACATAATCACCTATGGGGAAAATCCGTACAACATAAAAATGGGATTACTCCGCTTTCAATGCATTCCTATGGGAATTTGTATAAAGGAAAATTTGCTTAACATACTTTCATTTGGAACGAATTAATTCCTTTATACAAGGTACCACTGTAAATAGATTTAGTAATGTCATGAGAAACTATGTGGTCTAACAACAAAAAAAAGGCATAGGAGCCTCGTGGCACAGTGGTTAAATGCCTGTACTGCAGCTAAAAAACTGTGCTCATGACCTGGGGTTCAATCCCAGGTAGCAGGCTCATGGCTGACTCAGCCTTCCATCCTTCTGAGGTCAGTGCAATGAGTACCCAGTTTGCTGCGGGGGCACTGTGTAGACTGCATAAATAAATTGTAAACTGCCCAGAGAGTGCTTGAAGTGCTATGGGGCAGTATATAAGTAGAACACTTTGCTTTGCTTTGCTTTGTTAACACTGGCTTTGTTGTGGGTTACATAAGATAGTAAGATAGTGTAAACTTAGCCTGGATTCACTAAGTGTCTTGTGAGAGGGAATTCCTATTATACAGTACTGTATTTGGGAATAGGCTAGTAGTAGCAATTAGGCTACATAATGAGTGAGGAGGTTGTGTGCCGAAGGTCTGGAACAGAGTTGAAGGATCCATGACCTTCCAGATATTAGTGAGGTGCTATTACTCCTGCAACCCTTTTCCATTAGCCAGGCTGTCTAGTTCAAACTGAAAATGAAGTCCAACAACTTCGAGAGCTAGGCCATTTTGAAGAGAAAGGTATGATATAACTGTTGTAAGTAAATAGACAGTAAAACTGAAAACCAAAGATTTTTCCGGCCCTGGAGTGGATGTAGGCATGAAGGGAAACAAATACAATGTAAGACCACAAAAATGGTGTATGCAAAGTTGACCCATTAGTCATGCAAGCCTTGGAGGTATTCACACATAGTCCATGGGTGGGCAGGGACTATGTCTCTTTGTTTGGAGAGCTGGATTTGAAACCCTATCCTGAACTTTGATGCAGTTTTAACACCAGCCATGTCTCCTGGCCCATCAGAACGACTGGCTAATAACTTCAGGCCACGAAGAATCTCAATGCCTGTCACACTACATCTTCTGCCAAGAATGTATGTTGGTACAATGCTTTGATAAAGATAGCCTGCTATCGAAAGCTCAGTTTGCATTTTTTATTTTAATTGTGACCTATAAAGGCATTACTTAGCCTAGTCTTGCATTTGTGTGTGTGTGTGTATGTGTGTGTGTGTGTTTTGGCCATGCAGATCAAACCCCCCCCCTTTTTTTTTTATATCTACACATTATCAGGGGATAGTTGTTTAGCGGGAGTCAGTGGACAGTCAGATGATCGGGATGTAGAGGCATGGTGACCCATGCTGAACTTGATTGTGGTATACAGTGCTTTATATTTCTAGTTAACAGGCTAAATCTCGGGATTTGTCTCACGGGACTACAGAATGTCTGTTCTCTTGCAAATGCTGAAGTATGGTTTGTTTTATGGATGTAAACAGTAGAAATGTGCTGTCAGGGCTTTGGGTTTGTGAAGGAATCTTAATGTTTTGTAAAGTGTTGTTGGTTGGGAAGGGAATGAAGTAAAAAGACAAGCAAGTGCTTTTAAAATGCACTCCCTTTGTTCCTCAAATGCTCCAGAGATTTTTTTAAAAAAAGAAGATCCTGTGAAATATTAAATATGCTGATAAAACATTTTAATTAGTTCAGCATCTAATTACTACATACAGGTGAATGGACTCACTTAAAGGAAACATGATTCACCTAAATGAATCACACACAATATGAAACTCCTTGGTTGTTAATCTTCCTTTTCCATTTTTAATGCTTTCTTGCAAACTCAAACAATTACAGGCTTAAACCCCTGATACCAGGAAAGCTGAATATATGGAAGCCACTATACTCAGGCAGGAAAGCAGTCTTCGCAGAAAGAGGCATATCAGGAGTCCATGTCTAGGGAAGCTATTCTTGAACTGTAGGTAAAGATGTTTTGCTGAAAAGTAAAACAAAACAAAAACCTGCAAGGACAGTGTGCAAAGATGCTCAGCAGCTTCATCTCCTGGTGTTTCATAGGAGGATTTGGACCCAAGGCCTGAATGACTTGGGTCAAAGCTCTCCCAAGGACTGCATCTGCCTTTAAGAGCCTGCCTGGGCATTAGGATAGTGGAGACCTTTCTCTCAGTCCCACCACTCTCACAGGCATGCTTGGCTAGAACACTGGAGAGGGCCTTCTCTGTGGCTGCTCTCAGTCTCTGGAGCTCCCTTCCATGGGGAGAAGATGGGATGAGGTCTTTTTCAGTATTATAATTCCAAGAAACCCCCCTCCCCCCGCCACCAACTTTCATTTCTGTCACACACAGTTCCCAAACCCAGGCTCCTCACTTGTTTCGCCAGCTGGAGAACAGTCCCATCCAGACTAGGGAGAGGCCACTGTACCCATCCGGGGCAGCCCCGAAGAACAGAACCTCAGTTTTCTTGGGATTAAGTTTGAGCCTGTTGGTTCTGGTCCAATCCAGAACCGCAGCCAGGCAGCAGTTAAGGGTTTGGACGGCCTCCACTGCAGAGGAGGAAAAGGAGAGATAGAGCTGCGTATTATCAGCACACTGATGACAGCAAGCTCCAAAACTCCAGATAACCTGAGCCAGCGGCCTCATATAGATATTAAAGAGCATGGGGGAGATTGCCGACCCCTGAGGCACCCCACAAGAGAGTGTCCAGGGAGACAACAAAACACCTTCCAAGCTCACTCGCTAAACACGGCCCTCGAGGAAAGAGTGGAGCCAGCCAAAGGCTGGACCCCCAAGCCCCACCTCAGAGAGCTGGCCCAGGAGGTTGATGGTATCAAAGGCCATTGGCAAATCGAGAAGGACCAGCAGAGTAGAGCAACCCCTGTTGGCCCTCCTCAACAGGTCATCCTGCAGTGCGACCAGGGCAGTCTCAGTCCCATGAAGCGTCTTGAACCTGGACTGGAAAGGATCTGGGATGAGCGACTGGAGCCGCATGGCAATTGTCTACAGCTAAGCCAGGTCTTTTAAGAATGGGCTTAACCACTGTCTCCTTCAACCGACCAGGAAAAGTCCTGTCCCTGAAGGAGGTCGTGATGATGGTAGCAGCCCATTCTGGCATGCCCCCTCCGGCAATCTTAATCAGCCAAGAAGGGCAAGGGTCAAACGGACAAGTGAGCCAGCGCCCTGGAGGCCTCAGCTGGAGTAACAGGCTGGAACGCAACAAACTGAGGAGACAGAAGGGGTGCAGCACCGGCCATGCATGGGGGTAGGTCAGTGAAACCAGAGTCCAGATCAGAATGGATGGCCTCTATTTTGGATTAAAAATAGGCTGCAAAAGACTCACTAGTGAAATCACTAGGAGGAGGCCCTGGTGGACCAGGATTCGAACCACCTGGAAACAGTTCTGCCTGCCTGGGTCCAGGAGACGTCTGGGGTGGGCCCAGATGGTAGGGCCAGAGACCCTGTGAGGTGGGGTAGCAATTGAAAGGGGAAAAGTCAGCAAATGGTGATCTGACCATGACACAGGCTGGGAATGCAAGTTCCGGACCCCCCAGATCAAAGCCCATGGATGTGGAGGCAAAAACCAGGTCCAGGGTATGTCCACCCCTGTGAGTGGGACCGATGACAAACTGGGACAGGTTCATGGAGGCCATTGACTCCATGAACTTCAGAGCCACTCGCGACAGCCCATGCCCAGCATGCACATTGAAATCCACAACCACCAAAAGATGGGGGGACCTCAACAGTGCTGCTGAGATGAACACGGAGTGATCTGGGAGGGAGAGTGCAGGGTTACGGGGAGCTCAGTATACAAGCACAATCACAAACCTGTCCCTCTGTCCCACCACAAGGTGTAGACACTCCAGCCCAGGACACACCAACATCGCGGATTTGCTGGCATGGAAGTGATTCCCTCTAAACTATGGCCACCCACACCCCCTCTGTTTTTAGAAAGAAAGTTTGCCTGATATGCTTGCACAGACGACCATAGCTACTTCTTCTAAAACTATGGATAGAAATGGGTGCATGGGTGTGACTCAAATGCTTAATGCTTGGTCTTCCAGGAATCTAGTATACAACGTTTATCATTTCTGTTAAGTAAGTGTAGTACTCCAGATACGTGTAGTACTCCATATTATTCAGGTTTGTTGTTTTCTTCTTCCAAGTTCAGCCCAGAGTTATGCATCTTTCCCAAAGAGACAAACGCTGTCTCTTCGCTTGAGGATCATTGTCTATCACAGAAGGTTTTCGTTTATTTCATTTATGTCCTATGTTTTGCCCAGTATACCAAGTCAGTTTATTATATTAGAAACAGATACATACTGTAGTGTGTTAATAAAAGTCTCCTATCCAACCCCAGTTCGTAGACTTCCTTAGATTCTCTTTGGCCCTAAGAAGACTTTGAGAACAGGAAGACACACACACACACACACACACACACACACACACACACACACAGAGAGAGAGAGAATGGTAGAGAGGACTGTCTGTTACACTGTCTTTAGAACAGTTAGTAATGCTTGACTAAGGCGTATGTGTCAAACAGTAGTGACCATATAACTTTTTTTTACAGGGTTGTAACTCTGTAAAGAAATCTTTTATAGTGCATGCTCTTTTTGGTTTGAAAGAACTGACACTTTTTAACGCATGACATGAAGGCAGTCTCATCACCTTCACTTGGTTGTCTTAGTTGGCTGGTGCTTTCTCAAAAGGGCTGTCAGCTAGAGTTGGAGAGCAGGTGTGTTGTTTCCTGCAGTCATAAAAAAACTGAAAGAGAAGGTTTACTGAGTGGTTGTGGCAGACAGCAAACTGAGGAGGCTGGTGATGGACACTTTCTGTCTGGTTCTTGGTAGTGGTGTTGGGATGCCTAAAATGTCTCCCATTTCCTTATCCAGGGAGTGGGAACCAGATGTTGGTTCTGTGTTTGCAAAGAGCTGAACACTTTTACCTGCACAGACACCTGCTTGAGGGCCATGGAGATGAAACACTTTGATGACAGAAACCCATTAGGTGTTCTTACATCTCCTCACATCACCCCCACCTCACTTGCTTAATAGACTCCTGCTTCTTCAGTTGTCTCAGAAGCACTCTGAGGGTGCTTCGGCAGTGGAAGATTAAGCTGGCAGGGTGCTTTTGTTGCACTCAGAGGATGTCTGAGTGTGCTGTCTGCCTGAGCCAGGCAAGTGTTCACTTTAGAAACAAATCGTCTCCAAAGCTTGACATGATCATTTTGTTAAGAAACAATACAAAGGAATGCATAGTAGTCACTGCTTTTAATTTTGAGTACAGACTTGCTAATAAAATCCATGAATTATCAAAATGAATAGGATCAGATGGAAACTGACAGGCTTTAAGCTACGTTTCATAAAGTAACCCAAGTCCAAATAAGATCTAAAGATACCATGGGCTGTATTCAGAGCTGGACTTGCACATCTGCAAGAGCCACTGGTTATAATTATGGAAATAAAATTGCTTTTACAGACACACACACACACACACACACACACACACACACACACACACATCTATCTATCTATCTATCTATCTATCTATCTATCTATCTATCTATCTATCTATCTATCATCTCGATAGATATAGATAGATATAAAGAGCAGTAAAGCTCCAGGGGAAAACTTCATTCATCTGATATACTCAAAATTTTGGGGAGGATTGGTTGATTTCCATCGTAGCCACCTTATTACTTTCATATGTGTTTGATAGAATCTCTGGGGGAATGGTTATCATCAATTGTTGTGCCTATTTATAAGAAAGGGGAATGCATTGATCTTTCATAAGAACATAAGAACATAAGAAGAACCATGCTGGATCAGGCCAAAGGCCCATCTAGTCCACCTTCCTGTATCTCACAGTGGCCCTACCAGTTGCATCTGGGGGCACACGAGACTAGATATCTGTCTCCTAATACCACTCCCCTGCATCTGGCCCTTGAGGTACCCCGGTTTTAAGCCTGGGGATTACACATCTCCCTCATGGTTTGTAAACTTTGATGGACTTTTCCTCCAGGAATCTGTCCAATCTCCTTTTGAAGGCATCCAGGCCAGATGCCATCACCACATCCTATGGCAGAGAATTCCACAGACTAACAAAGTGCTGGGTGAAAAAATATTTTCTTTTGTCTGTTCTTACTCTCCCAGCCCTCAATTTGAGTGGATGTCCACTAGTTCTGGTATTTTGTGAGAGGGAGAAGAGCGTCCCTCTATCCACTTTACTCATGCCCTGCATTATTTTGTAGGTCTCAATCATATCCCCCCTCAGGCGCCTTTTTTCCAGACTAAAGAGCCCCAAATGTTTTAGTCTTTCCTCATAAGGGAGGTCCCCAGCCCAGTAATCATTTTAGTCACTCTCTTCTACACCTTTTCTAGTTCCACTATGTCTTTCTTGAGATGCGGTGACCAGAATTGTACACAATACTTCCGGTGCTTGCTTACTATCGTTTTGTATAATGGCATTATAATGTTGGCTGTTTTTTTTTCAGTCTCCTTTTTGATAATCCCTAGCATCGAATTGGCCTTCTTGACCGCTGCCACACATTGTGTAGACACCTTCCAATTAGAGACCCATGCATTTGCTTGATATTATAGGTAAACTTGATGCAGGACAACTCCTCCAGAACCTGGAAAAATAAGTAACTGAAAAAATGTATTAGCTCCTGAAAAAAATTGGCTTTAGGGTGGGGGATTCTACTTTAGAACCTGTTTTTCTGTGACAGCACCTAATTAGCAAGTATACTGAAGGATCATTGGGGCAACTATAAGTAGCTTTCATTGATCTTAAAACGACATTTGACTCTATTCCAAGGTATCACCTTTGGGAAAAACTGATAAATCCTCAGGTTGCTAGAGAGAATTAAAGATCTGTGCACCGATACTTCTTTAAAGGTCAGAGCCAACGTTTCAGGCTAATAGTCTAATGTAGTTAAAACATCCAAAGGGGCATGCCAAGGTTGAATCCTGGCCCTGCTGCATTTTAATTTATATATAGATGATATGGGGGACTGGTTGACAGGTTTGCAGTTCTTCCCAGAGAGAGTAGGTGGAAAGGCCATTTCATTACTGCTTGATGGAGATGACACTTTACTAATGTCTCATGTTCAAATAGCCCTCAGAAGACAGCTGAAACAACCCAGCATTTACTATAAGGAGACTCTTTTCAGTATAAATTATGAGAAAATTAAAATTAAGGTCTTTGACAGAAGATTTCACGTGCATAAATGGACGGTGGATGGGAAGATATTAAAACAGGCATTTCACTCCAAGTATTTACAGTAGGAGTGATGTTCCACTGTTCAGGTTCTTGGACACCTCAGGTTGTGTCTACTAGGCAGAAATTTGAAAATGCTACAGAACCAGAGAAGGATCTTTGATTCCTCTCATTTGTGATATCTTCAGTACAAAATTTCTCCCTTGGATATTTCATGGAACTGAAATTTAGGGACGGGCCTTGCTACTTCTGGCAGTCGTTCCCTCCCCACAACTGAGCTCTAGTCGGACTGGAACTGGCATCAATGCCAGTAATAACTGCTATCAGCTTATAAAAGCAGTCATATTGGTGGAAAATTCTATTCTATCCTCCTTCTGCCTTTTTAACATTATCATATAGGGAGCTGAAGTTTTGGGTCATGAAAAACCTTTGTACTGATGTTTTTTTGTCGACTTGGTTTTTCAAAAGAGTACATGAGACACCTCAAGTTTCTCTACAGCAAAACTTGCATTAAAGCAAAGACTATTACATCTCCATGTTCAAACAAATGTAGGTTTATTAGGCACCTCAAGAATTCCACCTCTTTACAAAATAACTCCCCTCTGGCCTTGACCTTCCATCTTATGTTGGTGATCTCACGAGCTTTGATCACAGAAAAGCCTTCAATAAAGCACAGTCCAGATATGCTGCCACTTGACTGTCCTGAAGGCTGGTACAAAGAAATTCCATAAGTGAAAGAATCTGCTCCTGTGATCAAATGTCAATTGAGAATTTGGGACACATTATCTTTTACCGTCCCTTGTTCACAGCAGAGCATATAAGGCTGCTGAGGTCTATTTTGGAACAACTCCTCAGAAGTCCTGATCAAGACAAACATACTCGTGCTACTTTTAGAGAAGAACAAATTTGCCACATTTTAAATGGCAAAGTTTATTTCTGTTCTTATAAAACATCCTCTGCTACTAACCAAGCTAACAGTTAGATGATATATGCTCAGGGTCCTTTGTTAGTGACATATTATTTCATAGTTAAGTTTACTAACTGTATTCATGTTTACATTTATATATGTGTGATGCATTTTAGATCCTAGAATTTTTAAACCTGAACAGAAGATAAATTTAAATACTCTTTTATTGTATTGTGTTGTACTGTGTGGTTTTTTTAATGCACTCTTTAAAGACCTGTGTGCTAAATCAATAAATTGAAGAAAAATGTGCAAGCGTGACATCCAGCATTCATGGGGGATGAGTGCAATGTCTCTCAATTTTTCAAGAGTCTTGTGGCTTCATAGTTAAACTGCTGTACTGCAGCTAAAACTGTGTTCACGACCTGGGGTTCAATCCCAGATAGTCGGCTCATGGTTGACTCAGCTTGCTTGTGTAGTGTGCATAATTAAATTGTAAACTGCCCAGAGAATGCTTGAAGTGCTATGGGGCAGTATATAAGCAGAACACTTTGCTTTTGCTTTGCCTTATCCACTGCAGCATCCAAGCTGCTCTGTTTTTTTGCAAGGGAGAAGGTTGTGGACTGGTTCTCATTGGATTTTGGCATTTCCTTTAATGGATCAGTATTTTGTAGTATAAATTGCAAGTGTTGCGAGTCCAATCCACAAACACTGGCAGTGTTCACACCTTGTTCTCCGTAATGCCATACCTTACAGGAATCAGGTGGTTTGTGCTTATTCCAAAGTAAAACTTGGTGGTGGTGGTGGGGAAGCAGTTGCCAGTTTCAATTGTTGCCAAAGTATTTGCCTGCTTTTTGGCTCTTGTAGATTTCGACATCCCTGATTTTTCATTCTGGGCTTTTGGGTGTAAAAAAGATTTAGGAGCCCCAGAATTGAATTCCAGTAGCCATTACATAAATAAATGTGTAGAACAGCAGTATTGTCATTCAGCCTTACATGTGTATGCCAGGAACAGTTCCACCAGCACTGTTTTCACTTTGGTGAATGTCGGTAGAACAGAAGTTTCAGTGGCCTATCCATAGACTCATATCAGTGTTTTATAACTACTGGGAAAGATCAAGGTTAATTGTGTTCCTTTAAATCTTCTGGACTTCTTCCTTAATCTGATTTAAAGGTATTCAGAGGTGCCCTGTGGTATTCTGTGCTGAAATTCACTTACAATTATCATTTCCTTTGGGAATGCTTCTGTTGCTATCTGTGAAGATATCAAACTTGCATTGCTCTTGATCCTCTTATTTCTCCCTTTGTATACGACATTACACAGTGCTGATCCTAACTTGTTTTTTACAGTACGATAAAACACCATTCAGGAATTTTACTTCAGTCTCTGCCAAATGGGCTGCAGAAAATTGGTTGCGATTAATATCCAGCATTTGAGTCCTTATAAGTAAAAGTAAAAACCACAACTGGGAGACCATGCTCATTGTTTGTGTCTTTTCTGGCGTTGCCATCTGTGCTGCTTGAGACTGTAGCATCCATACTGGCATTTCCTTATTCCTTTTGGAAACAACAGTAGCAAATCTAGTTCCTAGAGTGTTAAAAAAAAGTGGGGATCACAGTTCAGATTCCTATTAGCCACAAATCTGGATGGCCTTGGGAGAAGTCTTTTGTGGCAGAACCCCTCTTGTAGGGTTGTAGCTGAGGATAAAAGAAGCAGCAAGAAGAACAAGTACACCACCATGACTTTTTGCAGAAAAGGAAAGATATAAAGGCAATATAATTAATACACTATTGAATTATTTGTGTGAAAATTGTCTGAAAGATAGACAAAGCATTGGAAAAAGAAAAGGTAAAACCTGGACCTGTCTAGGCCAGCACCATTAAATACCGTGTTTCCCCGAAAATAAGACACTGTCTTATATTTCCTTTTTCTCAAGAAGACACACTAGGGCTTATTTTCAGGGGACGTCTTACTTTTATTAAATATAATATGCTTGAAATTCAGCCCTGCACACAACCATAGCCATGCCCATCACTAGGTCTTATTATCAGGGTAGGGCTTATATTTAACAAATGCATAGAAATCCTGCTAGGGCTTATTTTTTGGGGAGGCCTTATTTTCGGGGAAACAGGGTAGTAAAGAGGGGATGCAGGAAGCCAGGTTCAGGGATTATTCAGCCCCCCCCAAAAAAAAATAACAGAAAAGAAGATTTTTGTCTATCTCTCCATCCATTATGTGGTATGGCATATATTCTCCTTGGCCGTGCCTATGGAGTTTGTTGTGACGAGTTCCTGTAGTTCCAGCATTCATCGCAAAAAAACATTGGCAGGCATATAGGGGTCAAGAGTTCTCTACTCTTCCATATTGTCTTCCCCCTGGTTGCACGTAAAGTTTGTTCCCAGCAAAAAACAATGGTTTATTATAGCTTAAGAGCAGTATACATAGTGAATGGGAAAATAAGATTAAAAATATGGATATCCAGGGGCAGTGGCCCATGCATGAGACTTTTCCAAGAGTGAAGGAAGGCTGGTTCCAGCTGTGTAAAGGGATTTGGCCTTACTAGGAGTGCATCTATCTACATTAAAAAGTACTATAGCACTTTTATATTACTTTAACTCCCAGGATTCTATCCCGTGGAAACCTGGGGCTTGTAGTTTGGTGAAGGACTTCACATTTTCTACTGTGACTTGGAGGAAGATCCATTCTTCCAGATTCAAAAGCTGGAATCATACTGGAATTTTTGTCTAGCAAGTGCCTCAAGATTACAAGAGTGATGTGGAGTTTCTTGGAGTAAATTCCATTCAGCCAGATTGGAACTACTTCTAAGTAAACATATGCAGGATTGTTTGGACAGTATTTTGCATTCATTATCTCCATATTTTGTATTCAGTGTTTTGCATGTATCATCTGAGTATTTCTTATCTCCTGATAACATATCCTGCAAAACAGGGATATGTTAGGGATATACATAAAATAGTATCTTGCAAAAGGGGGATATGGGGGTGAGCCTTGTGGCACCGTGGTTAAACTGCTGTACTGCAGCCATACCTGTGCTCATGACCAGGGGTTCAATCCCAGATAGCTGACTCAAAGTTGACTCAGCCTTCTATACTTCTGAGGTTGGTAATGTGTAGCCTGCATAATTAAATTATAAATTATAAACTGCCCAGAGAGTGCTTTAAGCACTCTGTGGCGGTATACAAGCAGAACAATTTACTTTGCGTTCAATGGCATCCAAACTTAGTCATCTTTGGAGTAGACTTATTGAAAGATACCAGAACATAGCTAAAGTCTATGGATTTCACCATATGGTTTAAACTGCATTAAATCCAATAGTAAAGTTTCCCTTTAATAACACCTAATTTTATACATAGTAATGATATGCTTTCAGGATCTCAATGTGTGTGTGTGTGTGTGTGTGTGTGTGTGTGTGTGTGTGTGTGTGTGTGTGTGTGTGTGTGTGTGTGTGTGTGTGTGTGTGAGAGAGAGAGAGAGAGAGAGAGAGAGAGAGAGAATCATTTTGGTGGTTTTGAGCTTCCTCTCCTTGATGTCCATGTAGCTCTGCTGTTCTGTTTACATTTTAGGTGGAGGAAAGCAGAGATAGTAACACACATATTAAGGAAACTTGCTGATTCCAAGGAAAGGTTCAAAGGTTCTCTGCATATTCTTATCAGCCAAGGAAGGCTGTAGAGGCATAATTGTAACCGTGGGCAACAACTGTGTACTTTATTCTCAGTGCCTCTTTTGCTCAGCAGGATGAATATGTGACTTGATATATAAAGTGTCCAAGCATTTTAGGTTAATAAAGATTAGGCTTTATCTTAAGAGTGTGGAATTGAAAGAATACTGACCTTCAGGATTCAATGGACCTTAAATGATATCCCGCTTTGTTCTAAATTGAATTAGGCTTTTATGACTGAACTGTAAATGAAAGAGGATATTTGCCAGAAAACAAATGGTTACTTCTCAAGAATATTGTTTCAGTCACTTGAAGGAGAGTATCCATTTGGATGTTCTGAGTCATAGAGAAATGATAACAAGTTGATGATGGTAATAAACGGGGAAGGTGAAAAATGATAAGAGATTATGCCTTGTGTCACCCTCAAAGCGAAAGTGTACAACTGCTGCGTTTCGGGGCCGGGTCTGTTCCCGTGCCTGAGTGTGTCACGCAAGATGAGTGTGTGAGGGGAATTTCTTCCTCAGAATGTTGATGTGCAGTGTTAGTTGGGAGTTGAACATGTATGTTTATTTTGAACTGGTGTTCAAATTTACATTCTCTTAGTAAATGGGGGACCACCAGGGAATACCAGGTGCTGTAGGCGCCTGGAGTAGGAACTGGCAAACCACTCCAGTACTCCTGCCAAGAAAACTCCATGGACATGGAGTCACGAAGAGTCGGTCACGACTGTAACAACACAACACACAGTACAGTAAAATCCTTACCAGAATTCAGGTAAAAAACCCCTCATCCATGGAGGAAAGGAACGAGTTTTAGTAATTTTTGCTTTACTTACTTCCATCCTATTATTTTGATCTCAGCATTCCTCCTCCTCTTTTATTTAAGCCTTTTCATCAGGCTGGAAAATGCTGAGCAGGAAACAAGGATCCAGCAATCTTCCTGGCTGAAGTTGGAGTTAAAACAAGGTTCCTTTCTAGGGACTGCAAGGAAAGTGTTGATATGGAGGAATAATCAGATTTTATCCCAGGGGACATAAAATCTCATTTGTATCTCATTTCCTTTAGTCTAAGGAATGCTGCTGTGCTGGCTGCTAGCAAAAAGGCCCAAATGCATGACAATTTCTACATAACAATAACCTGATAGTACAATTTAACTAAAATTTACCAAATTGTGGAGCTTCAACATCTTGTACACAAGTGGCAAGCTGTGCCAAATGGTGCTGAAATGTAGAGGGCACCTTGCTACAGACTTAACTTAAAAGCTTGGCTTCTTCCTTTTTTCCTCTGATGAACTGACACTAAGAAAGTGAACTCACCCATGACCATCCGGTCTCATTCATGGCGCTGTGGGGACTTGAACCTGAATCTCTCAAGGCCCAGACCGGCACTCTAGTCTAATAATACATACTTTCTGCTTTGTCCTTCAAATGTCATCTCCCCAATAAAACACGGTGTTTTGACTATGTGGCAGTGCCTTTATTATTTAACTGGAATCTGGCCATAATTAATTAATTAATTAATTAATTAATTAATTAATTAAATTATTTCTATCCTGTCTTTCTCCCTGAAAGGACCCATTATATGCACATTATTTATTACTGCAGAGGCTGGAGCCATTTTCAATATGTGTAGGTACTCCATTTTGCTTCCAGTATGCTCAGTGGCTCTTCTCTTATTCTTATCCTCACAATAAAAAAACAGATTGTCAGCATTGCGGAAGAGACAGTTGTCAGAATTCTCTCCCTACTCCTCCAGGCAGCAACAGCTTTTATTATTCAAAAGCTACATCATTTATTGTTCTTGTTGCTAATTTAACTAACAGCAACCTAATTTGTTACTGGAGTTTGTGGATATGTTCCAACTTAAGGCAACTGTTTTTTGTTTTAAAAATGATGCCTTGTTATCTTAGAAAATTTCTAACACAACTGACAATCTTTGATTTTTAACATACCTGCAGGGCAAACTTTGGTTTAACTTTCTATTATGTATTCCATCCTCCCATTCCCACCATTAAACTATGTTTCTTGAATACCACTAATCTTTCCACTAAATAGCCTCTTACACAATTGCTTCTGCTTTTTATCCTGTGTTGGGAGGCTCCTGTCATGAACAGTTTCCCTGGTAGAGCCATAGAATCATGAAGATGGAAGGGTCCTACAAGGCTATCAAGTCCAACCCCTTGTTCAAGGCAGGAATAAAAAAACAAAGGATGCCTTCCAGGTGATTTGTTGTCTTAATTTTGCACTCACCACCTCCTGAGGTCATTGGTTCCACTGCTGTACTTCCCTAACAGTTAAGTTTTCCCTGGTATTCAACCAAAATCTAACTTCCTGTAACTTGAGCCCATTTTAGTGTGTCCTACAATCTGTGTTGACTGAGAACAGATCCTGCCTCTCCTCTCTGTATGACAACCTTTCAAGTATTTGACAAGCGCTGTCATATTTCCGCTCAGTCTTCTTTACTTGAGGCTAAATATGCCTAGTTCTTTCAGCTTTTCCTTATAGGTCTTGGTTTCCAGCCCCTTAATCATCCTTGAAGTGTGGTAACCAGAACTGGGCACAGTGCTAGTCAGTGTTGAATAGAGGGAAATTTGTACCTCATGGCTTTCAGAGACTATATTTCTATTCATATAGCCTAAAATTAGCATTTGCCTTTTTTGTAGCCGCATCTCACTCTTGGCTCATATACAGTTTATGATCGAAAAGAATTCCAAGATCCTTGGAGCCAGGTATCCCTCATCTTGTAAACTGTGTTTTCCCCCTAAGTGCAGTTTTCTTTAATAATGTTGATTTTCATCTCAGTCCTCAAGCTTATCTAGATTGTTTTGAATTTTGTTTCTGTAATCCAGAGTATGAGCTATTCCACCTGTGTCATTATTTGATTACCATTCCTTGCATACCTGACCAAGTCCGGAAGGTGAGTCAAGGCAACTGGACTTCTTTTCTTATGAGATCGAAATATTTCACTACTCATCCAAGCAGCTTTGAAAGGCTGAGGGAAGTTGGTGTGAGGCTTTCAATTTATAATTTACCATGGTTTCACACCACCCTGGTCTGAATTGGTTTGTTAGATGGACACTGGCCTGAATAGGCTCATTAGATGTTCAATGGCCTTGGATGTGTGAAAGTTCCATCTATGCAACCCTTCCCAACACCCATTATATATGGGTTATTAGCATTGGCCTACCTGGGGGAGGTGTGAAGTGCTTCTTATTTGTCTAGGGACCCATGAAAAGTCTGCATGATAAGTGGGAGACAGATTGTGCATAATCCCCCCCCCCCTTGAGAAAGGGTTTTTCAACAAACACATGAATGATTTCCCTGACTTCTCAAACCATTCAATGAATGAGTGCCCTTTGTCTTTCACATGGAAGTACATTGCTGATTCCGGTCCTGAGCTGTTGCCCTTCCTGTGTTGGACCATCCTCCTGTTTAGTGCCTGTTTTGTTTCTCCAATGTAGAGCTCTGCACATTACTCACTGCATTGGATTGCATACACTGTATTGCTCCTCTTGTGTTTTGTGTCTGGTCTTTTTGGGTGGATGAGTCCCTGCCTTATAGTGTTTTTTTATTTTATTTTTTTAAAAATTTTAAAAATCAGTTTTTCCAAAAATTCAAATTTTGTATTTCTTTAAATGTGTAATTTTTTTAAAAAAATGATTGCATCGTGTTGTATATCAAACGAAAGCCCTATTCATAAGCTCTAAAATGATACTTGTCCCACGTATGTAGCTATCACATGTATCTATTAAATGACATTTGCAGTTATGGTGGTGAGTGAATTTTGGCAAAAAAATTGCAATTTTGAAAATGCAGTATCTCAGAAACAAGTGGACCAATTTTTTTTTAAATATTAATTTTTAAACATCTCATAGTAAGGTACAAATCCATGACGTCAAGTTCCAAAATGGGTTTTTCATTGGTTGATTTGACATGAAATGACCCTATAGATGAAAAACAATAGGGTGTGTTTGATTCAAAACAAATTGATTGACATCACATTTTTTTAAAAAAAAATCTCTGACAATTTAAACAAAAATCAATTTTATTTAAATTGTGGTTTAAATCAATTTGGTTTTTTTAAAAAAATATTTTTATCCACCCTGGAAAAATATGCAATGATAATGTTTTAATTAGCAGCTTTTTATCTATTTTTTAATTTTTTAACATAAATCTATGTTAATATATACTGTATTCCACTTTTATGTCTCTTTGAAATGGTTATTGTGTCACTTTTTGAAATGATTTTAAGGCAGACTGCATCTGGCCTTTTCCTTAGGAGAAAATCCAGATCTTAATGGAGCATCTTAACTACAAAACAAACTAAAAGCAGCTAAAACCATAGGGGACACAAAAGATTGACTGATTAGTGTGTCTTGGCCTTCCTTCTGAAAGCTACAGGGCTAGATGGATTTTCTTAAGGGTACTGTTCCAGACTTTGAGCCACAGCGGAAATGCCCTTGCCCCAAATGCTCTGAAGCACCAGCACCCCTGCGGAAGAGTGGTTTGGAGCATGCCCCATGGAGGCAGGTGTTCCTTAAGATCAAAGGGTTTTCTTCAGTAATTATAAATGTCATTTTGAGGGGTTTGTGTTACTGGGTGGGACCTGGAACTCGTTTTATGGCTTTGCTTATACCAGCGCTGGTTCACTTTACTCCGGGATCATTAACCAAATCATAGGCTCATAAAGATGTCTGACATTTTCTCCCTTGCTGTTTCCTATCACTTGGACATTTAGTCTCTCTGAACCTGCCCAGCTTAGGTGTGGGGACACTTAAGGCAGGTCCTCCACGTGCTGACCTCCAGTTCTGTTGTACCTCACCATTGTAATATGGGTTGTCTAGGGCCAATTGGCAGGAGATACCAACCATACCTTGATAAGACTCAGGTTCCTCAGCCCTCATCTGGTGTCTTCCATTGCCATATTTCACAGTAAATAAGGACATTGCTAAGGTTAGAGTGGTATGCCAGCAGCACCCATTTTTGGAGACTGAAGGGCCAAAACGTGAGACCAAGGAGCAAATCCTTGTGAAACCATAGTATTCCTTGTGTCACAAAGGCAAGGCCAGGTGGGTTTTTTAAAAAAGTGATCCATGATGCACGCACACACACGTGCACACACACACACATGCACGCACACACACAGACAAGTTGGTGAAGTTAAATTCTGTTATAGATGTATTATACAGATGCTGTCTTAAATGAATTTAAGACTCTGTCACATTTCACACACCTTGCAATCACACATCACTGTTCATTTATTTTCATTTCATGAAAATGGCTTTGACCCATTTTGACTACTAGCTTTTGAGTTTTTAAAAATTCTTTCCTTTCTTCCTCCCCCACCCATCATTTAGTTTCTGAATAAATGTGCACAGGTGCAAAAATAGTCTTATTTGCTGAGACTGTTGTAGAAGATAAAGGGTATTATAATATAAGAGGACATTTTGTTTGCAAATTGGCTGTGAAGAAATTATCTTATAGAATGATAGAATTGGAAGAGACCTCAGGGGCCATCCAGTCCAACCCCCTGCCATTCAGGGACCCTCATCAAAGTAATCTAAAGCTAAAAACTTGACACAGCTAATTAGTATCATATACTGTTTCAGAAATTTGGACAAGGACTAGAGATGTTCAACCATCCATAAAGCTTACTGAATTACCCTCTTCATTCATTCATGCTTAACTTAGTCAAACTTGTAGGAGTGTTGTTTGAAGGGATTTGGAGGAGACAGAAGAGGAAAGTATTTATTTCTCTATACTGGTTGGAGAATAGGCAATATAAAAGCAACTCCTTGGAGAACACACAGGATATAAATACTGTATAGGCAATGTGTACTATTTATTTATTGTTGAATTTATATCCCGCCCATCTTCCCAACGGGAACTCTGAGCGGCGAACATGGCTGCTAGACCTGGGGTTCAATCCCTGGTAGCAGGCTTATGGTTATTATTTATTTATTATTTATTTGTTTTATTTCTATACCGCCCATCTTCCAGCAGGAATTCTGGGCAGTTTACAACAGGATTAAAATTGACAATACAATAGAAAACAAAATCATGTAGAGCCAAAACAATAAGAGGGAAAACCCTCAGCAAGAGGCGTCGGGAGGGCAGAGGAAAAAGAAAAAAACAAACAACCCTCCCCCCAAACAACAAAAATTTGACTCAGCCTTCCATCCTTCCGAGGTTGGTAAAATGAGTACCCAGCTTGCGGGGGGGGGGCAATGTGTAGCCTGCATAATTAAACTGTAAAACTGCCCAGTGACTACTTGAAGTGGTATGGGGCGGTATATATAAGCAGAACACTTTTGCCTTGCTTTAATCTAGGTGCCCTAAGCACATCCGATCTCACCTGATTTCAGAAAGCTAAGCAGGGTCGGCCCTGGTTAGTACTTGGATGGGAGACCACCAGGGAATACCAGGTGCTGTAGGCGCCTGGAGTAGGAACTGGCAAGCCACTCCAGTATTCCTGCCAAGAAAACCTCATGGACATGGGGTCACGAAGAGTCGGTCACGACTGTAACGACACAACACACACACACACACACAATCTTCCTCATCACCACTTCTCCTGTTCACTTGATGATAAACTGAATGCATGGCAGCTGTGGTACATTTTTCTTCCTTTTTCTTTGTTCAGCCAGTGTAGCATTGGCTGATGCTAGTGGCTAAGAGCTTCTGTACTCCATGTATGTTAAGATCTTAGTATGCCCATGTGGTGGTGGTGGTTATGTCCTGTCAAGTCACCTCCAACTTATGGTGACACTATGAATGAGCAATCTCCAAAATGACCTCCTCTCAATTACTCTGCTCAGCTCTTGTAAATTCAAGCCTATGGATTCCTTTAGATCAGTGGTTTTCAACCTGTGGGTCCCCAGAGGTTCTTGGACTACAACTCCCAGAAATCTTGTCCAGCTCAGCTAGTGATAAAGACTTCTGGGAGGTGCAGTCCAGGAACATCTGGGGACCCACAGGTTGAGAACCACTGCTTTAGAGAATCAGTCCATCTCACATTGTGTCTTCCTGTTTTTATTCTGCCTTCTATCTTTCCCAGAATTACAGTTTTGTCCAGGGAATCTAACCTTTTCATGATGTGCCCAAAGTAGGCCAGCCTCAGCTGTAATATTTTTTGCCTCCAGAAATAGTGCAGGCTTGATTTGATCCAAAACCCACTTGTTCACTTTTATGCCAGTCCAGGGCATATTCCCCTCCAGCACTAAATTCCCCAAACCCACCCCCGGTCAGCTTTTTTTACATCTCACTTTCACACCTATATACATGATGACTGGAAATACAAGAGTGTGGATGATCTCAGTCTTTGTCTCCAGCGATGCATCCTTATACTTGACGTTATTTTCTAATTCCTCTGTTGCTGCCCTTCATAAAGTTCTTCTGTCATCATGATTTCTGTCACTTCAACATTCAGTTGCAGCAGCATGTTGGCCCTTTCCTCTTTCACTTCCCCTAATGGTCCTTTCAAGCCATTGCTGCACCAGATAAGATGGTGTCATCTGCATACCTTAAATTATTGGTGCTTTTTCCATCAGTTTTTATTCCTCCTTCATTTAAATCTAGTCTGTCTTTCCGTACCATATATTCTGTATACAGAATGAACAGAAAAGGGGATAAAATTCATCCTTGGCTGACCCCTTTGCCTCTAGGAAACACTATTGGGGATAAAATCCATCCTTGTCTGACCCCTTTGCCATTAGGAAACTATTCTGTCTCTCCATATACTAATGGTAGGTTTTTGTTCCCATATAATATACGCATTAGGACAATCAAGTACTGAGACATGCCCATTACTTTCTGAACAACCATTCATTTCTCATGAACTATACAGTAAAAGGCTTTGCTGTAGACTACAAAGCATAGACTGATCTGAAATTCTTTGGTGTGCTCTAGTTGCCAGTTTGAGGTTTTGAGGTTTAATGACCTCTGAGGATTTACTGTCTCGGTCCAGCACAATATCTGTTGGTGAACATATGTATGTACAAGTCGTCTGTGACATGTCACAATGTTACATAGTGCTGAACTGCCACTGGAATTGGAAAATCAGATTCCACCAGGTGTGTAACAGGTTCATAGAGCTTTAACTGAAAGCTAAGATTCTTCTATATCTCATAATTTACAGGTAAATTAAATAAAGTAATAATATCCCTTTCCTGGAATTTCATTATAATCCAAACTAGAATAAGAACCATTGTTTCTGAAATTAAGTCACAAAAGACAATTGTGATTATGCCAACCCTCTGAATATTCACAATTGGATTGCCATTGATTGGCTTCCCTTCCAACCACCAAATGTCAGTATAATTTCAGGTTATCTAGATAGATTTGTATCTTGGGGGGTAATGGTTTGTGTTACTATAGCCAAATTTAATGTTTCCAGAACACAGCTCTTCAAGAACTGCAGAGTACTGGTAGTAAATGGTTTTCTGCTACTCTTTGCAGTTGATTGATTTTGCTTTTGTTTCATGCCAAAAACAATGAGGTGTTTTAGAAAGTTCAAAAGAACTTGTGTCCCCAGCAGTCAAGAAGTTGAAGAATTTTGCTTTCTCATGGACTTCTGCTTGCTGTGAATGTTTGAACTGAGATGTTGGGAAACACAGAAGTCTGCTCCAGGATCACTCTCTTCGATCCCGGTGTAGAGATTAGGGTACATGTGACTTCTGCCATACAAGCAATTATGATCCTAAAAATAGCCAAGGTGTTTGGGGGAGCATACTGGCATATGATATAATGTTATAATTTACTCTGTTTTTACAAGAATTAAATAGATTGACTTTGTTAACAAAAAAAAAAAGCCCTGGCATTACTCAAATTACTTTCTAGGAATAACATGATTAAATGGCAAAGAGATCGACACTTGCAATTTCCAGTTATATCACGTTGTAATCCCCCCCCCCGCAATGTTGGGGAATAGGCAGAGAGAGAGAGAGAGAGAGAGAGAGAGAGAGAGAGAGAGAGAGAGAGAGAGAGAGAGAGAGAGAGAGAGCATGAATGTACAAAATGTCTTCAAAATATGAGGGTTCAGAGCAGCACCAGTGAAAGTCAGTATTAAAGCTAACACGTAAATGTTAGGTCTTCATTTGTTGATGTTAAACGTTTTAGTGAATACTGTAACATTAATTTATTTGGTTAATCATATGTAGCATGAGAACTGAGAGATGAGAGAGGTTCTGCATGGCAAGACAGCAGAATTGCAGCACATTGAGGACAATAGCCTGATTATGAGTTGATTATAAGAGTTTGTTCAGAAGGGGAAAAAGTCAGCCTGGAAATGAGGAAGAGTTGAAACAGGGCATTGGAAGAAAAGAAACCAATGGAATAATAGTCCTGCTTTTCTCCAGTGGAGGCTGCAAGAAACTCTTTCTTCCTACTATATCAGTGGTGGCGAACTTTTGGCAATCCAGATGTTTTGAACCACAACTCCCAGAATTCCGAGCCTAGATTGAGAAGCCTTGTGGCACAGTGGTTCAACGCCTGTACTGTAGCTAAAACTGAGCTCACAGCCTGGGTTTCAATCCCAAGTAGCCGGCTCATGGTTGACTCAGCCTTCCATCCTTCTGTGGTCGGTAAAATGAGCACCCAGCTTGCTGGGGGTGGGGGCAGTGTGTAGCCTGCATACTGTAATTAAAAACTGTAAACCACCCAGAGACTACTTGAAGTGGTATGGGGTGATATATAAGCAGCAGAAGACTTCATAGATTGCCAGTGACAAAGGACTGTGGGAGTTGTGGTCCAAAGCATCAGGAGTACTGAAGGTTCACCACCACTGGCCTATATAGTCTTCTGTTTATGGCTAGTAGTTAGTAGTTTAGGGCTAGTAGTTAGGTTGGGTTGGGGAAAAAACAGAAGGGAAGTTTGGGTGAGCAGGGATGTAACAAACACAATATGTTTTTCTTTTTGATTTTCCAAGCTTCATCAGGCTGAGACCCCTAGCTTACATCAGTAAGTTTTCCCTGCCTCCAGTGGAAATAAGACCTGAGCCCCACTGTGTTGTCATTTCCCATCCATTGTTCTTTGTAGGAAGCCACTAAATTATGTCTATTGTCACACTCATTCCAGTGAGGCCTGTACAGGATGCGTGCCCTTCTGGGCAGGAATTGTAACAACCCTGTGCAGCTTGGCATTCGTTCTCTGCTTTTCAGGTGAAATCCTGCATAGGAAATATGTGGTTCTGTTGAAGAACTATAATAATTTAGACTTATTTCCAAGGGGAAAAAATAGAAATTAAGCTTTCAAAAATGCTGCAATATTTCTCATAGTTTCTTCAGGAATAATTCTTTTAATATACAGAGAAAATGGCGGGGAAGGGAAAATAATGATAGTTTCCTCTTAAGAACAAGAAGCTTCAAGATTCACATTCCTCCTGCACAAGTTCCTTTTATCTCTGACATGTTTTGCCAACCTAACACCGGAGAGCAGCCTACTAAAGATTGTTAGAACATATTCACTTATCTTTCTGTTTGAATAACTATTTTTAATACTGCTGCTACAGTTCCTTCTGTGTCCCCCAAGTTCACTTACGGTTTTACAAGCATCTATTTTCTTTTTCTCTAAAATAATGGAATGGAGTTTCTTCTTTGACCTACATCCATAGCCATTTCAATCACTTCCGTTTTATGGAACAAATACAATGTCATCTGAGTATCTTTAATTATTAATGCTTCTCCCACAAATGTGCATTACTTCTTTGTTAGACTCTAATCCAGCTCTCTGTATATGTTCTGCATACAGAATGAACAGACAAATGTTAAACTTTTATTAAACATTTACTAGTGGGAGATCATTTTATATGTCCCTATTCTGTACTAATTGGATCCTCTCAGCTATAGAATGAACAGGTTACACATTGGCCCAGTGACATGTTGCGGCACACCCATTATTTTTAGAACAATCCAAAGCTCATGATCCATACATTCAAAGATTTTCTGTTAATCCAGTGGCCTAATACTTGCAAAATCTCAAGTTCCGCTTCCCTTTTTGAATCTCTTCATCTGGCAAATTCTCTTGTGTGCTCTTTGTTGTAAAGTGAAGACAAAAACTCTTAATTTGACATCAAAGCAGTTCACAAATGTTTTTCAGTGGCTCTCCTTTTTGGAATCTCAGCTTGACATCTGGGAATGTCTTACACCATGGCCATTGGTAAGAGTGTCCCCCGTGCTTGTCTGATAACTCTGGGGAGGTTGTCTGGAGGTTTGGTGGCTCAATGTCACCAGTCTGTGGATGACACGCAACTCGATCTCTCCTTTCCATCTAAATCCAAGGATACTGTTTCAGTTCTGAGTCACTGCCTGATGACAGTAATAGTCTGGACAAGGGTGAATAAACTTAATCTAGACAAGACAGAGGTGCTCATGGTCAGTTGAAAAACGGTTCAAGGAATAAAAAGCAAAAAGGAAAGCCAAGTCTTCTGCTTATATACCACCCCATACCACTTCAAGCAGTCCCTGGGTGGTTTACAGTTTTTAATTACAGTATGCAGGTGACACATTGCCTCCCCACCCCCAGCAGGCTGGATATTCATCTTACCGCCCTCAGAAGGATGGAAGGCTGAGTCAACCTTGAGCCTGCTACCTGGGATTGAACCCCAGGTCGTAAGCACAGTTTTACCTGCAGTACAGGCATTTAACTACTGCAGGATTGCAGTACAGGGTTGCAGCCTGTACGGAATGAGATTAAACCCCCTTTGAAAAGACAGGTATGCAGTTTAGGGGTGCTCCTGAATTCATCTCTTAACCAGGATGACTAGTTTTTGACTGTGGCCAGGAGTGCCTTTGCACAGTTAAAACGTGTGTGCCAGGTGCACCCATTTCTTGAGAGGGCTGGTCTGTAACAAATGGCCTAGTCGCATATTGATTGGATTACTGTAAAATACTTTATGTGGCCCTGCCTTTGGAAATTTCAGAGGGTCCGAAATGCAGCAGCTAGATTGCTGCCTGGGACTGGTTGCAGAGATCACCCCCCCACACACACACACTTCAGCAGCTGCCGATTCATTTTCAGACACAATTCAAAGTGCTGGTTTTAATCTACAGTATGAAGCCCTCAATCGCTTGGGTGAAGGCTATCTACAAGAACGCATCTCCCTCTGTGAGTTTGCCCAGGCTTTAAGATGATCAAGGGAAGCCTTTTCACTCAGTCCTACCACCTTCATCTGTGCATTTGTTGGGGACATGGGAAAATGCCTTCTCTGTTGCTGTCCCCAGGGGATGACTCCATCTTTGTTGTCCTTCTGAAAGTAAGTACCAAGAACCTTTCTTTTTAGGCAGGCTTTCCCTTGAGAATTGATGGTCTGAGAGTTCTTTATTTTGAAATGGATTGCTGTGCTTTGTTGTTTTTATATGTTTTGGTTTTGATTTTATTTACAAAAAATTTAATACAGTATTTTATAATTCTTTTAAAACATTTCTATAACTACAGTTTTTAGCTATTGATTTTTTAAAAACATAATGTAAGCCACTTTGGGTTCTTTTTAAGGAGAAAGGTGGGATGAAGATACATTAAATAAATAAATAATAACTAAAAAAAATTCTCATGCCATGTCCTTAGCAGAGTTATGAAGAACTGATATAAGTTCAGCTTTTAGATAAGGATGTGTGGTGCAGTAGACTAAGGTGGCCACACTGCTATCTTTACTTGCACCTTTACGCAGAGGAATAAATAGCCACTTGAAGGAAAATAACAATAATCAAACATGTACTTAGTAACTGTGACTAGGGATAGGCTATTTTTTTCAGAAGCTACTGGTATCGAAATGACACACGCAAGACTGGGTGGTGTTTGGAAGTATCCAAAATGCAATCAGCAAATCCCTTACCTTGCTCTGTGCCTGCACAGGGCTGAGCTGCAATGAGGAAGAAGCCTCCAGTGTCATTGTTCTTTCTCCTTGGCGCTAGCCAGTCAGGACCTGTTCAGGGAAAAGCATCATTCTGCCTCCCTGTCTGGTTGGCCAGTGCCAGCGAGAAAGAATGATGATGCCTGAGGCTTTTTCTTCATTGGAGCTCAGCAGGGTCGAAGAGCAAGATAAGAGATTGGCTGATTGCGTTTTGAAGACTTCCGAACACCAGCTGGGCTCCCACGTGTTGTTTTGGAACTGGTAACTTCCAAAACAAACAGCCCATCCCTAACTGTGACATTACTCGATTTCTTGATGCTGCCACTACTAATTATTGTAAAAATTTTAAATATTATTATGTTTAATGGAAATGTCTGCTTGTTTAACTTTGTAAACCACTCAGAGTGGCGTTTGTTGCCAGATGGTATGGTATACAAGTCAAATAAATAAATAAATAAATAAATAAATAAATAAATAAATAAATAAATAAATAATCCCTTCCAGGTATTCACCTAATGACACAACCAGGTTACTAGATGCTTATATTTTAAAAGAGAGAGTATGTCACCAAGGTTTATACTTTTAAAACAAAACAGGAAAAGTTTATTGTTTTACAATCAGATGTTCAGTACTATTATGATAGTTTTAGCCGACATAATCATGTGCTTTAATAAAACCGTATTTTAATGAAACCATATATGGTAGTAATAATGTCTTCCTTGCATACACCAGACTCTGGTCAGTTACAGGATCTCATACCTGATCAAGTGAAGCCAAATCTGTCTCCCAGATAACTGAGCCTCAACCGACCCAGACATATCAGGATTCTACATATACAGTGAGTCCCTGCTCTGCTCACCAAATTGGCGGGAAGAGCACTGACCCATTGATCTTTGGGCACCCCACACACCTTCCAAGGGAAGCGCTTACCTCCGGGTAAGTGCTTATATCTGGGTAGGCACTTACCTCCTGGCTGGTTGAAGATTGATCGGTCCAGCCTGCAGGTAAGCGAAGGTAAGCATTTACCTGGAGGTAAGCGAAGGTAAGCGCTTACCTGGAGGTAAGCACTTGCCTTGCAAGGTGCCCAGGCTGCCTGAAGATCAGTGGGTGATATCCCTCAATCAAGGGCAGCCAAAGTTTGCTCTCTGCAACCCCCCTCCAGAGCTGATTTTGACAGGTCTGACCTGTCAAAGTCAGGTGTCTGGTGGGGCTGCGGAGAACAGCCTTCGGCTGGCCTTGATTGAGGGACATTGGGACAGACTTCCCATGGGATTGCACTGAAAACCAATTACCTGTTCCCCTTCGTTGCACTTTTTCCAACCTCTGGAATGAATTAATATATTTTAATTGCATTCCAATGGGAAACTGCTGTTCAACTTACAAATAATTCGACTTCCGAATGTGCGTTTGGAACAGATTAATGTTGTACCTCAGTGTACCACTGTATACTGTATATATATCTACTAGCCACACCAGCAGTTTGATGATTGGCTATACTAAACACACAAATAAATATTCATACACAACAATCTGTATTCATAAACATCTCCTTATCAGATAGTAACCCATAAATTCTCCCTCCCTCCCTCCCATCAAGGAGAGGAAGCTCTCCCCAAAATCTCTCCCTCCCTCCCATCAAGGAGAAGAAGCTCAAAACCACCAAAATGACTCTCTCTCTCTCTCTCTCTCTCTCTGTGTGTGTGTGTGTGTGTGTGTGTGTGTGTGTGTGTGTGTGTGTGTGTGTGTGTGTGTGTTTCCATTTTAATGGTATTTATGAGATTTTTTTACTCTGCCTCCAAATGTGGAATTTAAAGTATAGAAATGAACAGAACATGTACAGGCTGAAATAGACTAATTGAAACATCAAATAAGTTACTTGATGAAGAAAGCCGAGGTCGTTGGTTTGCAAGACCTGTTTAGGACAGACTGTTTTGGAGGTCATTGATTCACAGAGTTACCATAAACCAGAAAGCAGCTTGATGGCACTGAACAACAGCAGCCCAGCTTTCTTGCCAAAATCTCACCTAGATAAACCAGTCTTGGCATTCTGGTGCCTCCTTAACCTTCAGTGATGAAGAGTTGTACAGTTCAGTAGCCACCAAAGCCTTCTACCACACCCCAAGAAATATGCCTCTGAACGTGGCAGGCATAAGAAAAGAACCTTGAATAGCAGAGTGAAGGCTGGTGTCATTGGGGTTGATGGGGCAGAAGGTGCAAGATCAGTGTAGGGAACTCTGAGTGACATCCAGCCAGGGCAAAACTGAGTAGTCTAGCCCAGTGGTTCTCAACCTGTGGGTCCTGAGATGTTCCTGGACTGCAACTCCCAGAAGTCTTCTTCATCACTAGCTGAGCTGGCCAGGGTTTCTGCGAGTTGCAGTCCAGGAACATCTGGAGATACACAGGCTGAGAACCACTGGTCTAGCACAAATATATCTGTATAAATACAGAAGGAGGCAAACGATTCATAGATGCACACAATAAACAACGAACATAGAACCATGGCCACATGGCAACGGTAGGTTGACCGGGGGCAACCTAGTCAGCACCTAACAAGCCACTATTGCACTAAAGAAATGAAACGTCTCCATAGGCTTTTGTGGGAGAATATAGCCTCTCAGATGGCCTCACTCTTGTGTCTGGAAAAGTCGAATAAACATCAGGGTTTTATAAATGATTAACCAAACCCATCTGCCAAATACCGGTTTTATTCACTGAACTGCAATTTGGCCCTGAAACTCAACTGTTAGCACAGTTGCAAAAGCCAAGGCCCAACCCTCAGCTTGCTTTTAAATCCAATCTAAAGGTCTTTTCAGCCGTGTGAGCCTGGTAAACAGTGACCCGGCTGCGACCCTGCTGCCTTGAACAGACCCTGGTCAACAGCACGATCACAGCGTTCTGGGACTGATGAGATTTCCTATTACATCGGACCCTTGTATAACAAACGGTTTGTATAACATAAAATCTGTACAACATAAAACATTCCAGAGATAGGGGAGATTTGCTTAACAGAATTATCTATGGGCGAATCCGTACAACATTAAAAAAAGTTGCAATTAAGGATGACTCTTTTTTCAATGCATTCCTATGGGAAATTTGTATAAAGGAAAATTTGCTTCACAGAATTTCATTTGGAACGAATTAATTCCGTTCTACAAGGTACCACTGTACTGTAGTTGCCAAAGGAGGCTCTTGCAAAGCACACTGTAACAGTAGTAGTCTAAAAGGAATGTGCCCTTGAGTAGATTAGATTTACCCAGGAACAGCTACATTTAGTAAACTAGTTTCAGCTGTGCGAGTATACTCCTAGCCACTGCTGAGGTCTGACCACCCATTTTTCTGGGCTAAATGCAGAAATACACTCACACTATGAGCCTGAATCTTCATGGTGTGTGTGACCTGATCAAGTGTAGGTTGAGTTCCTGTTGCTAACGTATGCCCCAGAGTGCCCATGTGAGTTAAGAGAAACAACACTTTTGTGTTTTGCATTAATATAATTTCAGTGTGGTAAAATGCCGACAAAGTTAGGTATTTTATGAGATCAGAGCAAAATATTTAAACATTCCCTTAAGGTATGCAAAATACCAAAGGCTTTTTAAAAAAATGTATGGAGGGAAATAATATCACTTTGCCTTTTGGGTTGCAAAGGCATATTACACTCAATCTTGTTTCATTTGAAAATGCAGTGAATGTATTACAGTATTTTATGTGATTGATAATACAGTTGTATATTGCAGGGTGAACCTTTTCTCATCAGACACTTCAAAGCTCTTCTTTTTAGGTCAGGAAAGCATGCCATTTCCAGAGCTTTGAAGTTTTAAATAAACAAAATAGTAGTAAATTGACACAAGTTAGTTATGTATGCATAAGAATTGCTATCGATAGCTGACACATTGGAATTGAGGCTCTGTAGCTTTTCATTTGGATATGACTTGCTTTCCCAGACCTAATTTTGAAATCTCTAAATCAGTGCTTGCTACTGTTTAAAGATTAAAGACGAGACCTTTGCATGGGGCAGTGCCCATGAATTTTCTAAACATTTTTATTGGCTCTATAAACAGCTTTAAAATGCTCTAAGTTGCTTTGCTCCGGGAAACTGAAGAAGGAAAAAAATTGCAAAGCTCTTTTATTTCCATCAAAACTCCTTCAAGGTTTCATAACTTCTAGTAAGCTTAAATGAAGTTGTTTAAATGCTAATGAAAGGATGGATTTCTTTAAGTCAAAATGTTTTGGTGAGTTAGTGCTGAAGGATGAACAAATGATGATAGAATGAATGGAACCCAAATAAACACGTGGAAAAGCATTACATTTTTAGTTTGATGGCAGGGAGCAGGATGGGAGATTCCCATTGCAAAGTAATATGGTTTACACTGGCTTCTCTTTCCTGACAGTGTGAACGGCTTGAAAAAGCCTGAGTGAGAATTAAACGGAGAAATTAAATCCCACCCCACCCAAGTACCGTAGATAATCCAGCATTTTTGAGGATTAGATAATAGTTTCAGTTCTGTGGATTTTCCTTTAGCCTTCTGCTAGTTATTGAGTTTATAGGAGGATGAGCTTTGTGTAGCTTGACACTTGGCTTTTGTTTTGATTATAGGTTATTAATCATTTCAAAAATAATATACCATCCTGATTCCATTGTTTCCTATAGAATGAGGACATGGAACGCCATTCTGATGAACCAGTTTCTTATTCTACTACATTGATTGATTGATTGATTGATTGATTGATTGATTGATTGATTGATTGATACCCCCACCTTTCTCCTTTAAAAGGACCCAATGTGGTCTACATCATTAAAAGACAATATTGATCCTACAAACAACAGTGAGTATGAAAATACTTTAAAAAAAAGGTCAAACAAATGCCATACAAAAAAACAGAAGGAACACCAAAATGCATTCAAACTACCTAGGTAAAGCAATCCATTTGAAAACCCTATCCAGGCAGCCTGCCACTTGTAGAAAACTTGCCTGAAGAGAAAAGTCTTTGCCAGCTGGTGGAAGAACGGCAAAAATGGGGCCAGGCTAGGCTCCTGTGGGAGGGAGCTCTAAAAGTCCAGGAGCAGCAGCAGAGAAAGGCTCTCTCCTATATCCCCATCAGGTGCAACTGTGAAGGTGGTGGGGTCAAGATCAAGGCTTTTCCTGATGATCTCACAAGCAGGCTTATAAAGTTAGATGTGGTCTTTGATATAGTTTGGGCCCAGGCCATTTAGGGTTTTAGTAGGCAGGTTAGCATGTAATGCCAAATGTTAGTGTATTCTCGAAGGCCTTCAAGGCTGGGATCTGATAGTTGTTGTGAGTTTTTCAGGCTGCCAACACTGGTATAGGTGAGACCTCCAGAGGCCGCTAATTAAAAAACAAAACAAAACATTGCAAGCTTGCATGGACAAATGTCACTTCTTCAAAGCAAGTACCAAAAGTCCAATCATGGCACGCTGTGGTTTGCTTGGAGGTTACTCTTAGATGTAAAGTTCCTGTCAAGGTGATTTTTTTGCCAGGCATGTCTGGCTTAGATGTGACAGGAAACAGAAGGGCTGTTGTCAAGTTACATCTGAAGCCCATGGTTACATCTCACACCCCAGTCCTTCAAACAAAACGGCACATCCAGAAGAGTCAGGGTCCTTCAGAGAAAGATTTTGTGAGAAAAGAAAGGAATACCTGTTTTACTTACTTAATTATGCTGCCTTGGGTAAAAATCTATAAAAGATATCCCATGTGTTCTGGAATTTGGATTTCTATACTAACACATTGGTGGATATATATTGATTTCCCTGTTGACATTAATAAAGGCTTTCCTGATAGCTCACATCTTAATATGTCTCCTAGCAGATTTATAAGAAAAGGTCTCCACAGCTATTGCAGGTCCCTTGCAGAAATGTCCAAAACTAGGTTTCCCTCGTTTCTTTGGATGAGTTTTTGAATGTCCACTAGCTTAGGAGACCTCCGTTTAAGTATTTCATCCTTTTTGTACTCATAGTAGGACTGGGCAACTCTCTGGCTTTAGTCTTTGTTTTGGCATCTGCATATTGGGTAATACCGGTAAATAAACAAATGTCTTAGAGTAAATAATGAATGGAAAGGTTGGATGCATAGTGGGAGCGTCATGGGCAGATGAGAGCCAGTTTTTCAAAGCTCATTTTGCAGATGAGGCAATCACTCTACTTCTGAATTTGGACAAAAAAAAGTACAGTATTACCTCAACTTATGAATTTAATCTGCTCCGAATGCATGCTGTTACATTGAACTTCTCTTAAGTCAGGGTACCTATGTAAAAAATTGAAAAAATAAGTCAAAAAAATTATTTATTTTATTTATTTTCAAACTTATATACCGCACCTATTTCCCCAAAGGGGACTCAGGGCGGTTTACACAATACCATAGCAAATAAAACAGATAAAAACAAAAAAACAATCAACAGCGGTGTCCAGGACGGCAAGCCAATGTAGGAAGGGCAGTGAAGGGGGGGGGAAGGTTACCCCTGGAAGTTACCAAAGGCGTCCTTAAATAGCCATGTTTTTAAGGCTCTCTTGAAGGATGCCAGCGATGGAGCTTGCCGCAACTTGACCGGCAAGGCATTCCAAACAGACGGGCCAACCACCGAGAAAGCCCGGTTACGAGTGGTTGTCTTACAGGCTTCCCTCGGCGTGGCAATCCGGAGCGAGAGGGCCTGGGAAGAACGGGTGGGTCGGGCCAGATCTGAGCGTCAGGAGATACGCTCAGCCAGATAATCAGGAACCAAGCCATGGAGGGTTTTGTAAATCAAAACCAACACCTTGAACCTTATTCGGGAGGCAACGGGCAACCAGTGCAGGTGAACCAGGATGGGGGTGATGTGATCGAACTTACGTGCACCAACCACCAACCTGGCTGCCGCATTCTGGACCCGCTGCAATCGCCAAACAAGGTTCAAGGGAGCCCCATGTAGAGAGCATTACAGTAATCCAACCTCGATATGACCAGCGCCTGAACCACTGTCCTCAGGGAGTCCCCATCGAGGTACAGGCGAATCTGGGCGATAAGCCTAAGATGGTAGTAGGCCGATCTGGTCACGACAGCCACCTGGGAATCCAGGGACAAATCCGGATCCAGGACAACGCCCAGACTCCTCACTCTTTGCGCCAGCTGGAGGGCGAACCCACCCAGACTGGGAAGAGGGCCACAGTACCCCTCCGGACCACCCCAAAGAACAGAACCTCGGTCTTTCCAGGGTTGAGCCTGAGTCTGTGAGTCCTGGTCCAATCCAAAACTGCGGTCAGGCAGCGATCAAGAGTCTGGATTGTCCCTGGATTCCCAGATTCCCACTGCATCGGTAGAGAAGGAGAAGTAGAGCTGTGTGTCATCAGCATACTGATGATAGCAAACTCCACAACTCTGGATGATCTCAGCCAGTGGCTTCATATAGATTTTAAAGAGCATGGGGGAGAGAGCCGACCCCTGGGGCACCCCACAAGAGAGTGTCCAGGGAGACGACAAATCACCCCCCAAGCTCACACACTGGGAGCGACCCTCAAGGAAGGAGCGGAGCCAACAGAGAGCCAGACCTCCGATCCCCACCTCAGAAAGCCGCCCCAGGAGGATATCGTGGTCAACGGTATCAAAAGCCGCTGACAGGTTGAGAAGGACCAGCAGGGTAGAGCAACCCCTGTCAGCCCTCCTCAACAGATCATCATGCAGAGCGACCAATGCAGTCTCAGTCCCATGACGCGGCCTAAACCCAGATTGGAAAGGATCCAGGATATGGTTCTCCTCCAGGAATGTCTGGAGATGCAGGGCGGCAACCCGCTCAATCACCTTGCCCATGAAAGGAACATTGGCTATAGGGCCAGGCCAGGTCTTTTGATAATGGGCTTCACTACCGTCTCCTTCAGGCGACTGGGAAAAATCCCGTCTCTGAAGGAAGCTGAGGCAATAAGCGAAGCCCATTCCGGCATGCTCCCTCCGGCGGTCTTAATCAGCCAGGAAGGGCAAGGGTCAAACGGAGAAACCACAGACCTGCAGTGTCTCAGGGCCCTGGAGGCATCCCCTGATGAAACAGACCCAAACTCAACAAACCTTGGCGACCGGGGTGGCTCAGCCCCGGCCACAGCAGAGGGTGGATTCGTGCAACCGGCGTCCAGCTCGGAACGGATGGCCTCCATCTTAGATTTTAAAAAGGCTGCAAATGACTCACTAGTGAAATCACTAGGAGGAGGCCCCGGCGGACCGGGATTGGTGAGGTCTCGAACCACCCGGAACAATTCCGCCTGATGGTTCGAGGCCTCACCAATTCTCAGGGAGGCAAAAGATCTCCTAGTGTCCCTGATTGCTCAAGAATAGCAACTGGTCGACGCCTTAACCACAGCCCAATTCAAAGCTATCCGAGCGTTATGCCATCTGCTCTCTAGCCTCCTCCGCTCTTGCTTCATTGCCCGCAACTCCGCGGTGAACCATGGCGAAGAGCTGGCTCTGCATCAGATAAGGCGCTTGGGGGCGATCCGGTCCACTATCCCGGCCACCTCCTCAAACCACCTATCGGTCAGGGAGTCTGAAAAAATGAAAATGAAAAAAAGAAAGAAAAAAATTAAAAAATATATTTGTTAAGTTGAGTAGACCATATCTAAATTTTGTAAGGTGGCAGTTAAAATGCCAACAGTTTTCTGCTCTTAAGTCAAATTGCTCTTAACCCGAGCTGCTCTTAAGTCGGGGTACCACTGTATTTTGTTGCAACTTTGTTCAACAGAAGGTTTTGAGGATCGCTGGGGACTCCATCCGATGTATGCACACTGGAACCTAAAGTATAAGATTTATACTGTAAGACCAAGTAAGACTCTCTGGTCTTGTAAGGTGCCATAGAACTCACTCTTCTTTTTACTGCAATAGGATAACCTGTCCTTTCCCTGAAGTTATTTCTGATTTTAGAACTTTGCTGGTTTGTACTAGTAATTTTCAATAGGACTTACAGTGTTGCATAACCAGAATGTTTACTGAAAAGTCCCAGTTCTTAAAAAAAGTTTTCTCATTGAATTTATCTTTTGCTGTGAAAGCTTCTTGTTAACCTTTGTGTCAAGTTGCTTTCTTTTCCCTTGATTACTTTTTCAGTGCAGAGTAAATATTAATTGTGGGATCCTTGTTCCTCTTTACTTTATCTTATCTCCTGAAGACTTGCTGATTAATTTTTTTAAGCTGCTTTATCTTCAGGTTTCTGGGGAGGGCCTCCACGATAGTTGGAATCACACAAATCAGAGGCCTTGTCATGTTCTGTCAGCCATGACTATAAGTATGGGGTAGTGATGAGGCACCCGGTTGACCATTCTGTAGTTCCTATTCAAGAAAAGAAAAACCTGCTTGTCTCAAGAGTTCCCTCTCAGTCTGTTAGAAGCTTTAATTGTGGGAAAGGTATATAATACTGATAGCGCTAGAACCTAAGATCAGCTGGTAAAGCTCTATGGTGGGGAATTCAGGACAGAGAAAAAGAAGTTGCTGTCACACAGCACAGGGTTCAACTTTGGAATGCTACTATGAGATCAAGTGCCCACACAAACAGTCAGAGTGGCATGGATTGATATGGATTGGAACTGTGGGCCCTTGCTCCCATTGATTTTGAGATTTACAGTAGGACCGCAGTATCCGCTGGGGATTGGTTCCAAGCCTTCCTGTGGATAATGAAAACCGTGGATAAGAGAGAACGCCAAAATATCCCCCAAACTACACTTTTGTGATAGTAACTTGCTTTATAGCTTTTGTTTTGCAGCAGTAGCTTGCTTTATGGCTGCTGTTTTATGACAGTAACTTGCTTTATGGCTGCTGCTTGCTTTATGGCTGCTATTTTATGACAGTAGCTTGCTTTACAACTGCTCTTTGTGACAGTAGCTTGCTTTGCGGCTGCTTAATTATATATTTTTTCTCTGCAAACCGTGGATAACTGAATCAGTGGATACGGGGGTCCTATTGTGTTCACTTCAAGCTTCCATGTCTGTAGTCATTCTTCCTTCATTGTAGTCCAGATTAAGTTTCCACATCATAAAATAGTCACTCTTTTCCTCCTCTTCCTCCTCCTTCCTCCTCCCATCTAATGCCCTTAATTTTTTTAATGAAAAAGGGAGTGTTGATTTCTTCCTAAAATAGAGGAAAACATGCAGAGTTTAATGGAAGTTTTAAGGAAGAAGCCGTTAGCTTTTTAAAGGTGGTAAAAAAACATGCTGTATTGATTTTGCCAAGCATGAAGCAGAGTGCAAGAAGCAACAGTGCTGGAAGGAAACTGGATGTCAAGCCAGAGGTTGAGAGTTCAATTCTGTACTGTGCCTCCTTGAGAGGGGATGGACTCAATGCTCCATAGGTTCCCTTACAGCTCTGCAGTGTGGTGGTGGTGGTGGTGGTGGTGGTGATGATGATGATCTCCATCTTTGTCATCCTTCCTTCCTATTTACAGAATCAGCCAGAAGCAATTCTGTTCTATCCTAAGAGGGACACTCCTACAACTGACATCAACGCTTTTATCAGGGGGAGTTCTAATCATATATAGTAGACTCCCGTATCCACTGATTCATTAACCATGGATTTAGTTATCCACAGTTGGCAGAGGAAAAAATTAAATAATAATTCAACAGCTTTGGCAGCTTTTTGGTGTTCGCTCTTATGCACTGTTCTCATTATTCATGGAAAGGCCTAGAACCGATCCCCAGCAGATACCGGGGTCCTACTGTATGCCTTCATTGGACCGATGCTTGTTCAATATAAAGTAACAGATGGGGATAACAGATTTGGAAGTACCTGGACTCTAAGATAACTCAGTTTCCTAAGTGAGGAAACAAAACCTTGAAACAAATGAATAGTAGGAGAGATTGAATCAGTCTCGAGTGGATTTGTTAAAGTAATGTGAATCTGTGGATGATTCAGAAAGAACATATTGATAGGCTGGGAAAAATGGCTGTCACCTTGGATTGTTTTGAAAGGAGATTAGACAGATTACAGATAAGGTCACCTGTGGTTCCGTGTTATTACCAGTTTTAGAGGAAATATGCCTCTAAATATTATTCTAAATATTAACTCTCTTTGTTATATATCCCAGTGGCTGGGGGATATAAGAGAGCTGTGGTACTCATGTTCTGCTTGGTTGAAAAAAAAGTGTTCTGAGGGCATTTTTGTGGAAATAACTCACCATTCAGATGCTGTTTTCTGTAATTAAATATAGTTTGTGATGCTTGTTAAAGCACACACACACTGAAGTTTCCATCTTCTCTGACTGTTGACCCTGCTGGATGAAGTTTATAAGAAATGGAATTCAGCAGCATCTGTAAGACCATATGTTGCCCACATTTCTCTTGTTCAACACTGAAGCCAACAGTTTACTCTACATCCTATTGATCTGCAACTGAGCCAGTTTCTGCAAGGAGCTACTTTCCAAAATAGGTTTCATTCTCTGTGAACTACCTAGCTCTTATGCTTTCTACAGGCACATTGTAAACAGACTCTGCTTCTTGTCTGTGAAGATTCTCAGTCATTCATGTGAGGTTATCGGGAAGTTGAGTCATGGCAACTGCACTTCTTTTTCTTGAGAAATTGAAACCTTTTGCTATTCATTCAAGCAGCTTCATCAGTCTGCTTCTTGTACCCATTTGTTACTTCCCACAGTCAGTGGGCCATGGTTATCTATCTATCTATCTATCTATCTATCTATCTATCTATCTATCTATCTATCTATCTATCTATCTATCTATCTATCTATCTATCTATCTATCTATCTATCTATCTATCTATCTATCTATCTATCGGATATGGCCCTATTGTAAACATACTCTCAATCAAAAGACATGTAAGAAACCTATCTTAGTGTGCTGGTCCCGATATTGCCAACAATTGCTAATTTATGTGCCCCTATTTTGGTTTTTATATATATATAGATTTCAAGTTTTCTTAAATAAGAAATGTTCAGCGACTTTATTATTATTGTTGTTCTTGAGGGTGTTTTTGCACAGAAATCTTTACCTTTTGATCAGTTAATAAGCTAAAGAAAATTCAGTTAATCAGCTAAACTAGAAGCCTTTAATCAGTTGATAGTTCTGTGCATAAATGTATGGATATCCGTATTTGAATATTTATATGCTAAGTCTAATGAATTTGCCATCCCAGCATTGCAGCAAAAATGCCTGATTTTGCATCTGTACAGGATGAACAGACCATTGAAATTTAAATGAGAAAATAATGTTTTATCCCTCTTGAAGAAATTGCCTGTGAATACATGATAAAAATTTAATTGAAAGAATAATAAAGATATTGCTTCTGGTCATATTTTCCCACATACGAAAAAGCAATTACCTCATCTGTCTCACCTTCAGAGTAGCTCAAGTTAGTCAGATCTTTCGAAGAGATTAAGGAAAGACATGGCAAGACAACCAGGGGTGCATTTTTGATTCAAAAACTGAATACTTTTTTTTTTTTTTTTTTTTGCTTTCAATGCCTTTTAAAACTTTAGTAAATTTTAAGGCAGTCATAGACTTCCATGTCTTCTGTTTTTGTTTCTTTCAACTGCGACATGGATGCAGAAGTTCCCTTGCACCCCACATAATTTTGGATCAGTTTCTATCAATGTATGTCTACAGAATGAAACTATTCCATCAAGAGAACTGGGAAGGAACAATTCCTGTGCCTTTTGCATCCCTTGAGTGCTCCCGGGATTTCTTGTTAACCATGTGAAACCCTCTGGAGTTGATCTAATGACTGAAGGGTTGTTGGGAAGAGAATGAAGGAAGAAGCTAATAGCATGGAGGATAAGGGAATCTCCTCTTCCCGTTTCTGAGATGGAACAGCTTTCATCCAATGTAAGTATGCCATAAGATCCTGGTTGTACATGTGATGCCTCTACTTAAGAGTTGCTCAACTTAAGAGCAATTCGACTTAAGAACAGAAAACAGTTGGCGTTTTAACTGCTGCCTTACTCTACTTAAAAATTTTTAAATTTTTTTTTTATTTTTTTATTTAATTTTTTAGATAGGGCTCCTCTACTTGAGAGTTGTTCAACTTAAGAGCATGCATCATGCATTCAGAACAGATTAAATTTGTAAGTAGGGTACCACAGCACATTGTTACGGTCCATATTTACTTTTTTTTTTTAAAAGAGTGCCTTTCAACTCTGCAGTTTTATATATGTCTTCTCCATAGGATTTTACCCATGCTTTTTATGGAGTTTATTTACAGGCAGGGCAGATTTGATTACATTTTTTTAAAAAAGTCATTTTTGTTGTTTTGAATCATGATTCAAAATCAAATTCATTTAAAAAAGCACAGATTTTTATTCACCCTGTTTGCATGTACGTGGGTATTTGTCAATTATTTATTTTAAAAATTGTTTCTTGATTTCTGCAGGTATTAGGGCTCTGGAAGAAGTACAAATATTAAGGTTAAAATATGATTTAGAAACCAATTTGAAACAGTTTTAAAACTCAAATTTTAAACACTGAAGACTATTGGTAACCTGGAACATTGTGGTCTTGACCATATTGTAAATAGATTTGATGTTGTCACCTGAAAGGTAGAGATAGAACACCAATACTTGTCAGAACATTAGGACTTTGATTCATTATGTGCTCATATTCATCATTTGTTGGAGGAAAAAGGAAGCCAGCAGAACAATTCCTTCCGTATTTGCCTTTCTTGTTTGTGTATTCATTAATGTACTTAAAAGGAAATTTTTCCGGATGACCCATGTTGTAGTGATTTGAGGGTGCTCATCTTTGGAACACTGATATTTATTCATTATTGGGGATGATTATATTATTTGCTGCCTTGCCCCTATCAGCCTTCCTTGTTCCCTCTTGGAATAGCACAATTCCCCCCACTATTATTAATCATAGCAATACCCATCTTTCATCTAAGAAATAACACTTGTGATAGATATCTGGTGTTGGGTTAGGGAGGAGTAGATTTTTGCTAACAAATATGTTGTGAGAAGGGCACTTATTTGCACTTGTGCAAAAAGGGTGGATTAGAGATCAATATAGTTGCCACCACATGTGTTGTCTCATTTGGGTGTTCTGACTACATGATAATGAATGTTGCACATCAGACTTTGCCACCATTATTGACTGTCACGAGACCATGACAGAAGCACCTCCCTGCCCTTTAGTTTCATCATGGGAAAGAATTTTGTCAGGACTGATCACAGTGAGGGAGGTTCTGAAGCTCCTCATGCTTAAAGCTTGTTTAGTAAGAGTGATGCTGAAATCGGAGTCCTCTTGGTAAGGACTGAAATCCTGTTGCAACAGGTTGTGCCTCATAAGGCTGATGATGTCATTGTCAACAGCATCAAGTTTTCAGTCATTAAACATTTCTGCCTCCTCCCTAAAAATCCTGAGAACCTCCATATAATCACTTTCATCGTCTGAAGCTGTCGGGGGCTCCAGGATGGGAGGGGGAATCATTAGTTAATGAAAATCACTGCTGTTAGGATGACTTTACTGGCAGCTGCAGCTTTCAGTAATTAAAAACTACTCTCCCTCCTGTGTTGCAATTCCTGATGGCTTCCCAATCATGAAAGGGAAGCCTTGGGGCCTTTACGGGAGAAATCAGAAACATTCAATTTACCAAAGAATTGCTATTGCCAAAGACATTATCCAACTTGTAGGGTGTTACTTACAAGAACAGGATTTCAGCCTCTAATAGATGATTATATGCCAAACATGCACTGTCACGTTTAGTTGAAATGGATGGCAAGAAAATGAAATTAATCAAAGTAGTGTTTCATTCTTTTGCTTTCAGAGTTATGTTCTTGATTTCTCGCCTGCTCTCATTCGTCACCCATATACGGTATTATCAGCTATCATAGCTTCTGTTGCTTTTTTCTCTTCTCTCCTAGTAGATTGGAGTTGATCATGACCACTTGATACCATTAAGTAGACTTCTGAAGCTACACCTGTACACATCTTACAAATTTTAAGCCATTATCAGGACGGTGTTTCTTTCAGGAAATATCCTCGAGCACCCTAAAAACCAAACAACACCATACGGTATCAAAAGGTAGAAAAACAAATGGAGGGGGATGTTTCTGAGCTACACATGCCTACTCTATGATTTGGCCAGTGACCTAGTCTATATCATGTTTATATGAAAGCAGAATCAGCTCGGGTTACATTTCTTGATGCTTCTTTGGCTATGGACTGTGTTAACAATGGGACTGACAATTACTTTTTTGAATAATTCGGAGTCTTCAATGAAAAAGCTTTGCTTGTTTTATTGACGAATAGTACAATTTTTCATTATAGGCAGGTTGGCATATATCGTCTTCAAATTGCAAATGGTGCTTTGTATTATAGGCCACAACAAACAAGTACCGGTAAATGAAATAAAATGAAGAAGACTGGAGAACACACTGTATGTTTTCTTTTCTTTTTGGACAATTGATTCACGTTTCACCTGCCTATTCCTGTTAAAAGGCTGTTTATTCCTCACTTCACAATAACTTTGTTTCCATATTTTAAGTTGTTCAATAGTTTTACAAATTTCTCATTGCTTCAGTGCTTCATAACGAAAACAATTCTGGAAAATATATTACCATTGTTCAGAAAATTAGACTGGTTTTCTGTGACTGATCTAAAGGAGAGCTGCTTTCACCTCACTATCTTTCCGGATCATTGTTGCTTCCTTTGCTTCATGCTAGAGAACCATATTCACCTATTGAAAGCACTTTTCTTTGTTCTTTCTATGACACCCAAAGTTTTCATGAAGTATATGGCACTGGTTGCTGCTTAGGTAAGGCTTCTTGGTGAATCATTTTTCCCATATATAGATGGATGACTGCCTGGGAGTAATCAACTCCAGGTTCAAGATGATGTTGCATTCACTTTGCATCTCCTGGAGGATCTCTGTTTCAGAATGAATGTACAAAATCCAAGTTTAAAACCACAAACCACTCCTGAACTCCAGAGTTCTGAGGGCTTAACTACCTCAGGATAGAAAGGAGAAACATAATCTTATTAAAGGAATTAAAACCACATGCAACAGTGACAGTGTATAGTAGGACCACTTGTATCCGTGGGGATTGCTTCCGGGCCACCTTGTGGAGAATGAAATCCATAAATAAAAGTGAACATTCTTAACCGAGGATGATAGTGGTGGCAGTGTGTGTGTGCCAGGGTGAAAGCGATGGTGCTGCGCCGCCTCTCCTTTGCACACCGTGCTGCCTGTCCTTTGTGCTGCTGCTCCACCCAAGCTGCCTCTTCTTCCTCTTCGTTATCAATCTCGCTGGGGTGTCGGGTGGGTGCCCTGCTGGTGACTGGTGGGCTGCACATGGAGGAGAAGCTGTGCCAGGCACAAGTGGGACCACCAGCAGGAGGAGGCAGCAGAGGAAGAAATGCCAGTTCCCAGGTGCCCTTCTGCCTGGCAGGGGAGGTCGGCCTCCCCCACCCACCATCAGCACTGGCACCTAGGTGGCAAAGGTGCCCTGATGACCCCTGCCAGTGGTGCCGTGCCTCTTTGCCACCACTCTGACAGGGGGCTGCCTTTGAACTGTGTCCTGCCACAACTGCCTCCTCCGAGGCCCCAGGGGACACCCCTGGCCCACACCACCGAGGGCTGCATGGCCTCTGCCTGTGCTGCTGATGTCCAAGGGAGGTGCTCCTGGCCTGTGCCACAGAGGGTCATGCAGCCTCTGTAGATGCTACTGATGTCCTAGGCGGGTGTCCCTGGGCTGCATGACCTCTGCAGCTGCCCCCGTTGTGCTGCCTGGGCCGCTGCATCGCTGCATCAGATACGGGGGTGCTACTGTATACAGCAAAGAAACTACTTGGACCAATAGCCTTTATAGCCACCTGCACAATTGAAGATGAAGAGCCATCTGGATGGAGCAGGCTGGTTGGTATCTTTTCTCAAGAGCAACACAATATCTTCTAGTAACACTGTATGCCTGAAGATACTTGTGAGAAGGAGAAAAGTAAATTTTATGGGGCTGCCCTTTATCCTTGTCCGGAGACTTCAGCGGGTACAGAACGCAGCAGCCAAACTGCTGGTAGGTGTGCGTTGATATGACTGTATCACCCCAGTTCTGGCTCATCTGCACTGGTTGCCCATTGTGCTCCGGATAAGGTTCAAGGTCCTGGTTTTGGTTTACATAACTCTCCACGGCTTGGGACCTGAATACCTGTCGGAGCGTATCTTCCAAAGATCAGCTGAGGCCCGGCCCACTAGAATGGCGCAGGCACTCTCACTCCGTGTGGCCATGCCCAGGGAGGCGTGGAAAACTGTAACCGAAACCGTGCCTTCTCTGTGGCTGGCCCCTCGCTCTGGAACCACCTTACGAGTGAGTTGCGCCTTGCACAGTCCCTGCCCACCTTTAAAAAAGCACCCCAAACCTTGCTTTTTAGGGAGTCATTTGGCGACCTTTAACAGTTTTTAAAAATTTTTAAAAAAACTTTCCTTCTCCTGTTTCCTCAGTGCTGCCATCTTGCTAATGATTTTTTCGACTAGTTCTTTTTTCTTTCTTTTCTGCGTGTGTGTGCATGTGTGCCTTGATTGTTGTATTGATTTTATATTGTTTGTTTTACCCTTCTTTGTTAACCGCCTGGAGTTCCTTTGGGAAGACGGGCAGTATAAAAATTACATAAATAAATAAATAAATAAATAAATAAATAAATAAATAAATAAATAAATAAATAAATAACCATTTTAATTGTAGCTATGATACATCTGTGAACAATGTTAATTGTTAAATTCAAGTACTACTGAAGCCACAAATCTGTTCACAACATGGGTTCAATCCTAAGTAGCCTGCTCATGGTTCACTCAGCCTTCCATCCTTCCGAAGTTAATACACTGATTACTCAGCTCATGGGGTGGGGTTGGACAATGTGTAGCCTGTATAACTAAATTATAAACCATCCAGAGAGTGCTTCAAGCATGTGGGGTGGTATATAAGCAGACCTCATTTATATATGTACTCCCCTTTGTGTTCTATTCTTGTTATTTTACAATTCTGAAAAAGTGGCTTGAAATCCATTTTTGGGCACATATAAATTCTTACATAAACACAAAAAATGTGTGCTGCAGGAAGCCTCTTTAGGCCTGATATTTGGTATCCTTTGATGTGCTATTGGGAACTTCTAGTGGTGTTAAGGACTGCTAAGGAGCTTCATTTTGGGAGCAGTTGTACAAGTGGCCACCTACAACATCACCACTATGTACTATATAGGCTACAGAATACACCCAATGCCTTTTCATTTCAGACAATCCTTCTCTGTTTAGTTTGTGTATCTCTCCAATAGCTCTTTGTGTGGTGGGAGAACAAAGCCAACTAGAAGACAGTCTGAGCAGGCAGGTGTCCCAGGATCATGAATGGGAAGTAACCCAAGACATTTTCCACTGAATTAGCAGCCAATGGGGCCAACTAACTGCAGACTTTTTTTTTTTTTTTGCTACAGCAGGAAATGTGTGAAAATTCTGCTCTCAAATGGGTCAGGGGCCAGATCCACTATAGAGCACCTTCATGATCCAGTGGTCAAAATGTCTTTTCTTTTACTTTGTTCCACATGTACCTCAGCTACAATGGGTAGTGGCGACTATCCAACAAAACAAAATCAAATGCAATTTTCATAGCTCCATGGTGGCTTGACAAGCCCAGTTTGCAATCTTGAAACTGTTAAAGACACTCTTTAGCTGCCCATCATTTCTCACCTACTTTTGAAAAAACATGACTCATTTTTATACAGTCTTAGTAAGTCTAAGGCAGACAGCATGGAGCATTTTCCAAAATGAGGATAATAGAGATATCTAGAAAAACCTTCCACTAGGACAGGCATGTCCAAACTTCGGCCTTCCAGAATTTTTGGACCACAAATCCCAGAGGCCTTTGCCATTGGCAATCTAAGCTTAGAATTCTGGGAGTTGTGGTTCAAAACATCAAGAGGACCGTAGTTTGGACATGCCTGCAATAGGAAGAGTTGTGAATCCAAAAGGCACAGATTGCCCTCCTTCAATAAGTACACCTGACCCTCTACCTTCCCTTACACACAGCACTCCACAACTTATTACTTCTTAAAGAGAATGGCCTGCCCATTTGGTAGAATGGTGGTTTCTTCTGTGTTTATAACAGCCAATAAGTGAGCTTGTCAGTCACCTATATGTGTGATTCACGGAGACAACAAAGGACAGGTTACTTACCTGTAACTAGTTCTTTGAGTGGTCATCCATCAATTCACACACCTAAAGTATCATTGGTGCCTTTCGTCCTTGTCTTTGTACCCTATAAAGGTTTCCCCCAAAAAATGAAACACAAAAACAATATTTCATGAACTCCTGCTGCTAATGCTTCCAGAATTTTGTCTAGAATAGATCCATTCTTCTGACGGTGTTTCTCTCTTTACAGCAGTTTGCATTACACCCATGCTTTGTATTTGTTTTATAGACCACAAAACAACCCACATATTAATATTTAAAGAAGACACGCAGAGTTTAAAGATTCAAGTTCTTTGTCTTGTAAACTGGGATGGAAAGTGGCCGAGACTGTGTATGACATGCTTTGCTTTGTCCTCTGAAAAATAGTTTTCCAAGCATTTCCAGCAATACAGTGCAATCACTGCCCATTGAACTGGCAGAGTTTTTATGTGCCTGGGGCAGGCAGGCAGCTGGAAGCCGACTTTACCAGCCATGGGCAGTCAATTGTATGTCAGCCAAGAACATGTTTGCTGGTTTGAAAAGAATAACAAGGAACTTGTTTTGATTGTAAAGTAGGGAGGTGTAAAACTTATTGTAAAAATGCATTGCAGTGAAAATAATATGCTGATATGATGGCTTAGTGGAAGAGAGGGTGAATCACAAAGGTTGGATAGCTGTCTTCAGCACATACACAGTCCAGATTCCTGTTCCATCTGAACATAGGGAAATAAGTAAGCTTCTTGGAGTTTGGAAGATATGTATGGCTGCTTTCCTGTTCCCAGAGTTGAACTGTTGCCTGCTGCCTACTTGATTCATTTCTCCTAGCTACAGTGGACAGCAACAGAGTGCATCAGTACAAAAGAGGTCTATAAGACCATTGAGTCCAGCCCCTTGCTCACTGTGGAAATCCAAAGCAAAGCAGTTCTGCAAGATGGCTGCCCACTTCCCCCTTTAATGCCTCTAGCGTCAGAGTGCTCACCACCTCCCAAAGAAATTGGTTACATTGTCATACTCCGTTAGCAGTTAAGAAAGTTCTCCTGATACTCAGTGGAAATCTGGTTTCCCGTAGATTGTGAAGCTCTTAGCAAAGCCCTTGTGTATATCCATCTTTAAACTGACCACAGAAACTCGCAGGGAGCCAGTGAAAGCTTGCAAAGACTGGGGATATTTGTTCGTATGCGCTTTAAGCAGTCTGGCTATCACATTTTGGCCCCGCTGAAGTTGTGGCGCTCATTTGAAGGACAACCCTAGAGACAGTAATCTAATTTAGAGATCACCAATGGACTGGCTACTGTTTTTAGGCTTTTCTTATCCAGGTGTGATAAGTGTTTAGGGAGCCAAGTTAAGGATGAGACAAGGGGTCCACTATTATAACAGTCATTTTCATTTATTTATTTATTTATTTATTTTAGAGTATATATTCTATATCACACCTTTTACAGATATGTAGTGATACTGTTTGATTGGTAATGGATGACTGTGTCATGGGAAGTGGTAATCATGTCAAAATTAACAAAATCTTTATATATTAACAGTAGAGGACTAGAACAGTAAATGGCTTGGTTCAGAGATGGCAGCCTTTATTTGCATTGGAATAATAGGTGGCAGATGAAAGTTAATTATACTACTTATGTTTATTAAAGACCATTTCAGGCATAATGGGATGTAATTATTTTTTGTTGCATCACAGTCAGAAATGCTATTGTGGTGCAGTATTTATTTCTGCAATGCAATATTTTTGAAGAATTTAATATTCTTCCAGAGAATTAGAAATATATAAAAGTTACCAATATTTATAGAGTCATGTCACAAGCAGTGACACTTAACTACACACTGAGTAGTGAGTTGAGACCCACAAGCTCTTTGTTTGATAATGGCACAAGACTATATCCTTCTTCCATGTGCCAGTCTGTGTTCATGAATCCCATCTGCCAGATACAGGAGTGTCACTGATTTTTGAGTGGTGACTGTCCTTGTCGTCCATAAACCTTACTGCGGCTCTAAATGGACTGATTGTTGTCCCAGTACTAGCAGCAATATGCAGCTCAGAACAGTGGTCGATATGGCTCTCAACGCTTCTGTGCTGAATAACAAATACAAATCAGTTTTTTACTTCGATATCTTACCCTTTCTCATATAAATTGAAGGTGCTTTTGTACATGGCTCATAATATAGTAATTCAATGTCATAGGTCAGAGTAAGGAGTATAAGGTAAAGTGCCCAAGGACTAAACAAAGACATATAACTAAGGAGCTAGGTAGGAAATATGTCCCGTCATGATGTGTGATTGTATTAGAATAGTTGTGTAAGCAGTGCTAAAGATTTTGCTGTTTTTGTCAAATCCAGCTGTCCTTGATATTGAAATTGATCTCCTGATTAAGGGCGTGGCAGGCAGGCAGGAAACCATGAACATGTTACATCATTGCCTTGAGACCTGTAATTTTCTTGCTACAGGATTTTGGCCATGGCGGTGCGGAAAGTAGATGCCATCAGTATTTGAATAATATTTATGTGTTCCTCCATTTATAAGCAAAAGACCAGTTTTCTACATGACCACCACAACAAATAGGCTAGTGTGTGTCAAACTGAATTAAATGAAGATATGCAGCTGTAAGTTGATATGTGATGCATAGATCCAGATTGTTTTCACTTGGTTTTTCAAGTTTAAGTTCATTTGTTTATTGTATTGGCTAAAAGCTGTCCCAATGGGTAAAATTACAAATATAATCATGTAAAATCTGATCTCTCTCTCTCTCTCTCTCTCTCTCTCTCTCTCTCTCTCTCTCTCTCTCTCTCTCTCTCTCTCTGGTACAAAAGAATATCCCATGACATCTAGTGGACCTTGTTCAGGCCCCAGTTTCCCTGCTGTCCATCTGTCAAGGATGGGCTACCCTCCATTCCTACGTCTGGCATGTGATGTTGCAGAGGCCGCCGAGGTAGCTGACAGCAGTGTGCAGTGGCACAAAGAGGATTGGCAGAATGAGCTATACAGCTGGCAGGTACCTGATGCAAGAGCTGGAGTTGTGTGCTGCTTTGAATTGCTGCTAAATTCAAGCAGCCTGTTTAATAAGTCTCTAGGGAAGAAGGTATGCTAGGTTGCAAGAGGAACAGCATGAGGAATGTAAGGCTTCCTTGAAAATCCGTAGCTCTTATGCAACCGTCTAGTAATACAGTACAGTGGTATCTCGGATAACGACTGCCCCGGATAACGAATAATTCAGATAATGATTCCTTATTCCCCCCCACACACAGCCCACAGCCCCAGCCAAGGCCAAAGGTGGGGCCTGGGGCTATGGGGGGAGGAGGAGGAGGAGGCAGTGCCTGGTTTTGGGTGCCACCTGCGTGTTTCAGTGCCAGAAGCGGCAAAGGTGGGAGCCGGGGCTATGGGGGAGGAGGAGGAGGAGGAGCACGGTTTGGGGCACAGCCAGCATGTTTTGCACCGGCGACGGCAGCGACGGAAGTGGCAAAGTTGGGAGCCGGGGCTATGGGGGAGGAGGAGGAGGAGGAGGTGGTGGTGCGTGGTTTGGGGCGGTGGCGGCGCAAGAGAGACAGAGGTGGGGGCTGGTGCCCAGAGGCAGCGTCGCCGTCAAAGGAGGAGAGGTGGGGGCCGTGGGGATGGGGGCAGGAGGCGGCCTTGGCAAGGGTGGCCAAGGAGGGGAGGAGTGCACTTTCAAAGTGCACTTTGTAAAGAGGTCTCAGAAAAAGGCTTTTTTTTTGCCTTTTTTCCGGACGTCTGGAACGGATTAAAATGGTTTCCCATTCATATCAATGGGAAACCATGTTTCAGATAACGACTTGTATCGATAACGACTAACCTCGGAGAACAAATTAAAGTCGTTATCCGAGGTACCACTGTATAGGCAAATCACATATTTCTGGTGTTTTTAAAAAGCTGTTTGGTAGTTAACAAAATATTTATGAAGCACGTCTTTTACCTGTGGATATATCTGTAAAATTAATAAATATTATAGGGAAAAATTGAAATGGGAAGTTAAACTAGATCTCATTCTATACAGTATAGGTGGACATACAAAGAAATGAGGCAGGATTCGGTTGTCTATTGGTATTATACTTAGTAGGGAGGTAAATTTTTACATATCCTACAGTTTTGATTCTTTTAAAGATCTATTTCACACCAGTTACTGTTTTCTTTACAAAATGGGAATAAAAATTCCAGAGATGCCCCTTTCTAAGCTTAATAAGAATCCTGGGGTGGAGTGTTGGGGCGGGGGGGAGGTGTTTTAGGAATTGTGGCTCAGGAAGAATGAATTAAATCATTTATTTTACAGATGATACACTTTCTTTCAATAAAAATGTCCTTCCTACTTTTGAAGTCCTGCTGACACATTTAGCCCTTGCTCTAAATGTAACTAAGATGAGTAAAGAAACTCTTCTCCTATCTGTCATGCACTCAGTCCTCTAGACCAGTGCTCCCCAACCTTTTTGTCCCCACGGACCGGAAAATATTTGATGATTTTCACGGGGCTGGGGGTGGGGAGGGGGAGATGGGGGTGCAGGGGGTCGGGCGGGGGGCAGGGGAGGGTGTGTGGGGGCGGGGGATGGGGGAGGGAGGAGGGGGCGGGGGGCTTGGCGTGTTCCCTTGTGGGGGCATGGGAGCAGCGGCGGCGGTGCTCGCCGGCTGGGGGCGTCGGGCGTGCCGCTCCCCCTGCGCGCCACGGGCGGGGTGGGGCGGAGCCCGGCCCCCGCCTCCTCCTCCTGTCGGCCAGGGCGGCGGGCGGCGGGGCGGGAGCGGAGGCGGAGACGGCGGAGGTGCCCGGGGCAGCAGCCGCATGACCACGCTCTCTGTCCCTCGGGCGGCCGAGAAGGAGGAGGAGGAGGAGGAGGAGGAGGCGCCCGGCCAGCTGGCCACGGGCTGCTGGGGGACTCGGGCCGCCCTCTCCGGCCGCGGGCTTGGGGCTGGGCGCCGCTGGAGGACGCGAGAGAAAGGAGGCAGCGGGCGGAGAAGAGCCTGGCCGAGGGGGGGAGGAGGAGGAGGAGGCGGGTCGATGGAGGGGTGGGTGGGGGGGAGGCGTGAGCGGGGGGAGAGAGCGAGGGAGCCAAAGGGGACTGTTAGCCGGCCAGGCACATCCTCCTCCTCCACCTCCTCCGCCTGGACGTGGCCAAGCCTTCGCCCACCGCTGTGCAGTCCCACCCCCACACCCCCCCGCGCGTGCCTCAGAAGCTCCACACACCCGCGCGCCCGCGCGCCCGCGCGCCCGCTTACTTCTGCCTCCCCCTCAGGAGAAAGGGCGGCCGGCGCTGAGGAGGAGGAAGAGGAGGAGGAGGAGGATGCCCTGGCGCGCACCACCAGCACCACCAGCGTCAGTCGCCGCCGCCGCCCCCTCCGTTTTCCCTCCGTCCGCCGCCTGTCAAGCGCCGCCGGGCCGGGCGAGGCGAGAAGGCAGAGCCAGTGAAACCTCCACCCGCGCGCGCGCGCGCGTGCGCCCCCTTCCTTCAGCGGGGCTGAAGAGGGCTGATGAGGAGGAGGAGGAGGCGCCCCCGGGGGGCTGGAACGGGGGTCTGGAGGGGAGGGGGCGTGCGCGTGCACGCGTGTGTGGAAGATGCTCTGCCTGCCCGGCTGCTTTCGGCCGCTCTGCCGCCCCCTCCCCTCTTATGAGGCGCCCCCTCCCTTTGCCCCCTCCCTCTCCCCCTCCCCTCCCGGCCCGTGGCTCCTTTCCTTCCCCCCCCAACACCCACTTCGCCAACTATCGTCCCGGGTCTCTCGCGAGAGGGAAGGAGGCGCCGGAGGACCCGAAGCCCAGCCAAGAAGGGGGAAGGGGGAGGGGGGCTCTCCTTTCTCCAAACCCCCTTTGGCCCGCTCGCCCCTCCTCGCCCCCTCCCAACCCAACCCCCCACCGTCCTGCTCTAAGAACTGGGTGCGCAAAGGCCACCAGGGAGCATGATGACGGGGACGAGGAGGAGGCCAAGGCGAAGCGCAGCGGCGGCGGCGGGGGAGAAGGCGAAGGCGGCGGAGGTGCCCGGGGCAGCAGCCGCATGATCGTGCTCTCTGTCCCTCGGGCGGCGGGCGGCTCCTCCTGCGCTCCTCCAGCCTTCTTCTTCCATTGGCTGCCCATGGGAGGGAAGAGGAGGAGGAGGGCGGCGGAGGAGGAGGAGGACGCGCCGCCGCCGCCGTGGCTGCTGCTGCTGGTGGTGGTGGTGGAGGGCGAGGAGGAGGAGGGCGGCGGCGGAGGAGGAAAGAGGAGGGAGGCAAAGGCGGCGGCGGCGGCTCCTCCTGTGCTCCTCCAGCCTTCCTCCTCCACCGGCCGCCCGCGGGAGAGAACAGGAGGAGGAGGAGGGGGGCGGAGGAAAAGGGGAGGAGCCTCCCCGGCCTCCCCAGGCGGCCCGGTGCCGACCGGTCCACGGACCGGCACCGGTCCACGGCCTGGGGGTTGAGGACCACCGCTCTAGACCAGGGGTCCTCAAAGTTTTCAAACAGCGGGCCGGTCCACCACCACCCAGACACCACTGGGGGCCGGATCCCAGTCCAAAAGCAGCTGCGGAGGCTGGCTTTCTCACAAAACAGGGGGTAGGTGGGGAGGGTTGCAATTGGTCCCAGGGGCCGGATTCAGGACCTTGGGGGCCGCATCCGGCCCCGGGGCCTTAGGTTGAGGACCCCTGCTCTAGACATTTGGATTTGATCATTGTAGAGAGACTGAGGAGCCAGCAGCTGAGACTGCGCCAGCACCCAGTGTTGTTCATAAAACTCACTGGGCTATATATTTGTAAGCTGAAGTAGGAATAATGCAGCCCATGAGTCACAAATGGCTCTGGTACCATGCTTGTACCTAATGGCACTTCTTGGCTGCCCCCCCCCAAAAAAAAAACAGTTTAAGCCAAAGGTTGAGAATAACTATTCCCAGAACCTACCTGGGGTGGTAGGTCTCCATTAGTTATATCAGGCATGTCCAAACTTCGGCCCTCCTGATGTTTGGGACCACAACTCCCAGAATTCTAAGCCTGTATTTCCAATGGCAAAGGACTGTGGGAGTTGTGGTCCAAAACATCTGGAGGGCTGAAGTTTGGGCATGCCTGAGTTATATGAGGGTCCACTGTATCTGTTAAATATTGGCACAGTATGTGTGGTGTTCCTAGTATTGGAATTTTTTTGTGTTTCTGGGGGTGTTATTTCTGAGAGATGTAACTGCTTGTAATATTGTGTGAAATTTCTTGACATTGTTTGGAAAGCCCCAGTGATGATGGGGACCACTGAAGTATGTTTCATCCACAAGTGAGGTATTTTGGTTGCCGGGTCTCTGTGTTTAGCTTCATCTCTGTTGTAGTAGTAGTAGTAGTAGTAGTAGTAGTAGTAGTAGTAGTAGTAGTAGTAGTAGTAGTAGTAGTAGTATCTATCCTGCCAGCAGGGTAACTTGCCTTGCTGGCCAAAGTATTTTGGAAGTAATGCTAAAAAAAAGTGACAAATCACATCTCTGCCAGCTGGACCTATTTTCATACCTTGAAGATCCCATTGCAATGTATAGTAAACCTGCAATGCCTTCTGCAGGCTATATTCAAGTACGATATCATTTCCATAATGTTTTGGGTTTGGGATGCCCAATTCCCTCGTTCTGGACAGAATCCTCTTGGGCAAAAATGAGAGTGAAGGGAAACTGTGGCGTGGTTCCCCATCTTCACTGAGATGTCCTTTCCACAACTGAATGTGAAACAGGGTGTGTGACTGTTAATGTGATGGACAGCCTACTCTTCGGAGGAGATAAGAGCACTATTGCCCTCGAATGCTTGGATTTCCACCACATGAATCTGGCTTCTGTATTTTGGCTTGGTATTATTTACAAACTGAACAATGAAAACACTACAAATAACTAGAGGTCGGTTTTGTCCTGTTCAGAGAAAGATAGCTATTATTTTCAGGCAGAGATTTTCTTCTTTTGGAACTTGTAACAAAACCTTTAAATGTATATTCTTTAGCGCCACAGAGGTTTTAATGCCCAATCAATTTCAAGTGATTTCCAAAAAGTACAGATAATCAATGACTGTTGTATGCAATGGTAGAGTGCTTTCATTCATCTTCACTGGTAGTTCATTTATCACAAAGCATTAGCACATTGTGAAAAGTCCTGATTGAAAGGCTCTTTCAGCCGAAATTCAAGGTGGAAAATAGATGTTTAATGCCTAAAATGTTGTGGTCTGCAGAGAGAAATGATGAGAAATAAGAATTACCAGTGTCTGTCTTTCAGTTTAACAGAGCATTAGGCTTTGATGGGCAAAATCCCACTGCGTAGCTTAATGTTGGCATAACCTGGATTGGGTAATGGAAACACCAGGCATGGTGATTAAACTGCAGCCAAAACTCTGCTGACACCCTGGGTTTAGTCCCAGGTAGCTGGCTTGAGGTTCATGGAGCCTTCCATCCTTCCGAGACTAAAAAATTGAGTATCCACCTCATGGAGTAGGGGAGGAGATGCGTAGCCCATATATTTAAACTGTTAACCATCCAGAGACTGCTATGGGGCGATATATAACCAGCACATTTCTCTTGCTCTTCTACCCCATGTTCAGGTTCCAAGGCTCCCCTTTGGCCCTGGATAAGTCTTTATGGGGGGTCTCAGGATACCAGGGGAATGGGGGCCCTTAATATTTTTTTTAATGTTGCTGGATTGCCATTGGCAGGGATGGGGTTGCTAGCAGGAATATTTGACATATATTTGATGAGGCTCTCAAAGGCTTCCTTGGGGCAAATGGGAGTCCTGGAGACCCTGGAAGAGGAGAATAATAAACTTTCCATGGGTACAAATTAAATGATTCTCATGCATGTTCTGGTTTTGCCAGTGTAAAGGTACCCAAGAGGATTTTGCCCTGTGAGTTTTTCCTGTTTGTTGTCTTAAAGCAAATCTAAGATCATTGAACTGCAGGATAGCCATTGACTTAGGTATCTGGCTCCAGAGCTGAAGTTGGGCATTCCAGTTTCCCACTGTGCCTACCTAACAGGGCTGGACTGGGTGATCCACAGGGTCCCTTCCAGTTGTTCCGTTCTAAGATGATGATGGTGGTGGTGGTGGTGATGATGATGATGATGATGGAGTTCTAAGGTCTGGCACCCTAAACTCTCCAGGGGCTGTGCTTTCTGTTCGTGCAGAGCTGGAAGTGATAGAGAGCACTCCTCTATTAAAACAAGCAAGCAGATCCCATTTCTATTATCAGGATTTTTTTCTTACCTAAAGCACTGTGTGTAGTTGTTTTAGAGGAGAATTGTGTCTTCTGGAGATTGTTTTAACCCTCCTTCCATTTTTAAACATGGTGTTCCTGGGAATTAAAGCACAAACTGTTGGGAGTACAGTGGGAATGCAGTTTTTCAAAAGGCCCTTTATTTTATGAATGTGGGATATCGTGCTTCATTACCCACAATTCAGAATACCAGGAAGTGACCTGATCTTGATGCATAATATTGTGCCAATAGGAAAAAAGGACACAAAACTTCACATAGCATAGAGCATCCTGAATCTTGGCAACACCAGTGGCAGCAGTCATACATGATGCCCTCTTGTGCTTCCTACCATTCACAAAGTGACACCACACAAGGGAACATCTCAGATGCTGACTCCCCCCCCCCCGCCACCATCCGTTAACCACTTTTCACCTAAACACAAAGAAATTGTCTTGACTTTTTTTTCAGAATTGCCTGGATGAATTTTGATGTGCTATGCTGCATCATAACATAGTAGTCCTTAGGAGAATAGATTTCATTGGTCCTTGAACTTTATGCTCATCCACGCTGCTAATCAACATCCAAGGAAAATACAGTGGGAAAGTTGGGAATTCTTCTTTGGCTGATATTTTGATCTTAGCTAGAGATGTACCCTGTGGTGCAGTGGTTGGATTGCTGTACTGCAGCCAAAACTGTGCTCACGACCAGGGTTCAGTCCCTGGTACCTGGCTCAAAGTTGACTCAGCCTTCTACTCTTCTGTGGTCAGGATGAGTACCTAGCTTGCTTGCTTGCTTATTTATTTATTTATTTATTTATTTATTTATTTATTTATTTATTTATTTATTTATTTATTTATTTATTTATTATATTTTTATACTGCCCGTCTTCCGAATGAACTCCGGGCAGTTAACAATAGGTTAAAAGAACAATAAAACACCAGAAAAAGACAATGCAACAATAAAAGAGAGTCATCGGCAAGATGTGTCAAAGGAAAAAAAAACTAAATTAAATTAAAGGTCGCCAGGTGCCTCCCGATAAAGCATGGTTTTAAGTGCTTTTTTTGAAGGCGGGCTAGGACTGTGCAAGGCGCAACTCACTCGGGAGATGGTTCCAGAGCGAGGGGCCAACCTCAGAGAAGGCGCAGTTGTGTGTAAGCGATTTTTGTGCCTCCCTTGTTGGGAGCGCTATGTGTAGCCTGCATAATTAAATTGTAAACTGCCCAGAAAGTGCTTTAAGTGCTATGGGGTGGTATATAAGGAGAACACTTTGCTTTGCCTTTGCTTACTTTACAATTACAAGTACTTCAATGGGCCCTCCAAGTTTTTATCTGATTTATCTGCCATGGGATTGGAAGAAGTAGATGAACTGATAACTAGAATTTCTTAGCATCATTTAGTTCAGCAGGCCTTAGTTTGTTTCCTTACATCTAGAAAGGGAAAATAAATGTTTTATGTATCTTAAAACGTATGTGGACAATGGCATTTTTTCTACCAGGTATTCCTTTTTGAAGTTGTCTTTCGAAAGGATCTTGGATGCTGGGTCCTGAGTAGATGGATAGTGTGGATGAGCAGTGATTGGAGTGTATTGGAGTGTATTGACATGATTGATTGTGGGTGAATTCACTTTTTTGCTTTTCTGTGGAGAGAAAAATGCTGAATTTGCTTTTGAGAACGGTGTGCCATAGAGCTGCATTGGTGAACGTAAAAATAAGATTGGCACAGCCTGGTGATTTCTGCAAGTCACATAACCCCGGCAAGTCATGAGTGCTTATCTTAGTTGAAAAGTAGGACACTAGTGTACCCGATTTGTCAGTACAGTATTTGTTCCTCAGTTTGGGTACCATCAGATTTGAATGATAAATACAGCGGCCTACCCAGCAACGAAAAGACTGTCTTGTGTAAGACCAACACTAAAATAATCCACACGCTCATATTTTCCAGTGACCATGTATGGGTGTGGGAGCTAGACAATCAAATATGTTGATGGCGGGGGGCGGGATTTGTTTGAAAGAAAGAAAGAAAGAAATAACCTGCTAAATCTTGGCTGGACGTTTTACCAAAGCTGACCCCAGGAGTCCAGCAGGAAGGATAAAGAACTAAATGTCCCTGCATTCCCTCTTTATCTCAACACCATCCTGTTTTATTAGTGTTGCTCATTTGTATACAGAGGCAAAGAATGCTTGTCAAAGTGAACATTTCCCTTTGTTTCTAGGGCACCAGTAGTGCCTTAGGTGAAGTTGTGCATCCTCTCCCCTCCCCACTCCCAATGCCACCCTAAAAGCATCTTTTCCTGTAAGCATATTTGCTACTTGCCCCCCCACTCCCCAGGTTGTTTTCTGCTGTTCCATAGTTGCAAAGGCAAACAAAGAGCCTGCCATGACTCCCAGCTAAGGATGCAGCAAAGTTGGCTACCTGCCTCAAGGTCACCACTGACAGCTCTAAGCATCTGTGCAGCTCCATTCCCTGCTGCAATGGTGTCTGGCTTTCATTCACTCTCTGTGTGCGCGTGTGCGCCTCTGCTGGAACCCAATGGGCATGAAAGAATTCTGTCTGTGAAAGTTGGAATGAAGACATCTGAGCAGATCATTAGAGGAGGCGCTTTTGGATTGTAGTCCCCAAGAGGATGCTGGGAGTTATTTTCCTGAAAACGTTACATTTTCCAACCTCTTACTTGATGTTGGATCCTATGTGTACAATATCATGACCATAAAAAGCAGAAAAGCCACAATAAAAATTGATATTTCTTTTTTATCCTGTGGCTTCTTTTGTTTTTTTGAGATTTTTCTGACCCCCCAAGCAGGAAAATATTATTCTGGCCAGCTTTGAGACACAACTAGATGCCATAGAATTTCTGAAGCCACTAGTGGTGTCTGAGTACTATGGGGCAGCTTTGCCCATTTTTATTGAGGGGTAGGGACCAGACGTGAGACATAACAAGGAGAATAATAACTGTATGCCCTACTTGATCCTCATGCTTTTTATCTCAGTAAAAAAGTGGTTTGGAGCCGTGCAGCCATAAAATCAAAAGCAAAACTAGGCTATGGGTGATACCTTCATAGGCTGCTAGAAGAAAAATAAAAAAGTTGTTGAGCCTTTTAAAATGTCTGTGATGGAAAAGTCAATTGCTTCTAAATGGGGGGTTCTCCAAAGATTAGTGGTAATCAGTTATGTGTAAATACAGTGGACCCTTGTATAACAAACAGTTTGTATAACATAAAATCTGTACAACATAAAATTCCAGAGATAGGGGAAATTTGCTTAACATAATTGTCTATGGGGGAAATCTGTACAACCTAAAATGGGATTACTCCATTTTCAATGCATTCCTATGGCAAATTTGTATAAAGGAAAATTTGCTTAACAGAATTTCATTTGGAACGAATTAATTCCTTTATACAAGATACCACTGTAGTTACTTGCATTTAGAAACTGCATTAAATGCAGTTATGTGTAAATAGTTACTTGCAATTATAAACCTTTCCCCCAGAAAATAAGTTGTAACTGCATTATATGCAGTTACAACTGTATGTAATACCTTCTAGAATAGCCCTAGGGCTAGATAGGTGGTATAAAAGTTGAATGAATGAATAAATGAATGAATGAATGAACGAACAAAAACAAACAAACAACAGATAAACAATGTTTTTAACATAACATAGCAGCAGCTTTTGCGATGCAACTGTCAGTGGGGTTTTTTTGGTGGGGTGTACTGCTATCATGACAATGTTCATGTCACCCTCTAAGCACCCTGCATCCTTCACATACTGTCCACTCTTTGTTCTGGTCTCTTGGTTTTTGAAACAAAGTTCTGCATGAATCCCTACAAGCTCCTCGCCACCTCACTTTAAACTTCAACAAAGCATTAGGGTCGATTGATCTTGGAGATTCTTCATGCACCCTGGAAGCCCAGTAAGACATGAGCAAGCTTCCGTCATGCACAACAGCTTTGAACTGAGAGACATGTGATGAGCATTCCTGATTTTGCGCTGCCCCTTGGACAAGCTTACCTTGGTAGTAGTGTGGCCTTCAAAAGAGTTCCAGAAAGTCTTGCTGCCTTTCAACTCTAAACCAGAATTTGTGGACCTGTAGCTATTATAACAGTCTTTTCTGCACATATCCTAGTACAATATCAGCAAACGTTGGAGGGATCTTATGCATTTGGCTTGCTTAACCTCCAGCTGTTCAGCAACTGAATGTACACACTAGCCACAACAGGAGTGGTGGTTGTTTCTCTGTTCATTATCAGTGTAGATATCCCTGTTTATTAAGCTGAACTTTACATCTGTGCTGCCCATCCTTTGCTTCTCTCATCTCAGCATGTTGTGATTTAACATTTCCTTGCTTAATGAAACACAGTTATTTTTATGCCTGCACCAGGGAACAATAGTTTCCTATCATAAGCATCTCCTAGAGCAGTGTTTTTCAACCTTTTTGGGGCAAAGGCACACTTGTTTCATGAAAAAAATCACGAGTCTGCAAAAAATCCCAGCAACCCCAGCCAGACAGCTGATGGTGAAGGCATATGGGAATTGCAGTCCAAGAACATCCGAGTTATCCAAGATTGGGAACCATGGTCGTAGAGTAAGACGTACCTCCTGTCTTATTAATACATACATACATACATACATACATACATACATACATACATACATACATACATACATACATACATACATACATACATACATACATACATACATACATTTGTATACCACCCGTTTTCCAGAAGGAACTCCAGGCAGTTTACAGTGATCACAGAATTTAGCAGTATAAAAATGTAAAATAAACAAATAAAAACAAACAAACAACTAAAACTAAAGAGAACCGGCAAGGCAATCTTATAACCCCAGGACACAAACAACCGAGCAACCAAACAACAAAAAAGACACATTAGCAGTCGCTGAAGGCCTCTTTGAAGAGCCAGGTCTTGAAGGCTCTCTTAAAGGCAGGCAGGGACTGTGAAAGGCGAATCTCACTGGGCAGTTTATTCCAGAGTGTAGGGGCGACCACTGAGAAGGCCTGGTTTCAAGTAACCATTTTCCGGGCTTCTCTATAAGTGGCCGCCCAAAGTGAGAATGGTGGGTCGAGCCGCAGCTCACCTTAGGGAGATTTGCTCTGCCAGGTATTCAGGTCCCAAGCCGGGGAAGGATCAGGAGGCCACGGGCAACCAATGCAGGCGAGCCAAGACTGCGGTGATGCGGTCATATCTGCCTGCACTGACTACCAACCTGGCCGCCACATTTTGTACTCACTGCAATCTCTGAATAAGGGTCATGGGAAGCCCCACATAGAGAACATTGCAGTATTCGTTCATTCATTCGTTCGTTCATTCATTCATTCGCTCACTCACTCACTCATTCATTCAAATCTTGCCTTTCTCCCCCACCAAAAGGATCTAGTTTGGGATGGCACAGAATACTTGGTGAAAGATGCTGGTTATCAGAGTCAGAACACTTCACAATTTAAAACCATGGTTTGAAGTTTGGTTAAAACTGTGATCTGTTCTTATCCCAGCAACAGTAGTTTCCTAATTCAGCCACAATGAGTAATGATGGTTAATTAAGTCAGGCAAAGAATGGTCAATTTTTTTCCTTGCAGATGTTGGCCCACGCAAGCTGATGACACCATCAGCCACAGGCTTTCATCACTCATGACAAGTTTCCTATCCCCTCCACCCCACCCCCACCCCCATCCCGCCTCCAAGGTTCTGAGGCTTGCTTGGGATCACTTTTAAACCTGTGAGCCTTTGGACAGAGGGGGATGATTTTAATGCCCTAAGATTTCTACTGACATTCTCAATCCTGGCAGCAGAAGTCAACTTTTATGATTTTGGGGAATCCAAGGTTTGTCTAGGTCAAGGGGGATCCTAAAGGAGAGTCTTGGAATCTAGGGAGAGGGGTGGAATAGGAAACATTTAATGAGCAATGAAAGCTCACAGCTGATAACACCTTCAGCTTGCACTGATGTACAGTTGTCCCCCGCCCTTTCGCGGTTCATATACTGCAGTCCCGGTATATCGCGGGTCTGCAGTATATGAAAAAAAGGTCCCCTGGAATAAGGAGGAAAGGCCTTCCCAGGCCCATCGGAGGCCCCAAAAGTGCTTCTCTGCAAACCGGAAGTGACTTCTGGTAAACCAGAAGTGACCTCCAGATCACTAGAAAGCACTTTTGGGGCCTTTGGGGGACTGGAAAGCCCCTTGCAGGCCCATTTGGGGCAGCACCAGGCCTGAGGTAAGTACAAGAGCCCCCAGAGAGCCCTCCCAGTCCCAACCTGACCCAGCATCCACATATTGCGGATTTTCAATTATTGCGGGTTGCGATAGGTAGGGGTTTACTGTAACTTTATACAGGAAGAGTTTGGTCATTGAGTGCTGAGAAGGGAGGACATACATTACTGCATGAATCAAGTAGAGAAATCAAAAGACTCATTCATATTTCAGCTGAGAACATCCACACTTACCCAGAAAGCAGTCTCTGTAGAGAGTGAAGATTCACTGTCTGCAGCATCCCCACACATTTTACAGTGCATAAAGCTTCTTCCACGATAGTGTTCCTTATACAAAAGAAATGGCTTTGATTTTGCACATCCTGTATAAGTATTCCAAAAACCTTCATCAAATCCTGTTTAAATATCAAGTCATTGCACAAAGATTCAGCATATTCTTCTTGACAGGTTTTGCTACTTATCTTTTTTAAGGGAAGCCTGTAGTTATTGCAACTTCACAACAGCTACCTGCCTTTTTATAGCTGGAAAACGGGGAAAGAGAGAGTGGCTTTTAATGCTTATTTTCCAACAATGTCAAGTTGCAAAGGAAGCGGCAACAGCAAGCGTGTGGTGGTGGTTGCTTTTAATATAAAGCTTTAATATTGCAGAAAAATGAATAAGAGATCTGTTTTGCCTCAGCTGTCTGGACTGTAATTTGCCTAGGGTGGTTTGACTCTGTGAACAGCTGTTTGATTCTGGTACGTTAACTGTCAGAAGGGGATAGTTTATCTCTACATCATAAGAACATAAGAAGAGCCATGCTGGATCAGGCCAAAGGCCCATCTAGTCCAGCTTCCTGTATCTCACAGCGGCCCCACCAGATGCGTTTGGGAGCGCATGAGACTAGATATCTGTCTCCTGATACCACTCTCCTGCATCTGGCCCTTGAAGTACCCTGGTTTAAAGCCTAGAGATTACACATCTCCATCATGGTTTGTAACCCGTGATGGACTTTTCCTCTAGGAATCTGTCCAATCCCCTTTTGAAGGCATCCAGGCCAGATGCCATCACCACATCCTGTGGCAGGGAGTTCCATAGACTTACAATCTCCATTCTGTGAAAAAATATTTTCTTTTTGTCAGTTCTTACTCTCCCAGCCCTCAATTTGAGTGTATGTCCCCTAGTTCTGGTATTTTGAGAGAGGGAGAAGAGCTTCCCTCTATCCACTTTACTCATACCCTGCATTATTTTGTATGTCTCAATCATATCCCCCTCAAGCGCCTTTTTCCAGACTAAAGAGGCCCAATTGTTTTAGCCTTTCTTCATAAGGGGAAGGTGCCCCAGGCCAGTAATCATTTTAGCCAAGCTCTCTTCTGCACCTTTTCCAGTTCCACTATGTCTTTCTTGAGATGCGGTGACCAGAATTGTACACAATACTCCAGGTGGGGCCTTACTATTATTGTTTTGTATAACGGCATTATAATGTTGGCTGTTTTATTTTCAATCCCCTTTTTGATAATCCCTAGCATGGAATTGGCCTTCTTCACTGCTGCCACACATTGGGGAGACACCTTCATGGAGCTGTCCATCCAACACACCAAGATCTCTTTCCTGATCCATCACGGATAACTCAGAGCCCATGAGTTGATAGATGAAGCTTGGATTTTTGCCCCAATATGCATTACTTTACATTTGGTTACATTAAAACGCATTTGCCATTTCTCAGCCCACTCCCCCAGTTTGGAGAGATCCTTCTGGAGCTCTTCACAATCTTCTCTGGTTTTTACCACATGGAAAAGTTTTGTGTCATCTGCAAACTTGGCCACCTCACTGTTTATCCCTGTCTCCAGGTCATTTATGAACAGATTGAAAAGGAGAGTCCCAGGACCTAGCCCTGGGGAATACACCGCATTTAATGAGCACTTCTCTCCATTGTGAAAATTTCCCATTGACACCTACTCTCTATTGTTTCCGGGATCTCAACCAGTTCTCAATCCATAAGAGGACCTTCCCTCTTATCCCCTGACTATGCAATTTTCTCAGCAGCCTTTGGTGAGGGACTGTGTCAAAAGCCTTTTGAAAATCCAGATAGACTATATCCACCGGTTCACCCAAATCCACGTGCCTCTTGACCTTTTCAAAAATTCTAAAAGGTTTGTAAGACAAGATTTACCCTTACAGAAGCCATGCTGATTTTCTCTCAGCAAGGTTTGTTCTTTTATGTATTTTAAGATTTTCTCTTGGATGAGGCCTTCCACCATCTTCCCTGGGACAGATGTAAGGCTAACCGGCCTGTAGTTTCCTGGGTCCCCTGTCTTCCTTTTTAAAAATTGGTGTGACATCTGCTATCCTCCAGTCCTCCGGCCGTTTTAAGAGACAAGTTGCATATAACCGTTAAGAGATCTGCAATTTCATTTCTCAGTTCCCTAATAACCCTTGGGTGGATGCCATCTGGGCCCGGTGACTTGTTAATCCTCAATTTATCAATTAGTCCTAAAACCTCCTCTTTTTAACCTGTATTTGATTTAATTCTTTAGTCAAGAGGGGCGGCTCAGGCAGCGGAATCCGCTCAAGGTCCTCTGTCGTGAAGACAGACGCAAAGAAGTCATTCAATTTCTCTGCAGTGTCCAAGTCCTCCTTAACCTCCCCTTTTCCTCCCTCACCATCCAGAGGCCCAATTGGTTCTCTGGCAGGTTTTCTACTTCTAACATATTTAAAGAAGCTTTTATTATTACCCTTCCGTATAATACAGTCACCACCCTGCTATATTTGTTTAGGGCATCCTCTCAATGCTGTAACTTGCGTATGAATGCACTTATGTATGAACGCTCATTGTGAGGCAGATCCTTTTAATGACTGAGTGTATAAATAAAGATAATAACAGTGAGACAATAATGCAGGGGATGAACTGACACTGATGGCATGTTAGGGAGAAAGTGCATGAAACTGGGGGTAGATCTCATAAAGTTTAAAATTTAATGGGCAAATGAGGCAGGTAGCAGGCATTTGATTACTGTTATTAGTCAATAAGAGAGTCATCTGTGTCCTGTATAACTTGGGTTGAGGTGTGCTTCTCCAAGTGGAACAAATAGTAGATCAACGCACTCTCTCTCTCTCTCTCTCTCTCTCTCTCTCTCTCTCTCTCTCTCTCTCTCTCTCTCTCTGTTGCGTTGTTACAGTCGTGATCGACTCTTTGTGATCCCACGTCCATGGAGTTTTCTTGGCAGGAATACTGGAGTGGTTTGCCAGTTCCTACTCCAGGCGCCTACAGCACCTGGTATTCCCTGGTGGTCTCCCATCCAGTACTAAGCAGGGCCGACCCTGCTTATCTTCCGAAATCAGGCGAGATTGGATGTGTTTAGGACAGCTAGGCAATTTACTGTTAAGTTCCTGGTTATGGTACTGTAGTATCTATGATCAGCTCACTTAACTGATAGCTCAGTGGCAAGGAGGGGGAATTCAAATAGTGTACTGAGATCTTTACCAGACTGATTTTTTTTTTTAAAAAACCTTTGTGTTGTGTGCAGGGTTTTGAAATTGTCATATTTTCATCAGGAAAGAAGTTTAAAAAGGCTGAGGGAGGAATATTGGCAGAGGAAGGGAAGAAGAATACTTGATCTGAAAGTCCCGCAGCCTGCATCTCATGATGTAATGCGGTAAGGCTCTTAAATGGGGCTGAATAAATGGTTCAATAGAATTGGATTTCTGGGAGTGCCAATAGGCTTGCTAGTAAAGGATTAGGTGCATTTACTGGGGCTATGAAACAAATGCCTAGGGATGCACATCTGGTAGTGGTATGAGCAAACAGCGAACAGAGTGCCGCATCTAGTTTGCCTCTATGCTGGTGATGAAGCTGTTGTACTTCTCTGTCTCCGTTGTATCCTAAAGAAGGTGCCCAGCAGAGTTTTCACGGATTGTAGACATGCTATTAAAATATGCTTGAACTGATACTGGGACTGTTGAAGATGTGACACGTCAATCTACAAAGAACTTTACTGATAACTTTATGGTAGTGACCAGAGCACCATTACTACCATTGTTGAATCCTGGGGAGGTAGACCAAGTCATTAGCAGATTGTAGCAGCCAATACTCGCGTACCCTGGCTATGAAGAGCTAAATGTGACTAGCTAAATTTTAGCTAAAATTAGAGTGAAAACTATAAAAAGTGTAGTGCACCAATAATTTATCTTAGAGTAAATAATTTAGACAGTGATTTACCCAGGAGTAAATTTTATTGCTGTCTATAAAACCTGTTGACGGAGAAGCATGAATAATATTGGAGTCTCATCTAGTAGCTTAGTAATGGACTTTTTGTCTTCTAGGAGTGTAGAAAAGATTAATTGTTGATACATACGATGAGCTTTTCTACAGACATGCTCTTAAGTGGCAAGATTGCTTGCATATAATAGCCATAATAATGAGTGCTACTATATAGTGGTGTTATTTTAATATCTTCTAGGTTGTTAGACTATTTTGCTCATAAACATTCAGCTAATGTGCTTTGCTGAATTTATAAACTACTCTCTGGAGTTTTTTTGCAGTTTGTTGCAGGTGACCATAACTATGAGCCTTAATAGCTCACTTGACTGTTGCGTGAACTGTTGATAATGAACATTATGATCTTTTCCCTTCCCCCTCCCCAATTTCATTTCTGCAGGCTGTTCAATGGGCCCCTAGGCGATGGCTAAACCTGCAGGAATACCAGAGTAAGAAGCTGATGGCTGATCACGGGGTCACAGTTCAGAGATTCTTTGTGGCTGACACTGCCAGCGAAGCTCTTGAGGCTGCCAAGAGGCTAAGTAAGTCGACAAGGAATCAAGTGATATCTGCATTGATGAGAACCAGAGCTGGAAAATTAAATTGTGTTGTACTAAGAAAATCTATGGATGGTTGTCTGCCCCTTCTCTATATATACCCCAGGCACATTTTCTCTTGCAGATCCAAAGGAGATAAACATATTGAGTTCCATGTTAACATATAATTTGGATTTCTTTGGGGGGTTTTGTCCCGTTCAGTACCAGAGGCTTCAAATGGATTGCAGCAAATACTAAATACAGTGGTACCTCAAGTTACAGATTAAGTCTAGCTGCTCTTAAGTCGGGCTACCACTGTATACACAGTGCCATTTGTGTTGCAATTCAAAGTGTCTTTCCAGAGTGTTGCTTCATTTCAGCCTTCCAGCCTTCCAAGGTCAGGAAAACGAGGACCCAGCTCACTTGTAGCTTGCACAATTAACTTGAAAACTGCCCAGAGAGTGTTTGAGGCATTATGGGGCAGTATATAAGCAGCACACTTTGCTTTCCGTTTGCTTCCTTTTACAAGGACTTTTTGTGTGTGCTTGGCTTTGCCTTCCCATTCAAGCGTGACGTGGGGAATGCCACCAGGACTGTAGCCAAAGGTGAGGCCAGTGAGAAAGAAGAGGGAGGTTGTGGCCATTGCAAAATTGGCAGAAGTGTTTTTTTTTAAACTTGACAGGCATCAGAAGCAGCCTCTTGAGGATGACACATGCTCCCTAGCCACAGTTTACAGTGGTGCCTCGAGTTATGAATGCCCCTAGTTGTGAAAAATTCAAGATACAAAGGGAAATCCATCTGGGGCGCGATGCACCCTTGGAATGGAAGTCTTCTGTGAAAACCTCAACATATGAACAATTCCTATGGGATGCCTCGAGCAGGGGCATATCTGGCGGGGCAGAAAGGTACATTTGGCCCTGGGCACAGCAATCTGGGAGCACCTGGAGGGGGAGCAAGAGAAGGAAGTTGTGCACCATCCCCTGCCCAGCAGTCTTCCCTTCCCTAAGGCTTGGTGGCAGCGCCGCCTCTGCCACCGCTCGCGCAGCAAAGCAGGCAGGCAGGCAGGAGCATGGTGGCCGTGGTGCCCTCCTCCTCCTCTTCCTCGCCTTGGTGGGAGAGGTGTAAGGTGTGTGCGTACGCACATGCACACACCCACACCCCTACCCGTGCCCGCATGCGCGTGAGCACCCACGCCACGCCCGCAGGGTTCGGCCTCCTGTTGTTGGCTGGGTGCAGTGTGTGTGTGTGTGGGGGGGGGAATGGCAGGAAGGGCACAACAAATAAACTTTATCCCCAGGCACTCCAAATCCTGGCTACGCCTCTGGCCTTGAGATACAAGAATTTTGCGGATACAAAGTGTCACAAGGAACAGGTTAACTTAGTACCTGGAGGCAGCACTGTATTGACTCTCCATGAAGAAGTGATCAGGAGGAGGAGAGGTGGGAAATTGCATGGCTGGCTGGAAAAGGGCACGCTTGATAGCCTACTCCTAAGCCACTGAACTGGAGCCTTCTGCTGGGTCTTAATACATAGGAGAAAATGGTATACTGTCACGTTTTTTGCATAATTTCTTTGTGCCTCTTTTATAGAAATAAAAATGCTTGTGATTGTTTTTAGTGCTCTCTCTCTCTCTCTCTCTCTCTCTCTCTCTCCTCTCCCCCACCTCCAATCTCTCTTTCTCTTTCTCTCTTAATATGACCCCTATCATCATTATTTAATGATGTTTCATGGAGGGGCATAAATAATAGGACAAGTGAGTAATTTTCCCAGAGAGAATTCTTACTTACTCTGGGTCAAGGCTAAACTTCCAGGCGCTCTTGGTTTGTTGCTCTGTATATAAAGCTCACAGTACTTTGAACACTTAACCGAGTTTGGGTTTGTTTGCTAGATGTGTATGGAAAACTCCTATTGTTACTTCAGCCTCACATAAATCAGCTGTAACGCGATAGCAGTAAAAAAATAACAGCAGCAGTTAAAAGCAGTGCTAAAATCATCAAAGGCCATTAAATCCATAAACAGCCTGGAAAGGAGAACAGCATAAAAGCCTTAGCCGTGGTGTCAGGTGAACAGATAAAGAGTTCCATAGCTGAGGGAATACTGATCGAAATGTTCAATCCCACACAGTTACTCAGCTCTAACTGTAAGGATATCTGTGGTGACGTTACGAAGAGGCTGTTCCTTTTGGTACAGACAACCTATTGCCTCCTATCCATTAGATATTAAGGCTTTCCCTTAAAAAAAAAGTCAAACACCATGAATTGTGTCTAAAAATAAATGGGTAACCAGTGAAATTCTGTGAGTAGTAATACAATAGAATTCTAATTTCTAGATGTTTCAGTTCAGAGCCTTACGATTGCATTATAATCCAGCTGAAGTTTCTGAACAGTCTGCATTGTTTTGCCCTCTTTCAGTGCTGGGTGGTAATCTGACCTAGACATGACCAGGATATTATACTCAAGAAAGGTTCAAGTTTGCATACCAGCCAAAGTTAGTTAAAGATATTTCTGTTGAAGATCACAATTAGGGAAGGGCAGGAAACAGAAAAATTTTGTTTCATTTCATTTCATTTTGTTTCGTTACCCCGTGATTCATTTTGTTTCATTAGAAACTTTTTTTTAAAAAAAAAAAAGAATCGTACAAAATGAAAAAGTAATCAACCAATTTGTTACTCTATAAAATGGGTCCCTTTTGTCCTAGAGGCACCAGATTTGGTGCCTTTATTATCCAGGGAGCCATTTTACAGCGAAACGGATTGGTTTATTTTAAACGAGAAAACAACACAGTTTCATTTCATTAATAATTTATTTATTTTATTTTATTTATTTATTCAACTTATATAATGAAATACTGCTTTCCTGTTTCATTTTGTTAGCTAATGGAACGATAGAACAGTGTTTCATTTTTCGTTGGGTGCCCATCCCTAATCACAATGGTTGATCTAGTAGTACATTTGAGCTGTGGACCTTATTGTTTGGAATGTGTAGCAACATACAATACATAACACTAAACCCCTTATTATTGGCCAACCGTATCTTATCGAGTGTGGACCATCATGTTCAAAATGAGTTAGGAGCAGGCCTTTACTTCTGATCCACTCAGGCGTTGCCCCATTTCATGTTTTGGATTTCAGCTACCAGAATCCTCTGCTATTGGCAGCGCTGGGTGGAGGATCCTAGAATAGAAGCCCAGAATATATGGAGGGCCAAAAGTTGAGAATCCCTGCTTTCACTCACTCAGAATGTGCTCAGTCCTGCAGAATGTGCTCAGTCCTGCAGTGGTGGCAGGGATAACTAAGAATAGCTTCCTCCAGCTCTGAAGATTTCACCTTAGTTGAAAACTCATTGCTCTCAATGGAACTCCAAAGAAAGTGCCAAGTGTGTGTATAGTGCTGAGATCCGAACGATTGGAATTAGTGATCTGAGCCCTGCATATGCATCCTTATTCTTCCAAGTTGAAAGTTGCTGTGGTAATAGTCCTGCAAATTGCAATGACAAAAATGCAGCAGAATACAATATGTGCTACTTCAGCAGATTAAATGAAACTGCTCTTCTATGAGGTTCTCAACCCATCATTTTTAATCTTTTCTTTTTCTCCCCTCGTCAGTTCATTTTAAGGGATGCTGAGCCCAGAAAAGATCTTGTTGCATACCTACGGACTGCTCTTCACTTAAGATACAATACCACTTAATAAGAGAAGGATTTATGAATAGGACGGAACAGAAAGCTGGCCATATGCCTCTCATAATAAAAAGAGATGGATCTCTAGGTTGAATAATGCTCTCACTGTTTGGCATTACCATGGTTTATTGATGAGATTGTCATTGATTAAGGGTACAATTAAAAAGAAATTAATAAAGGATGAAAACTATATGTGTTGTGTTTTAAAATGTCAATAAATAAATGCATAAATAAATAAATAAATAAATAGTGTACCCTTGGTGCAAAGCTGTCGAATGTAAAATATACTTTTCCAAGGGAAGAACCCAGTAATCCCCTGTTCCGCACACCCGCCATGTCTCAAAATCCAAATAATTAACCAGATTAATACATTTTGCCTTTTAATACAAAGAAAATTTGTAGAGGTTATGAAATTATTGACATGGTAAACTACTAAGTCACATAGTCCTTGTTGTTCACTTGGATGTTTGCCCGTCATTTTGTTGTGGCTAGTTAGAAATCAAGTCTCAAGAAAGTGTTTGGAAATGAGTAATTACTAGTAATTACTAGTAACAATTAGTTACTGTTGTTCTGCGCTGGGGTATATATTTTATTTTATCCTATTCTGTTTTAAATTGTGTTGTATTACATTGTTTGTCTGTTGTATTAGTAGGCTGACTTTGTTCAGCTCCTGTACACCGCCCAGAGTTCCATTAGGAAGATGGGCGGTATGGAAGCTCATATAATAAATAAATAAAATAAATAAATACTGATTTCTACGTAGGAGTCAGTATTTATCTGATGCTTGTGCAGCCGGCTGGCGTCACTGCCATTTCAGCCTTTGTAGGATGCCATAAGCATAACATATTTGTTGCTGAAGGATCAATCACCATTAACCTTCTATAGACTTTCTGATTTGAGCCCGAACCATGAATCTCAGTATTTGCAGTAGAATACTTTTGTGGAGAATGCTTCAGGCTTCAGGCATCCACTGCTGGAATGGCATTGTGGCTCAAGAAGTCTCAGAGGATGGAGGTGTAGCTTTTGGATTCTGGCTTCATAGAGAGGCAGATGTCAAACAATGAAGTTTAGTATAATGAAAAAAAATTAACCTTTTATTTTCAGCTGATTAGTGGTCAGCTGCGTGGGGAGGCAGGGAAGGGACATCCAAATCCTTCCCAGACTGAAGAATTGGCAGAGGGGATGGTCCCCAAGGTGAATGTAAATTAAAAGTCTTCTACCAATTTTTTCTCAGACTGAAGAAGCTACTTGGATGAGTAGCGAAATGTTTGATCCCACAAGAAAAGAAGTCCAGTTGCCATGACTGAGGACTGAGAATCTCCACAGATATTTTGTTTGTTTATTTGTTTTATTTTCATAAGTCTGCATTCTGGGAAATCCACATGACATACAGTATTGCCATGCAGAGACACTGAAATGTGGCTCAGCCGAGAGGAAGACCTAAGCTTTAATTTAATGACCCTGTTAGGCTTAGCTGCATTTAGGTTTCTTTTGCCAGAAATCTAAGTGCAGGCTGCCATTTAGCAGTGGAACAGCTGCCTTTCTGAATGGGCCTAGATCACACGTTTGCCTTTGCAATTTCAGAACTTGGAAATGTTACATCTCTACTGAGCCAGTGACAGAACCATAGATCAGTTTGTCTCATGATGGCATCTTAAGCTAGTAGCTAGCAAGCATACATTGAAGTTTATATTGGGAAACCCAAAATATGCTAGTTCTTATAATCACTTTAGGCAGCCCGTGCAATGTGGAAGCCTGTGGCAATGCTACAGTGCCGTCTGTTTAATACTTTTCTTGATTAATGGTTTCCCCAGAAACCTGTCAGAAATGCACTAATAGTGTAAAAAGGGAAAGAGCATAAAAGGATTTGTAAACAAGTTTAATGGGTCTGGTAGATTTTTAAAACTATTTTACTAAACAAAGCACAGCTGATGCCTTGAAAATTAAAGTCATGCCATTAATGCTTGCCTTCAAAGGGAATTCTGTCTAGTAAAATGTAGAACCCAGTGGATTTTTGGCTTTGCACATTGCTGAACAATTCTTGGATAAAACTACTTTACAAGCAGCACTGCCAATGAGTCAATATTGAGTCATTTTATGCTCCAAGGGAAGAAGCTGGAAGTATCCGACAAAGAAAAAGCGCATTCTGAACAATCCTGAAAACACCGATACGCCTGATCTCTTTTCTGGGAGAGGCTCAGAATCAACAAATCTGCCCTTTTAATCTCTACATTTAAAATAGAATAATAAGCCACGGGATTTGAAAACCCCTTTCCTGGAATTCATCCTACAAGGGCACAATCACAGTGTAGCTTTAGTATTTGCATGGGGTTTATTGCCCCGAGTGGAATATGAGCCTGAAGTTCTGAAGGTAGGAACCTCAGAGAGAATTACATTGATTGTCTGGAAGTGATTGATATTAGTGTTAACTCTCATTGAATGCAAATAAGCTTTTTTTTTAATTTCCCCCCTTTTTATTTTAAAAAACATATACAAATTACATAAAAAAGACAAACATCAACAACAGTGCACCCCTTCACCAACAGGATCACTCTTCATATTTACATTCGTCATCCTCCCCTCCAGAACAAAATCGATTGTTGCGCGGAAACCTTACCCTTATCCCGTACAAGCACATATTCAATAAATCTATCCCATATATCATAGAAAATATCTCTTTTTAACTCTCCTTTTTTAACCTTGGGAGAACAAGTCAATTTATCATTTAAAGCAATATTCCATACTTCATTATACCATTCTTCTAAACATAGTTCATATTTAGATTTCCAATTTCTAGCAATTATTAATCTAGCTGCAAATAAACAACTAGAGAGTGAGCCATAGTTACAATTAAACATGTGAGATATTGGTTGTGGTTTTTGCAGAAACCTAACAAAATACATGCCCCTTTACTGCTTTGACATGTTAAGCTCTGTTTTCAATAAAACAGGTGCTTTCAGAGACGTCTTCATGATGTATGGAACATGGCAATTGTTGTGCTAATTATTCAAGGGTTGCCCTTTAAATTTTTAAACATTATTTACCGACTCCTTTGCGAGATGAACATTTCATTAGCCGAATAATGTTTGTTCCTGCTATGTTTAATTTACACTTGCCAATCAAATGCTTGTGGGGTACTGCACATTGGTTCAATCTTAGCCGTGCACTGCACAAGAACAAAGTTAGAACAGTCCTTCAAAAAGAGAATAATACATGTCATCACCAGATCAAATGGTCCAAATAAAGTAATTTGATAGTGCTGTCCCTGTGGCTGCGATGTGTTTGAGATTACTTTTCCTTCAGTCGTTGACACAGAATCCCTCGGGACGTGAGCAGAGCTCAGAACCTTAGGTTTTGAAAGGAACTCTTTGTATTGCTAGTTGCTTCTGGCCAGCTGAGTTGCGATCCTTGTTGTATTTGCACCAGTCAAACAGATAATTAATTGCATTGGGGCTTACTGACAACATTGCATTGCTGTCACCAGCAACTAGGGAAATACAGAGAAATAGTTTGGGATGCCTTCTAATTGTCAGTTCTGATATTATACCTTGGAAATATTTATAAAGGCACAGTAGACCAATTCAGAGACCTCCTTTGCCACTGAAAATTGCAATAAAATCTGAAATATTTCTATCAGAATGCGTCTATAATGATCTAAAATGGTCTTTAAAAGGAACTTTGAAAGTTACTAGGTGTTATTCACTATGGGTAAGGAACACAGCTGCTATTTTTTATCCCTAAAAAGGAATTTTGCTTTTACATTTGGAATATAGTATTCACGGGGGATTGTTTCAATCCCTGAAACCAGCAACTGACACCTCCCCTCTCCCCCTCTCCCAGGAAATGAGGCTTGCTGGGGGGGGGGGGATGTGTAGCCTGCACTCTGTAATTAAAATTGTAAACCGCCCAGAGACTACTTGTAGTAGTATGGGGCGGTATATAAGCAGAACACTTTTTCTCCATTTCACCGGACGCTGCTTCCATTGGAAATGTCAAGCCATGGGTGTATTTTCATTAAGCCACCAGTATATAATATCTGGTCCCATCTAGTGGTCTGTTCTGGTTATATTTATTATTTATTTATTTATTTATACAGCTTATATACCGCCCGTCTTCCTTGTGGAACTCCGGGCAGTTTACAACAAATTTATAGCACAGCAAAATTACAAACAACATATTAATAGACTAATAAAGCAGAGAAGAACAACAACAACAGATGGCGGGACTAAAAAAAAAAAACTCTGTTCGGGTCACTCAAATGCCTCCCGGAAGAGAAGGGTTTTCAGCGCCTTCCGGAAGGCAGGCAGGGACTCTGCAAGGCGCACCTCTGCTGGAAGATGACTCCAGAGCTTGGGACTGTTTATTTCTGGGATTTATTTATTTATTTATTTCCCCGCAGCTGATAAGTTAAACTACAGGAACTGATCCAGCATATGCATGGGTCCTACCGTATTCCTTACTCACAGAGTAACTAGTTACTTTTAATGGTTTGCTGGAAACTAATTACAGTGGTACCTTGTATAAAGGAATTAATTCGTTCCAAATGAAATTATGTTAAGCAAATTTTCCTTTATACAAATTCCCATAGGAATGCATTGAAAGCAGAGTAATCCCATTTTATGTTGTACGGATTTTCCCCATAGGCAATTATGTTAAGCAAATTTCCCCTATCTCCGGAATTTTTATGTTGTACAAATTTTATGTTATACAAGCTGTGTTATAAAGGGTCCACTGTACTTCCAAGCTATACTTTTTACTATGAGAGAATGTCCCCTCCACCTCCTGTGACAATACTGCTGGGCTCATTGTTTTGAAATGATAGTTTTAGAGAAATATATGGCAATCAGGGTTATTGATTGTGGTGTACTGGACAGAGTGACAAATCGGGACTCATGAGATCTCAATTTGAATTTCCCTGAACCCTGGGTATGCATGGGGTGCAGTGGTAAAGCCACTCCTTAAATACCTCACCTGCCTTGAAAGTCCTTGTTATAAGTTGGTTGCAGTTTGATGGCACATAACACATATATGACAAGCACAACCTTTTGTTGAGACAACCCTCTCCCTTATGCCCCTAGAAAGATGTACTGTAGATGAAGGCTGAGAAATGTTTAAACCTGCAGGTATTTTGCTATGTAATTCTTAGTCACTTCTCTTGGCGTGATTATTGGTGAATGGCTTTAGTTCAAAACATTTGGAAGGCCAACATCCTTCCACTTCTGTGGTGATATTTGCATTCTCCCCCACATTGCTGGGTCTGGTCCCATTAAAATAGCTACTACAATGGTGCTCCAACTGCTTCAAGGTGGCATCCAATCTCTGCCTTAACAACAATTATGTATTCACTGCATTTCCTAGCTCCTTTCAAGTCTGCTGACTTGCCAAGGTAGTTTACACTAATAAATCATGGAATATAATATCAGTATATTCCACAAAACAAAAGAGGGCAGAGGCATGCTTATATTTGCATTTATCTAAACAAGAAATGTGCCTTGTGTGTGTGTGTGTGTGTGTGTGTGTGTGTGTGTGTGTGTGTGTGTGTGTGTGTGTGTGTGTGTGTGTGTGTGTGTGTGTGTGTGGAGGGGGATTCAATACCTGGGACCTGAATACCTGACAGAGCGAATCTCTCAGAGATCAACTGAGGCCCGATCTACTAGAATGTCGCGGGTGCTCTCACTTCGGGTGGCCATGCCCAGAGAGGCTTGGAAAGCGGTTGCCCCCGACCGAGCCTTCTCTGTGGCTGGTCCCATGCTTTGGAACCATCTTCCGAATGAGTTGTGCCTTGCACAGTCCCTGCCAGCCTTCAAAAAAGCCTTAAAGACCTGGCTCTTTCGAGAGGCCTTTGGCGACCTTTAATTCAATTTAATGTAACTTTTTTTTTGTATCTTGTCCCGCCATCTTGCCAGAAAATGCTTTTACTGTAGGTTTTTTTGTTTTGTTTTTAAATTATTATCTTTATTATTGTTGTTATTATTGTTTTGCTTCTCTACTATTGCTATTTGTTATTACTGTTGATGTTGTAAGCCGCCTGGATTTCCTTCAGAAGACGGGTGGTAAGTAAGTAAGTAAACAAACAAACAAACAAACAAACAAACAAACAAACAATCAGAATTCTCCCATGATATCCCAGGCAGAATTCTGGCCATTTTGATCTACAAATTCATACCTGCAGAGTCCTTCATGTCTTTCGATAGTACGAGGCCAGAGCTTCTAAGGCTGTGTAGCCTTCTAAGCTCATTTCCTGCTGCTGGGCTCCCTTCTGGGAATGAAGCTGTTGCAATGCTTCCTGGGTGCCTCCCCAAGGGCTGCCTTGCCCAAGAAGCATTGCAGGAGGTAAATAAAATAAATACAGTTAGACTTCAATTACCAGAATTCCCCATCACATCCGATGAGTGACAGTTACATATCTACAGATTGGGTTAGGCATAATGGCAGATTGTTCTTCAACAGGCAAAACGTCCTTGGAAAACACACACCATTTGTTTCTCTCACACTGGGACTCGGTTTCTTGGAGATATGGATGGGTGCCATGTAAGGCAGGAGAGGACGAGAGAGAATAGTGCAGCTGGTTTAGTTTTCTTGGTCACACGTTCTCATTGCTGGAGAATGAGGAACTCTAACAACACTTTTCTCTCTGGCCTAGTTGCAAGAGTGAAGATGGATGCTAAATGAGACTTTTAAAGGAAGTATAATGGAATGATGCTAGCGTTGAGATTCATTTGTTCTTTGGCATGTCTTCCCAAAAGACATTCACACATATCTATTATGTTCAGCCTCTCTTACTGCCCTCCATTTAGTTTTGGTAGCCCTGGTGGGTTAGTTATTCTTGATCTATTATAATTATACCCTGCCTTTCCTCCAGTAAGTTCAAGTTGGTATATTTGGCTTCCTCTTCCCTATACACAACAACTATTTGAGGGGGCCAAGTTGGAAGAGACTGATTTTCCAGGATCACCATCGTCCCTAAAAACCCCTAGTCTACCCACTTGGTTCTTTTGGGTGGTGCCATTTGTTCATGTTTTTCATGCTCCAGTTCTTTCCGTTAACACAAAATAGAATACTTCTTCTGGTCCGTTATGTTTCACTTTTACAATAGCTAGTCCAATGAATCCCTTTAAAAACTGTCAAAAATACTACCCCAAAACAAAGATAGGGTAACAGACTCAATCAACTTCTGTTATTGTTTTCCTTTCATTAAAATATCGAAGTTCCATTTCTAGCCAATGTAACAATGCTATCACCTAACCATCATAACTAATTGGTTTCAGTAAAATGAATAATTCATGGAACCACAATATATGAGGGTTTAAAAGGTAAAATACGTCCCCTAGAACTGCCTGACAATGACAGCTATTTACATCATGTGGCCTGCAATATTGGTAACAAGATCCAGCACTTAAGGGTTGTTCATGGACGTCAGCTACCAGACTTTTTCCAAGAATTTCCTAGGCAAAACCCTAAAACCATCACATTTAGCATTTTAAGGGCCTTGTAGTTTCCTTGGAAATGGGTACAAACAAAGATAATAAACAAAAGTGCTTTCAATCCCAGTATACTATTGATAGTACTGTTGGCTGCTATCTATAGTAACTTTAAAACACTGTAATACATTTTAAAGTATTCGAATTTTGCATTTCTTTTTATTTCTCACTATGTTTGTTTTAAATGCCCATGAATGCAAGAGATTGGATGTACTCTAGAATTTCTGATTTTAAGAGTTTAATATGTTTCTGCTACTCAATTTTACTGTTAAATAGCAGTATTGTTTTGCCGAAGGCCAGTTGGCAAATACTGTATATAAATATGCAGATATTTGGTGTGCTGCCTCCAGGAGGGGCTTCACTCTGCCAGGCCTTCTTAATTGGCGTCCCTGCAGGCAACGGAATTTGGACCTCAGAGAATATTAGCCAATTGTTATGTTATTTATGTAACTTGTTGCTGTTTTGCTTTTGTTTTTTTAATCACTTCATCTGCAGTAGGGGTGAGGAAAAGCGCTCATGGGGTTTTATTTATTTATTTATTTATTTATTTATTTATTTATTTATTTATTTATTTATATAGCTTGTATGCCGCCCACTACCCAAAGGTCTCTGGGCGGCTCACAATCAAAGGGGCTGATATAAATTGGATCTGTGTATTCAGCACTTGGATAGGTTAAGAGAGGAGGGAAGGCAGCTCATGGCCTCCAACATGAAAGAGTTTCGATTAGCCCTGGATCTCTTTACGCTGGGCGTAATCTGTGGTTTCCAATTTATTCAAGCCTTTGTTCTCTTAGTTTAAGGATCCTGTTTGTTGGTTATGCAGATGATTGCACCTTACTCCCCTCCCCCCCACCCCGACCCACCATGAGCACTGCTTCTGCTGAAAAAGCGTTTGAAATATCCATTTATATACTTTCTGAAAGTTCTGCTGAAGGCACAAGTGAGTGCATACCGCAGCATACCTGTAGTTGTTTTATAACCCTTCCTTGCCTCCAAATGTCTTTGAATCAAATAGATTTATAGTAATGTGAGTAATGGATTGGGGACTAGCAAATCAAAATCTCATTTCAGATATTTGACACTAATGTTGTGCTGAGTTACTGTGCTCTGTGTTGGATTTCTGATCAAATTACCAAAATTGCCACTTGGAAATAGGAATAGAGACAAAAATGCAAACAAATATTGTTATAAATGAGCGCTGAGCTTCATAGTTAACATATGTCACAGAAGCCTTTCTTTTTTTAGTCTTTGTTAGACATTTGTTTCTAAAATAGAAACCGAGGAGTTGATGGGTGACTTCTGCAGAAGGAACCATTTCTAATGTACAAAAATGATGGAAAGCCAAATCATATTATGTGTAACATTGCTACAGGAATTAATGTGTTTTATTGATTCCTAATGCATCACGCTGTATACTACTATTCTTCAACTGGAAAAATAACAAGGTGTGCAATCAAGAATTTGTTGCAAATGTTTATGCCTTTTGTAATGCAGTCATACATACTATCAGCTTCATGTGCAGCATGGGCCATATTTTAAGGGAAACTGGCTTAACAAGTGGACATTGCGTTCTCCTCCATTATTACTTCTCGGCTTCATAGTATCCTTGCCCACCCATTTTTTCACACTGTATTTTTACTCCTCTGGTGCAGAGTATATAGAGACCTCTTCCCACATAAGAACATAAGAAGAACCATGCTGGATCAGGCCAAAGGCCCATCTAGTCCAGCTTCCTGTAGCTTACAGTGGCCCCACCAAATGCATCTGAGAGTGCACAAGACTAGATATCTGTCTCCTGATACCACTCCATTGCATCTGGCCCTTGAAGTACCCCGGTTTTAAGCCTAGAGATTACACATACATCTCCATCATGGTTTGTAACCAGTGATGAACTTTTCCTCCAGGAATCTGTCCAATCCCCTTTTGAAGGCAGCATCATGTAATAAGATTACCTTCCCATGGCTTGCATCATTAATAATTATTTAGTCACTTGCAATACCACAACCTAGTAGTCCTTAGGACATAACTCTTACATTTTGCCCAGGAATATGCTTTTTGTACCACATTATATTACATTTGCAATCACTAGGGTACTAGTTTTGACTAGTTTAGATGCTGCTGAATCATTGTCTTTGGAGGCTATGCCACCTATCCTACTACCAAATGTGCTGGATTACTGGATAGTTGAGAAAAGGTCTTTCCAGTAGCAGTACCCCATTTCAGGAATCCTCTCCCAAGTGTGGTTAAAGTGTGGTTTCCTATTTTGTTGTAGGCGATCAGCAATGTTCCCCTCTCATCCTAGTTCTATTGTACACAGTTCTAACATTAATTTTGGTCCTTCCTAGTCTTAATTTTAACCCTAGTCCTTTTACTCTGGGTGCTAAATCAAACTGGTTGTTTTTTAAATGATTCAGAAGTGTATGGATGTGAGACGTATCCATCATTGTGTGAGGTAAGAAATATAGAAACATAGAGAAGGTATATGACCTTTTCTTAACTAGGTAGTCTTTACTAGGTACTTTGTGGAATCCTTGTGGTCTTGAGTTTGCAACATCTGAAAAGGCCCATTAATGACAGGACATTTTGGAGGTCACTTGTTCATAGGGTTACTGTACGTTGGAAGTGACGTGATGACTGGACAGCACATAATAAGTTGTCCCCTGAAGTGTTCACAGAAGGTACTCCATGTTCATTTGATATAAACAAGATCCCTGGTTTGGCGAACAGTGTCTCTGACTGCTGAATCTGTTGTATCATTATTATTATTTTTAAAAGACCCTCTCGGGTGAACCCAACAAAGCATCTCTTGTACCATGAGTGGAGAAGTGAGACTGTCTCCCCAAGTGCTTGCTAACAGTAATTGAATGTGTCATTATGAACGTTATTTGTAGCTGTTTATTTCCTATCAACACATTGTAGGTATAAATGAAACAATGTTTTCCCAATAGCATGAAATGCGTTGGTATGGCAAGGACTGTCAGTTTTCTATGATATTGATTTTACTTTCATGTTCATATTGGTGAAATACACAGACAAGATGTAAAATAAGGCACAGTAAAAATATCAGCTGCTTACTATTGCCATAACTTTATTTTTTTCTATCAGCAACCTTTTCTCCTAATGCTGTCTCTAATATCATAAAAGTTTGCTCAGAAGCCATCTATTAATATTAGCACAGATTGGAAGAATATCAGGCAGATGCAGCAGAGTGTGAAAAGCTAATTCGTACCGACTTCAGCTCACAAAGTTGCTTCACATAAGCAATTCTGTGCAGACTGAACACAGCATGAGCTATCTTGTTCTGTGGGCCAGATCTTGCTGACAATCAAGATGGATCTGAATGGGTAAATAACAGTTTCTTTGCTCTAAACTAGTAGTTGAGAGGTTCCTGTTTGTTTTCCTGTTTACCACTTTTGACTTCCTCCTCCAGAGAAGAAATAAGCACATCATTCTCACAGACTGCTAGTTCATTGTTGTTATTGTCCTATACTAGTGTTGGCGAACCTATGGCACAGGTGCCAAAGGTGGCACTCGGAGCCCTTTCTGTGGGCACCCAACATTGCCCCTTCACAGCCAAATGTATTCAGGTAAAATTGCTGTATTGGCCCTTTGCGAAAAATATGTGGGTTTTGAATCGCACTTTGGGCACTCGGTCTCTAAAAGGTTTGTCACCACTGTCTTATACCGTTGAGTCACCACTTGCATTTAGAAGGGGCTGCCACTAACACTCATGCTTGTATTTTGCTAACGAAAGCCTGTGATTTCCTTTACTGAGTCAAACCACCTCATGCTAGCATTCTCTCTCTCCCACCGTTCACTTTTACTAGCTTTTTGTGTTCTCTCCTGTGTGTTTTGCCTGCTCATGATATGAGTTCCTACAGGAAGATGGGTGGGGTATAAATATAATAAATAAATAAATAAAAATAAATAAACGATCAAGGCATAGTCACTTCTGTTTAGTTACTTGAGCTCATAGTGAGAGTTCAGGCTTGATTCCAAGTAGAAGCCTCTTATTTGTCTTAGTATCTGCAAGGCTGTCTTCCAGCATCTCTTTTCCAATGAATCATTTCTCTTTTCAACTCACCTTTCTTCATTGTTTACCTTCCCCATCCATACAAAGTAACAGGCCATGGTATGATGATCTTAGCCTTAAGTTTCACACCTGGATCTTCTCTAGCTCTTTTCAAACCTGCCTTGCCAAGATTCAGTCTACTTCTTAGCTGCAGACTCTGCTTTGACTGCTAATTGAATGAATCTGTAGACAACCCGGTGAACCACAATCCTTATATATTTCTTAGTAAAGTCGCAGGGGAAGGAGAGCCAGATTTGCAGATCTGTGTTTGCTCTGCTTGCAAGATATTCTTTAAATTGCAGCTGTGTGTCAGTTTAGGCTAGCATTGTGCATATGTCTGACCTTTATAATCCTTTACCTAAGGGTAGTGGCAATCTTCCCATCACCCTTGACTTGATAAGATCTAGAATATAAGGTATACACAGCCCACACTATATAATGAGCTACAGCCTCCTACCTCTTTGCGCAGGGACTGCCGAGCTAACAGTTAGTGGAAAGTCATTTATCAATGAAGGATTCTTTTTGACAAGCAACTGTTGGAAAAGACACTATCCAACACTGAATGTAGGTCAGGGTTGGCGGAATTTGGTGTCTCTTAGTTTTGGAGGAAGAACACCGCCGAGGTCTGCTCACTTTCCTTGAGCCATCTGTCTCTTGTATGTTCAAAAGAATTCTAAGGAAGCAGTCCATGTTTTCCCAAATTATATTTTTCAGTGTAGGAAAGGGAAAAGCAAGTCAGCAATATTATGAAAGCACCGGGAAAGAAAGTGTCATGGTTTCCATAATGCCACACTACTGGTTTGCAGTTATGTTGTTGTTTACAATGTTGTGCGCTCATCTGTTAACCCCATACTGGAAGGAAGATAGTAGTGCATCAGGAAAACATGGAGAATCATAATGCCCTGATTGCATGAACATCTCTTCTGGATCAGACTTAAGAGCATCCTTCCTAGATCAGAACAAAGATACACCTAATTCAGCATCTCTTCTGGCTGACCAGGTGTTCGTTTGCAGGGCTTAAAAACCATATGCCTGCTGTCATTTTGGCTCCTACCTTAACTGTTGGAAAAGGTGAGAAAAAGTATTTAGGAAGGTGTGCAAAATGTGAAGCTGCTTAATTTAGCCGCAGAAAAGTGAGCAGAAAAGAAGTTGCTGGAATTCAAGAGCATCCAGTAAACTTGGTTAGGCTATAGAGAACACAAAGAGTAAACCTTTTTTTTCATGCAATACTGTATATAATTTTCAGATTTACAAGAGACAGACATTAATGTGAGTGGCTTTATAAAGGATTAGACAAATTATTATAAATCTGTCAGTGGTAATTTACTCTGGCAATTCTACAAATTTCACTTTTTTAGAACTACTATATATCTGCCAAATGTCAGACTATTCAACAATGCACAGTAATCACTGCCACAGCTATGCCCTTTCTATGGGAGACAGCGGAACTTTTGTCTGATCCAGCAATGTATTTTAATCTTTGGAGAGTGAGACATTGAAGGTGGATTTTAAGTATGAGAATTGTATTATTGTCCTTCTTATTGAGCTCAGAGGTGTGGGATTTTGAAAGGTAACTTAGTGGAGGTCAATGCATTCTAGAGTCATTGTAGCGTCCTATGTCTTGCTCTTAAGGAACACCTGTAGTATGAATGAATTAACTATCAAGATTCAAATGATGGCTAGTTAAAATGGATAGTTATTAAAGTAAAGAAAAGGTAGGCACTTGAATGTAAAATACAGGAAGAGGCTGAAGGTCAAAATGATAATAACCCATGCTTTTGTCTTGATACCTTGCTAAAGAATGAAAGAAAAATGCAGCTGTCTACATAGTATGGGGAACGGGATAAAAAGAAACACATTACAGCTGTTGGTGAATCTATGGCATGGGTGCCAGAGATGACACTCAGAGCCCTTTCTGTGGGCACCTGACATTGCCCTTTCACAGCCATCTGTATTCAGGTTAAATTGCTGTACTGGAACTTTCTTTCTTTCTTTCTTTCTTTCTTTCTTTCTTTCTTTCTTTCTTTCTTTCTTTCTTTCTTTCTTTCTTTCTTTCTTTCTTTCTTTCTTTCTTTTAAGGCTTATATACCACCCGTCTTCCCGAAGGAACTCCGGGCGGTTCACAACAAACAAAATAGCAAACAATCAAATACAGCATATGAGCAAATGATAAAATCAATTTAAAAACATAGTAGAAAAAGTGCATGTAGACAGATGGCGGACCAAAAAATAAAATAAAATAAAATTAAGAGTCACCGAATGCCTCCCGGAACAGCAAGGTCTAAAGCTTTCCTGAAGGCTGGCAATGACTGTGCAAGGCGCAGTTTGCTAGGAAGGTGGTTCCAAAGTGTTGGGCCAGCCACAGAGAAGGCTCGGCCACGAGTAGACGTTTTTTGAGCCTCCCTGGGTGTGGCCACCCGCAGCGAGTGCACCCGCGACACTCTAGTTAGTCGGGCCGAAGTTGACCGCTGGGAGATTCGCTCTCCCAGGTAGTCAGGTCCCAGGTCATGGAGGGTTTTATAAATTTAAACCAGAATCTTGAATATAATTCGGGATGCAATGGGTAACCAATGCCAGAACTGGGATGATGTGGTCATGTTGACGCACACCCGCCACCATTCTGGCTGCCACATTTTGCACCCGCTGCAGTCGCCGAATGAGAGTCAAGGGCAGCCCCATCTAGAGAGCGTTGCAGTAATCTGTCCTGAGATCACCAACGCTTGCACAACTGTTCTCAGGGAGTCCCCGTCAAGGTATGAACGAATCTGGGCAATTTGATGAAGATGGGCCTCCATGGTAAGACCCGGATCCAGTACTACGCACAGATTCCGGACACTGTCCGCCAGCTGGAGGGAAATGCCCTCCAGACTGGGGAGAGGTCCTCCATATCTGGAAGGTGAAGTCCCGAAGAACATAACTTCGGTCTTCTTGGGGTTGAGTTTGAGTCTGTTGGTCCTGGTCGATTCCATGACTGCATCCAGGCACTGGTCGAGGGTCTGGACAGCCTCAACTGCAGAGGTGGAAAAGGAGAGATAGAGGTGGAAAAGGAGAGATAGAGCTGGCACAGCCTGAACCCAGACTGGAATGGATCAAGAACCCGTTCTCCCTCCAGGAACGACTTGAGCCAGACAGCAGCCACCCAAATCCAAAAGGACCAACAAGATAACATCTTGCCCATGAAGGGCACAGCCTGAACATGGAATGGTGATCGGACGACTTGAGTTTGCCAATTTGTCCGCCCATGAAGGGAACATTGGCGATCGCCTGGGCAGATCTTTTAAGAATGGGCTTCACCACTGTCTCCTACAGGCGAGAGGGAAAAATCCCTTCCCTGAAGGAGGCAGTGGAAATAATTGAAGCCCATTCAGGCATGCTCCCTCCAGCAGTTTTTATAAGCCAAGATGGGCAAGGATCAAAGGGGGAGGATGCAGGCCAGCAATGGGCCAGGGCCCTGGAGGCCTCAAGCGAGGAGACAGGCCCAAACCAACCAATCGAGGAGACCGAGGGGGTGCAGCATCGGGAGATGCCAAGGATAGACTAGGGTAACCAGAGTCAAGACCAGCATGGATGGCCTCTATTTTAGTTCTTAAAAAGGCTGCAAAAGTCTCACTACTGAACTCAGTAGGAGGAGGCCTTACCAGACCAGGATTAGTGAGGTTGCGAACCACATGGAATAATTCCACCTGGCAGTTCGAGGCCTCACTAATTCTCAGGGAGTAGAAAGATGTCTTGGCTTCCCTGATCACCCAAATATAGCGCCTAGTCTGGATTTTAACTGCAGCCTTATTGAGCGCCGTCCGGTCCATCCTCCAGCTGCTCTCCAGCCTTCTCCGCTCTTGCTTCATCGCTCTCAACTCCACCGTATACCACGGCGAAGGGCGAGCTCTGCAACGGAGAAGGCGCCTAGGGACGATCTGGTCAACAGCCCAGGAGACATTGTCAAACCATTGGTCCACCACGGCTTCGGCCGGATCGTCAGCCAAACTTTGCAAAAAAAAATAGTTGGTTTTGAATCGCAGTTTGGGCACTCAGTCTCTAAAACAGGCATGTCCAAACTTCAGCCCTCCTGATGTTTTGGACCACAACTCCCAGAATTCTAAGCTTAGACTGCCAATGGCAAAGGACTGTGGGAGTTGCTGTCCAAAACATCTGGAGGGCCAAAGTTTGGCCATGCCTGCTCTAAAAGGTTCTCCATCATTTCACTACAGTGTAATGCTCTCTAAGACAGCAATCGTTATACAGTCTGCTGGCCTATAAATGAACTGTTACAGAAGATGTTGCCCATGTTTCCTTTGATGCTGCTATGCTTTTCATGGTGCAGAATCTTAATAATTTAAGCAATTATTAACAGAAGAATGAAACACATGGTCAAACCTGTTGCTCTCCACACAAGTTGGGCTTCAATACCCTTCGTCTTCAACAGGTATGCCAAAGGTTATGCAGTTTTGTTAGTCCAACCCATCTGGACGGCGCCAGATTGGGAAGCATGTTTTGTACCACTTCGTTCGGTTGCTTTGAATTGATGAATGCAAATTTTGGCGCAACTTAAATGTGTTTTTTCCCCCAGAAGGCATTGTAGTTTGAGTGTTTGGGCTTTTCAAGAAAGAAAAGATCAAGAGGACTTGCAAATGAATCCTAGGAATTAACTTGTGAGTGTTACATAGTTTTTCTATTTTTAAAAAAGCATGGCAACAGAATTTTAGGCATGGACTTTTCCATGTGTGTGTGTGTGTGTGTGTGTGTGTGTGTGTGTGTGTGTGTGTGTGTGTGTGTGTGTGTGTGTGTGTGTGTGTGTGTGTGTGTGTGTGCCAGAAAGATTTTTATCTGGGGTTTCTTCTTTGAGACATCTGTGAATTTACACTGCGGCGCACAAGACCCTCAGTGTGAATTCACAGGTGTTATCTCGAAGAACTAAAGTTACAGGTAGGTAACTTCCGTTTTTTAATATATTTACCCTACTCTTTCAACAATTTTTATTATACAGAGAGAGAGAGAGAGAGAGAGAGAGAGAGAGAGAGATCCATTCTTTGAGCTTTTGAATAGTTCAGAACTCTTTATTATCAGGGATGAGAATGCTGGTAGGATTTTAAACAAAATACCATCAAGTTTCAATTTTAATATTGGGAAAATGGGCTGACATTTGAGTGCAGGGTTCAAATTGTCATCCATCAACAGAGTTGGTGAATATATCCAGAAGCTTAGGGTAACCCCTGTATTGCGTAAGACAGAAATAGCATAAACTTTTAAAAGTGCCGTAGTTGTGTTTATTTCCATATTATGCATACCTGAGCTGACATTCACACTGTTTCTGTTTAAGTCATGGGCCACAAGCAGAGATCTGTCTCCTAGCTCTCTCACCAGCAAAACCCCTATAACGAGAGAGAACAAGGCTCTCATTTTTTCCAAATATCCCTCCTCTTCCCCCTACGAACTGCTACCTGTTTGAAGAAACCTAGGATGTTGGTATTTAAAGTATAAGCATGGGCTTGATGTCACCTCTAGAGAGAAGGTAAGCATAATTAGGACATTTATGTAGGGAATTAATTACATAAGGAAACAAGTGTTGCTTTTCAAATGGTAAGAGCGGAGTGTTTATATGTTCTTAAATGAAATATCTTGGTAGTCATTTCTGAAAGGAGTCTTCTCCAAATAGTATGCTTCCCATCTCACTTAAAATGGGCACGCATCTACTGATTGCATTCCTTATTGTATTGAGGTATGAATAGGGAATTGTGACATCAGAATCGAATCTGAAAAATATAACACAGCTTAACAGAGAATAGTGAGATGCATCAACTGCTTTTCTAGTGAAATGTTTGAATAAAAAGAGAGGTTTATTCATGACTATTTTAAATATGTTTTGAAACAAGATAAAAGCACACCACCACAAATTGTTATGGAGGTATGTGAACAAATTGAATTTTAACATTGAGGGAATCACTGGCAGCAACTATATTTATTGTACTTTATATTAGCTGTGTACCCTTGAACATTTTCTAGCTCATTCATGTCTAAAAAGGGAGAAAATTTCATAAAGCTGAGGACATCCTTAAATTTGTTTTAGCTACTATGAGGAGTTTTTGTAACTTTCAGATCTTTTCCATAGTGCTTTCATTATTTGTAGATTTTCCTGTTCTCCAAGGAAAGAAGTAAATCTTTTCAATATGTCTATGAATATAAAATGTCTCCTCATGCACCTCTTGGATTCAGCTGGGAGATGGGAAGTTTTCCTTTTATTTTCTGTGTTTATTTTATGATTGGATCTCAAAAGTGTTTCCATCTAGTTATGATCAAATTATTCAGAAATATAAGGCATAAACAAACTTGTTCTTCAGATACATTCACAAAGTAGCCAGCAGTAAATGTACATTTCCATCTGGTGAGCACCTTCCCCAGATCGTCGTTGATAAGGTGAAAGACGATTTCCCTTCCTTTTTTTAAAAAAAATGCCCATTTAATTCTGTCTGCATTGCAGAGAACTGAGATGAGTATGAAATTCACATTTTGTTCTGTGTGAATGACAGATGAATGATGTTCCCGTTCCAAATTCTCTTTCATCTCCTTACACGCTGAATAAACCATTCTCATTTGATTTCAGAATCTACACAGTCTCACGTCTGGTTAATACATGGAGGGGAGATCACTAGCTAGTATCAGCTATCTCCTGGTAAAACTAGGAAGGAATACTACTTGAAACCATAGCTGACCATGCTAGACTACTTTGACACCTGGTCTTATCCACTCTAAGCTACTTCCTGTGTCCTGTGCATAGAACATATGGGGAAAGGAAGACCAGGCTCTCATTTCAACCTAGGCCTTGGAGGCTCTTTCATATCTCAAATGTCTAGAAATTTTTACAGCTGGTTTTGCCTAGAATGAAGTAAGAGATCGACATATTGGAACATGCCAGAAAACCTGAGCACAGAGCAAGGCGAACAAACGTAATGGCATGGGCTGAGGGCAGCCCTGATATTGTAGTTGCTGCCTGAAGCTAAGAGCCCAATCTTCACCATATATGGATTGTTGTGGAGGACCGTCGTGGTAGGCCTCCTTGCAAAATTTGGTTTTCTCTAGGTCCCCTTTTAAAGTAAAAAGAAAATGAATTTACAAATAGATTCATCAGAAGAACTGTAAATTTGTTTTTGTGATTTGTTGACCTTAATGAATCACAAATCAAAACAAATTACCATTCCCCCCCAATTTGTCAGTATTGATAGCCTTATTCTCCATAGATTTGTCTGCTCCCCTTTCTTATAGTCCCCTTTCTTATAGTTAATGGCCATCACTAACCTTGGAATAGTGGATTCTACTGAATGATGAGATCATTCAAAAATATCATTCCTAACTCTCCTGCTGTTCAACATTAGCATCATATCACCTTGTACCTGACTTCCTTACTGGTAAGCCAATTTCCTCCGAGAAGCCAAGGCAATGGTGACAAAAGCTCTCTCCCAACAATTTCCCCCAACAAATAATGTTTATTGTTCTCTCACTATGGAGATAAAAGGAGTAAAAATCCTTACAAGCCTGCATTGCCAAGTCTTGTTGTTTCAAATGTGAGATCTCTTTCCAATAAGATCGAGGAGTTGGAACTTACTATCTCTCTGCAGAAAAATATCCAGGATTGCTGTGCTATGGTCCTTTTAGAGACGTGGCTGGATTCTTCCTTTCCACGGGAGCTTATACAGCTACAAGGACGCTCAGCACTTAGAGCAGATAGAACTATTGAATCCGGGAAGAGCAGAGGTGGAGGGATTTGTGTTTACATAAATAACAGCTGGAGCACAGATGTTAAAATAATGGATATTCATTGTTCTCCTGATTTGGAGTATCTAGCAGTGAAATGCCGCCCCTTTTATTTGCCACGTGAGTTTAATGTTGTTATAATAACTGCAGTATATATACCTCCTGATGCAAACACTACTACAGCTATGGGTCACCTGCTAACTGCTATTAGCAAACAGCAGCAGGCTTACCCAGACTGAGCTCTGGTGGTTGCAGGTGATTTTAATCAAGCCAATTTAAAGACTGCTCTCCCTAAGTTCTATCAGTATGTTGACTGTCCCACCAGAGGGAAAAATACCTTGGACCAAGTATATAGTAACATCATGCATGGATACAAGACTAAGCCTTTGCCCAATATAGGACAGTCAGATCATATATCTCTGTTCATGATCCCATCATACAGACCTCTCGTTAATAGAATCAGACCATCAACCAGAGAAATATGAGTGTGGCCAGCAGGTGCATCTGAGCAACTTCAAGACTGCTTTAGGAGCACTGAATGGGCACTGTTTGAGGAGGACAATGTTGATACATATACCTCGACAGTACTGTTCTATATCAAAAGCTGCATTGATGTTATCACTACCATCAGACAAGTACGGGTGTTTCCTAACAACAAGCCCTGGCTAAATAGAGATGTGCGCCTTCTGTTAAAGGCCAGAAATGCTGCTTTTCACTCTGGTGATGCACTACAGTACAGAGAGGCCAGAGCTAAATTGAAAAGGGCATCAGGGATGCCAAAGCTATGTACTGTCGGAGGATTGAACATCATTTTGAGAGCTCTGATCCTCGTCGGGTATGGCAAGGTCTGCGACAAATAACGGGGCAGAATATTAAAAATAATCTGTCTAGCAGCAGTGAGTCTTTGGCTGAGCAGGTGAATCAGTTCTTCAGCCGTTTTGAGGTGGAAACTGGAACCACTATCACTACAGCATCGACCATCAACAGCACACCAATAGAATCTACTACTGATAGACAACCACTTCTACTGCAGATTTCTGATGTGCAACGTGCTTTCCAGAATATTAATGCTAGGAAGGCAGCTGGACCGGATGGAATCATGGGACGAGTTGTTAGGGACTGTGCTGCAGAATTAGCTGGAGTATTTACAGACATTTTTAATCTATCTTTGTTGCAGTGCTCTGTCCCTACTTGCCTGAAGACATCTATTATAGTGCCAGTCCCTAAGCAGTCAGTAGTGGCATCTCTCAATGACTATAGACCAATAGCTTTAACATCTGTTATTATGAAGTGTTTTGAGAGATTGGTGCTAGATTATATTAAGGCTAGACTTCCATCTACTCTGGACCCGTTTCAGTTTGCATACAGGAGTAACAGATCCACTGATGATGCTATATCCATTGTTGTCCATACTGTACTGAACCATTTAGAAAAACAGGGAACATATGCAAGGCTGTTATTTGTGGATTATAGCTCTGCTTTTAACACAATTCTACCTAATAGGTTGTTTTTCAAAATGGCCAATTTGGGTATACATCAGAAGATTTGTTTGTGGGTAAAGAATTTTCTGACTGATAGGCCACAGTCAGTAAGGATGGGATCCCACCTTTCTTCTACTCTTGTATTAAGTACAGGAGCTCCTCAGGGTTGTGTGCTAAGCCCCTTCCTCTACTCCTTGTACACACATGATTGCACCCCACTGTATAACTCCAACACAATTATCAAATTTGCAGACGATACAACAGTGGTGGGGCTCATTAGTAATAACAATGAGTTTGCTTATAGGAAAGAAGTACAAGGGTTGACTCAGTGGTGTAAAGAAAACAATCTTATACCAAAAAAACTAAAGAACTTATAATTGATTTTAGGAGGAAGAAAGATGTACATTTACCATTGTACATAAATGGTGAGGAGGTGGAGAGGGTTGGTAGCTTTAAATATCTGGGCACTTACATCTCAGAGGACCTCTCATGGACTGCAAACACCAATATGGTTGTGAAGAAGGCGCAGAAGAGGCTGTATTTCCTGAGAATGCTCAGGAAGATGAATTTATCTCAGCATCTACTTCTGTCTTACTATCACAGCACCATTGAGAGTGTCCTAACTTATGGCATGCTATCATGGTATGGGAGCAGCTCTGTAGCGGACAATAAAGCTCTACAGAGAATAATTCAAATTGCCCAGAATGTTACAGGGCTCCATCTACCAACCCTGGATGACATCTTCACATCTTGCTGTTTGAGGAAGTCACACAACATTCTGAGGGACTCAACTCATCCTGCTCACAATTTCTTTGAACTGTTGCCTTCTGGCAGAAGATACAGAACAATTAAAACTCGGACCACACGTCTTCTGAACAGTTTTTATCCCAGAGCTATAATTACACTTAATAATGAACTCAAGAACCACCAGCAGTGAGCACTTGGACAGGATTACCTAGCCTGTTGTGTAGATGCTTGTGTTTTTAGGGGGTGGGTGGGTGGGGGAGTGTTCGGAGATTTTTACGTGTGTGTGTTGAAGGGTTTTTTTTTAATGTGTGTGAGAGTGTTTGGAGATTTGTGTGTGTGTGTATGTGTGTTGAATCTGGTCTCTGTCTGAATTTCGTTGTATGTGTATACTGTGTATATACACACAATGACAATAAATTATTATTTAAAAAAGATATCCCATTGCTAAATGACAATTTGCCATTGATAATACTACATTGTTTCTTGAATGATAGTGTTCATATTGATGAAGGGTTCATTTTAGAGGATAAAAATAATAGAAAATGTATGTAAATAGCAGAAGACTCATCTAATCTTCACTGTTTGAAGGATTGTTTCCACCCATGTGGTTCTGATCGGTCTTTAAGATCGGACTCTTAAACATTTCTGCCCCCCTTTGAAGTATAGCTAGTGGCAGGACATCAGAAATGCTTTTCTGTATCAAGGTCCCATTTGAGAACTCAGGACTTGGAAAAATTACTATTTTACACTACTCTTTCTTGAATTTCTTGGGTATCATCGCCGGTTGCCATACTGGATGAGGTCTTCTGGGCTTTGTCATTCACAGAAAACCTTTTCCAAACATGAGTAGAATGGAAGGCTTTTTCCTTACAGAAGCTTTTAGAACTGTTGGTATATCATTTGTTAAGTATTGTTTATAGGTAGTCTTAAAATATTTTTTTACGATGTTGCTGGTAGGTCTAGTTCTGTTCTGTGCTTTATAAGTGTAATGATGTAGGTTATTGTTATTTTAATTGGGACTATTTGTGGATTCTGTAAGCTGCTTTAAGTGGTTCCTGAAGGATGGGCAATACAGGATTTAAAAAAATAATATAAATACTGTACCTGAAATCTCTGTGATCTTTATTATAACCATTAAGAGAGGTCAGTATTATCATTCCTTCTACATATGAGAGCAGCTGAAATGAAGAGTGATCTGCTTAAAACCATGTGGCTTATACAGCTGAGGTGAATTTTTCTAATTTATGTTGGCTTTCAGCTCATTCTTTCAACCACTGTGTAGCAGTTTCTCTTGGTGTGATTTATTGCTTCATATATATATATATATATATATGCATGTTAGGGTGGATTCGGGTTTCTTCCCGTGTAGAAATCTGGTTGTTTTGGCGACGTTTCGACGAGGTCTCACTCGTCATCTTCAGGCTGGTGTTCTGGCTTCTTTCTTCTTGAAGCAAAGTGTGGTCTCAGTTGAAGTCCTTCTATAAATACTGCTGGGGGGGGGGGTGTGGTTTGCTTGCTCTGTTGCTGATTGTAGGTTCCTTTGTTCCTTTGTTCTTTTGTGATCTGCTGTGTGGCTGAGGCGATCGTTAAGGGATTAACTGCTGATGGCTGTTTAGATGGCTGTTTACATGCTGGTGGGTTAGATGGCTGGTAGGTTCTGGCAGTATCCTGGGCTTTGGTGGAGTGGGGTCCTGTGTCTTGTGAATTCATTTTGGTCTGGCTACGTGTCTGTGGTCTCCCAATGTTTTTTTGGGGTGTGTGAGTGTGCTCCATGTGGTGACTGGAGTGGGGTGCCGCAGTAGATGGTGCAGTCGTGGTTTTGTTATTGGATGGTGGTTTCGTTTCATCTGTGGGAAGGGTCTGGGTTTGTGTTTGGTGTGGATGGAAGGTGGTGGCGTCTTGTGTCCTTTTGGACCTGGTGTCAGTCTTTGTGACAGAGGCTCGTCTGTTGACCAGGGCTAGTTTCCAGATGTCAGGCAAGCGGGAGGTGTCATCACGTTTATTCATGTTGTTTGGGTGTTTCTCTATTTCAATGGCTTCCATGATTATTCGACTGTTGAAGTGTTCAGTTTTGGAGATGAGTTTGGTTCTTTCAAAGTCAATTTCATGACCTGTTGTTTTTATGTGCTGGAAGAGAGAGGAAGATTTTTCTTCTTTTTTGACTGCGTTCTTGTGTTCTGCGATGCGTGCGCTTATTCTCCTGTTTGTTTGTCCGATGTATGTGGCTGGACAGACTTTGCATGGTATTTCGTAGACTCCTTGGTTTTCTAGCTCAATCTTGTCTTTGGGGTTTCTTAAGATGTTGGCTATTTTTTGAGATACCTACTAGATCAAACCAAGATACCTACTAGATCAAACCAACAGAGACCTACTCACTCTCCACCTCAAACTCAGCAACAAAATCCACCCAACACTCTGGAACAAATCCAAGCAACTGGCCGCCTGGAGAGCTGAAACAGAGACCTCCCACAAGACAGACACACACACCAACAAACTCCACAAACTGGAAAAACGCCAGAAGCCCAACCCCCACACACAACAGCCCATGAAACAAACAGTTCACAACATATCAGACAGGACACTCACCATCGCAGAGACCAAAGTCCTTTCCAAAGGATTCAACTTTGCAATCGCCCCCAGACACATCCCCACCGAAAACATCATATGCGGAGTGGAAGCCAGCCTAACCAAAATCAACCCAGATGAAGCCAACAAAATCAGACTCGAAGTCACCAATGTCCTCTGCTCCAGCAAACCACCCAGAAGCAATTTACACAAAGAAGAACAAAAGCCCTCTCCAACCTGAGGAAAGACAACAACATAATCATTCTCCCAGCAGACAAAGGCAATGCCACAGTGGTGATGAACACATCCGACTACCAAGCCAAATTATCCAACCTACTACAAGACCCTGCTTACATACCTTTGAACACAGACCCCACCACCTACCTGGAAAAAACCACCAAAGCCAAAATAAAAGCCTCTCCCTTAAGTGAAGAAATCAAGCCAAGCATCATCCCCAGAGAGAAATCATCCAGATGCCCCAAGCTCTACGGCCTCCCCAAGATTCACAAAGAAGGAACACCTCTCAGACCCATAGTCAGCTCCATAGGCTCACCTCTACAAAACCTCGCCAAATTTCTTGCCAAACAACTCCAGCCCTATGCAGAATCCATCACTTCATACGTACAAAACTCGTTCCACTTCATAGAAATTATAAAGAAACAAGACCTACAACCCAATGACCTACTCGTGAGCTTCGATGTTGTTTCGCTCTTCACACAAGTGCCCATTCAAGAAGCCTTGACAGCTATCCACAACAAATACAACCCCCAAACACATCCTAGATCTGACCAACCACTGCCTAACCAACACATACTTCATCCACAATGGACAAAGATACAAACAGATAGAAGGAGCACCCATGGGATCACCCCTCTCACCGGTCATCGCAAACCTATATATGGAACACTTTGAAACCAACGCGTTACAGAAGTCCGAACATAAACCCAAACTCTGGCTCAGATATGTTGACGACACCTTTGTTATCTGGCCACACGGGAAAGATAAACTGAACAACTTCCTCACACATCTCAACAGCCTACACCCCAAAATACAATTCACTATGGAAATAGAAGCCAACAACCAACTTCCCTTCCTGGACGTCCTAATCTACAAAAAACCCGACGGCTCCTTAGGACATACCATCTACCAGAAAAAAACACATACAAACCGCTACTTAAATGCACAATCACACCACCACCCTGCACAGATCAACTCCGTAGCAAAACCCTCATCTCCAGAACCAAACGCCTCGCTGACAAAGACCACCTAAAAACTGAATTACACACTCTCTCGAATGTTTTAATTGCGAACGGATTCCAAAAAAACACCATCACCAAACTAATCCAAAAGGAAACACCCCCAAGAACCAAGAAACAGAAGAGAACAACGGCACCGCCCTCCTCCCTTACATCAAAGGCACCACAGACAAAATCAGCAAAATTCTCCACAAACACAATATCAAGACAGCCTTTTGCACCGACCAAAAAATAGCCAACATCTTAAGAAACCCCAAAGACAAGATTGAGCTAGAAAACCAAGGAGTCTACGAAATACCATGCAAAGTCTGTCCAGCCACATACATCGGACAAACAAACAGGAGAATAAGCGCACGCATCGCAGAACACAAGAACGCAGTCAAAAAGAAGAAAAATCTTCCTCTCTCTTCCAGCACATAAAAACAACAGGTCATGAAATTGACTTTGAAAGAACCAAACTCATCTCCAAAACTGAACACTTCAACAGTCGAATAATCATGGAAGCCATTGAAATAGAGAAACACCCAAACAACATGAATAAACGTGATGACACCTCCCGCTTGCCTGACATCTGGAAACTAGCCCTGGTCAACAGACGAGCCTCTGTCACAAAGACTGACACCAGGTCCAAAAGGACACAAGACGCCACCACCTTCCATCCACACCAAACACAAACCCAGACCCTTCCCACAGATGAAACGAAACCACCATCCAATAACAAAACCACGACTGCACCATCTACTGCGGCACCCCACTCCAGTCACCACATGGAGCACACTCACACACCCCAAAAAAACATTGGGAGACCACAGACACGTAGCCAGACCAAAATGAATTCACAAGACACAGGACCCCACTCCACCAAAGCCCAGGATACTGCCAGAACCTACCAGCCATCTAACCCACCAGCATGTAAACAGCCATCTAAACAGCCATCAGCAGTTAATCCCTTAACGATCGCCTCAGCCACACAGCAGATCACAAAAGAACAAAGGAACAAAGGAACCTACAATCAGCAACAGAGCAAGCAAACCACACCCCCCCCAGCAGTATTTATAGAAGGACTTCAACTGAGACCACACTTTGCTTCAAGAAGAAAGAAGCCAGAACACCAGCCTGAGACCTCGTCAAAACGTCGCCAAAACAACCAGATTTCTACACGGGAAGAAACCCGAATCCACCCTAACATGCATACCTATACCCGTGAAAATCTACGAAAACAAATATATATATATATATATATATATATATATATATATATATATATATATATATATATATATATATATATATATATATATATATATATATATATATATATATATATATATATATATATATATATATATAATGAATCATGATGTAGCAATGTAAGTTGTAACACGATAATTTTACTAATGCATTGGTGCATATAAAATGTAAGTGAGGAGGAGGAGGAGGAGGAGAGGAGGAGGTGTTTTTTATCCTCCTTTTATGATGTTACCATCATGAAAGTCCTTTGTTATAAATAGTGATATGTTTCATTTGAATGTCATGCAGTAATCTCATTGTTACCTGTTCTGTGCAACTGATACTATAGCTGTCTTATGTACATTTCTCAATTAATGAAAGAAAAGGTGAAGAAATTTTTTTATACAAAAATCATTTAGAAAGTCATGCCCATCTAAATAGAGTGTTGTGATAAGGATTGGTATAAATCCAAATCCCAGCTTTAATAGTGGACAAAGTGGCCCTCTGACCAAAATGATCTGATTCGCTCTCTCGTATGAAATGCTTTATTTTTATTATGAAGTACTTCGAGAAACATACAGAGTCACATTATTTTCTGTCTTCCACCTACATTTGATAATTACCAGTTTGCATACAGGGCAAACAGATCCACAGAGGATGCCATTACCACGACTCTCCACACTGCTCTGACCCATCTGGAGCAGCCAGGGAGCTGCTGTTTGTGGATTTCAGGTCCACTTTTAATACTATTATCCCCTAATAGACTGATGTCCAAACTAGGGGCCCTTGGATTTTCCAGTTCCATCTGCCTCTGGGTTTTGGACGTCTTGACTGACCGCTCCTAGAGGGTTAGAGTAGGGCCTATATATCTATAGTTCTCAGTCTCAACACCGTCTCCCTGCAGGGCTGTGTGTTGAGCCCACTGCTCTATACCCTCTACTCACAACTACATATGAACATAAGAACATAAGAAGAGCCATGCTGGATCAGGCCAAAGGCCCATCTAGTCCAGCTTCCTGTATCTCACAGCGGCCCCACCAGATGCGTTTGGGAGTGCATGAGACTAGATATCTGTCTCCTGATACCACTCCCCTGCATCTGGCCCTTGAAGTACCCTGGTTTAAAGCCTAGAGATTACACATCTCCATCATGGTTTGTAACCCGTGATGGACTTTTCCTCTAGGAATCTGTCCAATCCCCTTTTGAAGGCATCCAGGCCAGATGCCATCACCACATCCTGTGGCAGGGAGTTCCATAGACTTACAACGCGCTGGGTGAAAAAATATTTTCTTTTGTCAGTTCTTACTCTCCCAGCACTCAATTTGAGTGTATGTCCCCTAGTTCTGGTATTTTGAGAGAGGGAGAAGAGCTTCCCTCTATCCACTTTACTTATACCCTGCATTATTTTGTATGTCTCAATCATATCCCCCCTCAAGCGCCTTTTTTCCAGACTGAAGAGGCCCAATTGTTTTAGCCTTTCTTCATAAGGGAGGTGCCCCAGCCCAGTAATCATTTTAGTCGCTCTCTTCTGCAACTTTTCCAGTTCCGCTATGTCTTTCTTGAGATGCGGTGACCAGAATTGTACACAATACTCCAGGTGCGGCCTTACTATTGTTTTGTATAATGGCATTATAATGTTGGCTGTTTTATTTTCAATCCCCTTTTGATAATCCCTAGCATGGAATTGGCCTTCTTCACTGCTGCCACACATTGGGGAGACACCTTCATGGAGCTGTCCACCAACACACCAAGATCTCTTTCCTGATCCGTCACGGATAACTCAGAGCCCATGAGTTGATAGATGAAGTTTGGATTTTTTTGCCCCAATATGCATTACTTTACATTTGGTTACATTAAAACGCATTTGCCATTTCTCAGCCCACTCCCCAGTTTGGAGAGATCCTTCTGGAGCTCTTCACAATCTTCTCTGGTTTTTACCACATGGAAAAGTTTTGTGTCATCTGCAAACTTGGCCACCACACTGTTTATCCCTGTCTCCAGGTCATTTATGAACAGATTGAAAAGCACCGGTCCCAGGACTGAGCCCTGGGGCACACCGCTTTTCACTTCTCTCCATTGTGAAAATTTCCCATTGACACCTACTCTTTGTTTCCGGGATCTCAACCAGTTCTCAATCCATAAGAGGACCTGCCCTCTTATCCCCTGACTATGCAATTTTCTCAGCAGCCTTTGGTGAGGGACTGTGTCAAAAGCCTTTTGAAAATCCAGATAGACTATATCCACCGGTTCACCCAAATCCACGTGCCTGTTGACCTTTTCAAAAAATTCTAAAAGGTTTGTAAGACAAGATTTACCCTTACAGAAGCCATGCTGATTTTCTCTCAGCAAGGTTTGTTCTTTTATGTGTTTTAAGATTTTCTCTTGGATGAGGCCTTCCACCATCTTCCCTGGGACAGATGTAAGGCTAACCGGCCTGTAGTTTCCTGGTTCCCCCCTCCTTCCTTTTTTAAAAATTGGTGTGACATCCGCTATCCTCCAGTCCTCCGGCACTGTGGCCGTTTGAAGAGACAAGTTGCATATTACCGTTAAGAGATCTGCAATTTCATTTCTCAGTTCCTAATAACCCTTGGGTGGATGCCATCTGGGCCCGGTGACTTGTTAATCCTCAATTTATCAATTAGTCCTAAAACCTCCTCTCTTTTAACCTGTATTTGATTTAATTCTTTAGTCAAGAGGGGCGGCTCAGGCAGCGGAATCCGCTCAAGGTCCTCTGTCGTGAAGACAGACGCAAAGAACTCGTTCAATTTCTCTGCAATGTCCAAGTCCTCCTTAACCTCCCCTTTTCCTCTCTCACCATCCAGAGGCCCAATTGGTTCTCTGGCAGGTTTTCTACTTCTAACATATTTAAAGAAGCTTTTATTATTACCCTTTATATTGCTAGCCATGCGTTCTTCAAAGTCTTTCTTTGCCTCCCTTATCATCTTTTTACATTTCTTTTGCCAGAGTTTGTGTTCCTTTTTATTTTCCTCATTTGGGAGGATTTCCATTTACAGAAGGACCTCTCCTTGTGCTTTAGAGCCTCTCTAACTCCACTCGTTAACCATGCCGGTGTCCTCTTGGACTTAAATGAGCTCTTCTTTCTTTGTGGTATGCACTTGTGCTGGGCCTCTATTATTGTTGTTTTAAACAGGCTCCATGCACTCTGAAGAGATTGGATTCTTCTAACCCTCCCCTTCAGTTTCTCTCTAACTAGTTTCCTCATCTGAGGGAAGTTTGCCCTTCGAAAATCAAGGGTTTTTATGTCTGATTTGGTTGACACTCTTCCTCCGACATGCATGGCAAAGGTAATTGCAGCATGGTCACTGTTCCCCAGAGGCTCAGTGACATTCACATCCCTGACGAGGTCCTGAGTATCACACAATATTAGATCTAGAGTTGCCTGTTCTCGGGTGGGCTCCATGACAAGTTGCTCTAAGGCACAGTCATTCAGCAAGTCGAGAAACCCTGTTTCTCTTTCTTGCCCGGAGCTCGCATTGGCCCAGTCAATGTGGGGATAATTAAAGTCCCCCATGATTACTATCCTATCCCTCTTAGCCACCTCCATGATTTCTCTCCTCATTTCAAGGTCCCCCTCAAGTTTTTGATCTGGTGGACGATAGAATACTCCAACTATCATATCACTCTTTGGACCTGGTAGTTTAACCCACAGTGATTCTATGGCGGAGTCAGACCCTCTGTCAATCTCCATTCTGCTGGATTTTATGCCTTCTTTGACATAGATGGCCACTCCTCCTCCAACCCGCCCCTCTCTATCCCTTCTATAGAGTTTATAGCCTGGGATTGCTGTGTCCCACTGGTTCTCCACATTCCACCAGGTTTCTGTTATGGCTATTATATCAATGTTATCCCTAGCTGCCAGATGTTCAAGTTCTCCCATCTTTGCTCGGAGGCTTCGAGCATTGGCGTAGAAGCACTTGTACAGTGGGTCCCGCAACAGCTGCTGCCTTGTTCTTCTCCCCCCACAGCTTTTATTTTCAGTAGACGAACTGTCACATTCCGCTATTCTGCCAGTGTTAATACTTGCTATGTCATCTCTATGTGATTCTCTACCCTCTCCAACCTCATTCCCCGAGGATGAGGTGTTCCGAACCGGATGCCACACAGCTCCTGTCGGCTTTCCCCAAGTTATCAGTTTAAAAGCTGCTCTGCTGCCTTTTTGAGGTTGAGTGCCAGCAATCTGGTCCCATCATGATTCAAGTGCAACCCATCCCTCCTGAAGAGGTTTGGCTTGTCCCAAAATGTTCTCCAGTTCCTGACAAATCTAAAGCCCTCCTCTCGACACCATCGCCTCATCCACGCATTGAGGCTTCTGAGTTCTGCCTGCCTGGCGGGACCTGCACGAGGAACAGGTAGCACTTCTGAAAATGCTACCTTGGAAGCCCGGGACTTCAATCTTCTACCTAGCAACCTGAATTTGGCTTCCAAGACTGACCGCTTGGCCTTCCCGACATCATTGGTACCGACGTGTACCATGACCACTGGCTCCTTCCCAGTTCTCTCTAACAAGCTATCTATATTTCTGGTGATGTCTGCAACCTTTGCACCCGGCAGGCAAGTGACCATCCGGTTATCATGCTCCTCACAAATCCATCCCTCCTTGTTTCTAATGATAGAATCCCCTAGCACAATGAGCTTCTCTCCTGCAGCCTGCTCATCAACATGTACCTGATCTTGTATCTCATCAATAGTGATGAGGGAGAGATCCTCCGGCGGAACCACTTCTTCCTCTATGTGTGCCTCATGAGGTGTGCTGAGGGAAAGAGCTTCAAATTGATTGTGCAAGATGAGACTCTCTGAGCGATGCCTTGGCCTTCTACTGCTTTGAGTCACATTCCTCCACCCATCCACCTCCTGAGTTGGGGGAGTGACTTCCTCCTCTGAAGCGTGCCCTGTCTCTTCTTGGACCTGGATAGTCTCTTCCGCTCTGTCCAGGAACTGCTCAAGCTCCTTAATATGTTGCTGGTCCACTATGCGAGCCTCTAGCTGCTGGACCTTCTCTTCCAATAGCGCAACCAGCTTGCACTTGCAGCAGATGTAGTTCTGCACACGCTCTGTCAAGATAACAAACATGGCACAAGTACTGCAGGTAACTACAGCTGCTCCCTGCAACTCCATTTTAACTATTACAATAAAATGTATTCAAGGTCTCAAAAATGTAAACTTGCACTTTTTTTTAAATCTAGTAAGACTCTTTACTTCTTTTATTGTTTAGTCAAAATCTAACAGTGTAGGGGCCGCTAAAGCACCTCTACTCGAACCACAAGCACGTCAGGAAGTGTAGGACCTCCTGAGGAGTTGCTTGGCTTGGGAACTCAATTAAACCCAGAATTTTTTTTATTTTTATTTTTTTAGTTTGCACGCGCCGTAAGGCGCGTGCTGCTGGTAGCAGCTATTTAAAGCTAAAACTCCGCCCCTTGCTCCTGCAAAAAGAAGTTAGCTCTGCCCTTTGTTCTGTGCTCCTCTGACCAGCTCCTTCCTCTCTGCTGCTCTGCCAGAAGAGGACTGAGAGACTGCTGGTAGCAGCTATTTAAAGCTAAAACTCCGCCCCTTGCTCCTGCAAAAAGAAGAAGTTAGCTCTGCCCTTTGTTCTGTGCTCCTCTGACCAGCTCCTTCCTCTCTGCTGCTCTGCCAGAAGAGGACTGAGAGACTGCTGGTAGCAGCTATTTAAAGCTAAAACTCCGCCCCTTGCTCCTGCAAAAAGAAGAAGTTAGCTCTGCCCTTTGTTCTGTGCTCCTCTGACCAGCTCCTTCCTCTCTGCTGCTCTGCCATCGACCCTAATTATTTATTTATTTATTTATTTTATTTTAGAGTATTTTCACCCTGCCTTTCTCCTTGAAAAAGGGCCCAAGGTGGCTTACAGTAATGAGGGACAATATACAGTCCAATACAGTTGAGACATATTCAAGTATTGAGAGCAAGGAATTGAGGGACATCTTACAGCATTAACAGACAACATTACATTAATGCAATCACAAAGACTATAAACACAAACTCTATGTGATCATGTATGGTAGATTCATATACAGTGGTACTTTGTATAAAGGAATTAATTCGTTCCCCAGAGTTCCCGAGGGAGAGTTGGGCAGTCACTGAGAAGGCCTGACTCCGTCCGGGTAGTATAAAAATACAGTGCTACCTTGTATAAAGGAATTAATTAGTTCCAAATGAAATTATGTTAAGCAAATTTTCCTTTATACAAATTTCCCATAGGAATGCATTGAAAATGGAGTAATCCCATTTTTATGTTGTACGGATTCATCCCATAGGTGATTTTTCCCTATCTCCGGAATTTTTTATGCTCTACAGATTTTATGTTATACAAACTGTTTGTTATATGAGGGTCCACTGTAGGTAGGTAGGTAGGTAGGTAGGTAGATAGATAGACAGACAGACAGACAAGACAAGACAATTTGGTGTCCCTCTGACATTTTGAAATACAGTTTTGGTCATTCGGTAACACCATGGCCAGTGTGCAGAGATTATGGGAGTTCTACTCTGCATCATTGAGCAGAGCATTGGTTTTTCTTTCAAAGCGAAGAGATTCAGGGCCTCTCTAAAATGAAGCAAATGCAGTTCATCTTCATTGGCTTGAGAGGGAGAGTGTAGCCCATGCTGGGAATGTAGAGGAGAAATGTGGGCCTTCGCATTCATATTGGGTGGGCAATATGTGATTCATGGATCTCATGGTGGTCCACAGGGGATGAAATGAACCCTACTCCAGCTCTCATGCACCCTGCTAACATCCTAACTTTCCCACCACAACAGATTTTTATAAATCTTTTTTGGGGGAAATTCAGGTGGTCAAAAATTTCCCTTGTTTCCACTAGAGCAGTCATTCTCAACCTCCCCCCCCCATGGCCATAATCCAAATAGGAAAGAAATACGGTATATGCCAAATCAGGATAAGTCACATAATGAAACTTCTAAGGAAGTGTGTGGAACATTGATTCCAGCCCGTGGTCCCCTTCAGATGTGCCACATTGAGCTGTCTTTTGCCAGAAAAACCCAGTATCTCTCTATTTTTGGTATAATAAGCTTTGAAGTTAAAAATAGTAGTCACGAGCCCTGTGGTAAGCCACAAGGAGAATACAACACTTCTGAAACTGTGTATGTGTCCACAGGATGTAAACAACAACGGATATCCTTTGCCCCCCAAAATGTTCACGCTCCTGTTTTGTCTCCAGGAACTCCATAAAAGATGGCTTAAATACAATATATTCCACAGAATAAAACCTCTCTCTCTCTCTCTCATATAAAAATAAAATAAAACCCCAACTGCCCATCCAGTTGTATCTCCCAAGCATTGTCCTTTTGGAGTTTGGATTCTGTGCACTTTTATTTCTTGTTTTAAAGTTTTATGTGCCTCTTGTCAGGTATGAATAAAGACTTATGCTACATAGCCTAGATTTCAGTAGGTATCTTTAGTACTTGGCATATAGTTAGGGGGGATGGCATGATATAGCATATTAAGATTTTTTTTTGTTCCACCCTGAACAAACAGTAATACAAAAAAGTGGTAAATGTAAATGAATATTAAGGCAGAAATTGGAGAAGGTGCCTATGGCTTTAATGAGCAAGTTGGCACTAAACCGTAATTTATTAACCAAATCTCTGCACTGATGTTATGCTGGAGGGAATGCAAAGGATTATCTCTCCTTCAGTGCACTTTTTTGCTTGTTTTCAGCACAATATTCAAAAAACTCACTAGGCATACTCTAACGATTGAATATTTTCTGCCAATAGGCCCATTGTACCATTTAGTATAATTCACACACACACATATATATAGTTTGCTTCTTCTGCTTTGAGCAACCAAATCAGCTGCAAAGTAAAATAAATAAAATAAAATCTGTTTGGTCAAGGCATGTGAAATGTGACAAAGGAAACAACATTTTTGTCTTCTGGTGAAAAGTAGTAGCCTACTGTGCAAAACATAGTGGTGTGATTCCCCCCCCTTGTATAAAGTAGGTGTTTCCATAGTTTTCAGCATGAAACTGCTTAGCATAAACGGGAGAAAAGCTGATGTGTGAGTACGAGTATTCCTAAGTGTCAGAACTTATGTGCTAAAGGCCATTACTAATAAATTATTTACCAGCTGTTTTCATATTTGTGGAAGCGACAGGGAAGTCTAAACGCTTGCAGATTAATAACGGGCAGGAAGGTTATGTTCGGGTCATACACCTGTCGCTGAACTGGAGCACAGCTGAACTTAGAAATTCCTAAATGGACTGCAGCCATAAAACTATAATGAAGATCTCAGCTTGCAGGTTGAAAACTCATTTAGTTCAGAGGCTCTGTGATAGTGTATCATCAGAGCACTCTTTCCATATTAATAAAAGAAATAGGCACTCGGCACTGGATGCAAGATCTTGCCAGGTTTATAAAATGCCACACTAACTCTAATTATAAAGGATTATCTAAGTAACATCTTGGCACCTTTTCACTCCTAGTAGATAATTGGCTATTTCCTGTTTTTCAAATTCCCATCCAATGAAAATATGTTTCTTAAATGGCTTGAGCCAGCGATGATATGCTTCAGATTTTTATTATGAGTGGATGTCCAAAGATTACTCACTTCTGCATTGGATGGTTGGAAGATCTAATGACCTATGACAATTAATACTTTTATTTTCATTTAGTTTAATGATTTGTTGGACCCCCTCTGTTCTCCAGTGTCGGTTACCAACATAGTATTGTCAGCATAGGTTTTGGTTTTGAATGCAGTAATTTTTTAAGACAGGGCAGATGAAATTATCTGGTTTTGGACCCCGTTGTCTGAGATGGGAACATTTCCTGTTCTGGACTGCAGTGTGGCACACAAAATCCAAAGAAACAAAACAAAACAAAAACGTGGCACCCTAAGTACTTTTGTATTTTAATGTAAGCTTTTGTGGATCATATGGCAACAGAATGTATGTTGAATGAAATATCTGTTTCATACCAAATATTAATTGGCTGTTGGGTGTATGGTACATTTCCATGCAGTAATTTGGCTGTGTTGTTTTAGGCCTGTGCTGAAAATACCTTGGCAGAAACAAAGCAGAGAGTAGACCAGCCATATGGGATGTCTCCGGTTTAAGCTCCAAAAGATGATCGTACGTTCTGTACAGAATAGCATCAATCCTGCACAGAATTCACATTGAATGCAAGGAAGGAACACCAAGTTGCACTGGATTATTACAGTTCCTGTGCCAAAAGAACTGTGGGAGTTGTGGTCCAAAATATCTGGAGTGCTGAATGTTTGCCACCACTGACCTAGGATATTCATTGGTATTTCCTTAAAATATGTGCTGTTCCAAGCAAGATAGTCTCCCGCAGGGGATGCAGACACTTATGCCTAGAGTAGTAGTAGTAGTAGTAGTAGTAGTAGTAGTAGTAGTAGTAGTAGTAGTAGTAGTAGTAGTAGTAGTAGTAGTAGTAGAAGAAGAAGAAGAAGAAGAAGAAGAAGAAGAAGAAGTGACCAGCTATTTTGGGGATACTTATTGTTAGTACAGTACTTTATTTCTATACAGTATATATTTTATGGTTGTTGCTTGTCCTGAAGTGTAAAATATGGCGCATTAAAATCAACTGTTTTATCCATAGTAACTTTCTTGTCCCAGTGCAGCTTTGCAGTATAATTTTCTTGAGACCCTATTTTTACTGCTATGATCAGTCTCACTTGTTTAATTTTTGAGATGTTTCGCCCCATTCCTGAAATAGCTCCAAGTGTTTGGTAGATGCTATTTTGCGAATTATTCTAGAGTGAATGAATTTTTGAGTGCTTGCCTTTTTAGAAGCACAATGTTTTTTTTCTGAAAGAACAAAGACAACTGACATTCTTTGTGTATAAATAAGGAAATAAGTGTTAGTGGGAAGGCATGAAGAATCTTTTAATAAAACATTCCCCCTTTTCTACGTTTTGCTCATCTGGGAAAATCAATTTTTGGTTTTTGAAGTGCAGAAGGGAGATCAAAAGGGAGAAGTGACAATCTAAACAAAGGGGCAAGGTGTGAAATGCCACATACTCTCCTATTCCCTGTTGAGCTTTATATAGGCATTTTCTAAACAGAATGCATTTGCTGAGGAATAAACATTCATGCTACACTCCCTCTCTTGAATCATCTATGTTATAACAGTTGTAGAATGCCTTCCTTCCTCTCTGTGTTTCTGGCAACAAAATGTGACTCTGGGGGAATAAATGTCTGGTCCTAGCAGACAAAAAGTTAGAATTAGGAACCAAAGTGTTGTGTTCTGCTTGTAAAAGTGCATGGTCTCCCTCTTCTTTCTTCACGTGGATTATGTAGGAAGGATATCACAGGTATCTGAGGTATCTCTTATGTGGTTGACTCTCTGAGTATAGTCCTGTTATGGGGTGGGTCAGAGTAGTAGAAGGATTTCCTTTCAAGGTAATCGTAGTTCTGCGTTCACCTAGGTCTCTGTACTGACGGGTTCCATGATAGCCATGTCTTCTGTCAGCTTCTTGTTTGGTGATTTCAAGACTTGGTAACGATATTTCAAATGAAGGTAACAGCTCAGTCAGGTTACTTCCTCAGATGAAGGCGCTTATCAGTGGATGTGGCCCATTCAGATGGACAGCATGAAGTGTGTGGTAAATGGGGAAGGAAATAATTTTTAAAAATCATCTTTCTACCTTACAAAGCATCCTTATTTAACCTTATTCGCAAATTCCATATTAGATTGTTAAACATAGTTCATTACTCTATAATCTCTTATTGAAAGCCTGCAAGCCCAGCCATAAAAAAGCAAAATGTGCCCTCTTAAGCATGGCCTCTACATTTTCTGTGCTGTAAGGAAATAAAGTAATATTGTTGTATTATTTTCTGTTCCAGACCAAGGATGTTCCTCGTTCTGGGACAGGAAACACAAAGCATTTGCAGTCTGGGTGGGTAGCCAAATGGTTTATGTATGTACAGTATCATGTACTGGCAAACTGATTTTGACTTTTGTTGGCCCTCTCCAGAATGTTTGAGGGAGAGAATGCACAGACGTAGTTTACCATTTTCTTGCCCACGACTACTCAATCTGGCTTTTACTGCAGGAGACTCAGTGGGTAGTTGAATTCCCAACTTCTGTCTCTGCAGCCAAATATTTAAACCACTGAGCTACAGAATTATATATGTCAAATGGCTTAGAAGTATATTATTCTGACTTACATCCGGAACTGCGCTTACTTGAAAGAATCATGTCTTGATGTTTTTGTTATGGGTCTTTCTTTTTCTATAAAACTCACCCCACATATGAGTTATCACTTTGGATCCCATACTTACACATTCATGAGCGAGTTTGTTTTGTCTGCTGATATAATAAATAGCATTCCCTATACCTCCTGCGTCAATTGTTATTTTTTGTAAGAAGAAAATGTTTCAATATTGATATAGGGGACTGTTTATCTGATAGTAAAAATTCAATATAGTTACATTACTTTTAAAAATGAACAACATTAGTGGCATTTACAGGCCAAAAATAACATATTACTGACAGTGGTATTAGCTATAATGCATTACACGGGAACTCTGCCAGGAACATAGCATGCAGAGATGGAAGGTTCAGCCTTACCTCCCCACTGGGATTGGAGTGAAAATGCCTCCCTTTACCATCCCAGCATAGAGTTTTTGTAGGTTTTCTAGCCATACTGAAGCAGATGGTTGGATTTTATTTTTTACTGGTGCCTTCATTAAGAAATATCTGTAATTATTTTAAGTAAAAACATTAATTTATTAACATGCTGTACATTTAACATGTAATTTGCCCCTAAATCTTGACAGTCATTTGGGCCCTGAAGCCAAGTGGTGTGTGCTGAGTACTCTGTGCCTGAGGACTTGTTTCTCTGCTAGTGCACGTATGGACTCACTTTGAATGTATCTAGAGTTCTTAAAATACAGTATTTATGCTATGTTCTTGGTATTCTTGGTACTTCTTTAATGCTAAATAGATTTAAGGTTATCTATGGTAGTGCAATGATGGCTGAGCAATCAATCATTTAAAATATCTTCTAATTTAACTCAAATTAATTAATTAAACTCATGATATTTGGGACATAGTTTTGCTGTAGAATGCACACTCTTCTACAATTTTTGAATTTAAAAAGATCTTGCATCAGATTTATTTAGTTATTAATTACATTTACACTCCAGTTTTCCTCCAAATTTATTTTCCTTGTCAAACTCTCCGCTGGATTCTGGAGCAACAAACACAAATAGCATTGTATAGCAAAACAGGCCAAAGATTTGTAGTGCCCCTCCCCCCCCCAAAAAAAACCCACACAGGTAAGTAATCTGCTTCCCAAAGAGAGTCCAGGGCTACTCATGCCATTTTGTAGATATCTGCTCCAATGAACACAAGAACATAAGAAGAGCCATGCTGGATCAGGCCAAAGGCCCATCTAGTCCAGCTTCCTGTATCTCACAGTGGCCCCACCAAATGTGTCTGGGAGCGCATGAGACTAGATATCTGTGTCTTCATACCACTCCCCTACTTCTAGTCCTTGAAGTACCCCGGTTTTAAGCCTGGAGGTTACACATCACCCACTGAAGTTCATCTTTCTTACGAAACATAGCTATGGATTTAAAACACAAACTCAAAAACCCTCTTGTGCTCTCTAGTGGCCCGAATTTATTTTCTCAAGTGTGTATCAGGCAAAAAATAAAATAAAAATAAAAATAAAAAAGACAAAAAACATTGTGGCACATTAAAGTCCTCTTCTCAGTCTAGGTTTGTGAATACTGTATATTTTCAAAGCATAGAATGCCAGGACCCCAGAAAACATGGATTTCTTCCCACTGCCTGTGCAGAGAGCATAGACTGAATTTGAGGAGGAGGCGGGGGGGGGGAGATTCTGGGGACCCCAGAGATATTTGGTAAGCTCCTATGGTCCACGAGCACATGTTCTCTAGCCCTACATTAAAAGTTTTTATTTTCCATCTCCAAAGTACCGTAGAAATTTGCAAAGTGAAGCACTTAGCAAATTGGAAAGCGACACAATGTGTTTACAGAAAGTAGTGTAAAAGAGGCCTGGTGTTAAATACCAACTTTTTTTTTCAACAGCTAGAGATGATTTCTTATGGATACCAAAAATAGGCCTCTGGACAAGGTGTGGATATGTAACTCTTTTAAAATAGCAGTTGATTTCTTTTCCATGAAAATTGCATTTGGTCAACTGTGTCTTTGGGATCTTGGTTTTCGAAAAGCATCATTCTGGCAGAGGGAGCTGTTGGGGTGAGAAGAATAGCTTTCAGCCTCATTTTGAGTAGTTACAGGCCACTCACTTGATAGAATCCTTGGGGAGGTCAGCAGAAAATTGCCAACGGTGGCCCCTTGGTCTGTGGTGTCAAGGAAGTGACATTGTAATATTTCATTGCCTTATGTTGCCCGCCAAGGCTCGTAGCGTTTTTTGTTCCCTATTTAAAGGAACCCACAATCCATTTTCTCTTTCCCAGAGGCTTGTTGAATAGAAACCACAGGGCCAACTGAAATCTTTATTGAGCTCGAAGTGCCCACATATGGGCAATCTTTTCTCTTAGACATTGTGGACAGAAAGGAGCTTGGGAAAGCAACCTCACGAATGTCTTGGTGTGTTCTGTAATCTGATGGCTAGAGGGTTGGCAGGAGGAGGAGAATAAAAATGCACTTGAGTTCTAATGTAGTAAAAGGATGGGAATGTACCTAATGTGTGTATAAATACGTTACAATAGGCTCTATGTTATTGAGATAGTATGAATTACTTCTGTTGAAGAGTGAAAGGCTGTTTCTCTATGAACTTGGGTACTCGTGTTTGATCACGCTGCTCTAGGCTTATAAACCTTAATCATCATCTGTGTTTTGTGTCTCTGCTTCTATTTCTGCTCATGATTGAAACTTTTTATTTATTCATTCATTCATTTAAAAATTTTATGTCTTGCTTCATCTGTTGCGTTAGTATCCAAGCAATTCAGAAGGGCAAAGGAAATCATACTGCATCCAAAATGTGTTGAAAACATACAGTTCTGTTTTGAAAAGGAATTTTATAGTTGCTGGGTTGTGTTTTTTTTTTAGGAAACTCAGAAAGTAGCCAATTTTTTTGTATCTCTTAATGTTCTCTTGTTAGAACTGTTTGACCTTCATTTATCAAATTTCTTTATCTTTCTATCTTTAATATTAAATGTTTATTCAAGTATCCCAAGATGACTGTCCATTCCTCCCCAGAGTTATAAACACTTGCTATGAACTGGCTGTTTGTGGTGGTTATCTGCTTGAAGGCACCCCCATGTGCCTTGCAGAATTACCATTCTTGTGATTGTGTCCTTTTGAATATTTTTTTAAATTTATAGACAGTGTCCTTGTTACTGTTATTATTATTATTACTTTCTTATTGGAGATTGGGCATCATCATGCACTCTGACTTTGGATTGAGCAGCTCTAAACAATTCTGTTGCGATGCATGGAAACCAGTCTCCAAGGTCCTTCAGTCAGCAGGTTCTTCTCTTATACTTCTTTTTCCTTTTATTTTACTTTCAGTGATCACCTTGCTTCTTATTATTGTAGTCCTGCTTTTCACTGGTTTAATGCTTATTCTTTTGTGTCTTAGATCTTTTTTACTGGGCCTTCACTTAACAAGTCTTAACATTCTGCAGGTAGGTGACTCCTGAAATGATCAGAAATCTCTGATTAAATGCCACACTGCAGAAGCAGGAAAGCATAACACAATATTCTGTGCATTCTCAGTGCCTCTCCCCTCCCCCTGTTTTGTTGTGATTGCTATAGTAGTGGGGAACACAGGGGCTGTACCAGCAGTCAATCTCCAAAGGGATGCCAACACTGTAACTGGGAGAAGGTTGGGAGAAAGGAGGAATAAAAGCAAATCTGGCCATGCTGTTTAGGGACCCAACAGAAGACTGAAACCGGAGGAAGGTGGCAAGCCATTCGGCTGAGAAGAGGAGAGGATGGAGGTGAACAGCTCTGTTAAGATCTTAAGAACATATATTCCCCAAACTGTAGCATATGTACCGAAGTCATACCACAATGATGCTTGGGGTCAAGATAAATCATCAGTGTTTATTGGTGTGAGGGATAGAGATATAAAATTTCCAGAAATTTTGAAGCTTGGGAAAAAAACCATTTTTTCTGCCCCCCCAGAAAAAATGGAATTTTTTGGAAAAACTGAAAAAAAATGCTACCCTAGCACTCCCACTCTCCCTTACCTCTTGAAAGTCATTCCGTTACTTTAGGAACATAAAATATGACTATGGATAATTTGACCTGGCATAAAATTATCACAACTAGCATATTAAAATATAGTGAATCCAAACAATTATTGCAAACAGAATTTCCTTTTAAAATAATATTTATTTGTAATTGTAAGTAACAAATGGAGTAACAATCTCCTGAACTGTTTACTAGTTTATGTGGAACAAAAATACCTCTACAGAACAATGTTTAAAAATCCAGAATTAACAAATCATATTTCTTCTCCGCAGTATTAAATAAAAATAAAATAAAAACATCATTCTCATAAGAATTGAAGGGTGGATGTATAGAAGGAAGTGGGACTAAGTTTCAATGAATGGGCATGAAATTTAATCAGAAATATTTTTGTTGCTCTGTACAGTGGTACCTCAAGTTACAAATTTAATCCGTTCCAAATGCATGCTCTTAAGTCGAACTACTCCTAAGTCAGGGTACCTATCTAAAAATCTGGAAAAAATAATTTAAAAATAAAAAAATAAAAATATATATTTGTAAGTCGAGCAGACCATATCTAAAATTTGTAAAGGGGCAGTTAAAACACCAACAGTTTTCCACTCTTAAGTTGAATTGCTCTTAAGTCAAGTTGCTCTTAAGTCAGGGTACCACTGTATTTTCTTCCACTGCTTTGGGGCCTAGTGAAGAGGACAGAACAGAACCAAACGTACACACCTACATGCAAAAATAAAAGTGAAACCTTTTTCTTATTTATTTCTTTACCAAAAAACACCCAAAAAACAAAAAATAGCCACTCCACTACCAATTGGTATCTGGGTGGCCTACAACAATGTATTAAAACTATAAAACAACGTAATTATTAAAACTATAAAATATTGTACAATACAATTCAAAACAATCAGCATACATTACAAATGATAAAACCCTGCTGCTCCTGAGTAGACATGGGCACGACTTGGCGAAATTCTCGTTTCCGTTTCCGTTCCTCGTTTCCGTTACGCAATGAAGACGGTAACGACAATTAAGCCGTCAGAACTCGAACTAAAAGAAAAATTGGGTCTGATTTGTCGTTAAATCGCGGCGATCGCGTTAAAAAGTTTTTAAAAAAAAACCAGATTCCCCACAAAAAAAAGCAGGCGAAAATATGCCTGCCTGAGTGAGGGCACCTACCAGAGGGGGTTTCGGGGTCCCCGGCCTACCCCCTCTCCTGTCCTGGGCTGCTCTGGTGGGGGGCATCCTCGTTAATGCCATGCGGTGCGGGGGGATCAAAATGGCGACCGCAATATTTTTTTGAAATCGTGGTCCAAAAACCCACCAAAGCACCACACAGAAACATGTCAGGTATTTTAACTGCCTGATTTTTTACAGTAGCAGCAGTGGGTTTTTCTTGCAATAAACGTCTGTCTCCAATCCCATTGATTTTATTTTATTTTATTTTTATTTTTATTTTTTTACACCTGCGCAGTGATGGGCTGGCCATGGGATGGGACCATGCAAATTTTTGGAGCCATTCCACCAATCGCATGGCCACTTGGCCAGGTTTTGACTGAGACTTCTGGGATGTGCCAGTCGGGCATAAAAAGCCCACTATAACCCTAGCCCTAGCCCTAACCCTAACCCTAACCCTAACCCATACGCCAGTACACTGTCTTTCTTAGTGGGTCAGAGGCACCCAGAGGTGCAGCCCACTAACTCACCCTAACCTTACCCGTAATAACCCTAAAATCTTGCCCTAACCCCAACCCTAAGCCAGATCTGTACTCGCATTGCACTACACGCAAGTACACTTCCCTTCTTAGTGAGCCAGAGGACGCCCAGCAGAGGCATTCTTCTCTCACCTCGCTCACAGTCCAAAGTTCCAAAAAACTCCAAACCTGTATGCCAGTATGCTGTCCTTCTTAGTGAGCTAGAGGCACCCAAAAGAGAAGTGCCTCTGCCAGTGTCACTTGGTACGCAATGGCTACACGGTCATGTACCCTTCCTTTTCCCTTTGTAGGGGGCCAGAGGAGGCATCCACCCCAGAAAGGTGCCTCCAGGAGCCTGCTAAATGCCTTCCCTTCGTAGCGGGCCAGAGGAGGCACCCACCCCAGAGAGGTGCCTCCAGGAGCCCGCTACCCTACCCCCGCTAAACCAGTACTAACGACAGACGACAAACGAAATGACAAATTTTTGAAAAATTTCGCGACAAACGGAAACGAGCCGAAACGGGCCGGCTCCGACACACGACAACTCGAAACATCATTTTTCCTGGTCGTGCCCATCTCTACTCCTGAGTCCATCCAAAACACTATCTACAATGGTACCTTGTATAAAGGAATTAATTCGTTCCAAATGAAATTATGTTAAGCAAATTTTCCTTTATACAAATTTCCCATAGGAATGCATTGAAAACAGAGTGATCCAATTTTATGTTGTACAGATTCGCCCCCTAGGCAGTAATGTTAAGCAAATTTCCCACATCTCTGGAATTCTTTATGTTGTACAAATTTTATGTTATACAAACCGTTTGTTATATAAGGGCCCACTGTAATTAAAATGCTGGCTGAACAGGAAGGTCTTTGCCTTGTGCCAAAAAGCCAAAAGTGTTACCACCAGGCAAATCTCTGTAGGGAGGGCATTCCAGAGTTGGGGGGGAGGGCAACCACCAAGAAGGACCTGTTTCAGCACCCTCCCTTATCTCTTTGAGGGATGGCACCTTCAGCAGGGCCTCCTGGCCTGATCTTAGGGTACAGGCAGGCTCATATGGAAGAAAGCAGTCCTTTAGGTCACCAGGTCCACCTAAGCCATTTAGGGCTTTATGTGTAAGCATGAGCAATTTGAATTGGGCCCAAGCAACAACTGGCAGCCAGTGTAAATTTTTTAGAACTGGTGCAATATAAGTCTGTGCGGCGTCACTCACTAGCCGTGACAATAGCAGCACCTCTTAAAGGAAGAAATGCATCTTGTTCTTGCATTTGAGAGTTCAGTTTATAACCTAGAACTTGCTTGTCCTCAGTGCACAGAAATTAGAATAATCTGATACTATGCATATTTTTTTAGAAATGTTTTGGAAAATATTTAACACCCTGTCTTTGCAATATTTTATTCATCATGTTAGAATAGAACAGTCCATAAAAAATTTTCTTTTTCTTTTTTTCAATTTTTCAAGTTTTTCAGGGGGAAAAAACACCAAAAAGGCTTCAGGGGAAAAAAAAAACCCTAAAAAGACACACCCCCACCCCCGGCCGAGTTTTCCCGGTCTCTCTCCCCCCCCCCAACTTTCACATCTCTAGTGAGGGATCTGGTTGGGATTCGAGTCCTTGGTGAAACTGTTGTCTCTGTGCCATTCTCCAAAGGCACACCTCCCAAGGGCAGAGTGCCATGTCAAAGCCGCATGTGAGTGAGCTAGCGCTTTGCATGGTCCTGGCGCCTTCAGTCACAGAAGACCAGCATCAAGGCCTTGCCATTAATATTAATGAGTTAGTTCATTTGCCTTTGTCTCGTTATGCTGGTCCTAGATCCTGGTCTGAATGAGACATAGTATGTTCAGAATAAGGAGTCAGTTCTGTTTTTGTATTTTGTCAGATGCAATCTTTCCAAAGTTCCTTTCTGACTTTAATAAACTTGAGAAATACTGCCGTACGTTGTGGTTATTCCAGAAAGCCTTCGGCTAAATCTGGTACCTTGTTAGCCTTGACTTATTGATACTGCAGTTTATAGGTATCTTATTATAGAGAAAAGGCTATATAATGATACTAAGCTTGTTCAGCTGTGTATAGGTGTGTTTTTAACAGTTTCCATTACAATATTTCTCATACAGAGAACAATAACCCATCTTCTAATAGTATAGAGGGGTGTTTATTGAATGATTTCTGGAGTTTGTCAGAGACTCGGGAATCGTAAGAGTGGCTGTGGTTTGTCTCCTCAAACTCTTGCGGGTGTCTTTGAGCGCGTAAGGGCCAGATGGGAATTTTTGGCCACCATTCTGATATGGCTTTGAGCGGTGGTGTGTTTTCGCCCATCCCATTCTCTTCTCTATGGGGCTCACCCTGCTATCACCGGTCACACTTGGTGGTAAGGGCAAGTGGTGAAAAGTCCCTTAGGCTAATAGTAGGTAATAGTGCTTTGTATAAGGGCAGCCCTTAGAATCTCAAATTAGGGGTAGAAATAGATAGGACAGTATATAGTGATTTATGACCCTTGATGTAAATCCTGTCAAAGGGCTGCCCACAACTTTTTTTGCTGGGGCCCACTACTCCACGTGTTAATACCCTAATTGCGTAATGGGTAAATACCTCAGTGCCACTTGCCCTTTCAGGTCCCCCTTTTAGGACTCAACAGTAGGAGAAATAGTCCGATAAAACATTAATAAAAGCAAGGCCCATTATTAATACCAAAGCATGTCTCGTATCTTTATTTCGTGCTGGGTGGACAAAGGCATGTGCCCAAACAAGTATATGTTTTGTCTTGAAAGCTCTCTTGCTGAACCAGACATCTGAGAAATCAGGAACAGTAGTGCTTGTTTAGGCTGGCTCAACATTCCCTCAAATTATCCAGAACTCCACGGAGAGGCTCTTCTGCCCCATGCACACGGGGGTTACGGCTCTGACCAAAAGCAAACAAGTGGGCGCCCAGTGCAATGTTGTGCACCCACATGACTTTGAGTGAATGTTGTCCTGACAGCCTGAGTTTCCCCTCTCATATTTTGACTAAGAGATTTTAAATTTATCTTAGCAGGCTCTTCCTTGACTATCCAGAGATTTATACATTGCAATGAGTTATCACTACATCCCATTGTCACCACTGGAACTAAAGTTCACATTCCAAATGCCAAAGTCCCATCACTTCTATGCACAGAAGCAGGTACATCTGTTTTCTGTGACTGGCAGTGATTCTAACCAGGAGAGGGCTAGCCAAACTGTCTATATCAAGAAAAGGCAATTATTTGGGCTCTTGCATGTTCTGATTTTCTTCCTTTTGTTCACTCATTTGCCAGGTTGTCCCTAAACTTTGTTGTCTTCCCACGCAGATTTGGTCTTTGCAAGAAACCCACAGGTTCATTCTCAGAAGGTGGAGTTTTTCACTGTACATGCACCATTAATCCTCAGTGCTCCAGGGTTTGTGTTTTAGGAGAGCAATAATCTATTTCTCTTTTAGTATAATTCCCTTTGTAAGAAAAAGAAGGGGGGGGACACACACCATGAACGTGTTGATACATCAACTTCGCTTCAGGCTGTAACTAAGAAGCTAACCTCAATTTAATTCCTGCTGCTTAGATGTTTCCTAGGCAGATGTACCAGGTCCTGTGAGTATCCACTAAGTTAATATTAGGTGTGTGTGTGTGGGGGGGGGAAGCAGGGGGGGGATAAAGAGACATTTCGTGTTACCATTTTTCTGGCTCAAGAAAATGACTCGATTGTACATGCTCAGTTTCTGAAGAGCGGTAATGAAGTAGAAGACAATTATTGCACACATTATCTCATTTCATTTCTCATTTGCCCGGTAAAATGGGTTTTAAAACACCAGTCCTGAAGGCTGTGTGTCGAATTTGCTTTGAAGAGCAATCTAGCGAGAGCTCACCAAGATGCTTTTCATAATGCCACAACCATAATATTGTTCTTCATTAATTTGGTGCAATTGTAGTTAGTCCAGAGGAGGATGGGCATAATGGAGTGAGAGAGAAATGCTTCAAAAGCAAATCAGCCGTCTAAAAGACCGGCACCGTTAACAGGATTCTTTAATCATAGGACTGGAGAAGGTGTCGTGCTCTCTGGCCAGAACTGATTGCGTGTCCCAATCCCTCGTTTGCTAATGTTATGCCCAACTAGAGTAAGATCACATAGATATTTTCAGAAAAAAGCATATTGTTTCTAAAATACAACAGCATAGAGATTAATCAGAAATGGCATAAAATATAGGGAAAATGGCATTTTACATGCTCATTTACCAAGCAAAACCAAATTATATCAATTTGGCGAAAATGTTTTTGAAATTCTGTCAAGCTGCAGCTTGTTAACACCCCTCATTTGTGCATTTTGAAAGCCAGAAAACTTGACATGCCCTATTGCTGAAGTCAACTTTAAATTTAATAATCATGTGCGTTTTAAATATATATATGCATAGCCTTGTTAAGTGAGGAAAGTAATAGTGGGATTCTGGGAATTAACCTCATCATATATATGGCTTGACCAGAAGAACTCTGCTGTTAAACTCTTAAATTTTATTGATCCTAGGGAGGCCTAAATGTATCTGATTCTGTGGATTGCACCTAACATCTTTCAACTTTTAGGGGCGCTTGGATTGTCTATTCAGACTGGCAGAATTACTGTTGCTGCCAATGATGATTTTATTTATTTACTGGTGCTAGTCATTTTCTTTTACTACATGTAGAAATGGAGCTAAAAGCAAGGTTGCATTTCTGCAAGATGTCTCAAGTTCTGACCACCAAAGTTTCATTTTCCCCATTGTGTGAAAACTGTTTGTATTTTTTTCTCTCGTACTGAGTGAAGATTGGAAAATTAGTTTTAATTATTACTTATGAAGCACCATATGGCTACTCTATAATTTTGGCTTCCCATAGAGCTTTGTGTGCATATGGAAAATGAAATTAATTAGGATTCACACTTTGAAATCTATTATTAACTTAATAAAGCTGGCAGCTTGTGGGGTGCCTTCATACACTGTATGATGTAATTGTTTATGATAACAAGCCACTATTTATAAAGCCAGCTAAGAAATCTGACACAGCTGGGAAGGAAAGGTCAACCAAGAGAAGCAACAAGGTAGATATAATTTTTTATCCAAAGTAGTGCTTGCAATTAATCATATACACATCATGAAAAGAACTGTTTCAGCAAATTTGGCTTAATTCACATATACCAGCTTTGAAGCTGAGAACTTAGGGGCTGTGTTGTTGTTGTACTTGTTGTTGCTGTTCAGTCATTAAGTTGTGTCTGACTCTTTGTGACCCCATGGACCAGAGCACGCCAGGCCCTCCTGTCTTCCACTGCCTCCCAGAGTTTGGTCAAATCTTTCCCAACATCAGGGACTTTTCCAGGGAGTCCTCTCTCCTCATGAGGTGGCCAAAGTACTGGAGCCTCAGCTTCAAAATCTGTCCTTCCAGTGAACATTCGGGGTTGATTTCTTTCAGGATGGATAGGTCGGATCTCCTTGCAGTCCAGGTGACTCTCAAGACTCTCCTCCAGCACCACAGCTCAAAAGCGTCGATTCTGCAGCAGCCAGCCTTCTTTATGGTCCAGCTCTCACTTCCATACATCACTACTGGAAAAAACATAGCTTTGACTATCTGGACCTTTGTCGGCAAAGTGATGTCTCTGCTTTTTAAGATGCTGCCTAGTTTCCCACTGCTTTCCTTCCAAGAATAAGTGTCTTTTAATTTCATTGCTGCAGTCATCATCTGCAGTGATCAATAAGCCCAAGAAAATAAACTCTGTCATTGCCTCCGTTTCTTCCCATTCTATTTGCCAGGAGGTGATGGGACTGGTGGCCATGATCTTAGTTTTTTTTTTTTTTTTTTTGATGTTGAGCTTCAGCCCATTTTTTCCATTCCCCCTTTCACCCTCATTAAGAGGTTCTTAAATTACACCTCACTTTCTGTTATCAAAGTAGTATTGTCTGTGTATCTGAGGTTGTTGATATTTCTTCCAGCAACCTTAATTGCGGCTTGTGATTCATCCAGTCCTGCCTTTCGCATGATGTGCATATACGTTAAATAGGCAAGGTGACAGTATACAGCCTTATTGTACTTCTTTCCCAATTTTAAACCAGTCAGTTGTTCCATATCCAATTTTTGTTTCCTTCGGCAGCGAGGGTGGAACACTGATCCCCCATGATACTCACTTGGGCTGCTCCAAAACTTCTCAGAGCAGCATGGGCCAGCAGTGTTGGGGGATCTGATCCACCACCAAGCTGGAGCCCTGGGCTTGGGGAAGGGAAAAAGGTTTTAAAAGTCTGGGCTTTTAAACCTTCCCCCCCTTCCCCACACCCCGGGCTCCAGCTCATTGGTGCTGGGTTGGGGAAATAAAGGTTTTTCTCCCCAGCGCTAATCAGCTGGAGCCCGGACAGGTACTGCGACCCCATGATATTGTGGGACTGCAGTACCTGAACCGCGAAATGACAGGAGGTTACTGTATAGTTCTTTGCAGCATTGGACTTTCCTTTCTCTTCCAGGCAGGTCTGCAGCTGGGTGTACTTTCGGCTTTGGCCCAGCTGCTTCATTAGCTCTGGAGCTACTTGTCCTTTTCCTCCACAATTCCTCAGTAGTGTGTTGGACGCCTTCTGATTTGAGGGCTCATCTTTCAGCCTCATATCTTTTTGCCTTTAGTTTCTGTCCATGGAGTTTTCTTGGCAGGGATACTGGAGTGGCTTGCCAGTTCCTACTTCAGGTGGACCACATTTAGTCAGACTCTCCACAATGACCTATGGCATAGCTCATAGCTTCTCTGAGGCTGTGTTAACATCATGCAATGCTTTGTTCAATCCTGAAAATGTGTAAGCGTAGCCAATCTTTGTATTCAGTTGCAAGGACGTAGCACAACTATATTTGCTACTTTGAGCTCACTCCAAACAACAGGTGGGTATAAATGTCACATGATTAATAAATCTTACAAATATTTCAACATTTTCCTTGTTGATCCAAATTATATCTGAAGCGGTAAGAGCAAGAAGCATAAAATGTTGCAGATAAGCAACTAATTTCCCAACTTAAATAATGACATACGTATGTGAATAATTGTCAGAGTGCAGACAGTAGGTTGAAATTACAGTTGGACTTCTTTGTCTGTGGAGCCAATTTCCTCCAAAGGTTGTGCTATTCACATAGCTACAGTAACCCCCTGTCTGTTGTGGGGGTTAGGGACCCCCACCCTCAATCATTGAAAATCCGCTATATGTGGATGCAGGTTGTGTTGGGGGCCACAATATTAAACATCTCGTGCTGCTTCCCAGCACCCCGAGGGGGGATGCGGGCAGGCACCAGGTAATCTTTAAAAATGGCTCTTGGCAGTGGAGCTGAGCACTTGGCTCCGTGGCTGAAAGCCCTTTTAGCCTCACGCGCCACTCACCCGCACCCCCGGGGGGTTGCGGCTGGCAGCGGATGATCTTTAAAAAGGCTCTTGACCACGGAGCCTAATGCTCGGCTCCATGCCTGAAAGTCCTTTTAGCCTCGCATGGCACTTGCCCACACCCCCAGGGGTTGCGGGCGGGCGGCGGGCGATCTTTACAAAGGGCTCTTGACCAGGAAGCCGAGCGCTCTGCTCCATGGCCAAAAGCCCTTTTAGCATTGTGTGCTGCTCGCCCGCACCCCCGGGGGGTGCAGGCGAGCGGTGCACAATCTTTAAAAGGGGCTCTCGGCCGCGGAGCTGAGCACTTGGCCCCAGGGCTGAAAGCTCTTTTAGCATTGCACACCACTTGCCAGTACCCTGAGGGGGTGAGAAGTGGTGTGCGATACCTCTGGAGGCAAGCCCTGGGCTCCAGCTGATTGGCACTGAGGTGGGGGAGAAAAAACTTTTGTTTCCCCACCTCAGCACCAATCAGCTGGAGCCCAGGGCTTGGGGAAAGGGGGGAGGGAGGTTTAAAAAGGCCCCAAACCTTCCACCCTCCCTCAAGCCCTTTCCGGGTCCCGCGGTCCCGCAATATAGTGGGACCGCAGTATATGAACCGCGAAAGGGCAGGGGACTACTGTACTTAAGAAAATTTTGGCCAATAACAAAATAAGTGCTGAGGGAATCCAGCCAAACTAATATCACACTGAACACTCAAGAGGAATCAATTCTACAGATGTCAGAAATTTTCCAGCAGGCATATTCAAAAGAACCTACTTCAACACCCACCACATCAAAACCTATGCTGTTGGCATGAGAGAGACAAAAAAGACCTCTCCCAAAACAACTGAAGACTAATAAGTAAAAAGTCATACCCAAATACAGAAAACAATTGCTATCCATAGTTCTTTGACCTCCAGTTCCTCTGCTAACTGTGGCACAAAATAAAGACCAGGATGGGCTGGTTTGTTTTAGGCTGGTGTCAGAGAAAGACAAGGCTCCAGGTGTTTCTCCTGGCATTTCCTCAGCATTTTATGTTGCTGAACTCAAGAACAGCAAGAGCCTAATTACTCTAGGACAGGACAGGAGAGATCTTAGGTCTGGTGAAAAAGGTTTAACCAGGTGCACAAATAATGGCACACAGCTCTCAAAGATCCTTTTCACACAACCCCTAAGATCCGCTGGCCACTTAAATTTGGACCAGAGATCTTGGGGGTTCATTGCTCTTCCTGTGTTCCCACCCCCTCTGCACTCCTAGCTGCTGTCTGCATGAGGGGAGGGAGAAAAAAGGGAGAAAAGAATGCAGGCTCACCTCCGTCTGCCGGTTGAAGCCGCCCCGAGCCCCGTCGTCATCCTGATTCCTGTCTCTTAAAGGGGCGGCGGGGGGGAACAACAAACAGAAGCGAGGAGAGCCCGGCACTCACTAGATCAGGGATTTTCACCCCCAGAGAGCAGGTGCCTGAAAAGTGCGCTGGGAGACGCTTATGTGGGCGTGGTCGGACTTAATTTTCTGTAAACTCCGGAGCTGGTGGGGAAACAATTTTAAGCTCCAGAGCTGGGAGCCATTTGCCGCGGAGTTTAGGAGTCGTGTGAAAAGGCCCAAAGATGGCTAGAGTCCACCACAGTCATCATTGCCAATGCTAAATTAAAGATGAGGTCCCTACAATAATGGTCTCCATCTTTCAACAGCATGAGGGAGAACAATTATAAAACGTTCTGTGCAACTTCAGAATGAACTGAGCAGATTTGGGGGGTCAGACATGGAACACCTGTCAAGGGGAAGACCTTCCAAGCAACTGTCACCCTCAGTTATCCTAAAGAGAGATGCCAGCCTGTCAGAATGGGGTAGGGGAAGATGGACCACCCTCTTGTTTTACTAACAAACTACTGATGGCGACAATACAGACTGCTGGATAGCTCAGTAGCTTAGTTCTCTGGCTGTTGGATCAGAGGTTGAAAGTTCAATTCCCCAATGTGTCTCTATGAAAGGGACTGGACTCAATGATCTATAGCAGTGGTTCCCAACCTGTGGGTCCCCAGATGTTCCAGTACTGCAACTCCCAGAAATCCTGGCCAGCTCAGCTAGTGATGAGAACTTCTGGGAGTTGCAGTCCAGGAATATCTGGAGACCCACAGGTTGAGAACCTCTGATCTATAGAGTCCCTTCCAGCTTTGCATTTCAAAGGTGGTTGTGGTTCTGGTTGTGGTTGTTATTAAATGTAAATCCACATTGTCTTCTCTTTATGTGTGAAGACAGAGCCTTGGTGTGAGGGTAAATGGTTTTCTTTCCAACATCATCTTGTCTACAAGCAGGAATTTATATTTCTTTCACTTGTATTAATTTATTTGAGTTTGACCTCCGGTCTGTGATAGTGCAGCCTAATTGGTAGACATTTTTGAAGGCATAGTATACACATATTACACCCAGCAAGATTTTTTTGATGCTATCTTTTATTTTAACGTAGTTTGGGATATAGCCTCTAAAGTTGTGTTTTGCAAAGTCAACAACCATACCACACTGCCATTGTTATTGATGCTTAACAAGTGCATTTTAAAAATACATTTCTTTCCTTTTGGTGTGTTTCTCTATATAATTGTGTTGTCTGCATTTAACATTGTTTCTTTTTCTTCTGCCCAAGCATCTGTAAAAGGTGGCACTATAGTGGCCACGTGTAGCTTAAATGAACTCTACTGTCTTTATTCTTTGTGGCATAACACACAATAAGCTTTTGACCAGCAATTTCCAATTACTCAGCCTTCACTGAACTAAAAAGACACATCATAATGAATTCCCGTCAGACTTTTATCTCTCTTTCATTTTGAGCCCTTTTATATTTTTGATGTGTGTGTAAAATTTGCCCCGAAAATGTAAGGGTCAGAAGAAGGACATTGAGCCAATTTGGTTCTGCTTAGATCATCAAAAGAACACCTAAATAGTATACATGTCTCTTTACACAAAGATGGATCCCATTTGTCCCATGTTGTGCACACACAATTGCTCTCTTTCATCAGGTGGGGCATTTGACTCCACCGGTAATCGTAAGGTACAGTAATTTTCCATCTATAAAACCCTGCCATATATTAGGAAACCCCCACACCCCACTTTTAAGACCTCAAATTAATAAAATTAATAAATCCTCCCACCACCACCCCGCTGTTTCCTTTCCTTTCTGCATTCTGAAGGCTCCTCCAGTTGCAAAAGCAAAGCAGAGACGAGGGCAATCAAGTTGGGGGGGGGGACAGCAGAGGGTGGGATGGAGAAGAACTCAAACTGACCTCACTGTTTCACTTTCTGTCTGGCAGCTCCTGCTTTTGTAACATCCTTTTCAGTGTGGAAAGGCACTTCTTAATGGGCCAGTCATCTCCGAGGCTTTCCTTGCTGAAAAGAAGGCACCAGTTCTGCAAAAAAACAAAGCATGGTCTGTCTTCAAGACACAAAGAGAAAGCACAGGCTGCTGGAAAGGAAGGGAAACAGAAAGGTCAGTTTGGGATCTCTTCCACACCACACCACCCCTCGGGAAAGGCTTACTTCTATGTATACAACCCCTCCCCCTTAATGTTTTGTGTCATGATTTTAGAAAATGAATTGTATACACTGAAAAATACAGTATTCACGTTTTGGTATGTTTTTGTGTGCAGGATCATCACACACCCTGCATGACAATCTAAAAAGGTGATGAGCTAGGCCCTGTTGTTTTACTGATATTTTGATTATCTGAAAGTTGGTCAAAGTTGGTCAGCCGGGCGCCCCTTTCCCCTCCGGCGTTACTTTCTGCCTTCAGCACCCCGGCTCCTTGCTCGACCACCGGCTGTGCCATGAGGGAGTCTTGGAGCGTGTTGTGGCTCGCCCTCCCTGGCTGTTCCCGAGGACCCGAGGACCTGCGACTCACGACCCTTATCTTCGGCTCCCCCCTGGGACTGCTGTACATCGGAGCCGTGACCATCTGCTGCCTGTCGGGGCTTTCCCTTTCCATCTGGCTGCGGACGGACTTGCCTACCTCCATGCAGTATGCACGGAGGTGTGGTGGGGTGCTGCCGCGGGGCTTGAACAACGACCTGTCGCCCCGTCCTATCGCCTTGCCAGCGGCTCTCCCCTTCGCTGTGCTGCGGACGGACTTGCCTACCTCCATGCATTATGCACGGAGGTGTGGTGGGGTGCTGCCGCGGGGCTTGAACAACGTCCTGTCGCCCCGTCCTATCGCCTTGCCAGCGGCTCTCCCCTTCGCTGTGCTTCGGCTGTTTTTTGATCTGCCACCCCTGGAGCTCGGGCGGTGGTCCGGCCGCCGGCGACATTGGCTTTCGGCCGGTGGCTGGCTCGGGAGCTCGGGCGGCTCGGCCGCCGGTGATTTACTGGCGCGGGCTGCTCGGGCGGTGGTTCGGCTGCCGGCGACCCACTGGCCGGGCCGGCCGCGGTCTCGGCCGGTGGCTGGCTCGGGAGTCGGGCGGCGGACCGGCCGCCGGTGATCTACTGGTGCGGGCTGTCCGGCGGTGGTTCGTGTCTCGCGGCTCCCCCTGGAGCGTACCAACTGCTCCCAACCGTCAACGTCCATCCTACCGGCTCTGGCTCGGGTGGCTGATCGGCCACCACTGCATGGAACGGCTGCCGCTCGCCGCCGGGACCAGAATGGCCGTCTCCCCCTCCTTCCGACTTGGGTTTTGTACGGCGATTTTTACATCTATGACCGCGCTTCATTGTCCTGATCTTCGCATCTCTATTTCTCTATCTATTAGAGACTCTTTGCCCATGGGGGGATAGGGCCTGGGGCAGGGAGGGGGGAATTTGATGATGTCGTCTTTCCACCTTCCACACGTTCCCCCCTCCTCCCATTCCATCTTTAACATGCCCGTATTCCTACTTCTGGCCCTGGGGGGGGTTTCCCCCCTTACTTTTCCATCTACCCCCTTCTCCCCCGCTATTTTCCATCTGCGCCCTGGCTATGCTGCCTTTATTTTGTCTGTTTATTTTATTTTACCTCATTTGATTTGGTTCTCCCCATTTTACTGCCTTTGTTATTTATTTTCCTCCGTTTATTTATATTGTATTTGATTTTAATTTATTTAGTTGTTGTCCAGGATTTGTTAGCTTCCTGCTCGCCTGCAGCTATTAGATGTGTCCTTGACACTAATCAGCTCAGCCTAGGATCACCTGGCTATCTATTTCCCAGGTGCATTACATCTCCCCCGGCAGCAGTTATCTTTGTTATATTAACTTTGTATCATTATTTAATTTGTTTGCCTTGAGTCTGAGTTAGCTGTATTTTTTGTTACCGAGGATTTTTTTTTCTCTTTTTTCTTTTTTCTTCCCCCTCTTTTTCCCCCTCCCCTCCCTACTAGGTCACCATGTTGGCAGGGACTCACATACCAACCGTGTTGGGTCGTGGACGATGCGCTCCGAGCCAGAGGGTTAGTCGGATAAGAAGAACTAGGGTCAGGCATCTTGTGCCTGTCCCGCGTTCTGACCCTCTGACTCACTGCCACGTGCCTGGGAGCCATTCCACCAGAGCCTCCAACCTGTCCTGCCTCCTTCTTAATGCCAGGTCGGTCCATAACAAGACCGCTGTCATCTTTGATACCATCATCGACAGCAGGGCCGACCTGGCCTGCATAACGGAGACCTGGGTGGGCTCAGAGGGGGGCTTCCTACCCAGCTGTGCCCCCCGGGTTCCTGGTTCATGGAGTGGGCAGGTTGGAGGGCCAGAAGGGTGGAGGAGTTTATTTGTTTATAGGGGAATCGCTTCAAGTGACCAGGGCCTCGACATTGGTGATTCCGGGGCTTGAATGCCTCCACCTGTTGGTAGGTCAGCGGGATAGATTTGGCATTGTGCTGGGCTACCGTGCTCCCGCAACCCAGCACAATCCCTGCCAGAGCTCGCGGAGTTCATCGCCGCTGCTCTGTTGAAGTCCCCTCGGCTTCTGGTCGTCGGGGACTTTAACGTGCATGCTGGCGGTGAGCTTTATGGAATTCATGGAAACCATGACGTCCATGAGCCTATCCCAGCATGTTTTTGCCCTACCCACAGGAGTGGGCATACCCTGGATCTGGTACTTACCTCCATGTCGGGGATTCTCATCTGGAGGTGCGGGACATTGTTCCCACACCCGTGTCATGGTCAGATCATTACCTGTTGTCTTTTTCCCTGGCAATGGCGGCCCCTCCTCGCGGGGATCAACGGCCCCTCGTTTGGGCCCGCCCCCCGCTTCTTCTTGATCCGGCTCGGTTCCGGGAAGCCTTCGGGAGCCTTCTGGTGGTCTGGCTGAAACCAATGGTTTGAGTCAGCTGCCGACGCCGTCGACCGAATCGCCCCCAAGCGTCTCCTCCGTGGCAGAGCTCGTACTTCGCCGTGGTTCACGGCGGAGCTACGAGCGATGAAGCGGGATCGGAGGAGACTGGAGAGCATCTGGAGACAGAGCCGGACGGCAAATAACAAGACTGCCGTTGTGATCCAGACTAGGCGCTACTCGCGAGCGATCAGGAGGCTAGAAGATCTTTTTACTCCCTGAGAATTGGTGAGGCCTCGAACCGTCAGGCAGAACTCTTCCGGGTGGTTCGGGACCTCACCAATCCTAGTCTGGCTAGGCCTCCTCCTACTGATTTCAGTAGTGAGAATTTCGATCTTCTTTAGATCCAAAATAGAGGCCATCCGTGCCGACTTTGATTCCAGTAACACTAGCCCTTCCTCGCCATCCCCAGCTCCTTCACCCCCCCGCTCTTCTCAACTGGTTGAGTTTGGGCCTGTCTCTCCTGTGGACGCCTCCAGGGCCATCGCCCATTGCCGTCCCGCGACCACCCCCTTCGACCCTTGCCCATCTTGGCTCATTAAATCTGCCGGAGGGAGCATGCCCGAGTGGGCCGCTACCATCGCTACCGCCTCCTTCAGCGAGGGGGTTTTTCCTTCTCGTCTGAAGGAGACGGTGATCAAGCCCATCTTGAAAAAACCGGGATTGGCGTCGGACCAACTGACCAACTACCGACCGATTGCCAATGTTCCCTTCATGGGCAAGGTTATCGAGAGGGTGGTGGCCGCAATGCGGATTCAATCTTTTTGGAGGAACAGCGGTGCCTTGATCCTTGCCAATCTGGCTTCAGGCCTGGCCGAGGTACCGAGACAGCTCTGGTCGCGCTGCAAGATGACCTTATCCGGGCGGCCGACAGGGGTTGCTCTACCCTGTTGGTTCTCCTGGATCTGTCAGCGGCCTTCGATACCGTCGACCACGGTATCCTACTGGAACGGCTCCTGGAGGTAGGGATCGGGGGCACTGTTCTCAGTTGGCTCCGGTCCTTCCTTCAGGGTCGGCCCCAGTATGTGCAGCATGGAGGAGAGTTGTCGGCCCCGTGGACACTCCCTTGTGGGGTTCCGCAGGGCTCGTCTCTCTCCCCCATGCTGTTTAACATCTATGAAGATCAGGAGATTTGGGCTGCGCTGTCATCAGTACGCTGATGACACGCAGCTCTATCTCTGTTTTTCCACCTCTGCAGTGGAAGCTGTCCGGTTGCTCGACCAGTGCCTGGAGGCGGTTATGGCTTGGACCAGGGCCAACAGGCTCAAACTCAACCCTGGGAAGACCGAGGTGATGTTCTTCGGGGAGCTCCCCGTCTGGATATGGTGGCCCCCTCCCAGCTTGGAGGGTGTTTCCCTCCAGCTGGCGGAGAGGGTTCGAATCTGGGCGTGATCCTGGACCCGGCTCTGTCCCTGGATGCTCAGGTGGCAGCCGTGGCCAGGACCGCATTCTTTCATCTTCGCCAGATCGCCCAGATTCGCCCCTATCTAGACGGGGACTCCCTGAGGACAGTGGTCCAGGCGCTGGTGATCTCGAGGTTGGACTACTGTAATGCTCTCTACATGGGGTTGCCCTTGACTCTCCTCCGGCGATTGCAGCGGGTGCAAAATGCAGCGGCCAGACTGGTGGTGGGTGCGCGTCGCTATGACCGCATCACCCGGTTCTGGCCCGGCTGCATTGGCTACCCGTTGCCTCCCGGATCAGATTCAAGGTCTTGGTTTTAGCTTATAAAGCCCTCCATGGCCTGGGCCCAGAGTACCTGGCAGAGCGGATCGCCCAGCGGTCAACATCGGCCCGACCGGTTCGGCAGTCGCGGGCGCACTCGCTTCAGGTTCCATCCCTCCGAGAAGCCAGGCGGTCCCGCACCCGAACCGGGCTTTCTCGGTGGCTGCTCCATCTCTATGGAACAGCCTACCCAGCGAAGTGCGCTCTGCAGAGTCCCTGCTGGCCTTTCGTAAAGCGGTGAAGACCATCCTATTCCGCGAGGCCTTTGGTGACCTAGCTTAGTTTACCTCATTCTTCCCCCTCTCTTCTCCCCATCCGCCATCGATAATTGATATTAGGTTATATTTGACATAGCAGCGGTGAGGTTTGTATTGAGGGTGCGCCCCTGCTGCAGTTTTCTTAATATGTTTTATTAATCTATGTTGTTTATGTGTCCATGTCCCCATTGAGATTTACTGTACCCGATTGTTGTATTCCTTGATTTGTTCTGTTATGTTCGCCGCCCAGAGTTCCCGTTGGGAAGATGGGCGGGATATAAATTCAATAATAAATAAATAAATAAATAAATATTCTGTTCGCTCACCCCATTCATATGAATGACATGTTCTCCACATATTGATGCTTTTAATTGCCTAAATCAATATATTTTGGGGTTTTCTCATCTAATGATAGACAAACCTACTAAAACTCAGAATTGTATTTCAGAAGGACAAACAGTTGCCTTCTCCATTGACCCTCAAAATGGTAACTTTTAGAAGTAACAATTTAATGTTATACTTCTTGAAATTAGAAGGATTCAAAATGTTGATTTATCATAGGGGCTAAGAATTTATTGGACTGAAAAAGTGACCAACAAAGTACTAAGGCAATTGAATCAAGACCAACAAATCATAGTATGCAGGAAGCTAGTGTACTTTGTGTAATGAGAAATTTATTTATTTATTTATTTATTTATTTGATTTCTATGCTGCCCATCTGACAGCGAGGTCACTCTGGGCGGTTTACAACAAATTAAGATATACAAACAGTGCAAATAAACTAAATAATTCACACAAAATAAACATTAAATACAGTAATATAATAAAAATAAAAATAACATAAAGTAACATAAAAAGTGGATAAGTGTTGTCATAGACGAACAAATAAGTTAAAATCATGTTTTAATGGGGAACACTGATATTGCATTATATTTGAGGGAATGGCAGCTTAAATAACCAGGTTTTTAATAGTTTTTAAAGGCAGACAAGGAGGGGGCCAGGTGAAAGGTTATTCCACAGACGAGGGGCAATAGCGGAGAATGCCCTATTTCTTGTTTTTTTCCTTTTTGGGCCTCTTGAGGTTTTAGTTGCCTCAAATGCCTAGCCTGGGAAGATCAGTTATTATGGGCAGTCTTCAATGGGAGAAGGCACACTGACAAGCTGATCCTTTGAGATAAAATAAAAGCAAAGCTGATCCTTTGAGGAAAAACATAAATCAGAATAGAAGTCTATGTGAAGTCTATCTGGCTGAAGAACCTGAGAGAATGGTTGTTGATAGGCCCCACATCAAAGTTAGAACAGCCACGATGATGCCCAATCTCTGGTAAGAGATCAATGAGAAGGAGAAGAAGAAAAGAAAGGCATTACAGATTGTTACATTACTTTGCAACATATCTTCTTATTCCAAAAGTCATGTATTAAATGTCAAATTGTTAGTTGCAATGTAGGGATTCCAGGATCTATTTGGCAAGTTTCATTTCAACAGATGTACTTGGCTTGTCAGGCTGCACTTTTTATTTATTTATTTATTTATTTATTTATTTATTTATTTATTTATTTATTTATTTATGTAAAGACATTTTAAACCACCCGCCGCTTCTCTCCCCAACATGCCCAGTGTGTGTGTGTTGTGTGTGTGTGGGGGGGAGAAGTGGGGGGTGGTTTAAAATGTCTTTAGCCATCGAGGCAACCGCTTGCCTCGGTGGCTAAAGACACTTTAAACCACCCACCACTTCTCCCTCCAACGCGCCCGGTGGTGGTGGTGTGTGTATGTGGCGGGGAGAAGCCATGAGTTGTTTAAAGCAGTTTCCCATAGGAATGCATTGAAATCTGTTTGCCCGGAACAGATTAATTGATTTTACTCTCCTTTTAACTGCTTATGTTCTCTTGTAGCTTTAATGTAATGTTGTCTATTAATGCTGTAATATGTCCCACAATCCCCCTGTTCTCAATACTTGAATAGGTCTTAATGGTACTCATTACTGAAAGCCGCCTTGGGTCTTTTTCCGAGGAGAAAGGCGAGGTAAAAATACTCTAAAAGCAAATAAAAAAATAGTAGATTCATAGATTAATATAAATCATCCGGGAACTATTGTATTAGGTTTAGGCCCCTTTTCAATATATCAGGCAGGGGAATTATTGCAGGACAGGTAGGATACTCAACAATGAGAGCCCAGCTTTCGGGTAAATATCAGGAAAAACTTTCTGGCTGTTAGAGCAGTATGGAGATGGAACCAATGGCCTCAAGAGACAAATTTTTGACAACCACCTGGCAGATCTCCTTTGATATGAATTCCAGCATGGAGCAGGGGGCTGGACTTAATGGTCTTGTAGCCCCTCCCGACTTCATTATTCTATGATTCTGTGGTTCTGTCATAAGACTCATCCTTTTCTTCCTGCTTTCCTGCCATACTTTCTGAAGAGGAGAATGCTTATTTAGAAATGTGTGCTAATTCATCCTCTCCTGTGTTTGATGCAACAGAAGTATAGTCCTGTAGTGCAGTGCGTAGAAAAAAAAGTCAGTAATTTTAAACATTTCTCTCTCCTGCTAATACCCCTGTATTGCATCATTTCCCACAAAAAGAAAAACTCAGAATTAGCCCTGCCATTCAGGTATGTATATTGTTGAAGCTGGGAGCAAGAGCAATGCATTTTGTTTTTAATGACGGCTTGATTTCAGTACTACCTGCAACATGCTTCATAAAAACTGTACCCTGTAAGCTCTGTTATAATAAGTATTATTAAGAATTTGAAAATACAGCTGAGCAGTTTCTCCCTGCTAACCATATATGCATTAAATTCAAAATCCAAAGTAAAGTACAGGGGAGGAAATCTCCCATGAATATACCATTTGCTGCTTTTGCAGCTGTAATGGATATATCTATTTATTTATTATATTTATAGCTTTTATTTCTCCTAAGGACTCAAGGTAGTGCACGTGATTCTTCCTGAGCACTGTACAGTATTGCCCTCACAGTGGCTTGGTGAGGTAGGTGTCTGGATAAAGCTACTGAATATGTTTTATGTCTGAATTCAGTGTTCTTTTAGGTGCTGCCTTCTAAAACTTTCACTGTAAATTTAAGTATATTTTGGTAGTAAATTCAAATTGAACACGTTATTAATAAATGACGCAATGAGTGAAGAGTATGAATTACTGTTAAACAGTAACGCTCCAGTCTGTAGATGGGAGAAGATGCTTAGTCTCCAGGCCACAGTTAACTATAGAATGTACTCCATGGGTTCTGTCTGTGCGGCATATATGATGCTCAAGAAATGATAGATCCTCACTGTAGTGCAGTGGATAGAGTGATAGACTAGAACTCTGGAGAGCAGGGGAGACAAGGGAAGAGCAAATTGGTAAAACAACTCCTTACTTATTTCATCTACCTTGAAAGTCCTGTAAGGGTCACTTTAATTCATTTCAGACAAAGGTGCTGAATAACAAGAAAGGAGAACTTCATAGTCTGAATCCATTTCTTAGGGCACCGGTTCCCAAATGTTTTTGACTCATGCTTCCATTGATTTATGGCCACTTGCTGTGGGATAACACAGCCAAGGGATTAGTACCTGCAGATTCACTACAAAAAAAACTGAATAAAATAAAATAAACATATGAATACTGTACACATTCCCAAGCTGTATTATGAGAACTAGCCACTAGATGGAAACACAAAATATGCTATATACAGGTGGCTTAATGGAAAACTCCTGGCATGACTTCTCCTAGGGCAGTGTTGGCAAACCTATGACACCTCGGGTACCAAAGGTGGAACGCGGAGCCCCTTCTGTTGGCACCTGACATCGCCCCTTCACAGCCACCTGTATTCAGGTTAAGTTGCTGTATTGGCACTTCGCGAAAAATTAGTGGGTTTTGAATCACAGTTTGGGCACTTGGCCTCTAAAAGGTTCGTTATCACTGTCCTAGGTTAGCAGCTTCAGGTAAAATAGAGAAGCCAATTTTAAAATTTATTATTATTATTTGCAGCAGTGGAAGTGGGCAGGAAAGACTCCATTGCAAACATGAGGGCCTCGGTCCCCTCCCCCATGCATAGATACCAGAGAAGATGCAAGTGATGTAGGGTAGCTTGGGAGGGAGGAGGGAGGTGAAGGGAGAAGAGAAGGACATGAGGAGCTGTATTAGGGTATCTTATTTGCAGGATTTACTGAAGCTGTGGTAGACCAGTTAAGCGACTTGAAGCTTTGTTAAACATTTTTCTTGCCAACCTCCTCCATAAATAACCAGTAAATAAATAAATAAATAAATAAAAGTATATAGTTACGGATATGAAAACAATTAATAACATTGGTTGACAGAGCAAGAGACTGGGTAATTCTTCATTATAGAATTTAATGAGGCTTGTAATTTTTAATAAATACAGTATACAATATTGTAGAAGAGTATAAAGTATTACAAAAGTCAAGATTTATCTGTTTTTGGTTCTTGAAGTAAGGATGGGGGAAGGTAAAGAGCAGGAGATGGAAACCTCTTGTGGAAAAGGCTGGCTGCACATAAGGAGGATGAGACATAAAATATATCGCTAGAACAAAGCAGGGGTTAATTTAAAAGAAAATCACCAACTCTGCTATGCTGTTGTTTAACATAAGGATGGCAGTGCTGAATTTCTCTCATGGGAGGTTGATGTGTATTTTATGGAAGAACTTCAATTTCACACCTCAGTTTCACATCTCACATTGATTTACTTGCTATTTGTGGGAGTGCTATCTTTAAAAGGGGGACGTTGTTTTTGGCTGCAGCAGTCCTTGCTAATGGTTCTAGTTCTGGTGTAGGAAAAAGAATTGCTACTTTTCCTCTCAATGTTACTAACCCAGTGTGTCCGCAACAGGGAAGGGTGACCAAGGAAAATTAGCATCTCCCACCCCCACCCCTGCTCCAACCTTGGCACCTTAAAAGGAACAATTCTGTTGCTTTTAGCAGCAGCGAGTAAATATGGCAGTCCAGTACTGTAAGGCAGTGGTCCCCAACCCCCGGGCCGCGGACCGGTGCCGGTCCGCAGACCGGTCGGCACCGGGCCGCCTGGGGACGCCGGGGAGGCTCCTCCCCTTTTCCTCCGCCGCCCTCCTCCTCCTCCTCTTCTATCCCACGGGCGGCCGGTGGAGGAGGAAGGCTGGAGGAGCGCAGGAGGAGCCGCCGCCTCCCTCCTCCGCCCACCGCCGGCGGCGGCGCATTCTCCTCCTCCTCTGCCCTCCTCCTCCTCACCCTCCACCACCACCACCAGCAGCAGCAGCAGCAGCCACGGCGGCGGCAGCGCGTCCTCCTCCTCCTCCTCCCGCCGCCACCGCCGAAGGAGCAGCAGCAGCCGCAGCGAGGGCAATTGCGGAGGGGTGGCGGTGGCGGCGGCGGGACGGGGGCGATTGCAGCAGCAGCCACCCCCCATCGCCCCCCCCCGCTGACGCCGACGCAATCGCCCCCATCCCGCCACCGCCACCCCTCCGCAATTGCCCTCGCTGCGGCTGCTGCTGCTCCTTCAGCGGCGGCAGCGGGAGGAGGAGGAGGAGGAACCGGAGCAGGAGCAGGAGGCGGCGGCGGCGGCTTGTCGGTGCCGCGAGGGCGCTTCCTGGCGCGGCCGGGCGGGTGCCGCGCGCGGGCGCCTGAGCCAGGAGCCGCGCGCGGTCTCGCTGCTGGCGCCGCGCTTGCTCCTGCTCCTGCTGCCGCCGCTGCCGTGGGCCTCCTCATCCGCCGGGGAAAGCGCTGCTGGCGCCCGCCGCTTTCCCCAGCGGAGGTGGAGGCCCACGGCGGCGGAGGCGGCAGCAGGAGCAAGCGGGCGCCAGCAGCGAGACCCCCGCGCGCGCTCCCGGCGCTGGAGGAGGAGGCGGGGCCCGCCTGCCCAGGAGCCCGGGGTTCCCCCACCCCGCCCGTGTGGGGGGAGTGGCACCCCGACGCCCCAAGCCGGTGAGTGCCACCGCCGCTCTCGTGCCTCCCCCTCCTCCTTCCCTCCCATCCTTTGCTTTTACCCCCCTTTTGCCTCCCCGCCGGACCCCCTTTTGCATTCTCCCCCCCCCCCCCCCCACCCCCAGCTTCGGGCCAGAGAAAAATTATCAAAAATTTCCCGGTCCGCGGGGACAAAAAGGTTGGGGAGCACTGCTGTAAGGGATTACGTCAGGACTGGGAAACTGGGGAAGGCTTTGAGACCACTGTTTATCTTCAATGTCTCTCCAGACAACACACACACACACACACACACACACACACACACACACACACACACACACACACACACACACACACACACACACACACACACACACGTGGGTGGGTGGTGGAAATGGCTAGATATAGCTCAAAATAGCAAAACATTAAAACCTCATGGGATCAGGTGAATCTCTTTGGTTTTGATTTCTTTTGAGGACTTGTTGTGGTGGTTGTTTTATGGGTGGGGCAGGGTCACACGGTGCTCTTGAAGCTCTTCTGGATTAAGAGAACCATGACTTGTCCTGACAATTGGAGGTTGGGGGTGGGTGGAGATTTCTAAGCGACTTGTGGATATGAAGAACAGCCCAAAGAGTAGAGATGCCCAGAACTGTATCAGTGGTCCATGACAAATGGTCAAGGCAATATGGCAGAACCAATGAAAAGAGCAGAGGTTTGTTGTAAAACAAGAATAAAGCACCTGTAATGACAAGCATGACTGAGTTGGAAAAAAATCAGGTTTAATTGAATGATCATGTTAAGAGCTCAACAACCCACAAAGGAGGATGACTTGAGATTTGCTTTGGAGTCAAGTGGGCAAATCATGTTGCCCAGCCAGATCCAATGATATTCAGAAAGTCATTTCATTTTTCGTTATGTAACAACATGAAAAGCAAATAACAAAATGGATGTTGATGTTACTAGACCATGTCCAACATGATGACAATAGAAGAAAGAAAGAAAGAAAGAAAGAAAGAAAGAAAGAAAGAAAGAAAGAAAGAAAGAAAGAAAGAAAGAAAGAAAGACTTCCCTCGGTGGCTAAAGACATCCCCCCTGCAATTGGGCGCCTTGGAGAAGAAGCCGTGGGCTTTTAAAAAAGTATTTGCAGCAAGCGGAGGTAGTAGAGAGGAGGGCGAGCCGTCCCTGCCAGAGGCCTTACTACCTTGCCATCGCTGCCACGGCAAAAGACAGGAGGGTGAGTGGGCCCTGCAAAGACCTTGCTACCCTGCCACTGCCACTGCTGAGAGGAGGGCAAGATTGGGCCGGCAGGCCAGCCTAGGCCCACACTGCATTTAGTTACCTTTTTGTTTTGTACGATTTTTTTTTGTAAAAATTCCTACGAAATGAAATGAAACGAAATGCAGGGGGACGAAACGGGACGAAACAAAACACCATTTTCCCATTTCATGCCCATCTCTAGTAACATCCAAGCAAGATTTCTGAAACAGTTGAATACTGTCAAGTGTTGAGAAGGCAGCAGCATGCGCCAGATGTGGCAGCCGGATGTTAGCTGGATAGGGCATATTGAATGTGCCCATATTCTGGTTCTCTTCAAAACAAATTCACTCTGATTCAGTTTCTGGATCTGCTTAAGACCCCAGGCTTAGCCTGAGACTTCCTGTCTACAAAGAATATTCTTCTGTTTGTGTAGGAAGAAGACATCAAAATTAAGGAAAACCATAGGAACATGCACCTAGTATCTTCATTCACTGTCCAGCACCATGTTACTTAAGTTCTTCTGTCTCGTCAAGTCCCTCATGGACTGACTAAGGGGAGCCCTCTTCCCTTTATTCAGTCCATGATGAGATCAAGTCGATGCACTGCCTTCATCATCTGCATTCTTTAATTGTATTTATAAATGGAATTTATGATGAATTCACCAGATGTTATTCTCTTTTTATATACATTTCCTTTTTGTTTTTCTAGTTCTATAGTTCTTCAGTTTTGTCTACCAGACTGAGATCAGTGTGGAAAGTGGGATACAGCTTCCTGAATCAATAGCTTTAAAAGGGATTTTTTGAGGAGTTTATAGTTTTTGCTCAGCCACTTTAGTTTGAAAAGGTTATTTAAGAGGAACCCAACACCTCTGGCATGCCATGCAATGATGTTACATTTTCAGCATTTCTTGATGTAGCCTTGAAATCTCATCCATATTAATAGAAATATTAGAATAATTTCTGGGTAGGTAAAATTAGCAATCACACATTGGGAGAACAATTACTATTCTTACCTAACCATATTGTTTCATGATAAAAAAAATATCCAGCCGTTAAATATACACAGCGGTGGGCTGAGAACAAGCTGCTTATTTCTGCTGTAGGCATTTCTAGCAGACCAAAGCAATCATAGTTGCTAAAGTAGGTCCATTTTTATTGATTTTCAATAAGCTTTCATTAAATATGAAGTCCTGCTGCAATTTCAAGGTGTAGTACTTCAATTTGTATTCACAACACTAGCACAGGAGGAGATGTATTGTAAAGTCTAATACCTTTTGTTCCTTGAAAGACTTGTTCTGTGGAGATGTAATTCATTTTCCATGACAGTAGTCTCAGACTGCTTTCATGTCTTTTGAATGGGACACAATCCTCAAAACGCAATTCTTCCAGTAGTTGTTGTTAGCCAAAATCCTTTCTCTTCAGGCAAGCTTTCCCTGAATGATGGACTACCTATTATGTGTCTTTCATATGAATCTATAGGCTCACACAGACTTTGTGTTTATAACCATTTATAACTTTGTGTAATTACATTGACACTATATTTTTCAATGTTAGTTTCCATCACTCATACTTTACATGAAATTTTACTCTCCTTTTAACTGTTCACATTCTCTTGTAGGTTTAATGTAATGTTGTTTTTTTAATGTTGTAAGATGTTCCTCAATTCCCTGTTCTCAATACTTGAACATATCTTAATCGTACTGAACTGTATATTCCCTCATTACTGTAAGCTGCCTTGGGTCCCTTTCCAAGGAGAAAGGCCGGGTAAAATGCTCTTAAATAAGTAAGTAAGTAAGTAAGTAAGTAAGTAAGTAAGTAAGTAAGTAAGTAAGTAAGTAAGTAAGTAAGTAAGTAAGTACATCTATTTATTGATCTGAAAAATGAAAAAGTAATTCTCCTTGCAACTTTCTTAATAGACAGCTCATTCCAGGATCCCATGGTATGTAGTACAGGACTTCAGTTAATGTGAATAAGTGAGAAAAGGTGTTTTCCCAAGTTTAATAATGTTATCATTTGCTTGCAGATGCAGTATTCCACATTTTGCATAAAAGTCTGAGGGGAAGCAGATTTAAGAGTTCATGGAATATGTGTGTGTTTCAGAAGGTTGAAAAGTTTGAAGAACACTGTTGTATGACAGGTGAATCAACTCACAGAAGTGAAAGATCTTTATTGCCAATTTGTAAATTTTAAAGTGTTAAAGTCTGAAAGGGATTTTTATCCAATCGCGTGTAAAGTAATCAGGCACAGAGAAGCCCATTGCAGACATTATTGCTATTGGGTTGATACCTTCTCCTGCCCTATTAAAACAAAGAGAAGGGAATGGATAGCTTGGCCTTCTCTCCCATTACATTCTCCATTGGAGCATGGAAGTGGTCGGAAAAGAAGTTCCTGCTAGTTCCTCTATATATCAGCAAGAACCCCGGAAAATCTAGGTTCTTGTTCATTTTTACAAGTGGAATCCTCTCCTCTTTGGATCAGTCACATTTCACATGGCAGAAGGGAAGGAGAGAATGACAGAGGCTAGCTGCTTCTTACTACATTTCTAGAAGTTTCTCCCTATTCTGGTCATGAGCCAGTCATTGCTTGTGTTGCCTATCTGTGTACTGGAGAAGGAATCTGATTGCACTGGCACACCTAATGGACATTGGACATCTCATTTCCAGAAGGACCTGCATGCATAGACTGGAATCACATGGATTGTTTACCCCAAAACTGGGATGGAATTCACAGGTGATAAGTTGGAGTCGAGTCACATAAGGCCTATGTATCCAAGAGACAGACATCTGGAAGACATGGAGGAGCGACACTACCCAGAATTGTTGTCATGAACCCACCCTCCCACCCACAGTAACATTACTCTAGGACTTTGATGTGCACTTCAAATTCAGTGGTACCCTGAGTATTACAGTGATTAGCTAGTCCTGCCACTGTAGTAAAAAATGGAAATTTTAGGAAAGTTGTTCCATACTTAATAACTACCCTACATTCTTTATTTCAAATTTTCCAGTTTAACACTTAATGAGTAAATCAGTGACAAAATAAACACATTTTTAACAAGCATCTGCTTTATCTTACTGATTTGTTTTAATGTGGAGCTGTGAAATAAAAATGGTCTAATGAATTTCACACTAAGTCCTATCAGCTGATAGAATGGATTGGCAATTGACAAAGAGGCATTAATTGTGAAGTTAAGGAGTGTTGAGAAGGATCCATTGTCCTGCACTGCAGTATACACTATGGATGTAAATATTAACATGATGCATTATTAGTCATGCTAGCCACATTTCTAAGTGGTAGAAAGAGAGGCCATGCACTTGGAAAGAGGGTAGCATCTACAGTGGACCCTCATATAACAAACGGTTTGTATAACAGAAAATCTGTACAACATAAAAATTTCCAGAGATAGGATAAATTTGCTTAACAGAATCGCCTATGGGGTGAATCCGTACAACATAAAATGGTTGTGATTAGGGATTACTCTGTTTTCAATGCATTCCTATGGGAAATTTGTATAAAGGAAAATTTGCTTAACAGAATTTCATTTTGAATGAATTAATTCCTTTATACAAGGTACCATTGTATTTTGCTCTTGTATTATTTATTTATTTATTTGTTTGTTTGTTTGTTTGTTTATTGTAAATTTGTTTGAAGTCATTTGATAGATGTTAACCAAACCAATCCATTTTAATGCTATTTTCTGACTATGTGCTTATTTCATTTCCATGCAAAGCCTATCGCTTAGGGTGTGGGTGTGAGTAATACTGTCAGGATTTCTGAATCATGTATGTACTTGAAGTACAATTCAGTTAGTTGTGTGAGGTACTTTGTCCTAATACAATCTGAGAATTCAGGTGGGAGACACCATAAAAAAGAAAAGGAATTGATTGATGTGCTTTTGTAGAATCAGATCTTTAAATGAAATGGAAACAGAGAAACAGAAGAAGTGAATCAACTTGGTAAATACTAACCCATCAGACCTGGTTACTGTAAAACAAGATTTGGCTGATTTACTTCATTTTCCAGAGCTTGGGCAAATAAAGGTAGAATTAAATTACTTCATGTCACTTTCCCCTAGGGTGCCAGGAACCTGTTTGTAAAGTGTCCTGCTAAGTTGTGATATTGATTAGTACTTGAGGTCTTACCTTTACATAGTTCTTCTTATTTCCTGTGTGTTCATTTATATTGTTCACACATGTCTTTCATTGCATTGATGCTCTTTTGGCAGCTTAACAGAAATCAAAATCAAAAACACCTATTTCATTCTTCTCTTTTCTCATTCCCTATTTGTTGTTGCCAAGTAAGAATTCATCAGTATGCAAGCTATGAACACAACTGAATTGGCCCGAAGAGCCGGTGGCACAAAGGGTAATGGATCACAGTCATAATTGACAGCACTTATCATGGTGCATACAAGGCCTTCATTGTCAGGATGGTTAGCAACTCAAAGTAATCTAATTAAATGCTCATAGTGGCCATTAACAATGCCAAAATAGATGTTTTATCACTGTGGACAGAACGATTCCTGGCCTTCTCTCTTGTCTGCTTGGAAAGTGATTTATTTTCAAATTCATCTTAATAATTTGTATGCCTAGACAACACAGATATAAGACTGGATTTTCATTGTTGTTACTGTTGTTGCATTAAAATTGTCTTGTCATCTGCCTTTTGGGTGGCATGAATTATAGAAAAGCTGGGCCCGGGAAAGGGGCACATTGGAATGCATGGCAATTTTTCAAGGGGAAGGATTTAAGGTTCAAAGTGAGATATATCCAGCGTAAGTGCTTGGAAAACATAATTTCTAATGCACATTTCACACATGCTGTGTGGAGTGGAGAGTATAATGCATCTTTCCAACTTACACTTTATTATTTCTTGAGATAGAAAGGCTCATCAACATGTCTATTTTTGTATGCACAGATGGGACACAGATTCCTATTAAAAATAGCCCACTCCTATTTTTTTTTATAATAGAAGCTTCTAGGGGACACTATTTTATTGAGATCAAGGTGCAGGAAAGGGAGTGAATTATTCTTCCCTGCTGTTTCCCAAATAATTCTCCACCCCCAAACAAACCTGCTGTTTGCATTGCATAGGCAAACTTTATGGGTATTATCCAAACTTTATTCATATTATCCTTGACGTCTGTTACATTCATCTATATACATGCTTGTTTGTTTATGAAAAACCAGCCAGAATCTTAATTTTCTCCAGTTGCATCCACACTCACAGTTGCTTTGCAGTAAAAATGTTTATATTTAATGACACACAAAAATGTTTTATTTCCAAAATAAATAAATAAATCAAAATCCACAAATGGCATTCAGAGCTGACGTGGTATACTAGAAGGAGTGTTAATGTGAGATTTGGAAGATTTGAGATCTATTCCCATCCATGGTACCAATGTTTAGAATTTTAGATCTCTATCTCAAAACCTCTCTAACTTTGGTTATGGCAAACACCCACTGTCTTAATATAATTGTCAATAGACTTGTCCCAAGTGCTGTGTCTTAACAATAAAAATAGTCACTGAAATGTTCAGAAAGTTTGGTACAGTAAGCAGGAAATGTTATGCCTTATCTAACTAATTAGATGAATAATCAATATATCAGTGATAGCTAATTATTCTGCAGACCATTTCTTGCATACCAGATAACAGCCACGCTGCTATTTCCACACAGCTTCTTCCACAGGTTTATGATTTTCTCATAATATATTGTGCAGAAAATAGTCCACTTTAGAGATGTCATTTTTAAACAAGTTTGTCTTTGTTACAGACAATGGGGTGTTCCAGAAAAAAAAGATAAATATTGTAAGCTTTTTGAAGTAGAATTTGTAGTCTTTCCATCTCTGAGTTATACTAATTCACCTGTGGTTACAAGTGTTTTAAGACTAGTAGAAGGAAAAATGTGTCATAAGAAAGGAAAGCAAAGTGTTCTACTTATATACTGTCACATAGAGCAGTTTACAATTTATTGACCTTCCCTTAGTATAGTTGATGAGGTGCATGATTCAATTATTAGAAATACACAGGGATGGATTTGTGATGCACATAATAACTGTATGGTGACTTGCCTGACAGGTGCAAATGTTTCAGACATCATGAGAAACCTTTGTAGTTTGTTATAGAGAACTGGGAAGGAGTCAGTGGTCATGGTACATGTTGGTAGCAGTAATGTTGTGAAGGCCAAGCTGTCAGTCCTGGAAGCCAAATTCAGGGTGTGAGGAAGAAGATTGAAGTCCCAGACTTCCAAGGTAGCATTTTCAGAAGTGGTGCCTGTTCTTCATTCAGGACCCACCAGGCAGGCAGAGGTCAGAAGCCTCAATGACTGGATGAGGTGATTGTGTCAAGAGGAGGGCTTCAGATTTTCCAGGAACTGGAGAACATTTTGGGACAAGCGAAATCTGTTCAGGAGGGACAGGTTGCACTTGAACCATGACAGGACCAGATTGCTGGCACTCAACATCAAAAAGGCTACAGAGCAGCTTTTAAACTGATAAACAGGGGAAACTGACAGGAGCTGGGCAGCATCCGGTTCAGCGAAAATGTGTACTTTAATAGTGAGGAGGATGCAATAATTACTGAGCAGAGCGTGGAGCTGTTCACCAGCACTCCACCAGAATAGGCTAATGATGCAACTGGACTCAAAAGACTGCATCAGAAAAGCATCTATAAATGCTTGTATGCAACTGCCAGAAGCCTCGGGAACAAAATAGGGGAGCTGGAATACTTATTAATGGATTAAAAATGATATTATTGGTACAGTATCGCGGATACTGGTGTCGTGGAACCGCAGTATATGAAAAAAGGCCCTATAGGGTAAGGGGGGAAAGTCCTGTTTAAGCCTTCCATACTTACCCCAGGTCTGGAGCTTCCCCGAAAAGGCCTGTGAGGGCTCCCTGTGTACTAGAAGTGACTTCCGGATTGCTAAAAATCGTTTGAGGCCTCCAAGAGCCTTTCTAGGCCTGTTGGAAGGCTCAGAAATGATTTCTAGTTTACCGGAAGTCACTTTCAGTTCACAGGGAGGCCCTTCTGGGGCTTCCAGAAGGCCAAGGAAGGCTCTCACAGGCTGGTTTGGGGTATGACCAGGCTGGGAGTAAGTACAAGAGCCCCAACTAGGCCCCCCCAGGCCTGACCCGACCTGCATTCGCATATCGCGGATTTTCAATTATCGCGGGTCAGGTCAAGTCCCTAACCCCACGATAGGCAGGTGATCACTGTATCACTGAAACCTGTTGGAGGGATGATAACCAACAGGATACAGTTATCCCAGGCTACAAAGTAGACAGGAAGGTCAGGATGGGGCAAACGGGAGGTGGTGTAGCTTCATATGTCAAAGAAGTGATAAAATTGTATGAACTGGAATATCCAGGTGATTTGGAGTCATCGTTAGAATCTCTGTGGATAAGATTATTGGGCCAGAAGGATGGTCTAATAGTAATATGCTATCAGCCTTCACCCAAAGCCCCTGAGGGAGACTGGCAGTTGGAAAATGTTGTAAAGGAGGTATCCAAGAAGATAAGCCTGGTTATAATGGGGGACTTCAGTTACTCTCACATAGACTGGGTGAACTGTTTTACAGCACATGATAAAGAGATAAAGTTCCTAGATATGCTAAATGATTGTTCCCTGGAGCAGATGGTTGAAGAACCAACTAGAGGTACAAGACTCCTTGACCTGATCCTGAGTAATACACAAGATCTGGTGCAAAATGTTAATGTGACTGATCCAGTAGGGAACAGTGACCACAACATTTTTAACTTAACCATAGACTGCCAATGACTGATAAAATCTAACACAGATAGCTTAAATTTTCAAAAAGGCAGTTTCTCAAATATGAGGAAACTAGTAAAAAGAAGCGGAAAGGGAATACTGAGAGAGTCCAAACACTCCAAGAGGCATGGAGGCTGTTCACTAAAACAATAACGGAGGCCCAATTGGAATGCATGCCCATAAGAAAAAAGGGCACTGCCAGGTCCATGAGGACTCCAATGTGGCTTACAGGAGCTGTTCAGGAAGTGATCAAAAGCAAGAAAAACTCATTTAGAAGATGGAAGGTTTGTCCAAACAAGGAAAACAGGCAGGAACATAAAGTCTGGCAGAACAAATACAAGACAACAATCCAGGAAAGCAAAGCAAAACTTGGAGAAGCGTATAGCTAACAACACTCAAAGAAATAACAAGGAGTTCATTAAGTACATTAGAAGAAAGAACCCAACTAGGAAGGCCATTGGACCATTAGATGACAATTGAAGGCCAGGGATAATTAAAGAGGCAACAAAGATTGCAGAGAGACTCAATGAATTTTTGCTTCATTATTCACTGAAGAAGACAGATGGAGGGAAACCAAAGAAATAAGCCAGATAAGAAATAAGCAAGGAGGAGGTCCTTGCATGTCTTGTTAAACTAAATGCTAACAATTCACTAGGACCAGATGGCATCCATCCACAAATTTTCAAGGTATTTAAAGATGAAATTGCTGATGTCCTAGCAAAATTATGTAATTATGCCTGATGACTGAAAGGTAGTGAATGTAAAACCAATCTTCAAAAAAGGATCCAGAGGTGATCCAGGAAATTACCAACTGGTCAGTTTGACATATTTCCCAGGTAAAATTATGCAAACAATCCTAAAAGACAAAATTAATAGGCACATACAAGAGAAGGTGCTGCTGAAGGAGAGCCAACATGGCTTTTGCAAGGACAAATCATGCCTCACTAATTTGTTGGAATTCTTTGAGGGTGTCAATAAGCATGTAGATAAGGGAGATGCAGTTGACATTATTTATCTGGACTTTCAGAAGGCTTTTGAGAAGGTCCTGCGCCGAAGGCTCTTGAATAAACTTCCCAGTCATGGAATCTAGGGACAGGCCTTGTCCTGAATCAGCAACTGGTTAAGGGACAGGAAACAGAGAATCAGAATCAGAATCCTTGTTGTTGCTGTTCAGTCATTCAGTCGTGTCCGACTTTTCGTGATCCCATGGACCAGAGCTCGCCAGGCCTTCCTACCTTCCACTGCCTCCCAGAGTTTGGTCAAATCCATATTGGTTGCATGAATGACACCGTCCAACCATCTCATTCTCTGCCGTCCTTTTTTCCTTTTGCCTTTAATCTTTTCCAGTATCAGAGACTTTTCCAAGGAGTCCTCTCTCCTCATGAGGTGGCCAAAGTACTGGAGCCTCAGCTTCAAAATCTGTCTTTCCAGTGAACATTCAGGGTTGATTTCTTTCAGGATGGATAGGTTTGATCTCCTTGCAGTCCAGGGGACTCTCAAGACCACAGCTCAAAAGCATCAATTTTGCGGCAATCAACCTTAGAGTAGCACTAAATGGACACGTCTCCAAGTGGAGGGAGATAAAGAGTAGGGTCCCCCAAGGTTCAGTACTGTGACCTCTGCTTTTCAACCTCTTCATAAATGATCTAGAAGTAGGAGTAAAGAGCAAGGTAGCCAAATTTGCTGACAACACTAAATTATACAGGGTAGCAAAAATTGAGAGATTGTGAGGAGCTCCAGAGGGATCTCTTGACACTGGGGGAGTGGACAAAACAGCGGCAAATGAGTTTCAGCATTAATAATGCAATTAATAATGCAGAGTGATGCACGTTGGGGGGGGACCCCAATTACCTTTATAATGATGGGGTCTGAACTCTGCAACAAACCAGGAAAGGGACCCTGGTGTCCTGGTGGACAGCTCAATGAGTGTGTCAACCCAGTGTGCCACAGCAGTGAAAAAAGCAAATTTAATGCTAGGGATCATTAGGAAGGGTATAGAAAATAAATCAGCAAGTGTCATTTTGACTCTTTATAAATCTTTGGTGACGCCCCATCTGGAGTATTGTGTACAGTTCTGGTCACCATACCTCCAGAAGGATATTATGGAAATGGGAAAAGTGCAGGGGAGGGCAAGCAGAATGATTAGAATGTTTAGGGGACTCAAATCTTTCGGCTGCCATTTTACTCCTCTCAAGGCAAAGGCGCCCAGAGAGAGACTCCGACTCCCAGGCTGCCCCGCGCCCGGGAGCTGAAAGGATTGTTATTGTGGCCTCTTCCCCCTCCCCCTCCCCACTCTTCTTAGTGTTTAAAGATGGCGGCTGCAGCAACGGTGCCTAAGTTCCTCCGGTAGGAGGAGGAAGAGGAACCGGAAGGAGCAGGAGGAGGAGGCAGCGGCTTTAAGTTTATAAAATCAGGGCGCTTCCCAGGGCGGCCGGGCGGGTGTGGAGGGCGCAACGCGCGGGTCTTGCTGCTGGCGCTGCGCTTGCTCCTGCTCCTGCTGCCGCCGCTGCCATGGGCCTCCTCCTCCGCCGGGAAATCGGGCCTCACGCACGGGCGCCACAGCAGCAGAGGACACCTTGGGACATGTTGCGGCTAAGGGGGTGAGGTTTTTGTTTTCCTCCGGGGCGGTTGGCAAGGCGGGCAGGGGAGGGATGAGGGAAGCCGGGCCGGAGCCTCGCCAGGCCCTGCTGGAAAAAGGAGAGGTTAAATTTCAAATAAAGAACTTTGCCCCCACACAGAACAGACAAAATAAGGGTAGCTTTCCAGAACTGCAGCCGGAGGCGAGGCAATTTGGCGGCTCCAGCCCGAGGGTGCCACCGGGATCGTTGATTAATGAGGCGGGTGGTGGTGGTGGCTGCGGGGTGCTTTCGCCTCATTCTTTTCACCGGACAGGAGGCGGGGGCCCGCCTGCCCAGGAGCCCCGAGTTCCTCCCCACCCTGCCCGTATGTGTGTGTGTGGGGGAGTGGCACGCCCGATGCCCCCAGCCGGTGAGTGCCGCCGCTGCCGCTCTCGTGGCTTCCTTCGCAAGGCACACACACCAAGCCTTCCTCCTTGCACCCTTGCCTCCCCCTCCTCCTTCCCTCCCATCCTTTGCTTTCACACACATACCCTCTTTTGCCTCCCCGCCCGACCCCCTTTTGCATTTTTATCTCCCCCTTCCCCACCCCACCCCCAGCTTCGGGCCACAGAAAAATTATCAAAAATTTACTGGTCCGCGGGGATAAAAAGGTTGGGGAGCACTGAATTAGGGGACTCAAACACTTTCCTTACCATATGAGGCTGCAATGGCTGGGCCTCTTCACTCTTGAACAACGGTGCCTAAGAGGTAACTTAATTTAAGTTTATAAAATCATACACGGTGCGGACAACGTATTTATCGGCGTATAACACGCACAGGCGTATGACATGCACCTTCATTTTAAGAGGGAAATTTCAGGGAAAAAAATAAATTTCAAATAAAGAACTTTGAAGCAAAATAAGGGTAGCTCAGAACTTTTTTTTATTAATGTCTCATTCTTTTCACCGGACAGACTGCATTTCCTTTGATCGTTTAACCGGGAGGTTTCCTGAGGATACTGCACAAATATTGTATATTTTCCCCCGACTCTCCACCCCACCCCACCCCACCCCTCCCTTCCACCCAACCCAACCCAACCCGCATCTACCTGCGATGCATCCGATTTTTTTAAACTCGTTTTTAACACCTCCTTCACCTCGCGCCGAGTCCTCGCGGATTCCTTTGTGCCTTTGAAGGCAACCCCGTGGTAGGTGCCTCTCCCACGGAAAAAAAAATGGAAGGAAGGAGCCTCTAAAAGTACAGCTAGGCGACAGGTGGCAAGCGACTGGCCCCGGTGCCTCCCGTGCCTCCGGTCCCATGCCTGCCTGCCTGCCCGCGCCCTGGGCCGACACCCAAGAGGCTCCCACCCCAGCTGCCGGGAAAGTTTTCACCCTGTTCGCAAATAGATTGCGGGGCGCGCGCGGGGGATGCCGTCGGGTGTGCGCGCGCTGCGTTTTGTAGGGAGCGGAGGTGGGGGGAGGAAAGGGAAGTGTGGATGTGCCTCCTTCTAAGACCCGCCCCGGCGCTGGAGTTTTGAGCCCCGTCACAGGATCGGGAAAGGAGCCACCAGGGAGCCTCCCCCCACCCACTCCCTCCTCCTCAGGTAGTAGAAGCACGGCCTGGTGCGGGGCTCAAGAGGGAGGGAGGGGGAGAGAGACCCCCCACCCCGACCGGGAAGGGCGGGGGGGAGGGAGAAAGGGAAAAGGGTGTCCTCGCTTCTGGGTCTGGCGCGGCGGCGGCGGCCGCTCCCTGTGAGAGAGGCCTGCCTTCCCCCTGTTCTCGAGCGGCCGCTGAGGGGGAAATGGGAGTCGCCTCCGCTCTCCCCGACTGAGGTGGTTAAGGAAGGGAAGGCGCTGCTGCCGCCGCCCTGCCTGCCTGCCTGCCTCCCTCAGCGCTTCCCCCCTCACCCGCGCCACCTCCAGCACCAGCGCTGCCTCCGCCGCTTGGACTTCCCCCCGCCCCCTCGCCCCACACCGGGAATTGGGGGGGTTGGCTCTGTCTGCCTCCCTTCCTCCCTCCCTAGGTCCCAGACTGCATATCGGGATATAACACGTATACATCATTTGCCCCCTATTTTCAGGGGGGGGGAGTGTGTGTTATACGCCGATAAATACGGTAATGAAAAGCTGTTTTCCCTATCACACAACACTAGAACTAGGGTGCACTCCATGAAACTTTTGGGTGCTAGATCTGAAACAAATAAGAGAAAGTACTTTTTCACCCAGAGGATCACTGGTCTGTGGAACTCCCTGCCAGAAGAAGTAGTGACAACTGTCAGCCTTGAGAGCTTTAAGAAAGAATTGGACAAGTTTATGGAGAACAAGGGTACCAGTGGCTATCATTATGAATGCCTGAGGACAAGGGCAAAGACTCTTTTGCTCACACAACCACAATGCTACATTAGTCATGTTCCATTGGAGCTTGTTTCATTGAGGTAGTTAAATTTTCCATACCAGCAAGCCAAAAATTATTCTGTTCAGCATCAGCTGTATTCTGGCCTCAGTATACAACCAAGCTGAAGAAGTTGTTAAGAAAGCATTTTGTCCTGTATAATTTAGTGTTGTCAAATACACCTACTTCCTTCCTTCCTTCCTTCCTTCCCCTAGAATGACATGCTTGCTTCTATAAAATATATTGGATTTTCTTGGTTTCCTGCTTTATTTTATCAGTTAGATTAGGGTAAAAAAAAAGCTGGTACTCTTTGGATATTTTGGATGACAACTCCCACAATTCCCAATGCTTGGCCATGCTGGCAGATGCCTATTTGAATTATTTAACCTAGTATCACTGTTGAGCAAGAGCTCTTCAGTGATTCAGGTAGATTCCTTTGCCCGTCTTACTTGGAGAATCCACACAGTGAATGTTCTGAATGCAAAGTACGCGTACTGCTGCCGAGCTAGGGCCTTTTTTGAATTACTATCACTGCAATTTTAAAAGTTGTATGTAGTAGTGTCTTGTAGCATATCTGCTAAAACGCATATGAGCTCTTGAACAAGACATTGTTTGTTTGGCTGCTGTTGGGTTGAAATATTCTTTACAAAAATAAACTTATTAGAACATTGGTATTAATATAAAGCTGTATGACAGAGTTTACATTTGTTATTTAGAGTGCGTACAAAATATTATACAGCTATATTGTAATGTGTTAAATTAGTATATATGTGTATATATATATTTTTTTTTTCCTTACAGAGGCTTCAGAAATTGTATTGAAGGCTCAGATCCTAGCTGGAGGAAGAGGAAAGGGTGTTTTCAGCAGTGGGCTAAAGGGAGGTGTGCATCTAACCAAAGAGTAAGTGTGGAAATTACAACAGTATTCTTCTAATAGTCATGCTGAATCCAACTGAAAATCTATATAGCCGAGAACTTTGTTGATACATTGGCCAACAAGTTTATTGTGGGAAGCACCAGCAGAATGTGAATGTAGTGTACTGTTTTGTCTCTCTTTTCAACTGCTATGTGGAGGCATCCTGTATATAATACTGAAAACAATATATAGTTGCTTTGACTAGTAGCCATCAGTGGCTCAAGTTTCAATTAATTCTCTGATGGTCCCTGTTTAAAATCATGGCAAGTTGTGAATTCTACTGTACTGTAATGTGTGAAAATATCTTTTTTTAAAGCCACTGATGTTCTATTCTTTAAAATTCTGTGCATTTTTCTCTTCTGTCTTCTGCTATTTTCTCTTTCACTTGTAGCCCTAATGCGGTACGACAGCTTGCTGAACAGATGATTGGATACAGTCTCGTAACAAAGCAAACGCCAAAGGGGGGCGTTAAAGTTAAGAAGGTAAGAGAGTCGCCCACCTGCAGCTCCGTAGTTCTGTTGCGCTCTGTTACTGTGCAACAGATCTGTATTTTACAGACATTTCATTGTTTTCCCAATCCATCTATTTCCATATTACTTTATACAGCTCATCCGATAATGAAAATCACTGATAATTTTTAGATGTGGGGTTTTTTTTTGGCATGTCAAATTTTACTTCTTGGGTCTACTCAAAAAGCAAAAGCGACAAATCTTGAGGCCATGCAAGTTTTCTCTGGCTGCTCTTGCTGGTGAGAGGTAACGGAATGGAAAAGTTATGTCCCCTTTAATTAAATCATCCAGGTTGCCTTTTGGAACTTCTGGTCTTGTCTTGAGATGCAAAGGGTCAGAGCTGAGGAGTATAAGATGTGTTTCAGGAGCCCTGGCAGGAGCCCTGTGGTGCAGGGGTTAAATGCCTGTACTGCAGCTAAAACTGTGATCATGACCTGGGTTCACAACCAGGTAGCCGGCTCATGGTTGACTCAGCCTTCCATCCTTCTGAAGTTGGTAAAATAAGTACCCAGCTTGCTGGAGGGGGGAACAGTGTGTAGCCTGCAAAATTAAATTGTAAACTGCCCAGAAAGTCCTGTAAGCTCTATGGGGCAGTATATAAGCAGAACACTTTTTTGTTTGTTTAAGGCAGGTTCTATTGAAGACAAGTGCTGAATGAAGTGCAGAGCTTGGTAAATTGACTCACTAGGACTACAGGTCCCAAGATCCCTCAGCCAGTGTGGCCAATGACTTTGGAAATAAAGCAAAGCAAAGCAAAGCAAAGTGTTCTGCTTATATACCACCCCATACCACTTCAGGTAGTCTCTGGGTTAGGTAATTGTAAACCCCACCCCCAGGTATTTCCAAAAGCAGAGTTCCATATTCCACAGGCTGGTTTCCAGTATCAGTTTCCTGTTCCTTTCAGTGTCACCGTTGGGACTTAAAACTAGTCTCACTGGCTGCAGTTATTTAGACCAATGTATGTACATGCACTTCACTGATTTCACTGAGTTTTACAGGCATATAATAGGGATGGGCATCAATTGAAAAATGAATTGCTGATTGACATAACAAAACGAAATGAAACAAACCGGGAAACAGCAGTTCGTTAGTAATGAAACAAATTGGCATTTTTCATTTAAAATAAACAGATTTGTTTTGCTGTAAAATGCCAAGAGGCCTTTTGGGCAGGGTTCTTTTATTCTTCCCTCCTCCTACCCCCACCCACATACATTGTTATTCCCAACACCAACTAGTATCAGTTCCCCAATTCTCAACTGACACAATATGAATACTTTTCAATACTTTTAATTTACAGGTTTTTTTCCCTGAGGACACCCCTTTGGAGTTAAATAACTTGGCCCCCTGTTCCCCAAATCTCTCCCAATTGGGGGTGTTTCAAGGGCAGAGCTTGAGGAAGCTCCCCTGCCATTTTCATGCTGCTAGATGCCTGGGATCAGTATTTTCAAATGCTTTTAAATTACAAATGTTGTTTTCCTGGGGGCACTCCTTTGGAGTTGAATAACTTGGGCCCTGTACCCCAAACCTCTCCAAATTGGGGGTGCTTCAAGGGGAGATATTGCAGCTCCACTGTAATTTCTATGCTGCTAGCTGCCTTGGGTCACTATTTTCAAGCACATAACATTGCAATTAGAAATGTTTTTTTTCTTTTATGATAAGGCCTCTAGCTACCGCTTTCAGGGTGTCCCATATGATTGGCGTTTGGCTACCTGCCTTTTCGTTTATATCCCAAGTTTCCAACCAATCTTTTTTGACCTTTTCCAGCACTTCTGGATATTGAAATATTTTTAAATTCATTCTCCACCTTTTAGCTTCTCTATAATTTTTATTTGTTGCTAAATCAATCGACATTAAAGCATGATCAGATGTTTTTATGATCTCAATTTCGGTATTATTTATCTTGGGTATTAGGCTTTGTGAAACAAACACAAAATCTATCCTAGAATAGGTTTTGTGCACTGGTGAGTAGAAGGTGTATTTTATTTCATCTCCTTTCAGTTCTCTCCAGACATCCTTCAATCCTGTTGTATTTATAAACTTTGCTAGAGTTGTATGTCTTGTCCTCCACTCTTCCTTTTTACATACCGATTTATCTTTAATTTTATCTAAGACCATATTGAAATCCCTGCCATTATTAAATACCCCTTTTTAACCAATTCAATCTGATCCCAAAGGAGATTGTAAAAGCGGCCTTGGTTAACGTTTGGTGCATACAGATTAACCAAAGTATAATGATCTTTCCCCATTAGAACTTGCAATATTATATATCTACCTTCTGAATCTTTTACCACATTTTCAACAACACATTCACAATTCCTTGAGATTATAATGGCAACCCCTCTTGCTTTAGATGTGCCAAAGCTTTTTTCATAAATATCAACATTTGGAATTTTTAATTCATTAATACCATCTCTTATTTGATGAGTCTCTTGCAAAAAGGCAATATCTATTTTGTGCCTTTTGATCATCGCATTCTATTTCTCTTGAAAATGACCCCAGACCTTTCACATTCAACGTTGCTAATTTTATAAACTTTCCCATAACCTATTTCTTTTGGTTTCAATATTCTGGAAAGGTCCCGTTGTGCATACAAAAGTAAAAACACCATCAATTAATAAAAATAAACTAAAATAAATCTAATCCTCCACCCTAAAAACTATTCTTTTCTCCCACCCCACCAGCTATCATACTGTTTAGCATGTGCATCAAGGGGATGGGAGGGAGGAAGTTGTCCACAGACATTAGCCAGCCTAGATCTCCTTAACTCTTAAGTAGCGTGTTACTGAAAATTCTATAAGTTGTTCTACCCCCTCTAAACCACCCTCTCACCACCACCGCCCCCTCAAAACAAGCAAACAAACAAACAAAAACAAAAAAGGGAAGGGTGGAGAGGAGGGGGAAAGGGAAGAAAAGGGATAATAAAAAGAAAAAGAAAAAGAAACATCCCAAAAACAAAAATTAAAATTGGAAAAAAAAAAAAAAAAAGAAAAGAAAAAAGGGGGAGGGGGAAGGGAAGTGGAAGGGAAAAGGGGGAGAAGAGTAAAAGAAGAAAACAAAGGGGATGATAGGAGGTGAGAGAGGGGGAAAGAGAGAGGAGTAAGTTAAATGAGTTTCAAATATTCTTTATCTTCATCGAAGATTCCTGGAGTCGGAGTAAAAGAGAGAAATTCACTGTCCTGATGTTGCCACTGAAGTTCCCGGGGAGAACAGGCAGAACCTGAGTCATCCTGTATGTTCCATGCTTCAAGAAGATGTTGGCCTTCTTCTAGAGAGTAGATAGTGTGTTGAGCAGAGCCTTTCCAAACTTTCAAAAATAGGGGTGACCCCAAGAATAGCGATAGTTGTTCTTCCTTAATATGATTGTAACTGGTCTCATCGATTTACGCCAATCAGCAGTTCCTTTAGAAAAATCTTGAAAAACTTGCACAGTTACACCTCCTCTCTTCAGAATATTAGGATTGGCTCTAATTGAAGACATAAGACGCTCTTTATTTACATAAGAAGCAAATCTTACTATCACTGGTTTTGGGGCCCCATCTCTTGACTTGCCCAGATAGTGAACTCTCTCTAAATCGTCGTCCTCTCTAGTTGTTTGGGCAGAAAGGAGTTAAACCAGGTTAAAACTTCCTGTTTTAATGATGCCCCCTTGTTTTGAATAACAAAATTAATCAGTTTGACGTTCTGCCTCCGAGAATAATCTTCAATATAAGTCAGTTTCTTATTTATTTTCAGTAAAGCCTGCTTCTGAGAGTTAATTTGAGTTTCGTTTTCAGTTACACGTATCTCCAGATTTTTAAATTCTCCTGCCAAATTATCAAGCTGCTGGCCATTTAACTTTATTTCATGTGATAAATCTTGTTTAGTGCTTTGGAGATCCTTTGAAAGGCCATCCATTCTGCGGATCACATCCTGTTGATTAACACTCATGATGCTAGCTAGCTCCGTCCTCATTAAACGCAGTTCCTCCTTCATGAAGTCTTGATCTGCGGGAGGAGGGGTAGTCTCCCTCTTTCCTTTCTCAGATCCTGACGCCATTTTTACCCCTCCGTCGTCTGAGGGCTGCTCGATACGCTGTAGAGCTGGGCGATTGTGTGCTGTATCAGATAATTTCCTAGTCCAACCTATAGGCTGGAGTTTCTTTTTTGCTCTCTTAGCCGGCATATAATTAGACAAAAGGCAGGTATCAGGCAGTCTAACTGTTTGTAATCATCTGGTGACTTTCCAAACAGCCGGGATTCAGTTTTCTAAGCAGCCAGCGGCCAGCAGAATCAAAGCAGGCAAAACCGAAAGTAGCTCCTTTAACTTATAAATCAAGCTTATCTAGTCTAGAAAAACACATATATTGCTTCTCCTGACACCCGAGTAATTTATTGATGCATTACTCACGGCACCATGGCATTTAAACAGTAGTTTTAAAGCTCTTTTTGGATCGCGGCACAGAGCTCTAAGATCAGGCTGCCGGCATGTCTTGGTGGGCGGGACTTCCTCCTAAAAGAAAATATTAAAACTAAAAAACAGGAAGAACTCAATAAAAGAAAATTAGAAAAACTAATAGCAGATTTAGAATCCCAATTTTTTCTTACTAAGGATAATAAGATATTGAGGTTGATTGAAGCAAGGAAAAAAGAGTTAGAAGATCTAGATTTACAACAAACACAAAGGAATCTTCTGTACCTAAAAAGAAATTTTTTTGAATACAGCAACAAGAACTCAAAACTTTTAGCCAGATTAGCACAGAAAAGACAAGACAAGAATACAATAGGGATTATAAAAGACTCCTCAGGTAAAACATGCACACAAATGAAGGAAAAGTTGTCAGCTATACAAGAGTTTTATCAGTTGTTATATACTACAAAAAATAAACCTAAGGAGGATATAGAAAGGTATATCACTAAGAATTTAAAGAGGGTCTTGGAACAGGAAGATATGCTGGAAATGGAAAAGCCTATTACAGATCAAGAGATAAGTGAGGTAATAGACAAATTAAAGAATAATAAAACGCCCGGAGTGGACGCTCTGGGACCTGAATTTTACAAACTTTTTAAAGCAGTATTAATACCTAAATTAAAGAAGCTATATAATGAAATTTTGAATGGAGAACAAATTCCGAGATCTTGGACCCATTCTTTAACTATTTTAATTCCAAAACCTAATAAAATTTAATGGATATTGGGTCATACAGACCAATATCCTTATTAAATCAAGATGCTAAGATTTTCACAGCAATTTTGGCTAAAAGAATGAATAAATTTATAGCTAAATATATTAAAGAGGATCAATGTGGTTTTATCAAAGGTAGACAAATGGCAAATATTATTAGAAGGAATTTGAATGTTCTTTATGAAATGAGTAAGAGTACTACTAAAGCTGGGATGTTATCTCTAGATCTTTATAAAGCTTTTGATTGTGTTCAATGGCCCACATTAAAAATATTGTTTAAAAAAATGGGATTTGGGAAATCCTTTTTGGAGTAATAAATCAACTATATTCAACGGGCACTTCCTCAATAATAGTTAATGATGGATTGACTGAACAAATCACCCTAGGCCGAGGAACTAGACAAGGATGTCCTCTTTCTCCAGTCCTTTTTGTATTGTTATAGAGCTCCTGGCAAATGCCATAAGGGACGACAAATTTATTAAAGGTATAGGGAAAGATGGGGCAACTAAAATTAGTTTATTCGCGGACGATGCTCTTTTGACTATTGTAAACCCAATAGAGAATATTCAAAGAGTAAAAACTCATTTAGAAGAATTTGGAGAAATAACAGGATTATGTGTAAACTGGCAAAAATCAGAGAGTTTATTCTTCAATTATGGAAAACATGACTTAAAGATGATTGAAAAATCTGGATTTAAACCGGGAAAAAGCATTAAATATCTAGGATTAGAACTCCATAAAGAATTTACTAAAACTAAAGAAAGAAATATTTCAAATTAGAAGAGGAGATGAAAAACAAATTATTATCCTACTCTAAACTAAAATTATCGTGGTTTGGCAGAATTGCATTGATAAAAATGAAAATACTTCCAAAAATTAACTTTATTTTTAAAATGTTACCGGTTCAGTTTTTAGAAAAGGAAATTAAAACTCTCCAAGACATGATAAATAGGTATTGTAATGCAGGGAAAAAAATCAAGAATAAATAAAAGTCTATGGTATAGATCTCAGAAAGAAGGAGGAATAGGTATACCCAATATAAAAATTATTATATAGCCAATCAACTTAGTTCTTTGGGGGAAATTCTTTTAAACCACAGAAGTTAATATGGTGGGAGCAAGAGTCTTTGGATATAAAGGGGGAAATAAACACATTTTTATTCACGGAAGTTAAAAACAAAGTAAAGATTGACAACCCCCTATTGAATAGTATAATTGCTACATGGAGAACATATAGGAAAATCTTGTCTCCGAAGGGATCCCAACTGGCTTTAGTTACTGACTTGGAAAGCTTTCCAGACAACTTGAAGCATTATTTGGAGTTATTTAAAATTAAGAAAATAGCTAGACTAAAGGATTGGATGCTCAAGATTAAAACAATTCAGGATATAAAAAATATTTTGCAACCCAGTGATTTAACATGGTTAAATTATATTCAACTAGGAAAATGGATAAAGGACTGGGGAAAGAGAAATAATCAAATCAGAGAATGCACAAAATTTGAACATTTCCTACTATCGCTTGAGTCCGAACAGGAAAATTCAGAGAAAGGAATAACACGCAAAATATATAAAATACTAGGGGAATTATCAGAAATGAAGGAGTTAAACACCTTGAGAGAAGTTTGGAACCAAGACCTTAATGTACAGATAGAGAAAGAAGACTGGAAAAAAATTTGGAATATGAGAATTTTGAGATCATTGTCAGTCAGGATAAAAGAAAACTACTTCAAATTGGTTTCCAGATGGTATTTAACCCCAGTAAGACTAAATAGAATGAATCCTGCTTACTCTAAGATATGTTGGAAATGTGAAAAAGAGCTTGGTACTTACTTGCATCTTTGGTGGGAATGTGAAATAGTCCAAAGGTTCTGGAAAAAAGTGTTTTTAGAGCTAAGTAATATGATTAAGATGGATATAGATTGTAATCCAGAGATAGCATTATTATCATTGTTAACAAGTAAAGATTATGTTGTTAACAAAGGAACTAATAGCAAATTTTATGACAGCTGCTAGATTAATTATAGCAAAAAATTGGAAGTCAAAACTAGAATTCAAGATGGAAGACTGGTATAATGAACTTTGGGATATAGCTATAAACGATAAACTCTCCTGCAGTTTAAAGGTTAAACGAGGAGAAATGAAAAAAGACATTTTCTACGATATCTGGGGTAAATTTTTAGATTATGTACTAGTCGAAGGAAAAGGGAAAGAGTCCACGAATATCTCACAACAATTCTGGAGAAGAGAACTTTAAGAAGACTACTAGAAGAATAGAAGATGGAGCAACGAATAAGAATGTATGGATGGCCCCGTGGGATGGGGGTGCACTTATATTGTTTGTTGTAGTTTTTTTTTTACTTTCATTTTTTATGTCGTTGTATGTAGTTTAAAATTTAATAAAAAAACATTTTTTAAAAAAATGTTTTTTTTCTGGGGTCATACCCTTTGAAGTTGAATAACTCAGCCCCCTGAAACCCAAACCGCTCCAAGTTTGGAGGGCTTAAAGGGGAAATTCCAAGGAAGATACCCACCAAATTTGGTGCCTCTAGGACCCAGGGGAGCCATTTTGTAGAGAAACAAAATGGTTTGTTACTGGTTCATTTTGTACAATTTTTTTAAAAAAAAATCATTACTAATGAAACAAAACAAATCATGGGGAAATGAAATGAAGCAAATCTCATTTTTCCCCAGTTCATGCCCATTCCTAATATATAACAATTATCGTAGGTACTGCTGCCAGAATGTTTTAGGTGCATGAAAATGGTGTCTATACTTTCTAAAGTATTTTTAATTTTATTCCTGTTGGATTGTAGGGTTTTTTTTAATATGCTCTACTGTGGAACCTGTGTATTTGTCTGGTATTGTTGTATTTTGTTAACTGCCCTGAGTTCTCGTTGGGAAAATCAGGCGGTATATAAATATAAAAATATTTAAAAAAAAACCACATAGATTGTCCACCACGACCTTGATTTCTAACTTCTTCTTAAACGGTTTTAAATCTACTGACAAGGAAATGTTGCTTTTTTACTCATCATGAAATAATCAGATGTATTATTGAATGAATATACTTGAAAGGAACTTAAGGAAGGCTTCTGTTTTTCTTTTGACATCAATAGGAAGTGAAAGGCTTGTGTATTTGAGATAGATTGTTTAAATGAAACTGCTCTTTAGATACTCTCCCAGCCCAGTCAAAAACTTTGAAGCATTTGTGGGCAGCTGGAGAAAAGGAATTAAGTGATCCCATCATGCAGGCTGGTTTTAATTGATGACTACAGTGTGGGAGTGAATGAGATGGAGAAACCTATTGATGCAGTTTGCAGGTGCACTAAGATAAGTTGTAATAGCCCATTATTTTAGGAATGAACGATGATTGTGAATCACTAGCATGATGCTGTTACCAAGAGGGCAAATTCAGTCCTAAGAACAGGGGTCCTCAATCTAAGGCCCCAGGGCCAGTTGCGGCCCCCCCCAAGGTCCTGCCCACCTGCCTTCCTTGTGTGGCTGCCGCCTGTGTTATTGTAGTTGTGAGGAATGAAGGGGGCAGGCGGAGGCAGCACCAGCCAGCCTTCCGAGCCAGAGCAGCCATGGCAGTGGACCGCTGGAGGGATGAATGGCAGGCGACCGAGGGGGAAACGGACCGCTGCCTAAGAATATCACTTGAATATTGCAAATTGTAACCTTACCAGGAAGAGGATGTTTCTATCCAGGTGAGACCATGTATTTTATGCCCCTGGTATTGATGAGCAGGACTAAAACAGGTAGAATGAATCACTGCTAAACTGATCAAGTATATAGAGTTGATTCTAGGAGCAGTGTCTCCCAAGTGTGTTGGCAGGGCAAATGCAGGCTGCTTTCTATTGAATTCAGTGACACTTCTCAGGGGTGGCAAACGTTGATTCGCCACAGCGTAGAACATTTCTTAGCCTTCTTTCACACTGTCTCCCCCCCCCATAACCCTAACCCAAGCTCCCCCCCGGGAGCATTTAAGGTCAGCAGCATAACATAGGCTAAAATGCCACACACCCTTTTGTGTCAATCCTGCTTTAGGGTTGGAGTGGGTGTTTGGGGCCATCATTGCCCACTGTAACAATCTTTTTAAGAATGTTGTACACATGTTGGCTGGATGCCAAACGTTTTACTGTATTAGAATTATTAGAATGAAAATAAAAATAAAAAAATAGATGGTATGCATGCACTTCTCTTTTCTTTGCACGCCCAATGCATTTTATATGGGTTCTTCCCACCCCCAAATTCTGACAGTTGTGATCCTGGGAGAGGAAATAGATATTTCAAACACAGAGGTTTCAACAGTCCTAGCTCCCAATCTTGCTTGAGAAGGTGGGTAGGTGGGGAATGAGAAGTAGGACATCTCGGTTTATGTCCTGAGTACAGAGGATCTCCTTATCAACAAATGCGCTTTACAAAGTACTTCTGTTTCCTTTGAAGTAATACAATAAAATGTTGGTGCAAGATCAATCTGTCTTAAATAAACAGAGCTGCCCCCCCCACCCCACCCCCAGCTTCTTCTGAAATTGGCAGCTATTTTATAGGTTTACATAAAATTCTCTCAAGGCATCTTGGCATTTGAAGAGCCTGGTTATCTGCAAAGGCAGTTTCTGTTTATCGCAACCAACTACCTGTCTCTTTACTCAGAGCAATAAGCGAATTAACTTTGGCAAAGTTTGAATTAAAGACCTTGGCGATTCCTCGCCCCCCCCTCCCCGTATGCCTTGCTTGTAATGGCTGGTTCTTGGAAGGGGTTAGAAAAGCCTTTAGTAACAGTCATTTTCTAAGCAGAGGGCCCCATTAATTCATTGAGACTCTTTGTTTTAATTGTCTTGAAAGGCTGGGGGCAAACATATTATTCCAGATGTAAAGCATTCACGCACAGCCTTCAAAGATCCCTCTTACAGAGCTTAGGTGGAGAAAGGGGTGGCGGAGGCTGGCAGGCTGGCTGTCAGCCCACCGCCACCCGGGCAGGCAGAAGAAGAACCGCCACAACCCACCCTCCTGCTCCCGTGGGGGGGTTATTAAAAATTAATACATAAATAAATGCAAGGAGAGTGGTGGTGGGGAGTGGGCATGCAGGCAGGCAGAAGAGCTTGGCTTGGCTTGGCAGGGTGGAGAAGAATAATTACTTAGCCAGGGAGGAAGGGGTGGGGTGCTTGCAGGAGGGGAGCCTGGAGTGTGGGTGTGTTTGTTTGTAGGGGGCTTTGCAACGTGTCCCCCTCCTCTGAAAAATAAAAAGAGGGGGAATAGGTTTTGGGAGGAAACATGGCTTGCATGGGGTCAGTGGGTGGGGCTTAGGGGTCAGTAGGTGGGGCTTACAGTGGGGGGCAGGGGGCAGTCAGCCCCCCACTCATTATCAGCCACCAAATCTGGCCCTCCTTACAAAAAGTTTGGACAACCTCTGGCTTAGGAGGAGGCTCCCAAGTCAGAAATGTCTGAGGGGAATCCTCCCAGCATGGGGCTGCTGTTAAAAACAACTCTTTGTGTCCTTATATTCCTTAAGTTTGGGAAGCTTGTTTTCTGGTTTCTGTTGGGTTCAGGATGGGCTGTTGAGTTTTCATCCTTCCCCAAGGATGGACATGCTTTCTCTCTTCTATTTCAAGGGCAGGTTAACTCACAATTTAATGTATTGGGGAAACATGAGGAGAAAAAAGAGCATTAATAAAATCCTTCTCCACCTCTATGGCCTGTGTGCATTCTGCACTAACCTAGAACAGGCATCTGATTAATGTAGAGCTTCACCCAGGGAATTGCTGCTTGTTGCCAGTCCCTGTTTCTCAAGGGTTTTACTGGGTATGGGTTGTGGGGTCAGAGGGCAGCTGGTTCCTTCTCAGATACCAGCATTGATAAGAAATTGGGGATTGTTTTCAGTTAGAAAGCCGCCTTGCTATTTTTCTGGAGGCAGTTGAGTGTGGTTTGACTCACATGCACCTGTCCGATACAGTGGCTAATGGCAGAGTTAAAACTTGCCTTATCCTTCGGTGTGTGCAAGTAGCAAGAGGAATACTTTGGGGAATCAGGCTCTCAGCTGTTATACAGGCTGTTCAGCAAGAAAAGGGTGGGCATGTTCTGTGGGTCCAGAGATCAGCGCTTCCCCCCCTTTTTGGTACCCATTGGGGTGGGGAACTGGAAGTAGATTTCTGGTTTTGGAGAGTCGGGGGGAACAGGACAGGGACTCATGCCTTGAAAATAGTGTCCAAGCAAGGGAACCCCAAATTATTTGAAAAGAGAATTTCTATTGTAGGCTTTAAAAAGCGACAATTTACTTCCATGTTCCTCCACCATTAACAGAGTTCCAGAATGGGCCTGGGAGCAGGAAAAAATGTTGTTATAGAGTTTTCCAAAGAGTTCTGTTCCTCCAAGCACTCTCTGGGCAGTTTACACATAATTATGCACCACCACCACCACCCGAGAGAGAATGAGAGAGAGAGAGGGAGGGAGAGAGAGATGGGTACTCATTTTAATGATCTGGGCTGGATGGAAGACTAAAGGAACCTTAAGATGGCCATCTTGAATTGAACTCCCAGGTCAGGTTTACAGTTGTAGCTGCAGTACAGTGTTTAACCACTGTGCCATGAGGCTTGGGGGTTATAACACTGGTTCTCAAATGGCGGGTCCCCAGATGTTCCTGGACTGCAACTCCCAGAAATCACTTCCAGCACAACAAGTGGTGGAGGCTTCTGGGAGTTGCAGTCCAGGAACTTCTGGGGACCCACCAGTTGAGAACCACTGATCTATAACAGTGGTGGCAAACCTTTGGCACTCCAGATGTTTTGGACCACAACTCCCAGAATTCCAAGCTTAGATTGCAAATGACAAAGGATTGTGGGAGTTGTAATCTAAAACATCTGGAGTGCCAAAGGTTCGCCACCACTGATCTATAAGTTACACTGTGAAGTATATGCTGTATAAATAATAATAAAGATCTAGAAAACATTGGAACATATAAGTACCATTTTTTTGCCCTATAAGATGCACTTTCCCCACTCTCAAAAGTAAGGGGAAATGTCTGTGCGTCTTATAGAGGGAATAGAGCAGTCCACGCTACATATATATCACAGATTTTCATTTAGAGATAAGATACCTTCACAGACCCTCTCCCCTCCCTTCTGCAGCCACGATTCCCCAGTCAAAAATCACCTTGTTTGCAAACAGGTCTCCACGGAGCCTCTGCCTTCCCCTTCTGAAGCCTGAATTCAGCTCCAGTTACCTGGTTTGCAAAGTCCCCTTTGCAGCTTGGATTCAACAGCTCCAATTACCTGGTTTGCAAACTTCCCCTTTTGTGGTTTGTATCCCACAACTCCGATTACCTGGTTTGCAAACCTCCCCCTTTGCAGCTTGGATTCCACAGCTCCAATTACCTTGTTTGTAAGCCTCCCTTTTTGCAGCTTGGATTCCACAGCCCCAATTACCTGGTTTGCTGCAAACCTCCCCCTTTGCAGCTTGGATTCCACAGCTCCAATTACCTTGTTTGTAAGCCTCCCTTTTTGCAGCTTGGATTCCACAGCCCCAATTACCTGGTTTGCAAACTTCCCCTTTTGCAGCTTGCATTCCACAGTTCCAGTTTCCTTGTTTGCAAGCCTCCCTTTTTGCAGCTTAGGTTCCACAGCTCCAATTACCTCGTTTGCAAGCCTCCCCTTCCTTTGCCATAAAACCTTAGGCTAAACATGTTTTTCTTGTTTTTCTCCTCTAAAAACTATGTGCATCTTATGGCCCAGTGCATTGTTAGTCTGTGGAACTCCCTGCCACAAGATGGGTGATGGCATCTAGCCTGGATGCCTTCAAAAGGGGATTGGACAGATTCCTGGAGGATAAGTCCATCACAGGTTACAAACCATGATGGAGATATGTAACCTCCAGGCTTAAAACCAGGGTACTTCAAGGACCAGATGCAGGGGAGTGGTATGAAGAGACAGATATCTAGTCTCATGCATTCCCGGGCACATTTGGTGGGGCCCCTGTGAGATACAGGAAGCTGGACTAGATGGGCCTTTGGCCTGATCCAGCACGGCTCTTCTTATGTTCTTAATAAACAGAAGCAATCTTTTTCTCCATGTCCTGTAGGAGAGCTAGGTTATGCAGCCCAGAGGATTCTGGGAGTGGTGGCCCTCACAGTAACTCTTCTACTTTTTCTGGGCTTTCAGAGGAGTCCTGTTAAAGGACCTGATATTTCTGTCCCAAACTTCTAAAACCGATTAGGATGTATGCCATCCTAATTTTCCTTTTAGAAGGACTTTTATAATAGTGTTGGATAGTTTGGGAGGGGTATGCAGTTTGGCTTTATGAGGAGGAAGGCAGGCAGAAGGGAGATGCAGTCTAGATGGGAGGAATAAGACATGCTGAGCATTCTGGGCAGCTTTGGGTTGAAGCCCAGGAAGCTTCACTGAACACTCCATTTGGTGTTCATAAAACAGAGCCAAGATTCAGTGGTTTCTCGACCGGGATAGAAAATTGCTTTGTCCTTTTCTGTTGTTTTTTTTTTAAATAAAAGCCAATTCTACATTAACTATCAGATACTTTTTCAAAAACTTCCAAGAAAACCCTGCCAAGTATATTTCTCATTTCGGGTATGATTAGAAGGTTAGTTAAAGAAAGAAATCCCATGTCACAGAAAAGATTCGTAAGGTGCAATCAATGACCTTTGGCATTCCAATCAGATGTCATCCTATTTTGTGTGGCTCTGGGAGTTCCACTGATGGAATTAAGAAAAGGCATAGCTGCTTCTACAGCTCAGACCTGATAATAATTTCCCTTAAAGTACCATTGAAATGATTTATTTGTGCAGCCTTTGAAACTGACTTTTCATTATCAGCTAAAAGAAGTGCTAAAAATCACAGTTGATTTTTAATTTTCTTTTATTTTTATTTCCTTTGATGATAAAGATTTACTAATAGGACCAAGGTAAGTGTTATATTGCTGTATTCCTATTTTTTTTTTATAAAAGACATGTGATGGTGTTCTTTAGTTTATAGTAGTTTCTTTCCTCTTGTCGTTCAGTCTTGTCCGACTCTTTGTGACCCTATGGACCAGAGTTTGCCAGGCCTTCCTGTCTTCCACTGCCTCCTGGAGTTTGGTCAAATCCATATTGGTTGCATCGATGACACCGTCCAACCATCTCATTCTCTGCTGTCCTCTTTTCCTTTTGCCTTCAATCTTTCCCAACATCAGGGACTTTTCTAAGGACTCCTCTCTCCTCATGAGTTGGCCAAAGTACTCAGCTTCAAAATCTGTCCTTCCAGTGATCATTTGGGGTTGATTTCTTTCAGGATGGATAGATAGGTTTGATCTCCTTGCAGTCCAGGTGACTCTCAAGACTCTCCTCCAGCACTACAGCTCAAAAGCATCAATTCTGCAGTGATCAGCCTTCTTTATAGTCCAGCTCTCACTTCCATACAGGAACCATAGCTTTGGCTATCTGGATCTTAGTCGGTAAAGTGATGTCTCTGCTCTTTAAGATGCTGCCTAGGCTTGCCATCGCTTTCCTCCCAAGAAGCAGGCGTCTTTTAATTTCATTGCTGCAGTCGCCATCTGCAATGATCAAGGAGCCCAAGAAAATAAACTCTGTCATTGCCTCCATTTCTTCCCCTTCTATTTGCCAGGAGGTGATGGGACCGGTGGCCATGATCTTAGTTTTTTTGATGTTCAGCTTATCATAGAATCATAGAATCATCAAACCATTTTTCACTCTCCTCTTTCACCCTCATTAAGAGCTTCTTTAATTCCTCCTCACTTTCTGTTATCAGAGTAGTATCATCTGCGTATCTGAGGTTGTTGATGAATCACAAGCCAGCAATCTTAATTCCGGCTTGTGATTCATCCAGACCGGCCTTTCTCATGATGTACTCTGCATATAAGTTAAATAGGCAAGTTGACAGTATACACCTTTGTCGTAGTCCTTTCCCAATTTTAAACCAGCCAGCTGTTCCTTTTCTAGTTCTGACTGTTGCTGCTTGTCCCACATATAGATTTTTTAGGAGACGGATTAAGGTGGTCAGGCACTCCCATTCCTTTGAGGACTTGCCATAGTTTGTTGTGGTCCACACAGTCAAAGGCTTTTATTCGCCAAGCATGTGAATAACACATTGCCACATGATCCTTTGCAGGTTATGGTGGCAGAAGCCCTCGACATTTCCAGAGAAACCTATTTTGCAGTGTTAATGGATCGAGCTTGTAATGGGCCTGTTCTGGTTGGCAGCCCGCAAGGCGGGGTGGATATCGAAGAAGTGGCTGCTAAAACTCCTGAACTCATCTTCAAGGTACGCCTCAAACTTGTGACCCAGTTTGAAACATGTCATGTACAGGCATGTGTGCAGTTGTGCACTGATGATGTGCTCTTGACTGAGTATTTAGTAGGGCATAGTGGCACTATATATGGTGATATAATGTTTGTTTCCCCCTGTCTTTATTATTATTATTATTATTATTATTATTATTATTATTATTATTATTATTATTATTATTATTAATTTGCCATCCCTTAGTGTTCCTCTTCCTGGGGTCTGGATTTTTAGTGTGTTTAGTCTATGTTTTTTATATTATCTGTTTATTATTTTGTTTGCTTTTAATCATTGATTAGTTTGCTTTTGTGTAAACCGCCCAGAGTCCCTATTTGGGAAATTGGGTGGACTAGAAATGCAAATACATGCATACATACATACATACATACATACATACATACATACATACATACATACATACATACATACATACATACATACATACATACATACATACAAAGAAGGGTCAGTGTAAAACAAGTCTTTTTTCCGATTCCATCAGCATCCCATCCATTCATGCAACGATGGGGATTCAGTCTGTGGTGCAGTTGTTATAACCACGGCTTCGGGCAGCTACCTTTCGGACTACAGTTCCCAAAATTCCCCAGGCAGCATGGACTTTATAGTCTGAAAGAATAGCATTTCTAAAACCTGGCTATCTTAGTGCATGAGCTTCCAGTGGGCCACCAAAACTATCTTGTCCTGAAAGGCTTTGGATCCTTGGCTTGGATAAAACACCACCTTTCGAGCTACATTTTAAAACTGTTTTTAACAGCAGTTTGGAGGAGACTTGCTAATCTCTTTTGAATGGTTGGTAGAAAAATCATAAGCAGGCACTATAAATAAATAAAGAAATCTGTGCTAGGTTCACTTGTTGACATTCCAGTTTAAAGGATCCCAGGTATCGCTCTTTAAACATACTCTGCCACTCAGAATAGAGGAAACCTGGGCAGAATGGAGACTCACTTGGCTATATTCCCACACATCTGTCTCGACAGTGGAATCTACAGCAATCACTTTCACCATACTGCTGAGTTCATGGATGGAATACAAGTGGAGCGTAACCATGAACTGAACAGATTCTCAAACATCCTTTGCACCATTTCTTGAGAGAAAATTGTCCCACTATAATTAAAACATTGTAATTTTCTCCCAGTGTGCTGTAGGACTCTGGACACCTCTGGAAACTCACTTGGGGAGAGGAGCTCGTAAAACCACTCCTTAAATATTCCATTTACCTTGAAAGGCCTATTAGTGTCACTATATATCTGTTCTGACTTGATGCCATATTCTATCATATGTAGAGTATTAGGTGTGTTTAAAGAAGATGGTTCCAGATTAGACATTCATCATGCAAATGACCTGTCACAGGGAGTCTGAACTATTTGCAATCCTCCTGTGTTTTCCCTCTTTTTCTTTTCCTTGACAATTATGTCCAGTCGTTTCTGACTATAGGGCAGTGATGGCGAACCTTTTAGAGACCGAGTGCCCAAACTGCGATTCAAAGCCCACTAATTTTTTGCAAAGTGCCGTTACAGCAATTTAACCTGAATACAGGTGGATGTGAAGGGGCGATGTCGCTTGGGCACTTGGTCTCTAAAAGGTTTGTCATCACTGGCCTAGTGTATTCAAATGAGAGCAACTATATTAGGCATTTACAGTGAAGGAGGATTGCAACTTAACAGCAAAGAGTCAGCAGGTATGCTTAGTGAGCTAATTTGATATGTGTGTGTGAAATTTAAAGAAAAATCATGTTTGAAATGTGTGCATTTGAGAGAAATACTATTGGGCACCCTTGCTTTGGTAACTTGCCAAACTAGTCGTAAACATTAACAGGCTAAGTATTCATCACCACCATCTGTACAGTAATTAAAAGTGAAAACTAGTGTCAGGTTGTCTTGTCAGTGTGCTACCCTGAAGAATTGCATGGTTTTTGAAAGGATTCTTTTTCATGGATGGGGCGGTAATTATCACATACTCTGTAGGCAGCCACGGTAGCCATTGGAATGTTGGCCGTGGGCCATATTTTAATTACCAATTTGCAAATATGTATTAAGCGTTTCTTGTTCTTTCTTTTTCGTTTTCTGTAGTTATAAATCTGTTTACAAAACAGATCATTTCACCTCCGTTTCTCTCCCTTTATTGTTAACAGGAGGAAATAGATATTTTTGAAGGTGTGAAAGATGCGCAGGCACTTCGGATGGCAGGAAATTTAGGATTCAAGGGGCCTTTGCAACAACAGGTAATTTCAGTCTGGGGTCATCGGAGGGGGGGTGTCCTAAACCCTCTGCCACAGTTTACTTTACTTCATTTAAAGTTTGCATACCACCCAGCTTGCATAAAACAACTCAGGGAGGTTAACAAGAGGAAACGTATAGCCAACAGGATAAAAATGAACAAAATAAAAATAACAAACGTTAAACAAGCACTGAGAAGACCATCGTCCAAACAGAGCAAACAGACTAGCAGAACAACAATGATCACCCGAAGGCCTCTCGAAAGAACCAGGTCTTCAAGGCTTTCTTAAAAGAGGGCAGAGACTGGGGGCCCAGAAATCAGCAAACCAGATTGGACACCTACTCACTCAGGTGTCACCATGTGTTCCTCTTCACTTATCCTTTAGGTTTTGAGATCCATTATTTAACTTGTAAATCATATTGCATTCTTGAGGGCAAAACTAAGCAATCAGGCCTTCATACCGGGTGATTAACATAAGAACATAAGAAGAGCCATGCTGGATCAGGCCAACAGCCCATCTAGTCCAGCTTCCTGTATCTCACAGTGGCCCCACCAGATGCGTTTGGGAGCGCACGTGACAAGATATCTGTCTCCTGATACCACTCCCCTGCATCTGGCCCTGAAATACCCCGGTTTTAAGCCTGGAGATTACACATCTCCCTCATGGTTTGTAACCTGTCATGGACTTTTCCTCCAGGAATCTGTCCAATCCCCTTTTGAAGGCATCCAGGCCAGATGCCATCACCACATCCTGTGGCAGGGAGTTCCACAGACTAACAACACACTGGGTGAAAAAAATATTTTCTTTTGTCTGTTCTTACTGTCCCAGCCCACAATTTGAGTGTATGTCCCCTAGTTCTGGTATTTTGTGAGAGGGAGAAGAGCTTCCCTCTATCCACTTTACTCATGCCCTGCATTATTTTGTACATCTCAATCATATCCCCCCTCAGGCGCCTTTTTTCCAGACTACCATTGACCTATTCATTGACCTCTTCCATGAAAGAACACACACACACTAGACATGGGCACGACTTGGCGAAATTCTCATTTCCGTTTCTGTTCCTTGTTTCCGTTACGCAACGGAAACGGTAACGACAATTGCTCCGCCAGAACTCGAACTCGAACTGATAAAAGAAAAATTGGGTCTGATTTGTCGTCGTTCATGGCATCGCGGCGATCACGCGATGCCAAGCGGCACAGAAAAAAATTTTAAAAAATAAAAACCCGATTCCCGGCCAAAAAAGCAGGCGAAAATATGCCTGCCTGAGTGAGGGCACCTACCAGGGGGGTGGTTTCTGGGGGGGGTCCCCGGCCTCTCCCCCTCTCCTGTCCTGGGCTGCTCTGGTGGGGGCATCCTCGTCGTCTCGCCAGCTCGCCATTCCATGCGGTGCAGGCGGGGGATCCAAAATGGGGCAACCGCAATATTTATTTTGAAATCGTGGTCCAAAAACACACCAAAGCACCACAGAAACATGCGAAAATAGCTATTTTAAAACTGCCTGAATTTTTACAGTAGCAGCAGTGGGTTTTTCTTGCAACAAAACGTCTCCATTCATTTTATTTTATTTTATTTTATTTTTATTTTTACACCTGCGCAATGATGGGCTGGCCATGGGAGTGGACCATGCAAATTTTTGGAGCCATTCCACCAGTTGCATGGCCACTTGGCCAGGTTTTGACCGAGACGTCTGGGATGTGCCAGTCGGGCATAAAAAGCCCACTAACCCTAGCCCGAACCCGAACCCGAACCCATACGCCAGTACACTGTCCTTCTTAGTGAGTCAGAGAGGCACCCAGAGGTGCACCCCAGTAACTCACCCTAACCTTACCCGTAACCCTAAGCCTAGCCCTTGCGCTAATCCTAACCCCAAGACAGATCTGTGTACTCGCATTGCACTACAGCAAGTACACTTCCCTTCTTAGTGAGCCAGAGGGCACCCATAGGGGTCTTCTCTCACTTTGTTCCTCCTCCCCATCCCCAGCCCAAGTGCACCGTATGCCAGGCAGTGAGTCACAGAGGCACCCGAAAGAGAGGTGCCTCTGCCTGCCACTGCAACTTGGTATGCATATCCAATTGGCTATGCATACCCTTTTGTAGCAGGCCAGAGGAGGCACCTACCCCAGAGAGGTGCCTCCAGGAGCCCGCTTTCCCTTCATAGCGGGCCAGAGGAGGCACCCACCCCAGAGAGGTGCCTCCAGGAGCCCGCTACCCCCCCCAAACCAGTACTAATGACAGACGAAAAAACGACAAACGAAACAACAAATTTGTGAAAAATTTCGCGACAAACGGAAACGAGCCGAAACGGGCCGGCTCCGACACACGACAACTCGTAACGTAATTTTTCCTGGTCGTGCCCATCTCTAACACACACACACACACACACACACACACACACACACACACACACACACACACACACACACTGTTCTGACTTTGACCCAACGGAGCCAACTCTTACTTCTACTCGAGGCATGTGGAGGAAATTTCTCTAATCTTAAACAAACAAAATTGATGGGTAGCTCAGTGGTTTCAGTATCTGGATGGGGAACCAGAGGGTAGGTGTTACTTTCCTCACTGTGCCTCTCTGACAGGGACTATACTTGATAATATATAGGGTTCCTTCCACAGTTCTGAAATGATAATGATTATTATTATTATCCTTACTATTAGCATATTGCTTGTTGGTAGGTGCTGGTATCCTGTTGCCTAAATGCAGAAAAGAAGGAGATTGTTAAAGGCCATAGCCAATGTGTCTATCAGGTGCCCATTCTCACACTGGTTTTATGACTGGTCACAAACCTTGTTTATTTATTTATTTTTATTTTGAATATTTTTACTCCACCTTTCTCCTTGGAAAAGGAACCAAGGAGAAAGGCGGGGTAAAAATATTCAAAATAAAAATACTGTTGGGGAGAAATACTGGTGTGTATTGGGGGAAATGCTCATGTGACTTCTGCTCTGTATTTTGCCAACAGGATACTAGCTTACATTTTCCCCCTTGGAAGAAAGTAATCATGCAGGCTTGAAGTTGTGAAAACATTAAACTGAGTTTAATGGCTCTGGCACATAGTGTTACACTTTCACCTACTACCCATATTAGCAGAGCTCTCACATTCTTTCTACTTTTAAAAAGATTTTCAAAGAAAGGTAAACATTTGGACGTCTTTTTAACCCTATCCCCCACATTTTCTCAGTATGCCTTTTGCCCCTCTAAGATTTATTTTGTGAGTTTCAATTTACAACGAGGAATTGCAGACTACTATGTCTATAATACTTCACGAAGCAGCTTCTTCTTTTTTCTAGTGGAAAGAATGTCCCATATCATCAAAATGCCACTTTTACAAAACCTTTGAATTTTTAATATACCACTTCTAATTAATTTCTGTCTTAACTGTGCAATTAACAAATGCATAATCATTAAGATGATTAACACCCATTTGAAGATTTAGCAGTATCTTTAATGAGAGAGAATGATTATTAAATCTTTCTAGTTTTGCATGTCCTAGCACTTAATTATTAGAACAATGCAGGGACTGCTTAACTAAACAACAACTGATACATTTTTTGCCATGTGTTATATAATAACCTTTGCAATGTGATTTACTGGAGCATAGAAACATAATAGCTATATCAGTACAGTCAAAGGTCTGTTTAATTTCATCTTATCATAATTGTTTCTATTCCCCAGTAGGTATGAACGAGGGGAATTCTAATGCTACAGGGAGAATCTGGTGACTAGCATGCCATGAAGCCCTTGTGATAAACTCAGAGAATACTTGATAACTTCTTAGATGGTTGTGGGTTTGTTATTTAAATGAATGTTAAGATAATATATTATCTGTTTTATTTTAAAACATTCATATGACGGAATTAATGCTTATATCAATGTTATTATTTGATTTGGTGCCTTGCATGAGGAGGGTATGTGCTCAAATACCCATTATTATTTTATTATTCTTGTTGCTAATTTAGATTAGACTTAGATTATTTAAAGTACTTTGACTTCTCCCTTTTACATATCTGTAAAATGTATGAATCTTTTTATGTTGTACAGTAATACCTAGTAGGACAGATGCCCCTTAATGTATAGCCTGCCTACTATAATTAAAACTGTAAACCGCCCAGAGAGTACTCAAAGTGGTATGGGGCGGTATATAAGCAGAACACTTTGCTTTGGCTTTGGCTTTAAGACGAAAAACTCTTAAGACAAATGTAATCTCCAGGGATAGGAAAAACTCGTAAGATGATTTTTTTACTTCCTGTTTACATTCATCGTATGAGGTGCCACTGATCTTTGCCCAGCCTGTGCGGCTTGGAAGGGAAGTAGGTATGGTGATCCACCCCCACTGCTTGCCTTCCAAGCAGCACGGGCTGGGAGAAGATGCATTTTAAAATGTCCCACCAAGAGCACTCTAGGTGGGGTCACAGCACTCATGGCGGGACATTTTAAAATGGATTTTCTCCCAGCCTGGGAGGCTTGCCACTGCTTGCATTCCAACCTTCTGGGGCCGAGAGAAGACGCCTGCGTCCCTGAGCAGAGCATGGACCCATGGATCTTCTCCCAACCCTCCTGGGCTTGGTGAAGATCATTTTTAAAAGGCTCTACTCATTTATCTGGAGCCTTTTTAAAATGCCACTCCCAACAGCGAACCTCTCGGAGTTTCAGGCAGGTGATTTTTAAAAGGGTTCCATTGGAGCCAAGGAACAGATAAATTGGTTTTCAATGCAGTCCTGTGGGAAACAGTGCCTTGTCAGACGAACTGACCCATAGAATGACTTAAATTTGTCTTACGAGGCACCACTGTATGTAGGATGGATCCTATTGCAGTGTATTATATAGTAGGTACAATAGCTAAAAGTATAGTAAGTAAAAGTATAGTAAGTAATAGTTAAAATCCTGTTGTGTTCTGGAAGGCTTTCATGCCATTTCATGCTCTAAGCAAAATCCTGTTGCTTAGAGTTTTTAATTCACGAGAGACAGAATGAAACATGGCAAGTCAGAAGAAAATTGAGATAACATTTGATTTACATTCTAAGCCAAGACACAGTCAATTGCCGCCAAATTATTACAACTATTACCCAATGGCTTAAGTACAATCTAGTGTGCAATTCAGTGCAGCCTTTCTTTGGCAAAACCACTTAAGGGTTAACCCACTTCTTAGTTGCTGTTTTTTTAAAAAAAAGCTGTTTCTGAAAAGCCATGTTCTTGCAGTGTGATACATGCAAGACCTATGCCAGAAGCACTAGCATTCAAAGTTGTCCCTGCTTTTAGCATGGAACTGTGGCAGCTGTGACAGCCTTGTCCTGGATGTAAGGACCCCGTGTGTCATTGTAGCTGTATGTCTCAGTTGTGTGTGTCTGGTTATCTTTAAATGTCATTTAAGGCAGTGTTTTTCAACCTTTTTTGGGCAAAGGCACACTTGTTTCATGAAAAAATTCACGAGGCACACCACCATTAGAAAATGTTAAAAAAATTGTGCCTATATTGACTATATATAAAGTAATTCTCTTGAATAGGAATCAAATAAACACAAAGAAAGTATTTTATAATTACTTTATTATGAAATAGTAAGTAAACAGAAATATGAAAAATTATAAAATACTTTATTCAGTGCGCAACCTGGGCCTGTTTGGCTGAACACAAAGCTGATATTCTTCAGCTTTTCCAACGGCACACCAGGCAACATCTCGCGGCACACTAGTGTGCCGCGGAACAGTGGTTGAAAAACACTGATTTAAGGAACACTGTCATCCAGGGCTAGCAAGTCTCCTCCAGAGTACAGTACATCAGTGCTTGAAAGCTAAAGCATCACAAAGTTGCTGTGTGTCGTCAAACTTTTGGCAACCTCAATAGGTTTTTTGAGAGCTGCCTAGATGCTCTGAGCACATCCAATCTCATCTGATCACGGAAGCTAAGCAGGGTTAGGCCTGGCTAGTACTTGGATGGGCAACCACCAGGGAATACCAGGTGCTGTAGGTGCCTGGAGTAAGAACTGGCAAACCACTCCAGTATACCTGCCAAGAAAACTCCATGGACATGGGGTCACGAAGTCGGTCCTGACTGTAACGACACCACCACCACCACCACCAAGATACTTACTTAAGGAATGATTTCCTGTTGCCACCTCTCAGATAGTTCCCTGGTAGAACAGGGAGGTGAACCTAGGTCTCTTAAGTCCTAATGCACCATTCTGGCCACCATGCCGCACTGACCAAAGTATAGCCCAACTATATCCAATGCAGAGCAGCCCTTCTGCCTCTACGCATCCCCTGTATGAGAGATATCATCTTCTTGATTCAGTAAGACCAAAGGGGAAGAACAAGCAGGGAAGGAAGAATGCAACTAACAATGTGGGTACGTTCTGTTAAGCCACTCCAACTGTTGAGATGGGAATTAAATTTTGATTCCATTTTGATTTTAAACATTGTTCCTAATTTGCATTGTGGTTTTGGCAGCTGTTATGGTGGCTGTTGTTACTTCCACTAGATTAGTTTCTGGGAATTTTCAAACCTGCATAAGCCAATATGCATGCCCCACTTCTATTCTTGAAGTGTTAGTAGGGAAAGATTAAAAGAATGGAAGAAACACCAAGCTGTGCAGGACTGTTACACTTCTTGCATTGCATAGCATAGCAGAATCTTTGCTTTGTGTCTAGTGGTGGTCTTACTTGCTCTTAGTAGAACTTTCATGCTTATACCCTGTCAAAGCTTCATAGTCTCCATTCTGCCCATTTTTAAATGATACAATTACTTGGTAATTAAAAAAAAGAAAAACCCTCCAAAGATATTATGTGCCATAAAAGCACTTCAGATGTTTGGCAACTTTTGAGCTAATGACCTCCCACATGGCCTGTTTTTAACTGCTCTTCTCAAATCTTGCAAATACAAATCAGCATCTTATGTTCACCAGCATTCACAAAAAGACACCAAGGAGGGGGAAATCCCAGATCCTGGCTGCTTTCTCCATCCATTAATTACTTCTCACCTAAACAAAACAATTGTCGGTGGTGTTTTTAATCCAGTTCTCTGGGTTCCTGTTGCTTGGAGGCATAAAGTAACCAAAATTCCTAGAAAAAATGGTAGTGAGCACAAGAGGGTATCCTGTAGTCCATCTTGATTGTTGCCATGAGCGTTATCAACATCCAGGCTACCCTTGGCTATAGAAATCCCGTATTTTTTTCTGCTGTCAACACAGGCACAATATTGTGTATTGATTCAGGGCCTTGTATCAGGGCAATTCCTGGCACTTTGAGTTGTGGATACATTCAGAAAAACAGTATCCCACATTTATAAATAAGAGGTGTTTTAATGGATTAAATCATCTGTGCTATGGCATTCTCAGCTACTATGTGGTATTGGAGAAGAGTGTTACAGATAGCATAGGCCAGTGATGGCGAACGTTTTAGAGAGCAAGTGCCCAAACTGCAGTTCAAGGGCCCAAACTGTGATGGGGCGATGTTGGGTGCCCACAGAAAGGGCTCCGAGTGCCACCTTTGGCACCCATGCCATAGGTTCACCAACCCTGGCATAGGCTCATAAAAGGTAGATAAAGATAGATTTTTAGATCAAACCAAGCTGGTACTCCCATAGAAGCTAAAATGTCTAAATCAATTTGGGCATATTGCAAAAAGACTCAGGGGAAAAGACAATAAAGTGTCCTGCTTATATACTGCCCCATACCACTTCAAGTAGTCTCTGGGCAGTTTACAGTTTTAATTACACTATGCAGGCTACACATTGCCTACCCCCCCACCCCCCCCCAGCAAGCTGGGTACAATAACACTCGGATATTTTAAAAGAAATAGGAAAAAAGGATGAACTGAGATGAGATAAACTGAGTCGGCAAAAGAAGTCATGTCTTTCAGTTTAATGATGGACTCTTTTATAAGCCCTTAATTTGTTGGGTAACCCATCAATTGGAAGTAACGTAACAGCAAGCCACAGGGACCTGCTTAATTCATTCCCACAAGGATGACTCGTGTGAATGAATTAAACTCTTGAAGCTCCATGGTAATCAATTTTGCATTTCACGTTGTGGACATAATAGCTCATGTGTGCTCTGACCTAGATGCCATAGTTATGTCAGAACTGGAGACAAGATGCAGCCAGTGTGCCATCTGGTCATGTTGTAGATACTTGTGTGCTTCGTTAGCCTGGGGATGTGAACAACCTGCTTGGAGGACTAGGTCCAACCACCTGTTCTTTGGACTCTTGCCTGTGTCATGGTTGGTGAAATCTGCCAAGGCAGAACTGACTGTGTGGATATCAGCATGCGTCCTGAAGGGATAGGGTTGTTCCAATTGTTTGAAAACTTCTGAAGCCAAATTTAGATTTGTATGGCTTTGGGAAAGTATCAATACATTTTTAGCATAGCACTCTTAAATAGAAGCTGAGAGCAGAACCAGAAAAAGTTACTTTTGCTATGCAAGAAGTCCTAGAATCCTCCAGTCAGCAGGGTAAACTTGATCACATTCTGTGCTAGACCAGAGAGTGGCCTGTTGACTCTGGACAGACTTGGAAGTACACTGACAATGGAAATCCATTCCCTTCTTCCTTCTGGCCTATGTGTGTTTCTCTTGCAGGACTATTTGTAGCAGGGAAGTCATCCAGAAGCATTGTGGCTTCTTCTGGTCCTCTCATCAACCTTAATGGCATCAAACATTCTGTCCATCTGAACTGTCTTTCAAGGTTGAAACAAGAGTCCACCAAGTTAACATAGGTCTGAGCTCTATCTAGAGGAGAGGGTTTAGAACATTGGCTCTCAACCTGGGAGTCACAACCCCTTTGGGGGTTGAATGACCCTTTCACAGGGGTTGCTGCAGCCCCAACGTAAAGCCGCATGGGCCTAGGCACAGGCTGGCCGGACGAGCGCAGGGGAGCCAAGGGCAAGGGGGCTGGATTCCACCCCTTGCCCCAACCACAATGCAGGTGCGTTGGTAGCGCAGCTGCGCCACCCCTCACCAAGGCAGCCTGCGTGGCGGGGTGGTCAGCTCGCGCCCGGCCGGCCGCAAGCAGTTGGTCCGCACCAGGATGCAGACATCTAAAGACTTCTCCCTGTGCTTACAGTAAGGGCACAAGTGTCATCAGTGGCCACGGGTTATTTCTTCCACCAATGGATGAGTCTTGACCTATGGCAGTGGTGGCAAACCTTCGGCACTCCAGATGTTTTCTGCCACATCTCCCAGAATTCTGAGCCTAGAGTGCCAATGACAAAGGACTGTGGGACTTGTGGTTCAAAATATCTGCAGTGCCAAAGGTTCGCCACCAGTGACCAATGGCCTTGCTTATTATTTATTTAAAATATTTATGCTCCACTCTTCTGTTTAAGAGGAAGCTGATCTTGCTTCAGTAATGTGCACACTGGAATGGAGGGAAAGCCGACAGGAGCTGTGTGGCATCCGGTTCGGAACACCTCATCCTCGGGGAATGAGGTTGGAGAGGGTAGAGAATCACATAGAGATGACATAGCAAGTATTAACACTGGCAGAATAGCGGAATGTGACAGTTCGTCTACTGAAAATAAAAGCTGTGGGGGGAGAAGAACAAGGCAGCAGCTGTTGCGGGACCCACTGTACAAATGCTTCTACACCAATGCTCGAAGCCTCCGAGCAAAGATGGGAGAACTTGAACATCTGGCAGCTAGGGATGACATTGATATAATAGCCATAACAGAAACCTGGTGGAATGTGGAGAACCAGTGGGACACAGCAATCCCAGGCTATAAACTCTATAGAAGGGATAGGGAGGGGCGGGTTGGAGGAGGAGTGGCCATCTATGTCAAAGAAGGCATAAAATCCAGCAGAATGGAGATTGACAGAGGGTCTGACTCCACCATAGAATCACTGTGGGTTAAACTAGCAGGTCCAAAGAGTGATGTGATAGTTGGAGTATTCTATCGTCCACCAGATCAAAAACTTGAGGGGGACCTTGAAATGAGGAGAGAAATCATGGAGGTGGCTAAGAGGGATAGGATAGTAATCATGGGGGACTTTAATTATCCCCACATTGACTGGGCCAATGCGAGCTCTGGGCAAGAAAGAGAAACTGGGTTTCTCGACTTGCTGAATGACTGTGCCTTAGAGCAACTTGTCATGGAGCCCACCCGAGAACAGGCAACTCTAGATCTAATATTGTGTGATACTCAGGACCTCGTCAGGGATGTGAATGTCACTGAGCCTCTGGGGAACAGTGACCATGCTGCAATTACCTTTGCCATGCATGTCGGAGGAAGAGTGTCAACCAAATCAGACATAAAAACCCTTGATTTTCAAAGGGCAAACTTCCCTCAGATGAGGAAACTAGTTAGAGAGAAACTGAAGGGGAGGGTTAGAAGAATCCAATCTCTTCAGAGTGCATGGAGCCTGTTTAAAACAACAATAATAGAGGCCCAGCACAAGTGCATACCACAAAGAAAGAAGAGCTCATTTAAGTCCAAGAGGACACCGGCATGGTTAACGAGTGGAGTTAGAGAGGCTCTAAAGCACGAGAGGTCCTTCTGTAAATGGAAATCCTCCCCAAATGAGGAAAATAAAAAGGAACACAAACTCTGGCAAAAGAAATGTAAAAAGATGATAAGAGAGGCAAAGAAAGACTTTGAAGAACGCATGGCTAGCAATATAAAGGGTAATAATAAAAGCTTCTTTAAATATGTTAGAAGTAGAAAACCTGCCAGAGAACCAATTGGGCCTCTGGATGGTGAGGGAGGAAAAGGGGAGGTTAAGGAGGACTTGGACATTGCAGAGAAATTGAACGAGTTCTTTGCGTCTGTCTTCACGACAGAGGACCTTGAGCGGATTCCGCTGCCTGAGCCGCCCCTCTTGACTAAAGAATTAAATCAAATACAGGTTAAAAGAGAGGAGGTTTTAGGACTAATTGATAAATTGAGGATTAACAAGTCACCGGGCCCAGATGGCATCCACCCAAGGGTTATTAGGGAACTGAGAAATGAAATTGCAGATCTCTTAACGGTTATATGCAACTTGTCTCTTAAAACGGCCACAGTGCCGGAGGACTGGAGGATAGCAGATGTCACACCAATTTTTAAAAAAGGAAGGAGGGGGGACCCAGGAAACTACAGGCCGGTTAGCCTTACATCTGTCCCAGGGAAGATGGTGGAAGGCCTCATCCAAGAGAAAATCTTAAAACACATAAAAGAACAAACCTTGCTGAGAGAAAATCAGCATGGCTTCTGTAAGGGTAAATCTTGTCTTACAAACCTTTTAGAATTTTTTTGAAAAGGTCAACAGGCACGTGGATTTGGGTGAACCGGTGGATATAGTCTATCTGGATTTTCAAAAGGCTTTTGACACAGTCCCTCACCAAAGGCTGCTGAGAAAATTGCATAGTCAGGGGATAAGAGGGCAGGTCCTCTTATGGATTGAGAACTGGTTGAGATCCCGGAAACAAAGAGTAGGTGTCAATGGGAAATTTTCACAGTGGAGAGAAGTGAAAAGCGGTGTGCCCCAGGGCTCGGTCCTGGGACCGGTGCTTTTCAATCTGTTCATAAATGACCTGGAGACAGGGATAAACAGTGAGGTGGCCAAGTTTGCAGATGACACAAAACTTTTCCGTGTGGTAAAAACCAGAGAAGATTGTGAAGAGCTCCAGAAGGATCTCTCCAAACTGGGGAGTGGGCTGAGAAATGGCAAATGCGTTTTAATGTAACCAAATGTAAAGTAATGCATATTGGGGCAAAAATCCAAACTTCATCTATCAACTCATGGGCTCTGAGTTATCCGTGACGGATCAGGAAAGAGATCTTGGTGTGTTGGTGGACAGCTCCATGAAGGTGTCTCCCAATTTGTGGCAGCAGTGAAGAAGGCCAATTCCATGCTAGGGATTATCAAAAGGGGATTGAAAATAAAACAGCCAACATTATAATGCCGTTATACAAAACAATAGTAAGGCCGCAACTGGAGTATTGTGTACAATTCTGGTCACCGCATCTCAAGAAAGACATAGTGGAACTGGAAAAGGTGCAGAAGAGAGCGACTAAAATGATTACTGGGCTGGGGCACCTCCCTTATGAAGAAAGGCTAAAACAATTGGGCCTCTTTAGTCTGGAAAAAGGCGCTTGAGGGGGAATATGATTGAGACATACAAAATAATGCAGGGTATGAGTAAAGTGGATAGAGGGAAGCTCTTCTCCCTCTCTCAAAATACTAGAACTAGGGGACATACACTCAAATTGAGTGCTGGGAGAGTAAGAACTGACAAAAGAAAATATTTTTTCACCCAGCGCGTTGTAAGTCTATGGAACTCCCTGCCAAGGATGTGGTGATGGCATCTGGCCTGGATGCCTTCAAAAGGGGATTGGACAGATTCCTAGAGGAAAAGTCCATCACGGGTTACAAACCATGATGGAGATGTGTAATCTCTAGGCTTTAAACCAGGGTACTTCAAGGGCCAGATGCAGGGGAGTGGTATCAGGAGACAGATATCTAGTCTCATGCGCTCCCAAACGCATCTGGTGGGGCCACTGTGAGATACAGGAAGCTGGACTTGATGGGCCTTTGGCCTGATCCAGCATGGCTCTTCTTATGTTCTTATGTTCTTATGAGGCACATCCTGGTTTGATTACTTTAGTGTGCTCTCTGTGGGGATGCCCTTACATATAGTTTGATACTTTCAAAAGTTTCAGAGTGGAGTAGCTAGAATGCTAGGTTTTTAGGATAATGTTACACCTATTTTGTGCCAGTTAATGTTGGCTTGATATCTATTGCTTCTCCTAGTGGTAGCCTTTAAAACTCTTAGGAGTTTGGGGCTGGATTCCCTGAAGGATCATCTGTCCAGGACAGCCCAAGCTTCACATCCAGCATCTGAAGCCCTGATGGGCAGTCCAACAGTTAAAGCTATGGGATGACCAAGCTGCAGAATAAAGTCTTTTCAGTGGCAGCTCCACATCTTTTAAACGTGAATGACTATAACCAATCCTTTTAGGAGTATTTTGAAACTTATTCGTTCTGGTCTGCTTTTGGTCAGTGTTAGTGTAATCTTCTTTTTATTGAGTTTTTGCGGTTGTTCCTCTCTCTTTCATAAATTATATGAGATGATTGCTTATTTTAAAATATGCTTCAGTCTGAATTCTGAGATACTATATTATTCAAAGTATATTATAAATCTGTTACAGGAATGAATAAATAAGTTAATACTGACTTAATTTTGGCTTTAAGGGGAAACAAGCAACAAATCCCGTTGACAGATTTGCAGTACTGTAGTTGTTTTGGAAAGTTTAGTCCTAGTTGTGGTTCGACAGTAGTCAAAGGAAAATGATTAAGAGCCATGTTTTTGAGTGCAAATTAGCCCCCTTTCAATGTTTCTTCAATGAAAGTTGCATGGTTGAAGCTAGAAGGGCAGTTCTGCGTATTTTCCAAATTCAACAACTAATCTGCATTTGTCAGCTGCACATTGTTTCACAGTGTCTGAATTTAGTCTCATTAAGGTAATCACTTTAACTTCAATATCAGTTTAATGGATTCATTATGAACTCTCAAACTTGGTTCATTGTGCTTAAATTAAATTTCTTTAAATTAATGACAGTGCACTTTCTTACTGCAAAGCTCTATTGAGTGCACAGTGAAGAGTGTGCCTTTTTGCCATGTTTGACAATATTTGGAGGCAGCAATCAATATACAGTATATGTAAGATTTAGGCGACTGGTTTAAGGCAATCTAAAGCACTTCCATGTAATGAAGAAAAATCAACATTTTAATATCTCTTACACTCTTACACTTGCTCTTACACTCATGCAGAAAATGAAATAGCCTTAGTGTTTTAATTTAGGATAATTCTATTTCACCATGCTCCTATTTTTCTTGTGGTTTCTTTTTATGTAATGATATACTGCGTTTTCAACTTTAGGCTGCAGATCAGATTAAGAAGCTCTACGACCTTTTCCTGAAAGTTGATGCCACTCAAATAGAAGTGAATCCCTTTGGTGAAACTCCAGAAGGACAAGGTATGCAGGAGCAAAGGAGAATACTAACCTAGTAGAAAAATTAAGATTTCTAGATGAAGTCACTGTATTATAGACATTGGATATGTCAGCCTACTCCAGGCATGTTCAAAGTCTGGCCCGGGGGCCAAATGCAGCCCGATTTAAAATTTTAGGTGGCCCTCAGCCTCTTCTCCCTGCAGATTAGTCTGTCATTCATCCCTGCCAGCCGGCCTTTCCCTATGCTGGCTAGAGACATCCGCTTGCAGTTTTATGTTTTGCCTCCCCTCCCTGCCTCCATCCATCAGCCACCCGCCCTGCCTACCGCTCCTGCCTCTGTTGTTGCAGCGTCTTCCTCACCTCCTTGTGAGGGAGGACAGCATATGTGAGCAGTGGTGCATCTTGGGTGCGTGTGGGCCAATTCCCGGGCTGTGCAACAGCCACCGGGCTCTTGGGCGCCTTGAAACCGGAGCATTTGCGGCTGTTAACAGATGCACACAGACCACGCCCTTTCTCCCCCCCTTCAGGCTGAATGGTCAGCCCCCACACATTTTCACCTCACCAAATCTGGCCCTCCTTGCAAAAAGTTTGGACACCCCTGGCCTACTCCCTGTGTTGTGTTCCCAATCTATTAGTCATTGCTAAGGTATTGAAAATATGATATGGGCATGTTCTATTCTTTATTCCCCCGCCCCCCGCTCCAGTTTCATGGTTTGCTTTAACTGTGTTGTGTCCTTGTTGTGTGCATTAGTGCTAAACATTTTCTACTAAACATGTTCACATGCACATCTACATCAGGCTGGAATAGGTAAGGATATTTAGGCTGCAGTTTTATGTGCATTTACTTGGGTGGGTGGGGTTTCAGTGGAGCTTATCTATTAGTTATTTTCATTTATAATCCTGTCTTTCCTCTGGTATTTCTGGTTCTTCTGGTCCCCACACAACAACAAACCTGTGAGGTACTGGATCTGTGGTGTATGTCTTTGAGAATAGACTCCATTAAGAGTCGGGGCGAGGGAGAGCCACTGGCCTAGTTTCAGACACTGAGAGCCCTTTTACATGACCCCTAAAATCAGCTGTAAAACACTTGCAGATCCAGAGCATAAAATTGTTTTCCCACCAGCAGCGAACTTTAAAAAAAATAAAGTACGCCCATGCCCACTTAAGCGCACCCCAGCTCATTTTACAAGTACCTGGTCTCTGGAGGTAAAAAAATTTCTGATGCGGATTGTAAAGCTGTGGATGCCGGGCTCTCCTCGCCTTCTGTTTGTTTTTGTTGTCCCCGCCGCCCCTTTAACAGACAGGAATCCCTACGGGGCTGCTCCGACAGCAGACGGAGGTGAGCCTGCATTTTTTTCCTCCCTCCCCTCACCTCAGAGAGAAGCAACAGAGTGTGGAAGGGTGGGAACACAGGAAGAGGAACAAAACCCACATGATATCTGGCTGGGGGGGGGATCCGAATTTAAGCTGCCAGCGGATCTTAGGGGTTGTGTAAAAGGGCTCTGAGTTTCACAAGGTAAGGCAGACTGAAACATGAAGACGAAATAGTTACCCACTGAAATGCGTGGAACTGGTTAGGCAACACTAAGTTGATTTCTCTTTCTACATATGAAGACAAAAGGCATGCTGGGGGTGCCTGTGTTTCACGTCTATAATATTTTTAAAATGGTTTATTTATTTATTTATTTATTTATTTGTTGGTTTGGGCTGGATGAAAAGATTGTATCCCAAACTGTTATAAAAGACACACTGCCCAGATAGTTAACTAAAACTTTTTGGCACCTCAATCACTGTAAGTTGTGAATGAAAATGTTCAATCACACCTTTCAGATAGGTCTCAGTGCAGAGCGCACTTCTCTGGGGATGGAGTTCCAGAGGCTGGGGCCGCCACTGACTCCCAGGTCCTTTGGGCTGGATGAAAGATTGTATCCCAAACTGTTATAACAGCACACTGCCCTGATTTCTCTTTTTTAAATGAAAATGTTCAATCACACCTTTCAGTCAGTGACCTCTGTCTTGGCCACTCTTCTTCTTAAACACTGAGCGTAAAAGTTTATCCACAGACACTTTCGAAGGAAGAGGTAGGTTAGAATGAGGTCCAAATTTGAAGTGTGCCACATTTTTATGTGGCACACCCAGCCACACCCTTTTATGTTGAAAATAACACTGAGGTTTTGAAAGAAATTAAAAACAGGCTTCTTTTTAGGTCTCTTTTCACTGTGTAGATGATGACCAGATAAGAACATAAGAACAACCTACAGGAACAGGCTGCAGCCCATCGAGTCCAGCATTCTGTCTTTCACAGTGGCTCACAATTTGGTTCAGGGTATTCCCAAGCAGAAGTCTTCCCCTGCTTATGATTCCCTGAAAATGGCATTGAGAGATATCCTGCCTACTGTATCTCTCCAACTCAGAGATTGTCCTTAGGCATCCATAATGATAGCCATCCATACCCTTGTTCTCCATGAACTTGTCCAATCCTTTCTTACAGCTGTCAAGGCTGACAGCTGCCACCACTTCTTCAACAACAGATATCTGCTGCTTAAGATTGTTGTTGTTGTTGTTGTTGTTGTTGTTGTTGTCATCACATTATTATTATTGTGTTGATAATCCCAGTATCCAGCAAAATCCCTGTAGCCAACAAAGCAAGTTGATTCTAAACAAGAAGAGTGTGCCTGAGGACCTCTGGAAGATCTAAAGGCATAAGTGTCCTAGGCATAGCTAACCAAAGAAGGTTATACAAGACTAGACTAGGTGATATTTTTAGGCTAGCTAGTAAAATTTTCCTTGGAAAAGTCCCTGACGTTGGGAAAGATTGAAGGCAAAAGGAAAAGAGGACAGCAGAGAATGAGATGGTTGGACAGTTTCATTGATGCAACCAATATGGATTTGAACAAACTCCGGGAGGCAGTGGAAGATAGGAAGGCCTGGTGAGCTCTGGTCCATGGGGTCACAAAGAGTCGGACACGAATGAACAACAACAAATAACAAAAAAGTTGCAATACCCTCTTTTTCAAAGCTGTACCAAAAGTTCAAGTATGGCAAAAGATGGATTTGCCAGGAGTTTGTTCTTGGATGTAGAGATCTTGGCAAAATGGGAAAAAATGCCAGGCAAGCTCTTAGTTGAGGTTGAGAACAGAGATGTTGTAAAGCTGCATCTGAAGTTATGGGTTACATTTACAGCCTCAGTCCTTCAAACAGAGTGACATAGGTCAGGTCACACATTCACACACCCTCTCCATGTGGCACTTCGAGACACATATCCCCTGCTTGGCCAGAGAGGGGAGAGGGTTGATGCAGAAATCCCATGTGTTCCACTTGGGCTTGGGGTAAAATTTAGAAAATCCACTAGGTGTAGCCAATTGGATGAAATAAAAGGATATTATCTAATAGTTGCAGTTAGAGATGGGCACGAATTTTTGCAAAAATAATCATTTTTGTTTGTTTTGTTACCGTTTCGTTACCATTTATTTCAAATTTTTGTGATTTTTTTAGCATTTAAAGCAGTTCACTGTATTGCCATAATGAAAACGAAACGTACGACAAAATTTCCGGTGTTTCTGTTCGTTTTGTTTCATTTTAGAGACAAAATTCGTTTGTCATTTCGTTGCATAATGAAACGAAAAAATGAAAATGGAAACGAAAAATTGTTCGTTTCATGCCCATCTCTAGTTGCAGTCTTGTTGTGCTCCCATTTATGGTCCATTTGCCTCCTTCTTGGTATGCGGTGGGGGGCTCTTTCTTGGTATTTCTTGGTATTTCCAGTTGAAGCAAAACAAGTTGGAGAGCTGTGTAGCCATCACAAAAACCAAATGCAAGACTAGAGTAGGTGATACCTTTAAGCTACTAGTAAAATTAAAAAAAGTTGCTAATACCTTTAGGGCAATACCCTCTATTTCAAAGCTGTACCAAAGTCAAAGCTTGACACAAAGTCAAGTAGAGACTTTATGTCTGTATTTGAGTCTGCCCAAGGTCTTGGGTCATCAGCCCACTCTCCAAGAACTTTTCAAGGTACTCGTTAAATTAAAGTTTCCAAGATGGTTTTTTTTTTAGAATTTTTTCAGCTTCAACAAGTATTTTATTTAATTTTTCTGGTTAAATATTCTCAGCAAGAAAGGATAGAAGCTTCCGAACGGCTGAAAGCGGGCGGCTTTCTGCCTAGAGAAAATATCTGGCCCGGGTGGCCACTAATCCCAAGAAGATACCCCTAAAGCTGAGACCTCTTAGTCCACGTTCCGCTTATTCTGAGAGAGACCTGGAGCGCGTCTAACCCTGGCTGTTCTCGAGGATCCCAGTGTGACCAAATTTAAATGCCAAATTTCCAGTTTCATCTGGCCCTGATGGCCCTTTTCCAAAGTCAGCCCAATAATTTCCGCTAGCTCCCAGCCCATCTTTCCCAATCTGGCCGAATGGAGCTGGCCTCTCATCTGACTGCTCTGTTTCAACATATCGTTGTAATTCATTTGCTGGACTGGGAGGCTACAACTCACATCTGTAGTCATTCTTGGAGGTCCCTGCATCCTTGATCCATGGAGCCATTGATTAATGCCCATCTTGCCATCGGCTGTCCTCTTTTCCAGTTTTGAGTCCTGCAGGATTTTTCCAGCCTCTTCTTGCTAGCATCTCTATAGAGACTCTCCGCGCAGTGGTATAGGGCTTTTATAAAGGGGAATTAATGTCGCTTTCCAAATTTCCAATTATCCCAATTAACCAAATTTTCCTTTATACAAATTTCCCATATCTGATGTTTTCATTTTTAAAGCAGAATGATCCCATTTTATTCATTTTATTTTATTTTATTTTATTTTATTCCCCATTTAATTTAGCCTTATTTTATTTATTATTATTGTTATTCTGTTTGTCTGTTTCATTTATTTGTCTATGATTTTATTTAGTTTCGTACAAATTTTTGTTAGTTAGGCTACAAATGTGTCCTTGTTATTAATTGGCAAGGGTCACCTGTTATTTTTCTCCCAGGTGTGTTATCTTCCTCTGGTGGTAGATATTAATTTTGTTAATCTTTGTATTATTTGTCTTTGCTGAATGAATGATTCATGAAATATACTGAACTCCAGGTATTTATTAGAGGAATATTATATGTGATTCGTAGTTTATATTCTAAGTTTTTACATCTTTTGCCTTGTAATCTGTGCCTATTCTAAGTTGACCTATGGGTATTTATGTGTGGTGATTTATAGGCTCTGCATGCTTGTATCTCTTTGTGTGTAAAATCACTCTCTCTCTCTCTCTCTCTCTCTTAAAATATGATCAAAAATGGAGCAGCTTTCCAGAAGCCTTCAGCATGAAAAATGGTTCTAAATCACTGAGAAACCCTTAATGGTCCAGTTGATTTAATACATCATTTTATTCCTTAAAACAGAAAATTATGGTCAATTGTAGCTGGCATAGCTGCAAGCAAAGAGCATAAATTTATCCGGTAATTTTATTTATTTATTTATTTATGTAATCTAGCAAATACATCAAGTATCTCACACTATTTGGGAACAATTGTAGACACAAAACACAGTACCATAAGAAAGGAAAAATACTTGTAAATTGTAATCGGTTGTCAACATTTAGGATGCCCTTTGCTAGTTCAAGTTTGGCATCCTTTTTCTGTTGGCAGAGCAGACTTGATATTGTTCTGTAATATTAAGTTATTTCCTGGTGATTTGAATTGTGGATACAGGAGAAGACTATCCCAAATTCATAAACCATATTTCACCCAGCACTCTCTGTGAAAGATCCTCTAACAGGATCATCTTCCACTATTGCTGCTGCCCAGTAGCTGCCTTCACAGCTTTTTCCATCCCCATCATCATTGCAACTTCAGTAATACCTTGGTTTACGAGCATAATTTGTTCTGGAAGCGGGCTTGTAAACCAAAATAGTCTTATATCAAAGCAAGTTTCCCCATAAGAAATAATGGAAACTCAGATTATTTGTTCTGGGGTCCCATAGATTATATACTGTACGTACAAAATATCAAAAAGTCACAAAAGAAGTTGGCTAGAAGTCTACGTCCACACCGTGATTTATGTACCTGGCTATAGAATCTGCTCTGCTTGAGACTAACAAATGATTTTACTCTGTGTTTTTAAGGTGACCATAATAAAATATAATGTATAGCCCTATATACACTTGACTAGCTGTCCCATGACTAGAAATGGTTTGAAAAATAAGAATGTTGAAAAACAAATTAATTATAAATAGACTTTTTTTAAAAAAAAATAAAACCCTTCCCTGCACTCCCCTTTGGAAAGGTTTTGGCTGGTGAAAGGGAGACCTTTGTTCCTTTTTCCTCCCCTTGCTTTTGAGACTTGCCTGAGATGGAACTTTCCAGACAATCCCCCATAATCTAGCAGGCAGGGAGGGAGAGAACTACCATTGGCTCACTTGTATCATCTGGCCTGCTCCAGTGCTCATATTGCACGACATTGCTCATTGAGCAAGGCAAAATTAATCAGAAATGGTTGCTCATATTGGAAATCAGTCGTAAACCAAGGTAGTCATAAACCAAGGCATTACTGTATCATTCTCTTCTGCTGATATGAGCATTACTCTCAAATAAGGTAGATGGATCCTAGTCTGGTATCACAGCTTGGACCGTTCTGGGCTGGGTGACCCTACGAGGAGTCCAGACTCATAAAGATGTCTAGCCTTCAGACAGCATTGTTCTCAGTATCTATAACACACTCAGATCCTCTCATTGCTCTAAGGCAGGGGTTTCCAAACTTTTTGCAAGGAGGGCCATATTTGGTGAGGTGGAAATGTATGGGAGCCGCATTTGGGCCCTGGGCTGGACTTTGGGCAAACCTCTAGCACATTCAAGGAGGCAGGGATGATGCTGCAGCAACAGAGCTGGGGGCGGGTAGGCTGGCCAGGTGGCTGGGGGTGATGGACAGAGGCAGGGAGGGCAGGCATACCATAAATCTGCAAGATGACATCTCCATCCAGTATGGGGAGGGGCTAGCTGGCGGGGATGCATGACAGGCTGAGCTGGTGGGGAGAAGAGGCCGCGGGCCACTCAAAATTTGAAAACGGGCTGCATTTGGCCCCCAGGCCTGACTTTGGACATGCCTGCTCCTAAGGTGTGGATCCAAGAGCTACTCATTCAGCTACTAAGCAAGAGAAGAGGACAAATATGAACAGCACTGTTGCAAATGACACATACAATTGAAACATGGAAGGTGATAAGCATGAATGAAGCAAACTGTAATGCAAGAAATTGGCTATTTATGCATTGCAGTAATTGGTTTGAGCATACTAAAATGGAATTGAGTGAACCATTTTCAGTCAGACTACAATGGGTTTAACTTGAAAAATGACAAACTCAGAAGAAACTGAATGGTTCTAATCTTGAGGCAAGATGTAGCACAGGCAGCTACAGCCTATAATCTTAGGTCTAACTGAATAACATCAATCAGACTTATTGGGAAATCTATCAACATACCCATCATTCAGGTCTATGCTGTAGCTTCATCTGCTGAAGAAGAAGAACTTGGAAGCCTCACACAAGCTTCCAGGAGGAAATTGATCATATACTAAAACAAAACATCTTGATATTCAGAGCTTCCTAGAATGCAAAAGCAGTAGTCAAAGCAGAACAAAATATCTTTGGAGCATTTGGCCTACAAGTCAGAAATAAAGCAAAAGAACACCTCATAGGATTCTGTGAAGCCGACAGTCTTTCCACAAATACAGGTGAAACTAAAAAAAAAAAAAAACAATATTGTGCAAAAGTTCATTTATTTCAGTAATGCAACGTTAAAGGTGAAACTGATACATGAGACAGACTCATTACATGCAAAGTGATGTAGTTCAAGCCTTAATTTGTTATATTCACAATTTGTTATATTCCAAATTCACAATCTCAGACAATTAGAATCTTACATGAAAGCAATAGATTAAGGATTGTAAATAAAACAATATTGGACCTCTGAAAAGTATAAGCAGTACTTGATTTGGGCCCCTTTAGCATCAATTATTTCCTCAATGCGGTGTGGCATGGATGCTATCAGCCTTTGGCACTGCTGAGGTGTTATGGAAGAACTAGGATGCTTCAATAGTGGCCTTCACCTCTTCTGCATTGTTCAGTCTTATTATGTCCTTTCATCTTTCTCTTGGCAATGCCCCATAGATTATCTATGGGGTTCAGGCCAGGCGAGTTTGCTGGCTTCCCAAGCACGGTAATCCCATGGTCATTGAACCAGTTTTGGTACTTTTGGCAGTGTGGGCAGGTGCCAAATCTTGCTGGAAAATGAAGTCAGCCTCCCCATGAATCTCATTTGTGGAAGGAAGCATAAAGTGCTCCAAAGTCTCCTGGCTGTGTTGACCCTGGACCTAGTGAAGTACAGTGGGCCAACACCAGCAGATGACATGGCTCCCCAAATCAACACAGACTGTGGAAACCTCACAATGGACTTCAAGCATCTTGCATTGTGTGCCTCTCCATTCTTCCCCCAGATTCTGGGTCCTTGGTTTCCAAATGAGATGCAAAAGATGCTCTCGTCAGAAAAGAGGACTTTGAACCAATGAGCAACAGACCAGTTTTTTTTCCTTTAGCCCAGTTATCATAGAATCAGAGAGTTGGAAGAGACCTCAAGGGCCATCCAGTCCACCCCCCTGCCATGCTGGAACCCCTTCACAACAGATGGCCATCCAGCCTCTGCTTAAAAACCTCCAAAGAAGGAGACTCCACCACCCTTTGTGGCAGCATATTCCACTGCCGAACAGCTCTAACCGTCATAAAGTTCTTCCTGATGTTCAAATAGAATCTCTTTTCCTGTAGTTTGAAACCATTGCCCCGAGTCCTGGTCTCTGAAGCCATGGAAAACAAACCTGTTCCCTCTTCAATATGACATCCTTTCAGATATTTCAACATAGCTATCATATCCCCCCTCAGCCTTCTTTTTGAAAGACTAAACATTCCCAGTTCCCTAAGCCATTCCTGATAAGACATTTCTTCCAGACCTTCAACCATACGTGTGTCAGCTATACGTGTGTCACCATTACTGCTGCTGTGCTGCGATCATAAGTCTTAATGCCAAGATGCCCTAGTTGTTTAAATGCTGTTTTTATCATTCGTTGTTTTGTTATTATTGTATTGCTTGCTGATTCTCTCAGCTATTTGGAAGCCGCCCAGAGTTCCGTCCTGGAAGATGGGTGGGGTAAAAATCAATAAATAAATAAATAAATAAATAAATAAACCATCCTGGTCGCCCTCTTCTCTACCCACTCGAGGTTGTCAACATCCTTTTTAAATTGAGGCTCACAGAACTGGACACAGTACTCCAGGTGGGGTCTGACCAGAGCAGAACAGAGTGGTACCATCACTTCCCTTGATCTAGACACTATGATTCTGTTGATGCAACCAAGAATCACATTGGCTTTCCTGGTTGCCGCATCACACTGCTGACTTGTGTTCAATTTGTGGTCCACTAAGACTCCCAGATCCCTTTCACAGGTACTAGTGTCCAGCCAGGTATCTCCCATCCTATATCTGTGTAATGCATTCTTTTGGCCTAGATGCAGCACCCTACATTTCCCTCTGTTGAAATCCATTCCGTTAGCTTTGGCCCAGCACTCTATAATCTGTCAAGATGCTTCTGACATTCTTTGTTGTTCAGAGCAGCTTGACAAGAGGAATACGATATTTGAGGCCCATGTCCAGGATCCGTCTCTGTGTGGTGGCTCTTGATGCACTAACTCCAGCCTCCATCCACTCCTTGTGAAAGTCCCCAACACATTTGAATGACATTTTCCTGACAACCCTCTTCAGATTGCGGTCATCCCTGCTGCTTGTGCACCTTTTTCTTCCACACTTTCCCCTTTCACGTACCTTTCTATTGATGTGCTTTGATACAGTACTTTGGGAACATCCCACTTCTTTTGCAATTACCTTTTGGGGCTTTACCTCCTTATGAAGGGTAACAATGATGGTTTTCTTCTATACAACTGTCAAGTCAGCAGTCTTTCCCATGATTGGGATTCCTATTGAACCGGCCTGAGAGATCATTTAAAGGCTCAGGAACCCTTTGCAGCTGTTATGGATTCATTAGCTGAATAGTGGGACACTTTGAGCCTAGAATATTGAATCTTTTCAGAATATTCTAATTGTCTGAGATTGTGAATTTCGGGTTTTCATTAGCAGAAAACCATAATCATCACAATTATATCAAATTAAGGCTTGAACTATCTCACTTTGCATGTAATGAGTCTCAATCATATATTAGTTTCACTTTTAAAGTTGCATTACTGAAATAAATGAACTCTTGCACGATATTCTAATTTTTTGAGTTCTACCTGTACATGCTGGAAGCAACTGAACAGACAACGATGCACACAGAACTCACCAGGTAATCAATAGTTAAGATGGCATGATTGCAGTTAAGAAATGGAAAAGCTATATTCTCTCTCCCAAAACAAAACCAGGGACAGACTGGACTACTACAAATTATTAGTAAGAACATTAAAAGAATAGTGGTGCAAAGTGTAACTGAAATAACATTTCTAAGGAGTTTAAAGGCCCAATTAAAGACATGCATTAATAAACTTCACTCACAGTATTTTATTTCAAATTACTATATATGGATACAAAACTGTGACAGTGAAGAAAGCTGACAGGGAAAATTTGATTAATTTGAAATATGGTGCTGAAGAATAGCTTTGCAGGTACCTGGGACTGCCAGAAAGACAAACCAGTGTGTCCTAGTTTAAAACAAGCCTAGCTTTGGTGGCGGTGGGGGTGGGGATGACAAAGGTGAGGCTGCTTTAGTCTGGGCACATCATAAGAAAGACAAGAACTACTGGAAAAGAGACTACTGCTAGGAAAATTTGAAGGCATTAGGGAAAGAGGGAGACTGAATGTGAGATGGATTGACTTCATAAAGGAGTCCACAACCTTGAGTTTATAATAATTGAGCAAGGTTTTTAATGATACAACATTTTGGAGGATATTCATTTATAGTATTTTTGTAAGTCGAAGGTGACTCGATGGCACCTGACTGTTAGAACAAAGGCTGGGACCAATGGGTAGGCATAAAACCTAAGATGAGAGCAGAGCTTTGAAGGTCCCTGCACAGGCTCTTCTTAATCATACCTCATAGTTTTATTTTTGTCCAGTTTTCTACAACTACTGGATGAGTTTGATGTAAATAAAAAAGAGAGGGGGGCTAAAGTAATTAGTATTCTTTTATGATTAAAAAAAAGTTAGGTGTTTGGAACATTTCAGCAGTTGCTACTGACAAAAATAACTCCCTGTTTTGAATGGGTGTGGGGTGGAGGAAATCACATCTATACTTAAAACTGGAAAACGTGCAGAAGAGAGTGACTAAAATGATTATTGGGCTGGGGCACCTCCCTTATGAGGAAAGGCTCTTTAGTCTGGAAAAAAGGCACCTGAGGAGGGATATGATTGAGACGTACAAAATAATGCAGGCAGGGCATTAGTCAGGTAGATAGAGGGAAGCTCTTCTCCCTCTCACAAAATACCAGAACTTGGGGACATCCACTCAAATTGAGGGCTGGGAGAATAAGAACAGACAACATAAAATATTTTTTTACCCAGCGCGTTGTTAGTCTGTGGAACTCCCTGCCACAGGATGTAGTGATGTCATCTGGCCTGGATGCCTTCAAAAGTAACTAGAGAATACCAATACAGAGACCAAAACATTCTATTTAGTTCACCCATGTGGCAGGTTTTTACTTGATTTATTTGCTAGATTACCCCAAAAAAATTAAATAAAATTACCAGAGAAATTTATGCTCTTTGCTTGCAGCTATGCCAGCTACAATTGACCACAACTTTCTGTTTTAAGGACTAAAATGATGTATTAAATCAACTGGACCATTAAGGATTTCTCAGTGATTTAGAACCATTTTTCCTGCTGAAGGCTTCTGGAAGGCTGCTCCATTTTTGATTATATTTTAAGAGTGTGTTTGTGTGTGTGTGTGATTCTAGACACAAAGATACAGGCATGCAGAGCCTATAAATCACCACACATAAGTACCCATAGGACCACTTAGAATGGGCACAAATTACAAGGCAAAAGATGTAAAAACTTAGAATATAAACTACGAATTGCATATAATATTCCTCTAATCAATACCTGGAGTTTAGTACATTTGATGAATCATTCAGCAGATAAATAAGTAGCAAAATTGCTATTGTTGGCTATTGAGATATATAGTACTAGCAAGAAGAGGATGGGTCCTGAGGAAAAAGAGAACCAAGGGGAATTAATCAATGGCATAACAACTTGGGGACCTAAGAATGACTACAGATGTGAGTTGTACCAATGAATTACAACATATGTTGAAACAGAGCAGTCAGATGAGAGGCCATATTAATTGGGAAAGATGGGCTGAGAGCTAAATTATTGGGCTGACTTTGGAAAAACTCAACTTAATTTGCCATTTAAATTTGGTCACACTGGGATGGGTTCGAGAGGAATAAGCGACGTGGACTAAGAGGTCTCAGCTTTAGGGTATCTTCTTGGGATTACTGGCCACCTACATATTTTCTCTGAAATGGCTCTATCCTTTCTTGCTGAGAATATTGAATCTTTAATACTTGTTGAAGCTGTTATTCAAAAAAATAAAAAGCCTTCTTTAATTTAACGAGACTACCTTGAAAAGTTCTTGGAGAGTGGGCTGATGATCCAAGATCTTGGGCAGACTCAAGTACAGACATAAAGTCTCTACTTGACTTTGTATCAAGCTTTGACTTTGGTACAGCTTTGAAACAGAGGGTATTGCCCTAAACGTATTAGCAACTTTATGTTATTTTACTAGTAGCCTAAAGGTATCACCTAGTCTAGTCTTGCATTTGGTTTTTGTGATGGCTTCATAGCTCCCCAGTAATTCCTGCCAAGAAAACTCCATGGACATGGGGTCACGAAGAGTCGGTCACGACTGTAATGACACAACACACACACACAGCTCCCCAAGTTGTTTTCATTCAAATGGAAACACTGAGATACCAAAATGAGCCACCCACCACATACCAAAAGGGAGGCAAATGGACTATAAACGGGAGGATGACAAAACTGCAACTACTAGATCAGGTATGTCCAAACTTCGGCCTTCCTGATGTTTTGGACCATAACTCCCAGAATTCCAAGCCTGTATTGCCAATGACAAAGGACTGTGGGAGTTGTGGTCCAAAATATCTGGAGGGCCGAAGTTTGGATGTGCCTGTACTAGACCAGTGTTTTTCAACCACTGTTCCGATGTGTGCCTGTTGCCTGGTGTGCCATTGAAAAGCTGAATATCAGCTTTTTGTTCATTTCATCCCAGGTTGCGCACTGAATAAAGTATTTTATAATTTTTCATATTTCTGATTTTCTTTCAAATAAAGTTTATAAAATACTTTGTGTTTATTTGATTCTATTCAAGAGAATTACTTTATATAACAATATAGGCACAGAGTTAATTTTTTTAACATTTTCAATTGTGGTGTGCCTTGTGATTTTTTTCATGAAACAAGTGTGCCTTTGCCCAAAAAAGGTTGGAAAACACTGTACTAGACAATAGCTTTTTATTTCATTTTGAGTACACCTAGTGGGTTTTCTAAAGAACTATCAAGAACAAACTCCTGTCAAATCCATCTTTTGCCATGCTTGAACTGTATAACCTTCTTATCACCTAGTCTTAGCTATAACCTTCTTTGGTTAGCTATGCATAGGACACTTATGCCTTTAGATCTTCCAGAAGTCCTCAGGCACACTCTTTTTGTTTAGAATCAACTTGCTTTGTTGGCTACAGGGATTTTGCCGAGATTTTGCTGGGATTATCAACACAATAATAATAATGTGATGACAACCACAACAATCTTAAACAGTAGATATCTGTTGAAGAAGTGGTGGCAGCTGTCAGCCTTGACAGCTGTAAGAAAGGATTGGACAAGTTCATGGAGAACAAGGGTATTATCAATGGCTATCATTATGGATGCCTAAGGACAATCTTTGAGTTGGAGAGATACAGTAGGCAGGATATCTCTCAATGCCATTTTCAGGGAATCATAAGCAAGTGAAGACATCCGCTTGGGAATACCCTGAAGCAAAGGGTGAGCCACTGTGAGAGACAGAATGCTGGAGACAGGGGAGGTCTTCTCCCTCTCACAAAATACCAGAACTAGGGGACATACACTCAAATTGAGGGCTGGGAGAGTAAGAACAGACAAAAGAAAATATTTTTTCACCCAGCGCGTTGTTAGTCTGTGGAACTCCCTGCCACAGGATGTGGTGATGGCATCTGGCCTGGATGCCTTCAAAAGGGGATTGGACAGATTCCTGGAGGAAAGGTCCATCACAGGTTACAAACCATGATGGAGATGTGTAATCTCCAGGCTTAAAACCAGGGTACTTTAAGGGCCAGATGCAGGGGAGTGGTATCAGGAGACAGATATCTAGTCTCCTGCACTCCCAAACGCATCTGGTGGGGCCACTGTGAGATACAGGAAGTTGGACTAGATGGGCCTTTGGCCTGATCCACCATGGCCCTTCTTATGTTCTTATGCTCATTGTCCTCAATCTTGTCAATCAAATGTCATCAAATTTGGCACAGAGCAATGTCAGACTCCAAGATGGAGGTTCCCTGAAAAGGTTTCCTGAACATCTTTTAATTTGGTCCTGACTGACAAAGTCAGAAGTTGTGGGTTGCGTTTACAGAGTCAAAAGTTCAGATCTCCCTTCCCAGCTCTCAGAGTGATACAGTGTTTGCTTAGAACAGTGACACTGATAAGAACTTTATAGGAAATGACATTTTTCACAGTCATTATCACAGCCATTGAACCCTTGAATCCTACCAAATTAAAAAAAAGCAGCTGGGACTAACCATTCTTTTGCAAGAGAAGCAAGCTTGTTCTTTTCTATCTCTTTGATCTGTTTTAAATCTGCAAACAAAAAAAGAGTTCTGGTATCTGCATGAGTAGGGTGACAGTTTTGCTTTTAAAAATAATAACCTGAAAATATATACAGTATTTTTGGGGTGTCTCCATGTTAAAATTGTCTTGTGTAATGTTGATTTGTTCTGTTGCACAATATTGTTTTCTGTGTTACCTTGCAGCAATAAATCAGGCCATGGGGACTTATATAGCATTGTATAAAGCAGGGGTGTCCAAACTTTGGCCCTCCAGATGTTTTGGACCACAACTCCCAGAATTCCAAGCCTAGCTTGCCAACGATAAAGGACTGCAGGAGTTGTGGTCCAAAACATCTGGCAGGTCAACGTTTGGACACCACTGGCATAAATCCTGATCACTAAGCCTTTCACTGAACTTCCAGTACTGGTGTTGCACAAGAGCAGCTAATAGCAGGCACTCATCTACTCTTCTGAGGTATCATAATAGTGGCACAGGAAGTTGTTGAGATTTGCGTTTTAAAGCAGAGCTGCACTAGAAAATATTGATCTTGGGAAACAGTATTTATTCAGAGGTTTATGTAAACACGGTTCACTCCACTGTTTCTTAATTCTGATATGCTCTTCCAATATTTACAAGTCCTTCAGTAGTTGTATCGTTATCTCACCCTTCTGAACTGGCTTCAAACTTCTTACTAGGTCAGCACAAGGAGTCATTCATTCAGGCAGTCCATCCCGCAGGACAGGGCAGAGCAAAGCTTCTTCCTTCTTGCTGCTTGCTTGCACTTTGCTGCTGCTGCCTTGCTTTCTTTTATGCTAAGCCACCTGGGGGAGGCTCAGTGTCTCCCAGACCTAATTACTTCATTACATCAATCTGCGGCACCCAGTAACCCCTTCTCTACACCAACTTTGTAAAATGCAAACTCTAACAGAAGTAAGGTGATATGGTCGGGCTTTTCAGATCCTTGCATTAGGAGCCTTAGAGATCAATATAAGCATAGGTCAGTGCAACCTATAACTATTTAAGAGGTTTAGATTTTATTCCTGTGACAATTTATCAAATAAAATAATGTCTTCATACCATTCATGCTTCTATCTGAAACAGACTGTTTTGAGACAATGATACAGTAATTTAGAACAATGCATGTGCCAGATGCATTAAAATTATCACTTAATGATAGGCTTAATATCAAGTTACCTACTGTAAACCAGAAGTAGAACTATTTAAGATTTATAATGAATACATGTCAAGATTTGTTGGATCAATATGTTGACAAAGAAGACTTGTCTGCTGAGTTTCCATTTCCTTTCTTTGGTGGTTACTTCACGTCCATTTTGTCTAAGTGCTGCGCTCCAGAGCGGTACAAAAAAGTCTTACTTCACGTCCGTTGTGCAACAGCTAAAATTTGTCTCAACCACGCCCCCCGGAACGGGTGTTAAGCGAGACAAATCTGTACCTGGCACTGGGGTAGGGTATTTCCTTGTCACTGTTTGTTCCCATTTTTTGTTCAAAGACAAGACACCGTGAGGTAACAACTGTCATGCAACAAAACATTTGTTTCTCTCAGAAAACTGTGTCCCAGTTACTGGGTTGGGTGTTACATTCAAAGTGCCCTCCCACCCCAGATGATCACCACCCCCTTGCCCTCCTCCCTTAAATACCAATAAAACAAACCAAACTTCAAAGCCAGGCAAGAGGGACAGGAGACAGACAATTAATTAGCAAGCAAAAGGAATAAAGAACAAACAAAGCCCGAAGGCTATCACCTGGAGCATTCCAATGCGGCCATGTGGAGAAAGTGAAAGCTACCCATAAGAGCCACAGACTCCTTCCCTGCATGCAAAGATTTTGACTTTTCAGAAGTGAAATATCGAAAAAGAATTTTTAAGACCTCCCCCCCCCCCCAAAAAAGGAAAAGGGAAGCTAGACAAATTCAGTGTTTGTCACGGTAGAAGACCGTGAGATAACACTTGTCAGAGACAAGTTATCACAACCATGGGAACACTGAAACAGGGACAAAACCACGTGATCGCGACCACCGTTATCACGGTACAAAACTAGTCACGGAACAAAGAAAGACATGAAGTAACCACCATTGTTCACACAATGGTTGCTATACTGTGGCTTAGCTTGCTACAGTAAATCACAGTAGGATAGACCCATTGAGCTAGCAAGGAATTTGGTGAGTCAACACCTTGGTAAATGTCATTTGGTCAAATGATTCTATTCTAGTTATTTAAATTATTTTTAATTAAACTACAGTACAAAACATAAAACAGCATTTATACAAAAATAGAAGAAACAGTAATCAAAACTCTACCAAACATAACAAGACGAACCACTTGCAACCCACCTCCCACTCGGGACTTATCCAAACTTGCAAATCTTAAGATCTTGACCAACTCATTTCTCTCCCAAAATACATTGAGTCTTCTCCTGGTTTATACCCTTTACCCTTTTGAAATACATATACCAACAGTTTATCTCATATCCCTGAGAAGTAATTCTATTCTAGGTGTGAGCAACTTTATTGTTGTAAGTTGGAACTAGAGTAGGTTTATTTGACTCAGTTGAATCACCAAATCCCTCACTGTTTCAATGCATTTCCTCTAGTGTGATTTACTATGCTAAGGGCCTTTTTACATGACCCCTAAGATCCTCTGGCCCCTTAAATTCGGACCAGAGATCTTAGGGGTTTGTCGCTCTTCATGCATCTCCACCCCTCCGTACTTCCTGGCTGCCGGCTGCGTGAGGGGAGGGAGGAAAAAAAGGGACAGAAGAATAAAGCCTTACCTCCCGGTGTTGGTGGACGCTGCCGGGGGAGCCCCGGTCACTTCCTGGTTCCTCTTAAAGGGGCGGGAGGCAAAAACAAAAAACAAAAAGAAGCAAGGAGAGCCCAGCACATCCGCATCAAATATTTTTCACCTCCCAAGAGCAGGTACAAGAAAAGTGTGCTGGGTCGCGCTTAGGTGGGCGGGGTCGCACTTAATTGTCTGCAAACTCCGGAGCTGGTGGGGAAACATTTTTAAGCTCCGGAGCTTGCAGCCATTTGCAGCGGAGCTTAGGGGTCATGTATAAACGCCCTAAGTCACAGGAATTCACCCCACACACACACTTGTTTTTTTTACTAAGCAGATTTTGGTCCAACACATCTTAGTTTAAGATTTTAAAATCTGGTTGACCAGTGCAAAGCGGAGTTGTGACATCTCCTGCTGTGTCTGCTGGCAGATATTTTGATAGGGGAAAATGTAGATTGATTATGTAGGCTTCAGAAATGTACACTCGTCACAAAAAATGTTTGGTGCTTGAAATGTCTGCATTTCTAATTTGGAACTACAAAAGGATCCCCATATCCTCTGGGAATCGGTTTCACGATTGCCAGTTTAATTAATAGATAGATAGATAGATAGATAGATAGATAGATAGATATAGATAGATAGATAGATAGATAGATAGATAGATAGATAGATAGATAGATAGATAGATAGATAATTTGTCATTAACTCCTAGCACAGTCTCTGATTCCATCTGGTGGCCGCTTAGGATAATATGTGTGAAAATTGTTTTTTCTGGATTTTTTTCTTTCTTTCAAAATTTTTAATACCATATTTTCAAACCAAAAATAAGTGAAACCGCATGTACTGATCCCATGGATACGGGGGCTTTACTGGGATTACTTAATAGCCTTAATATATTTAATGTATTTCCCTTTCGTTTAGTTGTATGCTTTGATGCCAAGATCAACTTTGACGACAATGCTGAGTTCAGGCAGAAAGAGATATTTGCCATGGATGACAAGTCTGAGAATGAACCAATAGAAAATGAAGCTGCCCGCTATGACTTAAAGTACATAGGCATGGATGGAAACATTGCATGTTTTGGTAAGCAAAACTAGCTTAATATGACAGACGTCTGGCTGGATCCAAAGATCACTGATGATATCCAGTCATAGAATCATGGAATCATGAAGTTGGGTGGTGCCTACAAAGCCTTTGGGGCCAGCCACCTGCTCAAGCCAGTTGTGTCCTTTTGGCAGCAAAACATCACTAGCAAATTAAGTTGTTCTCTTTTCATTTGCCGCCACCACCACTCCCAATTCAGCCCCAGTCTTGGGATCCTCTGAAGCAGATTGGGATGGCACCAGCCACCTCTAGGAGACACTATGGGAAGGAAGCTTCATATGGTGTGAGAAAAAATCTCCTCGTATAAAGCTTGTTTGAGCCCCAGATGACTTGAGATTCATTCCCAATCATCTATTACCACACACTGAGATAATATTTTGACTAGTGTTGCTCAAAAACAGTTCCCTCCATCGTGTTTCAAAACTCTTCAGTAGCTGAGACATTTTCAAAATCCAAATTGTGGTAAACCCTGCGAAACTGTCCTTCAGAGAATCCAGTCAGCCATTTTAGCGGGGCCCATGGGTCCTTGATCATTATACCTCCCTTTACCATTTGAATCACGGCCTGCAGAAATAAATGGCTAAGCATTTGACATAACTGGCTCGCTGTTGAACATAAATGACTATTTCCCATTCTGAAGTTACATGGTGTTAGAAACACAGGCATCTTGTGCTGTTGAATTATAAAAGATGCCAAATGATTTATTTATTTATTTGTTTGTTTGTTTATTTATTTATTGGCCTGGCTATGCTACTTGTTCTACACTTTCGTTTCAGAAAGGGCTGCCTCCCTACCCATGCTTCACCTGGAGATATCAAAAGGCAGAGAATGGGTGTGGAATTCTCTCCCTGCCTACATTTTCAAATTAAATTGAATACCTTAATAGGGCAAATGCCGTAAAATCCTTTTTGTAGCTTTGCGCAGGCTTTGCAATCAAACATGATTCTGGGGCTGTATAATATCCCATTCTACTGGAAGAAGGTTGAAAAAAAAATAACCTATGCAGGAAATAAAAGCCATGTAGGAAAACAACATTACTCTGTTGCCCCTCGGTTTATAGTACATAGATTTATGGTTGCCTCACTTAATTGCGAGATACTGAGGTTGTGAGAGAGCCAATTTGTCACTTTGGTACCAAGGTCTTAATCGTAATGGAATTAACATTTAAAAAGATTTGTAGCTTACTCAACCTATAGTACCATCAAATTATATGCCAAAGTCTTCCCATCGGAATACTGGTTTTCTCTTCACTTCCAGCAAAATCCACATAGAATTGCATCACACACACTCTCTCTCTCTTTAAGGCTTCGTGGTTTTAAAAAAGCCATCATTTTAATATGTCAAACCATTTTCTTTTGTCTCACTCAGATGAGTGAACGTGTTTTCGACACAGGCAGTATTTCATGTAGAAAAGGTGCCAGCAATTTTTTTTCATAGAAAAATTAAAGCAGCGTTTTCAGGACAGTGACCAGTGGGAATTTAGTTAAAAGGAAGTTGGGTTTTTAAAAAATATTTTACTACAGCGTGTTAGCTTTATGCCAAGTTTAATGAAATTAGACATGGACCATTAACGTGCCAAGGGAATTAAGGGCTCAGTGGTAAGTGAAGGCAACACAACATAGGGTTGGCTCTTGGTTGAAAGCGTGTTTTGTTTTGTTTTTTTTACTTTTTTGGTCCTTAATTCCTGTGGACTATATATGGAAGCTTAGAATAAAGAAATGTGAAAACTTTCTTTAAAATAAGAATAATTCATATCAAGCTATGTTTAGTGCAATTAAAGCATTTAAAACAATCTGATGAATAATAAGATATTGCCTAGATAGCTCAGTGTTTTAGGTCTCTGGCTGTGGAGCCAGAGGTTCATTGGTTGGTTGTTTAGTTCATTTGATTTTTATACCACACTTTCTAGCCCAATGGCTACTCAGGGCAGTTAACAACATGGGGGAAATACAAATTATAAACAACTAAACAGTAGCAAATGAAATTTAAAAAAAAAACTGATCTCAAATTATGTAAAACATAAAGCAAAAAAACCTATAATAAAGTATCCTTTATTAACAGAGATAAACTAGCAAAAAAACCCCAAAGAAATCAAATAAACATAAGAGGTGGAGAAAGAAATGTCCCAGGCTTTATGGATTAAATTCATTTATTTATTTATATAGCTTGTATGCCGCCCACTACCCAAAGGTCTCTGGGCGTCTCACAATCAAAATAAACAATTAAAACATCAGAATTACAATAAAATTAAAGCAATAAAACATATCAATAAAATAAATGTGTGTGTGTTGTGTCGTTACAGTCGTGACCAACTCTTCGTGACTCCATATCCATGGAGTTTTCTTGGCAGGAATACTGGAGTGGTTTTGCCAGTTCCTACTCCAGGCGCCTACAGCACCTGGTATTCCCTGGTGGTCTCCCATCCAAGTACTAACCAGGGCCGACCCTGCTTAGCTTCCGAAATTGGGCGAGATCGGATGTGCTTAGGGCATCTAGGCAGCTAATAAAATAAATACAATACATTAAAAACACAACACTAAAAGACATATAAATACATATAAAACATATAAATACAAAAACACAATACTAAATATAAAGATTAAGATTCTGGGAAAGGTTGGAAGTTCAATTCCCACTATCCCTCCTGTTGTTCTTGGATCTCCAGATGTTTGGAGGCAAAAGTCATTGGATACTTGGTATACAGTCTATTCTAAAAGCGAAGTGTACCTTTTCTTTTCTCTGTTTTTATAACCTCTTTTAATTCTTTTCTCCTCTTACCTTTTTCTTCTTGTTTTGGTACTGGTGCTTTTACTTGATGTTTGGAGAAGTCTGAATTTTAAATTCCAACAATCTGACTTTCTTAATTACAGTCAACGGTGCTGGGCTTGCTATGGCAACCTGTGATATAATTTCCCTTAATGGTGGAAAGCCTGCCAATTTCCTGGATCTTGGTGGAGGCGTGAAAGAAGCACAAGTATATCAGGCATTCAAATTGCTCACTGCAGATCCCAAGGTAAAATCTTTGGATTTTTTTAATGGAAGATTTCTTAATGCAATTTATTAAGAAAGACAAGAATATACTGTACTTCTAAAAATGTAAGGGCAGGAAACAGCATGGAATGGATCCATTATCTCAGTTTGTGGTGGTGAAGAAGTCTAGCCTGCTCAGTCTGGTTCAGCTGTTTACCTTGAACATTTATTCAAAAAGCTTCACTCTCAGACTTGCAAGGTAGAGCTTTGCATTTTGGAGTTTCTCTCTGCTTACCTTATGTTAGTCTTACTAGCTTTGATAGTCTGCACGGGAGTCTTTTTTGATGCAAAATGAGATGAACCATGGAGCCGCGAGTTGCTGTGTGTGACCAGAGTGCTTACATGTATGATTATGTCATCTACTTCTAATGTTACCCTTCAGCTCATATACCCATCTAACTTGCAACTGTTAAAGATCTGAAAGTGCTGTTAAAAATGGAGGAATCACCTCCACATCTTTAAGAATGCAGTCTCAATGTTAAAACTCACAGCTCTGAACTTGGATGGACAAATCCATCAATTCTGCTGATCCCAAAATCTTCCCCCTCTTTAAAAAAAAAGGGAAAGATTTTGGTTAAGTTTTATCCCCTCCCTCCCAAAAAGGGGGAGGAGGAAGAGCCAAAATGAAATTCACCTAATTCTTTTTAAATGGTGCACCTGTCCAGATACCCACAAATATTTTGTACTTGATTTTATCTCAGTATCCAAAGTATAAAAAAGAAAAATAAGTATTTGTATCACAACTATTAGTTATTTGGAAGGATTAGACATTTAACCTCAACCTCTATGTTTTGTAGCAACAAGAACAGAGAGCATGGACACTCCAAGGCCTCACTTGCATGGCTTAATATGGGTTTAGGAAACATTGTCCCTCAGCTGACTGTAGCAATAAGCACGAGAATAGAGAAGATATCTCAACACTTTCAGGCTGAGCAGCACAGAAATCTGATCCCAAGTGGTCTGGTATCATGATACCAGGGAGTTTTAAGGAAATATTTTAAATATGTGACAGGGATGAGGGTAAGAGTCATCCTACAAAGAGATGCAGCTTCTTGGTTTGTGGGTAAAGAGCACCATGAGTAGAGCCATGTAAGGAACAGCCAGTAACCTAGATCCAGGTTTAATTAGGTGTGAAACAAGTCCATTGAAATCAGCAGGACCTTGATTGACTTCTTCTGGCTAGACTCCAAAATGCATCTCCTTCCATCAGTGGACTGGGTCTGTGGTCTTTCTTCCTCCCATGCTACAATTCCCTCACTCATCTCTGAAATTATGCTTCAAAAGCCTGGGAAATCCTCCAGAGTCAATTTTCTTTTTTCTTTTTTCCTTTTTTTAAAGAGCATGGAATTTAATGGGAAAAGTCAAACTCATAACATGAAACATTCGCGAAGCATCTGTATTTCTCCCAGGGAAGAAGGGGGTGGGAAAACTTTTTCTTTTTTTCCTTTTTTATTTTTATTTTAAATAATCTTTATTCAACAATTTTGCAACAAAAACAGAATAAAATCTGACTTGGCTAATAATGTTTCGAAGGAACTGATATATAGAGTTTCATTATTATATACATCATTAACTTTAAGGTACTAATACAATAAGAGTCAATTTTCAAGTGGTGCAGAAGAGAGTGTGGTGGGAGGTTAGTGGTTTTTATGTCTATAATCACGTTAGTCAGCAGAGAGTCTAGTAACGGTAATCTAGTGATAATGGAGAAGTGGAGATGGCTCAAAACACACATGCGCACACACACACCAATGAATAGATCTTTTTCACCCTTGTTATTATACTCGTCTAAAAAAACTTGGTTTCATTTCCCTCTCTTACTATACTTTCTAGGGCAAAATAATCAAAGGAACTGATGCATTTGATCATTTGACCATGTATATTCTATGCCTTTTTTAAAATCTGTCTTAATTTTGTTTAATATTCTGATCCTCTTTTATCTGCTCCTTTGTTTTACTGTTTCATCTTCTCTCTTCTTATTTAGTATTATCCACTTGCCCCCCCCCCACCCCAAAGGAATGGCTTTCTGTTTTCTGAGCTGGCCAAACACCCCTGACTCCTAGACTTTGCCTGCCGGCCCCTTTTGTTCTCTTTTCATTTGTTCCAATCCCCCCTACTGTCTCAGTTCCAGCTCCTGCTCTTTCTCCTTTCTTTGCTTTCCTGCTGCTTTTCCTGCTGCTTTTCTTTTTTCCCCCTTAAGCCTCCCACTGGAAAAGTTTGGTGGTTCTCACACACCTGCCACGACTCTCTTGCGCCGGAGATGGAGGCGGGGCCCGCCACTTGCATCCGGGTTCCCCCCCCCCGCCCGTAATGGGGGGGAGTCAAGGCTTGACATGCAGGTACAATTGCTGCCTGTGGCTTTTGCCTCTGTAGATTCCTTCCCACCCATCATTTGCTTGTCACCCCCCTTTTTGCCTCCCCGTATATTAACCTTCATTGCTTTAACTGTCTCCCTGCCCCCCCCACCCCTGGTTGCCTACAGAAAATTTTTAAAAAACTTTCCCTTTGGCGCTCCCTTTAAACGGGGACAAAAAGGTTCCCTTAGCACTGGGTCTGACTGACTAAGCTTTTCCCCTTCTGGCACTGCTGGGGGGCTTGGATGATGTTGCTTCTATACCAACAGGGCAACAGAGAGATAATTTTAGCTTTCCGTTTTTGCAGTAAGCTGTGAGGACTATTTAGGAACGGGGAGGAATTAAACTGGGGTTTCCAAAGATATTAAGCAAAGTGTTCTGTTTATATACTGCCCCATACCACTTTAAGTAGTCTCTGGGCGGTTTACAATTTTAATTACGGTGTGCAGGCTGTTCAGGTGACCAGTCCTCCCAATAAATGCTGTCACACATCAGCTATGAAAGTTTTAGAAGAATTACAAATTGCCTTTTATTCATAGTTGCCCTCCCTGCCATGTCGTTTAAAGCTGCACATGAGCTATGGGAGCGTAATGTCTGTATTCACAAGCCATTTCTTGAGCTCTCTGTTTCTCTTCCATTTCTTCCATGTTTTATCAGGCACTTCCCATGCGTGTGCTCCCACCCGCTTTCTGTTCCATGTTAAGTGTGGAAATGAATGGTGGTATCTGCCTTTTCATACCAGCTTCCTTAAAATGATGGATGTAATATCCAACAAAGACTTAAAACTGGTGGATAGGACTGTGTTATATATGTATTCCTGGTTTTGCCGTACACCGCTAAGTCTTTAATGCAGTCCACTGGAAAGAAAAGAAAAAGATGTACCATAAGCACTTGAAACATTGATTCATTGCATGGTGTTAAGAGTTTCTTGGACCAAGAAAGAAGTAAATGAATAATGGCCAAGAAATCATAAAGCACACAAAAGGCAGAAAACTAGAATTTTTGGTCACACCATGAGGAAGGAGAATGTATTTACTTATTTATTTATTTATTTATTTATTTATATTCTATTTTTATTAATTTTATTATTATTATATCTAAAAAGGTAACCTTACATAAAAATCACCTCATTACCAACCTTGATCTCAAATCTAAATATAAATTCAATCTTTAATTTATTCATTTATTCATTTATTATATCACCCATCTGGTGACAGGGCCATTCTGGGCCATTTACAACAAGATACAAATAAACAGAAACAATAGTAAAGCAAAATAAACTACAAAAAGCAAAAAAGCAAACATATTTAAATCACATATCAAATGCAATTTAAAACCCCTATGATAATGTACCCTGTTTCCCTGAAAATAAGACCTCCCCCAAAAATAAGCCCTAGCAGGATTTCTATGCATTTGTTAAATATAAGCCCTACCCTGATAATAAGACCTAGTGATGGGCGTGGCTATGGTTGTGTGCAGGGCTGACATTCAAGCATATTATGATTAATAAAATAAGACATCCCCTGAAAATAAGCCCTAGTGTGTATTCTTGAGAAAAAATAAATATAAGACGGTGTCTTATTTTGGGGAAAACACAGTGGTAGTCAGAGCTCAAGGGAGGGGACAGCATCCACTGCAGAAGATGGAAAGGAGAGATGGGAGCTGGGTGTAGTCAGCATACTGGTGACACGAAGCTCCAAAACTACTGATAACCCCTCCCAGCAATTTGATCAAGCCCTGTGGGACCCCACCCATGAGGGACCAAGGGCTGGATTTGCTGTGTTTCCAGAACAAAGGAGACCCCACACAGGTGTAATAAAACAAGCATTTATTGCAGATTCCACAACAGCATGATAGGAAGAGAAGGGGAGGGAAAAAACCTGATGAAACAGCACCCTGCCCTAAATACACACTCACACTAGACCCATTATCCTAATTGCTTCCAGATGGCGAGGTCTTGCCCCAGGCAAGCCCAACAGGAAAAGAGGAAGCCTAGATCCTAATCCCCCACAACTCACAACTATAACATACACAACCCAAATACCCAACAGAATTGCATCTCACCAATCTCTGTTCTCTGAGGTTGACCCTCCAAAAAGAATCAGAGCCTCTGAGCAAAGCAAGACCACTGATACCCAACTAAGAGAGCCTCCTCGGGAGGATACCATGGTTGATGGTGTCAAAGGCCACCAAAAGATTGAGGAGGACCAAAAGGACATTTTGCCTCCATCAGTCTTCCTCAGAAGGTCTGTGAAGATGCTCGGTCATCCCAGTGAGGTGATCTAGAAGCTGAGTCATGGCAACAGGACTTCTTGTGAGATGAAAACATTTTGCTACTCATCCAAGCAGCTTTGTCAGTCTGAGGAAAGTTAGTGGTGAGGCCTCCAGTTTGTAGCTTACTTTACTTTCATGCTTCTATGGTCTGAATAGGCTTCTTAGGTGGACAGTGGCCTGAATAGACTCATTAGGTGGACAATGGTCTGGGGTGCGTAAACGTCCTAGCTATACAACCCTTCCCAACACGCATTATGTGTTGTTAGCAGTGGCCTTCCTGGTGGAGGTATGAAGTGCTTCTGATTTGTCTGGGGATAGATGAAAGGACAGTATAAGTGGCATCCAGATTGTGCCTGAGGGCCCCCCCCACCTCTGTTGAAAGAGGGTTTTTCAATACACACCTATCTTCTGTCTAATACTGTATGAGTACATCCTCATCATTCAATGAGTGTCCTTTGTCCTTCAAATGGAGGTACACTGCTGATGTACATACATACATACATACATACATACATACATACATACATACATACATACATACATACATACATGGCTCAAATCCTGTATGTATGTATGTATGTATGTATGTATGTATGTATGTATGTATGTATGTATGTATGTATGTATGTATGTATGTATGTATGTGCTTTAAGTGCTATAACTAAGTAACATACTCAATCGCTTTTGGTGATTTGCTGTTTACTCCCCAAGCCAGAACAAACTCCTCATCTTCTTCCAAGGCTGTCGTGGTGTCCCCACCCCCTTTGTCATAGCATTTGTCACTGTGTTTAGGCCCAAGCACATACATGCTCCTCTTTGCTCAGTCCTTCCTGATACCCTTTGCCAAAACCTTTCCTGATTTACCTGTCCCAGCACCCTGGCCATTGTTCCATTATATCACTCCTCAGGATACTGGCTTTCTTTCTTTTATTCAGCCCCCTTCCTCAGACCCTTGCACACAGTCCTCTGCTGCCCAGGCAGGCATGGGTAAAGTACAGCCTTTGAGTCACCAGGCCCAACTCTCCTCCCTGTAGCCCAGTATCCCCCTGTTTTCAGTGCAAAAGGCCCTTGTGCCCTGTGATGGGCCAGTTGTGCCATGGTTTTTTGACATGCTGGCCTAATTTTGACTTATAGTTTTGAGGGGAAAATATATATCTGTAGAAATTATCCGTTGCCGAGTCAGCAACCCAGTGTCTGTGGACATTTCTTAGCCTAACACAGTCTGCCTCCAAAAGCTGACACCTCTTCCTCAACAGTGCGACTGGATATCTGCTTGGCTGTGCTTAACTGCTACACATTTTTCAATGCTAGAATTTTTCCCTTGAAGCAGATTCTGCTTTAATTCACTTATTTCTTTCTGTGTATTTGGTTGGTTGGTTGGTTTTAAAAGATCCATATTTTTTGAACAGAAAACCCAAGGGAATAAGAAGCAAAACAACTATGTATTCAAACATGACAATAAGATGATTAGGTTGTAATTCTACAAGCTTACCTGAGAGGAAATGCTGTTTCAACCCAGTGGGGCATGAACAATTCATGAACTAATTGTACATTGGATTAAGCCTCTGAGCATAGTAGAGACGAGACAGATAGTCAGATGGCAGCTGAACTGCCAAAGAATCAAAGCCCCATTTAGAACTTTTTCCAAGTTCTGCTGTGTCTGTTTTAGCGTTTAACCTTTCCCCAAAGGATCTCAAGCCATTGCTATTTTCAACCAATATGTGTTATCTGCGTAACATATTGATTGAATAAATTTGTTTGTTCCCTCAGTATTTATTTCCTTCTTTACCTGAGTCTAATTCTGGTTTTTCATATAATGTGTTTCAAGCAGATTGAACAAACAGGGAAATGAAGTATATTGGTGGTGGTAGTGGGGGAGTCTCCTTATGTCCTAACTCTAGGTCCTCGTCCATATTATACCCCAAACCAAACTAAAATTGCCCCAAACCAAACTAAAATCGAGCCATATCCATTTCTTTTAGAACAGTTCAGTTTTTCATGATCCACATACCCATGCTGTTTGATGTAATTGATGATATATAGCTCAGTGGTTTAGCTACCTGGTTGTGGAGGAAGCAGTTGGAATTTGTCCATTGTGTCTCCTGTAAGTACATAAGAACATAAGAAGAGCCATGCTGGATCAGTTTAAAAAGGATGTTGACAACCTCGAGCGTATACAGAGGAGGGTGACCAGGATGGTTGAAGGTCTGTAGGAAATGTCTTATGAGGAACGGTTTGGGGAACTGGGGATGTTTAGCTTTTCAAGAAGAAGGCTGGGGGGATATGATAGCTATGTTTAGATACTTGAAAGGATGTCATATTGAAGAGGGAACAGGTTTGTTTTCCATGGCTTCAGAGACTAGGACTCAGAGCAGTGGTTTCAAACTACAGGAAAAGAGATTCCATTTGAACATTAGGAAGAACTTCATGACAGTTGGAGCTGTTCGGCAGTGGATATGCTGCAACGGAGAGTGGTGGAGTCTCCTTCTTTGGAGGTTTGTAAGCAGAGGCTGGATGGCCATCTGTTGGAAATATTGTGATGGGGTTCCTGCATGGCAGGGAGTTGGACTGGATGGCCCTTGAGGCCTCTTCCAACTCTATGATTCTTGTCCAAAGACCCATCTAGCCCAGCTTCCTGTATCTCACAGTGGCCCCACCAAATGTGTCTGGGAGCGCACGAGACTAGATATCTGTCTCTTCATACAACTCCCTTTTATTTACCCTGGTTTTAAACCTGGAGATTACACATCTCTATCATGGTTTGTAACCTGTGATGGACTTCTCCAGGATTAACCTGGGTGGCCTTGGGCAAGCTGTACATTCTCAGGGCACCGCTAGTAGAAGGGAGTGGTAAACCTGAAACCCATACTTAACAACAGACATGTAAGGAATATTTTTTTCAAATAATGAACATTCAAGAGAGATTCAGGGATAGTGTCAATATAGCTATTTCCAATGTGGTGATTAGCTGTTGTACTCTGCCTTTCAGATAGAAATATGGATCAGGTCCAAGTGCTATTTGAAAAAAAGTACACTATGTAAAAATAAGTCAATTTAATAGAAACTGTCTTTAAAAAAAAACTAAAATCATTGGTTTTGAAAAGAAGCGTGAACAGATGAAAAGTGAGATTGTTGATAGAACAGAAGCTTCTATTTATAACATTTAGAATGTAGCCAGGGCTTTAATGAAATCAACTGTTTATTAATAAGTGTTTGCTTGTCATATTCAGTGGAAATTATATTGACTGACATTTCTTGAACACAGTGAAATGTTGGCTATTGGCAGCTTTTAGTTTATATAAATGGAATAATTGATGACAAGCTTAATTTGTTTTATTTTTTTCAACAGCTATGCCTCAATCCAAACCTTGTTTTCTGAATATGGAATAAGCATTTCTTATTCATGTCACTTTTCTTAGGCTTGTTTACTTCTGTCCAACAAATCACTTGTGTCCAATGCAGTGAAGGTAAAATAATGGCAAGGGAACATCAATGCCATTATGTTGTGTGTGTATAAGAATTTGAGCGGGGGTTGGCTTTCCATTTTCTAGACATCTCTGGCAGTACTGAGAATCCTGAAGGAAGGTATCATTAAATATTTCTGCTGTTTGCCTATTTATCAGCTGTCATGGGTGTCAAAATGACACTGTTTGTCCTTTTTAAGATTCATTTTCACCATGACTGTTTTTCTTTTTGATCTGGTGAATTCTCAGGATTTAGTTTCTGGAAATTGCAACCCATTCTGCAATATAGTAGGTGGATTATGTGGCATAGCAGAGGGCAAAAAGAGGGAGGGAAAGGAGATCTAAATGGTCTTAGAAATACATAACAAAAGACATATAACACACACAAGACTTTGGGAGAAGGTGGAGGGAGATGACGCAGAGGAGGTGAGTCCTAGCAGCCTATGTGGAGACAGAAGCAATCTATCTCCTGTATGATTAGAAAACCTCAAGCCTTCTTTGAAATGTGCTAAGCTACTTGGGGAGGTAGTTTTGGATCCACCAATACATCCAAAAATAGTGGTTAAATACCTGTACTGCAGGTAAAACTGTGCTCACGACCTGGGGTTCAATCCCAGGTAGCAGGCTCATGGTTGACTCATCCCTCAGAGTACCCAGCTTGCTGGAGGGGGGCAATGTGTAGCTTGCATACTGTAATAAAAACTGTAAACCGCCCAGAGACTACTTGAAGTGGTATGGGGCAGTATATAAGCAGAACACTTTTTGCTTTTACTTTGCTTTAAATACAAATTAATTTTCATTTTGCTTGCATTATTCTCATTGGGTATATAAAATCATAGTTTCGTGTATAGTATAAGCAGAATAGGATGGACAAATGGGTGTATGACTCAAACACAGATTCACATTAAGTATTTGGTTGGATTTTTTACTGAATCAGACACAGCCTGAGGACTGAGACTAGTTCTGCATGGAGGGTGGGGACTGGGAATGGGATTTTTGTTTAGTCCTGTTTTATAGTGTTATTTTCCCAAATGTTATCTCCTATTGATGGTGGCATCAGTGGTGTTGTGCGAGCAAAGGTGAACACAGCCTGGTTGGAATGACAAGAATTCACCAATGTACTTTGCAACAGATGAATGCCAATCTGTCTCAAATCCAAGATTTACAAGATAATTGTCTGCCCTGTTGCACCTTATGGCACAGAGTACTGAACAGCAACCATGAGTGTAGAGGGCCATCTCCCTGCTATGGGAATGCATATGCACTGTTGGATATTGGCTACCTCCCTACTTGTCCACCTCACAAATAATACTACCTGACAGCAACTAAGAGAAAATGAGAGATGTCTACTGCCATGGACATGTCCTCAGAGCAGCACCTTCCACCATCACCCAAACTGCGTACCACCTGAAAATCAGTTGCCGGCAGCCATGGGGGTGACCCAACAGAGATGGCAGGACACAGTCAATAAGGAAATGCAAGTTGTCGGCCCTCAAGACACATTTGATTGGGCAAAGTGGTGTTTCAGGGTCTGAAGCAGACCCCACTCCTGTGGGAAAATGTGGTGGAGGAGGAGGAGGACAGAAAGGGAAATATAGACACCTCCCCCCCCCCCCGAGAGACTTTATTGGGCAATTTTAATTGTGAAAATCGTGTTTTGAATGTTTGTCCTTAATTATCTAAGTTCCGGATAGAGGTGGGAACCGTTGGACTTCATATAAGCTGGACGTTATGTAAAACCCACTGCTGTTTCTACTCGGTCTTGACTCCTATAGCATGGTTCATTCAAAGCCACTGAGCACAGCTTGTTGTGTTTAAATAATTCTGTCTTACAGAACCTTTGTATTTCTTTTTTATAATCCAGACAAGATTAAGTTTGCTTGTGTTCCATTCAAAATAATGAGTGTTAAGTCCACCATTTAGCACTTAAGGGCCATTGAATTTAAAGAAAATGAACGTTTTGCATTTTCAAATTGTGCTATGAATGATTCTGTTAGTCTTTGCCTGTGTTCCTTTTCTTGAGTGAGTGATGCCTCTCTCCAACCCTATTGTCCATTGTTGCTCTTGGCACATGTTACTGAATGAAGTGGAATGCAAGCAGCATTCCATTCAAAATGTAATCTAGTATGTTGGTGGCGGATTTATTTGACTTGCTAAATTGCTTGTCATTAGGTAATAAAGAAGCAACCATATTTCACTGTGGTCATTAGCAAACCTTTTGCATTCTGATTCAAATGCCATGCCTCTTTTACACGCCTCATTGGCTGGTTCTTCTTTGTGTAGCATGTAAACGTCTTTCATTTATGGCTTTTCTTTTTCTTGTTCTTTTTCTTGGCAAAGTCTCATCAAATACTGATGTGAAGAACACCGAGTGAAGTTAGTTGAAGGCTAAGGAAGAGGTATGGGTAATGAACAGCACATTTATTTGTTAATGGGCACGGTACTAATAGCATTATCAGTGCCCTAGATTTCTTGGCTAGCCCAGTAACTTACATTTAGGGATGGTGCTGTGCCTCACTGAGAGAAGGTGCCTGTTTTGCATGCAAAAGGGCATCATTGTTTTGGAAGGTCCATTTCACAAGGCTAGGAAGGACGTTTTTCTGAGACACTAGAGAAGGAAGGCTACAACCGGGCTACTTAGGTTAATGGTTCACTATAAGGTGGCTTGTAGATAGATTATAGATCCTACACACATCATTTCAAATAGAATATTCATCAGGATTGAACACCCATGGAGGGCCCAAGGATGTCAACATCCTATTTTCCATCACTCAAGTGGCTGTGGGGCATTTCCCCCCCCTCTCTGTTTTTTTAAATTTAACACCAGAAGTGGCCAAAGGTCAATTTTGAAGAAGAAAAAAGATTGGTTGGGAAATTTTTCAGTTCTGTTGAGGGATGGGGGAAATCACTGTTAGAGGGATAATCAAGGCAGGCCAAGCCAGGGGAATGCTAGACTGGAGCTATATAACCTATGGTGAAGGGTGATAAAAGAAAATCTTGAGTGCTTTATGTTACCCACCCTTTCTTCTATTAGGCACCCTTTTCTAGGTCAAAACTGAACATGGGCCCTAAAGAAGCTTATTTATCTGTGCTGCTACTTTTAGGGTACTTGCCCTAGTTCATTGAGCTTGTCGTTTTGTCCTTGGAGAAACTCAATGCAATTACATACAGTATTTTAAAGTTGTGTGGCTGCATGTACATGTTGTATGCATTTGAGGCATTTGTTATCCTGCCTTTTGTCAGGGCAAACTCAAGGCTTATCTTGGCTGAAGTAGTGGACTGCAGTGAGCCGAAATCTAGCTGCTTGTCCAAATAGAATACACTCAGGCAGATTAGTAAACCAACACTTGTATGAACCCTCTTGATTCAGTGGATCTGCTTTAGAAGAGACTAGAAATGTGATTTAGGCTTTTATCTGTCCTTTTACTATAATGCTTCTTCCAATTCTTAATTTTTAGTAGCAAATGTGTGTTCAGGTAAGCAGTTTTATTTTTATGCAATTGCTTTTAGTGCATTTAATTTTCTTTCACAGTGTTTCCCCTTCTTTGTAATCCCTTTTTGGGGGAGCAAGCATTTTCACTGTGATTTAGTGTGCTGTCCTTCCTTATTACAAGGTGGAACCTTCATTTGCTGTGTGAGCATTTTTCAACCCATTGGAAGGAGAAGTGATTTAGTACCTTTTTATTTGATGAATGGAGATGTAAGAGTTTGCTTGGAAGTTGTGGTGGTGGTGATGGTTAATGTGGTTATTGTCCAAGGGAGTCACAGAGTCCTATGCTTTCAGAAACATGGACTAGAGGCTTAATGCCAAAAAGTCTTAATTAGCCATTAAAATGTTTTTAGACCTTTGGAATTCCAGTTTTATAGAACTAGATATTGGTCAAAATCCTATTGCTGCTATAACATGCATAGCATAAGTTTAGTCACAACTTTAACAATCATGTACCTCAATGTGTCTTGATTCATGTGTATACTGTCTTTGTGGTTTGCAGCAATGGGTAAAAATATTCAACTATTATTAAAAATATTCAACTATTGCCTTTGGAATTTGTCCATCATCCCCATGCCTCCTGGTTATGTTTAGATGTATTGTGATGGTAAATTTCTTGTTTGAAATGCTTTGTTTTGATAGGAGAGGTTGAGTGTGGAAGATGAAATCCTGGCAAGAATGGCTCTGGTTGGCTGGGAGAGAAACCAGATAAGTAGAGGGAGTGTGTTTGTGAAGTGTAGGGAGATTGTGGAGGGAATGATAGTGGAGTCATGTGAGATCTAGATACAGTATTTAGATATTAGAGCAGTCTAATAAGAGAATTAGAGAGAGAGAATGAGAACGAATGAAGGATTGTGCTGAATAAATTTAAAACCTAGGAATAAATAACCTTTTAATACTGTCATTTTAATATAATGTGTTGCTTCTATTACACTTGAGTGGTATTGTGTTCAATATCAGAAACCACACTGCATACATGCAAGAGAAATATCGAGAACCATCTGTCCGACCTGCTTGATTTGGATTCCTATGTCGAGCAGGGGCTTAAAGACAATCTTATAGGTCCCTTCTAACTCTGGTATTCTGTGATTCTACAGTATGTAGAGATTTTGTCCAGATTCATATATTATACACCGTCTCATCGGGCAGCTGTCCAGTCCAGCAGGAGCAGGGGCTTCCCCTCCTAACCTCACCCAGCAGCTGCCCCTTTAGAATAGGTGGTGGGCCCTGTACATAACAAAAGGACTTGCAACCCCCACCCAGGTTCAACTGGATCTGCAATAGGGATATAAAAATGAGGCAGGTCAGTGGAATTATTTCATGTCCCTTCTGTCCTCTGGCATACAGCTCACTGCTGAAATTCCTCAGTGCAGCAGCAACCGCAAGTGAGGACATCTACTTCCCCAAATTGTACTTCCACTGAAAACAAAGTGTTGCGGTGTGTGTTGCTGCTCCTCTTTCACATATAAGAAACATGGAACGAGTGGCCTCAAAATGTATTGTTCTTTTCTACTTTGGGGAGGGGGGAATGTATCAGTGCTGGCTCTCACTTGACTCTGCAAGAACTCTTTTTTCTATTTTGTGCTAGGCTCTGATATTGTTAGGAGAAAGGAGACCTTTCCTCTGTTCTTTAAGATGACCTGAGGTTATGCAGGTCCCAGGAAGTAACAGTAATGATCCGTATGACATTTAATGTTCATAATAAAGGGACATGTAGTGTGCTGGCAGTTCATTTATATGAATTCTACTTATGTCACAATGTTTTTTAGGAATCTTAGTTGTATTTTATATGTGTAAATGTTAGCTGTGCTTAACACTGAGCTGATCAAAGCCAGGATAGATAGTAGTTGGAAGAAAATTGCATACCTCTGTATATGCCAAGCCAAAGTAATAGGCATAATACAGAAACATGATTGTTGCATGGGTCCCATGCACCTCATTAAACCATGTTTGGGAGATACTTCAAACATAATCTCATAGTAAAGTGAAAACACAAATTCCAAAAGAAAAATGCTATTTATTAGGCTAATTTAGACAATTAGTTTTAGCGGCAGCGGAATTCAAGTAGCAGAGGTACTGATGTTTTGCTCTTTCTTCTTGTATAGATCTAAAGGAATAGGGTAACATGACTAATTTAAGCAAAGGCCTGCATGCATAACATTTTAATTGCAGACTTCTTTCCCTTCACTTAAAACCTATTCAGCTGTTAGACATTGTATAGATATGGGAGAAGCAGGAATGCTCTAGGACAGGCATATCCAAAGTCAGGCCCAGGGGCCAAATGCGGCCCATTTTCAAATTTTGTGTGGTCCACAGCCTCTTCTTCCCACAGGCTCAGCCTGTCACACATCCCTACCAGCTGGCCCATCCCCACACCGAATGGAGATGTCAGCTTGTAGTTTTAGTTTGCCTGCCCTCCCTGCCTCCGTCCGTCCCCCACCCCTCGCCACTCTGCTAGCCTAGAGGCTTGTCCAAAGTCTGGCCCGGGGACCAAATGTGGCTGAATGTTCAGCCCACACACATTTTCACCTTACCAAACCTGTCCCTCCTTGCTGTAGGATATCTTCCCCTTCTACCCTCAGTTTTCTTAGGTGGAGAGTGAAGAATCTTAATTGAAGTGAATCCACTGTCCATGATGGCTCTCCCTGTGAATTAGAACCCTGGAAAATCAGGATTTCATTTTATGTGAAATGCCCCTATGTGTATAGTCTCCCTTTCAGTCTTGTTGTTCTCCACATAAAAGATACCCATTACCCAGGAGTAGTGTGAGACCAGACAGACAGGAGGCTGGGTGAGGTTGAATGAGCCGTCCTCCTAGCAAGATAGAAAAAGGTGACCCGCAAGTATGTCAGGAATGAAGCAGATGAGTATGGATAAAAGAGAGAAGGAACAGCCAATGAAAAAAACGATATAAGTAAGATACAGGCAAACAAGGGCCAAAAGTAAAAGGCTCCTTATTGACAGAAGAGGCAGAGGAAGATTGGAAGGAGGAGGGGGGATATAAAGAAGAATTTTGACAGGAAAAGGGAGTTTGCGTCCAAGTGGGGAAGAAGGATCCTATGGACCTAATAAGATGAAAAGTATACATATTTCCAAGCAACAAGGGTCCCTGGAAGAGGGAGAGGCAAGTGTAAGCTATCAAGGGAGAGATGGCAGAACCAGCAGCTGAATGGGCTCATCATATGTGCTGTGGCACACTACGCTCTGGGGGGAGGACACCTATGAGGAGACCAACCAATCAAAAATACCTCAGGATCTATCCTGACCAGGAATGCCATTAGTCTATGAGGACCGCATATGAAGACAGACTGAGTTACTGGTGGGGTTTAGAACAATTTATTCCATCAGAAGTTATTGTTCATAATGTTAAGGAGAGTTCCACTAAAAAGTTATATTTGGACATTCTGTCCCTTCCATTCATGGGTCCTTCTGGGAAGGAACTGTCACCAGTGAAAACACAACCCTGTCACAAGTTGTTTACCATTTCCCTTCTTCTGGGGGCATCCTGGGACTGTGCTGCTTGCCCAAGGCCACCCAGGCTGGCTCTACGTGTAAGAGGCACAGTGGGGAATGGAACTCACGACCTCTGGCTTAGCAGCCAGATACCTCAGCCACTGAAATATCTAGCTAGCTCTCTACCATGCATAGAGGGTAATAGAAATGATGCTGGCAAGACCCCTCCCCCCACTTAGGAATTCTGGAATCAGTTTTCATAATCAGACTACCATGGGTACAGGCTTCTCCTTTGGAGCATTCCTTTCACTAAGTCAGTGGTTCCCAACCTGGCGGTTGGGGCTCCTTTGGGGGTCCTATGACCATTTCACAGGGGTCCCCATGAACCAGTGAAGAAAAAGGCACAAATGGATTGGGTCTGGAGGAGGGGGAGGAAGGGGAGGAATAGTGTGTTAGAGCTTGATAGGTCGGAGGAGATGTCAGTCAATGGTACTGGAGGCTGCGATTGGCTGAGGGTGCCTGTAGAGGGAGGTTCTCTGTGGCGCCTGCCAAAGGGGGCTTGTGGCCTCTTCCAAGGAGGGCAAGGGGTTACCACAACATGAGGAACTGTATTAAAGGGCCGCGGCATTGGGAAGTTTGGGAACCACTGCTTTAAGTGTATTGTGGAGGAGAATGATGAAGGGCCTGCATTTCTACCTATTATGTGGATGATGTGTTGACATCTTATTTCTAACATCAGGCCACCAGGATGTCTTTCTCCTATGGTTATCATCTGCAGCAGAGTAAAAAAGCTGATATGTGGGATGAAACCAAAGAAGTATGATGATAGACAGCATTCTAAGAGGAAGGAAAAAAGGTTTAATCTCGTTTGAAAAGATATGCTGGATTTGAAATGTACTCACAAGCAGACTCAAGCTAAGAGTTTGTGCGGCTTCATCCTTGTTTACAAGGAACTGTACAAGCAAGCATAGTAAGACAAACGTACATAACATTTCCCATCAATTATAGGATTTATTTCTAGTTTTTGAATTAATAATTTCAATATGAGCAAAAAAAGAGCTTATTAAGAAATAGTTCTTCGTGGACTCTGTGAATCCACACTAGTTTTCTAGCTTTGTTTCTTTGAGGGGTTTTTTAACTGATCATTTCTTTTTTTAGGGAGAGGAGACAAAGTTAACTTAAAAAAAAACAAGTCCTGATTAAGCTATCCTTTTTGGGATCCTATTAGAGGCCTCTAAGAAGCAAGCCTTTGAAAGGTGGTGGCGGTGGGGAATCAATTACTGTTAAGAGCCAAGGAGAAAGTGTAGGGAGAAGAACGAATGAACAGAGTCAATATTTTATAGTAGATGATGAAACTTGAATGCCTGATGCCCAGCAAATCATTTGATTTAAAGGTTTCGGGACTGCAATGCATGACTTTTCATTGAAGAAATATAAAAGAGCAAATTACTATTTGCTGCAAAGTTGCAGAAACCTTATCAGAATTGTTTAGTTCCTGCTGCTCCCTAGAGGTTTTCAACTTCAGCCACTGATTGAGTATCTGTTCTGTGGATGGTGAAGGATTTGCGTTTAATCAAAACGTTCGTGTGGACTTGCTTACTTTTTATTATGATTATTATTGTATGGGGTATTGAGAAGAAAATGTTCTAATACATTTTGGGATTTTAAAAAAGCTAGCCAAAGAAATCATGTTAACTAAAAGCTAGTTTTAAAATTAATTAGAAAGCATCATCCTTCAGTATTTTAGTTGTGTATATATAGTCCTTCTGTTAAAAAGTATGTGGGGGAGAAGGGACTGGTTTATTTTCCATGGCTTCAGAGACTAGGACATGGGGCAGTGGTCTCAAACTACAGGAAAAGAGATTCAGTTTAAACATTAGGAAGAACTTCATGACAATTAGAGCTGTTCGGCAGTGGAATATGCTGCCACGGAGGGTGGTGGAGTCTCCTTCTTTGGAGGTTTTTAAGCGGAGGCTGGATGGCCATCTGTCAGGAGTCCTGTGATAGGGGTTCCTGCAAAGCAGAGGGTTGGACTAGATGGCCCTTGAAGTCTCTTCCAACTCTGTGATTCTATGAATCTTGACACCACAATTGCCTTATACTGTATTTGTATTTACATGCATTTATCAGGCTTTTGCAGAGAGCTTGCATTTGTTGAGTTCTGGTGTATTTTCTAAACTCATAGGGATTTCAGTGTTGAATGGGGTTAGGGATATGTTTAACAGTAATGTTATGGGAGGAAAGCCTACATCGGTGTCACAAAGCACTAGATTTGTACAGTAATATGTTTTTCTGGATATTGTTTTGTATGTATTTAACAAAAAAATGCATGGTGTGTGTCTGAAACAGGGTTGTCATTTGCAACTCGTCAAGTGACAATGCTGTAACTTTGTCTACTGTGCCAGTCTAGTTCTGTGTACATTCTAAAAAATCAATCTGATTCTGGGGGATTATAATCATCCACTCTATAATGGTTAAAAAGTTCTATTCATTCTTACCCTGATCCAATCTTTACAGAGGTCCACCTATGATGGTTTTATGTCCTTACGATGCAGGAGACTAGGATTTGAATCTTCAGTGAGCTGTGGAAGCTCATTGGGTAGAATGGCACTGGCAAAAGCATTCCTTAAAGAGTTCACTTACCTTGAAAACCCTAATAGGGTCGCAGTTTGATAGCACATAACACACACCTTTATTCCAAGGGCTCTCTAGTCTGGATTCAGTTTAAAAATCAAGTTCTGTCAGGAGGGAGACCTTGAAATTGCACACTGATGTGCAGATGGTGAAGGCACAAAGGTGCTCAGTTTTCCTCAGTATAATTATTTCAGTTTAACTTTGAGCAATTATGGATAATTTTGTATTTCTGCAGATCAGTTAATGTGCAGATCTAATGTCAATTATGGAGCTGGCCTGTTTCTCAAGCAGGCGAAGACCTTTCTCTTCAGGCAGGCGTTTCCTTAGTGACTGCTTATCTAAGAGAGACTTTAATATGGGGTGCTTTTTATTTTTGTTGCCTTTAAATCTATTTTAGTAATGCATTTACCAAACATTTTAAATATGATGTTTATTTGATTCTTATTAAATATTTGAATAATTGAATGTTGTTACCTTTTAATAATTTGTTTTTAATATTTGTTTTTAAGACACATTGGGCCTTCTTTTATTTATTGATTTGACTTGATTTGATTTGATTTGATTTGTATACTGCAACCATCCAGCAAAAAAGATACCCTGGGCAGTTTACAAACATATACAAAATACAAAAACAGATTAAACAACTTAAAATAGTAAATAAAAACTAATCAATCAGACCAAATAATCAAATCATAATAATAAAAAGAACAAATAAGCAAATAAGCACAAATACAATAAATCAAAATGATTTAACAATTCAAAATAAGAACAGATGGAAAAAAATAAGGCAGGGGAAAATAACTGTCCTATTTTTATAAGGTGGTTGAAACAGAACAATCAGGGAAGGCCAACCTATAAAGCCAGGTTTTCAGTAATTTCTTGAAGGCTTGTAGTGAGGGCACCAGGCGAATATCTTGCGGAACCTAGTTCCACAGGTGAGATGCAACCACTGAGGAGGCTTGTTTCCTTGTTGATGCTTTCCGGGTGTCCCTCGGGGTCGGTACCTGCAGATGGCCCGCCTGGCTTGAACGAGATCCTGGCAGTTCTTTTTGGGAGGAGCCGTTCTGTCAGATACTGAGGTCCCAAACCGTTTAGGGCTTTGTATGTTAATACCGAAACCTTGCCTTTTTAGGAGAAAGGCAAGTTAGAATGAATGAATGAATGAATGAATGAATGAATGAATGAATAAAAACCAACCGGCAGACAGACCATGCTAAAATTAGAAATATGTAGAGCTTGTAACTCTTATCAGAAAAAGAAATATGGTCAGGCGAGGGACGCCCGGACTAGTCAAATTGACATATGGCATGATGATGTTGTTGTCATTGTCATTGTCATTGTCATCATTATCATTGTCATCATCATCATCATCACCACCACCACCACCACCCGCATCATCAGCATCAGCATCTTAGAACTGCAAATCTGGATGAGACCCTACAATTAATTTAGTCTTCCCCTTGAGAAATCTATGTTACCTCTTAATAATCACTGTGTTCTTTTCAAAGAGCTCACAGACTAACTGTTCTTCATTATCAGTTCCTGGGTCAGAGACTTCAAGTTGTGTCAATGTGAAGTTACTGTCATTGCTTCACATGACACAGACCTTACTGTGATTTTATACTGAGTGTCATTTTAAAGCACAGCAAGGCTTCAGCCAGGCAAGAGGGTCTGTCCTCTTCCACCGGTCTGACTTGTCCCGATGGGCAGTTGAATGGTGGCAGCCTCAGAGTGCCGTAATCACGGTAAGCAGAAATGGCAACAGTGTCTTGGTGGGCCAGGATGGGTGAGATCCTCACCACTGCCACCAATATGTGCTCCCGGGCCATTGTCATCCACCCACCCACTGAATAAGCAAGCCTTGTGGAGGAGGAAGGGTAGCCTACCCCCATGTGATGACCACAGACCTCTTAAGCTGACTTACTGGCCAAAGGCAGTATTGCTTGGCAGCCAATGCTGGAAGATTTCACAGCTACATTAGCCTTGGTTGGCTTCTATTGTTCTTGCCGAGGGGTGAAGGGCCCCAATTTTGCCAAATTGAAATACGTGTATGATAGGAGCAGTATTGTTCTAGATTGGAGATACCCAGCAGGAAAACGTTATCTATGGGTTATGTGTAACATTTATTTTATCCTAGTCAAACTGACTAGTCCATAGTTGAACAGATCTTCTCTTTCCCCTTTTCTGAAGATGTAGACAATATTCTCTCTACAGATAAGATATCTGCATGTTCCTTGAACATTCTTGGATGTAGTTCATCTGGATACTTGCCTTTATTTAAAATAACTAAGTATTCACTGACACACACACTTCTTTAGCTGTATCCTTGTATAAAAAGGAAAGGTACTAGATTAGTGGAAGTGAGTATCCTTCCTGTCTAATAAAAACAGATCTCTAACATGGGTAAAGATTTTAATTAGCTTGTTTATTCAGTCACACAGCTGATACCCTTTTAACTTTGAAACAATTACCATATTTTTAGCACCATAAGATGCACCCCCCAACAGTAAGGAGAAATGTCTGTGCATCTTATGGGTTAAGTACACCCCCACCGGGAGCCTCCAGAGTGGCTGCTGCAGAGGCCTCCGGACGTGGTTTAGGCCCAGCCCCAGCTGCAGCCACAATGGAGGCTTCCCCACCTGGCTGTTTTTAAAAAAAATATCTTGCATGATTGATTCTTAGAAGACAGAGAGTAATCAGCCCTATTGGAGACATAGAGATGAGAAACAGGCTAGAGAGTAACCACCCACCATGATGACCATAGAGCTGCAGAATTCCTGAGAGAATAGTAAGAATTCCTGATGAGCTTTGTGGTCTAGGGCACTAGTGGCAAACCTTTGGCACTCCAGATGTTTTGGACCACAACTCCCACAGTCCTTTGTCACTGGCAATGCAGGCTTGGAATTCTGGGAGTTGTGGTCCAAAACATCTGGGGTGCCAAAGGTTCGCCACCACTGGTCTAGGGGCATCATGTTGGGTGGTTATTCTCTAGCTGCAGCTCTAGTCTTCCCAATTAGGCCCTTTTCCAGTCTCCATGACATTTAGGTTTTGTCAGCTGTTTGTAAAATACATAGAACTTCTTGAATGGAAAAATATAATATTGATAGTCCAGAAGAACCAGTGAGTTCCAGATCCTAATTCTTGAGCATGCAGAGCTCCTGCTTAAATAAGTATTTAAAAAAATGATGGAATAATGGCCAGTATTGTATATTTTTAACTTTGTTGATTTAGCCTTGCGTTTTTGCCCTGACCCCATATCCAGAAAGAAATGTATAACTGACGTTAGACATGAATACAGTTCACCTCCTTGCTCTCTGACCTAAAGCCACTTCCAAAGTTCTTACATGTGAATAGAATGTGGATAGTTGGGCTTTCTGAATTAATAGCTTTTAAAAAAGGCTTTCCCCAGCCTGCATAGCGTGTTCAGTGACTATGATGGCGGCAAGTGGGTCTTGTTTGTCCCGCTCCCCTGCCCCGTTTGTTTGTTTCTAGGTTGTTTTAGTTTGTTTCATTGCTTTTAGGCTGCTTGTTTGTTTCTGTTTGTTTGTTTCTCCCTCCAGCTGGGAGACAGAGTGAGGAATCTGTTCGTCATCCTTGATCCGACTTTCTCCCTGGAATCCCAGGTGGCAGCCATTTGTAGGGCAGCCTTCTACCAACTTAGGCTTATCGCCCTGATTCGCCCATACCTTGACGGTGACACTCTGAGGACAGTGGCAGATGTTGGTCATCTCAAGGATAGACTACTGTAACGCTCTCTACATGGGGCTTTCCTTGACCCTTGTTTGGCAACTACAGTGGGTGCAGATTTGTGGCAGCCAGATTAGTAGTTGGTACGAGCAGGTAAGATCGCATCACCCCAATTCTGGCTCGCCTGCATTGCGTACCCATTGCCTTTTGGATAAGGTTCAAGGTACTGGTTTTGATTTTCAAAACCCTCCATGACTTGTGACCAGAGTATCTGGTGGAGCATATCATCCAAAAATCAGCTTTGGCCCAGCCCACCAGAGCATCACAAGCCTTCTTGCTTTGGGTGGCCACACCGGGAGAGGCCCGTAAATCCTCTACTTGGAATCGGGCTTTCTCGGTGGCTGGCCCGACCTTCTGGAACGAACTCCTCAGCGAGATAAGGCTTGCTGAGTCCCTTCTGACATTTAAAAAACACCTCAAAACTTGGCTGTTTAGAGCCGCCTTTGGCAACCGCTGAGGCTTTTGTTCGGTTTATTGGTAGTCTGATTGTTTGCTGCTGCCATCTCTCTTTTTTTTTTTTTGTCGGTCTTAATTTGATTATTTGCTATTGTTTTATTTGTTTATTTATTTTGTGCAATTGGTTAATTGTTCACCACCCAGAGTTCCCCTCGGAAAGTCAGGTGGTATAGAAATGTAAATAATAAATAAATAAATATAAAAATACTTTTCCAAGCTCAGCATATATGTATGAAGTGCAGCTCTAATTCTTCAACAAAGAGCAGACCACTGGCCTGGTGGTTACCAGCATTCTCTGTGCAAATAAGGTTCTTTGCAAGGATTTTCTTAGTAAAGTCATTTCTAAAGGGTATGGCTGCAGAATCACTGGCAGGATAAAGGGCACAAGTAGCAGTGAGCTCTGGGAAAGATTAAATTAGGAACAATTATGTCTGTTCTTCATTTAATCTTTCCATGATCAAGGTATCTCCCTTATACTTACATGGCAGGGGAGATACCTTGATCACTGGAAGATTAAACGAGGAACAGACATAATTGCCCCCAACTTAGGCATGTTATTCTCTTGTGGCAGCTGTTGCCTAACATGGTTTGATAGGGCAGGATGCAGACAAGCAGGGAGAGGACTACACAGGTAGTGGAGCATTGGCTGTTTTCCCCTGCTGGAGTGGGGTGCCACTGTCCCCTGCCCGAGAAGTGAGCCTTGCACCAAACCATATGGATTTTGAAACAGCAAGTGGGAGAGAGACACAGTGGGAAGGCTGATTCTGAAAGCTAAAGCTGTCTTCTAGTCTTCCAGTAAAAGGTTTACTAGTGCATCACATACACAGGGAGAGATACTGCTGCTGGTCAATGAAGCACCCTCACTGAAACTTTTTGTGTGCAAAACATGTGCTCTACAACAGAGTTATGCCCTTCTCCTTTTGAATGACAAATTGCCAGCCTTAAAACATTTGAGTTTAGCATCAAGTGGGCCTGTCATTGCCATTAAGACGAGCAAACCTTGGTTGTCGCGAAAGGGCAGCAAAGTAAATCATCAATTTAATCTGGTTTGTTCCTGTTAGGAGTTGGGATGTCCCTTACAGGATTTTCTGTGTCACACGTCAAAAATGACTTGACTTGCATTCACAAATAACACACCTTGACTTTGGTGGTGCGTGCGGAAGGGGGGGGCTCTGCCACAAACTACCTTGGTCCATAGTTGGGATGTGAGTAGGAGCAGTGTTTGATCTGTTCCTGAGTATGCTCTGTAACTCCTCGCCCACTCCACTATGCAACCCACCCCCATCCACTTTGGCAGGAGAAGAGCTGCTCCAGAGGAGAGGTTATTTGGGCCTCTTTGTAAAGTGCTGATTGCCCAGTCTGAGGAATGCAGAACTCCACAGATTGATGCTTGACAGAATAATTAGAAAACTGTCACTTGAAGTAACCACTCCGGTGTTCCCTAAAGAAATGCACCTAAGCCAAATGGATTCTGTCCAAATCTAGAGGTTAAATGTTCAGTAAGACAAAACACAGGCAGTCGCTTGAGAAAATTGCTTCAAAGGGGCTGAAGTGATGCCCTCACGCCTTCCGTGCACCCTTTCCCTGTGACAGTGCAGTTTATTGTGCTTACATGCTTTGATCTTGTTTCTGTATCAAAGAGATTTTTAGCCATTTAAGACTTAGGTATGATAGGAAATAATAAAGGATGTCACAACAGTGCACTTTGGTTGACATATTGCAAAGTTTGCTTCCCAGGTTCTTAAATTCTTCCACTTGATGTTGTTTTATGTGGTGGAGTACCTCCTAAGAGACCTTGAGGAAGGAGAGAAGAAGGAGACAACCCCCCCCCCGTTCCTTTTGAGTAAGATGGTATCCATTTTTAAAGTTCTACTAAATTGTTAAATTACACATGAGAAACAATATGCATATATCAGCTTTTATAAAAATTCCTTTATATTTGGAATGGAAAATCCATGAGATTTTAAAAATTGAAATTGGGGAGAACTGCCACTGATGATGGGAGTTTTGAGGGCTTAAGCATCTCGCTGTGAACCCGTAATGTATTCAACCATGTTTTTGGTGCTGATTTAGGGTTGCCTACCCCTCATTAGCAACTGTGTGGCAGCCAGGTACAACTTGGCCCTCCCCATACCAGAAACAACTATAGTACCTATAGGAAAGCTATATTGCTCAATGTTTCATGTTTGTGTGTTTTAGGGCCCATCCATGGTGGTGAACGTGCTTTTTTATGAAAGGTGGTTTAGGAGACTCCACAGGAATTATACAGAACTGCCACCTTGTCTCCAACATCCATGGTCTGAGGCCATATCACCACCCAGTAGGCTCCAAACATTTTTTGAAAGAGATTTGCAGTGAAAATTATGTGCTTGCAGTGATGAAGCCATTGTAGTAGAGTGATTTGCAAAGAGAGTCCCTGCCTTCAGGCTTACAGTCTAAATTTCACACACTACAGGCAAAGAATAAGGGAGGGCAGAGAAATGAAGGTTCAGATAACAGTTCTTTCAGGGAACATCTGAGATGGAAACAGCTGTTGGATGGCTGCTGGGAAGATCCAAAGTTCCAAAAGGGCTACCTTGCTTCTCTTCCTCTTCAAGTCGGTCTGTTTGAATGATTCATAGTAGGCAGTATGTTCCTCAGAACAAAATGGTTATTTCGCTTTTCACAAAAAATAAGGCTCTTTTATATAAAATGATTCCAACATGTTGCCATGTTGCCTTTGGGTAGTGGGCGGCATATAAGTTGAATAAATAAATAAAATAAAGTAAAGTAAATAATTGCGGTCATAGGTCACTCTCTATATTTTCTTACTCTTTTGTATTTGTTTAATGTTTGAAATTATATAGATGAACATTGACAGTAACTGTTAATTGACTGTCCATAGTCAATGCCTTTTGTCATTTCATGTGTTCGCTAAGTAGATTATCATTAGCAGTATTGCTTTATTATTGTTGTTATTTATTTCTTTGGAGTTTGAATGCTGCGAGCCTCAACTAAGAAACTACCTGGTTGTTGTTTTCCATCTTGCCAAGGACCTTACATCTAAGAAATAACTCCTGGCAGATCCTGCTTTTGCCATGTTATAACCTATTGGTACTACTCTGAGGAAGAGAGTTTTGCTCTCGAAATATTAGCAACGTTTTTGTTATTTTTCTAGTAGCCTAAAGGTATCACCTGTTTCACTTTTGTATTTGAATGTTGCAACATATAGAAGATTTTTTGGGAAGGGAGCCTTTTTCTTTGGTAGCAAAGGGGAGGAAGTGACTTGGATACTAAAGGAACAGGAGCAAGACGAAAAATGACACAGGATAAACAGCACCAGTAAAATACTTTAAAGATGTGGGGTACCATAAAATTGTTGTCACTTTTGCAGAGAAAATCTACATAGTTCTCATCTATGCATACACCCTTGGGTTTTAAAGCTATACCAAAAGCTGTATTCATAAAATCTCTTTAGGGCCTTATGCCGTTCCACTTCATACTGATCCCATAATTTCTCCTCTGCCAAATAACCAATTTGCCACACATGTTTTATATGCATTTTTTATCACAACAAGTGTAAGCAAACATTATCTTGGAGCTATTTTCTGGAACAGAGGAAAAATTTTGGTGTGCAGTTCTATTCCCAAATGATATCACAGCCTGTCTCTTAGCCTTTACATTCAAGGGGGGAAAGAAGATTTTCTTGTCTTCTACATAAATATTTTTAATTTTTAAGTGAATATGATAGTTGCCATTAGGCCTGTCCTTACTTGGAAATTGTTTTCCCTTTTTCTCCATAAATGACAAGGAATCTTTTGCCAGGTTAAACACCATAGAGTTTGTTTTGTTTTGCTTTCTTATATCAGTGTTGACGTAAGCTTTGGTAAACTGTAGTCCACTTCTTAAGATGCATGAGATACTTGTGAACATTATGTGAATGTGTCTAAAACTGTTCTAAGCCCCATGTAAAGTGGTGGCTGTCATTATATCTTCCAGTGACTTGGGTTTGGCCTTGATCCACCTCACAAGATTGTTGTGAGGAGGAAGTGTGCACTAAGAGACCCATGCACACTACTGTGAAGTTATTGGAGGAAAGGTGGAATATAGATGTAAATCATCATCATTCTCTGAAGCAGCAGAGAGATCTCCAGTACTTCAGGTGAAAAAATGTTTCATTTACTCGATCCTGAATGTCCCACCATTCAGTCACCTACATTCACCTGTACTAGGTGTAAATGGGAGATTTGCTGTGGACACTTCTTCCACAGTTTATTTAGCTAACTCCATAGGGCACGATGCACCCTGGGATGGAAGCCATCACCAACATTTCCCTATCTCAAGGCATCCCATAGGAATTTTTTTGTATCTCGAAGTTTTTCAGAAGGCTTCAATTCCCAGGGTGCATTACATCCCAGATGGATTTCCCTTTGTATTTTGAATTAATTGCAATTAGGGATATTTTTAATTTGAGATACTAATATACGTACATCCATCCATCCATACATACATACATACACCAACATTATCTATTATTTCTCTTCTTGCTGTCTTTTTTCTAAGAAAAAAAACCAACTTCAATCTTGTTCTTTATACAGTAATACCTTGGTTTACAAGTAGATTGGTTTAAGAGTGCTTTGCAAGACAAGCCTGGCAGGCTTCAGAGATGGCGGTGGCAGCAAAGGAGGCACCAGGTTTGAGAGAGGGAGGAAGGAGAGGGACACACAGCATTCTGCCGCCCCAGTGGTTCTGGGCAGATGTATGTGCCTGGCAGAAGTGGCCTCTGGGCTGCTCAATGGGCCTTTGCCAGGCCTCTGGGCCTCATCACAAGACCAGAGGTGCTTGGCAGCAGCTTCTGGCATGGGCAGTGAGCCCACGCTGGGCCTCCAGGCCTCATCGTGGGGACATTGGGGCTCGGAAGGGGCCTCCAGGCTGCAGGGTCAGCCCACACTGGGCCTCCAGGCTGCATTGCGGGTCCTGGCCACTGTGGCCACTGGCTCCGGTATACTAAAGCAAAATTCCCCGTGGGAAATATTGGAAACTTCACCTCAGAACAAATCCTCTGTGTTTCCATTATTTCCTGTGGGGAAAATTGCTTTGATATATGAGTATTTTGGTTTACGAGCATGCTTCCAAATGGATTGTGCTGGTAAACCAAGGGACCACTGTCCTTGGCCAAATGAGTCAATGGACTGACTCAGTGCAAGATAACTCTCCACGTTCTTACCAAAGGGAGTTGGGCTGCTGATGCTACAGTGTCATTTTTAAAGCTAATTTTCTCTGAGGAAGGGAGGGGCTAAGCATTTTGTCATTGTCCAGCCATCTATATGTCTTCCACAGGTTCTAGCAAGTACTGGATGTACATCCTTATGTCTGTTTCTTCCCTTAGTCATTTGTCTGCTTCTGGGCCCAGTTATATAGCATCTTCCAGCTGTCATTTACAAAGTGTCTCGGTTGATCCCACAGTGCCTCCGAGAGCACATCTAATTCTCCAGTGTCCAGTAGCTTTTTCCACAATTCATCCAAAGTTGGTATTTCTCCCTTCTTCTATTTCTGGGCCCAGAGCAGCCTGGCAGCCATGTATATATGCAGTAGAACATATTTTCTTATCAATAATCTCTGGCATTACGTCTGTGAAGATTCTCAGTCATCCAGGTTCGTTTAACTGGGAGTTGAGTCATGGCTACTGGACTTCTTTTTTGAGAGATAGAAACGTTTCGCTGTTCATCCAAACAGCTTCATCGGTCCGAGACTCAACTCCCAGTTAATCTCTGGCATTATATTTAATAACAGCATTTCTGGTTTAACGTTCCATTTGGCTTGCACAATTTCTTGTGCCACTTCCCAAATCTGTCGCCAGAGTTTTTCAGCTTGTGGCACAGTGGTGAAATGGCTGTACTGCAGCCATAACTGTGCTCATGATGTGGCTTGTAATTCCAGGTAACATGCTGAAAGTTGACTCAACTTTCCATCTTTCTGAGGTCGGTAAAATGAGTACCCATTCCGCTGGGGGAAGCAATGTGTAGCCTGCATCGTTAAATTGCTTTAAACGCTATGGGGCAGTCTATAAGCAGCAAGCTTTGCTGCTTCTTTTGCTTTTACTCATTTCCCCGTTCTTTCTCTTAGGTTATGGCCTCTTTCCTAAGAATTGTGTTAACCTTTCCCAAGTGGTTGCTTCCACATGGTACTGTGAGGGAGGTCTCTGTGTAGGAGTAAAGATGTGAGATTCTGAAGCAAGCCCTTCATTATCAACCTCAGCTTGCTGCTTTCATCAGGTGTGGATGCATACTGTTGGCTGTTTTGTGCCCCTTATATGTCTTCCGAGGTGTTAGAGAACCTCGTGTTTTTATTGAAAATCAATGGCCACTTCCATTCCTCTTCCCCCTCTGAAATATCAGGCCCAGGGAGGTCACTCAATATCAAAGGCTGAATTGGAAAGTGTAAACCCTAATGATTTCTCTATGGACACATGTCAGGTGGATAACAGAACCAGGTATTGATCTTGGGCATCTCATTCTGTAACTGTACAACTGGCACACATCTTTTTGACTGCTTTTTGAATATTGAATTTTTTTTTCTTAATGCCATGGTTCTCCCTGTCCTGAAGCTTTTTGTTACTGTTCTCTCTCTCTCTCAAAATCTAGGAAAAACATTGCTCTATCACCATGCTTGCTTAATTCTGTCTAATCAGTAGGTAAATAGGTAGTCTTATATTTACAGCTTGTCTTGGGAAGAAAAATATGATTTTATAAACAAAGCTGGTGGTTGTCACCCCAGGTGACAAATCTGATTTTATTGTAAAGTAAAGAAGGCACACCAACACCATGCTGCTATGCACAGCACACATACAGAACTCCATATGTGGCTTCCTTCTTCAGTGCCTTTCATATATATCTATATTTGTATTGTCTCATTTTTAATATTTTGAATGTTTATTTTTTTAGCAGAAAGGAAACTCCACTTAAGGGAAAACTGTATCAAGATAAGTAGTCAAAGTGAAAGATTCGATTTCTTCACCAGGTTTTCCTCTTAAGATCAAATCTTCTTCCTTGCTGCTCTTTGGTATTTAAACATAATGAAACAGTAGCTGCATCCTAGGTATTGGGAGGTAGGTGCCTTAGGTATTAGGGGGTCCATTATTTATATGCCACCCAGTAAGGAAGATTCTTTTGCTGAGTGGTAGTAAAAAAATAACAATCAAAGTAAAAGCATGATTTAATTTTTTAAACATCAGAATTTTTGAGAAGTCCAAATAAAGTGCTGAGAGTTACTGGGCATGAAATATCTATACCCAAATCCTTTGAGGTTCAACCACTGTGAAACCAGGCATGGAAAGATATTAGAATGCATACAGCATCACCCTTGCATGTTCTTTTAAGAGAACAGGCTTCTGAATGGCCTGAAAAGTCAAAAAGATCTCATTTGATACCAAAAAGACCTTGGTGTGGGAGCCAGGCAAGCATTTCAAGAGAACACATACTGCAGCCAAAGTGCCACTGTTGACAAGACCCTCTCCCCAAAGTAGGCATCTACCACTTTTCCTAAGAACATCACATTTTCAGAATGATATCAAGAAGCTGGAATATGTCTAGACTCGCCTTGAACGAGCCTGGGCGGACTCCTTGGGTGCATGGACAAAGGACGCCCGCCAAGAGGCTCTTGCGCCGGCCGGTGGATGTCCTCCCACCCCGCACGCGCGCTCCCGCCCGAATTGTTGAGGAGGAGGCGGCGCTGGAGGCGATGGCGGCGCAGGGCGTCGGCGGCGTCCCGGCCACATGCTGCAGCCCCAGCAAAGGGCCTGGGAGCAGCAGGACCTGGCACCAGGCGCGCCGCCAGCAGCCGCGCCACGCTCCCCCGCGACGCCCCGTCACTAGGCAAATGTTGTGTGTGTGTGTGTGTGTGTGGGGCGGGCTCGGTGGGTGTGTGGGTGTGTTGGGCTTCCTGGTGCCGCGGGTGGCCAGCGCCCCCCCGCCAAAGGGACCCCAAGGTCACCCGCCCGCCCGGCGCGTCCTGCAACCGCGCAGCCCATCATCCCCAGGTGCAGGGGGGGTGGGGGGTGTCGAGCCACGGCTTGATCTACTCCTCCCCCCCCTTGTTAATTTTTTTTAACATTTTCTAATGGTGGTGTGCCTCGTGATTTTTTTCATCAAGCAAGTGTGCCTTTGGGCAAAAAAGGTTGAAAAACACTGGTCTAGAGGAAGAGGATCAAAATTGGATAGGACCTAGAACCCGAGTCCCAACACAAATGTTTGAGGGAGCTGGATATGTTTGGATAGGAGATGAACGAGAAGTGATGCAACATTAGCAGCAGCAACAATAATTCTAGTAATTAGATACTCCAGTGGAATAATAAATAAGAACCAAAATTAATTGGAAGAACTGAATTGAAAAACACCTAAACTAGTGAACATGCAGCATATGCTACATCCGAAAATTGATGTTGTCAGATACCATGAAAAATTGGAAGGTTACTGTAACTACAGCAGGTAGCAGGGGAGGAAAAAAGAAATCTTAAGGATTATATCAGTACAAGTAGAGAAAAAATGTTTAAGGTGGTGAAAAGGGAGAATATTTTGAAAGCCACTGAAACAAACACTCAATGTTAGAAATATCAATTTGAAAATAAATTAAATACCTGGAAAAATAAAACACTATACAGACAACACCTAAGACGTATTGATGGAAAGTATGATAATTGAAGATAGGCCTGGCTAAAACCAATAAGAAAGATTTTTTTTAAAAAAAAAAAAAACGGAAAGAGGGGGGACCCAGGAAACTACAGGCCGGTTAGCCTTACGTCTGTCCCAGAGAAGATGGTGGAAAGCCTCTTCCAAGAGAAAATCTTAAAACACATAGAAGAACCAGCCTTGCTGAGGGAAAATCAGCATGGCTTCTGTAAGGGTGTCTTGCCTGACAAACCTTTTAGAATTCTTTGAAAAGGTCAATAGGCATGTGGATTTGGGTGAACCGGTGGATATTGTCTATCTTGATTTTCAGAAGGCTTTTGACACAGTCCCTCACCAAAGGCTGCTGATAAGAGGGCAGGTCCTCTTCTGGATTGAGAACTGGTTGAGATTCAGGAAGCAATTTTCACAATGGAGAGAGGTGAAAAGCAGTGTGCCCCAGGGATCTGTCCTGGGACCAGTGCTTTTCAATCTGTTCATAAATGACCTGGAGACACGGATAAGCAGTGAGGTAGCCAGGTTTGGGGATGACACAAAACTTTCCCGTATGGTAAAAACCAGAGAAGATTGTGAAGAGCTCCAGAAGGATCTCCCCAAACTGGAGGAATGGACTACGAAATGGCAAATGCATTTCAATATAGGAAAATGTAAAGTAATGCATATTGGGGCAAAAGGATTCAAACTTTATCTGTGGGCTCTGAGCTACTGTATCTGTGATGGATCAGGAAAGAGATCTTGGTGTGCTAGTGGACAGCTCCATGAAGGGGTCTACCCAGTTGGTGGCAGCGTTGAAGAAGGCCAATTCCATACTAGGGATTATCAAAAGGGGGATTGAAAAATGATAGTAAAACCACACCTGGAGTATTATATACAATTCTGGCCACCACATCTCATAAAAGAGAAAGTGGAACTGGAAAAGGTGCAGAAGAGAGTGACTAAAATGATTACTGGGCTGGGGGACCTCCCTTATGAGGAAAGGCTAAAATATTTGGGGCTTTTTAATCAGGAAAAAGGGCACCTGAGGGGGGATATGATTGAGATGTACAAAATAATTCAGGGCATGAGTAAAGTGGATAGAGGGACACTCTTCCCCCTCTCACAAAATAGCAGAACTAGGGGACATCCACTCAAACTGAGGGTTGGGAGAATGAGAAGAGACAAAAGAAAATATTGTTTTACCCAGCGTCTTGTTAGTCTGTGGAACTCCCTGCCACAGGATTTGGTGATGACATCTGGCCTGGATGCCTTCAAAAGGGGATTGGACAGATTCATGGAGGAGAAATCCATCACAGGTTACAAACCATGATGGAGAGGTGTAATCTCCAGGCTTAAAACCAGGTTACTTCAGGGGCCAGATGCAAGGGAGTAGTATCAGGAGACAGATATCTAATCTCATGCGCTCCGAGACACATTTGGTGGGGCCACTGTGAGATACAGGAAGCTGGACTAGATGGGCCTTTGACCTGATCCAGCACAGCCCTTCTTATGTTCTTATGTTAAACCAAAGGCTTGATTTTTGCTGCACAGGAACAAGCAATCCAAACGAATTTTATGAAATGTAAGAGTCAAGAATTTAGTGCTAAAAGCAAATGTCGACTTGGCCAAGAAAAACATGAAACTGTGTCATATCTCATCTGCAAATGTCTAACGATAGCACAAATGGGTTACAAAATTAGACATGAAGGAGTGGCAAAGTTAATGCACTGGTCATCATGCAGAAATATAACTTGCCCAACTCAAAAAACCTATTGGAACATCAAGCAGAGAAAGTGTCAGAAAATGACAAAGTCAAAATATAGCAATATGGCAAATGAAATATTTCATTTATGGATGAAGGATACTTCAGTGCTTCCTGTAGTTTTGGGGGCTTAGGAACAAGATCAAGAAATTTTACAAGCAGTTGCAGATTTCAGCAATAACACCATTTTTATAAAACAAGCAAGCAAGCAAATACCAATTTTAGGGACAGCATACATATTGTGCAGATATTTAACAAATACTTAGATTTTGGTCTTCTTGAAGGCTTTCACAGCCAGGATGTGACAGCTGTTGTGAGTTTTTCAGGCTGTTTGACCGTGTTCTGAAAGTTTTTCTTCCTGACGTTTCGCCAAACTCTGTGGCCAGCATCTTCAGAGGGCAAGGAGCTCAGGGAACTACAAGTTCTCTGTGGGATACAGAGTGAGTGAAACTGTGGGGTTTTAAATTTGTGGGAAAGAGGAAACTTGTCCTATGCAGGATAATAGGTTTTAGTCATTGTATTGTGATGGAGGGATTAAGACGTTTCACTGCAATCAGGGGTGGTAGTAATCCTTCTCTGTGGTTGATGGGTGTCATTAGCTGTTCTATCCTGTTAATTGATCACTGGTGTTTGCGGCTGGGTGGGAATAATTGAACTTTGAACTTCTGCAGACTGTAGTTTTCAATACTGGAAGCCAGGATTTGTTGATTTTTTGACTTCCTTCTTTTTTGTTGAAACTGTGCTTATGTTTGTGGATTTCAGTGGCTTCCCTGTGCAGTCTGACATAGTGATTGGTAGTGTCGTCCAGTACCTCTGTGTCCTGGAAGAGGATTTCATGTCCAGTTTGCTTCAGGGTGTGTTCAGCTACTGCTAATATTTCTGATTGTTTTAGTCTGCAGCATCTTTCATGTTCTTTGATTCTGGTCTGGATGCTGCGCTTTGTGTACCCAATATATACCTGGCCACAACTACAAGGTATCCAGTATACTCCTGCAGTGGCGAGTGGGTTCCTTTTGTCCTTTCTGACCATAGCATCTGTTGTATTTTTGTGGTGGGTCTAAATACTGTTTATAGGTTGTGTTTTTTCAACACTTTGTCCATGAAGTCTGTAGCAACTTTTATGTATGTTTTTCTTCTTCAGTTTGGTGTTGTTGTTTTTTGGTTTGATGGTTCTTTTGATTTCATTCTTGGAATAGCTATTTACCTGTAGGGCCCAATTCAGGTGGATGAGTTCAGTGTTGAGGAATTCAGCTTCACAGTTTTGGTTTGCATGGTCTGCAAGTATTTTGATTATGCCTTTTTTTTGTGGTTGGTTGTTGGAATTTTTATGTAGGTACCCATCTGTGTGGGTGGGTTTTCTGTAGACCTTGTATCCTAATTGGAGGTCTAGTTTGCATTTGACCATGACATCTAAGAATGGGTGTTTCCCCTCTATTTTTTTCCATGGTGAATTGTATATTTGGGTGAATATTGTTGAGGTAGTTTAGAAATTCTTCCAGTTTATCTTCACCTTGGCTCCAAATTACGAATGTGCCATCCACATATCGGAACCGGACTGTGGGTGCAAAGGGTAATTAATAATTATTATTATTATTATCATTATCATTATCATTATCATAATGGTGACAAAGTCATCATCAGTGACAAAGTCACCATCAGTCATCACATGCCTAAATGACACCTTACTAGTTATTTGTAGTACAAAATCCAGCGTAGTTATCTTGTCTGTTGTGTGATCATTAATAATAATAATAATAATAATCACAAAGATACATCACATAAAATGCTTGGGAAGCGTTCAGCTTGTTATTTGTAGTATAAAAGCGTATCCATCTTGTCTGCTGTGTGATGATTATCTTGATGTGATGATGATGATGATGATGATGATGATAATAATAATAATAATAATAATAATAATAATAATAATAATAATAATAATAATAATAATAATAATAATAATAATAATACATGTGCCATGAAATCAGTTCTGACTTATGATTATGATTGCCAAGGACTTTACATCTCAAAAATAACTCCTGGCAAATCCATCTTTTGCCATGTTATAACCTATTGGTACTGCTCTGAGGAAGGGCATTTCGCCCCTGAAATATTAGCAATGTTTTTGTTATTTTTCTAGTAGCCTAAAGGTACCACCTGTTCCACTTTTGCATATGATTATGATTGTGATTTCAGGGTTTTCTAGGTGATTTACTATTCTCTTCTTCCAGGGATGACCAGGCAAGTTTGCGCAAGGCCACACAGAGTAGTGTTTCTCACAGGAGACACAGTGAGAACAAACTCCCAGCCTCTGGATCCATAGCCAGATATCTAAACAGTGGTGCAAATATTTGAAAGACATTCATATGGAAGATGGAGTGAATTTGTTTTCAGCACTGCAGAAGATATTCATCTATTTGTGGCTCCAGGATAAAGTACAGTGGACCCTTGTATAACAAACAGTTTGTATAACATAAAATTTGTACAACATAAAAACTCCGGAGATAGGGGAAATTTCCTTAACATAATCACCTATGGAGAAAATCCATACAACATAAAAATGGGATTACTCCATTTTCAATGCATTCCTATGGAAATTTGTATAAAGGAAAATTTGCTTAACATAGTTTCATTTGGAACGAATTAATTCCTTTATACAAGGTACCACTGTATTCAAATTAGGGGGCAAAATAATAGAATAGAATAGTTTTATTGTCATTATGCATATGCAAGGTATGCACAATGAAATTAGAGATTCTGATAAAAATTATGAGTAACTTCTAGGTAGTAAAAGCTCTTCAGCAGTGCAATGAACTAAGAAGCTTCCCCTTCATTGGAGGATTTCTAAACAGTCATTGGAATGCTATTTTGTAGGAATGCTTTAGTGGTTGATTAGGAGATCGGCTGCATCACTTCCAGCTCTATAGTTCTGTGGTTCTATAATTATTATGAGAGAGGGAAATAAATGTAAATCCCATTTGGCAGGAACCCCTGGCAAAGGTTTAAACCCTCATTTATTTGTTTGAAAAAGTTATCGACTGAGAGACAGCCAGACTTCTGCACTCTTTAGGCTAGCTGAGAACTTCATGCTTTCTAATATTTTTCTTTTTCTTTTTCTTTCTTTTGTTGGTTAAATACTTGTTGGCATTAAGTGTAAAATAATGAAAAGCCCTACTTCTCTTTGTTGAATCCATTCCTTATATGAAAAACTTACGTCAGAGGATGGGAAATAATCCCATGTGTAGAAAAGCACAGAAGCAACCAAATGAAAACAGATTGCCTCTTGGCTACTTAGCAGCTACCTAAGAACACATCCATGCATACATACTTTTTTTTAAATTCTATTGTGTCCATGCATTAAAGGACAGGTCAGCAGACATGGGAAGTTCCACGTTTTCAAACATCTAAGAGGTGACCTGATTTGAAGTTTATAAAATCATACACGGTGTGGATGAAGTAGACAAGGAAAAGCTGTTTTCCTTATCGCACAACACCAGAACTAGGGGGCACTCCATGAAACTTTTGGGTGGTAGATCTCAAACAAATATGAGAAAGTACTTTTTCACCCAGAGGATCACTGGTCTGTGGAACTCCCTGCCGGAAGACGTGGGTGACAGCTGTCAGCCTTGACAGCTTTAAGGAAGGATTGGACAAGTTCATGGAGAACAAGGGTATGGATGGCTATCATTAGGGATGCCTAAGGACAACCTCCAGGTTGGAGAGATAGGCAGGATATCCCTCAATGCCATTTGTAGGGAATCATAAGCAGGTGAAGACATCTGCTTGGGAATACCCTGAAGCAAATTGTGAGCCACTGTGTGAGACAGAATGCTGGACTGGATGGGCTGCGGCCTGTTCCAGCAAGGCCACAGTATGCTATGAAGGTGATACTTGGGGGGGGGGACATTGCCTGATTGGTGCTATCCACACACTGTGCAGTTACAGAGAAGAGCCTTGTCCGGGAGACCCCTGAAGAGGGTGTGAGAAAGAGGGACCCTTCTTCCCCTCCCACGCTGTTTCCCCGGGACCAGACACCCCTTGCTTGGTGGGTGAGACAGTTGGGGGGCGGGGAGGCACAAAAACTTTGTCCCTGGGCGCTCCAAACTCTAGCTATGCCTCTACTGCTTGCCTGCCTTTTCCTTCAGTTAGAAGAGAGAGGAGAAAATGATCAGTTAGCATTTATCTGCTGCTTGTTAAAGTTGCATTGCTACCTTAGCACACTGCAAACAAGACTGATTGCCTATTTCTACTTCCCTCTCTCCAGACTCATATGGTCATCTAGACTAAAGAAGCATGGCCTTCTTCGGAGCGCTTCTCATGTTCCAGGGCCTCCACTCAAACAAGGATAGAATACAAAAAAAGATGTGTTTCAAATTTTCTCTCTCTCATTGTTTAGTCTGTGGCCTCTTTCAAATGTACCAGGGTCTCCCAGGGGGGCATATGGCAACCACTGAGAAGGACATTCTTTTGGAGTATCACTGAAGATATTAAGTAAGTGAAATCACTGTGATGAATCACTTTTGTCTTAACCAGCCTGGCAACTGTGGTGAAAGTAGGAAGAAAAGTTACTTTTTAATATTTAAATGCCAGGATATACTAAACAAGGAAACTTAAGCAATAACAATTGAGTGGGTGAAACATTTCTTAGGAAATAATGATTCTAGGGAGATGCTGTTGCCACAAGTATTGCACAGTGCAATTAAATGCAAGTGATCATGAACCTCCAGGGAGCACCTTGCATTGAGCTCATCTTTGTTATTACCAAATAAATATTGGGAGTTGAGAGCTGAACACTCTGGAGTATACTCCATAGGATCATTTAAGGTGATAAGGGGTACTGCTGCCTCTCAAAATTTGCTGTTGAGCTAATTATACACTAAACTCATTATGCCTTGCTATATTGTTTGTTCCTTTCCCCAGTGCTCTGTCACATTCAAATTTACTGACCATTTTATTCTGGAACATTTAAATTGCAGGTCTTTTGCAATTGCCCATTAAGTGTATGAAGAATATTCAACTGCTGACAAAAATCAGTTAGTTTTGTGTTATTATTTTATTTATTTATTTTTAGGTTTATATACCGCACCGATTTTCCCAAAGAAGAAAAGCTAGCTGTTTGAAAAACAGTAAATTGAATATGGAAAGTGCCCAAAATAGCAGCTCAGGGCATGATTCAGAGCTGGAGCAGGGAGATTTCAGATTAGTAAAGAAGGACTGTTCATCCAGGAACTCTGTCTTTTACTGAGTGCTGAGTTATAGTTTTATTTTATCTCCAATTGATGTTAGGTTTTATTATCCACTGGCTCAACTGTATTTAATATTCAGCTCTTCCAGTATAATCATTGTCATGTCTTCATCACACAAGACAATGGATAATGTACAAAACAATTGGCAAGGGTTTTATTTTTTTCCATTGATCAGTTGCACTACCTGAAGTGAAACCTGATACCTCAAGCTGATTCATCATGTTTGCATACCCATATCTTGAGGCATCACGTCCTAACAGTGTAACATCTGGTCAGAATGACTTTTTGGTTTCTACCTCTCCACCCACAAGCTTTGCAGTGCCCAGACTGAAAAAGGAACCTGTTGGACTGAAAAACTCAAATGTTTTTATTTTCATGGTATTATCTTCCCCCTTTTAATTTTGTTCAAGGGCTAATAAATTAAGCCATTAAGCGTGGCTTGGCTGAGTAAGCACACATGTGGCATGAAAATGTATTTGGGCAGACAGATGAATTTAGATTAAAACCTGGTGGCTGTACAAAGTAAAGCCTTATATCCTTTGACTGAAGAACTGTCTTTTGGTGTTTTTCCACCAGCAGGGGTGGATATATTTGCTCCAATTCACTGGCATCAGGTTTCTCCATTTTCTGGCTATGTGTGATTGGCTGGTCCAAAGTCAAGCAGGTGCTCTTTGGGGTGTTTGTTCCACTCAGCAAATGCGCCTCTTGTCTATGAACACTTTTGTTTTTTGGAGGGGGAGGGGAGTATTCATGTTAGAAAACACTATAGGCACATCACTTAATAATAACCATAATCATGTCTGATCAAGTCAATTCTGATTTATAGAGACCCTTTCCAAGGTTTTCTAGGTAGAGAATACCCAGGAGTATCCTGGGCAGCCCCAATTGGAGAATAACAGAATACAATATACATATAAATGTAATAACACTGATAAAACCACTTGTAACTGGCTAAACTTCTCTGGCTTTCCATCCTAATTTTCAGTACAGTTTCAAACTGGTTTCCAAGTCGGTGAGCGCTGTCCTGTTCAACTTCTTGAGCTCTTAAAATGCAAATGTTTGGGGAGATCGGGATTATTTTTGCATTGCATTATTCATAAAACCTGCTTAATAGTTTGAAATTAGAACTCCTTACAGATTTTGCTCCGTTCTATTTGGAAAACATTGATTTCCTTCTCACCCTCTGTGTCTCTAATGGACCTTGAAATTACCATGTCCTTTTAGGTTTCTTTCTCAGTGCGCCGGCATGGCCTGTGTTGCAGAGCCTCCCCTAATTGTCTCTTGTTCTGGCAAACACTGCCTTGAACTTAGATCAGCAGCTCTGAACAGATAGTTGTGTGTTCTAAAAGGATTCTCTCCTGCACTTTGATTTTCAGGAAACGCTGTCATCCTCGGTCGGATTAAAGATCTACCTTTCCTTTCAGCACATTCATTTGTTTTTTTAGGTCTGTCAAGCCACAGAGTGTTTTTGAATCACAGTAAAAAATCGGGTGGGGATTTTTTTTTGGGGGGGGGTTGTTAAACAACAAAGAAATGAGCGCCATGAACTAGCTATACAGCTGATGGAGATTAGCCTAACACAGGAGAAATTGCTAGACCTAAAATGATTTATGCTGCAGAACATCTGGCAGTTTACCTTGTTATTTTCTGGGTGATCCAAGTATAGTTTTATCCTCAAGTAGCCCCTTAATTTTAGTTAGCTTGAAAATCTGAAAGAAACATTGCATTCTGTAGGTTTGTTCTAAACAAACTGGAATGGTACGTTTCCTTCCTTCCTTCCTTCCTTCCTTCCTTCCTTCCTTCCTTCCTTCCTTCCTTCCTTACTTACTTACTTACTTACTTACTTACTTACTTACTTACTTACTTACTTACTTACTTACTTACTTATATTGATAGATGACATGCAAGTATTCTTGGTCAACCCAGTTCTTCTGTGCAAGCTAAGTCAGTGTTTGTGCTCTGGTGTGTGCATCCTAGATTTCCACATGTATGACCTGACAATTATCGGGGTAAGAAAACAAAGACGTTCAGGACTCAAGAGATAGTTAAAAGGCAAAGGGGGTCCCACTTGTCCAGCTGAAATGCAGTTTCTGTGAACAATATAGCTACAGCTGCCGTAGAAGTCTCAGCTAGGCATTGAAATGGTTTCGGAGATTCCCCTTTGGTCAAATGTATCCAGTGCACAATTCTAAATAAATCCTGTGCAAATCTATACAGATAGGAGCTGTGAACAATATTCAGGATCCTGAGGGTGAAAAGAGGAAGTTTCTAGTTATCATGGCTGTGAAAATAGGGCCTGGGATTAGAGTTTATAAATCTCAGAAAACAAGGAAGGCGGGTTTTAGAAGTTAACATCCACAAGATTAATAAAAGCAAAGTAAATGCACATTTCCACAGTGCAGAACTTTGGAGGCAGGAGACAAAATATTGTTCAATGGAAGCTATACAAAGCTTTTGTTAAACTTTGTCCTTAGTAAAATAGGAACTCAAGGATTAGCCCAGTGCATTGTGTTTTATAGTTATCTAGCCCAGTGATGAACATGTGTAAACTAGTGTTGATGCGTTTTAGTCCATGACAGTGTAAATATGTAAGTTAATAAAAACTGAAGAAGAAATAACCCTCATGGGGAATAGATTGTGATTCCATTCTTGTTGCTCAAGACTTTTGTTAATCAAGACCTTTTAGTAATCATGACTGAGTCCCATTTTTACTTAAGATTATTTTTAACGTTTCATATGTTTTTAATTATTCAGTGTATTTTAATCAGTTTTATAATTTGTATTTAATATATAATGTATTGTGTTTTTAATTCTATTCTTTTTAATATTTTGATGTGCCTTGAGGCCCCTTATCAAGAGAATGATAGCACCTATAAATATGACGGACAGACACACAAACAAAAAATAAATAATTTCTGTGAGACTCACATGAATTCAAACACCCCATGAAGTCTGGGTTTATCTTCTTTCTTTCTTTCCCCCCCTTTTTTATTTAAAAAAACATATACTGATAGGGGTAATTAGTCGATATACCTCATATTTTTATAAGCTGTCATTGTAGATAAAATGGCAGTATTTCTATTCCTTTATTAATCCCCTCTGTCCCTTGATTCACCTCTCCCTTCACATAACCGTTGCACAAAGCACCACACTCTTTCCCTTTTCCCAAGCCTGTCCTGTGAGATAAACAGGACATAACCCCCACTGATAAACACACATCCTGGGAAGGTAGTCCGAACAATGGGACCCCTACCCAAAATAGCGAGCTTCCGTCTATCGAAATGCCGATACGGAGCTGTCAAAGCGCTTCCCAGGGAAAGCAAGCGGCGAGCTCCGAGTATTGCAATGACAGGGGGCGCTGAAGAACAAGATTAATTGCGTCCGCTGTATGTTTCTCTTTGTCAAGTGGGTGATAAGTGGGTGCTAATGGGGCAATAACAATGTGCACACGCCGTATCTTTTGAAGTTTCTTTTGTTCTTTGTGGGCGTTCTGTAGCGCCCAGATGTATCCTGTTTTTTCCGTTGTAAAGAAGGGGTGTTGGCGAATGTTTTACTATAAAGTCTGTGTGAATTTTTACGCTCTTTGCCCCAGTTTCCGACAGCAACTCGGCTGGGTGCCTTTGCTGCAGCAAATTAAAGTTTTTCTCCGATTCCTTCGATCCTTGGTGTGTTCTTTCAACCCTCGGCCCCCGTAATAGCGGCACAGGGAATCCTGGGTGAGGCTTTCAATACATTAAAAAAGGTAAACATCAACAACAGTGCACCCCTTCACCAACAGGATCACTCTTCATATTTACATTCGTCATCCTCCCCTCCAGAACAAAATCGATTGTTGCATGGAAACCTTACCCTTATCCGGTACAAGCACATATTCAATAAATCTACCCCATATATCATAGAAAATATCTCTTTTTAACTCTCCTTTTTTAACCTTGAGAGAACAAGTCAATTTATCATTTAAAGCAATATTCCATAGTTCATTATACCATTATTCTAAACATAGTTCATATTTAGATTTCCAATTTCTAGCGATTATTAACCTAGCTGCTGTCAACAAATTTGTAATCAACTCTTTAGTTTTAACATCATAACTATGATCCACAAATATGGATAACAAAGCAATATCAAATTTGGGCTCTATAGTCATTTCTAGTATGTCACTTAGTTCTTTAAAAATACTTTTCCAAAATTCCTGTATCTTTTTACATTCCCACCAAAAATGATAAAAGGTACCAATCTCATTATCACATTTTCAGCAAAGCTTAGAAAAATTTGCATTCATTTTATTCAATTTCACTGGCATCAAATACCATCTTAAACTTATTTTAAAGAAATTTTCCTTTATTCTAACAGACATAGATCTAAGTATTCTCATAATGCACATTTTAGCCCAGTCTTCTTCTCTTATTTCTTTTTTAAACTCTTGTTCCCACAATAATTTCAATCCAGATCCTCCCCTATTTTCATCTAAATCCGAAATAATTTTATATAGTTTGCTAACAATACCTTTTACTACTATTTCCTTCTGAGTATCCTCATACAACAATAAGAGTTGTTCATATTTTGTGTACTCTCTGCATTTATTGTTTTTCTTTATCCAAGTATCAGTCCATTTCTTTAATTGTATAAAATTAAACCAAGATATATCCCTACCTTGGAGAATTTCCTTCATTTGTACTTTCATCATCTTGCCTATCCAGTCTTTCAATCTAATCACTTGTTTGTCCCTAAATACTTTTTTGAAAACTTTCAAATTTATAGGAAATTCTCCATTTCAGTTACAGATCTCAATGGTGAGTCCGAGGGACATAATTTTTTCTTATGTAAATACCATGCATTTAACATAGATCTAAGAAAGGGGTTATTAATCTCATTTAACTTTGTTTTCTTAATAGTGCCGAATAAGTATTTTTTAATATCCTCCTTTATTTCCGATGATTCCATTTTCCACCATATGAATCTTTCTGGACTAAACACAATATCCCCAATAAACCTTATTTGATTTGCTAAATAATAATTTTTAACATTCGGTAAACCTATAGCACCTTTATTTTGGGCCATATACCAATATTTTTTGTTTATTCTAGCTTTTTTTTTACCACTGTTACAATAGTTATTAATTAAATCTTGCCAAAATTTAAGGTCATCCTTAAATGATGATGAGGAGGAGGAGGAGGTTTATCTTCTTTCTTAAATACAGTAATCCCACGTTTGTTGCGGAGGTTAGGGACCTGGCCCGACCCACGATATGTTATGTAGATGCCAGGTCAGGTCAAGCCTGGGGGGCCTGTTTGGGGACTCCTGCACTTACCCCAGGCCTGACGCTGCCCCAGATGGGCCTCTGGTGGGCTTCCTGGGCATGCTGGAGTCCCACTTGGGGCAGCGCCGGGCCTTGGGTATGCGCAGGAGGCCCCAAACAGGCCCATGCAGCTTGCCCCAGCAGCCTTTGCCTTCATATACTGCAGTCCCGCAATATACTGGGACCGCAGTATATGAACAGCAATATAGCGGAGGACGACTGTATTACCTTCTCTATGCTCTTCATGAATTGGTGTGAAGTCCAAAGTTCAGTAATAAAGACCACACTGTTCTGATTTGAAAACCTTTGAAAGGCAGAGAGCATACTTGAGACACATAACTATTTCTGAACTGAGGGCCTCATTTGAAATAGATAAGCAAGAGAAGAAACACTAATTTACTGATTTGCGAGATATATCATGTACATGAAAGGGAATGTAGAGTTAAACTCTTATGGAAATTGTATCACATCAACAAGCTTTGATAGGTGCTGTAAAAGATTCACATTCATGTACATGATGTGCAAATTTATGATCATATATCGATGAGCTCTCCTCCTCCTTGATAATGATATATATAAAGTGATTTTGTGATGATGCAATTTGAGTAGGTCTGGGTTGAGAGTGGAGATTCCTAGCATGGTCCACCATGGCAGAATGGTCAGTGCTGAGATGCCAGAGGAAAACGCACCAACCCTTTCCAGGAATTACCAGTTGCACCATAAAAAGAGAATTGATCGTTTAAAGGGTGATAGGAGCAGAGGAATTGATGAAGTGCTGCTGCTAAGCCTCAGCTGTTGTGGAAAGGAAGATCTTTCATAGGCAGCAGCAGGTCATGACAGTCAAGCTAAAGCTTGTTAAGTACTGTGTAGGAAATGGCAGTAGTAAGCCACTTGGAAATACTTGATATCTCAAAAGACCTGTGATGAGAGTCCAAAACAGAACGAGACAGGACTGAAAGATGAAATTCTCAGGTTGGAAGGCACTCAATCAACTAGAGGAGAAGAGCAGAGGATAAAGATGAGTAGTGCTGTGGCTAATGAAGCAACTGGATTGAAACCAGGAGCATTTCTAGTTGCTCCTGTGGACAGACACCAAAGAAAGTTCCAGTTTTGCCCAATGTATATAGCTGAAACATGGGTGTAGTGAGAAGTATGAATTGGGTTAAACATGAAACTGTAGAGCAATAAGTGGGACATTTTCTTGGTGTAAACAAACAGAATTGGACTGGAATAGGATATGTTCAGTGAGATAACGATTCAAGCTTGAACACTCTCTCAACATTCAAGTAACTAAACTGGGGCTGTCCTTCTGACTTATCATGAGAAGACGAGACCACAAGACAGTAATGCTTTTAAAAAGAAGTTAGGAAAGGAGGAGGACCTAACATGGGGTGGACTGATTCCATAAAGGAAACCATGAACTTGATTTTGCAAGATGTGAGCAGAGTTGCTAATGATGTTTTTGAAGCTTGACACAAACAGTTGCCACAAGTTGGAAGCCACTTGACAGCATCTGAAAACTATAAAGATCATGAGCCTCGTTATACCAGTTAAATTCTTACTTGAAATTAGAGCAGGATCCAATAAGTAAGAAAAACTATACATTGCCTTTCTATAAACAGGGCAGTATTTATTTGGTCTTACACAGCTTCACTGCAAATAATGCTGTTAATCAGTTGAAACAGATAGGATCCTGATTGTCAAGGGTAACTTCAGGGCTGCATAATAATATATCATAATGCATGTTCACATATCTTGCTGTTTCTCCATCTAGTTCTACATTCAAATGCTGAGCATCCATAGCTCTACCATGCCCAACACACAAATAAAATACAGATTCTGTAGATGACAGAGAAGGAAAAGGGGGGGTTGAAACCAGATGTTATCACACATCCAACTAGCTTACAGAGACAGGGCTTGCTGCTGGCTTTTTGATCATGTGAATGATATGCATATTAACACAATATAACATCCACATCATTCCAGTATAAAGAGTGTTGCTGTTTCCTTTAATGCAAAAAAAAAAAAAAAAAAAAGCAGTGAGACTCCTACTTTAGAAAGCAGGACCGATTAATCCTCACACTTTTGTTTGACATCTGCTGGTCTTCCTTGCTACACAGCAGAACAGCAGTGGCTGACTGTCTGTCCCTCCATTCAGTAGTGATTGGATTTCAAGATTCCTTGTGTTTTTATGCTTTCTGTTTGGGAGGAGGGAAAGTTGGCCTGATCAGATCCCGGTGAGTCAAAGCAGCAGTGTGAAGCATGAGGTTCAGAAGAATTCTGGAAAGAACTGACATGCTGCAGCGCCATAAGGAAAGTTACCCAGATGGCTCTAGAGGCAGCAAGAGTGAGAACCAAAAGTTTGCTAATTTGTTATATTGGGAAACATGTGCAGTGTTGGAAGAACATAAAATATTACATCAAGGCTCTGTGATTGTAGTTAATGCTGTTATCTGTTTTGTCAGAATTAAACAAATGGCAAAAACCCACTTTTCAAAAAGAGGGATTCTTACTAGGAAATTTAAAATGTAAAACTATAAGTGTCAGATGAATTAATCAATGTCAGAATTAGGCAAGCCAAGGTGGGTGTCAAGTTGGACTCTCCGGAGCACTCATCTAGTCTTTTCCTGTCACTACTGCTTGTGCTCTTTGCGTGGGGGGGGGGGCTCACAAAACAGCACTGAGAGCAGAGGAGAAAGAATGTTGATTACTATCACAAAAGGGCAGAGTGGGGTGTGGCTCCAGGCATTCAGTAGCACTTGCAAGAGGCAACCATAGAGTGAAAAAGAAGAGTTTTAGTGTTACCAAATACTGAAGGTCGCTGAGCCATTCGGTGATGTCAAGACCTACATGGTAACCCCCAAAATCCTAAGAATTAGGTTGCTTTCTTTGAAGCCCACAGTTTTAACATTTTACTGCATGTATCTCGGGTGTCCTGCATGACTAGGATACTTTCTGTCCAAAATAGATTTGAGTTTCTGGCGCAGATGGTGCAGAAGGGTTGTAGGAGCTATTGCACGAATGTGTTTCTTGACCTGTCTCCTAACAGCAAAGCTCAGACAGTCTTGCCTACGCAGTATATCCAGAAATGATGGTTGAACATCAATGTTCCCACCAGGCTAGACTATCGTGTTGAAGTATCTTATGAAAAGGCTGTTGTTCAATCAAAGTTGGTGTGTGTGTGAGACAGAGAAATTGTGTGTGTGGTAGAAAACAGGTTACAGATTCAGAGAAAACTCCATCCCACCACCCACTACCACTTAAAACACCACTGCTCAGATTGAAAGTGTACAAACCAGAAAAGCTGGATGCATTATCTAGAGTCTGATCATTTTATTGTGTGTATGTGAAATGCTTTTGCAAACTTTGGATAGCAAATAAAACACACATCATTCCCCTAGAGACCCACACTTCCATTATTTCTTCAGAGCCAAACAATTCTTTATAGCTACAAATATGACAAGGACTGGTTGTCCCTGAATTCAATTTTCTCTCAGATTTTAGTCAAAATGCCCAGAAAGAAAGCATTCATTTCACTTATTCCCTTAAAAAAGAAGAATAATTGTGTTGACCATAACCAGGGGAGGAGCAGATAGTATTTTTAAAGGTTACTGTGGCCCAGAAGACCATAAACTGAAAAGAAGGGCAACACCAAAGAATGCTCCAACTATTGTACAATTCACTCATTTCACATGCTAGCAAGGTTATGCTCAAAATTCTACAAGGCAGGCTTCAGCAGTATGTGGACAGAGAACTCCCAGAAGTGCAAGCTGGATTTCGAAGGGACAGAGGAACTAGAGATCAAATTGCCAACATGCACTGGATTATGGAGAAAGCCAGAAAGTTCCAGAAAAACATCTACTTCTGCTTCATTGACTATGACAAACCTTTGACTGTGTGGACCACAACAAACTATGGCTAGTTCTTAAAGGAATGGGAGTGCCTGGCCACCTTATCTGTCTCCTAAGAAATTTATATGTGGGACAAGCAACTGACTGGTTTAATAAGTACAACAAGGATGTATACTGTCACCTTGCCTATTTTACTTATATGCAGAGTGCATCATACAAAAGGCAGGACTGGGTGAATCACAAGGCAGAATTAAGACTGCTGGAAGAAATATCAGCAGTTTCAGATATGCAGATAACACTACTCTGAAAGCAGAAAGTGAGGAGGAATTAAAGAACCTGTTAATGAAGGTGAAAGAAGAGAGCAAAAAATTGTGAGTGCAGCAATGAAATTAAAAGACACCTGCTTCTTGGGGGGAAAGCAATGGGAAACCTAGTTTAATGGTTAGAGACATCATTTTGCTGACAAAGGTCCAGATAGTCAAAACTATGGTTTTTCCAGTAGTGTTGTATAGAAATGAGAGCTGGACCATAAAGAAGGCTGATCACAACAGAATCGATGCTTTTGAGCTGTGGTGCTGGTGGAGACTCTTGAGAGTCCCCTAGACTGCAAGGAGATCCAACCTATCCATCCTGAAAGAAATCAACCCCGAATGTTCACTGGAAGGACAGATTTTGAAGCTGAGGCTCCAGTACTTTGGCCACCTCATGAGGAGAGAGGAGTCCTTGGAAAAGTCCCTGATGTTGGGAAAGATTGAAGGCAAAAGGAAAAGGGGACGGCAGAGAATGAGATGGTTGGACGGTGTCATCGATGCAACCAACATGGATTTGACCAATCTCAGATGGGGGCAGTGGAAGACAGGGGGGCCTGGCATGCTCTGGTCCATGGGGTCACGAAGAGTCAGACACAAATGAACGACTGAACAACAACAATAACAACAACAACAGTGGTCCAGAAGATACTCGCATATTTGAATGTGGGTTCCAACTTCCTGCCATCAAGGAAAAGAAGCAATTTACCTTGAGACTATATCCCAAACCATGTGCACACGTAATAATGTTACAAAGCCAATTCAGGGCACCTTGGTGCCTGACACAATTGACACTCAATTCTTTCTCAAATGTGTTCAAGAAGACTATCCAGAGAGTATAGTTGATAAGGTCCATCAAGTCACCATCAACTTATGGTGATCCTATGAATGAGAACAGAACATGTTGAAGTTCCCTGACAGTTTTAATTAGTTTTAATTGGTAGCTTTGTTAATTTCAGACAGAGTCACCAAACTAGGATTGCCACAGGAAGGATAGCACTTACCAGTCCAATTGCTACTAAAGTGACCTGCACGGTCTCCTAGCCATCGTACACCAGGCATTCTGAATTGGCATGGATTGCACTTAAGAAGCTTCCTGTTCTTCTTTTATCCGTTCTAAACCATTCTGCTTCCCTCTCTTGTGTTAGTTCAACACGTCACCCAAAATGCACCTGATCTCATCTCTATTTGGAAGCTAAGTAGGACGGGATATTTGGGTGGTGTCGTGTGCATGTGTATTCTGCTGCCACCATTTAACTTATTTATTTTTAGGACCAAGTGTGGTACAGTATTTAAGATCACAGAATCTCATAGTCTTTTCTTTCAAAACAAATAAGAATGGTTTATTTAAGTACTAAAAATAAAGATGTTCATGATTTTTGGTATTGACTTAAGTTACAGTTTATATATGGAACACGTAGCACACTTTTCAAGTTAAACTACTTCGTTTCTTTCAAATAACAAGTCCCTATAATACCCAGCAGTTCCTAAGCCTTCCCTGGTGGAAAAGGGAGCCTTGGACTCTAAACAGAAACATTCCATGACATTAAATTAAATGTTGCTGGTGTGCAATCTGGTATAAACTACTAGATTGTCTAATGTTCAGAATGCTGCTTTTTACAAGCATGAAACAACATTGCTTCATTACTAATGCATATTTTTAATTTACTAAATTGTATCATGTCCAAACTTCGGCCCTCCTGATGTTTTGGACCACAACTCCCAGAATTCTAAGCTTAGATTGCCAATGGCAAAGGACTGTGGGAGCTGTGCTCCAAAACATCTGGAGGGCCTAAGTTTGGACATACCTGGGTGGTCCAGCCTGAGAACTAAGTCATGAAGTTACTACCCTCTCTTCACCATGCTAATGGGAGAACCTTCAGCTTTTAAATGTAGCTATAACCTTAATCCTGGCAGTAATTAAAATGAATTAATTGGAAGTAGCTATTGACAAACAACTCATTCATTGTAACTGCTTACTCCAGTAATAGTAAAGAACCCTATCAGGCAACAGTCTCTCTCCTTTTATAGTATAATAGTAAGTTGTAGTTACTTATATGTTTACAGTGGAAGAAAGAGTGGTGGAAGAATATTGCAGGATTTTGAGTGCTCACCAGCATTGGTACAATGTTATCAAAGGAAATTAGCCCTTATTTTTATTTGGGGGTGGGGGGGAGAGAATCAATTATTAAACAAGTACTGTATAGTTTATATATTTCTTGAAAGGGAAACAGTCTTGACCATTGTAGCACATGCTTATATTTCTGTATCTGGAAGTTGATAGAACAACAATGTGTTAAAATCACATATATGTAGGCCCTCAGCCATAAAGACAGACAGACAGACAGTGTTGGTATCAGATTCTTTATTGTTCAGGTTGGAATTTTTCTGACAGTGTGATGGATTGATCAAAAATTAATGTGTGTGTGTTTTGTGCATGTGTGTGTGCTTGTGCGCATGCATACATGTCCATCTGTCCATCCACCCTTAAAATAGTAATGAAGCTAATGGACATTGTTTCAAAATCCCATCATTTCCACTGTATGCTACTTTGGGGTTTGCTGTTTGTTTTGTTAAAGAAAGAGACTTGAATAATGCTCACCAGCTCTAAACAAAGTTTTGAACTGTTGCCCAGTCATTTGTGGAAAGAATTGGATTGGGGAGCTCAGGTTTAGGAGTTAACTCCAAAGAATATTCCAGTCTCTGGCAGGCAAGGGATTAGAAATGGGTCTATCTGTCAGTTGCAGGCGCTTTTTCCAAATGACAATGCGAAGCTATGATAATGAATGTATTATCATCTGCTGTTATTCCAGAATAAATTTGTCCTCCTTTGCAGAATTCAAGAGAGCTCTTAAATTGAACTGCTCTAACCCCCACCCACCTCCTCTCTGAACTTGGCCATAGGTGTACTCCTCATTGTTCAGAGTATCCCACCAGAGACCCATCAGGGTCTGAGCTGAAAGCTATGGTGGTGGCTTTGTGTGAGGCATGCAGGAGTGGACACAAGATGGCTTTACAACATGAGTGACAGTGACATCTTAGCAGATCTTCACCAAAACATTGTGCAGTGTTTTTCCTCATGGCTCAAGGGGATTACTTGTCATACTTGAACTGTAAATACATCTCGAAAAGTCTACCCTGAAAACTCTCTGCTGAAGCCTTTGCTTCCTGTAGCGATATTGGGATACATACATCTTGGTCACATTACGTACATGTCACGTGCACCCCCAAATCAATGGAGGAATTTAATCAGCAGTGATTTCCCCTGCTGATGACTTCATTGCCTCCACACATAGCATGGGGAAGGAACCTGAGAATTTTATTCTTCATCAGTAAATTTGGGGGGGGGGGTCAAGACAAGTAAAGGAAATAGTCTCATTTTTAAAAAAACATTATAAAGATGAGGAGGGGTTTTTATTTTATTTTATTTTTCCTTATCGTGTGCTTCTGCCCCACTTTGATCCTCCTCTTTCAGCTCTGTGTACCTTTAAAGGCTTGGTAGGGTTAATTTTCTTTCCGCCTTCTGGCCTCCATCCTTTCTTTCCCCTTTGCAGGCAACTCAACATTCTCTGGGAGTATCTACTACCCTATACAGTTGCATCACTTTCATGGAATGCTGAGATCTGTAGTTTGGTTAGAGTTCTCTACTAAAAGCTACATTGCATCCCCAAAACCACAGCACTAAACATCTTTGCCAGAGCATTCACTGATAAACTGCTATCCGAGTACTGTAACTATGCTGTGTTGATTCATTTGCTGACCTGGAATGTCACAAGAGCTCGTGAGGAAGGGGAGGGGGTTTTGTTGAGTGTTTTAAGCAGGTGTTTATTAATTTTATCCACAGAATGCACTTGGCCTGTGGAGATGTGGATTGTCCCATTTCAATTCAAAATCCACACCTGAATTTCTTCTTTGAAGGACTGGCACCTCCCTTATTTTCCCTTCCTGTTGTTTGGGCGACATGATGAATGAGCGAGCTCCAACATGTCCCGTTTTCAACAGCCCTGCACAGCTCTTGCAAACCCAAGCCTGTGGCTTCTTTTAGGGAATCAATCCATCTTGTATTCGATCTTCCTCTTTTCCTGTTGGCTCCAACCTCCAGCATTATCTCCCCCCACCCCGAGAGTCCTCCTTTCCCATGATATGCCCAAAGTAGGAGAGCCTTAGTTTCAACATGTTTGTCTCCAAAGATAGTTCAGGCTTGAGCTGATGTTTTTACTTCTTCTTTCTGACAGTTCAGGATATCTGTGGAGCTTCTCTCCAGAACCACATTTCAAACAAGTCAGTTATTTTCTTGTCAACTTTCTTGACTGTCCAGCTTTCATATCCATCAATAGTGATGAAGAAATGCAAGGCTTTGGGTGATCTTGCTCTCCATTGACATCCTTACACTTCATGTTCCTTTTTGATTCCTTGATTGGTGCCCATTTGTGTCTGAGTCCTCTGGCTTCCTTGGCTATAGTCTCCATTTGGGTTGATGATTGAACCAAGATGCACAAAAATCTGTGGTTTTTCTTCCTGGCCAACGCTGAGCTCTTCTGTAGCCATGAACTTCCCTTCTAGGATGATGCAATGTAAATTTAGTTTAATTCATCTAATTGAATTATTAATTAATGACATTTCCAGTGACATTGGATCACAAAGATCAGAACGCAGACTGTAATGCCTAAGAAGTTTGAAACCATCGTCCTCTCATCTACCCAATGCTTGTTCTGTTTCTTCTGTTACATTTTCTTTTTTTTTGCAAGAGCTCAGTCATTCTGTTTTCAAAGCAAGTCATTTTCTCAGAAGCTAAAAGAGTTATACAGCTCTCAAAGAATTCATCTTAACCCTTGACCTTTAACATTTCAGCACCACCAGATTTTTGAAAGAGTGTTCAATTAATGAAGGGTTAGCTTCTTAGCAGTGAATACAAATAGAGAAGCCTGCAATTAATAGATAACCTAAAACAATAGTTTTAATAGCCCATGATAGAGAGCATTAAATATGTAAGGAGATTTTCTTAGTTTAAAACAAAACAAAGGCAAAGCAAATGTGGTTGAGATTAGCAACATGCATCAAGGGTATGCTATTGTTTGGACTGAAAAGAGCCCTGCATGTGTAGATCATTGATAATACAGATAATCATTCATTTGTATATCACCAACTTTCATAATGAGACAGGGCTCCAAGTTCTATTTATGCCTTTTCTATGTGGTCTGAATTAGATAGGGAAATGATTAATTACAGAGCTTTATTTCTTGTCAAGTCATGAATAAATATGTTTAGCATCCCTATAGCTGTTTACAAACAAAAAAAAAACCATACTTGTCAAAGATTGGATTGGGAGGGGAGTCCATCACATAAAATTCATCTCAATATTCTCAGTGGGAAAGACCCTTTATGTTTGTATAGTTTGGCATCTAGTAATTAAATGGCTCTTAAACATATTAATTAGACTGAAAGGAAACAGAAAAGCCTCTGCTCTGCTTTTGGTAAACCCTCTCAGAATGTCACCAAGTAGGTCATGGTTTCTTCTGCAGTCCTCTCCACTAATCTCCTATAGACCTGCCGGGCTGTTCTTTCCTTAGAGCCGCACAGTTTGATTCCACATCCACACAGCTAGTTGTAAATCTGGGGAAACATTGGAGAGGCAACTGGAACAGCTGTGTGTAAAGGATAATGCAATGTTTAATGGATGTGTGGAAGAGATTATTTCAGCAGGTGGAGCTTTTATCACAAGTCATACTTACTGAAATTCTCTCTCTTTTTTTGTTGTACTATCAGGTTGTTTCTCACTTAGAGTGTAGATATAAATCAGGGATCTCAAATAGGGACCTGTCATTAATAACTCTTAATTAGGGGTCTTGAAAACTTAAGGCCATGGCTTTCTTTCTTGCATCAATCCTTCTCAGGTTTTTCTCTTTTCTTATTGCTTTCCACTTTTCTGGCCTTTTCCAGAAGTCTTGTCATTTTCTGGCCTTTTCCAGAAGTGTTGTCATTTACCTCTATGGGTGTTTTGCTCTAGAAAGCACTTACAGCAGTCCACGATACCTGTAAAGCTCTCATCAGACACCACAATTTGGATTTCACCATTGTTTAACTTTTACTTTCATATCTAATATTTGGGAAAACCATTGCATGATCCTAGCCTTGGACTCTAGTGACACATCTTGACATTTGAAGATCTTTTCTAATCCCTTCATAGCAACCTTTCCAAGTCTTAGGCTTCTTCTGATTTCTTAGATTGCATTCATGATTTGAATTTATGACTGGATCAGCGACTAGAAAATCTCAAACTATTTTAATTTCTGCATTATTAGCATTAAAATTAGCCATTTTTGTCATCTACTGTAGTCCTGCTTTCTTCCTTAACATTCATCAGTAGTACTTTCAAATCACTATTAATAATATGGTGTCATCGTAATTTCTTAAATTACTGGTATCGCGTCACAAATATTTATTCCTTTAAAAAGGTAAAGGTTCCCCCCGTACATGCATGCTAGTCGTATCCGACTCTTGGGGCAGTGCTCATCACCGTATTCAAACCGAAGAGCCAGTGTTGTGCAAGTCCATAGCCACGTGGCCAGCGTGGCTGCAAGGAAACACTGTTTTACCTTCCCGCCTTTTACGGCAGTACCTATTTATCTACTTGCATTTTACATGCTTTCGAACTGCTAGGTTGGCAGGAGCAGGGGTGAACAGCGGGAGCTCACTCCACTGCGTGGCACCCGGGATTCGAACCACCGAGCTGCTGACTTTGAAGTCAACAGTTTTCATATACTGTAGTATAGTTTGTGTATATCTAGAACAAATGCGGAGATAAAATATACCCTTATCAGATACTTTTGCTAATTTGAAAATACTATTTTTCTTTATATTGTGTCCTAATAGTAGCCTCCTATTGAGAGCACAGGTTCTGTACCAATGCAGTCAAACCAAGTCTGAAAATTCTCAGTCATCCAGGTAAGGTTATCTGGAAGTTAAGTCAGTCTAAGGAAAGTTGGTGGGAGGCCTCCAAATTATAGTTCACCTTACTTTCATGTCACTCTGGTCTGAATAGGATCGTTAGGTAGACAGTGGAGGCTTGTTTGGCAGACAGTGGCCTGAAGAGGCTAGTTAGATGGACAATGGCCTGGGGGTGTGAGAATCCCACCTATTCAACCTTTCCTGACACCCATTAAGTATGGGTCCTTAGCTGTGGCCTTCCTGGTAGATGTGTGAATTGCTTCTGATTTGCCTGGGGATCGATGAAAGGGTGTCATGGTAAATGGCAGACAGATTGTGCATGAGTCCCACCCCTGTTGAGAGAGGAATTTTCAATACACACATGAGTGGCTTCCCTGATCCCTCAAACCACCTATCTTCCTGTCTAATATGTGTATCATGCTGCCCTTTCATCAGTCCCCAAGCAAATCAGAAGCAGTTCACACTTCTTCTAGGAAGGACATGACTAATAACATTTCCAGTCTATGAGCCATTGTTTCTTTTCTGTATTAGTTGACATATTCTCACCAACATTTTAACAGTTTCAGGCTGCAACTGCCTGATCAAATACTGTGAGTTTACTATGGGTATAAAATAGATGAATTTGCTTTTTAATCAACCCGATCTTATGATCTGTTTAATAAACCTGATCATATGATCAATTCAAATTGATCCAGAGGTTTTGTTCATAACATAAAGATTTTTTTTCTCAGCTGCTAGGAGAACCCTTTTTTTCAAGCTGCTACAATTTAAATCAACTTTTTCCTGTCAGTTGTTTTGCTCTCTGAAAAGAGCAGAGGTGACTAGGGGTGGTATTCTGATGATGGTACTAAGCTGGACGAGATGTTTTGGACCATGAAAACACCAGTCTCTGCAGTATTTCTCCATAGTTACAACAAAACATTTTTTAAATTAAACAGACATCCATGTTTACCACTAGATCATCTTATTACTACATTAATGTATTACTTTAGCTCTAGATCACCTCTGCATAGATAAAAACAAAATAGATACTATTCAATATGAAATATTCTCTCAAGAAAAGAAGTCCAGTTGCCATGACTCAACTTCCAGATAAACTCACCTGGATGACTTAAGAATATTCACAGATATCCTGTATGTGATTTACTTCCTTTTAGATGCTTGCTTAAAAATTTTCACTTGCTTCAGCATCTATAAAATGGAGCATATTCTTGAATTATGGGCTTCCACAAAGTCTGACTGATATATGGTCTTATCTTCCATTGTCGCCTTTAACTGCTCAAGCTGTATGTAACCTCAAAGTTGTATCATTTCTTCCAAGACTGTTGCTTTCAAAGTGAAAGGCTTTGTAATGCTTTGAATGAAAATATACCATCACAGTCCCATGTAATTCTGTCACACCATTTTCAAACTCATTTGAGATATTATTTACAGTATTTTCATATGCATAAGACTACATTTTGTCTAAAATTGTTGGGCTAAAAATTAAGGATCTTCTTATACACCGAAGTAAACCGAGGAGAGAACTGCATGGTTGTGAAACTAATTTTGGGTTAGAAAAGTATGTGTGGGGGGGTGTCCTATAGATGGGAAATATGTTAATTTTCTCAATTTTGGGATTAACTCAATTGGTATTTCTTACATTCCATATTGTTGGCGTCCTGCAGCTTTGGTCTTTCCTCTTTTGTACACAACTATTGAAAGTGCAATAGTCCACTTGTGATGTTCAAAGCAACATGCAGGTTCTCCATGTGAGCCAGACCCTAAGAGTTTGCATGCAGAACTTAGTCAGATAGAAAACATCTCCCTTCTTAGACTGTTGTTTTTACATACATACATACATACATACATACATACATACATACATACATACATACATACATACATACATACATACATACATACATGAGCGGATAAGGGCTAGCACACTGTAGAGTACTGTATACATACCGTATTTTCATGATGAACACAATGTCTCTGCCTCCTAGCTGTTGGTATCAGCTCAGTGAATATCTGGGTGCGGAGCCAGAAGTTGGGAATTTGAATCCCCACTGTGCCTCCTGCGAGTAGAGCTAGTTTGTATGATTCTTTGATATGATTAGTGGCTATACTGTTTGGAGGATTGGGGAGTATCTTTTCGGCCACATCTAACAGTGATGAATTACATCTTAAATTAGCTGGAAGCTAAGGATATTCTAACAGTTAATAGACGACTTCCTGCTATTGAGATGAAGCGAGTAATCTGGGACACAAGAAACTAGGGGTAAAGAGTTCCACATATGTGCCAGTCTTTGAGGTCCAGATGGGAATGAATATTTTAGCTTAAATAAATAAATAAATAATCTAACCAGAGGCCACTCTGGGTAGTTTAGAAGAAAACAAAAGGCAATACAGTAAATAGAACATATAGCCATCAAACATCAATACAGTACTGTACTAATATAAAAACAAATACAGGAGAATCATAAATTACCACTACATCAAAACATTTTAAGCATTTAAAAGGTTGTCCTTGTGAATTTACTGGCTAATACTTTCACCAACTTCTGTTGGTAGATCAGAATAAAATCCCTGTCACAACAGGCAAGTTTTTAAAAGCTTCTTTAAAATCGCTGGAGAGAGGGCCAGGAGGATATCTAGAGAAAGTTGCTTCCCGAGTTGGGGAGTGACTCATTCAAAGATGAGGATGTACACGTATTAGACAGAGAAGATAGATGGTGTGAGAGAGGAGTCAGGGAAGCCATTCATGTGAGCATTGAAACCCCCTCCCTCAACAGAGGTGGTGGCCTCAGGCATAGTCTATCTGCTACTGCTCAGGGTGTGCTTTCAACAGTACCCAGACAAATCAAAAAGCCTTCACCACCAAGGCCATAGCTAAGGACACATACTTTATAGGTTTCAGCACCTTAGGCCATTGTTCACCTTAAGGCTATGGATACTATTGGTTACCTAACAAGCCTATTCAGGTCATTGTTCATCTTAAGAGCCTATCTCAGACCAGGGTGAAAGAGGTCAAAGTTGACTATAAGATGGAGGACTTGCACTAGCTGTATTCAGACTAGCGAAGCTGTCTGGATGAGCAGCGAAACGTTTCTATCTCTCAAGAAAAAGGAGTCCAGTAGCCATGACTCAACTTCCAGATAAACTCACCTGGATGACTGAGAATCTTCACATACTGCTGAGAAGGTCTGGTTCCTAGTTTTCTCCCTCCAGGCCTCCCTCTCAGGGGTCAGTAATGGTGGCAGTCACAGCATGCATGTACACCCACTTGGAGACACAACTTTTTGGGTCATAATACTCAGAATCCCTATTATAAATGCACAAAAAATAAGCAGTCAGCAACTGCAAGATGTCATCCAAGGATTGCATGTCAGTCCCTTCCTCCTATTTATGCACCCAAGTGCATTTGCTTTGTTTTGGATCTATACATTACACCAGTACTTATGTCTGCCCCAGATTTAGATGAGAATACTGGATCCAGAGTGTGATTTCTTTTAAAACTGCCCTGCAAATTTACAAATATTACAGCTTTAAATTGGCAGTGATAGAAGGACTTTGAACTCATTACCAAGACTGTGAGCCCTCTAGTTCAGTCCATAATAGGAATTCTGAAGCCAGCACTTCAGCTGTGTGAATGTTATTACTGATCATTAATTTTTAAACTGTCACAGTTATTCAATTTTTTTAAAATCAAATTAGTTTTATATAACCCCACTGCAGATAAAAATGAACATTCGTTTTCCCAAAAATTCACTCACAATGGATGATGGCCTTTAATATACTCAGCAAGTAAGCTGGGAGTCCCTCCAAATGACACAAAGGACAAAGAGTTCTCTTTTTTAAATGCCCTTTAGTTGTTTGTTACATTTATATCTCACCCTTGAGAGCCCAAGGTGACATATACAGTGGTACCTTGTATAAAGGAATTAATTCGTTCCAAATGAAATTATGTTAAGCAAAATTTCCTTTATACAAATTCCCATAGGAATGCATTGAAAATGGAGTAATCCCATTTTTATGTTGTACAGATGTTCCCCATAGGCAATTATGTTAAGCAAATTTCCCCTATCTCTGGAATTTTTTATGTTGTACAGATTTTATGTTATACAAACTGTTTGTTATACAGGAGTCCACTGTATAGTTCCCGCTTTCCCCCTTTGTGAAATACTTCAGGTTGAGCAAATGAGTTTCTTGGTTCGCTAAGGATTTAGATCTTGCATGAGACCTCTCTCTCTCCCTCTCCCTCTCCTCCCTCTCCCTCTCCCTCTCCCTCTCTCTCTCTCTCTCTCTCTCTCTCTCTCTCTCTTTTCTGAAGATGTTCCTTTATTAGCCTTTTCCAAAGTCACAGAGTCTTTCTTTGCTGCTCTAGAGCACTTGAAAGCTTTTTAAAGAATATTTTTAGGCATATAGAATACTACAAGAGTGGTAAAGGGGGTTAAAGAAAGGAAATTCCCCACCTAGAAAAAAAACCTCCTCCTTCTAGTGCCATGTTCTCGCAGAATGTTCGTGATCAGCAGCTTGATCATTTTTAGCTCTGATAATCAACCCTTCACTGTAATTCTTTTTTATACTCAACTTTCCATATTCTCTAGTTCTATATTCAACCATACATTTTGTGTAAACTTTGTAAAAAAATTGTGATGGTATTTCATCCACTGACTAAAGCTTGCATTCCCTAACAACTGATTGCTATTCCCTCATTAGGAGATAAGACCCGTTGGTAACTTTTCCCTTTTTCTAACATCAAAAAACAGGTGCAAACCCAGTAGAACTTTGAATTGTATTATTGTAAACAAGCATTGTTTCAGCCAGATGTTCTGACCAGTGCTTTCTCTTACCCTGGATAATCCCCTTAGCAGATTTAATATCATTTGATTTATTTGTTAACACATTCTATTTCCCTGAGGAAGGTATCAAGTAATATATGATTTTTAAATTCTATGCAGCCAGCACTGTTCCACAAATAAATGATACCTCAAAGATGTTTTTGTTTGTTAGAATTTTTTCTGTGTATATCCAAAAGTAGCACAAACATCTTTGCCTCAATCATGTATTTTTAAAATATTGTTCCTTGCATTTGATTAATTAAGAGTCTGTTTCTTAGAATAATCCTTGCCAAATGACAAATTCCCAATGATAACCAGCAAACTGCAAAACCTGTGGCATTTCCCTCAATGCCCTATAGATCTTCAATTCCTAGGTACCCTTCTCCCATGTGGGGGAAAAGCTTACAAGGTGGTGATGGACAGCTCAATGAAAGTGTCAACCCATATGTGTGTGAAGAAGGCCAATTCCATGCTAGGAAGAATCGACAGTGAAAGGGGCCAACTCCATGCTAGGAATCATTTTAAAAAGGATTTGACATAAAACAGTCAATATTATAATGTCATTGTACAAAACAATGGGAAGGCCACACCTGGAGTACAATTCTGATCGCCACATCTCACAAAAGACAGAGTAGAAATGGAAAAGGTGCAGAAGAGAGTGACTACAGTAATTACTGGTTTGGGACACTTCTCTTATGAGGAAAGGCCACAGTGTCTGGAACTCTTTATTCTGAGGGACTAAGGGACTAAGACATACAAAATTATGCAGGGGATAGGCAAAGTGGATAGAAGGAAGCTCTTTTCCCTCTTATGCAATAGCAGAACATCCACTCAAATTGAGGGTTGAGAGAATGAGAACAGACACAAGAAAATATTTCTTTACCCAGAGTCTTGTTAGTCTATGGAACTCCCTGCTGCAGGATGTGGTGATGGCATTTGGCCTATATACCTTTACAGAGGGGTTGGACATATTTCTAGAGGGAAAGTCCATCACAGGTTACAAGCTATGATGGGGATATACATTATCACTAGACTTAAAATGAGGTACCTCAAAATGTGTAGGGGAGTGGCATGAGAAAATTATTGAGTTGTCTCGTGCGCTCCCAGGCGCATTTGGTGGGGCCACTGTGATATACAGGAAGCTGGACTATATTGGCCCTTGGCCTGATCCAGCAAGGGCTCCTCTTATATTCTTAAGGGCATTGACCTACAAGCCAAAAGGTATGTGTAGATATCCATTGATTCTAATAACATTTTGAGTAATAAATAATAGAAGTTTCACTCTGCTATCTGTGGTTCTTATGTAATTCTTTTGGCAACTCTTTAATTTCCTTCCCCCACCCCTCACAATCACATATCCCAGGCCATTATCTATCTAACAAACCTATTCAGGCCATTGTCCATGAAACAAGCCTATTCAGACCAGGATGGGATAAAACCATGGTAGATTATAATTTGGAAACCTCCCACCAACTTTTCTCAGACTTAAGAAGCTACTTGGAAGAGTAGCCAAATGTTTTCATCTCACAAGAAAATCTCACCTATGTGATTGAGAATCTCCACAGACATACCTCAAATCAGTACTTCACTATACCGATGTCTACTCCTTCCTTTCACTCTCTGGCATCTGCACCTGTTTCCAAAGACACCTGGATTCCTTCTTCCAGTAACATGGAGCCTGTTATTTAGAATAGCAGAAGGTTCACTTGGGATGCTGGTTTCAATACAGCCATTGCACCCTACAGGAAACATCCACTTCCATGCCTTCAATGACTTTAATTTTTTAACATATGACACAGACTACAAGGCTCTCTTTCTCAACAGTTGTAATGGCAGTCAAAATGGCTTTGTAGCAAATAATCAATTAAAAGCTTTAAACAAGAGTAATATATAGTGTACAGTACACACAAGAAAATAAGAAAACTATTCTAGTATTTACACTCCAGTATAGCTTCAGAATAGTTTCAGAACATACACAAGATATATTATTATTTGCACCAGCACAGCATCCCTCCTGAGGTACTAAGCCAACCAAAGTAACTTCTGTCCCCATTTTTATACATTTAGCTTCAGCTTCAGGACACTTCCAGGGGGTCTTCCAATTGAGGCATTGAAGTCTGCCAAATGTGCATGAAGACAATAGCGTTTTTACCCTCCCCCCCCTTTTCAGTCAGCTGAGAACGACCTTCCCAGTTAGCTGAACCCCAGAGGATGAACCATCCTGGCCTTGAAGATTGTTCTCACACCAATAAGCCGCAGGTCTACCTCCTTTCCAATTAGTGGTGGGCATTTACCCCCCTCTCGCTCAGCCCGCTCCTTCCAGACACTGACTGCAAAGCCTGAACTTTCCAGAAGAGCGCCAGAATCCATTGACCTCTCCGTTTCCCATTCTCTTGACACCTGGGATCCAGTGCCAAGGTCCTTTCCATCTTGACATTGTCCCTCAGTCTCTCCCTCGCTTCCTCTTCCTGGTTTTGTAGTTCCTTCAACACTTTCTACTCACCCCACATACATGTACACGTCAAAAGTTCTCTTTTAGTCCTTCTCTTATTTCCCCTCTCACTGCCCAGCATCTGTGCTACGACGTGCCAAGGCGTGGATTTGATAGCTCCCACACTTTGCTGTCCATGCTCATTGCTCAGCTAGAGCGGCTGATGGGCCAAGCAGTGATGGGGAGACTTCACACCCAAATGCTGGCATGGGTGGCAGATACTTCATGTCTTAGCACAGGTTGTCTGTGCTCCTAAGTAATCCTTTTAAGTGACCCACATTCACTTCCAAGTAGCTACGCCTAAACTGTACTTTTATAATAGGTATGTCTATGTTGTGCTGCTCTTTGCTTCCCCCACCCCTCCAAGTACAGTAGACCTGTAAAAGGTTATTCAGGGAATGCTTTGTGAATCTACCTCTCCTGTAAAATGACACACTGGGCCTTTTATTCCGTGATGAGTGCTCTGAGCAACTGGTTGTTCTGAGTCGGAACAGGGCTATATTTTAAAAGCATTTTAAAAATACTTTTAAAAATACTTCTTTTCATTATTCTTGGGTAAGATTGCTGGGAGTGGGAAGTGCTTCTGAGCATTCTGTTATGGCATTCCCCCCCCCCCCGTTGGATGCTTTTAAATTATTTTCACTGTATTTATTTATTTTTAATGTTCTTTTAGCTACTTTAAATATTTTCTAACATTGGGCATCTGCTTACAGTGTTAGGACTGTACAAAAACAAAGAATAAAAGCATCTGCTTCAGTCATGTCTGAGGTAGATGAAACTGTTATTTTTGAAAAAAATGATAATTATAACGGGAGAGTAACTACTAGCAGATGACTGGAATTAAAACTAAGGCTGAAATCCTGTTCACGCAAGTATAGCTGGGGGGGGGGCTGGTGATATCATCAACAGGAAGGTGATTTTAAAAAGTAACTTCCTATTTCCGCCCCACTGATCCTATGTAATTCTTTTGTTTGAGCCACAGAAAGAAAAAAGAAAGTCTCTATAAAAAAATCTCCACCATCAGTACAGTAACCCCCCGCCATTTTGCGGTTCAGGTATTGCGGTCCCACTACATCGCGGGACCGCAGTACCTGCACCGTGGGGGCGGCGGCGGACGATCCGGTCGCTCCGCACGGCCCTCCCACCCACCCCCCAAGAAGCCTCCAGGGTGCATGGGAGGACGGCAGTGGGCGATCCGGTCGCTCCGTGCGGCCCTCCCACGCACCCCGGAGAAGCCTCGGGGCCACGCGGCGGCAGCGGGAAGTAAGATCCCCCTGCCGCCGCGGCACACCGCGCAATTGCCCCCACCCCACCCCACCCGCTTCCGCATATCACGGATTTTCATGCATCGCGGATGGGGTGGGTCCCTAACCCCTGCGATCGGCGGGGGCTTAATGTAGTAGAATCATGGGTAAATACATGTTTATAAACAAGAGTAGCCATGTAGCTAGATGGAACGGTAAATAAATAAATAAATAAATAAATAAATAAATAAATAAATAAATAAATAAATATTTCTCCTCTGCTCCCATGGTTCCCACACATTCCAAATGGTGAAAGGGGTTATATGGTAGCAATGAAATGCAAGGACAACAGCCTCTGCTAATAACATCATCAGCCTTCTATGAATAGGTTAGACAATGCCATGAACATGGCAGTTGTTTGGACCACCAGAATGAGGCACCAATTCTGCAGATTTTCTGTCTGGCCGTGCCTGAAACTGCAGGGCAACCTCTGGGTCTCTGCATTATTTTATTTCCTGGACTCTGCATAGATGATTAGACTAATTTGTAGTTCTCAGAATCTCTCGCCATCCATTTCCAGCATGTACTTGAAATGTGAATTAGTTCAATGAGCCATCATCCCATCAAATTATATGGCTATGTGCTCTTTATTTTCCATTTGTTATTGTGAGAAATAACACACTTTTATATGCTGTGAAGTCACTCCTGACTTATGGTGACCCTTAGTCTCAGCCTGTTCACTAGACCCCATTCTCTCTCTCTCTCTCTCTCTCCCTCACACACACACACCTTTCCTTTCACTATAGTGACACATATACCATTAATTTTGCACATTGATGTCAAAAGCAGGAGCTGATTTACCTAGTTTGCAAATTCTCACTTTGATGAGAGAAGTAGCAAAAGTCAGCAAAATTCTTCCTTTGAAGTCTTATTGTGTCACTCTGTGTTTCTTTGCACTGGTGTTTTAATTGCAAATAACAGCCACCGAAGAGGAGGAGGGTGATCATTATTAAGATGGTATCAGATGCAGAGAAAAAGTAAACCCACAATTATCATTTTTTGTCATTCACCCCCTGATGGGGGCAGTGTGGCTATCGTAGCCTCAGGAATTACACCAGTATATGCTTGCAGTGGTTAAATGCCTGCACTGCACCTGAGAAACTGTTCACAACCTGGGGTTCAATCCTAGGTAGCCGGCTCATGGTTGGCTCAGCCTTCCATCCTTCTGAGGTCGGTAAAAGGAGTACCCAGCTTGCTGCGGGGGGGGGCAATGTGCAGCCTGCATAATTAAACTGTAAACTGCCCAGAGAACAAGCTGGTCATTGCAAACACTCTTTTCCAACAACACAAAAGGCGACTCTACACATGGACATCACCAGATGGACAATACCAGAATCAGATTGACTATTTTCTCTGCAGCCAGAGATGGAGGAGCTCTATACAGTCAGCAAAAACAAGACCTGATGCTGACTGTGGCTCAGATCATCAGCTTCTTATTTCAAAATTTAAACTTAAACTGAAGAAAGTAGGGAAGATCACTGGGCCAGTCAGGTATAACCTAAGTCAAATCCCATATGAATGCACAGTGGAAGTGAAGAATAGATTCAAGGAACTAGATTTGGTGGACAGAACACCTGAAGAACTATGGATGGAGGCTTGTAACATTGTACAGGATGCTGCAATGAGAAATATTCCAAAGAAAAGAAAATGCAAGAAAGCCAAGTGGTTGTCCAACGAGGCCCTACAAATAGGGGAGGAAAGAAGGAACGCAAAATGCAAGGAAGAAAGGGAAAGATACAGAAAATTGAATGCAGACTTCCAAAGAATAGCAAGGAGAGACAGGGCGGCCTTCTTGAATGAAGAGTGCAAAGAAATAGAGGAAAACAACAAAAAAGGAAAAACAAGAGATCTCTTCAAGAAAATTGGAGATATTAAAGGGGCATTTTGTGCAAAGATGGATATGATAAAGGACAAAAATGGTAGGGACCTAACTGAAGCAGAAGAGATCAAGAAGAGATGGCAAGAATATACAGAAGAATTATATCAGAAAGATCTGGATGTCCCTGATAACCAAGATAGCGTAGTTGCTGACCTGGAGCCAGACATCCTGGAAAGTGAAGTCAAGTGGGCCTTAGAAAGCATTGCAAACAACAAGGCCAGTGGAGGTGACGGCATTCCAATTGAATTCTTTAAATTCTTAAAAGAGGATGCTGTAAAGGTGCTGCATACGATATGCCAGCAAATTTGGAAAAGTCAGCAGTGGCCAGAGGACTGGAAAAGATCGGTCTACATCTTTTCCAGTCCAAGGAAACGCCAAAGAATGCTCCAACTATCGCACAATTTCAGTCATTTCACACGCTAGCAAGGTTATGCTCAAAATTCTACAAGGCAGGCTTCAGAAGTATATGGACAGAGAACTTCCAGAAGTGCAAGCTGGATTTCGAAGGGGCAGAGGAACTAGAGATCAAATCGCCAACATGTGCTGGATTATGGAGAAAGCCAGAGAGTTCCAGAAAAACATCTACTTCTGCTTCATTGACTATGCCAAAGCCTTTGACTGTGTAGACCACAACAAACTATGGCAAGTCCTTAAAGGAATGGGAGTGCCTCACCACCTTATCTGTCTCTTAAGAAATCTATATGTGGGACAAGCAGCAACCGTCAGAACTAGATATGGAACAACTGACTGGGTTAGAATTGGGAAGGGAGTATGACAAGGCTGTATACTGTCACCTTGCCTATTTAACTTATATGCAGAGTACATCATGAGAAAGGCAGGTCTGGATGAATCACAAGCCGGAATTAAGATTGCCGGAAGAAATAGCAACAACCTCAGTTACGCAGATGATACTACTCTAATAGCAGAGAGTGAGGAGGAATTAAAGAACCTCTTAATAAGGGTGAAAGAGGAGAGTGAAAAATGGGCTGAAGCTCAACATCAAAAAAACTAAGATCATGGCCACCAGTCCCATCACCTCCTGGCAAAAAGAAGGAGAAGAAATGGAGGCAATGACAGAGTTTATTTTCTTGGGCTCCTTGATCACTGCAGATGGCGACTGCAGCAACGAAATAAAAAGACACCTGCTTCTTGGGAGGAAAGCAATGGCAAACCTAGATAGCATCCTAAAGAGCAGAGACATCACTTTGCCAACTAAGGTCAGGATAGTCAAATCTATGGTTTTTCCAGTAGTGATGTATGGAAGTGAGAGCTGGACTATAAAGAAGGCTGATCGTCGCAGAATTGATGCTTTTGAGCTGTGGTGCTGGAGGAGACTCTTGAGAGTCCACTGGACTTCAAAGAGATCAAACCTATCCATTCTGAAAGAAATCAACCCCGAATGTTCACTGGAAGGACAGATTTTGAAGCTGAGGCTCCAGTACTTTGGCCACCTCATGAGAAGAGAGGACTCCTTGGAAAAGTCCCTGATGCTGGGAAAAATCGAAGGCAAAAGGAAAAGAGGATGACACAGAATGAGATGGTTGGACGGTGTCATCGATGCAACCAATTTTTTTTAAATATATATATATTTATACATTCTATAGGACCAATATCCTTTTCAAAATCCACCTACTAATTCATCTTCCAACACAGGTAATTGTGACACACACACAAATAAATTAATTCTTTTTAAATTTTACATTCCAGCAGTCAAAATTATTCCCCATAACACATTCCTCATTTTTTGTGTTAATTCCATACGTTAATAAGGGCTTCCAGGTTTTCTTAAATGTATCATGTTTTATTTCCCCTCTATATATTTTAATTTGATAGGTCAACTTTTCCATAAGAGCCATTTGCCAGATTCTGTTCAGAAATTTTTGTAGTGAGAGATCTTGAGCATTTCTCCAGTTTTTTGCAATTTCAGCTCTTGCTGCACCAATCAGATTTGCTATTAAGTCTTTATATGATAGTTTTTCATTTCCATCCTTAAATATTGAAAATAATAGTAAAGCTTCATTTATAATTATTCTTTGTTTTAACAGGGTTTCTATCCATTTAATTATTTCCTGCCAATATGCTCCTACTTTGGGGCAAGAGATCCACATATGTTCTAGGGTGCCTTTGCTTCCACAATTCCTCCAACAATTGTCTGGAATTTCTTGATTAATTTTATGTAATTTTGTGGGATACCAATACCATCTGTGAGCTACTTTTAATACCAGTTCTTTCGCTTTAGTTGATATTGATTTGTAAGGATATGTGTTCCATATTCCCATCCAACTTCAATTATATATAAACATTTGATTGAAAAAGCATTTGTTAGGGGCATGGGACCTAAAGTAGCCTGGGAAACAAATTTAAATATTAGTATATCTGAGAAAGAATGGATGGGAATATCATCGATGCAACCAAAATGAATTTGTCAAAACTCTGGGAGGCAGTGAAGGATAGGAAGGCCTGGCGAGCTCTGGTCCATGGGGTCACGAAGAGTCAGACACGACTGAACAACAACAGCAACAAAACTGCCTAGAGAATGCTTAAAGTGCTATGGGGCGGTATATAAGCAGAATGCTTTTGCTTTGCTTTTAAATTCAGCAGCAGATTCATGTTGCCATAAGAACAAACAGCAGCTACTCCCACAGAGATCCTAGCAACTGTACATCAAAGCCCTGTATGGGATATTTAAGGCTAACAAACTGATTACAACATGAGCTTTCATGACCAACCCACTTCCTCTGATAACATGGCTCTTAGATGTCCAAGGGATGTTTCAGTACTGCTTCCCTATAGTGAATTTCCATGGCTGAGGAGGGATCTAAACCCCACTGTCCTGAGGCCCTTCTCTATTGCACTGCATCTGCTGCCAGAGGCACACCCTCCTTGCTATCTAATACCTCACCCAGCTCTTCCTAAGGGTAGCAGTTTTTAAAAGATTTCATATACTACTTACTGCCCACAAACCTGTTAAGTATGTATTATCCTATTTACAACACTTTTCTATTTGTGCTGCACAACTGAAAACCTAGCTACAGGTCTTAGCTATGAGACGTGCATAGCAGAATATCAGGGGGAAAACTTCTTAACTGTAAGAACAGTGCAATGACGGAATCAATTACCTTGGGGGGTGTTGAGCACTCCAACACCGGAGGAAGTCAAGAGAAAATTGGGCAACTATCTATCAGATTTGATTTGGATACATGCATCGAAGACTTTATTACCTTATAGACCTCTTCCAACTCAATTATTCACCACCCAGAGTGCCCTTAGGGCCAGATGGTTGTGGTATAGAAGTCAAATAAATAAATAAAATTACAGGCCTGGTGGCCTGTAAAAAAATTACAGGCCTGGTGAATCAGAGGAATGCTGTGGATATTGCTTATCTGGACTTCAGTAAGGCCTTCGATAAGGTTCCTCATGATATTCTTGCTAAGAAGTTAGTAGAAAGTGGGATAGATAGTGCTACTTTTAGGTGAATTTGTAATTGATTGACTGATTGCACCCAAACAGTGATCATAAATGGCCTCTTCAGCTTGGAGAGATGTGACCAGTGGGGTGCCCCAGGGTTCTGTTCTGGGTCCAGTGCTATTCAATATCTTTGTTAATGGCTTTAGAGGAAGGAATAGAGAGTATGCTAATTAAATTTGCAGATGATACCAACTTGGGAGGGGTTGCTAATTCCTTAGAGAATAGGATGAAAATTCAAAAGGACTTTGACAGATTAGAGTGCTGGGCCAAAGCTAACGGAATGGGTTTCAACAGAGGGAAATGTAGGGTGCTACATCTAGGTAAAAAGAATGAATTGCACGGATATAGGATGGGAGATATCTGGCTGGAAAATAGTACATGTGAAAAGGATCTGGGAGTCTTGGTGGACCACAAATTGAACATGAGTCAGCAGTGTGATGCGGCGGCCAGGAAAGCCAATGTGATTCTTGGTTGCATCAACAGAACCATAGTGTCTAGATCAAAGGATGTGATAGTAACACTCTGTTCTGCTCTGGTCAGACCCCACCTGGAGTACTGTTTCCAGTTCTGTGCGCCTCAATTTAAAAAGGATGTTGACAACCTTGAGTGGGTACAGAGGAGGGCGACCAGGATGGTTGAAGGTCTGGAAGAAATGTCTTATGAGGAACGGCTTAGGGAACTGGGAAGAAGGCTGAGGAGGGACATGATAGCTATGTTTAAATATTTAAAAGGATATCATATTGAAGAGGGAACAGGTTCGTTTTCCATGGCTTCAGAGACTAGGACACGGGGCAGTGGTCTCAAACTACAGGAAAAAGGATTCCATTTGAACATTAAGAAGTACTTCATGATGGTTAGAGCTGTTCGGCAGTGGAATATGCTGCCACAGAGGGTGGTGGAGTCTCCTTCTTTGGAGGTTCTAAGCAGAGGCTGGATGGCCATCTGTCGGAAATACTTTGATGGGTTCCTGCATGGCAGGGGGTTGGACTGGATGGCCCTTGAGGTCTCTTCCAACTCTATGTTTCTATGAAAGAAAGAAAAAAGATAGATAGATAGATAGATAGATAGATAGATAGATAGATAGATAGATAGATAGATAGATAGATAGATAGATAGATAGATAGATAGATAGATAGATAGATATAGATTTGATCTTTGAGGTTGTATAGTGAATATAGCAAAGGTGTTTTAAGTTTCAAGGCTTCCATTCCCTCTCTTGTATTAACATCACACACCCTACATAGTGGATATGGTCCCATATATTCAAAGATTAAAAAAACAAAATTGCATTTCTGATTGGCCATAAGCTCAACAAACCCTTTTGCCCCACCCTCCAACTTCCTCTGGGGTTTTCCTGATCTTCCCAAAAAGGTTTTGAGGGTGTCTTATAAAACTGGAGGGTCACAAGAGGATTCCCCCTCCTCAGTTTGCTGATTGCAGCAGTTCGGTCAGCCGAAGGAGTATGTCTGATCCTGTCCAGAATGCCTGCTATCACAATTTTATGACAATTTTTTTTTGGGGGCAAAATGACCGAGATAGGCATAACTAAGAAATTTTTCTCTTGCACAGCGAGTAAATGTCATGGACATTTCTCAGGTGACAAAGTAACTTCCAAATTTCTCCGGGCTGGTGACTAACTGCTCCTCTCTTGCGTTTATTCTTGTGGATGGGTATTGAAAGTAAATGTTTTGACAGGTTCAAGAAGCCAATACTGCATATATTTAGGACTTGTTATTAAACAGGGATTGAAGTTACTTGCGGCTGAGGTTTTGGTGTTCCCTTGCCATGTGCCCTTTCAAAGTATAGTACTTGCCCTGTACTCTAAGGAATATACATAATTCTGCCTATAAGGAGACAGCAGTAAATGCTTACTGAAGTGGAAGAAGAAGATAAAATGCAGTATTGTGTAGAACTGGCAGTATTTTGTAGAAGGTCATAGTAGGTGTTTCAAGAGAGAGTGTTTTTGTTTCCAAGCTGTAACTAGAATTCTAGTTAATTTGGGTTGGTGATTGGGCCAAAGCATATAAAATTTTAACTACTTTGATTTCTTCCTCGTTGACATGAAAGTTATGTAGGTATTCTGTGGTTATGATCTCTGTCTTATTAAGAGTCCAGCTCTAGTCCTCCAGGTTCCCTTTCTTCTATCTCTTTCCCGAGTAGTCCTTTCAAGTTGTTGCTGTTTCGTGACATTAATAAGGGGTGATCTGCTTGTGTTAAATTGTTGATGTCCCTGCCACCAATTTGCACTCAGCCTTCATCTGAATGTTTTTTTTTTTTGTATTGTATGTTTTGTGCATAGATTAAAAAGATACGAAGATAAAATACACCCTTGCCACTTGGAAGTCATTCTGTTGTGACCTAACATTTGTCATTTGTCTAAAGTTTATGCATTAGGGCTTTAGGCTGATGAAATTTCTTTTAAGAACAATCCCTGGTGGTTCATGTTCCATAGAGTCAAAGGTGTTGCTGCAATCTCTAAAGCAGAGGCTGATCATCTACTGAAATTCCTTGGTGTGTTCCAGTAGCCAGCATACAGTACATTTGCAAAATAATCACTAGTTGCTTTATCCATTTCTGAATCCAGCTTAAACATCAGGCATTTCCTGTTCCATATAGGATAAAAGTCTTTCTTGCCAGATCTTGAGCATCACTTTGCTTTCATGGGAAGTTAAACTAGTCCTATAGTAACAGAACTCCTTGGGAATGGCCTTTCTTTGAGAATGAAATGTATATTGAATTTTACCAGTCTGCAAACCATTGTTCTGTATTACATTTTTGCTAGAAAATTTCTTGTAAGGATATTTTTACATTCAGTTAGTAGTTAGTAGTTTGAGATAGTGCTATTGGTAGCCAATCTACTCATGGTAATTTGTTTCTTCCAATTGCTCCATTGAGCCAGATAGTTTTTTTTTAAAAAAAGTACAAACTCTGTTCTCTAAAATATTTTCCCGGAAAGGCCAGACTTTCAGACTTAGTCTCCTTGTTCTCCTAGGTCTAGTCTTTGTTTGCCAACATTAGTAAATGCTTGGTGGTCTGGAAGGATAGAGGTGATTATTATTGGTAGAAGAACACCTCTAATGTTGGTTTTAATTCTGTTCAGAACATTTATTTATATAGTAGGGATCAGGTTGCTTCTGAAGATTATTCTACTCTTTGTAATGTTGCTCACCTCTTATCTTCGTAATGCAACATAAAACATGATGAAGTTGCGCAGAAGCAAGTTCCCTGTCACAACATGTCAGTAAAATGCAGGGGGGGGGGATAACGCCACCTGTTGTGTCATACTGCTTAAATTATTAAGCCTACACATTATGTATCTTCCATACCAATTTTATTTCTTCAGATCACTGCATAACTCCATAACTAATGGAGTATTTAATACATGCTACAAGTATCAAGGATGAAATGGTTGAACAACATGGGGTGTGTATTTCATTGCTTAAATAGTAATTAATTTAAGTTCTGCTTTTTATATATTTTATTTATTTTATTTTAGAGTATTTTTACCCCGCCTTTCTCCTTGGAAAAGGACCCAAGGTGCCTTACAGTAATGAGGTACAATATACAGTCCAGTACAATTAAGACATATTCAAGTATTGAGAACAGGGAATTGAGGGACATCTTTTACAGCATTAAATGAGAACATTACATTAAGGCTACAAGAGAACACAAGCAGTTAGAGAGTAAAAATTACATGTAAAAGTTATGAGTGAGGGCAACTAACATTGAAAATGTAATCACATGAATGGTAGATTCCTATAAAAGTCACATTCAGGGAAAGCTTGCCTGAAGAGAAAGGTCTTTGCCTGTTTCCGGAAAGACATTAGAGATGGGACGGTTCTCACCTCTTGTTGGAGGGAGTTCCACAGTCTGGGCGCAGCAGCCAAGAAGTCCCTTCCATGTGTTCCTATAAGATATACCTGTGATGGTGGTGGGATGGAGATATAGGCCTGTCCCGATGACCTTAACACCTGATTTGGTTCATACTGTGAGAGTCTATCTTTGAGGTAGCTAGGACCTACTCTGTAGGTTAAGGCCAGTAGTTTGAATTGTGCCTGATAGCTCATTGGTAGCCAATGGAGCTGCTTTAATAGGTGTGTAATGTGCTCTCTGTACCTTGCCCCAGTCAACAATCTGGCTGCTGCATTTTGGACCTATTGAAGTTGCTATTGAAGTTTCCTGTTGAGCCTAAATTGTAAAAATATGTTTATTCAACTCTCAGGTTGGAAAAAGTGAATGATATGATGGTACTCAACAATGGGTTGGGTGATCAGATGAAAACAAATTTCACACCTTTTTTGTTTATTTTATTTATTTTTTGGATTTCTATGCTACTCTCATTTGTGCCAAAGGCACTACTCTGTTTAACTTAGGTTGGGCTAGGAACTGTTTTCGGTAAGTGGAAGGATATGAAACCATAGATCGCCATATTCTTTTGGCCTACAACTCCCATCAGCCCTTGTCAACATAGCCAGTAGTGAGGGACTCTGGGAGTTGCAGTCAAACAGTATCAGAAGGCCACAAGCTGCCCTGTGATAGCAAAGGATTTGCTCTCCACAGACCTGATCTGGAGGAGAACCTTCTCCATTACACCACACCTTACCCCCATTCATAGAATCATTGAGTTGGAAGAGACCTCAAGGGCCATCCAGTCCAACCCCCTGCCATGCAGAAACCCCATCACAGGATTTCCGAACAGGTGGCCATCCAGCCTCTGCTTAAAAACCACCAAAGAAGGAGACTCCACCACCCTTTGTGGCAGAATATTCCACTGCCGAACAGCTCTAACCATCATGAAGTTCTTCCTGATGTTCAAATGGAATCTCTTTTCCTGTAGTTTGAAACCATTGCCCCGAGTCCTAGGCTCTGAAGAGATTCCATTGGAGGCAAAAGGTTTGGCTACTCTTGGAAGGGTGGACAAGGAAGGTTGTTTCGTCTGGCCCACTAGCACATGACCTGATGTGAATCCAGCCTGTGTTATTTCCCACCCATCTCCATGATGTCCTGTAAACAGTCAAAACAAGTGTCAAGTGCTGCTGTCAGTGCATAAGCTGCCTTGTGAGAGAAAACAGATATTGAAGCTGACGTGACAAGCAACAGTGATAGGTGTCACTTGGCAGTGCATCATGTTCATCGTGAACTTTATGATGGTGAGGGAGGCGGGCCCTTTAGCCTTTCTGCCACAGCAACAGAAGCCTCTGGCAATTTGGCTAAAGGGAACTCTCCACTTCAGCTATTACTGCTCGCAGCTCAGTAACACATGTCCCAGGAACCGAGATTATACTGAGCATTTTAATCATTGCACTGATTATACCAATTATACGGTAGGGTACTGATTATGCCACACCGAGCAGGGACCGTGGCTCACATACTAGTCATTTCATTACAAAGTTGGCCTGATGCTGCAGCCCAGTCAGAAAGTAAGCTATTAATTCCCGAGTTTCTCCACGTAACGTGTCCACTTTAAGGGAAAGGGTAATCTAGAAAGGAGAACAAACGACGGTATTTCAAGTGAATTCCACTCAAAATCAAGCTGGGCAGTCCTGTAGGGTAAACACAAAGAATGCCTTGATACATCGGATGGTATTCTTTAAGCCACCCTGGAAACATGTCAGGTATTTGAAAGATGTGACTCATTTGCATCCTGTGCTTGTAAGCGACAGCTTTTCTACATCATTAGCTTGAATGGCAGATGCCAAGACACCACTGGCCATGTTTTAGAATGATTATCCTCAGTGAGGAAATAATTGGTGGGGGCCTATCAAAAATCATGAAATAGAATAAACCCATCAGGTTACAACAACATGGAGGAGAGGAAGGGGAAATATGTTAGGATTGATGTGCCCTGCTATTTTATGGTAAAAATAGAGATAAAAACAGAATAGAAGGCTATTGGTTTTCTGGATGTTTATGTGCCTCCTCATCCTCTCCTCTTTCTTTCTTTCTTTCTTTCTTTCTTTCTTTCTTTCTTTCTTTCTTTCTTTCCATTTATGATTACATTTGCTTTGCTACTGTTTTCTGATTCAATCAGTGTTGGGCATCTTAGAACAAATATTTTAAAAAGAGATCCTTATTATTAGTATTAGTATTTATTTATTTATTTATTTATTTATTTAGAGTATTTTTACCCCCTGCCTTTCTCCTTGAAACAGGACCCAAGGCAGCTTACAGTAATGAGGGACAATATACAGTCCAGTACATTTAAAACATATTCAAGTTTGAGAACAGGGAATTGAAGGACAACATTAAAGCGACAAGAGAACGTGAGCAGTGAAAGAGAGAGTAAGAATTCCATGTAAAAGTTTTGAGTGATGGAAACTTACATTGAAAACATAGTGTCAGTGCAATCGCAAAAGCTTATAAGTGGTTATAAACACAGCATCTATGTGATCATGTATGGTAGAGTCATATAAAGACAGATAATATAGGTAGTCCCTCATTCAGGGAAAGCTTGCCTGAAGAGAAAGGGTTTCCAGCATGTTGCTGGAAAGACAGCAGAGGTGGGGCAGCCCTGGTCTCTAGTGGGAGGGAGTTCCAGAGTCTGGGCGCAGCAGGGGAGAAGCCGTGAAGAATGGCATGAGATGGCCAGCAATCAGAAACTAGTATGTTCCACCACTCAACTATTTATTTACAGAGAACATTTTTATTCCGATCTAGGCAGTGTTCCCCAACCCCGGACTGCGGAGTTCCATGAGTCTGGGCCCCAAGCCCCACCCTGCCCATGTCGTCCCGCCCCTGAGAAGCCCCCACACCGTGAAGAATGGCATGAGCTGGCCAGCAATCAGAAACTAGTATGTTCCACCACTCAACTATTTATTTACAGAGAACATTTTTTCGTGGGCTTTCCGCGTCCCGCTCATCTAGAGACCGCCACGACCCCCCCCCGCATTTTATAGTTTGTAATTTTTCGCCCCGTCCCACCATCGCCGCCGCCGCTGCGACTCCCGCACCTGTCGCCCCCCCCAGAAAGAAAGAAAGAAAGTAAGGAGGGAGGGAGGGAGAAAGAAAGAAAGAAAGAAAGAAAGAGAGAGAAAGAAAGAAAGAGAGGAGGGAGGGAGGGGGGGAAGAAAAGGGAAAGAAAGAAAGAAAGAAAGAAAGAAAGAAAGAAAGAAAGAAAGAAAGAAAGGAGGGAGGGAGGGAGGGGGAAGAAAAAAAAAGAAAGAAAGAAAGAAGGGAGGGAGGGAGAAAGAAAGAAAGAAAGAAAGAAAGAAAGAAAGAAAGGGGGAGAAGGAGGAAGGAGAGAGAGAGAGAAAGAAAAAGAAAGAAGGGAGAAAGGAAGGGAGGGAGGAAGGAAGGAGAGGAAGAGGAAGGAACAAAGAAAGAAAGAAAGAAAGAAGGAGGGAGAAGGAGGAAGGGAGGAAGAAAGTAAGTAAGTAAAGGAAGGAGGGAGGGAAAGAAAAGAAAGGGAGAGAAGGCATGGCATGAGAGAGAGAGAGAAAGAAAGAAGGAGGAAGGAAGAAAGAAAGAAAATGAGGAAGAAAGGAAGAAAAGAAAGGGAGGGAGGGAAGGAAGGAAATAAAGAAAGAAAGAAGGGAGAGGAGAGGAGAGAGGAAGAAAGAAAAAACAAAAGGGGGAAAAAGAAGAAGAAAGGAGAGTGGGAGGGAAGGAAGGAGAGAAAGAAAGAAAGAAAGAAAGAAAGAAAGAAAGAAAGAAAGAAAGAAAGAAAGAAAGAAAGAAAGAAAGAGAAAGAAAATGAGGAAGGAAGGAAAGAAAGAAGGGAAGGAAGGAGGTAGAGTGGGAGGGAAGGAAGGAAGGAAAGAGAGGGAGGGAGAGGGAGAGAAATAAAGAAAAAAGAAAGAAGGGAGAGGGAGGGAGAGAAAGAAAGAAGGGAGAGAAAGAGGAAGGAAGGAAGGAAGGAAGGAGAGGGGAGGAAAGAAAGAAAGAGGGAGGAAGGAGAGAGAGAAAGAAAGAAAAGAAAGAAGGGAGAAAGAAAGGAAGGAGGGAGGGAGAAAGAAAAGGGAAAGAAAGAAAGAAAGAAAGAAAGAAGGGAGGGAGGAAGGGAGGGAGGAAGAAAGAAAAGGGAAAGAAAGAAAGAAAGTAAGGAGGGAGGGAGGGAGGCCTCATGTCAAGGAAGGGCGAAGGGTCCCAAGACCTCACGGTGGCTGGGTAGCCCCCGGGGGAAAAATGCGAGGAAGTAAAAACAGTGTTTCCTTGCAGCGATGCCAAGGACTCATCACACAACACTGGCTCTTCGGCTTGAGTACGGAGATGAGCACCGCCCCCTAGAGTGGGAAACGACTAGCACGCATGTGCGTCAGCGGCCAGGGGGGCATTTACATTTTTTATCTTATTAAATCAAAAGAAGCGGGCCAGGGAAAAATTATCAAGTATTTACCGGTCCACGGTGATAAAAAGGTTGGGGAGCACTGATCTAGAGACAGCAAGGCATTTTATAGTTTGTAATTTAATGTTTAACATGCTTAAAAATGTTTAGGATAAAAGGAACTCCAGAGGGACCAGCAAGAAGAATTGTTAAAGTAAAGCAGATAAGAACATAGGTGGATAAAAAGACTAGGAGATGTTTTTCAAAAAAAGAGTTTTGTCTCCTACCTGAGTGATAGCAAACGTAGTGCCCAGTGACCTTCCTTGGGAGTGAATTCTTAAGGATGCTGAAGCATGTTGGGTCGCTAAGCACTCCGAATGGTCTCTCATCTTACATGTGAAAGGCCTCAGCAGCTATATAGAAACTCTTGTTTTACGGATAACTGTGAATCTCACCTTTCAAAAGGAGTACAGCCTTATCCAGAACATGCTGAATTGACGAGCAGGATTAAGTTTCAGTTCACTGCCCCTCATCCAGTCTCTTACTGAATCAAGGTAGGTTCAGCATTCCTGTGCCTTCACTAAATTTGAGTGACACATATGTTGTCCACCTCTGAAAACTACCGAGTCATCGTAGAAAAATACCACGTGGCACTGTGGTTAGACTGATGTACTGTAGCCAATACTGTGCCCACGACCTGGGGTTCAGTCCCAGGTAGTTGGCTCATGGCTGACTCAGCCTTCTAGCCTTCTGAGTTTGATAAAATTAGTAGCCAGCTCTCTTGGGGTGGGGGCAATTTGTAGTCTCCATAATTAAATTGTAAACTGCCTAGAGAGTGCTTTACTATAGGGCGGTATATAAGCAGAACATTTGGCTTCTCTTCCCACCCCTTTGTTCATGGAATCAGAAATTGCCGTGAGGTTCAAAAAGAGTCCCACCAGTTAACTAGTCCTTATAAATATATATGACCTGGTATGCCCTGTTGTGTGTTGTGTCTCTTGCAGAGGAATGAAGAAATTCTCATGTTAATTTACTTTGCATATCCTGTTTATTTCCATAGGATCTTGCCAATCTATGCCAAAGAAGGAAAATAAAACATGGATTTTAGGGCGGTTTTTCTTCATAAAACCAAAATGACACCTTTACTGCTGAATATATAGTGTCCTCTAGTGGATGTCCAGAGCAATTGTTACAGGAGGATTAACTTAAATCTCTTCCGTGTTCTTCTGACACCACAGGCGGACTGTTCTTAACAACATTGCTGAGGAAATCTGCAGTTAGGTTCTAGCAAGGCTGTGGGGAGGGAAAACAAAGAAGCCACACTACGACACTGGGAGGGGGGGAGGCTCACTAGTGTTTATGTTTTCTTGGCTGCTGTGCCTCTGGAAGCATGTCGGAAGTCACGTTGAATTGGGAGGACATCTTTGTAAAAAACAAGGCTGTACGGACCTCGGCCATGGCTGAAAGAGTTAAGCAGAGCATATTTGCCTCAGGAGATCCGAAAGGGTCAACCCATTCTCTGAGACACCTAGATGTGTAAAGAGGTTTTTGTCAGATTTCAATCACAGCAGGCTTGAGGCAAGCTCTCTCCCGTATGTAGCTTTTAATTCACTGCAGACGGGGCTTAACTGACAGTGGCTGAGCAGCTTGTTTCAGCTAAAAGAAATGGATCAAGCTACAGAGCAGCAGATTACAGCAAGGTTAGGCGGCAATATCAGTAATTGTAAGACATTGTTTACAACAGGTTTGGTTTGGTTTTGCTCCTGTGCTGGCGGTTTCTGATGGAGACATCTGACACCAGCAACAGATGAAACAAATGCTCACCCAGAAGATTAGCTTTTCCTATTGCTGCAAGATTAGATAGCATTTAATTTGTCTTCAAGAGAAGCATCTCGTAAAGAGAACATTAGCGGCAGCTTTGATTCCTGGGATCTAAGGACCCGTGTTAATTAGCCCCTTCAATTACTCTCCACTGTGGGTGAGAGGGAGAGGAAGAGTCCCCCATTTACGCTGAGAAAGCCCATTTTGTTTTTAGAGGTCTTTATTTCGAATTAACAGCTTTCCATAAAAAGTAACCGAGGCTGTTTGGAGGAGTGCAATTCTTCCTCTTATTACTCCAAGTCAATGTTTATACCACTTTATTAATTCATCAGCCTTCCTGATGTTGCGGTCCAGGAACAGCGTTGTGGCGTCCATTGCTTTCCTCGGGTTTCCTTTCACACTTTCAGACCTTGCCCTTTGTTCTGTGCTGCTGCGAATAAATGTACGTTGAGTCTGCAAAGAGGTAATATCTGCTATCGTATGGTTTGATGTTTCCGAGGAAGGTTCCACACTGGACAGTTCCTTTTGAGAAGACTTGCACTCCATCCACCTTGACCTGCGCAAATACTTTGAGTCATTGTATATAGCATTCATGTGGCTGGCTTTCAAAGAGATACCTGGTCGACGGGTTAGCTGCTGCACCAGACAGCTAGACGTCCAGTGTATAGATTTCTAAATGAGTTCTTCGAGTCGGGCAGGGGGTTTTGTTTTTCCCTTTTGAAAACACATGAGGTCAGGCTGCTTTGGTAGAATCCCAAGCTCAATGTGCATGTGGATGCGTACAGAGGGATATGAGTGTTTCTTTTTCTGTGAAATCACAGGTAGGGTTTTATCACTACAGACATACAAACATGGAGGTAGTCATGATATTCCAAAGTCTTAAAAGCCGCTTTTGATTCAGTACAAAAGTTGAATAAATAAATAAATAAATAAATAAATAAATAAATAAATAAATAAATAAATAAATAAATAATTTGTTTTTGAAAGCATGCTGTTCCGTTCTAAAAATGGGGCAGGGGATAAAATAACCAACTACGTGGAAATACCTGAGCATGTCTTGGAACAGACACCGTTCTCAACACACAGTCAACAGCACGCCTCTCTTGTAGCATCTTTGCTTCTCTTTGCTGCTTTTGTTCTGCTGCTTGCTCTTAATTTTTGCCTGTGGTGATGCATGGCCAGCATGCCCAAAGAGGCAACAGTCTCGAGTCACCATTTTAGTCTGTTGAAGCCAAAGGGACAAGCCTTCTGGCACCTGCAAGACCAGTGAGTAGTTTTAAGCTTGTAACGTGTGTAAAGCCATTTCTTTAGAAAATAAATGTTAAAGGTGGCATGTATGGCAATGGGACCAGAAGCATTAAACAATGAGATCCAGAAGGAAAATGAAATGGGCATAGATTGGAATTTCTTTCCCTCAGTGGTCCCATTGTTGCTTTTCTCTCCAACCCTCAACATGTTTTAGATATCTGGAAGTTAAGTCATGGCAACTGGAACTTCTTTTCCTTCAGAGATTGAAACGTTTCGCTGCTCATCCAAACAGCTTCATCATTCTGAAGAGAGCTAGTTGCGAGTCCTCCATTTTATCGGTCACTTTGACCACTTGTCAGCCTGGTCTGCAATAGGCTCATAAGATGAACAATAGGCTCATTAGGTAGACAACAGTCTCAAATTAATAGCTTTAAGGTGAACAATGTCCTCAAGTGCAGAAACCCATAAAGGATGGGTAGTTAGCTATGGCCTTGGGGGTGAAGGACATTTTTTTTATTTGTCTAGGTATTGTTGAAATCACAGCCTGATAAGTGGCAGACTGTGTCTGAGTCCCCACCCCACCCCCACCCCCGTTGAGAGAGGGGTTTTCAATGCTCACATGAATGGCTTCCCTGACCCCTCTCTCAAACCACCTCTCTTCTCTGTCTAATATGTGTACATCCTCATCTTTGAATGAGTGCCCTTTGTCCTTCAAGTGGAGGTACACTGCCGATTCTGGTCCTGAGCTGTTGCCCCTCCTATGTTGGGCCATCCTTCTGTTTAATGGCAGTTTAGTTTCTCTGATGTACGAGGGGGTATCCAAAAGTTTTCATTATCACCATGAAATAAAAAACATACAATAGTCACTTGCAGTGGTCAAAGTTAGTTCTTCTCCACGTAGTCTCCCTGCAGAGTCACATATTTTTCCCAGCATTTCTTCACCTGTTTCAAGCCCTCTTTGTAGAAGTCCTCTGCTTTGCTCGAAAAACACTGTTCCACTTTGAAAGTGACACCCTCTCTGTCATCAAATCACCAACCACGAAGTGGTTTCTTCATCTCAGGAAAGAGGAAGATGTCGCTTGGCGCAAGATCAGATGAATAAGGTGGATGCTGCAAAAGTTCATAGCCTAAACAGTGGGCGGTGACAACAGATGCTTGGGCCATATGGACAGGTGCATTGTCAGCCAGATGGACGCCTTTCCTGATCATGCCATGACGTTTTTGTTTCAATGCATCATGCAGTTTCTCCAGATGGTTGCAGTAGTAATCGCTGTTGAGGGTTTCGCCTTTGGGAAGGTAATCAGTTAAGATTACCCTGTGGCTATCCCAAAAAACGGACAGCATCACCTTCCCGGCAGATTTCTGGAACTTCGTCTTCTTGGGAGGGGGGGGAGGATGGATGCTTCCACTCCTTGCTCATTTCTTTGGTCTCCAGATCGTAGAGGTATACCCAGCACTCATCCATAGTGACGAGATGAGCAGAAAAATTGTCTTCATTCAGCTCCAACAGAGTCAAATTCTGCTGGGAAAAGTCATGGTTTGTTTGCTTTTGAAGAAGTGTTAACAAGTGAGGTACCCAGTGTGCAGACACCTTATTCATGTGCAGTTCCTCATGAATAATCCTCCACGCAGTTCCATAACTTAGTCCAGTCTCCGCCATCACTCTTTCCATGTTCGATCTTCTGTTGTCGAGGATAACGGCCTCCACTTTCTTCACCATGGCAAGATCATCCTTGATTGAGGGTCTACCCGCTCGTGGCTCATCTGTCAGGGAGATGTGACCACTTTGAAAGTTCCTCTTCCACCTCACAACCTTGTCATATGATGGGCTTTCATCCCCAGAGACAGCTTTCATTTCACCATGGATTTGGCTTGCGTTGTTGCCCTTTTAAATGGAGGAACTTTATGACACTTCAAGCTTCAGTTTCGTTCATCATGCAGGTTGATGTCTTCTACAGCCTGTGGAAAGAAAACTACTTTAGATAAAGACTTGATATTTGCACACGTATGCATGGCAATGACACTGATTATGCACAAAAAGTTTCATGTAAATATCTCTATAACTTCTTTATTATAATTAAAACCTTTGGATACCCCCTCGTAGATGTCTGCACACTCCTCACTGCATTGGAATGCATATACTGTATTGCTCCTTTAGTGTTTTGGTATCAGGTCCTTTGGGTGGACAAGTGTGAGATTGTCTGTGAAAATTCTCAGTCATCACCTGGATGACTGAGAATCTTCACAGACATGTTCTAAACCATGTTTGAATCCCCTCTCCCTACTAAAAAACTGAGGGGTAGAAGTTGCTCACTCCTGCTGCAGAGAGTGACCATTATGAACAGGGTCATTTTCCTGAGTTGCTATTGTTGCTAGCACTGATATTAGCATGGTTTTAAAAACTTTATCCCTATCAAAGCCACAGGTGGTTGTAATTGCCCTTCAAAGGTCTTTTGTTTTTTTAAAAAAAAAGCCACATTAAGTTTCTCACTGTGTGTACCCGCCACCACTGCCATTAGTTTTTCTTAATCTTGACTTTTCTGTTGTCAGACTTAAATACATCCTTTTCCCCATAGAGACTGACTAGCTCTGTGTTGTTTAAAACACAGAAGGGCATACATCGCATTATGAGTATGAGCAGGTGAAAGAACCCCCTGGCACACAGCACTCCATGGTGTCTGTCTTGGTGCAGCAAGCTCTTCATATACTCACCCCAGGCAGTTTCATCCATGCCTCTTCAAATGTCCTCCAGAGGTTACATCAGAAGCCAGGACATCCCACACGATGGGGCAGTGAGGGAGACAGATGTGCTGTGTGCAGGAAATGATTAGGTAGGCAAGCTACTCTATCCTCTGCCCCAACCAGTCTATAGTATGGAGGCAATAATGACTCAAATAAGGACAAAGCACACGGGATATCAAAGGACTGCATATTATGCACCATTTGTTATATACTGTTTATGTACTGTTTGTACATAATATGAGTATTGTTCAGAGGATTCCAGAAGTAATATATGCGAAATGCTTTCAAAAAATGGCATATGCTAAATTATCATGCCACATTACCATGTTTCAGGATAAAAGAATTAATTCAGAAATGTTGAGTAAGGTAGTCCCTGCAGTGCGAACGACGCCTAGTCCTATGCCTCATTTTCATCCGCTGGAACCAATGGGAGCTCTCAATCAGGACCTGGAGAGTGCACTGAATGAAGGGCAGTGAACTGAAGGGCAGTGCAGGCGAGGCAGAGGCACTGTTAACAGAAGGTCCTCCTGCTTAGATATTGGAATCACTGGAGAATTCTAGGAAATTCAGTCGAAAGATACAAAATCCTTTTAAAGCTAGATGCAAACAAGTGTGTCAGTTGTGCAATAAGAGCAGGTGTGTGGTGGGATCACTGTGAGCCCAGTTCACACTTTCTCCTACTGTCAGTTGCTCAAGAGGATGTGAAAGGAGAGGGACAGGGGATGGGATAAACACTATAAATAAATATTAGAGTCTTACTGTGTTCAAATGTGGTTTTTTTATTCCGCTAGGCTGATAGCATTTGCTGCTGTTCATTACATCCGTAGTTGGCACGAGATAGTACGTAGTTTGTAGAGATGGCGCGATTCACCAGTTTGGTGGTTTAGCTCCACAGGGGTCCTGCAGTTGGATGGCAGGCACCCACTTGGTGGCAGCACCCTGGCTTCCCTGCCCTGGCCAGCCCAGGCACTGCCCCTGAGTAGGCACCCATGGTTCATGCCCACCTCTAGTTGTTAACATGCAGGGCAAACATGGGCAAATTCAGGGATATCTTTGGTTGAAGCCAGCAGAAGGCTTGTTGGTCCCTTCCAAAGCCCTTGTGGCTCTGACCTGTTCTAGCTCAGCATGAGCCATTGTAACGTATTTATGTGTATCATCTCTAATCCTTTGCATGGATAAATGTAGCATTGGCCATAGAAGTGGAGTTTTTACATTGCGTCTGGGTTAGTTAGTTAGTTAGTTAGTTAGTTAGTTAGTTAGTTAGTTAATTTGCCATCAGCCCGGGATATTCTATTTGATAGGTACAGTTGAAACTCAAAAAAATTAGAATATCATGCAAATGTTCATTTATTTCAGTAAGTCAACTCAAAGGGTGAAACTAATATATGAGATAAGACTCATTACATGCAAAGCAAGATATGCCAAGCCTTACTTTGGTATAATTTTGATGATTCTGGCATACAGCTTATGAAAACCCCAAATTCACAATCTCAGAAAATTAGAATAGTGTGAAAAGGTTCAATATTCTAAGCTCAAACTCTCCCATTCTAATCAGCTAATGAATCCATAACACATGCAAAGGGTTTCTGAGCCTTTAAATGGTCTCTCAGGCTGGTTCAGTAGGAATCACCATCATGGGAAAGACTGCTGACCTGACAATTGCACAGAAAACCATCATTGTCACCCTCCATAAGGAGGGAAAGCCCCCAAAGGTACAGCTTGCAAAAGACGCTGGATGTTCCCAAAGTGCTCTATCAAAGCACATCAATAGAAAGTTATGTGGAAGGGGAAAGTATGGAAGAAAGGGGTGCACAAGCAGCATGGATGACCACAGCCTGGAGAGGATTGTCACAAAAAGGCCATTCAAAAGTGTTGGGGACTTTCACAAGGAGTGGACGGAGCCTGGTGTTAGTGCGTCAAGATCCACCACACAGAGACAGATCCCAGACATGGGCTTCGTATTCCTTTTGTCAAGCTGCTCCTGAACACTGTTGCTCAGTGGTCCAAAGTCCTCTTTTCTGATGAGAGCAACTTTTGCATCTCATCTGGAAACCAAGGACCCAGAGTCTGGAGGAAGAATGGATAGGCACATAATGCACAATGCTTAGGTCCAGTATGAAGTTTCTGTGTTGATTTGGGGAGCCATGTCATCTGCTGGTGTTGGTCCACTGTGCTTCATTAAGTCCAGGGTCGACACAGCCGTCTACCAGGAGATTTTGGAGCACCTAATGCTTCCTTCTGCAGATGAGCTTTATGGGGATGCTGGCTTCATTTTCCAGCAGGACTTGGCACCTGCCCACACTACCAAAATGTCTGTGAAGATTCTCAGTCATCCAAGTGAGCTTATATGGAAGTTGTGTCTGATGAAGCTGTTTGGATAAGCAGTGAAATGTTTCAATCTCTCAAGAAAAAGAAGTCCAGTTGCCATGACTCAACTTCCAGACACATTGTCAAAAGTACCAAAACCTGGCTCAATGACCATGGCATTACTGTGCTTGATTGGCCAGCAAACTTGCTTGACCTGAACCCCATAGAGAATCTATGGGGCATTGTCAAGAGAAAGATGAGGGACATGAGACCGAACAATGCAGCAGAGCTGAAGGCTGCTATTGAAGCATCCTGGTCTTCCATAACACCTCAGCAGTGCCACAGTCTGATAGCATCCATGCCATGCCACATTGAGGCAGTAATTGATGCAAAAGGGCCCAAACCAAGTACTGAGTACATATGCGTGCTTATACTTTTCAGAGGTCCGATACTGTTCTATTTCCAATACTTGTGTTATTGATGTCATGTAATATTCTACTTTTCTGAGATTGTGAATTTGGGTTTTTCATAAGCTGTACTCTACGAATGTCCAAAGTCAGGCCCGGGGCCAAATGCGGCCCATTTTCAAATTTCAAGTGGCCTGCAGCCTCTTCACCCTACCAGCTCAGCCTGTCATGCATCCCCGCCATCTGGCCCCTCCCCATACCAGATAGAGATGTCAGCTTGCAGTTTTAGGGCTTGCTTCCCCTCCCTGCCTCTGTCCATTCCCCTAGCCACCTGCCTGGCCTATCCTTCCCTGGCTCCGTTGCTGCAGTGTCCTCCCCACCTCCTTGCATGTCCTAGAGGCTTGTCCAAAGTCCGGCCCGGGGGCCAAATGGGCTGAATGGTTGGCCCCCACACATTTTCACCTCACCAAATCTGGTCCTCCTTGCAAATAGTTTGGACACTTCCTGCTGTACGCCATAATCATCACAGTTATACCAAAGTAAGGCGTGACATGAGCTGCCTAGATGCCCTAAGCACATCTGATCTCGCCTGATTTCGGAAGCTAAGCAGGGTCGGCCCTGGTTAATACTTGGATGGGAGACCACCAGGGAATACCAGGTGCTGTAGGCGTCTGGAGTAGGAACTGGCAAATCACTCCAGTATTTCTGCCAAGAAAACTCCATGGCCATGGGGTCATGAAGAGTCTGTCATGACTGTAACAATGCAAAACACACACACACACACACACACACACACACACACACACACACACACACACACACACACACACACACACACACACACACAGAGAGAGAGAGAGAGACAGAGACAGAGACAGAGACAGAGAAAGAAGGCTGGACATATCTCACTTTGCATGTAATGAATCTATCTCATAACCTTTTGTGTTGACTTTCTGAAATAAATGAACATTTGCACGATATTCTAAGTTTTCGAGTTTCACCTGTACTTCATGTCTCCAGTGTCAGTAAAAAACAAATAGTTACAAGACAGAAATGCTGGAAGGCTTAAAGGCTACTCAAAGCATACAGCTGTATCTTGGAAAGCCGTGAAGTTAGGTGGGAAAGCTAATCATTAATATGCTATTCAGCATTCTCTGCCATCTGCAGACAGGGAGCTCTGTTCTCAATGCCCATTTTATGTTCACTGTGCCTCAGATGTGCAGAATATGTTAATGAGGGCTTGTTTGCAGTATATGTCAGGTGGTTTTCTTTTCCCCAGTGAACACTTCTTCAGTCTCATCCTTCTGTGCACGAATACACACACACACACACACACACACAGAGAGAGAGAGAGAGAGAGATCGGAATAAATTTCTTCATCAGCATGCCTCCCTAGAATGTTAGAGCTGTTTTTAAGGTAAGGGAAAATCCATTTAGGGCAGCAAAGGAGCAATAAAATATATTCGCCCATTTTTATCCAAGTTTCTAACTCAATCTTGTTACTGTTTGAACTGGTCTTTTGGTTCATTTAGAAGATTACAATACAGCCCAAGATTAAATTCTCCACCTGATTTGTTCCTTTATTGATTGAACTCATTCACCCTCCTCTCTCGTGTAACTTATTTAATTTGTACCCGTGCTATTATTGTTAAAAGTCGGCACACAAATGTCAGCTATCTAACCCCAAATTGAATTTCCCTCCAATGTTTTTTCTCCCCTGTTATCTGACAGTGGATTACAGGGACTGATTAGAGTTCAGGTGGAAAATTCAAGAGGAGGTCTGTAAATGAGAGTGGCTGTGTTATGCATTAAAGTATCCATAGTAGGCATAAAGTCAGTATACTTTCCCAAGTCATGGGCAATGGCAAAAAACTCCAGTAAAACCAATGCTAAAATCTCTTCACAATCTTATACAATTCCCAAAGACAGTAATTCATAGCTATATTGATTTATTTATTTTTGAATAGTTTTACCCCACCTTTCTCCTTGGAAAAGGACCAACAATTGTGTGGAAATGACAATATTGTTCAACACAACAATAAATTCAATGAGTAACCTAGGGCCTTTTCACACGACCCCTAAGATCCGCTGGTCCCTTAAATTCAGACCAGAGATCTTGGGGGTTCGTTTCTGTTCCTGCGTCCCCACCCCTCAGCACTTCCTGCTCCTGTCGGCGTGAGGGGGGGAGGGGAAAAAAGGACAAAAGAAGCCTTTATTAACCAGCCGGTGCCGGTCGAAGTTGGCCACGAGCCCCGATACTTCCTGGTTCCTTCTCAAGGGGCTCTTAAAGGGGCGGGAGGCAAAAAAACAACAGACAAGCGAGGAGAGCCCGGCACTCTTATCCGCATCAGATTTTTTTCACCTGCAGAGAGCAGGTACATGAAAAATGCGCTGGGTCGCGCTAAAGTGGGCGGGGTCGCACTTAATTGTCTCCAAACTCCGGAGCTGGTGGGGAAACATTTCTAAGCTCCGGAGCTGGGAGCCATTTGCAGCACAGCTTAGGGGTCGTGTATAAAGGCCCATACACTTAGTCATAACATATGTGTGTGTGTGTTGTGTTATGTTGTTACAGTCGTGACTGACTCTTCGTGACCCCATAACATATATACATCTTCCTAATACTCTGAATTGGCTTCTTCTAATGTTAGCTGTCTATGTTTTAACAAGGCACTGGAGCTTACAAAGAATAAGTTTTTGTCTTAGCCAATAACTTCTCCATGCTCTTTATTGGATGTTCTTAAGTCATGTGTCTGGCATCATGCCCCTGCATTAGGAACATGAGCCCAGTGGGTAAGACCATCTGTGGTCCATTGTCGCCTCAGACCCCTTGGACTGGAATCAAAGCACTTGACCTTCTTTGGTGGGGGGGTGGATACTGAGAAAGGTGGAGCCAGATCCTGCATACATAAGCCAATTGCTAGAGGCCTTCTTCTTGGCATCAACCCTCTGGTCCACTCTCTTCCACTTCCTTGCTTCTCTCCATCGCTGGTCTTTCCATTCCCATCTTCCTTGACTGCTTCTGCTTTTACACATTCCTTGGAGCTAGAAAACTCTTGAATGGGCTTTTCCACACTGTCTTTCTGTTAAGAACATATAACATAAGAACATAAGAAGAGCCATGTTGGATCAGGCCAAAGGCCCATGTAGTCCAACTTCCTGTATCTCACAGTGGCCCCACCAGATGTGTCTGGGAGCGCACGAGTTTAGTCTCCTGAATCCTGATGCCACTCCCCTGCATCTGGCCCTTGAAGTACCCCAGTTTTAAGCCTGGAGATTACACATCTCCATCATGGTTTGTAACCTGTGATGGACTTTTCCTCCAGGAATCTGTCCAATCCCCTTTTGAAGGCATCCAGGCCAGATGCCATCACCACATCCTGTGGCAGGGAGTTCCACAGACTAACAACATGCTGGGTGAAAAATATTTTCTTTTTTCTGTTTTCACTCTCCCAGCCCTCAATTTGAGTGGAAGTCCCCTAGTTCTGGTACTTTGTGTGAGAGAGAAGAGCTTTCCTCTATCCACTTTACTCATGCCCTGCATTATTGTGTACGTCTCAATCATATCCCCCGCAGGGGGAGCTGTCTTCTTGGGCTTTTCATACTGACCAATGAAGCAATAGATATTGGTCCAAAGTAATAAGTAGTCATGGTGATTTGTATTTGCCTCCTTGGGATATGTATAGGAATCACGACACCACAGGTGCCACAGAGGTTCATTCTCTTCCCTAGAAGCAGCCAGTCCGCTCACCATTCTCTCACGGTGTTTGGCTGTGTCAGGGGTACGAATGTGAATCACCATGTCTATAAGCCAGAGAAAGAAGGCATTTGAAATCCTTCACCATCTTTCAGTGAAGACCTGTGGAGGCAAGGAAGATGCTGGGGTCCAGGCTGCCTGTGGAGCAACTCCCACCAGCTCCCACCTGCCCAGGATCATCCAGGGAGTTTCTTAAGAAGAGCTATGCCGGATCAGGCCAAAGGCCCATCTAGTCCAGCTTCCTGTATCACACACTGGCCCCACCAGATGCGTTTGGGAGCGCATGAGACTAGATATCTGTCTCCTGATACCACTTCCCTGCATCTGGCCCTTGAGGTACGCCGGTTTTAAGCCTGAAGATTACACATCTCCATCATGGTTTGTAATCTGTGATGCCATCACCACATCCTGTGGCAGGGAATTCCATAGACTTACAACGCGCTGGGTGAAAAAATATTTTCTTTTGTCTGTTCTTACTTTCCCAGCCCTCAATTTGAGTGTATGTCCCCTAGTTCTGGCATTTTGGGAGAGGGAGAAGAGCTTCCCTCTATCCACTTTACTCATGCCCTGCATTATTTTGTATGTCTCAATCATATCCCCCCCCCCGGCACCTTTTTTCCAGACTAAAGAGCCCCAAATGTTTTAGCCTTTCCTCATAAGGGAGGTGCCCCAGCCCAGTAATCATTTTAGTCACTCTCTTCTGCACCTTTTCCAGTTCCACTATGTCTTTCTTGAGATGCAGTGACCAGAATTGTACACAATACTCCAGGTGCGGGCTTACTATTGTTTTGTATAATGGCATTATAATGTTGGCTGTTTTATTTTCAAACCTTTTTGATAATTCCTAGCATGGAATTGGCCTTCACCGCTGCCACACATTGGGTAGACACCTTCATGGAGCTGTCCACCAACACACCAAGATCTCTTTCCTGATCCGTCATGGATAACTCAGAGCCCATGAGTTGATAGATAAAGTTTTGATTTTTGCCCCAATATCCATTACTTGATATTTGGCTACATTAAAACGCATTTGCCATTTCACAGCCCATTCCCCCTGTTTGGAGAGATCCTTCTGTAGCTCTTCACAATCTTCTCTGGTTTTTACCACACGGTAAAAACCTTGCTATGGGCTAAAACGCCAGATCTCCCATATGCCAGTCCAACACAATGATGATGTTGGCTCTCCTTAATCCGATCCTGTACTGAATGTGCTGTTGTTGCAGAAAACTGCAGCAACATTTTAAACTCGTACTGCATTTCACCATTGTAATAGATAGTAGGGCTTGCATACTAATGCCACCCATCCCATCCTTCTTCCCTTGGTTCCATTTCCTGGTGTTGCATAAATGTAGAGCATTGTGACATTGCAGTGGACAATAACTTCTACTGAATGACAAAGAAGAATTACAGTAGAGAAACTAAAGATGCTGAAACTGTAACTGCCTGCTCCATGCATCTCCAAAGTGAACCTTGATGATTCCTATCTTTAGACAGAAAAATGCATGAGAGCTAGGAAAGTGGGTTTCAAAAGGTCTATCTAGATTTAAAGCCATCAAGAGCAAGATTATGCTCACAGTATGCCCTAAGGACATGCCCTAAGCACATCTGATCTCTGTAGGCGCCTGCCTGATTGGATATGGAGTCATGAAGCTAAGCAGGATGCCCTAAGCATATCTGCTCTCCTGATTAGTACTTGGATGGGAGACCACCAGGGAATACCAGGTGCTGTAGGCGCCTGGAGTAGGAACTGGCAAACCACTCCAGTATTCCTGCCAAGAAAACTCCATGGATATGGAGTCATGAAGGGTCGGTCACGATTGTAACGACACAACACACACATCTCTCAATTGAGCTGCCTAGATGCCCTAAGCATATCTGATCTCTCCTGATTTCGGAAGCTAAGCAGGGTGGGCCCTGGTTAGTACTTGGATGGGAGACCACCAGGGAATACCAGGTGCTGTAGGCGCCTGGAGTAGGAACTGGCAAGCCACTCCAGTATTCCTGCCAAGAAAACTCCATGGACATGGAGTCACGAAGAGTCAGTCACGACTGTAACGACACAACACACACATCTCTCAATCAAGCTGCAGTGGGGGTAAAGGTACAAATCTTTATTTTATTTATTTATTTATTTATTTATTTATTTAGAATATTTTTACCCCACCTTTCTCCTTGGAAAAGGACCCACAGCATTTTCCCCACCTGGTGGTGGTGTCCGCTATTATTGTTTTGGCCTTCTACTTGGCGTGGTCATGGGCTAGGTGCGGGTGAACCCAGGACAATTTCATGACAACTTTATGTCGCCAAAGGGGAAAGATACAAATAATTTGAAATAAACAATAAAAAGTATACTATATCCTAAGCCTTCAAATAAACATTATTAAAAACATCTAGCCTAGTTTTCCCTGGCTGCTGAACAAGGAAATCAATTCCATCATTATCCTGAAAGATTTTTACATTACTTCTTTTCCCCGTAAAACACTCATGTCCTAATTAACTTTTCTTTCCATTGCTGAACTATTGCAAGTTACCCTAAACCAGTGGTGGCAAACCTTTGGCACTCCAGATGCTTTGGACCACAACTCCCACAGTCTTTTGTCAATGGCAGTACAGGTTTAGAATCCTGGGAGTTGTAGTCCAAAACATCTGGAGTGCCAAAGGTTTGCCACCACTGCCCTAAACAGTTTAGTTGGTAATTCCTACTGCTAGATTTTATAGTAATGCCGTATTTTGATGTAGCACAGAAGCCTTTAAGTTTTCTTAAAAGCATCTGCACTGATTGTTACCATTCCTTGAGTGATCTTTCCAGGAATTGTCAGAATGATTGATAGCATTCCTGACTATCACATATCTTCAAGGCAAGCTTTTCTGTGGCTTGTTGATGTACCTCTTTGTGTGTATGTGCTAAAGAATACAACCCTTTGTTTAGATATACAGTTTGAGTGTCCAGAAGTCAAAGAATAAAATACGTGTAGGTCAGGCCTGCACAACAGGTAGACTGCGGGTTACCAGTAGCCCACGAAGGGTCCAAAACTAGCACACTGGCCATCAATTTTAAAAAGTGAGGGGATAAGTTCTCCACCCCTCCTTCCCCCCATCCCAAGGACCACCACTGCCCCAGCAAAGTTCTGGGTCTGCCAGCCCACTGTCTCAGCCGAGTGGGGCAGTTCAAGGGCCATGGCCCAGTCCCCTGCTCCCCTGCCAGCCAGATGATCAGTGTGCCACTGTCTTGTGACCGGCTGAGTCGCCAGTGTGGAACGGAGGGAGGGGAGGGGACAGCGAGATGTGTGGTTGCGGGCATGCCCACCTCCTCTGCGCAGTGACATCTCCCCTTTTCTCCCCCCCTGAGAATTCCTTCCTCCCACCCTTCCATCCCCTCCTCCTCCTCCCACCCCCATGGCTGCCTCCTCCCACCTGCCACTGCCCCTCCTGCCCCCCTTCTAAGCCACTCCTTCCTCCTTGCACCACCAAGGCAATGTGATTGCTCCACTGCTGGCCCAGCCCGACCCAGCTGCGAAGCGAACATGGTGAAGGTGTGTGAGAGCCACGGGTAGCAGTGGCAGCAGTGAGGGGGCTGGAAGGGAGATGGGGGAAAGAGGAGGAGGAGGAGGCCGGAGGGGGAGGAGAGTCGAGTCAGGCCCCAGGCGGGTTGGGAGGGAAAGCACACCTTTTAAAAAATGTCTTCCAGCAGCCCAGGCAAGCGGCGGTGGTGGATCCACCACTGCCGCTTGCCCGGGCTGCTCACAAGCATGCAAGACACTTGCACCAGCTCGATTGGGGCAATCTGTGCAATCATGCACGCACCTCCCTTGAACCCGCCCACACTGGCTCGAGCGGGTGGAAGGGAAGTGTGTGCATGGTCAGCCTTCCCATAGGAATGTATTGAAATCTGTTCCCTCCAGAACGGATTAATTGATTTTCAGTGCATTCTTATGGGAAATCACTGCTCTACTTACACAATTTTTACTTATGAGCATGTGCTCAGAATGGATAAAATTCATAAGTAGAGGATTTAGTGTTGTAGCCCTCAGGCACTTTGGGCCAGAAAAAGTAGACCTTGCCTGTTCAAAGTTGGACAGCCCTGGTGTAGGGAATTTTAATCATGAGTTAGGTACAGAGATTTTGGTTCCTTAAAGTTGATGGGCAGCCCTTTTCCAGATGGGTCTTATCTATTAATCTGTTGTAATGAATGGTCTATTGCTTATCTCTTCTTGTTAATTACAAAGGGTTTTTTGCCCCTCCCCCCAAACAAGTCAGGACAGGTATATTACTTCTCTTCATGCTATTCTACTTTGAATATAGAATGTGCAAGCAAGAATCCACTGGTTAAATATTGTGTCTCAGATTACACAGGCTGATCAGAAGAACTCAAGTTTTAGCCTTCCCTCAGCACCTCACAAATGATGTGTTACATTTAGCAGTTTCCAACAAATGCTATTTCTAACCAGCTGCCATGAGCTCCCATCTCACCTGTTAAATTAATTCATGTGAATGCGCATATATAGAGCTAGACCAGTAGTGAACACCAGAAGTTTGAAATATGTCTTTGATCTAAGGTCTGGCTTCATAAAATTGAAGGTGTAGGTTGAGATAATTGACCTTTTGAAACTCAAATATGTGGTGCGAATAGGAGCCATGCTTCATAAAACCCCACTCCTTCATCTCTACTTTAGGGAAAATGTAGGCCAGAGAGTTCCCAGTTTAACTCCAGCCTCCTGATGGGCAAGCAGGAAAGTAAGCAATTAGTTGTGGTACTTTTGCCCTCATTCAAGCAATAGAAGTGGTTTTGACAATGGGGGGAGGTATTTCTAAGGTCATCTTGTGGGACAGAGAAGGTCTGACTAATTTCCAGATGTTCTGGCCAGTTTCAGAAAGCTAACCCATATTTATATTAAAATGCCTTTACCAGGTATTTTGGCAGATGAAGTGGCAGTCTGTGGACTGGTACAGGTCTGTGGCCTGTTAGGAATCAAGCCAGGGCAGCGTCTCAGTGGTCAGCAGGGTTTCTTTTAAGGGCACTTTTACATGACCCCTAAGATCCGCTGGCAACTTAAATTCGGACCAGAGATCTTGGGGGTTTGCTCCTCTTGCTGTGTTCCCACCCTTCTGCACTCCCTTGCTCCTGTCTGTGTGAGGGGAGGGAGAAAAAAAGGGAGAAAAGAATGCAGGCTCACCTCCTCTCTGCCATTGAGAGCTGCCCCAGGAAGCATTCCAGTCTCTTAAAGGGGTGGGGGGCAAAAAAAAAAAAAAGAAGGGAAGAAAGCCCGGTACTCACTGCTTTGCAATCCGCATCAGACATTTTTCACCTTCGGAGACCAGGTACTTGGAAAATGTACTGGGACGCACTTAGGTGGGCGTGGTCGTCCTTAATTTTTTGTAAAGTCTGGAGCTGGTGGGAAAACAATTTTAAGCTCCACATCTGGGAGCCCTTTGCCTCGGATTTTAGGGGTCGTGTAAAAGCGCCCTAAGATGGTGCCTGAGTGGGCGCCCACATTCCCCCCCTCTATGCATGCTATTTCTCCCCTGAGCAACCCTCATGGTTGTTTTACTTTTGGTCATAATGAAAGCATGGGGGGATTGTATGTATGCACGCTGCGCGCGCGCACGCACACACACACACACACACACACACACACACACACACACACACACACACACACACACACACACAATACAAGCCCCTGGCAACAAAAAAGGCTCTGGACCTCTGCTGTAGCGGAAGAAGAGAGGAGAAACGTGAGTACAGCTGCTAGCATATCAAGAGCAAAAGGGCCAGCAGGGATTGCCATTTTTCTGAGGGTTAGATGGCAGGTGGAACGGTGAACATGTTAATGAAATCAGATTGGCTTGAAAAATAAACCAGGTTGTTTCTACCTTTCTGGGAAATAGATCAGTGTCTTCTAATCAATCTGACTAAATCATCAATTAAAGACCGCTTTGTCCTGATTTGTTTTGCCCATTCCTTTGTAGTGTACTGAAATCTGACTCTTTCCAAGAGGATTAAGGGACACATGAATGTCCTTCTAATGAAGAAGATTAAAAACAACCGAAGGGGGGGAAATGGGTTGCACCTCTGCCATTTTCCAAATTCTGTTGCTTATAAAAAGGACACCTGCTGAGCTAGTAACCTGAAACGTGGCGTTTATCCTCTCTACACAATGAGCTATACAAAGGTGCCAGGTTTCAAACTGATTGCAAGGGCTTCAGCCATTTTCAGTGTGCTAAAATCTAAAACGTTCACCATTGTTCCCGTTTTTCAGGATGATAGCATAACATTTCTGTGAAAAACTTGGGTCGGAAACAAATGACATATGGCATTGAGACGTGGAAGGGAAGGAAAACCTTTGTTGATTTGATGTTCTGAGCGCTAGTTTAAAAGTTATTCTGTCTTTTTAAATTCTGTGGTACAAAGTACTGGCAACATTATTTCCAACAACCTTAGTTTTACCTTATGAAGTCTGAATATTGGCAGGACTCAAGCAGGGATCCCTGGAAATCAACAAATGGCTATAACTGGTGTTTGTTAAAATTGAATGGTCTAAAAATTTAAATATGATTATAAACCCACATTCCCATCACATTACTTGGACAAAATAGAATTATGTATCAAACCACATTGACTGTCAGTGGTTCAGTTCACAGCTTTTTGAATCTGATAGGAGCTGGAATAATGCATTGTGAAGTTTAATCTCTCCCTGTTGTCTTTTGCCTCCATTTATAAAAGGCACATATTAGTTCACAAAGTTGAGTGTGTGTTTAATTTTTCTCTTCTAGGTTGAAGCAATCCTGGTCAATATTTTTGGTGGGATTGTTAACTGTGCCATTATAGCCAACGGCATCACCAAAGCCTGCCGAGAACTTGAACTCAAAGTGCCTCTAGTGGTCAGACTGGAAGGTAATGTAATAACATTTGTCTTTTTTAAAAACGCAGGCTGAAAAATAAAAATCTCCCACCTGTATCCTACACTTGGGTTTATGGAATCTTCAATTGCAACAACCACTGTATCTGGGAGTTGAGTCATGGCGACTAGGCGGCTTTTCTTGTGAGATCAAAATGCTTCGCTACTCAACCAAGTAGCTTCTTTAGTCTTTAAAAAAAAACATTAATGGGAGGCTTCCAATGTGCCCTGTTCTGCGCTCATTAGGCGGACAATGGCCTGAATAGGCTCATTGGATGGACAATGACCTGGCTGTGTGAAATTCACTCCATCTTCTCAGAATTTGGCATAGAACAGGAGCAGACCATCTGCTATATCTGTGCCAAATGTCTCAACGTTCTAATGTGTCCATGATTCAAAAGGCCAGAAAATGACCCACTATAGCGGCACAATATTATGCCTGCATTGCCAGCAGGAAAAAAAGGATGCCAGACTTTCTATATTCAGATGCCAGTCTGAATGTTGACAACACCAATGGCAGCAGTCAAGATGGTCTCTTCTACAGAACTCCCTCTTGTGCTCAGTACCATTCACAAAGTGACATCAACCAAAGGAAGATCCCGGATGCTGACACTTCTTTTTATCAGTTAATCCCGTCTTCTCACCCAAACACAAAATACTGTGGCTGTTTTTTGACCAGTGTGAATGGTTTTTTCTACTTTTAAAAATCATAACTTGAATACCATTTGTTCAAACGTCTCAGGATTTGGCACAGGGCAGCAGCAGACTGTCTGCTATATCTGTACCAAATGTGTCAAAGTTATATATTTTTTTTGTTCAGTCCGTCCACATTTTTAAACAAGAATTGCCTTATTGAATGTTGATTTGTTGTGCTGGATAATAACATAGGTGCACTATCATGCAGCTATAATAAAGCTGAAATATTGCTTTATAACAAGTTTAAAAATGAGATCAATATGATTTGTGCTTTTTATTTGGTCCATTGTTCAAGAAAGTTAAGAACATAAGAACAGTCTTGCTGGAACAGGCCACAGCCCATCCTGTCCGGCATTCTGCCGCACACAGTGGCTCACCATTTGCTTCAGGGTGTTCCCAAGCGGATGTCTTCACACCTGCTTATGATTCCCTGCAAATAGCATTGAGAAATATCCTGTCTATCTCTCCAACCTGGAGGTTGTCCTTAGGCATCCACAATGATAAGACATTGATACCCTTGTTCTCTATGAACTTGTCCAATCCTTCCTTAAAGCTGTCAAGGCTGACAGCTGTCACCACTTCTTCTGGCAGGGAGTTCCACAGACCAGTGATTCTCTGGGTTAAAAAGTACTTTCTCTTATTTGTTTGAAGTCTAGCGTCGAAAAGTTTCATGGAGTGCCCCATAGTTCTAGTGTTGTGCGATAAGGAAAACAGCTTTTCCTTATCTACTTTATACACACCGTGTATGATTTTATAAACTTCAATCAGATCACCTCTTAGGTGACCATCGTTCAAGAGTGAAGAAGCCCAACTGTTGCAGCCTCAGATGGTAAGGAAGGTGTCCCAGTCCCCAAATCATTCTGGTTGCCCTCCTCTGCACTTTTTCATTTCCATAATATCCTTCTGGAGGTATGATGACCAGAACTGTACACAATACTCCAGATGTGGCCTCACCATAGACTTATAAAGAGCCAAAATGACACTTGTTGACTTATTTTTTATACCTTCCCTAATGATCCCGAGCATTGAGTTTGCTTTTTTCACTGCTGCGGCACACTGGGTTGACACCTTCATAATTATTCCTATAAATCTAAATAGGTTTGAAGCCCAGACTTTAAAAACTCCTTCCTCACGTAGTAATGTCTTGATGAGTAAAATTTTAATCAGTCAGATCTGTCTTGATTTAGCAGGATTTTCTGGACAAATCTTTCTTCTCAGCTTTATAACATTTGCAAGTTGTTTGACTAGTGGATAAAAAAGGATTACTCCGCTGTTTGAAAATGGTAACTTCATAATTGCATGTAGTTGCTTGCTTGATAAAGAGTAGCAGAAAGGAGCGATTGCTCACATGCTGAGAAGCAAGATTATTTCCTAAGCAGTCCAATGTGATTGAAAGGATCAGATATTCATATTAGAACTTAAACAGATGAAGTAATTGTTTTAGACTGGGAAAGTGCATCTCTTAAGCTGATGCTTTGACAGCTATTTTGTAGCAGGTACCTTAAAAGTAATGGCTTATAACCAGGTATCCACTGGTTGTACAAGCTATAGGTGGAGTGCTAAATAATACAGATGCACAGGTCCCAGAATTCTCTCTGCAGAGCTGCTATGTAGAAGGTTCTTAACACTGCAGCCCACAAACACAAGTCTACGTACCCCAGCTGAGTGAGATGTCTTCTTCCCCAATCTCTAATCCGTTTCCTGCAAATCAGTGCTGCAGTCCTAAACGCCATGAGTGTACAAATAGATAAATTTGGCTTCATCGGCATTCAGGCCTCCTCACATACCTCCAGATACACTACCTGTCGGAGCGTATCTCCCAAAGGTCAACTGAGGCCCAACCCACTAGAATGTCGCAGGCGCTCTCACTCTGAGTGGCCACGCCCAGGGAGGCGTGGAAATTGCTTACATGCAACCGCGCCTTCTCTGTGGCTGGCCTCTCATTCTGGGTGAGTTGCACTTTGCACAGTCCCTGCCAGCTTTCAAAAAAGCACTTAAAACCCTGCTTTACCGGGAGGCATTTGGCGACCTTTAATTTAATTTAATTTAATTCAATTTAATCTTCCCCCCTCTTTTCCTTCTTTGACACCTCTTGCCGATGATTTTCTCTTATTGAATTGTCTCCTCCTCTACTCCTTTTCCCCTCTTTTAAATCGTTTTTTATTTTTGTGGTTGTCACTTTGTGCTTTGTCTGTCTTTTAACCCTTATTGTTAACTGCCCAGAGTATAAAAATAAAATAAATAAATAAATAAATTATGTGGAGGGAGCAGTTTTACTTGGATTTTTATTGTAAAGCAGGCATATATCCGTTCCCACCATTGAAATTAATGGGAAAGATATCAGAGACAGAAAAGCCATGTCAAGAGTATCAGGGTCTCCTTCCAAATGCCACTGTTGTTTCTTGTAAATGTAAGACCAGAGGCACAGGAGGATAGTGCTTACATACCTCTGGCATGCCTTCCTTCTTCCCCCATAGCAGGTCTACTGCTTCAAAGATGAGTGACAGATGCAGAATTTCAACGGGAGTCTGAAAAAATGCCATCCAAAAGAGTTGTCCTTTCAACTTCAAGAAGCAAGTGATTCAATCCAATGTATATTCAGTAATTAGCAAAGAGCGGCTTTTCAGTGTGCATGTTCCCAGCTGCTCCACATAATAATTAGGATTGCCTTAAAAGGTGCCCTCCTAAGTACTCCATGACTCATTGCAGTGTGATAATGCATAAATCCTGGATCCGTGCACCAAGTTCACTCTTCTGTGATCTCTATGGAGTAGGGCTCCCCAACTGGGCCACAGGGTTGAATAAGATCCATTGAAGGTCACGAGCTGCCCCCACCCCCAACTAAGCTACGTTTCTGGGTCACCTCATGCCTTCAAGACACAGGAGGTGCACGAGGGTACTCAGACAAAGCTAGGCAGTCAAGTGTACTGCTTCACATTGTTTGCTGATGAGCTAGCACTCCACACCAGGTCCGTTAAGGAGTTAGAAGTAGCATGTATGTGTTCATTATGTGAGCAGACAGGAATTCTTATCCCAACCCCTCACCTCTGTTTCTGTCAAACAATGGGTGATGTCTTTCAGTGGAACAGCTTCTGCTCTCTGGAGGGATTCTCCACATGAACTGACACCCTGGGAAGTTGGAATACCAGTTCACATGAAGAGCCTGTGGGAAGAACATTCCGTTCCCCACAGACAATGCTCCCTATCTCCTGTTCAAACTCATTGACCTCCACAAAGAGGAAGAAAGCAGGAATAACAAAGGAATTGGGTGCAAGACGGAATGTTTACTGGGCTTGCATGGAAGATGCACCTACAATGTAATGCTCAGATTGGGCCACCACATAACTCCAAGCATGAACAGGCATATTTCCCCTGTTTATACTAAACTCACACCTGAATTCTTTACTTGGCTTATTCAGCCTTATGAGCTCTCTTTTTGTAAGTCTGGCCAGTTTAACTACTGCCCATTATGTTCTCTGTGCAGGAAAGGCCAATTAGCTGATATACATACAATATATTTAGTTTATTTATTTATCATTGCACTTATTAACTGCACCAACTTTCCCAAAGGGAAATCTGGGCTGTGAACAAACTTATAAATGAGAAAATATATAAGATATAAACCCAGTAAAAATAATAAAATAAAACTACTCTCTCTCTCTCTCTCTCTCTCTCTCTCTCTCACACACACACACACACACACACACACACACATATATATAAAAATTTTAGATAGATAGATAGATATTCTCAACTTCCTTGTCCTTCCTCCTTGCTTTGTATAACTGTCTGAACTACTCAGGCTTTTACATAACAAATGGACATATGTTCTGCCCTCATTCCCCCAATCAATATTTGGAAACATGTTTGTGTATTTCAGATTTCTCTGAAAACAGCAAGATTGATTTAGTATGATTTTCTGCATCCTTTAATCTCATGCTGGTATGCATCATACTCCTGCCCTTTTAAGTGTCAAATTAGACAGCAATTCTTTGGCAAAAATCCTGTGGCTTAGTGTAGCAGGTTGCACTAGAGTAGGTCCATTGAATCCTTTGGGGATTTGTTGAACCATCACCCCCATAAATGTTGTTGATTCAAATGGCCCAACTATTACTAGTACTACTGCTTACTTGAGTATACTAAACTGGAGTTTGAGTAGGCCTCTGAGCACATCTAACAAAACGGTTAATCTGGTTACCCTCTTTCTTGTTTGAGAGTGAAAATTGGCAGGACACATTCCCTCTAATATCAAGGGATTACAGTAAGACAGTACTGATCTTTCCTCAAATCCCATGCCTTTTCAGTGTTTCACAGTTTGTTTCAGTGCAAGTAAAGTGAGGATTATTTCGATAGCTTTGCACTGGAATACTGTTTACAGTTCTCTAACACCATCCAGTGGCAGGAGGTTAATGTTGGTTTTGTTGTGTGTGTGTGTGTGTGTGTGTGTGTGTGTGTGTGTGTGTGTGTGTGTGTGTGTGTGTGTGTGTGTGTGTGTGTTTAAAACAATTTCCGGAGAGGAAAAATTTCTTTTTCAATCCTGATGTTTTAGGGGGAGAGCTCCTTGAGCAATTAGATTTTCCCAACACACTGATAGTATCCCTGTATCCAGTTTCAGAATAAGCAAAGCTTATAAAATTCCAATGTTCTTTTGTTTTGCTGATGGGAACCACAGACAGATATTGTGCAACAGACAAGCGCTGTTTTCAACCATTCTAATTCACAGAACATTTTAATGAATATGCCTGAGTATTTTGACATCTTTTTAAAGTGTGTTTCCACCTATATATAGCATTCACCATTCTGAATGCTATATATAGTTTATATGTAGCAAGTTATAGCAATCTTTTCCAGGGTTTTCCTAGGTACAGAGTATTCAAAAGTGGTTTCCCGTTCCTTTTTTTCTGGAGCTGCGCAGCTGGGCCTTGGTTATATAGGCTGGCTCTTCTCTTGAGAAGTAGAAAGGGGGGAATCAAACCCCACATTTCCAGCACTACAACCAGATACCTAAGTCACTGAGCTTTCCAAGCACTTGTAGCTTACATTCCAGTAACCAAAAATCCTGTTGTGTAAAGCAGATGCTGTAAATTTTGGAGGCAAATTTCCCCAAGTGACGAAATCAAAGCAGATATTATTAGTTGCTGATAACTCAGCTGATAATGTCTGCTGTGGTTTCTTAACTTGAGGAAATTTGCCTCTAAAAGGTATGCCGTTTTGTGTTACACAAGTGATTCATAACATGCCTACTTTCCTTTACTTGTAGTTAAAAGAAGCAAAGAGAAATTTTGCTTAGCTTTAAACCTCAGAGCTGTTTTCTATGAACGACTCACATCTAGTTCTATGGCTTAGGAACACACTTGCCTTTGTTCTTCTTCTTTCTTTTTGTTGCCTCTTTTGTGTAGAAGGAAGAATCTGTTGTTTTTCTCCTACTGGGTGTGTTGGCAAATGTTATTACGAAGGAACGCATGCCATTTTTCAGGGGGATTTTTTTAATACCATTCAGAGAGGAGAGTAAAATATTTTTAAGGGATTGATTTTTCCTTGCTGTTCACTTGAGTCATTCCTGCTCTCCTGCCTTTTCATTCACTTTCAAATTATTCTTTTTAAAATTGGAGGCGCAGTATGTTTATTTTGGCACTTAATCCTGCCTAGAGGTTGTTTACTATGTTCATATCCCTGCCTTTCCTCCAGTGAACTCAAAGCATCTCCATGCCTCAACTCCCTATTTTATTCACACAACAATCTTGGGGTCAGGCTAGAAGAGTATGGAAGGCCAAAAGTCACCAAGGGAGTCTCATGACTGAGTGGAGATTTGAACCCGCAGCTTCCAAGGTCTGCTCCAGCTATGTATATGTATGTATGTATGTATGTATGTATGTATGTATGTATGTATGTATGTATTATGTATTAAACTTCTATACTGCACCATCTAGCAAAATCGCTACTCTGGGTGCTATTCTCTAACCAGACCATATTGGTTCTTAACAGAACCTTCCATCTTGGCTCAGAAAAGCACAGTCAATGCTCCAAAATGTATCACAACAATATGAGTGCAGCCCCTGCTGTTCCAGAGACATTTCACTGGCCTCTGATGCTTTCTAAAATGCATTCTTCCATCTGCTGGGTCAGAGCAATCATTTCTCTCTACACACCTCACTGTTTCACTTCTGTGTCACTGTCTGATGTTCATTTGATAGGGCCACCTATGATCCTGAATGTTCCCAACCAAGACATTGGCCTACATAGTGAGAATTGTGCTTCCTTCATGGTTAATGTTTAAGAGATAGAATTAGAGAAGAGTGAGAAATGTAATTAGTATTCTTTTAGGAGGATCTCAACAGTGCTCATTTAATTAAACATTCTGATATGGCAAATGAAAAAGATATTTGATTTAAGGAGGCCTTCTATCTAGAGAAGGAACAAGGGAATCCTGTAGATTTATATTTCTTGGTCAGTAGTATCAGTTCTGTGAAACATGACAGCAATCTCTCACAGGTATTTTTTCTGATGTCTTTGTCCCAGTGAAGTAATTTTCTGACAGAAGAATATGTGTTAGGTTTTGGTTTGCTTTCATAAACAAAGAACTATTCGGGTTTACATTAGTGTGTCCCCATGCCACAGGGGAAAGCCAAGCTGCAAGACAGTTATTACCAAATTTTACCTGGATACACCCACAGTCAAGGTATCAGTATTCCATTTTAAAACTTATCTTTTTATTGATTAATTGATTTGGTTTGCTTTCGTTTGATTTGTATACTCCTCATGGCTACCGAGCCCACTCTGGGCAGTACACAATAGAAAATAAGACTATAATAAATCTCAATAAATGAAAATAAAATTGCATTAAATAATACAAGTAGGCATACACTAGGCATTATAAATCAATTATCAGTATTATGAACTTAAAAATAGCACATAAAACAACAATTACCAAAAACTATATGTGTGTGTTGTGTCATTACAGTCGTGACCAACTCTTCGTGACCCCATGTCCATGGAGTTTTCTTGGCAGGAATACTGGAGTGGTTTGCCAGTTCCTACAGCACCTGTCCCTGGCGGTCGCCCATCCAAGTACTAACCAGGGCCGACCCTGCTTAGCTTCCGAAATCAGGCGAGATTGGGTATGCTTAGGGCATCTAGGCAGCTCTATCAAAAACTACCTTGAATCAATTGGTTAGGGAATTTGGTGGACCACTTGACAAACTCTACCTTTACAAAAGAAACAGGAGACAGAAGGAATGCCAGATGTGTCCCAGGTGTTGGCTGCATTTGTTTTTGCTTTCGAAAACTCTGGACTTTCCCCATGGAAATTTAAGATTTATAAGCTAATGAACAGCTTTTTTGCACAAGTAGGTAGATATGCCTCCTGAGTGCAAAAGGTTAGTTTGGATTCATTTTCCGCAGATGATGCTAATGGAAGCCAGTGTATTGCAAGAGTGGTGTAACATTGATATGATACTCAATTAGAGTACCCAGAGCAATAAAAAATATTTTGACAATCCTCTATACGCATTTGAAAAGAATTGGACAAACCAAACCAAATTAAATTGATCCTGGAAATTTCGATTACCTCAGCATGTTCTCTCTTCTTTTTTTGGGGGGGGGGACAGGGGGGATTACCCGTTCTCATTCTGAAGCAACCTGATTATAATTTATATTCACATCCAGTGGAAATGTTGTGGAGGCATATTCATGAGCATATGCAGTGGGTCTCCAGAATAACTAACATCCTTGTCCTCTCATTTAGGATTATCTCCAATTAAAAGACTGAAGCAGCACAGATTGTTAAATATTGAGATGGCAATAATTACATTTTAGTGAGAAAGGAAAAGAGGGTTAAGGTCAGAATTCTGCTTTTTTTAAAGTGGCCTTAGATTTTGTTGCATGTACAAAAGGATGTGATACTGTATATGAGGAAGCTCCTAAAACTGAAGAATGCTGGCTAATTATCAATAAATGTAGGATAGATGGGCAGATTGGTCCTCTGCCCATATCTCTCTGTTGTTTAGCATAGGTTTTCCTCACTGTATTATTTTATGCATTTTGTAGGGGGGCATGATAACAGATATAACTCATTGAAAATAATATTTTTCAAAATGGATAATTGTTTAAACCAAAGTAAAATGTGCTACTTGAAGCACTGTCTGAGTGGTTTGCAATCTGACTGTGCAGGCTACACATTGCACACACACACACACCATACACAGCAATCTAGGTACTCAGTTTACAGTTCTCAGGAGGATGGAAAGCTGAGTCAACCTTGAGCAGGCTACCTGAACCCAGGATGAACTCAGGTTGTGAGCAGAGTCTTGATTGCAGTTTAACCACTGCACCATAAGGCTCCTTAATTTAGACCCTAACTATCTCCCTAGACTGAAATGAAAAGCGCTTCCTAGCAGTTCATGATAAGGACAAACCCCTGTTCATGTCCAGCCTTACTGTGTACATGGAAACATGCAGAGCCAGCCCTGCCATTAGGCAGAGTGAGGTGGCTGAAGACAGAACTGGGTATATAACACCATGTGCTTTGAGTCTGCTGCCTTTATGTGCAGTGGAGCACTTCCAACTATCTCTCCAGTCTTTTTCAGTACATGAAGTGCAAGGGGTGGTGGTAGGAAGCAGCAACAGAATTTTCAAGGTAAGCGATATGTTTAAGGAGTGGTTTTACCAGTTCTATACCCCCAGTGAGTTTCCTTTCCTTGACCGAGTCTGGAATCCTACTTATGCCATCTGAGTCCTCGTTGGTCACTCTACCCACTGCACTACACTGGGTATCTAGGCTCCTACACACACTTCTACCCAGGTTAAACCTGGCTTAAGGTGGCATTCCTACTGTTGTTTCCTTTTGTCCATCACATCCAAGCCGCTTTAATTAGAGACAAATGTGTTGTCTTAAGATCAACAGTGGATACATTGTATATTTTCAGTATCACCAAAAGATTGTGAATTTGGTGATACTATTTTGAAGTAAGAAACAGAGTTGAAAGCTGCATCAAAGGGTGGAGACACTAGGTGGTAAATGATAGTTGTAAATATATTTCGGTGCTTTTGTTGCTTGTAGTTAGAAGTTTGGTAAACAGTATTGAACTGGCCTTTCTACAATTGTGATGGAGATATTTTATCTGATGCTGGAAGTGTGAAACTATCGAATCTTAAAGTTAAAAAATCAATACTCTCCCTCAAATGCAGTTTGAGGAAAAGATCTCGCAAGCCCTTTCCATCTACCACAATTAACACAATTCAATAGCTCTCTGGTTAGTAATAACTTACTTTAGCTTTTTCGGGATGTGTACAAATCTATTTGCCACCCAATCTAATCACAAATGCTCTGGACACGGTTGTCTAATGGACAGCCAGTCTATTTTGGACTATTGTAATGTAAAAAGTACAACCTCATGGAGGGCCTGAAATTCTGAAGAGTAATGCAGACTAAAATAAACCATTGTGGTGTTTGTTACTGTAGTCCTCCAAGTACTGTTGGATTCCAGCTTCCTTCATCAGTGCCTGTTGGCTGTGGCCCATGGGAACTGGAGTTCTTCAGCATCCAAAGCTGCCAGAGAAGGTATGGCAGACTGGTTAGGAAGCGTAGTGAATGTCCCCTTACAACAGGGCAGGATTCCGACATGCTTAAAGGAGGCAATAGTAAAACCACCGTTTTAAAAGCCCTCCAACAATACTGAACAATTACCAACCAGTATCAAATATTCCATTATGGGGAAAGTATTAGAGTGGGTTGTGGCCTCGCAGTTCCAGAGGTTTCTGGATGAGATAAACTATCTGGATCCATTTCAGTCTGGGTTCAGGCCTGGCTATGGGATAGAGACAGCACTGGTTGCACTGGTAGATGACTTGCACAGGAAAATGGATAGGGGATCTGTGTCCCTTTTGATTTTACTAGACCTTGCATCTGCTTTTGACACTATAGGCCATGGCATCCTCCTGACTCGTCTCTCCAAAATGGGAATTGGGGGCACTGCATTAAAGTGGCTCTGATCCTTCCTGCAGGAAAGAACGCAGAAAGTGGTGTTAGGTGTTTCACGTTTGACACCACAGCCGGCCTCTGACCTGTAGAGTACCCCAGGGTTCTGTTCTGTCTCCTTTGTTATTTAACATCTATATGAAACCTCTGGGGGAGATTATCATGAGTTTTGGAGTTAAGTGCCACCACTATGGCAATGACACCCAACTATACCTCTCGTCACCTCCAGATTCTAAGGCAGCTGCTCTTTTGACTTTACATAAGTATTTAGCTTCAGTAACGAACTGGATGAGGATGAACAAATTAAAATTAAACCCAGACAAGACAGCGGTGCTCCTGGTTGGTCAAAAGGGAGAACAAGGGGTAGGAATGCAACCTGTACTAGATGGAGTCACCCTTCAATTGAAAAAAGAGGTACACAGCTTTGGGTGCTCTTGGACTCATCCTTGAGCTTGGATGCCCAGGTCACGGCTGTGGCCAGGAGCGCAATTGTACAATTAAAGCTAGTACGACAGTTACGCCAATTCCTGGAGAAACCAGCTCTGGCCACAGTAACTCATGCCCTAGTGACATCCTGACTGGACTGTTGTAATGTACTCTATGTGGGACTCCCAGTGAAAAGCCTTAGGAAACTTTAATGCGTCCAAAACGCAGCAGCCAGACTGCTGACTGGGGCTGGTTACAGAGACCCCATTACACCCCTATTAAGAAAAACTCCACTGGGTGCAAATCAGCTATCGTGCATAATTCAAAGTGCTGGTTTTAACCTACAAAGCACTGTATGACCTGGTTCCTAGCTACTTGAAAGAGCGAATCCCACAGTATGAACCAACTCGGGTGTTAAGGTCATCAGGAGAGGCCTTTCCATCCCGCCTCCCTCACAGGTACACCTTTTGGGAACACATGAAAGGGCCTTCTTGGCAGCTGCGCCCAGACTGTGGAACTCCCTCCCACTAGAGGTGAGGACTGCCTCATCTTTGATGTCTTTCTGGAAACATGCAAAGGCCTTTCTCTTCAAGCAAGCTTTCCCTTAGTGATGGACTACCTACTGTGCCTTTTTATGAATGTACCATACACGGCTACACAGACTTTGTGTTTATAATACTGTACGATGCCCCTCAATTCCCTGTTTCTCAAACTGATTGTGTGTTAATTGTAATGGACTGTACAGTTTCTCCTTACTGTAAGCCGCCTTCGGTCCTTTTCCAAGGAGAAAGACAGGGTAAACATACTCCAAAAATAGTTGGCAATCCCTGGTCACTACAGTTAATATGGCATTTTGTTTTGTTTTTTGTTTGTTTTTGTTCTCTTTCATCTGGGACAAAACATTTTTTTAAAAAAGAATCATATCGATTTTTATTTTGTTTCATTTTTCGTTTGTTATTTTCAATTTTTTTTTACAGCCAACCTGATCGTGCATGGGGCCCAGCCTGTCAGTGTTTTTTGTTTTGTTTTGTTTTTACAAAACAAGCATCAATCATCTGTAGCATGGGCCGATTGGCACTTCCCCCCCCCTCACGCTGACCGGCCCACACGCAGGACCCAGCTGGCTGATTGGCACTTTTTTTTAACCACACACTGACCACACTGACCAGTTGACACTTTAAAAAAAAAAACAACTCGTGCAGACCAGTTGGCGTGTGGGGCTGGCTGGTCAGCGCTTATTTTTATTATTTATTTTGACAAGTGCCGCTCTCGAAACAAAAACAAAAATTTCTGTTTCATTTCATTTTATTTTATTTTATGTAACGAAACGAAAAACAAAATAAAAAATGTTTTGTGTCCATCTCTATTGTTGATAATCAGAAACAAAGTGTTAGCAGGGATAAAAGGAGAAAACAACAGCAAATTCTGTGCAACTGGATACTAAGTGGAAGCTGGTATAGCACAATAATTGAAAGACTGAGCAATAAATCAAGAGGTCTCTGGTTTAAGATTTACCCATGCCACAAAGCCAGTTGCCCTAGCAAATCACCCTCCCCACCCCTAACCTGTCAAACTTCCTCTCTCACACACAGAACCAAACACTAATACAGCTTTCCAATCTGAGATTCCAGGAGCTGGTTGTCATTAGAAAACTGGATGTCAACAGTGGGGAAAATATGTAACCTCTAGATTTTGTTGGGACTACAATATCTTACAGTACTGTTCAGTATAGCCAACTGTGAAGGTTGACGAATGTTGCAGTGCAAAGCATCTGGAAGTGTACACATTTTATCCTCTAGAGTGTGCAAGCACTTTAAACACTGAGAGAGAGAATTAGCCACACTAACAATGATGCACTTGTGAGGAGGCCAATGCAAAACCTTTTCAACCGTACTTCACTGCCGCAGACTCTTCATTAAGTCCGGAAGCTTTGTTGGGAAGTTGTATTCCTTCGAACCTGCCATCCTGAGTTAGAGAGAAAAATCTTCCTGTTCGGTGTGATGCAGTCTGGCACTGAACATCTTCCAGCCGATTTCCTGCAGTGTTTTAACACTTCAGGAATGGGGTTTGGAGGCGGTTTGTCCTTTCTCCAGACACAGTATCCACAGCTTGATCAAGGTTTAAGTGAGAGCTCCACCCTCAGGAGGTCTGGGCTGTCTGCAGCTACACCTGCCTGTTTAGCAATGATGGCTAGTGATCTTTTTTAAAAAACTGAGGTTCTATGTCCCAGGGGAGGAGGGAGCTGTCTCTGTTTATGACAGGGCCTTCATCCTGCTCATCACCCTTTCTGCTACGAAGCGAAAGGTGCCATCCTGGTCAGGAAGTGGCCCAATCCTTGGGAGCAAAACAGCAGCAACAACAACCCTAAATGGATGTGATTGTGCTGCCAGAACATTTCAATTGGGCTTGTCTTCTTTTGCTGAAATGTCTCTTTTAATTTGTGGCTTTTGAGGAGGGGAAAGAGAGGAGTCAGTTCTTCTGCTGGCTGAATTTGGAATGGGTTGTCAACTAATAGGGCCTCTTGCAGATGTAACACAATGTGAGTCCCCTCACTATGCAAAGAGCAGCATATAGATAAAATAGCAGCAGCAACAACAACAACAACAACAACAATCATTGTCAGGTAATCTTTTCGAGAAACAACTGGAAAAGATTACCCAATATCAGGATCTGAAAACTGAACTTCAGTGACTCTGGCATAAACCGATACAGGTGGCCCCAGTGGTGATTGGCACATTGGGTGCGGTGCCTAAAGAGCTAAGCAAGTATTTATTTAGAAATTTTATTTATTAAAGTCATAGCAGTCAGCTTCAGAAGGCCAACTTATTGGAATCTGTTCAAAGCAAATCATAATACACATAATTAATCACAGAAATCCTAAACACTTGTGAAGGCCACCTTATTGGAATCTGATTTGTAATACAAAATCCAGCGTAGTTATCTTGTTTGTTGTGTGGTGGTGGTGGTGGTGGTGGTGGTGGTGGTGATGATGTTGATTGATGATGATGATTGATGATGATGAAAATAGAGCAAAGGATGACCATTCTTGTCTGTGAAGATTCTCAGTCATCTAGGTGAGTCTATCTGGAAGTTGAGTCTTGTCAACTGGAGTTCTTTTCTTGAAAGAGCAAAACATTTCACTACTCATCCAAGCAGCTTTGTCAGTCTGAGGAAAGTTAGTAGCTAGTCTTCCATTTTATAGTTCCCCTTGATTTCACATCACCCTGGTCTGAATAGGCTCAAAATTTTGACAATGGCCTGTTAGGTGCTGAGAGTGCCACCTATGCAACCTTTCCCAACACCCGTCAAGTTTGGGTTGTTAGCTGTGGCCTTGCTGGTGGAGGTGTGAAGTACTTCCGATTTGTCTGGTGACTGATGAAAGGTTCACTTAATAAGTAGCAGACAGATTGTGCCTGAGTCTCCCACCTCTGTTGAGAGAAAGGTTTCCAATACATGAATGGCTTCCCTGGCCCCTCCCTAATATGTGTACATCCTCATCTTTGAATGAATGCCCTTTGTCCTTCAAATAGAGGTACACTGCCGATTATGTTCCTGAGTGGTTGCCCCTCTTATGTTGGGCCACACAGACCCACAAACACACAGGCAGAGATTCATCCACTCAAAGGACCCTACAGCAAAACACAAAAGGAATATACTATATGTGGTCCAATGCAGTGAAAAGTGTGCAGACCTCTACACTGGAGAAACTAAACAGCCATTAAATAGTAGGATAGCCCAACATATGAGGGGCAACAGCTCAGGACCAGAGTCAGCAGTGTACCTCCATTTGAAGGACAAAGGGCACTCATTCAAAGATGAGGATGTACACATATTAAACAGAGAAGACAGGTGATTTGACAGAGGAGGCGGAAGTCATTCGTGTGTGTATTGAACCCCCCCCTCTCAAGGGGGGGATTCAGACACTGGTACTTATCAAGCAGCCCTTTCATCAGTCCCCAGACAAATCAGAACCACCAAGGCCATAGCTAATGACCCATACTTAATGGGTATTGGGAAAGGTTGCATAGGTGGAACTTGCACACATCCCAGGCCCTTGTACATCTAAAGAGCCTATTCAGGCTACTGCCCACCTAGCAAACCTATTCAAGCCATTGTCCAACTTATGAGCCTATTCAGACCAGGATGATGTGAAATGAAGGTGAACTATAAAGTGGACTCGCCACTAACTTTCCTCAGACTGATGAAGCTACTTGGATGAGTAGCAAAACATTTCGATCTCTCAAGAAAAGAAGTCCAGTTGCCATGGCTCAACTTCCAAATGGCCATTCTTGTTTCACATCTTATGTCATTGTCAGTATTTTGTGCCCAACATCTTAATGGCTTTATTGTCTTTCAAAATGTAATGGGGAGCACTTCAATAACATACTGATTGTACAGGAACTGTTTTATTATAACCAGTTGAAAGAAGGTGTGGTACTCAGTGTTACTACACATCACCCAACACTTGCCATTTCCCATTTTCAATCTTACACTGTTGGACTTATTTTTCTGCTAAATGATGCAATCATTTAAGTTACTCACCAATTGCCAAAGTTCATCTTTAGCACTAGCTAAGGGAGGTAGGAATGAGCATTATGTATAGAAAAATGAATGGAGTAGGACAGGGATATCCAAACTTTTTGCAGGGAGGGCCAGGTGAGATGAGGTAAAAATGTGTGGGGGCTGACCATTCAGCTGCATTTGGCCCCCTGGGCTGGACTTTGGACGAGCCTCTAGGACATGCAAGGGGGCAGGGAGATTGCTGCAGCAACGGAGCCAGGGGAGGGTAGGCTGGGCAGGTGGCTGGGGGAATGGACAGAGGCAGGGAGGGCAGGCAAACTGTAACACTGCAAGCTGACGTCCCCATCCAGTATGGGGAGGGGCCAGCTGGCAGGGATGCATGACAGGCTGAGCTGGTGGGGAGAAGAGGCTGCGGAGTACTCGAAATTGGAAAACGGGCCACATTTGGCCCCTGGGCCTGACTTTGGACATGCCTGGAGTAGGGTGACCCACAGTTGTTCACATCATTCACCATATATTTCTGATAATAGTCCTAGTTTTTTTTTATTATGCTACCAGATATGTGCCTGGTGAAATATGCATGCTTCTTATTCCACTCTTCAACATGGCCCTGAGGCAAGACCTAGGCTTTCAAAAACAATGAAGTGGACATTAAACAGTAATCCCTTTTCTCACTTCTTTTCACCCTAGGGACTAATGTTCACGAAGCCCAGCGCATTCTGAATGAAAGTGGACTCCCAATCATGTCTGCCTCTGACCTTGAAGATGCTGCCAGGAAGGCAGTGGCCAGTGTGAGAAAGAAGTAACAGTATCATCAGTGAAGAAACAAGTACAAGGGATAACATTCCTGAAAATGCCTCAACATACATGTTTAGGATTATTTTAACCAACCAGGGGTAACGTCAGGCCTGGCCTATCTGAATGAGTCATGAGGTGTTTTTAAACAACCCACAAAACTGACCTAGGAGATACCCTGAATCCAAAAAGACTGTATTGTGCAATATTATATCAGAATGACCTGCAACCATCCATGATCAGTATCCACTGTCTGTAGCCATACAGGTTTTTTTAAAATCATATAGTACATCCTTGTTGGTGACTCCTGGTTTTATAAGACATTTTGTACATCTCAGATGTCTTAGGGAGGCAGTAGGCAATCAAGACTGAATTTTTTTAAAAAAAGTGGACTCGGTGAACCCAAAGGAAGTTCAGTTTTATGTTCCTTGAAATAGCCGTTTCCCTCATTGTGGGTCAAAATAGTTTTGTAATCAATGGAATTTTTAAAAAACATTATACAAGTGATGGAAATCTGCTATTTAAAGGGGGAGAGGATACCACCACCACTCCATAAAAAAATCCAATGGGTAATGCCTCAAAGCTCACTATAGATGTTTCAAATCCTAGGTCTTTTGTATTTTTAAATGATTTTTTTCCTTATTAAAGGTATGAGAAAATAGCACATTTTGAACCAAATTAATGGAAATTCTTTGGAAGAGACTCCTTTAGAAAATGTGCAATCATTTCACACCTGCCTTACGTTTAACCATTAACGATTTGGCATTGAATGTATAGCTCACATGAGAGTAACTCAGAAGTATAGTCTTGTGGAAAAAATACTTTTAAAAATCATACTATGAACATGTTTCTCATCTGAGTTTTTTCAAAGACTGAAGGAGAAATGCAGCATCTCACAGTATCCTACTTACTATCTATGAACATATCCGTCCACTTAAAACTGTGAGCTCCCCAAATCAATGTGCATAATAGTGGTCTTGATTCATCACAGTTGAATCTGTAACGCTGGCCACAACATAAGATTAATACTATGATTGTACTGACATCAGTCAGTCCACCAGTCCCTCCTCTAGCTGTGTTGGACACTAACAGCCATCATCCCCACCCTGCATACCCATTGGCTGGGACTGAGGAAGTTGGTGGTTCAAAAAAGTTGGTTGGTGGAGAACATCATCAGGTTGAGAAAAAAATGAAATAGACCATAGTAGTATTAGCCATCAGCAAGGCTTTCCTAGTTGAAAGGAATGTGAAGGGGAGGAAAAACCTCATAATAAATACTTGGATGTGATTCATCCTAAGATAAACACTTTTTAAGTTCTTATCTGAAGTTCTAATCATATAGTTCATTTTCATTTTGAGTTAAAATCAGAAGGACTTAATTTTGGCTTGATTGTGCCTTTGATTTGCTGGGAGGAAATGCACATAAAACAGATGCAGGGGCCACCAAACTCCATCACCACTTCAGCCTACTTGTTTCACAGTGGAAAGATCTATTAAAATCAAAATGTTCACTGTTGGGCAAGTAGGGAAAAACACTTTGGTTTGGGATGTGTACTATTTACATGTGTTATCGTCTAACCAACACATAGGGATGCAAATGACATTTTTCTGAAAATGACAAGAATTGATAGTCTGAGTTTTTTTCAATAATATTCAGTAAAGATATGAAAACATCATAATTTAATAAAATTTAATAAAAATAAATTTTTATCTAATCAATTTCTGTGTGTTCAAAGCAGTATTGCCAATTAAAACTAAGTACTTTTCTGTTGTTCTATGGAAACTTCCTGTTCCTCCAATAATCTCACTGTATTTTCATCCTAGGCGTGACTATAATACCTTGTATGTTTCCCACTGCCATATGAGCTCTACAAAATCATTAGGTGTGTGGCCATTAATTTAAAATACTGTACAAAGTACTGTGTGGCATTCTGTTACACTAATCCAGTATCCAACAGCTTTCACCAACTTCCCTTCCCTTTATATTAGCAACTGGATTTTGGTTTCCTTTTGGAGTTTATGCTCTCAAAAGGACCATGAAACAGAACCAACATTCAAGACGAAGAGTGTGGAACATAATCAGCAAACACTAGCAGCCACTGTTAAAATTGTTCCAGATCAAGGAAGCTATAGAACTGAATAGATCAATATACAGATAAAGCAGCTTCTCATGTTTATCTCTTTGTATAGAATACTGACTACTTGAGGTAGAACGTCTTGAGTAGGCTCCATATTGGGATATCAGTGCTAGATGAAATAGCATGATACCCCCTTCAACCTAATAGTAAACATCTAGTTCTGGAACAGAGACTTCATGCAGTTCATAAAAGGTCTATCTGGAAGTTAGGTCATGGCAACTGGATTTCTTTTCTTGAGAGATTGAAATGTTTTGCTACTCATCCAAGCACGAAGCTCAACTTCCAGATAAGGTCACCTGGATGACTGAGAATCTTCACAGATGTACAAAGTCTTACTTTGTTGAAGAGAAGACCTGTGATTCAAAACTTATTCCACTCTTCCAAGCCTTCATCCAGCACCATTTTTTATAGGAAGAAGAAAATACAGCCAGCAATCCCCCCTCTCCCAGGCCGGATGCACTAAACAAATTTCAAAAGTAGATGGATAATCTGACATTAAATTCCTATTGAAATCGAGACTCATTTGTTCTGAAGATGAATGGAGCTCATCTGTAACAAAAGTAGGTTAACTCTGTGAACGGGTTGGTGCATTGGGGTTGGGTGGGGGACATTGCAATGGGGTTTTGAGACAGGACTCTTTACATTTCCTAAATTGGCTCTTCTAAATACACACAGAGCAGAAAGGTCATTGTGGGCAAGGCTGACAGTGACAAAATAATACATAAATGTTTCTGGGTTAAGAAGGTGCAGAGCTCCTGCAAATTTCACAGGTAAGCCAATTTGAGAGGTGAGCTTATTTCAACAGTCCCAAGAGGTTAGTGAGCAATGAGACCAGACAACCCAACACACCCAGTTTGGCATGCACTTTAAAGGCCTCCTGTGCTGTTTCCCTCTGTACTTCTGTTCCATTCCCAGAGTCCTTCCTTTCCGCATATATTCCCTTTTGCTGACACAGATCTCTATGTTCCCTAGAGCATGCTTAGTAAACCAGTGCTGCAACAGGCAACCACCTGAGTAAGCCATGGGTTTCTCATCTTGTTCCCAAACAAAAGTGTCTAAAGTTTTCTTTCTAGGAACCTGCCAGCTTCAAACCACTTAACTTTCCTTTAGACCAAAGTCTGGGGCAGGTGCAGCCACCCACTCATTTCCTTTATTCCTTGCAAGCAGGGCCAGCGCATCCATTGAGGCGAACTAGGCAGTTGCCTAGGGCGCCAAAATGGACAGAGGGCGCTGGACAGCCTGCCACCCTCCGCCGCCCCCCCTCCGCTGGCCACCATCGTCCATCCCCCCACCGCCCGTCGCTGCCCCCCACGCGCATCGCCGCCCACCCGCCGTGCCCATCGCCATCCCCCACCATCCGCCGCCCTGCCCCTCGCCTAGGGCACAAAAAAACTAGTGCCGGCCCTGCTTGCAAGACAACTGAGATCACATTCACACCAGGCAAAATCCTTTTTGTCAGGGCAACCAGGATTGGGCGCTGGAAACTTTTGATTTATATTAACTGAAACTTTCCTCTTCTTATCCCCACCTGAGTTTTAGATTGTGTGGCTCCCTAAGGTGCTCTTTGGGTGCCTTGGGACAAGGTGGGCCTTGAAAGGCCCAATCACTACTGCTAGGAGCAAGCATCTGTCAGTAATTGTTGAGTATTAAAGGTGTCCCTCTCCACCATTCTGGTGCCCCCAATGGCGTCTTCAGGCCAAAGAGGAACCTTAAGAAGTACTGGAACCTAGAAGATAGGAAATTTTCAGTGAGTTTAAATTCAATGCTTCCCGTGCGCAATCCAGGTTATGTTGGCAGAAATTTACACAACAGGATCTTGTCTGCTATTGGGCAGAAAAAGAATCAGGATGTAACTAGACAGGGTGATTGTTCTGTTTTGGTACACTCCTCCTGCTCTGCATAGTAGTCCTAAGATTGTACCAGTTGTAATAAGAACACATCCCTGTTTTTTTCAGCTCAGGATATTGTGTTTCAACTATCCACACAGAAAATTATAATGGCAACGTTTCTCCTCTCTTCTGCCCCTCAGCCCTTTTCCCATGATCTGCCAATATCACTACCCTCTTTTCTGCCTTTTATAATCTGTTCCTGCCCTGGTATGTGAAAATAAATCCAAGTTTTTGGGGACAATGATTTACCAACAATGGTGATGTATTTGTATTTCTTGATTTATTGCATATAGCTGTTGATTCAATGTCTCTTGTTAGATTTGTTTTTAACAGTCAATTGAGCACAAAAGTTGTTTATGTTGGTTATTGGAGCAGTCATTCCACAGGAAGCTGTTGACACATCTAGCCCTAGAATTGTCAGAAGTTCTTTATATATATATATGTTAATTCCATCACCACACCTCACTCTCTTAATCCAAGTTCCCACAGCAATGTTCCAGGAGGAGTTTAAAAAGTCTTGCATACAATACAATTCTGGGCCCTATAAAGGAAGGAAGGAAGGCAGGGCAGCAACAATAAAAACAACAAAGAAGCAGTAAGGTGCAGATCAAAAGGCATCAGATATTCCTACACAAAAAGATTGGATCTACTTGATATTGGGAATAATGGCATCTAGTCCATGGATAAAATATCAGAAAGATCAATGAGGAGCACAGGACAGACCACAAACTGATGCAAGGCTCAAGTGGCTAGATGTGAGCCTCATGACTCAGCGTTTACACTGCAAAACTGCAGTCAAAGACTGCTCATGACCTAAGTTTGATTTTGATGAATTAACGTGACCAGCTCATGGTTCACTCAATCTTCCGTCCTTACAAGGTTGGTAAACAAAGTTCTGAGCTTGCAGGGGCAGCAGAGGGGGGAATAGACAATGTGTAGCCTGCATAATTAACATTGTAAGGCCCAGAGAGTGCTTTAAGGGCTATGAGTTGGTATATAAGCAACACATTTTATTTTATTTTTTGCCTTGCTCCTTGCTTTATAATCCATCTGCTGTGAACCACGTAGAATATTGTACTGTATTGATGGGGCGGCAGCAGAGAGGCAGGCAGGGTGGATGGGTGGATGGATGGATTTGATTTGAAATTCATGAGCCAGAACCTCATGAGCATATAGTCTTTCTAGAGACAATAGAAAGTCACTGACAAAATGGAGGATCAGTTATATTACTATATTGAAGGCTGATAGAGTGTAGCATGATGCAACAACAAAAGAAAGCATACAGAGACATGCTGAAGAGCCCCCCGCTGCCCGTGGAAGTCCAACTGGGCATGGCCCATGGGACAGCCAAATGTTGCACAGATTGTACGCCTCTCTTCCATGGTAGAGAATCTAATGTCTGACTTTGGCAACAAAAGGCCCTTTATATCTCGTCTTGCAATCTGGAAAAGGGATGGGAGGAAGGGAAGGCTGCTAGAGGGGAAGGGCAGCTGCTAGATGCTGTGTGGGCCAAAAACCCTTCTCTGTGGTGTCCTATCACCTCTATAAGATATGCTACTCATACAGCATTGAGTTGATTAAGATTAGGAGGGTATGATGTGAGTTTTCTTTCCATACTCATGGCTTCAGCTAGTGAGATAACATTGATGAAATAGATTATAGCCATGCTTATGGAGCAACTTTGCCACCCGATATACCTCCCCCCAGTCTTTGCATATTGTGACATTTGCGCACATTTTTAAAAGAACGGTGTGTGCAAACTAAAAAAAAAATTAAAAAATAAAAAAAATCTGGGTTTAATTGACTAATTAATTAACTGAGCCTCTGGGGAACAGTGACCATGCCGCAATTTCCTTTGCCATGCATGTCGGAGGAAGAGTGTCAACCAAATCGGACATAAAACCCCTTGATTTTCGAAGGGCAAACTTCCCCCAGATGAGGAAACTAGTTAGAGAGAAATTGAAGGGGAAAGTTAGAAGAATCCAATCTCTTCAGAGTGCATGGAGCCTGTTTAAAACAACAATAATAGAGGCCCAGCACAAGTGCATACCACAAAGAAAGAAGAGCTCCTCTAAGTCCAAGAGGGTGCCAGCATGGTTAACGAGTGGAGTTAGAGAGGCTCTAAAGTGCAAAGAGAGGTCTTTCTATAAATGGAAATCCTCCCCAAATGAGGAAAATAAAAAGGAACACAAACTCTGGCAAAAGAAATGTAAGAAGATGATAAGGGAGGCAAAGAAAGACTTTGAGGAACGCATGGCTAGCAATATAAAGGGTAATAATAAAAGTTTCTTTAAATATGTTAGAAGTAGAAAACCTGCCAGAGAACCATTTGGGCCTCTGGATGGTGAGGGAGGAAAAGGGGAGGTTAAGGGGGACTTGGACATTGCAGAGAAATTGAACGAGTTCTTTGCGTCTGTCTTCACGACAGAGGACCTTGAGCGGATTCCGCTGCCTGAGCCGCCCCTCTTGACTAAAGAATTAAATCAAATACAGGTTAAAAGAGAGGAGGTTTTAGGACTAATTGATAAATTGAGAATTAACAAGTCACCGGGCCCAGATGGCATCCACCCAAGGGTTATTAGGGAACTGAGAAATGAAATTGCAGATCTCTTAACGGTTATATGCAACTTGTCTCTTAAAACGGCCACAGTGCCGGAGGACTGGAGGATAGCAGATGTCACACCAATTTTTTAAAAAGGAAGGAGGGGGGACCCAGGAAACTACAGGCCGGTTAGCCTGTCCCAGGGAAGATGGTGGAAGGCCTCATCCAAGAGAAAATCTTAAAACACATAAAAGAACAAACCTTGCTGAGAGAAAATCAGCATGGCTTCTGTAAGGGTAAATCTTGTCTTACAAACCTTTTAGAATTTTTTGAAAAGGTCAACAGGCACGTGGATTTGGGTGAACTGGTGGATATAGTCTATCTGGATTTTCAAAAGGCTTTTGACACAGTCCCTCACCAAAGGCTGCTGAGAAAATTGCATAGTCAGGGCATAAGAGGGCAGGTCCTCTTATGGATTGAGAACTGGTTGAGATCCCGGAAACAAAGAGTAGGTGTCAATGGGAAATTTTCACAATGGAGAGAAGTGAAAAGTGGTATGCCCCAGGGCTCGGTCCTGGGACCGGTGCTTTTCAATCTGTTCATAAATGACCTGGAGACAGGGATAATCAGTGAGGTGGCCAAGTTTGCAGATGACACAAAACTTTTCCGTGTGGTAAAAACCAGAGAAGATTGTGAAGAGCTCCAAAAGGATCTCTCCAAACTGGGGGAGTGGACTGAGAAATGGCAAATGTGTTTTAATATAACCAAATATAAAGTAATGCATATTGGGGCAAAAAATCCAAACTTCATCTATCAACTCATGGGCTCTGAGTTATCCGTGATGGATCAGGAAAGAGATCTTGGTGTGTTGGTGGACAGCTCCATGAAGGTGTCTCCCCAATGTGTGGCAGCAGTGAAGAAGGCCAATTCCATGCTAGGGATTATCAAAAAGGGGATCGAAAATAAAACAGCCAACATTATAATGCCGTTATACAAAACAATAGTAAGGCCCCACCTGGAGTATTGTGTACAATTCTGGTCACCGCATCTCAAGAAAGACATAATGGAACTGGAAAAGGTGCAGAAGAGAGCGACTAAAATGATTACTGGGCTGGGGCACCTCCCTTATGAAGAAAGGCTAAAACAATTGGGCCTCTTTAGTCTGGAAAAAGGCGCTTGAGGGGGATATGATTGAGACATACAAAATAATGCAGGGTATGAGTAAAGTGGATAGAGGGAAGCTCTTCTCCCTCTCTCAAAACACCAGAACTAGGGGACATACACTCAAATTGAGTGCTGGGAGAGTAAGAACTGACAAAAGAAAATATTTTTTCACCCAGCGCGTTGTAAGTCTATGGAACTCTCTGCCACAGGATGTGGTGATGGCATCTGGCCTGGATGCCTTCAAAAGGGGATTGGACAGATTCCTAGAGGAAAAGTCCATCACGGGTTACAAACCATGACGGAGATGTGTAATCTCTAGGCTTTAAACCAGGGTACTTCAAGGGCCAGATGCAGGGGAGTGGTATCAGGAGACAGATATCTAGTCTCATGCGCTCCCAAACGCATCTGGTGGGGCCGCTGTGAGATACAGGAAGCTGGACTAGATGGGCCTTTGGCCTGATCCAGCATGGCTCTTCTTATGTTCTTATGTTCTTAACATTCCTCACTGAGGAAAAGTGAAGGACTCAATAATGTGTTAAAATTCTGTCATGAAAAGAAATTCAACGCCCCATTTGCAAGCAAGTGTGTGAGCACACACACACACACAGAGCAAGAGCGCACACTTAGGAAAATGCAAAGGAAGGAGTGATGCAACAGTGTTGAAATCCTGGATTTCATCTGCCTGCTGGCTTCATTCTCCATTATCCAGCAGGTAGTTTGGATTTGTTGCAAAACTATAATCACATGACATCTCGTCTTTCATTGGTGTTCTGGCTCGACATCTGTTCAGCAAGCAATGCCTCGCATTTTGTTCAAATGTTTATGCCTGTTGAAACCTAGCTAGAACACTATGTAAGCACCATAGTTGACTATTTCAGTCTGTCAAATGTCAACAGAGTGCACCAAGTGCTTCACGCTGTAGTCATGGTATCCCACAATTAAAGCATTTGATTAAAGCATTTTATTGGCATATATATCACCATTTGATCCAATTATTCTGCCATTAAACATTAACAGTAATTGAAGCAAATGGTGCCCAATAATAGAGATACATCTGCTCCAATAAATTCTAGCCAGAAATAAGGAGGTCTTTTTGGTGGGGGGAAAAATTCTAGGCAATGTACTTCAGCATTATACTCTCTAATAAGGCTTCTGAAACTTACTATAACATACAGTATATATTCATCTGCTTGATACTGTTAAGGAGTTCAATTAATTGCTGGACTTTAGTTTTTCAGAATTGGAGGTTCAGCCTTAGATGAGTGCTTGCTTCCAGTAATCCTGGCTGTACCCAGAAGCCTGTAGGACCTGTAATGGAGCCTCATACATTTATTTATTCTACCATTGTTAATCTATGGCAGAGGTGCTTACAACCTTTACAGCCCAAACACCCGTGGAGTATATCTGTATATCAAAGAGGCTACTGCCACAGTATTAAATATTCATTTACATTCTTGTCAACCTAGCACCATCTCTGTATTTTGATGCCATGTACAAAGACGTGCCACATTATATCTGTCTCAACCAAGCTGTCTCAACCACATTATATCTGTCTCAACCTCATTGGATTATCCACACTTTTACAGAAAACTTTACCAATCTTTGCCAACTATGCCTAGTGAGTTTAATGAAATAGTTCATTGTTTTGTTACTCTTTTTATATTTAGTAATTGTTAAATGTAAGTTTATACATTTATAGAAAATATAGGATTTTCGATTTAAAGCACTAGGAAATATTGTTAAGTGAATTAATAACTACAATTTCTATCATCCTTGTAATGGAGAGTTGTCTCCAGATTGGCCTACTCAAACAGCATGATACTCATCATACTGCTGCAGTCATTCTTTATAATGTGCCCCTGTCATGTGTAACATCTTTATAATGTTGGCCCATGGGATATGGGGGCAACAGTAATTTATATCTTCTGTTTCTTCATGCAGTACTAAAAAAAGAAGCAAAAGCCAGAAGAGACAAGTGTGTATGAAAGAAAGCATTTTACTGATTTTTGACCAACTAGTTCTCCCAGTCTTTGGGTTTTTTTCTGCTTCTCTTCCAGGTTGTTCTTCTTTGATGTGTATGAAGTATGTTCTCCATCATTTTCTCTCTCTCTCTTCTTTGGTTAGCATTGGCAATAAGATGAGATTTGTCAAGGAGAGTTGGAGCTCCTTTTTTAAAATGTTGAGGTCAGTTGTCAGGTCCCTGTTAGCAGATTTAAGGGGGCAGCAGACAAATATAATAATAATAATATATACTTGTGCCTGACACAAAGTAGTGCAGCAGTAACGTAGACAAAATGTTAGTATTGATATAAAGGGTTTGCAGAGTTAGTCTATCAGAAAGACAATGACAATGAATAGAGTAAAAACTCATATATTCATATATACATCAAAATATACACAGCATAACAACCAAGCATTATATACAATATAGCAAACAGACAAACAGAGTGTGGGGTAAACTGTTCTCACCATAACAGTCCCCAGTTACAAATGACAAGCTAGTGCCTTTTATACTTATTCAGCACTCATAAGATCTGATGCAATCACTAATTAACAATCTGATGCAATCTGAATCCATTACAAATCATGATGTTATGGATTCCACCTGCACTTCATCACCATGCCTGTGATTACTAGGATTAACATCATTGCAGAATCTAACTGCCTCCATTTTACAATTCACTTTACACATTCTGTTAAATATACATAACATATGTTTTGTCAACTTTTACATATGTTGATAGTCCCAAGAGAACAGAAGGGCAAGAAACATGGAGTGGCCCAGATAATGGGAAGAAGCAAGCAAGCTGAGCTGTGCATTATCTACATGAATACTTTTGAAGAAGTGATGGATTCCCCCCACCCTTACAGGATCTTTTAAGTTTCTGCGGAAGGGAAGATTGTAACTCGATATGAATCCTGGATGTTCTTAAATATTCAGTGCTCACTAAGAACATTCTCTTTTTCATCCATTTTCTCAGGCCTGCCAAGATAATGTTAGTCAGACCTGGCCATAATCATAAAACTACAAAATTCTCTTTTATAAAAAGATAATGCATAGTTACCACACAAACACCAGAGGAATTAAAGAAGTGTTTCTGACCTTTAAAAGCATCCGGGAGTTATTGTTCACACTCTTTTTTCATGCGGATCACAGAAGGGCTCCCTTGGATGTCCTTGGAAATTATTATTAAGTTTTTAACCACCTCTCTGAAATAATGTATGAATGAGAACCAATATTAACACCAACAAAAATGAGGCAGGTGCATGAATGATCCAAGTAGAAATGTAGTCCCTGATTAAAATTTTCCCATTTGTCTTTCACCTGCTGTGCAGGACTGCAGCATGTTCTTTATACTAATTTGCTCAGGAAGACTCCAAAAACTCATGCAGCAAACCCATTAGAAGAGTTTTAACATCTACTAATAATGGCCATTTTATCATGTTAATGGATCTTGATTGCCTTCCTAGCACTAAGGCTCTCCAACAGTTTGCATAAAAGGGGGTTATTCACATCAGTGTTGTTGCAGGGGGAAAATATGCTAATTATCCCATTCTCTGCTATTTTGAATATGGCACTAAAGGTCTGAGTGGACAAAAGAATCTAGGTAGTAGTGTATGAGTTGTAACTCTTGCTGAAACATCCAGAGAGACAGAGAGAGAATTGAAACATGCAGATGTTACTAAGGTTCACCTTGCAGGGAAGATGTTTTCTACTATTGTGTGTTTGTTGTGTTGCAGGACTTTCATCTGGAAGGTTCCTCCTAATAATTGATACATCACTAGTGTTTCTTATAATAATAATAATAATAATAATAATAATAATAATAATAATAATAATAATAATAATAATAATAATAATAATAATACCTTTATTGTCAATGTACAACATGTGCACAATGAAATTGGCTGAGTCTCCCTTGCCCACCCCCACCACCATCCCACCATCATCCCACTAGCAACCACTCAGTCTTATTGCACCCTTTGTACTTGACACAGAATGCACCAGCCCACAGGTCAGTTCTTCTATTTTTTTCCAAAAGGGAAAAAGGAGCTGCCTTCATTGTTCATTTGAGAGTCTTCCTGAAACTTCTGGGCTATTCTTGTTTTGACTCAGGGACCTCTTTATTTTTTTTATTCACCATAGAAATAAGGGGAGGAATCTTATTCCAAGGAAGCCTTAAGGTAGCATTCTTTTCTGTAAGGATTAACTGGCTAGCCTTAAAGTCTAAGGAGCTGTCTCATTCTCAAATGTACTCTAGATTGCTTTGTGATGTACATGGTTTCAGTGGCTGATGTGAAGGACATTTACATCACTGAGACAGGTCCACATGACAAAGGTTTCCTCAAAGCAAAAGCTTGCTGAATCACTGATTCAACCAATGTCCATAACAATCTGAAACCACAGGGGGCAGCAAGGGCATATCTGGGGGGCTGGAAGGGTGCATTTTCCCTGGGTGCAGCAATCTGGGGGTACCTGGAGGGGGAGCAGGAAGTGGAAGCTGTGCGCCCTCCCACCAGCAGTCCTACTTTCCCCAGGCTAAGGCTTGGTGATGGGACGCACTCCGTCGCAGCCTCCTCCTCTGCTGCCATGTGCCAGGCAAGCGGCGAAGCAAGCAGACAGGCATACGGGGAGCGTGGTGGCTGTGGAGCCCTCCTCCTCCTCCTCCTCTTCCTCACCTTACTCTGGGCCCACTGGGGGAGAGGTAAAGTGTGCATGCGCGCACACACAAATGTCCATCTGCCCGTCCTTCCCACACCCACCCAATTTCCCCCCTTGCTGGGTAGATGCAATGGGTTTGGGGAGGGCCAGAGGGGCGCAAGAACAACTTTGTCCCCAAGCACTCCAAACCCTTGCTGTGCCACTGAGGGGCAGTGCTAGGGGAGGAAAAAGACAACCGAGGTTATGTTCTTTAGGGCTTCCCCATCTGGCTATGGAAGCCCTTTTCCCACCTTGAAGGGCGTTTCCCTCTGGCCTTCGGACTGTGTCCGGAATCTGGGAGTAGTCCTGGGCCTGGCGCTCACCATGGAGGCCCAGGTGACCGCTGTGGCCAGGGCTGCCTTTTTTCATCTCCATCGAATTGCCCAGATTCGTCCATACCTAGATGGGGATTCCCTCAGAACTGTGGTACAAGCGCTGGTGATCTCGAGACTGGACTATTGTAACACGCTCTAAATGGGGCTGCCCTTGACTCTCCTTCGGCGATTGCAGTGGGTTCAAAATGCAGCGGCCAGACTGGGTGGCGGGTGTGCGTCGGTTTGACCACATCACCCCAGTTCTGGCCTGCCTGCACTGGCTGCCCGTTGCGGCCCGAATCAGATTCAAGGTCCTGGTTTTGATTTACAAAACCCTCCATGGCCTAGGACCTGACTACCTGACAGAGCGGATCGACCAGCGGTCAACATTGGCCCGCCCGACTAGGTTGTCGCGGGCGCACATGCTGCGCGTGGCCACGGCCAGGGAGGCTCGGAGAACATCCACCCGTACCCGAGCCTTCTCTGTGGCTGGCCCCACTATGTGGAACCACCTCCCAGCAGAAGTGCGCCTAGCAGAGTCCCTGCCAGCCTTCCGAAAGGCATTAAAAACTCTCCTTTTTTGGGAGGCGTTTGGTGACTAGAGTTTTTTCTCTCTTCTCTCTCTCCCGCCATCTGTAATTGCCATTTTTCTGTTGCTTAGCCTGGTTATCTGGTTTAAATTGTCTTAATTGTTTTATTTAATTGTTTTATTTAATTGCTGTTATCATTATATTGTCATGTTGTAAACCGCCCAGAGTTCCTTTGGAAAGACGGGTGGTATATAAGCTCAATAAATAAATAAATAAATAAATAAATAAATAAATAAATAAATAAATAAATAAATAAATACTATTGAGTGTCACTGGGGAACATGGCCAATTGGGTTCTAGGGTTAGGGTTAGAGTTAGGTCTCCACCATTGCCTGCAACTAATGTCTGTGGAGTTCCCCTCCACCTCAACGCTCAAGACCACTCCTTCCTTCCTAGTGTCCCTTTGCTCACTGCCTTTCCTCTCTCCTGTTCACTCTCCTCCAAAAAGTTATAATTTGAAATGGGAATCCACACAATGCAGTATATAAAAGAAGGGGTTCTATAAATAACTCCTTGTTTCCCTTTTAACCATGAGTCATCAAGACCGGTCATTTATTTTTGTTCTTCCAAGGGACGAGGTAAGACTGAGCTGGTCTCCCCTTATTTATTTTTTGTGCCAAAATGGAAACAACTAAATTCCAAACCACTCCAAAAGCCAGAAGAAGCAAATTAAAATATGTTCATGTTTGAAAAGAATGTTCAGATTTTGTGAACCATCAATACAGAAGCAGTCTCTGGGGGAGGTGATTTCCTGATCTATCAAAGCAGCGTCTCTCCTGGATTCCAGATCACGTGAGACCTCGATGCTTCCTGTCCTTAAGAACAATGCAAAGATATATACAGTGGACCCTCGTATAACAAATGATTTGTATAACATAAAATCTCTACATTAAAAATTCCAGAGATAGGGGAAATTTGCTTAACAGAATCACCTATGAGGCAAATCCGTACAGCATAAACAGGGTCGCGATTAGGGATTACTCTGTTTTCAATGCATTCCTATAGGAAATTTGTATAAAGGAAGATTTGCTTAACATAATTTCATTTGGAAATAATTAATTCCTTTATACAAGGTACCACTGTATGCTGGATCTGCTCAAGTGCTAATCAAGGTCTCCGCAGTTCTCAGTTCCATGACTGTTTGTGTTAGCGCAGAAATATATCAGAAACTGAGGAGGAATGGCATTTCTCAGCAGTATGTCACAATGATTGGTTGTATTGGTATCAGAGGTTTGGAAGAAATGCACAACACTTCCTTCTACTGTCAAGCCTGCCTCCTCACTGGGAAACATTTGTAACTCAAACTGTTGCCCATTTTTAGAATGTGCGAGAAGAATGAAGCTGCAGCTGGAAACATGCTGAGGAGCTGCTGTAATAAATTTGATATTATATGCACGTCATGGATGGATAGACCATTCTTCAGAAGGCCTGGCCAATCCAATGGGTGGTGTGGAAGGAGAATTGCTGAAAGGGAGAAAAACGCTGTTCAGCAAGGCACGCTTCAAGCAGAAACCCAAGCCTGAAAAGGTGATACGTTATTTCACTTATTTGTTTATCTTAAAATAACCTGAATAATAGAGAAACTTTCCTCTCGAAAGATATTGTACCTTGATTGATTGCCAGTAAGTGGACTTCTACAGAACTTTCTGACTGGCAAACAGAAACTTCAGGATTGTTTTCCACTGCTGCGGAATTCTCCAGGCATCCAGCAACACTTACCAAGGTCGCCTAAACACCAGGAAGTGGAATATTGTCTCAATGCATCAGACACTTTTTTGGAAATTGTTTTCTTTGTGGTCTTGGCTGCGAGATGGGTGGTATAAAAATCTAATAAATAAATTGCATGTGTCATGGGGGTGGGGCTTAGTATAGAGATGTCCCCTTGGCTACATGAGTTGAAGCCTTTGGGAATCATTAAACCTCTCCACCTGAGTGGGGAGGCCCCGGATGGAAGGACATGAATTCCATAGCTCATATTCAGGAAGCCAGCTTCATGTGTTATTTCTCCCCCCAGATCAGCCAGGAAGCTTGTGAGAGTGTTGTAGGAAAAAACAAGCTGGCTGTGGATCCCTCAGATAAGGTTGCACATCCCAGCTACGTGATCAGCCCAAAACTCTGCCACTATAGATGAGGCTTCCCAGGAATTCCCCAGCTCACCCAACTCCTAGGCCCTGTTTCCACCCCTCATAATGCTCTGTCATTGTAACCAATAAAGCCTTGCACTCAGGCTAGCAGAGGAGAAGCTGCTGTATATGCTAATCATTACTCACCCAACAATGTGTATATGCATAATCATTACTGTGTTACTGTGTGTGTGTGTGTGTGTGTGTGTGTGTGTGTGTGTGTGTGTGTGTATTTCTCTTTAAGATTTCAAACAGATATGATATTTATAGACAAAGCCCTCTCCTCTTCTCTACCATACATTGGTTGTGGCAGCCAAGCACTCTCTTCATAGCACTGGTGTAGAAGCCTAATAATAGGAAAAGTCATAAAAATGTAGTCTCTCATATGTGATTGGTAGCTCATAGCCCTGATGGCTGTATACCACCATCTGATTCATTGCTGTGCATATATGCCTTCTGTCTGACACAACAGGACACTTCATGCTGGGGTACTGGTGGTTGACAACATGGTGCTGTGGTGCTGGGACAGTGTTAAAACACCAGGAGGGCTGCAAATCAGGAAGGCTACAGAAGAGGTACATCAACAAGTTGCAAACAAGCCTGCTTGCCAACTTCCTCCTCTTTGTCTGTGTGGCCAAGTCACATAAATTTACCTGGAGAAACCCAGCTTCTCAGATGTGACTTCACAGTGGGCCGATTCACATTTTTCTCACTGTGTATTCACACCCTTAGTCCCAACCAGAGGAGACCCACTGAAAGCAATATTACTTGTGCCTAACACATTCCATTCTCGTCAGAGCATCTATTCAATCCAGGCCAGTAGATTTAGTATCATTGTTTTTGTTACATTAGTGACAATTTTCTCTCATCAGGTTACATCTCCTTGATACATAAACTGTGTTAAATTTGACCGGTGGTGAAAATAAATTACCTCTGGACATTTTGTGATATTGTGTCGGGGTGGGTGGGAGAGCAGCTATTCCCACAATACCTCAACAAACCAATCCTATTTCTATAATTCCACTGTTTGAAATATGCCTGCATTTGACAAGGGGCTCCAGGCCTCTGGAACTTTCAGGTCCCTCTGGCAGAGCATTACTCATGTTTTCTACTCTCCGGCGCAGAAGTTTGTTTTCAAACTGAGTAAAATGAAGTAGTAAAACAGCAGGCTGTCATGGCTTCATTTATTTATTTGTTTGTTTCCCTTTCCCCCCAGAGGAACAACTTTCTGAAACCACTTCTCACCTGCACCACAATGCCAGGAGAATTATATGCCAGTCAGGCTGGATATTCCCCCTCAATGGCTAAGCAAACAAGTCTGGACTGGGCCATCAAGCCCAAAGTGTTGCATTGCTCTTGCCACACAGGGGTAGAAAACCTGGATGGCCTGGAGACCTTAGGTGGGAAATGCAATATGGGGTTTGGGAATTTTTAAGGGTTTACAAAATACAAGTTCACGTATACAAGGTGTACAAATTGGGTTTATGTGCTTGTTTGAAGTTGTGCATGAAAGAATCACAGAATGATGTTGGGTGGTATTGAGAAGAATGTGCAGCACAGGTTTGTGAGGCAACAAATGCAAGATTGCTCCACCCACTTTACAATCTAGCCCCATAAACAGAGAAACGTTTCTCAAGGAAAAGAAGCCCAGTTACCATAACTCAACTTCCAGATAAACTCAACTGGATGACTTAGAATCTTCACAGAAACATCAATCCATCCAGTCTCAGCCATGGCTGGCATTCAGCCCTCCATTACACACATTGTTGTTCTAGAGGGGAAAACTCAGTTGTCCCAAAAGGTACAATTAAAGTGTAATTTTAATCAGGAAAAATTACTTTAAAGCAACATGGGAAATGCCATCCTAGAATGAACAGCTGATACACCAGGTGACTGTTTGTTGGTTTGTTGGTTTCAAAAGCTTGCATACTACCTAATTAATGCTAGACAATGCTCTGGGCAGTTTGCACCACAGGGCAATCAACGAAACACAATATAACAAATGAAATATCAAATCATCAGAAAGAGACAAAATAAAATCAAAAGACTGGATAAAGACAATATAATGACACACAAGTACACTAAACAACAGCAAGATGGCAAAATCCAGTAAACCATGAGCAGAGGATGCCCCTGAATTCCTTTTGAAATAGCCTAGTTTTTCACATCCCCTTAAAGGCAGGCAGGCAGGGGTCCAGGGGTCACCTACACTGGGAGCTCATTCTAAAGGGATGGAGCCACAGCCATTGGGACAGGTTTGCAGTTCTTTGATGGGTTGCAGAGTCCATCAACATAATGACCCATGAGAAAGAAAAGGAGCAGGTACCTTAGCCTTCCTAACAAGAGCCAATGGAACCTGTACATCAGGATGCAAAAGCAGCTGGGTCATCTGATCCCAGGATGGGGTTCTACTCATGTTATACTACTCAATTTACATGCATACGTGTGCCCTGGCATGTGGCAATATTGTGTGAACATCTGTTCTCTCCTGTCCTCAGCCATCCTTTCACTGGGTGACTGATAACCTGGAGGCGTTGCACCCTGGACCAGTAGAAAATACAGAGCAGGTCATCCTGATTTGTTCCCGCTTTAAAGAAAGGTGTATTGGGATGGCTCACAAAAGACAAAAGATTAGCAAATGGCGTAAGCTATTGAAACTGCAGGGTAAACAGAAATAGTCAAGATGCTGCATTTAAGAGGGGAAGAGGCTTCTATGTCATGCTGCCTGCAAACCACCACCCCCCCACACACACCTGTCAGCACAATTTAGGTATGTGTATCATGATCATTCAGCTGGAGCTAAATAAGTTTAGTTTAGCAATGGGAAATAATAGTGCTAAGGAACCGGGCTAAAGTGACCCACCGCCTATCGGGGGGGGGGGGTGTTAGGGACCCAACCTGACCGGCGATAATTGAAAATCTGTGATTTGCACATGCAGGTCAGGTCGGGCCTGGGGGGCCTAGCTGTGGGCTCTTGTACCTACCCCAGCCTGGTGCTGCCCTGAACGGGCCTGCAAGGGCCTTCCCAGGCCTTCTGGAGGCCCCAAAAGGGCCTCCCTGCAAACTGGAAGTGACTTCCAGTAAACCAGAAGTCGCTTCCGGGTCAATGAAAATCATTTTTGAGGTCTCCAACAGGCCTAGAAAGGCCCTCCAAGGCCTCCCAAATTATTTACTGGAAATTGTTTACTGGAAGTCACTTCCAGTTCGCAGGGAGGACATTTTGGGGGCCTCCAGGAGGCCCAGGAAGGCCCTCGCAGGCCTGTTTGGGGCAACACCAGCCCTGGGGTAAGTAAGGGAAGCCTGAAACAGGCCTTTTCCCCTTTACCCAGGGGCTTTTTTTCATATACGGAAGTCACACAATATAGCAGGATCGCAGTATATGAACTGCAAATGGGTGGGGTACCACTGTATCTTCCTCTTGACCTTGAGAACATCCATATTCCCTTCCCACAACGTGCACCAACATCACTTTCCCACTTTCCTTGAGTGCTGACTGTGGCAAAAAGGGTTAATACAAGTATGAATATTTATGACTCTGATTTGAATAGCCAATCACCAAGCAGGTGGGAGTGGCTAAGAATGTTATATATGGGAACCTAATGGGGGAAGTTTTTCAGTTTAAGTTAAGTTCAGTTTGTGTTCAGTTCGGGTTAGAGTTGAGAGGAATTCAGTTAAGAGAGCTGAGAGTCAGTTAGATTGTCAGTTGATCAGGTGGGAGATCCTGCCACTGAAAAGGGTCTGGTTTATAAAGGAAACACATTATAAGATTTCATGTATGCAGTACAATAACATCAGCTAAAGCTATCAAAATACTGATCATCTAATTGTAAACCAATAAATGTTTCATGTTTGTTTTAAAACTATATTACTTGGTGTGACTCTCTCTCTCAAATACATATAAGTGTCCAGTAAATCTGGTGGTGGCAGCGAGTGAAAACCCAGTGTGTGAAAGGGGCACGTCACACTGACCACTTCCATCATCCCCAGACAACACAATCAGGGATGATAGGTGATGGAGTATTCCAGGCAGAAATGGGGGAAACTGTCACTCTTGTCTTCTCTCATTTCTCAGAATTCCCCCTGGCATTCTTGTTCTTCCCCAGTTCCATAATGAGCTATAAGATTTTTTACTTATGTATGCAAGATTCAGTGGCATGTTTCTCCCCCTCCAAAATGTATTGCAGGCCCCTAAACGTACAGATTTCTTAGACAGAAAGCAGCCTTTTCATTCCTTTACCTGTCTTGGGAGACACAAAACTGATGTTTCTATAGAGAAAGACCAGCCCTGCAAATTCATTTTTTCCATCTCTAGCACTAAGTGAAAGAAGGCTGTTTTTAAAAGGGGGCTTCCAATGTTATGTTAAGATGGACAACTCAGTGGTTTCGGTCTCTGGCTGTGGAGCCAGAGGTTGGGAGTTTGATTATGCACTGTGCCTCATTGACATGGGCTGGACTCGATGATCTATTGGGTCCCTTCCAGCTCTGTAGTTCTAAGACTTTATTGGGCACCTGGCAGAGTGAGTATAGTTGAGCTAACAAAATACAGATAGAGTTGAAAAGACATCCAAATCCCGAACCATTCCTCTAGATGCAAGTGAGCTCAAAACCCTGTGCTGTCAGACACCTACAGATTAAATCCTAGCAGCCGAATCACATGTCGATAATGTTTCACACCCATGAGGCTTGCTGGTAATTTGAAACCGAGAGCATTTATGGGGAAGGCAAAGGGAAGCCTCTGGATGTGACTGGAAGTGATGAAGTGTCTCCATTTAGACAATTCTTCTAAGTCAAAGTGACAATTCTTCTACTGCATAGCACCCTCTCTCTTTCATTATATCCAGCCATGAAAAGCTACTCTTTAGAATATGATCTAATGAAATGAATATGAAACCAGCAAAGCTGTAAGTATCTTGTCCAAATCCCCAGCAACATATGGTTATAGCTGTACATCTCTTAGTATGTGTGATACTATCCATTCTTGGAAAGAAGCTGATTATCAGAATATTACACATGTGGACTACAATTATCCAGAATCCCTCAGCCTGCATGATTAGGAGATGGCGGTAGCTGTAGTCTAAAAGAGGGGGGGGGTAAAATTTCCTAGGTTTGTTAGAAAGTCAGTGTGGATAATGGTGATTTGTGCACCTCAACAGAAAGCAAGGTAGATTAATTTATCAGGACTCCTTGACAAATACATTAAAACGCAACAGAAAGTCCCAGATGAAAATCTAAACACTCTTAAAATACAAAATAAAGATAGCCACACAAATCTGAAAAATACGCAGGCCATGTCTTACAAGAGCACATGTTCATGTTATTATTATTTATTTTTTAAAAATCAGCATCATGCTTAAAAAAATCAAGCTTCTAGACTTTGTGACATCAATGAATGGTTGGAATAGGTTTACATTATAAAATGTGTGGAAACTGAACAGAATTACACCTGAGATTAGAATCCAGGGAGATCCCTGCCATCTCAATCTCTTGTTGTCTTCTTCAGGGTGGCCATAGCATTAGGCAACCATATCACCCGTGGCAACAGAAAGGCTACTAGTTCTTGATTCACTTATGTTTTTGAAGATGGAGAGCTGCATTTTGGGGATCATCCATCTCTGATGCCAAAATGATATGGCTGGTTCTGGGTACTGTGCACCTTGACTAAGGGTTGTGTGTGGCAAGTGTCACTAGCTGCCTTGCCAGTGCATCAGCCATGAGCCTTCTACCTCTTGATTGTCACCACCAACCCACCCACCCCAGCCACTTCTATATTGTTTTATTTGCGTGCATACATCCAAAGAGACTCCAGTGTGAGAAAGGGCAAGGCTGACGCCATGGCATTATGCTATGTGTGTACCCCACCTCCTTCAGCATGATGTATTCCAGCTTCATAATTGCTGCCTCCTTGTAACATCTGATCAGTGAGAGGATGTGCCATGCTACATCAGTTGCCCAAATATATTGGCTGCACGCGCGAGAAAAGATAAGGTCACCTTGGAACAACGAAGAGCAATTATCTGGAGGAGTTTAGCTCCATGCCCTCTTTCTTTGTTTTATTCTCATAAGGTGCGTTCCACAGCATCTCTTGGAAGCAGGGAACATATCAAACCTGCATATGTCAAATGCTATTGACATCAAATACCTTTCATCCAGCCCCAGGCCTCCCCAATGTCTTTTGAGCGCTTCACCCACGAAAGTGGCTTGTCACAGCTGATTTTTCCAAGCGAGGTAGCACGTGGCATAATGAAACAGTGTCGTTCTGGCACATACCTTCTAGCCCCCCTCCCGTCCTCCCCCCTCCGTCTGTTTCAGGCTCCAAACATGAGCTTGCATAGCAATTAGACTCTTTAAAAAAAAACAATCCAAACATCACATTAGGCTCCATTTCCAATTTGTCCACACGGTTTTTCAAGCACTTACTCTTCTTCTTCTCTGCAAGAAGAATTTACAAGGTGTTGTTTTAAAAAAAAACACCATGGATCTCTTCTTCAGACTGAAGAGACATAGAGAGAGAGACCAATAGTATTTAATGTGGTCCACCAGATCTGGGGACTTGGTATAAAGAAAATTCTTCTCCACAACTCCTGTTGTGCCATGGGTTTGACCTTGGAGAAACCACTTCTTCTTGGTTCTCTTTCCTACAAAATAATAAATGCACCACACACCATAAAGACACTCTGCAATTTTTTAATGCTATGCAGTGACCAAAGCAAGTTATTCATATTAGTAGCAAGCTATTGGTGCACAGATCCTGTCACCTAAATCCTGCTATTTAGGACTTTAGGAAAGAGTTTAAAATCAGTGGATGAGAAGGAGGTAATTTTCAGTGGTACCTTGTATAAAGGAATTAATTTGTTCCCAATGAAATTATGTTAAGCAAATTTTCCTTTATACAAATTTCCCATAGGAATGCATTGAAAATGGAGTAATCCGATTTTTATGTTGTACGGATTCGCCCCATAGGCGATTCTGTTAAGCAAATTTCCCCTAGCTCCGGAATGTTTTATGTTGTACAGATTTTATGTTATACAAAGCATTTGTTATACAAAGGTCCACTGTACTACTTGCTTTCCCCCTTTCACCACCACTTTCTACTTTCTACACATTGAAAGTGATTAACAAAGAGCAACTCATTCAAATATGGAAGCTCTCTACAGGTAGAAATCCTGTCTTTTCAATGTTCTAGCTGGTAGAGAGAGAGTCTCTGTAGCAAAGACTCTTCTTTTCAGGCTGTCATCTTTATTGCATGTGAGGACAGTGGGGGCAAAGAGGAAGGGGTTAACATACTGTACCAGCATTCTCCACCTCCTCATGTGTTCCTTCTAACCATCTGCTTAACACTCAAATAGGGGTATGAAGGAGACTGGAAAGAAGATGTCATGATGACCTATACTCAGTGAAGGTAACAATTGGGAGAAAGAAGGTGAGCTTCAAATTTCACCTTTAACCAAAGGCATGTTTGTTGGCCAGGCCCTGCCACCATCTTCCAGAACATTTTCACATGCTTTTGGCCTGCCTCTGGTATCTGTAGGATAGGAAGCAAAACAGACTCTTCTAACAGAGAAAAAGGAGGTAAACAGATGAGTTCCATTGTCAATGAAGGATCTTGCTTCCAAGACCATATTACAAAAGCAGGAGGAGACTTTGACCGTGGTCATATGCTGTCGCTCCAGGGCATCTAAGATCAAGGATAGGCATCAGGAAGACTGTCTTTGCAACCACAAAATGCAGTGGTAGCTGCCAACTGACATGGATCTAAAAAGTGGTTAGGTTAATTTACGTAGAGCATGGCTGGCAACTAGTCATGGTTACATACTGCTTATAGAGTGGTATAACTCTCAAGACCAGCCCCTGGAGAATACAGCTAGGAAAGTGCTATTGCATCTATGGCCCACCCAGAAGCTTTCCAATTGATATGTAATTGGCTGCTATGATAATAGAATGCTGGCTTAAATAGGTGTTTGGTCTCTGACAGCATGACTCCTTTTAGCAGGATTTACATTTACCTGGCACTTCCAATATATTGTTGGTCCGCAACTTCCGTCAGCCCATGGCATAGCCCATGACCAGAGAAACACTGCTGCTAGTTTATTGCAGAAAAAGCATCAATGCAAGCTCTTGTGGACTAGACTCTACTAGATCAGAAACAAAATGTGAAACTCCTATCATTCTTTTATTATAGATCCATCCCAGACTTCTTGAAATATAACACTATGCAAGAAATGCAGGATCTCAAGGGAAGAACCAATGACAGTGTCTGCACCTTCATCAAATTTCTAGGAGAGTTTTTTCCAAGGAGGAGTGAGGATGTGCATGAACAATGTTCCTTTGTTTGAACAGCTGTGAAACCCACTCCTTGACTTCAGATGCAGCTTTTACAACAGCCCTCCTACTTCCTGCCTCATCTAAGAAGAGGCTGCCTGGTAAATATCCTGCCAAGAACTTTCAAGAATGGCCTCCTGGCAAAGTACATCTTTTGCCATGTTTGAACTTCTGGTACATGCTTTGAAAAAGAGTGTATTGCACTTGAAAGCTCGTAGTGATTTTTTGTTATTTTATTAGTGGTCTGTAAAGGTATCGCCTATAGCCTAGTCTTACATTTGTATTTTGTGATGGCCACATGGCTTTCTTTTTTCAAGTGACTGTACGGGTTCGTGGAAATTAATTAAAGGTTCAGACGCAGAAAGAATTCGTGATGTTTGATCCAAAGGGAAATCGAATAAATTTTTATTAACGGTTTCACAAAGTTGTTTGTTTCTTCCTTGTACATAGTCATAACTGCAATGCGGGGTTAACACAGGGATATTTAAACTTGGATCGGAACTTCTAGATAAACCTCCCACATTCTCGAAAAAAGGATTCTTGCTCACTTTGAGTTGTTTGTTGGTGTTTTCTTCCATAAGCCACCAACTATATTCCTTGGGGTTGGAAGGGGTGCTCGAAGAGGGTGTTCCCACCCCCAACCTGGAATCCATCCAGGTGGATTTGGATCGAGTTTAGTTCCCCTAAGTCCCCTGAAGGGTTGATTTCCACTTATATTAACCCTAGCCAATTCTATAGGGTTTGAGGAGATTAAGTTTATTCTTCCTTCATTACTTAACTCTCCTCCTGTCTGAGTCCCCCGTTCCTGGAATATCGTTATTCCCCCAACCGTCCCTTTTCCTCGCGCTCCCTCTCGTTCTTCCCCCCTCCTTCTCCCCCCTTCCTCGCGCTCCTCTGTCTGTATTCCTTTCTCAATGAATACCTGATTCTTCTTTCTATCTTCCACCTGAACTCCAATTGCCTTAGTTAATTTTTCTTGGTCCATCTTAACTTGAATTCCAATGTGCCACGCCTTTCCTACCACATGTTTATGTCTTATTTCTTCTACCTGAACTCCTTGGGATTTAACTTCTTTTCCCTTGATCACCTCCGTTTGTGTGGCATTGGATTTATTATCTTTTATTCCTTTTCCTACTTGTATACCCACTCCTTTCATCTCAGCCATTCTTTCTCCTTTCTTTTCAGTCTGAGTCTCAGCATTCTTTATCTCTATATTAATATCTTGTATCTCCGAATATATATCCTCCCATAATTTCACCTCTCTTACTATAGCCATGTAACCTTCCTTAAATTTGTCTTTAAATCCTTCTTTCTCTACTTTCTTAACATGTTCACTTTCTACCTGTTCCTGTTTACTAAAAAACAGTTTCCCTGGCATTTCTCCCTCCTCCCTATCAACCTCTAATTCTCCTTCTTTCAACTTCTCTTTAATAGGGTCTTCTCTTCTGACAGCGGACGACCCAACTACCTTTATTGGGTTCTCCCCAATCCCTTTCTCACACACACACCCCACCAAGTTGGTCGTCCGCCTGGTCTCGTCGTACACCCAGGGTCCCTGTCGAGAAAAATAGTCGGCATTAGTGTGCTCCCCTCCTTTTTTATATTGTACATCAAAAGCAAATGGCTGTAATGTTAGATACCATCGAGTAAGCCTTGGATTACAATTTTTCATTCTACTTAACCATAACAGGGGGGCATGGTCAGTTACCAACGTAAATTTTGCTCCTAAGAGATAATATTGTAACGATGTAATAGCCCATTTTACTGCCAATGCTTCTTTTTCAATAGTAGCATAATGTAATTCTTTATCCTTCAATTTCCTACTAATAAACAATCTTGGGTGTTCTTCGCCCTGAATATTCTGCGCAAGTACTGCTCCAATTCCCCTATCCGAGGCGTCTGTCTGTAGTATGAATGGATATCTGAAATCTGGAGCGTGACGTACTGGGTAGGAGCATAATTTCTCTTTTAATGTGTCGTAAGCTTGTTGTTCTTGTTCTCCCCATTTTATGTTTTTGGCCCTCCCTTTCCTGGTTAGATCTGTTAATGGGGCTGCTATATGTGAAAATTTTTTTATAAATTGTCTGTAATACCCCGCCAATCCCAGGAATCGTTGAACCTCTTTTTTCGTTTTGGGAATAGGCCATTTAGATCATTTATCCACTTTGTCATCTTGAGGAAGTATTTGTCCGTTTTGTATTTTAAAACCAAGAAAATCAATATTATCTCGAGCTATCTTACACTTTTTTGGGTTTACTCTCAAACCGGCTTTCCGAAGTTGTTGTAAAACTTGTCTTAAATGCTCTATATGTTCCGACCAATTTTTACTAAAAATTATTATGTCATCTATATAAGCTACCGCAAAATCTTTATACGGTGCCAATACCCTATCCATTAATCTCTGAAAAGTGGCTCCGGCTCCATGGAGGCCAAATGGCATAAACGTAAAATTAAAGAGCCCTTGGGGTGTTGCGAATGCCGTTTTCTCCCTATCCTCTTTCCGTAAAGGCACCTGCCAGTATCCTTTTGTAAGGTCTAACGACGATAAGACCCCAGCTTCTCCTAACCTATCCAACACCTCATCTATTCTAGGCATAGGATATGTGTCGAATTTTGATATTTTGTTTATCTTTTGAAAGTCAATGCAAAATCTAATCGTCCCATCTGGTTTTGGAACCACCACGGGATGGCTCCGCCAAGGGCTGTTGGAAGGTTCTATTACCCCTAGTTGTATCATTTTATCTACTTCTTCCTTTATTATGGGTATTAGATGGCGAGGCCACTGTCTACCGTGATCTCGTATCACAATGCCCTGTGGGGTGTCAATTTTATGTTCTGCCCAATCTGTTTTACCAGGCTTATCTGAGAATACATCGTCAAAATCTCGTTGTATCAATTTTAGGTCATTTTGTTGTTTCTCATCTAATGTTTGACATATTGTTAATTCTCCTTTTCCCTTATCCCAATCTGGTCCCAAGTTATCTGTTTCAGTTGTAGCCCAATATACTTCACGTTGTTCCCATTTTTTAATAAGTTTATATGATATATTCCTGTTTTCTTTTTCCTATCTGGAGTTGCTATTTCATAATCTACCTCATTAAGTTGTCTTATTACCGTGTAAGGTCCTTGCCACTGAGCAAATAACTTCGACTGTTCAGAAGGTAAAAGTAATAAGACCTTCTGTCCTTCTTGTAATGTTCGTGGTCTAACCTTTTTGTCATATCGTTGTTTCTGCTTATATTGTATATTTTTTAAATTCTGTTTCGCCAAACCTTGTGCTACGCGTAACCTATCGCGCATTTCTATGACATGTTTCACCGTACATACAGAATCATCCTCCCCTTCTTCCCATCTTTCTCTTATCAAATCTAGGATTCCCCGTGGGTTGGATCCATATAACAATTCGAATGGAGAATACCCTGTGGAAGATTGTGGCACTTCTCTAATGGCAAACATTAGGGGGGCTATCATCAAATGCCATTTTGTAGGGGTTTCATTAATTACTTTCCTCAGCATTTGTTTTAAAGTTTTGTTAAATCTCTCCACCAATCCGTTACACTGTGGGTGGTATACAGTGGTATGTAAAGGTTTCACATCTAAGATCTTCCACATTTCTCTTAAAGTGGTACTCATGAAATTCGACCCTTGATCTGTCAGAATTTCCTTTGGGAATCCCACTCTACTGAATATTTGAAGGAGTTCTCTAGCTAACACTTTAGCAGTGGTTGTTCTAAGAGGAACTGCTTCAGGATATCTTGTTGCATAATCTACAATTACCAATACATGTGTATGACCCCCTGCTGACCGTTTTAATGGACCTATTATATCTAATCCCACGCGTTCGAAAGGCTTATCCATGAGTGGCATAGGAATTAACTCTGCTCCTTTTGGTGGTTTTGGTTGGCTTTTTTGACAATTTGGGCAAGTTTTACAATATATGTCTACATCTCTATTTATATTTGGCCACCAAAATCGTTTCGTTATTCGTGCTAGCATCTTGTCCCTAGCTAAATGTCCAGATAGTGGAAGGTCATGAGCTAGTGTCAAGATTAATTGCCTGCATGCTTTTGGTACTATCAGTCTGTCATTACCTTCTTTATCAATGTGATACAACAGTCCATTCCTTATTTCTATGCCAGTATTGCCTACTTGTACCAATCCTTCCTGTCTGGCTTGTATTTTTAAACCCTCTAAAGAATCATCTTCTTGTTGCCATAATCTCACCCGTGTCCTGTTAGCTTGTGTCATTTCTGTCCATTGTTGTGTCATCGTCTTCCAGGGTCGTTGGTCAGGTGGTGTAACTCCTGAGCACATAGCTTCCTGAGAGGATATAAAATCATTAATACCTATCCAATCCCTGCCTAAGAGCATATCTTTTGCCAGCGATGGGACAATTCCCAGTTTCATCTTATACATTTTACCCTGTACCACCACCTCCGCCCATGTAGTTTTGTAAATTTTCGAGTCTCCATGAATACATTGCACTGCTATATCGTCACTTGGTCCTCCATTAATCAGGTGTTTTACTAGAGATTGTGTGCATCCTGTATCCACCAAAGCTGTTTTTTCCTCCCCATTCACCAACACTTTTATCTCCCACCCTTTTGGTGTATTGTCTATTATTATGTCCCGATTTTGGCCCTTAGTTCCCGCCCACGCACAAGTTAATCGTGGGCATTCTCGTTTATAATGTTGCGTGGAACCGCAGATAAAACATCCTGCCTTGCGTTCTTTTTCTGTCCCATGTGGCATCGTCTGACGATCCATTGCACCCCAAGTATGTTGTTTTCCAAATCTTGTGGCTAATGTCGCTTTTTGGGGTTCTGGCATTCTTTTTTCTCCTTGTATTAATGGCGATTCTCGTGGCTTGTCTTTTTCTCCGGGCGCCGCCATTTTCTCTCTTATCTTCTCGTTGAATCCTGTAGTCTCGCGAGATCCTTGTATCTTGTCGTTATGTTGATGGTAATTTTCTAGAAGAACGATGACTTCCTCTAACGTTTTTGGCTGGTTTCGTTTTACCCAATTATGAACAGAAGTCGTTGCAGTTGTAAGTAATTGTTCAATTACTATTTGTTCTATTGCATCTTCAAATGTTTTTTTATCTGGTTGTAACCATTTAATGACCATAGCTTTCATCTTTTGTGCAAGGGGTCGTGGATGCATTCCAGATTGTAATTTGAGTTCTCTGAATTTTTTCCTATATGCCTCGTCAGATATATTGAATGTGAGCAAAATATTTCTTTTTACTGTATCATAGTTTATTGCTTCTTCTGGTCCTAACGCATCAATTACCAGTTGGAGATCTCCTGTCAGGCATGGTGTTAGTATTATAGCCCATTGATCTCGTGGCCACTTTGCTGCCATTGCCGTTCTTTCAAACGTATTTAGATATGTTTCTATATCATCTGTTGTGGTCATTTTTTGTATCTTTATTGGGAATTTGTTTCCTTCGTTTTCTATTGATGTTATTATCTTCTGTTTGTTCGACATTGGAATATTTTGTTCTGTCGGACTTGGTTGTGGTATACGTTGAAGTAATATTTTATTTTGTTCCACTAAAGCATCAATCATTTTCTCTTGTCTTTTAATTGCATCTTGGAACCAAACGGTTTCTTCGTTCATATTCCTCATGCAATCTTGATCACGTTGGGCGCCAGTTTGTACGGGTTCGTGGAAATTAATTAAAGGTTCAGACGCAGAAAGAATTCGTGATGTTTGATCCAAAGGGAAATCGAATAAATTTTTATTAACGGTTTCACAAAGTTGTTTGTTTCTTCCTTGTACATAGTCATAACTGCAATGCGGGGTTAACACAGGGATATTTAAACTTGGATCGGAACTTCTAGATAAACCTCCCACATTCTCGAAAAAAGGATTCTTGCTCACTTTGAGTTGTTTGTTGGTGTTTTCTTCCATAAGCCACCAACTATATTCCTTGGGGTTGGAAGGGGTGCTCGAAGAGGGTGTTCCCACCCCCAACCTGGAATCCATCCAGGTGGATTTGGATCGAGTTTAGTTCCCCTAAGTCCCCTGAAGGGTTGATTTCCACTTATATTAACCCTAGCCAATTCTATAGGGTTTGAGGAGATTAAGTTTATTCTTCCTTCATTACTTAACTCTCCTCCTGTCTGAGTCCCCCGTTCCTGGAATATCGTTATTCCCCCAACCGTCCCTTTTCCTCGCGCTCCCTCTCGTTCTTCCCCCCTCCTTCTCCCCCTTCCTCGCGCTCCTCTGTCTGTATTCCTTTCTCAATGAATACCTGATTCTTCTTTCTATCTTCCACCTGAACTCCAATTGCCTTAGTTAATTTTTCTTGGTCCATCTTAACTTGAATTCCAATGTGCCACGCCTTTCCTACCACATGTTTATGTCTTATTTCTTCTACCTGAACTCCTTGGGATTTAACTTCTTTTCCCTTGATCACCTCCGTTTGTGTGGCATTGGATTTATTATCTTTTATTCCTTTTCCTACTTGTATACCCACTCCTTTCATCTCAGCCATTCTTTCTCCTTTCTTTTCAGTCTGAGTCTCAGCATTCTTTATCTCTATATTAATATCTTGTATCTCCGAATATATATCCTCCCATAATTTCACCTCTCTTACTATAGCCATGTAACCTTCCTTAAATTTGTCTTTAAATCCTTCTTTCTCTACTTTCTTAACATGTTCACTTTCTACCTGTTCCTGTTTACTAAAAAACAGTTTCCCTGGCATTTCTCCCTCCTCCCTATCAACCTCTAATTCTCCTTCTTTCAACTTCTCTTTAATAGGGTCTTCTCTTCTGACAGCGGACGACCCAACTACCTTTATTGGGTTCTCCCCAATCCCTTTCTCACAGTGACTTATCCAATTATATCCACATTATTATATTACAGAGGGTGCTGTTACAGGAGTTGTGTTAGTATTAAAATATACTTCCCAGTGTCACTTAAGAAGTTTTGATGAACTATGCACAGACTTGTTACAGGAAATAATGGCTTTATAGCTATTGCATACTTTTGATTTGACTAGATCCAGAATGCAGTTGGTCTGATCCTGAGAGATTTGGGGATGGTCCAATGAAACCAAGAAGACTGACTCCAAATATTGTTTTTCCTAAAGATTGAGTCAAGCTTTAGATTCAGAGGGACACCAGGATTGTGACAACCATGACAACAGTAATAACAATAACAATACGTTAATAAGTTAAATGTGTTTCCAAGTGATAATAAATGAAATAATTGATTTGTCTTATATAAAACATTACAATGTGTTAACATGACCAGCAGCTGAAGTTTGCAACTCAGTAACTTGCTCTACTTATATTTTACTACTTCCCGTAATTAGATCCTATCAGGCCTAATATTCAACAGTTTCAAGCAAACTAGGACAACATAAATTTTTCTCCAGAGATTCAAACCAATTTGGCAGGGTGAGCACTTAGAGTACTTTTCACTATATGTTTTACAATATGCTTAAAGGCTAAAGAACATTGATTTTAATTTTCTAATTATAAATACTTTATTCTATGCTATTTGATTGTAGCTTTTTGGGCAACAAGCTGTTACAATTTTAAAATGTAATTGAAAATCTTTGTTGTTATTTTACAGCACATTTTAAGCTCCTGTATCTTGGAGTGAATTCTGACTTAAGAATTTGCCTGCAACTTAAAATTCATTTCCATATATTTTAAAGCATTTGTGCCCCCTGTTTTCCAGAGCTGTAAGACTTCAGAATATTCACAACTTTGAAGTAAAAATGTAGATTAAAAAAGCTGATGCTACCTGGAATCACTTCAATAAAGGAAATACTTCAGACTGACAAAACTGTTGGATGAGCAGTGAAACGTTTCAATCTCTCAAGAAAAGAAGTCAAGCCATGACTCAACGTCCAGACAAACTTACCTGGATGACTGAGAATCTTCACAGACACTTTCCGTTATTGTGAAGTATCCCCCCTGCCTATCATGGGGGTTAGGAACCCGATCCAACCCGACACACAATAATTGAAAATCTGTGATATGCAGATGCTGGGATGAGTCGGAACTGGGGGGCCTGTCTGGGGCCCGTACACTTACCTGAGGCCTGGTGCTGCTCCGAACAGGCCTCTAACAGCCTTCCCAGGCATGTTGGAGGCCCCAGAAGTGGATTTCAGTGATCTTGAAGTGACTTCTGGTTCACCGGAAAGCACTTTTGGGGCCTCTAACAGGCCCAGAAATGCCATCGGAGCCCCATTCAGGGCAGTGCCAGGCCTGGGGTAAGAAGTCCTGAAACAGGCCCATCCAGATACCCCAGGGAGCCTTGCCTTTCATATACTGCTGTCCCGTGATATACTGGGACTGCAGTACAGTGGTACCTTGAATGAAGGAATTAATATGTTCCAAAATAAATTATGTTAAGCAAATTTTCCTTTGTACAAATTTCCCATAAGAATGCATTGAAAACAGAGTAATCCCTAATCGCAACCATTTTTATGTTGTACAGATTTGCCCCATAGGCAATTCTGTTAAACAAATTTCCCCTATCTCCAGAATTGTTTATGTTATACAGATTTTATGTTATACAAACTGTTTGTTATACGAGGGTCCACTGTATATGAAGCATGAAAGGGTAGGGGAACATTGTACCTTGGTGCTGAAATGAATTTTGCTATGATTGTAATTGGTTGTCTGATTTTATTTTGGAATTAACCCTAAATGTGATAAATACCAGTGATGATGAACACAGGCTTCTAATTGTTTTCCCCAGAGGTTTCTAAGCTCTTATAGAGCTTATAGGAAGATGTTTGAGCATCAGATCCTACAGACTATTTATGGAAAGCTCAGAAAGGCTGAAGCCAACTTGCCTTTCCTTGTAAATTTGGAGCATACGAGGAGGCAGAGGCCTACGATCAAGGTGCTGCTGCAGAACCTCAAAAGCCTAGCCCAGTGGTGGCAAACCTTCAGCACACCAGATGTTTTGGACCAAAACTCCAACAGCCCAATGTAGGCTTGGGATTCTGGGAGTTGTGATCCAAAACATCTGCAGTGCCAAAGGTTTGCCACCACTGACCTAGCTTCTCAGGACTGATCATGGGTCTCTTCCCAAAGTGCCCCAAATAGAGCCTCTTCTTCATGAGGGGGACCTTATGTGCAGTGATGTTTTGGCCTTTGAACTACCCAAAATGAAATGTGAGGCTGGGATGGCAGTTCAGCAAAAGTGTTTTGCCTTGTTATTTTCTTCTAAAGAGCCTTGTGGCACAGTGATTAAACTGCTGCACTGCAACTACAACTGTGCTCACGATCCAGTACTAGTTTGACACCCCCTTCTATCCTTTGGAGGTCAGTAAATTGATTACCCAGCTCACTGGGGTGGGGGTGGGGGCAATGTGTAGCCTGCATAAATAAATTGCCCAGAGAGTGCTTTAAGTGCTATGGGATGGTCTTCTGAGGTGGACAGGGTGCTTGACCGCTGTCGTGCCACCACCTCCTCCCTTGACCCTTGCCCAGCCTGGCTAATAAAAGCAGCCAAGCTAGTGACCACAGATTGCGCCACAGCAATAATTAATGGGTCCCTCCTTGAGGGCCAGGTACCCCCGGCCCTCAAGGAGACACTCATTAGGCCTATCCGTAAGAAGGTGAATGTGGCGGGCGGCTGACGATATTAACAACTATCGAACAGTTGCCAACATTCCCTTAATGAGTAAGGTCTTGGAGAGGGTGGTGGCGGATCAGCTTCAGGCACTCCTGCATAAAACTGATGCCTTCGATCCATTCCGGTCTGGGTTCAGACCCCGGCATGGCACGGAAACAGCATTGGTCACCCTGCAAGATGACCTACTGAGGGAGGCCGATGGGGGCAAGATGTCCTTGTTGGTCCTCCTTGATCTCTCAGTGGCCTTTGATACCGTCGACCACGGTATCCTCCTGGGGAGGCTCTCCGAGCTGGGAGTTGGGGGGGCCACCTTGGCATGGTTCACTTCCTTCTTGGAGGACTGTCCCCAGAGAGTGGGGATTGTTGAGATGCAGTCCACCCCGTGGACCCTCAAGTGTGGGGTTCCACAGTGGTTGATCATCTCACCAATGCTATTTTACATTTATATGAGGCCACTGGGAGGGGTCATCAGGCATTATGGAGCTTCGTGTCATCAGTATGCTGATGACACCCAGCTCTATCTCTCCTTTCCATCTTCTGCAGTGGATGCTGTTCCGTGCCTTGAGCGCTGCCTGGATGCCATTCTGGGATGGATGAGGGCAAACAGACTGAGGTTGAACCCGGACAAGACAGAAATCTTGCGTGTGGGGGCTCCTACTGTCAGCGGGTTGGGAAACTCTCTCTCATGGGGGGGTGACTCTCCCCGCTCAGAATGAGGTGTGCAGTTTGGGTGTTCTTCTGGGTCCGGCACTACCCATGGAATCTCAGGTAGCATCGGTGGTCCACCACCATCTGCAGCAGATAGCTCAACTGAGTCCCTATCTGGACATGGGAGCTCTCACCACACAGGTCCATGCATTGGTAGTCTCAAGACTGGAGTATTGCAATGCTCTCTACGTGGGGCTGCCCTTGAGGCTGATGCGGAGACTCCAGCTGACCCAGAACACGGCGGCCAGATTGCTGACTGGGACTAGAAAATACGATCATATATCCCCAGCACTGGCCACCCTGCACTGGCTTCCAGTTCAGTTCCACATCGACTTCAAGGTTTTAACTATGACATACAAAGCCCTAAACGGTTTAGGACCTCGCTACTTGTCAGAGCGCCTTCTCCCTCTGAAAACCGCCCATAATACCCGATCCTCCCAGGCTAGGCGTTTGAGGCAACTAACACCACAAGAGGCCTGAAAGGAAAAAAACAAGAAATAGGACCTTTTCTGCCGTTGCCCCTCACCTATGGAATAACCTTCCACCAGACATCTGCCTGGCCCCTTCTTTGGCTGCCTTTAAAAAACTATTAAACACTTGGTTATTTAAGCAGGCATTCCCCCAAATATAATTCCAACTCAGTGTTCACCCATTAAATCTTGATTTTAACTGATTAGCCTGCCAATAATAATATACTGTTTTATTGTTTTATGTCACTTTAATATTATTTTTATTTTATTTTTGTTTCATTGTGTTACTATTTATGGTTTTATTGTATAAATTGTTTGAATGTATTAATTGTTGTAAACCACCCAGAGTGACCTTGCTGCTAGATGGGCAGTATAAACATCCGATAAAATAAATAAATAAATAAATATAAGCAGAACACTTCGCTTTTTTGCTTTTTGGATGCTAAAGGATCAAGCCGCTACCATGTGACTGCCAGAGTAGAAGCTTAGGTTCTTCTGGTGGTCATTCCATACTGCTAGCTGCCACCTGGTTACTTCATGTCTTATATGGTCTCTTCTGAGCATCTCAAATTATATGTAAGCTGAAACAAGAGGGAGTGGTCTTTCAGATATTCTGACTAGAAGCCAGCCAATATCTAAACAAGGGCTCTACCAAACAGGCTTATTGTTACCCAGACATATACCCCCTTTCCAGTGAGGTGCAGAGATGGTTCCCTAACCTGGAAATGCACTTGAAATATTAGTGTCATGTTGATTTCCTCTTTCCCTCTGACAGCACCCTCAGCAATGGTGCTTTAAAAGCTGTTTTTTGTGTGTCAAGGACTTGTCGGATCATTTATTATTAAAAAGCGAAGAACAATCATTCTGTGTAATAGAGTGCTGACGCATGAGCGAGCTCCCTGCCTTTAATGTATTCATAAAGGCTACAGTTGTAGATTTCTCTTTTATGCAGGTCAAGCGAGGGCAATGAGTGCTGAATCGATGTCTCTGCCTCCTTGAACGTCCAAATTTGCAAAGAATATGTGCCTGCAGAGATTCTGAACAGCCTCTGTTTTTATTATTGTGTCTCATCAAAAGAATATCCACATAAGGTGAGTTTTTAAAAAAAAATAGAAAACACCTGCACATTAGATTTTTGGAAATTAATGAATAAAAAAGAAGGGATGCCAGCCTGGAACATCAACATCAGAGCTTCTGCAGTGAATAAATTCTCCCGGGTCAATCTTAAAACAGTTCAGAGTCAAACTCTCATCTAGTCTCCTCGATTAAAAACCAATTTCGTCAAAGTACATGCTACATGGAAGCTTTACATGCAAATAAATAGCCAAGGAACGCATTCTCTTGAGCTTTATTAGTTGTGCATGTCAACATTTTGAACGGGGTGTGTGGGTGATTGTTCGAGTTCCATGTGTTGTTTGGAAAGGTTAGGAAAGGTGTTATTTCTTTGTTTGGCTATAAAGAGAAAGCATCCTAAAACCCTAGTTCTGTGATGGCAGTCATTGTTGTGGTTGATCATCATGCGGTCACCAGTGAGGATGGTACAGACTCTTCAACTGGAAGGCTCCAAGACTTGGTTAGGTCTATTTTTATTTTATTTATTTATTTATTATTAGATTTATATCCCGCCCATCTTCCCGTAGGAACTCTGGGCGGCTTACAGAAGTTGACAAGTCAACTGATCACATAATAGTAAAAAAGAAACAAAACAACAGTATAAAACAATAATTTTAAACAACTTTAAAACAGCTTGGTGCCCTGGCATCAAACCCAACAACGGGACTTCTCGGTGGGAGACAAGAATGTGGATGGCGAGGGGAAAAAACTACAAAAACTTGCCAAAGGCCTCGCAAAAAAGCAGAGTTTTTAGTGCTTTGCGGAAGGCCAGCAGGGACTCTGCAGAGCGCACTTCGCTTGGAAGGCTGTTCCACAGAGAGGGGACTGCCACCGAGAAGGCCCGGTTACGTGTGGAGGTTTTCCAGGCCTCTCTAAGGGTTGCAACCTAAAGCGAGTGCGCTCGCGACTGCCGGACTGGATGGGCCGAGGTTGATCGCTGGACGATCCGCTCTGACAGGTAGTCCGGGCCCAAGCCATGGAGGGTTTTATAACCCTAGCTGCACCTAGCTTCTTATTCAGAAGGAACCCCCCCCCCAACTAGTACTGGGGCAGGAACAGGAAGTTTGGGCACAGCTGAGCCTAACTAAGCCTCAGGGCCTTTCAGCTGAGGTCTCCCGAGTGAGTCACATTTTGCTGTCTCTAAGTTATCTCTGTGTTAGGGAGTATCACAGAATTTTCATATCTACCAGAGATATGAAAAATCCCATCTCTAATCAGTCACCATCACCTACTCAATTCTAGTTCATGTAAAATAAGACTACAGTAGCCCTTTCTTCCAGCTGCCTAGATGCCCCAAGCACATCCGATCTCGCCTGATTTCGGAAGCTAAGCAGGGTCGGCCCTGGTTAGTACTTGGATGGGAGACCACCAGGGAATACGAGATGCTGTAGGCACCTGGAGCAGGAACTGGAAAACCACTCCAGTATTCCTGCCAAGAAAACTCCATGGACATGGGGTCACGAAGAGTTGGTCATGACTGTAATAACGCAACACACAGCCCTTTCTTCCACCAAATCAGCAGCAAGACCCATTGCACTTGATCAATAGCTAAGTTGTATTCTTTTTCAAAAAAAGAATGGCAGAATATCAATCCAGAATATAATTTGTGTGCCAAAAATGGCTCATAAAAGGAGTTCCTTTCCTGATAGAAAGAAAATTAATGCTTTCTTCTCCTTCCCCTTCTCCTATAATACAGGGCCAGGCTATGCATTCCATTACCCTTGTAGGATGTACCTAAAATTTTTATGTTGGAAGTGATCATTAGCCATTTCAAAGTGGACTTATCTGTGGGAAGCTGTGTTGAAGGCATGTAAGGGACAAAAGTTATGTTAGGCTGTTTTTAAGAACAACAACAAATTACCCCATCCCACAAAAGGACTTAAAACACTGTGTTAGCATTTTCTCGGAATTTCCTTTTCATTTACTTGCTTGCTTACTTACATTTGTGAAACCTGCTATCCAAAAATATTTTTCCCCAGGCTCAATGTCTTCTAGTTGAAAGTGGAACATCCATTAATTATAAAAGTCTTGAACTGGCATAGCGATAGATTGACATAGCACTAAAATAGAAATGGATGGGGGAAGGGGAATGGAAAGTTCAGACTGCAGGGTATCCTGTAGTTCACATACCATTGTACTAGGCACCTGTTTCACTAAACCCCACAGATTCTCACTGACACTATTCCAACACAGTGCATCATATGTGTCAAAACAAGCTTTTGAAAACTGTGATGATAATTTATTTAAAATAAACAACCTCTACATGGGTGCTTAAAATAATTCCCAGCTTTTTTAAAAAAATGAATGCATAGCTGTAAATCACAGAACTGGATATTTTTTCTGCCACCCCCAGAAGAAGGGAATAGTAAACTGTCTTTAAGTATTCTCTACCTAGAAAACCCTGAAAAGGGTCATTAGAACTCATTAACTGTCTGACAACACATTATTAGCATTCTCTAGTCATATAAAGAGAAGTTAAAAGTACAAATTGTTCAGCTAATTGTTGAAGGTAAAGCAGATGGGGAAAGAAGTTTAGAAAGGAAAAGACCTTAGAATGGTCAAAATGACCAGCTCATGTGTGGGAGAGGGCCGGGGAGATGGTGAAGGAGGAAGATGTGGGAAGAGGAAGAGGCAGGGTGTGGTTGTATCAGATTATAGTCTTCCGTATTGGAATCCTTTCAGATACATCCTGGTAGAAGAATAATGAGGTGCATTTCTTGGCCATCATGTTACTCTCCCTGTACCTAAAATGCTTCAGGATGAAATGAAACCTGGGGGGGGGCAGGGCCGGCGCTAGGTTTTTTTGCAACCTTGGCGGGTGGGTGGGGTGGGGGCGGGGGGCGGGTGGTGGCAGGGGTGGGGTGGCAGAGGGGGCAGGGTGGCAGAGGGGGCAGGGTGGCAGAGGGGTGGGGTGGCAGGGAGGCGGCGACAGGCACAGGGGGCGGGGGGCGATGGACGCGTGGGGGGCGGCGGGCAGGCGGCGGTGGGCGGCTGGGCGGCGGTGGGGGGGCAGATGGCAGTAGCCTGGGGGTGATCTTTTTGGAACTACAGCTCCCAAAAACTGCCAGCTTGACCATTAGCCACACTGGCCAGCAGATATGAAGAACTGTGTTTTTAGTAGTTCTTTCTCTTCCAAAGCTCTGATCATGAACTGCTACACAGGCGAAGTTGAGGAAGAGGATGACGACAAGGAGAAAGGTGGGCCTAGATAAAAAGGATGCTGAAAAGAGTCAAGGGGAAATGAGCAGTTGGAAAGACAGGCAAACTTCACAGGTATTCCTTTCAGGAATAATGTTTATCTGCCATATCACCAACTGGCAAGAGATCTGTGTCAGCTGAGGCCACTTTTATGAACACAGGGTTTCCAACTTGTTTTTAATCAGGGTTGTCATCCTTTTGGAAGAACATATCTGTCCATAGGTGTAGCCCTCTCCCTTCAAACTCACACATTTTATGCGCTGAAAGTAAAAAGTAAATAAAAAGGGAAACTATAGTAGCACTCAGTTGGCTGAAGAATAGCAAATTTATAAACTGTACCCAAACCCAAGACATTTACAATTGAATCCTTGAGAAACCCTAGTACGACTACTGGGAAATCAATAAAATGTTACATGCGAGAGACAGTAGACTTGACAGGATGTGGCAGCTCCCTGTGTTTGTACAGATAGCAGGCACCTTGCTGTAGAGACTCATTCTTCAATGCGTGGAGACTTGGTGACACCCCCCTGATCCAAGGACGTGAAGGAAGTGGTGCAGCTCACCACCTATCCGCCACTTTAGATCTTTCTCTTCAGGAGAACTCAAACCAGGTTTTTCTGTTATCTGTGCTTTGATGCAGAAGGATGAGGTAATCCAGGGGAGAACAGTTTCCGCAGATAATAAGCATCATCACGCTGCTGAAATAAATTTATTCTGACTATAATAATTCCACCCTGAATCTTTCACTTGGCTAAAACCAGTCAGTGGCCTCTCTGTGTTTCTTCTCAGGCAGGAGAGCAGCTATTAGGGAAACAAATTGGGATCCTGTCTCTGCTGTGCTTAAAGTTTTCTGATTTAGCAAATAAATTGCCATGGGAGAAGGGAAGGGTGGAAAGCAAACGGCAGTAGCTTCTTGACCAAATTTTGGTAATAACAGAGCATATCTCCTCATATTCCAGTTCTGTTGGCAAACAGCGAAGACCCATTTCTTAGATCAATAATGGGATGATGAACTTGCCATCAGTATATGAATGGCTTAATATTTCAAGAGTTTTGCTTAAGTCTTCTTACTTCCCCATTCGCCTTCACTTCTATTATAGGTGGTAAACTTTCATTTCCTTGCTAAGAACAATATGATAGGCTTCTCTATAAAACGTTGTATTTCTGGATTTAGAAAAGCTTGAAAAGTTGCTAACCAGCTTTAGTGTTTCTTTATTTGTATCAGAGCATTGCATAATTTAAAATAATGGACATATATGAAGTATAGGTAAAAAGCAAACAAAGTAAAATATTAAGATCGTTAGACTATTTTGGGCCAGAAGCAAACTACTGCAGTAGCATTATCTCAGCCATTTGCTAGATCTTCATTTATTCATGTGTTGAGGCTTAAATTGCATGCACATGGGTACCAAATGCATACAATTTTTCGACAGTTACAGAAAATTTGTCCTGTTTCCAAGTTGCCTCATTTTACTTGATTATTCTTTGATCTTCCTACTTTGACCAAACTTATCAAGTTCATGATTGAGGTGGACTGGATGAATCACAAGCCGGAATTAAGACTGCTGGAAGAAATATCGACAACTTCAGATATGCAGATGATACTGCTCTGATAGAAGACAGTGTGGAGGAATTAAAGAACCTCTTAATGATGGTGAAGGAGGAGAGAGAGAAAATGGACTGAAGCTCAACATAAAAAAAACACACACACACACAAAAACAAAAAACTAAGATCATGGCCACCGGTCCCTTCACCTCTTGGCAAATAGTAGGGAAAGAAATGGAGGCAATGACAGAGTTTGTTTTCTTGGGCTCCTTGATCACTGCAGATGGCGACTGCAGCAACGAAATTAAAAGATGTCTGCTTCTTGGCCGGAAAGTGATGACAAACCTTGGCAGCATCTTAAAGAGCAGAGACATCACTTTGCCAACAAAGGTCGAATAGTCAAAGCTATGGTTTTTCCAGTAGTGATGTATGGAAGTGAGAGCTGGACTATAAAGAAGGCTGGTCACCGCAGAATCAATGCTTTTGAGCTGTGGTGCTGGAGGAGAGGCTTGAGAGTCCCCTGGTCTGCAAGGAGATCAAACCTATCCATCCTGAAAGAAATCAACCCTGGATATTCATTGGAAGGACAGATTTTGAAGCTGAGGCTCCAATATTTTGGCCACCTTATGAGGAGAGATGAGTCCTTGGAAAAGTCCCTGATGTTGGGAAAGATTGAAGGCAAAAGGAAAAGGGGACAGCAAAGAATGAGATGGTTGGACAGTGTTATCGATGCAACCAACATGGATTTGACCAAACTCAGAGAGTCAGTGGAAGACAGAAGGGCCTGGCGAGCTCTGGTCCGTGGGGTCACGAAGAGTCAGACATGACTAAATGACTGAACAACAGCAATCATCTTCATGGACATCATCCCCTGTGATGGCTGAAATCAAGGAAAAGTTTTCCTCATTTTTCTATAGTTCTAAATAGTAAATTACAAGAGGCTAGCCATGTGCTGCCTTAGGAGAGTTGCAGAACCCCAGACACTGCCAGAAAAGAGGAACAATAAACCACTGTAAGCACCCTGTACCTAGAAAACTCTGGAAAGAGCCATTAATCACTAATTCTGTCAAGATAATGCATACCTCTGCTAATTCTACAGAGATTCTTGAATTTGACAGAGTTTAGGGCTGCAGCCCATCTTAATCCAGATCCGAATTTACCCTGTTTTTAGTGATCATCAAGAGAACATCGACTTCAAAGCAATTTAAACTGAACTGCCCCCACCTGCTTGTGGCGTGAGTGGGAAGGGGGCTTAACGCATTCTTTCATCACCACATCTCCTGGCCTTGTTGATGAGACACTCTTCTATTCCACTTTATTTTTCAACATGAGCCACATCAGCACTTCACGGCAAATGTCTGCTAAGGGTTAATGTAAATAAATATTTCTCTTTGCTGTTAACCTTCACCCTCATTCATCTGTTGGTAAATGATAACATTTCTTGTGAGATCAAGGTTGTGATTAAGATCAGCAAGTGGCTTACCTTGAGCAGAGTAGGTGCAAGAATGGGCTAGAGATTAGATGCAATCATACAAACATAGTGATGCCTGAGAAAAACAGTGAATGCCCTAATAAATGTTCAAATATAAAGGGCAAATTATTTACCATCACTGATTTAAACTCTGGATACCATCACCATTAAAGATAGAGTGGGTTGAAAGAATAGATTCTTGCAACAGGTCTTAATCCTGGGTTGATTAAAACCTATGTAATTCTTATATTCCATTCTAGCTAAACCCACCCCCACTTTAGGAAGTAACAGCTAAACAAAATATTAGGAATGTGAGGCCCTCTATATGTTGTCACTATAATTCTCATCCTGCCTTACCATAGGACATTATTGTTGGCTCTAAGATGATGCCCACCAACAAATTCCCTGCAGTTGCAATAAACACTGAATAGTGACACTGAAATTATCTGCTATCTCACCTGGGGAAGATCCTGATCTTCGGAAGGTCTGGCTTTTCCTCTTCCTCCCGTCACTTGACTGAAGATGTGGGATAGCAGTTCCCACACACAAAGGTGGTTTTTTTACGTGCAGTTCAGCCCCATGGCCAGCAGGTGGTGCTAGGATTAAAAAAAGGACTGGCTGGCTGGCGGTAGAGCTCAGGGAAGTTTTAAAAAAACCAGCACCCTATCCAGGTTCCTGGTGCTCGGAGGGTGGGGGAAAATAAAAAAATAAAAAACCAGCGCCGATCGGCCCCAGGAACAGACGGCCATGCTGTGAGGAAAAAGAAAGAAAGAAAACCGGATCATCTACGCGGTCCCACGGCACCTGCCTCTTTAAAAGCTGGGTGTTTTAAGCGAGGCAAAAAATTCCCTTCCTCTCCAGTAAGTCTTGGAAACCTCGCTTAAGGGTCCCCCCCCCCAATAAGCCCAGTGGCTGTGGGGATGGAATTTTTGGACACTGTTTATCTACAAATTTAATCTGCATTTAAAAATGCATGTGATATGGGGCCTTTAAAGGCAATTGTCCTCTTTGCAATGGGATCATAAGGGCCTGGGGATATATGCAACTGCAACAAGTAACTTCTGAAAAATGATGTTCTCAATTCTAATCCATTCAAGGATTAAACCTTTCATATATGGTATCTGAAATTTAGACTACAACTCTCGGAACTTCCATGTCAACTCCAAAAAAGCATAAATTGACGCACTTCTAACTGAAACTTATCAAGGAGAGGGGGGGGAGAGAGAGAGAGAGAGAAAGAGAGAGAGAGAGAGCTCCACCTGCCTTCCCATTATGATACAGCTCTACAAAGCCAAACAATAGTCAAAGCACAGCTATATAGTGCATCCTTGCATTGCTCAACTTTGTGATCACCTTTCTTTGGACAGCCAGCCACAGTCATATTTCTTTTACCTCGAAATGTTTCAGTCATAGAGTCATAAAACATTTATCTGAATCTGTCAATACATATTCAGTTTGTTATGGATCTTTCTCTTTCTCTCCTGTTGTTGGTGGAGGAAGATTGACAAGGAAAAAGGTATTTGGGGAATATGATTATTTTCATGGGTTCCTGCACCGAGACGCCTATGCATTGCTTCGTATTTAAAGATTATTGAAATTGTGCTGGGTTTTAGACTGGGCAGCGATGTTATACAAAGCTGCAGCGGGAGGTTATCGTCCTCGCTAGACAATTCCCCTGCCAAGAAAGATGGGCTAGTAATGATGCTGACAGCTTTATTGTCCTGAGGCTGGCAGAAAAACAGGCAAGAAAGATTGCAGAGGTAGCAGGCTGCACTGCAACATGAAACTTCCCAGGGGGAGGAGAAACAGTAATAGGCTGTAAAAAGAACAGGGTGGTGGCATTAAAGGCAGGGGCATTTCAGTTCTGTAAGAACACTTATACCGCCAGCCTTCCCCTCCCTGCAAAGCCAACCATATTCCCACCCCTTGTTAGTGTGCCATTGTGTCTCTGGATTGAGGCTGACAATAAAGAAGTTTTAGGTGACGTATGGAGGTTTTATTCGGCATGGGAGAAGTCTGGTTGCCATGAATCACACCAGGCTGAATCAGTCTATTGATCTCTGCAACACCCTCCTGAAAATTTTTCTCATTAAAAAATATAATCATGACTGTGCATACCATGCTATACAGTACTATGCTATACACTGTACAGTATATTGGCTTGGCCTTGGCTGTCAGCAAAAGAGCCTTATACTCCAAAATCTTTTCCAGTTCCTTCTAGCTGCCTTTCCAAATCTCATTCTTTTATTCCTTGTTTGCCAGCCCCACAATTTCTTCTAGATCTTGCTTGAACAGGGCAGGGCAGGAGTTCTGATTAGAGATGGGCACGAATCAGAAAAACAGAGACTCATTTCAATTCATGATTTATCAAGGTCAATGAATCACAGATAATGAATTTGAGCTTTTTTTCCTGACAAATCAACAAATCGGGTTGCTGGTTTATTTTTAATTTTAAAACCCCCATGGTATTGCCACACAAGCACCTGATATACCAACATTACAGAGAAGCTTCCGCTGATTCTTCTGTACAAGCTCTGCAAGTCTGGTGAAGTTTGGGTTCTAGGTTATGTACCCTCCAGGAAGCTGCCTAGATGCCCTAAGCACATCCGATCTCACCTGATTTTGGAAGCTAAGCAGGGTCGGCTCTGGTTAGTACTTGAATGGGAGACCACCATGGAATACCAGGTGCTGCAGGCGCCTAGAGTAGGAACTGGCAAGCTGCTCCAGTATTTCTGCCAAGAAAACTCCATGGACATGGAGTCACAAAGAGTTGGTTACGAATGTAATGACACAACACACACACACACACACACACACACACACACACACACTCCAGGAAAGTGCCTCCTAGACATCCAGAGACACCAACATTGCAGAGATGTATCTGGAAGTTGAGTCATGGCAACTGGACTTATTTTCTGGAGAGATTGAAACGTTTCGCTACTCATCCAAGCAGCTTTGCCAGTCTGAGGAAAATCAGTGGCGGGTCCTCCATTTTATAGTTCACCTTGATTTCACTTCACCCTCGTCTGAATAGGAGTTGCACAATGGTTTGAACAGGCTCGTTAGGTGGACAATGGCCTAAGGCAGTGGTGGCGAACCTTCAGCACTCCAGATGTTTTGGACCACAACTCCCAGAGTCCATTCTCATTGGCAATACAGGCTTGGAATTCTGGGAGCTGTAGTTCAAAACATCTGGCGGGCCAAAGTTTGGACACCTCTGGCCTAAGGTGTGTGAAAATCCCACCTATGCGACCTTTCGCCAACACCTATTAAATACGCAGAGATGCTTCTCTAAACTCTCCTCTACCATCCCTCCAAGACTGGGTTTCAGGCATTTGAGTTATATGCCCTCAAAGCCCCCCCTCCCCCGGAAACTGCCCTTTAGCAACTGGTGTTGGGAAACCCAATATTCATCAAACTTCAAGGGACTGTAGAGGAGAATCAGGGGAAGCTTCTCTGTCTCTGGGTGGTGGTGGTGAAAGCTCAACGAACTGACAAATAAAAAAATCACACAAGAATCATTGATCTGTATTTCTCAGGGGGTATTATTTGTGTGAATATGAACCAACGAAATAGCATTTTTATGACTTTTGCAATTCATGCCCATCTCTAGTTCTGATGCACAGAATAAAATTATCCCCTCACCTGTACAGGCCTTTTGACCAATTTCAGTGTATTAAGACAATATAGCTTGTAAACATTCTGCTGTATGTATAAATTGGCTGCATGCTTTGAAATCAATAAAGGAGAGTGTGCATGCCGGCACTCTGGTGCAGTCTCTGATAAATATTAGGTTGACTTTGAAGCAAAGACTGTTTTTTTTTTTTAAATGCTTCATATTTTTCAGATCTCTTCTGGAGTTTGCAACTCAACACCAGCGGCTGCTTGCAGTTTTGCCAACGTACTGAGCGAATGGAATTAGAGGGGTGGTGGGGATGAAGCACTGCTTTGAAAAGAGGAAGGAAAATAGTTAATCCATGGGTAAAGACAGAAAAAAACAATTTCTTGGTTCATATGCACCTCTGAGGCAAAAAAAAAAACTACACTACCAAAGAAGAGTGGGGAAAGAGGGCGAGCAAATAAAGCAGGAGACAAGAAAGGCCAAGCCAAAGACACAGGTGAATGAGAAGACCTTTAAGTTAGTAGCAGGTTTCCCACTGACATGCAGTGTTAAAAATAGAAGCACATAAGGATGTATTTTCCAGCAATCATTGGGTGGGCCGTTATGTAAGAACTGCAAACTAATACATTAGTAACATGAGAGAACAAACTGAACAATGTGGATTTCCTGAAATAACTGCACAATCTAATGAAAGAATGCCCCATAAATATGTCAGGTCAAAAACCTGCATGGAAACATCTCAGGATAACTGACCAGACATTTTCTATGTTCCACCTGAAATTCCTAAGCCAAGGGTTTTGTAGATATTTGTTGGCACTATGTTGCATCTGCAGGAAGAGATTTTATTCTTGTTGATGTTTGTTCCTTATTCCTGATATACTTAGAACTGGAGATGAAAATGAATTTTAAAAATGGTGTTTTGTGATTTGTGGGGGCTGATGAATTGACAAATCGGATTTCCAGCGACAAATTGTTAAATCGATGAATCAATTCATCTCCCCTTTAAACTGTTCTAAAATGACCTCCCCAACACTTAGAACCTTCAAATATGCTGGGGTACTTCCTCTGACTTTCCTCCAAAAACCTCTGAAAGTTTAGTGGGGGTAGGGTTTGAGGTGCCTGAGCTATGTACCCCCAAAGAGATTCCCCCCTGGCACCTAGAGACACTTGTAAGGAGGGTTCTCCCAATTCTCCTATACAAGGCCTTCAAGTGTGGTGAAGATTGGGTTTCAGACACCTGAGGAATGCACCCAGAAAAGGGGGGCTAGGAAAGTGTCCTTTCCTAGTGTGGAAGGGTTAGGGTCTGCCTATCAACAGAGACCTGGACTAGCGACCTGTCTGGCCCGTCGCCGATCAGGACTGGGCCCAATTGGGCCTTGAGGCCGTCGTTTGGCCCTCTGATAGTCGTTGGCCGGACTTTGTTCCCTTGTTTTTCTCCCCTCTATTTTCCATTCTTGCCCTGGCTATGTTGCCCTACTATGTATTTTTTTCTACCTTTTATATAGATTTTGTATTAGTTTGTATGAGTTTATTTTGTCCTATCTTATTTGATTGTTGCTTTTTTGTTTTTTGTTTTTTTTGTCGCCATGTTGGCAGGGACTATAATTCCCGTGGTGTCTGGCCGTGGGAAGGTACGCTCTGAGTGGGGGGATTAGTCGGGTAAGAAGAACTTGGGTCAGGCAGTTGGTGCCTGTCCCCAGTTCTGATCCCCCTGCACACCGTCACGTGCCTGGGTGCCATCCCGCCAGCGCCTCCGGCCTGTCTTGCCTCCTGGTCAATGCCAGGTCGGTTCAAAATAAGATCCCCATCATCCACGATGTCATCGTGGATGAACGAGCTGACCTGGCTTGCATCACCGAGACCTGGGTGGGTGCAGAGGGAGGGGCGTCCCTCTCCCTGTTGTGCCCCCCCCCGGTTTCAGGTCCAGTGGGCAGGCAGGCCGGAGGGTCGGGGGGCGGGGGGCATTGTTTACAGGGAATCCCTTTATGTTAGCAGATCTGCGACTTTGGTGTGTCCCGGGGTGGAGTGCCTTCATCTATCGGTGGGTCAGCAAGATAAGTTTGGTATTGTGTTGGTGTACCGTGCTCCCCGCAACCAAGCACAATCCTTTCCAGAGATTGCAGAGTTCGTCTCGGCTGCCTTGTTGAGGTCCCCCCGCCTTTTGGTGGTTGGGGACTTCAATGTGCATGCCGAGGGGCAACTTTCCGGAGCTGCTCTGGAATTCATGGAATCCATGGCTTCCATGAATCTATCTCAGCATGTTGTTTGCCCCACCCATAGAGCAGGCCACACCCTGGACCTGGTTTTCACCTCCATGTCGTCAGAATCTAGTCTGAGGGTTGGGGGTATTGCTCCTCTTCCCGTGTCATGGTCGGACCACCATCTGCTAAAATTTTCCCTGTCAATCGCCACCCCTCCCCGCGGGGAGTGTCGGCCATTTGTCTGGGCCCACCTCTGGAGGCTCCTGGACCCTGCCAGGTTTATGGAGGCATTCGGGGAGCTTTCTGGCGGTCTGGCAGATGATCCAGCCAAAGCCCTGGTGGAAAGGTGGTATGAGGGTGCCACCGGGGCCATCTACCGGATCGCCCCTAAGCATTTCCTGCGATGTGGAGCTCGCTCTTCGCCGTGGTTCATGACTGAGTTGCAGGCGATGAAACAAGGATGCAGGAAACTTGAGGCCATATGGAGGACGAATTGGACGGCATCAAGTAGGCCTGCACTTAGTCAGCTGACTGGCCGCTATGTTCACGCAATCAGGGACGCTAGATATCCTATGTCTCCCTGAGAATTGAGGAGGCCTCCAACTGCCAGGCGGAGCTGTTCCGGGTGATTTGGGACCTCTCCAATCCTGGTCAGCTGGGGCCTCCTCCTAGTGAGTTCACTAGCGAGCAGTTTGCAGTCCATTTTAGATCCAAAATAGAGGCCATCCGTTCTGATCTGCCCTCCAGTTGCTCTAGTTCACCCCCGGATATCCCTAGGACCTCACCCTCTCCCTCTCCCTCCATGGTGGAGTTTGGGCCGGTGTTTCCAGTGGAGGCCTCTAGAGTTATGGCTGGTTGCCGTCCGACTGCTACCCCTTTCGACGCTTGCCCAGCATGGCTGGTTAAATCTGCCGGAGGGAACATGCCCGAGTGGGTTTCGGCTATTGCCACGGCCTCCTTTAGGGAAGGTATTTTCCCTTCCCACCTTAAGGAGACCATGGTGAAGCCCACTCTGAAAAAGCTGGGCCTGGCTCCGGATGATATCTCCAACTATCGTCCGATTGTCATTGTTCCCTTCCTGGGCAAGGTTGTTGAGAGGGTGGCAGCCGTCTGGCTCCAGTCATACCTGGAGGAAAATCGAATCCTGGATCTCTTCCAGTCTGGGTTCAGGTCACTTCGTGGGACCGAGACTGCCCTGGTTGCTCTGCAGGATGACCTCCTCAGGGAGGCCGACAGGGGGTGTTCCTCCCTGTTCATGCTCCTTGATTTGTCAGCTGCCTTTGATACCGTCAACCATGGTAACCTGCTGGTCCGGCTTGCAGAAGCGGGAATTGGGGCCCTTGCTTTGTCCTGGCTCCGTTCCTTCCCTGGCGGCCGGACTCAGTGGGTTCAGCAGGGTGATGATTTGTCGGCTCCTTGGACCCTCCCTTGTGGGGTGCCCCAGGGGTTGGCAATCTCACCCATGCTGTTCAATGTTTGTATGAGGCCGCTGGCGGAGGTCATCAGGAGATTTGGAGTCTGCTGTCATCAGTATGCTGATGACACACAGCTCTATCTCTCCTTTTTGTCTTCTGTAGAGGAGACAGTACGCTCCCTCGATCTGTGCCTGGAGGCGGTCCTGGAATGCACCAGGAACAACTGGCTTAAGCTTAACCCAGAGAAGACGGAGGTTCTGTTCTTTGGGGTGTCCTCGTCTGGGTACAATGGCCTCCTCCCTAGGCTGGGGGGGTGTTTCCCTCCAGCCTACAGACTGGGCCAGGAATCTGGACGTGGTCCTGGACCCAGCCCTCTCCCTGGAGGCCCAGGTGATGGCTGTCTCCAGGGCCGCTTTTATCCATCTCCGCAGGATCGCCCAGATCAGTCTGTACCTTGATGAATCCTCCTTGAGGACATTAGTGCAGGCCCTGGTGATTTCGAGGATCAACTATTGCAATGCCCTCTACGTGGGGTTGCCCTTGACCCTCCTCCGGAGGCTCCAGCAGGTGCAGAATGTGGCAGCCAGGCTGGTGGTGGGTGCTCGTAGATTCAAGCACATAACCCCAGTTCTGGCTTGCTTGCACTGTTTTCCCGTTGTTCTCCAGATCAGGTTCAAGTTCCTGGTTTTGATTTTCAAAGCCCTCCACGGCTTGGGACCAGAGTACCTGGCGGAGCGTATCTCCCAGAGGTCAACTGGGTCCAGACCCACAAGAATGGTGCAGGCGCGCTCACTGAGGGTGGCCACACCCAGAGAGGCGCGGAAATCATGTACTCGTGACCGCGCCTTTTTTGTGGTGGGGCCTACGATGTGGAACCATCTTCCCAGGGAGCTGCGCCTTGCAGTGTCCCTGCCAGCCTTCAGGAAAGCCCTGAAAACCCATCTATTCAGGGAGGCTTTTGGTGACCTCTTCAGTTAATTTTTTTTATTTACTTCTTTTATTTCTTCTTATTTTATTTTATTTTATTTTATTTTATCCTACTTTATTTCCTCGCCGCCATTGCCATCTCTTGTGGGGGGTATGGTCCCCCCCTACTTTTATTGCCTCCTGCCTATTTTTATGCTTGTTTCTTTCTGTTCATTTTTATTGTTCACCGCCCCGAGTTCCTATAGGAAGATGCGGTGGTATATAAATAAATAAATAAATAAATAAATAAATAAATAAATAAATAAATAAATAATAAGGAAGAGAATTGAAAGATTGAAGTTAAACCATAGTATACAATTTTTTATGAAGAATGAAGAAGGGAGGCTGCAAAGAAAGTCATCACACCTCATGATAACAGTGGTGCTGGATTTGATATGGGATGTCCCATAAAAGATATAGAGAACAGGAATGTTTGAAGCCTGTAGGTCTTCCCTTCCAGTACTCCAAGCTGCATGCATCCTTTCTAGGAACCTGGCATCCTTTGCTGATGGAAAACAGAGCTGGGCATGATCCAACTCACCACTACCAAGGCTCCTTCTGCCATGATTTGGACCCAAAGTTGTGATGGCATTCAGGTTTCTGAGCATCAAGAACACCTTGACTCACATAAATGGGGCATGCAAACAGCTGCACTTTCATGGAGAGTTCATCAGACCAGATTGCCAGACTTCAGACAGCCATCTTCAACGTTTGCCATTTCCCCTTTTTTCCAAAATGGCTGCAGCTTGCTCTCTCACGCAGGCATAGGTGCCCTTTCTTCTGAATGTCAGGCCTGCTGGGGACAAATGGACTCTCCTCGAGCAGCAGCAGATGGAAACAAGTGGATGTAAGAACAACAATAAACCTTTCCATATGGTTTATTTTAATTTTTAATTTTTGAATATTTTTACCCCACCTTTCTCCTTGGAAAAGGACCCAAGGTGGCTTACAACAATGAGGGACAATATACAGTCCAGACCATTTAAGATATATTCAAATTAAGAACATGGATTTAGAAGAGGCATCTTAGAACATTAAAAGGTAACATTAGAGGTACAAAGAGCATACAAGAAGAAAAGAAGAATCCATTATGAGGGGTGAAAAGCAACATGGAAATCACTAGTGTTCTTATGAAATCAGTCAATGCAATCATGCATGGTAATCCATATATCCACATAATAGGTAGTCGCTCATTCAGGGGAAGCTTGCATGAAGAGGAAGGTCTTTGCCTGCTTCTAGAAAGACAGCAGAGATGGGGCAGTCCTGGCCTCCACTGGGAAGGAGTTCCAAAGTCTGGGAGCAGCAACAGAGAAGGCCGTTTCATGTAATCTACCGGTGAAGGTGGCAGGATGGAGAGAAAGGCCACTCCTGATGACCTTATGATGTCCCTGCTCTCTTGCCCAAAGAATAATTTTCTACCCAATTCTCCCAGTCACTAAATTTTGACTGCGGTCTCACCTGGTTTTGATCCTGATATTCTGAAGGTCCGGCTTTTCCTCTTCATCCCGTCATGTGATTTATTATGTGGGTCAGGAGTTCCCATGTCCAAAACTGGTTATTTTTGTTTTAAAGTGCAGTTCAGCCCCCTTGGCCAGTAGGTGGCGCTAGCATTTAAAAACCGGACCACTTTCTGGGGGAAATTAAATCAAAGGACACCAGAAGGAGCTTCCTTTTGCTCCGAAGTCGCCTGGAAATTTTAAAAACCAGCGCCAATCAGCCAGTCGGGGCTCTGAGAAAAAAGAAAGAAAGAAACCCGGATCATCTGTGTGGTCCCACAACATCTGCCTCCTTAAAAGGTGGATTTTTAAGTGAGGCAGAAAATTCCCTACTTCTCTGGTAAGTCAAAGAAACCTCACTTAAAGGGGCATTACCGGGTTTTCTTTTCTATTTTTTTCAAAAAGCCCGGTGGCCGTGGGGACGGCATTTTTGGGCACGATTTATTTAGGAATTTAAACTGCTTTTAAAGGGACATGGGACCAGGGCCTAAGAATACCCAGGAATCACAGGATACCCAAGCAAGGAAGTGAGATTTGCTGTCTGGTTTTCTCTTTCTGGGCCAGCAATATTAGTGCTCAATGCTTATAAAACCAGGCATTTGTGTCTGTGTATGTGGGTAAGAATGCAATCACCTACAGAAGAAGGGCTTGGTTGCCTGGAAAGGTGAGGCTGACACTGGACATTGCCCTGCCAAGCTGCTGCTTTAAATGAATTTACCTTCACACTCCTTCCCTACGTTTGGAATCATAATGTGGTAAGAAATACCAGACCTGCTCTGAATAAAAAAAAACTGGCTAATGTATAAATCAAAAGAGTTTTATAGCCCCTTGAAGACTCTTCTGGAGTTCCTTGGGGTAGAAGTTTATGTGATCTTGAGTCTATCTGAGCAGCTGAAGGGAGTGTTCATACACTTCACAGTCAGCAAGTGTGTCTGCACCACAGTGTATGGTGGAAACACATAAAGCAAAAGATAGAGAGGGAGAACAAGGCAACAACATACAAAAACCACTGCCTGTAACAATTCCATTACGAGTGCATGCAAAATAAGCCAAGTGACCATTGAGAATGACATAAAAGAACTGTTATTTGACATTATTTTATTTTAGTTTTATTTTAGTTTATTGTTGTTTATTTATGTAGCTGTAGTCTGTTTATATTACGTTGTTTGCATTTTGGTTATTTAAATATGTTACTTTGCTATACAATAAGACCCCTGTATTAACTGATTTGTTAACGACTGATTCAGTTATCCACAGTTGGCAGAGGGAAAAATAAATAAATAATTCAACAGCCACAAAGCAAGCTACTGTCACAAAACAGCAGTTTGGGGTATTTTTTGGCATTCTCTCTTATCCACATTTTTCATTATCCACAGCGAGGCCTGGAACCAATCCCCAGTGGAAACTAGGGTCCTACTGAAGCCCTAGGGCTAGATGGGCAGTATAAAAGTTGAATAAATAATAATAACAACGAGGGCTTAGAGTTGTACAGGAAACCAGTTCTTTATTCAAATTAAGGTAAATCAGATCAAATCTTCAGCTGGTCTGAGTTCTAATCCAACCTTCTCACTGCCCCACTCCACTGGTATTCAATACAACGTGTCCTGCACAAATAGTAGAAGAATATTGCAGGAGGCATGCAGCCTCTCTCATGTCACAAGACAAAGACGTGAACCAGCCCTGCTTGCTGTGCCTAACATGTTTAGGTGTGTCTACAGAGATATAGGGACAGAGAGCATGAGCATGTTGGTCTGTTGCTGGGCCACTTCCCAGATTCAGGTATTTGTTGCACAGCCTATTCTTGCTGGTGAGGAAATTTTGCCCAACGAGGAGGCTGTCTGAAAATAGGTCTGAGCTGAAAGCCTTTCTAAGAGGGAGCCACTGCTGTCTGGCATGGGTTGTGCAGAGCAATGGGCAAGTCATCAGGAGTGGATTTCATCAGGAATGGGAGGTGTTCTAGGCAATCTCCTTTGTTTCCACCTTCCTTTCTAACTTAAATGCATCATACAAATCAACTAGATATTTGCTTTTCCTACAAAATAAGGGTGGCTGACATGCATAGAGAATGAAAGCCGTAATGATGAAGGAGGTGAATTCTGTCCCATATATAATCCCTGATGCCTGTGCATGTAAATACGTCCAAAGCCTGGCCATTAGAGATGGGCATGAAATGGAAAAATAGCATTTTGTTTTGTTTTGTTTCTGTAGTGGTTTCATTTGTTTCATTTGTAACAATTTTTTATGAAACAAAATGAAACGAAATGCTATGCTCCCCGGAGTCCTAAAGTACCAAAATGGCAGGGGAGGTTCCACATTCAATTCTAGGTAACCACCTGAAATTAGGAAAGATTTGGGAGACAGGGAGATGAGTTATGAAGCTCCAGAAGGAGTGCCTCTAGGGGAAAAAAACTTTGTATTAGAATTGGAAGCCAAGCTGTGCAGCTTGCCCATGGTTTGACTTCTGAAGTTCCGATTCCAATTAGATTTTTTTCCTAGAGACACCCCTTTTGGAGCTTCATAACTCAGCTCCCTGACCTCCAAATATTTCCAAATTTCAGGGGGTTATCTAGAATTGCTTGAGGAAGGTACCCCTGCCACTCTGGTGCCAAAACATAGCTGGGATAAGTATTTTAGAAAATACTAATCCCTCAAAAATACTGATCCAAGCCATGTTTTGGCACCAAAGTGGCAGGGGTACCTTCCTCAAGCAATCCTAGGTAACCCCCTGAAATTTAGAAAGGTGTGGGGTTCAGGGAGCTGAGTTATGAAGCTCCAAATGGGTCTGGGTAGTTAATTGATAGAGTGTGCAGCGTGCATTCCAGCAATTTAGGAGTTAATTTAAACACCAGCTTAACTCCTATTAACACCTAAATTGTTGCTGTGTGAGCCGCACACACTCTCAGTTAACTACCTGGACCCGCTTTCTAAATTAGTGGGGCTTACAGGGAAGAGCTTGAGCTCCCCTGCCATTGATTCCTCTAGGAAGAATCATTTCATTCTAGGGTGGGAATGGTGTTTCGCAACAAGACAAAACAAAACAAAACACATCCTACCATTTCATTAGATAATGAAGTAATTCATTTAATTCATTTACTAACAAAACGATGAAACAGTATATCATCTTTTGTTTCATGCCCATCTCTACTGGCCATCTCTGGGTTTCAGTGCTTTGCTCTGATTGAGGTCTTAGCTGGAATCTACTATGACTCAAAACCTCAGGGTATTCATGGCTTATACAGTAGTTTGTCCCGTTATGGAGCAAGTACACTATTGCTTGCACTATTGCTAATATCTTCCTTCCTTCCTTCTTTATTTTTACCCCACCTTCCTCGTTAAAATGGCACCAAGATGGTTGTGATTATTGTCATTAAAAGACAATATTTAAAGCTAAGAACAGTAGGCATACAAATATTTTAAAAAGGTCAAGCAGTTACTACACTAAAAAAATACACAAAAGCAACACATACAAGCACAAACAAACAAACAAACCCACATTCCAAACAGTGTTCTAAAGTGTGGGGACAGCAACAGAAAAGACCCTCTCCTGTGTCTGACTGCCTGCAACAGTCTAAAGCTGTAGGATCCTGAAGGGTCCCCAAAGCAGCTATCAACACATAACTAAGAAGGATGTCATAACTGGTTTATCCACTGTCCCAATCTTTTAAATCTTTTACATGTTGTTTTAATACCTTATTACAATTGTTTAAGCTAATATGATACTGGTTAAATTGGTTTTTAATATTGCAATGACTCGTTGCATTTGGAGCTTTCAACGTTGTCTGCTTTAATATTGGAAGCCTTTAGAAAAGAAGAACAACAGGGTATGAAGAATGGAATGGAATGGAATGGAATGATGGGATGCTAAGAAGCCCGAGCAGACTGGAGAGAACACAGGTGGCTTCTTGTTTTTATTGTTGGTTCCAGAAGTGCATGAAGAACTGTTCTTCCTTTGTGATGCACCTGAGAATGCTTCTCTTGGCCCAAGCAGAGGGAATGCCATTAGCTCTGCCTTGGAGAGCATTCTATGTACATTGGAATGATGGAGGCAGGGCCCTGTACCTTTTCTCTTCCTGTGCAGAACTGCTGTGTGGTCTTGTACAGCACCCTCACCTTAGCTCTGTTTATCCTCCTCTCCAGAATGAGCCTTCCTGGACTCTTGGTGTGGAACGGGATGATTGGCAGAGTCTGGAAATGCATCTTCCGTCCCTCACCAGGAGGAAATGTACAACTTCCCTCCCGGGACAACCAGCAGAGAGTCGTTTGGGCCTGTCCCAGGGTGGCCTAGTGGAGGTGGGTATGAATAAGAGAAGCAGGCCTCAGCATCCTAGGATCCTTTCCAGTTGGGCGGCTGTGGGGGGGATTACTACAACTCCCAGAGGCCAGCAGACAGCATGGCTACCGAGGTCTAGCCCAAAACAGCCCTAGCACCTAGTGGGAATAAGGCACCAGTATACTGACATAACCATGCTGATGTATAGAGTTAGTTAACCATTCCTCTCAATGGCTCCACTGCCTTGTCATATCTAGACATTTGAATGAATTTGTAACAATGCAGAAACATGATTTTCTACTTAATCTGTTATGTCATTGATTTATGAGAAGAACTATTGCTTTTGGTACAGATGATGAAGCTAACCTGCCCCTCCGGCCCTCGGCATATCTCTCGCCTTGCTCTCTACTCATCCAGGCATCACTAGCCTACTAAAACCATCCGCTCTGTTCTTCCCTGGACCACTCAACAAACTTTCTGAAATCTTACATGGATTGCCCACCCATTCTTGGCCTGCACCTTTTGTTTGGCAGCTGCAGAACCTTCTGGGGCTGGGCCAGGCTCTTCACTTTCTGACCCTTACCTCTGGCACAATGGCATGGTTCCCACTCTTGTTATGCTGGGGTGGGGGTGGGGGGTGGTTAGCAATGGTATCTTGTCCCCTTGCTTAGCACTCTTGTCACTCACCCACCTCCCTCTTCTGTTTTCCATCTGTTGACTTTTAGATTGTAGCTTCCTTGAGGTAAGGGTAGCATTCAGTAGTAGAGATGGGCACGACCAGAAATTTTTTTTCAAGTTGTCGTTTTTCAGGAACAGTCCGTTTCGGCTCGTTTCCATTTTTCGCGAAAAATTTTTTAAAATTTGTCATTTTGTCGTGTCGTTTGTCGTTTGTTGTTACCGCCGCTGCGATTTCGCGCGATTTGACGTCCCAGCGAGTGGCGTCCCGCTGGCGCTAGGTGTTTTTGTGCCCTAGGCGGCGGGTGGGGTGGCGGGTGGGCATGGGCAGGCGGTGGCAGTGGCAGGGGGAGGGGGCGGGCGCGCAGACGCGCGGGTGGCGGGCACGCGGGTGGCGGGCGCTGGTCCCGCAATGACCCAGAGCAGGCGGAAAACACTTTAAACTGACTTGCTGCACAAGACTGCATCAAATAAAGCAATTGCAATTTTTATTGCAAACAAAGTGGGCAGTGCACCCACAGCAGAGCTGCAGGCAGGGTATGAAAGGACCTTGGCTTGCCACCAAGCAAATGAAATTTTTAAAATAAATCCACACCTCCCCTCCCACTCAACCCCCCCCCCTTTGAAGCACTATCAGAAAAGAAATCCTAACAAACTGCAGGAGAATAAAAATGAATAAACTGTGTTGCTATTCCCCACAGCAGACAGAGAATGAAAGGAATTATTATTATTTCCTAAAAATTCAGTTGAATCAATTCCCTCCCTGCCTGCCTAACTGAAATCTAAAGGCTCCGCGAAATCGAAACTAGTCAGCACAGCAGCCAGCTACACACAGCCCTCTCCCACCCATATCCAAGCCCGGACTGCGACTCTTCTGGGAGTGCCTCAGCTTTTTATGCCCTCTTGCACATCCAGAAGTGTCAGTCAAAACCTGGCCATGCGATTGGTAGAATAGGTCCAAAAATTTGCATGGTCGCATCCCATGGCCAGCCCATCATTGCACACGTGTAAAAAAAATAAAAATAAAAATAAAAATAAAATAAAATCAGTGTGACATTTTACTGCTATAAAAAACCCACTGCTGCTACTGTAAAAATTCAAGCATTTAAAATAGCTAATTTTCGCATGTTTCTGTGGTGCTTTGGTGGTTTTTTGGACCACGATTTCAAAAAAAATATTGCGGACACCATTTTGGATCCCCCCGCACCGCATGGCAAATGGAGACGCCAAGGATGCCCCCTCCCAGCCCGGTACCAGCAGCCCAGGACAGGAGGGGGGGAAGGCTGGGGACACCCCCCCCAGAAACCACCCCTCTGGTAGGTGCCCTCAGGCAGGCATATTTTCGCCTGCTTTTTTGGCCGGGAATCGGGTTTTTTTATTTTTAAAACCTTTTTTCTGTGCCGCTTGGCATCGCGCGATCGCCGCGTGATGCCAGGAATGACAACGACAAATCAGACCCAATTTTTCTTTTTTCGGTTCGAGTTCGAGTTCTGACAGCTTAATTGTCGTTACCGTTTCCGTTACGTAACGGAAACGATATCCGAAAACGGAAACGACAATTTCGCCAAGTCGTGCCCATGTCTATTCAGTAGAACTTAACAGAGAGGCAGACAAAATACAATGTTATTGCTTTTTATATCCTCCCTACCTTTCTCTCTGTAGAGGGGGTCAAATCAGGGAGGTTAATTGTTATTGATAAAGAAGCACATTAGCTGCCTGTCATTCCACCCAGCTCATCTGGTGAATTGCTCCCAGAGTGGCCAACTGGATGCCTCTTGGAAGCCCACAAGGAGGGTGTGAGGACCACAGTGCCCTCCCTGCTACCTGCCTGACATTTAGACTGTACTGTTTCCTCTAAGCATGGAAGGTACATATCCACTTCCTTGCAAATACCCGTGGGTGGACTGCTGCTCTGCTTCTCCCCCTTTTTTTTTCTCCTGGACACATATCTCCTTTTAAAGCTGCTGGTCCTCCCTAGTAGTAGTAGTAGTAGTAGTAGTAGTAGTAGTAGTAGTAGTAGTAGTAGTAGTAGTAGTAGTAGTAGTAGTACAGTATTTTTATGTGCTGCCAACCACTGCAAAATACACAGGCATGGTTTGTCAGAGAATTTTAACTCTGGTGGCTCTCCAGGACCCCTGTACAGATTGCCTGAGAGGGACAATGTAAGCCCATCTGCCACTACAGTTTTTCCCCAGTGATCTTAGCCAGTTTCTTCCTGGGATGCACAAGAAGCAAAAAAGCAAAGTATTCTGCTTATATGCCATCCCACAGTGCTTAAAGACTCCTGAGAAGTTTACAGTGTAATTGTGCAGCTACACATCTCTCCCCCAGCAAGCTGGGTATACTCATTTTACCAACCTTGGAAGGATAGAAGGCTGAGTTGTCTACCTGGAATTGAAAGCCAGGTCGTGAGCACAGCTACAGCTGCAGTACAGCTGTTGAACCCCTGCGCCACAAGACTCTGTCAACAGAGAGTTGTGCTCCCATCCCCTTGTGCTCCTACTTATTGAATGTGCCAGGTGAAATGAATAGCTCCAGCAGGAAGGATAATAAAAACAATTAAAAAACAAACAAACAGCAGTGTAAGCAACATTCAGCAGTTAGTGCAGGAAGACACCAGGGACCATACTGACAGATGTAAAAAAAAAAAAAGATGCTTATAAACTGAACAGAATTATCTTTCCCCTGAATCAGGAAGACTTTGGCTGTAGGACCCATGTCCACCTACTGAGCCAACTGTTCAAGGGCTGTGGATGGTAGATGGGCAACAATCCACAATCCTCAGTTTCCCTCTTGATGGGACTTATTCTTTAATCCAGCCTTGGACTGGGCACCTCCCAATGTTTTTATTATTAGAACCATGCTCTTCTTTTTTAAAAAATATTGTATTCATTTTCTACAACTAAAAAAGTAGTGTACATAACATTTGTTACACATCGTGTTTCATGGGTTTCAATCATTATTATGTTACAATCAACTTCATCTTATTCTTTGTTTCTTTTTTCTAATCATTGATAGAACAAATTCCACATTTGATTATATTGTGAGCCCTCTTTTTCCTTAATTCTTATTGTCAGTCTGTCCATTTCTAGACATTCCAGGATTTTCTTAACAATTATTTCATCCGTTGGTGTTTCTTCGTTTTTCTAATATTGTGCCCATACTGTCTTTGGCGCCATCAAAATGTGCAGTACAAGGTAGGAATTTTGTTTATCTATATTTTCTGGTAATATGCCTAATCAAAACAGCTCTGGCCTAAAATCTACATCTATTTTTGTCATTCTGATAAACCAAGTTTGTATTTTAATCCAATACGTTTTTGCTTCATTACATGTCTACCACACATGATAATTTGTCTCCATTTCTTGCACTCATTTCCAACATCCACTAGACACATTTGGAAACCTTTTTGCTAACTGTACTGGTGGCAAATGCCACCTATAAAGTATTTTATACTTCATAGTATAAATCTATATAGTATAGAATTTCTTTTCATGCTGTCAGTGTCACCATTGTTAATGTACAGTTTTTATTCCAGTGTTTACCATTTCTCCAGCTCCACATTATAACAAAAAAAATTGCCCAATGTATCATTGTTTATTTCACTTGTTCATCTTCCATTTTAACAAAAAATTATATATCTTTTTAATTAATTTATCATTTGAGGATAACAGTATTTTATCAAATATTACATGTTCATTATAAAAGCCATACATTTAAACATCTTTCTTATATTGAGATTGTATCTGCATTAAAGGCCACTATGAAGTCATCACCCCCTGGCTTGTCAACTCCTCCTTAGATTTTAAATTCCTAATTGTATCTCGTATCTCACAATATGTTGCAATTTTTTAGATTAAAAATCTTGAAAACCATGTTATTCTTGAGGTGCCCTACATATTGGTGTTCTTTTCCAAATGGAAACATCATTAGTAAGAGTTCCTGCATCACCTGTTTCCTTTTTAAAGTAACTAACTTTGCCTGTTGGGCTACATGAAGGTTCGTATCATCCCATATGAGCCTTCTCAGCTTTTAAGGTGTTCTCAGGAAGCCTTTCTCTTGGTTCCATTACCTTCCGAAGCTTATTTAGTGAAGACACAAGAGATGGCCTTCTCAGTGGCTGCCCCCAGGCTATGGAATGGGCTGCCCCAAGAAGTCAGGTTGGCCCCCTCTTTCTTGTCCTTCCTCATCAGGCAAGCTTATCCTAAACAGTACTTTATCTCAGGAAAGCTGGTGTTTAACTTGCAGTTTTTAAAATGTTTCTTAATTCTTTTTATACTTGATTTTTAAAATTTTTAATGTAAAATTATGTTTTTATAAAAAGTTATCTTCATATAATGTTTTTAATTTTGTTGTTTTATTGGTTTTAACCCAACTTGGGTCTCTTTGGGGAGAAAGGTAGCATATAAATAAATACAGTGGTACCTCGGTTTATGAATTTAGTGCCTTCTCCGGGACATTCTGTGTTGCAAAAAAAATTGTAAACCAAAACACACAGGGGTGTAATGCATCCTGGGGGAACTTGCTTTGAAAAAAAATCATAAACTGAAGCATTGTGGGGAAAAATCGTAAACCGAGGCATTATTTTCTATGGATTTTCATTCGTAAACCGAAAATTATGTTAACAGAGGTGTTCATAAACTGAGGTATGCCTGTAGATAGATAGATAGATAGATAGATAGATAAATAAATAAATAAATAAGGCTCATCTCTTCTGGGCAGGAGTATCGTGATGAAAATGAATGCCAGCAGCAGGAACTTGTTGATGATGAAGAAGGTAAGCCCCTTTGGAAATGCACTGGGGTATTCCATTAGTTCTATAAAACCACTGAGCTCACGAGTGCTACTTAATTTTTAAAAACAGTATTGTTATTACTGAGCACAAGGGTTGTGCAAATATCATTCAATCTAAATTACAGTGGAACCTCGTGTAACAAGTGGTTTGTTTAACAGAAAATTTTCTTAAAGGAAAAAAATTCTGGAGATAGGGAGAAATCGCTTAACAGAATTGTCTATGGGTCAAATCCATACAACCAAAATGGTCACGATTAGGGATTAATCCATTTTCAATGCATTCCTATGGGTATCTGGAAATCATCCAACAGCTTCATCAGTCTGAATACAGCTTGTGCGAGTCCTCCATCTTATAGTCAGTCAGCTTTGACCTCCTGTCACCCTGGTCTGAATTAGGTTCATAAGATGAACAATGGCCTGAATAGGCTCATTAGGGAGACAATAGTATCCATAGCCTTAAGGTGAACAATGGCCTAAGGTGCTGAAATCTATCAAGAATGGGTCGTTAGCTATGGCCTTGGTGGTGAAGGCTTTTTGATTTGTCTGGGTACTTTGGAAAGCACACCCTGATAAGTAGAATCTTCACAGACATTCCTATGAGTAATTTGTACAAAGGAATATTTGCTTAACAGAATTTCATTTGCAATGAATTTTACAAGGTACCACTGTATAAAAAATTCAGGATCAAGTCACTCCAAGTTGATTTGGAGGTGGCTTCAACCAATTTCTTCCAGGGTTATGAAAGTATATCCATTTGTGGATTTTGATAGCCATCTACTATCCACATTTTAACTTAAAAAAAAGCCAATTCTGCATGTTTGGCACCCACCCATGTTGGAAAAGACACAGGCGACATCCAGCAAGGTAACAACTGCTGTGGAAATAAAGGTCACCTGCAAGCATTAAAAATAATAATAGAAGAAATTAGAAATAATAGAAGAAATTCCCAGTGGTGGTAATACAGGAGAAAAATAGGTCTATATTGAGATCTCTCTCTCTCTCTCTCTCTCTCTCTCTCTCTCACACACACACACACACACACACACACACACACACACACAGAGAGAGAGAGAGAGAGGGGGGAGGGAGGGAGGGAGGGAGAGAGACAAAGAGAGAGAGGGGGGAAGGAGGGAGGGAGGGAGGGAGACAGAGAGAGAGAGAGAGAGAGAGAATGCTAAGTGTAAAAAAGACTTATTAGGTACTTAAAAGAAAAAAATTCAGATGATCAAGATGGCTGAGCGGGCTAGGTTTGTTTGGCTCAAGAAAAACAGACAGAGGTGATAGGGCAGCCACCTTCAAATATTTGAGGGGCTGCTGTTTGGATGATGGAGCAATGATGGAGCAAGTTTGTTTTCTGTAACTCCAAGACCCAAAGTGGTGGGTTCAAAGTGGGAGAGTGCACCTACCTAAGAAAGAACATAATGAGTGGAACAGCCTGTCTCAGAGAATGGTGGACTCTCCATGCCCAGAGGATTTGAAAGAGAGGTTATATGGAAGCGATGTTTCACTGTGGATTTCCTGCATTGGCAGGATATGACCCTTGGCGCCTCCTTCCAATGTTACCATTCAGCAGTTCTGTAATTCTCCAGTCATATTGGCCGCCTTAGTGTAGATATGTGATAAATGAAGAAGTGCTTCCATGTGACTGTCCTGAAGCCCTGCCTTCCTTTCTCTTACAGGCAGCGCTGTCCAAGAGAGAGACATCCAGCTTGGCCGGGCACCAGGTGTGTCCAGCAGCAGCATCTCCATTCGCAGACTGCTGTGTGACAATGCGGCCTGTGCTCTGTGTGAACGCACAGCCATGGAGGCAGTGGAAGTGGTGCGGATACAACAGATAGCCCCTGGGATTCCTCCTTTGCCACAGCCTCCACTCCCTGCCACCTCTTATGTGGAACGCTCCAGCCTGCCTGCTGTTTGTACCCTGAGGGACTCTGCTCCTTTCCCCCCAGCGAGCACCAGTGAGCCCAAGGCCTCCTGCAGCATATGGCAGACCCCTCTGAGCCAAGAAGGGCTGGAGGAGAAGCCACCTCCTCCACGGACAGCTCTTGTCTGCAGGCTGTGGGGCAGATCCCCTCATCCCCAGAGCCAGCCTTCTCATCAGGAGGAGGAGAACAGTGACAACTCTGAGGAGACTAGAGATCAACAGGAGGAGGAGGAGGAACACTTCTTCATCTCATCTGCTGGCACATCTATGCAGGCTGTCACCAGTGGAGAAGAATCCAGCCCCTCTTCCTGCCTCACCAGATCTTCCAGTCGCAACTGGAAGGACCGGACACATTTCAGGCACCACAAAACCTCCCTTCGCCGGCGAGGCCTAGAGCAGGCCTCTTGTTGGAGTGACAGTGAAGGTTCTTCAGAGAGCCAAGACGAAGGTCACTGGGACAATTCCGTCCTGAGGAAACAAAGGAGGCGCTTTCTCAGTTCATCCCGGGAAGCCTCAGCAGTGGCCTCCTCTGGCACTCTACAGTCGCCGAGGTCTGCTTTTCCTGCTGGGCAAACTCCTTTTGTATCGGATGCCACACGAGAGACCTTAGAATGGCACATGGCTGTGAAGAGGGTTCAGCATGGCCTTGGACTGCCCTCCTCCTCCTTAAGTCACTCAGAGCCTTTCAGCCCCTGGCACCAAACCCCCCTTTTCACTCAACCCCCGAGAGTGAAGTCATGGTGGTGACACAGCTTCAAGGTCTCTTCTTTTTGAGCGTGGAGGTGAGGAGACAACTGGAGCTGCATGTGAGGAAGATGGTCCACCTCAAGCGCTGGGGATTGCCAAGGAAAGTCCAAAGAGCCCTTGGGCACATGAAACTGGATTCCCAGCCTCCTGTATGGAGGGAAAGACCTGCATGCAGGAATAAGGGCAGGCCAAGACGGAATGGCCAGAGGGCAAGCCAGCACTTTCAGCATGCTCGACATATTGTCTCTGCAGCTTCTGGGAACATGGCCTCCAAGCATCCTCCTAGTTTCCAAGCTAAACTCCGGATTCATGTTGGGAAAAAGTCACTAGAAATAGGACAGGAGGCATTTCCTAAACGAGTGAGGGATTCTCAAAAATAACTGACCCAAAGGAAAGGAAAACACCCCTCCCAAAGGTGATCCTACCTTACAGGAGCCATGCTCAGAGGCGCAATGGGCCAAGCCTAGGTCTATGGAGAAAGGCTGATGGGGTAGATATGAACACCAAGCACAAATACGCCCAGTTCTTGTGGGGCTTCCCGACCACATACACTCAATCCCTGACTAAGGTAGGAACCAGTTCTCTTGAGCTACCTGTTGTTCCACTTAAGGTGCATCGCACCATTGAGTTCAGAGAGGCCGAAACATCATTTCTGCCCCACTATGTGCGGCAGCACTTGGAAATGCATGTGACCAGGAAAAAGATTCAGCACCAATGGGGCCAGCCCACTCTTATGCAACAATCTGTGGACAGGTTCCTCCCAGCTGCACCAGCAGCCGCTGCACCCCATTCATTCCGCACAACATGCTTTCAGGTAGAAGTGAAGGTGCCCTCCCCAAATCCTCTGCCTTTCGTCAACTTGGAGGCCAAGAGACAGCTGGAGCACCACATTAAAAGCAAGATCATAGAGAGGAGATGGGGCATTCCCAAACGGGTGATGGAATCGCTCCACAAAGTCATGCCATTCTCCCTCTCATTGATCAGAAAGTCCAGAGACAGCCAGAGGCCCTCAGTGTCTCTCCAGGAGAAGATTCTGAAGAAGCCACCTTCTAAGGAGGTGTCACACCTCTTTGGGAAGGCAGATGTGGAACATAGCAAATATTCAGCACTGAGAAGGCATGTAGCCAAAAAGGCCCTTGAGATCCAGATGGAACAAGTGGACTCCGTGTTTCATCTCTTTCAGGCAACTAGTAACCAGAAGAGGAAACAACACAGCCTCCCCAGAGTTATTCCCCTTGGACGGAAGGCCCAGCAGCCACGATGCCAAGAGCTTGCTTTTGTGGAGGGGGAAGTCTTGCTGCGTATTGAATTCAACATCATCCACAAAAATGTCACTGCTAGGTTGGGCCTGCCCACTCTCTATAGGGAATCTCTCTCCTGCCTATTCAAAGACGTCACATTTCGGCCACATCCCCCATACCCAGCAAGGGCACCACCTTTGACTTCACTTCCACAGACACCCCCTTCCTTGGCCAGGGAGTGCGGGCTGAGCTTGAGTGGCATGTAAGAAGGAAGAAGCTGCATCACATATGGGGAATGCCCTTTCTCATCCAGAAATCCCTGCACTGTCTTTTCCCAACAGTGCCCAAGGTGAAAATACCTAGGCACATAGATGTGGCTGTTTTCCCTGCTCAGCTCTCCTTCCTGAGTCACACCATTGTACAAGCGTTAGAAAGAAATGTGGCAAAGAGAACCATTGGCCAGCAATGGAGGTTGCCCAGGAGGGTCCTTGGGTCTGCCAGGCTGCTCGGCCCAGAGATGGTGAGAGCCGGAAACCTAGATGATGGGTCAAGGAAACCCAGGGCAATGGTGACATGTCCCCCATGGCAACCCCAGGTGCTCCTCGGACTGCAGCCTGACGTTTTGCAGAAGATGATGTTCCACCTTGAGAAGAAACATATGGAGGTGAGCCTGGGAGCCCCTCCTGCCTTGGCCAGATTCTCCTGTCAGCGTGCCTCACTCTCCTTGAAGAATCCTCTGCCTAAGCTGATCCCATCGGGACATAAGACTCTGCAGAAACGCCACCACTTCCTGCCCTTTGGACACCCAGAGGACTTGGATCGCATTGAGCTGTCCTTGCGGCGCAACCGTCTGCAATCCCTCTGGGGACTGGGTTCTCAGTACACTGAGGTTGTGAGGAGGCTGATGCCCAGAGCATCAGGGTTACCCAGCAGGGCCACTGGTTTCCCATTTTCTGAAGTGAAGCCGTCATTCCTGCCGGAACAAGAAAGAGAAGACTTGGAGCTTCACATCAGGAGGAAGAGAGTGGAGCACATGTGGGACTTCTCAGCCCTGGTCCAGAGGTCACTCGGGGGCTTTGTAGGAGAAACACCCTTTCCGCTCACGCACTGGAAGAACCCTACGGTTCACATACACATTCTACACCAGGAGTTATCATTCCTCTCCCAGGACACCCGCAGCTACCTGGAGTTCCATATTCAGGGAATGAAACAGAGACACCAGTGGGGTCTGCCCAAAAAGGTGGTGGAATCCCTGAGGGCAATGGCTCCTGCCTCTGTGGCTGGTTGGCGGCACTTTTTGCCCCCTTCCACACAAATGAAGGATGGAGACCTGCAGGAGAGAGGGGCAGACTTTGACTTCTCAGAAACACAGACACCATTCCTCTCCAACAAGGACAGAGAGGGCTTAGAGCTACATCTCAAGAAGAAGAGGATGCAGCATGAATGGAGCCTGCCGAGTCTGGTCAAGAAATCACTTGAGAGCTTCATGCATAGGACTCCTTCACTGCCCTATGTCCAGAAGGCAAGGATAGACATCCAGCCCAAGACAGAGGAACTCTCCTTCCTCCCAGCTGATGTCTGCATATTTCTGGAGCAACATATACAAAGCATGAAACACCGACAACAATGGCATCTGCCCAAGAGGATCCTCCAGTCCTTGAGACCTTTGGGCTGGCAGCTTGAGGCAGGAGTCCCAGGGGATCAAAAAAACAGAGTGCCTCATCTGGGGCCAGAAAGAAGTGGTGAAAAGCCTCCAGAAGATCTGGAAGGCAGAAGGACAATGGTTTCCCTGTCGTCTGAGGCTCATCTTTTGCTCACGCTGAATTCCAAGGATCAACAGAAGATGCGGCTCCAGCTCCTTAGGAAATGCCTAGAGGTGCAAACAGCTGCCTTTCCAGCTCTTGTAAGACAATCTTGGCTCAGCGTATCATCAAGGCAAGCCCTCCCCAAGCATGTTGGCCCCCATGCCCCCCCATGCCTCCGCAGGGATTTCCTGCCCTTTGTCTGGAGGGAGGAGCTCCGTCAGATTGAACTGGCTGTCCTGCGCAATCACTTTTCATCCCTCTGGGGACTGGGCAGAAGCTACGTGGAGGCCCTGACTGCACTCATGGGTAAACTGGCTCCCAAGCCTCAGAGGTTCAGAGATGTTCGAGTCGAGTTCTTGGAGGCGCAGACTCCATTCCTCCAAGAACAGTTCAGGGAATGCTTAGAGCAGCATGTCAGGAAGAAGAAGCTTGAGCATGTCTGGGGCTTACCAGGTCTTGTCCTAAAATCCATCAGTGGCTGCATACACAGCGCTCCTCCTGAGCCAAATCCCCCAAAGACTGAAATCCATGTCCGTGTTCTACAGCAGGAACCCTCCTTTCTTCCTCAAAGCATTTGCCGACACTTAGAATTCCACCTTCAGAGGATGCACGTGCAGCGACAGTGGAGGCTACCTCAGAGAGTTCTGGAATCCACCAGGATATTCCATTGCCCTGAGTCTGGGACACACTCCTCTGGCACGAGCAGGGCTTGGGATGACCATTGGGCAGTTCCTAAACTTCTACCTGAAGGTGTTGGGCAGCCAGAACCAGGGCGTGACAAGAACCTTCTCTCCACGATTAAGCCCAAGCTACAGTTCCACATGGCCAAGAAGTCCACTGAGGTGCAGCTGGAGGCAATTCCAGGTGTTGTGAGGCACTCTTGGCCACAAATAACTCTCTCTTCAAAACAGCACCTGCCCAAGGTGCTCCACCCTGGCTTTGCACTGCAGCGGAACAGTTCCTTCCCTTTCTTTCACTCAGGGGAAGCTGGTCAGATTGACATGGCCATTCGGCGCGCCCACCTGGCATCCATGTGCGGTTTGGAGGCTCTGGGTGGGATAACAGAATGCAAGCCTTTAACTGGGCATGCAGGACTAAGATGGAGCAGAATTGAGTTCTTAGAGGCCCCAACCCCCTTCCTCCAGAAGCAGAAAAGAGAGGTGTTAGAAGCCCATATCACAAAGAAGAAGATCCATCACGCCTGGGGTTTCCCAATCCTCATCCAGAAATCACTGAAAGCTTTCATGCAAGAGACTCCCCAGCTGTCCCTCCCCAAAAGGACCAAGGTCCATGTCCGTATCCTTCGACAGGATCCCTTGTTCCTTCCTCAAAAGATCTCCAGCCACTTAGAATTTCACATTCAGAAGAGGAAAGTTCAGCGGCAGTGGGGCTTACCTAAGCAGGTTCTTGCCTCCTTGAAGATCTTCTTCCCAGTGAAGAAGGCTCCACTCTCCTTCAGCAAGGAACTGGGAGATGAGAGTTTTGAAAGAGGAAAGGAGGAAGTAGGCCAGAGGTGGAGGACGGTGGTGGATGTTTTCTCTTCAGATCAGCAGCATGCTATGCAGAAGCATTTTGAGAGGAAACACCTTCAGGTGCACCAAGAGATGGAGCCCAAGCTGGTGAGGAAGTCTCAAGAAAAGGCCTGTGACTTGGGCAAGGAACCTGGGCAGAAATGGCTCCCAAATAGAGCAGAGACTTCTGTTTTTCTGACACCTAGTACTACAGATGACTTGGAACCAAGTATACCATACAAACAAGGGACTTCTGAATGGGGTTTGACTAGAAAGTCCTTGGAACCACTGACCAAGATAACCTCTGTGACCCATGCCCCGATCCCAGCCAGAAGGTGGAACGCTTGTGTCCAGAAGGTAGAGACTCCTTATCTCCATCTCCAGAGTGAGCAAAAAGAGGCCTTGGAATATCATATAAAGAAGAAGAGACTTCAGCACGAGTGGGGCCTACCTGGTGTTGTGAAAAGATCTGTTCAAGCCTTTGCACCACCTCTACTGGTGCCAACCTATCCTTCACAGGGGAGAAGCCAAGAAGTACGGATCCTGATCAAAGAGCCCTCTTTCCTCCCTGCCCTTTTTCAGAAGGCTCTGGAAGACAACTTAAAGAGAAGGATTATTCGCCGACAGTGGGGCCTTCCCAAGAGGATCCACGATTCTCTGCGGATGTGCTCCCCTGCTATTGGTAAGGCCCTGGGGGCAGCAAAAGAACATCATGAAACTGTCCCTGTAGAAGAGGATATTGATCTCTCTGAGGGAAACCAGCAGGCCACAGAGGAAGTGAAGGAGACCACAGAGGAAGTGAGTGTTTCTGGGTCAAAGAGCCGACAAACCAGCAGGGCTGGAAGCCTCACATCTGAGAGACCAGAAACCCTTAAGCAAATGAGCTTTAGTACTGGGCAACCAAAGATGGAAGGCATGGCCATAACTACGAAGACTCCACCAACCACCAAAGAAGCAGAAGAGGGAGCAGCAAGCATGGCTGGACTGCAGGCCATGGAAAACATGGCTTGTGATATGCCACAGGCTACAGAGGAGGTGGCCTTTGCTGATGAAAGCCCAGAGGATGCAACTGAGGCAATGGTCATGTTTAGGGCTAGGAGCTTGGAGACATCATTGGGAATAGAGGGAGATTCTGAAACACCCCTGGCTGCAGATAAGATCAGCTCTGTGACCCAGATCCCCTCAGGGACAGTGGCTACTCTTGCTGTCCCTGGACAAAGTCCATTTCCTGTGCAGCACACTGTAGAAGGGCCTCCACCCACAGACAAAGTGAGCAATGGCGGCAAGATGCCAATGTCTGTGGAGGACACAAGTCCACTTCCTGAAAGCGTATATACGGCCAAGGAAAAGAACCTTCTTATCAAGAGTGTTGAGAAATCAGAACAGCTGGCTGCAGAGGTAGGGAGTAAGAGAGCGGCTAGGGAGGAAGAGAACATTCCTTGGCAACAGAGCTTGCAGACCATAGAGGAGGAGAACTTCACAGGGTCACAAGTTCCACAGTCCATGGATGAAGAGAATGACCCAAGGTCACACAGCTCCCAGGCCACAGGGGAAGACAGCCTTCTTCAGCCGCAGACTTCACAGTCCACAGAGGAAGAGAACAGCCTGGGACCAAAGAGCCTCCAGTCAGTGGAGGAGGAGACTTCTCTTGAGCCACAGATCCCTCAGTCTACGGAGGAAGAGGACAATGCTGAACTACAGAGCACAGAGGCCACCAAGAAAGAGAACAGCTCAAGGCTACACAGCTCTCCAGCAGCAGCAGCAGCAGTAGAAGATGAAGAATATTATGATGAAGGAGAAAACAGCAGCCTGGGATCACAGAGTTCACTGGTTTTGAAGGAAGAGCACACCTCAGGACTGCTGAGTTTGCAGGCTACGGAGGATGAGGACAGCTGGAGCCCAGGGGCCACGAGTGGAAGAAATCCCCCAGAGGAGAGCACTGTGATGGGAGGAACCATCCACATCCCTTCTGGGTGTTCACTAAGGAGAGAGAAAAGGCTTGTGAAGGATAAAAACCTCACAGCACAACAGGAGACACTGGTTAGTGGTGAGCCCCCAGAAACAGTGAGTACACAAGAAGAAAGAGGGACACAAGGTGGCAGGGGGAGCATCCAGGACACAGAGGGAACCAGCATGAGTGAGATTCCTTGGGCCGGCCTGACCCTCCAGCAAAAGCTCCAACATCCCATGGCAGACACTATGAGAAGCAAGGCCCTGACCAGCAGTAGGGGAAGCCCTCCAAAACACACCCCAGAGCCTCTTGGGGCACAGCTTTCACCTTCCCACTTCCCTAGCCATGGTAGCTGCAAGCCGGTCCAAGGAGGACACTTCCAAGCCCCAGCAAAGGCCAGCCTGGACCCTGCCTCTGGTTTGCAGAAGCAGCCACCTGCCTACCAAAATGAACTGAAGCTTTGGGTGGGCCACGGGGGCAGAATTGTCTCTTGGGTTTCCTCAGAAATGCCCCCTTTCTCCACTTCTCTTGAGTCTCCACCCTCCATGGGCAGGAGGGAGCTGGGAGATCAACACCAAAAGGAGCGTGGCAGGAACTCCCCCTCCTCAACAAAGAGCACTGCCCAACAAGGCAGCACAGAGACCTGGTTTGCAGAAGGTGAGGCTGTCAAAGGGCTCAGAACCCCTTGCTGAGCACAGCACTGCAGAGAGAAGCCCCCAGCCAATGTCAACCAGCTCCACTGAAACGCTGCATTGGGACAAAGAGAAGACATATTCCCGGCAACTCTACAGTCCACGTCCAGCAGTGGGGAGGGAACCTCCTTCTGTGGACTGCTCACATGTGATCTCCTCTCCTTGCTCGTGCCACACTGCAGCTTATCAGCGAGGTTTAACATTCCCAGGGGAAAGAGATGAGAGCCAGGAGCACTGCCCTGTTTCCTTTGCAGAGAGTACAACAGAGGTCATGCTCCCCAGACCTTCAGAAGTAGGAGAACATCACCTGCTCCAGGAAGCCCACCTCACTCAAAGAGCTTTGAGATCCTTCAGGCTTCCTCCTCCTGTCATCTCTTCATACTCTGGCAATAAGGAGATACCACCTGGAACGACAAGGCAGGCAGGCAAGTGGTGCTGGGAGAGGCAACACAGGCTGTCTCACCAGGGAAGTATCCATCTCCAACAAGAAGATGGGGTTACACCCTTCCAGATCCAAGGACAAAGAGACCATTTTGTTGATGGAAGATGGCAGAGACCTGTGGCAGGGCATGCTGGAGAGCCAAGGGTCATTGAGTCCCCGTCGGAGATGTCCCTGGGACAGGAACATGCTTCAGCGGACCTCAGCATGAATGGGGTATCTCTAGAAAAGGAGGGCCATGAAAGCACCTGGGCCACTGAGGAAAGTCAAAAGACTTCAGGTGCAAGTTTTGAAGCCTCAGGAAAAACAAGCCAACAGCTCTCGCCACTGGGCTTTTCTCTGGATGATCTACCTGCCCCTCCGTCAGTTTGGTTTGACTCAGAAGCTGAAGATGGAGCTGCAGAGAGAGACTTTAGGAGCCACCCTGATAGCCATATAATGGTAGTCAAGAATGCTTCTCAGCCACTGCTGAACCTCCTTGAGAAGTGCCACGTGCCCGTGGACAGCCAGGACCAGTTCAGCACAGAATGTGAGTGGGAAAGAATTGGGGACTGGGATAGTGATCACGTGCAACCCACCAGCATGGCAAGCTCAGCAAATGAAGAGGAGGGTGTTGTCCACAATCTATGGGAGAGACCCACTGGGGGATGTTGCCCAAAGACCATGCCCCTCTTTGGATCACAGGGTCAAGATACCTCCTACAACATTGGCCAGGATGCTGACAACATTGTGTGTCTCATTGGCACCGTTCTGGAAAGGAAATTGTCCTTGAATCACGGTATGCATCTCTGGCTGCAAAGCCAGAGCAAACGAAAGGGAGCCAGATGGGAGAAGAGCAGTGAAGGTCCCCCCACTGTTGCCTCTTACGAGGAGGAGATGCAAGAGTTGAAGCCATTGAGGGCTGTTTTTGGTCTGGATGCTGAGCCTGCTGTGGAAGGAAGTGTCTCAGACAGACGAAGGAAGCCACTCCAGAACGATGAAGAGGCCCACCAACCAACTGGAGCTCCTTTTCAACCAACGGGGCCATTTCAGAGAGGGAGAAGGGGACCTAGTGACAGGCCTGGCATGTCCACAAGCCCAGACTCCACTCAGATGACATCCAAAGGAAGCCACAGAGAAAATCATGGGGCGGCGAGACCAGATAAGAAATTGCCCAAGGATGGATGTCAGAGCAAATCCTCAGGCATGAAGTCCGGGACTGAAGGGGTGAGAAGACAGGAAGCCCGCCACCTGGACAGGCCAGCTGAGAGGAGACCTGGCAGCCAGAAAGGGGCATCAGATAGCAGGGAAAGGAGACCCAGCACCAGCCAAGGGGAAATTGGTTGGAAAGAGGAAAGGTTAACAAGCACCCAAGAAGAGAGATTGAAAAGAGAGATGCATCCATTCACTAGCGAGCAATGGAGCCCTGCTGGTTCCCAAGGGACACCCCAAACAAGAGCACGGGGATCTCAGAGGAGAGAAAGAGAATCCACGGTCCGAGTGAGATCCAAAGATCAATCTTCTCCTCTGAGCAAGGCAAGAAACACAGAGCAGGAAGACGTGAATGTTCTCATTGAGGCGCAAGCAGAGACCACTGTTCGGGCCTCCCAAAAGAGTAGTACTTTCTTTAAAAGCTTTCTCTTAAAACTGCTGCATCGCCAGGACCACCAAACCATGGTGAGGCATGGACCCAGAGGGCAAGAACAGCCTCCTGCAGCTCGGGGCCAGGAACTTCCCAGAGCCCACTGCCGTGGCCCTTCCTCCACAACCCCTTTGAGTGGGGTGCCTGAGCCACCCCCCTCGGAGGACCAGCTCCACAGCTTGAAAGGCAGCGTGCTTTCTAGGCGCAGGAAGCTGTGGACTCCATCGGAGAGTGAAGAAGAGCCGCCGGCATAGCCTCTTTTGTTCTGTGGGCTCCTAGATGATAGCTGTGAATGTTTTCACACACAAACACACACACAAACACACACCATCACACCATGGTTCTAAGAGATGCCTTTCTATATAAAAGTCACCTTAGCTAGCTGGCCGTGCTGGGTGGGATGACTCTGGAACAGGAGTCCAAAAAGCAGCTTTTTCCAAGATATGCATCAGGCCACATGATGGATGGGCAGGGAAGAACACTGGTTCTATTGAACAGGATGGAGTGGGAAATGATACAATTGGGTGCTTGCTAGGTGCTTCCCCTACCCCCACCCCATTATTGGGAAATGGAAATGATAAGTTTCTAGCTTTTCTTAACTATTTAATTCCGTGCTTTGTATGAAGCGGGTCATCCTAGAACAGGTTTGTCTAAACATCGGCCCTCCAGAAGTTTTGGACCACAACTCCCACAGTCCTTTGCCATTGGAAATACAGGCTTGGAATTCTGGGAGTTGTGGTCCAAAACATCTGGAGGGCCGAAGTTTGGACATGCCTGTCCTAGAAGAGGAGACCATTGCCTCAATTCTGGCCCACATTGCCGAAAGGAGGGCCTTTCATTCTTGCCACATGGATGCAGATGACATTGCTTCACGTTGCACAGTCTTGCTGCATTCTTCAGGCTTGGACGATTAAAGTGTGAAAAGTGTGAATCCCAACAGGCTCCTCTCCAGGAAAAGATGGAAGCTGCAAAAAGGAGAGAGGGATGATTCAGGAGAGGACGTTCCATTCACCACTGGTGCAATGGCATGAAGAATACACTTAGCTACAACAGTAAGCACCTAAAAGCAATTGATCAACAGCATGATTTCAATTTTTAAAAAGCAGCTGTTTATGTCATCCTTCTCCAGCTATAATTAGCAGCAATATTTGGTTACTTCAGCAAACAAAACTGCTGGAGTATTTCTTATTTGGCAGCAGAAGGCATGGACAGAGCCAGGGCTTGAACCATATGGTATTCCTCCTCCACCCTTTAATCAGAACTTGTCCCTGTAGATGTAAAAGTAACGACAAGTTACACCTCCTAAGAGAGTGGAATTAGCCTTTGTGGGGTTGCTGTGACCATATAAGGTAGCTTTACCTTGGTTATTGGAAAAGGGAATTCATCATCACAAGTAATTTATAACTAGCTGCTTGAAGGCTCTGATCCCAGGCAGAAAGGAGAGAGTGGCCACGGGCTCTTGAGACTCCCTTAAGTCCTAGAGGTCTCCCAGGTGCTGCATGGACCAGGCAGGCATGTCCATCTTTGCTCAGGGTGCTTTTGAATGCCTGAGCTGTGGAGGGAAGGAGCACAGATGGGGCACTAGAGGGTCAGCTGGCCCTGGGAGTAGAGGAATATTGTGTGGGGGCAAAATTCGGAGGATGGGTGGACTCAAGAGTTTCCTGATGGACTAGAGAGGCAGAGATGGTGCCAAACCTCAAATGAGACACAAATATTGACCACCCACTTGCACCAGCTAGCTTGTCTACAGCCTGCCCAACCTGGATCCTGGCTGGCTGCGGACAGCCTCCTCTTGACGGTTGTGACTCTATTTGCTGGAATTTCAATGAACTTCTATTGTATACAAGAACCAGACCGAGTTACCCTGAAAGGGGAAATACAGGGGAGAAAACATGATATTTTCACAGCTCTTCCTTTCTGAATCCTAAATCTATTGTCTTCCAGGGGCTCTCTGTCATAAAGCCACAAAAGATCCAGAAAAGAAAAGTGCCTTCATTCCCCCATTTGGATTGACCTGAAAAAAATCCCCATTCCTAATCATGGACTGGCTTCTCCAATGACCATCACCATGCCTCAGGTGCTGTTTGATTGACAGGAGAAACTTTCATTTTCACCCATGACTGCTTTCCACATTGGCCAACAGCAAGTTTCTAGATAGGATTTTTATTGGGGCCATGGGAGGAGAATAAAAGACACAGCCTGTCCTTCCCACCACCACCACACCCGCACATTGCCTTTCTGATAATAAAGGGTCCCATCCCCTAGTGGTCACTGTGTTGTGTTAAATGCCACTCCAGAAGGAAACAGAGCTGCAAGTGTCAAATCTAGTGTAACCTTCACTTGGAGCATCCCTTCTAGTTAGCCACCCTTGACAACAAGTCATCTTTGTATGCCTAGCAGAATTGCTAATGCCATGTTGTCAGTCATGGTTGCTTGTGTTAGAGTCTAGGAATAAGAAATACCAAGGACTTGAGATGGGCACGAATGGAAAAATGAATGAATGAATTGGGGTGGTTCATGGTTCATGGCTACCCAGGAACCACAAACCACCCCAGAACTTCCAGTAAAAAACCTGCATGCAATTGAGTGGTATTGGGGGGGTCATGCCTTGGGGGAGGAGAACCTAATGCCCCTGCCCGTGTCACCTCCCTACCTATTCCTGCCATCACTTTCTCCTCTTCCACCTCCGCTACTGCCAGACAACAGCCCAGCATCACTTCCAGGATCCTGGCTTGCTGTCCCTGTGCATGTGTATCAGGGGACATTTCCCAACTGACAGATGTAGCGGTACACCAATGGAACAAATTGCCTCAAGAGGTGGTGAGTGCTAAGACATTTAGCCAAACACTTGGCAGGTCTCCTTTGATTTGTATTCCTGGGTTGAGTAGGGAGTTGGATTCAATGGCCTTATAGGCCCCTTTCAACTTCATGATTCTGTGAAAAAACAGTCTACTTAGGTTTATCCCTTATAAAAACTGGGATTGTTTTAAATTAGGAGCACAGCAGGTGCCTTAGCAAGAACAGAATAAACTCAATTGCATGGGATGAACTTAACGTTGAAAAAGTTAATGATTACTAGAGAAATGGGACTTTATGTCTTCCATCTACAGTTTGTTTGCAGTGGTTCTCAACCTGTGGGTCCCCAGATGTTCCTGGACTGCAACTCCCAGAAGTTTTCCTCAACAGCTGAGCTGGCCAGGATTTCTGGGAGTTGCAGCCCAAGAGCATCCGGGGACCTATAAGTTGAGAACCACTAGTTTAAAGCCTGCTGAAATTAGTAATTTTATTAGTGTATGCATATACTTGTCTAAAATGGATATGTACTTCAAATAGTCCTTTGCTGCTGCGAGTGCTTCAGACATACCTGCTGCAACTCTAAAGTGTTCTCCCTAAATGCTTAAAAAAAAAAAAACAAGCCGAAGATTGGTACATAAAGGCATTTTGAAATGGAAAGATTCTTCAGTGGGGAAAAAATAGACGATCTGTACTGGGAATAACAAAATGTACCATTTATGCAGTTCACAACTGAAAGCCAAAGGGTTATGTAGAGGATGCTCCACAGAGCGATTTGCGGTTCTTTCCCTTCATAAACGGAGAGACTCTGAAATTTCCAGCCAGTTGTGCTCTGGCATGGCTCTTCCCTCGATCGGGCCATCAGAATTCTAATTCATATATTTCTTTGTTGTTGTGTGCCGAGCTCATGTGGAAGGAGAGCAATGTTCTCTATGTGTGTGCATTAAAATATCTTTCTAGCTTCATTCCCTAATGCATACAGATACAGCTTTCAAAACAGGCGGTTCTGTGCCCAAGGGCCAGCACAGAGGAGAACTTATTGACTTTCAGCTTTTTAAAGAGATGCCAGTTCAGCTTTACTCTATAAATCGCACAAGGAGCACTTTATATAGTAAAGCGCAATTGACATCTTCAGTACAGTGTATACGGCTAGAAACCTCTGAGGACAATCAAGATGGCTTCCCAGTCAGGGCTCAAAACCCACCATCGAGCAATGTCCCCCTTGCTTCAGTCCCTTGAGGTTTTCATAGGAGTCCAGGTTGGGAAACAGATGTGGATTTAAATGGATAATTGGATTTTCATGCTGTTGTTTTTAATTTGCACAATTTTCCTCCCACTTTGTCAAACGCGTGGAGAAGGAAGAGGAAGAGGCAGTGGCAGCAACCACAATCCGAAAGAGATGAGTCAGAGGGCAGTAGAAATGTTACTGGTTAATCCAAAAGTAACACATTTTTAAGAAAAGATGATATATTGGTAGTGAAATATATACAGTACCCTCTGATATATAGATTTGTGTAAATCAGATTGAAGCCCTGGTTCTCAGCTACATGCTTAGAAAGGAACACTTTGCTCCTTCACTCTCCATTGTTACTTTCTCCATGTGGAGATAATTATCCAAGATTCTTGCTCAGACGTAAAACCTACCTAGAACCAGGACCCAGAGAGTAGAGGCTGAACAACCTTCTCTAAACATCTTGGTGTGATGTAAGCATGTCTTTCCTACCTGTCACTTAGCTTTCTAGAAATGAAGAAACATTCAAATCTAAGGAATTATCTCAAGACTTGTCTGCATTTATTTTGCTCAGTTCACTGACGTTTGTTGGTACAGTGGACCCTCATATAACAAACGGTTTGTATAACATAAAATCTGTACAACATAACAAATTCATGAGATAGAGGAAATTTGCTTAACAGAATTGTCCATGGGGCAAATCTGTACAACATAAAAATTGTCACGATTAGGGATTACAGTACTCTGTTTTCAATGCATTCCTATGGGAAATCTGTATAAAGGAAAATTACTTAATAGAATTTCATTTGGAATGAATTAATTCCTTTATACAAGGTACCACTGTATTTAGAACTCATGTATGTGCGAAAATATTGCCCTTTGTCAGAAACAAACTCTTGGGGTCTTAGCTTAAGCAAGCTCATTTCTCCATACTGCAAAGGCATCTAAAGCATGCTTTTAAGTTCCCTACTGTTGACGTGCTGTTTTAGTTTATTCTTAATAATTCATTAACCATTAAAGAAGGGTCTGTCTATCTTCCTACCCATCTGTATCCATCACCGGAAACACTAAAGTTGCTTCTTTATTTAGTATAAGATTCTGTGGAGAGCAAACAGAAAGATGATGGATCCTTGCTTTCATCCACTGTTTAACTTCTCAATGTTAAAAAAACATTAAATGGGATTTATTATTAATAGTGTACATAGCCCATAGCATATTAAAATAAAGACTCATTGCTTCCAGGAAGGCAGGACATCTGAGTTCTTAAATTATATTTTTCAGCTGAACTAAATCAATTGTGTTTAAATTAAGTTTAAATTAAGTTAAATTAAGTTTTAAATTTAAATCTGGTTGTGATAAAACAGAATTTCTCTTGGTGGGCTACAGGCAAGATCTAAGAAATTTAATAAAGAGATCTTAGAATCGTGAAGTTGGAAGGGGCCTACAAGGCTATGAAGTCCAAACCCGACCCCCATCCCCTGGAATATAAATCACAAGATATCTGCCAGATGGTTGTCCAAATTTCTCTTGAATGCCTGCAGTGATGGACCACTCACCACCTATTGCTGTACATTTCTAAAACTAAGGAAGTTTTTCCTCATATTCCACTGAAAGTTGGGTTTTCATAACTTGTGCCTGTCGTGCCTGCACTATGGATTGATCAAGAAGAGATGATAATTTAAGAACATAAGAAGAGCCCTCCTGGATTAGGCCAAGAGCACATTTAATCCAACTTCCTGTATCTCACAGTTGCCCCGCCAAATGCCTCTGGCAGCACATGAAACAACTAGATACCTGCCTCCTGGAGATAATCTATATCCCCACCATGGCTTGTTCCCTGAGATGGACTTTTCCTCCAGAAATATGTCCATACCCCCCCCCCTTTAAAGGCATCTAGGCCAGGTGCCATCACTACATCCTCTGAGAAGAAGTTCCTATCAACACTCTGGGTAAATGAATATTTTCTTTTGTCTGTTCTCACTCTCCCAACCCACAGTATAAGTGGATGTCCCCTGGTTCTGGTAAGATAAAAGGTAAAGGTTCCCCACCCCACACATGCATGCTAGTCGTGTCCGACTCTAGGGGTGGTGCTCATCTCCATTTCAAGCCAAAGAGCCAGTGTTGTGCAAGTCCATGGCCATGTGGCCAGCATGGCTGCAAGGAAACACTATTTTACCTTCCCACTTTTTACGGCTGTACCTATTTATCTACTTGCATTGACATGCTTTTGAACTGCTAGGTTGGCAGGAGCTGGGGTTATCAGCGGGAGCTCGCTCCGCTACATGGCACCCAGGCTTCAAACCGCCGAGCTGCTGACTTTGCAGTCAACAGTTTTCAGAGCCTTAGTCCACTGAGCCACCACACATTGTACTGGTACTGTGTGTGAAAAAAAAGAGCTTCCATCTATCAGTTTCATCTATCCCCTGCATAATTTAATCATGAACCCCCAGCACTTTTTTTCTAGACTAAAATGTCCCTAGGGAGGTGTCCCATCCCAGTAATCATTTTAGTCACTCTTCTCTGCCCCTTTTCCAGTTCCACTTTTTTTTTTAGATTCGTCAACCAGAACTTTATGCAATACTCTCAGTGCAGGCTTACCATTGTGTTGTACAATGGCATTATAATATTGGCTGTTTTATTTTCAATCCCGTTTTTAATTATCCCTAATGAGGATTTAGCCTTCTCTACCACTATCACTGGATTGACACTTGCATCAAGCTGTCCACCAGTACACCAGGATCTCTTTCCTGATCCAACACAGACAGTTCAGGACCCATTAGCTGATAAGTAATCTTTTGGGGTTTTTTCATCCCTGTGTGCATTATTTTACATTTTCTTACATTGAACTGCATTTGAGATTCTGCCACCCATTCTGTGAGTTTGGAAATATCTTTCTGGAGCACATCACAGTCCCTTCTGGTCTTCGCCACCTGGAAAAGTGTCATGTCATATGCAAATTTGGCCACCTCACCACTTATTCCAGTCTCCAAGTCATTTACAAACAGGTTGAAAAGCACTGGTCCCAGGACGGATCCTTAAGGCACACCGTTTTACCTCTCTCCATTGTGAAAATTGCCCATTGATACCTATTCTGTTTCCTGGTTCTCAACCAATTCTCAATCCATAGGAGGACCTGCCCTCTTATCCCAACTGTGGAGTTTTCTCAGCAGTCTTTGGTGAGGGACCGTATCAAATGCCTTCTGAAAATCCAGGTAGACAATATCCACTGGTTCTCCCACATCCACATCCCTGCTGACCTTTTCAGAGAATTATAAAAAGTTTGATTTCCCCTCAAATATTTGAAAAGCTGTCATTCAGAGGAGGGGCAAGATCCTCTGAATGACAGCCCTTCAAATATTTGAAAGTGCTAAAAGTACCCTTCAGTCTTCTTTCCTCCAGACTAAAATGTGCAGATTTGAAAATAGCTTGAGAGTAGTAATGAGAACTTCCAAGAAATGACAATCTAGAATGAATTTGGGGGGGGAGAGAGACACATGGAAATAAGGGTGCAAATGCACAGTACATGTAAATCCAGACATTGTAAAGCACCTCCTGCCTGCTCTTCCTGCATTCACCAAGAAGCTCAGCTCTTCACCCATTCCTCTAATTGGGAGGCAATTTTGTCCCTGTGTGCATTATGTTTACATTTTCTTACACTGAACTGCATTTGAGATTCTGCCACCCATTCTGCGAGTTTGGAAAAATCTTGAAAATTCTGTTCTAGACTCCCAAATTGCTGCCATTGGGAGTCACTTTTCTGACCACCTTTGGTGTCCGCAGGGATAGGGGTTGCCTTCCCAAATCTAAATCTCCTCCTTCTCTCTTTCCCTCTCCCAAAAAAAAAAACAAATTTCTCCTAAAATTGTGTTTTTCTATCACTATGCTAATATCCTTAATAATTCTATTTTACTAACTACAGTCAGTTCAACAACCCAGAGGTATCATTTTATAGGCTTTGCCCCCTCACTCCAATCCCATTATGGTTTGTCTCAGAACAACTGGAATACATCCTGTGTTGAGATTCCTGTGGTCCTTTAGAAGCCACCATGCTCTGGAACATGTAGGGTGCAAAGACAATGACAGTACCATCTTGTCCGATGTCAAATTGCAAAAAAAAACCCCAAAAACAGTCCTGTTTGAAAGTTCTTTAACCAGGTGTGGCAAATGTGGCCTTCTGGATGTGGCTGGAGTGCCACTCTTAGCAGTCATTATCCACATAGTTAGGGGTGAGAAATAAAGGTGAGACCCATACCACAGGTATTGTGTGGCTGCCCTGGATTCTGTATCCCACCTCATCCTGTGGCTGCCTCCTCAGAGGAGGAGGAGGAGAGGGCAGAACATGGAAGCCCATGGTGCTGCTTCTGGTGGGACATCCTTGGGACTCAGAGGCAGAGCACAGAATCTGGGGTGCCCATGCAGCTTGTGTGGGCCTGATGCTGGGAGTGACAGTCCAAAAAGCCTTCAACAGGGCCACACTTTTTCCAGCCCTGTCCTCAAGTGTCATTTGAGAAGAAAAAGCTTTGTTAGCCAGCCTTGGCAAGGGGCGTAGGGCACACAAATAGCATCACCCTTGAAAGGGAACCTAATTGATCCCCATGATGTTAATAGGCCTCTAAAGGCTACTTACTCATTGCCTTTGTGATGGAGACTGTTTCCTGGGTTTATTTGTTCACAAAATGTATGTCACACAAGGCAACTTGCAACAAACAAACAAACAAACAAACAAACACCAGACAGGTAAGAAAACCACAACCTGCCCTCAGATTGATTGACAGCTAAACCATCAAGGCTTCACTCCTGTGGATAGATCCACAGGGGAAAAGATCCACTGAATTTTAATGGGGGTGGATTCTGAGCAGGTATAGGTTTGGACTGGCCAAGTGCCCAAAAGACTATAAAAGGTAGTGTTTGCAAATTGCAGAGGCTGGAAAAGTTACATTTATTTAGCTACCTGTTTCATGGTCCTGAATTACCCACATTATAGGATATTTGGCAGAGAGAAATCTATCCTCATTTTGACCTTGCTGGAAAAGGTAGGTCATTCAGTCAGTCATTCAGTCAGGCAGGCAGTCAGGCAGTCTGTCTGTCTGTCTCTATCTGTCTGTCTTTCGGTCTACCTGTCTATCCTATGTCACCACTGCCTCATGGTTTTTATGAAGATAGAAAAGAAAGATCTGCTACCATCCCTCCTGGTCTGGTTCTTTGTTTTTGTTTGTTTTTTCTCCTTTTGGCACAGAGATCAAGCAAGTTCTGCAGCTCAAATCCCTCAAATCCCTCAAGTAAATATTTCAGCTCTGTTCATTTTGAATGCGTATTGTTAAAAACCTCTCTCTCAAAGGATTCTAAAATCCCTTTGCTGTTGTTCTAGCAGCATCTGCAGCAGTAGACCTTCCCTCGCACATCTGGCAGGAATGATCAGAAGGTGCATGCATAATGCAGAAGGCCGTGCTGCATTTGGGGTGCTGGCTTCTCGTGGAGTCTTTGTCTTCCTTCCCCCCTCTCCTTAATAATCAAAGATTCTACAGGTCCTCCTGAAGAACTGAGTCTGGGATTTGCAGGGGACTGTGACAGCCAGATGTGCAGGCTTAGCACTTTTTAAAAAAAGAAGAAAGCAACACAGATGCATATTTATAATAAACTTGGATTAAAATTTCACTAATAGCTGCTACTGAGAAGATTTAAGTTTTCCAAGACAACGTATTCATAATTGTTTACTAGTTTTCCTAGAGATGTATAGAAGCCTCCAGATCCACTCTGTAGCTAAATAAAGGATGCACAGATGGGACCCACCCAGCACTCTTTTGGAGACCCTCTTACATCTTACCTCGGTCCATCACGGGATTTGTACCTTGCCTGCTGCCATGAAGATCAAGAAATGAAAAATTTCAAGTATCAAGGGCAAGTCATGGATTCCGTGGTGCAGGCAGGACAGAAGGGCTGCCTATCATCTTCCAGACACAATTCAAATAGGTTTTAACCTATAAAGCCCTAAATGGCCTTGGTTCAAGCTATCTTAATGACTATATAATAAGATCATCAGGAGAGGCCTTTCTCTCAGTCCCACCACCTTCACAGGTCGTCTGATGGGGTCACAGAAGAGGATTTTCTCTGTTGCTTCTCTCAGACTTTGGAACTCCCTCTCACTGGATGCCAGACTGGACCCATCTTGGTTGTCATTTCACAAACAGGCCAAGACCTTTCTCTTTATAGGCAAGCCTATAAATGATCCCCTTGCCTTAAAACACCCATGGAGAGGTGTTTATTTTAAATTGATTCTGGTCACAGTTAAAAAACTCCTCTTGGCATGTGTGAACACCTGTGTGGGAGTAAATAGGATTGGTGGGAGAATCTACAGGGTTTACTGAAAGAGGTGACATGTGTCATGGGTTTTGGACTGCAGGATACCCTGAACTCTTCTTTCCCTCCCACATCTATTTCTGTTTTAGTGCTAGAGAAGGTAGCTGTGTTAGTCTATGCAAGAACATCAGGCAAAAATCAAGGAAAATAAAACAAAACAAAAGATAAAAAGCATGTGGCAGTTTAAAGACTAATTTTCATATTTTAATGTAACGTTTTGTGGACACATCCACTTCTTCAGACATACAGCAGCACAATGAGGTGTGCAATATAATATGTATGGAATATACACTTCATACCAAATATTCACTGGCTGCTGTGTGTAGGTATATTTGCATGTAAGCTCTTTTGTAAGAATTCCTAAAGAGACAGAAACCAGATCTGGGTGAAGGTGGGTAGGGGAGGGGAAAGAGGAGAGGAAGAAGAGGTAGAGAGGGGTTCATTTGAGGTTATGCAAGTGGGAAAGTAGCATTGATATGGTTGGTTTATCTCTATGCAAGTTCAAATCTTATACAGTGGACCCTCGTATAACAAACAGTTTGTATAACATAAAATCTGTAGAACATAAAAATTCCTGAAATAGGGGAAATTTGCTTAACAGAATCACCTATGGGGTGAACCCGTACAACATAAAAATGGTCGCGATTAGGGATTACTCTGTTTTCAATGCATTCCTTTGGGAAATTTGTACAAAGGAAAATTTAACAGAATTTCATTTGGAACGAATTAATTCCTTTATACAATGTACCACTGTGTAAGTCAGGGGTGTCCAAACTTTTTGCAAGGAGGGCCAGATTTGGTGAGGTGAAAATGTGTGGGGGCCAACCATTCAACATGAAGGGGGAGAAAGGGTGTGGTCAGTGTGCATCTGCAACAGCCACAAATGCCCTGGTTTCAAGGTGCCCAAGAGTGCGGCTGTTACACGGCCTGCAAATTGGCCCACGTACACCCAAGATGCATCACTGCTCATATATGCTGCCCTCCCTCACAAGGAGGTGGGGAAGATGCTGCAGCAATGAAGCCAGGAACAGGTAGGCAGGGCTGAGGAGATGGGTGAGGCAGGGAGGGCAGGCAAACCATAAAACTGCAGGCTGATGTCTCTAGCCAGTACAGAGAAGGGCCAGCCTATGGGGATGAGTGACAGGCTGAGCTGGCAGGGAGAAGAAGCTGAGGGCCACTCAAAATTTTAAATCGGGCTGCATTTGGCCCCCGGGCCGGACTTTGGGAATGCCTGGTGTAAGTGTTTTAAATATTAAAGAATGTAAGAAGACTGGACACAGGCTGGTACTGCTGCCACTGTTGCCCCCATAGCTAAACCAAAACTTGTGGTCCTTCCTCCCCTCCCCTCATCCGGCTTACCTGTGAAGGGAGCTCTGAAGCTGCCACCTCCACCATGGAGCACAGGTGACTTTATGTCTTGCTGGCAACCTTCTCTGCTCTCATCCCTGAGCACTTCCTAGAAACTCTTCCTTTCCAGAATCTGCAAATGTACCCTCCGACTCAGCTCTGCAGAGCTTCCAGCGGTTGGAGAAAGTGGATTGGTTGATCTTCAGAGTGAGAAAGAACCTCCATCACCTGCCCATCCTTTCCTTGGCCTGAGAGATGCCCTCATCGAACAGAAGGCTGCTGAAGGCTACCCTGTCTGCTTATAACAGAGAGGCAGAACATGGGAATTGCAAGAGGTCTTTGTAGGCCAGGTTCCATAAAGACACAAGAGTCAACACAAAAACCATGAGATGTCATATCAAGTTCTAAAAGCCACAAACCAGCTCCTGATTTCATTCAACACCATGGTTATGCCCTAAGGCAGTGGTGATGAACCTTTTGCACTCCAGATGTTTTGGACCACAACTCCCAGAATTCCAAGCCTGTATTGCCAATGACAAAGGATTGTGGGAGTTGTGGTCCAAAACATCTGGAGTGCCAAAGGTTCACCACCACTGCCCTAAGCTATCCTTTGTACGTGCAGGCAGTTTTTAGAATTAGGATAGGGAAATAACTCACAGATCTATTTTAAACCATGATTGGTTATTTTGGCTCTTGTTAGTTCATGCACTTAAAATGTTGTTTTATAAAAGAGAAAAATGTTTATTTCCACACTCTGCTTTTTGTTACCCAATATGTGGCACTATATTCAATTTGGGTCATTATATTCCCATTTACAGCTGTTTCAGAGAGCCTCGTAGTGCAGTGTTTAAATGCCTGTACTGCAGTTATAACTGTGCTCATGACCTGGGGTTCAATCCCAGGTAGCCGGCTCATGGTTGACTCAGCCTTCTCTCCTTCTGAGGTCTGTAAAATGAGTACCTAGCTTGCTGGTGAGGCAATGTGTAGCCTGCATAATTAAACTTTAAACCACCCAGAGACTACTTGAAGTGCTATGGGGTGGTATATAAGCAGAATAATTTGCTTGTGTTAGTCCACAATAAAACAGAACCCTTTATTTATTTCAGAAGCAATAGTTCAGTTAATTAATTAATGCATTAATTAAGCAATCCATGGAGAACCGGGGGTTCTTGCTATGCTCTCTGGGATGTTGTGTACTCTAAGAAACTCAGCTGTAACACTCTGCTTGTAGCACACTCCTATCTTGAGAAGGTCTTGCCGATTGTAAAGTTTATAGGGTTGAGGTGGATGCTTATAGGGATGAGGTGGAGTAATTGATTGAGTGGTGCAGAGAGAATAACATGCTTCTGAACACATTAAAAACTAAGGAGCTCATAATAGATTACAGGAAGAAGAAAACAGATCTTCAACCACTATTCATCAGTGGAGAGTGTGTAGAAAGGGTGACCAACTTCCGTTTTTTGGGAGTCCATATTGAGGAGAATTTAACCTGGAGTGTAAACACCTCTGAGCTGCTGAAAAAGGCCCAACAGAGACTGTACTTTCTGAGAGTGCTCAGAAAGAATAACATCACTCAGAGACTATTGATGTCTTTTTATCATTGTGTAGTAGAAAGTGTACTGACGTACTGCATATGTGTGTGGTATGCCAGTTGCACGGTGGCTCAGAGGAAATCGCTCCAGAGGGTTATCAATATGGCACAGAAGATCATCGGATGCCCACTCCTCACATTGGAGGAATTACACAGCTCCAGCTGTCTCAAGAAAGCACAGAACATTATAAGAGACATTTTTTACCCTGGACACTCTCTGTTTGTACTGTTGCCATCAGGCAGAAGGTATAGATCTATTAGAACAAGGAGAGAAAGATTCAGAAACAGTTCTTACCCAATAGCTGTAACCATGCTAAATTCTGTTAAAAATTAAGTTGACGGGTAACATTAGTGTTGAATGTGGGGGATTGTGTATGGCTGTTGTTTTTTAAATTGTAGTTTTTATGGATTGGGTATGAATGTTGTCAGGTGAAACAGTGTCGGGCTGTGTGTGTATGTTTGGTTTTTATGTCAGTTTTAAATGAGTGTAAGTGATGTTCGGCGTGTGAATGTTGGAGTATGTGTATAGATGGTTTGTTCTTAAATTGTAGATTTTACGTCTTGGATTTTTATGCTGGGTTGTGTGAATGACTGACTGGATGGCACTTTTAATCTCGTTGTATTTATACAATGACAATAAATTCCATTCCATTCCATTCCATTCCAAACACAACAGATTAAACACATTCTTCGCCACATTTCTGGGATCTAACACTAATCAGTAAGGTTTTATCCCTGATTCTGATAAATTCCAAATTACCAATTGAGTAGTCCTGATTTGGAACAATTTGTATGAGGTCCACAGTGAAGCAGAGATGCTGGATTCAGTTCTGAAGTATAGTAAAAAGTGAATTTACAAATCAGTATGTGTCCAGAGCAAAATCAAATTGGATTGGATGATAAATAGTTTCAGACTTGCCTCTCTCCCTTCCATCCTATAAAATGCAGTCCCTGAAGCTAAATGTCTGAAATGTGGCTGGTTTACTCCCTCTTTGGGGGCTTTTGTGTCTCCAAAATGTATATCTCTCTGTGTAGGAATGAACGAACAAACAAACAAACAAATAAACAAACAAAAACAACCCCCACCCAAAAAAACAGTGGTACCTTGTATAAAAGAATTAATTTGTTCCAAATGAAATTCTGTTAAGCAAATTTTCCTTTATACAAATTTCCCATAGGAATGCATTGAAAACAGAGTGATCCCATTTTTATGTTGTACAGATTTGCCCCATAGGCAATTCTGTTAGGTAAATTTCCCCTATCTCTGGAATTTTGTACAGATTTTATGTTATACAAACTATTTGTTATACGAGGGTCCACTGTAGTCATAATTGTTTTTGGTTTTCTAATGCAAGTCAACATGATACTTGCTAATTGACTTATCAATCCTGGGTCAAATCAAATTAGATAGGACATAAATCATGCTGGCATATGTTGCAAAGGCATAAATTGGCCTCCATATTGTACAGGCAGGATTCACCCTCAGCCCTAATTGCAAATCCAGCATTCTACGCTCTGACGCTAAATTAGATGTTTCAATCATTCAAAGAGCTTCAAACTGTTTTTCTAATTGTCACTAGCATTTTCCACGTGCTGTTGGTGCCCATTTATTCTGTCAGAAAAGCATCCGAGGCCTGCTGTAAAGTGTTCCTTGCTTGCAAATTGACCACCCGTGCATCTTCCTTTCAGCCAGATACAAATTTAACTAAGTAGCCTCTGGGTGGCTCTTGATGTTCGCCGTGCCCCCCCCCCCCGTAACATGCTTCTGCTGCATTACGATGGGCAGATTTAATGCAGCAGTTACTTTTCCCCTGAGACACAGAGATAACATGTCAAGATGTATTTAGCATATGCAGCGAAACAAGCCTCGAAGTGCATTCCCTATTTGGGTGCGAAGAATCATTTGAAACATAAAGCACAGTTTATCTGGTATGAGAGCACATGCAAGCAACAGAATATGCTCACTTATTCATACCTAGTAAGCTTGTCTGTAGTTGCTCCCCTTTTACAAAATTCATAATTCATTTGGGTTTTTAAAATTAAAAAAAGCTAAGGCATTCAAATTACAAGCCTGGATCGTTTATCACTTCTACGTGTGAAGAATAAACCACCACGATGCACTCCACTTAAATGGCTTCAATTATTCATTTGGAGGTAGCACTCTTAATTTTTACCATCTCATAAACAAGAAGTAAATGTTTTAAATACAACTAGCAGATATGGCATATGGGAATGATGGACTTCTCTCTCCTTGGAGATAACTCACTTGTCGGCGCAAACTTAGTTTTAACATTGCCCAGGGTCTTTTGGGTTTATTTGTAATGGTAAGGGCTTGGCAGTTATCATCATCACAGGCAACTACAGCACACACAACTGATGAGCTTCAGTCATGGTCCTGGCAATATTTAATGTATGGGGGCTGGACTGTATATTTTTAACTGGAAAATCGAATTTCATACAATATATTGTGGATGTAGACCACCTCTGCAATGCTAGGCAATGGTTTGGAAATCAGTGAAAGATGGTCAGCCATGGCATGGACCATTGCTTGCCATGAGAAGCAAATGGTGTCCCTCCCCCATACAAAACAATAAGCATGTTACACAAAGATATTTTTTGCCTTAGCTATAGCCTGTACATATGAACAAGAGCCCTGATATCAGACACATCAGTCACTCTTTGCTGTATGTAGAGAAACTGACAATGGAGAGCAGTACTGTATTTCATTTCATATCATTTCATTTACTTAATTAAAGAAACAACATAATGATAGTGATAACAAGTTGCCTTTCTCTAATTACATCAGTTACAACTGGGAAGGTAATGACTGAATGCTGAACGATATTAGAGCCTCATCTGTAAGAAACTCCAGAATCATTGCTCTCCAGCTAAACATTCCAACTTGAACTATAGCTGCTTGGTAGGATATTGCTGTTATTGTGCAGTAGAACAAGTCAACATTCTACAAGGCACTTCTCAAAATAGGGTCATCCCCCCCAAAAAAAACCCCAAAGCTTATAACTTTGAAACTGAACTTTAAATCAGCACCAAATTTGTCACAGGTGTAGCAAACAGGCTGCTTGTGCACACATTTAGGGAGGGGGAGTGGGCAAAAGTTTTCCAAGGTATTTTTTTAAACATGAAACTGATGTGTGGCAGCTGTATGAGTTAGTGAACACCAAACTGTCCTGTCATTAACAGCTTTGCTCAGATGTTGCAAGCCACCACCATCTCGTATTAGGTTGTTCTCTCTTCCTACTGCCCCTTCCCTTTAATATCAGTACAGTGGACGCCCGACTTATGTCCCGCTTGACTTACGTCATATTTGACTTACGTCCAGTAAGTATCTGTTTGACTTGCGTCGCAGGGCTCCGAGTTACGTCTCAAAGCCCCAGTGCAAGGCCCTGGAATCGGGTGGCAGCTAGGACCCAGCATCCTGCCTTCTTCCTCTTCTCCGGCTGCGGTGGCTTGGGCGAGGCCAGCTCTGAGCACCCGTCTTTGCCTTCTCTCTCTCTCTTTCTCTATGTGGGGTGTTTTGGTTTTTTTCCCTTCCCGCCCGCCCCATGACTAGGAAACAAATAAAAAATAATTTCGGGTTGGCTCCCTCCTCCCTCCTCCTCCCCCCCGCCGCCTCCACGTCCCCCCCACCCCGTGCACAGCCGGTGGGCGGGCGGAAAAAAAGAAACCAAAACCTTCTCTCTCTCTCTCTATGTGGGGTGTTTTGGGGTTTTTTCCCGCCCGCCTGCCGGCTGGACGCTTTATAGGGTTGGAGCCCTTCCTAGTGGGGTCTCTCCTGCTCTGTCTGGCTGAGGGAGGTGGCCGTCAAGGAAGCGGGCGGTGGTGCCGCTCGGAGGGCAGGGGTGCATCGACTCTCAAAGCCTGGCGAGAGAGGCTTAAATGCTTCGGGGCTGCAGGCTCAGCCACACGCGCACAGGTGTCAGGCAGCACCGGGATCATGTGTGGACTGGAGGGAATGCAGTCGCCCATCCAGCCCCTGCTCCTTTGCCTTTCCCAGCGGAAGCTTTGATGATTTACTTTCCCACACATCTCTTCCTGCGTCCGACCGGGTCGCCCCCACCTCCACCCACCGGGCAACAACCCCCTCCCTCCGGCTAATAATGGGAGGGAAAGACACAGTCCTCCGTCGATGAATTTGAAGGGTGGGTGGGTGGGTGGGGTGGTCCTGACATTAATTCCTTGCTCTTGGCTTTTATTTATTTATTTATTTATTTATTTAACTTATATGCCGCCCACTACCCAAAGGTCTCTGGGCGGCTTACAATCAAAGAATTAAAACAATTTAAAATAGTTATAAATAAAATATCAATAAATCATCAAACAGTAATAAAAACCTTCTTTAAAATCATCATCCTAAAATTGTCATCAGCGGACCCACAATCTATATTGTATCAATTAAAAACCTTCTGGAACAGGAAGGTTTTTACCTGGCGTCGAAATGTAATCAGTTTGGCGCCAGGCGGATCTCAATAGGGAGGGCATTCCATAACTGCAGCTGCTTTGTCTACAAGCCATCCCTCTCACCTCCTTGATGGATGGCTCTTTCAAAAGCCCCCCTGGCTCGATCTTAATCGCCGGGTAGGTTCGTATGGAAGGAGGCGGTCCTTCAGGTATCTAGGTCCTAAGTCATTTAGGGCTTTATATGTCAAAACAAGCACTTTGAATTGGGCTCGGACAGCAACTGAACCAATGCAGGTTACTGTGATCCCTGGCGGCTCCACCACTTACCAGCCGCGCCGCACGATTCTGAACCAGTTGCAATCTCCGGACCGTCTTCAAAGGCAGCCCCACGTTTGCAGTAATCAATGGGATGTTACCAGTGCATGCGTAACTGTCATGAGGCTCTGCTCAGGTAAGGGCGAAGCTGGTATATTTTCCGCAGCTGAAGGAAGGCACCCCTGGCCACCGAGTCTACCTGGTCTTCCAGAGTTAGACCGGGGTCCAGGAGCACCCCAAGCTGCGGACCCTGTCCCTTAGGGGGAGTGCAACCCCATCCAGGACAGGAAGATGGCCCTCTAACCTTTCCGGCAAAGCACCCATTAACAGCACTTCCGTCTTAGCTGGATTGAGTTTCAATTTGTTAACCCTCATCCAGTCCATTATCTGGCCCAGACACGAGTTCAGCACAGAAACCGCCTCACTTGGATTGGTGGAGAACGAGAGGTAGAGCTGAGTATCATCAGCATATTGTGACTCCTCAGCCCAAACCTCCTGATGACCTCTCCCAGCGGTTCCATGTAAATGTTGAACAGCATGGGAGACAGTATAGAGCCCTGAGGAACCCCATGACATAAATGCCACGGGGCAGAGCAACTGTCCCCCAGCACCACCTTCTGGACACGGTCAGCCAGGAAGGATTGGAACCACCGCAAGGCAGTGCCTCCAACCCCCAACCTGGCCAGCCTATTGAAGGACACCATGGTCGAAAAGCCGCTGAGAGGTCCAGGAGTATCATTGCACTCCCCTGTCTCTCTCCCGGCAGAGGTCATCATTCTCTGTACCAAAGCCCAGCCTGAAAACCGATTGAAATGGATCCAGAAAATCCGTTTCATCCAGCAGCCCCTGGAGTTGCTCGGCCACTACCCACTCCAACACCTTGCCCAAATAAGGGAGGTTCGCTACTGGATGGTAGTTAACCACCAGCCCTGGGTCCAGGTTTGGTTTTTTTAGGAGTGGTCTAATCACCACCTCTTTCAAGGTGGTGGGGACCACTCCCTCTCTTAAGGATGCATTAACAACCTCCTGGACCCAGGTGCTGGCAGATATTTCAATTACCCAAAAAGGGCAAGGGTCCAAGCACCCTGTCCACATCCTCAGGTCTCAGTAATTGAAACTCATCCAATAATACTGGACCTAAGCACGGCACACTGGATACATCCCTTGAATCTGCATCAATAGTGGAGTCCAATTCCCTGCGAATCTGAGCGATTTTTCCCTCAAAGTGAGCAACAAACTGGTCACAACAGGCTGATGAGTTGTCCAGAACCTCCACTGTATTTCTCAGTTGAAGAAGGTCCTGGACCACCCGAAACAGCTCTGCTGGACGGCACTCTGAGGAAGCAATACGGTTTGCGAAATAATGCCTTTTCGCCAACCGTTTAATGGGCTCTAAGCCGTGTTCGGTTCACAGTGATATTTTCTCCACTTGCGCTCCAGCCGTCTCCCCTCCTGCTTCATTTCCCGCAGCTCAGATGTATACCAAGGAGCTGTCTGGGCTCTGCGCAAGGGGAGAGGGCACTTAGGTTTTTTCATTTCCCTGTTCCATAGGGTGACCTGAGCTTTGACAGGAGCGCCGACCATATCAGACGGATAATCCCCAGAGCTTTCTGTCTGGATCCATTAGTCTCCGAGGGCAGATCATCTTAATGGATCCCCCACCCTTGCAGAGGGTCGGAGTAGCCAATAGCCTAAACTTGACCAGAAAGTGGTCTGACCATGACAATGGAGTCAAAACCAACCCCTCCACATCCAAACCACCATCTCCCAGTCCCGTTGAGAATACTAGGTCCAGAGTATGACCCTTCTCATGTGTTGGGCTGATGACATGTTGAGACAGCCCCATGGTTGTCATGGCGGCCATGAAGTCCTGAGCTGCTCCAATTAAGGTAGCCTCAGCATGGATGTTGAGGTCCCCCAGTACCAACAGTCTGGGGGTCCTCAACACCAGGTCCGAGACCACCTCCGTCAGCTCAGGCAGGGAGACTGTTGGTACGCAGCAGGGTGGGCGGTACACCAAAAGAATCCCCAATCTGTCTCGTGAGCCCAACACACAATACAAGCCCTCTAGACCTTTTTCCAAGGAGACAGGAAGCCTGGTCAAGGAGATAGAACTCCTGTAGACTATGGCAACTCCCCCTCCCCGGCCCACCGGGCGACACTGGTGCTGAACCGAGTACCCAGGTGGGCATATCTGGGAGAGGGGGACTCCACCCTCCTCTCCCACCCAGGTCTCGGTAATACATGCCAGGTCAGCACCCTCATCCAGGATAACATAATGAATGAGGGCGGTCTTATTCTGTACTGACCTGGCATTCAACAACAGCACCGTGTGGCTCGTGGGCTCGCTGATATGGTCACCTGATTCCTTCTGGCTAGGGGTGGAACCAGAAGAGGGGATAGGTGTAAGATATCTTTTAGCCCCTTCCCCTCCTTTTCCCCTCGACTGAAATAAATCCCTCCGCTGCTCACTATGTCTCGCTCTCTCGCTCTCTTTCCTCGGTGCGCCTGCCTGCTCACTTTCCGCCGTAGTTCCTGCTAGTCGTTCCCATGGCTTTTGTTCACCCATGGCTCTGGGTGGGGTGTACTGAAGGGTGCAGGCCGGAGAGCAAGCGTGGACACTTTGTTTTCAGCCTCACTGCTTCTCGGCCTCTTTCTGGCTTCCTCGTGGCTCCCACTTCACTTTCCCCCTTCCTTCTTCCTACATGGCCGTTTCAGTTTCAAGCAGGGTGAAGGAGGGTCAGGGGCAGGGTGAAAAAGATGGGTGGAAAGTGGATCTTCAGGAAAGTGCCTTCATAAGCAGAGCAGAACGCACCTTGAGGTTCAACAGCGGCTGCACAAGAGATGGGAGGCTTGCCCCATTTTGCACCCAGTGGGTCTAAGCGAGGAGGCTGAGTTTCCCCCCCTGCGGGCCCTTGGCCAATGGAGGGGAGTGGGCTGGGAGGAGGCCGAGGGTTGCACTGGTGCTGAGCATGGAGGGGCCTGTGTTTCGCAGGGCATGGAGGCCTGTGGCAGATAGGTCGGCCAAGAGCCATGGCCAGCCTTCTCCCTCCCGGGTGAGATCTTACCAGCCTGGCCAGCGCACATACAGGAGGGCGGGAGTGTTGCCCCTTTGGAGGGAGACTTTCCAGAACCACTGGTGTGTGTGTGTGTGTGTGTGTGTGTGTGTGTGTGTGTGTGTGTGTGTGTGTGTGTGTGTGTGTGTGTGTGTGTGTTGGGGGACAGTAAAATTTGTGTTAAATTTGGGGTATTTTTCATTGTCTGGAACGGATTAATCCACTTTCCCATTACTTTCTGTGGGAAAAGTTTGTTTGACTTAAGTCATGTTTGACTTAAGTCTAGACCTCCAGAACGGATTAATGACGTAAGTCAAGGTTCCACTGTATTGTTTTTCCAAGAAGTTCTGTTCAGGTCTTGAAAACAAACAACTATAGCTTCCTTTATTGAGATAATGTCTTATATTGTCTTTCTATCTTCCTGCAGCCTCCCCCCTCCCCCCACCCCCACACAGAGACTATTCCCCAGCAATATTGTTTTTTTCTGGCCAGTTCTCTGTATTTTCATTTTTTGTGCATGATAGGTTAACCATCTGCCGAGTGAGCTGCGCCCTGCACAGTCCCTGCCTGCCTTCAAAAAAGCCCTTAAAACCATGCTATTTAGGGAGGTATTTGGCGATCTTTAATTTCATTTTAATTTAAGGTGTTGTTTTTCCCCTCCCTGCCTTTTTGACGCCTCTTGCTGAGGGTTTTCCCTCTCATTGTTTTGGTTCCATCTGATTTTACCTTGTATTGTATTGTTGATTTTAACTTTCTTATAAACCGCCCAGAGTTCCATCTGGAAGATGGGCGGTATAGAAATTAAACAAACAAACAAACAAATAAATAATAACCTTAGATTGCTCATTTTTGCTCTAGTAAGAACTCAAGCTTCATTTGATTAAGCATGTACTTTTCTACCTTTTGCACTGTCTGTGATATCAATAAGGTTGTCCTCCAACACCATATTTCAAATGAGTTTATTTTTGTTCTTGTTTCTCTTCAGTGTATTTCTTTCACATATTATGGATGTGTAAGGTTGCGTACTTAAATTGTAAACCACCCAGAGAGTGCTTGAAGTTCTATCGAGTGGTATATAAGAAGAAGACTTTGTTTTTTTGACCTTAGATTCCAGTGGTAATATTTGCTCACTCTGAACTTTCCCTTTTTAAATTTCAAAATGCTGGATGACATATTTTTTGAAAACATGCACACAACATATGTTTAGAGCTTTTGGTTTGATACATCTTTTCTTCCTCAGCTGCCTGCCAGACAGAAAAAGTCTGGAAATTGGAAAATAGCTTTCTAGTCTGTCTTCTGTGGAGCAACCATGGCATTGGCAACATTAGTTTACCTGAGAGGATAAAGGGTGTGTCTGTTTCTCCCTTATCTGTTGTTGTTCTAACACCTTCATTCAACATTTCATCAAGTTCAAAAAGAGTACTTCAAAATATTTTGGACAATTGCTTCGGGTTTGATTAAGAAGTAGTTAACTGATGGGGCTGAATATTTATTTACAGTCCTTAGACCAGTTACACATAAATATAAAACCATGGATTAAAAATACAATTAAAACATGTTAGCATGCATAGAGCTGGCTGGCATTTAACTTCCGTAGTCGAAGTATCATCACACAGAATCTGGCCACTTGACAGGAGATCTTCGTGTCTACATCTGAAAGAAGGAACTCAAGTCTTTTTCCCTCTGGGGTATTTTTATACTTCCCTTCCAATACAGCAGGGGGGAGGGCCAAACACCTTGCCAGCGTCAAGGCTCTTCTAGATCCTTTAGCTTCCAGAGCTGTTAGATATTTGGCTGGTTCCATAAGGTTTTTAATGAAACTCCTAACTGCCATACAGTGGTACCTCGGATAACAACTGCCCCAGATAACGAATAATTCGGATAACAACTGCAAATTTCCAGGTATAGGGCTGCCTCTGATAACGAATTTTCCCTATGGGCTGCTTCGGATAACGAATCGCAATTCCTAGGTATAGGTCTGCCTTGGAGAATGAATTTTCTCTATGGGCTGCCTTGGATAACAAATCTTCCTATTGGCTGCCTCGGATAACGAATTTTCCCTAGGACTGCCTCAGATAATGAATTTGAAGCATGCATCAGTAAAAAAGTTATCCCAGGTGGCATTGCATCTGTACCTTTAAAGTGCACTTTTTAAAGAGTTTTGAGCAAAAAGCCAGGTGTCTGTGCCTTTTTCCTAGGCTCTAGAACGGATTAAACGGTTTCCCATTCATTCCTATGGGAAACTGCATTTCAGATAACGACGTGTTTCGGATAACAACTAACCTCAGAGAATGAATTACCGTCGTTATCCGAGGCACCACTGTATTTTGAATACTAGTGAGGTCTGTTTGGTACTCAATATCATCTATTCTTTGCTTGACTATTTGTTTTGCTTTCTCTATTCCTGAGGATAAAAGTGCCTGGGGGGAGAGGCCAATTTTCATTAGATAGCCCTGTACAGATTTGACCCACTTACATTGATAATTGTCAGTAAATATCAGGGAAACTAGGCCTTTTGGGTTTAGGTGTCCTTTTAACCACACATATATAGATTGAATGCTGATCCAGGCTTCCACATTTAGGCATCCTGTCTCTAGCCTTATCCTTGCATTTGACACACATCTTGGGACCTGAAGTATAGTTCTTAGAAATTTAGATTGGACTATTTCTTGTGATGCAAAGTGGGAGCTAGGAGGCCCTAGTAATGAACCATACAAAAGTTGGGCTAGACTCTTTGCTTTATAAAGTTTGAGGGCTGGTAGTACAAAGGACCCTCCTTGGGACAGATGGAATTTTATAATGCTATTTGCAGATTCCCCCCTTGATCTGCCACATATTTACTATGTTGGAGCCTGGATCCAGAAGCCTGTAGAATTACCCCTAGGTATTTAAAATAACTCACTTGTTCGATACTGTGGCTATTTATTTGCCACGACCAGGTTTTAGGTCTGTGTCCAAAGGCTACTATCTTGGTCTTCTGATAGTTGATTGTTAGGGATTTTTCTTCACAGTATGAGGAGAGCTTCCTAAGAGCCCTTCTCAACCCTATTGGAGTTCTAGAAAGGATTACTGTGTCATCAGCATATAAAACAGCTTACTATGGAACACCCAGATGCCCTAGTTCTGATTGGTGGGGATCTAAATGCTCGTATGGCCCCAGACGAGGATTATCTCGTAAGCAAATTCAAGATGATAGTCAATACAGAAAATGAGAACCCAGAGATGCTGAATCAAGATAGGGGTTTTAAAGATCAACGAGCAAACTATGCTGGGGCCTGTCTATATAAATTTGCCTACAGACTGGGCCTCTCTGTTCTAAATGGCTCAACCATAGGTGACATTCCAGGCAAATTTACATTCATGGCAGCATCTAAAGCCAGCACAATAGACTATATCCTGGTATGCACGGATCTCCTCTATATGGTTGAAACTCTCCAAGTGCTGCCTTTTCTAGAGGGGGACCATTTCCCCCTACTTGTGTGTCTTTACTTCAATATCAGAAACCTAGATACAGAGCCCAGATACCACACTGAAATTTCAGCATTAGAAAGAATGGGTTGCCGAGTAAGATGGTCATCCAAACTGGCACAAAATCTGAAGCAGCTTTTAACCTTGGAAAACCCGATTGGCTTATGCAGCCCAATGGGAAGCCAGCCAATCTATCAGAACCCCATAGACACTTACGAAAATCTCTTACAACAGTTAAATCCCCATCTGGTCCACTATCAGGAATATCTGAGAGCAGAAAATCATGCTAAAAAAGACGCCCTCCTAAAACTATTATTACAAAAAAAAAAGAATATAAACAGCAGATACACCACAGTAAGAAAGAATATAGTAGAGAACTATGGAGGAAGGTGATAGAAGCAGCAAAAGATAAAAATCAATCTGTTTTCTGGAAATTAATCTCAGGCAGACTATCACAGCCCAAATCCCCATTATCTTCATGTATCCCACCAGATAATTGGGTATCCTACTTTAAAAGAATGTATGAGGAGACCACTGCAACCTCCTCTCCATCAATACTTGGAAGGACCCCCAGTTGGCCCCTGTCACTGCAACTGAAATTATAGTTCATATAGATCAGTTGAAAAATGGCAAAGCCCCTGGCCACGATGGCATACCACCGGAATTTTTAAAAGAAAATAAGACATGGTGGGGCTCTTTCCTAGCACCTCTTTTTACATATATTGATGAGACAGGCCATATACCAAAATCATGGAAAATAGCCATTGTAGTTCCATTCTACAAGAAGGGGGAAAGGGAAGATCCAGCCAATTATAGGCCAATAAGTTTGCTGAACATTATTAGTAAACTGTATGCTAGACACCTTCTTGATAAACTCTTAGATTGGCTCGAAACAGAAAATATTATTTGGGAAGAACAAGCAGGCTTTCGGCCAGGGAGATCCACAATAGACAACTGTCTAATTATCCAATACCTTATTGAAAAATACTCAGCCAAAGGAACAACGTCACTTTATGCTGCCTTTGTGGACTTCAAATCGGCCTTTGATTCCATATCCAGAAGACATCTTTGGGATAGATTAGCAAACTCGTCCATAGACAGAAGACTTTTATATCTAATTATGGGCCTATATGAAGAAACGTACTTGAGAGTCAGGTGCACCAGACAAGGACATCTCACTGAACCTGTACAAACTCACAGAAGTGTTAGGCAAGGCTGCCTTCTGGCACCAGCACTATTCATCTTTTATATAAATGATTTATAAAGCTGGCTCAACACCCCTGATCTGCAACTGATGGGGAAAAAATGATTCAGCTCCTGGGATTTTCTTGGCATTTCTTTGAAAATGGTAATCTTTGTTTGTTTATTTTTATATTTGTATACCTCACCAAGTTCCCAAGAAACTCTGGGCAGTTCACATAAAAGACACAAGATATCCAAATAAATGAATAGATGAATAAATAAATAAATAAATAAATAAATAAATAAATAAATAAATAAATAAATAAATAAATCGCCGATACATCACGGAGTCCTAAACGCTTGGGGAACATTCGACTAGTGATTTGTATTACAAAATCCAGCATAGTTAGCTGTGTGGTTAATAATAATAATAATAATAATAATAATAATAATAATAATAATAATAATAATAATAATAATAATAATAATAATAATAATAATAATAATAATAGGAGGAGGAGGAGGAGGAAATAGTTAATGTTAGGAAGATTTTGAACTGATATTCAACAAAAACTTAATCATGTCTTACACTCTGGCATGATCAAGAACACATCTTGTCCCTCCTCTGTATGACCTTTAAAATATCTGAAAAGTGTTATCATATTGCCCTCCAGTCTTCTTTTTCCCAGGCTAAACACGCCCAGTTCTTTCAGTCTTTCCTCATCATGGGGCTTGGTTTCCAGCACCCTGATCATCCTTGCAGCCCTCCTCTGAACTTGTTTCAATTTGTCAGCATCTTTCTTGAAGTGTGTTGTCTAGAACTGGACAGAAAACTCAAAGTGAGGCCTAACCAGTGCTTGAAAGAGCAGGGTAAAGCACCTCACAGTTACAGGAGGATCTGTCCTGGAGTGTCAACACAAGGGGACTCAGCAGAGACTATTTGTCTTGAGAACTTTAAGGAAAAGCCATCTTCTGCAAAAGCTACTGCTGGCCTTCTATCATTGTGCTATTGAGAATGTGCTCACTGATGGGTTATGTGCATGATATGGAAGTTGTACCCATTGGGATAGGACAGTGTTGTACAGAATCATGAAAATTACGGAGAGCATTTTGGGCTGTTCACTCCCCACCCTAGAACAAATATATACCACTAGATGCCACTGTAAAGCATTAGAATTAGATATATTAAGAGATCCATCGAATCTGGTCATCGCCTCTTTGAGTTGCTGCCATCAGGATGGAGATATAGAGTACTGAAGGCGAGAACAAACTGTCTCAAGAATAGCTCCCTCCCCCAGCAATATTGGCCTTAAATGGAAATGCTGGACTTTGAAGTCAGCTAATTTTATATGTTATATTGTATGTGTTGTAGCTGTTTCTAAATCTATGTGGAATGTTTTATATGAGTTTAATATAGAAACTGTGAAATTTCGTTATTCCTGCAAGGGGGCAATGACGATAAAGATTCCTTGTCGCTGCCAGCCTCTTCGCCTGGAACTCTAGCAGCGGGGCCCGCATCGGGGACTTTTAAAAATAAAAAAATTCAATTTTTAATTTTTTTAAAAATATATTTTAAAATGTCCCTCCGGCCCGTGGGCCAGTCAGTCTGGCCGCGGGCCAGTGGGCAAGGAGAAAAAAAAAAAAAAAAAACAGGAGAAACTCCTATTTGTTCTTCCTGTTCACTCACACTGGTTGCAGACTCCCTGGATCTGCATCAGCTTTATTCTTCCCTCATTTGTGTTGCATCGTTACAGTCATGACTGACTCTTCGTGACCATGTCCATGGAGTTTTCCCGGCAGGAATACTGGAGTTGGTTTGCCAGTTCCTAGTCCAGGTGCCTACAGCACCTCATTCTTCCCTCATAAACCAACCCAATCCCTCTCCATGTGATGTCCAGAACTTTCTGGTCCAGTGGCAGGGCTGCTCTATATATTGATGAATGTTTTTCTTTTCTTTTAAGTAAAGATCTTCTTATATTCTTATTTGCAACAATGGCTGAAATCCAATGTACATCTCAACTAGACTAGCAGTGAGTCAGTTCTTCCATAAGTCTCATTAATTCAATGGGACTACTCTAGTTGCCGCCTATTACTGTGTTCGTTAGTGCCCAGCCCATAAAATGTAGCTAACTAATGTCACTAATGAGATCATACTTTATGTCATGAAAATTCTTAATCTTTTAGAGGCATGTCTGAAAAAATACATTTTCAGTCTTTTTGTCTCTTGAGTGAAATACAGAAACAAATTCAAGCCTCAAGCCTAAGCATACATAAATTAATGTTGAAAGTTGTGTCTGGAAACATAAGTCACATCTCTGTATTAAGAAGGGGGTTAAAAGAACAGGCTTCCAAGTCACATTTGCATGATTATGCTTTGGTTGCGTCCGAGCAGACTGGAGCAATACAAAGATTTTAATTATACATCGAGGGCTTCATTACAAGGCATCAGCCAGCTAATTTAACATTAATTAGGAGTAACACAACTAAGAAGGATTCAGTATGGGGCTTTTAAAGTTTTCTTTATTTGAAAAGGTTAAAGTCTGTAGGTCTTTTAAACTTAGATACATAAAAAGATCCTCTAAAATATTTACATGATGTGTTTTGGGAATGAGTGCACATCAGCTCCAATTTATGGTAACAGGGTTATTTGATAGTATCTTTTCAGAGAAATTATGTTGCTTCAGCTATCATAAATCCTTCAAAACTTTAGATGTCAGAAACATTTGCCAGCTTTACCATCAAAACCTGAGCTAGAAATCAATGGGCTGATCTAAATCCCACCAATGGGCTCGTGGGAGCTCCCATTCTTGGGGTACTTGAAAGCTTCCTCAGCTGGGGGGGGCTGACTCTCCCCAATTAGGTGGAGGTGCGGTCTGGGCATCCTTCTGGACCCGGCACTCACCATGGAGGCCCAGGTGGTGCCGGCTGTCCGGTCTGCCAATTGCACAGCTGTGCGCCTTCGTTGATCCGAGGGCCCTCACCACATTGGTCCATGCACTTTTAGTCTTGAGATTAGACGACTGTAACACACTCTACGTGGGGCTGTCTTTGAAGTTAATGTGGAGGCTCCAGCTAGTGCAGAATACAGTGGCCAGATTAATATAACTGGTATAAAAAGAAACCAACATATTACTCCAACTCTGTTCACATTGCACTGGCTGCCAATCCAATTCTGCATTGATGTTAAGGTTCTTATGTTGACATACAAAGTCCTAAACGGTTTGGGACTTCGTTATCTGTCAGAAAAGCTCCTGCCACAGATTACTGCCCTTAACACTCGTTGCTCTCAGGGGGGCCACTTGAAGGCGCTGACCCCGAAGGAAGCTCAGAAGACCGCTAACAGGAACCGGGCTTTCTCAGTGGTCGCACCTCATCTGTGGAACCAGCCGGCCCCTGAGATCGGATTGGCCCCCACGCTACAAATTTTTTTTTTTTAAAAAAAACAGCTTAAAACCTGGCTGTACAGATGTGCTTTCCCTGACCATTGTTTGTCATCTCACCCATCTCGCTGATCTGGTTTTATATTTTAATCTGCCTCTGTGTGTTTTTGTATGTATTTGATTTATTATTTTTGCCTTATCAGATTTAATTATGTTTGGTTAGTTTTATTTTGGTCTATACATTGTATATTGTTTAACTGTATTATTTATTGTATTGTCCATATCCTAACTTTTGTAAACTGCCCAGAATGGCCGTTGATAAGATGGTGTGGTATAAAAATCAATCAAAATAAATAAATAATTGTTGCAGTCAGGGATGGGTCAGATCATGGTTCAAGAAGAGCAGGGGTGTCCAAACGTTTTGTAAGGAGGGACAGATTTGGTGAGGTGAAAATGTGTAGGGGCCAACCATTCAGCTGAATTTGGACCCTGGGCCGGACTTTGGACAAGCCTCCAGGACATGGAAGGAGGCAGGGAGGACACTGCAGCAATGGAGCCAGGGAAGGATAGGCCAGGCAGGTGGCTAGGGGAATGGACAGAGGCAGGGAGGGCAGGGAAACTGTAAAACTGCAAGCTGACATCTCCATCTGGCAATGGGTAGGGGCAGCTGGTGGGGATGCATGACAGGCTGAGCTGGCGGGGAGAAGAGGCTGCAGGCCACTTAAAATTTGAAAATGGGCCACATTTGGCCCCCGGGCCAGACTTTGGACATGCCTGAAGAAGAGAAAGCAGCTTGCCCAAAATTTGATTGTCCCCTTTCTTTGGCCACAAGTCCTCTATGATTCCAGAGACCATTCTCCGTCTGTTGGACATAGGTGACTACAATGCTACATCTAGCCCATTAAAAAGCTTTATCTGGTTGCTCTTGTTATGTGCCATCAAGTCCCTTTAACTTATGATAACCTTATAAAATAAGTGACCTCTGAAATACCCTGTCATGCTCCACTCTCTCAAAACCAGGGTCCTTTACTGAGTCAATCCAGCTTGTACTTGGTCATATTTTCCTGTTGCCTTAAGTTTTTTCTACTGTTGTCTTTTCCAGAGAATCTTGCCTTCTCATGAGATACCCAAAGACTGCCTTCACTTTAATTCTTTTTGCCTCCAGAGATAGTTCAGGCTTGATTTGCTCCAGAACCACTTGTTCATCTTTCCAGCAGTCCAGAGTATCTCCAGAGTTTTCCTCCAGCACAAAGTTTATCTGGTACACAACCACTTTGCACATGATGCTTTTATTGAAGAGTGTGCTACTTTATTGCAAAGCCATTACTGCAGCTTACATCAGCTTTATTTATAGAAGCTGACTTTTAGAATATATTCCATGTATTTAGATGACTAGTTGAGTAGTAAAAAGACCCCTGAGGGTCTTTCTTTTGTTACCTTGGATCCAATTTCCTACAATTAGTGTATCAATCTTGAACTCTTCAATCAAGAGTTAAGGACCTATGTTTATACCTATAATTATTTGCCTGCTTTTCCTTTATATGCCCCTCCCCCAACTCAATTCTTTCAAATTGTGGGCCTGGGTTAATAAAAGAAACTACTCTTCACTGAATGAAATCATTGGTGCATAAACACGGCATCTGGAAGCAAATTTCAAGAGTTCAACATGTGCTGCCTGGGACCCTTTAGCCTAGAGTTGGTCAATTTGAGACTGGAATATACAGTACAACCCCCCTTATCCAATGATTCACTAACTGCGGATTCAGTTATCCACAGTTGGTGATCACCGGGCGAGGGCGGAGGTGGCAAGGAGGGGGGGGGGAATAAAAATAAAACATACTGTTGCCGATGCCATCCACCCTCTTCCTCCTCGCTGCTGCTACTGGCCAGCAAGGCACCTTCTGGAGGGGGGGTGGAGGACCCGCCTGGCCAGCCAGCCTTTCAACTTCCCTCTTGGTCCCGGGCAGCATATTGGAAGTTTTGGACTTCCCACTCAAACCTCTGGTCCACCGCCTGGGACCCAAGCAGGACGTTTAAAGGCCATGCGGGTCCTTAAAGGAACCACCCCATCCCTCTAGAGCAGAGGTCCTCGAAGTTTTCAAACAGTGGGCCGGTCCACCACCACCCAGACACCACTGGGGGCCGGATCACAGTCCAAAAGCAGCTGCGGAGGCTGGCTTGCTCACAAAACGGGGGGTAGGTGGGGGGGCTGCAATTGGACCCAGGGGCCGGATTCAGGACCTTGGGGGGCCGCATCTGGCCCCGGGGCGTTAGGTTGAGGACCCCTGCTCTAGAAAGTGCCTTGCCAGCGGCTGTGGCAGTGAGTATTTTTCCTACTCACGACCGCTGCCGCGGGCCAGCTAACACTGGGGGCTGGTGGGGCTATTGGGCATGGCACTATCCACTTCCTCTTCTGCTGATGCCCCCCTCTCTTTTTTTGGTAAAACGTCCTTCTGGCGCAGAGCAAAGCCCCGGGTCCCAGGGATGCGCTGTGTTGCTGGGCCAAGCAGCAGGCGCACGGTGGCTGGAGACCCCGCTGGGACACAGGAAGGTGTTGCTGGTCCAGATGCGGAACGGCATGTGGGCAGGTCGGGCACAATGCATATAAGGAGGGATCTGCACCCCGCCCCCACGCAAGCCTCGCGAGGCCCGCCACGGCTGCACAAGCCAGCGCGGAACTTTGGTGGGGAGATATGAGATCTAGTAACCCAGCGTGCGACCGATGTGATACTGAGATTGAACCCAAATGCAGTAAAGATGGCAGGTTTCCATGTTCCTGCCATCCTAGGGACTGAGATAAATACATTTGAGTGTTGCTTTATCTTTACAACTTGATGGGGCCGGAAAGGATGAGAGAAGCTTCATGTAATCACAGCATAAAGGCATAATAGTATACCCCGTGGCCTACAAGGCAATCATCTTGAAATAGCCAAATATAGTATTACAACAGTAATTTACCTCTTTGTATGAAAAGCTTGGTCTCTTAACTCTTGAAAGATGAATTAGAACTGGGATCTCCAAAACTGAAGAAATGCCTTGTATCTTCCACTTCTAATATACTCTCGTTGACAGTTTTATTTGTTTAAAAGAAACAACCAAACCAACCACCCAGGAACCCACAAAAAGCAATATATTTGTGAAAATGCATTTAGAGGTATGCCATTTGATTTTTATGAGCAGGTTTTTTTTTTGCGGGGGGGTGGGGGAGGAATGGAACATCAAGCTGCCAGCGTTTGCCTGCATTTCTAACTGGTGCTTTTTTAAATGAACAGTATGTTGAGCTACATTTCTAATGACATATCAAGGCAAGCCACAGATCATTCTGGCTGACTATAAATTAAGTTAAGGAGAACGATCATGATCTTATTGTGTAACTATAGCTGTTACAAAGGGAAAGAGGCCATGTATGCTAGTTCATTCATTAATTTTCAATTTTCTGACATGGTCTCTTTATAATTTTAGGATGCCAGGATTGAGGAGATCTAGAAGGACCTCAAAGTCTCAACTGAACATCCATTCTAACCTATGCAGGAGGATGTGCTGTAACAGTCCTGGCAATGGTTTTGCCGAGCTTTCTCTGGTTAATTTCAAGGGAAATAAAATTGTATGACCTTCCACAATACTGTTCTGCAGAAACAAAATCGTTCCTAGAATTTATCATATATATATTTTGGACTCCCTCCATTATTTTGGAGGCAGCATAAATTGCAGCTCTTCATCCATTTAAGGCCCATCTGAAAAACTTGAAAATATGGAAGATTGGTTCCTCCCAGCTGAATCTACGGTGCACATTTATATGGAATGAAACCCTTTTGAGCTCAATGAGCTGAGTCAGATGGCTTTTTCTCTTCTGTTTTGCTCTGTTCTATTTTCATGAAGTCCCCGTTTCCCCATAAAATTCAAGTGGCATGAGCCACTGTTGTTCAGTGTTTCTTCTCAAGGTAGGGAAGCAGCTGGGCAATCAACTGAATGGGAAAGGAAAGACATAGGATGGTGCCGTATTTATCTTATATTAATCATCCACAGCTGGCTGGTTTTTGAGAGCTCATTCTGCTCTGCCCTGCTGTTGAACTGTTTGACATAGTCCTGCTGACTCCATAATCAGATGACCTTGCTGGCAGCATCTTCGCAATAATTATCAAGGGAACATTAAACCACACCACAGGGACAAGAAGCCTATCTTCTAAAAAGAGTTAAAAATTCCACCCATGGATTAGAGCAGAGATCTGACTCAGAAAGGCAGTCTCTCTGTGGGTTCAAAATAATTCTCTCCTCACCATCAAACCAACCCTGGATGCTGTTATTCACTTTACAACAATGCCATTGACAGATGTATAGATTTTCAGAAGTCCATTCAGGCATCATCCTGAAAGAGAACAGAAGGTAGGTACTTTATTGTGCAAAATGTGGATTTTTATTTAAATTTTAGAAATGGTTGCTGAATTTCTATAGATGGAAATGAGGAGCCTCAAATCTTATGGTTCAGATTTACTTGTTTTTTATATTGGGAGCTGTGTAACAAGTAAATTTCCCCAGATGTGGGATCAATAAAGATTTATCTTATCTTATCTTATCATTTCTTTGTATGTGTTGTGCCATCAGGCCAGAACTAATTTATAGCAACCTTAAGAGGGATTTCAAGGCCGCTGACCTGCAGGGTACCTCAGGGTTCTCTTCTGTCTCCTATGTTATTTAACATTTATATGAATGGGGGAAATTATTTGGAGTTTTGGGGTGAAGTGCCACTAGTATGCTGATGACACTCAACTCTAACTCTTGTCACCTCTGGATTCCAAGGAAGCCATTGTGACTTTAGATTAATGCTTAGCTTCAGTCAAAAATGAGATCAAGGGATAGGGATGCAGCCTGTACTGGATGGGATTATCTCCCAATTGAAAAAAGAGGTACGTAGCTTGGGAGTGCTTCTGGACTCATCTTGAGCCTAGATGCCTAGGTCACAGCTGGGTCCAGGAGTGCATTTGCAAAAGTAAAACTAGTATGCCAGTTACACCCATTTCTTGAGAAACCTACTCTGGCCACTGTGACACATGCCCTAGTGACCTCCCAGTTCGACTATTGTAATGCGCTCTATATGGGGCTACCAATGGAAAGTCTCAGGAAACTTCAACAGGTCCATAATGCAATGGCCAAATTGCTGACTGGGGTGCGTTACAGAGATCACATTACACCCCTACTAAAGTAGTTCCACTGGCTACCAATCAGCCACCGGGCACAATTCAAAGTGCTGGTTTTAACCTAAAAAGCACAAAATGGCCTGGTTTCAAGCTACCTCAAAGATTGCAATAAGAACTGGCTTGGGTGCTACGGTCATCAGAGCTGGGTATGGATTTATTTGATAATTTGTTGTTTTCTTAGCAAAATTGCAGTTTTATATGACAGATTAGGACAGGTTCCTCAGGAATCATTCTTTCTGGCCCCGGCGCTCAGAATGGAGGGGTTGCAGCGAATGCAGGCCGAACCTTGCTCAGGGCCTCATTCCTTTCCCACATCACAACAGCCATCTCTACTCGACCAGCCTGACCCAGATGTCCAAGATGCTCCGGTTGGTGAGTTATTGACTGCCCCACCATTCATAGGCCGTGAATGGTAATGACCAGGGAGGACAGCCCCAGCAGCCTACACCTCTACAGCAAAAGCCCATAGAGCAACACCTGCAAGCATTGTGTAAAGGACACTATCAAAAAATGCTAGTGAACTACAGAAATTATTTGGCCAGCCTCTGACCTGTACATTTATGGATTTTTCCCATGTGGTCTATTTTACAATTGTGTGCCAGATTTGGACTAACTATAAATTCTGAACCAAGCCAGGCTAATTTGAACCAGTTTGTCTGACGTTCAGGTAGAAGCAGAGTGCCTAGACTTTTTGAAGTGAAGCACATTTATACAGACACCCCCGCCATTTCGCGGTTCAGGTACCGTGGTCCCACTACATTGCGGGATCGCAGTACCTGCAGAGCTGGGGGGCGGGGGAGCGATCGGATCGCTCCCCGCTGCTGCCCCGGGCCCCTCTGAAAAGGCTTGGAGCCGGGTGGGGGTGTGCCAGGGAGCGATCGGATTGCTCCCCGCAGCCGCCCCGGCCCCTCCAAAAAGGCTTGGAGCCGCATGGGGGTGGGGGTGGGGAGCGATGCGATCGCCCCCCTGTGTGGCTCCGAGGCTTCTCGGGGCCGTGCGGGGGGCGGGGGGCACAATCTCCATTGAAATGCATTGTCAATGGATTTCAATGGAGAAATTTTCCCCATTGGAAAGCATTGAGCCAATGTTTTCCAATGGGGAAAATTTTCTCCATTGAAATGCATTGGCAATGCATTTGAAAGGAGATGGCCCTGGACAAGAAGTCTCGGGCGGCGCAGGCAGGAGTCAGTGGGAAGTCAGATCCCCCTGCCACCGCCGGCGCACGCCGCTCCAAGACCTCTGCGATTGCCCCCCCCGCCCCCAGCGCCCCCACCCACTTCCGCATATCACGGATTTTCATGGATCGCAGGTGGGGTGGGTCCCTAACCCCCGCGATCGGCGGGGGGTTACTGTATATCAGTTTGGATCTCTGGCAGAAATCCTTGATTTGTCTGGGAATTATTGAAATCACTGCCTGATAGGTAGCAGATAGACTGTGCTTGAGCCCCCCACCTCTGTTGAGAGAGGGGGTTTTAGAGGTGGGAGGCTCAGACACAGTCTATCTGTCACTTATAAGGCTATGATTTCAACAATCCCTAGACAAATCAAGAATACTTCACACCTCCACCAACAGAGCCATGGCTAACAACTCATACTTTATATGTTTCAGCACCTTAGACCATTTTCCAACTAATGGCCTATTGAGGCTTTCAACACCTTAATTCTTCATCTTATGAGCCTATTTCAGATCAGGGTGCCATAAGGTCAAAGTGAACTATAAAACGGATGACTCACAACTAGCTTTCCTTAGACCGACGAAGCTGTTTGGATGAGCAGTGAAACGTTTCCATCTCTCAAGTAAAGAACCCCAGTTGCCATGACTCAACTCCCAGAAAGACCCTAACAAGGCTTTCAGCGTAACTGAGATACTGGAGATAGGAATATCAGTTCCACCACCATCACCCCAAGTGACTTTCCATGTCTGAAGGGGATTCGAACCCAGTTCCTCTGAGTCCTAGTCCATCACTCTGTTACACTACATTGAGTAGAAAGTTCTTGTAACTCTGAGCAAAATGATTATTGCCATTTCAGCTTTCCAAGGCATTGTTTTTAACACATTTGCAGATCAATTGTGATCCAAGGGACGAACTGAATTGGGTGGGCATGAAATGAACCAGAATGAACGGAGAATTGACCAGTAAGATAAATATAGAGAAAGGCACTTGACAGGGCTGTCCATTGTCTCCCCTTTTATTTATCTTGGTTATAGAAGTGTTAAATAGGATGATTAGGAATAAAAATTATATTCAGGGCACTAAGATAAGAGATGAAACATACAAAATCAGGCGTAGGCAGATGATCTTGTATTTATACTTGAGGAACCACTTAAAACAGCTCCGATTTTATTAGAAGAAATTACTCAGTTTGGAAATGTGGCAGGTTTGATAATAAACAAACAAAAAAATTCTTAGTGAAGAATATAATGGGATCACAAAAGAATTTCTTGTCATAACTTTCTGGAATCCTAATTGAGAAAAAAGTATCATATCTTGGGATTGAAATGTCAGTGAAAAGCTCAATTCTAAAAAAGGATAATTACACAAGGCTTTTAGCACAAATAAAATTGGATTTGGATAAATGGGAGAGACTGCAGCTCCCAATGTTAGGTAGAATAGCATCACTTAAAATGAATAGTTTGCCAAGATTACTATTTCTATTTCAAAATTTGCCGATCAGGCTGGATAATTTTTTTAAAAAGAGTTGACACAAAGGACAGTAAGCTTTGTTTGGTAAAAAGAGAAAAGCTAGAATAAAAATGGAGCTCCTGCAAGAGACAGTGGAAAGAGCTGGTTGGGGCTTCCCAAATTGGTCTATATACTACCAAGCGGGTACATTAGTCTGGATCAAGGAGTGGATGCAATTGAAAAATAAAACAACACTATACCTAGAAGGCCATGACCTGCAGACAGGTTCGCATTCCTTCCTATGGTACGATAAAGCCAAAATTCATAAGTACCTCCAGAGACACCCTATAAGAGATTCCTTTTACAGAATCTGGGAAAAAATAAAGCAAAAATATTATCGGAAAATACCAAGGTGGGTTTCACCATTAGAAGCAAACATCCACCCAAACTTGATCAATTTTGAAAACGTAATAACTTATAATGTTTTATTGAATGAGGAAGGTTTATTAGTATCTAAACAACAACTGGAGTCACAGGGTTTGAAATTGTCTTGGTGGCCACTATTACAAATTAAATCTATATACTGTACTTTCAAGATTTGAAGACTAAGGGCTCGTTCCCACGTCCCTTTAAAAGCAGTTTAAATTATTAGAAAAACCTATGTTTAAAAATGCCATCCCCATGGTCACTGGGCTTTTTGAAAAAAAAAGAAAAAAAGAAAACCCGGTAATGCCCCTTTAAGCGAGGTTTCTGTGACTCACCCAGGAGGTAAGGAATTTTTTGCCTCACTTTGATAATCCACCTTTTAAGGAAGCAGACGCTGTGGGACCACACAGATGATCCGGGTTTCTTCTTCTTTTTGACTCATAGCACCGATCGACTGTTCCTGGGGCCGATCGGCACTGGTTTTTTTAATTGCTTTTCACCTTCGGAGAAACAGGAAGCTCCATGTGGTGCCCTAAGCCTTAATTTCCTCCAGCCAAGTGGTCATGTTTTTTTTTTAATGCTAGTGCCACCTGCTGGCCAAGGGGGCTGAACTGCACTTTTAAATTAAAAACCAGCTGTGGACGTGTGAACGAACTCCTGTCCCACTTATTCAATCACGTGATGGGACAAAGAGGAAAAGCCGGACCTTCAGAAGATCAGGATCAAAACCCAGGTGAGATAGCAGCCAATGGGATTTACAAAGCAAAAAGCTCTGCTAGATAAAATTCTTTTTCAGACCGAAGAGAAAGTGACCCAAAAATTATATAGGTGTCTACTAGATGGGGAGATGGAAGAAGAGGAAATCAAGGAGACGATGATCCAATGGGCCAAGGATTTTGGATATTTGATACAACTAGAACAGTGGCAAAAATTATGGCTGTTTAATTACAAATCAACAGCAGCAGTAACTTACAAAGAAAATTTATTAAAAATGTTCCATAGATGGCACATGACTCCAGCAAAATTGGCAAAAATAGACAAGAAATTGTCAAACTGGTGCTGGGAGTGTAAAGAAAGTAAGGGAATATATTATCATTGTTGGTGGGGTTGTTAAAAAGTGAATTTGCGGGGGGGGGGGGATACGTGGCTGGTCAGAACAAATAGTAAAGCAAAAATTCCCCTGTCACCAGAGTCATGCCTTTTAGGGATATTACCCCCAATGAGAAACACCGATGATAGATATCTCATAATTCATATTTTCACTGCGGCAAGACTAGCTTGGGCTCAATGCTGGAAAGCAGTAAAAAGCCCAGGAGATGATATGATATAATAATTAATAAAATTCTGGAATGTGCAGAGTTGGATATCTTAACATATAGATTAAGAAACAAGGAAGAAAGTAAATTCACCTTGGTTTGGAAATTTGCCTCACTTGGCTAGATAGCAAAACAGAGGTATAAAAATGCAACTTTTCTATCTGATACTAGAGCAATAGAGAATCAAACTGTATTAGTACCTTAAAAGTTAATAACTTATAAGACATTGAAATTCTGTATCTCAGTTCTTTTTGAAACATTACCAATCAAGTTGAATTTTATTTTGTTTTTATTGGAAATTGCTGAATAAATATTATTTAATGATGAAAAAAAAAGAAATGAACCAGAATTGAACATGGAGAAATCCCAAAGCTCTGAGTTGCTCTCCAAACCCAGCCAGGGCACCTGGGCACAGCCTTGCCACATTTACTTTTATTCCCATAACAGAAGGTAGGGATCTTGTTGTGTTTCTTAGGGAAGTTAATAGAGCAGTTGAAATTTAAAAAGGGGGAGCTGTGTGGCCATTACAAGATGCAAATGCAAGGCTAGGCTATAGGCCTTTATAGGCCCCCAATAATTTAAAAAAAATCATTGGAAGCTTTTGTGGATAGTTCAGCTTCATCAAGGCATCAAAAATCCAAATTCAAAGATGGGTTTTGCCAGGAGGTTAATCTTAAATGTAAAGTTCTTGGCAAGATTATTTATGCCAGGCACATCTGTCTTAGCTGAGGCAGGGGGCAAGAGGTCTGTTGAAAAGTTGCATGTGAATCCCACGATTGGGTTTCACACCCCAGTATTTCAAACAAAGCAGCACAGGTCATGCATACCCCTGCTACACCTCCTCTTCATTTGGCTCTTCTTCGAAATGTACATGTCTCTGTTTGGGTAATAAGGGGTGGGGTTGATGCAGAAAACCCATGTCCTCAATTTGAGGATTGGAGTATAATTTAGTAAACCCACTAGTTAGAACCAATTGGGATCAGATTAAAGAAAAATGAATATATTCTTTTTAGAACGAAGTACACCACAATCCACATCCAAAATGATCACTGCTGATCCTAGCCTGTGTTTTATATATTAATGCGTTATTTGTCCTTTGGGGGTGGGTTGTGGTGTTTAAAATTCTGCTTTGTTTTAGGGTTTTTGCAATTGTATGTTACTGCAGTCAGCACAATACTGAAAATAAAGGAGAATACATAAGACTGAACAAGTTAAACAAATGTTATTCTTAACAGTCATGGATATAAGCTTGATGATAGATTTATTCAGGTTTCAGCCATATTGATTGATACCTAGGGGACATATTTCCCAAAGGCTCTATTTCCTGTAAAATTCCCCTTACTGGAACAAATATGATTGTTTGGGCTTTTTAAAAAGGGGACATTGTTACACTGAAAAATACCAAGATAAGCAGCAGATATAAAGTAGTGATAACATTAGAAGATCATAATCAATACTGAACACAGTATTAGTTGCCATTTCAAGAGCTATTTCCCCCTCTTGTGTATATGTGTGTGTGTAAGGATAGTGGCTGATAATGCTCCCTGATGTTAACGGGATGTAGTAATGCATAACAGTTTTAGGTTGGTCTTGGAGAAATCACACTGCTAAATGCACTAGTTCTCAGACTTTTACATTTTATGTCCCATCCTCTCAAGGAGCCTGTGTTGGCATCTCCCCCTGCCCCATTATAAAACACAAAAGGGTCACTTTTTCTGAGTAGGACATATACAAATGCACAGGCATTTTGTTATTCTGTCCTTATGGGTGCTGTATCAAATGCTGAGGTTGTCTCCCTCGTGACATATCTCCATCTACTTCTCACTGTGTGGACTAGCTTTTCTCTGAAAGATTAGTCAGCCTCTGGTGTTATCCAATAAACTTATGTACTGCCTGTCCCATATTTACCCTTGGTCTTCCCTTCAGTGATCTATTGCAGTCTATTTTATTTGTCAAATATTCTCTCTCAATATGAATATAATCTTCAACTTGTAATAACAATCTTATACAGAATTTACTGTACAGAACTGCAGTGGTTTTCAAACTTTTTTCGCCATGGCACCCTTGTCTGGCTAAAAAAATTCACAGCACAGCTACCCTTAAAGCAGTTTGAATACTTCGGAAAAGAAGAAAAACAGTGCAAAATTAATGCTCAGTTGTCTTTGATGCGATGAATGAAACTGTTTGGATGAATTTTTCATTATTTCATTGACATTTATGGGAAGTTTAGTTAATTTTACCCTCAAATCATAATTAACTATTATTGTCGCTGCTCTCCTGGCATATGCTCGTGGCACCCCAGGGTGCCACGGCACCCAGTTTGAGAACTGCTGATTCAACATATGCACCGTGTAGATATTGTATCCTGTTACTGTATTAATATTTACAGTATGTTGGTGGGTAGGGTGAACAAGGGATATTAAACACTTAGCACACTTAATGATACTAATAATAATCATTTGCTGTCAAGTCAGTTATGGCTTATTGTGACCCTTTTCAGGGTTTTCCAGGTAGATAAGGCACAGAAGTGGTTTACCATTCCCTGCTTCTGGGAGCACTTTCAGGACTATGCAGCTCCCCCAAGGCCACACAGGCTGGTTCTGCTCACAGTAGGCACAGTGGGGAATCCAATTTCCTACCTCTGGCTCCACTGCCTGATACCTAAGAAACTGAGCTTTCTAGCCATTCTCCTGTTGTTACTATTACCATGTCAAAATTATTTACAGAAAATCCATGGCAGGTGGGTCAGTTAAGAAGAAAAAAACATATCACATCTGAGAATTCTCAGTAATTGTATCTCAAATGTTACGGCTTACCAGCAGTGGTATGTATAGCAGCAGCGCCTGCAAACCAGTGGCTTAATATGTACTGTCAGTAGCTTCTATAATGCATATTGGGGCAAAAAATCCAAACTATCTATCAACTCATGGGCTCTGAGTTATCCATGACGGATCAGGAAAGAGATCTTGGTGTGCTGGTGGACAACTCCATGAAGGTGTCTACCCAGTGTGTGGCAGTGGTGAAGAAGGCCAATTCCATGCTAGGGATTATCAAAAAGGGGATTGAAAATAAAACAGCCAACATTATAATGCCATTATACAAAACAATAGTAAGGCCGCACCTGGAGTATTGTGTACAATTCTGGTCACCGTAACTCAAAAAAGACATTGTGGAACTGGAAAAGGTGCAGAAGAGAGAGACTAACCTGATTACTGGGCTGGGGGACCTCCCTTATGAGGAAAGGCTACAGCATTTGGGGTTCTTTTAGTCTGGAAAAAAGGCACCTGGGGGAAAAGATTGAGATGTACAAAATAATGCAGGGAATGAGTAAAATGGATAGAGGGATGCTGTTCTCCCTCTCAAAATATACCAGAACTAGGGGACAGCCACTCAAATTGAGGGCTGTGAGAGTGAGAACAGACAAAAGAACTTTTTTTTTACCCAGTGTGTTGTTAGTCTGTGGAACTCCCTGCCACAAGATGTGGTGATGGCATCTGGCCTGGATGCCTTCAAAAGGGGATTAGACAGATTCCTGGAGGAAAAGTCCGTAACAGGTTACAAGACCGATCCAGCATGGCTCTTCTTATGTTCTTATGTATATCCCTGCAAATAAAAGATAGACGCTAAAAGATAACCTAAAGATAACCATTAACCTGGGGTTTGTGTCGGCTGAGAGGTGTGCCCGGCCCTTGAAGAGCCTTCAGCTTCTGCTCCCTTGGAGGGCCTTTTAGACTGGCTGGACTCTTCCCAGAAGGCCCTCTAACAGTTTTCCAGCCTATATCTGGTTAATTTCTATAAGAAGAAGATTTTGGCCACTGGTTTTCAGAATTGTGGTGTTGTCTGCAGCTTGGTGAGGGAGAACAAGATGGCGGACGGCAGCAGCAGCTCTCCGTGTTTGCTCCGTTTGCTTTTTTCTCTTTTGCTGCCAGACCTGCCCCTCTATGCCTAACCCCTTTCCCTCTGGGTCTACCAGGGCCTGGAGGGGGGGGGGTTCGGGATTTGGGGGTGCCGGGCTCTGGGTCTTTGAACCCTCCTCCCTGTGGCTGGCTAGATGCCGGCAGCCTACCTGGAGGCTGATTACCGCCGCCATTCCTCCTTCGCCGCTGCCGCCACCGCCCTATCGACGCTACATCGATGCGGCCTCTCCGCCGCCGAGGACGATGCCGGCGGCCGGGCGCAGCCCCAGGGGGAGCTGCGGCCTTTCCACCGCCGCCGCTGCCTGGAACGAGGCGGCCTCCGTCGCCGCTGCCACCGCCATAAGCGATGCGGCCCCTCCACCGCCGCCGCCGCCCCGAGGACGTTGCCGGCGGGCGGGCGCAGTCCTGGGGGAGCTGCGGCCTTTCCACCGCCGCCGCCACCTGGAACGAGGCAGCCTCCCCTCCTCCTTCTCCTCCTCCTCCTCCTCCTCCGCCGCCTCAAGCGATGCAGCCCCTCTGCCGCCGCCGCTGCCGCCGAGGACGATACTGGCGGGCGGGCGCTGCCCTGGGGGGAGCTGCGGCCTTTCCACCGCCCCCGCCGCCTGGAACGAGGCGGCCTCCCCTCCGCCGCCGCCGCCACCGCCGCCACAAGCAATGCGGCCCCTCCACCACCACCACCACCCCGAGGACGTTGCTGGCGGGCGGGCGCAGCCCCGGGGGAGTTGCGGCCTTTCCACCGCCGCCGCCGCCCGGAACGAGGCGGCCTCCCCTCCCCCGCTGCCGCCGCCACCGCCTCTAGCGATGCGGCCACCGCCTCTAGCGATGCGGCCTCTCCACCGCCGCCGCCGCCCCATGGACGTTGCCAGCGGGCGGGCGCAGCCCCGGGGGAGCTGCGGCCTTTCCACCACCGCCGCCGCTAGGAACGAGATCCTCGCTCTGCGCGCCTCCAAGGGCGATGCGGCCTTCCCGTCGCCGCCGCCGCCGCCTTTCCATTTTTCGTCACCCCGAAGAAGCCTCTTAACTGTTACCTTGTGGGTGCCGAGGATGAGGCGGCTTTCCTTCGCCGCCGCGGCCGCAACTCGCTGTAGACGATGCGGCCTTAGCATCCCCGTCGACACTGCCGCTGCCAAGGACTATGCGACATTGCCTCTTGGAGGGTGCCTGGGTGGTTCTGTGGGACCTTGGGTGGTTCCTAAGCCCTTAATGCCCAGCGCTACCAGCTGACCCTGTCCCGTACTCCCTCTCCCCCTCCCCCCCTCCGGTACTTCCACTCTGCCCTGGTTTGTGCCCTATTTTTTGCTTTTACCCTTTCCTCTATTTTTTTTAGTTTTTTATTCTTTTTTGCGTTGTATTTTACTCAGTTGTAGCTTGCAGTGTCCCTGTGCTCTGGTTATTGTTAATTGTATTAGTTTTGATTGTTTTCATTTGCTCCTTTGTCCCCCCCCTTTTTTTTCTTTTCTTTTTTTTCCCCCCTTCTCCCTTTGGCCACCATGTCAGCAGGGACTCTCATCTCAGTGGTGTCTGGCCATGGGAGGTACGCTCTGGATGGTGGGATCAGTCGGGTAAGAAGAACTAGGGTCCGGCATCTAAGGCCTGTCCCCTGTTCTGATCCCTTCATCCACCGCCATCTACCTGGGTGCCATACCGCCAGCGCCTCCGATCTGACCTGCCTGCTGATTAACGCCAGGTCGGTGCACAATAAGACCCCGCTCATCCTCGATTCTATCTTGGATGAGCACGCCGACCTGGCGTGTATCACCGAGACTTGGGTGGGCGCGGAGGGCGGGGCCTCCCTCTCTCTCCTGTGCCCACCCGGGTTTCAGGTTCAGTGGGCAGGCAGATCGGAGGGTAGGGGGGGTGGGGTGGCCATTGTTTTCAGGGAATCCCTTTACGTTAGCAGGTCCGCGACGATGGTGTGTTCTGGGGTGGAATGCCTCCATCTATCTGTGGGTCAGCGAGATAAGTTTGGCATTGTGTTGGTGTACCGTGCTCCCCGCAACCCAGCACAATCCCTACCAGAGATCGCTGAGTTCATCTCGGCTGCTCTGTTGAGGTCGCCCCGCCTTTTGGTGGTTGGGGACCTCAACTTGTATGCCGAGGGGGAACTCTCTGGTGCGGCTCTGGAATTCATGGAATCCATGACTTCCATGAACTTATCTCAGCATGTTTTATGCCCCACCCATAGAGCTGGCCACACCCTAGACCTGGTCTTTTCCTCCATGTCGCCGGATTCGTGTCTGGGGGTTGGGGACATTTTGCCCCTGCCCGTGTCATGGTCGGACCATTACCTGCTAAAATTTTCCCTGTCGATCGCCCCCCCACCCCGCGGGGAATGCCCCTCTTACACCTGGGCTCGCCCCCGTAGGCTCCTGGACCCAACAAGGTTTATGGAGGCCTTCGGGGAGCTCTCTGGCGGTCTGGCAGACGATCCGGTTGATGCCCTGGTGGAAAGGTGGTATGTTGGTGCCGCCGGGGCGATAGACCGGATCGCCCCTAAGCGTCTCCTACGATGTCGAGGCCGCTCCTCCCCGTGGTTCACGGAGGAGCTGCAGTCGATGAAGCAAGAACGTAGGAGACTGGAGGTCATATGGAGGGCGAACCGGACGGAAGTGAATAGGGCTGCCCTTAAACAGCTGACTGGCCGCTATCTTCACGCGATCAGGGACACTAGAAGATCTTATGCCTCCCTGAGAATTGGGGAGGCCTCGAGCCGCCAGGCGGAGTTATTCCGGGTGGTTCGGGACCTCTCCAATCCCAGTCAGCTGCGGCCTCCTCCTAGTGATTTCACTAGTGAGCAATTTGCAGCCCATTTTAGATCAAAAATTGAGGCCATCCGTTCCGACTTGCCCCCCAGCTGCTCTAGTCCATCCTTTGGGTCTTCCAGTGCCTCACCCCTCCGTTCTCCCCTCCTGGACAAGTTCGGGCCGGTCTCTTCAGCGGAGGCCTCCAGAGCTATGGCTCGTTGCCGGCCGGCGGCCACTCCCTTTGACCCTTGCCCAGCTTGGCTTATAAAATCTGCCGAGGGGAACATGCCAGAGTGGTTTTCTTCCATCGCCACGGCCTCCTTTCGGGAGGGTTGTTTCCCTTCCCGTCTGAAGGAGACCGTGGTAAAACCCATTTTTAAGAAACCTGGCTTGGCGACGGACGATCTCTCCAACTTCCGTCCGATCGCCATTGTTCCCTTCCTGGGCAAGGTTGTCGAGGGGGTGGCTGCTGTCCGGCTCCAGTCATACCTGGAGATAAACCATATCCTGGACCCCTTCCAGTCTGGATTCAGGCCTCTTCGCGGGACCGAGACCGCCCTGGTCGCTCTGCAGGATGACCTCCTCAGGGAGGCCGACAGGGAGAGTTCCTCCCTGCTCGTCCTCCTTGATCTCTCAGCAGCCTTTGATACCGTCGACCACGGTAACCTTCTGGCTCGGCTCGCTGAGGCGGGAATTGGCGGTCAGGCTTTGGCCTGGCTCCGTTCCTTCCTTGGCGGCCGGACTCAGAGGGTACAGCTGGGGGATGTCTTGTCGGCTCCTTGGACTCTCCCTTGTGGGGTGCCCCAGGGGTCGGCAATCTCCCCAGTGCTGTTCAATGTTTATATGAGGCCGCTGGGGGAGGTCATCAGGAGATATGGAGTTCGCTGCCATCAGTACGCTGATGACACGCAGCTCTATATCTCCTTTTCTACGTCTGCAGAGGAGGCGGTTCGCTCCCTCGATCTGTGCCTGGAGGCCGTACTGGAATGGACCAGAGATAACCGGCTCAAGCTTAATCCGGAGAAGACGGAGGTTCTGTTCTTCGGGGCGCCTCCGTCTCGGTACAATGGCCCCCTCCCTAGTCTGGGGGGTACTTCCCTCCAGCCTACAGACAGGGCCAGGAATCTGGGCATGGTCCTGGATTCGGCCCTCTCCCTGGAAGCCCAGGTGATGGCCGTCTCCAGGGCCGCTTTTTTCCATCTCCGCAGGATCGCCCAGATCCGTCAGTACCTTGACGAGTCCTCCCTGAGGACAGTAGTGCAGGCCCTGGTGATCTCGAGGATCGACTATTGCAATGCCCTCTACGTGGGGTTGCCCTTGACCCTGGTCCGGAGGCTACAGCGGGTGCAAAATGCGGTGGCCAGGCTGGTGGTGGGTACTCGTAGATTCGAGCACATCACCCCAGTCCTGGTCCGCCTGAATTGGCTCCCCGTTGTCTTCCGGATCAGGTTCAAGGTTCTGGTCTTGGTTTTCAAGGCCCTCCACGGCTTGGGACCAGGATACCTGGCGGAGCGCATCTCCCTGAGGGCATCCGGATCCAGACCCACGAGATCGTCGCAGGCGCGCTCATTGAGAGTGGCCACACCCAGAGAGGCGCGGAAAACGCGTACGCGGAACCGCGCCTTTTCTGTGGTGGGGCCCTCGCTCTGGAACCATCTCCCTCCTGAGCTGCGCCTGCTGGAGTCCCTGCCCGCCTTTAAGAGGGCTCTGAAGACCTTCGTCTTCAAGGAAGCATATGGTGTCCTTATTAGTTAATTTCTCTTCCTTTTCTTGCTCCTAACCGTCTGCCGCCATCTTACCCTCCGCTGCCCTTGCTTGGTGGCCTTGCTATTTTTAGCTTTTAGCTTTTTTTTTTTTTTAGCTTTTTGCGTTGTTAGCCGCCCAGAGTTCCCGTTGGGAAGATGGAGTGGGATATAAGTATTTAAATAAATAAATAAATAAATAAATAAATAAATAAAAGATAACCTAAAACTGGAGACAGGAACTTTTGGCCCATGATATGCTGTTGCCTGCAACTTCTGTGAAGCCTACCCAGAATGGCTGGGGGGGAAATGTAAGCCCTGGCCCAAGATTCTCGTAATGAGAGGGCGGCTGAGGTAAATTCTGAGCAGAAAAATCACCACCATCAGCAGCTTTACTCCTTTCGAAATAACAATTTCAGGGCAAGTGGTTTTCCTTGGAAAACATGACATGAGGAAAAAGGGTTCATCACCACAACTCTTGAATGCCATCAATCTGGATTATTCCCCCCCACCCCAGCAATCATTTCAAATTTGGAAATAAATTTAGAAAACCAACTCTAGCCATACATATAGTCTGGTCTTGAGACTGCTTTTCCACATGTAGCATTTCATGGTGCCTAAGAAAGTTAAAAACAGATAGAATTAGATGGCTGCTTAGTCTGTCAATAACTCAGATTTTCTGCTTCAGCCTATGTGCCAGAAGTACTAAAACAGTCTCTCTCAATCCCTGCTATTTTAAACACCCAGTTATGGTTCTTAATAAACCTGGCCCTTCACTCATACATCTAGAGGAGGGACTTATGGGTCACAGAGTGAAGGACACAAGTGCCAGAGCCTGCTGTTTTCTGCTCACATATAACTCTGTCCACCAATGCTTCATTAACCACACTATACCCAGAGCCTTAACCCAGCCATATTGGCAACCAGGACAATTGTCCCCATGAAAAAGGAGACAATATTATGACCCAAAAGAAAGAAAACATTAGTTTATGTTTAAAAATGGAATGGAATGAGAGCTGTGAGGCATTGTTGTTTCTTTTCCTTTCACTAGTATCATGATGACCTCTAGTTTTCAGCACCCTGTAAATTTAGTTACTCTCTGACATAAAGCCCCAGTTGCTTTACCTTCATTACAGACCTGGTCGCACCAGACCTATTCAGGAGTTAAGTCTGGAAGCTTGTAAGATTCAAAGGATTGTGCAGAGCAGGAAGACGTACACGAACCCTGTCCCCTACATCCCTGCTCAAGACTTCAAGGGTGGCGATGATGGGATTAGTTTTGTATTTGGTCACAGGGAGGTAAACACAAGCTTAGTGTGCAATTCCAGTTGCAAAACAGGCAGTGGTGGGGATTCCCACTCCTGTAATGTTCAATTTGACCTGGAAAGCAATGCCCTTGGAAAGGAGATGGCTAACTCAAGCACCTTCTCCTTGTTGACAGAGAGGAGCTATTTTTTGTGGTGTTCCTTTCCCTACCCTCACCCATGGAGTATCAATGGTATTTGATGGCATTAAAATCAGTGCAATCATACATTAAGTCAGTAGTTCTTAATGTATACCGGGGTTGTTTGTTTGTTTTATTTTGTTTTTGTTTTGTTGATCCTGTCAAGTGGAACCCTCAGTAGAAAACTGGGCATAATGTAGCCAATAACATCATCATTACTTGATCCAATCACCATTAAACTGCTATGGGCTCCACTAGTGACCAAAGTATTTTTATCTGTCTTTTAGAAGCCCACCACTCCAATTGCCAAAAACACTTGCTTTCTCAGGTTGAAAACATTCCCAAATATTGCCTTTAGAGAGTGGTTTACATGCTGAGGTTCCTCTTGGCTGGCTTGCCTTTCTTTGGCAGACAGAATGCAAGTTCTGTTAAACTTGCACTCCTGACACTTGATGGTTTTCCTGCCAAGTTACATGTTTGACAGCTGTTTAGAGGGTGATTCTTTCCACCTAGCTGTTGCCCTGACTCATAAAGCCAATTATGGTCACAGGCAATTAAGGACAAGTCAGACTTAATATCCCACTAGTTTTTAGACTCAGCTTTTTTAAAAAATGAGTTCATAAACTGGTTTATAAAGGCGATCCCTTTGTCTAAGTGGGTGATCAGACAAGAGGGCGGGGCAGAGAACCCTGACCTCTTGCTGGGATTCAAAACTCAGTTGAGAAACTGCTGGAAGCCTGGTAAACTGGGCCAAGTTTGCAGCTGTTTGAGGCTGAGGAGGCAGAGAAGAGGTGCTGCTGCCTTTATGAACTGAGATGAACCAGTTTGTGCCCATCTCTACTGATTACTGAACCCCCCAAAGCTTGTTTTTCATAAGGACTCATACTTGAAATTGGTGCTTGAATCCAAGGACTTGCCAACATCTCTCAGTTATTTCTTAACAGTTTCAGGAAAGGATCTTTCCCCACTTTCCTGAAACAGTATTTAAGATATGTTTTTTATATTAATAGTTTCTTCAAAAGACCTGTCAGCTTTGTTTTGTCAGATTAATGACAGGCATTGTTCGTTTTGAATGTCATTCCAGTAGTAATATAAAAGTAATGACTAACACGGAATGGGAAAAGCAATATATATATATTTGGTGTCTCAAACCTCCTTGGCTAATGTTGCCATTTTTCGCAGAGGGCCAGAGTAGTTGGCAAAATGGCTGCAGTGCTTTCCAACACTAATGTAAAATGACAGTTGTGTTTAAAAATGTATGCACTAGCCAGAAAGAGCTTATTCCCACACCATTCTTTTAACAATGGCTTTCATTTAGAGTAGTAAAGATCTCTCACTTTATCTCTCCTCTGCTTCCCCCTCCCCATGTAACTATATGCACAGTGGTCAGTGTTTCCAAACCGTGATCTAGTTATTGATTGGTTTTTAATAAGGCTGCTATTTCAAAACAGACGTTGCCAGTTGGTGTAAAAACAGAAGGAACATTGCAGGCATACAGGGTCATGTGGAGCCATATCAAAAACATTGGCAGCTTTTCAAGGGCATATCTGGGGTGGTGGTGGAACGGTGCATTTGCCCTGGGGCGCAGCAGTCTGGGGGGAACCTGGAGGGGGAGCAGGAGGAGGAGGCTGTGCGCCCTCCCACCACAAGTCCTCCTTTCCCCCAGCTAAGGCTTGATGACCGGACGCCCTCCGCTGCCTCTGCCTCTGCCCACCAGGGGAGCTGTGAAGCAGTCGGACATATGGGGAGCATGGTGGCTGCAGTGCTCCCTTCCTCCTGCTCCTCCTGCTCTTCCTTTCTCCTTGCTTCAGACCACCATGGAAGAGGTGTAAGGCGCGTGCACGCTCTCTCTCTCTCTCTCTCTCTCTTCTTTCTTTCTTACACACACACACACACACACACACACACACACACACACACACACACACACACACCCCCCCACGCACGACCCACACACCCGCAGGATTGAGCCCCCATTGCTGGGTGGGTGCAGTGTGGTGTTTGGCAGCAGGACGAGTGCTAAAACGAACTTTGTCCCCAGGTGCTCCAAATCCTTGCTATGCCTCCGCAGCTTTCATATCTGCAATGCTTGTAACTCATGTACCTAAAGTGTTATGAAGGTAAATCCATCTTGTTCAAGCATTCTCCATTTCATGTATTCTCAGGGATCTCCATTTCTTTCATTATCAGTTACACCAAATCCTCTTGGATTACAGTAAGACAAAAGGAAAGCATTGAAAAAAGGAAAGCAGAGCCCAGCTCCTTCAGCTTGGGTAACACCAGCGACAGCAGCCAATTAACTCATGGAAGAAGTGGGCTGCTGTATTTGGCAGATGACGTAGACAAAACCATCCTTTTTATTTTTCTATAATGTTGGCTGTTTTTTCAGGCACAAATTCATTCCATCCCATTTAATATCTGTTTGTAAAAAAAAAAGTCCACATGAAAATGGATACATAATTTCCTGGTCATTTTTCTGTGCAGAAAAAACAATGTGCATTTTTGTAAAGAGAAACAGAATAGGTTCCAACAGTAGAAATGTTGGATGTAGGGTGCTGCATCTAGGTAAAAAGAATGAATTGCACAGATATAGGATGGGAGATATCTGGCTAGAAAATAGTACCTGTGAAAGGGATCTGGGAGTCTTGGTGGACCACAAATTGAACATGAGTCAGCAGTGTGATGCAGCGGCCAGGAAAGCCAATGTGATTCTTGGTTGCATCAACAGAACCATAGTGTCTAGATCAAGGGAACTGATAGTACCACTCTATTCTGCTCTGGTCATACCCCACCTGGAGTACTGTGTCCAGTTTTTTGCACCTCAATTTAAAAGGATGTTGACAACCTCGTGCGGGTACAGAGGAGGGCGACCAGGATGGTTGAAGGTCTGGAAGAAATGTCTTATGAGGAAAGGCTTAAGGAACTGGTGGAGTCTCCTTTTTTGGAGGTTTTTAAGCAGAGGCTGGATGGCCATCTGTTGGAAATACTGTGATGGGAGTTCCTGCATGGCAGGTGGTTGGACTGGATTGCCCTTGAGGTCTCTTCCAACTCTATGATTCTATGATTTTATGACATATGGTGACTGTATGAAACAGTAGCCTCCAAAATGTCCTTTTATTTATATCAGGGCTGTCCAACTTTGAACAGCCCACTGTCTACTTTAAACTGTCCACGGTCTTCTTTCAGAAGTGTGTGCGCCCCTGCCCGATGCTCTGGATTAGTATGATGGAGACTACTAGAGGCAGAAGGAGGGAGAAGAGTGCTTTCTATTTGGGGAGGTGGAGAAGGGGTTAGACCCAGATAGGGGGCTCTCTCCAATTCAATCGCCTCCCCCAACAGAAGCCCTCGGGGGGTTGGCAGCAAGGCCTATGGTGGCCCTCTTGCCCCGCTTCCCTAGATCCCATCAGACTTTGCAGAAAGGGCCTCTTACCATTGTGGGGGGACAGTGGCAGAAGAACGGGGGGGGGAGGTACCAGCTTGAGACCTTTTTTTGGCCAGAGTTTCCTCATTGGCACACGTGTCCATACCACTGCAGTCAGACTTCACGCATCTTGTCGGCAATTGGTGCAATGCCGTATTTTGATCAGATGTCAACACTGCGCACATGATACTTTCACATGAGGCCGGAGGTCCATCGCAGCATCTTTGTCTCTGTGACACCAAGGCGACGTTCAACTGCTTTAGCCGCCAGCCAGCATTCTGCACCATAGAGCGTGACAGGTCGTACAATGTTGCAGTAGATCCTTGACTTTAAATGGTCACTGATCTTTTTGTCACACATTTTTGCTCTTGCAAAATCTAAAAACAGTAGAGTGTCCCTGATTCATTGGAAATTTATATTGAAATATTTTCAAATGTCACAGAAAGAGGGGGAAAAGTCATGTATTGTGGTCATCCTGAAAGACTTCTATAACTAGATGTGTGTGTGTTTATGTGTGTGAGAATATGTTTCTGTGTCTATATAGAAGGAATATTCACCACAGCAGGAAATATGAAAAACAGAGAACTCTCCACCGCAGGGCAGATATATGTTACTGGTGTACACAACACCAACTATGCAGCCTCCAGCTACACAAAACTTGTGCAGGAAGCCTACGATTTGCCCACAGCAGAAAAACTCAGTGAAAAGAGGGCTTGGAAATGGGTTTGGTGCATGCACAAAATGAACTGCAGAGAGCAGATGTGCAGCTTCAGGAGGAGATAACGTTGGCCTAGTCACTATGACATCACTATGTGTTTCAACAGAGAGGTTTGAATGATGGCTTCCTCTCCTTGGTAAATGGCTGTGGTTTCCTTGGACCCAATTGTTTCAGACACAATTGGTGTGTGCAAAGTGCTTTGCTGGTGCTGACCCCACATTTATAGGGTTATAAATTATTCAGTACAGTAAATACATCTTACCTAGCAGTGATGTCAATGTTTTTCTCCTTTTTAGAATTAGGAAAATAAAAAAAAAAGCAGGGGAAGAAGGGTCACCTTTCTCTGGATGAACTCCTACTTGTCAATATCACCCTTAAACTGTGGTGGCCATACAGGACCCAGTATTCCACTGGAAATCTGACCAAAGCAGAATAAATGGAATGTTTTCCTCCCATTTTTGATAACAATACACCTGTGGACTTGTTAGATCACATGGCTGAGCGATTTGGGTGCCATGTGTGTAAAAATACACACTCCTTCTACACTTCCTGCATGTATGTAACCAGAAGAACATCATCTTTCTGCTCAGGTGTTGAAATTTCTGGGTGAAAGATAAGTATTGGAGAAGAAAGAAACCCGCCCCTCCCCAATTCTCATAAGGAGGTATTTGGGGAAGAGAAATTGCTATTTGTGAGACTTTCATCTGTTCCTTTCTACCTAGAGGCTCTTAACCTCTTTATTGCAATGTGGATATATGTTGCACGCCAACGTTTACTACTCCTCTGGTGCTGTGTGCGCAGCACATGGCCTGCCATTTTAATGACCCCTTTTTGTAACTGTAATGTTGGCCGCAATGAGAAAACTCTTGAGCCTGACTCCTGCTGAATACTCCAGTCTCCTCCCCCCCATCAGTCCTGAAGCAGCTTCAAACTACAATAGGTGTATTTGTTTTTGTTTCACATTCCCATATAAAGAACAACATGGAATTAATTAGAGGGTTGATTCAGATTCATGCCAGTTTGCTACATCTTCATCATGTCCATCAGAGAAATAAATTTTTCCTGTTGGGTCTCTGTTGGGTCACTGATTAGAAAATTTCTGAACAGAGAATTTGATACCCAACATAGAATTTATTTTATGTTAACTATTGCAACTCATTATTTCCAATTATTTGTACATGTATTTCTAGTATCTTTTCTCCCTTTCCACTTGAATAGGAATGCTCATTCATGGCAATTTACTAAATCTTAAAGAATGTGAATAGTGGGGTGGCATAAAAAAAGGATAAAGATGTGACCTCATTCCCACCAAACTCACAAGCACTTGTTTATTCTTATTTATTTTTACTTTTGTGCAAAGCTAACATCTGGCAGAGACTTTTGGCTGAGCACCCAGAGGTTCCTGCTTTGATAAGAGCCAGCTTGTGTGGTCGTGTGCAAGCTGCACAGGCCCAGGGCAGGCCCAGAAGAAGGGAAGAGTAAACCACTTCTGTGCATGCTCTACCTGGAAAGGATCACCATAAGTCGGAATTGCCCTGGTGGCACAGAGTACATGCGAACGTAACATCTTGCAGAAGCACAGCCTGCCCTCGTCAATCCAGCTCCTTATGACTCCACCAATGCTAATCTTAATAGTGAAAAAAAACATTTCAAGAAAAATACAGTTAGACAGGACTAAGTTAAATAACAGTGTGCATTTTAGGTTATGGCTATAGCCAAAGAAACTGAAGATGTCATAGCCAAAGTTTGGAGGGGCCAAGCATAAGTAATTCCAGTTTGGGCTCCATCTCCTTTTCTTGGGTATAGTTACACTTAAGTATCACAGTGTAATTTCTTGACATCAGATTGAATTTAAGAACAGATTTAACCATGATTTGAGAGTAACAATGCTGTTTTTCCCTTTTCTGTTACTCTTTTGTAAACATTGAGGGTGGGGATCCCGCCATTTTGCCTGCCTGCCTGTGAAATGCCGTTGCGGACATTGGAAACCACAGCCACGGATAGGCATATCCGAGCTGAGAACCTGCCTATCTCAGCACTTACGTTGCAGTCCTAACTCCTTAGCTTTTATGGCTGGGGTGAGTTAAGATCAAGTGGAGCTGTGCCACCTTCACTCATCTTCACTTAGAAGGACAAGTTCTATTTAGTAGAAGGGCTGTTATCCAGTAATGCATCCTTTCCCCTTTTGCTGTACAGGTGGAAGCAGCAAGAGGAAAACTCGCTTTGAAACCACTGGATCTTACTGTATTACAAAACTAGACTAGGTGGTGATACCTTTAGGCTACTAGTAAAATAAAAAGTTGCTAATTGTTTCCAGAAAAGGGATGCAAGTGAGCCAAGTAAAATCTCAAAAATTCTCATAGAGCAAAATGTCATAATTCAATGGGAAAACCCATGCGTTGTTTGCAATGGATCCAGCATCCAGTTCTGTGGTGAATCCCCAGCAAGGCTAGCTAAAGTTTATTCAGTCCTGATTGCTATCTTAATGAACAGGTGAGAAGGCTTACAGAGGGCAGAGGGAGGGAAAGAGATAACTTGTGTCCTTAGGCTTTGAAATCTGGTTTACAAATCCTTTGTGCCAAATTGAAATAAATTCAGCCATGCAGGAGCCTCCCTCTGAGGTCAGGCATGAGAAAAGGCCTCTGGGTGGTCTTCTCAGCCCCCAAGAGCAATCTTCATTATTATACCTGAACTGGGTGGACATTGAGTGTAGAAGAGGATGGCTCACATCCCTCTCACCTCTACAACGTGGTCAATTTTCACACCACAGGAGGAATACATTTGCTGTCTTGGACCTGTGGAAGTTTCATTTCTCTCGAAGTTCATACAGATTGCATTTATTTCCAAACATCATCATGTGTCTGCTGAATTCTAATTACCTTTAGGGTCTCCACCCCAATTTCAGGGATAAAGTGATGCCTGAAATTGAACAATTAAAAATAATGACCACATCTGTATTGATCGTAGAAAATACACTGTGTAGATTTTTTTTTTTTAAAATATATTCATCTTAACAAATAACTTGCTGTCTCCTATAAGGTCTGGTTCTAATCCCAGGGAAGAGGCAGCCTTTCAGTTTCAAAATGGTCTCATTAATGGGCAATTAAGTGAGATCAGGGATGATGGGCCAGTAAGAAAAGGCATAAATAAAGAAACAAATCTGGAGAGTTTTGAATGTTAATGAATGTCATTGTTAATAGCCTAATGTTTTTCTACAGGTATTCTGTTATTATGTGTGCAATGTCATTTATGAGCTGTAGCATATCTGATAGATTTCCATCTATCATAAAGTCAGTTAATCTTAAAACACAATCCAATCTTCAAAACATTTGAACTGATATAGAGACTTGAGTGAGGAATCCAACACTCTCAAAACGGTTGCTTTCTTCAGACTGTTTAGCAGGAAGAAATTGCCTTGAGCTTGTTTAGCTTGGGGTGAGGAGTGGGGAGGTCAATTAATACAGTCCCTGAGTAAGAAACTGAGGATCTCCATGTGGTTTGGGCCTACATTCCTGTCAGCCTAGCCAGCCTGACCAACAGCAAAGAATTGTGGCAGCTGCAATAAGTTGTATTTTAAAACCATGATTCTGAGCACCTCAATGAAACTGAGAGTGTGGTTACACACTGAAAATGTACTGGAAGATGGACTGGGACCTTTTGAAGTCATTTTAAAGTCATGTGGTAGTCACATGTTTTGGGGCTGATGTGTTCATCCTCTTGGGAAAACTCCTAACCTGCTACTCCCCTTTGAAAATGTTCCTGGCTGGTGGAAGAGAGACCTCTGTTCCTCTCTCTTCCCTTTGCTGTGGAGGCTAATTGAGAGAAAATTTCCAATCACCCACAATCCAGCAGGCAAATGAAAGGAGGGAGAGCCACCACTGTCTCACTAGTGATCATGTGACCTGCTCCAGTGCTTGTATATCAAGACATTGCTTGCTGATTAAGACAACATTTGGGAAAACGTTTGCTTGTCTTGCAAAATGCTCTTAAATCAAGGTATTACAGTACAGATTTTTCACCCACCCCACCAGGTCTAACCATACCCTAATTTGAAGTCAGCTGTGGTTGCACAGCTATCATCCCATCAATTGATGGCATTAATTGACAATTGATTGATTCCATTATGATACACATAGGCATGGTCGGTTTTGGAATTTGATTAAATCAACATGCAGAGGACTGTTCTGTTAAAAGTATCCACACAGAAAGCTGAATAATGACTTTAACCAAAGGAGCCTGTGGCAAATGTTGTGGCTATTGCCTCCATTCATGGCAGCCTGCTTGTGCGCTTTCTCATGGCATCTGGATGGTCACAGTGAAAAAGAGATGGCTGAATAAGACAAATCTTTGTTTTTAACCAGAGAATAATTTTATGGCCCTCACAGGACACACACTCTCTCTCTCCACATAATTCGGGACAGGAGATGGAGAAGGAGGAAAATAAAACTTTTCAGTGTACATACTGAGATCTAAGATACTCTGGGGTAAAAGGGGTGAGCCCCTGTCATTCTTAAGTGGGCAGTGCTGGATTCACTGTAATTAACAACCCCAAGCTGCTGTTGTTGTTACATGCTATCAAGTTGCCTCTGACTTATGGTGAGCCTAGGAATGAGTGATTTCCAAAATGTCCTATCCTCAATAGCTCTGCTGTTCTATTGTATATGCAAGCCTAGGGAGACAATTGATCCCACATTTGGCCTTCTCATTTTCTTCTCCCTCCAATCTGTCTCCTAATTATCTTTCCCAGAGAATCCTGTCTTCTCATGATGTGCCCAAAGCAGGACAGCCTCAGTTATATAATTTTTGCCTCTAGGCCGTGGTCACACCTGGGTTTCGATCATGATCTTCTGAAGGTCCAGCTTTTCCTCTTCATCCCATCACGGGATTGAATAAGTGGGACAGGAGTTCCCATGTCAAAAGCTGTTTTTTTTAATTTTAAAGTGCAGTTCAGCCCCCTTGGCCAGCAGGTGGCGCTAACATTTGAAAAAATGGACCACTTGGCTGGGGGAAAGGAAAACTTGTAGGACCGGATAGAGCTCCCTGTTTCTCCGAAGGTGAAAAGCAATTAAAAAAAACCATAGCTCATCGGCCCCAGGAACAGCCAGTCGGTGCTATGGAAAAAGAAACCCGGATCGTCTGCGTGGTCCCACGGCGTCTGCCTCCTTAAAAGCTGGATTTTCAAAGCGAGACAAAAATTTCCCTACCTGTTCGGTGAGTCACAGAAACCTCACTTCAAGGGGCATTACCGGGTTTTCTTTTTTCTTTTTTCAAAAAGCCCGGTGGTCGTGGGGACGGCATTTTTAGACACGGGTTATCTGGTAATTTAAACTGCTTTTAAAGGGACGTGGGACTGTGGCCTAAGAAAGAAAGAAAGAAAGAAAGAAAGAAAGAAAGAAAGAAAGAAAGAAAGAAAGAAAGAAAGAAAGAAAGAAAGAAAGAAAGAAAGAAAGAAAGACCACCAGCTTACTGCAAACAGGGACCTGCATGTGGCCCGAGATTCAAATGTGTGGTCCCACTTGTTGTGCACTGTGGGGATATTAAAGTATGCAAAACTGTTTAAATCGTTGAATCCAATTTACCTCAAAATCCTTCTATTTACCTGAATGGCCATGATGTGAATAGTGCCAACTCCAGAAAGAATAATTGTCAAGGACACATCAAGAGTCAGCTGTAGCAGACCTAAACATGCCGGGCCATGTTGTGGAGGTGTTGTAAGCCAGTCTCAGTTCACAGACATTTGGTTGCAGAAGACAGAGATTTGTTTTAGTGTGTCACAGCGTTACCACCATTAGCAGCTGTACTTGATATGAATAGCACCAAATGAGTTTAAAATAAAGGGGAGCAGGTGGGATGTGACAGAAGTATGGAAGAACAAAGTTAGATACCTCTCATATTCAAGGCCTGCATTGGTACCCTAGCAAGACAAATCATTTCTACAGCTAGTCTCAGTGCTGCACCCTCAGCTCCCCGACCAATAATGGACTATATTGGTGTTCTTCACAGTTACCTTCCTGAGCTGTTCAAGAGAGCCAGCTGTTCTTCCCCATGTTCACAGCCATCATGGTATAGACGCTATCAGTATTGATAGCAAACCAGACACATCCACATCTTTGGCTCCTAAAGAAGAAGCTGTGCATAAGGGGGTGGGGAATTATTTATGTTGCATATACATCCACCCTCTGTTTTGGATGGGTGTTTAGACATATTTGTATCTGTATTTATCTAAAGAGGCAGATATGCAGATGGATGGACAGGCAGGAATAGGAATAGGATAGGAATAGGAATCTTTATTGTCATTGCCCCCTTGCAGGAACAATGAAATTTTGTGATTGCTATATAAAACTCATTTAAAACATTTCACATAGATTTAAAAACAGGTACAACACATAACATGACATATAAAATGACTAAAATATGACATATAAAATAAGCTGACTTCAAAGTCCAGGATTTCTGTTTAAGGCCAATATTGCTCTAAAAAAGTAGCTATTTTTGAGATGGTTTGTTCTTGCCCTAAGTACTCTATATCTCCGTCCCAATGGCAGCAACTCGAAGAGGCGATTACCAGGATGTGATGGATCTCTTAATATATCTAATGCTTTACAGTGGCACCTGGTAGTATAAATTTGTTCTAGGGTGGGGAGTGAACAGCCCACAATACTCTCTGCAATTCTTATGATTCTGTGCAAAACTGTCTTATCCCAGTGGGTACAACTTCCATACCACACACATAACCCGTAAGTAAGCACACTCTCAATTGCACAATGATAGAAGGCCAGCAGCAGCTTTTGTGGAAGATGGTTTTTCCTTAAGGTTCTCAAGAAAAATAGTCTCTGCTGAGCCTTCTTTGCAAGCCCCCTTGTGTTGACACTCCAGGACAGATCCTCCTGTAACTCAATGCCCAAAAATCTAAAACCTGCAACCCTCTCCACACCAGTCCCATCAATCACCAGTGGTTGAATATCAGTTTTTTGACTCCTAAAGTCTACCACAAGCTCCTTTGTTTTCTTTATATTTAGGTGCAAGTTATTTATTCTGCACCACTTAGTCAACCTCTCCACTTCATCTCTGTAAGCCATCTCACTCTCCTTGCCAGAGATGAGCCCAATCACAGTTGTGTCATCTGCAAACTTAATGATCCTATTGCTAGGGTAGGCAGAGACACAATCAAATGTGTAGAGAATATAAAGGAGCGGGCTAAGTACACATCCCTGTGGTATTCCAATGTTGGTACTAAGAGTATTAGAGGTGTAAGGGCCCAACCGGACCCTCTGGGAACGTTCTGACAGAAAATCCAAGATTCATCCACAAAGTGATGGTGGAAGCCCTAGGCCTTCCAGTTTAGAGATCAAACGTTGTGGAAGAATGGTGTTAAAAGCCGAGCTAAAATCCACAAAGAGCAATCTAGCATAGCCCCCCCTCTGCTCCAGATGTTCAAAAACAGCATGAAGAGCACACGCCACAGCATCCTCTGTTGATCTCTTCTTTTTATAGGCAAATTGGAATGTGTCCAGTCCCTCTGGTAAACAGGCAATAACATAGTTCTGTACCAACTTTTCAAAACACTTCATGATTACAGGTGTAAGTGCTACTGGACAAAAGTCATTCAAGTTTTCTGGATTTGGTTTTTTTGGTATCGGAACAATAATGGCAGACTTTAGGCATGACGGCACAATAGCTTGGGATAGGGATCGATTCAAAATTCCAGTGAAAACTCCTGCTAATTGATCTGCACAATCCTTCAATACCCTTCCAGCAACTCCATCTGGCCCCGTAGCCTTCCTTGGACTGATCCCCTTCAATACCTTCCTCATCTCTCCCTCCTCCACATTAAAAATTACATTCCCTTGTGCCGATGCTGATAACAATAGTGAAGGTGGCAGAAACTCTGCTGATGTCTCTACTGATGTTGCTTCAAAACGGGCAAAAAAGGCATTCAGTTCCTCTGCCAAAGCTACCCCTCCCCCAGCTACTGGGGAAACTTTAGATTTGTACCCAGTCATTTCCTGTACACCTCGCCACACCTCCCTAGTGTTGTTACGCTGAAAATTATTCTCCAATCTCTGCCTGTATGCCTCTTTAGCCACACGGATGCCCCTCTTCAGAGCTGCTCTGGCTACACTATACAGTGACCTGTTTCCACTTCTAAAAGCAGCATTTCTTGCCTTTAGCAGCTCCTGAACCTCCCTTGTCATCCAGGGTTTCCTATTTGGATAGATCTTTATCTGGCGCTTTTGCATTACACTGTCAGTACAAAATCTGATATAGCCCAACACTACCTCAGTGTAAGTTTCTAAATCCTGTTGGGCAAATGCCTCCCAATCAGTGTCATAAAAACAATCCTGCAGCTGTTGAGATGTTCCTGCTGGCCATATCATGATAGTCCTCTTTATTATTGGCATCCGCTTCCTCAAAGGAATATATTGAGGAGTCAGAAGTAGAGACACATGATCGGATTGGCCCAAGTGTGCTAATGGTTCCACCTTATAGGCCTGTTTGATATTCGTGTACAATCCGCCTTATAGGCCTGTTTGATATTCGTGATAGACTCCTGGAAATGTTAGAAAGCCAAATCCACTCAAGGTTGATTTTACTCTGGATAACTCTGCCTTAACTCACATTGATTACACTCCAGCTGGTGGATGGATACGTGAGCCAATGTGACTGGAAAAGGTCCAAGTTCACATTCAGACTTGTGCAGCTATGATTCCTCCATTCTCTCACCACAATTTGCCCCATTCCATAGGGCCCTTCATACTGTTTCCCCCACCTCAGGACTGAAAAGGCTGCTATGAGAAGGGAGGCATGGATTCCTTCTCCATCAGCACAGTTCTATTTGTCTTTTTGAAGTTTTACTTTTTATAACAACTAGGTGGAACAGAACAGAGCTTGAATATGTTACTCTTTTGGCCTACATTTTCCATAATCCCCCAGCCAGTGGGAACTGCCCAGCTCTTCAGTGTCTCCTCCTTTCCTAGCCTCTTTGTTGACTGATGGCTATGTCTTCCAAGGTCCACCTTCCTTCCTTCACTCTGGTCTTTTGTCTTCCACTCAGTCTGTGGGAACTATCGCTGTCTAGTTCCTTCACCTTGTGTTCCACTGAGATACAGGTATCTGAGGTAACTCCTGCTCTGGAGTTATTTGAAATAAAGACAACTGAGGTAATTTCAACTGTGAATGACATTTTCTTTTTTAATAAGAACGTACTTATCTGCCATACAGAGTGTAACATCCTGCTGAGGCAGAGAAGAATCTCTCCTCCACCAGCTATTCAGATGGTGTTCTGTGCCTGGAAAAAGAACTTAATAACATGGGTTTGTGTGATTTACAGTTCTTTCAATGTTACAGTGAATAGAAAACAAGCATTTAATAAAAAGACATAACTCACCAACCTAAGAAGCAGGCAACTTTGTCCTCCAGTAAATTCTCCTGATAATCTTCAAAACAGAGGAGTAAATATTTCTTTCTCTTTGGAAGCTTAGTAAGGCTGCAGTGTATTTCAACCAATACAGGGTTGTCCTTCCATGTTTGCTGCCTAACAAACTTGACTTTGCGATTGCACAGTGTGCTGGCAATCATGTTGTGGACATCCTGCCTAACAATGTCATTTAAACAATAGATAAACACCACAAATGCTTTTGATGCAATGTCTGTCTGTCTGTATATTTCTTTCACTTTCAGAATGGCAGAGATGTTCATGACAGAAGACGCTGATGACACAAGATCTGCATACCTTGTTGTGACTAAGTGCAGCTTTTTGAAGAGGTTCCGAGGTGCATCTTGGGTGTGTGTTTGGCTGCATGAGGAGGTAGCCCAGCACAAGAGCAAAGCCATCTGAGCCATCAATGCACTCTGCTCCTCTAAGACATTTCTGTTAGAATGTTGGCACTGACTTTTTATACTTAAGGAACTAATCTTACCTTCTGGTTGCTCACCCTTTTTCAAAGTGTTTTGAAATTGCTGAGCTGCACCATACAATATCATTAGCAGTTATCATTACAGTGAACACTACCACATCTCTGTCTTGGGTTGGGTTTGGAGATCTTGAGTTTTTCATCCCAGATGTTGTTGCTATTGCTGTTGCCACTGCAGTTTGTTGTTGTTGTTGTTGTTGTTGTTGTTGTTGTTGTTGTTGTTGTTGTTGTTGTTGTTGTTCGCTATCACATCAAAACCAACTTATATTGACTCTGACAAGGCTTTCAAGAGAAGTATGGTATTTCAGGAGTGGTTTTACCAGTTCCCCTCCCCCAGTGAGTTTCCATGGCCAAGTGGGGAATCGAACCCAGTTCCCCAGATCCCTGGACTACCACTACGTCCACTACACCACACTGCATAAATTCCAGATAGTGAGCAGCAATTCTATGTATTCTTTTTAGGCAATCTGCAGAGGCCTATGGTTATCAGTATGTTTTCCCAGGACAATCATGGCCCAGAAAGTGCACCCAAGTCCACAAGGCAGCCATACTGGGCTGGCGATTTGAGGGCCTCCAGTTCAGAGCAGGAACATTTTCAATTCTTTTTTGTTAAATTTTGTTCCAGTGTTCAGTGTTCCTAAAAGTAGGGATTAATTGCAATGTGGGTAAAAATAATTCCTCTTCTCACTTGCAGTTCCCTTTGAAACTGGAAAAAGGAAAAAGGAAAAGTGTGGTAAAAACCAGAGAAGATTGTGAAGAGCTCCAGAAGGATCTCTCCAAACTGGGGGAATGGGCTATGAAATGGCCAATGCGTTTTAATGTAACCAAATGTAAAGTAATGCATATTGAGGCAAAAAAATCAAAACTTTATCTATCAACTCATGGGCTCTGAGTTATCCGTGACTGATCAGGAAAGAGATCTTGGTGTGTCGGTGGACAGATCCATGAAGGTGTCTCCCCAATGTGTGGCAGCGGTGAAGAAGGCCAATTCCATGCTAGGGATTATCAAAAAGGGGATTGAAAATAAAACAGCCAACATTATAATGCCATTATACAAAACAATAGTAAGGCCGCACCTGGAGTATTGTGTACAATTCTGGTCACCGCATCTCAAGAAAGACATAGTGGAAGTGGAAAAGGTGCAAAAGAGAGCGTCTAAAATGATTACTGGGCTGGGGCACCTCCCTTATGAGGAAAGGCTAAAACATTTGGGGCTCTTTAGTCTGGAAAAAAGGCACCTGAGTGGGGATATGATTGAGACGTACAAAATAATGCAGGGCATGAGTAAAGTGGATAGAGGGAAGCTCTTCTCCCTCTCACAAAATACCAGAACTAGGGGACACACACTCAAATTGAGGGCTGGGAGAGGAAGAACAGACAAAAGAAAATATTTTTTCACCCAGCGCATTGTTAGTCTGTGGAACTCCCTGCCACAGGATGTGGTGATGGCATCTGGCCTGGATGCCTTCAAAAGGGGATTGGACAGATTCCTGGAGGAAAGGTCCATCACAGGTTACAAACCATGATGGAGATGTGTAATCTCCAGGCTTAAAACCAGGTTACTTCAAGGGCCAGATGCAGGGGAGTGGCATCAGGAGACAGATATCTAGTCTCATGCGCTCCCAAACGCATCTGGTGGGGCCACTGTGAGATACAGGAAGCTGGACTAGATGGGCCTTTGGCCTGATCCAGCATGGCTCTTCTTATGTTCTTATGTATGTTCTAAAATTCAGTTGTCCAACTTTCAGAGTTTTTGTCATTAAGCTGTCAATGCTACACAGAGTAAGTTCCACTGAACTCATTGAGGTTTATTTCATGTAGGCAGGCCTAAAGTTACACTTTAATACTTTTTTTTAAAAAAAAGTTCTTTCAAACTTTAGAGAATGTTCTAGCCTACTTTACAGTTCCAGATTTAATGGACTGATCACCGATTCAGGAATGATTAATGTACTGACACTGGCAATTGGCTCAGATTTTCCAGGACACCTCAAAATAGAATATACTTTCTGTAAAGACTTGAACAGAACTTGTTGGAGGGTGCTGTCCTTGCTAGCTAAAATGTCATGATTCATGATAACACTGAATCCAAGGCAGATTTTTTGTAAGGAAAGCAAAATGTACAGAGATGAGAATGGGGACGATGAAGGACAAAGACATAGAAGTGGATTCAACAAGTAATATCTAATTTAACCTACATATTAACAGAAAAAGTGCAATTCCAGCTCAGGAGCTGGTGAGATGTATTCCTGTTGGGGACACACATAATATACCACATATCAGGAATGGGGACGAGTTGCAGGACTCACTGTTAAGTTGTACTTATGTCACACCAGCAACTCGACTTGGACTCTACTTGGGAAGATTTTTCAATGACTTGGACTTGGTTCATGACTGAGAGCTCACTGACCTCTCCCAAAAGCTTATTTTAAATAGGGACTTGGTACATGGTACTAAAGGGCCTTTTCACATGACCCCTAAACTCCACGGCAAATGGCTCCCAGATCTGGAGCTTAAAATTATTTCCCCACCAGCTCCGGAGTTTACAGATAATTAAGTGCGACCACGCCCACCTAAGCGCGTCCCAGCACACTTTTCATGTACCTGCTCTCGGAGGGTGAAAATTCCTGATGCGGATATAACAGTAGTGACTGCCGGGCTCTCCTTCCTTCTGTTTGTTCTTTTTTTGCCCCCTGCCCCTTTAAGAGATCTGAATGCAGTGCCAGGAGCAAAGGGAGATGGCAGAATGGAGGTGAGCGGCATTCTTTTCTTCCTTTTTTTCTCCCTCCCCTCACGCAGCCAGCAGCCAGGAGTGTGGAGGGGGTGGGAATGCAGGAACGACGACAAACCCCTAAGATCTCTGGTCCGAATTTAAGTGGCCAGCGGATCTTAGGGGTCGTGTGAAAAGGCCCAAAGACTTAGACTCAGATATGGGACTTGGACTCAAAGACTCATCATGTCTCAAGTGACATTTGTGTCTTCAGGTGAACACACAAGAGCCTCTTCCTGGCTTCAGGCTTAAAATATAGTGGTCTGGTTGACCTCAGGAGGGAAAAATAGATTCCCCTCTTCCAGTCCTACTTGCTTTCAGGCTGTAAAGATTAGCAGAAGTACAAAGCATCTTTTCCTTGTGGGGGAAATAAGATGGGACAGCAGGACACAGAACTTCAGTGAGGACTTGGAATTCTCATTGAAAATGATGTCAGATGGAATATTGAAAAAAGGGCAGCATGGCTTATCAACTGGAACCTTAAGCCATGGTTTTTATACAGTAACATTTTATTGGAGGTCCTGCTTGTAGCTTTCGTACACAGCAATGAGGGCAGCAGGGGTTTGCAAGATCTTACTGGAAACATGGCAGCTGAATATTATGTTTTTTCTGATGTCGGTCAGAGTCAAACAGCATGACATGAAGCATGCAGCTCAAGATTGTGGTTTTTGTTGTTGTAAGACAAGGATGTGCAGCCTTTGAGGAGCTGAGGCATGGCGGGCCACCCCCACCCCCTCTGGTCACTCTCAACCCCAATTGGAAAAGCACACCTCCAAGGATACTGGATGTGTGGTTTCCCTATTAAATCAGAAATGAACCCACTAGTCTAAAGTAATGTGCAGCTCCATGATCCAGATTAAAACAAACCTGCACAAGGGCGTATAGGTCAAAATTCTCCTTTCCATCTTTTTTTAATACAAAAAAATCATCTGCACCCCCTTGCCTAGAGTACAGAAAATAACCAAGACACAGCTGGTGCCAACAGATTTCTTTCTGTCTTCCTCTCCCTGCCCTCTTAAACCTTGAGTGGTTGCAAAGAAGGACAGATGTTTAGGCTGAAAATAAGTGCCAGGAGGTTTAGAAGTTCTCCCACCTGCAGGTACCGATCACAGTAAGAATTGGGCCTGTACACTTACCTCAGAGGGAAAAGTTCTCTGTAGCTGCACACCATTTGTGTAACATATTGTGTAGCCTGACCCTCAGCTGCAATCACAGCTCTAACAAGTTAACTTCAATCTGTCAGCTACAGAGTGTTGTGTCCTCGTGGCTGGTTCTGGGGTGGTTAAAAGCCCTTTCGGGGAATCCAACTTAAATGAAGGAACAGCCGATTCATTCGCTGCCTTGGCCAATTTATATCTTGCAGAAGCCATCCTTTTGTGACTTGTCTTCCTTCTCCCCAGGATCCCAAGACAACTGGCTCCCACACAGCACTCCATTTATTTTTATTTCTTTAGCACTTCTGTGCTTATCCTACTGGCAGGCTGAAGATGACATTCAGGTACTGACACATTTTATTGTACAATTAAATGTAATAAATGGATAAAAGCACACCCAGAGAGTGTGAGAGAGACCAGACACTGTGAATAGAGGATCTATATTTAATTGTTAAAACACAGTGATTATTGTGTTGCTCTATAAGAGTTTAAAAGGCCTTATTCTGCTCCTCCTTTCTTAGGACCCCAGAGTGCTATGGTGTGATAACACCCTGGAAACAGGAGTAATGAATATACAAATCATCAGCCAATCCCAGCAGGAGGGCGGGGAATGGTATGATATAAAAAGGGTGGAGCCTACTCAGTTGAGGGAGTTGAGTTAAGTTGAAGGTTTTGAGAGTGAGTGCTGGGAGAGAGCACTGCTCTGTGAGAGTTCTGTCAGGCAGTGAGGGCTATACTCTTTACTAATTATTAAAGACAGGGAGGCGTGTAGAGTTGATTAAATCTATTGTATGTTAAAGGCAACGCATACCATCCTCAGACATTGTTATATTTATTATTTTCTCAATAAACTTTGTTCTTATTTTTATATTATACATCTGAGTCTGTCCCAATTCATGAGGCAACGATTTTAAAAGGTGGCAGCATTACCAAGTGAATAAAAGGTGGCAGCATTACCATTTCCAACACAATTACACCTGTAAAAGGGAGGTGTCGTCACAATTTGGTGGCACAGCAATGGGATGTCGAAATAAACCCGGTTGTGCCTTTGAGAACCCAGTCTGTGAAAGGGGTGACGTCACATATGGAAGAAAGACTCCTTCCACCACCATCTTGGGGACAAAGCTGCTACCTCAGTCTCTGAGAAAGCAGAACTTGGACTCACTGATATATGTCACAAAACATCAAAACATAAGAACATAAGAAGAGCCATGCTGGATCAGACCAACGGCTCATTTAGTCCAGCTTCCTGTATGGCCCCGCCAAATGTGTCTGGGAGCACATGAGACTAGATATCTGTCTCCTGACACCACTCCCCTGCATCTGATCCTTGAAGTACCCCAGTTTTAAGCCTGGAGATGATACATCTCTATCATGGTTTGTAACCTGTGATGGACTTTTCCTCCAGGAATCTGTCCAATCCCCTTTTGACGGCATCCAGGCCAGATGCCATCACCACATCCTGTGGCAAATATTTGGACTAGGCTAAAACTAAAACAGAATGAGCCTGAATGAGCAGTAATTCAAAACAACTGATCCCAGAACTGGTGGAACATGATGGATACACATTGGACACACATTATTTAAAACATCAAACTGATTACATATCACTCTTTCATGAAATGCCCTAAACCAGCTGGAACAGAACTAGCTTGGAACGGCAACTGCTGAGGAGCATAACTCTGCCTAATTCATGGCCCACGGGTGGCTAGATGAGACCAATGCAGTAAGCTACAAACCAAGCAATAACATTTCAGTACTAGTATCCCATTCTGGGCAGGAAAACCAACATTGTGAAAAACTGCCTAGAATGGCAAATTCTTGGCCAATTAATTTCACCCATCCCGAGGGTACTGATGACATCAGGCACAAAAGCAAAGGAAAGCAAAGCAAAACTGCCATCCAGAAGATCAATATTGCAAAGAACAGTGACTTCCAATTAGAGCAGCCAAGCAAAATTCACCCATCCCAAGGAATAGAGGACTGTGATGTAATAAGCTAAAGAACACCTCTAGGAACAACATACCAGGGCCTGTGCCAAGCAGAAAAGTCTATATTGCACATCTTGGGACAGCCACCTCCCTGTAGACACACCTTAAAACACTGTGCTCTGGGGTGAGGAAAGCTTCAGACAGTAACTTCTGAGAAGGAAAAACTATCCTCTCTCACCATGTATACTGGACTCAATGGGAGGGATCCAAGTAGTTGTGAATAGATTCAAAGGATCCACATTTCTGCTTTCTCTTCTTATCCAATGTCTCCCTCTTTCCAATCAACAGCCCAGAAGGACAACCTCTCCATAGGGCAAGCTTATCCAATGGACCTGCCTCTTGGATGCACACCTTAGCAAGGAGAGGGGTTTGGAGTGTGTCAGGGAAGCCAAGAGGAATGCTTTCCAGAGTCTAAACTCCATTAGAAGCCAGGATTCTTAGCATAGAGGTAGAATGGTCAAAGCTGAAATAACCAGAGTAAAATGTGTCTACCTTCTTCAGGATTAAGTCAAATAAGCAGAAAATCTAGAGAACATGTTAAAAAAAATAACCATGAAAATTGCTTTGTGCTTGGGTGAGAAGCAATTAGCTGATGAAATAAGGAGTCAGGTTGGTTGGTATCTCTGTATAAATGGTAGTGAGTACAAGAGGGCACTTTGCAGACCAATTTACATGCTGACATTGGTGTTGTCATTGGTGTTGTCAACAGGCTAGCTTTCGCAGCACTGACATGCATGACTATATTGGGTCATTTTCTGGAGTTTGGAATTATGGATACAGAACCAATATCACAGGTTCACAAACCAGAGGCTTCTGCACTATCCATTTCATCCACAAAAGCTTGCTACTTGTTTGCTTTTTTAGTGGTCCATTAAAAATTACAGGCATCCCTGCCATTTCACATTTCATATACTGTGGTCGCTATGTATTGCTGGACTGCAGTATTTGAAACACAAGGGCTCCTGGGGCAAGCTGCATGGGCCCGTTTGAGGCTTCCTGCACTTACCCCAGGCCTGGCGCTGCCCTGAGCAGGCCTCACACAGGCTTCCCAGACCTGCTTTAGGCCCTAGAAGTGGTTTCCAGTGAACCGGAAATCACTTCCAGAAAACTGGAAATGCCTTCCAGATCACCGGAAACCACTTCTGGGGCCTGGGAAGCCTGTATGGGGCAGCACCAGACCTTAGGTAGGTGTAAGAGGCCCAACCTGACTCATCATCCACTTATGACAGATTTTTCTTTATCACAGGTCAGGTTCCTAATCCTGCTGTATCATCTGTTCTTTTTGTGTAATCTTTGGGACCACACTGCCTATTCCTTATTCTTTTGGCAGGATAGTATAATGCTAGAGACAAAGGGATCTTCTGTTGTGACACTCAGACACTTAGAATTTTCCATTCTAGTCCTGGGCTGTCTCTAACATTTGTTTCTGGCCACAGTGAACCTCTTTAAAATCTCATGTTGTTACTTTCTACTGTGTCCATAGAATGAGCTATAAGGGAATTACATGACTGAAGTAATCAATGGACAAGCCCCAGAACCTTATGCTTGGCAGCATAAACAGCTGGCATAAATTTTGCAGAGGAACTGTCACAAATTAAGAGGCTAGTGCTTAGTGTGGGTATTTACCATTGCATGATCTTACTCTGACCACCTACTGCAAGTCTCAGCCGTTGGAATACTCAGGAAAGTGGTTCATTGGTGGCTCAGGTGTGAATCCCCTTCTCCTCTTGTGCTCCTTCAGTTTTGACCCCAGGGCTGCTGAAGCAAATTTGTATGATACAATGATGTGGCCAGCTTTCCTCGCAGGCAATTGGAGAAGTCTTATTCCATCCTGTTATTGGTCCAAAAGGTACACATATGCCTGATCTGGTGATCCTTATTAAGCCTATTCCTTTTCCACTTTGTTTCCAATGGAATCAAAGCAATATGCTCAACAGTGCTCCTCCCAGCTTTATCCTCAAAGCAACACTGTGAGTTAGGTCTAGAGATGTTGAAGCTCAGGAAAAAAAGGTGGGGTTTTTTTTTTCTATTTTTTTCTGGGGGAAAATGGAAATTTTCAAAAAATAAAATAAAATAAATGCTACAATAGCACCCCCCCCTTTTTTTTGCAGTGTTAAAAGTCATTCTGTTACTTTAGAAATATAAAATATGACTATGGACAGTTTTGGCATAAAACTATCACAACTATCATATTAAAATATAGTGTTTCCAAACAATTATTTTAAAAAAAGAATTTACTTTTTAAAATAATATTTATTTGTAATTGTTGTAGTAATTAAATTATTATTTACACAAAGGCTATAATAAAGTAATGTAGCTAAATAATTTGATTTTCTGGAATCATAAATGTAAACTCTTACCAAACATATCCACTCACATGCAAGAACAACATTGAAACCTTTTTCTTTTTCTTGTGATAATAGCAGCACCTCTAAAGGAAGAAATGCATGAGTTTGCAACCTAGGACATGCTTGTCTCAGAACACAGAAATTAGAATACTGTAATCTGATACTATGCATATTTTTTAGAAATGATTTGGAAAATATTTGAACAACCTTTCTTAAGATATTTTATTCATCATGCTAAAATAAAATGTTCCATAATCATTTTTTTCATTTTCTTTTTTCAATTTTTCCAGTTTTCCAGAAAAAAACTAAAAAGATTTCAGGAAAAAAAAAACCCAGAAAAGACCGTTTTTTTCCTGATTTTTTCCACACACACCCTGGGGCCTTCACATCTCTAGTTAGGTCACACTGTGCACAGCCAGCCCAACATCACACAGTTTTTCTTGGCTCAGCGGAAAACAAGAAACTACTAAGTTGCAGGTGAAAAATCTAAATTAGGCTCCTCTCTCTCTCTTTTTTTTTTAACTATTTACTGCAACTGACTGAAACAGCCCATTTTCTGGGAGCCTTTAAATAAGACTCACTGTTTCATTGATCCATTCACTCCATTTCAATGTTAGAGCTAGACAATGAATTAATATGTTTGAAGTTTCCTAAAAAGCAATTTCCCTCATTTTGAAAGTGGATGTTAGAGGAACTTCTGGATAGCTCAGTGGTTAAGGCACCTGGCTACAGAGCCAGGGGTTGGGAGTTTGATTCCCCACTGGGCTGGACACAAGGATCCAGAGGGTCCCTCCCAGCTTTGCAGCTCTAAGATGATGATGATGAAGAAGAAAAATTGAAAGCTCCATGTCCACTGCCCTCGGTCAAGCCCTGTAGCGTGCTAAGAGCAGATGCCTGGAGTCGTCACATTCTGTCAGTTCCGTTGCTATCGAGCTGGCGGTGAGTGAAAAGTTATTCAAGGGTGGTGTTATGTAGCCTTCATGAATTATGCATCTTAAACAAACTTACATGATCTGAAGCACTCGAGTGGAAGCCTTTTAGCTAGAAGCTGGCCACTGGGGAGCTCAGCTACAGATCCATGATGGGTTGAAATAGCTCACCAGAGTATGCTCGCTGTTGGTCTTCCTTTGACTCAGTGGCCCACAGTTTGCTTCATCTGCTTACTTGCTTGCTACCATGGAAGCTTCTTCCCCACCAAAATGTCTCTCCAGGATAAAACCGCCTTTGCAGCTTTCTTCATTGGTTAGAAGTAGAGATGGGCACGAACCAAAAAAAAAAAAAATGGTGATTCATTTTGGTTCGGTTCATTTTAAGGTTTGTTTTGTTTTGTTTCATTTTTAATGATTTTTTTCCCAAATATTCATTTCGTTGGTCCATTTTGTTCATTATTCATTTTCCCCTGCTTCATGCGATTTAATCCATTTGACAGTGCATGGACAGGAAAAAACATTTAAAAACAAATTAAAAAACAATGACAGTAGCAACAACTGCACAAACTGGACTGGCAGCATCCTCATCATCCACATCATCATCATCATCTTCAATCATCAACACATCATCCTTACTGGGTGGTGGTGGCAGCGGCGGCAGCAGCGGCAGAGCGATCCTGGCTCCTGTGGCAGGAGCTTTTTGAAAAGCTGGCTTGGGGCTCCCCCCCCCCAAGCTCAGACCGCGTGGCCCCTGGGGCTGGGTCGGCACTGGTTTTATTTTTTAATATTTTTTCTTTATTTTAGGGCGCCAACCCAGCTACCTCTGGGGCCAGGTCGGTGCTCCTTTTTATTTATTCATTTTTAAAAATCTTTTTTATTGTGTGTGTGTGTGTGTGTGTGTGTGTGTGTGTGTGTGTGTGTGTGTGTGTGTGTGTGTGTGTATTACTGCCGACCATGTGGCCCGCGCTACAGCCCGTGGGCTGGTTCCGTGGCTTGCAGGCCAGTACCGGGCCTGTGTGCCAGATTGTTTTGGGTTTTTTGGTTTTTTTGCTGGCCCACGGGCTGGGGCCGGTGCTCACAGGTCAGTTCCAAGGCCTGCACACTGGATCTTTTATTTAATTTTATTTTATCTATTTTACCAGCTGTAGAGTAGCTGGTCAGCTTTTTTTTCCTGGTCGCCCCTCCCTGCAGCCGGGAAGGCCAGACCTCCAGGAAGGACCAGCACCAGGTAGGAGACATCTCCGGCACCGCCGTTAACGGTTCGGCTCATTTTGTTCTAAATCCACTCTGAGGTTCAAATAAAAAATAACAAAACAAACTAAAAGTTCATTTTGTGCCCATCTCTAGTTAGAAGCAACCTGTCTGTTTAAGCCTCATCTTCTTCCAATGCACTTTTTTAAGTGTGAGAAGAAACCCTTCTCTCTCTCTCTCTCTCTCTCTCTGTGTGTGTGTGTGTGTGTGTGTGTGTGTTGGGGGGTGGGAAAGATCAGCAAAAATAATGTCTTAGTAGGTGAACACTAGATTTATGTTATATTTGAGGAAATGCCTGCTTAAACAACCAGCTTTTCAGTATTTTTAAAAACAACTAAAGAGGTGGCCAAGCAGATGTTTAGTGGAAGGCTATTCCATATTTGAGGAACAAAGACTGAATTTCACAGTATGAACCAACTCAGGTGTTAAGGTCATCAGGAGAGGCCTTTCTCTCCATCCCGCCACCCTCACAGGTACGTCTTGTGGGAACCCATGAAAGGGCCTTCTCAACTGCTGCGCCCAGACTCTGGAACTCCCTCCCAGTGAAGGCCAGGACTGTCCCATCTCAGCTATCTTTTGGAAACAGGCAGAGACCTTTCACTTCAAGGCAATCTTTCCCTGAATGATGGACTACCATTGTGTCTTTTATTTGAATTTACCACACATGTCTACACAGACTTTGTGTTTATAACCACTATTAACTTTGTGTTTATATCTCTTCTTTTGTGATTGCATGTACACTATGTTATGATAGGATTGAATATGGTAGCTTAAACCGCATTTTAGACTTGGAGTTAATAGTCACAGGCACATGGGTTTTGTTTTCTTTCTCTACAGACACTTCCTGCAAGGAGTTTTCTCTGCAAGAGCTGGTTTTGCAACTTCTGCAAAGTCTGAATCGGAACATGAGCTCACATTGAGGAAGTAGTTGAGATCATTGAGACAGCATAAAGAAGAACACCTGAGGGGTGCCTAAAATGCTGGCGTATGCTGAAATGTGATTGAGGTAACAGCTAAGACACACGTTTAACTTGCGTCTGACTTGTGTCAACCAAAGAGTAATTTTAGCTTATGCTTCTGGTACATTTTGGAAGGCGAGCAGAAGGTATTTAAAGAAGAAACACACTGCATTTGAGCATCTTGGATCTTTGCAATCACTATTAGCATTGCTGGATTTGAGTCCCCAGATGGATGGTACCACCATCTGGCTTCCTGTCTCTGTGTTATGTGTTGTGTCAACTTTCTATGTTATGCAATAAAGCTGGCTTATAACTTTGCAGCTCTGGTGTCTCAGTGCCAATCTATTCCACCCAAAACTCCAATTTATGTTGTCTTCTAATGCTGTAAGATACCCCTCAATTCCCTGTTCTCAAACTGAATGTGTCTTAATTGTACTGGACTGTATATTATCCCTCCTTGCTGTAAGCCACCTTGGGTCCTTTTCCAAGGAGAAAGGCTGGGTAAAAATAATCATAAATAAATAAAATAAATAAAATGGCGAAAAAGGCCCTATTTCTACAATCACATTTTTTTAAAAAAAAAATTTTAAAATCGCAACTAAAGACAACGGCATCACAATAAAACTGAAGTCAAATGTGTAGTGGTCCCCCGCTCTTTCGCGGTACATATTTTATTTATTTTCTTATTTTCTTTTTAATATTTTTACCCCACCTTTCTCCAAGGTGGCTTACAATAATGAGGGGCAATATACAGCCCAGGACATTTAAGACATATTCAGGTTAAGAAGAGGGAAATAAAAGAGGCATCTTAGAACCTTCAAGATAACAGTAGAGCTACAAAGAGCATGCAAAAAGAAAACAAAAACTCCATTATGAGGGGTAGAAACACTGGTGTTCTTATGAAATCAGTCAATGCAATCATGTACAGTAATTCGTATAATGTTACATAATAGAAAGTCCCTCATTCAGGGAAAGCTTGCCTGAAGAGGAAGGTCTTTGCCTGCTTCCGAAAAGACAGCGGAAATTGGGCAGTCCTGGCCTCCAGCGGGAGGGAGTTCCAAAGTCTAGGAACAGCAACAGAGAAGAACCTTTCATGTGTCTGAGATGCACCTGTGAAGGTGGCAGGATGGAGGGAAAGGCCTCTCCTGATGATCTTAGCACCCGAGCTGGTTCATAATGCGAGATTCAATCTTAGAGGTAGCTATGACCCAGGCCATTTTGTGCTTTGTAGGTTAAGGTCAGCATCTTGAATTGTGCCCAGTAGCTGATTGGCTGCCAGTGGAACTGCTTTAATAAAGGTGTGATGTGATCTCTGTAACCCACCCCAGTCAGCAATCTGGCCGCTGCATTTTGGACCCGTTGAAGTTTCCTGACACTTTCCATCAGTAGCCCCACATAGAGCACTTTACAGTAGTCTAGCCGGGAGGTCTCTAGGGAATGTGTCACAGCGGCCAGAGCAGATTTCTCAAGAAATGGGCATAACTGCCGTACTAGTTTTGATTTTGCAAATGCACTTCTGGCCACAGCTGTGACCTGGGCATCTAAGCTCAAGGATGAGTCCAGGATCAGCCCCAAGCTACATACCTCTTTTTTCAATTGGGGCGTTAATCCCATCTAGGACAGGTTGCATCCCTATCCCTTGATCTCCTTTTTGACTGATCAGAAACACCTCTGTCTTGTCTGGGTTTGGTTTCAGTTTGTTCTTCCTCATGCAGTTCATTACTGAAGCTAAGCATTAATCTAAAGTCGAAATAGCTTCCTTGGAATCTGGAGGTGACGAGAGGTAGAGTTGAGTGTCATTGGCATACTAGTGACACTTCACCCCAAAACTCCGAATAATTTCCCCCATTCATATAAATGTTAAATAACATAGGAGACAGAACAGAACCCCGAGGTACCCCACAGGTTAGTGGCCATGGTGTTGAACATGAGTCCCCTAACACCACTTTCTGCACTTTCTGTAGGAAGGACTGAAGCCACTGTAAGACCCAATTTCACCAAGACCTCATTTCAAAGGGAAGAGTCAGGAGGATGCCGTGGTCGGTTGTGTCAAAAGCAGCTGAAAGGTCCAATAAAATTAAAATGGACACAGATCCCCTATCTATTTTCTGGCATAGGTCATCTACCAAGGCAACCAATGCCGTCACAGTCCCATAACCAGGCCTGAAGCCAGATTGATCTTGATCCAGATAGATTATTTCATCCAGAAACCTCTGGAGCTGCATGGCCACAACCCACTCTAGTACTTTACCCAGGAATGGGATGTTAGATACCAGTCTGTTATTGTTCAGTATCTTTGGATCTAAAGAGGCATAACAGTATATACTGCAGTATATGAAAGGAAAGCCCCCCCTGGGGTAAGCTGGATGGGCCTGTTTGAGGCCTCCTGCACTTACCCAGCCTGGCGCTGCCCCAAACAAGCCTCTGATGGCATTCCTGGGCCTGTCGGAGGCCCCAAAAGTGCTTTCCGGTGAATTGGAAATGACTTGCAGAAAACCAGAATCTGACAAGTCAGGGAAAGCCAACAGAGGCCCGTTCGGGACAGCACCAGGCCTCAGGTAAGTGTAGGGGGGCCCAGACAGCCCCCCAGTCCTGACCTGACCCAGCAACCGCATATCGATTATTTCAGTTATTGTGGGTCGGGTTGGGTCCCTAACCCCTGCAATAGGTGGAGGTTACTGCTTAATAATGATTTCTTCAGCAGAAAAAATATATCACAGTTGTCTAACTAGAAGTGTAAAGTGTCCTAAATAACTCAAAGTGATAAATTCTTTTAAAAATGTTGCACAGCACAGCACAGCACGGCACGGCTTAGCATAGCATAGCACAGGGTTTTGCTTTATTTTAATTAATTAATTAATTAATTTTTATACTTATATCCTGCCAGATTTTCCCAAAGGAACTCAAGGCGGTTAACATATAAAAATTCCTTAATACAAAGCACAACAACAACAACAATAATAATAATAATAATAATAATAATAATAATAATAATAATAATAATAATAATAATAATAATAATAATAATAATAATAAATGGAACCGAAGATGGACATAAAAGTAATAAGCAAACCAACAACGGAACCCAAAATTAAAAAGAAAGCTAGCAATCAATCAAAATATTGATACTAATAATGATGATACTAATGTAAGATGGCGAAGAAAAAAATGGGTGGGCATAATAACTCAAATCCTTACTCAGAAATAAATCAACCCCCGTGGTCGCCAAATGCAGCTGTAAAGAGCCAAGTTTTTAGCAGCTTCTTGAACGCTGGGAGGGATTCTGCAGTCCTAAATTTGCTCGGCAGACGGTTCCATAGAGTGGGACCAGCCACTGAGAAGGCACGGATCCTAGTGGAAGTTTTACGCGCCTCCCAGGGGGTGGCAATCCGAAGGACATAGGACTGGGATGTTCTAGTGGGTCGGGCCGATGTTGATCTTTGGATGATAGCTCTGTCAGAATTGCCTATTTGTAGGACAGTCTGTTCAAACCTTTGTGATAAGTCAATGCTGTTTTTGAGATGCTGAGGATGCTTAACCTAAGGGAGGCCATGAAGAAGAAAACAAGGGAGTGTGCCTTCTTGACAGTTTGCTCCTTCATTTTGTAATGAATTGATCCCTGAGATTTATATGTCCCTCATGACTAGATGCCCTAAGCACATCCGATCTCACCTGATTTCGGAAGCTAAGCAGGGTCGGCCCTGGTTAGTACTTGATTGGAAGACCACCAGGGAATACCAGGTGCTGTAGGTGCCTGGAGTAGGAACAGGAGTAATAGGTAGCCAGTATTCCTGCCAAGAAAACTCCATGGACATGGGGTCACAAAGAACCGGTGACGACTGTAATGACACAACACACACACACACACACACACACACACACACACACACACACACACACAGAGAGAGAGAGAGAGAGAGAGAGAGAGAGAGAGAGAGAGAGAGAGAGAGAGAGAGAGAGAGAGAGAGAGAGAGAGAGAGTCTTCAGAAACACTTTTCTTTTTCGGCAGGTCTTTTAAATTATGCCAGCATTTAAATGCTCTGCTCTGAGCCATCCGATTAATTTCAGTCTTATTGTACACGGCATGCCATATGTTGTATTGTTTTTATTTGCTGTGTTTCTCAGGGTACTCTTCCTATGGCTGTACACTGCCCAGAGTAGTGATTTGGCCAGATGGGCAGTCTAGAAGTTTGAATCAATCCGCCAGTCAACTGGAGCTCCAAGAAACTGCCATCTGCACTCTACTTGGGACTTGCTCAAAGTCATCTTGGAGGTGACAAAACCTACAGAGGCTCTAAAAAGCCCCAGGCCCCAGGCCAAGCTCCCCTGGGCTAATTCTCCCCTTCCTCTCCACCTAAGAAACGCCACAAATGCGGCTGTGAAAATCCAGATGAGTACTCATGTCGGGCATCTTTGGTTCTTTGACATGAACAGAAGTGACGTCTAAGGCCCAGAGAGGGGAGGGTGGGAGACTGGGAAAGAGACAGGCAATTCCATTTCATGGAAACTAGATGTGTTGCTGGCCGCCCCGCGCATCATTCCTAATAGAAATTTCGAAAGACAAAAGGATCCCAGCATGAATCTAATTGCCAATGTGTACTCAAGGGCTCTACTATCTTTATTGAGTGCAAATGGTGCATGTGGAGGGGTTTTTCTTTAAGAAAAGGAAAGAACAAAGGAGTTGTTTGACCCTTTCTGCTGCCCCCTTAATCACTTCTTTGATCAAGGGAGTCCCCAAGGAACGCCATCGGCCTGCTGAAACATCTTCTTTGGCACGCAAGCTGTTTCCTTATGGAATTGAGCGCAGCGATCAGGCAGGCACCAAGCGCTGAATACTGTGTTCTTTTCAACTTATTACTCTGCCAGTGCTAGCTTTTCTAAGCCTCCCACCCACCCACCCACTCCCACCCCCTGACTGTCCTTTTGGAGTTCTGTAACTTTCTCAACTTTCTCTGCCAGAGAAAAAGGACAGTTAATCCATACCATCTCTTCCAAGCAATACTCCTCAGCTAATGGGCTTGTTAATTAATAAACAGTAGAGCAGGATGTCTTTCACCCAAACAATTTCATTGGAGGTTCAGTGGAGTTGAAAATAAAGATCCTAGGCAGGGAAACAGAAATCTGAAGAGCAACCCCAAAGATCTAAGAATAAGTGGGAATTATTGCAATTGACCAAAAAAGGAGAGTGAGTGGGTGGGTGGGAGGTGGAGAAAAATTATGGAACCTTGAAGACAATTTGCTATACTTTAATGTGAGCTTTCGTGGATCAAGTCCACTTCCTCAGATGTTAGAGTGAGACTATATGAATTTCATAGTTATAAATAGCCACATGACCAGATGAGAATATGGATAATGGACAAAGTGATGATGTTTCATTAGTAAAGGAACATTGCCATCGGGCTGTGAATAATTTCAGTTAAGTCAGCAAGGTAAATAGCACTGTTGACACAAATAGCAAACTTTGGGAAACTGTGTAGGATTTCACACTTAGTTATGACTTAGGAAAGCTTGATAGTCAGTTTCCAGCATGCCTTCAGTATCTGTATGTACCTTGTTTTAGCTGTCTCTTTTTCCATTTCTGCAGCAGGCCTTCCATAAAATGAAAATTTTCAAGTTATTCAAAGGGGGGTCCAGGTAGACTGAAATGTTGTCAAATGGGGTTTTCTGTGTTACCCTTTCTCATGTCAGATTTATGTCCATTCATTCTTTTGGATTGAGATTGTCTGGTTTGTTCTATATTACTTGTGCCCCCACCCCACCCAATTTGATATGCTTGCACAGGCTAACACCACAACTTCTTTATATGCCATAACATGAGCATTGTGTTTTTCAAACACAATACAGTAAAGGTACAATAAAGTACAACCTGTGTTGTGCACAGAAATGTTAGGTTTCCCTGACCCCTGGAATGAAAAGAGTAATTAGACAGACAACTAGATAGATAACTAGAGATAAACAGAATATGTTGTTTATGCCATGTTCTTCTTGATAATTATTGCATCAACTACATGAAGTGTAGTTAGAGCTAGTCATAATTTCTATTTCCTATTTTTGTCATAAGTGTGTTGTATATTTTATTCAGCTTGACAGACCTTCTGTTTGTTGTTGTTGCTGTTAGCAGTTCCAGCCAAGTTATTTTGTCTTGCTTTTGGCTCATGTGGTCACCTCTATTGGTCTGTTGGGGCAGTTGCAGGCATATCCAGATGACATCACTGCTTGGAAGAGATGGTATTGTTTTGCTGTCTTTTTCTCAGAAAGAAACAGAATATACAACAATATACAGCTTCAGGACCAAGAATTCTCCAGGAATTCCTCCAGCCATAATACTGGTAGTTTTTGTTTTAAGTACCCTTATGAAACCTAATGGCCAAAGAGACTACCAGTCTGTTATCCATTGCAATTCCCACAGAGCTTAGCCCCATCCACTTATTTACTCTGTCTTCTTCACAGACAAAATGGCTGATGGATCCCTTGTTCCTCATCTGTAAGTAACTGAAATGTCTGTGAAGACTTCAGTTTCTTGGCTACTGCCCTTAAACCCTGGTGGCAGAATTCCTGGAGAATTCTGGGGCAGAAGTCCAAGAAATACAAAATGCCTACTGGGTACCAGTCAAGCTTGTTGGGCCTCTTCCAATCAAGATGGAGTGTGTGCTATTGGGAGGGCATCCTGATCCGTTATAGGTCTTGTTGCATAAGTTTGATGGAGTCCCACTCCCCCTCAAACATCAGGCTCACAATGTAGGTGTGCTTTGGGATCCGGCTCTCTCAATGGCTATGGCCAAATCTGCCTTTTTCCATCAAGGCAGATTGCACACCTTCTTGACTGGGAGTCCCTAATAACTCTAGTTCATACATTATTAATCTCAAGGATCGACTACTGCAGTGCCTTCTTCATGGGGCTTCCCTCAAAGGTGGCTTGGAAGCTGCAGCAATGCAAAGTGTGGCAGCCAGGTTGGTCACAAATACCTCTAAATTTGGCCATATCTCACCCATTCTGGCCTGCCTGCGCTGGCTGACACTATGCTTCTAGGACAAATTCAAGGTTCTGGTATTAATGTATAAAGCGCATTACGGTTTATGACCTTGTTATCATCAGAGCACCTGTCCCTCCTGTCACCCTCCCATCCTACCTGAAAGTCCCCATTCTTGATGCTGCCAGTGGCCTCTCTGAGAGAAGCCCAGAAGTCCTTAACTAGAAGCTTGGGCCTTCTTGCTAGTGCCCCCCCAACTCTGGAACTCCCTTCATGTAGAGGTGCTATTGGCCTTGACCAACCTCAACCCTTTATAATATTAATTGTATGATTTATGCCACCTGAAAGGGGATTTGTTTTTATGTGATTATTTTTAAAATGTTTATTTTTTAATATTTACTAGCTGCCCAGACTAGTAACTTGTCCACTAAATGGGCAGGATGTAAATGTAAACAAATAAAAATAAATAAATCCTAATCCTATGTGAATGGAGAACCAAAGATTTGTATGGTGTACTTTCAAGATCTACTGTAAATATTTAAATAGCTATAATAAGGGGAGACTATGATACCACTACAGCTCTAAAAAGCAAGAAAAATGTTCAGGGCTGGAAGGATGAATTATATTGTTTGATATGTACATCAAATAGAACATGTCAACCTCCCAGCAGTGGGTCTTTTATGCACATCAGAGAAGAAATTCCTTTCTTCAAGAATTAATGTTTTTTCCACCTCACCTCCACTAATTATTTAAGAACATTATTAACTCTTTTCTCCAGTCAATAGAAAGGAAAAGGGTGAAATGTGATTGAGTTATACCTATTATAATTTTGTTTTTGTAAATATTGTGAAAAAAGACAAAGAAACTGTTGCCACTTCAACTCTTCAAACAAAAAAGTTATGGCTTAAAAATCCATCTGTTAGTCCCAAGAAATAAACTGGGACCTGGTAAGTCAACAGCTATGTCTCTTCCATTGATTCAGTGACTGAAATCCAGTAGTAAGTTGTAAGGCCATTTGAATGAACAGAGATTTGATGATTCTACTGCTCCATATATTCCACTGATTCAGTGGTTCTACTCTGGTTGCAGTCATCTACTGCAGCATTTTTCAACCGCTGTTCCGCGGCACACTTGTGTGCCGCGAGATGTTGCCTGGTGTGCCGTGAAGGAGCAGCCGGAGGAGGAGGAGGAGGACCAGAGCCTCCTGTCGGCGCATGCGCCCTGGGCGTGCAGGAAGTGGCGATTGCTGGGAAGGAGCGCGAGGGTGGGAGGAGAGAGAGAGAGAGAGAGAGAGAGAGAGAGAGAGTGGGGGGACAAGTCCACGAAGGTTTCGGAGACGTCGCCCAGCGAGCCTGAAAGAGGAGGAGGAGGAGGAGGAGGAGGAGGAGGAGGAGAAGAAGAAGAAGAAGGCGTCACCACTCGCCAGCGGACCCGCCATCCCTCCTGGCACATCCCGCGGGCTGCCCTCCAGCAAAAGAAGCCAGGGGTCCGGGGGCGTGACCCCAGCCTCAACCCCCAGTCCCTGGGCTTTCCTTTTTTCCAAATCCCGGGGCGGCGCTTCTCGGTGGATCCTGGCCGCCGCCGCCGCAGGCGGGGAGGCGACTCCCGACGACCTCCCCCGCCCGTGCGCTCCCGCCCGGCCAGCTCACGCTCACCGGCGTTAAAGGAGGCGCTGGAGGCGAGCAAGGGCAGTAAGAGCCCCTGCAATGCCCAGGTTGGCGGGCAGGGCCTGGACGCGCAGCTCCGGGTAGGCGGCGGGCAGCTAAGCTCGCCCAGCGTGCCTGCCGAAGCAGCAGGAGCAAGCCCGGCGCCAGGCGCGCTACCAGGCGCGCCATGCTTCACCCGGCCCCGCAAGGCATGCAAATGACCGAAGATGATGGTGCCCCCTGCCGCGGGACCCCAAGGTTGCCCACCCGCTGTGATAAATCCCCAGGTGCAGGGGGTGGGGGTGGTCTCGAACGGCTCGATTTTCTAATGGTGGTGTGCCTTGTGATTTTTTTCATGAAGCAAGTGTGCCTTTGCCCAAAAAAGGTTGAAAAACACTGATCTACTGGATGTCAGCAAGTGTTGTGCTAGTTAGGACAACTGGATCCAGGTGTATGTTTTAAAGCTTGTTCTTTCCTTTTTTTCAAATATAAAATGAGCTCAGGATTTAAAACAACAGTAAGAGCTGCAATGTTATTGCGTCTACACTAATACCAATAACAGTAGGAAGCAAATCCGAAGATGATAGGCACCTGTGATAAAAGGGGAAAGGATCAAATATGCCCCACAGTCCTTTGTCATTGGCAATACAGAGTTGGAATTCTGAGAGATGGGCACGAAACGAAAAAAAAATTCGTTCTGTTATTTGTTATTCATTCTGTTGCATAACCGAATGAATAACAAAGCCCAGAGTAATTTAGGAACGGACAGAACAGAACCGGAACAAATTAGTTCGGTTCGGTTCGGTTTGTTCTTCCCTGCTGGCGATAACAGCCCAGCTGTCATCGCCAGTGGGGGAGGACTGTGAGAGCCTCATTCTCACCTCCGCATGCGGAGTCGGGACAGGGGCTCTCTCTAACTGGATCTCCACCAGGGGAGGTGACAGCCGGATCGGCTGTCACCTCCCCGCTGCAGAGATCGGTCCAGAGAGGGCCGCGGCATTGCTGCCGCAAGCGGAGGCGAGGCTGCAGCTCTCTCGATCTCCGATCTCCGCAGCGAGGGGATGACAGCCGGATCGTCTGTCACCTCCCTGCTGCAGAGATCAGCTGAGACAGGGTGCAGTCTCGCCTCCGCACGCGGAGATCGGCCGAAACAGGGCACAGTCTTGCCTCCACACGTGGAGGCAGGATCACACCCGATCTTCACCACCGGGGAATGACAGCCGGGCGGCTGTCATCCCTGGTGTAGGAGAACGGCCGAGACAGGGCACGGTCTCGCCTCCGCATGCGGAGGCAGGATCATGCCCAGTCTCCACCAGCAGGGAATGACAGCCAGGATCACAGCCCCCTCTCCAGCGATCTCCACTGCAGGTGCATGACAGCGGGCCAGCTGCCATGCACTCGCAGCGGAGGGCGGTCGGGAGGGGGCTGCGATCCAGCCTCTGCACGTGGAGGTGGGATCACAGCCCCCTCTCCAGCGATCTCCGCCGCAGATGCATGACAGCCGGCCCGGCTGTCATCCGCCTGCGGTGGAGGACGGTGGAGAGAAGGCCCCATTCCCGTCTCCATGCATGGAGGCGGGACTGGGGCTCTCTTTTAAGGGATCTTCCCCGCGCCAGATGACAGCGCGCCCGGCGCTGTCATCCACCGCTGGGAAGAAGAGACTCCTGTCCCTGCCACTGCATACAGAGGCAGAACGGGGTCTCTTTAAAGGGATCTTCCCCGCAGGGGATGACAGTGCGCCCGGTGCTCTCTCATCCACTGAGGGGAAAGAAACAACGAAAAATGGAATGAATTTTATGTTAAAATTCATTTCCAAAAACAGTAACAAAGGGAGATGGGCCACGAAATGGAACGGAAATGAAACACAATTTTTCTGTTTCATGCCCATCTCTAATCTGAAGTGCCAAAGGTTCACCACCACTTGAATAGGAGAAGATTTCTATGGTGCTGTTTGTAGAATCATACAGCTCAAATGGAATGTGGGGCTACTCTAGTATGATACACAATGCAGGCTCTGCAATACAGAAACCAGTTACAGCAGTGGTGGCCAAACTTTGGCCCTCCAGATGTTTTGGACCACAACTCCCAGAATTCCAAGTCTGTATTGCCAATGACAAAAGACTGTGGGAGTTGTGGTCCAAAACATCTGAAGGGCCAAAGTTTGGTCACCACTGAGTTACAGAATACCCAAAATATTTCCGCTCAGAGCCTCTCAGTTCCTTTGGCTGTCCGTTCTGTTTTTGAGCAGATGTAACCAGTGGCATCATGGAGCCAGGGTTCATGGAATCAAAGCCACAGGACTTTCTCATTAGTAGGTGCAATGACATCATCTGATAGCACACACAGAGAGAACCCGCTTCCCTGTTCCCCCTGAGCTTAGCTGCAGTCATAAGAGTTGAAAGGAACTGATTTTTGCAAACTATCCCCATTGTAATGCAGATGCTTTGACATTGGTTTTCTCTTGGATAGGCACTAAAGGGCCTTTAGCTTTACATAAAAACTGGCTTTCAATTATTGCTATGAATCCAGTTTCCTGAAGTTTTGGACTCTTCCTGTTGGAGTGGCTGGCTTTAGAGAGTGAAATGATGGGCAGCTGTTCTTCCAGATTTACAACTTCCCCCTTAACATTTTGCCGTAAGCCATACCATTTCTACCAACTGGTTCAGGGGCTACTTCCACTCAAAGATTATTTCCATAAAACCTTTCCACTCCCCTCTAAGCATATATAATCATGGCACCTTAGACGGCCAAGACAACAATCCAGGGACTATATACAACCTTGCATGACAGCAAAAGCATATGCTTCCAGGTTTGCACTTTGTCTATGCAGCATCCACTGTGTTTATTTTTCAAATGAAGAAGTTTAGAGATTTATTCTCTCCCCTGTCCCCATTTTCAGCCATTTCAGAGCACAATTCTGTCTCTGATACTCGGAGCTGCTGATTGATTCTTTTTTAATTGCACTGAGAACATTTTATAGCTTTTGTAGTGGGCATTAAAAATTAAATAAGTTCAGTTAGCGAATAATTTATTTGGTGCGGGGGCAGACAGACGGTCCCCCAAGTACATGAAGAGACAGAGAGCTGAGCAAGAGAGACCGTATATTAAGCTTGTCTTTTTAATGCCAAGGCACCTTGTGCAATCCTGGAGGGTGAAAAACAGACACTTGGATGCACTCGTCCGGGTTTATTGATCCCTATTAACATTATCTCGCAGTAAGATCAATGTGGGAGTTTCAGTCTTCTAGGAGACATATAAACGAAAAGGTGAAAAATAAACCAGGACAAATGGCTTCTTCCTGATTATTATTTTTTTTAAGAGAGAAATGAAAGAAAACATTTGGACACAGACTGTATACAAAAACTCTTCTGATGACAGTCCTTGAAGCCACACCTCTCAAGGAATGCCCCAGAAGACTCAGGTAATGAATCTGTAGCAATATATCATTTCCAGGACCTTTGGATTCTACTAGACACACAGAAGAGCTGCCTAGATGCCCTGAGCACATCCGATCTTGCCTGATTTTGAAAGCTAAGCAGGGTCAGGCCTGGCTAGTACTTGGATGGGCAACCACCAGGGGATACCAGGTGCTGTAGGCGCCTGGAGTAGGAACTGGCAAGCCACTCCAGTATTCCTGGCAAGAAAACTCCATGGGCATGGGGTCACGAAGAGTCGGTCATGACTGCAACGACACAACACACACACATACACACAGAGGAGCACAGAAGGTGGCCTTGGTAGGTCAAAGGAATAGGCATCTGTGGAGCCAGAGGTTGGTAGTTCAGTTTCTAACTTTGCTTCCTTAATGGAGCTGGACCCAATAATTCACAGGGTCTCTTCCAACTCTGCAGTTCTAAGATTTTTATATTTCACCATTAGACAGCTCATTCACCTGCTGGTAACTCTGACTGGCCCAATTAACTGGAGACATCACTCAAGGAAGCAAACGTTTGCTTCCTTACTGCCACTGGTACTACATTTCATCTGGTCAAGTCCATAGGCTCAAGCAGAGCTGGAGAGTTAGAAATTTTTTGCCCTCCTACCTCAAAGCTCACGACTACAAGTTATCTAGTCAACTCTCATTGGCCAAAATGCTATGGACTTTAATGGTGTGCCTGAAAACGACAGTCGTAAATCTTGTTGGCAAATGCCCACAAGTTAAGAAATGAATGTAGTGTGGGTTTGTATATATGCTTTTTATTACAGTACAGCATGCAATGCCCGGTGCCTCTGAGAACACCTTAGGTCTTTGATTGCAGTACTTCGACCGTGACCTTTGTATCGAATGGGCTAGGCTGGCAGGCATAACTGACAGAAATCTGGCCACTGCCTCTCCCCCCCCCCCACACACAAATCCTACATTCATGCCAAAAATAATGTTGTGTCCCTTACATGAGGAACATAAGAAAGAGGGCTTTGTGGGGTGATCTAAGAAGTGCCCGTAACAAAATTATTTTACTCTTTAAAAATAATACAAAGAAAACTGGGTAATCGAATACACAGTGCAATCTTGTCAGCTGACAACTGAACCATCTGAAGACAATTATATTCTACCTGATTGGCCCATTTCTCCTATATAGTTTTTATGAACATGTCCGAGCCACTGTGTACACAGACTGTAAGAGCCCTGTTTGCTTTCCCTGATTGAAGTCATTCTTTTCTTCTCCACCTCCTCCCCATGAGCTTTCCACACAAAGGTCATGTTTGCTTTCCCTCAGGGAAACTCATTTCTACCTTTGATGTTGAAAATGAAACACCGTTTTGTCACAAGCACCCTGCACAGTGCTTCAGCTGCCAATTACATTGATTAGTTTCCACCAGATCTCAGGAAAACTACCTGAGCAGAGAAAGAAGTAATGGCTAATGCTGACCCTGGTCACACTTCAGAGAGGGACAAAAATATGTTCTGGGCTAAGGCCCACTGAGCTCAACAGCTAGCATGATCAGCATCCATGCCGAATGTGGGACTCTGGGAGTTGTAGTCTAGAAAAGGCTTCTGTCCACAGCTAGGGGACAGCACTACAGGACATTGAGGCAAAGGTGCAAGAAACCATCCTGCAGAAAGGGCAGGAGAGAGGAGGAGTTAAGAATTCCCATGCAGGTGTGCTCAAATTGTATTGCACTGTAAAGGTAAATGTTTCCCCTGCTCATGCATGCTAGTTGTGTCTGACTCTAGGGGTGGTGCTCATCTCCGTATTTAAGCCAAAGAGACAGTGTTGTGCAAGTCTATGGCCATGTGGCCAGCATGGCTGCAAGGAAACACTGTTTTACCTTCCCATTTTTTACAGCGGTACCAATTTATCTACTTGCATTTACATCCTTTTGAACTGCTGGGTTGGCAGGAGCTGGGGTTATCAGCGGGAGCTCACTCCGCTGCATGACACCCGGGATTCGAACTGCCAAGCTGCCGACGCAGCCAACAGTTTTTGCAACTGAAATGCAGTAGCTTTAAGGAGTTTTCACCATACTGAGAGGAAGGAAATGGTAGACTTCAGACTCAATCACATGTGCCAAAAGTACCCCAGGCATCTTAATTCTGCTGTTATTTAAATAGTTTTATAAATTTACTTTCACATGAAACACGGTTAGCATCAATTCATTTGGCCAGCTAATCAGTCCCTCCCCCTTCGTTGTCATGGTTGTAGTAAAATTTATTTATTTCATTTAGAATATTTTTACCCACTTTTCTCCTTGCAAAAGGACCCAAGTTGGCTTACAATGAGGGACAATATACAGTCTAGAACATTTAAGACATATTCAAGTTAAGAACAGGGGATTTGAAGAGGCATCTTAGAATATTAAAAAAAGGGAAACATTAGAGCTACAAAGAATAATAAAAAGAAAAGAAAAATCCATTATGAGGGGAGAAAAGCAACATGGAAAAATGAGTCAATGCAATTATGTATGGTAATCCATATAAAGTCACATTCAGGGAAAGATAGTCCCTCATTCAGCAGAGATGGGGCAGTCCTGGCCTCCAGCGGGAGGGAGTTCCAAAGTCTGGGAGCAGCAACAGAGAAGGCCCTTTTGTGTGTTCTGAGACGCAGCTGTGAAGATGGCAGGATGGAGAGAAATTTACCTCTCCCTCTTTTCCTTAAATCCTTATCACATGGCCACTCTGTTTGTACCTTCTTTTATGGAATGTTTCTAAAAGCATAAGATAAATTGCTTGCAGCTGCAACAGCAATAGTTACAACAACCCAAATGCATTACTAAGAAGGAGACAGACTTTTCCTTGCAGGTGTAAAGAAAGAAAGAGAAAAGAAGGCTTGAGCAGAGAAAGGGCAATTTCCTGCTTGGAACTGATTGAGGAGAGAAGGAAAGGGGTGACGCATGAACATCTCTCTCTATTTTACACCCTGCTTTTGAAAGTCTTTTAACACCCACTTCCTCCTCTCAATGCTGTTCAAAAGAGAAAAGAAAAAGGGAAGCCAATAACTGAGAGGGAGATATACAGTATGTACAAAAATAAGAAAAAGGGGGATGAGTGTGTAAAGGAGGGAAAGGAAAAGAGGATGAGGAGTGAAAGAAAAAGGGGGGGAAGAAAAATTAAAAGTGGAGAAAGGAATTGCAGCTGATATATACATCTGGGCTACACATTGACTAACCATTGGAAGTGACAGGAAAATAGAGATATATTACCTACAGATTATTAAAAAAAAACAAAAATGCTACTGCAACAGAGACTCTGAAACAGGATAGAAAATAAATCAGTTTATATGAGATGCCATATGTAGCCTACAGAACCAGTACAAATAGCAAGACATGCACTGATTGAACTCATAGCAATGTGAAACCGCTGGTATACATACTGCATGACTATAAACAGAGAACTATATCAAATCAAATTAGTTTTTATTATAGCCAGTGGTCATTATATCTATACACATATGTGAATACAAATAAAAACAGTATAGCAACCGGCCATTATCCAAGTATGTATATTTAAGGGCATCACGTAATCATAAAGGAGTACAATAGAAGCACACTATATTAATACCTTACTATTTAAGATTATAAAAGTTAAAACTGAGGTTAAAAATATATAAATACAATAAAAATCCCTAAAATATATCACCATAATCATAACTGTATATCCTATAAGGAGATATCTATAGTCAACTCAATACCCTGTATAAATATATCTGTATAAAAAAGAAGGAAAAGATACAATTTAAATGGTCTGCATGATCATGACGTGAATGATAAAATATTCATCTGTCTGAACAACCATTGCTAACCAATGTAAACCATGCTAGATGGACCAACAACCTGCCCAAATACAATGTAACTTCTTGTAAACATGTACTTTATGTAGCTACAGTTACTTTTGTAATAGGGTCCCGCTTTGAGGGTATCTGGTAGGGAACAGAATGCCAACAAAAATTCTGGGCTAGATAAGATTCTGATTCAGCCAATTCTGCTCTAAGAAGAGTCAATATGTTATCAATGTGTTCTTTAAGTTCCCTGAGCTCCTTGCCCTCTGAAGATACTGACCACAGAGACTGGGGAAGCGTCATGAAGAAAAACTTCCAGAACACAGCCAAACAACAGCTATCAATGTCCCATCACTTTAAAAAAAAAATCTGTCATGTCCCAGGGTGATTCCTCTGACAATATGGTAGGACACTGTATATGGGATCAGAACAATATTTAGCATCTAATTCTCCAACTCACCTTCTGGATTTGGGCCTGAAAGACAAAGGCATGTGAAGTAAGATGTACCCAACCACATTCAACCTCATTGGCATGACTCTTCTGGTTATCAGTCTTAGTGTCCAGTTTATTGACTTTGCAGATCCTGTAGTGATATAAAATAGTCTTAATTCTGGTCTTCAATAGCAAAGTTGTTTTTAACACAACTATATACTAACACAGAAACTTCTAATACTTCTGCTATATAATCCACACACCACCTTATTATAGTTAGACCTATGGTAGAGGAAGGAATCTCAGTCGATTCCTCCCCTCGTTCTTCTAGAATAGACTGGGTATGGCTATTTTGTTGCCTCAGTCTGGAATATCTTATAAATGGGGCACATTTCTACTTTTGTGTCCCAGTTGATCAGTGAGGCTACAAAATAAAACAGGCTGAACTGTGCTTTCATCATTGTAAGGCTAATTACACTGCTGACAATGAGGCCTGTAATAAGACTTCCTGGGGTAGGAACTGGCAAGCCACCCCGGTATCCCTGCCAAGAACATCCCATGGTCAGAAACAAAAGGCTAAAAGATATGACGCTGGAAGATGAGCCCCTCAGGTCGGAAGGTGTCCAACATGCTACTGAGGAAGAGCGGAGGACAAGTACAAGTAGCTCCAGAGCTAATGAAGTGGCTGGGCCAAAGCCGAAAGGACGCTCAGCTGCAGACGTGCCTGGAAGAGAAAGGAAAGTCCAATGCTGCAAAGAAATATACTGCATAGGAACCTGGAATGTGAGATCTATGAACCAGGGTAAGCTGGATGTGGTCAAACGTGAGATGGAAAGAATAAACATTGACATCCTGGGTATCAGTGAACTTAAATGGACAGGAATGGGTGAATTCAGTTCAGATGACTATCACATCTACTACTGTGGGCAAGAATCCCAAAGAAGAAATGGAGTAGCCTTCATAGTCAACAATAGAGTGAGAAAAGCAGTGCTGGGATACAACCTAAAAAATGATAGAATGATCTCGGTACGATTCCAAGGCAGCCCTTTGAACATCACAGTAATCCAAGTTTATGCACCAACTACCGGTGCTGAAGAGTCTGAGATTGACCAATTTTACGAAGACTTACAAGAACTTCTAGAACTGACACCAAAGAAAGATGTTCTTCTCATCATAGGGGATTGGAATGCTAAAGTAGGGAGTCAAGTGATAAAAGGAATAACTGGCAAGTTTGGCCTTGGAGTTCCAAATGAAGCAGGGCAAAGGCTAATTGAGTTTTGTCAAGAGAACAAGCTGGTCATTGCAAACACTCTTTTCCAACAACACAAAAGGCGACTCTACACATGGACATCACCAGATGGACAATACCGGAATCAGATTGACTATGTTCTCTGCAGCCAAAGATGGAGGAGCTCTATACAGTCAGCAAAAACAAGACCTGTTGCTGACTGTGGCTCAGATCATCAGCTTCTTATTTCAAAATTCAAACTTAAACTGAAGAAAGTAGGGAAGATCACTGGGCCAGTTAGGTATAACCTAAGTCAAATCCCATATGAATACACAGTGGAAGTGAAGAATAGATTCAAGGAACTAGATTTGGTGGACAGAACACCTGAAGAATTATGGATGGAGGCTTGTAACATTGTACAGGAGGCTGCAATGAAAAATATTCCAAAGAAAAGAAAATGCAAGAAAGCAAAGTGGTTGTCCAACGAGGCCCTACAAATAGCGGAGGAGAGAAGGGATGCAAAATGCAAGGGAGAAAGGGAAAGATACAGAAAATTGAATGCAGACTTCCAAAGAATAGCAAGGAGAGACAGGGCGGCCTTCTTGAATGAACAGTGCAAAGAAATAGAGGAAAACAACAGAAAAGGAAAAACCAGAGATCTGTTCAAGAAAATTGGAGATATTAAAGGGGTATTTCGTGCAAAGATGGATATGATAAAGGACAAAAATGGTAGGGACCTAACTGAAGCAGAAGAGATCAAGAAGAGATGGCAAGAATATACAGAAGAATTATATCGGAAAGATCTGGATGTCCCTGATAACCAAGATAGTTTAATTGCTGACTTGGAGCCAGACATCCTGGAAAGTGAAGTCAAGTGGGCCTTAGAAAGCATTGCAAACAACAAGGCCAGTGGAGGTGACGGCATTCCAATTGAACTCTTTAAAATCTTAAAAGAGGATGCTGTAAAGGTGCTGCATAAGATATGCCAGCAAATTTGGAAAACCCAGCAGTGGCCAGAGGACTGGAAAAGATCGGTCTACATCCCAATCCCAAATAAAGGAAATGCCAAAGAATGCTCCAACTATCGCACAATTGCACTCATTTCACATGCTAGCAAGGTTATGCTCAAAATTCTACAAGGCAGGCTTCAGCAGTATGTGGAAAGAGAACTTCCAGAACTACAAGCTGGATTTCGAAGGGGCAGAGGAACTAGAGATCAAATCGCCAACATGCGCTGGATTATGGAGAAAGCCAGAGAGTTCCAGAAAAACATCTACTTCTGCTTCATTGACTATGCCAAAGCCTTCGACTGTGTAGACCACAACAAACTATGGCAAGTCCTTAAAGGAATGGGAGTGCCTGACCACCTTATCTGTCTCCTAAGAAATCTATATGTGGGACAAGCAGCAACCGTCAGAACTGGATATGGAACAACTGACTGGTTTAGAATTGGGAAAGGAGTACGACAAGGCTGTATACTGTCACCTTGCCTATTTAACTTATATGCAGAGTACATCATGAGAAAGGCCGGTCTGGATGAATCACAAGCTGGAATTAAGATTGCCGGACGAAATATCAACAACCTCAGATACGCAGATGATACTACTCTAATAGCAGAGAGTGGGGAAGAATTAAAGAACCTCTTAATGAGGGTGAAAGAGGAGAGTGGAAAAAATGGGCTGAAGCTCAACATCAAAAAAACTAAGATCATGGCCACTGGTCCCATCACCTCCTGGCAAATAGAAGGGGAAGAAATGGAGGCAATGACAGAGTTTATTTTCTTGGGCTCCTTGATCACTTCAGATGGCGACTGCAGCAATGAAATAAAAAGACGCCTGCTTCTTGGGAGGAAAGCAATGGCAAACCTAGATAGCATACTAAAGAGCAGAGACATCAGTTTGCCAACTAAGGTCAGGATGGTTAAAGCTATGGTTTTTCCAGTAGTGATGTATGGAAGTGAGAGCTGGACTATAAAGAAGGCTGATCGCCGCAGAATTGATGCTTTTGAGCTGTGGTGCTGGAGGAGAGTCTTGAGAGTCCCCTGGACTGCAAAGAGATCAAACCTATCCATTCTGAAAGAAATCAACCCCGAATGTTCACTGGAAGGACAGATTTTGAAGCTGAGGCTCCAGTACTTTGGCCACCTCATGAGAAGAGAGGACTCCCTGGAAAAGTCCCTGATGCTGGGAAAAATCGAAGGCAAAAGGAAAAGAGGACGACAGAGAATGAGATGGTTGGACAGTGTCATTGATGCAACTCCAAAACTCTGGGAGGCAGTGGAGGATAGGAAGGCCTGGCGAGCTCTGGTCCATGGGGTCACGAAGAGTCGGACACGACTGAACGACTGAACAACAACAACAACAACATGGCTATTTTGACCCAATGATGTTATGGATCACCCAAACCCGTTCCCCCAAGCCTTTACATTCAATGAATTCTCCCCCTTCCACCATTCTCGTCCATTTCTTTTATTTTTATCTTGAATGATCAACTGTAATCTTCTCTACTTTTCTGACTTCTCAAGACATTAGTTACTGAAGTAGTCTAGCCTTCTGCATTAAGTGTTTTAAGACTCCTTGGTCATCCAACCTACCCTTCTTACCATTTTCTTCATTGATCATAAACACTCTTGATCCAACAGAGGATGTTTGTAACTGTGAAAAGCCCTCAGCTTGATTTTTGCTTCGCCATGTCAGAATCCCACTGAGATTCTCCTCTCACCTGTATCAAGTTGCATGGCTTTTTTCCTTATTCCTACAAGGAAAGATGAGCACCGTTTGACAAGTAGTCCACAATATACCACCTTAAAGCATTTGTTCTCTTCTCCTGGTGCCTCAGTACCTTAAAGACTGCATATATCATTACAATAGTCTTGTAGGCCACAAATTTGTTTAAAATTCCAGTTAAAGGGGATTTACCTCCCTGATCCCTACCCAAAACCCTCCTTTGGTCTTTTGTTGGAGACAAATGAAGTTGGTTGTGCAAGAGACAAAAGATTGCCATTAACAGTGCTAAAGTGATACCATAAAAGGCTCTTCCAAGAGTGTTCAATATTTCCTCACACAGGCAGAGATGGAACACAAATCGCCCTGGGGCAATTTATGCCTGATCAAGGGCAGAGGAACTGCCCTGAAAAAAACTGCTGAATTGCTTCAGGGCACAGTGCTTCTCATGGCGAAGTGCTCTGTGACTGCCAGGAGCAAAGCAGCCTTTGACCGTGTGAAGGACCACCAATCTTCTGGTGATGCCCTCCCTGCTCTCCCGGAGAAACAGTACTCAGTACGTCACTGTCTCTTGTATTTCTGCTTTCTTCATAAAAATCCTGGTATATCCCTGCTGTCAACTCTCCCTTCATCTTCTCCTTGAGAGCAATACTGCTTCTTCTACCTGCTGCCATCCGGCCTTTTGATTTTCAAATCTTGCCCTGAGTGATTATCTTTAAGCCTTGATTACCGCCTCCTCCTGGCTTTTGCCAATACTGTATTGTTATGACACTGATGCATCAGGTCCCTCTTGTTAAGAACAAAATACCAAAGCTTAAAGGAAAAGATACATGTGTGGAACAAGGGACAAGACTCAAATAGGTCGAGCATGTGTTCCCCCTTATCTTTTCTCGAGCTTAACACAGGTTTCTATGCCCTGGTCTTCATTTATTATTCCTTCTCTGATGTCATTTCCAGTTTCTTTTGGCTCCTTCATCTTGTGAAAGAAGCAGAAGTTCTGGCACGGATATCATCTCTAAGGGCTTCCTAATCAAGTTCAGAAACCCATCTTCATCCATAAAGGAATCTCCTGAATATTAAACAGTGGCTGAAATCCTGTGGCTTAGCATGGTAAATCGTGCTAGAGCAGGTCCACTGAATCAGTGGGGATTTGATGAGTCACTTCTCGTGTAAGTTCCATTAATTCAAATTGACCTGCTCTGTTGGCAATTTACTAAGCCACAGGATTTCAGCCAGTAAGTTGCCTTGTTTGCTTAATACGTGTTTCTCAGGATTAGAGATGGGCATGAAATGAATTTTTCATTTTGTTATTTGTTATTTGTTTTGTTACATAATGAAACGAATAACGACCCTAGGGGCAATTTTAAAACAAAACAAAACAAACCGAGAAAAATTGGTTCGGTTAGGTTTGTTTCGTTAATGGAGGGGGGCGGAGATGTCTCCTACCTGGTGCTGGTCCGGAGGTCTGGTCTTCCTGTCTTCTGGGACGGCAACCAGGGGGGGGGAGCCAATGGCCGCACTACAGCTGTAGCAGGGCCATGTGGTCGGCAGTAAAAAATAAATAAAAAGAAAAGAAAAGAAATAAAAATAAAAATAATAAAAAGGAGCGCTGACCAGACCCCAAGGATGGCTTGGTCGGCACCCTAAAATAACAATAATCAATAATAATAATAAAAAACCAGTGCCGACCGGGCCCCAGGGGCCACGCGGTCGGTGCTGAAAGAAAAGGGGGGGAAGCTCTGCGCTACAGCTGTAGCGCAGGGACTGAACCCGGATGTGTGTGGGGGGGAGATAAAGTAAAAATAAAAATAAATTTTAAAAAGGGAGCGCCGACTGGACCCCAAGGGTGGCCTGATCGGCATCCTAAAATAAAAAATGAAGTGAAATGAAATGAAATAACCAGCACCAACCGGGCTCCAGGGGCCGCGTGGTCTGTGCTGGAAGAAAAGGGGAAAAAAGCCCAGCACTACAGCTGTAGTGTGGGGCCTGAACCCGGAAGTGTGTGTGTGGGGGGGGTTTAAAATAAAAATAGAAATAAGTAAACAAATAAGGGAGCGCTGACCGGCCCCAAGGGTGGCCTGGTCGGCACCCCATAATAAAAAATTAAATTAAACTTAATTTAAAAAACCCAGTGCCGACCAGGCCCCAGGGGCGGTTGGTGCTGAAAGGAAAACAAAAACAAAAGCTGTAGCATGGGGCAAACCTGGAAGTGAAAAAATAAAATGAAATAAAAAAAATTAAAATTTTAAAAATTTAAAAAGGAGTGCCGACCGGGCCCCAAGGGTAGCTTGGTCGACTCGGCGCCCTAAAATAAAGGGGGGAAAACAAAAACAAAAAAACCAGCGCTGACCGGGCCCCAGGGGCTGCGCAGTGGGTACTGGGGGAAAGGGGTAAAAATGAAAAATGAATTAACAAAACAATGAAATGAATTTTTCTGTGAAAATTTGCAAAAAAATGAAATGAAGCGAGCTGACCTCCTTAACGAAACAAAATGAAAAAAAATGCCATTTTTTTTAATTTGTGCCCATCTCTACTCTGGATGGTTGCAGCTACAATCTCTGGGGCTCTGATCTATGCCAGTGGTGGCAAACCTTTGACACTCCAGATGTTTTGGACCCCAGCTCCCACAGTCCTTTGTGATTGGCAATGCAGGCTTGGAATTCTGGGAGTTGTGGCCCAAAACATCTGGAGTGTCAAAGGTTCGCCACCACTGATCTATGCCAACAAGATTTCAAATAAATCCATGCACATTTATTTTGTGCCACCTTCCTGAACCTTGTAAAGCTCCCTGTCTTTTGTTTGTGTGCTTGTTTGTTTCCTTTTAACTCTTTCTCCTTTTTCTATTTTCTCTTCCTTATTCAATAGTGTCAAGTGTTTCATTCTCTCCCCTGTGTTGCATCTTCATTCACTTTTTCCTACTGCCATCTGCAATTTTCTTTGATTTGTCCACATTTCTAAATCAAATATGCAGTTCTTTTAAAGAGCCAGTTCTGTTACTGGACTGGTGGAAGCAATGGTCTCAGGCAGCAGATACGGGCAGGCCACCTCCTTGGCTGTTCCCTATGTTAAAAATGAATGAATTGAATGAATGAATGTTTCTTTGATTTGTATTTACATGTCACATTTTAACTGGTTTTCTCTGTGTGGCTTAGAGAATGCAAAACAAAACAAATTACAATAAAACAACAAAATGCAACCAACACAATTGCCACTATAAACAATAAACCATGTTTACTGTTTGGAACAGAAAATCCAGCCAGCGGCCTCCAGGGATGGAGTGTGGAGCCTGCATTCTTGAAGTATGTTTGCAGCCTAGATTTTTGAAGTCACCTTTAAGAAAAAAGATTTGGAAAAGATGTCTGTCAACACTTTTGATATGTTTGTATATGTTTTTTTTCCTGCACTATTCACAAAATATTGGCTACAGCCTAGTGAATAACAGTTTGGTCAAAAGCTAGGTTTTTTTAAAAGTGGCCCAATAAATATATAAACTGTTCTTGCTTTTGTATTGTTTAAGACTTTGTGGTTTGTGGTGGAATATATGAAGATTCCATATATTCTTGCCCTTGTGAAACTGGAAACACATAAACAAGGAGATAAAAGAGCATCAGTGAAAAAAAGGCATGAATATGGGACAACACTCCTCCTTTCAAAGCAGAGATGTTTGAATCCCAAACCAGGCATTCTACAACCCAAGCAATCTGCTTGCTGAAGATGCTGTTGTATTTCTATCATGGTGTTTGCTATTCGTGGAAAGAAATGTGAGAAAACAGTCTTGCGTCTCCTGCACTGATCATCTTTGATGGAGAAATGTCCTGAATAACAAATGGTGCTATGTGATATTAATTTGTAGAATTTGGTGTCATTATTCCCAAGAGATTAGTGAGACACGAGGATTGAGAGGTAGCTCAAAGAGAATGTGAAAGTAACAGAAAACCATACACAAGGCAGAGAAAGAGAGAAATGTACATGCATACCCCCTCTGCAAGATATTTCTTCTTCCTTTGACACCACAGAAAATAGACACCTTCACCTACCTGCTAGCAGCTCCTGTGTTGTACCACTACTTCTTGTTTGCTGGGTCAACTTTTCTTTCTCATTGACTTTGTACTTCTTTACATATAGCATATTTCCACCCAACTGAGCCCTTCTTGAACTATTGGTGCAATCAGAAGGGGAAGTGTGGCAATCACATTAACATATAGGCATTAGCTCTCTCAGCCTTAGTCTGTGCCCAAACTGGACACAGGGCTGGCCTGGATCCATTCCGAGATGGACAGAAGAGTAGCTCTAAGGGATATTGCTCCCTAAAAAGCGCTCTTTCCAGTGCAACCAGATGTGATCCTTTCAGACTGTCCGATCATACCTTGTGTCTCCAAAATGGGGGCAAGGTGTTTTCCTCAACCTAAGCTATAACCTCCTGTTTTTCATCACCTTTCATGGTAACCCATTTTCTATAGATGGAGGATGAGGGGAAAGGCGGGCTACCAACAGGCTCAAGTACACAGGTGGAGGAAATGCATCTCACATTCTGCATTCTACAGCTATTCTTATTTGCATTCCCAAGTACACATGGACCTGTAGCTGTCTTCACCTTCTTCCTTGATTCTACTGTTCTACTATGAAGCAAATCATGATATAGCACCCCACATAAAGGGGGCAGTGTCAGGGGGAGGCAGACCTTCCTGTTACTACACCAACAAAAATGATATTTTAAAAACAATTATTTAGAGATAAGTGCAGTCTCAGTCATAATAACATTCTGGATTCAAATGAACAATTAAAGGGCCCCAGCCTTTAAATGAACCAGCTTCAAAGCTCTAAGTGTACCTAACCTGAAGTAAGTGCCTCGTAAATCCTAAAGCCAGTCTTAAAGCAGGGAAAATTACTCAATTTACCTCTCAGTCCCATGCATATTCAAACCTAATATTGCTTATTGAGTCTTGTGGGTCTTGGGCTTATTCTATCTGCTATGTTTAATGTGGGAACTACAGTGGCTCCCCCGCCCCCAGCTTCCATGTAAGTCTGGTGTTGAAGGAGAACAATACTGTTCCCGAGGATGTGAGGTTTAAACTGCCCCATGGCCAAGCTAATCTAAATGCAGGTGAGAGAAGGTATATTTTCAATTATACCAGTTTTCAAAAACTGGGCTGGGAAATATGTAACCACCCCATCCATATACTGTGATTCTGATCTGAATTAGACCCCTATGCATACACACACACACACACACACACACACACACACACACACACACACAAAGTATTTAAGCCAAAAAGTATTTAAGAAATAGCTCACAAGAATAAGATTCTTTGCTAGTGCTTTGGTTGGGCTGCCAGCTTTCACATACATTCCAGTTTTCATGTATATCTTAGGGAACTATAAAGAATAAGGAATAGACATGGCATGTAAAGAAATTCAAGCCATTGCTTTAGTGAGAAAGATGTTACCCTAATGTTATTTAATTACATTCAAGGAAGCATGTTTAATATTGACTCAGACCAGAATCACTCATGTTTTAATTTACGAGGTGCCAACTGATTGAGCCTGAGACCATCTTGAATGCTGCTTCTCTAAAGTGCTGCTAGTTTCTATAATTTTAATGTAAGCCGAGTTGCTGTGTAAAAAATATTATCTTTCTTTCTGTCTAATTAAAATAAAGATGCAATAAAGAATTTACAGTTTTAATTAGAGCATGGATCTTAAAGCTATTATGATGTGATTAATAATTCCTTAACAAGAGATCAGGAATAAAAGGTCCTAGACTCATGAAAAATCAATAAGCATTACTCAATTATGCTAACAAAGTTATACAGAGCAATCTTGGCCCCAATTAAATGACTTTTCTCGTTAGGCTGGTTGATGGAGTTAGCAGTTATTAATGAGTCTTGGTTTGTTTGTTTGTTTTAGCTCTGTTTCAAACAAAGCAAGCAACAAACCTCAAAGGCACACAAGGAGAAACAGTGGCAGCAGAGAAACAAAGTGTGTGTGTGTGTGTGTGTGTGTGTTTCACACATGGAGTGCAACATTTGAGATGTTTTGGACTACAGTTCCTATATTCCTTTACTGTTGGTCATGCAGGAATCAAAGTCAAAACCATCTGGAGGGCAAAATGTTCCCCCATCCCTTTACATGGGATACACCTTAATTCAGGGGTCCTCAAACTATGGCCCACGGGCCAGATCCAGCCCCACCAGCAATTGCACACCCCATGCCCATCCCAGCTTTGAGCTGGCCGCTTTCCTTTCTTCTTCTGCTTCCGCTTCAAGGGCAGCTCCCCCTCAGCACCTGTGGGAGGGGGCCTGTGACGGGGGCAAGGAAGCTTCACTGTGCCCGGGTTACATGTCTCTCCCTCCCTTTCCCCTCCTGCTCCCAGGCAGGGCAAGCAAGCTAGCACCACCAGGAAGTGCACCAGCCAGCCTGCCATAGGTGGGCTGCAAGGGCCTGAAGAAAAGCAAGGCAAAGCTGGCCCCTCTCACTGCCAAGGCTGTCCTGACTGGGGGGGGGGGGGGGGGGTTGCAGGATGGGCAGGTGGAGGAGCCAAGCCACCCCCTTGCCTCATCAGGTGCTTTGTGCACCTAGTCTGGCTGGCTGAACAGACGAGGAGGAGGAGGAGGAGGAGGAGGAGGACCAACCCAGGGTGCTTCCAAGCCAGCCAGCCCAAATGCCCCATAAGCCCTGCTCCTTGTTTGTTTGCCTGCTTGTTTGTCTGGCTGGTGGCCAGGTGCTGTGCATCTGAGAGTGCATCTCCCCATGGGTGCCGGTGGCGGATTCAGGTACCAAGCAGCAGCGGCAGCTTTGCTGCTTGGGTGGCTCTTCACGTGTGTGTGAAGGTGGGGGGAGGAGGGGGGGCATTGAGGGCCGAGGACACTGGGAGTTGTTATTGTACTGCTGCTCCTAAGTCTCACTCTCTCTCCCTGTTTTTCCTGCTGTGCTCACGGAGCCTCATCAATGGCCTGGAAGGAGCAGCTGGGCAGGCAGGCAGGCAGGAGGAGGAGGAGCTGGGCTGCCTCCTCTCCTCACCATCTCCTTTGCATGCCTAGCCTGGCTGGTTAGAAGGAGGGACAGCCCAGCACCTCCAAGACGGCCCAATTCCCCCACACACTGCCTGTTTGCTTGCCTGCTTGTACGACTGATAACGAGCCTCTGTGTGTACAGCACAGGAGGAACTCCCAGCATCCTTGACCCCCGGTGCTCCCTCCCCCTCCCCCTCCCCACACTACAGGGGGAGTCATCCAGACAGCAAAGCCACTGCTGCTGCTCAGGTCCCACATCTGTCTCCACCACTAGTGCCCATGGGGGATGCACCCTCAGCTGTGTAGCATCCATGGAGCGTCATTGCCACCCACACAGGCGGGCAGGCAGCTGGGCGGGTGGGCACGGCGGAAGGGGAAATTGACCTGGCTGTCTTGGAGGCACGTTGAGGTTGATGGCTCCTTCAGGCCATCCTACCTCATCCTCCTTTGCTCGCCCGGCCAGGCTGGGTGTATGGGGGAGGTGGCGGGAAGAGGAGGTGGCCTGGCTCCTCTACCTGTCCACCCGGTGGCTTCTTCCTGGGTAAGATGGTCATGTGGCAGGACTGCTTTCTAAACACAGTGCTAGCTGAATCCATAATTGTAGTTACCACCAGCAAAATCCCACTATGTTTCTGCTTATATTTGTCTGTTTGCATTTATCTCCCCATTGATTTTTGGCGGGAAAAGGCTGGGGTGGTCTTGCTGGTTTCATTTATCCATGTTTGCATTGCACTGCAGGGTGTGTGTGTTCTCCATGTGTGTGTGAGAGTTCCAGCACTGCATGCATTTAAAGTATACTTTGTAAATGTTGCATTCTTTTTCCTGTTTTTTGTGTGCTACAGAAATATGTTCAGTGTGCATAGGAATTTGTTCATATTATTTTCAAACTGTAGTCCAGACCCCAATAGTGTCTGAGGGACAGTGAACCAGCCCCCTGTTTAAAAAGTTTGAGGCCCCCTGCCTTAAATGATATGTTAGGACAGGATCTGATTACCTTGCTTCCAAGAATGTGTAAAAGACACACATGAATCACAATGGGCCACTGATAAGTAATGAATGTTGAGGTCTGCAGCACCTTCCCTCCATTCACACACACCAGTAGTATTGTTCCAAGAGAAAATTGGACAACAATCTGCTTTAATTTGGACCCCTGCCTTGAGCAGTGGGTTGGACTTGATGGCCTTACAAGACTCTTCCAACTTAATCATTCTGTGGTTCTATGAAGTACGATGGCCATAATCCAGTCAGGAACCAAGTATGTTCCAAGCCAATGTTGGAAGGTGACAGAGGAAAATACTAAACCAAGATTACAGCTGAATGTTAAGAAGACAAAACCCATGAGTGCAGAAGATTAGTGTAACTTTCCTGTTGGCAGTAGAAAAGGAAATTGTTAAATATTTTCTGTACCTTGGGTCATTGAGCTATCCAAATGGATACTGCAGGCAAGAAAACAAATGAAGACTAAGACTTGGGATAGGAAACTGTGAGTGGACTAGAAATGAGCCTAAAGTGTAAGACTATGTCTCTCCACATGAAAAGCAAGATCATCCCCAATGTGGCATTCTTACACTAGGTATGCCCATTAGACATGGGCACGACTTGGCGAAATTCTCGTTTCTGTTTCCGTTTCTCGTTTCCGTTACGTAATGGAACGAAGAACGACAATTACTGTGCCAGAACTCAAACTCGAACCGACTAAAGAAAAATTGGGTCTGATTTGTCATTGTTGTTCCTGGCATCGCAGCAATCGCGCGATGCCAAGCGGCACAGAAAAAAAAGTTTTAAAACTAAAAAAAAAAAACCGATTCCCGGCCAAAAAAGCAGGCGAAAATATGCCTGCCTGAGGGCACCTACTAGAGGGGGGGTTTCTGGGGGTTCCCCACTCCAGCCTTCCCCCCCTCCCCGTCCTGGGCTGCTGGTACCAGGCTGGGAGGGAGGGGGCATCCTCGGCGGGCGGTGTCTCCATTTGCTATGCGGTGTGGGGGGATCCAAAATGGTGACAGCAATATTTTTTTTAAATCGTGGTCCAAAAACCCACCAAAGCACCACAGAAACATGCGAAAATTAGCTATTTTATATGCCTGATTTTTATAGTAGCAGCAGTGGGTTTTTCTTGCAACAAAACGTCTCCATTGATTTTATTTTATTTTTATTTTTATTTTTTACACGTGCGCAATGATGGGCTGGCCATGGGATGGGACCATGCAAATTTTTGGACCCATTCCACCAATCGCATGGCCAGGTTTTGACTGACACTTCTGGATGTGCCAGAGGGTATAAAAAGGCGAGAACACTCGCAGTCCGGGTTTGGATGTGGGTGCGGAGAGAGGGCTGTAGCTGGCTGCTGTGCTAGACTAGTTTCGATTTCATGGAGGAGCCTTTAGATTTCAGTTAGGCAGGCAGGGAGGGAATAATTGATTCAATTGAATTTTTAGGAAATATTTCATTCCCTGTCTGCTGTGGGGAATGGCAATGCGCAGTTTATTCCTTTATGCTCCTGCAGTTTGTCAGGAGGATTTTTTTCTGATATTGGTTTAGGTTTGACTGGGGGAAGGTGTGGATTTATTTTAAAAATATATACTACCGTACCATTCCATACTTATTTTCTATTTTACAAAGTTCATTTTCATTTCATTGCTAGCAGTTTTCTTTATTCTCTCCTCTCCTTTTTGTGTGAGAGAGAGAGGATTTATTTCATTTAGTGCCACTGCTTCAAGTTCAAAGGGGAGGTTTTTGGGAGGCTTTGGTGTGGATTTATTTTAAAAATATATTGAATATACTACCATTTATTTTCTATTTTCAAAAGTTCATTTTCATTTGCTTGGTGGCTGGCAACAAGTTCCTTTACCCTGCCTCCAGCACAGTGCTGTGGGTTCTGGGAATAGCAAGCCTAGCCTAGCAGTTTTCTTTAATCTCTCCTCTCCTTTTTGTGTGTGAGAGAGGATTTATTTCATTTAGTGCTTCAAGTTCAAAGGGGAGGTTTTTGGGAGGCGAGGTGTGGATTTATTTTAAAAATATACTAGCCTAGTATATTTTAGATTTCCCCAACAAGTGCACTCAAACACATTTGTTGGCATTGGCAAGCCAAGGGCACCTCTGAGGGAGAATAATATTTTACATTTTAGAAATACATTACAATATTATTTGTGTTACTTTTACTTACATTGTTTGTTTGCTAAACTTTTTGTGAGGACACTGCAGTTAAACAACACAGGCCCATTCTTATATCAGACAGCCACCTTATTAACAGACTTGGGGTTCCATTCCATCCATCCTACTCCAACACTGTTTACTTTGTTTGTTTATCATTGTGCAATACATTAATTTACAACCCACACCACACCTTTTGCGTGTGCATTGCCCTCTGAGTCTGAGATCTGCCTTTCTAACAGACTTGGGGTTCCAGCTTCAGTTACTTTTGTTTACTTTTCCTTCATATTACTGCTGTACAACACACTGTGCCAGGCGCCAGGCGTGCACAACCTACTCCTGTACTAGTAGTGTGCTTGCTCGTTCATTTATTTACAAGGCACACCCTTGGTGGGTGCCAGAGCAAGTTTACTTTGCTCACAGTGTACAACACAGTCCTACTCCTGTAGCAGTGTAGTGTGCTTGCTCGTTCATTTATTTACAACAAGTTACACAAGGCACACCCTTGGTGGGTGCCAGCGCAAGTTTACTTTGCTCACAGTGTACAACACAGTCCTACTCCTGTAGCAGTGTAGTGTGCTTGCTCGTTCATTTATTTACAACAAGTTACACAAGGCACACCCTTGGTGGGTGCCAGCGCAAGTTTACTTTGCTCACAGTGTACAACACAGTCCTACTCCTGTAGCAGTGTAGTGTGCTTGCTCGTTCTTTTATTTACAACAAGTTACACAAGGCACACCCTTGGTGGGTGCCAGCGCAAGTTTACTTTGCTCATGGTGTACAACACAGTCCTACTCCTGTAGCAGTGTAGTGTGCTTGCTCGTTCATTTATTTACAACAAGTTACAAGGCACACCCTTGGTGGGTGCCAGCGCAAGTTTACTTTGCTCACTTGTCCTACTGTAGAACACAGTGCCATTATTTCTAATACTTTGAGAAATGAAAAAAATAAGGAGGGGTGGCACAGCCAGAGGGAAGGGGAGGGGGACCCCCACTAAGATAAATTGGGCTGCATTTCTGAAGGAAGGCACAGGAAGTAGTGCAGATAGTAGTCCCTCGCCAAGCAGCTCCACAACCAGTACCGTACCATCCTCTGTCACTGAGGGAAGCATGGATGAGGCGATAAAAATCCCTTCGGCGATACCTGACTCTGACCTCCTTTATCAGGAAGAAAACGAGGGCTCAGAGTCGGAAATGGCATCAGAATCAGAAACGGGCACTTTGAATCTAGATGTTCCAGATTCTGAGGACCTGATGGCAGGAACTGACGAAAGGCAGGCTTCAGACAGTGATGGAAGGAGCAGCACTCCTTCCTCCCAGAGTACCGCCAGTGACAGCAGTAGTACTCTACTTTCCAGGCAGGGCACAGGCCACACCACCACCACAGCAGCGGCAGCAGGCAATACCAGAGGGGCCGGTACTTTCACTAAGCCACGCGGGTGTCTCTGGGAGCATTTTGAGAACAGCCCGCAAGACGCAAGGATGGCGGTGTGCAAGAAATGCGGGGTGGTGGTGCACACGGGGAATGACCCCAAACACCTCTCCACAAGTGGGTTGCGCAGCCACCTGATGCGAAAGCACCCTGGGACTCTGCCTGGAACCTGTCAGGCCCTGGTTCCTCAGGGAGGAAGAGAGTGGAAGAAGGGTTAGGGAAAGAAAAACACAGCTCCGCTAGTGCTGAGAGTGGGAAGAGGCAGGCCACTCTGCAGGAAGTGGGGCCGTTGTGTGGGAGTTTTGTCAGCCAGCAAAATAGGGCTAAGGCACAGGAGACCACCACTCGCGGGGTGGGTGAAATATGGCCATGAACGGGTTGCCCCTCTCCTTTGTGGAGTCATCAGGCTTCAGGCACCTGATGAAGCACGTGGCTCCATGGTACGAGCCTCCATCCCGGCGCACCTTCAGCAGGCGGGTGGTTCCCTCCCTTTATGAGTCCGTCAGGGACATGATCCGGGCCCTGCTGCAGGCGGCCAGAGGAAGGAAGGTCCACTTCACTTCCGACCTCTGGACCGGTGGGCACCACGGATACCTCTCTCTGACGGCTCATTGGTGGCAACCCAAGGAGGTCCGGGAGCCCAGGATATCCCAAGAACAGCTGCAAGGGGAGCCACAAGGCAGCACCCCAAGAGGGTATAAGGCGGTGCTTCTCCAGGCATAAAGCCTGGAGGACAATGCCACAGGGTTCAAAATTTCAGAGGTCCTCAAGACAGCAATGCAAGAGTGGGGATTGACTGAGGGGCAGGTCAATCTCGGATTCATGGTTACTGACGCGGGCCGTAACATGACCAATGTGGTTGAAAGGGCAGGGTTGCAGGGCATCGTGTGCGCAGCACACAAACTGCATCTGGTGGTGGTCAATGCCATTGGGGTGGGAGCACCGAAGGACTCCTGGGGTGAGGGGACCCTGGAGACGAAGGCCTTGCTGGACAAGTGCCGGAAAATCGTCGGGCACTTCTCTCGCAGCGTCAAGGCATACAGGATGATGCGTGAGAGGCAGGCGGAGACGGGCCGACCAGAGCACCTCCTGATCCAGGACGTGACCACCCGGTGGAACTCCACCTACGAAATGGTCAAGCGCCTGGTGGAGCAGAGGGAAGTGGTGGAATACGTCATGTCAACCACCCCAGTCCTGCATGAGGGGAGGGAGATGGACATTGGTGCTACCGAGTGGCTCGCCCTCTCCCAGATCGTGGATATCCTGCAGGCGCTTGAGGAGACCACCCATGTCCTCAGCAGCTACAATGCCAGCCTGGGCCACGTACTCCCCCTGGTCAATGCCCTTCACCAACGCCTAGAGGCCAGTATCTGGGAAGAAGGCAATCTTCTCCCAAAGAGCAGGGCCTTGGCAGACAGGCTGCTGACTGGCGTGGATACCCGCCTTGGCCCACTAAGGAGGGAAAAGGTGTATCAGATGGCATGCCTGTGCGACCCCCGCGTCAAGGGTTCCCTGGCGGGCAGCGCTGCCGACCTGAACTCCTGGAAGGCGCAGCTATGCCGTCAAGTAAGGGCTCTCTCCAATCAGGGCCAGGCGTTTCCGAGGGCACATGGAAGCCAGAGCGATGCAGAAGAGGGATCCTCGCAAGGATCCTCATCCTTCTATACTCCAGGAGTATACACCCAGAGGCCAGGTTCCATGCCAGCAGCCAACTACCTGGCCTCAGCCCTAGCCATGGCAGTCTCCTCCTCAGTGGAGGCAAGGGAGGAAGAAGAACCGGACCCCGCTCTGACCATGGTGAAGGAGTACATGGCCGAGCTCCTCCAATCCCTCACCTTGGACCCACTCCACTACTGGGCCAGAAAGGCAGACCTCTGGCCTGCTCTTTCGACTCTGGCGTTGGACCTCTTGTCCATCCCACTCACCAGTGTCCAGAGTGAGCGTGTCTTCTCCCACATGGGAGATGTCCTGAGGCCGCGCCGCTCCCGACTGGACCCGGATTCCGTGGAAAGGTTGACTTTCATCCGCTTCAACCTTTCCACATTGGGATTACCCCAACACTCCAAGACCTAAGTCCCAAGTCATTCTGCCATGGGTTCCTTAAACGGCCCTCCCTTGCCCTAACATCAACTACCAGGGCAACATTTATGCCGGTCCGCCTGCCTGTCTGCCTACAAGCCTGCCTGCCTGCCTACAAGGCTACCTGCCTGGCTGGCCCTGTGACTACCTGCCTAGTGCCTAAATGCCTGCTTTCTTGTCTGCCTGCCTGCCTGCCTGCCTGTATTCACACTAGAGATGGGCACGACTTGGCGGAATTCCCGTTCCGTTTCCATTAGTCATTTCAATGTTTGCAACGGAAACGTCTGTATTGGCCCAATTTTTGCAGTCCTGCCTGGGTCAGAACCAGCAAACCATTCTCAAAGTGTCATAAAGAATAATTGGGTCTGATTTGTCGCAGCCGCTCCTGGCAAACCAGGGATCGCGGCACAGAAAAATTTGCTTTTGGCCCAAGTTTAAAAGCCCGATTCCCTTGGTCAAAAGCAGGCGGAAATATGCCTGCCTGAGTGAGGGCTCAGGGCACCTACCAGAGGGGGCTGGTTGACCCCCTCTCCTGTCCTGGGCTGCTCTGGTGGTGGGGAAATCCTTGCAGTCGTAGCCTGGCAAACACCGGACTCCCCACTCAAAGCCGTCATTCAAGCGGAAGCTGCACAGAAAAAAGTTTTAAACTCCCCCATTCCTGGGCCAAAAGCAGGCGAAAATATGCCTGCAGTGCAGAGTGCACCTAACCAGAGGGGTGGTTTCTGGGGGTCCAGGCTCCCCCCCTCTCCTGTCCTGGGCAGCCAGACTTGAGTCGCCATGCCATGCAGTGCGGGCGGGGGATCCAAAATGGGGCGGCGACCGCAATTTTTTTTTTGAAATCGTGGTCCAAAAACACACAAGCACCACACAGAAACATGCGAAAATTGCTATTTTAAAACTGCCAGAATTTTTACAGTAGCAGTGGGTTTTTCTTGCAACAAAATGTCTCCTCTTTCCTCTCTCCATTGAATTTATTTTATTTTATTTTATTTTTATTTTTTTACACCTGCCTGCAATGATGGGCTGGCCATGGGAGTGACCAATGCCCATGCAAATTTTTGGAGCCATTCCACCAATCGCATGGCCACTCGGCCAGGTTGACCACAGAGACTTCTGGGATGTGCCAACCGGGCATAAAAAGCCCACTAACCATATTTTGAACCCGAACCCGAACCCTAAGCCTAACCCATACGCCAGCTATACGCCACACTGTCCTTCTAAGTGGGTCAGAGAGGCCCCCAGAAGTGCACCCCAATACTCACCCTAACCTCACCCGTAACTAGCCTAACCCTAGCCCTAATCATTTTAGTAACCCTGTTGCCTAAGCCAGATCTGTACTTTCTTGCATGCATTGCACTAGTACAATTCCCTTCTTAGTGAGACACAGTGGGTGCAGAGAGTCTGCTAGTCTGCCACTTGTGGCTCTGGGTGACTCCTGCAGGCTTGGCAGTCGGCCGGCAGCATGTGTGACATCATGCAAACCATGCCCCGAGGCCTGACTGATGCAGGGAAGGCACCCCAAAAAGAGGGGTGCCTCTGCCAGTCTGCTGTGTCTCTGCGTGCCACTGGGTATGCAATCATAGCCATATGGCTATGCATGCATGCCCTTTGCAGCAGGTGAGGAGAGGAGACCCCATGTGCATTTGAGGGGTCTCCAGGAGCCCTGCTTTCCCATTTAGCGGAAAAGAGGATAGGAGGCACCCACCCCCAAAAAAAAAGGTGCCTCCAGGAGCCCGCTACCCCCAAACCAGTTTAACGACAGACCTGCCCTCTTAAAAAGACGAAACAACAAATTTTTGCAAAGTTTCACGAAAAGCGGAAACGAGCCTGGGTCAGGTTCACCCAAATCCACGTGCCTGTCAACGATTTGGGAGGGGTTAAAACTTTTGTAAACGTCATTTTCCCTAGTCGTGCCCATCTCTAATTCACACACACACAATTGGAAGGGTCTGTATTGGCCCAAGTTTTGCAGCCGTTGCCTGGGTCCAAACCAGCAAGGACCATTCTCAAAGTTTCATTTGGAGGGGTCTGTATTGGCCCAATTTTTGCAGCCCTTGCCTGGGTCCAAACCAGCAAGGACCATTCTCAAAGTGTCATTTGAAAGGGTCTGTATTGGCCCAATTTTTGCAGCCCTTGCCTGGGTCCAAACCAGCAAGGACCATTCTCAAAGTGTCATTTGAAAGGGTCTGTATTGTAATCTGTATTGGCCCAATGTTTTCCCGTTGGCCATGGCTGGTCTGAGTGAGACCCTAAAACCTGCCTTCCTTGGTGCTTCCCTCCCTTCCCTGGGGTTTAGGCGCCAGTCTGCTTACAAAGTGGTCAGGAAGCACTTTACAACAACCTACCTCAAAGACTGAGTAGCGGGGGGCTAGCTCTCCTACTCCTCCTTCCTTACAGCCTTAAAGAAATAGCCCAGATCTCCTGCTTCCACTCTTTCTCCTTGGTTGACAAAACCCGGTCTCCTGGGGTGGCGAATCTGGCGATAGAAACTCTGCCTCCCAAGGCAGAAACAATCCTTCCTTCTGGCACTTTGGCTTTGTGCCTTCCCAATCCCTAGCCTGGGTGGCTGGTATCCTGCAAGCCTGCCTAGCCTGTAAACCGGACTGCCTGCTTCCCTGCCTGCCCACCCCTCTGCCAACCTACCTTCCTGTCAGACTCCCAACTTTGAGCATGCCTTCCAGCTGCTTCTCATTCAACCTCATCTTGTCTAGCCTTCTGTCCTCCCCTACTTTGTCCTCTGGGCTGGTCTGTGACCCACTAAGAAGGACTCTGGGTTTGTGGTCTGGTCTCCTTTAGAGGTGGTGGTGGTGAATGATCACCCGAGAGGGGAACTCAATCAGGAATACTGGGAAGGGGGTTAGGGTTAGGTAAGGGGGATGCTATGGCCTCCGCCACTCTGTCCTCTGGGCTGCAGAACACTGTGACTCACTAAGAAGGACTGGAGTGGAATGTACTTGCGCGTACTGTGTGTATACTGTACTGCACAATAACCGTGTGTTGTCCGTTTCTTAGAAATAGAAGAGCCTGTCAGGAGAAACTTCCAGGGTGGGTTCATGGTGGATCTGTGAGTCTGTGTGACTCATTAAGAAGGGCATTGCCCTTGCCTATTGGCACTTGCTACTTGCCAGCTAACAGCACATGGGAAGGAAGAGTCAGACAGAACTCTTCCTTGCTGTCCTTTTGGCAGCATCAACACTCAGGCCTTTGGGTCTCTGCCACTCTGTCCTCTGGGCTGCACGACACTGTGACCCACTAAGAAGGACATCTTACTGGCGTACTCGGGCCAGTCAGCTAGCTCCTTGGCAAACTCAAGCTGGCAATGACCGTCCCCTGCTCAGGCCCTGTGGCCTCAGACTCAGGCTATGTGGCCCCCGCCACTCTTTCCTCTGGGCTGCACGACACTGTGACCCACTAAGAAGGACATCTTACTGGCGTACTCGGGCCAGTCAGCTAGCTCCTTGGCAAACTCAAGCTGGCAATGACCGGAAAGTGCTCAGGCCCTGTGGCCTCAGACTCAGGCTATGTGGCCCCCGCCACTCTTTCCTCTGGGCTGCATGACACTGTGGCTCACTAAGAAGGACATCTTACTGGCATGCTGGTGGCACTCTAGAAGATTTGCCTGAAAGTTCCAGGCTTGGCTTTTGGAGGTGTAGGAACTGTGACTGACTACTCAGACTCACTCAAGCTATGTGGCCCCCGCCACTCTTTCCTCTGGGCTGCAAGACACTGTGGCTCACTAGAAGGGAATTGTACTTGCATGCTGGTGGCACTCTGTCACCATTTACAAATCAAATAGAAGATTTGCCCGAAAGTTCCAGGCTTGGCTCTTGGAGTTGTGGAAACTGTTATTCACTATGAAGGGCATGGTAGTAGATTGCCGGCAGTTAGCAAGTCTACCAGCACACAGCTGGGAAGGAAGAGTCAGACTCAGATTCTGGCTTGCTGTCCCTTTGGCAGCCTGTGTGGTCTAAGACTCAGAGTCACTCAAGCTCTGTGTCTTCTCCCTGCCTGCTTGTCAGGCTCCCGGCACTCCTGGCTTAGAGGAGGCCTTCCAGGTGCTTCTCCTTCAGCCTAACAGCACGGTTCAGTGCTTCAAGTTCAGCCTCTGAGCTGACATGCGCCCTGTCGGCCACTCCCCTCAACTTGCCCATGCAGCAACCCCGGCTGCCCCCGCCTCTAGGCAGAAAATCACTTGACCAACTGTAAGGTGCAGTCATGAGTCATGACATCAACTATTTTGTTTAGAATTGGGGGAATCTGTCATCCTGGTTCTTCACACAATCCAGGTTGGGAAATCCCTTGGCAGAAGGTGGGGAAATTCCTAACTAGGTGCTTCTCCCTCCACCTCCTCTAGTCAGGCCTTCTGGCCTCCACTTCTTCACTCTGAGCTGCCAAACACCGTGACTCACTAAGGAGGAAATTGTGCTTGTGTGCTAGAAAACAGCCGTGGGCTGGGCTCATGTTGATTAGGCAGGCAGAACTCTGCCTTGCTCTCCTCAAGTGGCTTGTGCAGCCACCTTATGTGAAAGCACCCTGGTACTCTGCCTGACTGTCTGGGAGTGGGACAGTGTCAGCAGCAGGCCATGGTTCTTCAGGGAGGAAGAACGGGGAAGAAGGCCTGTGGAAAGGAAAAGACAGCTCCGCTTCTGAGAGTGGGAAGAGGCAGGCCTTTCTGCAGGAAGTGTTGCTGCTGTGTGGGAGTTTTGTCAGCCTCCACTGCTCTTCACTCTGAGCTGCCGTGCCAAACACTGTGACTCACTAAGGAGGACATTCTGCTTGTGTGCTAGAAAACAGCCGTGGGCCCATGATTGACTAGGCAAAACTCTGCCGCTGGCCTTGTGCCATTTTGCAGCCCCTACTCTGGCCTTTTGGCAGCCCGTAATCTGGCCTCTGGGGCTTTGCCTGCAGAACTCTCTGACACACTAAGTAAGACAGAGAACACAGCTGGGCTTCGTGGTCTCCTTGGGATACCGGAGCTTGCGGTAACCCGAGCGATTGAGGGGAACTTATTTGGAGGATGGGTTTAGGGTTAGATTCAGCGTTAGGGGGTTTGTTTAGGCCTCCGCTACTCTTTCCTCTGGGCTGCAATGCACTGTGGCTCACTAAGAAGGAAGGGAGGAAGCCTCCAGGCTTGGTTCTTGGTGGATACTCTGACGCACACTGACTGTGACTCTGTGATTCACAGGCCTACTGTCTCCTCCACCACTCTTTCTACTGGGCCGCCAACTGTGGCTCACTAAGAAGGAAGGGAGGAAGCCTCCAGGCTTGGTTCTTGGTGGATACTCTGACGCACACTGACTGTGACTCTGTGATTCACAGGCCTACTGTCTCCTCCGCCACTCTTTCCACTGGGCTGCCAACTGTGGCTCACTAAGAAGAAAGGGAGGAAGCCTCCAGGCTTGGTTCTTGGTGGATACTCTGACGCACACTGGTGGATACTCTTGGTGGATACTCTGACGCACACTGACTGTGACTCTGTGATTCACAGGCCTACTGTCTCCTCCGCCACTCTTTCCACTGGGCTGCCAACTGTGGCTCACTAAGAAGGAAGGGAGGAAGCCTCCAGGCTTGGTTCTTGGTGGATACTCTGATGCACACTGACTGTGACTCTGTGATTCACAGGCCTACTGTCTCTTCCGCCACTGGGCTGCAAGACACTGTGGCTCACTAGGAAGGGAATTAGACAGCTCTGCTTCTGAGAGTGGGAAGAGGCATGCCTTTCTGCAGGAAGTGTTGCCGCTGTGTGGGAGTTTTGTCAGCCTCCGCTGCTCTTCACTCTGAGCTGCCGTGCCAAACACTGTGACTCACTAAGGAGGACATTGTGCTCTTTCCACTGGGCTGCCTACTGTGGCTCATTAAGAAGGGAAGCATACTTGCGTATGTGTACGTGTTACGTACGTAATTACGTATACGTAATAAAAGAGTTTGTCAGGAAGTTCCATCCCTGGTCCTTGTTGGTGGATACTAGTAGTCTGTTTCACTGACTGCGAGTCTGTGGAGGAAGGGCTACTTGTCGGTTCCATTGGCAGTGCAAAGCACTGACTCACTGAGAAGGGAACGTGCCTGGGATGGGATTTTACCAGAGAAGCAGCACACAGCTGTGAAGGAAGACCCTCTGGCTTGCAGTCCTTTTTTCAGGCTGGACTCAGGCCTCAGAGTCAGGCCCCATGTGGCCCCCGCCACTCTTTCCTCTGGGCTACAAGACACTGTGGCTCACTAAGAAGGAAAATGTACTTGTTGTGTGCGTAACTGCGTACTCCTGTCTGAAAGTCCCATGTGTGGTTCTTGGTGCTGTGCTGTGTGACTCAGTCAGTACTAGTTGTTGTTGTCACGTTTTCTTTGACCCAATTTTTAATATTTTTCTGCTCACTTGTCATAATGTGCTCTTCATCACTGATCAGTACAATGTTTTCAAGTTGCATTCTACAATTTGGGAGATTTTTGAGACATCCGCCTTAGAGTCAGGCCCCATGTGGCCCCCACCACTCTTTCCTCTGGGCTGCAAGACACTGTGGCTCACTAAGGAGGGAATTGTACTTGCGTGCTGGTGGCACTCTGTCTGTCACCATATAGAAGATTTGCCTGAAAGTTCCAGGCTTGGTTCTTGCAGGTGTAGGAACTGTGACTGACTACTACTAAGACTCAGACTCACTCAAGCTATGATGTGGCCTCCGCCACTCTTTCCTCTGGGCTGCAAAACACTGTGACTCACTAAGAAGGACAATTTACTGGTGTACTCAGGCCATTCAGCCACTTTGGGTACTGGAGCTGGCAATGATCCTCCCCTACTCGGGCCCTGTGGCCTCAGACTCAGGCCTTTGGGTCTCCACTACTCTGTCCTCTGGGCTGCATGTGAGTCACTGAGAAGGGAATTCAGGCATTCTTCTTCTAATTGAGCGGTCCTTTTGGCCTCACCTACTCAGGCCCTGTGGCCTCAGACTCAGGCTATGTGGCCTCCTCCAGCCACTCTGTCCTCTGGGATGCAAACCACTGTGGCTCACTAAGAAGGGATGAAAACTTACAGTACTAGTACTGTAGCACACTGCTGCTGGGACTTGGCTAAAGTATATGGATCTTATTCTGCCTTTTTTACCTCATTAACTATGTTATTTGTATGTAATGATTGCTTTTCCTGCAAATAAAATGCAAAAAAACTCACATAATGTAGCTTAACAACTAACCTGAACACATGATGTTCAAGCTGGCACTCCTTACACTGCTTAAACATTTTATAATCATTTTTGCCCAAACCCTGGAACAAAGACTGCCGGACAAGAAAACTTAATGTTACGTTCACCAAGCTACACTTGTCGGTGGTGGCGGTTGAAGAGTTATGTGAGAAGTTGTGGGAACACTCATCAGGAATAGTTGGAGGTGGGGTTAGGGTTAGGGTTAGGGTGGATGTTTTGGCCCCCGCCACTCTGTCCTCTGGGCTGCAGAACACTGTGGCTCACTAAGAAGGGATTGAAAACTGCTTGTAGCACAGCTTTGAAGAGGCAGCATGCTGCCTTGCTGGCCTTTGGGCAAGCCCGTACTCGGGCCAGTCAGCTAGCTCCTTTGGTAACTCGAGCTGTCAATGACCCTCCCCTGCTCAGGCCCTGTGGCCTCAGACTCAGGCTATGTGGCCCCTGCCACTCTGTCCTCTGGGCTGCAAGACACTGTGGCTCACTAAGGAGGGAATTGTACTTGCGTGCTGGTGGCACTCTGTCTGTCCACCATATAGAAGATTTGCCTGAAAGTTCCAGGCTTGGTTCTTGCAGGTGTAGGAACTGTGACTGACTACTACTAAGACTCAGACTCACTCAAGCTATGTGGCCTCCGCCACTCTTTCCTCTGGGCTGCAAGACACTGTGGCTCACTAAGAAGGGAATTGTACTTGCGTACAACTACGTACGTAGTACTGTCACCACACCACCACCAAGAGTATGTCAGAAAGTGCCATGTGTGGTTCAGGGTGGTACTAGTACTCACTACTCACAGTCACAAAGAAGGGCTGAAAACCTGTGGCCTCTGGTTCGCAGCCCTGTGGCCTCAGACTCAGGCTATGTGTCCTCCGCTACTCTTCACTCTGGGCTGCAAAACACTGTGACTCACTAAGAACGACATTTTGCCTGCGTATTGGGAGTTTGCTGGGATAATAGCACACACCTTGGACTTGGTGGCCTTGTGGCCTCCCTTTCGCAGGGCCCTGTGGTCTCAGACTCAGCCCTTTTGGGCTCCCCTACTCTGTCCTCTGGGCTGCAAGACACTGTGACCCACTAAGAAGGACACATTTTACTGTTAACACAGCCGTTTGATAAGGCAAAAATCTGCCATGCTGGCCTTGCTGGCGCCCTTACTCTGGCCTTGTGGCCTCAGGTACTCTGGCATTGTGGCCTCCCGTACTCAGGCTCTGTGTGGTCTCATACTCTGGCCGTGTGGACGCCCTTACTCTGGCCTTGTGTGTGGACGTGGACGCCCATAGTCCTCCTTGTATAGCCTAGTGGGATCTGGGCTGTAGTGTAAAACTTAGAGTTCTTCTGCCTAATCCAAGCTGTGTGCCTGTACGCCAGCACGCTGTCTTCCTTAAGAGCAACCCAGAGCCCAATCCCTACTTATTCCAACCCTAACCCTAACCCTAACCCTAATATCAGACTCTAACCGCTAGATGACCAGGGTTTCATTGGCTTGGCTTTACAGAAAGAAGCCAGGAGGACCTTGGAGATGGGGGGGCATTGAGAGGAGTAGACCCTCATCCAGATTTGGGGAGGAACGGAATGTCTGTGTCTCCTGCTGCCTCTGAGAGGTGGAGGGGAGATGGGATGGATAAAAGCTTCAAAACAAAACAACAAAAAAAGTATAACAGGCAGCCAGACCAAGTAGGGTGGCCGGCCGGTTCAGCGCTGACCAAGAGGAAAAAAAGAATATTGCATTTCTGTCCACTTTGTTTGCTTTATTGCATAGGATGTAGTCTTATGCTATGATATATTTATTAAATATTATTCATCACCCAGTTTAAAGTGTTTTCCGCCTGCTCTGGGTCATTGCGGGACGCCCCCATGCTCTGGGTGGGAATGGGAAGTCAAATCACGCTAAATCGCGGTAAAAACGACAAACGACAAACGAAAGGACGAAACGACAATTTTTTAAAAAATTTCGCGAAAAACGGAAACGACCCGAAATGGACCCGTCCCGAAAAACGACAACTCGGAAAAAAAATTCTGGTCGTGCCCATCTCTAATGCCCATTCCTAGGCAGGTCTGCTCTGACCATAGTCAAATGTGTGGCTTTACCCCTAGTCATGAGTTATTTATGAGTTACATGTCTGATTTGCTTTGATTATTGCTGACCAATGGGGAAGTTTAGGGGTGGAGCCTGAGCAGTTTTAAGGCTCAGCCCATCACAGAGTTAGTCAGATAGGACTGAGAGAGAAACAGATAAGGACTGTAAGAGAACAGATAGAATTTTAGAAACTTCTGTGAGAATGATTAAGCGTTGATTGTCTATAAACTTAACAACAGGGCATGTAAGTGACCAACTTTGTCTGTAACTTAACCAAAGTGTATTTAAGCAATATTCTTCCTTTTGTGTGTATCTGAACAAGCTACTTTTACTTATACTTTGTTAAATAAACTTCCTGTACCTCGATTCAATTTAAATCAGTCTAGAAAGCATTAATTTCCTAGAGAAAATAGTTGGTGGCAGTGGAAGAGCGAATTCCCGTAATGGTGGTGCTTGCTAACAGCCTGTGAAAGGGTTGGGGGCATAGCGTAGGAACGTCACAACGTGCCTTTGTAACATAACTGTAACATGCTCTATGTGAGGTTTCCTTGGGATCGTGCTTGGAAACATCAGCCTTCTAAATGCTACAGTCAGATTGCTAACTTGGACTGGTTACCGGGATCACAGAGCAAAGGAGTTCAGCACATCCACTAGCGGCCAATCTATTTCTGATCCAATTCAAAGTGCTGCTTTCAACCTCTAGGTTTTAACCTATAAAGGCCTACACTGCTTGGCTCCAAGCTGTGTCAGGGAGTATGTGTTTCTTTATGATCCTACTAGGGGGTTGAGATCATAAGACAAGGCCTTTCCCTCAGTGCCATCATCCTCAAAGCTACCTTTGGTGGGGACATGGGAGAGGGCCTTCTATGCTGCTGCTCCCAGATTCTGGGACAGCCTCCTATAGACAACTAGACTGGGCCTATCTTTGTTGCCCTTCTGCAAATAGGTAAACCTTTCTGTTCAGGAAGATCTCCCCCCCAGTGTCTTATTGGTTAGAAATGTTTGAAAATGAGTTGGTCTGCATTTTGTATCTTCTTACTCCATTTTAGTAATGTTTTTAGCTATCATTTTATGCTTGTCTTCCCTGTTTGTTTTTATTGTTCACCGCCCCGAGTTCCTATAGGAAAATGCGCCGGTATATAAATGCAACAAATAAATAAATAAATAAATATTATTCTTAATGTAATGTTGCTCCTGTAATTTGTTCAATATTTGAATAATTCTCTGTTTCTAGCTTTATATTGTGTTTTAATGATGTAATTAAGCCTCCTTGGATCGTTTCTTAGGAGACAAGAGGGGTAAAACTATTTTCAATAAATACAAAAAATGACTATGTATGGATTTGAAAGCTGAACAATGAAGAAAGTAGTAAGGGGGAAATGCATTCAAAATGTGGTACTGGAGAAGACTTCACAGTATTAACTCGCTAGGCCCTGCTTAGCCTCTAAAAGCAAATATGGTCAAAATAGTATGGCATGGTTTTAGAAGAAATAGCCATGTTGGTCTGTGCTTGCATCTAAGACAAAAACGAAATAAAAGATAAAAGATAAAGAAGACAAAAATGGCACCTTAAAGACTAACTGCTGTATTTTAATATGTGGTTTTGTAGACAAGTCCACTACCTTAGAATTGTATGATGGACACTGGGGATGAACCTGGAACTTGTGTTACACCTCTCTGATAAAATAGGTGAAATGAGGAATTTTCTGATGAAATAATTGACTGTCAGTCTCCGAATCAACTTCTCATCTGCTTTTCCCAGTGGTAACCGCAAAATGTCCATCCCTTTTCATTTCATTTTATTTTAGAATTTGCTCCATCCTGACATTTCCATACATTTGGCAAGTCACTTGGAGACAGCTGTCTTTGCATTGCAAGTAGCTTGTTTTCCACTAAGCGGCCTTATCTAAGCCAAATGTTAGTGACCTGTAGGGCATGCCTTGAGATAGGCTTCTACTCTTGAAGCCTGTGATAGATTGCTTGCAAAATGCCACAGCTAATGCACATGCTAATATTTTGAAATTCAGCACCAGAGCTGCCAGGTGATTAAATGTTCTGGAAACTATTCTATCCAAGAAACAAATCGCTGTCTGGATATTTAGCTAATTTTGTGAACCACAGTAGAAATTTCACTTGGAATCAACTGCACAAGGTGGCTATCATTGCCAGATTTGGTAGATTTGGTAGATTTGGTAAATTTGGTTACTCATTCCTCAACTGGCTGTTATTCTCCTCTTTAATCTTTTATTTATTTATTTATATAGCTTGTATGCCCACTACCCAAAGGTCTCTGGGCGGCTCACAATCAGAATAGACAATTAAAACATCAAAATTACAATAAAATTAGAACAATAAAAACGTAAATACAATAAATACGATACATTAAAAACACAACACTAAAATTGCCATCAGGGCCCACAGTCATTAGTTTAAAAACTTCTGGAACAGGAAGGTTTTTACCTGGTGCCGAAATGTTATTAACGTCGGCGCCAGGCGAGTCTCACTTGGGAGGGCATTCCATAGTCGGGGCAGTTGCTGAAAAAGCCCTATTCCTGCAAGCCATCCCCTTCACCCCCTTAAGGGATGGCTCTTTCAGGAGGGCTCCCTGGCTAGATCTTAATTTCCAGGTAGGTTCATATGGAAGGAGGCGGTCCTTCAGGTATCTAGGTCCTAAGCCGTTTAGGGCTATATATGTCTCTCCTCGAATTTCTCTCTCTCATTGCCAATATTTAGTAGATTTGGATACTTATTCATCAATTGGCTGCTATTCTCCTTTTTCAGCTTTCTCTTAGGATTGCACATCCCAGAAGGTATGTGTGGAGCTATCAAGAGGGGCCACATGAAATTATGTAGCTATTCAGCAGTACTGTACTTTGATGTAATATTTCCAAATTCTAGTTAACCTTGGCTTTCAAACTATACATCAATATCAAAGATACGAAACAAAGCTTGTCCTCTTACAGATGTAGCCTTATAAATTAAACTATTCACATGTGTACAACCATCCTCAGCATGGTCATAGCCAGCTACACCTGTCAAAAGTGAAGAGAAATTAGTGTGAAATTCCCAGGTATGAATGCCGCAAACCATGGAAGTGTCAAAGCCGGACATTTTTCATCCATCATTTCCCCTTCCCTCCCACCCACCCCCCCACAGGCTTTTCCATCCTAAAAAGACTAAAGAACTGATATTTGTTTCCAGTTTCTAGATAATGTCATGCTCCATTTGTAATCTTAATAGCTCTCCAGGGATCATGGGAAATATCTAAGTGCTAGCATGCCACCTTTCACAAAAATACCCTACCAGACCTAATTAATAGTGCATCCTAGTTAACTCATGCAGACTTGGCATTATTAGTCTAATTAAAAGGGTTTTAGCAACCCCAGTCACTCTCCTTCCCTCCCCCCGCAAGCAGTCCGACATATGCAATTCAAGGAAATTAAACCCATTAATCACCATTGGTGCAAATGATATATATTCTCAGTCCATGGCCCTGTCTCTGAAAAAGAGTCTCTAACAGCCCTCATTATGTTTAATTTTCTTTCCCAGCCAAGGCTAATAAATATAAATTGCAACATCACAATAAAAAGTTTAATTATTCAAGAGTAGGCACAGAATGTTATAATTAGCGTTATAGTGTGTTGTCTCCATTTATGTAGTAATGGGTGCAATTTGAGAACTTCAGCATGTTCTGGTCCAAGGTGTTTTGTTGGAACCTGGGTTCCAAATGGGAAACCCAGTGTGAAATTTGACATTGGTGAGGTCAGCAAACTGCAACAAGGGTAGGGGTTTAAAGTTGAGCCACCACAAGGAGGATCATATCTCTGCTAAGTGATAAACTATTCAGTTATAGAAAGAATAGTAAAAGAAAAGCTTTTTTTGGGGGGGGGGAGATCATCAACAACTGAAAACAGCAAATATAACCAACATTCATGTTACTCCCCTTGTTATAATTTTATGACAGGTTTTCCTATTCTTAACAGCACAAGCTTCTATGAATGACCTGAATAGATGTGATCACCATAGTGTTTAACACTAGAGATGTGAAGGCCCAGAAAAAATATCAGAAAAAATTGGGAAAAAACGGTTTTTCCTAAAAAAATAATTCCTGAAGCCTTTTTTTTTCAAAATTAATGGAAAAATTGAAAAAATAAAAAATTTTAATGGAATATTTTATTTTAACAGGATGAATAATATATTTTAAGCTAGTGTGTTCAAATATTTTCCAAATCATTTCTAAAAATATGCATAGTATAAGTATGCATAGTATATGTACTTAGTATTCTAATTTCTGTGCACTGAGGACAACCATGTCCTAAGTTACAAGCAGAACTCTCCAGTGCAAGAAAAAATATACATTTCTTCCTTTAGGAGGTGCTGCCATTTTCACAAGAAAAAGAAAAAGAAAATAGGTTCACATTTGTTTTTGGATATGGGTGGGTAAGTTTGGTTCTGTTCTGTCCTTTTCACTACAACTCTTTTCTATACATTTCCCCCCTCTTCAATTATTTTTATGAGAATGACATTTTTATTTTATTTTTATTTATGGAGAGGAAATATGGATAACTGCTAATTCTGGAGATTTAAACATTGTTTAGTAGAGGTTCTTTTGTTCCACATAAACTGGTAAACAGTTCAGGAGATTGTTACTCCATTTGTTACAATTACAAATAAATATTATTTTAAAAGTAAATTCTATTTGTAATAATTGTTTGGGTGCACTATATTTTAATATTCTAGTTGTGATAATTTTATCCCAAGTCACATTTTGCACAGTCATATTTTATGTTCCTAAAGGAACAGATTGATTTTCAAGCTGTAAAAGGGGAGAGGGAGTGCTAATGTAGCATTTATTTCAGTTTTTCTGAAAATCTCTTTTTTCAGGGGGGGGGGGGGAACAGGGGGAAAACACAGGTTTTTTCCAAGCTTCAAAATTTCTGGAAATTTTGCATCTCTATTTAACACCTGCTGACTTTCTTACCAAGTTGCCAACTACTGTATCTCTATACTTTCATATGATATAATGGATAAATATTGGCCTTGTTAAAACTCCTTCTCTTATGTTCGCTGAAGTGGACTTCTCCACAGAAGCACACAATAAAAATATACAGTAAAAGCTAGTCTTTTAAAGTGCCTCCACGTTTTTCTCTTTTTTACTTTTTACTTTTTTGTTGTTTTCACTTATAATGATATACTATGGTTAGACTTAAAAACCACCACCACCACCATCATGGGTTGAGACCAGGTGAAAGACTTACAGGTCTTAAACGCTAAGGAATGTATGTCAGTATGATGGGGAAAAATACAAACTAAAAGCGCACTTGCCCATCTCAATGTTGACTAGGACACAGGTAGTGGACCCTTCCCCCGCCCCACACATGAAAATCATATTCTTTGGGAATTAGGGCAAAAGCCAAGAATGAGCAGAGCCACTTGCTGCTGTTGCTGCTTTTCCTCCCTGTCCCTACCACCCCTTCCTTTCCTTTCTGAATCTCTTTTTCAGTAGATGAAACGAGATGAAAGGGATATTACAAATAACCCTTTCTTCGGGCACAGTGGGTTTTCCTCAGAGATATCTCTCTTAGCAATCAGAATTGGAAAATGAAGCCCCGGTTCCCAAATGACGAATCACAAAACAAAGCATGCCAAGTGCAAGATAAGCAAGTGAAGAAAAATCACATGCTATGAGAAATACAATGGTCCCCCGCCATTTTGCGGTTCATATACTGCGGTCCTGGTATATCACGGGACTGCAGTATATGAAAGGCAAGGACCCCTGCAGCAAGCTGTGTGGGCCTGTTTGAGGCCTGCTGCACTTCCCCCAGGCCTGGTGCTGCCTCAGGCGGGCCTCCGACAGGTTTCTTGGGCCTGTCAGAGGCCCCAGAAATGGTTTCTGGCAGTCCAGAATACAGTTTCGGTTTTTCAGCACTTCTAGTTCACCTGAAACCACTTCTAGGGCCTCCAACTGGTCTGGGAAGCCTGTCGGAGGCCTGTTCAGGGCAGCACCAGGAGCAGGTAAGTCTAGGAGGCCCCGAACATGCCCCCCAGTCCTGACCTTACCTAGCATCCATATATTGCGGATTTTCCATTATTGCGGGTCAGGTCGGGATCCTAACCCCCGTGATAAGCGGGGAATTACTGTAGAACTTTCCCCCACTGCTTAGCAGCTCCCTCTGCTAAAGCCCGTGCAGCCTACTACAGGCTCACTTGCTTGACCCTCTTTGAACTGACCCCTTGGAGGAGACAATCAAAATCATGCCTCACACCGTTCCTCTTTCTTTGAAAAAAAAAATAAAGACTGGCGGCTACAGTTTGTTGAGAAGGGTTAACAATGAGGGGTGTGGGAGGCAATAGGGGCAGTTTGTCCTGTGCCCCCGTCAAGCAAGGACATCTTTCCTTGTCTCCAGCATGCACCACTGACCTGTCTCCTGACTCTGGCAGTTGCTCCCAGAGGCCACCACATGCATGGATCTTTTAGGGGAGCAGTGATAAGGTCTCTGCCATTCCATTGAACATATAAACATTTAAAGTGGGATCCCTGCTAAATTCATCCTCCCCTCACTAGACTTCAATCCTAAGCGTTCTTTGGGAAAAGCCATGCCAGATAAACTACAATAGAAAATAGTCGTTTTACATGTTCGTTCTCTCCATTCATTACACTACACTGGCTGTGAGACTACGGCTCAAAAGACCTGTGCTCTAATACACACCTGGCCATGGAAACTCAATGGGGGATGGCAATGGTTAATGGAACATTTCACATACCTCAAAAACCTCTATTAAGGCCTCCATAAGTCAAAAGTGTGTTGTTACAACACATAACAGCATAGATATATTTTAGAGGTATTGATGTTTACAGTCATGTACGTGGTCTTTTTCCATCACACAAGAGGACCCTATAGCCCTGTATACGCAGCCATAGATACCTAGATCCCAAACTTTAAAAGCTAGAGGTAAAAATGCTATTGTCAGGAATGGCAAGCCTTTCTATAAGTATTCAGAGTTCCAAATTGCTCAAGGAGTTTAGTAATGTGAAGGAAAGGGGTGGTCGGGGGGGGAGATAAGTTCCAAGTGGGCAATGCGCCTTTTGGCATATGCTTAAAGGAATTCATTAAGACCAATAGCCTTTGTAAAGGGTTCATTGATAAAATCTGAACATGGATGTAAGGGAATGCATTGCTCCTCAAGTCACGATTCTGGCTTTTGGTTGTTATGTACCTTATGGGACCTCAAGCAGCTTAAGAGTGGATTAATGTTAGGAGAACAACTGAATTTAGAAATCTGCTTCCAATGCACATGCCAGACATTGTCACCTTTGTTGAGAGAGAAATACCTGGATGGCTCATGCCAAAGGTAAGCACTTGAATAAAAAATGTGAACTGTGCAGTTCAAACGAACGGCATAAGGCAATTAGTAGCTAGGAGGCTGAACAGATTTCCTTGCAGCACTCAGTACAAAAAGGAAAAAGGAAAAACCCAAGAAGAATGAAGAGGAGGAGATCTGTTTGCAAGGTTAAGACGGACTGCAATTTGGAATAAATTGAGATTGCCAACTGGAGGGTACATACAATTCTTGGAAACACATTTTTCAGTATAGAAGAAACCCTCACAGCTTATGGACATGAATGATGATGCCTTTCCTAAACACAGAGCTGAATTAGTCTAAGAAAGTATGAATGTGAACAGGCAATCAACATAACAAATGTGGCATGGGTGTTATTTCCTCCTCCGCTAAGCCTTTCCCGTAAGATTTACCATCTTGGGGACTCCTGGAAATAAATTAAATACAATGTGAACTAGATACTTGTTCACAGGGAGCACTTAGTTTCAGGGCTCATTAATCACTAGTTTAAATCCTAAAGCCCCAAGTCATCCTAATTAATGGGATGTGGCTGAACTTTTGGAACACTGCAGTAGCAAGAAAGAAGGAGCACTTGCTAATCTTGGCGGTATTGTTTCTGTTTGGGAACAAGATTATACTGTCAATTTAAGTTAGACTCCGGGAAGAAAGACAGTATTCTGATGCACATCTGTTGTGCCATTTCCCGGTTCCATTTACTTTTTGCAGGTCATTTACGTCTGCCGCCTAACCAGGCTGGGTGACACTTGCAATTCTGAAGGCTTATGATACAGCCACCTGGCTTCTTAATTGTGCCACATATCCTGTGAAACGGCATAGCTCTGACAAAGGTCAACTACCTGTCCAGAGCATGGGAGGTGAGGAAATATGTTGGATCAAAAGCCACTAACCTTCCCATTATTGCATTGCTAGTTGCCTCATCTCTGTGTGAACCCTGTCTCGACTTCTTCCTCTGTTTCAAAGTTTACTTTGAAAAGAGAAGGGCTTCCTGGTGAGCAGCTTCCCCGTCCCTAAGATTTTAGGCCCAAAGCCTGATGCCAGAGGAGAAGTTCTTGTGGAGTCCCAGGAAGTAAAGACCTGTGTAAAAAAAAAAAAAAAAAAAACGTGCAAGAGACTACATAAGTGTTGTGTGTGAGAAAGAGATGGACTAGGACACTAGGTAGATGCCCAGCACTACAAATATTATGTGGGCAACACACATAGCATTGAGCATTGGCACTGCTGAGGAAGTGTACTCACACACACAAAATGTCCGCCTGTGCATTGAAGTCAATATACCCCTCCTCCTCCTCTTCACCCAACTCAGCTCATCTTATGATTTATCTCCACTTCTAGCATCCCAGAAACACTTAGGGCTCAAAGACTGAGCAAATCTATCTAGAGAGGTAATGGAATGTTTTAAAGCTCCTGGCTTTATTATTGCTGACTGGGTTTTCACAGCTTAGGTCTGCTCCACACAACTCCTATGATTTTTATCATGGTGACTACTTCCATAGATAATTACTCTCCACATGGTGCTTTTCATAGACATCTTAGATAGCAGTCATTCTCTTACACACACAATTGTGGTTTTCCTCCTTCCCTGGAATAGGTTCTGTGATAAAAACAGGCTACCTGCTTCACTGCACAATCCCTTTTTAATAAAAAGCTTTTCCTTTTCCTTCTCTTACACTTAGTCAAAGGAGCAAAATGAATTCATTTGTCCTGATCTTTACCAGACTGAATGTACACCAGTGATTTAAACAAGCACTTAACCCTCCAGTTAGATTCTGCTCGGATTCAAACAGAGAGACCTGATGAGATTTGATGTCATTCTACACCAGGCAATTGGCAATGTGCAGCCTGTGGGCCATATTATTATATTAAGATAAGAACATAAGAACATAAGAAGAGCCATGCTGGATCAGGCCAAAGGCCCATCTAGTCCAGCTTCCTGTATCTCACAGTGGCCCCACCAGATGTGTTTGGAGGCGCATGGGACTAGATATCTCTCTCCTGATACCACTCCCCTGCATCTGGCCCTTGAAGTACCCCGGTTTTAAGCCTGGAGATTACACATCTCCATCATGGTTTGTAACTAGACATGGGCACGACCAGAAAAAATGACGTTTCGAGTTTTCGTTTGTCGGAACGGGTCCATTTCGGGTCGTTTCTGTTTGTCGCAAAATTTTTCAAAAATGTGTCATTTCGTTTGTCGTTTGTCTTTTGTCGTTTGTCGTTTGTCTCCAATTTAGCATGATTTGACTTCCCCCAGAGCATAGGGGTGTCCCACAATCAGGGCCGGTGCAGTAGGTGTTTTTGCGCCTTAGGCGGCAGGTGGGGCAGGTGGGGCGGGCCGTGGGGGGAGGTGCGGGCGGGCGGCGGTGGCGGGGGGTCATGGGCGGGTGGCGACAGTGGCAGGGAGGAGGCACGGGCGGGCGGGCGGGCGGGCGGGCTGGCGGGCAGGCGGCCGGTGGCCGTGGGCGGGCAAGTGGGTGGGCGGCGACGTGGGCCGCAGGCGTGTGGTGGCACGGGCAGGCGGGCAAGTGGGCAGTTAGGATATCACTTAGGATAGAGGTTCTGTTCTTGGCTTGCATCCCAAATGTGTGTGTTTGCAAGCAAATTGAAGTTGGGAAAATAGAAAATAAATGGTAATAATGGAATCAAAAATATTGTAAGGCTGATATCAGCAGCAGCAGCTGCAGCCTCCCGACAAGAAAGATATTGGGGTGCAAATCAACAAACACAATATAGTTTACTAGTAGTTGTTCAGGCCAGGGAATGTAGTAATAAACAAACAAACAGTGGAGTAATATGAGGATGGAATCCAAAATATGGTATAATAAGGCTGATATCAGATTCAGCAGGCAGCCTCCCAACCAGGAAGAAATTGGGGTGCTGCAAATCAACAAGCACAATACAGTGTACTGGTAGTTGTTCAGGCCAGGAAATGTAGTAATAAACAAACAAACAGTGGAGTAATATGAGGATGGAATCCAAAATATGGTAATAAGGCTGATATATCAGATTCAGCAGGCAGCCTCCCAACAAGAAAGATATTGGGGTGCAAATCAACAAACACAATATAGTTTACTTTACTAGTAGTTGTTCAGGGAATAAAATGACAATAAAATTCAAAATTTTTCTGATCCACTTAAATGGAATGGGCCTGTGTTGATGAACTGCACAGTGCACTCACAACAAGTTTAAAAAACAAACAATGAAGTAAGTAATAGTAAACTAAATAAATAATATTGTAAAATATTCTCCACTAGATAGAGGTGCTCTTGGATTGCACCCCAAATGTGTGTGTGTGCGTGCAAGCAAATTGAAGTTGGGAAAATAGAAAATAAATTGTAGTATATAATATATTTTTAAAATAAATCCACACCTCCCACTCCCAGTCGAACCTCCCCCTTTACCCAATATAAAAATAAAATCCTCACAAACTGCCAGAGAAGAAATAAAGAATAAACTGCTATTCCCTTCAGCAGACAAAGCTGCAGGGAATCAAAGAAATTATTTTCTAAATTCAATTCCCTCCCTGCCTGCCTAACTTAAATCTAAAGCCTCCAGCCTCCCTCCAAATTCGAATAGCCATCAGCAGCAGGCAGCCACACAGCCCTCCACCCTCCTCCACATCCAGACCTAACTGCAACTGCTGGAAGGTGCCTCGGCTTTTTATGCCCTCTGGCACATCCAGAAGTGTCAATCAAAACCTGGCCATGCCATTGGTGGAATGGTTCAAAAAATTGCATGGTCCCATCCCATGCCCAGCCCACATGGGCAGGTCTAAAAAAATAAGAAAAAAATAAAATAAAATAAAATCAGTGCAACCTTTTACTGCTATAAAAAAACCCACTGCTGCTATAAAAATTCAGGCATTTAAAATACCTAATTTTCACATGTTTCTGTTGTGCTTTGGTGGGTTTTTGGACGACAATTTAAAAATAAATATTGCGGTCGCCATTTTGGATCCCCCCCCCCCACTGCATGGCATGGAGACGACGAGGATGACCCCCCCAGAAACCACCCCTCTGGTAGGTGTCCTCAGGCAGGCATACTTTCGCCTGCTTTTTTGGCCAGGAGTTGGGTTTTTTTTTTTTAATTTTTAAAACTTTTTTTTCAGTGCTGCAGTACTCTGTCTGACTCTTGGCAATGGCATTGCGCGATCGCCACGATGCCACAAACGACAATGAAAAACCCGACCCAATTTTTCTTTTTTCGGGTCGGGTTCGAGCTGGAGTGGCGTAATTATCATTACCGTTTCCGTTATATAACGGAAACGATAACCGAAAACGGAAACGACAATTTTGCCGCTCCGTGCCCATGTCTATTTGTAACCTGTGATGGACTTTTCCTCCAGGAATCTGTCCAATCCCCTTTTGAAGGCATCCAGGCCAGATGACATCACCACATCCTGTGGCAGGGAGTTCCACAGACTAACAACGCGCTGGGTGAAAAAATATTTTCTTTTGTCTGTGCTTACTCTCCTGTACCCTAGTTCTGGTATTTTGTGAGAGGGAGAACAGCCTCCCTCTATCCACTTTACTCATGCCCTGCATAATTTTGTACGTCTCAATCATATCCCCCCTCAGGCACCTTTTTTCAAGACTAAAGAGCCCCAAATGTTCTCTTCTGCACCTTTTCCAGTTCCACTATGTCTTTCTTGAGATGCGGTGAGCAGAATTGTACACAATACTCCAGGTGCGGCCTTACTATTGTTTTGTATAATGGCATTATAATGTTGGCTGTTTTATTTTCAATCCCCTTTTTGATAACCCCTAGCATGGAATTGGCCTTCTTCACCACTGCCACACATTGGGTAGACATCTTCATGGAGCTGTCCACCAACACACCAAGATCCCTTTCCTGATCCGTCACGGATAACTCAGAGCCCATGTCTTGATAGATAAAGTTTTGATTTTTTGCCCCAATATGCATTACTTTACATTTGGCTACATTAAAACGCATTTGCCATTTCATAGCCCATTCTCCCTTTTGGAGAGATCCTTCTGGAGCTCTTCACAATCTTCTCTGGTTTTTACTACACGGAAAAGTTTTGTGTCATCTGCAAACTTGGCCACCTCACTGTTTATCCCTGTCTCCATGTCATTTAGGAACAGATTGAAAAGCACCAGTTCCAGGACAGATCCCTGGGGCACACCGCTTTTCACTTCTGTCCATTGTGAAAATTTCCCATTGACACCTACTCTTTGTTTCTTGGATCTCAACCAGTTGTCAATCCATAAGAGGACCTGCCCTCTTATTCCCTGATTGTGCAATTTTCTCAGCAGCCTTTGTTGAGGGACTGTGTCAAAAGCCTTCTGAAAATCCAGATAGACTGTATCCACCGGTTCACCCAAATCCACATGCCTGTTGACCTTTTCAAAAAATTCTAAAAGATTTGTCAGACAAGACTTACCCTTACAGAAGCCATGCTGATTTTCTCTCAGCAAGGTTTGTTCTTCCATGTGTTTTAAGATTTTCTCTTGGATGAGGCTTTCCACCATCTTCCCTGGGAGAGATGTAAGGCTAACTGGCCTGTAGTTTCCCGGTCCCCCCTCCTTCCTTTTTTAAAAATTGGTGTGACATCCGCTATCCTCCAGTCCTCCGGCACTGTGGCCATTTTAAGAGGCAAGTTGCATATTACCGTTAAGAGATCTGCAATTTCATTTCTCAGTTCCCTAATAACCCTTGGGTGGATGCCATCTGGGCCTGGTGACTTGTTAATCTTCAATTTATCAATTAGTTCTAAAACATCCTCTCTTTAACCTGTATTTGATTTAATTCTTTATATAATATTAATTATATAATAATAAGTATTTTATTATTATTTAGTCATCTTGTTTACTTTTTTCAGGGGGTGGGGTGGGATTGGTGGTCACTGAAAGGTTTTTTATTGTTTATATTTTGTGTCATCATGTTTTTATCCTCCCCTTGTGATACTCTTTTGTGATCACTGGTGCCAGTGGGGTCTTCTATCTCAATGTTGGGCCATGAGAGGTACACTTTGGGTAGGGGGTTCTACTGGGTAAGGAGAACTTGGGTCCCCTCTTCTGACCCTCCGGCCCTGTGCCACATACCAGGGAAACAGCCTTGCTGATCAATGGCAGGTTGGTTTATAATAAGATCCCCATCATTCACAATTTGATTGTGGATGAGTGGGCCGACCTGGCCTTCCTTACAGAAACCTGGGTGGGTACAGAGGTGGGGGGCATCTCTCTCCCAGCTGTGCCCCCAAGGGTTTTGTGTCCAGCATCTGGGCAGTTGGGAGAGTCAGGGGTTGGGTGGCCATTATTTATAGGGAATATCTTCATATCAGCAAATCCACGATGTTGGTGTGCCCAGGGTTGGCATGTCTACACCTTGTGTTGGGTCAGAGGGACAGGTTTGGGATTGTGCTGGTGTATCAAGCTACCTGCAACCCTGCACTCTCCCTCCCAGAGCTCTCTGAGTTCATCTCAGCAACACTGTTGAGGTCCCCCTGCCTTTGGTGGTTGGGAATTTCAACATGTATACTGGGCATGGGCTGTCGGGAGTGGCTCTGGAATTCATGAAGTCCATGGCCTCCATGAACCTGCCCCAGTTTGCCATCATTCCTTCTCACAGGGGTGGGACATACCCTGGACCTGGTGTTTGCCTCCAATCTGTGGGCTTTGATCTGGGGGTCAGAAATTTGTGCTCCCCACCTGTCCCATGGTTAGATCATTATTTCCTGACCTTTTTGTATCAATTGCCACCCACCCCTACCATTTGGGTCTGCCCCCAAAGGCTCCTGGACCCTGTGAAGTTCTCAGAAACCTTTGGTGGCCTACCAGGCAGTCTGGTTGACAATCCGGTCAACTCCCTGGTGGACAGTTGGTTTGAAGAGCGGATCCAGAGCTGCTGAGTGGATCGCCTCCAAGGGCCTCATCTGATGCCAAACCGCCATCTCCGTGGTTCACAGTAGAGTTGCAGGTGATGAAGCAAGAACGGAGGAGGCTTTAGAGCAAATGGAGAAAGGATCAGATGGAATTGAATTGGGCTGCAGTTTATCCATTGATCAGGTGCTATGTTCAAGTGATCAAGGACACTATTTGCCTCCCTGAAAATTGGTGAGACCTTGAATTGCCAGGTGGAATTGTCCCGGATGGTTCGAGACCTCACCAGTCCTGGTCTGCTGGGGCCTCCTCCTAATGATTTCATTAGTGAATTATTCACAGCCTTTTAAAATCCATAATTATGGTCATATGTTGGTTGCACTGATCTGCCCCCGAGTGTGGCCGGTGCTGCGCCCCCTCAGTCTCCTCAGGTTGTTGAATTTGGGCCTGTTACACCAGCTAAGGCCTCCAGGGCACTGGTTCACCACTGGCCGTCAGCATCTCCATTTGACCCCTGCCCATCTTGGCTGATTAAGATCGCCAGAGGGAGCATGCCAGAATGGGCTTCACTGATTGCCACTGTCTCCTTTAGGGATGGGATTTTTCCTCTGTCGCCTGAAGGAGATAGTGGTCAAGCTCATTCTTAAAAGAACTGGCTTGGCTGTGGACGATATGTCTAGCTATCGTCCAATAGGGAATAGCCAATGTTCCTTTCCTGGGCAAGGTGGTGGACCAAGTTGCTGCTGTGTGGCTCTAGTTGCTCCTTGAGGAGAACCTCATCTTGGATCCTTACCAGTCCAGGTTCAGGCCACATCACAGGACTGAGATTGCCCTGGTTGCATTTCAGGATGAGCTATTGAGGAGGGCCAACAGGGGTCGCTGTATCTTGTTGATCCTTCTCGATCTGTCAGCGGCTTTCAATACTGTTGACCATGGTATCCTCCTGGGCAGGCTCTCTGAGGTGGGGATTGGGGGTTCAGATTTTGGCTGGCTCTGCTCCTTCCTTGAGGGTCGAGCCCCGTGTCTGAGCTTGGAGAGGTGATTTGTCGTCTTCCTGGACACTCTCTTGTGGGTTGCTTCAGGGGTCTCCCCCATGCTCTTTAACATCTATATGAGGCCGCTGGCTGAGGTCATCTGGAGTTTTGGGGCTTGCTGTCATCAGTACACTGATTACACTCCTTTTCCACCTCTGCCATGGAGGCCATCCAGACCCTTGATTGCTGCTTGGTTGCGGTTCTGAAGTGGACCAGGACCAACAGGCTCAAACTCAACCCTGAGAAGACTGAGGTTCTGTTCTTCTGAGGTTCCCCAGATAGGTACAGCCGCACTGTCCCCAGTCTGGATGGGACTGTCTTCCAGCTGGCAGTAAGAGGGAGGAGTGTGGGTGTTGTCCTGGATCCGGAACTGTTCCTGGAGTCTCAGGTGGCTGGCGTGTACAGGTCAGCCTTTCACAATCTTAAGCTTATCACCCAGATTCGCCTGTACCTTGATGGAGACTCCTTGAGGACAGTTGTGCAGGAGCTGGTCATGTTGAGGCCAGCCCGGCTATCTGGAATAAATTGCCAAGCAAGATTTGCCAGGCTCCATCCCTAGCATCCTTTAAAAAGGCAGTGAAAACTTGGCTTTTTAAGGATGTTTTTGGCAACCGTTAATGTATGTTATGTGTTCCCCATATCTGATGTTGTTTTGTTATTATGTGGTCTGTGCCTCTTGCCGGGTTATTCATTTGTCTTCTTTGTATTATTGTTTTGATTTTTGATTTTTGGTTTATTATATCTCTTGTTCTATGTAAACCGCCCAGAGATTCCATGGGGAAAATAGGTTGTGGTATAGAAATAGAAATGTAATAAATAAATAAATAAATAAATAAATAAATAAATAAATAAATAAATAAATAAATAAATATGTGGTATCCAGAGGGGTTTTGTGGGGGAGCAGTACTCTTAGAAGCCCTTTGCTCTGCACACACCCAAATCTTTTTAAAAAGACTTTTAAAAGCCTCTGCTGTCCTCTTGCAACATAGTGTAGACAATTCTGTCAATTTTTAAAGGGCCCAAATATTCCCTAACATTTTGTTGTGGGGGAAAACCCAAGGATACAAGAGGGCATTTTCAATTTAAAAACAAACAAAAACAAAACACAGTTCCTAGTCATAACCTGTTTCTTAGTCAACAAAAACTCATTGCTGAATAAACAGCCAGTGGCATCTGTGACATGAGATGAGTGTGGCTCCCAAGGGATGATTAGGTATCAAGAATGACGTTGCTCAAAATTGTGATTTCCCAAATTTGCAGTCTATGCAATGATGATTGAAAAACCAAAAGGGGTCATATTCTGAGCAGTACGAATACAATGTCTAGTACAGGTTTTACTTTTAATGTGTGTTGCTTTGCAATAGCCCATTGGGCTTATCTCCGTGCCCATCTCGATTCTCCATTTACTAGTGACATTCATCTCTACTTAGTACCCTCTCCTCCCCCCTTGGCTCCGGATGGCACACTCCTCAGTTCAGCACATTAGGGGAAATACCTACCTCCCAACCTACTCACTCAAGCCAGATATCATACAAGTAGGGTTTTCCAGGGCAGAGCCTTTGTGGCACCCTATTCCTTGAGATTTTGGGGGCTAAATATGAGACTTCTATGATGTCATGGAGTAGACCCTTGTGATGTCACAGTGTTCAGGAAAGATTGAAAAGGGAGGCATCAGTGCACCTGGGTCAGTTGACTGTGGAGGTGGGTGAAAATGAAAGAAAATAATGACCACAATTTAAAATATTTTAAAAATCTTCCACCTCCAAGGCCACTCGCCTTGAGGTTTGTTTTGATGCCTGCAACCTGAGGAAACATAGTAATTTCCTGGGAATTCAAGATGCCAACTAGAAGGCATTATTAATGTCCAACCACAGAAAGTTATAGAGTTCCTTACCCAAGTTCTCTGTTGCTTTCTTAAGCCCATTTCATTGCAAACGTGCAAATAAAGATTGCCTTTATCAGCCAGGTGCTGTTAGGCCAACTTTAGAACACAAAGAACAGAAAATGCACAGATGAAATTCCTGGCATTTCAGCAAACGAGCTGTGTGTTTTTTTCTTTGCCAGTGCAAAGACCACACAACAGGCTGTCTTCCATTCATAATACTATATTTTAATTCCTGGTTGTTAAAGATTGGCAACAGTTTACACTAGCAGAATGTGGCCATGGATTGATTGATTTATTGAGGTTCCCCAAAGTACGCACTCAAGCAGCCCAAATACGAAAGAGAATAAATTGCAATCTCCTTTCCCCTGCTCAGCTTCCACCATCTGGAAGTTAATTAATTAGAGGATCTTGAAGGTTTGAACCATCCTGTCAAGAGGATGAAACTTCATTTTAGTGCAAGGGAAGTAGTTCCTTCCCCATGACGTGCTACCTAGGGCATCGTCTCCTTGCGCAGAGATTCTATGCAGGGCAGCAGAACATAGCAAACGGTCTCCTTAATTACTGCATTGGGATTTCTTTCTTTTTCATTATAACTGGCTTCAGTAAGCCTCATGTTTACTTCTGCAAGGACCAGGATGCCTTCAATAGTAATGGCAGCTGGGTTTTGCATAGTTTATATTCTTGTTTAGTGCCCCTTTTAAAATTCAGAATCCCTTGGTCTCAAGAACACACAAAGAGAGGACCATTGTGTAGATCGAAGGTGAGCAACACGGGCAGCTACCCCAACAGATCACGTGATATCTATGCTAGCTGAGTGCAATCCATAGATAAACTTAGAGACGGCAATAGAAAATAGCAATAGCAATTAACAATATGTGCTTGTAAGTCAATTTTGACTTATGGTGTCCCCTTCTAGGATTTTCAAGGTAGAGAAGACTCAGAAGTGGCTTACCACCCCCTTCTTCTTGGGGTACTGTGCAGCTTGCCCATGACCATCACAGGCTGGCTCTACTCGCAGAAGGCACAGTGGGGGAATCATAGAATCATAGAGTTGGAAGAGACCTCAAGGGCCATCCAGTCCAACCCCCTGCCATGCAGGAACCCCCATCACAGGATGCCTGACAGATGGCCATCCAGCCTCTGCTTAAAAACCTCCAAAGAAGGAGACTCCACTGTTGCGTTACGAATGACACAGACACAGAGCTTCAGGGTGAAACATTCTGATCCTCAGGCAGCATTCCTGTTTGTGTCTCTATCTGGGCGTCATGCCTGGATATCTGGGTAGGTGTGTGAATGAATGTGTGAGCGTGCTGAGCATGTGTGATGTGTGTGTGAGCTGATCCTACTGCCTGAGCGACCAGTGTTTTATTAATAAGAGAACAACAATAGATACAGGAAGACATTCCCCCGGTGGGAGGGGGAATGCACGCCTATCTGTAAGACCATATTGGCCTGGAATTGATGAGGACCCGGGGGGAAAGGAAGCTGTAGGGTCAAAGGTGATAGGACAGATGGCCCTGATGTCCTGACATCCTGTTCTTGCCCCTGGCCTGGCATCCTGTTTACTTGCCATCCTGTTTTTGCTGCCTTCTTGGGCTTAGCTTCAGCACATCCTGGTGTCTGCTCGGCTCTGGGCATTGCTGGGAAATCCAGGCCAAGAAATCCAGGCCAAGCAAGCCTCCCCCAGCCTTCAGTTGCCTTTAGTGCTTGGCTACTTTTGGGGCTCAGAAAAATGGGGCAGTGATATTACCACACTCCACCACACTCCGTGGCAGCATATTCCACTGCCGAACAGCTCTAACCGTCATGAAGTTCTTCCTAATGTTTAAATTGAATCTCTTTTCCTGTAGTTTGAGACCATTGCCCCATGTCCTAGTCTGTGAAGCCATGGAAAATAAACCAGTCCCTTCTTCAATATGACATCCATTCAAATATTTAAACATAGCTATCATATCCCCTCCCAGCCTTCTTTTTGAAAGGCTAAACATTCCCAGCTCCCAAAGCCATTCCCTTGTGAGACATTTCTTCCAGATCTTCAACCATTTTGGTCATCCTCCCAACCTCTGGCTCTGCAACCTCTGGCTCTGCAGATACTAAACCACTGGACTGTGGGGAGTCACTGGAGGAGTTTTAGGCCAGGCTAACCTTGGCCACAGAACAAAAAGCAGACAGACATAGACAAATGTCATTCTCAGCAAGCTGAGCAGACACACGTGCACAAAACTGCTGTGTTCCTCCCAGAATACTTCATTTTATTCATCTCATTTACAAGCAAGAGATTTGGAGAGCTTAGAAAATCTGAAGTTTGGATAGGAGGCAGATGCCCTTTGGCCCTTTGACCCTGCCTCAAAGCAAAAGGCCAGGGGAAATAGAAGGTCACTTTCCTTCCAAGCATGCCATGTTGGCAACCAGGAGCATGTGCACCTCACTGCAGTCCCTCGGAAACACACCTTTCAAAGGAAGGCTCCCACACTGGACAACTCACATCTTATTATATTTATTTATTGTTTCAGGAAAGCCATTTTGGGATAGTGCAGGAAGATGATCCTTAAGCGTAGTTGCATGGGTCCCAAAATAAGGTTTCCATGTACACCACTCTGCTCATCCACTATGGAGACATGTAAGTCTGTCTCACTGAAAGAAGATAGGAAGAATGCCTTCTAATTTGGACACAGACTTGGGGAGGGGAGGGGGACTGTGTGTGAGAGAAATATAGTTGAGCCTGTTGAGCCTGCCTGTTGCCCTTCCCCAGCTCATTGATGGAGCTCTCTTCCAACTTGTACAGCTATGGCAAGATCCTTGCTGTCATCACTGTTGATTTGCTAATGGGGTGTGTGCACAACCATATCACCACTGGCATGTTCTTTTGGCAACACTCTGTTCTTCCCCCTCCCTTTGAGGTGCTACCAACACCACTGCATCCTGTTTTGGTTTGAAGTGGATGGAGCACAGCTACTGCCACTCTTCTTCTGTGGGTGAGGAAAGCATGATGGACAGCACTGTGTCATGACCCTCCTACGGAAATGAGGCTATGTCTGTCAACTCTCTTGTAGCATAAAGTTTTGGGATGGCACTGTATCCCCGGGTTGCAACAAATACACTCTAGATTCTTTGTTCTTGACCATTAACACTGTCTTGACCCAAGCCCAGCAAAACAAGGACTTTTCAGGCTCTTCAGGAGGGGTTGTTTGTTGTTGTTTGGGTCACACGATCTCTGCAATTTCACAAAATACTTTCACACAAAACTAGTGTCCATTCCTTTGAACAAGCACAGCATAGGGGAAAGGATATAAATGTCCCCTTTTATGTTCATCACCCTTGAAAGACCAGGAAACCAAGCCATTGTCATTTTGCACAACGTGCACTATTAACATAGTTTTGTCTAAAATCCCATTTGCTTTCTCTTCTCTTGCTGGAAGTGCCGCGAAATACCTCACCCAGTTGTAGGGCAAAGAGATTAATTTTGCCGTCCTTTGTCCTTCTGCGCAGAGGCAAGGAAGTAAGGATTTACATCCCCTGGGATGTGTACATACATTGTTGCTTATGAAATATGCAGGGAACTGTGCCTTGGATATACAAAGGGAAATCAATACTGAAACACCAATCATAACGAGCAGCAATTTATAAAAATAGCAGCGTGTAAAAGCAACGTTTTGTAAAACAACAGCTCTGTTACCATCTGAGATTGTGCTCCTCTTTGAAGCATTCATTGTGAAGAACTATATCAAAATCCTTAAGAAGGTCATTCTATAACATCTTCTCTTTTCCTTGGGCAGTGTTACCGTAGACTCCGTTCATGATCAAAATCTTTGCTCCTGTGATTATTGCCACAAAATGAAGCTTGACATCGACTAGGTCAGTGGTTCTCAACCTTCCTAATGCTGTGATCCTTTAATACAGTTCCTTATGTTGTGATGACCCCTTGCCCTGCTTGGAAGAGGCCACGAGCCCCCTTTGGCAGGCCACTGCCGCAGGTGCCATAGAGAACTTCCCTGTATAGGCACCCTCAGCCAATTGCAGCCTCCGGTGCCATTGACTGACATCCCCTACAACCTATCAAGCTGTAACTCACTTCCCCCCCTTCATCCCCCTCCTGCTCCAGCCCCAAGCTGTTTGTGCCTTTTTCTTCATTGGCTCATGGTGACCCCTATGAAATGGTCATTCAACCCACCCCCCAAAGGGGTCCCGACCCCCAGGTTGGGAACCACTGTACTAGATGCCTCTGGCAGGATAGCTCAGTGAGATTGGTGCCTGGCTGCAGAGTGAGAAGCTAGAAGGTCTCTTCACCACTTTGCATTCTGGGAGAAGAGCCAGCCTATGTAGTCCTGGACAAGCTGCAAAGTCCCAGAGCACTCCCAGAAGAAGGGCATAGTAAACCACTTGTGAGTGAATACCTTTTATATAGAAAAAACTGGAAATGGTCACCATAAATTGGACTCAATCTGACAGCATGCCATTCTTATTGTCTATTAGGAACAGCACCTTTTCATAGAATTACAGAACTGCTGAGTTGGAAGAGAGCACAAGCCCATTCCCTTCCAACTTCCTGCCAGTGCATGACTCTGCAGCCGAGGCATCCCTGAGAGATCACTATCAAATTTTTATTTAAAGATCTACAGTTAAGGCAAATGGACCACCTTCCAAGGCAAACCCTTAAATGGACAAAACCTAAAGAAGGTGGATATCTTCCAGCATCTAGGTTCCCATCTCCAAGGCAATGGTGGCATCAGTGGCGTACAAGGGTGAATGTGGCCAGGTTGTGTTGGCGAGAACTCACTGGTGTGCTTTGTGACAGATGAAGGTCATTAGGTTCTAGTCTAAGATTTACAAGACAATTGTCCACCCTGTTGTACTGTATGGTAAAGAGTGCTGGGCAGCAAATACTGGGCGTAGAGAGCCATCTCTATGCCAAGGAACAGCATGTGCTTCCCTACTCAACCACATCACAAATGATACTACCCAATAGCAGCTAGGTGTGATATCAATTACAGAGAAGATGGTAGAAAGCTAGCATAGCTGGCATGGACCTGTCCTGAGGTCAGCACCTTGCACTTTTGCCTAAAATGTTTACCACCTGAAAATTGATTGCTGGTGGCTATGTGGGCAACCAAAAGAGACAGAATACTGTCAATAAGGACATGCAAATTGTAGACCTGGCCCCTGAAGATCCGGTTGGCTGGGAAAAGTAGCATTTCAGGATCTGAACCTGCAGGAAAATGCTAGGAAGAAGAAGAGTTTGGGCAATTTAGTGTGGTATTCCTATTATATATTGACAATTGAAGTATGTTCACATTACACAACTGGGAGTTGAGTCATGGCTACTGGACTTCTTTTTTGAGAGATAGAAACGTTTCGCTGTTCATCCAAACAGCTTCATCTCAAAAAAAGAAGTCCAGTAGCCATGACTCAACTCCCAGTTAAACGAACCTGGATGACTGAGAATCTTCACAGACGTGTTTCACATTACACAGTTACAGCAGTCTGATACAACATTACAATGGCTACTATGGTATCCTATGAATCTTACCTGTAGTTTGACCTGTGTGTGTGTGTGTGTGTGTGTGTTGCAATTCAGTGCAATATAGCTGCAAGGCATCCTCTAATTTACAGCCAAGAATTCTGTCATTAAACTACACATCCTAGGAGCAGCCTATAGACTCCAGGTCCCGTTTGCATGTTTTCTTTCCCTTTCTCCAATAGGTAGAGAATGTCCTATATATGCTGTATATTTCTTTCCCTTTCTCCTTATATGCTGTATAGGAGTTTCAGGTGGGCCACTGCAGTGTTCTTGACGCCTGTCATCCACGCAGCATAAATCAGGACAAGGCCTGTCAGAGAGCTTGGTTGAGAACAGATAGCTTCCAGATCACAGTCCCACTTGTTTGGTCTCCCAGGAAACAGCAGAGACCTTGGGGCAACATAGTATTTGTCCCAAAGTCAGAAGCAACAACAAAATCTTTTAAAACTAGGCTGACCAAATTGAAAACAAAAACAAAGACTGAAATATGTCAAAAGAGAAAGGCCCAGGAACAGCTCCATCACTGGGAACCCCGGAACCCCGAATCTCATGACAACGACTTGTTATGTGCAAAATAAATAACATGAAAAGCCCACCAAACAAAATTTAGGCAAAATACATAAAAATACCAGGGGAAAAATATTTTATAACATGCCAGAGGACCAAGGGAAGAATAAAACTGGTAAGGGTGTTCAGGCAGTGCAGTATGTAAACTTTGCTCCCCTTCGTTTCATAATAAACAACACAGAAGATTCCAGTTTCCCAGCTTGTGAATAAGGCTATGATATGAATTGATCAATTTCTTCTCCCTTCTTAAATCCAAGAGTTATCTGTACAGTAGAATTAGGTACCCTGAGACTGGGATCTGAAGACAGATCAATGGGATAGGACTCCTAACATCTCCTTGAAGCAGCTTGTTCTCATATGAGGAAAGGGCAAGTCACCTTAAGAGAAACAAATCAGAAGACATTTTAGTTTCTCAGAACCAATGTCATGATTTCTAGCCTAAGAATTCCTATTTAAATACAAATTGCCCACTTCTAAAGCCAAGAACAGTGGCTTTCCTTATTAAAAAGCCTGTCCAAGAGCTAAAATCTCAGGTCATGTGTTGCCCTTGTACTTGGATATTTGATGCCAGAATCTGGCAGTCATTCATTTGTTTCCTATCCTATCTCTCCACCTCACATGCTCCTGAAGGTACCTAATAGTAAAAATAGACTAAATATCAAATCATGATGAAAACAAACATGAAACAAACAAATAATATAAAACAAAATTCAAAGCAGAAGAATAAAGGATGCAGCCATTATCCAGCCTGTTAAACCATCTTTAATCATAAACAGGCTAATAGGTAGAGAATCGCCTTTTTTAAAAAAAAAATTTTTGCAGCTTCAGTACTTGGAAGCAGGACAGTCAGCCAGCCAGTATATTGTTATGGTCCTTACTATTTATTTATTTATTTATTTATTTATTTATTGCACTTATTGACTACACTGACTTTCCCAATGGGAACTCTGGGTGGTGAACACACATGTAAATAAGAAATACAAAAATACAGAACCAATGAAGAATAAACAAACTCAGTATAAAAAGAAATAGCCATAAATGTATCCGGCAAGACAAGAGGACAGGCAAAACATCTGTGCAAACAAATATAAAATTGGCGATCACTGAAATGGTCATTAAAAACCCATGTTTTAAGGCTTTCTTAAAAGCTTGCAAAGACTCCACTAGCCAAATCTTGCTTGGTAATTTATTCCAAAGTGCCAGGCTGGCCAACAAGAAAGCCCAACTACAGGTAGAGACCCCGCAGGCCTCCCTAGAAGTGGCCATCTGGAGTGAGGGGGCTAGTGATGCTCTGGTGGGATGGGACGAAGATGACCTTTGGGAGATACGCTGTGCCAGATACTCAGGGCCCAAGCCATGGAGGGTTTTGTAAACCAAAACCAATACCTTGAACCTTATTCGGGAGGCAACGGGCAACCAATGCATACCTGCCCGCACCAACGACCAGCCTGGCTGCCACATTCTGTACCCACTGCAATCACCGAACAAGGGTCAAGGGAAGCCCCATGTAGACTGTGTTACAGTAATCTCTCCTCAAGATCACCAGGGCTTGCACAATTGTCCTTAGGGAGTCCTCTTCAAGGCACTTCAGCCATTCATACGGTGGGGGGGGGACTACCTTTACACATTTCCCAAAAAAATCCAGATGCTTCATAAAAACATTTGTTATTAAAAGACAATTTTAAAATCTAGTATCTAGCTACCATAGAATTTCAGAGACCTAAGTATCACCAAACAAAGAAAGGGTACTTGGTAAATAATCGGGGGGGGGGTGTTATATCAGAAAGGAGACACTCAAGTCTATTTTTCTTCCTTAATGGCCAAGAATTTTTTTTTATCAGTAGGGTCATGCTCTCTTTAAGTGCCACTTCATCATGTGGGCAAGTGAAGAATAGATGCTCTGTATTCTCAACCTCCCTTAAGGGAGAGCAGGTGCAAAGCCTGTCAGCAAAAGGGACATTCTTTTGCTTCCCTTCAAGTACAGAGGGAGGGAGGGCTGAGCTCCTTGCCAAAATCAAGGCTCTTACTTCCAGAGATGTTAAATCATGTGCCGGTTCCACAGAGTAGGCCCTCGCCATAGCATTTTATAAGATGGAAAAATTTGATCTCTGCCATTCTATATCCTCAATTCTCTCCTTAACTAATGTTTTTGCCTGATCTAATCCATAAGGTAGGTCTGAGGGGAAAGCCCAATTTTCTGCAAACCGCTTTGGACAGATTTGATCAAGTTGGATGGAAAGCTGTCATAAAACATCGAAGGGAATCAACCTTGCAAATGTAGGCATCCGTTTCACCACACATATAAAGATAGGATACCAACCCAGGCTTCAACATTTAGACAACCCATCTCCAATCTTACCCAACCTGGAAGCAGGTTACAGAACTGCCATCCCCCACATGGCCATCAAACCTGTGTCTACTATGGTGGGTGGCAATAACACTCCCCCTCACACACCATGGAGGAAGTTATTTTCAACAAAGGGCAGGCTTCTTACAATCTGAAAATTCTGTCAAACCTTTGGACTTGCTCCATCCTCTGTCCCCCAGCTTCTGCCTATGCAAGCAAAATTAATTGATGAAACAGGGCTTTTACCCTCTTTCCTTCCCCTTGCAGCTCCCAAAAGTTTCTTCTAGATTTCCTGATCCTCCAAAAAGAGCTGCATTTGCAGTAGGAGAGGATGGACAACTGAAGCCTGGATTCCAAAGGTATCCTGAATCCCATTCTAATAACTGGACCCTAGTGTGAACTGATCCAAGAGTACATGCAGGTTACGGGAGCAAAGTGTTTCTATTTCACAGTCCCTTTATTGTCATTCTCCCATAGCTGGTAAAGTTAGTTGCAAACTGGGATTTGTCATCCCCCCCATGCTTTGGCAAGAGATGTAAAATTTCCAGAAATTTTGAATTTTTTGAAAAACTAAAAATGGGGGAGGGGGATTTTTTCCCATCCCCCCCCAAGTTTCTAAAAGTGTTAGATTTCAGGTTTTGGCACCTCCTTGTTTTTGCTTCAAGAAGAAGCAGTACTGCTGCTCTCAGAACGAAGCTGGATTCGATGCCCAATATAATGCTAGCATCTTAGCTTGGGATATATTTATTCAACTGCATGGAAGATTGGCGCCAAAAATGTGCTCATGTCTTAAAATCTTGGCATCTATAGTCCCACCCACCCCAAATGTCTCCAAAAAGATCCAAGTTGGCATGCAGTTAAAAGCGAACATTTTAAAAAACACATTAAAGATATATTAAAACTCATAATAATAGCAATATTTAAAAAAGGGAAGCAACAGAATACAATAATGACTCCCCCTTTTTAAAAAAAAAACTCCTTGGTCAACCAGTCATTGAAAGAAAATCCTGACTGAAGAAGAAAAATAGTTCCTGTCTGCTTGCGGAAAGACAACAAAGTTCACTCTGGTGTGGAGGTGAAAGAAGCCATGTTCTAAGGAAACATCAGGAAGCAGCTGTGTTGGAAACCATTGACAGATGGAGCACATGCCAGAGGAAAGCTACTGGTCATAGCATGCTTGCTATTCTTTTTCTTTTGCATTCAGCCAGTAATCCTAGTTTTGTTGACCTCCTCAACAAAGAAAGACCATGAAAGTAAGGTCCTCACACTTCAAAGCATTGGTTATCCATAGGACTGCTTGCCTCCTCCTCCTGCAGAAAACTAGTGCTGCAAAGCTTTATTGCCCATCTGTTCTTAATCAGGCAGGATTCTTTTTATCACCGAATAATCCTTTGCTCCGGCCTGTTCTGATTATTCTCTAGTTCTCCCTCAGTTCAGTGAGAACACTGAGTATGTGGTGATGTAAGAGACAATTCCTTTGTGGCCTTCTTAAGTCATTTTCTTTCCAACCCATCTTCCTGCCATTCAGCAGCTTATCAAAGGGGAAAAAGTGCTGTTACAATGCCTGCTGTTTTCATACAGGTTGCCACTCTAACAGCAGAGAGAATTGGTGAATATTTTTCACCACCAAAACAGTAACAACTCCCCTTTCACCAAAGTCTGACAGAAAGAGGAACAATGCTTGTCATCTAATTCCGTCTGTCTGTCTGTCTGTCTGTCTGTCTGTCTCTCTCTCTCTCTCTCTCTCTCTCTCACACACACACACACACACACACACACACACACCACCACCACCACCACCACCACCACCACCACCACCACCACCAAGATGTCACAGGCAGTGTGCTGTTCCCAAAATACTCAAATTTAAAACAGTGTAGCCTTAATACACTGCCATCTCTTTCTTTGAGGTCTACCAGACTTTAACCTTCAAAAGCATCCCGAAAAACCCACAACACCCATTTGTCTGTTTCTTACATTTATAGACTGCTTTCTCCTTATGTTGGCTAGATAGCTCAGCCAGTTTAAGGGTTAAGGCAGTGGTTCTCAACCTGTGGATCCCCAGATGTTCCTGGACTGCAACTCCCAGAAGTCTTTATCACTATATAAGCTGGCCAGGATTTCTGGGAGTTGTAGTCCAAGAACCTCTGGGGACCCACAGGTTGAGAACCACTGGGTTAAGGTATCTGGCCTGTACACAGATTGATTGATTGATTGATTGATTGATTGATTGATTGATTGATTGATTGATTGATTGATTGGATTTTTATACCGCCCATCTGGCAGCGAGGCCACTCTGGGCGGTATAAGAGTCAGTTTATGAGCCTAAGTCAAGCTGCATCGTCCCAGGAAAAAGAATGGTAAACCACTTCATAACATTCTCTCCCTGAAAGATCCTCAGAAGGGTCTACTTGAGTCAGAATTGAATTGATAAAACATGATTATTATTAATATACTTAAAAATTAGTGTTCAAGGCAACTTGGAAATCTCTTATATGAATACAAACAAGTAAAACCAGACTTAATTGTAAAATTATAACACCAAGTAAACCAAACGAACCATTTTTAAAAAAAAACCCAAAGCAAGTAAATATATAAAAAACATTCAGATTAACAAAAATCACAGCTAAGAACAACACAGCTGGGCATCATATGTTAATGTAAAATATGTGTTGTGTGCATGTAAATTCTACTATACTCTGTTAAAATATTTCAATCTTTCATGGATTTTGAAGAAATGTTTTGGCCTTGAAGAAATGTTTTGGTCTAAATCAAAGCCAAAGTATCCTGAAGTTCCATATCCCCAACTGTTTTAATAACCTCCAAATTAGCCCAGTTCATACAAGAATGTCTTCCGCATCACCACAAATGAGGGTGGATGAAATTATGTGGCCAATGAACACTGAGCACTAGCAGACCTAAAAGAGGTACATGTGGAAACTATAGCCACTAGGCCTGATAGCCTTGCTAGCTGGTGGACTCTGGAAGTTATAGTCAAAATTAGTATCTGCAAGTACTGCTTGGGATATGGAGAGAAGTTGGAACCATCCATTGGAGATCAGGTGCTGAACTAGATGCAACCCTTTGCTTGGCGATACAGTAGAGCAAAAAATGTAAGTCAGATATACCAATGACAAGTTCAGATGCCTTCTAGATTATGTAAAGAGGCTTTTTAATAAATGCCCTGTTGAGGAAGCAATCACTAAGAAGGATACATTTAAATGAAATGTCTACCATACACAGAGGTTGGAGCTATGCTTGGGTATTATGTGATTTTTTAATTTACAATATTCCATGTTTTGATTGATTGGTTCATTTATTTACCTCTGCCCTGCACTCCAGTGCCCAAGATTGTAAACAGGGGACCAGCAAAAGAGCCAAAATAAATGTAGCAGGATATAAAGGCAAAGTCAGAATGTAGTGAATTAGAGAATTTATGGCATATAAAAATCTACTGCTTCATTCTTCTCATAAAAATATATAAAGGGAACAGACTGTTGCTAAAAATCAATCTAGTCTCATGAAAAAGACCCTTCATTAGTACAAGAGAAAAATATATCCTTTACTCCCACTCATTAAAACTGGACTGTGATCACTGAAGCTTATGTGTGCTAGAGCTGGGCGGAGCAGGGGAGAGAATGATGAACCAGAAATAATGTGACTCTTGTTTGGTTAAATCAGAGGTTCCCAAACTTTTTTGCCCCGTAGACCACATGCCAATTTTTTTTTGTTTTTTGTAGACCTCCTGCCTTCCTAATATTGAATTTTCCTAAATGTATTAACTTCAAATGTGTTTTTGACAGCTGACACAGTGCTACTCACTTTGATTGGGGCTTTTGTAGGGTGGACAAGTGTGAAAAAAGAAAAACATGTGCAATTTTTATTCATACCTTTAATGAAAATATACAAAATGCAAGTAAATATTTGGATTTGGAATCAAACAAATAAGAACCTATTAAATTAATACACAAACAATGCTGTTAATGGGAGGGATGAGCCTGGTGCTTTGATAGCAATTGTTCAATATTTGGCTTCAAATTAGTGAGGTATAGTCTTAAATCTCCACGTTCAGTGATTTGCAATCACTTTTTTTTTCATAAGATGATTGGCAACCACACTAAACCCCCTTTCCACAAGGTATGAAGATGAAAAAGCTATTTGGCTGTGGTCACACCTGGGTTTTGATCCTGATCTTCTGAAGGTTCGGCTTTTCCTCTTTGTCCTATCAGGTGATTTAAATGTGGGACAAGAGTTCCCACGTCAAAAGCTGGGTTTTTTTATTTTAAAGTGCAGTTCAGCCCCTTTGGCCAGCAGGTGGCGCTAGCATTTGAAAAAAACGGACCACTTGGCTGGGGGAAATTAAAACTTGCAGGACCGGATAGAGCTTCCTGTTTCTCCAAAGGTGAAAAGGAGTTTAAAAAAAAAACAGCCGATTGGCCCCAGGAACAGCCAGTCGGTGCTATGAAAAAAGAAAGAAAAAGAAACCCGGATCATCTGCGTGGTCCCACGGCGTCTGGATTTGAAAAGCTGGATTTTCAAAGCGAGGCAAAAATTTCCCTACCTCTTGGGTGAGTCACAGAAACCTCGCTTAAGGGATCATTACCGGGTTTTCTTTTTTCTTTTTTTTCAAAAAGCCCGGTGGCCATGGGGACGGCATTTTTAGACACAGCTTATTTAGTAATTTAAACTGCTATTAAAGGGATGTGGGACCGGAGCAAAAAACTTTCTTGTGATAGTCCATAATACAGGATAAGCAACACATATATCTTTCTGAAGGCAGAACTGCTGATACTCCCATTCTGAAGCGCACCTTAAGTTCTTCATTAGTGTTTATTCCAGTCTGTTCTTATTGTAATATGACATCCAATTCTTCAATGTCACCATATGGATTGATAATCCACTGTGGTGTTTCCATAATCAAAATATTCTCAAACCTGGTTCTGAAGTCTGTGTGAAGGACACTTAAATGTTGAACGTAGACCAAAACATCATTATCCTAGACATTTGTCAATAACAAGTTGGGAGGAACACTCAGGATAGGAGGCTGTAGTAGATTATGGAAACATTAATACCTTTGCATAGCCACTTCACGTAAAAGGGTTCACGTCCCAAGGTGCATATGGCAAGCCTGAAGTGCAAAGTGAGCCTCTCAAGATGGTGCCAAGATCTCTGCCAGAACCTAGAAATGAACGAGACTGCTCCTCTTGATGTGCTTCATGCCTTGACAAGATCTTGTGCCTTTTCAGTGATTGCTCCCACTATTCATCTAGATCAGGGGTGTCCAAACTTTTTGTAAGGAGGGCCAGATTTGGTGAGGTGAAAATGTGTGTGGGCAAACCATTCAGTCACATTTGGCCCCCGGGGCCGGACATTGGACAAGTCTCTATAACATGCAAGGAATCTGGGAAGATGCTGCAGCAACGGAGCTGGGGCAGGTGGCTGGGGGGATGGACAGAGGCAGGGAGGGCAGGCAAACCATAAAACTGCAAGCTGACGTCTCCATCCAGTATGGGGAGTGGCCAGCTGGCGGGGATGCGTGACAGGTTGAGCTGGTGGAGAGAAGAGGTCGGGGACCACTCGAAATTTGAAAATGGGCCACATTTGCCCCCAGGCCTGACTTTGGGCATGCCTGATCTAGATCCTTCCCTAACTTCATCTAAAAGGGCTTTGAAAACCTGGCTGTTTCAACAGGCCTTCCCAAGCTCTTAACTATATTATTTTAGTAATGGTTTTGCCCTTTAATCTTATGTGAAGATTTATTTATACTTATTGGCTTTGTTTTGTTTACAGATTTGTTATTATTGTGATTTAATTGCATTAATTTGGTATTATATCTGATTGTATTTTGTATAATGTTTTGAGCCACCTAGAGTGGCCAGATGGGCAGATGGGCAGAGTAGATAGATAGATAGATAGATAGATAGATAGATAGATAGAATAGACATGGTGAATAGACATGGCGAAATTCTCGCGAAATTCTCATTCCGTTCCGTTCCTCGTTTCCGTTACGCAACAGAAACAGAAACAAGAATTAAGCCGTCAGAACCCGAACTCGAACCGATAAACGATAAATTGGGTCTGATTTGTCGTTGTCGTTCATGGCATCGCGCTGCGACCGCGCGATGCAAAGCGGCACAGAAAAAACGTTTTAAAAATAAAAAAATCCCGATTTCCGGCCAAAAAAGCAGGCGAAAATATGCCTGTCTGAGGGCACCTACCAGAGGGATGGTTTCTGGGGGGGTCCCCGGCCTCCCCCCCTCTCCTGTCCTGGGCTGCTGGACCTGGTACCAGGCTGGGGGGCATCAGTCTCATCATCTCCATTTGCCATGCGGAGCAGGGGGATCCAAAATGGCGACCGCAATATTTTTTTTTAAATCGTGGTCCAAAAACCCACCAAAGCACCACAGAAACATGTGAAAATTAGCTATTTTAAATGCTTGAATTTTTACAGTAGCAGCAGTGGGTTTTTCTAGCAATAAAACGTCTCCATTGATTTTATTTTATTTTATTTTTATTTTTTTACACCTGCGCAATGATGGGCTGGCCATGGGATGGGACCATGCAAATTTTTGGAGCCATTCCACCAATCGCATGGCCACTTGGCCAGGTTTTGACTGAGACTTCTGGGATGTGCCAGTCGGGCATAAAAAGCCCACTATAACCCTAGCCCTAGCCCTAACCCTAACGCTAACCCTAACCCATACGCCAGTACACTGTCCTTCTTAGTGGGTCAGAGGCACCCAGAGGTGCAGCCCACTAACTCACCCTAACCTTACCCGTAATAACCCTAAGCCTAGCCCTTGCCCTAACCCCAACCCTAAGCCAGATCTGTACTCGCATTGCACTACACGCAAGTACACTGTCCTTCTTAGTGAGTCAGAGGGCGCCCAGCAGAGGCATTCTTCTCTCACCTCGCTCACAGTCCAAAGTTCCAAAAAACTCCAAACCTGTACGCCAGTATGCTGTCCTTCTTGGTGAGCTAGAGGCACCCAAAAGAGAGGTGCCTCTGCCAGTGCCACTTGGTACGCAATGGCTGCACGGTCATGTACCCTTCCTTTTCCCTTTGTAGGGGGCCAGAGGAGGCATCCACCCCAGAGAGGTGCCTCCAAGAGCCTGCTACCCTACCCCCCCAAAACCAGTACTAAAGACAAACGACAAACGAAATGACAAATTTTTGAAAAATTTCGCGACAAACGGAAACGAGCCGAAACGGGCCAGCTCTGACACACGACAACTCAAAACGTCATTTTTCCTGGTCGTGCCCATCTCTAGTAGTGAATAAACCAAGATTTGTAACACTTGGATAGATTTCATATTCCAAATTGTTTTGGAACAAGTTGCTATACAGCCACATAAATCTCACAGAAATGAATGAAGATTGCTCGCTGGCTATGTGGTGGATTGCCCTGAATTCATGCAAGTCTACAGTACTTTTCAAAAACAGGGATAAAGATGTAAACCTGAGTCAAAATTCTACTAAGGATAGATGTGTGAAGGATTTTTAAACCTTGCCCTGAGATTTTCTCCAACTCCAACTACTTTCCCAGATTCCCCCCACCCCAAGGTCTTTACCCTCAACATACTGTGAATTCTTACTAAAAATTCCATAATATAAGATGAGCTGCCATTAGGGGAACTAAAAGCCTCTTCTTCTCCAAGCCTCTTTGATTCGTTAAGGTATGGGAAACTGCTGGCAGAGGACAGAGTGAGGGTTTTAACTTATGTGCTAACTGGACGTAAAGGTTTGATTTATAGAGGATGAAGCTTTTTAGAAGCACTGTCAACTATTGTTTTTTCTGTAAATAAACTATTGACAACCTAGAGAACCTACAGGGCTGAGAGCTAATTTTCCTTTTATAGGCAAAAATCAAATAAACAAACAAATAAATAAATAAAGTATTTTCCATGTATAAGACTATATTTTTGTCTAAAATTGATATACTAAAAATTGAGGGTCGTTTTATACACAAAAGTAAGCTGAGGAGAGAGTACTGCATGGTTGCAATATTGCAGTTTTAGGTTTTAAACATTGGGGTCATGGGGTGGCTTATATATGGAAAACTACAGTAAATAAAATAAAAAACAAAAACATGTGGCACCTTAAAGACTAACTATGATATTTTAATGGAAGTTTCTGTGGAGAGATGATAGGTTGCCAAGGGGAGTGTATATCAGTATTGGATGTTGGCTCCTTGCTAATAGTGCTTATTAAATTTGTGACTCATTGTGATAAGTGTTGGGTGTGCATTCTGACATGGGTTCACATTCCTGCTGGGCCATAGCAACACACTAATTTACCACTAGCACTGGTAAACTCCTTGAATCATTGCAAGCCCTTTAAAAAAAAATCTATCAAGGTCACTATGAGTAAGAAGTAACTTGACAGCATGTAATATGTTTACTAGTGAAAGTCACATGTCATATATGAAGCATTTTTCCTGATGAGGCTTTGAACTGACCAGTTCAGAATTCATCTTCAGTACCTGGCTTAGAATAATGACTCAGCAGGAGTGATTCCAGAACCTCCTTTCTATGTATACCATGGGGGTCTTAATGAATTTAAGTAGGAAATAATCAAGTGCAAACAGTAACCCTTGTGCCTAGTTGAGCTGTACTTTAGTTTAACTGAGTTTCCAGGGCAAAATGAAAATGTTACCATAAAAATGTGTGAGGAGGGCAACCAAGGATGCTACAGATCTGAGGGAATAAACTCAGCCTCAGTACCCAATCAGTACTCAACGAGCACCCACGAGATGGAATCGCTCAGAAAGGGTTTCAAGTTATTCTTTCTGGAGTACATATATATTGTTCATCATGTTGCATTGAGCAGATGCAGTTCATTTCAGAGAAGACATCTGGTGCTGTCAGAATATGTAACTGGTGCTGATTTGTAACGTGAGCTGAATATTCAGCTGTTATTTATGAGAGATGATAGCCCTTACTTATAGCCTACTTGCCTCTATCATTGCAAAGCATATGTAATCCAGGAACTTTACAGCTCTCTGTGTGCTTGGAGTAGAAGATGCAAGAAAGAAAAGAAACAGAGTTGTATTGTTTTTTCCCCTCACGGAGACATTTGAGTTTTAAATGATATAAACTCAGCAGGAACAAGCAGTCCTGAATACGTTTGCACTACTTATTCAGGGGGTTACTGGCCTTACTCCTGTTCTGTTGTCGCACCCATTAAATGACTATTTTTATTCCACAAGTAGAATTATACTCAGCTAAGTGTGGGTACATCATCTGCTCTCTATTCTAGAGAAGAAACAGAATTTCACCCTAACAGAGACAAGGAGTGGGTCCTACCACTCAGTTCACTTACCTCCCACTTCACTGTTTATATCCCACCTTTCATCCTAAACTGGGAATCAAGATGGCTTGCAACAAGACTGAAAAACAGGTGCATATAAAAACGTTAATATTAAAACTACACATGGGCATGAACCTGAAAAATGGTGGTTCATGGTTAGCCACAAACTACAAAGCATCATGAACCAACCTGAAAACCCAACTGGTTCATGGTTTGTTTTTTGGAGCAGGGCTACCTGCTCCGGTTGCCCTCCCTTGTACTGTTGTTTAATCAGCTGGGCAGTGGACACATGTGCAAAGGCAGCAGGCCCGGCTCCTTAAAGAGGTGCCAGCATGCTGTGATGTGGATAACAGTAGAGATGGCAGGTACAGGTAGGGAGTCAACAGGGGGCAATGAGAAGGTAAGTGGGCCTCCATTCTGCCAAAGCAAAGCAAACTGCTGCTGCTGCTGGTGGTGGTGGTGGTGGTGGAATTCAGCACTTTGCTTTGCTTCAACAAAACAGGATCCCCAAACTGGGTTGGAAAATGAACCATGAACCAGCCCAGTTCATCAGTTTTTCTGGTCCATCTCTAATTAAAACATAATTTAAAAATTATGGCCTAACATCTATTGTAATTACAGTGGACAGAAAAACCAGTGGTGCAGTGGTCATAGATGATGATGCTGTGCCAACACTAATATGCAGACATGACTTCCATTGTGTAACCAGGGAAGGCAAGGATACTTTACCCAATAAGATATTGGATGTCTTCCTGTTGAAGCTCAAATAATGCATGACAGTTACTTAAGTGTAATTCCACAGTTGGAGACAAAGCCATTCTCATGAAAACACCAATGAATGAAAAGCTATTTTAACACATACCAATGAAAAGGACAGCAACCATTCACATGTTAAGAGGCCCTCCCTCAGAAATCCAGCATTTGTCAGACTCCACACACACAGACACACAGACACAGACACACACACACACACACACACACACACACACACACACACACACACACACACACACACACACACACACACACACACACACACACACACCTCATTGAAAGATCTTTGTCTTTTGGCAGAAATGTATGGGGAAGAGAGCAAGCCTAATCTGGGGGGGGGGGTGGTCCAACACCCTGAGATCATTTGCAGAGAATGACCTATGGTAGCTGTGGGGAGCCTGAGCACTGTAGTCCCCAAAAAGGGAAATTGTCAAGTTTTGTAACTGCCGCACAATTATCTAGCTGACATAATTTGGACTTTCATTTCTAAGACAGTGTGTAGCTTCTTGCGCTATCTGCCTTTTCTATCGTTACATTTCGGGAAAAAACGAGGAGAACTAATGTACAATACATACCTTTAAAACATGTACTTTTGTTATAAGCCCATTTTATGCAGTTGCTCGTGTTCAATACTATTGACTCTGAATTTTAGCAGTGACCTTTCTGAGGCTAGATATGGCCAAGTTATTGTCATTTCTCATTGAAATGTGTGTCAAAATATGCTCCCAAAAAGGCTTGGGAAAAAAGCAGGGTCTTTTATTGTAAGAAGAAAAGAGCAGAATACAATGTGGCTGACCTTTCTTTGGGCGTAATAAGATATTTGCAGAGCGGGATGAGATTTCTGCTGCTGGCTTTAATCATGACAAAGAGTGGCTGTTGGTTGCCTGCTTGCTTTGTTGTTTGGGTCATGATGATGGACCTTCTCTCATTTTTGAGGGATGGAGTTTTCTTTTAGCAGCTGCACAGATATAGGTGCAGGGTATGTTTACTGTATGATGGTGTGGTGTACTGAGACTTTACAGATCTGACAGGCAGCATCTGTCCAAGGTTTCAGGTACTTCTGGTATTCCCTGGTGGGATCTCATATATCTATTAGCCAGGCTCAAACCGGTTTGGCTTCCGAGATCAGAAAACACTGCATGTGTTCCATCTTATAGAGTCAAGAATTAGAGTGAGGCAGATGCCTCTGGAAAATGATTTTGAATGTCACAAATAGGCAGCAAGTGGTCCACTATTTTGTTGATTGCTGTCGCATCTCTCATGCCAGAGAAGAGAAGAGGTTCTTGCAAGGTCTTCATGTCAATAATGTCAAAAGAGTATTTCAAAAGGTCTTAGAAGTTATAGAATGCTACTAAACAGACTCGAGATTTGTCATCATTAGACATAGCTCACAGAGTGAAATTCCTGCTTGAGGGATTCAGTAGTTATGAATTCTAGTACAAACACCAATGATACCCACCTCTTGCACTAATGGAACTCAGTTCCCACTAACTGAAACTCAGTTCTGTATGGTCTCAACTTTGCATGCTTCCTAAATGTTCGAATACATTCGCAACATGAATGACAATTAGAGATGGGCACGACCAGAAATTTTTTTCGAGTTGTCGTTTTTCGGGATCGGTCCGTTTTGGCTCGTTTCTGTTTTTCGTGAAATATTTTTAAAAAATTGTCATTTCGTCGTGTCGTTTGTCGTTTGTCGTTACTGCCGCCGCGATTTTGCGCAATTTGACATCCCAGCGAGTGGCGTCCCGCCGGCGCTAGGTGTTTTTGCGCCCTAGGCGGCGGGTGGGGTGACAGGGGGAGGGGCGGGCGGAGAGTGCGCGGGCGGCGGGCGTGGGTCCCGCAATGACCCAGAGCAGGCGGAAAACACTTTAAACTGACTTGCTGCACAAGACTGCATCGAATAAAGCAATTGCAATTTTTATTGCAAACAAAGTGGGCAGTGCACCCACAGCAGAGCTGAAGGCAGGGTATGAAAGGACCTTGGCTTGCCACCAAGCAAATGAAATTTTTAAAATAAATCCACACCTCCCCTCCCACTCAAATCTCCCCCCCCCTTTGAAGCACTATCAGAAAAGAAATCCTAACAAACTGCAGGAGAATAAAAAAGAATAAACTGCATTGATATTCCCCACAGCAGACAGAGAATGAAAGGAATTATTATTATTTCCTAAAAATTCAATTGAATCAATTCCCTCCCTGCCTGCCTAACTGAAATCTAAAGGTTCTGCGAAATCGAAACTAGTCTAGCACAGCAGCCAGCTACACACAGCCCTCTCCCACCCATATCCAAGCCCGGACTGCGACTCTTCTGGGAGTGCCTCAGCTTTTTATGCCCTCTTGCACATCCAGAAGTGTCAGTCAAAACCTGGCCATGCGATTGGTAGAATGGGTCCAAAAATTTGCATGGTCCCATCCCATGGCCAGCCCATCATTGCGCAGGTGTAAAAAAATAAAAATAAAATAAAATAAAATAAAATCAGTGCAACCTTTTACTGCTATAAAAAACCCACTGCTGCTACTGTAAAAATTCAAGCATTTAAAATAGCTAATTTTTGCATGTTTCTGTGGTGCTTTGGTGGTTTTTTGGACCACGATTTCAAAAAATATATTGCGGACGCCATTTTGGATCCCCCCGCACCACATGGCAAATGGAGACACCGAGGATGCCCCCTCCCAGCCCGGTACCAGCAGCCCAGGACAGGAGGGGGGGAAGGCTGGGGACCCCCCCCAGAAACCACCCCTCTGGTAGGTGCCCTCAGGCAGGCATATTTTCACCTGCTTTTTTGGCCAGGAATCGGGTTTTTTATTTTTAAAACTTTTTTCTGTGCCACTTGGCATCACACGATCGCCGCGCGATGCCAGGAACGACAACGACAAATCAGACCCAATTTTTATTTTTTCGGTTCGAGTTCAAGTTCTGACAGCTTAATTGTCGTTACCGTTTCCGTTACATAACGGAAACGATATCCGAAAATGGAAACGACAATTTCACCAAGTCGTGCCCATGTCTAATGAAATATGTTTTGTGATTAACCTTGCTTACAAATGCACATTTTAAAAGAAAACACATTTTTAAAACACATATTTAATTGTACGATTCTGTGAGTTATTGTAAAAGAAAAAACCATGGATGAATATAGAAAGATGGCAGACATCTGGGTGAATTCACGTGAAATCCATTTGGAACTGAAATGGACTGCTTGACTCCTGCTGAAAAACCTGCCAAAGCAAAGGGATTCAGAACAGCCTGCAATGACTGTTGTTTGTGTTCATACATAAAGAGATAATAGAGCCAGTCTTACCATTAAGAGCCTAAACGACTTAGGACCTAGATACCTGAAGGATCGCCTCCTTCCATATGAACCTACCCGGCAATTAAGATCTAGCCAGGGGGCCCTCTTGAAAGAGCCATCTCTCAAGGAGGTGAGAGGGATGGCCTGTAGACACAGGGCCTTCTCGGCAGCTGCTCCCAAGCTATGGAATGCCCTCCCGATCGAGATCCGCCTGGCGCCAACACTGATTACATTCCGGCACCAGGTAAAAACCTTCCTGTTCCAGAAGGTTTTTAATTGATATAATATAGATTGTGGGTCCGTTGATGACAATTTTAGAATAACGATTTTAGCGTAAGGTTTTTATTGATGATTTATTGATATTTTACTCTTAACTATTCTAAATTGTTTTATTCTTTGGATTGTAAGCTGCCCAGAGACCTTTGGGTAGTGGGCGGCATATAAGTTAAATAAATAAATAAATAAAATAAATAAATTAGACAGAGTGGAACATCCATTTTGTGCAACAGATGTTCCTCTCAAGCTCTTGTCTTGGTTGACCCTCTCAATCATCACCCACAGACAACAGAAGGATTTTAAAACATGCTACTCAAGAAGCAGCAGAAGCTAGGAGCTTTCAGACATTGACGTTGCCATTCAATAACTGGAAAGACTGTGTGTCTGGCTATGTGGCAACCCCAAGATCCCCAAACTGCTATGAACCTGATCATTACTGCTTCAGATGGTCTGTGAAATGGGCATAAATGCAGAACAGAAGGTATTTGTACTGCCCATCATTCTTCTATGGGACTAGACTGACTGTGTAACAGAGCCAGCAGACTTTAGTCTATTATCTTTGCAGCAGAGCAACTTGACTATTTTCTATGTTCCACCAGTAAAATAGTGAGGAATGTGGATCATGTAGTCATATTCCTGAGATCTAGGAAAGCTGGCTAAATACACCATTTACCTCTGCCATGTATATTAAGGTCCAGGTCTTAAACACTCACTGTTTATTTAACAAGCAGCCACAAGTTGATTTCAGCCTAAGCAGCTATGGTAAGTACACCCAACCGACAGAACTTTCGAGCTCTCTGGCTATTTAAAACTGATCTATTTTTTAGTTTGCTTGTAAATCACCTGTAACAAGGTTTATGACAGTCACGCCATTCATAGGCAATAATTGATATGATTATCAGTCTAGAAGCCATAACTACATTGGAAAGAATTGGCAAATTAAGTAAATTAGATGGTAAAAGCCAAAGGTCATGCTGTGAATTAGAGATGGATTTCCAAGAGCAAAAAAAACACCGAAGGCAGAGCAAGATTGAACTCTAGTGGCTATAGCGAAACACTGCATGTAGCTCTCCAACCTCTTTGCAAAAGAGATGTTATCAGAAGCCGGCTCCTGCTGTTTGAGAAGAAATAAAGACACCATTAATATACATCTAAAACACACTCCAGAGGTTAGGGGCAGCACAAAAAGAGAGAGAGATCAAAAGAATCACAACAAGTGTCTGTGCAGAATAAGAACAAAATCAAAGGGCAGGCTTTGAGCCCTAGACAATATCTTTGCTGGTAGGAACCAAAGGTGAGTGCACTTAGGAAACAGATTTGTCTGCATTCTGTTCTGGCAATACTGAATGTGTTTACCAGTTCCATGCATTTAAAAGTAATATTCCTGTTCCCCACCCCACCCCTTGTATGGTGAAGGGTTCTTAAAACCTTTCATTTTGAATAAATCAGCCCGACTCTCAGATTTCAAGTACAACAACAATGCATACCTCACCACAGCTCAAGAAGACCTCCTATATAAGGATATTCTGTCTCTCCAAGGGTGAGTTTGGAGCCAACATATGCCTTAAAGCTGTAGCCCAAGGTCCATATGCAAAATTATGATGTCCTCCTTGAATACAGTGTCCATTTTGCTTTCCACAGCTAAGCAACAAACACCTGGCAGGACCCTATGAAGGTGCAGAGTAGAGATGGCCACGACCAGAAAAAATGACGTTTCGATTTTTTGTTTGTGGGAACGGGTCCGTTTCATTCCGTTTCCGTTTGTCGCGAATTTTTTTGAAAATTTGTCGTTTCGAAGTTTCATTCATCATTTGTCGTTTCTTCCACGATTTAGCACGATTTGACTTCCCAGAGCATGGGGGCGTCCCGCGATGACCCAGAGCAGGTGGAAAACACTTTAAACTGGGTGATGAATAATATTTTTAATAAATATATCATAGCATAAGACTGCATCCTATGCAATAATGCAAACAAAGTGGGCAGAATGCAATATTCTTTTTTTTCTCTTGGTCAACGCTGACTGAACCAGCCACCCTACTTGGTCTGGCTGCCTGTTATACTTTTGTTTTGTTTTGTTTTGAAGCCTTTATCCATCCCATTTCCCCTCCACCTCTCAGAGGCAGCAGGAGACACAATTCCGTTCCTCCCCAAATCTGGATGAGGGTCTACTCCTCTCAATGTCCCCTCCCCATGACACTCCTTGTAAAGCCAAGCAAATGCCACCCTGGTCAACTAGCGGTCAGAGATTCAGATGCTTCCCCCCCCACACACACACACTCATCCGGATGAGTTCCCCTCAATCGCTCAGGGAATCATCACCAGCTGGAGCATCCCGAGGAGACCGGTTCACTCATGGAGCGAGCAGAGCAGACCTTCTCTCTCCTTGACCATGACCAGGTTGCACATCTCGAGGCCCATCTCCAGGGCAGAGACCCTCTGCTGCCCTCCACCCCGTCCAGCTTCCCTGCCGTGTCGCGGAAGTGGCCTGACCCTAACCCTAACCCTAACCCTGTAACTGTTTTCATTTGAGCCCTACTTGCAAGAAGGGCCACCTGGGAAGAAAAGCCCCCAGGATTGCCAGCCAAGGGACCACTGTTTTTTCAAGAACTGATTGGCAAAGACAGCCATTCAGACAGCAGGAAAGACGGGTGGTGGGGTTGGACCTGCTGCCTTGAATGGTTGGGGTGCAGGCAGCTGAGCCTGATTCATGACAGTCCAAGCAGCAAAGCCACAAAGCCAGAACGGCGGGGAAGTTCGGGGAGGGATTCTTTCAGCCACCTACTTTGGATGCCAGTTTTGACTACCCAGGAGACCAGTTCCACCAACCCAGTGGAGACAGAGTCCATGCACGCAGCAAAGCCACGAAGCCAGAACGGCGGGGAGCAAAGAGGAGGGATTATTGCAGCCACCTACTTTGGAGGCCAGTTTTGACTACCCAGGAGACCAGTTCCACCAACCCAGTGGAGACAGAGTCCACGCACGAACGCGGCAAAGCCATGAAGCCAGAACAGCGGGGAAGTTCGGGAGGGATTCTTTCAGCCGCCTACTTTGGAGGCCACCAAGCCAGAGTTTTGACTGCCCAGTGGAGACACAGTCCACCGTGGAAAGCCATGAAGCCAGAGTTTTGGAGGCCATAGGGATTATTGCAGAGTTTTGGAGGCCACTTTTGCCAGAGTTTTGACTGCCCAGTGGAGACACAGTCCACCGTGGAAAGCCATGAAGCCAGAGTTTTGGAGGCCATAAAGCCAGAGTTTTGGAGGCCACTAGGCCAGAGTTTTGACTGCCCAGTGGAGACACAGTCCACCCAGGAAAGCCATGAAGCCAGAGTTTTGGAATGTTAGGGAGGGATTGTTTCTTCCGCCTTTGGGCCGGAATGCTAGTTGGAAGTGGAGACACTTCTGCAAAGGGATTTCCCAACCTGGACTGTAACCGGAGGCCATAAACCCCCATGTCGGAGGACAAACTACCCCAATTCTAAACCAAATAGTTGATGATGACTGTGCCTGTTAAAGTTGGTCTCCAGAGTGATTTTGTCTAGGGGCGGGGTTTCAGCCGGGGTTGCTGCCTGGGGCTAGTTGGAAGGAGAGTGGCCGACAGGGTGCATGTCGGCTTTCGGAGGCTGAACTGTAAAGCACTGAACTGCTGATAGGCTGAAGGAGAAGCACCTGGAAGGCTTCCTCCAAATAGGAGTCCCAGGAGCCTGTCAGGCAGGCAGGTAGGCAGAGGGTGGGCTCCAGCCAGGCAGGCAGGGAAGCAGGCAGTCTGGCTTACAGGTAGGAAGGCAGGCTTGCAGGGTACCCACCCAGGCTAGGGAAGGCACAAAGCCAAAGTGCCAGAAGGGAGGATTGTTTCTGCCTTTGGAGGCAGAGTTTCTCCACCCCAGGAGACCGAGTTTCATCAACCCAGGAGACAGAGTGGATGCAGGAGAACAGGGCTATTTCTTTAAGGCTGTAAGGAGAGCTAGGCCCCTGCTAATCAGTCTTTGAGGTAGGTTGTTGTAAAGTGCATCTCGGCCACTTTGTATGCAGAGTGGCTCCAAAACCCCAGGGAAAGGAGGAACACATCGAGGAAGGCAGGTATTAGGGTGTACTACACTCAGACCAGCCATGGCCAACGGAGAAATATTGGGCCTACACTGACGCTAGAAAAAAATATTCCTGGGCTGCTATAAAGACCAGGGAAGCCCTATAAAAACAGGGCTAATTATGTAGCCCTTATTAGATCCATACATGCAGCAGAATTACAGGCATTCAGGCAGACAAAGGTGGAAGGCAGGCAGGCAGGCGAAGCATTCAGGCAGGCAGTCATATAGACAGAGCAGACAGCCAGGCATAACTGCGTTGCACTGGTGGAATGTTAGGATGGGAGGCATACAGGCATTGGTTAGATTGGGTTAGGGGTTAGGGTTAGGGGAAGTTGCACGGCTGCAACCCCAACAGTCTTGTCTGGTTCAAAATTATAAACATTGAGTGGTCCTCCCTGGTTCAGAGCCAGGCAAGAGCTAGACAAACTGGGCCTACACAGACCCTTCGACATGACACATTGAGAGGTCCTCCCTGGTTTTGAGCCAGGCAAGGGCTAGAAAAATTGGGCCTACAGATACAGTATGATTCCCTTCAAATGACAAAGTGAGTGGTCCTTCCTGGTTTGGAGCCAGGCAAGGGCTAGATAAATTGGGCCTACAGGTACAGTATGATTCCCTTCAAATGATACATTGAGTGGTCCTCCCTGGTTTGGAGCCAGGCAAGGCCTAGAAAAATTGGGCAATAATCGAACCCTTCAAATTGAGTGGGATTGCAGGAAGGCAGACACACAGGAAGGCAGGCAGGCAGGCAAGCAGGCAGGTAGGCAGGTAGGCACAGGGCCAGCCAGGCAGCCAGGCAGGAAGGAAGTTCGGCTTGCAGGGAGAAAGCCAAGCTGGGAGGTAGGCATAATTACAGGCAGGCAGGCATAAGTGTTGCTCTGGTAGTGCATGTTAGAGCAAGGGAGGCCTGTTTGGAAGGAACCAGTGGAAGAACGACTGTGGGCCTAGGTCTTGGAGTGTTGGGGTGCCTGGAGAAGCACCACCCTGTACCCTCTTGGGGTGCTCCCTTGTGGCTCCCCCTGCAGCTGTTCTTGGGATGCCCTAGTGTCAAGGACCTCCTTGGGTTGCCACCAATGAGCCGTCAGAGAGAGGTATCCGTGGTGCCCACTGGTCCAGAGGTCGGAAGTGAAGTGGATCTTCCTTCCTCTGGCTGCCTGAAGCAGGGCCTGGACCATGTCCCTGAAGGCTAAAACAATTGGGCCTCTTTAGTCTGGAAAAAAGGCGCTTGAGGGGGGATATGATTGAGACATACAAAATAATGCAGGGTACGAGTAAAGTGGATAGAGCGAAGCTCTTCTCCCTCTCTCAAAATACCAGAACTAGGGGACATACACTCAAATTGAGTGCTGGGAGAGTAAGAACTGACAAAAGAAAATATTTTTTCACCCAGCGCGTTGTAAGTCTATGGAACTCCCTGCCACAGGATGTGGTGATGGCATCTGGCCTGGATGCCTTCAAAAGGGGATTGGACAGATTTCTCGAGGAAAAGTCCATCACGGGTTACAAACCATGATGGAGATGTGTAATCTCTAGGCTTTAAACCAGGGTACTTCAAGGGCCAGATGCAGGGGAGTGGTATCAGGAGACAGATATCTAGTCTCATGCGCTCCCAAACGCATCTGGTGGGGCCGCTGTGAGATACAGGAAGCTGGACTAGATGGGCCTTTGGCCTGATCCAGCATGGCTCTTCTTATGTTCTTATGTTCTTATGACTCAAAAAAGGGAGGGAATCACCCGCCTGCTGAAGGTTCGCCGGGATGGAGGCTCGTACCATGGAGCCACGTGCTTCATCAGGTGCCTGAAGCCCGATGACTCCACAAAGGAGAGGGGCAACCCGTTCATGGCTACCATTTCACCAACCACGCGAGTGGTGGTCTCCTGTGCCTCCTGAAGTGAAAAGACAGTAGTGGTACTATGCCTCCCAAGAAAGATATTTTTGGGGTGTAAATACAATATAGTTTAGTAGTTGTAGTCAGGGAATGAAATAAAACTGGTTTTCTAAATTCAAGTTCTGAATTCAACTTGATTTACTGAAATGGAATGTGCCTGCCTGTGTGTTCAACTGCACATATAACACAAGTGTATGTATGTAAACAAACAAACAATGGAGTAATGAATGAATAATTAAGGCTGATATTAGCAGCAGCAGCCTCCCAAAAAGATATTGGGGTGTAAATAAATACAATATAGTAGTAGTTGTAGTCAGGGAATAAAATGAAAATAATTTTCTAAATTCTTCTGATCCACTTAAATGGAATGTGTCTGTGTGCTCAAGTGCACACACAACACAAGTTTAAAAACAAACAATGAAGTAAGTAATTAGTAAACTAAATAAATTATATTGTAAAATATTCTCAACTTAGGATAGAGGTTCTGTTCTTGGCTTGCACCCCAAATGTGTGTGTGCAAGCAAATTGAAGTTGGGAAAATAGAAAATAAATGGTAGTATATAATATATATTTAAAATAAATCCACACCTCCCACACCCAGTTGAACCTCCCCCTTTATCCAATATCAGGGAAAAAATCCTCACAAATTGCCAGAGAAGAAATAAAGAATAAACTGCTATTCCCTTAAGCAGCAGACAAAGCTGCAGGGAATCAAAGAAATTATTTTCTAATAAACTCAATTCCCTCCCTGCCTGTAAAGCCTAAAGCCTCCCAGGCCTCCCTCCTTAAATAATAATCTCTTTCTCGATCGCACAAGCACCACCAGCACAGCCCTCCTCCCTCCACATCCAAGACCTGACTGCGATTTCTGGAAGGTGCCTCGGCTTTTTATGCCCTCCGAGACATCCAGAAGTGTCAGTCAAAACCTGGCCATGCCATTGGTGGAATGGTTCAAAAAATTTGCATGGTCCCATCCCATGCCCAGCCCAAATGGGCACGTCTAAATAAATAAATAAATAAATAAATAAATAAATAAATAAATAAATAAATAAATAAATAAAATCAATGTGATGTTTTATTGCTATAAAAAACCCACTGCTGCTACTATTAAAATTCAGACATTTAAAATAAATAAATTTCACATGTTTCTGTGGTGCTTTGGTGAGTTTTTTGACCATGATTTCAAAAGAAAAATTGTGGTCGCCATTTTGGATTCCCCCCTACCGCATGGCATGGTGAGACGACGAGGATGACCCCCCCCAGCCTGGTGCAAGCAGCCCAGGACAGGAGAGGAGGGGGGGGAAAGGCTGGGGACCCCCCCTCAGAAACTACCCCTCTGGTAGGTGGCAAAGCCTCAGGCAGGCATATTTCCGCCTGCTTTTTTGGCCGGGAGTCAGGTTTTTTTTTAAACTTTTAAAAACTTTTTCTGTGGTTCACATTGCGCAATCGCCGCAATGCCACAAACGGAAATGAAAAACCCGACCAAATTTTTCTTTTTTCGGTTCAAGTTCGAGTTGTAATGGCTTAATTACCGTTACCATTTCTGTTACTTCCGGAAATGAAAAAACTGGAAACAGAAACGAAGATTTCGCCGCTCCGTGCCCATGTCTAGTGCAGAGTATGGAAAGCCAGCCACATCATTGACACTGAAGGCTGAAAATCTCTTGAGTACTGCATCCACATTCTGCCAGTAAAAATACATCATTCAAGTAACACTTGGTTGCCCTTTCATGACACACAAAACCTACTGCATGAAGTAGTCACTTGTAGAGATGGGCACGAAATGCCAAAATGGCGTTTTGTGTTTGTTATTCGGGTCCTGGGGCCTGCTTCATTCCATTTCTGTTTTTCAGGGCCCTGGAGCCTGCTTCGTTTCCATTTCTTTGTTTTTCAGGTGCGGCAAGCTGCGGCTGCAGGGAGCCCTCCCAGGGCCAGGCGCCACTGGAACTGGAAGCATGCGGGCCGGGAGAGCATTCCTGCGGCCGCGGGGGCCCTCTTGGGACCAGGGCAAGCCTCCTGGGAGAGCCGTCATGCAGCCATGGGGAGCCCTCCCAGGACCGGGCGCCGTCGGAGCCGGCGGCAAGCCTGCCGGGAGAGCGATCCCGTGGCCACAGGGAGCCCTCCCAGAGCCGGGCGCTGCTCCGGTCACCACCCACAACAGGCCGCCACCCCCGGAGCACCGCCGAGCGCCGCCCTCCGTTGGGCCCCCTCCCCAAGGACTAATCTGCCGCTCTGTCCGCCACCTCCATCAGGTCGCTACCCCAGAGCCCCACGCAGCACTGCCCTAACTGGGGCCCTTCTCCCCAGGGACCACTCCGCCCCAGGAGCCACCGCCCAAGCAGACCGCCACCCCGCACCCCCGGGCCTAGACCCGGGAAACCTAGGAGGGGGTGCTGGAGCACTCCCCGTGCTCCAACGACGCCCTCCGCTCATGCTTCCGAACTGGCTGCACCGTCACCGCTTCGCCATGTGGCCAAGACGGTGCCGGGTGCAGCCAAGCTCCAACATCCTCCCCTCCAAAGCCTGCCGAGTGCCTACGAAGAGGCTGAGATCCTGGATCCCAGCCCTCATAAGGGCTCAGATCCCGCCTCTTCTCGTGATACCAGCAAAGTCTCGTATCAGCTCCGGCGGGGAGGGGGCAAAGAGGCTCCACCAGGCCCAGCCCCCTCTCACCGCCCTCCACTGCTCCATTTTTCATCACGCGAGCGGCGCAACACCAGTAACGGAAAGGAACAGAACCGAAGAAAATTTTCTTGGTTCTGTTTGGTTCGAGCCTGCCCCATCACAACGGTCGTTATTCGTACCATTACGTGACGGAACGAATAACAGAGAACAGTAACAAAAAATGGTCGTTTCGTGCCCATCTCTAGTCACTTGTTTCGCCAGGGGCCCTCCTGAAAGAGCCATCCCTTAATAGGGCCCTTTCGGCAGCTGCCCCCAGGCTATGGAATGCCCTCCTGTCTGAGATCCGCCTGGCGCCAACACTGATAATATTGTGGCGCCGGGTAAAAACCTTTCTATTTCAGAAGTTTTTTTAACTGACATAATATAGATTGTGGGTCCTGATGGCAATTGTAGTGTTTTGTATTTAAATGTTTTCATTGTTTTAATTGACATTTTAATGCTTTGTTGTAATTGTTTATTTCTATTGTACTATTGTAAACTACCGAAGTGAGAACAGACAAAAGAATTTTTTTTACCCAGCGTGTTGTTAGTCTGTGGTACTCCCTGCCACAGGATGTGGTGATGGCATTTGGCCTGGATGCCTTCAAAAGGGGATTGGACAGATTCCTGGAGGAAAAGTCCATCATAGGTTACAAACCATGATGGAGATGTGTAATCTCCAAGCTTCCATCTCAGAGGACCTCCCATGGACTGCAAACACCAATATGGTTGTGAGGAAATCACAGAAGAGGCTATACTTCCTGAGAATGCTCAGGAAGATGAATTTATCTCAGCATCTACTTCTGTCCTACTATCACAGCACCATTGAGAGTGTCCTAACATATGGCATGCTATCATGGTATGGGAGCAGCTCTGTACCAGTGGGAGGGAGTTCCACAGTCTGGAATATCTTATAAATGGGGCACATTTCTACTTTTGTGTCCCAGTTGATCAGTGAGGCTACAAAATAAAACAGGCTGAACTGTGCTTTCATCATTGTAAGGCTAATTACACTGCTGACAATGAGGCCTGTAATAAGACTTCCTGGGGTAGGAACTGGCAAGCCATCCCGGTATCCCTGCCAAGAACATCCCATGGTCAGAAACAAAAGGCTAAAAGATATGATGCTGGAAGATGAGCCCCTCAGGTTGGAAGGTGTCCAACATGCTACTGAGGAAGACCGGAGGACAAGTACAAGTAGCTCCAGAGCTAATGAAGTGGCTGGGCCAAAGCCGAAAGGACGCTCAGCTTCAGACGTGCCTGGAAGAGAAAGGAAAGTCCAATGTTGCAAAGAAATATACTGCATAGGAACCTGGAATGTGAGATCTATGAACCAGGGTAAGCTGGATGTGGTCAAACGTGAGATGGAAAGAATAAACATTGACATCCTGGGCATCAGTGAACTTAAATGGACAGGAATGGGTGAATTCAGTTCAGATGACTATCACATCTACTACTGTAGGCAAGAATCCCATAGAATAAATGGAGTAGCCTTCATAGTCAACAATAGAGTGAGAAAAGCAGTGCTGGGATACAACCTAAAAAATGATAGAATGATCTCGGTACGATTCCAAGGCAGTCCTTTGAACATCACAGTAATCCAAGTTTATGCACCAACTACCGGTGCTGAAGAGTCTGAGATTGACCAATTTTATGAAGACTTACAAGAACTTCTAGAACTGACACCAAAGAAAGATGTTCCTCTCATCATAGGGGATTGGAATGCTAAAGTAGGGAGTCAAGTGATAAAAGGAATAACTGGCAAGTTTGGACTTGGAGTTCCAAATGAAGCAGGGCAAAGGCTAATTGAGTTTTGTCAAGAGAACAAGCTGGTCATTGCAAACACTCTTTTCCAACAACACAAAAGGCGACTCTACACATGGACATCACCAGATGGACAATACTGGAATCAGATTGACTATGTTCTCTGCAGCCAAAGATGGAGGAGCTCTATACAGTCAGCAAAAACAAGACCTGGTGCTGACTGTGGCTCAGATCATCAGCTTCTTATTTCAAAATTCAAACTTAAACTGAAGAAAGTAGGGAAGATCACTGGGCCAGTCAGGTATAACCTAAGTAAAATCCCATATGAATACACAGTGGAAGTGAAGAATAGATTCAAGGAACTAGATTTGGTGGACAGAACACCTGAAGAACTATGGATGGAGGCTTGTAACATTGTACAGGAGGCTGCAATGAAAACTATTCCAAAGAAAAGAAAATGCAAGAAAGCAAAGTGGTTGTCCAACGAGGCCCTACAAATAGCGGAGGAGAGAAGGGACGCAAAATGCAAGGGAGAAAGGGAAAGATACAGAAAATTGAATGCAGACTTCCAAAGAATAACAAGGAGAGACAGGGCGGCCTTCTTGAACGAACAGTGCAAAGAAATAGAGGAAAACAACAGAAAAGGAAAAACTTGAGAGCTATTCAAGAAAATTGGAGATATTAAAGGGGTATTTCGTGCAAAGATGGATATGATAAAGGACAAAAATGGTAGGGACCTAACTGAAGCAGAAGAGATCAAGAAGAGATGGCAAGAATATACAGAAGAATTATATCAGAAAGATCTGGATGTCCCTGATAACCAAGATAGCATAATTGCTGACCTGGAGCCAGACATCCTGGAAAGTGAAGTCAAGTGGGCCTTAGAAAGCATTGCAAACAACAAGGCCAGTGGAGGTGACGGCATTCCAATTGAACTCTTTAAAATCTTAAAAGAGGATGCTGTAAAGGTGCTGCATAAGATATGCCAGCAAATTTGGAAAACCCAGCAGTGGCCAGAGGACTGGAAAAGATCGGTCTACATCCCAATCCCAAAGAAAGGAAACGCCAAAGAATGCTCCAACTTTCTCACAATTGCACTCATTTCACATGCTAGCAAGGTTATGCTCAAAATTCTACAAGGCAGGCTTCAGCAGTATGTGGAAAGAGAACTTCCAGAAGTACAAGCTGGATTTCGAAGGGGCAGAGGAACTAGAGATCAAATCACCAACATACGCTGGATTATGGAGAAAGCCAGAGAGTTCCAGAAAAACATCTACTTCTGCTTCATTGACTATGCCAAAGCCTTCGACTGTGTAGACCACAACAAACTATGGCAAGTCCTTAAAGGAATGGGAGTCCCTGACCACCTTATCTGTCTCCTAAGAAATCTATATGTGGGACAAGCAGCAACCGTCAGAACTGGATATGGAACAACTGACTGGTTTAGAATTTGGAAAGGAGTACGACAAGGCTGTATACTGTCACCTTGCCTATTTAACTTATATGCAGAGTACATCATGAGAAACGCCAGATACCTCAGATACGCAGATGATACTACTCTAATAGCAGAGAGTGAGGAAGAATTAAAGAACCTCTTAATGAGGGTGAAAGAGGAGAGTGGAAAAAATGGGCTGAAGCTCAACATCAAAAAAACTAAGATCATGGCCACTGGTCCCATCACCTCCTGGCAAATAGAAGGGGAAGAAATGGAGGCAATGACAGAGTTTATTTTCTTGGGCTCCTTGATCACTGCAGATGACGACTGCAGCAACGAAATAAAAAGACGCCTGCTTCTTGGGAGGAAAGCAATGGCAAACCTAGATAGCATCCTAAAGAGCAGAGACATCACTTTGCCAACTAAGGTCAGGATGGTTAAAGCTATTGTTTTTCCAGTAGTGATGTATGGAAGTGAGAGCTGGACTATAAAGAAGGCTGATCGCCGCAGAATTGATGCTTTTGAGCTGTGGTGCTGGAGGAGAGTCTTGAGAGTCCCCTGGACTGCAAGGAGATCAAACCTATCCATCCTGAAAGAAATCAACCCCGAATGTTCCCTGGAAGGACAGATTTTGAAGCTGAGGCTCCAGTACTTTGGCCACGTCATGAGAAGAGAGGACTCCCTGGAAAAGTCCCTGATGCTGGGAAAAATCGAAGGCAAAAGGAAAAGAGGACGACAGAGAATGAGATGGTTGGACGGTGTCATCAATGCAACCAAAATGAATTTGACCAAACTCTGGGAGGCAGTGGAAGATAGGAAGGCCTGGCGAGCTCTGGTCCATGGGGTCACGAAGAGTCGGACACGACTGAACGACTGAACAACAACAACTGTATCAGACAAAAAAGCTCTACAGAGAATAATTAAAATTGCCCAGAATATTACCGGGCTGCAGCTACCAACCCTGGATGACATCTTCACATCTCGCTGTTTGAGGAAGTCACACAACATTCTGAGAGACTCTACTCATCCTGCTCACAATTTCTTCGAACTGTTGCCTTCTGGCAGAAGATACAGAACAATTAAAACTCGGACCACACGTCTTCTGAACAGTTTTTATCCCAGAGTTATAATTGCACTTAATAATGAACTCAAGGTCCACCAGCAGTGAGCACTTGGACAGGATTACCTAGGCTGTTGTGTAGATGCTTGTGTTTTTAGCGGGGGGGGGTTGTTGGGGGGGAGTGTTCAGGGATTTTTTATGAGTGTGTGTTGAAGGGTTTTTTAAATGTGTGTGAGAGTGTTTGGGGATTGTGTGTGTGTGTGTGTGTGTGTGTGTGTGTGTGTGTGTGTGTGTGTGTGTGTGTGTATGTTGAATCTGGTCACTGGGTGTCTGAATTTCATTGTATGTGTTTACTGTGTATATACACACAATGACAATAAATTATTATTATTATTATTATTATTATTATTATTATTACTATTATTATTATTATTATTATTATTATTATTATTATTATTATTATTATTATTATTATTATTAAAACCAGGGTACATCAAGATGTAGGGGAGTGGTATCAGGAGACAGGTATCTAGTCTCATGCGCCCCCAGATGCATTTGTTGGGGCTACTGTGAGATACAGGAAGCTGGACAAGATGGGCTTTTGGCCCGGTCCAGCGTGGCTCTTCTTATGTTCTTATGTTCAATACTATCCGCGTGAGTCCAAGTGGTGTTTGAAAGCCTCCGACACAGAAGCAGCTCATCACTTACCTTGTTCTGTGCCCGCATGAAGCTGAGCTCCAAAAAGGAAGCAGGCTCCAATGTCATCTTTGCTTCTCTGTGGTGCTGGCCAAACAGGAGCTGTGCAGGGAAAGGCATCATCCTGCTTCCTTGTCTGATTGGCCAACATTATGGAGAAGCAAAGATTATGGCAGAGCCTGCTTCCTAGGTGCAGAACAAGGTAAGTGATAGGCTGTTTGTGTATCGGAGGCTTCCAAACATCACCAGGGCTCATGTGGGTCGTTTCGGAACCAGTAGGTTCCAAAACAAATTGCCCATCCCTACTGCATAATATATCATTTTACATTATGAACCCATGGCAACTGCAACAGACCTGGTTTGTACCACTTCCACCATTGAAATACTTAACCATTTGTATAATATTAATGGAGTCTGACACTGTAGTTTCAGAAACATAAAAATAAGTTTATTGTTGTTATAGCAGTCAAAATGTATTTATTAAATATGAAGTAATGGCTTGTTTCATCCTTAAATAAAGTTCTAAATTAAGTCCATGATGATTTTCTTACAATTTCAAGACCCCTTTTGGCTACTACTGGTCCCTTTTCCTTGATTTTCTAATCAGTCCCTAACCAGACCCTATCCAGATCCTATGAAACTGTCACCGGCATGCATACTTTTTTTTATCCTTATACTAGCCCTGCCCACAAGCTTTATAATTGGTTACACAGCTCACTATATTAAATATTCATGAGACAACTTTGCGTTCCGTTATAGCTACATTCATAGGATTCCACCTGGCGTTGCATCCAGCCCTTCTGTCACCTAGCTTCAGCAAGGTAAGCGTATTGTTGTCTTGCAGTTTGCCTAATCATATATGTTATGTTATGTTGCATCATTACAGTCGTGACCGACTCTTTGTGACCCCATGTCCATGGAGTTTTCTTGGCAGGAATACTGGAGTGGTTTGCCAGTTCCTACTCCAGGCACAATGATATAAACTGATAATTGGTTGACTGATTTCACTGCGTTAAAAAACAAAAACTCTATGGCAGTTTTGAGTTTCATTACATGTTGGTCTTGATGGTTTTGTTTATATGCATCCTCTGCCTCCTATAAGTACAGCCAGACTGTGTGGTGGTCACGGGTCAAGTTACACCATTCTAGGAAGAAGGGAGTGGTAAACCACTTCTGAGTACATTCTACCTAGAAAACCCTGGAAAGAGTCACCATAAATTAGAACCAACTTGACACCACACCTTTTTTACTTACTTTTATGGGAAATTTATTGTTAGTCATTTTAAGAAAACTGGGTGGAAGGAAAAGTTGATGTATTGTCCGGTGTCCCATTCAGCTTCTGAAGAGTAGGGAATCTCACCAGAATAGTGATGCACAATCACATCACTCATGCAAGTGCTGCCGTGGAACAACTGGAGGATGGGTTTTCTTTGCAGAAGGATCCTGCGATTGTAAATAAGTAACTACATAAATATTTAGAAATATGCAAGAATAAGGGATATGTAGAAAATAGGCACATGCAAGAGGAAGCATTCTGAAATATAAGAAATACACTGACGTGTAACCGTAATGTATATTTCATTGTACTGAATAGTCTCAAGAAGGTTGGCTGTTCAACTTTTCTGTAAAATAAGACGAAACTGAAAAGGATCACTACAGATAGTCCCTTTCGCCGAATGCAAGGGAAGGAAGGAGGCGAGGAGGGGCTCACATTGGAATTAATTTATCAGGCCCAAATCATTAAATGAAAAATGTATCATCATTTTTAGGTTCTTGGGTGAGCCACAAAGGCTCATTTGTCTTAAGTGTATCAACTTGCTAGCTCCACTGTCAGATAGAATAATGGCAGACATTATAGAGAACACAACCTGTCAAGAAGCAATAGATTTGCTCATAAGTCAGGCTGCATAAATATATACATCCTTACTTTTACTAGCATGGAGGAAATGTTAAAGGGGTAACATGAAGTCTCTTTCTGGACCCAGAGAGAGAGAGAGAGAGAGAGAGAGAGAGAGAGAGAGAGAGAGAAACATGCTATGATCCATATATATTATTTGTCAATTAAATATGGCTTCCCAATAACCCCCCTCTCTCTCTCTCTCTGTGTGTGTGTGTGTGTGTGTGTGTGTGTGTGTGTGTGTGTGTGTGTGTGAGAGAGAGAGAGAGAGAGAGAGAGAGAGAGAGAGAGAGAGAGAGAGAGAGAGAGAGAGAGAGAGAGAGAGAGCAGCTAAATGGCTCAATTACAAACTGAGGGGAAGGCTTACAAGTGTGAGTGGTATATGTCACTTGATTCTTGATAGAGTGTAGTTTTAGCATCCCAAATAACCTTAGTTGGATTTTGGAAATCTTGAATTCTTATCTACACAGGGTACATTGTGGATTTGCACTGAGTTTAGATCGTGAAACTCTGTTGGCAAAGACATCACTTCATCCTAAACCTGTGAATGTGCTTATCTGTTCTAGGATGTCATCGCTATCTCTGAAACCATTGATTCCAAAACTACATCTTATACCTATTGCATTCCTGTTTCCTTTTCAATCTCCAGGTCTTTCCCTCTGCCCAAGACATTTGTAAAAAAAAATCTGCCTAGTCATTCAGCTGCTGTCTCCTTGCTCTCTAGTTTGTGCACAGTTCAGCTGGGTGAGCCTGTTGCTAAGCCTTGACGTCACTCTGAACATAAGAACATAAGAACATAAGAAGAGCCATGCTGGATCAGGCCAAAGGCCCATCTAGTCCAGCTTCCTGTATCTCACAGCGGCCCCACCAGATGCGTTTGGGAGCGCATGAGACTAGATATCTGTCTCCTGATACCACTCCCCTGCATCTGGCCCTTGAAGTACCCTGGTTTAAAGCCTAGAGATTACACATCTCCATCATGGTTTGTAACCCGTGATGGACTTTTCCTCCAGGAATCTGTCCAATCCCCTTTTGAAGGCATCCAGGCCAGATGCCATCACCACATCCTGTGGCAGGGAGTTCCATAGACTTACAACGCGCTGGGTGAAAAAATATTTTCTTTTGTCAGTTCTTACTCTCCCAGCACTCAATTTGAGTGTATGTCCCCTAGTTCTGGTATTTTGAGAGAGGGAGAAGAGCTTCCCTCTATCCACTTTACTCATACCCTGCATTATTTTGTATGTCTCAATCATATCCCCCTCAAGCGCCTTTTTCCAGACTAAAGAGGCCCAATTGTTTTAGCCTTTCTTCATAAGGGAGGTGCCCCAGCCCAGTAATCATTTTAGTCGCTCTCTTCTGCACCTTTTCCAGTTCCACTATGTCTTTCTTGAGATGCGGTGACCAGAATTGTACACAATACTCCAGGTGGGGCCTTACTATTGTTTTGTATAACGGCATTATAATGTTGGCTGTTTTATTTTCAATCCCCTTTTTGATAATCCCTAGCATGAAATTGGCCTTCTTCACTGCTGCCACACATTGGGGAGACACCTTCATGGAGCTGTCCACCAACACACCAAGATCTCTTTCCTGATCCGTCACGGATAACTCAGAGCCCATGAGTTGATAGATGAAGTTTGGATTTTTGCCCCAATATGCATTACTTTACATTTGGTTACATTAAAACGCATTTGCCATTTCTCAGCCCACTCCCCCAGTTTGGAGAGATCCTTCTGGAGCTCTTCACAATCTTCTCTGGTTTTTACCACACGGAAAAGTTTTGTGTCATCTGCAAACTTGGCCACCACACTGTTTATCCCTGTCTCCAGGTCATTTATGAACAGATTGAAAAGCACCGGTCCCAGGACCGAGCCCTGGGGCACACCGCTTTTCACTTCTCTCCATTGTGAAAATTTCCCATTGACACCTACTCTTTGTTTCCGGGATCTCAACCAGTTCTCAATCCATAAGAGGACCTGCCCTCTTATCCCCTGACTATGCAATTTTCTCAGCAGCCTTTGGTGAGGGACTGTGTCAAAAGCCTTTTGAAAATCCAGATAGACTATATCCACCGGTTCACCCAAATCCACGTGCCTGTTGACCTTTTCAAAAAAATTCTAAGAGGTTTGTAAGACAAGATTTACCCTTACAGAAGCCATGCTGATTTTCTCTCAGCAAGGTTTGTTCTTTTATGTGTTTTAAGATTTTCTCTTGGATGAGGCCTTCCACCATCTTCCTGGGACAGATGTAAGGCTAACTGGCCTGTAGTTTCCTGGGTCCCCCTCCTTCCTTTTTTAAAAATTGGTGTGACATCCGCTATCCTCCAGTCCTCCAGCACTGTGGCCGTTTGAAGAGACAAGTTGCATATTACCGTTAAGAGATCTGCAATTTCATTTCTCAGTTCCCTAATAACCCTTGGGTGGATGCCATCTGGGCCCGGTGACTTGTTAATCCTCAATTTATCAATTAGTCCTAAAACCTCCTCTCTTTTAACCTGTATTTGATTTAATTCTTTAGTCAAGAGGGGCGGCTCAGGCAGCGGAATCCGCTCAAGGTCCTCTGTCGTGAAGACAGACGCAAAGAACTCGTTCAGTTTCTCTGCAATGTCCAAGTCCTCCTTAACCTCCCCTTTTCCTCCCTCACCATCCAGAGGGCCAACTGGTTCTCTGGCAGGTTTTCTACTTCTAACATATTTAAAGAAGCTTTTATTATTACCCTTTATATTGCTAGCCATGCGTTCCTCAAAGTCTTTCTTTGCCTCCCTTATCATCTTTTTACATTTCTTTTGCCAGAGTTTGTGTTCCTTTTTATTTCCCTCATTTGGGGAGGATTTCCCTTTACAGAAGGACCTCTCCTTGTGCTTTAGAGCCTCTCTAACTCCACTCGTTAACCATGCCGGTGTCCTCTTGGACTTAAACGAGCTCTTCTTTCTTTGTGGTATGCACTTGTGCTGGGCCTCTATTATTGTTGTTTTAAACAGGCTCCATGCACTCTGAAGAGATTGGATTCTTCTAACCCTCCCCTTCAGTTTCTCTCTAACTAGTTTCCTCATCTGAGGGAAGTTTGCCCTTCGAAAATCAAGGGTTTTTATGTCTGATTTGGTTGACACTCTTCCTCCGACATGCATGGCAAAGGTAATTGCAGCATGGTCACTGTTCCCCAGAGGCTCAGTGACATTCACATCCCTGACGAGGTCCTGAGTATCACACAATATTAGATCTAGAGTTGCCTGTTCTCGGGTGGGCTCCATGACAAGTTGCTCTAAGGCACAGTCATTCAGCAAGTCGAGAAACCCAGTTTCTCTTTCTTGCCCGGAGCTCGCATTGGCCCAGTCAATGTGGGATAATTAAAGTCCCCCATGATTACTATCCTATCCCTCTTAGCCACCTCCATGATTTCTCTCCTCATTTCAAGGTCCCCCTCAAGTTTTTGATCTGGTGGACGATAGAATACTCCAACTATCATATCACTCTTTGGACCTGGTAGTTTAACCCACAGTGATTCTATGGCGGAGTCAGACCCTCTGTCAATCTCCATTCTGCTGGATTTTATGCCTTCTTTGACATAGATGGCCACTCCTCCTCCAACCCGCCCCTCTCTATCCCTTCTATAGAGTTTATAGCCTGGGATTGCTGTGTCCCACTGGTTCTCCACATTCCACCAGGTTTCTGTTATGGCTATTATATCAATGTTATCCCTAGCTGCCAGATGTTCAAGTTCTCCCATCTTTGCTCGGAGGTTTCGAGCATTGGTGTAGAAGCACTTGTACAGTGGGTCCCGCAACAGCTGCTGCCTTGTTCTTCTCCCCCCACAGCTTTTATTTTCAGTAGACGAACTGTCACATTCCACTATTCTGCCAGTATTAATACTTGCTATGTCATCTCTATGTGATTCTCTACCCTCTCCAACCTCATTCCCGAGGATGAGGTGTTCCAACCGGATGCCACACAGCTCCTGTCGGCTTTCCCCAGTTATCAGTTTAAAAGCTGCTCTGCTGCCTTTTTGAGGTTGAGTGCCAGCAATCTGGTCCCATCATGATTCAAGTGCAACCCATCCCTCCTGAAGAGGTTTGGCTTGTCCCAAAATGTTCTCCAGTTCCTGACAAATCTAAAGCCCTCCTCTCGACACCATCGCCTCATCCACGCATTGAGGCTTCTGAGTTCTGCCTGCCTGGCGGGACCTGCACGAGGAACAGGTAACACTTCTGAAAATGCTACCTTGGAAGCCCGGGACTTCAATCTTCTACCTAGCAACCTGAATTTGGCTTCCAAGACTGACCGCTTGGCCTTCCCGACATCATTGGTACCGACGTGTACCATGACCACTGGCTCCTTCCCAGTTCTCTCTAACAAGCTATCTATATTTCTGGTGATGTCTGCAACCTTTGCACCCGGCAGGCAAGTGACCATCCGGTTATCATGCTCCTCACAAATCCATCCCTCCGTATTTCTAATGATAGAATCCCCTAGCACAATGAGCTTCTCTCCTGCAGCCTGCTCATCAACATGTACCTGATCTTGTATCTCATCAATAGTGATGAGGGAAAGATCCTCCAGCGGAACCACTTCTTCCTCTATGTGTGCCTCATGAGGTGTGCTGAGGGAAAGAGCTTCAAATTGATTGTGCAAGATGAGACTCTCTGAGCGATGCCTTGGCCTTCTACTCCTTTGAGTCACATTCCTCCACCCATCCACCTCCTGAGTTGGGGGAGTGACTTCCTCCTCTGAAGTGTGCCCTGTCTCTTCTTGGACCTGGATAGTCTCTTCCGCTCTGTCCAGGAACTGCTCAAGCTCCTTAATATGTTGCTGGTCCACTATGCGAGCCTCTAGCTGCTGGACCTTCTCTTCCAATAGCGCTACCAGCTTGCACTTGCAGCAGATGTAGTTCTGCACACGCTCTGTCAAGATAACAAACATGGCACAAGTACTGCAGGTAACTACAGCTGCTCCCTGCAACTCCATTTTAACTATTACAATAAAATGTATTCAAGGTCTCAAAAATGTAAACTTGCACTTTTTTTTAAAATCTAGTAAGACTCTTTACTTCTTTTATTGTTTAGTCAAAATCTAACAGTGTAGGGGCCGCTAAAGCACCTCTACTCCAACTACAAGCACGTAAGGAAGTGTAGGACCTCGTGAGGAGTTGCTTGGCTTTGGAACTCAATTAAACCCGTTTTTTTTTTTTTTTTTTTTAGGACTGAGGGACTGCTGGTAGCAGCTATTTAAAGCTAAAACTCCACCCCTTGCTCCTGCAAAAAGAAGTTAGCTCTGCCCTTTGTTCTGTGCTCCTCTGACCAGCTCCTTCCTCTCTGCTGCTCTGCCAGAAGAGGACTGAGGACTGCTGGTAGCAGCTATTTAAAGCTAAAACTCCACCCCTTGCTCCTGCAAAAGAAGAAGTTAGCTCTGCCCTTTGTTCTGTGCTCCTCTGACCAGCTCCTTCCTCTCTGCTGCTCTGCCAGAAGAGGACTGAGGGACTGCTGGTAGCAGCTATTTAAAGCTAAAACTCCACCCCTTGCTCCTGCAAAAAGAAGAAGTTAGCTCTGCCCTTTGTTCTGTGCTCCTCTGACCAGCTCCTTCCTCTCTGCTGCTCTGCCAGAAGAGGACTGAGGACTGCTGGTAGCAGCTATTTAAAGCTAAAACTCCACCCCTTGCTCCTGCAAAAAGAAGAAGTTAGCTCTGCCCTTTGTTCTGTGCTCCTCTGACCAGCTCCTTCCTCTCTGCTGCTCTGCCAGAAGAGGACTGAGGACTGCTGGTAGCAGCTATTTAAAGCTAAAACTCCACCCCTTGCTCCTGCAAAAAGAAGAAGTTAGCTCTGCCCTTTGTTCTGTGCTCCTCTGACCAGCTCCTTCCTCTCTGCTGCTCTGCCAGAAGAGGACTGAGGACTGCTGGTAGCAGCTATTTAAAGCTAAAACTCCACCCCTTGCTCCTGCAAAAAGAAGAAGTTAGCTCTGCCCTTTGTTCTGTGCTCCTCTGACCAGCTCCTTCCTCTCTGCTGCTCTGCCAGAAGAGGACTGAGGGACTGCTGGTAGCAGCTATTTAAAGCTAAAACTCCACCCCTTGCTCCTGCAAAAAGAAGAAGTTAGCTCTGCCCTTTGTTCTGTGCTCCTCTGACCAGCTCCTTCCTCTCTGCTGCTCTGCCAGAAGAGGACTGAGGGACTGCTGGTAGCAGCTATTTAAAGCTAAAACTCCACCCCTTGCTCCTGCAAAAAGAAGAAGTTAGCTCTGCCCTTTGTTCTGTGCTCCTCTGACCAGCTTCTTCCTCTCTCCTGCTCTGCCAGAAGAGGACTGAGGGACTGCTGGTAGCAGCTATTTAAAGCTAAAACTCCACCCCTTGCTCCTGCAAAAAGAAGAAGTTAGCTCTGCCCTTTGTTCTGTGCTCCTCTGACCAGCTCCTTCCTCTCTGCTGCTCTGCCAGAAGAGGACTGAGGGACTGCTGGTAGCTGCTATTTAAAGCTAAAACTCCACCCCTTGCTCCTGCAAAAAGAAGAAGTTAGCTCTGCCCTTTGTTCTGTGCTCCTCTGACCAGCTCCTTCCTCTCTTCTGCTCTGCCAGAAGAGGACTGAGGGACTGCTGGTAGCAGCTATTTAAAGCTAAAACTCCACCCCTTGCTCCTGCAAAAGAAGAAGTTAGCTCTGCCCTTTGTTCTGTGCTCCTCTGACCAGCTCCTTCCTCTCTGCTGCTCTGCCAGAAGAGGACTGAGGGACTGCTGGTAGCAGCTATTTAAAGCTAAAACTCCACCCCTTGCTCCTGCAAAAAGAAGTTAGCTCTGCCCTTTGTTCTGTGCTCCTCTGACCAGCTCCTTCCTCTCTGCTGCTCTGCCAGAAGAGGACTGAGGGACTGCTGGTAGCAGCTATTTAAAGCTAAAACTCCACCCCTTGCTCCTGCAAGAAGAAGAAGTTAGCTCTGCCCTTTGTTCTGTGCTCCTCTGACCAGCTCCTTCCTCTCTGCTGCTCTGCCAGAAGAGGACTGAGGGACTGCTGGTAGCAGCTATTTAAAGCTAAAACTCCACCCCTTGCTCCTGCAAAAAGAAGAAGTTAGCTCTGCCCTTTGTTCTGTGCTCCTCTGACCAGCTCCTTCCTCTCTGCTGCTCTGCCAGAAGAGGACTGAGGGACTGCTGGTAGCAGCTATTTAAAGCTAAAACTCCACCCCTTGCTCCTGCAAAAAGAAGAAGTTAGCTCTGCCCTTTGTTCTGTGCTCCTCTGACCAGCTCCTTCCTCTCTTCTGATGTATACCCAAATTGGCCATTTTAAGAAACAACCTATTGGGTAGAATGGTATTAAAACATATATTTGTTTGTTAGGTAGTGTTTCCTAATCGGTAGAATTACCTCTTTTGCACAGGCACCTCTGGAAGCAATGCATTGCACTCAATGGACCCTGTAACTTTAACTACTGCTGTGTCGTTTGCCAGATAGTAGGTGGAGGGCTTGTGCTTTAAACCCCTTGACAAATTTACCAATGCATCAATAGGAACAATGTATCAGTCAGAACAGCTTCTCCCAAATAGAACTGCCTGGACCATCCATTCTTGCCAAACTGGGCAGTTGAGGGTGCCTACACTGAAGGTCAGGTGGCCTGTAAAACAACAACTAGAAATTGGGTTTTCTTAGTGATTACTATTCAGCTATGGAACAAACTGCCCCTTGAAATATTTTTGGCCCTCTCGCTTACAATCTTCAAAAGCCAATTGAAAATATGGGTGTTTAGGCAGCTTCCCATAATCCTGATCCTTACATTATATAGTATCTGGAAATCTTTTTTTTCACCTCTGGCTGTGATTACTTCTTCTTCTTCTTCTTCTTCTTCTTCTTCTTCTTCTTCTTCTTCTTCTTCTTCTTCTTCTTCTTGTTTATTTATTTATTTATTTATTTATTTATTATTTACACTTATATACCGCTCTATTTCCCATAAAAGGACTCAGGGCGGTTTACAACAGTAAAGATAAAAAAGCAAGTCAATACAATAGCTAAAACAATAGTTTCCAAGAATAAATAAATCGGGGGAGGGGGGGAACAGCTGGATCCCTAGAGATCACCAAAGGCGTCACGGAAAAGATAGGTCTTTAGGTTTTTCCTAAATGACGCCAGCGAGGGGGCCAGCCGTAATTCACCGGGAAGCTTATTCCACATAGTTGGTGCAGCCACCGAGAAGGCCCGTCCTCAAGTTCTTGTTTTACGGGCCTCCCTCGGGGCAACAATCCTCAGTGAAAGGGCCATCGAGGCACGGGTGGGTCGGGCTAGATCTGATTGTCGGGAAAGACGCTCCACCAAATAGGCAGGGGCCAAGCCATGGAGGGTTTTGTAAACCAAAACCAACACCTTGAATCTTATCCGGGAGGCAACGGGTAACCAGTGCAGGCGAGCCAGGATGGGGGTGGCGCGGTCAAAGCGGCGCGCGCCAACGACCAGCCTGGCCGCCGCATTCTGGACCCGCTGCAATCGCCGGACAAGGTTCAAGGGAAGCCCCATGTAAAGAGCGTTGCAGTAGTCCAGCCTCGACATAACCAGTGCCTGTACCACAGTCCTCAGGGAGCCCTCATCGAGGTATGGGCGAATCTGGGCGATAAGCCTTAGGTGGTAAAAGGCCGACCTGACCACGGCCGACACCTGGGATTCCAGGGTCAGATCCGGGTCCAGGACGACGCCCAGATTCCTCACTCTTTGCGCCAGCTGGAGGGCGGACCCGCCCAGACTGGGAAGAGGGCCACAATACCCCTCCGAGGTACCCCCGAAGAACATAACCTCAGTCTTGCCAGGGTTGAGCTTGAGTCCGTGCGTCCTGGTCCAGTCCAGAACCGCAGCCAGGCAACGGTCAAGGGTCCGAACGGCCTCCACTGCACTGGTGGAAAAGGAGAGATAGAGCTGCGTGTCATCAGCGTACTGATGACCGCAGACTCCATAACTCCGGATGATCTCAGCCAGCGGCTTCATATAGATGTTAAAGAGCATTGGGGAGAGTGACGACCCCTGAGGCACCCCACAAGAGAGTGTCCAGGGAGCCGACAACTCACCCCCAAGCTCACTCGCTGGGTGCGGCCCTCAAGGAAGGACCGGAGCCAGCACAAGCCCTGGCCCCCAATCCCCACCTCCGAGAGCCGCTCCAGCAGGATACCGTGGTCGAGGGTATCAAAAGCCGCTGACAGGTCGAGCAGGACCAGCAGGGTAGAGCAACCCCTGTCGGCCCTCCTCAACAGATCATCATGCAGCGCGACCAGGGCCGTCTCGGTCCCATGACGCGGCCTGAACCCGGACTGGAAGGGATCCAAGACATGGTTCTCCTCCAGGAACGACTGGAGACGCAGGGCGGCGACTCGCTCAATCACCTTGCCCAAAAAGGGAACATTGGCTATGGGGTGATAGTTGGACAGATCGTCCACAGCCAAGCCGGGTTTTTTAATAATGGGCTTCACCACCGTCTCCTTCAAGAGACTGGGAAAAATCCCGTCTCTGAAGGAGGCTGAGGCGATAAGTGAAGCCCATTTCGGCATGCTCCCCCCTGCGGTCTTAATCAGCCAGGAAGGGCAAGGGTCGAACGGAGAGGCCGCAGGCCTGCAATGTCCCAGGGCCCTGGAGGCATCCACAGATGTAATGGCCCCAAACTCAACAAACCGAGGCGACCGAGGCGGCCCGACACCAGCCACCTCAGGGGCTAGACTAGTGCAACCGGCGTCCAGCTCGGAACGGATGGCCTCTATCTTAGATTTAAAAAAGGCTGCGAAAGACTCACTAGTGAAATCACTAGGAGGAGGCCCTGGCGGACCGGGATTGGTGAGGCCTCGGACCACCCGGAACAATTCTGCCTGGCGATTCGAGGCCTCACCAATTCTCAGGGCGACAATTCGATGCCGTCCGAGCGTTCCGCCATCTGCTCTCTAGCCTTCTCCGCTCCTGCTTCATCGCCCGCAGCTCCTCGGTAAACCAAGGGGCCGGACGGGCTCGGCATCGGATCAGGCGCTTGGGGGCGATCCGGTCAACTACCCCAGTCACCTCCTCAAACCACCGTTGGACCAGGGAGTCGGCCGGATCGTCATCCAAGCCGTCTGGAACACCCCCGAGGGCCTCCGAGAACCGCACAGGGTCCAGGAGCCCCCGAGGGCGGGCCCAGATGGAAGGGCCCGGCTCCCCGCGGGGCTGGGTGGCTGCGGCAACAGAGAAGATCAGCAGATAATGATCTGACCATGACACGGGCCGGGCCAACAACCTCCCGACCCCCAGATCAAAACCCCGCGATGTGGAGGCAAAAACCAGGTCCAAGGTGTGTCCACCCTTATGGGTAGGGCCGATGACTAATTGGGACAGGTTCATGGAGGCCATGGACTCCATGAATTCCAGAGCTGCTCCAGACAGCCCACCCTCGGCGTGCACGTTGAAGTCCCCCACCACCAGTAGGCGAGGAGACCTCAACAATGCCGCCGAGATGAACTCGGAGAGCTCTGGAAGGGAGAGTGCAGGGTCGCAGGGAGCACGGTACACAAGCACTACCCCAAACCTATCCCTCTGGCCTACCATAAGGTGGAGACATTCCAAACCTGGACTCACCAGCATCGCGGATCTACTGACATAAAAAGATTCCCTGTAGACCATAGCCACCCCCCCCGCCCCTCCGACCTGCCCAACTGCTGCACACGATAACCCTGGGGGCAAAGAAGGGCGAGAGAAGCCCCACCCCCTCGCCCACCCAGGTCTCCGTGAGGAAAGCCAGGTCGGCACGCTCATCCACGATCAAATCATGGATGAGTGGGGTTTTATTATGTACCGACCTGGCATTGATCAGCAGACAGGACAGGCCGGAGGGGGAGCAGACGGATTGGATCCCTGCCATTTGGCGGTGAGCCGGCGGGTCAGAACGGGGGACAGGCAGTAATTGTCTGTCCCGAGTTCTCCTTATCCGATCGACCCGCCGACCCAGAGCGTACCTCCCGCGGCCCGACAGCACCCTAATGGGGCCCCCGGCAGGCTCCATGGGATCTCAGATGGTCAGGGTCCCACTCCAAAGTAATACAAATCAAATAAAATCAAATGTTGTTGTTGTTGTTGTTTATGTGATTGATTTCTTTTATTTTTTTGTTAGTTCAACTGCGGGCAAGCTACTAATGGTTTCCTGATTCAAGTAGAATGATTTTTCCTAGCTGCACCCTCTTTGGAGTTTAATAACTCAGTCCCCTGAAGCCAACCTCTCAAAAAAAAATTTGGGGGGAGCTTACAAGGAAGTGTCCAAAGAAGTTCCCCTGTGATTTTGGTGTCTCTAGGACCCAGGGGAGCACAGCATTTCATTTCATTTCATGACAAGACTACTGTACTTGAAAAATTCCTTACTAACAAAACAAAATGAAACTACTAAAGAAACGAAAAGAAAAGAAATGCCATATTTCCATTTTGTGCCCATCTCTAATCCACATGTTTATCTTTGAACACATGTTCTTCTTTCTAGCAGTCTATGGCAGTAGTGGCAGACTTTTGGCACTGCAGATGTTTTGGACCACAACTCCCACAGACCTTTGTCATTGGCAATATATATAAAATTTGGGTAGTTGTGGTCCAAAACATCTGGACTGCCGAAGAGTATACAGCTCCAAATTCCAAACAGATCAGTTCTTACTCTATTAAGTTTTCTTGACTGTCAAGCTTTCACATCCATACATGGTGATCAGAAATATAAAAGTTTGGGTTTCTCTCTCTCTTGGTTTTGGTCTTGAGTGATACATGCTTACAGTTGATGATATATCTTTAATTCCTTCATGGCTGCCCTTCTGAGTTTCAATATTTTTCTGATTTCTTGGCTGCAGTCTCCCTTTGGATTGATGATTGCACCAACGTATACACAACATTTAACAATTCCAGTTTCTTCATAGTCAACATTCAAGTTGTGCAGTTCTTTCATGGTAATTATTTTTGTCTTCTGAGTGCCTCTGACACCAGCTTGATACTTGCAAATCAGCAGCTGACACTGTCTCATAAACTAAAGAGTAAACACTTTCACCTAGTCAGATAATGAGACCTAACATCTGTAAAAAGCAAAGGAATTGATGATGAAAGAAAACTGAATGGCTGTTTATTGACGGATCATATTATACAAATGCATTTTAACACAGTTCAATTTTGTATTTTTTATCAAACATTTGTAACCAAAGGCTTGTGCTTCAAGGTCAAGTCATACCTCTTTAACCTTCAGGATCTCAGGGAACTGCAAATGAAAGGATCAGTGCAAAACCTGTATCAGTATGGCTTTTAAATCAAAAGCATCCATAGTGGTTGGATTTGTAGTTCTTTGCTTTCTAAGGAAACAACTTTTGTTTCATTTAGTAACAAAAATTGCCCCTTCCCCTTTGGATCTTCAGAATGCCCCTGGAAAGAAAGTGAAAAATGCTATTTCAGCATACCTTGTTCAAATGTTTGCCATGGGTCCAAGCTGCGCTCTTGCCCAAAGCAAGCAAGCAAGTAAGCAGCCCATCATCACTCTCTTCACACAAAGAAAAATAGTTTGAAGAGGACCAACGTTCTCCTTTCTGCAGGAGCAAGAACCCTGTTTTTCCAGTGTTCTGGACTGCATGGAGACCCTCTGTGCCAAGCAGAAATTGTCCTATTACTCTCAGTGTGGAGAGAAGAGCAATGGAAGGAACCAAGTCAGATCTCTCTCTTCACATATTCTGGGTGAGCCTAATTCTGAATGGGGCTAATTAATCTCTCAAGACAGACCTTTGCCAACTTCCAGATTTTTGAGACCATGACACATGGGTAATTTGCTGTGACATTTTTCAACTCTTCCTTCCATGCACCTCAGAGAAACAGTTTTAATATGAGGCTGTTTTTGTTAAAAATAGGAGCATCCACATGCTTAGCCAGTTCTGCCAGAGAGCACAGCATAAATTTATCATAGCAACTCAACTATACGGTGCAGACACAGTAAATTTAGAGGTAGTAATGTGGTTTAGAGCTATGATGGATTGTGTATGTCCTTTCACCTAAAATGTCCTTTAAATACTCATTATGCTTCACTCTAATGGCTATCAACTATCTATGGAATTCCCTGCCATGGGATATGGTGATGACATCTGCTCTAGATGCCTTTAAAAGGTGACTGAATAGATTTCTGGTGGAAAAGTCCATTGCAGGTTACAAGCCATGATGGGGATACATGTTATCTCCAGGCTTAAAAGGAAGATACTTCAAATGGCCAGACACAGGGGAGTGGTATCAGGAGACAGGTATCTAGTTGTTTCATGTGCTCCTAGAGGCATCTGGTGGAGCCACTGTGAGATACAGGAAGTTGGACTAGATGGGTTCTTGACCTGATGGAAAAAGCAAAGCAAAGGAAAGTATTCTGCTTATATACCGCCCCATACCACTTCAAGTAGTCTCTGGGCGGTTTACAGTTTGATTACAGTATGAAGGCTACACATTGACCCCCCAGCAGGCTGGTTACTCATTTTACCGACCTCGGAAGGATGGAAGGCTGAGTCAACCATGAGCCGGATACCAAAAAGCAAAAGCAAAAGCAAAGTGTTCTGCTTATATACCGCCCCATACCACTACAAGTAGTCTCTGGGCAGTTTACAATTTTAATTACAGTGTGCAGGCTACACATTGCCCCCCCCCCAGCAAGCTGGGTACTCATTTTACTGACCTCGGAAGGATGGAAGGTTGAGTGAACCTTGAGCCTGCTACCAGGGATTGAACCACAGGTTGTTAGCACAGTTTTACCTGCAGTACAGGCATTTAACCACTGCGCAATGAGGCTCCTTCTTATGTTCTTATAACTATACTCAGGCCAGCATCCTGTTCAATATTTATTGCTGCTGCTACTGCTGCTGCTGCTGCTACTACTACTACTACTACTACTACTCATCCTAGGAAGGTCCCCATGGGATAATTAAATCCAGCTCATCAAAGAGGCTCAGTGGGGACTTGAACTCCTGACCTCTGGTTTTGCATTCCAGTACCTAAACCACCAGCAGTTACTATGGAGCTGCAGTTATGGAAACTACTGCTTTGATCTAGCCAGGTCATGTGATCAAGCATATGATTACACATAATAAGAACTAGCAGTTCTGAACTGGCAGCTGGTCTTCCATACAAGTCCGTTTTGAACAGAATACTGGCCTGCAGGCTTAAATACGTATTACATGCCAATGCATTTCTTCTCCTCCTTTGACAGCAGAAGTTATCTGTGACAGAATAAAAGTATAAAAAGGGACTGCCTTCCAAGAAAGAATTCAGGAAGCCTTTGGGCAGAAAAAGCATACTAAAAGCCACCTGGTAGAATTCTAAGTCTGCCTCTATTCCTGAATGGAAACCACAGCTTCCTTACAAAAGAGAGAGCAGTGTGGTTCTTGTATCAGAAAATGGGATTTTTTTAAAAAAATGTTGGATATAGAATCGTTAGAGCTGGCTGGATAACTGAGTGAGTCGTGTATCTGTCTATGGTGCCAGGGGTTGGGAGCCTGTGTGGCCTTGGGCAAGCTGCCACCCTATGTGGCCCAGAAGAGGCAGCCTTGAGCAAGCTGTGCAATCCCAGGACGCTCCCAGAAGAGAGAGGAAGGGTAAGCCACTTGGGAGTACTCTCTCCCTAGAAAACCCTGAAAAGGGTTGTCATAAGTCAGAATTGATTTGACAGCACACAACTATTGTTATCGAGTCGGTAGAAACGGAACTGTACAGTATATGGTACAACTGGGGAATTGTAACTATAGATTGTTCTTTCTTGGGCATGTTTTGTAACATTAAGCTCTCATAAGCTTGGCTAACATAACATATGCCTGTTGAAAGCAAATAGCACATTGCTTTGTCCAAATGTCAAGTAATTTTTTTCTCAAGAAGATACGTATGTCAATGGTGAAATTTCAACTCTTCCCTATCTCTCTTCTCTTAAATGTGAAAAATTAGCACCAGCTCATAGCATCCATGGTCAACCCAACCACACAGTGCTTACTGAAAGCAGAGCAAAGCGTTTTGCATATATACTGCCCCATACCACTTCAAGTAGTCTATGGGCGATTTACAGTTTTAATTACAGTATGCAGGCTATACATTGCCCCCCCCCCTCAACAAGCTTGGTACTCATTTTATCAACCTCAAAAGGATGAAAGGCTGAGTCAACCATGAGCCTGCTACCTGGGATTGAACCCCAGGTTGTGAGCACAGGTTTACCTGCAGTACAGGCATTTAACCACTGCGCCACAAGGCTCTTTTTTAAAGTGATAAATGTTACAGAAAAAAAAGATGAAAGAATATGAAGCTCCATTACACCAAGTCATACAATTGGTGTAAGGTACATTAACAGCTGCAGGCTGAAAACCAAGCATAAGTTGCTGCTAGTGTAAGTACATTGAATCAACGGAACTTGACTGAACAAGTCTATTCAGCCTTCTGTATTTATGACTTACAAATGAATTCAGTCACTGTATTTCCCAGAAGGTCCTGGACACAAACCTCTCCCAGGCTGTGCTCCTGAGGCTTTTTCTTACAGGAACTGCTGGGGACAAAATGTGGAACCATCTGTACATGATGCATATGCTTTTCCAGTGAACCACAGCCTTTCTCTAACAGATGCTGCAGAAGCATGGTTTTTATCCCTCCATGGTCAATATGTGTGTGTGTGCTGTTACAGTCATGACCGACTCTTCGTGACTCCATGTCCATGGAGTTTTCTTGGCAGAAATACTGGAGTGGTCTGCCAGTTCCTACTCCAGGCGCCTTCTGCACCTGGTATTCCCTGGTGGTCTCCCATCCAAGTACTAACCAGGGCCAACCCTGCTTAGCTTCTGAAATCAGGTGAGATTATCAAAAAGGGGATTGAAAATAAAACAGCCAACATTATAATGCCGTTATACAAAACAATAGTAAGGCCCCACCTGGAGTATTGTGTACAATTCTGGTCACCGCATCTCAAGAAAGACATAGTGGAACTGAAAAAGGTGCAGAAGAGAGCGACTAAAATGATTACTGGGCTGGGGCACCTCCCTTATGAAGAAAGGCTAAAACAATTGGGCCTCTTTAGTCTGGAAAAAAGGCGCTTGAGGGGGGATATGATTGAGACATACAAAATAATGCAGGGTATGAGTAAAGTGGATAGAGGGAAGCTCTTCTCCCTCTCTCAAAATACCAGAACTAGGGGACATACACTCAAATTGAGTGCTGGGAGAGTAAGAACTGACAAAAGAAAATATTTTTTCACCCAGCGCGTTGTAAGTCTATGGAACTCCCTGCCACAGGATGTGGAGATGGCATCTGGCCTGGATGCCTTCAAAAGGGGATTGGACAGATTCCTAGAGGAAAAGTCCATCACGGGTTACAAACCATGATGGAGATGTGTAATCTCCAGGCTTAAAATCGGGGTACCTCAAGGGCCAGATGCAGGGGAGTGGTATCAGGAGACAGATATCTAGTCTCATGCGCTCCCAAACGCATCTGGTGGGGCCGCTGTGAGATACAGGAAGCTGGACTAGATGGGCCTTTGGCCTGATCCAGCATGGCTCTTCTTATGTTCTTATGTTCTTATGAGATCGGATGTATTTAGGGCATCTAGGCAGCTCCATGGTCAATATAGGTTTCCCCAGATATGTGGATGTGTATGAGCAAGAATTCCCCAGAATATGCTATGTGCTCCTATGGAACTGGGCTTGTTGATTCCTAAACATTTTACGGACCATGAAGTACATAAAGAGGCAGAATGGAATGTTCATTCCATATATTTTTATTCACCATCAGAAAAACAGAAGAACAATTCCCCATTCAGAATATTTTGTAAAACGGATTTAGGCTTCACTTGTGGAATTTGCTCCATTCTTCAGTACTTCCTCTTCACTTTTTAGAGGGACTGTTTCATGACCGCCTTGCTTCTCATCCAATGTTGTGGTATCTTCTTTCTCAGGAATTGTGTGTGTGCTTTTGGGTCCATCTTCCTTCTCTTCTCCTTTTTCACACTTTTTCCTTTCCTTCTCTTCTTTTGCAAGCATCCGGTAGTTGTAGTAATTCATAATAAAGAGGAATATCCCCGCCAAGACCATTACTGAGCCACATTTAATGAACATGTACTTGTAGTCTCCAAACGCATCAATAAGAGTTCCTATCAAGAAGAAATAGAAAACAGAACTTATTAATAGGGCAGTTGCCACATCAAAGCAGTCTGACTGGATTATCTGTGAGGTTTAGTTGGTCAACTGAAAAACAAGTCTGTCATACTGGTATCCAAAATAGCAACAGTAACTCAACAAGTGAACAACAGTTGACCAACTGGCAGTTACTTCACATACATTTTGTCTCTATTAGTGTTCCACTTAGGAGCGGTACAAAAAAAAAGTTACTTCATGTCCGTCGCGTAACTACTGAAATTTGTTTTGACCATGCCCCTGGAACGGGTTCTATGTGGGACAATCCTGTACCTGGTGCTGGGGTAGGGCTTTCCCTTGTCACTCTTTGTTCCCTCTTTCTGTTCCGAGACAAGACACCATGTAGTAACGACTGTCACACAACAATACATTCGTTTCCCTCAGAAAACTGTGTCTGTTTTTCTTTTTAATTTGATTCTGCTGCATTGGTGACCAGTGCTGTCACGGTACAACACTAGTCATGGAACATAGAAGGATGTGAAGTAACTGCCTAAGTTACACCATGTCTCATTAAGTAGCCTCAAAACTTGTGCCACACATAGTAAGACTTCCATGATCTGGCACGGCTCTAAAGCCCATCTCTTATGCATTCAATTATACAAAGTGATCCGTCTGTACTAAATGGGCATCTGTCTACTGGTATGTATTTTGGTAAAACTTTCTATTCATTTTTCAAATACATCTCAATGTATCCCAGAATTATTTTCTTCTCCTTGTGACTCTAAAACCCACACATTTACAATATAATGAAACAGTGGTGGTTGTTTATTCTATTGTCTTCACATGAGCTAGGAATTTGGTATCAGGGAGGATACTGTCACACCTTAAGACAGAAATAGCATTTCACAGGATCCACCTGAAAAAAATATTACTTCTAAGAGCAACCTAGCATATGTAGGCTCATGAATTTTGTTAATGCAGTGCTATTAACGAAACATCAACCTGAGGCTAATTGCAGCAGTTTTCACTTTCTGCTAATCAGGATGACCTGGAGGTCTGCTTAACACATTGCACCGAGAATTTTAATGAGGAAAGTATTGGAAAATTCAACAGTAAAAGACTCTTGCCACAACTCCTGTTGAGAATAAGAGAAAACTATAAAACATAACAGAGAAAAAATCAGTTAGTTCATTAAAGCAAAACGCAGTAGTGGGATATTAAATGCCAAAGAACCAATCAATTCCCTTCTTATTAAAATGGGAAAGAATAGTGTAGAAGGCATATTGTAAGTTATTATACCACACTTTCTGGCTTCATTACCAGACTTCAGCAATTAGCTTAATCCGCCTTCTAAAACAGTAAATATCTTGGTAAATGGTTGGTGTATCCATTATTCTCAATCATAATATTTTCCAAAAAAGAAGATGTGTTCCCTCCACACAAAGAGCAAAAGGGGAAAAATGATTTGCTCTTGAAAGGAAGGGCAAATGGATAACAAAACATTGACAAGTATCTTGGCATCTTTCAATTTTCTATATTTAAGATCTTCTTACTTTTTCTGGTTCAAGAAGTATACATTACAAAATTAGCCATTGATCACCTCTATTTTATTAACTGTTATCATCTAACATATCTCAAACTATCTAGAATGCAATATATGGATATTATAAAAATTAGCATTTATGTGTACGTATGCATGAGATTCAGGCCCTTTGTGGAAGAAAGAAGCCTCTACTTTCTGAGAAAGGATGACTTGACCCTATTATAAATGCCTTTTTATACAAACATGGTGGTGGTGGTGGTGGTGGTGGTGGTATTTCAAGCTACTTGGCTATTATAAAAGAGGGTTGTGACTCGAATAAAGATTGGGAAACCAATGGCCTACGAGTACTGTTGATAGCAGTTTAAGCTGCTATCTCAACCATGGCTCCATCTGAATAAAGATGGTGACATTATCCTCTTTCTGGTAACCTCTTCCATTGGAATGCTGTAGTGGTTTATACATGCCTTGGTAGATGCTCTGAAAATATCAGCTGCCTAGAAAGTGAACAACAAAACATTCTAGCTGAAACTGAACAGTATGTTTACACAAGCACTTTGCTATCTGCATCAGCTTCCAGTATATTTCCAGACCTAACTGATACTGAACTTTACAGCTTTTAACAGCTTGGGGCCAGCTGGCCTGAAGGAATATATGGTATGCCCAGCTTTGAGGAAAGTTGTTCCTGTTATGATTTTCATTTTTGGGACTGTTTTGGTTTGTTTAACATAATCCACTATATTCTATTATATTTATTGGACTTCATTCTGTTTTGATAGATTTGGCTGTTGGATGGCAAAAATAAAATAAACATAATAATTTGAAAAATCAATCAGTAGAAAACATCTTCCATGCAACTTGCTTTTTAAGAGGAGGCAGCATATATATTATCAACTCATGATGTTTTAAACAATCTTTGGGCTTAATTGTATTTTAAGAACATGCTATGATTTTAAACATGGTTTTTGTAAGCTTCTTTACGCCACCTTGAGTGCTTTCCCTAGGAGAAAGGCAAGCTATACATCTGATGGCCACTTCTAGGGTTTTCCAGGTAGAGAATAAATAGAAGTGGTTTAGAATTTCCTTCTTCTGGGGATGCCTTGGGATTGTGAACTTGTGAAGCTTTCTCAAGACCGTGTAGGCTGGCTGTACTCCCAGGAGACACGATAGGGAACTGAACTCTTAAACTCTGGCTCTGCAGCCAGATACCTAAACTACTAAAGTAACCAGCCAGCACAAAGTATAAATAAGGATATAAATAAAGAAATAAATGGTGTTGCTCCCCTTTGTTTGAATTCCAGTCTAAAAAGCAACTACTCAACTCTTTGGCAAAGATTTTTGCACTATTTACCTGCAGTAACCTATAGCTGAACATTCTAGCAGCTTAACTGAAGCAATGCTTGTCTAGAGTGGGGGGACACAACAAATTACTAAATTATCCTAGGCTGGATTTAGATCATCCCAAACAGTCTTGGTTTCAAGCTTGTAACCACATAATCTCTCAAAGTAATCCTGTATCAATCCCTCTTCCCTTTAAAGGGAAAGTGTGGGAGATAAAATGTTCAAAAACCTCGCCCTCCCCATTCTCCAGGAGAGATCAGGTGGAAGCATTCAATTTTTTTAAAAAACTACTTTTTTCAAAAAAAAAATGCTTCCTTTCTTTCTTCCTCCATGGGGGAGCAGAAACTTTCCATTTCCCAACACCGTCAAGTAGCTTGAGCAAAATAAGAGTTTGAACTATCAGATACCAAAAGAAAGTGGCCCTATCTGCACCAAAAAAAGGGGGGGAGTAGCTCCTGACACAGACACACATCCCAAATTTTGAGAAGTCATAGATTCATGATGTCACATATCTCACGTAATTGCCAAGAAAATAATCAAAGCATCCCATCCCCAAACTGGACCAAACTGTGGGACGTATCCTCTGTGATCATATTCTCCTTTCCATACAGAAAAGGAGCTTTGAAGGGTTCTATCAGATCCCATTTAAGAAGCTTACAGAAGACCTGAACATTTGTTGAGTGCTAAGCTTTGATCTAGAAGGCACAACTTCACAGCTACCTCTAATGCCTTTCCACTTGAAATCAAAGAGTCTGCAGGTCTGTTCCATCACCACCCAACACATCAACAAGGAGACACAGAGAAATATTCTTACCCCCAATGGGAGGTCCAAGTAATATGGTGCAGCATTCAACAATGGTAACCAGGCCTACGGCGCTTGTGAAGCGGCTGGGGCCGACAAGATCCATGAGAGTTTCAAACAGCATGGCACAAACCATCCCAAAGGCCAGTCCATAAAAGGCAGAATACACTGCTAACCCTGCATAGCCTGATGCTAAAGGACACAGGAGGTGACAGGTGCCGTTAAAAACTATGGAGAAACTGAAAAAATACTGAATCTTTGGCCGGATCCATTTGCTGTTTGCAAGGAGCCCAGTGGCGGGTCTAGCAAACATATCAACAATGGCGAGAATTGAAAGGAGGAATGCTGCTGAATATTCCTCGATCCCGAGGTGCTTTGCGTAAGGGGCCAGAAAGACAATAGGGGCAAAAAAGCCTAAAAACATGAGCACATTCCCTATCAAGTAGATCAGGAAGCCCCTGTGCTTGAAAAGAGATAAATCCAGGAGCTTGTTAAAGTTTTCACAGCAGTCTTTGTCTTCCTTCTCCCCATCTCCAGGATCAGCCATTTCAATCGTGCTGGTATCTTCTTTTTTAAGAGTCTCTATAGCTTTCCTGCCAGTGGGCGCAGCGGGAGGTCCAATAGGCCTAAAGAGTGCTCCTGCTACACAGCAGTTCAGCAGAATGGCTCCAAGGATGATGAAGCTCCCTCGCCAGCCAAAGTTGTCAAAAAGGAGTTGGTTCAAGGGCGCCAACGTGCAGAGCATAACGGGGCTGCCTGCCATGGCGAGGCCGTTTGCCAGAGGACGCTTTTTCAGGAAGTACTTTCCAACGATGATCACTGAAGGCTGGAGGTTGAGTGCCAGGCCAAGTCCTAGAGGAAACAGCCAAAGAAGAAGAAGAATCCCCTTCATTTGTCGTGCAAAAAAAAAAAAAAAAATAAAAAGAAGCGACTCAATCCTTCAGGGGATTCTGAAATCTGAAGTCTTGAAAAGTAACTTTTCCAAGCTCTGAGCAAAACTAACCCAAGGGCTTGTGTAATCTTAAAGGTTAAAACGTTTATTGTATTTATTATTTGTTTAATATTTATTTATTTATTTATTTATTTATTTATTTATTTATTTATTTATTTATTTATTTATTTTATTGGATTTTTATACCGCCCATCTGGCAGCAAGGTCACTCTGGGCGGTTTACAACAATTAATACATTCAAACAATTTATACTATAAAACCATAAATAGTAACACAATAAAACAAAAATAAAATAAAAATAATACTAAAGTGACATAAAACAATACAGTGGAACCTTGACTTACATCCTGCTTGACTTGCATCATATTTGACTTGCAGCAGGAAGGGGCCTGTTTGACTTGAGTCGCAGGCTTTGACTTACATCTTGGAGCCCCGGGGCAAGGCACCGGAATCGGGCGGCAACCACAACCCAGCATCGCTGGGCTGCTGCCTCCAAACTGCTCTTGCCTTCTTCCTCTCCTCCGGCAGCGGCGGCTTCGGGGAGGCCAGTGCAGAGCACCTGGAGCTGGTCCTCGGCCTCACCAAAGCCAGCGCTGCTGCCGGAGGAGAAGAAGGGCCGAGAGCTGGCCTCGCTGGTTAGATAGTCGGCTCAGTCTTGTAAAAAATCTGGCTGCAGAAGTCTGGTCCACAATGGAAGCATTTTAGTTGGGGAGCTGTACAGTTGTGCGACTCTAACGGTAAGCATAGAGTTGTTCAGAACTTGGAACGTCAGGTTAAAAACCAGTAAAACTTAAATGTTAGACATTGTTTCTATGAACATTAAAAAGTGGAGGCATATAACTTGTGGACTATAATTCCACTGCCTCCTCCTCTCTTTGAAAAGACATTTCATTTACACCCCCAGAAGGAATCTCCTATCCCAGTCAAATTTGTGTTAAATTGCTGTTTTCGGGGCTCTTTTTCATCATCTGGAACGGATTAATCTGCTTTCCCATTACTTTCTATGGGAAACGTTCAATTGACTTAAGTCATGTTTGACTTAAGTCTAGACCACTGGAACGGATTAATGACGTAAGTCAAGGTTCCACTGTATATTATTATTGGCAGGCTAATCAGTTAAAATCAAGATTTAATGGGTGAGCACTGAGTTGGAATTATATTTGGGGAATGCCTGCTTAAATAACCAAGTTTTTAATAGTATTTTAAAGGCAGCCAAAGAAGGGGCCAGGCAGATGTCTGGTGGAAGGTTATTCCACAGGTGAGGGGCAACGGCAGAAAAGGCCCTATTTCTTGTTTTTTCCTTTCGGGCCTCTCGTGGTGTTAGTTGCCTCAGACGCCTAGCCTGGGAGGATTGGGTATTATGGGCGGTTTTAAAAACAAACAACAAACAATTACCATTATATCATGAGCAGATGGGGAACCGTGCATCATACATAAGGTAGGAGGGAGGAACACCACAGTGGGTAGGTGTGGGAAGTGGCAAAAGACAGGAATTACTAAAATGATAATCACATTTTGGTTTCAAAATAATATTTTTATAGGCATTTTAATATTCTAGGTAGGGGAACTATACATAAGCTAGGACAGCGATGTCATGGAGCGGGGTGTGTGGCCTTCTGGGGGAATCCATGGAGTGTAGGAGCCCAGGACAGACTGATTTATATGAAACCCCAATAGGTCAAGATTCCCCAACCCTTGTCTAATGCAAATAGTCATTAGTTGTATGTTACCAGAAACATTTAGTAATACTTTTTAATATATATATATATTTCAGTATGATAGCCTGCTGAGCCAGCAAGCCATGTATTAGTTACCTCAGTATTCTCACTTTTCTTCAGAGAGCTCAAGGCAAAGAGTATGGCTCTCTTTCTTCCTTTCCCTCCCTCCCACTCCTGTTTATCATTATAATAATCCTGTAAAGTAGGCCAATCTGAATGAGAGTGATCGGCACAAAAGCCACTCAGTGGGCTAGTTTCACAACTAAGTGGGTCTAAACATCTGGACATCCCAGGTTGCAGTCCAACGCTTTAAAAATTGCACCACCTTGGATATCAACAATTCACAGAGTGGCCAACTTGTGCTTCCTTATTTTACAAGGTTGTTAAAATTTTTTGAGTTTATCATCCTCAATCTGGTAGACAGAAATTTTAGCACCATGGCCTTTAAACACACACACACACACACACACACACACACACACACACACACACACACACACACACACACACCAGCTGCAGATTATGTTTGTATCACAAAAGCAGAGCACATCCATGGAACACCACAGCAAACAGGTGGTACTGCACTGCTCATGGCATGTAAAGTACCTTCCTTGTATATACTGAGGGTCAGATCCTCTGCCATTACCTGTAATTAATCCAGCACAAAGGTATAGCTGGAAAATGCTTGTGCAAAAAGCAGCCGAAACCATCCCTAGGCCACATAGTAGACCTCCAAATATGACCACTGGCCGGCTGCCAAAACGATTCACCAAGATACTGCTAAGAGGACCTGAAGAAATTGGAATGAAAAAGGTGAATGTTAGAATTGTTTTATCAACACAATATGCTTCAAAATTAAGCTATTTTTAAAGGGGGGAAGATTCTGAAACACTTATGCTGTTGGGAATATCGTCAATCTACTATACCTAGGTTGTTCTGTGATTTCTAGGTCTTGTGTGGAAATTATCTCAATCTTAGACATAAGAACTCCTGTATAGGGATGGGCACCATTACGAAAAACAACATGCCATTTCATTGTGTCATAAGCTTTCGAATCATTTCGTAATGAAAAAGCAGCTAGCATTTCATCACGAAACAAAACAAAACAAAATGCCATTCCCCCCCTCTAGAATGAAATGATTCATTCTAGAGAAAATGACAGGGGTACCTTCCGCAAGCAATTCTAGCCTACCCCATGAAAAATGGAAAGCTTTGGGGTTCAGGGAGCTGATTTATGAAGCTACAAAGGGGTTGCCCGTAGGGAAAAAAACCTTCTAATTGGAATCGGAAGCTGGTCAGACAAGCAATAGTGCTGTTGCCGTTTCCCATATGATTCCAATTAGAAGGTTTTTTTCCTAGGGGCACCCCCTTTGGTGCTTCATAACTCAGCCCCCTTACCCCAAAATATTTCCAGATTTCAGGGGTGCCCTAAAATTGCTTTCTGGAGGTACCCCTGCTACTTTGGTGCCCAGAGGTACCGTATATACTTGAGTATAAGTCGACCTGAGTATAAGTCGAGGCCCCTAATTTAAACCCAAAAAACTGGGAAAATTTATTGACTCAAGTATAAGCCTAGGGTGGGAAATGCAGCAGGGCCTGGCAACTCCTCCTTTGTGAGCTGGGTGTGTGTGTGATGTTTAAAATGACTTTTAGCCACTGAGGCAAGTGCTTGAGTTGGTGGCTAAAAGTCATTTTAAACATTGTTTTAAAATGACTTTTTAAAAGTCATTTTAAACATGGGGGGGGTCATGAGAAGCGGCACACAATGTTTAAAATGACTTTTAGCCACCGACCCAAACTTGCCTCAGTGGCTAAAAGTATTGACCCGAATATAAGCTGAGGACCCCTTTTTTCAGCCCAAAGTTAGGGCTGAAAAACTAGGCTTATATTCAAGTATATACAGTAAATGTCTGTGGGAGCACTGACAAGACAAACCATTGAAGGATGAGAGAAAAGGCTGCACTCAGGGGGTTACAACCTTACAAAATGACTTCAGTGAACCCTACCATTGACACTTGCACAATGTCTTTGAATACATGTTACTGGGATATTGAAGACAATGTATGAAGAGGAAGCAGGTAGTTAAAAATATGCACTCAAAAATTATTTTTAAAAATATGCAATCAAAATTTACTTACCTTGGATCTCCAAACTAGCAGGGGTACCTTCCCAAAGCAATTTTAGGGAAACCCTTCAAATCTGGAAAGGGGACTTAGCTATGAAGCTCTAAAGGAGCTGGGGGTAGCTAATTGGCAAAGTGTGCTGGGAGCGGAGGCAATTAGGGAGTTAATACCATAAACTCCCTAATACCATAGAGTAAACTCCCTAATTGCCTCCATGCTGGTCTGGCGCCACTGCCCACAGCACTCCCTGTCCAAAACATGCCCCTGGGAGGAAGGGGTGGCAGGGGAGAAAGGAGCAGTCCAGCAAGGAATTTACTTCTGCCATAGCCACCCGTCTCCCAGCTGGGATTTTTTAACAGTTCCAGCTGTGATGAGGAGGCTTTTGAATCTCTCCCCCCTGACACCAGCTAGAGCTCTAGTGCTGCAGGGGAATCATTTCGTTTCATTTTGTTTCGTAAGTAAGAATTTTTTTTAAAAAATGTGTTATGTTATGATACGAAATGCAGGGGGTTGAAACGGTATGAAACAAAACACAATTGTTCCTTTTCGTGCCCATCCCTTCTCTTGTAATTTAACAGAAAATGAACAGCATGCTTCAACATGAAGGCAATAATATTAATGAACTGCCATAATGACAACAGAAAAGAACCTTATGACATTAAAAAGATGGTAAAAATTATTGCAAGCTTTTATTAAACTGAACATAATGAATCCAACAAAGTAGCATATTATACATGGTTTTGTGGGAGCAGAAGGTGAGTGTCCAGCCAAAAGATTATGAAATATAAAAGGTCCTGAAGGTCTACAACCTTACTGTGCAAAGTTCAAATGCATGTAGGAAACATGCAGAGACCATTCACAGCAGCCGTCATATGCAAAGCTAGAAATCTGAGTTACCAGTAATTAGATAGTTATGCTGCAAAGGCTGCCTCTGCTTATACAGCCTGCATTTGAGATCACCACAAAGATAGTCAGAGATGGGACTACTTTTATGGTCCTTTGAGCTCACTATTTCCAATTTTGTCTTGAGTTCTAGAGATGCATATATTCTCTGACAATGCAGAGGTTACATTTCATGTCCCATTTGAAATAAGATTTAGAATTAATGAAAGTTTGCACCACAATATATCTATTCAGGTGGGAATTTTCAGGTCCCACAAGACTTCTTCTTACCTACAATGTTTGACTTCCGTTGCAAAAAAAAGAGAACACAACAGTAGCTCCGACTGTCAAGGCTGTGTATAACTTATGGCCTTAGTCTACTTACTTGATCAAACTTCGGGGTTGTCCTTCCAGTGTCCCATTTTCTTCTTTAAAAAAAAATCAATGCCTTTACATTTCTGTTTCTTAATTAAGACAGTTAGGTGAGAACGAAGTGGAAGAAACAGCTGGCAAGGAACTGGTACACTCATAAAGCTGCCACTTACTTTCCTTGACCTTGCCAAGGAAGTAGCAGAAGTGTTGACACATCCCTCTGAAAAGCTTCAATACTGAGGAAGTAGACTCAGAGGTCTAGACAACAGCTGCTGATGGTTTTTATCAATACAGCCTGCAGCTTTCAAAAGTGTGTGTGTGGAGGTGGGTGAAGAGTCACTTGAGAACCATTCTTACCAGCCTGGTGCACTGAACAGAATGGCTCATTGTGCAACTCCTTCTAGAGGGAAATGTAGAGTAGAAGGGTAGCATTCTGGTTCCTTATTGCATCGAACTCCATTAATGACAATTGTTGGTTTAGCTTCAAGATTTGGGTGAGAAATTTTAACCACTAATAATCTTCAGATTTTTAAAAAAATAACCTTTATTTTCGATCCTCCAGCCAAGTTAGTAAGACAACCAATTATACTGCTTTTTCATTCTCTCTCCATGACCTTTCAGATTCTACACATTCTATTAATCATCTGTCATCCAAGGAAACAGCTGGGAAAAGCAGCAGAAAAAGAAAATCTGGTTTGCTTTTCTTATGCCAGCCTTTAATGGAGGACTGTTTCCATGAGGGATTTTCTGATCTCTTGTGGAAACATTAATAAAGCTTCGGCACAGAAGGTTTCGTGATTCCTGGTATCACTAAGCAGAGCCCCAGATGAACATCTGGAGAGGTGCTCCTAATCCATATAGACAACACAGATCGAGTTTAATGAATGTTTTAATTAGCCACAAGCTTAGCATCATACAATAAAAATAGTAAGAGAAAAATCATGTGAATTACCAAAATACACTTTCCTCAAGAGTGAATAAGTGCAATCCGCTTAACCTCTGAGAGGCATAGGCCTTTGGCCGTGTTTACTTCTCCTTGCCTAACAAATAAAGTGGGGGAAAATGGGAGGGATATCACTGTGGGGCTATATTATAGGGCCCCTAAGCCAGCCAGAGAAGTGGGAATATGCCTTCTGTGAGCAGATGGCCACACAGTCAAAAGGGAGAGATGTAGTACTAGTGGGAGATTTTAACTCTCCTTATATATGTTGGCAGTCCAACTCATAGAATCATAGAATCAGAATCATAGAGTTGGAAAAGACCTCAAGGGCCATCTAGTCCACCCCCTGCTAAGAATGCAAGGTCCAACAAATTCCTTACCGCCCTTGCAAACAACTTCATGGTACAGAAGGTAGAAGAAGCAACAAGAAGAGCAACCATTTTAGATCTGGTCTTAACCAAGAGGGAGGACCTCGTAAATGGGGTCAAATTGGTAGGTTCTTTAGGTAAAAGTAACCATGCCTTCTTGGAATTTGTTATACAGCTGGAAGGTAAAGCTAAGCATAATCAGACAAGAATCCTGGATTTTAAGAAAGCCAATTTTTGTTAACATAGGGAAATATTGGCTGTGATTCCATGGACCAAAACATTGAAAGAGAGGGGAGCCCAAAATGGATGGTAGTGCCTTAAAAGTGAGATATTAAAGGCACAATCTAAAATTGTTCCAACAAGAAGGAAAATGGAAGACATCTAAAGAAACCACAATGGTTTACTAAAGAACTTTCAACTCAGCTAAGATTAAAGAAAAACAAGTACAGTTAATGGAAAAATGGGGAATGCACCAAAGAAGAATATAAGCAAATATGCAGGGGGTGATAAAAAAAAAAAAGCTAAAGTGCAAAATGAACTTAGACTTGCCAGAGAAATTAAAGATAGTAAAAAGGGTTTCTTTAGTTATGTCCACAGCAAAAAGAAAAATAAGGAAATGATTGGATCTCTGCATGGTGAAGAGAACCAGTTACTAACAGGAGACAAAGAAAAGGCAGAACTACTCAACACCTTCTTTGCCTCAGTTATCTCCAAAAAGGAAATAAGAGTTCCGTTGGCACAAAGAGTAGATGATTTAGGAGGGGAATTGCAACATAGAATAGGCAAAAAGGTAGTACAGGAACAACTGGAAACATTAAATGAATTTAAATCTCCTGGGCAGATGAATTACACTCAAGGATATTAAAAGAACTGGCAGAAGTGATTTCAGAACCATTAGCAATAATCTTTGAGAAATCCTGAAGAACAGGGAAAGTCCCCATAGATTGGAGGAGGGCAAATGTTGTCTGTATCTTCAAAAGGGGGGGGGGAGAGACCCAAATAATTACCGCCCAGTTAGCATGACTTCAATTCCTGGAAAGATCCTACAACAGATTATTAAGCAAAGCAAAGTGTTCTGCTTATATACCGCCCCATACCACTTTAAGTAGTCTCTGGGCGGTTTACAATTTTAATTACAGTGTGCAGGCTACACATTGCCCCCCCCCTGCAAGCTTTTAAGCAGACAGTGTGTAATTATTTAACTAGCAATGCTGTCATTATGAGAAGTGAATACTGGTTTCGCTTCAGCTTGGAGACATGTGACCAGTGGGGTGCCCCAGGGTTCTGTTCTGGGTCCAGTGCTATTCAATATCTTTATTAATGATTTGAAGGACAGAAAAATTTGCAGATGATATCAAATTGGGAGGGGTTGCTAATTCCCTAGAAGATAGGATGAAAATCCAAAAGCACATTGGCAGATTAGAGTGCTGGGCCATGGCTAATAGAATGGGGTTCAACAGAGGGAAATGCAGGGTGCTTCATCTAGGTAAAAAGAATGAAGATATAGGATGGGAGACACCTGGCTGGAAAACAGTACCTGTGAAAGGGATCTGGGAGTTTTGGTGGACCACAAATTGAACATGAGTCAGCAGTGTGAGACAGCCGCCAAGAAAGCCAATGCAGTTTTTGGTTGCATCAACAGAACCATAGTGTCTAGATCAAGGGAAGTAATAGTACCACTCTATTCTGCTCTGGTCAGACCCCATCTGGAGTACTGTGTCCAATTCTGTGCACCTCAATTTAAAAAGGATGTTGACAACCTTGAATGGGTCCGGAGGACAGCGTCCAAGATGTTTGAAGGTCTGGAAGAAATGTTATATGAGGAGCAGCTTAGGGAACTGGGAATGTTTAGCCTTACAAAAAGAAGGCTGAGAGGGGATATGATAGCTATGTTTAAAAATCTGGAAGGATGTAATATTGAAGAAGGGACTGGTTTGTTTTTCATGGCATCAGAGACTAGGATTCGGGGTAATGGTTTCAAACTACAGGAAAAGAGATTCAATTTAAACATTAGGGGAACTTCATGACAGTTAGAGCTGTTCGGCAGTGGAATATGCTGCCACAGAGAGTGGTGGAATCTCTTTCTTTGGAGGTTTTTAAGCAAAGGCTTCATGGCCACTTGTTGGGAGTACTGTGATGGAGGCTGCTGCATGGCAGGGGGTTGGACTGGATGGCCCTTGAGGTCTTCCTACTCTATGATTCTATGATAACTGCAGCACTAAACAGTTATCTGTCTAGTGCTGCAGTTATTTGTTAGGCAAGGAGAAATAAACTATGAGGCTTTTCAAGGTCTATTGTGCCTTTAATTAAACGCTTCCTTCTTACAACCACAGGCCAATAGAGTATATAAATTTGTGTAATTCAGGAGCACCTATGACCAGCTTTATTAGAAGCTACAGCAGCAACAAAACAGTAGTTGATATAGGTAGAAGTCTCAAATTGGAAGATTCTAACTAAAGCTGCAGTTTCCATCTGAATTACAGAAAATATTTAATAATTTCAATTTCTTTATCATCAGTATTAAAGTTGTCTTATTCTCCTATAGTCATATTGTCTTCTAAACAGTCAGCTGCAAAACTGCTTTCACACATTCTTCTTTCTCCTTCATCTACAGTTGTTTCAAGTCAGTGCTACTTTCTGCAAATAATATAGCATCATCTGCATGTCTTAAATTACTGATGTTTCTCCCACCATTTCATTTTATGAGAAAAAAATATGTTTTCCATATTCTGTCCAAGTAGCTTCTTGACAATACAAACTATGCATCAGTAGAGAGGCACACCCAATTCTTTAGAACAATTCACAGCTTTCCACGATCGATATAGTGAAAGGCTTTGTGTAATCTCTGAAGCTTAGGCAGATTTTCTTCTGAAGTTCTTTGGTATACTTCAGCAGCCAACACATATCTCTAGGGTCTTTTCATTTTCAAAATCCAGCTTGAACATCTGGAATTTCTCACACTATACATAGTAAAATTCTTTCTTGCAAAACCTAATCTTCCTTTTGCTTTTTATCACATTAAGAAATACCATGGTGAGTTTCTTGCTAACCATAATATCAGAATGCAAAATGCTACTTCAGAAAACAGATCTATTTTGTTCAGACAAATTTAGGCTGTGTTAGGTTCAAGCCAGGTCCCAAACTGAAGATTTTGAGACTGTGTTATACTGAGTTATACATTCTGGGGGAAGAACAAGCTGGCTTCAGAAAGGGTAGATCACCAACTGATCAATGTATGATATTAAACCATCTTGCTGAGAAATGCATGACCTCTTGTGGCAATGGTCTTTACACTGCATTTATAGACCTAAAATCAGCCTTTGACTCTGTCCCACAAGATATATTATGGTCGAAGCTATACAAGACCTCTATAGATAAAAGACTCCTCTATTTCATTAAAGGTCTCTATCAGGGCACCACCCTACGTGTAAGGTGTGGCATAGAAGGAAATCTGACAAAACCTATTCCTGCTAATAAAGGGGTCCGCCAGGGCTGTATATTGGCCCCCAAACTATTCAACCTTTATCTCAATGACCTACTAGACTGTTGCCTTGTATCAGACTTTCACCCTCCCAGATTGGCAGACAAAATGCCCCCTACTGTTATATGCGGATGATGCTGTTCTATTGTCTCTATCAAAAATAGGCCTCAAACGACTAATACATGCATTTATGACTTACTGCAAAAATAATCAACTGGTCATTAATTTCACCAAAACTAAAATTATGGTCTTTGCTCCATCTTTAACATTAGTGGTCAATTAATGGCAACTGCATTGAGCAAGTAAAACAGTTTAAATATCTAGGCATCATATGTCACTATAAATTATCTTGGGCTGCTCATAGACAATCTGTAATCCAAGCAGCCCAGAATACACAAAAGGCAATCACTCGCTTTTTGTTTACCAAGGGGGGGCTATTTGTACCTGCTGCTATTCAAGTTTTCAAGGCCAAGATATTTCCTCAATTATATGATAAATCTACACGAGATTCAGCTAAACAGACAGTGTTTAATCTTATTATTGTTTTCTTGTTTTGTTTGCAACAGGACAGAGGACTCAGTTAATGTCCTTATCTTTCTTGTGGATCATGGCTATTAAAATGAACAATATACAACTGGTCGTGACTCATAAGTATAAAAACTGTGAAGCTTAGAAAAGATTCATGCAGAGATTTGTACAAATGGGGAGTCCTAGAAATTGGGGACAGTAAATTTTGTTCCATTGCTTCTCCCTTGTTTTAGAAAACATTTTGTATGAGAGTGACAAATATAAAAATGTCTATTGAGCATAAAACTGAGTAGTTTGAGAAGGGTAGGTTCAGGTGTTAAGGAGTTAATCATTCTTAAAACCTGTTTAGGCCTCTCTCTTTTTCCAAAAGAAAAAAAAAAAAAGCCATGAAGGAAGCTTGATCCCTCACCCAAATCACAGATACTGGAGTTGTTAAATGCCATCAAGTCAATCCCAACTTATGGTGAACCTATGAACTAGTGGTATACAAAGTATTCTATCACTAACAGCCCTGCACATATCTTGCAATACAAAGACTGTTATTTTGTTAATCCATCCTAAATTACGGTAGGCCTTCTCCTCCCCCTTCTGCACCCAACATTTGTCAACATCAATCTTTTCCAGTGCCGTGTGTTTGCATGGAGTATAACCTGTATCCTGGTTGTTAAAATGTTCTAATTAGTCATTCAGCATTTATTTTGATTACAGGAATAGTTTGTTTTATAATACTCCTGATTTCAACTCCAAGTTCTTCCACTTTGCTGCTGAGTTTCATCATGCAACCCTAATATTTACATGATATTTAATATGTTCAAAACTATATAAAAGCACAAAGTAAAGGCTTGGACTGTACGGTCCATGAAAAACTATGGATTATACTAAAAGAAATGGGTATGCTACAACATTTAACTAATATGAAGAAGTAGAATGGTTTCCAATTGGAAAAGATGTAGGACAAGTGTGTATTTTACTTCCATGTCTATTCGGTCTTACACAGAAAATGTCATACAGAAAGTTGAACTAGATTTGAAGGAAAGATAAGTGAAAATGGTAGAAGAAACATCAATAATTTAATGCATGCAGATCACACCATATTATTGGCAAAACCGTAAAAAATGTACAGTAACCCCCCACCTATCGTGGGAGTTAGGAACCCGAGCCAACTCACAATAATTGAAAATCCACGATATGTGAATGCAGGGTCAGGTCGGTGTTGGGGGAGCTGTCTGGGGCCTCTTGTACTTATCCCAAGCCTGGTGCTGCTCTGAACGGGCCTCCAACAGCCTTCCCAGGCCCATCGGAGGCCCCAAAAGTGCTTTCCGCCAAACCGAAAGTGTCTTCCGGAAAACCAAAAGTGAGCTCCAGATCGCTAGAAAGCACTTTTGGGGCTTCTAGGCATCTTGGAGGTCTCAGAAATGTTTTTCTGTGAACCGAAAGTGACTTCCAGTTCACAGAAAAGCATTTCTGAATCCTCCGAAAGTGCTTTCTATACCGGGACCACAGTATATGAACCGGGAAAGGGCAGGGGGTTCTGTATTAATATAATGGCAATGGAAGAATATTCATAACTGATATAGGTTGAAGAAGAAAGCATAAACAAGGATTAAAGCTGTACTTTGAAAAAAGAAAATTTGTGACTAAAGAAATATTACATAACTTTAATGCTGACAATGAAGACAAAGAAATAACTAAGGTTTTTCTCTAACTTGGTTCATTCATCAGTCTAAATTGAGACTGCAGCCAAGAAATCAGAAAAACAAATTAGTGGAAGCAACATCAATACAGTTAGACACAAGACACAATATAGTTAGACACAAGATACCATATTACAATGAGAAAGTAGCAATACCTTGAAATGAGTATTGATGAAGGTGAAAGAAGAATGTGCAAAAGGCAGATTACAGCTGAGTATTAAGAAGTCAAAGTTATACAGAACTTTAATACGGACAATGAAGAAATTGAAATTATGAAATATTTTCTGTATGTCCAATTGGAGACTGCAGACAAGAAATCAGAAGATGATAGAGACTCAGAAAGGCAGCAAGAAAGGAGTTAGAAAATATCCTTAAGGATAAGGATGTGTCACTGAAGAACCAAAGCCAAACTCATTCCTACCACGGTATTCCTAATTGTTGTATCTGTGGATGTGATCGCTGACAAGAATATTAATTCAAAATATATGCTTTCAGGGTACCCTAAACCAGCACAAAGGCAAAAAAAATGAATTTCAGATTAAATCAAGTCTGCATTCTCAATAAAATCCAAACGGACTAAACCGAGGTTAGTGTATCAATGTTATACAGTGGTCCCCCCACCCTTTCACGGTTCACATATATCGCAGGACCGCAGGAGGACCCGAAAAGGGCTTGAGGGAAAGGGGAGCGATCACACGCAGCTTGCCTGCCCTCTCCTGGGGGTGCGGGCAAGCAGCGCGTGATGTATAAAGGGCTCTCGGCAGCGGCCTTGGCGGATCCACAGGCTTGTCCCCGCAGCCAGGAGCCCTTTCCAAAGATTGCTCCCTGTGCGCCCTCCCTCCCCTGGGAGTTGCAGGCACGGGGGGGCAGTGATCTTTAAAGGGCTCTCAGCCACAGGGACAAGGCCTTGTCCCCGCACCCGGGAGCCCTTTCCAAAGATCGCTCCCTGTGTGTCCTCCCTCCCCTGGGGTAGTGGGCGTGCGGGGAGCCATCTTTAAAGGGCTCTTGGCAGCGGAGACAAGCCTGTGGATCCGCCAAGGCCGCCCGGGCACGCCGCTGCAAGAAGTCTCCCGGCTGCGTGCTCAGGCAGCCCCCTCCGTGACTGGAAAGGATTTTAAAATGGGCGCGCCGCTTCCCCTTCCTGCCCGGGAGGCTCCAGGGAAAGGGCACGTCCATTTTAAAATCTCTTCCATCCCGGCGATCTCCATTGAAATGCATTGGCTCAATTTTTCCCCATTGGAATGCATTGAAAAAATTTCTCCATTGAAATGCATTGAGCCAATGCATTTCAATGGAGATTGCTGGGAGTGCTGGCCCCAAGCCAGCGCCAAACAGCTGATTCGTGCTGGCTGGGGGTGGAATAGCCCTGCAGCAAGCCCGGTGGATCAGATCATCCACCGCCCTTGCACGGACTGCTGGAAGGCTTTTACAAAAGTCTTCCAGTAGCCTGGGAAGCAGTGGTGGCACCCCCCACCCACCTGCATCCGCATATCGGGGATTTTCAGTCATTGCAGGTTGGGTGGGTCCCTAACCCCCACGATGGGGGTTACTGTAGTCTCTTTTATTATATAGCCTCTTTTATTTCTATATTGGCAATGCAGTGAAATTCATTTTTATCACAATATCACAATAAACAAATTGTTGACTTCCAGACTTCTATGGCTGAAATCCTACAGTAAGTCACCACAAGAATAGGTTCACTGAATCAGTGGAACTTGCAGAAAAGCTGACTCATCAAATTTTACTGGGGATACTCTTGTTGTGATTTATTACTGGATTTTAGCCAGAGTTGGTCTTAATTTCTAACTTCTAAACCAATTCTCTGATATCTGGTTCTGCTTCTCTCTCTCTCTCTCTCTCTCTCTCTCTCTCTCTCTCTCTCTCTCTCTCTCTCTCTCAAACCCTACGATACCTCATTGGACAGTCCGTTGTATTATGTGCTCTGAAATTAGAAGATGAACAAGTCGTCATTCAATTCTATCATTTTTCTCCCTGATCTCCCGCACCTTCATTATTTTCAAGAGACAAAAGTGTAAAAGATAAACATAGATAGGAATAATATTGTTCCTTTTTAATTTTTTAGTAGTTGACGTATTTGGCCATGTGAGGACTCAAATAAAATTCTTAAATCTTTTTTTTTAATTCTAACATTCGTATGCAATTGAAAATAAAAGTATCCATGTCTAGATCTGTCTGTAGAAATTTCATGGGGGGCGGGAAGAGATTTAGGCTCCCAAAGGAGACTCATAAAACAATGTTGCTACAGGAGAAATAAATTCATATGCAGTTAAGCAGTAATTTATTTATAGTACTTTCTACCTCTGGGAATGTGCTTGTGCCTTTTATTAAGTTAGCACCATGGACATCCAAGAGTTTGAGGCATTTTTGTTTGTTTGTTTCTAGAAAATACAATGTTTTGTTTATAGCATTATCAGACTACATTCCCATTTCACAGGCTATTTCGAGCATATGAAGGCAAATGAAAATCTTGGCTTTCATGATCAGAATGAATAAGCCTCCTGTCTGTCTCTGGTCCCAATTGGCCATACCTATCGGGATTACTAAATTTTACCTCAATCCCCAAATGGAACACATGGATTTTCTGCATCACCCCCCCCCCAAATACACACAACTCTCTGGCCCAAATGGGGACTTTTAGGTCTCAAAGAACCAAATGGAGAGGAGTTGTGGATGAATGTGTGTGACCTATGTTCCTTTGTTTGAAGGGCTGGGGTGTGAAACCCAAAACTTGACTTCAGATGCAGCTTTTTACAACAGCCCTGTTGCTTCCTACCTCATCAAAGACAGAGGTGGCTGGCGAATATCATCTTGCCAAGAACTTTACATCTAAGAATGATTTCCTGGCAAACCACCTCTTTTGCCATGTTTGGACTTTTGGTACATGCTTTGAAAAAGAAGGTATTGCCCTCGAAAGCTTGCAATTATTATTATTATTTAATTAGTGGCCTGTAAAGGTATCACCTATAGCAGTGGTGGTGAACCTTTGGAACTCCAGATGCTTTGGACCACCATTCCAGAATTCCAAGCCTCTATTGCCAATGACAAAGGACTTGGGAGTTGTGGCCCAAAACATCTGGAGAGCTGAAGGTTCACCACTACTGACCTATAGCCTAGTTGGGACAAAAAGATACACTCTACTTAAAACATTTGATGATGATTTTTCAATGAAGGTTGGTTTATACACCTGTGAGGCATCTTATTTTCTCCATGCAAATCCTTCTCATGTGTCCCACTGGCAGCCATTCCCTTACCACAATGACATCTTTGCCAGCTTCCATTATCAAGGAATTTACTGCTGACAGTCACGATGGTGCCTATTTATATCTCAGTTTACATTATCTTCCTTCCATACAATCCTTTCCAGATATAGGCTTATGAGGAGAAAACAGAGAGGGGGGGAATAACCTGCTGGAAAGTGCCCTGGAAACATGATATCCGTCGAGACGGATTCGCAGAGAACTATGTCTTCTCATCAGCCCAAAGAAACAAATTTTACAAAAACCTTGAAGATCTGTGATCCAGGCGAAAAGTGATGATGACAAAGTGATTCTAGCTACTTAGGCTGAGTACATAATTGCTATCACAAAAGGAAGTAAGTTTTTTTAAAAACTAAAAAAATCTTTGTTTTCATTCATACCTTTAAAACAAGACAAAATATATTTTCTATTCTATAAAGTTCTTAAGTAGCTGACTTTTCTCATAGTCCACAGATCTAATAAATCATTCATTTTGCTTAAATAAATCACACCAGTTTCCTGCCTGCTGAATGGATGTTTATTACAAGAGTGACAGATTTCCATTCATTGACTGCTGATACATGAAAGGTCATATCATCCAAGTCCGATTTTGGTATTAAGCAGAAATACACTAACTTGCCTATGGGATGCCAACTCCAGTACAGGCTCATCTGTTATACTGTCCAATTATTTTTCACCTTGAGATCAGGTCTAACTCTTACTTTTCTGAATTAGGCCAACCTTTACTACAGCTTCATCCACATTCATCACAATAAAGAAAACAATAATGTTTATCTGCTTCACAAATATGTCTTTAAACGGTTTTTATTCATTATAACTGAATTTTTAAAATGTATTGGAAATGTAATCAGAACTTTTACAGCTTCAACATTCCATTTTTGCCCTCTTAGGATCAGAGGAAAGCTTAGGTTTGGAAAGTGAGCTATAAAGGAAATAGAGAGGATCATCAAGTGTAAGGATGTGTTTCTAGAAACCAAGGCCAAGCTCCACACATATATTCCCAACTACTATGTATAGACAGTAATGTAACTCAACAGGGAGGGAAATCATATGAAATATGGTGTTGGAACAACTTTATGGTTAACATGGACTGCCAGAAAGAACACGACATGGATTGTAGACCAAATCAAGCCTGTACTCTTTCTCTCTCTACATGAAAAAATGACTAAATGAGACTATTGAATTTTGGGCACATCATAGAAGCATAGAATAGTGAAGTTGGCAGGGACTGTAAGACCATCAATTTCACCGCCGCCGCCCCCCCCCACTCCATGCAGGCATACAAATCAAAGGATAGCTTCCAGATTGGTGTCCAAATTTCTCCTGAATGCCTCCAGTGCTGGAGCACTCACCACCCCTTGAGTTAACTTGTATCCATCAAAACAGGATAAGATTTACTGGAACCTGCAGTAATACTGGGAAAGGTTAAATAAGCTGGCAAAGAAGGCCAAATATGAGAAAGATTGACTCAGTAAAGGAAACCAAGGCTTTGAGTACACGAGAGCTAAGGAGGGCTGTTAATGGTAGGGCCTTTTAGAGGTCACCATGATTTAGAACAGGGGTGTCCAAACTTTTTGCAAGGTGGACCAGATTTGGTGAGGTAAAAATGTCGGGGGCGGCGGGGGGGGTGACCATTCAGCCTGAAGCCGAAAGGGTGTAGTCCGTGCACATCTGCAACAGAATCTGTAACAGCCACAAATGCTCCAGTTTCAAGGTGCCCAAGGGCCCAGCAGCTGTTGCACAGCCTGGGAATCATCCCAAGTGCACCCAAAAAGCACCACTGCTCACATATGCTGCCCTCCCTTCCAAGGTGAGGAAGACACTGCAGCAACTGGCGTCCTTGACATCAGGGCGTTAACTACACTGGTTCATGCACTTGTAATCTCGAGAACAGACTACTGTAGTGCTCTCTACGTGGGGCTGCCCTTGAGGTTAATGCGGAAATTGCAGCTAGTGCAGAATATAGCTGCCAGACTTCTAGCGGGGCAAAGAAGGCACCAACATATAACCCCCATACTGGCACCCCTGCACTGGTTACCGGTACACTACCGCATTGACTTCAAGGTTTTGATGTTAACATACAAAGCCCTAAACGGTTTGGGACCTCAGTATCTGACAGAGCGGCTCCTCCCAAGAAGAACTGCCAGGATCACCCGTGCCAGCCAGACAGGACACCTGGGAGTCCCAACCCCGAGGGAGGCCCTGAAAGCTGTAACAAGGAGTAGGGCCTTCTCAGTGGTTGCTCCCAAGTTATGGAACCATCTACCCCCTGAAATTTGGCTGGCACCCTCGCTTCAAACTTTTAAAAAACTATTGAAGACCTGGTTGTATAGAATGGAGTTCCCTGATTCTTCAAACATTTAGTAAGGCACTATTTTTAAACCACTTTTCTTCTCATCCCCCCCAATTTTATCAATCTCTTGCCATTTTTAGCTTCATTTTAGTTTCATTTTAGTGTTTTGTTGTTGATGTATGTATATTTTATTTTATTATGTACCTTGTATTTTGGTTTTTAAAATGTATTCCTTTGTTTAATTGTTATGTCATCACATGTTGTAAACCGCCCAGAGTAGCCCTAGGTCTAGATGGCGGTATAAAAGTCAAATAAATAAAATAAAATAAAATAAAAAAATAAATAAGACAGGCTATTTTTTCTGATTAAAAAAAAAAAAAAATTAGGTTTATCATTTATTAAGACATTTTGTGACAAAACAAGTTAAATTTCAAATTCATTACTACAATCAACAGATCAGAAACAAACAATGCTGAGCAACAATGCCTACAAATCTTTGGCAACACAGTACTAGCTATTTCCCTATATTAGGTTGATTATGTGATCCTGTTCCACATTAATTTTACCTACCCATTAAGGAGGACAATGGCTACATTCTAAGAATTCATCCAACTTGAATCTCAGGTTCCTTCAGTAATCTTTCCGATTACAAACCAGCAAAAATGGAAGACCACTTTCATTTTTAAAAAGAGGGAGGGTGGTTATATGGTGCATTGGGGTGGGATATTTAAAAGGTGGATCACATCTTCTAGGAGTTTCACATAATAGCAGTGCATTATGAGCGGTATTTCCTTTTTAAAAAAAGAGATACGGTAATTTGGTGGCTCAGCTGTGTGTGATAAAAACAGTCAGTAGGCACATTTCACCATAACAGTGTATATCGACAAACACCAACTAATATGTGCCTTACCATCAGTGCCTTCAAAGACGAGGGAGACTTCTAGAATATGTTGAAACCTTACTTCTATCGCATTCCTAACCAAATCACAATGTTTGAAATGTACCCCTATAAGGGAAGGGGAAAATCAAAACTGATGCAGAAGCCAGGCTAACCACATCATGACAATATAAACCTGCTTTTTATTACCCAGGTCACACATTTAGAAATAGGAAGCTGCCTTATGTCCTTACATCAGACCTTTCTTCCATCTCAGCCAGTAGTATAGCTATCTAGGTATTCAGATACACATCTTCTTTTCCTTTACCTGCTTCCTGCTGTAATTCTTTTAATCAGAAATATCAAAGACTGGGACTTAAGGCCTTCTGCATATCAAGAAAGTACAACGCCACTAAACCATCCTCTTGTCCAGTAGATGCAAGCTCACCCTGCAGGGCCATGAGATTTATTATATGTCTGCAACTTTATCTGTATGCCTTCATATTCTGCCCATATTGCTAGAAGCAGCACACATCCAGCCTAATTTTATAAGACTTGCCTGTTCACTGAACTGACAGGACAGGTGTCTCAGGGACTGATTCCTATAAAAAGCAAGGCAGCCTCCAATAACAACCGTGCCGGTAAGACAGAGTGGCACTGCCAGCTGAGAGAAAGTAACCTTGATTGTTATGCTCAGAGGAGGAGAGAGGATCATCAAACCCAAAGGGAGAAAACAGGATGGGAGAAGGTGAAAGTAGAGTAATAATTCGGATGACGAATGACCTAATAACAATTTTTTCAGATAACAAATCACAATGTCCAGGTATAGGGCTGCCTCGGATAACGATTTTCCCTATGGGCTGCCTCGGATAATGAAACACAATTTCTAGGTATAGGTCTGCCTCAGATAACGAATGTTCTCTATGGGCTGCCTCGGATAACAAATTTTCCCTATGGGCTGCCTCGGATAACAAATTTCCAGCATGCATCGGTTAAAAAGAGTTATCCCAGGCTGCATTACATCTGTACCTTTAAAGTGCACTTTATAAAGAGTTTTGAGCAAAAACTCAGTTGTCTGTGTCATTTTCCTAGGCTCTGGACCGGATTAATTGGTTTCCTATTCATTCCTATGGGAAACCACGTTTCGGATAACGATTTTTTTCAGATAATGAATTGCCTCGGAGAACGAATTAAATTTGTTATCCGAGGTACCACTCAATGTGAAAATTATGGGAATGGAAAAAAGAAGATGGTACTGCAGTAAAACAGAGTCAGATTCTATTCAGGCCAGCATATTAGAATCAGACCTGTTCTTTCCTAAATATGTCTTAATAATCAGGATATTAATTTGGGTTTCTTCTTTTGACTACCTATGGAACAAGAGAAAACGGAGTGTTCAATATTACTGTCATTTAGCTCCAGTAAATCTTTAGGTTCCAATAAATCTTTAGATGTAGAATTTCTAGTCATTCCTAAATAAATTCAGATTAAGAAACTGGGATCAGAAACCCAAATCTTTTTTGCACATAGGGAGAACCATGTCCAAAGGAAAATAGCAATATCTGTTTCTTTGTCTCAGATTTGCAGATTTCATTTTATACAGCTGGCATATGCTACGATATCTCTTATCTGTGACTGCTTACTCATGACAGAGGTTTTACCTAGTCTATCCACAAATCTCATAAACACCCCTATGATGTTGAGAGGAAATAAAAAAGCAAAACAGAAAAGGACAGCAGAGTTGCAAAGAGTTAATCTTTTGTACTGCCAATGGACATTTCATCTTTCTTTTTTCACTAAATCTATCATAGCTCTTATTCTTGTCCAAGCGACCTTGATAACCACAGCAAAAGACAAAATGATGAAGCTTTGTGATGCAGTGAAGGAAAACAGGAATATTTCAACTGAATTGGTAATGCCATTATTAGTGCTAAGCAGAGCTCTACTATTTAAAGGTACTACAGGATTTACTTAAACCGATGGTGCTCAGTAAATTTTTCATTTTACAGTGTCCAAAGACTTCCGTTATACTCCAAGGCCTCAATATTCACAAAACAGCAAAGGCAGAGAAATATAACAACAAATCAATAATTTTGTGAGTGTAGATACTTGTTAAAAATGATTAAGAGAGCAATCCAAATGAAGATAAGCACTTTAAGGTGCATTTGCTTCAGCTTTGGGGGGGGTGCCTAATGAAATCAGTGATATATTAATCTGCATGATTTTGAGTAAATTGTGTGCTTAGGGTTTGAGGTTTTCTTTTTTGTTACAAAACACATTAATTTTCAAATTAAAAATGTTACAAAAATGTTACAACATACATTACAATTCAACTATGAAAAATTAGTTGAAGTATAAAATGTTAGCATTCATAAAGAATCAGGTATGTAGTCTGAGTCCTGAACTGTTTGTGAAAATGTGGATTCCAACATTCACTAAATGAAATACATACTCACATTTTTATTTGCATGAGCGTTTGTTTCATCTCGAATATCAATCAAACTGGGAATGGATTCTTGAATGTTAACCTGAATCCTTTGGCTCCTCTTTCAACAAATTGAAGAATGAGATGCATTATTTTTAATGCTTTATTTATGCCCCACTTAGAATGGACTTTCTGTACCTGCCACTGCAATTTATAGCAGTAGCTGAGTAATAAAATACAGCTATAAAATTTGGGATGAAAATGTTCCAAGGTCAATTGTCAACTTCTTTCTGCCTATGCACAGCACAATGACCTACAACAACCTATCTGAACAGATGTTCTTGAGTTGAAAGATCACAGGCTCCAGAACAAAGTTTGCCTGGTTGAAGAACTACAAAAAGCTAGCCTCAGAAGCATATTTTCTAGATTTGCCACACCGTTTCAAAGGATAAATAGTAAGTATATGACAGTGATAAATATTTCCGGATTCAGACCAAAGTCATATCACCACTTGAATCATATGCACCATCTATCTAGTTCAATCCATAGGACTGTGTACACATTACCTGTACACCCAGATCTATCTTGGTTGGATCTGCATCTAAGTTGCTCATTTTGCAAAACTTTCTTATGATGATACCAACTGAACTATACACACAGAGAGAACTGGAGAAAATCTGCTTCCCTAGTTAAGTCAAATTCTTAACACTAAAATAACATATATAAACAAGTGGCAGAGCATGTGATGTGCACTCAACATCTATTGAGAAGCAGAAGATGGAATAGCTGTACAAGGCCCTTTCACTGGTAGCATTAGAAGCTCTACATCTGGAAGCACCCCATGAAGGTGAGATATGGGACTTGAAAGCAACAGTTCTCAGTTTTTGGTCCTGTAGATGTTTGAGGTCTGACTTCCCCACATACTTGACCATTAGCTGGAGTGAGTATGTCTTCAAGGGAATGAAAAATGCCTGGAAGGTCAAAGGTTGAGAACCACTGCTTTAAAGGCTAGGAAGGGGTTCAACAAAATTCCTCAGACCTGGAACAATGGACAGACTTAGACTGTCTTCCTGCAGATATGTACTTAACATATAACTTGTGATCTATCCCGTGATTTGAATGCAGTTAATCATATGATGGAAATTAAATAAATTTGAGAATTTAAGCCACATTGTTAAAATGCTTGAGCTTAAAAGATTTTATTTGGAATAGTACATTATAACAAAGGCAGGTCTTTGTTAACTCTTCTAGTTACATTGGTGAATTAAGTATTTAAATTGCAAATGCCCTTTAGGAACGGAAAGGACTTCATTTTGCATGTGATGTGCTGCTCTTCCTTCACTTTACCAACATGATATTGTGCCGTGCCCTGCAAGGCATCGCAGCCACCCAAATGATGCACAGCTTTTCAAGGTAATGTGGAGGCTATGGTGGAATATGATTTTATCTGCTTTTTAATATACTGTACATGCTAAATTATTTTTAAAATATTTGTAAGCTTCTTGCTTTCAGCTTTTACATATTGTCCTTTTAATAATAAAAAGAACCCAAGGCATCTTACAAGGAGAAAAAAACATTTATTATTTTATTATAAACATATTTTATTTATTAAACATATATTATTTTAAATAAATAAATAAATAAATAAATATCATTTGTTCAATGGGTCTACTCAAGTTGGGATTAACAATAGGATTCGCCACACTATCAACTATAATGCTAATTATACCACTTACTGTTCCACCTTCAGTAAGGTTTGCACAGACACTTCAAATGCTGCTTAAGACAAAGATCTGAAAGTGATCACAGCTTCAGGCAAATAGATGTCTCTTGCCTCATTCAACAAAGGCAGAGTGGAGGTCCTGTCATGTAAACAATGTGGCCCAAAAGCAAAATGCCTCTTAATGAGGATCATGAGGGTCAAAAATGAAGAAAAGCAAGTTTAATATGTCTGCACGTGAAAACCATTATCATCAGACAGATGTTCAGTTCCTCCATATCACTGTAAAAGGCAGGCTCGCATCAGCCAGGATACATCAGTGCAAAATTACAGCAACAGAGTTTACAATAGCCAGTACATAGTACTTGGGCAGCAACAGCATTTTTCTCTATAAAGTTTTCCTCTTCAACATTTTGCAATACGGCACTCTTCTGTTTTGACCATGAACCACCTCAACATATAAGGCTCCTTACTGTGGAATTATACTTCCGTGTTCCATAACCATTCTTTTATCAGTTCCCTGTTCTCAATACTTGAACATGTCTTAATTGTACTAGACTGTATATTATCCCTCATTACTGTAAGCCGCCCTGGGTCCTTTTCCAAGGAGAAAGGTGGGGTAAACATACTGTCATATGGAATTATGTCTCATTATATGATACTGAGAAAGGGGACAAAGCTGAAAGCCAAAAGTAAGCCATGACCTGAAGGACCGCCTCCTTCCATATGAACCTACCCGGCAATTAAGATCTAGTCAGGGAGCCCTCCTGAAAGAGCCATCCCTTAAGTCTTGCAGGAATAGGGCTTTTTCAGCAACTGCCCCCAGACTATGGAATACCCTCCCATATGAGACTCGCCTGGCACCGACGTTGCTAACATTTCGGCGCCAGGTAAAAACCCTCCTATTCCAAAAGTTTTTTAACTAATGATTGTGGGCCCTGATGGCAATTTTAGTGGTGTGTTTTTAATGTATCGTATTTATTGCATCTACATGTTTTATTGTTCTAATTTTATTTTATTTGATGTTTTAACTGTTTATTCTTATTGTGAGCCGCCCAGAGACCTTTGGGTAGTGGGCGGCATACAAGCTAAATAAATAAATAAATAAATAAATAAATATTTCTTCTGTATATCAGGGGAACTATGGAAAGCAAATACTAATTCACTCTTTAGTCAGAATAAAGTGCCTGACTGAAAGTTTAATAGCCAATAATTGTCCTTGGAACCTTCATTATGGCCAATATTTGGTTATCATACTTTATATGGTACATTATACCTTGAAGCACCATCTTGAATTGCGGTATAGTGAGTTAATGGAGAAGGCTCTCTAAATAACGTAGAGCAGTTCTATAGAATTTTCAAAAGTTCTGTTTTTGCTGCAAAGTCTCCTCTTCCTAGAGCTCAAAATGTCTGCTTTTGCTCCTGGTTCAGGTTATCATTTCACTGACTTGCTGTTGCTGGTTGAAAAACCACACCTTGAGTGGGGATCCCCATCTCATATACTGTATGATTTTAGCAAATTCTGCATTTTGTAGACCATCACAGACTGAAAGAGAAAGGGCTTGGGTGTCTCTACAAGGGATAATAGGGGCATTTATATTCATAGAAGCAATGTTGCACTAAATTCTGAATACCAGAAGTCCCATTTTCCTCCTCCTCCTCCTCCTCCTTCATAGATTGCTTCCTTCTTATGCAGTTGAAGGCTGACCATCACTGCAACTGTGCAAGCCATTCAATGTATCAAACAGTTCACAATTTCAAAAGGCTCATCTCCAGTAACACAGCAAGATAATGTTCTGAAACAAGGGTGCTGTGATAGCTGCTGCTGCTGCTGGAGTCAAAGAATTTTCTCCACCTAACCTAATCGTTGCCACTTAAAAAATGAGCAGACTCGGGTTTCAATCAAGTGGTGCCAAAGGATTGTGTCTGAACACAATGGAAATGACTGCTTCACTGAAAGCAGTGTCCCTTAAAGTGATTCTTCTCTGCCTATAAGAATCTCTCCAGTCCAGATTAAGCACAGAACACGGTCAGACTGGTTCACAATCTCCTCTATGTTATTTGAGCACCAGGAAATAGCTTCCATTGGACCATGCCAGAAGCAGTCTCATTTGTGACCTATGTCCCCATCTGACTGTAACCTAAGATGACAGGAACAGGATGATGAACACCTGGGTACAGCAGAGCTTGGAAATGCCTAGATTCAGGGATTACAACTCCTACAATCCTTTACCATCCAACCACGCTGACAGAGTAATCTGGAAATCCATAAAAATTCAGGGTGTGTTGGAATCTTGTTCCTTGTTCCTGCTCATCTATCTGCTCATCTTTCTTTGACCAGAAAAGAAGGGTGCCCTGGATCAAATGGGCACTGAAACTCTCAGGATATCATAAAGATCTGCAGGGGAAAGCCTTCTTCCAAGCATGGATTCCTTTCACTGGGTCAGTCTTCCTGGTAGGTAAGAGAGTACAAATAATCTCCTTGATAGGCTCCACACATGGAATCGCCCTCTATTATCCCAGATTTCTGCTTTCAACACCAATAGTTACATCATGTTGAAACAACCCCTTTAATCAAACATTAACTCCACAATCTTATATGAACCATTGCCCAGCTGCACTTCCAAGGTCTCTTAAAGAGTTCTTACAATTTATGTTGTACTTTGATTCTGTTTGGGTTTCATTACCATCATTGCAGGATTTTTGTGGTTTGTTTGTTTTTAATCATTTAGGGCAGCAGGTTTTTTAAAAAAAAATCATTTAGGGCGGGGGGAGAGAGGTTGGTTTCTTATGCTTATGTTCCACATTTGTAAAATGCCAAGAGTACTGGCTTACTATGTATAATTTACAGATAGATAGATAGATAGATAGATAGATAGATAGATAGATAGATAGATAGATAGATAGATAGATAGATAGATAGATAGATAGATAGATAGATAGATAGATAGATATACACTAAATCAGTGAAAACGCTCACATAAAACAGCAGTTGTTATTTTAGGGATGTTGTACCTGTATTTCAGAAGAATTAAAACTCTATGTAGGTATCTATGTATATTCTTCAGCTCCTTTATGATGATACTAAGCTATCAGGCACAATTCAAAGTGCTTATTTTATTTATCTATTTTTATACTTATTGACTGCCTGACTTTCCCTTGGGAACTCTGGGCGGTGTACAACAAATTGCTAAATAAACATGCCCCAAAACATGAGTCATACAAAGCACTGGGTCCAAGCAACCTCAAAGATCGAATCTCACAGTATGAACCGACTCGGGTGCTAAGGTCATCAGGAGAGGCCCTTCTCTCCATCCTGCCACCCTCACAGGTATATCTTGTGGGAACACATGAAAGGGCCTTCTTGGCTGCTGTGCCCATATTCTGGAGCCCCCTCCCACTGAAGGTCAGGACTGCCCCACCTCTGCTGTCTTTCCGAAAACAGGAAAATGGCCTTTCTCTTCAGGCAAGCTTTCCTTGAATTAGGGACTACCTATTATGTGTCTTTTATATGAATCTACCATATCTGATCACATAGATTTTGTATTTATAACCACTTATAACCTTGTGTGATTGCATTGACACTATGTTTTCAATGTTAGTTTCCATCACTCATAACTTTTACATGGAATTTCTACTCTCTCTTTAACTGCTCACGTTCTCTGGTAGCATTAATGTAATGCTGTCTTTTAGTGCTGTAAGATGTCCCTCAAATCCCTGTTCTCAAACTTGAATATGTCTTAAGTGTACTGGACTGTATATTGTCCCTCATTATTGTAAGCCGCCTTGGGTCCTTTTCCAAGGAGAAAGGCAGGGTAAAAATATTCTAAAATAAATAAAATAAATCATTGCCACACATGCCCAGGGTTTCCATGGCCTGAATTTTACTCAGAAACTCAATCCATTACACCACATTGGCTCTGAAAATATTTAGTTATTTCAAATATCTTTCATATTACCTTTAATATTTACACTGACTATTCAGCAAAGTAGAATTATTATAAATTCATATATTGTTTTAATGGTGCAAGATATATTACAGATCTTGTCACAACGATCTGTTGAAATGATTGAGTATGATGTCCATTTTCCAGACAAACAACTGACTGAGCCTAAAGCTTGATATTGTCCCCAGAATGCTTGACACATATATGGACCACATTTCACTATTGAGAATTCAGGGTCACTACCCTGTTCAGCATTTACTTGCATGCAGAGCCCCAAATGCAGAAGCTGTTGCAACTATCTGATGAATTGCTTGTCATATGCAATGAGGAACATCACTGACATCTTGTTAGAGTGCTCTGGCAGCTATCTCCAATGGATTTTCCATTGCTTAAAAATTGAACTGGATCCTTGCCTCTGTATTCTGTGCACTTAGCTGCAAAACCAATGCAAAATTCAAAGTTACCGTTTTCAAAATATGATTGGAAAGGAAAATTTTCACATCACTATTAATCAAATAACATTTGGTCTATTTTCTACATCTATATCACAGACAAATAGTTCCATCCTCTGCATTTATATCTACTCATGTTCTTTTCCTACTGTCTTATATTGCTATATACTCTTCAATTTCTCAACACTACATGAATTAATGTATATCTGAAAACTAAGTGCCTCTAGAATCATAGATGCGGCAATATAAAGCTAAATAATTTTGACTACTGTCTGATGGCCTAAGGACATTGCTTAGTAATTTTAATATTTGTCTATGAAATTATTAAGGGCAACAATCCCACCAATTCCTTCAGCTCACACAAAGCTCCACTGTGCAAGCATTGGGACATTTTTCCTACTTGCACAAGGGGGAGTTTCTATATATTTTATTGCATAACCTTGGAAACAGTCCAGCTGCTCACATGAGACCACGGTATGAGCAGAAAAAACTAAAACGATTCTTCCTTTAGCACTGAGCCAGCTTTTGTCCCAGCCAATTTGTGTTTCTACAAAAAAAACCCACCCTACAATAAACACAACAATTATGTCTGTAGAAAGGGCATTTGGACATGCTCATTACATTTGCACAGGTAAGATTCAGTGCCTACATTTGGAAGTCTAGCTCTTTGTAAGTAAAACACAAGGCAGTAGGACTGAACCGTACCAATTTAGCATATAAGAACAAATCATTGGTAGTTTCACAGAAGTATCTTTTCATTTTAATATATTCAGCTAATTTTCCTACTAGAGTCAGTCATCTTGGTTAACTTGGAAGCCTGTTTCTTCCGTTTGTAAATCAAAGCCACACCAAGTAGAAAATTCTGTTTTACTCACCTCCACCGTACATAGCAGCCAACATAATGGAAGACACCCATGCAATCGAACTGTATGATGTGTCAAAGAAATCTTGGATTTCTTTGAAGAAGATTGCTATGCTTTTGGGGAAAGCATATGAAAATCCAATGGATATGAATGCTCCAAATACCACTGCCCAACCCCATCCACCATCTGGAGGGGTATGGGCTAGGTCTGTTTCTGCTGGAGGTGGCATGTCAAGGTAAAATTAAGTCCCTGCAAGTACTTTCCTGGACACCCTGAAAAACAAAGGGCACACCCACAGTCAGCTTGTATCACATTCCCTGTACATGATTAATTCATTCTAATAAACTTTTTCCTGTTTTCTGCTTCTTATTGGTTTCTACATGCAGATTTTTTTTGAACCTCTAGCAGTTCTCACATCAAGTATTTCTGCAACTGTGCAAAAATCATTCATTCTCTGGAAGTCAAGTCAAAAGGAAAAAGTGAGGGGCCAAAAATACCAATTTCCTTTAGCATAAAGCTTACAGTCAGTCGTGAGGCCTTAAGGGAACATTTCAACTTTTCTGAATGTGTGGAAAATACACAGCATCTGGGAAATATACAGAAACTAGGGTGTGACCATTTGGGGAAGCTGGGGGAACTAGATTCATTCTTGGGGCCTGGAATTCCCCATGACAATTGCAACAGTATACAGTAAGTCCTATACAGTATACGGACCCATCTTTTAAGAATGGTCAGAAAAATGTTATCTTCTCCATGATAAAATTTAATTATAGGCTTCCATAAGTAGGCTGAAATAAGTATGTTGCCTAGACATAATCCAAGTACAGTACTGTACTGGTGGTACAAGAGCCATAGATGGCCTAAGACTTGGATATCTGAACTGTAGATTATCCAAACTTTAAGGTACTCATGGAGGGCCAGAATGTCTCTACCTGCAGAACCAGAATCTTCACTGAAGTGGAAATTCACTGGTGGCAGTAATCCTACCTTAATGTATTTTTCTAGCAAACAACATGGCCTCCAAATTCCATGTAAACTTTGTGTTTTACTGTAAACATTAACTAACCTGTTGTTTTAATCTGTTGAGATAAAAGTCATTGTGGCTCTGTTTAGGTGAAGAGGGACTTGTGAGATCCAGGCATGAGTCCTCAACAAGCCAGAAAACTCTTTGGACAACCCTGAGCCATTCTATCTGCTCCAAAAATGTGTTGTTGAGAAGAAAAATGGACAGTCGTGGCCTGTCCCTACATTTCACTGAAGAAGCCATGGGATATAAATGTAACAAAAATATGTACTGTACATTAAATCCAGTGGTGGATATCAACTGATAGAACAACTTCCACCAGCAGAGTCAAGAGCAGAGCAATCTCACTTCACCACAGCATATGCCCAGGGAGCTCCCAAAAAGCTGCATCAGGGGTGTGGGAGTCTGATACTCAATACTGATACTGCAACACCATTTCGCCCATATGCTGTTTTTGTTGTTTTCTCTTACTACTCGGGGGCAAAGGGGAATGGTCCCTCTCAAAAATGGCTGTGGCTACTGAGAAGGGTTTTTTAAGATATACAAAAGGCAAGCAAAACAAGTAGCCATAATCTGATGAATTATGCCTACGAGAATAAAAGAAGGAGGGCAAGTTTGGCTACAAAATTGGATTGAGCTGAAGAGTCAGCATAGATGCAATCTATTACATAACATGTGCAATTTGGTGCGTAACAGGTAATGCTGCACTGGTTTAAATTGAAGCAACTTGGCATCAAAAGTTAAGATGTTTGCCCAACAGTGTGCTAAAATGATAACAGGGTTTTAGCACACACAAAAATCAAATGCATATTTCACTGATGCTGGATATTGTATTTTCTGCACCTCACACGTTTCAATACGTGCTATAGAAATGTATCCTAGATTTTTCTTGACAGTCTCCTGATTCTTTTGTTGTTGTTTTGTTTTGTTTAAAAAGAAGACTTGATCAACCTTTAACTTCAAAGGTAGTTATTTATTAAGACTCAAAGGCCATGTTGAGACCAATATTCATTCAGTCTTTAGGCAACAGCTCTTGAACCAAGGTGATGATGATGTAAATCAAGGCAGAAACCTGATGTGTTCAGTTCTGTTCTTTTGGTTTGTTTCTATAGTTCATTTTTTAATGTCATCAACTAAAGATTCATGCAAACCTAACCAGAGAACGGCCACACACTGTTATCATTTTGTTTTAAATATTCATGTTTAACCAAGCCATCTCCCATCTGTTTTTGCAATAAATAACACAGACACTTCATTTTCTTAGCATGGTACAGTATTTACATGCATCTTATTTATGATCTGCAGGTGCAACTTTAAAGTGGTAGTCATGACCGCACCTACACAGTTGCATTTCATTATGTTCCAGGCGGATCTCAGGAAACACATCTTTTTGGAGTACAATTCCAAGAACCCACCAGCAAGCATGCCTCGTGGACTCTGGGAGTTTCAGTCCAAAAAAACAAAAACAAAAAACCTTTGCATGTTCTGGTTGAACAGACCCCATTGTCTGGAAGAACACCAATAAACATTGGCACAGAGGACACTTCTATCATGCTCTTGTCACTGAATTTTGCAAGGACATCAAATTATCCACCCTTAGCTTTCCCTTGTCCCCCACCTTGTCATTTCTGCCAACTTTTTTCCTTATGGCAGAAAATGCACTAACAAGAAGACAGAATTGCTGCTTCTCAACTGTGAGTAAAGGTTGTGTCCACATGGGCTAGAGATTTCTGTGCCCTTTCTAGAATGCAATTTCATACAAAGCAAAAGCAAAGTGTTCTGCTTATATACCGCCCCATACTACTACAAGTAGTCTCTGGGCGGTTTACAATTTTAATTACAGAGTGCAGGCTACACATTGCCCCCCCAGCAAGCTGGGTACTCATTTTACCGACCTCGGAAGGATGAAAGGCTGAGTGAACCTTGAGCCTGCTACCGGGGATTGAACCCAGGTCGTGAGCACAGTTTTACTTGCAGTACAGGCATTTAACCACTGCGCCATAAGGCAATTGTTCTATATTTGGCACATTAAGATGTGTCTGTACTGTATATATTATGTGCCATCAAGTTGCATCCATTTTTGGTAACCTTAAGTAGATCTTTCAAGGCTTGTTTTTCTTTTTCTTTTGCCACCCAGTGGGGATTTGAACCCAGGTCTCCTGAGTCCTAGTCCATCATTCCTTCCACTAAATCACATTGGCTGTCTCTTAGGTATAAACTTCACCCTGGTGTGCACTAGATTCAGGGTTTTCCTTCTTCCAATGGATTCAGGCTTGGACCCAAGGTCTTCCAAGGTACAGGGAAGGGTCCTTTATCATCCATGGAAGCCTCCTGATCCACTGGTGCATTTCTGCTGCTGGACAGGAGAAGAGGAGGAAATGTCTGCTGAATTTCCATCACCTTTGGTACTATACCCTGTAAGTATTTTGGGGACTTTAGGGAACTTGCCAGAAGACTGGAGGAGGTGGCACTGGGGGGCTCAGCAAATATGGTCTCCCTTTTCCTGCATAAACCTCATGGAGGAGAATAAAAGGTTCCCCAAAAATCTCCCATCCAAGTGGTACTGATAACCTTCGGGGTAGACTGCATATATGTTGCATAAATAAATAAATAAATAAATAAATAAATAAATAAATAAATAAATAAATAAATAAATGATCGGAGCTGTTGAGCTTTGACAAGATAACTGCATCATCTGGCTTTCAGCCGCTGGGCACCCTTCTTTGGGAAATGACCCGGGGGGGGGGTTGCGGTGGGGTGGGAAGCTAGCTGCAACCCAGCTTCTGGCAGGACGGCAGAGGCCCCCAAGGTGAAGGTCCTAATCTTGAGGCAAACCGTGTTGGCAACCAGCCGCCTTCGCACCCTCCCCTTATCCTGAGGGATCATCTTTCCGCGGGGCTCTTTCCTAGAAACCCGGCGGGGAGGGGATGCATCAGCCACCGGCGCTTGATGATTTCCTCGAACTGAAAACTGTCAGCTACTAAAATCAGCAGCTGCCACGCAGATAACCCCAGCTCCTGCCAACCTAGCAGTTCGAAAGCATGTCAATGCAAGCAGATAAATACGGACCACGCACCATAAAAAAGGCAGGAAGAGAAACAGTGTTTCCTTACAAGGAATGATAGCGCTTGTAACAAGTGGTTGCACGTAAACTTTCTGCACTGGAAACTCGGGAAACCTTCTGGGGGAGAACGGCGAACGGGGGAGGGCGGTTAGGTTTCAAGCAAGCCACTATTTAGGGTTAAAGCTCCCGCCTTCGTAAGACGAGCCGCCGCGGAGGGCATTTGTGGTCGCCCAATTCCTCGGACGTCCTGACTGCACGCCAAGAGAGGCGCAAGAACGGAGGGAACCGCGCGCTCCCTGAACGCGACACGTCCCCAAAACCGCACGGTCAGCCCCCCACACAGCGCCAGCCATTGCCCGCCCCCCCCCCACCTCTTCCTCAGCCGCCCCCTCTGCTCCAGCGCCGGCCAAACTTCGGCGCGCTTTTTGGCCGAGGCGAGCGCTCGGGCGCCGCGAGGTCCGGCGGGCGCGTGGCTGCCGAGCAGCCGGCCGGCCCGCCCGCCTGCCTTACCTGGGCGGCCAAGTTGGAGTCGCCGCCGGCCGCGCGCGCTCTCGAGGCATTCGGGCCCGGAGGGGGGTTGGGTGGGTGGGAGTGGAAGAAGCGGCCACCGGGAGGGAGGAAAGGAGGGGCCAGGCTGGCAGCGAGAGGCGGCCATTCGGGGGCGGAGGGACGGCCCGGCGCCAAGCAGGGAAGCCACATTGCGCTGAGGTCAACTTCTCTCCTCGCCACCCCCACCCCTGCCCGCGGCTTGGCTTTGTTGAGCCGCGTCCTCGGCGAGACGCGCCTCAAGGAAAGCTCCAATTTTCCCTGTGCCTTTGCAAGGCGCTCACCTCACGCTTGTGCCCGGACTGGTTCGACCTAACCTTGCGTGGGTGAAAATAAAATTAAAAAAATCAAAGTTTGTTTCTAGGAAGAGGGGGGGACGTGTGCCTGGCTTTTTCTGCCCCCAGGCCGAGTCCCTTCCTTTAGAACAGCGCGCGGTGCTTGGCTTTGGACTTCAGGCATTCTTTCGATGGTGGCCCCAGCTTCTTTTTGGCACTCCGGACCTTTCTCCTCGGTCAATTTGTTTTGAAAACGTGCGCAGCGATAGGGATCAATCACAAGGCGGAAATAATATGCACCGAAGGGTAGGAACGGACGAGCGAGTCCCGGAATTCAAAACTGAACGCAAAGCGGGTCAATGAGAACCAACAGCCCATGAGGAGGACTTCAAGAACCACAGGAAGGAGTGGCTAGATGGGTGGGATAGAAATCTAATTAATTAATTAATTAATTTCCCTTTCTTGGGTTTGAGACAGAGATAAGGTCTAGGAGACTGAGACCAAACTTCAGATTTACATATATATTTAGAAGTTTCAGAGAGGGTAGCCCTGTTAGTCCTTTCAAGGACTGCAGGCAAAAATCAAAGAAAAACAAAACAAAAGACACAAAACATGTAGCACCTTAAAGACTAAATTTAATATTTCAATGTAATATTTGGTGGACACATCCACTTCTTCAGTCATTTCTCTCTCTCTCTCTCTCTCTCTCTCTCTCACACACACACACACACACACACACACACACACACACACACACAACAAACAAACAAACAAACAAACAAACAAATGTCAACTTCCAGCCTTCAAGAGAAAATGGAACATCCCTTTGTCAGATCTCCTTTGATTTAGATTCCCGCACTGAGCAGGGGTTGGACTGCTTGGCCTTATGGGCTTCTTCCAGCTCCATTATTCTAGGATTCTGGGATCTCCTGGACATGCACCTCCCATGTAACCAATGGTGAAAAGGAGGATTAAGGATGTGGCACCAGCAGACCAGCAGGAGGCCTCACCATGCAGGGGTCACTTTCACCCTCCTATCAAAGCTCCAGTCTATGCTTCCAGTAAAAGCGGGAGGCAAAGCCGTTCCATGTGGTGTCCCAGTGAATCAAAAGCTGAAGAGCAAATCAGCATTTATGTAAAGCCCAATGAGTTGGTGGCTTTAGTCTAGGGAAGATTCAGGCCATGGTAGGCAACATATTAAGCTGAGGTGTTCAAACAGACCATGATGAAATAAACACATGAGGAGGGGAAGTTTTCCCTACACTGGCTCCTTCTATAAGTGGAAACATTTTTCATGCATTATATTCTTCAAAAAGTCACTTTCTCCTCCATAAGGTTTGATACTTAGTAGTTAACATAACTAGGCCACTTAACCATTTGAACCCTTTACAGTTCAGCGGCATCACTTGAACTCAGAACCCAGGAGAAGAAATCCATCTCTTCAGGTCAGGAAGCGAGAGAGCAAACCAGCATACAACAGAAGCCCAGCATTAAGACACCTAACTTTCAAATCAGCTGCAATGAGCAAGAGCTCACTTCCTTGCAGATGCAAACTGCTGGAAACAAAAGCCCCACTTCAAAGGTTCTCACTCGGTACAGCTGTGAAATACTTTTTCTTTTGGGTAACAAGTGAACCCTGCCCAGCATCCGTGCATTCCAAGCCATGCACCGTTCATCAATGAAGGAGTTCAGGTCCCAAGACTCCTACAAAAGAATATGCTGGCAGGAAGATATGTAGCCACTGGCTCTGCAAAGTTGATTAAATAGTAGCACATTTTGAAACAGAATGAAAGCCCCTGCATTTGCCTGAATTCCTTTCCTTTTTCTCAGGTGTGAGATAAAATTCATGTAGGAGAAGCAGTTCCCAATGTCTGCCTGCAAAATATACCTGTGCAATGGAGTTCATATGTCACAGCATACACTTGCTCATCTACAGAACTGTGTGGCTTAGATTTATTTGGGTTGGTCTGTGGTCTCTTTTCCTCAAAGATCTGGATTCACTCCTCCATACTTTCATGTCTGTTAAGCCAGTTTCCCTTCTATGTAACCTGGATTCTTCCAGTTTCAATGTCAACACTGTGATCCTCTTCTCATCTGCCTTCCTCACTACCCACTCATAGCCTCCCTGTTTTCTCCACCCCTTTTCTCTTCTCTTCCTTTGATGTTGCTTATCACAACCTCTGCTGCACAGCTCCACCAGCAGGTGGCTCTTTTGCCTTCTAAAAATGGACAGGTCCCAGAAGCAACACAGCTGCCAAAAATGAAAAAGGGGAAAAAAAGAATTCCCAAGCCAAAGAGAAAATAACCTTGAAGTGGAAGGGATAACATCACATAGATCTGTAAAACAAACCCAGATCAATGGGTGATAAAACCGCCTTTAAAACTAGACCATCTGAAGCTGTGCATAATCCAAACCCTTACTCCATGCACATAGCTCCATGCTAGCCTTGTGGCTGTGTCCCTTGGGTCAAGCACAACTTACTCGCCCATTCCCTCTCTTTTTCTGCCACTCCCACTTTAGGCTTCTCTGCCAGCAGTTTGCATTGTCAAAACATCTCTAAGATGAGCTAGCAGAAGAGGGTTCTGTTGGCAAAAGGCATTTCTGCTCAAATAAATATATACAGAGAGAGAGAGAGAGAGAGAGAGAGAGAGAATCTTGGAATTAAGGTCCAACATTACAGAAAAGTCAGATTTTCAGAATTAAAGGATCAGATTTTCAGAATTAAAGGAATATCAGTCCCATAATTCACTGGGAAACCCCTCCCAGGGCCAAATTATGAGACTGGGAGCCCTCAAAGCAGTGGGAGATAAAGCACCTCCTCACCTCCATGCTGTTTCTGTGCCACTTCTAAAAATCATTAGAAAAGGGTAAAGGCAACCTCCTCCATGCAACATTTTGACAACTTCCGTGGTGCTGCAATTCCTGTGGTGCAGCAACTGCCATGGTGCAGCAGGGCACATTTCTAATGGTTCAAAGAAGCAGTGGAAGTAGTACATGGGGGTAGCTTCTGTCAAACCACTGCCAAAAGCCATACGTCATTCCCCCCTAGGCCCCTCTCCTCCCCCCTCCCCCAGCCCTTACCGGAAGTTCCTCCCCTTACAGACTTTTGACCGGAAGTTCCTCCATTTTGAGGGACCTCTGACCCCCTAGGGCAGTTATTGCGAACCTATGGCACAGGTGCCAAAGGTGGCACTTGGAGCCCTTTCTGTGGGCACCCGACATTGCCCCTTCATAGGCACCTGTATACAGGTTAAATTACTGTATTGGCATTTTGCAAAAAAAATTAGTGGGTTTTGAATTGCAGTTTGGGCACTCGGTCTCTAAAAGGTTCGCCATCACTGCCCTAGGGGATGTCCCCCACCCCGCCCCACCACCACCCACCCTGTGAACCAGTAGAGGGTGCTTCATAACCCCTCTGTACCCCAGCGTCTCTAAAAAAGTGGTTTTACTTACAGTCTTTAAAGAATTCTCTGTACACTCAGCACCTTTACAGGAGCTGTCCGATTCAGACCTAATATAAGTCCTTCTCTTGGATTGGGGGGAATCGGGAGTGTCCTTCTGCAGCGGCCTTTTTGGTTTTGCCCTCTGCTTTTCCATCTTTGGGGTCTCTGCTTTGTGGGGAGACACCGGTGAGTCCAATTGCACCCCGCTGGAATTCGCCATCGCCCCTCTCAGAGCAGATTTCTTCTCAGAGAAAGACAAACCGCTAAAAGCTGCAGAGTCCCCTCGAGAACCCTCCGGCCTTATAAAGTGGTTCAGACACACGCACACACAGGACATGCCCGGGCAACACACACACATGTTACGCAGCACGCCTACAGGCAGGCATGCAGGCCCTAGACCGCCCAATCACACACCAGTTACATTATAGGGTATTATAACCAAGCAGCCCCAGACATGCCTGGACAAGCCGCTGGGGGTACAGGGGGTTATGAAGCGCCCTCTACTGGTTCACAGGGTGGGTGGTGGTGGGGCGGGGTGGAGGACACCCCCCTAGGGGGTCAGAAGTCCCCCAAGATGGAGGAACTTCCGGTCAAAAGTCTGTAAGGGGAGGAACTTCCGGTAAGGGCTGGGGGCAGGGGCGGGGCGGGGCAGGGGGAGGAGGGAGGGAGGAGGGGGGCCTGGGGGGAATGATTTATGGCTTTTGGCAGTGGTTTGACAGAAGCTACCCCCATATATGTGTCTATATGTGGGACAAGCAGCAACCGTCAGAACTGGATATGGAACACCTGACTGGTTTAAAATTGGGAAAGGAGTATGACAAGGCTGTATACTGTCACCTTGCCTATTTAACTTAAATGCAGAGTACATCATGCAAAAGGCAGGTCTGGATGAATCACAAGCCAGAATTAAGATTGCTGGAAGAAATATCAACAACCTCAGATACGCAGACGATACTACTCTGATAGCAGAAAGTGAGGAGGAATTAAAGAACCTCTTAATGAGGGTGAAAGAGGAGAGTGAAAAATGGGCTGAAGCTCAACATCAAAAAAACTAAGATCTTGGTCCCATCACCTCCTGGCAAATAGAAAGGGAAAAACTGGAGGCAATGACAGAGTTTATTTTCTTGGGCTCCTTGATCACTGCAGATGGCGACTGCAGCAACGAAATAAAAAGACGCCTGCTTCTTGGGAGGAAAGCAATGGCAAACCTAGATAGCATCCTAAAGAGCAGAGACATCACTTTGCCAACTAAGGTCAGGATGGTTAAAGCTATGGTTTTTCCAGTAGTGATGTATGCAAGTGAGAGCTGGACTATAAAGAAGGCTGATCGCCGCAGAATTGATGCTTTTGAGCTGTGGTGCTGGAGGAGAGTCTTGAGAGTCCCCTGGACTGCAAGGAGACCAAACCTATCCATGCTGAAAGAAATCAACCCCGAATGTTCACTGGAAGGACAGATTTTGAAGCTGAGGCTCCAGTACTTTGGCCAAATCATGAGGAGAGAGGACTCCTTGGAAAAGTCCCTGATGTTGGGAAAGATTGAAGGCAAAAGGAAAAGAGGACGGCAGAGAATAAGATGGTTGGACGGTGTCATCGATGCACCTAATAAGGATTTGACCAAACTCCAGGAGGCAGTGGAAGATAGGAAGGCCTGGCGAACCCTGGTCCATGGGGTCACGAAGAGTCGGACATGACTGAACGACTGAACAACAACAACAACAACAACAACAACAACAACAACACCCCCATATACTACTAACAGGATGGAGATGAAGGGGCTTTCCTGCCTCTTGCCAGTTTCAGGGCTTCCAGACCCACAATTAGGCCTGTGGTGGTTTTGAATTCTGAAAATCCCATCCCTATAAAGGGTAGAAGTCCCTTTTTACCAGCTAACGTCTTGCATGAAAGAAAGCCCTATCATATAAAGCCTTATAATATACATCGCTTGAGGCTTCCACGTTTCTGTCTTCTTACATGGTAGTGAAGCCCTTCAAACTTCTGACCAAAGTCCAAGTAATTAGATGCCTACATTTCTTCAGACTACAAAATACATACACACAAATGCTTGTGAAGATTCTCAGTCATCCAGGTGAGGTTATCAGGACGTTGAGTCATGGCAACTCGACTTCCTTTCTTGAGATATTGAAATGTTTCACTACTCGTCCAAGCAGCTTTGTCAGTCTGAGAAAAGTTAGTTCACCACTAACTTTCCTCAGACAGACACAGCTGCTTGGATGAGTAGCAAAACATTACAATAGCTCAAGAAAAGAAGTCCAGTTGCCATGACTCAGCTTCCAGATATGTACATACAATCCTTATGACCCTACATATTTCCTAAGGATCTGTACATACAATCCTTATGACCCTACATATTACCTCAGAAAGTGTGCTTCTCCTGGACTATTCTCTACTAAGTGCCCCACAAATGTAACAGCTAAAATCCTGTTGCTTAGCACAAGAAAAAAACACAAGAGAAGGCTAATTAATTTAATAGGGATTTAGTGAGTCATCTCTTCCATAACTTTCATTGATTCAGTCCTCAAGACTTTATCAGAGTAAGTCACTATTAGAGTAGCCCTATTTGAATCAATGGTTTGAATCAATCAGTTTTTAAAAAGTTTTTTGAGAAATATTGCTTGTACCAGTCTCTAATGCAGCACATCAATTCCTACATTTGTATGTTAAGCCAAAAATTCTAGTTTAACTGTTATATGTAGACAAGTTAAAATTTTCATGCCTGCCTGAGGACACCTACCAGAGGAAACGGTGTGGTTTCTGGGATCCGAAAAAGAAAAATTTGGTCGGGTTTTTCATTTTCGTTTGTGGCATCATGACGATCACGCAATGCTTCCCCCCGTCTCTTGCCTCCTGAGGCTCCTACCAGGCTGGTTTCTTGCACCAGGCTGGGCTGGGGGTCATCCTCATCGTCTCGCCATGCCATGCAGTGGGGGGGATCCAAAATGGCGACCACAATTTTTCTTTTGAAATCGTGGTAAAAACACACACCAAATCACCACAGAAACATGTGAAATTTATTTATTTTAAATGCCTGAATTTTTATAGTAGCAGCAGTGGGTTTTTTATAGCAATAAAATGTCGTATTGATTTTATTTTGCATGGGACCATGCAATTTTTTTGAACCATTCCACCAATGGCATCGCCAGGTTTTTGACTGACACTTCTGGATGTCTCGGAGGGCATAAAAAGCTGAGGCACCTTCCAGAAATCGCAGTCGGGTGTATGGATGTGGTTGAGGGAGGAGGGCTGGCTGCTGGTGCTGGTGTGATCCGATCAAGATTGAGGAGGGAGGCTGGAGGCTTTAGGATTTAAGTTAGGCAGGCAGGGAGGGAATTGAATTTAGAAAATAATTTCTTTGATTCCCTGCAGCTTTGTCTGCTGAAGGGAATAGCAGTTTATTCTTTATTTCTTCTCTGGCAGTTTGTGAGGATTTTTTTCTGATATTGGATAAAGGGGGAGGTTCGACTGGGAGTGGGAGGTGTGGATTTATTTTAAAAATATATTATATACTACCATTTATTTTCTATTTTCCCAACTTCAATTTGCTTGCACACACACACACATTTGGGTGCAAGCCAAGAACAGAACCTCTATCCTAAGTGATATCCTAACTGCCCACTCGCCCGCCCGCCCGCGCCGCCACCCGCCCAGTTGCCCGCCTGCGCCTCCCCCCTGCCACTGCCGCCGCCCGCTCATGGCCCCCCACCACCGCCGCCCGCCCGCACCTTCACCCCAACCACCCGCCCCCCTGCCCTGCCTGCTGCCTAGGGCGCAAAAACACCTAGCGCCGGCCCTGATTGCGGGATGCCCCTATGCTCTGGGGGAAGTCAAATCGCGCTAAATTGTGGTGGAAACGACAAACGGAAACAACCTGAAACAGACCCGTTCCGACAAACAAAAACTCGAAATGTCATTTTTCTGGTCGTGCCCATGTCTATCACTCAGACATAAAAACTCACAAACAAAATAAACTACCACCACCACCTGCAGGTGATATTCACATAGTACTGAATATTTGTGTGTGTGTGTGTGTGTGTGTGTGTGTGTGTGTGTGTGTGTGTGTGTGTGTGTGTGTGTGTGTGTGTGTGTGTGTGTGATATTTACTTAATTTCAGGTTGTAATTCTATACAAATATTATTGATAAATTTATCCATCTGCCACAGCATCTAAGTCCTATATACAGTATATGAAAGAAGGCCATTAAAACACAATAACATAAGAGGAGAAGTACTTCATTTTTTGTAACAAATGATACTACAATAAGATAAAAAGCAACATCTGAGGAATTCATGTTCATACATCACCATTAAAGTTTCAGATATTTCTTCTTTGGTTGTGACAATCGGAAACTCGGAAACTTCCTATACCAGCACAATATCAGTCTTTAGGGATTCGTTTTCAATGACCTCACTTTTTTCTTTTGGGAGCTAATGTAACCCTGCCCAACTCCTTCTGTTTCTGTATTTTAATTGGGTTTATACTTGTCACAAGACCTCTTTTCCACATTCCCAATATCTCCACTGTTCCAAGAAAAATGGAACAGATTAGGTACGGGAACTTCCTTGTCTCTCATCAGCTGTATAGGGAGCCTCTCCCTCTTGCCCTGTCCCCAAAAAGGTTGGCTGCCTGGGGAGGCAGGCAAAGGGTGGCTGGGTTCCCTAGTGGCATGTTGTTGTTGTTGTTGTTGTGTTGTTACAGTTGTGACCAACCTTTCATGACCCCATGTCCATGGAGTTGTCTTGGCAGGAATAATGGAGTTCCTACTCCAGGCGCCTCCAGCACCTGGTATTCCCTGGTGGTCTCCCATCCAAGTACTAACCAGGGCCGACCCTGCTTAGCTTCTGAAATCAGGCGAGATCGGATGTGCTGGAATGCCTGGTAAATGGACCAGAGGAAAGGGACAAGGAGTTGGGAACACATTAGCAGCTATCTCTAGATCCCAGTAGCTGCAAGGAATTATAGGTCTGACCTAAATTACACATGTGCACATACCTATACATACCTAATTATCCAGCTGTGCACATCTCAACCATACAAGAGGCAATATAAGATATTATGTGATGCCGGTATTTTAAACCTGGTGGTCTAACTGCAGTGTCAGCAACATGGATTGCTAAAACAGTAGCACAGGGCTTGATGGGACAGGGGTGGAAGAAGGTATATTCAATCAATGTGAGCAGTGAGCACCTTCCATGATTATTTTCAATCTCTTGGTTTCTATCCTTTTCAGGATAAATCAACAGCTTACCCTTGTGTGTCTTTTGATTCTTTTTGTAGTTACAGCCCATGTCATTTAATTATATAATCCAGATTGTATGCTATAGGGTTTCCTTATTTTTTTATAAATATTTTGCAACATTGTAAGATATTCATAAACTGTTCATAAAATGTTTTTAGATAGATAGATAGATAGATAGATAGATAGATAGATAGATAGATAGATAGATAGATAGATACGTATGTACATACGTACATACACAAACCACCACTGATACATTTTATTGTTTAAAATATATACCTAGGCTCTAAATTGGAAGCAATCTAGTTTTTCATCGGCCACTGGCATATTCTTATTATTTAGAATACTATCCCATATTTTTGTCTAGAAAATTGGCTTGATTGCACGACAACTTGAAAACAACTTGATTTTTATTCCTTTACGGTTTTCAACTGTGTACCTCCCTCTTGCGAGTAGGGGGATAAGCCAGAAAGTGTGTGTTGTATTCATGTCTTATCCAAGAAGCTAGCAAAACTGAGATATTACTTTGAGAATCCCTTCACTCTGACCATCCACTTCTCACTATTCTCTCAAACCTTATACTGACCCACTCTTACCTAATGGAAGTGCTGCCTACCAACCTCAATATTAAGAGGCAACATTCTTCAGAGTATGTCTGTGAAGGTTCTCAGTCATCCGAGTGAGGTTCTCCGGAAGTTGAGTCATGGCAACTGTACTTCTTTTCTTGTGAGATCGAAACATTCCACTATTCATTCATTGACTGATGAAGCTACTTGGATGAGTAGTGAAGCATTTCAATCACACAAGAAAAAAAGTCCAGTTGCCATGACTCAACTTCCGGATTCTTCAGAGTACTGGTTCACAAAAACAAGAAAAGTCAGGAGAGAATGGCATTTGTCCTCTTTTTTCTGGAAGTTGTTGGGGGAAATGATCCACCTTGCATGCTTGTAATGCTGGGTATCAGTGGATGGGAGGTTTTTAGGACCGAAAAGGGATTATCTCCTTTCCCGCTAATTATTTATTTTATTTATTTTATTTATTTAACTTATATGCCGCCCACTACCCAAAGGGTAGTAAAGGGTAGTAGACTTAGTAAAGTTATTTTCTTATGCCTCTGCCTTGTCCCTTCTCTGTCCCTTTGCTTGATTTGCCCTCTCTGCTTCTGTGACCATCAAGCAGAGCAGACATGTCAGTTTGTTCCTGGCTTCCAACCATGCACCTGTAATGGTGGACTGAACTTTCCACATGGCCAAGGCTGAAAATGTCCTCCTTTTCTCATTTGTCTTGCTCTTCTGATTGTAACTGAAGATCAAATATAAGTAAAAATGTGTTTTCTTTCCTTCTTAAGCAAGTAGAGTAATTATTTATATGTAATGTAATTACCAAGTTTCCATAACAGACTCATGGAAAACTTAATAAATGCACACATTTCTTATTCTCACCAGATTCCATAAAGAGTTACCAAGGCATCCAATATAGGTACAGTATATAACAGAAGTGCATTAATAATAATAATAATAATAATAATAATAATAATAATAATAATAATAATAATAATAATAATAATAATAATAATAATAATAATAATAATAAAGCATCCTCAAATAGGTACCAAGTTGTGAAATTAACTTGAAGAACTTGTGAAGCAGGCAATGAATTCTGACTTACCATGGCTCATTTAACAACTTTAGCAGTCCTATAGGAGTCTGTGCCAGCTAGCAGGGATAAAACTGTACATAAAGTGAAACTGTTCATGATCCCAGTTGTTAACGATTTAAGGTACTGATCCCTCAAACCTGCCTACAAAGGGCATTATGTTAGAAAATGTACCATGTCCTCCATATTACAGCATCTTGCTAGGCAATATCTGCCTCTGTAATAAGATGCAGGATTATTAACCCCCACTTCTATATAATTTATACCTAAACAGTATAGTACCCTCTCTGTCCAACCCCAGTTTTTCCTGGCATGTTTAAAGGATAGAAATATACCTTTCAATGCATGATTTTAGAAAAACAACAACCTGTCACATATATAAATCCATATTGCCAATTCTGAATGTCAGGATATATTATCATCATGTGTTTGGAGGCAACCGTTGAAAACTTGGTGAATTTATATAAAATATAGTATTCTGTTGAAATCAAACTTTATACTTGAACAAAAAGCTGTCCAGTTAGCTGTGTTCTAAATAGCTGAACAGTGTACACAGCTTTTTAAAACACTCAGGAGTCTGCTAGAAGGGTCTGTTTCTACAATCATATTTTGCAGTAACAAAGGTCATGAAATAAGTCCAATAGCTTCACCTCACTCACCTCCTCCATAGGTTGTGGCACACATGATAGAAGACACCCATGCCATCTGGCCGTAGGGGATGTTAAAAACAGTCTGGAGCTCTTTGTAGAATATTGTGAAAGCCTTGGGGAGGGAGTAAGCAAATCCTATAGCTATGGATGCTCCAAGGACAACTACCCAGCCCCAGCCCCCATCTGGAGGGAAGAAGCCCAAGTCCATATTGATTGGAGGAGACATTTCTCAATTGTATTTTCACAACTGGAGGAAACTAGAAGAGAACATAGACAAATAATTAACAATAACGCAGTGCATGTCTGCACTGACACAGCACTCCCAGGTTTAATTGCCATATTGATAGGACTTTTAGACAGACTCTTTAAAAACGAGTATCTTGCATATGGTAAAATATTAGATGATGCTGTTTCTTTAGCTGCAAATTGGAAACAAACAAACAATCCACTTATTTTCAGAGTTTGGGAGTTGCAAATAAGTGACAGTGGTGATGATAATGATGACGATGTCCCATCAAATCGGTCATGACTTACGTTGACCAATTTCAGGGTTTTCTAGGTATAAAAGTGCTCTGATGTGGTTTAGGTAGGGACACCCCTTCTTCTAATGGGGCAGTGGGACTGTGCATTTTGTCCCAAGCTGCACAGCCTGGCTTTTCTCACAGCCTGGCCTAGGGAGGGAATCATACTCACAGCCTCCATCTCTGCAGCTTATTGTGTACCTGATGGAGCTATCTAGCCTTATTCCTCGGAATTCATTTTTGCAACAACTGGGGTGTACCTACTTTACCATATTGTCGTAATTTCACCAATATAACTGTTAGGTTTAGTTATGTTTACAGCCATTAAGTGTTTGGCCTAACTATCATGTGTAAGAGGAATATCACATATTTGAATTGGCAGCTTGGGCTGTACATCATACGCTGCTGTGGATGGTGAGGCAACGACACGGTGAACAGGATTATATGTTTCGTACCACAAGGGGGCCAGGGGTTGTCTGTCTGCCCTGTCTTTCACCTTTTGCACAGGGCCTGTCCTGCTGAGCTGTGTAGGACTCTGGTGTTTCCTCAGAAATGCCCTTATATAAAGTAGGAAGTGCCACTACTCCCCATAAGTAACGTACAGTAAATTACATGTAAAACCATTACTCAGCAGGCAAAACTGCCAAGACCAATGTGTATGTTGGTGTGTTTGTATTACAGGAAAACAACCCTCAGAAGTTAACAGATCTTACTGAAACAGTTCTTGCTGTAAAATATTACTTCCAAACTCTGGTACAGTGGTACCTTGTATAAAGGAATTTAATTCGTTCCAAATGAAATTATGTTAATCAAATTTTCCTTTATACAAATTTCCCATAGGAATGCATTGAAAACAGTAATCCCATTTTTATGTTGTACAGATTTGCCCCATAGGCGATTATGTTAAGCAAATTTCCCCTATCTCTGGAATTTTTTTTATGTTATACAAATTTTATGTTATACAAACCGTTTGTTATACAAGGGTCCACTGTATATGTACTGCATTTTCATTCCTTTCCTTAGCATTTCAGTGTTTTGTTATGTCTTTACTCATTGCCCTTGGCATTTCTTCTTTGTTCACCTTTTTGACACAATACATTCCTAGTATCCTAGGATAAATCTACAGTGTGATTAGTTCTATATTTCTTGTAGCACTCTTGTCATAAGGTCTATTGATTCAGTGACATACAGTTCCATTTGGTTTGGTTTAAATGCAAAAAGGAAACACAGAGATTTCAAAGTGGATCTTTCTAAACAATTGGGAGTTAAAACAGCGAGTGCAGTTCAATGTGAGCAAGTATAAAACAAAGCTTCGAAAAGCAAATATTCCTTGTTTCAAGTTGATAGAATCTGAAGATAAGGTAGGTGAACCTTTCTTGACCACTAAAAACCTGAACAAATAGCTAGCTTTCAACTTAAATCAGTCTCCATCAACCTGTGTACCTGGGGATGGTGCAGAAAACATAAATATGGGAGTCCCAAAAAATCTTGGCAAATCCCTGGGCCAGGTCTGCCTCTTAAATGTGATTTCAAAAACACTGGCTACAAACACTACAGGAAATGAATTCTGGGGTTCTGGAGGGTTTTCAAAACTTTAAAACTGAGCAAGGGGGCACAGCAATTCATTACATGCCATCAAATTGACTGCAACTTGTGGCAGCTCTTTCCAAGCTTTTCATGATTTCAAATACTCTGTCATTTTTTGGAGGCATTTGCCAAAGACTGCACATGCTGGGTCTTCTCCTGGGATTGAATTCCCGACCTCTGGCTTTGCCTAACTTCCAAAGTTATCCAGCCAGTTTTAAGGGAACATCATAGAGCTATATAAAATTAGGCATTGTGTAAAGAAAGTACATGGGGAGGAGATTTGCTCCTTCACTAATCATGTCAGAACACAAGGTTACTTAATGAAACTAAGAAAGGGAGATGCTTAACATATAAAAGGAAGTACTGAACAGAAAGCATTAAACTATGAATTTCACTGCCCTGTTAATGCAGGAAGGAATGTCCAAGTTGGATTACTTTAAATTTTATAAATTTATAGTGAACGGGGATTGTTAATAGCAACACCCAGTCATAATGGCAATAATGTATGCTATCAGGCATGCTTTGACTCCCAATGCTAATTGCTGGTGGACACAACCAAGAAAGACACATGTCCTCTTGTGGACTTCCTGTAGATCCTGGTGGCCCATGGTCTGGGCAAGATGGTCAACTCACTCACTCACTCACTTACTCAAAAGAACATAAGAACATGAGAAGAGCCATGCTGGATCAGGCCAAAGGCCCATCTAGTCCAGCTTCCTGTATCTCACAGTGGCCCCACCAGATGCGTTTGGGAGCGCATGAGACTAGATATCTGTCTCCTGATACCACTCCCCTGCATCTGGCCCTTGAAGTACCCTGGTTTCTCCATCATGGTTTGTAACCTGTGATGGACTTTTCCTCCAGGAATCTGTCCAATCCCCTTTTGAAGGCATCCAGGCCAGATGCCATCACCACATCCTGTGGCAGGGAGTTCCATAGACTTACAACGCGCTGGGTGAAAAAATATTTTCTTTTGTCAGTTCTTACACTCCCAGCCTTCAATCTGAGTGTATGTCCCCTAGTTCTGGTATTTTGGGAGAGAGAGAAGAGCTTCCCTCTATCCACTTTACTCATACCCTGCATTATTTTGTATGTCTCAATCATACCCCCCTCAAGCGCCTTTTTTCCAGACTAAAGAGGCCCAAATGTTTTAGCCTTTCTTCATAAGGGAGGTGCCCCAGGCCAATAATCATTTTAGTCGCTCTCTTCTGCACCTTTTCCAGTTCCACTATGTCTTTCTTGAGATGCGGTGACCAGAATTGTACACAATACTCCAGGTGGGGCCTTACTATTGTTTTGTATAATGGCATTATAATGTTGGCTGTTTTATTTTCAGTCCCCTTTTTGATAATCCCTAGCATGGAATTGGCCTTCTTCACCGCTGCCACACACTGGGGAGACACCTTCATGGAGCTGTCCACCAACACACCAAGATCTCTTTGCTGATCTGTCACGGATAACTCAGAGCCCATGAGTTGATAGATGAAGTTTGGATTTTTTGCCCCAATATGCATTACTTTACATTTGGTTACATTAAAACACATTTGCCATTTCTCAGCCCATTCCCCCAGTTTGGAGAGATCCTTCTGGAGCTCTTCACAATCTTCTCTGGTTTTCACCACACGGAAAAGTTTTGTGTCATCTGCAAACTTGGCCACCTCACTGTTTATCCCTGTCTCCAGGTCATTTATGAACAGATTGAAAAGCACTGGTCCCCGGACAGAGCCCTGGGGCACACCGCTATTCACTTCTCTCCATTGTGAAAATTTCCCATTGACACCTACTGTTTGTTTCCAGGATCTCAACCAGTTCTCAATCCATAAGAGGACCTGTCCTCTTATCCCCTGACTGTGCAATTTTCTCAGCAGCCTTTGGTGAGGGATTGTGTCAAAAGCCTTTTGAATATCCAGATAGACTATATCCACCGGTTCACCCAAATCCACATGCCTGTTGACCTTTTCAAAAAATTCTAAAAGGTTTGTCAGACAAGATTTACCCTTACAGAACCCATGCTGATTTTCTCTCATGTGTTCTTTTATGTGTTTTAAGATTTTCTCTTGGATGAGGCTTTCCACCATCTTCCCTGGGACAGATGTAAGGCTAACTGGCCTGTAGTTTCCTAGGTCCCCCCTCCTTCCTTTTTTAAAAATTGGTGTGACATCCGCCATCCTCCAGTCCTCCGGCACTGTGGCTCTTTTAACTGACAAGTTGCATATAACCGTTAAGAGATCTGCAATTTCATTTCTCAGTTCCCTAATAACCTTTGGGTGGATGCCATCTGGGCCCGGTAATTTGTTAATCCTCAATTTATCGATTAGTCCTAAAATCTCCTCTCTTTTAACCTGTATTTGATTTAATTCTTTAGTCAAGAGGGGCGGCTCAGGCAGCGGAATCCGCTCAAGGTCCTCTGTCATGAAGACAGACACAAAGAAGTCATTCAATTTCTCTGCAATGTTCAAGTCCTCCTTAACCTCCCCTTTTCCTCCCTCACCATCCAGAGGGCCAACTGGTTCTCTGGCAGGTTTTCTACTTCTAACATATTTAAAGAAGCTTTTATTATTACCCTTTATATTGCTAGCCATGCGTTCCTCAAAATCTTTCTTTGCCTCCCTTATCCTCTTCTTACATTTCTTTTGCCAGAGTTTGTGTTCCTTTTTATTTTCCTCATTTGGGGAGGATTTCCATTTATAGAAAGACCTCTCCTTGTGCTTTAGAGCTTCTCTAACTCCACTCATTAACCATGCCGGTGTCCTCTTGGACTTAAATGAGCTCTTCTTTCTTTGTGGTATGCACTTGTGCTGGGCCTCTATTATTGTTGTTTTAAACAGGCTCCATGCACTCTGAAGAGATTGGATTCTTCTTTCCCCTTCAAATTCTCTCTAACTAGTTTCCTCATCTGAGGGAAGTTTGCCCTTCGAAAATCAAGGGTTTTTATGTCTGATTTGGTTGACACTCTTCCTCCGACATGCATGGCAAAGGAAATTGCAGCATGGTCGCTGTTCCCCAGAGGCTCAGTGACATTCACATCCCTGACCAGGTCCTGAGTATCACACAGAATTAGATCCAGAGTTGCCTGTTCTTGGGTGGGCTCCATGACAAGTTGCTCTAAGGCACAGTCATTCAGCAAGTCGAGAAACCCAGTTTCTCTTTCTTGCCCAGAGCTCGCATTGGCCCAGTCAATGTGGGGATAATTAAAGTCCCCCATGATTACTATCCTATCCCTCTTAGCCACCTCCATGATTTCTCTCCTCATTTCAAGGTCCCCCTCAAGTTTTTGATCTGGTGGACGATAGAATACTCCAACTATCCCATCACTCCTGAGACCTGGTAGTTTAACCCACAGTGATTCTATGGTGGAGTCGGACCCTCTGTCCATCTCCATTCTGCTGGATTTTACCCCTTCTTTGACATAGATGGCCACTCATCCTCCAACCCGCCCCTCTCTATCCCTTCTATAGAGTTTATAGCCTGGGATACCTATATCCCACTGGTTCTCCACATTCCACCAGGTTTCTCTTATGGCTATTATATCTATATTATCCCTAGCTGCCAAATGTTCAAGTTCTCCCATCTTTGCTCGGAGGCTTCGAGCATTGGCGTAGAAGCACCTGTACAGTGGGTCCCGCGACAACAGCTGCTGCCTTGTTCTTTTCCCCTCACAGCTTTTATTTTCAGTAGACAAACTGTCACTCACTCACTCACTCACTCACTCACTCACTCACTCACACACACACACACACACACACACACACACACACACACACACACACACACACACACACACACACATGACACACATGCACACCCTGCTTGGATCTATTTTGTCCCATTGAAAACAAGAGGCTTTGGGTCTGTTCCAGCAAGATTATTTCTATTTTGATTTGTTCTCACATACAAGTCTCAAAAAGGGATTCAACATCTAAAACACAAGAATGCACTAGAGCAACGTTCATGCATTTAATATTTATTTGTTCCTGCCTGGGTGTAGCTGCATTCATTTACTTCTAGATAAGTCAAGAGGAGCCAGTGAAATCCATAGGAGAGGCAGACTTTAACTGGGAACAGTCAAGGTAGTGGTGAGGTAGTGGTAAACGTGGAAGTGCAGGTACTTATGACAAGCCTTCCAGTCAACCTGCACAAGGCAGGAGGTTCCAAAAAGAATAATTCTTTACCAACAAGTGCATGCTCAGTTGATGTGGCATGCTGAGCCAGGCTTGTTGTGACCTTCCGATACTCTGCATGGACACTGCAAGTTTCAAACTTCTCACACCCAGGCCCAAGTTTACACCAAAAATGGCAGCACCTGTCCCGTCATTTATTATGTCAAATGATTATCATTTTCTCCTCTGCCTAGGAGGACCAGACACGGGGGGGGGGGGTTGATGCATTTTGTGACAGCTTAGGTGGGAAATATTTATGAGAATTGAGGGGTGTAATCACAAAATGTCCAGGCTTTTAAGTTTTCAGAGGTCTTCATCAGGCTACGTAAACAGTTGTGGTGGGAAAGGTCCCATTTGCACAGGGATTCAGTGTAAAGAAAACTTTATTCTCCTTTCACCCAGTTCTCTCCCTCTTCCATCTTTAGTTTTTCTACCCTCACGTATCATGTTGCTCTCCTTTTAAAAAAACTGTATAGGTTCAGCTGACATAGCCAGCATGTGGGCCCTGATTGCTAACTTATTAACTGACAGTCAATTGCTACTCATACAATTAGTCATTTTTACATTTATTACCAGCCTGGAGTAGGAACTGGCAAACCACTCCAGTATTCCTGCCAAGAAAACTCCATGGACGTGGGGTCACGAAGAGTCGGTCACGACTGTAACGACACAACACACACTTACACTGTTTTTACCCCAGTAGAGTTGCTCCACTTGACTTCAAAACAAGCAGTGAAGTAGGTAATGGTTAAAGAAGATAACTGGCTCAGGTAAATGTAATTGCTCCAACCGGTATCCAACACATTGCTACAGCCTTCCCCAGCCTGATGTCCTCAAGATTTGATCCCAGGGCAGCAAGAGCAGTTGAATTGCCAACATGCTTTGTCCCCCTCCCCCTGAACTGTTGCAATGAGAGCCATAGTCAGTGCTAATCTTGTTTAGCAGTGTGCACATTCATAAATGACAGCTACTCTGGTACTTGTCTGAGTAGCAGCATTGGTCCAAGTGAGCTGACAAGTGCTCCAGATAATGCTATCTACAACTGCTCGTCTGCTCACGGTTATAAAAACTGCAGATTAAATTTTTTAAATTGCTTAAAAATCTTAAGATGTGAACTGATCAAAGGAATCAGGAACCAAGAGAAAAGTGTGTGAAAGGTGCAGGGTTTGGGATAGGGAGAGAGATTCCCGCACACCGTTTCCTTTTTAGGAATTCTGGTTACTTATCTTTCTGCTCCAGAAGACAAAGAAGTACAGTATCACCTACCTCTTCAAAGACTTCCCACTTCACAAGGCAGGAGAGGAGCCAATGGAGGTGGGGGGAGTTACTGTCTTGAAGATTATGAGTCTCAAGGTCTGAGTGATCAAGGCATGAGGTCCCCCTCTTTCTTCTTTCTCAGAGCCCAAGGGAACTTCACCTAGTCTCCCCCTGTAAAAAGCTGTTCCACAGCGTTGTCCTGGTGATCTCTTTTTCTTTGTCTTCAGAAGGATTAAACTTTACCCCTCTCTAGGGTGAATGCTTAATCGATTGTGTGCAGTCTTCTGAGAGCCTAGTCAAGAGACCCCCTGGTTCCATATGATCCCTGATTACAAGGATAAGTCCATTGCATAAGCAGCAGGCGATCAGCCCTTCAGCGTCCTGGTCACAGAGGTAGGCACGATGTAAAAGCTCAGGGCAGTTGGAAGGGGAACCAACAGCATCTGGAAACAGAGAAGCCCCCCTCCCCAAATGCCTTCAAATATTCTTCCTGAGAAAGTAATTGAACAGTTCCTGTAAAGTTTGGGAGGCAGACTGCCTTTCCTTGCGCTGGGACCTCAGAGTTGATCCAGGAGCAGCAGGAGCTGTTGCATCACTAGCATTCCTCCTGTTTTCTTGACTCATTAAACCAAGAACCCAGATCAAGAATATTCATCTACTTTTCTTCTTAGGAACAAGGCCAGATCCCTCCTTTTAAGATGAAAAATGAAATCAATGGCAAAGGTTGTTTCCATGGTAAAAACAAATAAACCAAAAAAACCCCCACCACCTCCCAACAACTCACAAGAGGGGAGAAAGGCGGTCCTAGGACTGCAGGTCATTTCTACCTTTTAAAATAGCTTTGTGGTGTTTCCTTGCACGTTTATAGAGATATTCTACAAAGATATAAACTTCAAAGGATGCAGAAAACACCTGCCCAGACCTCTTTATCCAATGAGATTTGAAAGGATGGTAAAAGGTGGAGGAGTGTGAAGAAGAGGTGAGGGTCAAGGGTTGTGCTCACAATTTTACCAGCCTCTTTCATGGTTTTTGTTAATGTGCTTATCCCATGCTATGTCTTCAATAGCAACCTCATACTGAAAATAAACAAGTAAAACTTTTCCCACTCTAGAGAGAAGTAGAAGCAAGGCGGGGTCCCTATTTATTTATTTATTTACATATTAGGCTGTTGATAAACCTAGCAAAAGAGAAATTAAGACCCACCCACCCAACCCAATGGGAGAAAGTTGTTTGATTTCTGTCCTTCCTTTCAGTCCAAAAGAACTCCCCACTTCTCAGGCTGCTTAGAGAGAGCTAGAGCAGGGGCCGCTCAGAGCCCTTGAAGTTAACAGAACTTATATTACTTCTGTGATCAACAAGTTCCATTCACTACTCTAGTTGATTTAGATTTAGCCCATTAAGAACAGTAATATTAATAGTGTTTCGCTCTCACATCAAACAAAGCTGCAGGTGAGAATATTCTGCCCTTAACCAAGGGATGCAAATGAGGTTTGGTCTGATTTTGTTTTTATTGTCCAAGGCAAGAGTGGGAACCCTTTGTCAACATGGTTTTCTTGGACCGCAACTTCAATTGTATTTAGCCAGCCAGCTTGGGCATTATAAAGGATCATGGGAGCTGCAGGCCAAAGCCACGTAGAGGGCCATGAGCAGCCAATACATGGTCAGATGCAACAGAACGGTTTTGGGCAACTGCTGCTCAATGTCATTATGATGATCTATTTGTAAATAATAGTGTAATTGGCTAACCTGACAGTCTGGGCGTTATGATCTGCAGATGTCCTTTTTTCACATAGTTATGTCTACCATTTCACTTGCTTGCTTTAACGTGTGCCATGAAGCTCTTCCAATGCTGGGGCAACACCTGGTCTTTTTTAAAAAGTGGGGACTCCTGGATGTCTGTCTAATAATCCTGAATACAATACGTGAAGTCCAAATCTCCTTGCTGTCTCTAATCCTGTGACATCACATTTAGGAACATGGGAAGCTGCCTTGTACTGAAAGAGATTCTTGATCCATCTAGTCCAATATTGCTGGCTCTGACTGGCAGCAGCTGTCCAGAATTTCACACAACAGCCTTCCCTAATCCCTTTTTATAGGAAAAGTTTGCACTCCACCACGGAGACTCCCTAAGTCTAATAGAGCACTCAATATTCCAAGCAGGTCTTATCAAGAGGGGTGGAACCCCAGGCCTCATACTCATGGAAAGTTCAAATTTAAGAAATTTGTAATCCCATTTGCCTTTTTCTTCATTTCTAAAACAGCTGCTGGGCCTCTCCCAACCCCTGAGAGGTTCTTTTCCCAAGGCATTCCTCCATTCAGGTACTGACCAGGCCAGGCCCTGCTTAATGTCTCCAGTAAGATAACATCCGGTTTATACAAGGCCAATTTTCTGAGATGTCTGGTAGATGTTCCGCCTCTGGAGTGTGCTGTTGAGAGCTGCATGGCAAAACTTTTAGTTTTTAGCCCAAAGGTGCTTTGGGGTATACAAGACCAACATTGGTCCTCCAATACAAACAAGGACATCAGTCAAAACACAACAAAATATAGACTGTGTAGTGGGTTAACAAGGAGAAACAAAGAAAGCGCAGAAAATGTAGAAAAACACAGGTGACATAAAAACACAAATGTACACATGCACGTATACTGTACACAGTTATTACTTCTAAAATCCTCATTAATCTAGCAAAAAAACCACGATTGAAATTAGGTCACAAGCAGCAGAACTGTGAACCAAGCAGAAGTTCAGGTTTCTTATAAGCATGCTAATTCCTGTCATGCACTTTTAGACACTGAATGTGAATAATATGGCAAGCAGCTGGTTTTTTAAAGAGTGACCCTATATATGATGGATATTTAACTTTGGGGTTTTTATTGTTTTATTATGTTTTATGATCCTAAGTTTTATTGCACATTGCCTTTCCCCATAAAAGTGACTTAGAAATCTTTTATGTAAACAAAGACATTGATACAATAGCCTGGATCCCTGGATTCTGCAACCTCATCTTGTGTGAATCTGTGCCTAAGTGTATGTGAATGAACTCGTAAAAAATTCATTCGCTTTTTACCTCCATATCCTTACCTTCCTCCTTTCAATGTTAGATTCCAAACTCATGGTTCACCTACTACAGCCTTTTAAAAAACTCTTAAAATGCTGCTATTTAGAGAGGTGTTTGGTGACCATTAATGTTGGGGTTTGTGAATTCATTTTGGTCTGGCTACGTGTCTGTGGTCTCCCAATGTTTTTTTGGGGTGTGTGAGTGTGCTCCATGTGGTGACTGGAGTGGGGTGCCGCAGTAGATGGTGCAGTCGTGGTTTTGTTATTGGATGGTGGTTTCGTTTCATCTGTGGGAAGGGTCTGGGTTTGTGTTTGGTGTGGATGGAAGGTGGTGGCATCTTGTGTCCTTTTGGAACTGGTGTCAGTCTTTGTGACAGAGGCTCGTCTGAGAAACTAGAAGTCCGAAGAGCCACCATCTTATGTGACATTGCATTCCTACGCAACTGCCGAGACAAAAATGTGATCCCCACAAGCTTCCAACTGAAATTCCACTCAAAAACCCCATCCAGCGAAAGGATCCTGAAAAGAACAGAACTAGCCCTAATCAGAAGCGAACTACACAGGAAAAGATACCTACTAGATCAAACCAACAGAGACCTACTCACTCTCCACCTCAAACTCAGCAACAAAATCCACCCAACACTCTGGAACAAATCCAAGCAACTGGCCGCCTGGAGAGCTGAAACAGAGACCTCCCACAAGACAGACACACACACCAACAAACTCCACAAACTGGAAAACGCCAGAAGCCCAACCCCCACACAACAGCCCATGAAACAAACAGTTCACAACATATCAGACAGGACACTCACCATCGCAGAGACCAAAGTCCTTTCCAAAGGATTCAACTTTGCAGTCGCCCCCAGACACATCCCCACCGAAAACATCATATGCGGAGTGGAAGCCAGCCTAACCAAAATCAACCCAGATGAAGCCAACAAAATCAGACTCAAAGTCACCAATGTCCTCTGCTCCAGCAAACCACCCAGAAGCAATTTACACAAAGAAGAACAAAAAGCCCTCTCCAACCTGAGGAAAGACAACAACATAATCATTCTCCCAGCAGACAAAGGCAATGCCACAGTGGTGATGAACACATCCGACTACCAAGCCAAATTATCCAACCTACTACAAGACCCTGCTTACATACCTTTGAACACAGACCCCACCACCTACCTGGAAAAAAACCACCAAAGCCAAAATAAAAGCCTCTCCCTTAAGTGAAGAAATCAAGTCAAGCATCATCCCCAGAGAGAAATCATCCAGATGCCCCAAGCTCTACGGCCTCCCAAGATTCACAAAGAAGGAACACCTCTCAGACCCATAGTCAGCTCCATAGGCTCACCTCTACAAAACCTCGCCAAATTTCTTGCCAAACAACTCCAGCCCTATGCAGAATCCATCACTTCATACGTACAAAACTCGTTCCACTTCATAGAAATTATAAAGAAACAAGACCTACAACCCAATGACCTACTCGTGAGCTTCGATGTTGTTTCGCTCTTCACACAAGTGCCCATTCAAGAAGCCTTGACAGCTATCCACAACAAATACAACCCCCAAACACATCCTAGATCTGACCAACCACTGCCTAACCAACACATACTTCATCCACAATGGACAAAGATACAAACAGATAGAAGGAGCACCCATGGGATCACCCTCTCACCGGTCATCGCAAACCTATATATGGAACACTTTGAAACCAACGCGTTACAGAAGTCCGAACATAAACCCAAACTCTGGCTCAGATATGTTGACGACACCTTTGTTATCTGGCCACACGGGAAAGATAAACTGAACAACTTCCTCACACATCTCAACAGCCTACACCCCAAAATACAATTCACTATGGAAATAGAAGCCAACAACCAACTTCCCTTCCTGGACGTCCTAATCTACAAAAACCCGACGGCTCCTTAGGACATACCATCTACCAGAAAAAAACACATACAAACCGCTACTTAAATGCACAATCACACCACCACCCTGCACAGATCAACTCCGTAGCAAAACCCTCATCTCCAGAACCAAACGCCTCGCTGACAAAGACCACCTAAAAACTGAATTACACACTCTCTCGAATGTTTTAATTGCGAACGGATTCCAAAAAAACACCATCACCAAACTAATCCAAAAGGAAACACCCCCAAGAACCAAGAAACAGAAGAGAACAACGGCACCGCCCTCCTCCCTTACATCAAAGGCACCACAGACAAAATCAGCAAAATTCTCCACAAACACAATATCAAGACAGCCTTTTGCACCGACCAAAAAATAGCCAACATCTTAAGAAACCCCAAAGACAAGATTGAGCTAGAAAACCAAGGAGTCTACGAAATACCATGCAAAGTCTGTCCAGCCACATACATCGGACAAACAAACAGGAGAATAAGCGCACGCATCGCAGAACACAAGAACGCAGTCAAAAAGAAGAAAAATCTTCCTCTCTTTCCAGCACATAAAAACAACAGGTCATGAAATTGACTTTGAAAGAACCAAACTCATCTCCAAAACTGAACACTTCAACAGTCGAATAATCATGGAAGCCATTGAAATAGAGAAACACCCAAACAACATGAATAAACGTGATGACACCTCCCGCTTGCCTGACATCTGGAAACTAGCCCTGGTCAACAGACGAGCCTCTGTCACAAAGACTGACACCAGGTCCAAAAGGACACAAGATGCCACCACCTTCCATCCACACCAAACACAAACCCAGACCCTTCCCACAGATGAAACGAAACCACCATCCAATAACAAAACCACGACTGCACCATCTACTGCGGCACCCCACTCCAGTCACCACATGGAGCACACTCACACACCCCAAAAAAACATTGGGAGACCACAGACACGTAGCCAGACCAAAATGAATTCACAAGACACAGGACCCCACTCCACCAAAGCCCAGGATACTGCCAGAACCTACCAGCCATCTAACCCACCAGCATGTAAACAGCCATCTAAACAGCCATCAGCAGTTAATCCCTTAACGATCGCCTCAGCCACACAGCAGATCACAAAAGAACAAAGGAACAAAGGAACCTACAATCAGCAACAGAGCAAGCAAACCACACCCCCCCAGCAGTATTTATAGAAGGACTTCAACTGAGACCACACTTTGCTTCAAGAAGAAAGAAGCCAGAACACCAGCCTGAAGATGACGAGTGAGACCTCGTCGAAACGTCGCCAAAACAACCAGATTTCTACACGGGAAGAAACCCGAATCCACCCTAACATGCATACCTATACCCGTGAAAATCTACGAAAACATATATATATTCTATTTCCATAGTGAATTGTATTTTGGGGTGTAGGCTGTTGAGATGTGTGAGGAAGTTGTTCAGTTTATCTTTCCCGTGTGGCCAGATAACAAAGGTGTCGTCAACATATCTGAGCCAGAGTTTGGGTTTATGTTCGGACTTCTGTAACGCGTTGGTTTCAAAGTGTTCCATATATAGGTTTGCGATGACCGGTGAGAGGGGTGATCCCATGGGTGTATATATATATATTTGTTTTCGTAGATTTTCACGGGTATAGGTATGCATGTTAGGGTGGATTCGGGTTTCTTCCCGTGTAGAAATCTGGTTGTTTTGGCGACGTTTCGACGAGGTCTCACTCGTCATCTTCAGGCTGGTGTTCTGGCTTCTTTCTTCTTGAAGCAAAGCGTGGTCTCAGTTGAAGTCCTTCTATAAATACTGCTGGGGGTGTGTGGTTTGCTTGCTTTGTTGCTGATTGCAGGTTCCTTTGTTCCTTTGTTCTTTTGTGATCTGCTGTGTGGCTGAGGCGATCGTTAAGGGATTAACTGCTGATGGCTGTTTAGATGGCTGTTTACATGCTGGTAGGTTAGATGGCTGGTGGGTTCTGGCAGTATCCTGGGCTTTGGTGGAGTGGGGTCCTGTGTCTTGTGAATTCATTTTGGTCTGGCTACGTGTCTGTGGTCTCCCAATGTTTTTTTGGGGTGTGTGAGTGTGCTCCGTGTGGTGACTGGAGTGGGGTGCCGCAGTAGATGGTGCAGTCGTGGTTTTGTTATTGGATGGTGGTTTCGTTTCATCTGTGGGAAGGGTCTGGGTTTGTGTTTGGTGTGGATGGAAGGTGGTGGCATCTTGTGTCCTTTTGGACCTGGTGTCAGTCTTTGTGACAGAGGCTCGTCTGTTGACCAGGGCTAGTTTCCAGATGTCAGGCAAGCGGGAGGTGTCATCACGTTTATTCATGTTGTTTGGGTGTTTCTCTATTTCAATGGCTTCCATGATTATTCGACTGTTGAAGTGTTCAGTTTTGGAGATGAGTTTGGTTCTTTCAAAGTCAATTTCATGACCTGTTGTTTTTATGTGCTGGAAGAGAGAGAAAGATTTTTCTTCTTTTTTGACTGCGTTCTTGTGTTCTGCGATGCGTGCGCTTATTCTCCTGTTTGTTTGTCCGATGTATGTGGCTGGACAGACTTTGCATGGTATTTCGTAGACTCCTTGGTTTTCTAGCTCAATCTTGTCTTTGGGGTTTCTTAAAATGTTGGCTATTTTTTGGTCGGTGCAAAAGGCTGTCTTGATATTGTGTTTGTGGAGAATTTTGCTGATTTTGTCTGTGGTGCCTTTGATGTAAGGGAGGAGAGGCGGTGCCGTTGTTCTCTTCTGTTTCTTGGTTCTTGGGGGTGTTTCCTTTTGGATTAGTTTGGTGATGGTGTTTTTTGGAATCCGTTCGCAATTAAAACATTCGAGAGAGTGTGTAATTCAGTTTTTAGGTGGTCTTTGTCAGCGAGGCGTTTGGTTCTGGAGATGAGGGTTTTTGCTACGGAGTTGATCTGTGCAGGGTGGTGGTGTGATTGTGCATTTAAGTAGCGGTTTGTATGTGTTTTTTTCTGGTAGATGGTATGTCCTAAGGAGCCGTCGGGTTTTTTGTAGATTAGGACGTCCAGGAAGGGAAGTTGGTTGTTGGCTTCTATTTCCATAGTGAATTGTATTTTGGGGTGTAGGCTGTTGAGATGTGTGAGGAAGTTGTTCAGTTTATCTTTCCCGTGTGGCCAGATAACAAAGGTGTCGTCAACATATCTGAGCCAGAGTTTGGGTTTATGTTCGGACTTCTGTAATGCGTTGGTTTCAAAGTGTTCCATATATAGGTTTGCGATGACCGGTGAGAGGGTGATCCCATGGGTGCTCCTTCTATCTGTTTGTATCTTTGTCCATTGTGGATGAAGTATGTGTTGGTTAGGCAGTGGTTGGTCAGATCTAGGATGTGTTTGGGGGTTGTATTTGTTGTGGATAGCTGTCAAGGCTTCTTGAATGGGCACTTGTGTGAAGAGCGAAACAACATCGAAGCTCACGAGTAGGTCATTGGGTTGTAGGTCTTGTTTCTTTATAATTTCTATGAAGTGGAACGAGTTTTGTACGTATGAAGTGATGGATTCTGCATAGGGCTGGAGTTGTTTGGCAAGAAATTTGGCGAGGTTTTGTAGAGGTGAGCCTATGGAGCTGACTATGGGTCTGAGAGGTGTTCCTTCTTTGTGAATCTTGGGGAGGCCGTAGAGCTTGGGGCATCTGGATGATTTCTCTCTGGGGATGATGCTTGGCTTGATTTCTTCACTTAAGGGAGAGGCTTTTATTTTGGCTTTGGTGATTTTTTCCAGGTAGGTGGTGGGGTCTGTGTTCAAAGGTATGTAAGCAGGGTCTTGTAGTAGGTTGGATAGTTTGGCTTGGTAGTCGGATGTGTTCATCACCACTGTGGCATTGCCTTTGTCTGCTGGGAGAATGATTATGTTGTTGTCTTTCCTCAGGTTGGAGAGGGCTTTTTGTTCTTTTTGTGTAAATTGCTTCTGGGTGGTTTGCTGGAGCAGAGGACATTGGTGACTTCGAGTCTGATTTTGTTGGCTTCATCTGGGTTGATTTTGGTTAGGCTGGCTTCCACTCCGCATATGATGTTTTCGGTGGGGATGTGTCTGGGGGCGACTGCAAAGTTGAATCCTTTGGAAAGGACTTTGGTCTCTGCGATGGTGAGTGTCCTGTCTGATATGTTGTGAACTGTTTGTTTCATGGGCTGTTGTGGGGGGTTGGGCTTCTGGCGTTTTCCAGTTTGTGGAGTTTGTTGGTGTGTGTTTCTGTCTTGTGGGAGGTCTCTGTTTCAGCTCTCAGGCGGCCAGTTGCTTGGATTTGTTCCAGAGTGTTGGGTGGATTTTGTTGCTGAGTTTGAGGTGGAGAGTGAGTAGGTCTCTGTTGGTTTGATCTAGTAGGTATCTTTTCCTGTGTAGTTCGCTTCTGATTAGGGCTAGTTCTGTTCTTTTCAGGATCCTTTCGCTGGATGGGGTTTTGAGTGGAATTTCAGTTGGAAGCTTGTGGGGATCACATTTTTGTCTCGGCAGTTGCGTAGGAATGCAATGTCACATAAGATGGTGGCTCTTCGGACTTCTAGTTTCTCGTAGGTTCTGGTCAGCTGGAAGGTTTCCTCCCCGTAGAGGTCGGATATTTGTTTTCGTAGATTTTCACGGGTATAGGTATGCATGTTAGGGTGGATTCGGGTTTCTTCCCGTGTAGAAATCTGGTTGTTTTGGCGGCGTTTCGGCGAGGTCTCACTCGTCATCTTCAGGCTGGTGTTCTGGCTTCTTTCTTCTTGAAGCAAAGTGTGGTCTCAGTTGAAGTCCTTCTATAAATACTGCTGGGGGGGGTGTGGTTTGCTTGCTCTGTTGCTGATTGCAGGTTCCTTTGTTCCTTTGTTCTTTTGTGATCTGCTGTGTGGCTGAGGCGATCGTTAAGGGATTAACTGCTGATGGCTGTTTAGATGGCTGTTTACATGCTGGTGGGTTAGATGGCTGGTGGGTTCTGGCAGTATCCTGGGCTTTGGTGGAGTGGGGTCCTGTGTCTTGTGAATTCATTTTGGTCTGGCTACGTGTCTGTGGTCTCCCAATGTTTTTGGGGTGTGTGAGTGTGCTCCATGTGGTGACTGGAGTGGGGTGCCGCAGTAGATGGTGCAGTCGTGGTTTTGTTATTGGATGGTGGTTTCGTTTCATCTGTGGGAAGGGTCTGGGTTTGTGTTTGGTGTGGATGGAAGGTGGTGGCATCTTGTGTCCTTTTGGACCTGGTGTCAGTCTTTGTGACAGAGGCTCGTCTGTTGACCAGGGCTAGTTTCAGATGTCAGGCAAGCGGGAGGTGTCATCACGTTTATTCATGTTGTTTGGGTGTTTCTCTATTTCAATGGCTTCCATGATTATTCGACTGTTGAAGTGTTCAGTTTTGGAGATGAGTTTGGTTCTTTCAAAGTCAATTTCATGACCTGTTGTTTTTATGTGCTGGAAGAGAGAGGAAGATTTTCTTCTTTTTGACTGCGTTCTTGTGTTCTGCGATGCGTGCGCTTATTCTCCTGTTTGTTTGTCCGATGTATGTGGCTGGACAGACTTTGCATGGTATTTCGTAGACTCCTTGGTTTTCTAGCTCAATCTTGTCTTTGGGGTTTCTTAAGATGTTGGCTATTTTTTGGTCGGTGCAAAAGGCTGTCTTGATATTGTGTTTGTGGAGAATTTTGCTGATTTTGTCTGTGGTGCCTTTGATGTAAGGGAGGAGGCGGTGCCGTTGTTCTCTTCTGTTTCTTGGTTCTTGGGGGTGTTTCCTTTTGGATTAGTTTGGTGATGGTGTTTTTTGGAATCCGTTCAGAATTAAAACATTCGAGAGAGTGTGTAATTCAGTTTTTAGGTGGTCTTTGTCAGCGGGGCGTTTGGTTCTGGAGATGAGGGTTTTGCTATCAGAGTTGATCTGTGCAGGGTGGTGGTGTGATTGTGCATTTAAGTAGCGGTTTGTATGTGTTTTTTCAAAGATGATGTCCTAAGGAGCCTCGGGTTTTTGTAGAAGAGGACAACCAGGAAGGATTCTCCCAGTTGGCAAAGAAGCAATCCATAGTGGAATTGTATTTTGGGACTATATCAACCTACTACAAGACCCTGCTTACATACCTTTGAACACAGACCCCACCACCTACCTGGAAAAAACCACCAAAGCCAAAATAAAAGCCTCTCCCTTAAGTGAAGAAATCAAGCCAAGCATCATCCCCAGAGAGAAATCATCCAGATGCCCCAAGCTCTCGGCCTCCCCAAGATTCACAAAGAAGGAACACCTCTCAGACCCATAGTCAGCTCCATAGGCTCACCTCTACAAAACCTCGCCAAATTTCTTGCCAAACAACTCCAGCCCTATGCAGAATCCATCACTTCATACGTACAAAACTCGTTCCACTTCATAGAAATTATAAAGAAACAAGACCTACAACCCAATGACCTACTCGTGAGCTTGATGTTGTTTCGCTCTTCACACAAGTGCCCATTCAAGAAGCCTTGACAGCTATCCACAACAAATACAACCCCCAAACACATCCTAGATCTGACCAACCACTGCCTAACCAACACATACTTCATCCACAATGGACAAAGATACAAACAGATAGAAGGAGCACCCATGGGATCACCCCTCTCACCGGTCATCGCAAACCTATATATGGAACACTTTGAAACCAGCGCGTTACAGAAGTCGAACATAAACCCAAACTCTGGCTCAGATATGTTGGCGACACCTTTGTTATCTGGCCACACGGGAAAGATAAACTGAACAACTTCCTCACACATCTCAACAGCCTACACCCCAAAATACAATTCACTATGGAAATAGAAGCCAACAACCAACTTCCCTTCCTGGACGTCCTAATCTACAAAAAACCCGGCGGCTCCTTAGGACATACCATCTACCAGAAAAAAACACATACAAACCGCTACTTAAATGCACAATCACACCACCACCCTGCACAGATCAACTCCGTAGCAAAAACCCTCATCTCAGAACCAAACGCCTCGCTGACAAAGACCACCTAAAAACTGAATTACACACTCTCTCGAATGTTTTAATTGCGACGGATTCCAAAAAAACACCATCACCAAACTAATCCAAAGGAAACACCCCCAAGAACCAAGAAACAGAAGAGAACAACGGCACCGCCCTCCTCCCTTACATCAAAGGCACCACAGACAAAATCAGCAAAATTCTCCACAAACACAATATCAAGACAGCCTTTTGCACCGACCAAAAAATAGCCAACATCTTAAGAAACCCCAAAGACAAGATTGAGCTAGAAAACCAAGGAGTCTACGAAATACCATGCAAAGTCTGTCCAGCCACATACATCGGACAAACAAACAGGAGAATAAGCGCACGCATCGCAGAACACAAGAAACATGCAGTCAAAAAAGAAGAAAAATCTTCCTCTCTCTTCCAGCACATAAAAACAACAGGTCATGAAATTGACTTTGAAAGAACCAAACTCATCTCCAAAACTGAACACTTCAACAGTCGAATAATCATGGAAGCCATTGAAATAGAAAACACCCAAACAACATGAATAAACGTGATGACACCTCCCGCTTGCCTGACATCTGGAAACTAGCCCTGGTCAACAGACGAGCCTCTGTCACAAAGACTGACACCAGGTCCAAAGGACACAAGATGCCACCACCTTCCATCCACACCAAACACAAACCCAGACCCTTCCCACAGATGAAAGCAGAAACCACCATCCAATAACAAAACCACGACTGCACCATCTACTGCGGCACCCCACTCCAGTCACCACATGGAGCACACTCACACACCCCAAAAAAACATTGGGAGACCACAGACACGTAGCCAGACCAAAATGAATTCACAAGACACAGGACCCCACTCCACCCAAAGCCCAGGATACTGCCAGAACCTACCAGCCATCTAACCCACCAGCATGTAAACAGCCATCTAAACAGCCATCAGCAGTTAATCCCTTAACGATCGCCTCAGCCACACAGCAGATCACAAAAGAACAAAGGAACAAAGGAACCTGCAATCAGCAACAGAGCAAGCAAACCACACCCCCAGCAGTATTTATAGAAGGACTTCAACTGAGACCACACTTTGCTTCAAGAAGAAAGAAGCCAGAACACCAGCCTGAAGATGGCCAGTGAGACCTCGTCGAAAGCGTCGCCAAAACAACCAGATTTCTACACGGGAAGAAACCGAATCCACCTAACATGCATACCATACCCGTGAAAATATATAAAATATATATATATATATATATATATATATATATATATATATATATATATATATATATATATATATATATATATATATATATATATATATATATTATATATATATATATATATATATATGTTATAGGTATGCATGTTAGGGTGGTTTCTTTCTTCCGTGTAGAAATCTGGTTGTTTTGGCGGCGTTTCGGCGAGTCTCACTCGTCATCTTCAGGCTGGTGTTCTGGCTTCTTTCTTCTTGAAGCAAAGTGTGGTCTCAGTTGAAGTCCTTCTATAAATACTGCTGGGGGTGTGTGGTTTGCTTGCTCTGTTGCTGATTGTAGGTTCCTTTGTTCCTTTGTTCTTTTGTGATCTGCTGTGTGGCTGAGGCGATCGTTAAAGGGATTAACTGCTGATGGCTGTTTAGATGGCTGTTTACATGCTGGTGGGTTAGATGGCTGGTAGGTTCTGGCAGTATCCTGGGCTTTGGTGGAGTGGGGTCCTGTGTCTTGTGAATTCATTTTGGTCTGGCTACGTGTCTGTGGTCTCCCAATGTTTTTGGGGTGTGTGAGTGTGCTCCATGTGGTGACTGGAGTGGGGTGCCGCAGTAGATGGTGCAGTCGTGGTTTTGTTATTGGATGGTGGTTTCGTTTCATCTGTGGGAAGGGTCTGGGTTTGTGTTTGGTGTGGATGGAAGGTGGTGGCATCTTGTGTCCTTTTGGACCTGGTGTCAGTCTTTGTGACAGAGGCTCGTCTGTTGACCAGGGCTAGTTTCCAGATGTCAGGCAAGCGGGAGGTGTCATCACGTTTATTCATGTTGTTTGGGTGTTTCTCTATTTCAATGGCTTCCATGATTATTCGACTGTTGAAGTGTTCAGTTTTGGAGATGAGTTTGGTTCTTTCAAAGTCAATTTCATGACCTGTTGTTTTTATGTGCTGGAAGAGAGGAAGATTTTTCTTCTTTTTTGACTGCGTTCTTGTGTTCTGCGATGCGTGCGCTTATTCTCCTGTTTGTTTGTCCGATGTATGTGGCTGGACAGACTTTGCATGGTATTTCGTAGACTCCTTGGTTTTCTAGCTCAATCTTGTCTTTGGGGTTTCTTAAGATGTTGGCTATTTTTTGGTCGGTGCAAAAGGCTGTCTTGATATTGTGTTTGTGGAGAATTTTGCTGATTTTGTCTGTGGTGCCTTTGATGTAAGGGAGGAGGCGGTGCCGTTGTTCTCTTCTGTTTCTTGGTTCTTGGGGGTGTTTCCTTTTGGATTAGTTTGGTGATGGTGTTTTTTTGGAATCCGTTCGCAATTAAAACATTCGAGAGTGTGTAATTCAGTTTTTAGGTGGTCTTTGTCAGCGGGCGTTTGGTTCTGGAGATGAGGGTTTTTGCTACGGAGTTGATCTGTGCAGGGTGGTGGTGTGATTGTGCATTTAAGTAGCGGTTTGTATGTGTTTTTTCTGGTAGATGGTATGTCCTAAGGAGCCGTCGGGTTTTTGTAGATTAGGGCGTCCAGGAAGGGAAGTTGGTTGTTGGCTTCTATTTCCATAGTGAATTGTATTTTGGGGTGTAGGCTGTTGAGATGTGTGAGGAAGTTGTTCAGTTTATCTTTCCCGTGTGGCCAGATAACAAAGGTGTCGTCAACATATCTGAGCCAGAGTTTGGGTTTATGTTCGGACTTCTGTAGCGTTGGTTTCAAAGTGTTCCATATATAGGTTTGCGATGACCGGTGAGAGGGTGATCCATGGGTGCTCCTTCTATCTGTTTGTATCTTTGTCCATTGTGGATGAAGTATGTGTTAGTTAGGCAGTGGTTGGTCAGATCTAGGATGTGTTTGGGGGGGTTGTATTTGTTGTGGATAGCTGTCAAGGCTTCTTGAATGGGCACTTGTGTGAAGAGCGAAACAACATCGAAGCTCACGAGTAGGTCATTGGGTTGTAGGTCTTGTTTCTTTATAATTTCTATGAAGTGGAGCGAGTTTTGTACGTATGAAGTGATGGATTCTGCATAGGGCTGGAGTTGTTTGGCAAGAAATTTGGCGAGGTTTTGTAGAGGTGAGCCTATGGAGCTGACTATGGGTCTGAGAGGTGTTCCTTCTTTGTGAATCTTGGGGAGGCCGTAGAGCTTGGGGCATCTGGATGATTTCTCTCTGGGGATGATGCTTGGCTTGATTTCTTCACTTAAGGGAGAGGCTTTTATTTTGGCTTTGGTGGTTTTTTTCCAGGTAGGTGGTGGGGTCTGTGTTCAAGGTATGTAAGCAGGGTCTTGTAGTAGGTTGGATAATTTGGCTTGGTAGTCGGATGTGTTCATCACCACTGTGGCATTGCCTTTGTCTGCTGGGAGAATGATTATGTTGTTGTCTTTCCTCAGGTTGGAGAGGGCTTTTTGTTCTTCTTTGTGTAAATTGCTTCTGGGTGGTTTGCTGGAGCAGAGGACATTGGTGACTTCGAGTCTGATTTTGTTGGCTTCATCTGGGTTGATTTTGGTTAGGCTGGCTTCCACTCCGCATATGATGTTTTCGGTGGGGATGTGTCTGGGGGCGATTGCAAAGTTGAATCCTTTGGAAAGGACTTTGGTCTCTGCGATGGTGAGTGTCCTGTCTGATATGTTGTGAACTGTTTGTTTCATGGGCTGTTGTGTGGGGGTTGGGCTTCTGGCGTTTTCCAGTTTGTGGAGTTTGTTGGTGTGTGTGTCTGTCTTGTGGGAGGTCTCTGTTTCAGCTCTCCAGGCGGCCAGTTGCTTGGATTTGTTCCAGAGTGTTGGGTGGATTTTGTTGCTGAGTTTGAGGTGGAGAGTGAGTAGGTCTCTGTTGGTTTGATCTAGTAGGTATCTTTTCCTGTGTAGTTCGCTTCTGATTAGGGCTAGTTCTGTTCTTTTCAGGATCCTTTCGCTGGATGGGGTTTTGAGTGGAATTTCAGTTGGAAGCTTGTGGGGATCACATTTTTGTCTCGGCAGTTGCGTAGGAATGCAATGTCACATAAGATGGTGGCTCTTCGGACTTCTAGTTTCTCGTAGGTTCTGGTCAGCTGGAAGGTTTCCTCCCGTAGAGTCGGATATTTGTTTTCGTAGATTTTCACGGGTATAGGTATGCATGTTAGGGTGGATTCGGGTTTCTTCCCGTGTAGAAATCTGGTTGTTTTGGCGACGTTTCGACGAGGTCTCACTCGTCATCTTCAGGCTGGTGTTCTGGCTTCTTTCTTCTTGAAGCAAAGTGTGGTCTCAGTTGAAGTCCTTCTATAAATACTGCTGGGGGGTGTGGTTTGCTTGCTCTGTTGCTGATTGTAGGTTCCTTTGTTCCTTTGTTCTTTTGTGATCTGCTGTGTGGCTGAGGCGATCGTTAAAGGGATTAACTGCTGATGGCTGTTTAGATGGCTGTTTACATGCTGGTGGGTTAGATGGCTGGTAGGTTCTGGCAGTATCCTGGGCTTTGGTGGAGTGGGGTCCTGTGTCTTGTGAATTCATTTTGGTCTGGCTACGTGTCTGTGGTCTCCCAATGTTTTTGGGGTGTGTGAGTGTGCTCCATGTGGTGACTGGAGTGGGGTGCCGCAGTAGATGGTGCAGTCGTGGTTTTGTTATTGGATGGTGGTTTCGTTTCATCTGTGGGAAGGGTCTGGGTTTGTGTTTGGTGTGGATGGAAGGTGGTGGCATCTTGTGTCCTTTTGGACCTGGTGTCAGTCTTTGTGACAGAGGCTCGTCTGTTGACCAGGGCTAGTTTCCAGATGTCAGGCAAGCGGGAGGTGTCATCACGTTTATTCATGTTGTTTGGGTGTTTCTCTATTTCAATGGCTTCCATGATTATTCGACTGTTGAAGTGTTCAGTTTTGGAGATGAGTTTGGTTCTTTCAAAGTCAATTTCATGACCTGTTGTTTTTATGTGCTGGAAGAGAGAGGAAGATTTTTCTTCTTTTTGACTGCGTTCTTGTGTTCTGCGATGCGTGCGCTTATTCTCCTGTTTGTTTGTCCGATGTATGTGGCTGGACAGACTTTGCATGGTATTTCGTAGACTCCTTGGTTTTCTAGCTCAATCTTGTCTTTGGGGTTTCTTAAGATGTTGGCTATTTTTTGGTCGGTGCAAAAGGCTGTCTTGATATTGTGTTTGTGGAGAATTTTGCTGATTTTGTCTGTGGTGCCTTTGATGTAAGGGAGGAGGCGGTGCCGTTGTTCTCTTCTGTTTCTTGGTTCTTGGGGGTGTTTCCTTTTGGATTAGTTTGGTGATGGTGTTTTTTTGGAATCCGTTCGCAATTAAAACATTCGAGAGAGTGTGTAATTCAGTTTTTAGGTGGTCTTTGTCAGCGGGGCGTTTGGTTCTGGAGATGAGGGTTTTGCTACGGAGTTGATCTGTGCAGGGTGGTGGTGTGATTGTGCATTTAAGTAGCGGTTTGTATGTGTTTTTTCTGGTAGATGGTATGTCCTAAGGAGCCGTCGGGTTTTGTAGATTAGGACGTCCAGGAAGGGAAGTTGGTTGTTGGCTTCTATTTCCATAGTGAATTGTATTTTGGGGTGTAGGCTGTTGAGATGTGTGAGGAAGTTGTTCAGTTTATCTTTCCCGTGTGGCCAGATAACAAAGGTGTCGTCAACATATCTGAGCCAGAGTTTGGGTTTATGTTCGGACTTCTGTAATGCGTTGGTTTCAAAGTGTTCCATATATAGGTTTGCGATGACCGGTGAGAGGGTGATCCCATGGGTGCTCCTTCTATCTGTTTGTATCTTTGTCCATTGTGGATGAAGTATGTGTTGGTTAGGCAGTGGTTGGTCAGATCTAGGATGTGTTTGGGGGGGTTGTATTTGTTGTGGATAGCTGTCAAGGCTTCTTGAATGGGCACTTGTGTGAAGAGCGAAACAACATCGAAGCTCACGAGTAGGTCATTGGGTTGTAGGTCTTGTTTCTTTATAATTTCTATGAAGTGGAGCGAGTTTTGTACGTATGAAGTGATGGATTCTGCATAGGGCTGGAGTTGTTTGGCAAGAAATTTGGCGAGGTTTTGTAGAGGTGAGCCTATGGAGCTGACTATGGGTCTGAGAGGTGTTCCTTCTTTGTGAATCTTGGGAGGCCGTAGAGCTTGGGGCATCTGGATGATTTCTCTCTGGGGATGATGCTTGGCTTGATTTCTTCACTTAAGGGAGAGGCTTTTATTTTGGCTTTGGTGGTTTTTTCCAGGTAGGTGGTGGGGTCTGTGTTCAAGGTATGTAAGCAGAGCAGAGGACATTGGTGACTTCGAGTCTGATTTTGTTGGCTTCATCTGGGTTGATTTTGGTTAGGCTGGCTTCCACTCCGCATATGATGTTTTCGGTGGGGATGTGTCTGGGGGCGACTGCAAAGTTGAATCCTTTGGAAAGGACTTTGGTCTCTGCGATGGTGAGTGTCCTGTCTGATATGTTGTGAACTGTTTGTTTCATGGGCTGTTGTGGGGGGGGTTGGGCTTCTGGCGTTTTCCAGTTTGTGGAGTTTGTTGGTGTGTGTGTCTGTCTTGTGGGAGGTCTCTGTTTCAGCTCTCCAGGCGGCCAGTTGCTTGGTTTGTTCCAGAGTGTTGGGTGGATTTTGTTGCTGAGTTTGAGGTGGAGAGTGAGTAGGTCTCTGTTGGTTTGATCTAGTAGGTATCTTTTCCTGTGTAGTTCGCTTCTGATTAGGGCTAGTTCTGTTCTTTTCAGGATCCTTTCGCTGGATGGGGTTTTGAGTGGAATTTCAGTTGGAAGCTTGTGGGGATCACATTTTTGTCTCGGCAGTTGCGTAGGAATGCAATGTCACATAAGATGGTGGCTCTTCGGACTTCTAGTTTCTCGTAGGTTCTGGTCAGCTGGAAGGTTTCCTCCCCGTAGAGGCTCGGATATTTGTTTTCGTAGATTTTCACGGGTATAGGTATGCATGTTAGGGTGGATTCGGGTTTCTTCCGTGTAGAAATCTGGTTGTTTTGGCGACGTTTCACGAGGTCTCACTCGTCATCTTCAGGCTGGTGTTCTGGCTTCTTTCTTCTTGAAGCAAAGTGTGGTCTCAGTTGAAGTCCTTCTATAAATACTGCTGGGGGTGTGGTTTGCTTGCTCTGTTGCTGATTGCAGGTTTCCTTTGTTCCTTTGTTCTTTTGTGATCTGCTGTGTGGCTGAGGGCGTCGTTAAGGGATTAACTGCTGATGGCTGTTTAGATGGCTGTTTACATGCTGGTGGGTTAGATGGCTGGTGGGTTCTGGCAGTATCCTGGGCTTTGGTGGAGTGGGGTCCTGTGTCTTGTGAATTCATTTTGGTCTGGCTACGTGTCTGTGGTCTCCCAATGTTTTTTGGGGTGTGTGAGTGTGCTCCATGTGGTGACTGGAGTGGGGTGCCGCAGTAGATGGTGCAGTCGTGGTTTTGTTATTGGATGGTGGTTTCGTTTCATCTGTGGGAAGGGTCTGGGTTTGTGTTTGGTGTGGATGGAAGGTGGTGGCATCTTGTGTCCTTTGGACCTGGTGTCAGTCTTTGTGACAGAGGCTCGTCTGTTGACCAGGGCTAGTTTCAGATGTCAGGCAAGCGGGAGGTGTCATCACGTTTATTCATGTTGTTTGGGTGTTTCTCTATTTCAATGGCTTCCATGATTATTCGACTGTTGAAGTGTTCAGTTTTGGAGATGAGTTTGGTTCTTTCAAAGTCAATTTCATGACCTGTTGTTTTTATGTGCTGGAAGAGAGGAAGATTTTTCTTCTTTTTTGACTGCGTTCTTGTGTTCTGCGATGCGTGCGCTTATTCTCCTGTTTGTTTGTCCGATGTATGTGGCTGGACAGACTTTGCATGGTATTTCGTAGACTCCTTGGTTTTCTAGCTCAATCTTGTCTTTGGGGTTTCTTAAGATGTTGGCTATTTTTTGGTCGGTGCAAAAGGCTGTCTTGATATTGTGTTTGTGGAGAATTTTGCTGATTTTGTCTGTGGTGCCTTTGATGTAAGGGAGGAGGGCGGTGCCGTTGTTCTCTTCTGTTTCTTGGTTCTTGGGGGGTGTTTCCTTTTGGATTAGTTTGGTGATGGTGTTTTGGAATCCGTTACGCAATTAAAACATTCGAGAGAGTGTGTAATTCAGTTTTTAGGTGGTCTTTGTCAGCGAGGCGTTTGGTTCTGGAGATGAGGGTTTTTGCTACGGAGTTGAAGAAACTCCTTGCTACGGAGTATAAAGAAACAAGACCTACAACCCAATGACCTACTCGTGAGCTTCGATGTTGTTTCGCTCTTCACACAAGTGCCCATTCAAGAAGCCTTGACAGCTATCCACAACAAATACAACCCCCCCAAACACATCCTAGATCTGACCAACCACTGCCTAACCAACACATACTTCATCCACAATGGACAAAGATACAAACAGATAGAAGGAGCACCCATGGGATCACCCCTCTCACCGGTCATCGCAAACCTATATATGGAACACTTTGAAACCAACGCTAGAAGTCTGAACATAAACCCAAACTCTGGCTCAGATATGTTGATTTTGTTATCTGGCCACACGGGAAAGATAAACTGAACAACTTCCTCACACATCTCAACAGCCTACACCCCAAAATACAATTCACTATGGAAATAGAAGCCAACAACCAACTTCCTTCCTGGACGTCCTAATCTACAAAAACCCGACGGCTCCCTTAGGACATACCATCTACCAGAAAAAACACATACAAACCGCTACTTAAATGCACAATCACACCACCACCCTGCACAGATCAACTCCGTAGCAAAACCCTCATCTCCAGAACCAAACGCCTCGCTGACAAAGACCACCTAAAAACTGAATTACACACTCTCTCGAATGTTTTAATTGGAACGGATTCCAAAAAAACACCATCACCAAACTAATCCAAAAGGAAACACCCCCAAGAACCAAGAAACAGAAGAGAACAACGGCACCGCCTCCTCCCTTACATCAAAGGCACCACAGACAAAATCAGCAAAATTCTCCACAAACACAATATCAAGACAGCCTTTTGCACCGACCAAAAAATAGCCAACATTTTAAGAAACCCCAAAGACAAGATTGAGCTAGAAAACCAAGGAGTCTACGAAATACCATGCAAAGTCTGTCCAGCCACATACATCGGACAGACAAACAGGAGAATAAGCGCACGCATCGCAGAACACAAGAACGCAGTCAAAAAAGAAGAAAAATCTTCCTCTCTCTTCCAGCACATAAAAACAACAGGTCATGAAATTGACTTTGAAAGAACCAAACTCATCTCCAAAACTGAACACTGTATAAAAGTGTATAAATAAATAAATAAATAAATAAATGCAAAAGAGGCATTCCTTGCTGCTCTGTATTAAAAAGTCCATGAACATTGATGACAGTAAACACGCACACGTTCCAGTACATGTTCTCTCTCTCTCTCTCTTTCTTTCTCTTTTCTGCCGAAGGAAAGATTATACGATCTGAAGAGAAACCAGAATATGCTGAAGGAAGACACAATTAGAGAAGGTCCATTTGAATAAATTGAACTTGCAGAGTTGACTCACCCAATTCCCACTGATCTAACAGACCTACTCTTGTCTATTAGAGTAGGTCTATTGGATCTAGCCCTGGAGTAGGAACTGGCAAACCACTCCAGTACTCCTGCCAAGAAAACTCCATGGACATGGAGTCACGAAGAGTCGGTCACAACTGTAACAACACAACACATTGGATCTAGCAATATATCACACTAAACAACATATTTTCAGCCAATGTGTGCTACATAGAGATGGACACAAAATGGAAAAAGAGTGTTTTGTTTTGTTTCTTAAGTAGTTTCATTTCATTTTTACTAATGAATTTTAAGTAATTTTGTAACAAAACAAAATGAAATGAAATGCTATGCTGTCCTGGTTCCTAGAGGCCCCCATATGCCAGAAGAGCTTCCACAAGCTCTTCCCCATAAGCCCCCCAAATTTGGAAAGGTTTGGAGGTCAGTGGGCTGAGTTATTAAACTTAAAGGGGATGCCCCTAGGAAAAAAAATCATTTATAATTGAAATCTTCTCGATCAATTAGAAATTATTTTTCCTAACCCCCTTTTGGAGCTTAATAACTAAGGGCCTTTTCACACGACCCCTAAGATCCGCTAGTCCCTTAAATTCGGACCAGAGATCTTGGGGGTTCGTTTCTGTTCCTCCGTCCCCATCCCTCAGCACTTCCTGTTCCTGTCGACGTGAGGGGGGGGGGAAAGGACAAAAGAAGCCTTTACTAACCTGCCGGTGCCGGTCGAAGTTGCCACGAGCCCTGTTACTTCCTGGTTCCTTCTCAAGGGGCTCTTAAAGGGGCAGGAGGCAAAAAAACAACAGACAAGCGAGGAGAGCCTGGCATTCTTATCCGCATCAATTTTTTTTCACCTCCAGAGAACAGGTACATGAAAAATGCGCTGGGTCGCGCTAAAGTGGGTGGGGTCGCACTTAATTGTCTGCAAACTCCGGAGCTGGTGGGGAAACATTTCTGAGCTCCGGAGCTGGGAGCCATTTGCAGCGCAGCTTAGGGGTCGTGTATAAACGCCCTAAGTCCCTGAACCCCAAGCCTCTCCATATTTGGGGGGTTTACAGGGAAGAGTACATATGGATTGCAGCCATGTTTCAGCATGGAAATGGCAGGGGTAGCTTCCTCAAATGATTCTAGGTAAGCACCCCAAATTTGGAAAGGTTTGGTGGATAGGGGACTGAGCTATTAAGCTAAAAAGAGGGTGCCCCTAGGAAAAAAATCTTTCTAATTGATTGAATCGAGATTTAGAAGCCAAGCAGCGGTGCTTGTCCATGGGGGGCTATTTTCTGCTTCCAACTCAATTAGAAAGATTTTTCCTAGAGGCATCCACTTGGGAGCTTAATTACTCAGCCCCCTGACCTTTCCAAATTTGAGGGCTTCCAGGGAAGAGCTTGAGGATCCTCCCCAGCAATTTTGGTGTCTCTAGGATGAATCGTTTCGTTCTAGAGGGGAAAATGTTTCATTACAAAACAAAACACATCCTACCATTTTGTTAGTTAACAAAGTAATTTGTTAACGAAGTAATTCGTTAACTAACGAAATGACAAAACAAGATTTTGTTTTTCATTTTGTGCCCATCTTCATGCCGCATACACCAAAGGGATTAAAACCAACATTGCACTAACATGAAGTCCACCCGCATAAATGGACTTTGGCCCTCCTTCCCTCACCACTGCTTTCTGTGCTACTTGAGAATCTACTGCAATGAATTTGGGGATATGAAGGGGTTTGATGGAGAAAAGATGAAATCCATCACCCCTAATTCCAGGGACAGAAGCAGTTATCTCAGCATAATGACAACATTGGATCCAGCCCAACTGATACAGATTTTGAAGGGCTGGCAATATGTATAAATAGACTCCTGCAATGACCTAGGATGTGTTAGAATATGAACCATAAACTGTCTCTATCAGCCACAAGACTGCTTTTGCATATCATCTCTTCTGCTACAGAATATGCTGTTTGCCTAAATTTTAGATTGCCAAGTTTGACTCTGTGACGACAGCCATGAAGAGGCTGCAAAGAGAAATAAAGAGGATAACAACTCTTTGTTTGCTTTATACTGTAGCAGTTCTACTGTTTCTTGGTCACCCTCCTCTCAGGTGTTGCCAAAGCATCCATTTATTCTTAAGTGTGAATGTGATTGACACCGGACTTACTGTTCTCTCTCTCTCTCTCCCACTCTCTCTTTTAAAGCAAGTAGCAGACAGACCCCTGTTCTACTTTTAAACTCTACGGAAAGCTAGAAATTCAGAAATTTTATCTTTCTGCCTGGCTGAGGCTGATATACAATAAATAAATAAATAAATAAATAAATGGGCTTCCTCCATGAGCTCTACGGCTTATAATGATTAAAAGTTGTGCAGGAGTTCACTTGACAGCCTGTTCCCCTGCCTCCTCCAAGTCCTTTGTTTTAGCCCCCAATGCCCTATTTTTAAATTAAAGATCTGGATACCTGGCAGAGTTTCGTTTGTTATTACGCAAGCCATGCACAGCACATTTTTGGCTGAAGCAGCGGAAAGGATAAACATTCTTAAATTAAATGAATTCCAACACGAAACACACATAAATACTGGTTAAGGCTACCATGAGGCTCTTCTCTGCAGGCTGCTACCCAGAGAGGTGTGACAGGAAGCTCACAGGGAAAGAGCCTCCTCTTTAATGCCCCCCTCCCCATCTGGGAAATGCCTTCCCTCCATCTCTGGTATTCTCATTACAAATTACAGCTAAAGCCTTCATCCTCTGTCTGGCACTCAAGTCTTAATTTACTGGGGGTCTTTTTTCATTCTCTTGAAAACTTCTTAATATATGGATATTGTAATATTCAAACTGCCTCTCTCCCTGCACACACACACACACACACACACACACACACACACACACACACACACACACACACACACACACACACACACACACACACACACACCTTGTGTCCCCCAACCCCACAAACCTATTGCATGTATCCTACCATGAACACCTTGAAGAAGTATTTTTCTTTCTGTAAGACACCGCCATGTGTAAGAAGACCCCCTACTTTTCCAACCCAAAATTACAATTGTGGCAATGATATAATTGAGAGAGTATCATCTGATAAATACTTGGAATGCTTTGTCAATGAAAACTGGGATCCTTCATGTGAAATTCGTCGTAGAATTGAACAAGCTAGAAATTCCTTCCAGAAAATAAGGACAGTCTTGACGCACCGGAACATATCTATCAGACTTTGTACTTGAATCTTTCATCCTATGTATTCAGCATACTTCTCTATGGTGTTGAAACTTGGACCTTTACAGACACATTATGCAGGAAGCGGGAAGCATTCGAAATGTGGACGTACAGATGAATTCTGAAAATAATTTGAACAATCAGTGTCACTAATGTGTCTGTTCAGAAACTAAGATGTCTGAACATTGTCTTTTAAGCCTGTACCCTTTGTATGAAGCTGGCACAAAGCCAGAGCTTTGCTGAATCACTTTACTGGATCACATGGTGAAATGATAAATCCATTTATACGAACAGCAGTGGTTTCTCAGAGTGTATTTGCCCAGGTTAGCCTGCCTAAGACACACCTGGAAATGGAAAACCATCCTACTTCATTTGCTTGTGAATGTTTCATTGCACAAGAAAACAAATTAGCAAAGGAAAAAGACTCTTGTTGTTTATTTGGGAAAGGGGATTGGATTTTATTGCAGCAACAACAAAAACTAACATGACAAGAATGAAAAATTGCATTTTTCTAGAAATAATAGCTGGACAGTGTAGTGCAGGTATCTACTTCAGTGAGTGAGTTTGGTGAACCAGGACAATTTCTGTACTCTTGGGAGGCACCCAACTTTCCCACTCCGTTAAACTGATTAGGTTTGTTGTTACCGGTGTAGTATACTTGATATCCATCTACTATACACTTTCCTGAATTAGGCTAACACATCTCATTAATACCAAAGATATCAATATTAAGTCTTTCCATTTCCTTGATGGCGTTGTGGGTTTTTCCATTTTGAAATAAGCTGCAAACATTTCTGGTGGCTATCCTTCTCCTGGCTGGCCCAGAGGTTCTTAGCACCCCCTGCTCACTGAAGGGCTGCCTGAGACTGGGGGCCATGGCTTTGTGTTTTCCAGTCATGCTAAAGATTTGCCTGGGGAAGTTAGCTTAAGTGAAGTGGTTTCCCTCTTGCCTTCTTCATTCCCATTACTGGCCATTATGTCAGCTGCCCATTATGGATCAGACACTGTTTGAAGCCACCCACTCTGGATCAGATGTTTTGGGGATGGACACTGTTAGTCTGGTCTCTTCATTGAGACCAGTCTGGTTTGGGAGACCCTTCTGATAGTGATGCTACCGCCAGCATAGCTCTCAGCTTCAGTGAAGCACACAAGCTCCGACGCCTTGTCAACTTCATCAAGGCCTGTGTCCATAGAGGAGACCATACTTTCCAGAAAGCATATCCAGACCCCATTGATGCCTGGTCTGGCCTCAGATTACATAAAATTACAGAGTGCTATCTTATGTATGTTTATGTGGAACAATGTCCCACTGACTGAAATTCAGTAGTAAGTAACAAATAGAGTAGGCTAATTGAAATAAATGGAAGTTAGGGCAAAGTTGACACACCAAACCCCCACTAATTAAACCAGCCTATTTTATTTATTCATCTATTTAGAATATTTTTACCCTGCCTTTCTCCTTGGAAAAGGATCCAAGGTGGCTTACAATATTGAAGGACAATGTACAACACAGAACATTTAAGACATATTCAAGTCAATAACAATGAATATGATTCTCAGTCATCCAGGTAAGTTTATCTGGAAGCTGAGTCATGGCAACTGGACTTCTTTTTCTTGAGAGATTGAAACATTTCGCTGCTCATTCAGACTGATGAAGCTGTTTGGATGAGGAGCGAAACATTTCAATCTCTCCAGAAAAAGAAGTCCAGTTGCCATGACTCAACTTCCAGACCTTTAAGGTAGCTTGGACCCAGGCCATTTAGTGCTTTGTAGGTTATAGTTGTGTGACTTACTCCTCAATTTCAGCCACTGAGTACACTGGGGATTGTTCCAGGAAAGTGTTCATGGGACTGCAGCATTAATTACTTGTCAGAGAGTTTATATGGAGTACACACCCATTTAGGTCCAAGTATTGCTGGCAGGATAACTCAGTTGAAGCAAGGGTCTGCAGTGCAATGCCCCACTGTGTCTCCAGGAAGAATAGCCAGCCACTGCCTTCTCGGGTCATTTAAATCCATTCAGTCTGTCTTGAGAGACAATCATGGAGCAGAAATAATGTTGATCACTTGTGAATCTGCAGAATTGGGCCTCCCACCTGCCACAGCCAAGAAGGCAAAAAGCCCCACCCCTACAAATGAAGACAGTAGAACAGCAGCTTGCGGACACTAGGAGCTGAGTGGGATGTGCCGCATTCCCTCAGCACCATTCTGCACTCTGGTATCCATCTGGGCCATCTCTTTGAGATGAGATCTGGGAGCACCACTTTATGGTGGCCTCAGTAGTTTGTAGCAATGCCACAGTTGGGGGAGTATGTTGAAAGATGCCTGCCTGCTGTCACTGCCATTCACCTGTGAGGCCCCTAACAACTATATCCTGCCTTCCCTCTCTATACCATTGCAATATATATGAAATTATTAGAAGAGTTTGTTCACATTTGTGGGTTTGATGTTGTCAGCGTCCCACTCTAAACCTAAAGAAGCTGTATCATTTTCTAGCCCAGTGTCTGGCGTACAAGAAAGAAAGAAAGAAAGAAAGAAAGAAAGAAAGAAAGAAAGAAAGAAAGAAAGAAAGAAAGAAAGAAAGAAAGAAAGAAAGACATGGATTGTGTAAGAGCAAGCAAGTGGAATCTTAGTCCAAACAAGGCAAAGGTACTCCTGATCAGTCATATGGCACATCGGCAAATACAAAACCAGCTTGGACTAGAGGGGATTGCACTCCCCTTGGAAAGCCAGTGATGACATTACTGTGATTGGGCTGCAGGGCACAAATGCAAGGCCTTGTAATCCAGGTTCCCCCAAGATAAATCCAAGATGGCACCAACAAACCATTGAACTACCAATTGCAGCATGACATGGCACAGCAAAGAAAAAGAAGAACCTTCTGTCGGCAAGGATTTTTTTTTTTTTTTGCTTTCTTTCAAAGCATGTGCTGGTGAACAATACCACTAGCTAGCCCCTAGTTTGGGGCCAGGACATTGCTGCCAGCTGCTGCACGTCCTTATTCAAGTCACAAGAAAGGGAATTGAACCTCCTGACGAATTTTTGCTTGGCTGTTCTGACATTTTAAGACTACTGGCAGTCTATGCTGGGTGTAAAGATTAACATACGTGCACACACACACATCCCACACACACTGTTTTAAGAATGTTGCCATGTCTGATATATATCTGTTTATTTTACTGTGCAGAGACTGGACTTTTTGTCCTATGAAGGTTGTGAGACAGCATTGCTGGCAATGGATGGTATACATAACATTTCAAGATGAATCAACATATAAACCTCTGCTGCTGTAGGTAGAGCTGACCTAATGTGCTGAGTCGGAATGCCTGAGCTGGCAGTCAGGAGTTCAAATCCCCATAGTGCCCCTTAGGAAATGGGCATACCAATAATATTGAAAGAAAAAAAACGCAGTTCTAAAAAGTGAAAGGGAAGCTGCTTTGCAAGAAAGAAATACCATAGGTTACAAAGAATACTAATCAAACTGTTTCAATCCCCAGAGATGGAATCTGCCAAAACCCTTACGAGACTAGGCCAACAAATATGGAAAACAAAACAATTTCCTCTGGACAGGAAACGTTCAATATACATTCCAAACACCACGACATATTATTCAGTTATTTTTTATTTCTTTCAAATATTTTTATCCCACCTTTCTGCTTGAAAAGGACTCAAGGCGGATTACTACGAAACCAAAGACAAGATTTAAAGTTGAAGACAATGAGTATACAGTACAATAAAAAGGTAAAGGTTCACCCTGCACATGGATGCTAGTTGTGTCTGACTTTACGGGCACTCTAGTCTGCTGAGCCACCATGCCCCTTATACAGTGAAAATGGTTGTTTTCCATTTCTCAGAGTAAATTTTTTAATTTCCATGTTTGTTTACTTATTGTTCTTAGTTTAACATTGCCTTTTAATGATGTAAGATGCCTCTTCACACTTACTGTTCTTAGCTTTAAATGCTGCCTTTAATTGTATTAACAACCATTGTACTGTATTTGTTAATAAAATTAATGACCACATTGAAAACTAAGAACAGTGAGTGTGAAGAGGCATCTTACATCATTAAAAGACAACATTCAAGCTAAGAACAATAAGTAAACAAACATGGAAACAAAATATTTCACTCTGCAAAATGGACAACTCTGAAAAATGGAAAAGGAGATGTGAAGAATTACAGTAATTATAGTAGGAGCATTCTTTAATTTCCCATGCAAATGAAGTGCTGCTCAAGGTATGTCAACCTCACATTAAGCAATGTTACCTGATATTCATGCTGGATTCTGAAAAGAAAGAGACATTTGAGATCATATTGCAAATATCCACTGTCTACTAAAGCACACCAAATAATTTTAAAGAAGATCTGCCTATGTTTTATACAGAGTTTTTTAACTGTATAGATCAGTGGTTCTCAACCTGTGGGTCCCCAGATGTTCCTGGACTGCAACTCCCAGAAATCCCTTCCAGCACAGCGAATGGTGGAGGCTTCTGGGAGATGCAGTCCAGGAACATCTGGGGACCCACAGGTTGAGAACCACTGAGATCATGAGAACCTATAGGTTTCAAGGTAGCTTACAAATTTCTTAAAATAAAAGCAAGTAAAACTAAATTTTATCTTAAAATATTATAAAACGAAGCAAACCTACCCTAACATTAAAACCATTAAAATCCAGTAAATAAAATGCCCAGCCACCTTCCTGCACATATATGAATGTTTATATATGCCCATGTTTGCTGTTGGCTCTGGTTTATTTATTTATTTATTTATTATATTTATATCCCGCTTATCTTCAATTTGAACTCTAAGCGGCTTACAACAATGGACTACAAGTATTACAGAACAGAACAAAAAACAATATGCATTAAAGACAGATAAAACAGCATTACATACAAAATAAAACCTAGAGGCACCTCAACAAATCATTAAAACCTAACATTATAGGTAATACGCAATACGATGGCGAAAAAAAAAATTAATAACGATCGCCAAAGGCCTCCCGGAATAGATGGGTTTTTAATGCCTTCCGGAAGGCCAGCAGGGACTCTGCAGAGCGCACTTCAGGAGGGATGGAGTTCCAGAGGCTAGGGGCCGCCACCGAGAAAGCCCGATTTCGAGTACTCGTTGTTGGTTGTCATCCTTGGCTTTACCCACCTTTTTCTTTTTTCTTTTTCTAAAAAAAAACCCTGTTGCTTTAAAAAAAAACCTTTCCACAGACCATATGAATGTGCTTTGTGGTTTCAAAAAGATTTACTTTAGCAGAGTGAGAGAAGGCCTCGTCCCAGGGATCCAATTTAAGGTGTCATGGAATCATAATGGTTAGTTATATAGTTGAGATTTTACTGGATTTTGCATTTTGTAAGATTTTCTCACACAGGTGCTGAAATAATGAGGCATGCTTTGTTTCCATTGTGGAAACCTTGGGTAAGATTTAAGTGTGGGTATGTTGATTCCACACACACACACCCCAGGCAGCAAAATTCATTGAGTTGACAATACGATACCTCAGATCACTGTTCCTATACAGAGTTACGTATCAGTGAGCCTATTTAATTCACTGGACTTAATCTAAGTAGATATTAATAGAATTGTATACCATGCCAGTACCATCTTGACAGTAATTTTTCAAGATTATGGATTTGATAAGTGAAAAATTTGTATCAGTTTTGTTTTGTACCTAACATTACCAACATCACACTCTCATTCTGGTTTATAGACAAAGGTTCCAAAGTAGTTTTCAGATATATGTGAAATTCTTTTTTCTGCACTTCAGACTAAACATAGTTTCGCCTCTTGAACTGTGTCAAACTACATGGTCCCCAAATGGCACAAAACCATACTGAGATAAAGGAACTTGTAACTTCGAGCCAACTGCCATATGAACACTTCTACTGCATATGTTACCAACACTTGCAGCAATAAAAGCATATCAGGAAATTATGAGTGCCTGAGGTGTGCCTTTTCCCTTCACATTTTTACCTCACCAAACAACAGCTAAGAATAGTGTACCATAAAATGTGAATCGAGGTCCCATGACCTGAAGTCTTGGTGTTTTTTAAATATATCACAATCGCACGATCTCCCTAAAGAGCTCAGAAGTGCACACATGATTTTCGCTTCCCTTTGTTACATTCACACAACTGTGAGGTAGGAGGAAGCAATGGAACATGAACTCTTTCCCTTTCTTATATGAAGGGGATCCCTGTGTTGAAGGAAGTTTGGAGCCATAACACTAATCACACCCAATAAATGTTCAGTAAATATTCTGGAATACTAAGCATGAGGGTGTTCAGAAAGCATAGAATCCTGTGTGTGTAGAATCCTCCTTTGGATGTGTCCATGCTCATCTGAGGGGACAAGGATAAATAACTCCACGCAGCACTGAGACCGTGCTGCCCCTCATAATTGGGTGGAGTTCCATTTATGCAACTTTGTGAAGGACAGGAAAAAAATCATGACTGTAGTCAAACCTTATGGGAACCCTGATGCATACAAAACCTGTTACACCTGTCCTCTATGGACTGGAGAAGTAACTAGTTACAAATAAGGTCATAACTGTAGCTAGTTACTTTTTGAATAATGAAAGTACAGCTCTGTTATAACACAATGGTGGTTACTTCACATCCGTTTTGTCTTTGTACCATTGTTGCACTTTGAACTGGTACAAAAAAATCTTACTTCACGTCCAACACGCAACAGCTGAAATTTGTCTTGACCATGCCCACGGAGCGGGATCAGAGCGTGACAATACTGTACCTGGCACTGGGTTGGGGTATTCTCTTCTCACGGTTTGTTCCTGGTTCCTGTTCCGAGACAAGGGACCGTGTGGTAACAACTGTCATGCAACAACCAGTGTCCACCTAGTGGTCAGCAGCTGTAGCGGCATTCGACATTCGTTTCCCTACGGGAAACACCATGTAACGCAAATGTTTATTAAAGAAAGTACTGAAAATTCTGTAGCACTGACATGTAAATCCCAGAAGACCAGTAGATCAAAATATTGAAAACGTTTTATTTACGATATTTTTAAAAAGGATTAAGAAAGCAAGACAAATTTAGAATTTGTCACAGAACAAGACCGTGAAGTAACAGTTGTCACGAGACAAGTTATCACAACCATGAGAAAACAGAAACAGGGACTAAACAGGGACAAAACCACGTGATCGCAACCAACACTATCACGGTACAAAACTAGTCATGGAACAAGGAAGGATGTGAAGTAACCGCCAATGAGTAGCTACGCCATTTTCTGTGTACAGTGTTTTTCCTAGCTGATTTCAAAAATTAACATTTAGCAGCATTTCTACTGAAGTCTTTCACCTTTCTCAGCCCAAAAGTGGAAAGGCAAGAAAGAGCATTTCCTCAGGCCAAATATGTGGAGAGCAAGGCACTTATGGAATTTGAGCTGCCTTTAGCCTTATTCAGGAATTAGAAACTCTAGTTTTGTCAAGATAGTTGGAGGAACCTAGCTTGTTGCTTTCTCCAGGTGACTGTAAGACCAAAGTGGGAAAACAAGAATGTACAATAACAATCTTAGATTCCCAAGGCATCAGGATAATTCTCACTTTGTTTAAGGAAAGCTATGTCCCCTCCAGTTCTTCTGCCCCCTTTTTTCTAAATTTATCATAATTTTTACATTTCTTCATATTTGGAACAGAAAGTACTTAGCCGTTTCAAAATCCAAATGCAGGAGAAAAAGCAGAATTGAAATACTTGTGATGTTCTCCCATACTCTTTCACATAAGCCTAGTAGTTATCATTGCTTGTCCATTCAAGCTTGCTCTTATTTCCATACCTTAGATATAGAGGGGCACAGTTCCTCTAGAGCAGTGATGGCGAACCTTTTAGAGACAGAGTGCCCAAACTGCAATTCAAAACCCACTAATTTTTTTGCAAAGTCCACTATAGCAATTTAACCTGAATACAGGTGGCTGTGAAGGGGCAATGTTGGGTGCCCACAGAGATGGCTCTGAGTGCCACCTTTGGCACCCTGCTCTAGAGTCTAGACCAATGATGTCCAACCTTTGGCACCCCAGATATTTTGGACCACGACTCCCAGAATTCCGAGCCTAGACTGCCAATCTCAAAGGATTGTGAGAGTTGTGATCCAAAACATCTGGAGTGCTAAAGGTTCACCACCACTGGTTTAGACCATTGAACTTCTAACTTGACAGGACTTTGTTGTTCCTTCATCATGGTTTAGAACTGGTAACTGTCCCTGTTTTATTTAAAATTGAGTAAACCATTGCTTTTGGCCTACTGTGTTAGATAATCTGCCTCCATGACTTCTAAGTAGGAGATTATAAAAAGGCCCTTTTGTGAATTGTTCCTCACAAAAAAGTGTCACATAGTTCATGTCCTAAGATACCAGTCTCAGAAGGACTTAATAGTATGTCATGGGTCATGCACTATCACCAGTAGATGCTGACTGGTTCATCCACTCCTGCTGCCTGCCCTAAACTACACTTAGAAAATTTTAGTGGCCCAGCTTTCCAGACACTGCAAAATGGATGGATTTAGCATCTTGAGATTTCCCATAATGTCATAAATTAAAAGACTGGTCAGACACAGAAGTCAGTGAGTTCTGCATGGACCCATTTCCAGGGAGGTCTGCTAGGGCATCCTGTTAGAAGACATGCATTGCTCCAGGGTCTACTCAAGTGTACTCATATCTGGCACAAATTGACTACTGTCACTCTGATGAGTTTTCCACACAGGCTCTCCAAACATGGCTTGTTGTCCTGGAAAGAGATAATATGACTAAGCAAATTTAGATTATTCAATATAAATCAATCCATGACCATCCAATATCTTTAGTAGATGTGCATGGAAGTATTACAGAAATATTTATTAAAGTAAAAAGTAAAATTTATTGGATGGTAGATATTATTCACTGGATTGTTATCATACTATTCATCCAAAGATGGGACTTAAAACTTAAGACTTAGTAAAATTAACTAAAAGATTATCATTAAAACATGAAATAAGGTCAACTGTTAAACACCACAGAACATCGAATCTAAAACATTTAGATACATGTCCTTAAAAGAAGCAGAGCACCGTCACTGAAAAGATGTCAGATGAGAAGTTCATAAAGAGTATTTGAGCCACCAAAGTTATGTTACCATGGCAACACATGAGGTAGGGGGTGGTTGGGAGCAAGAATGTTTATTTTCTTTTATTTTCTTTTTAATTTCTCTCTCATTTATAACCTCCCTTTCCACTAAAAGACAGTACTTACAAACTTTTTAAAAGTTTGCCAAATACTTTTTGTCATATGCTCCTTCCCTTGGAGCAGAAACAAGTAACATGTTGACTGCTTTGCTACTAAACTTTGATCTCTACCTTTTCTGGGAAATAGATTGCCATGTTCCTGGGTTCACATCTACTCCAAACCAAAGTAGGAGCCATGTTTCCAGTACACAAGGCACCCAGGACTCCTTGAACAATGGCTTTCCTGTTGTCTGGCTGATTAGCTGCGTGGTTTACGAATCTCAATGAGGAGCCAGAAGTTGAGAGTTTGGTTTCCACTGAGCCTTTGACATGTAGAGCCAGTTTGTGTGCCCTTTGGGCAGGCTGCACAATCCCAGGATGCCTCCAGAAGAAGGGATGGGATTCCCTTCTGATAATATGGTCTACCTAAAAACCTCTGGGAAGGATGGCCATAGGTCAGAACTGATTAGACAGCACATGACGTTGATAGAAAACAGACAGCTACAGCTGATTCTCCCCATCTGTGAGGTGAACTTTAATACTGCCAACAGAGCTCAGATGGTTTAACTTGCACCAGCACCATGCAGCGTTTTAAATTTTGTTCATTGATTTGTTTTTGTATTGTTTTAAAAAATTGACAAGGTTTACAAATGACCCATCTGAGGTCCAAGATTGACAAGGTTTACAAATGACCCATCTGAGGCAGAAGATATCACAATCATAAAGTGATTGTAATAATGTGGAGGTACTATTGTGTCACCCCTCTCCTTAACCCCATTTCTCCTTCCAATTACCCTACCCTTGTCCCTTACTATAAAAATTCATCTACAGAAATAAATAACCCTCCTCCATACACAGAAATCAATAAATCTATGCAAAAACTTAGCAGATCAGGATATAAACTGTGAAGGAACCCTTGTACCTTGTTAAAAAAAACCTGAATTGCAAAGAAACATGTTGCGTGGAAGGACTCAATCTAGTGGGAGTGAAGAAAACTGCAACTGACTGTTTTGCAATTTGCATTACAATGGACTCTCTAATTTTGTTGCTTATGAAATATATATCACTGATGAGGTGTCTGGCTTAAGGAATCATACAGCACCATAAATCTGTTGTGTTTAGAATGCTACCAATACATTTGCAACCCTGCTCTACATGGGTTTTTGCTTCTTCTTTTTTATTTCTACACAAACAGCAGTAATCCAACCTCGCCGATGAATTCTCAACAATCTACAAGCCAAAAAACACAAAGTGAGCAATATTGTACTTCAGCAAAAAGAACAACGAAATGCCATGGTACCTTATGTGACATACACTTACGCCTGACCAATGGCAACCCTGTAGGAAGGACCTTCAAAAAGGAACTATCATGAACAGTACTGTTGTAAGCTGGTTTTGGGGAGAAAGGTGGCATAGAAATAAAGTATTATTATTATTATTATTATATTATTATTATTATTATTATTATTATTAATTTCCAGAATTTCTCTCCAACATGAATTGACTTTAGGATAAACTGAGCAGTGTAGTAAATAAACCTGAAGGTAAAAACCTGAAGGACCGCCTCCTTCCATATGAACCTACCCGGCAATTAAGATCTAGCCAGGGGCCCCTCCTGAAAGAGTCATTCCTCAAGGAGGTTGCAGGAACAGGGCCTTTTTGGCAGCTGCCTCCAGATTATGGAATGCCCTCCCAAGTGAGACCCGCCTGGCGCCAATGTTGATGACATTCCGGCGCCAGGTAAAAACATTCCTGTTCCAGAAGTTTTTTAACTGATTATTGTGGGACCTGATGGCGATGTTAGTGTAGTATTTTAATATATTGTATTTTATTGTTTTCATTTTATTGCAATTTTGATGTTTTTAATTGTCTGAATTGTTTATTTTGATTGTGAGCTTCCCAGAGACCTTTGGGTAGTGGGCGGCATACAAGCTATATAAACAAACAAACAAACAAACAAACAAACAAAGATAACTAACCAACTATCTTTTATTTGGTTTCACATCAGAAGTTCTCATCTTGAAAGAGATCTTGGTGTATATATACATTCTTCATTTTATTTTTATTTGCTCTTCTATGAGGATCCAAAGAGCCACGTCCATACTAGAGCTGGAATGTTGAAAGACTTCTACATTACCATTGGCGTCCACCAGGGCTTGGTGCTCTCACTACTGCTGTTCATCACAGTGATCAACGTTATCATCTGTGACCTGCAAATACCTCGGCCATGGACACTCCTCTATGAAGATGGCATATTTCTCGTATCTGACAAGCCAGACCTTGAACAACAGGTGCCAGCTTGGAGCGATGTCTTTCAATGTAGGGCCTCGGCCTCAACATTAAAAAGATGGAATATATGACGAGTCTGGAACAATCCATGACATTTCAGTATCTCAGCTCAACAATTGTGACTGACATCAGTCTGACATGAGACCACTGTGTGAATAAACACATCTTGGACAAAATGGTGCACATGACTGGTGTTCTTTGCAACGAAATTAGTGACCAACTTAAATCAAAAATACAGAACAGTTATTCAACCAGTTGCACTCTGTGGTGCCGAATGCTGGCCAGCGATAAAAAGAAACTGTTGCCTTGGTGTCATGGAAACAAAGATGCTGTGCTGGATCAGTGGCAACACTTGCTTTGACCACATCCACAATGACATCAGGCAGTGGTACAGCATTGCTCCAATTTCCAGGAAGATGAGAGAAGCCCAGCTACGATAGTATGGCATTGGCCACGTCTTGCACACTTGACACCAACATGCTAGCACATAATGACTTTCAGTTGGAGGTCAATGACAAATGATCAGACGGACAACCAAAGCAACACTGATTTGATACTACACAGTGACATGGTCACTTGTCTACACTCGGACCAAGCTGGAGATAGAGAGAAATACCTCCCGCCTCACCAGGACAAACACTAAAGAAAAAGATTTCTCTCCCACCTTTCTCCCCGAAAGGACTCAAGGCCTTCAATGTTTATCTTGAGTAAACTTATTGAGAAAATTAAGATATAGGAGTTTGAGGAAGTGAATTAATGTTGATGTGGAAGTCATAAACATACTGAAGCTACTTGATACCATATATGGAGGATTTCTGCAAGCAAAAGGTTTGGGTACAGCATGGTCAAGTAATGTTTGATGCCCCAGTTTCAAACCCATCCAGTAAATGGAATCTACTTCCTGTATTAAATTGGACTAGTTGAGCTGGAACAGCCAACTTGCATTTTGAAACTGGCCTGTATTTAGGTGCATTAGTGAATCATTTTCCTTTTTTCTTGAAAAATAAAGTTTACTATGTGACTCCTGCTTTTTTTTTTTTTACTTCGATCCCAAACTCTCAACTTGGAGATACTTGGCTCTATGTCCTACTTTTCTGGATCTCTTATTTTGGTATGTGACTGTTTCCTCTGGGACAGCTGTGTCTTAACTTTCAATTACTACTTCTTCAGCATCTGCACTTGGAATATTGACTTGAAAATCTGGCTAATATTATTGGGTCAGACTTGGCATTACAGCTCCCTAGAAGAATATAGTTCCAGAGGTGACATGGGACAAAGAAATGTGTGAAGGGAAGCTACTGCACAGCAGCTGTAGCAGAAAGTACAACTCGCCAAAGGTGGCACCTTTAAGGAAAACCAATTTATTTCAGTATCAGCCTTTGCAGATTAAAATCCAATGTTGTGTGTGAAGAAGTGTATTATAACAGTTAAAACTACAGCTGAAATATTTATCTATTATTTTTGGTTTTACTAGTTTTACATGGCATATTTGAGGCCACCAATGCTACTGCTTTCAGCATGGCTGCTCTAGTTGTGACAGAATTATTTCATGGAGAGTAATATGAGCTTTCACAGAAACAGAAAAACACTGTCCAAGGTTCAAGCAAAGGCAGGCCAAATATGTATCTTCCAAGTGTTCTGTAATGCAACCGACTTATAACAAACACACAAAGATATTAAGGAAAAATAAACTATTCCATTGATGAGCTAGATAGTCGTTTTAACGGTATGGACATCAACCTTCAGGCAGATCTTGCCTTTTGTAGGGTATTGCATGTAGTAGATTAGAGTTGTTTGTGTAAATGACAAACATATTAAATAACATAGTCATAAAATTAGAAATATTACTGAAATTTGGGGGCAGTTTGGGCTGGAAATTTGCTGGAAACCCAACATTGCAACAGGATCCTTTGTTGTTAATGCTCAACAAAGTACAAACTAACTCCTCTAGAGTTTTTTTTTGTCTAAATGAGTTCCTCCACCCCATCTCTTTAAATTCTTCAAAGGTTTGCGCATCATGTGGTATCTTGCTTGTGAGGATGATTCCAGGTGCTCTCTTGATGCAGAGTTTTAAAAAAGTGTGTTTGTAGTTCTTAATAGTAGAGCACAGCTGTCTATAAGATGTGTACAACTTTAACAAAGGCAAATAAGACAGGAAAAATACTAGTGCAGTCTATACTTGAACAACAGATTTATTATAAGAAAAAATAGCATGACATTAAGTAAAAATGGAAAATTGTGCAATTATGGCAAAATGTTTAAAAATCCACACATTTGCCTTGGAGGACTACAGTACTTCTTACTGACATACCTGAGCACTGGACATCTGATGCCATTCCTTAACAGATTTTGGAACACAGGGAGCTCTGATATTAAACAAAGCACATGTGCCGCCGGCTGTGGCAGTCAGAAAGCAGCCCATAAGGCACTGCTGTTGCAGAGCCCTACTTCATTTCCATGGAGTGTATGCAAGGCTGTGGATAACATGTAACAGCAGCACTTGGTGGTGCCCCGTCTAGCATAAAAAAAGGGGTAGTTTTCCAATCCTGTTTCCAAAATTAAAAGGATTAAAGTTGGAAGAATGAAGCCTCCAGAAGCTAAATAAGAGCAGCATGGGGAAAATAGATGGTCAGAAACAACAAATATAGCCCTGTGCAGGTTAGTACGATTCACAATTATGGTACCTTCGGTGTTCTCACTATGCACATGGCTGTTTAGACTCAGACTTTTCAAAAGCAAGTTTACACTAGCAAATTCTCACTGGGTAATTTAGAAGCACGTAAACAACTAAAGATCCTGGGCTAATTACCACTGCTTAAATAATTATTCATGCATAAGACTCAATGTATTCCACCTCCATGGCAAAAATTCAAGAGTTATCTTTCAAGGACACTACAGTCACACCCTGCAATCCCACCCCACCCCCACCCCAGTGTGAATGGTATTTAGTGCAGATAAAAATGAAAAATGAAAACAAACCTACTGCAGAATTAACCACAGCTTAATGTATTTCTATACATCACATGACAGGGTAATTTGCTAATTTAAGCTACTTCCTTAAATTTCAAGTCAGATTGACATCTCTACTAAATAAATACAGAAGATTGTCAAAAAGCAGCAATAACTCTTGAAAAAGATTTTCAACTGAACTCAACTGAAAGACACATAACACCTCATTTAGTAAAAAACAAACAAACAAACAAACAAACAAACAAACCCTTGTACAACATTTAAGGGTGCTTCAGAAAATTTGCAGCTAAGATTGCAGCAATAAAAAGAAAAGTTAAAATACATGGGAGCAACTCAACAGTCATATATGAACACCAATTGCAGGAAACCACAATTTATTTTAAATTTCAGCCCCAGTCTTTCACTCACGGAAGCCCTAACACTCTTAAGGTAGCAGGCTCATATTCCTCCAGGCTATCAGACTACGCAGTGGATCCTATCTGAGGATTGCAGTCCTAGGGGTAATCCTACAATAACAGGGGAGCATTGTCTAGAGGATGAGTCATGGAAGAGAATGAGGTTGTATTATCCTTGTAGTTTCACAGTTGTGTTCAATATATTGTGCAATATTTAAAACATACAAAGTCAACTGGGATTATATTAACACAAAACATTACTAGAGAATATAGGCCCACATTTATTATACCAACTCTGTTCTAAATTTAATTTCTTTAACTATAGGTTGTCTGGCTCAATGTCAAGTCCAAAGTCATGACCGTTCTAGGATACAGCCCATCATTTGGAGCAAAAAATTAAACTAAACTAAGATGAAAATAGGACACATCTTGTTTTTTAGCAGTTGTGCTCCCTTATTTCCTGGCAAAGAACCACCAGTTAAGACACAAATTATTAAACTTTTAGATCAGTGGTTCCCCAACATTGGCTAACCCACGTGCTCTTGGACTGCAATTCCAAGAAGCTCTTATCAGCAGATGTGGTGGTCAGGGTTTCTGGGAAGTGCAGTCCAAGAACACCTGGGTTACCCAAAGTTGAGAACCCCCATTTTTGAACCATCTTGAACTAGACATAGATATGCAAAACAAAATGAAAACTCTTACTCAATCACTTCAAATACAAGCTTAGATACTGTATATTGTCACAAAGTTCTGCACTCTTACTCTGGTCCAAAAAGAACTTGTCTATGTTTCATAAAACTGACTACACTTGGGTCACACATTAAAAGCTTAGTACAGTTGTCCCCCGCCCTTTTGTGGTTCATATACTGCGGCCCCAGTATATCGCGTGTCCGCAGTATATTTTTAAAAAGGCCCCCTGGGGTAAGGAGGAAAGGCCTTCCCAGGCCCGTCGGAGGCCCTGAAAGTGCTTCCCTGCAGTTACTTCTGGTAAAGTTACTTCTGGTAAACCAGAAGTGACCTCCAGATCACTAAAAAGCACTTTTGGGGCCTCTGGGGGACTGGAAAGACCCTTGCAGGTCCATTTGGGGCACCACCAGGTCTGGGGTAAGTACAAGAGCCCCCAGAGAGCCCGCCCAGTCCCAACCTGACCCAGCATCCGCATATTGCGGATTTTCAATTATTGTGGGTCGGGTCGGGTCCCTAACCCCTGCAATAGGTGGGGGTTTACTGTACTGCAAATGTTCACATTATTCCAGAAACCAATACTGTACTGCTGAAGTGGCTAGGAAAAAAATTAGGAGAAAACAAGTATACTGGTAACACCCAGAACTGTTTTTTATACTAAGTTGACTGGGGAAAATATTGCTGTATAAGAACATATACATTTAACACTTCTCAAAATGACTACAGAAGCGAACACATGGTGATGAAATCGTGTGTCATATTTTTTATAAAATAGCCAGCATTATTACCTAAATCAAAAGAAAGAATCTATGGAGGAAACTCAGTATTAAGTCACAACTAGAGTATATCCCATTGAGTCAGTGGAGATTTGGTTAGCCAACTACTTCATAAGTCCCACTGATCAAATAGGCCCATGCTAATTATGACAAAATACTGGATATCACCTAGTAAATCCAAGGGACTGATCCTAGCATTCAGCAATTTATTCAACTGATCAACTAACTGGGGCAAGAAAGGAGATTTTGACTATGCTCCCAACAGCCAGTTTCATCCCAATGCAAACCAATATATATGCCTATGTGAAAATCCTGCTGCTTAGTTACACTTGCGGAAGGCAAAAAGCATAATTTGCAGATACATTTTGCCAGCAATTATTAACAAGTCTCCATTTGAATTTCTATGTCAAACTGGCAGCTGGGTACATATTCAAAAACCTTATACCAGTGGTGGCCAAACTTTGGCCCTGCAGGTGTTTTGGACCACAATTTCCACAGACCTTTGTCATTGGCAATACAGCCTTGGAATTCGGGGAGTTGTGGTCCAAAACACCTGGAGGGCTGAAGTTTGGACACCACTGCCTTATTATACCATTAGTATTCTGCAGGCAAAGTACACAACAGGATTTTACTCAGTAAGCCGTTCTGTGCTCAGCAAAGCCACCTCCTGGCAAGTGGTCATGTGATTATAGCACAATATAGACTTTCAGGGGCTGACAGGAAATTTCTCAAATGATAATATCAGAATTACTGGAGGACATACAAAAAGTGCATTGAGCGCATAAGTTTCTAAAAGATAGAATTAGCCCCAAACAACCATTAAGATAACTTAACCTATCCTTAATCTACATAAGAAACTTGCTTTACAAGATCAAATGAAACAGTTTACACATAAAGCAGCAAGAGACATGCTTAACCCTTCAAACTTTAATACTGAATAACTACCTTAAATTAGCAGTTCAATTTAACCCACTTCAGACTTACAAGTATTAAAAATGTACTAGCACCATTGGGTTTAAGCCCTTAATGGAGTGACCAACATATTTAACTGCTTTGGGAGCTCTACATTTAATTGGCAGAAAATGGCCCTTATATTGCCACTGGAAAATTAAGAACAGATTACAAACATGAAACTTGCAGAGAAAAAGCAAAGCAGCCACATGAAATAGGCCTTATGTCCCTCCCTCCCACCCACCCAAATGGGATGTTCTCGTCTTCTACTGCAAATGTTCCTATCTCTTCAGAAACTACCACAATGTATAAACAAAAAAATACTTCAGTATCTTTATACACATGGAAGAAGTATAAGGAGTAAATATTTGTCTATTTAGTCTCACTGAATCTAAAACAGCAAACTAGCAATATTGCCTCAGATTGTACCCGTATTTTAAGAAGTCACTTAAAACATGCTCTCTTCACCTTTTCCATTTCTGTTAGATTGGTTCTCACTGAAATGCATTGTCACCCCATTCATCTAGTTGCCTTTTAGTCAAACTGTCTCCAGATGTTCTTGGACTGCAATTCCCATAAATCCCAGCCAGCACAACTAGTGGCGAAGGCTTCTGGGAGTTTTATTCCAAAAACATCTGGGACCCAAGGTTGGAAACCACTGCTGTAGAACATCATGATGAAATATCTTAAGCGGTAAAAATGGTGATAATTGCACTTTGTAACCCCGTTTACTCTGCAGGAAAATACCCTTAAGAACCTAAACCACCAATTTTCTTCTCCCCACTGCAACCTTTAAACAGCACCCATCCTCATGTTAAAAAAAAAAGCATCCATTTCCGCTCACATTAAATACTGACAATTTGTTTTTTCTTTAAAAACAGATGTTTATGTTAGCATTAAATACTAAAGTCACTAAGGCCTTGTACCAATGAAAGAAGGGGAGGAAAGTCAAATAACTTTCTGAAGACACTGTGGATACAATTTAGCAACAGCACATTCAAAATGACGTCCAAGATCCCAGAGCTTATCTGGGGTTTCATATACCTTCTGCCACTGATCAGTAACTTCATCATACTGATAAAGCGAATTCTTCCTGCTGGTTCTGAAGACATGTTCTTCAACAGTGACTTGAGTAGCTCGGACAAACAAATGAAGTTTATTTTTTAGGACAACAAGTTTAATGTATGGATTAATGGATTGGTCACATGGGAAATCTCTCTTTCGAGTCCACTTGTTCAATTCAATGTCATAGGCCTCTACGGTAAACATACGTTGATGGTTCCCACAGGTTCCAGCAATGTAATAGATGGAATTGTTGTAGACAGCTGCCAAACCCTGGATCCTAGGCACAGTCATGGGAGTTAAGAAACCCCAGTAATCTTTTCGAGGATCATAGCAGAGGAAAAATTCTCCTACAGATAGATAGGAAAAGAAAGCAAAGTGTAACAATATATGCAGAAAATAAATATGTTAAATACTTTTCTCAATACTACAGTGGTAAACTCCACTATAATAAATTTGGCCTTCCAGATTTCCTAATCTTAGCAAATCTTTTACTACACAGCAAATCAGTGGCTAGTGTACCTAAGCATGGGAGTAATTACAACACACTGGATAAAACCTAGTTGATTACAGCAGTAAGCTGCAAACTAGAGTAGGCCCACTAAATTAGTAGAACTTACTAAAATGACTTACCAAATCCTGAGATTCAATGGGCCCCCTCTAATTGTTATTTAACATACTACTCAATAAGAACCTTTATCAGGAACCTTTATAGAGAAAGAAGTTATCAGAAATCAGCACTTTAATGAGAAGCAACTTCCTTCAGTGAAAGAGACATGCATTTCTATCTAGGACAGCAGAAAATACTGTTTTCAGAAACTACATAAATATTACTTCAGATTTTATAAACTAAATCACCTTCCCAGATATGACACCATCCCACTGGTTCAGGTATGTATATGATACCTGGGTAAAAATCAAGACTCAGGAAGTACACACATTTACAGACCACAATAATGCAGTGGACCCTAATATTAAGTTCACTAGGGAAGACACCCAAGAAAACAGGCTGGCTTTTCTGGATTGTGCAGTCATCATCAGACCTGACCGCGGCCTACTGGCCTGGGAGCAGAAGCTTACAGGAAATCCACCCACACAGACCAGTACTTACTGTTTGATTCCCACCATCCATTACAACACAAATTAGGAGTCATTGGGACCCTAAACCACAGAATAGAGAGCATTACCACCTCCAAAGAAGCCAAGAAGAAGGAAGACAGGCACCTTAAGACAGGCACCTTAAGACAGCCTGTTGATATCCCAAGTGGGCCTTCAACAAAGCAGTGTCCCGACCCAGAAGAACAATGGATATCGGCCTGAGACCCAGAACCTGGTCATTCCATACATGGCTGGAGTATCAGAAAAGCTTAAAAGGATTTAATGTATTCTCGAAGGCTTTCACGGCTGGGATCTGATATTTGTTGTGAGTTTTTTGGGCTGTTTGGCCATGTTCTGGAAGTTTTTCTTCCTGACATTTCACCAGACTCTGTGGCTGGCATCGTCAGAGGGCAAGGAGCTCAGGGAACTAGGATTTTTGGCAAACACCACATCCCTGTTTACTTCAAACCCACAAACACAATAAGGCAGAGACTTGTCCACCCAAAGGACCCGACATCAAAACACAAAAGGAACAATATAGCATATGCAGTCCAATGCAGTGAGGAGTGTGCAGATCTCTACACTGGAGAAACTAAACTGCCATTAAACAGGAGGATGGCCCAAGATAGGAGGGCCAACAGCTCAGGACCAGAATCAGTAGTACATCTCCACTTGAAGGACAAAGGGCACTCATTCAAAGATGAGGATGTACACATATTAGACAGAGAAGTTAGGTGGTTTGAGAGAGGTATCAGGGAAGCCATTCATTTGAGTATTGAAAACCTCTCTCTCAATGGGAGGGGATGCTCAGGCACAGTCTATCTGCTACTTATCAGGCAGTGATTTCAACAATCCCCAGACAAATCAAAATACTTCACACCTCAACCAACAAAGCCATACATAGCTAACAATCCATACTTTATGGGTTTCAGCATCTTAGGCCATTGTCTACCTAATGGCCTATTGAACCACCTAACGAGCCCTATTCAGGGCATTGTTGTTCTTATGAGCCTATTTCAGACCAGGGTGACATGAGGTCAAAGTGAACTACAAAATGGAGGACTCGCAACTAGCTTTCTTTAGACAGATGAAGCTGTTTGGATGAGCAGCGAAACATTTCACAAGAACATAAGAACATAAGAAGAGCCATGCTGGATCAGGCCAAAGGCCCATCTAGTCCAGCTTCCTGTATCTCACAGCGGCTCCACCAGATGCGTTTGGGAGCGCATGAGACTAGATATCTGTCTCCTGATACCACTGCCCTGCATCTGGCCCTTGAAGTACCCCGGTTTTAAGCCTGGAGATTACACATCTCCATCATGGTTTGTAACCTGTGATGGACTTTTCCTCCAGGAATCTGTCCAATCCTCTTTTGAAGGCATCCAGGCCAGATGCCATCACCACATCTCTCAAGAAAAGAAGTCCAGTTGCCATGACTCAACTTCCAGATAAATTCACCTGGGTGACTGAGAATCTTCACAGAACCTACCCAATGACTAATTCCTAGAGCCAACTTTCTTGCCTATGGTGATTTTTCATTATGAAAGAATTCCAGCAAATCCGGGCTGCTAACTAACACTTACAACAGCATATTTATTGTAAACCGCCTAGAGTCCCATTGGGAAATAGGCGGTATAAAAGTGCAATAAATAAATAAATAAATAAATAAATAAATAAATAAATAAATAAATAAATAAATAAATAAATAAATATCTGGATGTGATCTGGCAAAGTCAGATTTATTTATTTATTTGATTTTTATACTGCCCAGCTTAGCGAGGCAATATAAACTAGAAAGTTAACATCAAGAAAATTAAGCCCACAAAAATTGTTATCCCAAACAACAACATAAAGTGACAACATAATATAAAAATGAAACTAAAGACCAAGCTACAACAAATTAGAATAAAGTCAACAAAGTCAAATGGTAACAAAAACTAAGGCCAAAAAGAAAAACTAATTACTTTCTTAGAGGTAAAGTGTTTTGAAAGGCTTCTTCATAAATTTCTGCTTTGGCAAGTTTTCTGAAAGTAAGGAGTGATGAAGGTTTGGTGTATGTCCAGCTGTAGGGAACAACCCTCAAAAGGCCTGATTCCTGCTTGATCTTATCACGTGCCTCGGTGTGGCTGCTCTAAGGAGTCAGGCCTGGGAGGAACATGTGACACAGGCAATTGTTCTTTGCGAGAGACTGTTCAACAAAGATCCTGAAACTATTTAGGGCTTTATACGCTAGCACTAACAACTTGAGTTTGGTGTGGAAACTAACAGGGATCTAATGCAAATCAGCCAAGATGATGGACATGTAATCAAATCTGTTTGCCTCATTAATCAGTCTAAGTCACTGAATTCTGGATCTCTTGAATTTTCTGCATCATCTTCAAGGGCAGTCCCATGATTTAATTTTTTTAAAAATTATTTATTAACAATTTAAATAAAAAAATTAAATTTAGATCTTGATTGGTGGTGGTTTTTTTAATCATTGATTCTTTCCACCTGGTGAAAATCAATATGGATCCACCTAATTTGTAAATGAGATCCTCTCCAAGGTCAGATGCCTTCTGTGTCCAAATACTAAATAATTAAAATCACAAATGACACAAGCAGATGTATCTGAGGCACGGATCTTCATGATTTTACTTCATGACTGGAAAACTACCTGGCTGATATCCTTTTATTTGTATTTCTGCATGGAAAGGGGAGTTGAACATGATGGCCTTATACAATAGGCCCCTTCGAAGTTCACTATTCTATGATTCTATACATTGGATTTCCGAAACAAACAAACCTCCAAAAATGACTACAAATCAGAGCTCCTATCTATGTCCATAAAGTGAACCACAAAAAAATCACCTAAGCATTGCAGCACAACTTTGCCAGGCACAGTAGTTGCAGTCTGAGTTGCAAATCCACCTGGATCCCCATGACTTTTAATTGAAATCCACTTTAAATCCCACTGTGTTCAAAGGCTGTATTATAAATATCACAAATTCTGTACTCCATTTAGTTGCAGTTTGGTAGTACAAAAACATTGATATGAGATGTAGATCCTCAAAGATCCACATGATCCTTTAATGAGATGACTTCCAAATTACTATCAATTCATAAATCCCATCTGTGCCCAAAGATGAACTAGCAAGTTGATAAGATGTCTCTGAACTAAACTCCCATGTGTACCTACAAACCAAACCATACAAATCATGGTTTGCTTTCTGCAAACCATGGGCATGGCATAAACTTTTGGATCTAAGACATTTACATTAAACATCAGTCAGATCATAAAAACCTACCATGTTCACATGCTGAAACACAAGAAACACCCATAGGTTAATGCAAACAATCATCAAAGTATAAATAGGAGGTATAGATCATAATGGATTCATATGATTTTAAATACCAGCCAAAAGCATTTTTCAAATAATAGATTACATCTTTACTTGCAGATTGACCAAAATTTTATGGGAGGAGTTTTGGTATGATCTATGAACCTGGTCATGAATCATTTATAATCCTTTTGGATCTATAAGAGTTTTTGTAAAGATCACAGCTAGATGCCTCAAACAGTTCCCTAGAAACCTGTGATTTTACAGTTCAACCAAAAAAACACAATTACAGCATGGAATAAATCTGGTTTTAATTCATTTCCATCCCAAACCACCATAAAAATCATAGATTTCAATATATTATACTAGAAAAGTCACGAATCTCTCATTCCAGGTACCACCATTCATAAAATCTCCAGTCTCCTAAACTTGGGATGGTGAACGATGGGCCAACATACATATATACAGGTACGGTAAGTGTCAGTAATTATCCACGTTCAAAAGCAATACTGTATTGTTAATTATGAAGATTCACTCTGTGTTCTGTTTTGTGATCCCCGGCCAGAGAGCTGGGGAAAGTCTTCCTGTCAATTTGGTGACAAAGGTGGAATTAAGTGGCTGGGACTCTCTCTAATGGTCTGATAAGGGTTATAAAGCACAGCTACTGGATACAAATGGAAAAAGATATTTTTTCTCAATTTAGCTGTTTGTTTTCTGCCGTTCAGATTTCTGGGATCAGTAAGAATTTCCTTTTCGCTGTTCAGATTTCTGGGATCAGTAAGAATTTCCTTTTCTGAACTTGTGCTGACAAGGGGAAACACAGAGTGATCTTCTGGGAAATCTGGTACTGGCTGGCTCTTAGGTCCACCCTCACCTGTGGATAGGAAGGTCAGTTACAGTAACAATGGGACAAAAGAATTCTAAGTTTCCCTTGAGAAAAGTTCTGGGTTAGTCTTTTCAGCAACTTAAGTAGTAGTAATGGCAAGTTTTGCCTTCTAGTATGTTTTTAAAAGAGTAATTTTTATCAAAAAAGCTGGAACAATTACAAATTGGGGAATCCTAATTTACAGTGGTCACAATTGGGTCTTTTGTTCTGGATAAAATAAAATGCCTTAAGGAATTTTAAGTTAAACAACATTCTAAGCAAATGCAGTAATTCAACCTGAATTCCCCCCTGTTGCAACTTCTTCATTTTCTGTTCCTCTCGCTACTGCTCTGTAGCTCTCAACATTTCTGAACATGTGTATGTTTCCAGGCCCTCCTGGAGGCCAAGCCAGCCTTAATCCATGCAAGTTCTGTGATTTGTCTCACAAATTACTGCCATAAAGACTATTTTTCTAAAATCAGAGATAGCCTTGCTTAAGTATTGCTGAAGAGCTCTGCCGCCTTATAAGATCAAACAATCCTTGATGGAATGATATGGTCTGGTTTAGTAAACACACTAAACTTTTCTAACACATGTAATTTGGTCTAAAGCACAGTCTATCATAATAAATTAAACACTAAATTTTCATTTTGCTTATTAATGAGATTGAGCAATAGGGATGCCTCTGGTCCCTATTGAGGGCTGGGAGAGTAAGAACTGACAAAAGAAAATATTTTTTCACCCAGCGCGTTGTAAGTCTATGGAACTCCCTGCCACAGGATGTGGTGATGGCATCTGGCCTGGATGCCTTCAAAAGGGGATTGGACAGATTCCTGGAGGAAAAGTCTATCACAGGTTACAAACCATGATGGAGATGTGTAATCTCCAGGCTTTAAACCAGGGTACTTCAAGGGCCAGATGCAGGGGAGTGGTATCAGGAGACAGATATCTAGTCTCATGCGCTCCCAAACGCATCTGGTGGAGCCGCTGTGAGATACAGGAAGCTGGACTAGATGGGCCTTTGGCCTGATCCAGCATGGCTCTTCTTATGTTCTTATGTTCTTATGTCCATGTTTTTGTACAAAGCCATACAACAGAAGAACTCATACTTTCTCCTCTGTAGTCTATGGGCAAATATGGAACATATGATTGGATTACTATATGCAGAGGATCCCACATAAAAATCTTGTGGCTCCACAAGATCTGTGACTTAGATCCCTATTTTTGCATCATTTGAAAGCTTTGTTCTGATATAATATGTGTGGTCTGGTCTATGCGTATATACTGTAAGAGAACCATGATTTGACAGTGGTTTAGACTGAATCCCACATAAAAAATCTTGTGGATCTATGAAGATCCATGCCTTAATACATGTCTTCTCATCATTGCAAAGCTATGTGCTGAAGGATCTGTGATTTATTTGCTGCAGTGTGTGATCTGATGGTGGTTTGGCCAGGATCTCATATAAATCTGGAAGTTGAGTCATGGCAACTGGACTTCTTTTCTTTTCACTCTCTCAAGGAAAAAGAAGTCCAGTTGTCATGATTCAACTTCCAGATAAACTCACCTGGATGATTGAGAATCTTCACAGACAGATCTCATGAATAAATCATATAAAAGCATGAGTATCCATTTCTGATTTCATGGATTTGTCTTTAAACGTTCTTTCTTTAGTTTTCCTTTGTGCCAAGGGGGTGGAGGGGAGGGGGGGAGAGAAATGAGTTTGGGCAGGCAGGGCATGGAGACCCTCTATGCAAAACAATCTCCATCCTGCAGACACTGGCTGATCCAGTGTCCAGCACTGCTCATTTTACTTTTTGCCAAAGGAAGGAATGGTTTGGGGGCAGGCAAAGTCTAAATAGCTTGAATTAATTTTATTATGTTTTATTTTTTATTAATTTTAACAACTACTCAGAAAGCCATCTAAATGATTGATTAGCTTTAATTAATGGGGGCAGAAGGATTGAGTATTACCGTAATCTTACAGTTTGTTTCTACAGTATTAGTTTCTACAACTTATTAACTAAGATAAGGTGCCTGGTACTTCATGAATAACTCTCCATTGCTTGCTTATGAATTTAGGCTATTTGCCGCAGCCTGCTTGCACTGGTCTCTGCTGTTTAGGCTATATATCTCAACTAGCATGTGGAAATTCTTGCTGTCTATCAATTGATTAAATATCAAATTGGACATTACTTATATCTGCTATGTTAGTCCTTGGTTCCTATATAATAATGTAGACTATTTCCTTGTGTTGTGGATCCAATCCTGTTAAATATTCTCTACTATATAAAGAAACTGATTGCTTCCCTTCTTCAAGGCCTGCACTTCAAAGCAATAAGAGCAATAGTCCCCCATGCACAGTCTGTAACACCTAGAAACACTAAGTGAAGAAACTCATTATTAGAGGAACTCTGAACTTCACAATGACATCTGGCACATACCATCTAATTAGTAACTACATTTATTTGTCGATTTTTATTTTACATAGTCTCTGGGACAAAGGCTAAAATGAGCAAATGAGTAATAACTACTGCCAATTTTGCCTCAAATAAGTAGCCATTCACTGCAACATACCACAGTGATTTTCACTGCCACTAGGGCACGTTCAGAAGTTGCAAAACTTCATTAGTCATGAAAACAGCTTTAACATTTTATTGTAGGAGGTTCCACATGTATTAAGAATTCTCACATTATATTGTCTTTCTGTGATCTTCAGATAAGCAACTCCTGGAACAATATTGGTGTCTTTAAAGTAAAGCATACTGATATTATTTTGATGCACTCTTAGTCTGGGTAAGACCAGCTGGTTCAATAACTCTATGTTAGGTATCTGGCTGTGGAGTGAGAGGTTGGGAATTCAGGTCCACACTAGGCTGTACAGTCCCTGGGCACCCCCAGAAGAAGGGAATAGTTTCTGAATATAATATATAGCTACAAATACAAAAAGAGTCTCAGAATAAACTTGAGAGCACATAATTCTTAATTAAGAACAGTACGTGCCAAACTTTTTAAATATACAGTAGTACTTGAAATTTGTATCAACCACTGATATTTTTTTCTATGTCAACTTTCTATCATCAATATTTGCCACATAATTCAAAATACTTTAAGCGCTTCTCCATAGGAAATTGAGGCTTATCTATCACCTCTCATTTCCCTCATGAATATAGACCAGGGGTCCTCAACCTAAGGCCCGGGGGCCGGATGCGGCCCCTCAGGGTCCTGAATCCGGCCCCCGGGACCAATTGCAGACCCCCCCACCCCCCGCTTTGCAAGCAAGCCAGCCTCCACAGCTGCTTCTATTGCTGAGACAGTTCCCAGCTCTTGCTCGTTCCCTCCCTCACTTGTGATGCATCAAGTCAGGCCTGGCCAGGCTGGGCCAAGAGAGAAGGCAGCTTTCCCTCCCGGGCACAGCAAGGGCATGATGGCCAGGGCGCACAGCTGGATCTGTGTGCAGTGGTGCCAGCCTTGCTGCGGCTGCTGCTCCTCATCCTGAGTGGCCACCTAGAAGGTGATGAGGGGCCTGAGCTTGCCTGGGTTGCCATCTCCTTCCCGATGCAATGAAGGAAGGAGAGCTGCTCCAGCCGCTGCCACTGCATGAGGAGGAGGAGGAGGCGCAGAGGGATCCCAGCAGTGGCACAACCCGGAGCAGGAGGCATTTGCAGGGCCCCCGGAGATGCACTGAATGGGCTGATCATGGGGTGGTGGTGGCCCCGCTTGCCCCTCCCTCCCCTGTGGTCCGGCCCCCAGTGGTGGACCAGCCTGCTGTTTAAAAACGTTGAGGACCCCTGATATAGACTGTTCTCATACTAGAAAGTTTTTCATAATATCTCCACCACAGTAGTATAATCATTCCATAAATCTACAGAGATCCATAAAAGTTTTTAGTCTGTATATAGGAATTTACCAACCTATATGTTTTCACCAGGAACATCTCAACATGGGTAAAATGGCCTCTTAAAAGTTCTTCCTTTCAGTGGGGGAGGTCCCTGTCAGAAAGAAGGCATATTCCTCTACAAAATGAATCCTTATCACTTGAAACTCAGCAATATTAATTTGATATCTGTAAACTTAGGCATGGGCACAAAACGGAAAAACTGATATTGCTTTTGTTTTGTTTCATTCCCCCATGATTTATTTCATTTTGTTAAGAAACAATTTATTTTAAAAAATTCATATGAAACAAACCAGTAACAAACCAATTCATTACTTTATAAAACGGGTCCCCAGCACCAAATTTGGTGGGTACCTTCCTTTGACTCTCCCCTTTTAAGCCCTCCAGATTTGGAGATATTTGGGGTTCAGGGGGCCGAGTTATTCAACTTCAACGGGGGTGCCCCCAGGAAAAAAAATTCTAATTGCAATGTTATGTGCTTGAAAATAGTGATTCCAGGCAGCTAGCAGTGTGGAAATTACAATGGAGCTTCCTCAACCTCTCTTCTGTAACCCCTTGAAGTTTGGAAAGTTTTGGGTTTCAGAGAATGGAATTATTAAGCTCCAAAGAGGCTGTGGGGGTACTTAATTGAAGGAGTGTGGATCAGCTTTACCTATAATTGGTAAAGCACACCGGACACCCTCCTTCCATTAAACCCCTTTGGAGCCTAAAACTCCATTCTGTGAAACCCAAAACTTTCCAAATTTCAAGGTGTTCCCTAAAATTGCTTGAGGAATCTCCACTGTAATTTCCATGCTGCTAGCTGCCTGGGATCACTATTTTCAAGCACATAACTTTGCAATTAGAAATGTGTTTTTCTGGGAGGGTACCCCCTTTGAAGTTGAATAGCTCAGCCCCTGAACTCCAAATCTCTCCAAATTTAGAGGGCTTAAAGGGGAGAGTCCAAAGCAAGTTCACACCAAATTTGGTACCTCTAGGACCCAGGGGAGCAGTTTTACAGAGAAATTAATCAGTTCATTTTAAATGAAAAAACTGCCGGTTCGTTTTGTTACTAACAAAATGCTGCTTCCCCATTTTGTTTCAGTTTGTTTCATTACATAACAAACCTATCAGCATTTCATTTTTCGTTTGGTGCCCATCCCTAGTAAAGTTATTTTGGGAGCTAAAATAGTTGTTACATAAGATCTGTCATGGCTACTTTATTTAAAATTGTTGCTGGAAGGAGGTTCAACTCAGACATCATGTTAGGAACAACACCATGGTCCCAATCAGAACCAGGAGCCCTCTCTGTAACTCTGTTTCCTGTGTAATTATTTTCTTGAAAGATGGTACTCTTTAAGTTCAGGTGTCTTCTAATTTTGGGGCTCTTGAACTGTGGTCTATAAGCTTGATTCAGGAGTTCCATGAAAACACTGTGGGGCAATGTATGCAGACTTGGCCCTGCAAAAGCTGTCCTGACATTACACCCAATTTAATGCAATTTTTTTTGGCCTTTTCTCACAAAAATAGGCAGAATCCACATTAGAAAGACAAAACTAAGTTAAGTTTTGTATGGCTTTGATTTATCCCAAAAAGTGATGTATCAGAAAACAAATTTGAAAGTCAGTTCTCTTGTCTATTACTTAACATATTTTGTAACTATGTTCTAGAAATTACAGATGCCATATTGATTAATTCTTCATTGCCTATCAAGAGGTGTTAAAAGAAAAGTCTGGCCACTTAAAATCAAAGCACAACATATGTATGAACACTTATTATGAACAGTTTCATTCTTTTAAATAAGCAAATGTTATAATGGTTAAAACAATTTTAAACTAGGTATTTTTGGTTTATCCCCCCCTTGACCTATCTGAGGAGAGAGGGGTACATGATAAAGTTACTTCAAAATGCAAATATTTTCTTCATTTAAAACTAATTGTCATTCAGGACAGCTGCATATTTGGGCCATATATTTTGAACCTCAGAGATGAGAGCAAACTAGAATTTCAAACAATATTAAAGAAAACATATTTGCATGGGAAAATGAACTTAAAATGAAAATGAAGTTAAAATGAAAATGAAGCTAATAAGTTAAAATTATCTATGAATTTCCTTAAAATAAGACTGTTACAATGCCTCTGACAGGTATTCTGTGATAAGAAACATAGCATGCCACTTTTTCAAACACATCTGTGTTTGCTAGACTAGATGCTAATAAATTACAGTGGTATCTCTACTTATGAGCAGCTTGACATAAGAACAATTCGACTTAAGACCAAAAAACTGTTGGTGTTTTAACTGCTGCCTTACAAATTTTAGATGCGGTCTGCTTTACTTACAATTTATTTTTATTTTTTCACGTTTTTCAATTTTTAGATAGGGCTGCTCTACATAAGAGTTGTTCAACTTAAGAGCATGTATTTGGAACTGATTAAACTCATAAATAGAGGTACCACTGTTTGGAACACAGAGGCTGAAATCCTGGTCACAGAATCATAGAATCAGAGTTGGAAGAGACCTAAAGGGCTGTCCAGTCCAACCCCCTGCCATGCAGGAACCCCCTTAAGAGTATTTCCGACAGGTAACCATCCAGCTTCTGCTTAAAAACCTCCAAAGAAGGAGACTCCACCACCCTCCTTGACAGTATATTCCACTGCCGAACAGCTCTAACTATCATGAAACTCTTCCAAATGTTCAAATGGAATCTCTTTTCCTGCAGTTTGAAACCATTGCCCCGAGTCCTAGTCTCTGAAGCCATGGAAAACAAACCTGTTCCCTCTTCAATATGACATCCTTTCAAATATTTAAACATAGCTATCATATCCCCAGTCTTCTTTTTGAAAGGCTAAACATTCCCAGTTCCCTAAGCCGTTTCTCCTAAGACATTTCTTCCAGACCCTCAATCATCCTGGTTGCCCTCCTCTGTACCCGCTCGAGGTTGTCAACATCCTTTTTAAATGAGGCGCACAGAACTGGACACAGAACTCCAGGTGGGGTATGACCAGAGCAGAATAGAGTGGTACTATCACTTCTCTTGATGTAGACATGGTGCTTCTGTTGTCTGGAAGTTGAGTCATGGCTACTGGACTTCTTTTTTGAGAGATAGAAACGTTTCACTGTTCATCCAAACAGCTTCATCGGACGTATGAAGCTGTTTGGATGAACAGCGAAACGTTTCTGTCTCTCAAAAAAGAAGTCCAGTAGCCATGAGTCAACTTCCAGATAAACTCACCTGGATGACTAAGAATCTTCACAGACAAGATGCTTCTGTTGATGCAACCAAGAATTGCATTGGCTTTCCTGGCCGCTACATCACACTCCTGACTCATGTTCAATTTGTGATCCACCAAGACTCCCAGTTCCCTTTCACAGGTACTATTCTCCAGCCAGGTATCTACCATCCTGTATCTGTGCAATACATTCTTTTTACCTAGATGCAGCACCCTACATTTCCCTCTGTTGAAATCCAGTCCGTTAGCTTTGGCCCAGCACTCTAATCTGTCAATGTCATTTTGGATTTTCACCCTATCCTCTAAGGAATTAGCAACCCCTCCCAGTTTGGTATCATCTGCAAATTTAATTAGCATACTCTCTATTCCTTCCTCCAAGTCATTAATAAAGATACTGAACAGCACTGGGCCCAGAACAGAACCCTGGGTCACCCCATTGGTCACGTCTCTCCAAGCTGAAGAGAGGCCATTTATGATCACCCTTTGGGTGCGATCAGTAACTAATTACAAATCCACCTAACAGTAACAGTATCTATCCCACTTTCTACTAACTTCATAGCAAGAATACCATGGGGAACCCTATCAAAGGCCTTACTAAAGTCCAGATAAGCAATATCCACCGCATTCCCCTCATCCACCAGGCCTGTAATTCTGTCAAAGAAAGAGATCAAATTAGTCTGGCATTTGCCTTGTATTAGATGCACAGTGCTGTTTTGCATATGTTGGGGCCAACATTCCCTCTAATTTTCCACTGGCTCTTCCCTCATGCACAGAGTTCTGGCCCCAACTGGAAGCAAATGGGACGAAATGCTAGCTTGAATGCAAGCACCTACAGCTTAGAGGGGGTGTTGGTTGGGGATTTTCTGAAGCTTGTCCAGTCATATATTCAGTCTAGTCTCTTCACAAGCACAACCCCCTTTAAAGCTAAGAGGGCTACCGCTAGATGCAGACAAGATCATGAAAGTTCTACAAGCACAGCCTTACACTAATCTGTCCACAGTGAAGACAATACTGACAGTGGACATCAGCACTATTCACAGTGAATTTTTAGAAATAAAAAATTTGCAATCACCTGTCCCCCTGAAATTTCCAAGGCCCTTATGGAAACCTTTTGTCATGGGGGAAGTTATTGAGGACTGTAGGGTCACCATGTGTTGAGATGACTTGTGTAGAAGTTCTATTGATCAAAATATAACTACAGTAGTATTGAGGCAAATGTGGACTGAAAAACAATGTTAACTCTTTTCTACCTGTGAGGGTAGCAATAAACAACAGAAATTTACAGTTCCAACTTCTGATCAAGGAATTAAATCACAGTATTGACATAAGAAGTTAAGAACGAAGCTAGTCTCCTCTCCATTCTGGAAAGACCAGTGTAAGATTCTGCTCATGCAGCAGCCATTATCTCCACTTTGCTTCACCAAAGCCTGATAGAGACCTCTTAATTCTCAAGGGGGCTTACACTTGTGCTAAACAATACTATATGCGTAGTACAAAGAGATAGGTATGTAGCCCTACTAATTTAAGGTCAGAATCTTAAACACTTCTATATTAAGAACCAGAAATAATTTCAGACAGACATACAGGTTTAGATGTATTAATACAAGTTCATATCTGCAGGATTGCCCAGATCCGCCAGTACCTTGATGAGTCCTCCCTGAGGACACCTGTGCAGGCCCTCGTGATCTCAAGGATCGACTACTGCAATGCCCTCTACGTGGGGTTGCCTTTGACCCTTGTCCGGAGGCTCTAGCGGGTGCAGAATGCGGCGGCCAGACTGGTGGTGGGTGCTCATAGATTCGATCACATCACCCCCATTCTGGCTCGCCTGCATTGGCTCCCCGTTGTCCTCCGGATAAGGTTCAAGGTCCTGGTTTTGATTTTCAAAACCCTCCACGGCTTGGGACCCTGTCGGAGCGCATCTCCCAGCGTCAACTAGGCCCAGGCCCACGAGAATGGCGCAGGCGCGCTCACTTAGGGTGGCCACAACCAGGGAGGCGCGGAAATCGCTCATGCGTAACCTCGCTTTCTCTGTGTTGGGCCCCACACTGTGGAATCATATGCCTAGTGAACTGCGCCTAGCAGAGTCCCTGCCTGCCTTTAAGAAGGCTCTGAAAAACTCTCCTTTTTAAAGAAGCATACGGCAACCTTTTTACTTAATTTTGGTTTTTTTCCCCTTTTCTTTTTATTGCCGCCCGCATCGCCTCTCGCGGAGGGTCTCCCCCTCCTTATTTTACTAGTTCTCTTTGCTCCTTTTTTGTTATATACTGTTGTTTTATTTTAATTGTAAACCGCCAAGAGTTCCGTCCGGAAGATATAGAAATACAACAAATAAATAAATAAATAAATAAATAAATAAATAAATAAATAAATAAATAAATAAATTGTCCCATGTTTTCTATATGCTTAGAGCTAAGCTAACCTGAATGCTACTACACAAAATTAACAATTATATGAAACAAATTATGGTATATTTTTCAAAAATATAGGTAAGCAAGCTATTACCTCAAATCTCATTAATTTCCTACCAACTCACACTGATTGCCAGCTAAGCAACTTTCTCCTTAGCATTTGCATGCAAATATCTCCAAACTTGTGTTAATACTGAAGTAAAAGCAAAGACAAATGTTAACCTGCAAGTATATGTATAATGTGGAAAACAGTGCTCAGTCATACGCTCTGTCAATGAACTACAGTGGTTCCATGCCACTTTGTAGTTCATATACTGCAGTCCTGATATATCGCAGGACCACAGTATATGAAAGGCAAGGCCTCCTGGGGTAAGCTGACTGGGTGTGTTTAAGGTCATCTGCACTTACCCCAGGCCTGGCACTACCCCGAACGGGCCTCCGACAGGCTTCCCGGGCCTGTCAGAGGCCCTAGGAATGGTTTCCAGAAAAAAACGGGAAGTGATTTCCGGATCACCAAAAACCACTTTTAGAGCCTTCAACAGACCCGGAAAGCCCATCGGTGGCCCATTCAGGGCAGCAGCAGGCCTCGGATAAGTGTAGGAAGCCCCTGAGAGGTCCCCCAGTTCCAACACAACCCAGTATCCGCATATCACAGATTTCCAATAATCACAGGTCAGATTGGGTCCCAAACCCCTGCGATAGTTGGGGGATTACTGTATGCCATAGCCAGTGTGGATTTTCACACATATCTTGGCATCACAAGTATGTCAGGGTAGAGATTGCAGTTCAAATCAATTTTATCAGTTCTGTAAGTGAATGCATTTTTCCTGTTTTACCAATTCTATTTTGAAATACTGACCATCATAACCACTAACTGAAGCATTATCATTTTAAAAAGAGGCAACTTTGTATGATGTGATTCAAATAGGCTTTGCCCGAGTAAAATAAATTCATTACCCATGATAGATCTTTCACTGAAATGACAGAGGGATACAAAGTCAAAGAGCAACTACTCTCTCCACCTAACACTCCAACTACAGATGGTCATGAAAACATAAACATCTTACCCTGTAAAACATAGATATTCTCTTTATATTCCACAGCATTATGAAATTCCATTGCTACAGGCATTGGACAGACAGCTGTCCAGCAGTTCTCTCGGCTATCATAACACTCCACAGACTTCAGTGAGTTGCGCCCATCTCCTTCATAAACCCTACCACCTATTGCATACAGTTTTCCACAGCAGTGAATCAGTTTACAACCTATCCTGGCACGAAGTAGCGGAGCCTTAGCAATCCATCTATTGCCTGAATGATCATACATCCAGAAGTCACTTTCTGCTCTGTGATCTATGGAAACCTCACTGCTGCTTGGTCTATACCCTCCAGCAATGTAAATGTCATTATCTGGTGAGACAAGAATCCCCACTTCTCTCAAATCATTGGGTGGTTTGCATAGTTTGAAGACTCTCCCTGTGTCAGAATCTAAACAAGGCACTGTTTGCTTCTTTCCTGAGTGTTTATGGGCAGCATCAAAGCAAATTATCATTTCTGAAGCAGTCATTCCAAGACGTTGGGTATAGCCATTGGCACTACTTTGTCCTTTTGGTACACAGTTTAGGGCTATAGCCTGTGCAAACTTTGGAGGAATTTGCTCTATAAATGCTTCATCCAACAGTGGCATGCGGATGCATTTGGCAAAAATGTCCGGCAAGTGGACTTCTCTTTTCTTGGGCTCATGTTCATACCATCTTATAATGCTTTCATAGACGTGCTCTTCCTTATCGACATTCAAGTCATTGCTGTCTAGTATGCTTATGAGTTGGTCTTTCTTCAGCTGGAGAAACTCTTGCTCTTTGGTGACACACAAGAACTTTTTACGAATGTAATCTTGTGAACTGACTTTCAGTTCCTGATGCCCGTAGTGATCAGCAAAGATAAACACTCCAATTGAATTCTGGGGATCCAAATGACTGATCATGTATTTAGCACACTGGTCCTGGATAGAAGGGATCTGGAAGATACTAGCTGCAGTGAACAAAGCTTGGACATTGGCCTCTGTCAGTGTTACCCTGGAGGTATATGCATAGTTCAGTACTAAATGCATGGACTCTGCTTCAACACCTACAATCCGGACTTCCTTCTGAGTACTCTCGGTAAGGCCACTAGTGAACATTGATCTGCCAAAAGAAAAAAAATACAATTATTTTACAAAGAACTACTTTTGTATCAATAACTGCTGGATTTGTTCAGTCATCCTCCATTGAGCTTTTAAAATATAATCTCTAACAGCTGACTCTCAAAATAATTCCAATAGAGTTTTATTGTCATTAGGCATATGCAAGATATGCACAATGAAATTAGAGTGCTGTTCCACAACACTCTCTAAACAAGGAACCATACAAAACACATAAAACACATAAAACACCATACAAGATATTAAAAACTCTTAAAATTGTTTACAAAATTTAAAACTACTTAAAAACTGATTAGGATGGTGCTAAAACTGTCGCGTTTAACTTGGATACCGCTCTGGGATAAAAACTGTTCTTTAGTCTATTTGTCCTTGACCTAAGAGTCCTATATCTCCTGACAGATGGCAACAGTTCAAAAAATTGGTGGCCAGGATGTGAAGGGGCTCTCAGAATTCTAGATGTCTTCCTCAAGCATCTGGAGTTGTATAATTCTTCCAAAGGAGGAAGAGGACAGCCCACTATCTTCTCAGCAGTGTTTATAACCCTCTGGAGTGCCCTTCTATCTGCCAGTGTGCAACTGGCGAATCAGACACAGAGGCAGTAAGTGATAGTGCTTTCTATAAAGCCCCAGTAGAAGGCTACCAACAGTTTCTTAGACAGTTGTTCCCTCCTGAAAAGATATAATCTCTGTTGGGCCTTCTTAACCAGTGCTTCAGTGTTGGCACTCCAGGTCAAATCCTCCTGTAGAATGACTCCTAAGAACCTACTGTCTGTTACCCGCTCTACACAAACTCCATCAATAATCAAGGGCTGAGTGTCTGGTTTCCTTTTTCGGTAGTCCACTATAAGCTCTTTGGTCTTACTGATATTTATTATCAGATTGTTAGTTCTGCACCACTGTAGCAGCCGATGCACCTCCTCTCGGTAGGCGGACTCATCTCCACCAGAGATGATTCCCACTACTGTTGTACTGTTGTAATTTGCATATATGCATCTTATTGCTCAGGGCAGAGATTACAACATGTAGTAACAAGAGTGTCTTTTGAAACTTACGAGAGAACTACATACATATTGTGTGCTTCCTACACAGTGCCATGCTGTATAATTTGTGGTACTTCAGAAAGAAGTCAAATGTATGGTTCTATTGCATGCCATGGCTATGCTACACTGGATAACTATGAAATTTAGGAAGCAAAACAAAAACATCTATGATCAGAGGGTTTTTATATGGTGGGTACATTTTGTCAGGGAAAATGACCTGATATGAAAAATGTTTCTCCACAATGAATCATGCAGTTAAGCATGCAATTCTAGAAACATTAATATGGGATAAATTTTACTGAATGCTATGAGATGTATTACTGAGTTGACATACATGGGTTCAACATGCCCTCTAATTTTCATACCAGCTGTGCAGAGTTCAGTGTACCTGAAGTAAGGGCTGATTGCAGCAAGAACATTCCGATGACAGGAAAAGGTTTTCCCATGATCCACTTCCACCACAATATCTGTCAGCTGTCCTTCATCATACATCATTTTGAGCTGCTGAAGAATGCTGCAAGCATGGAAAGGGTCCATCCCACCATTGGCTGTGCTTGAAGCAGGCGTTCCATTCAATGTTTGTGAAAACTTGCTCTGTTCTGATGAGACAGTGATATAAGGGGACTTAACATATTGTTAAAACAAACAGCTAATGGTGTTACTGAATCATGACACACAAACCATATTTGACAGGTAATGAGCACCGGAATTTAGTTCTTATACCAAAAGGGGTCCTGAAACATATTATTCCATCCCAGAGTTTTTCACAGACTGCACCTCATTCTCAGTCCTAAAGAGAGGATCACAATAATGGGAAGAATCTCATCCCCCTCTTTGGAGTACAAAACCTTTGCAGATGAGGCATTCCTTGTGATTTCCACCTAACACTAGCATGAGATGGAAATTGTCCTGCCCAGAGTAATGAAACTTCCATTTATGTAATTTTTAAGCATGTATCCTTATTTTTTCAGCATTTCTACTGATTCTGTTAGCATATACACAGAAAATGAAAGCTAATGTTCTTCACATTTAGGGAGGATAAGGGTTAAGGATAAGCTAGTGATGTTCAACTGACAGGAGTACACAGTCTGACCTAAAGTATATTATAAGAACAGTCCTAACTTTGTATACCGTATTTTTCGCTCTATAAAACGCACTTCCCCCCTCAAAAGTAAGAGGAAATGTCTGTGTGTCTTATAGACTTAATACAGTAGTCCCTGTCACACATATATACAATGAATTTTCATTTAGAGAGAAGTTACCTGCACGGAGCCTCTCCCATCCCCTGCTGCAGCCAGGATTCCACAGTTCCAATCACCTTGTTTGCAAAGAGGTCTCCTCCATGGAGCCTCTGCCCTCCCTTCTGCAGCCAGGATACACCAGTCAAAATCACCTTGTTTGCAAACAGGTATCCTTCAGGGAGCCTCCCCTTTTGCAGCCTGGATTCCACATTTCCAATCACCTGGTTTGCAACCCTCTGTTTTGCAGCCTGGATTCCACAGTCCCAGTCCCAAACACCTCATTTGCAACCCTCCCCTTTTGCATCCTGTACTCGCCAGTCCCAATCATCTGGTTTGCAACCCTCCCCTTCTGCAGCCTGGATTCCCTAGTCCCAATCACCTCCTTTGCAAAGAGGCTTCCTCCAGGGAGCCTCTCCCCACCCCTTCCCTTCTGTAACCATGACTGCCTACTCAAAACTCACCTCCTTTGTGAGGGGGTCTCCTCCATGGAGCCTCTGCCTGCCCTTTTTGCAGCCAGGAGTCCCCTGCCATGAAACTTTAGGCTAAACATTTTTCTTGTTTTCATCCTCTAAAAACTAGATGCGTCTTATATAGCAAAAAATACGGTAAATATAATTTCAAACCTAAAGTAATTCCCAAATGTGTGTTCTGCTATATGTAGGCACTGGGTCTGAAAATACTGGACTGCTGCAACAACCTATCGCAACAAAATGAATCAATCCCATTATTATTCGATGTTACTTTTATATACTGTCAGCAAGAACCACAGCCAAGAACAAATCCAGCTCAGATCATATTCCTCTTTTACAGCTAGAGCTGTAAAATCTCCAGGGGTGTTCCCCCCCCCTCAACTGTTCTGTTTTTCTCCCAAGTTTTTTCCATAGCCTCAAAATTCCCAGAAATTTTACACGTATACTTAGAGCTCATTCCTTAACCTAAAAATAAGCTTGTACTAAACACCTCACACCTAAAACATACTGATGAGGACCATCATAATGCTATCAATTTTCAGGATGTCTTAACTTCACTGGACTGTGAATCTATACAACCCACTTCAAAGCAATAACTTTCTGTTGACAATGCCAAAGTTACTGGTGGGTTTTCATTTACCTGTGATTTGAACTATTCTTATTATGTAAGAGTGTAACTTCAAAGTTTGATACTTCATTGACAAAACCTTAGCAGATCAAATACTCATTCATGCATGAGAGATGAATAATTTCATCTCTCATGCATGACAGCAGAACATTTTACGACCACTACCACCATCACATTTTGTTGCAGAATAAACACAGAACTAGACCTTCAATGTAAGTGTTCTGCAGCACTATCACCTGAAAAATTGCAATATACTGTATATACTCGAATATAAGCCTAGTTTTTCAGTCCTAATTTTGGGCTGAAAAAAGGGGCCCTCGGCTTATATGCGGGTCAATACTTTTATCCACTGAGGCAAGTGCTTGGGTCGGTGGCTAAAAGTCATTTTAAACATTGTGTGCCGCTTCTCATGAGCCCCCTCTGCATCGCAGGGGAGTCTAGGGTAGGAAATGCAGCAGGGCCTGGCAAGTGCTTGGGTCAGTGGCTAAAAGTCATTTTAAACATCACACACCACTCCCCCAGCTTACAAAGGAGGAGCTGCCAGGCCCTGCTACATTTCCCACCCTAGACTTATACTCGAGTCAATACGTTTCCCCAGTTTTGGGGGGTTAAATTAGGGCATCGACTTATACTCGGGTCGACTTATACTCGAGTATATACGGTATGTCTCCAGGGAGGCCTAGTGGAAAGATATCCCTCCCAGGTGCCATTCCACCTACAGACAAACAACTTTCTGTGTAAGCATATTCTGACAAATAACTGTCTGCCAAGGAAGGGGATTTCACCAAGAATCCTGGACTTTTTTAACCTTTTTCCAATGTACTTTTAAATTTTTTAAAAAATATATTTAGTGGAAACATATTAACATTATGTTCAATTGCTCTTTAATATTGCAACTTGTTGCATTTTGGTTGCATCATCTTTCAAGTATTTAGTAAGCCATGATCTCCCTTGCTGAGAAAACAATGGGCCACCTATAGCTGTTGTAAGTTTTTCAGGCTTCTTGGACGTGTTCTGGAAGTTTTTCTTCCTGATGTTTTGCCAGACTCTGTGGCCAGCATCTTCAGAGGGCAAGGAGCTCAGGGAACTAGGAGTTATCTCTGTGCTCTGGGGTATAAACTCATTCTATACCCCAGAGCACAGAGAGAACTCCTAGTTCCCTGAGCTCCTTGACCTCTGAAGATGCTGGCCAGAGTCTGGTGAAATGACAGGAAGAAAAACTTCCAGAACATGGCCAAGCAGCCCGAAAAATGCAAAACAGCTATCAGATTCTGGCCGTGAAAGCTTTCACAAATACAATGGATCACTTATTTAATTTTTTTTCTTTACACCTTTTCAGCACTAGAAAACTAGATGGAACAAATATTAGTATAACTAGTGTAATTTATTGGAGAAAATATCCAAGTCATTTTCCACTAAACCATCTCCAATGTGAAATTGATAGATTGTTATACAAGGGTCCACTGTACAAACAGCTTGTATAACATAAAATTTGTACAACATAAAAAGTTTCGGAGATAGGGGAAATTTGCTTAACATAATCGCCTATGGAGAAAATCTGTACAACATAAAAATGGAATTACTCCATTTTCAATGCATTCCTATGGGAATTTGTATAAACATAATTTCATTTGGAACGAATTAATTACTTTATACAAGGTACCACTGTACTTTGCTTATTAGTATATTGGTCCCATGGAGGTATTACAGATGTTTGTGGTTTCGGTAAATGATATGGGTGTCCATTAAAACCCTTGCTGAGCTCAGAAAAATTGCAATACACTGTTTTAATCGTGGTGCATTGGCGTTTTAAAAAACAACTGCATTTTTACTGAATTAACAGTATGAGAAGTTCACTATTACTTGGTCTCTAAAACTTTCTTGCACACTGTTACCTTCATCCTCACTCAAGGACTTCCCACAAACAAGCATCTAAGTGGTCAAAGTCTGAAGCACCACAGCAGACTACATATTCTTGGTCTGATCTTTCTGGGGTATTCAAATGTTTAAAATAATATAAAAGTCATGCAACCAAAATATTTGGTCCAGCATGTTGAAGAACTGCTGCTTTACCTGATCCTGCCAAACTAGAGGTTCTGGTCCAAGTCTCTTCCAAGCCAAAGACCACCACACCTCCCATTTCCCTTCCATACCCAGTCTGTAAATGCTGGGACACTGAAAGCAATGCATCTTCTCAGCTCCTTGATCATGACTATGTTAAGAAGATTGGGATGGAATGGAGGATAGGGAAATGTGAGTGAGCCAGAGATAGGAAGGGAGGCCAATAAAGGCTCAAGATTCTTTTATTAAACATTTCATATCCTGGACCAAAATATAATTCAGACATTTGTTCAACACATACCACAGCTGCTGCAAGCAACATTTTTAAACCATTAAAAAAACATAATCATTCCCCCTGCCCTTGGGTTTATATTTTCATCTTCCTCTTAGCAAAGATTAGTGGTGCAGTTCAGAAGCAGCACTTACGCTTTTTTTTAAAAAAAGCCCCACACTTCTTTTATCTTAATCATCAGGTCAAAGCTTTTACAGTGTGTTAGCTGAAGCCTCAAATCTACCATCCATGTATCCAAATCCCTAGAACTGATTTTACATTTTGGATTCACAATGCAAACCCACTTGCCGCTTCCTTACTATGAGGAACAATTTTGTATTGGGTGAAAAATTGCCTAGTGGTTCATCACTGGTCACAATACTGCAGCACAACCTAGGAAACAAGTCCATGACATCTTCATATGGGCTGCAAAATATTTTAAACTTCTTTCTGGGGCAACTATTCACAGTAGAGTGCCAAATTTTGTAACCAATTGCTACAAATAAAGCAGACTTAAAGGCACATCATGTAATATGTATCTGATTATTTGTGGCAGAATCTATAAGCTTCTGAGATAATTACATCCAGTCCAGTTGTTTTTAAAACGATGCCACAACTATCAATGAGACAGAATAAAATCTTTAAAAAATGTCCATTTTTTAAAGATAGCTTGCCCGTTAGTAAAATGATAGCTGAGTAACATTTCAAGTATAAAACTTGTCTTGTTAAATGAAGTGTGCAAGCAGGGACTACAATAAAGGAATGAAGAGTTGTTTGCAAGATACACAACACAACCTGGATCCCAATGAAGACTCTGAAAGTTCTGCAAGTCCTTATCAAGTACTGTACCTTTATCCACACCCAGCAAAATGAATTACTAACCTTACTGTGACAGATTACATTATTAAATGACCATGAGTTCACAATGTTTTCTATGCATGGAATTCCAACAAAAACTAAATAAGTCATCAAGACAGTATTTTCTATACAATACCACACTGATAAACAGAGGTGCTCTAATTTGTCTGGAAATGCAATCTGCGGTCAATGGCAACCTTCTCCCCATTCTCCACATGTGAACTTACACCAAGTTGAAATTAACTGTGTTTACTATAGAAAAATGTAGCAAGCACATTTGTGCACAGTTAACAGTAATGTAACTTACCAAATTTCACAGGTGGATGAGCTTGGGAATGCCCCCTTAACTGACAACACAACTTTGTGGATGTTCAGTAACAAATATTTTACATAAAGAAAGGTACTTGAGGTGGGGTCCCTTCAATTCTGCAGTTCTGAGAGTCTATTAATAAAGATTCTGTGATTTGATTATCTAGATGTATCTAATCACTCCATTGGTAAAGTGCTAGAGAATTCAATACATTTAATACAGAGTATGCTGCCTGAGTCTTCATTGGACATTGTGGACAACAATTTCCACCAATGCCGGTTACTGGCCATGCTGGAAGTGGCATGTAGTCACCAGATTAATTAAAATTAATTTGAGCATCCACTAATTATCACCCAAATCTCCCTCATACCCTTAATCTTGTAAGTAGCACAACTTGAAGATGTTCAACTCAACAGGCACATGACCATGTATTTCAGCTGTATTACCCCCAATTCAAACTCCCCACTATTGGGGGAATGAAAGATGTGCACTTAGACCCCACCTCCTTCCTGGTGTACAAGTGTGCTTTACCTAGAGATGTCAAAGCCCAGAAAAAACAGGGGACGGGACGGGTTTTCCCCATTTTTTTTCTGAAGCCTGTTTGCTTTTTCCCCGAAAAATTGAAAAAATTGAAAAAAAAAGAAAAAGAAAAAATGATTATGGAATGCTTTATTTTAACATGATGAATAAAATATTTTAAGACAGGGTGTTCAAATATTTTCCAAATTCATTTCAAAAAATATGCATACTATCAGATTATTCTGATTTTTGTGCACTGAGGACAAGCAAGTCCTAGGTTACAAAGGGAACTCTCCAATGCAAGAACAAGATGCATTTCTTCCTTTTTTAGGAGGTGCTGCTTTGTCACAAGAAAAAGGTTTCACTTTTTTGTACGTGGGTGGGTATGTTTGGTTTTGTTCTGTTCTCTTCTCTAGGCCTCAAAGCATTGGAAGAAAATACAGAGCAACAAACATGATTCTGATTAAATTCTATGCCCATTCATTGAAACGTAGTCCCACCCTTTTCTATACATTTCCCCCCTTCAACTCTTTTCATGAGAATGAAGTTTTTATTTTATTTTTATTTAATACTGTAGAGAGGAAATTTGAATAATTGTTAATTCTAGATTTTTAAACATTGTTTTGTAGAGCTTTTTTGTTCTGCATAAACTAGTAAACAGTTCAGGAGATTGTTACTCCATTTTTTACTTACAATTAGAAATAAACATCATTTAAAAAGTAAATTCTGTTTGTAATAATTGTTTGGACATGCTATATTTTAATATGCTAGTTGTGATAACTTTATGCCAAGTCAAATTGTCCATAGTCGTATTTTATGTCCCTAAAGCAACATAATGACTTTCAAGATGTAAAAGAGTGTGTCACCTAATGTAGCATTTTTTTCATTTTTTTCTGAAAATTCCCATTGGGGGGGGATTGGGTTTTTTACGAGCTTCAAAATTTCTGGAAATTTTGCATCTCTAACTTTACCACACGCCAAGCCCTCATATATCTTTAAAGAAAGTGTCTTCTAAGACACCATTGCTGTGAAGCCTAGACAGACAGCAGAAAGAAGGGAGGGGAAAAGTGGCTCTCATTTCTTTAACCTTATTGTCTTCGTCCAACACATGTACCCAGACACAATTCTAATTCCTATGATGTACTACTGAAGCCATCATTCTGCACACATTGTACTGACTAGTAAGATGCCACACTGAACTCCAGAAAGTTCAGGGCATGCAAACACACTCAGGAGTCGCCGCTCCCCCACGTGTGCAATGGGCCTTATTTCCTAACAATTTATTTATTTATTTATTTATTTATTTATTTATTTATTTATTGCACTTTTATACCGCCTATTTCCCAATGGGACTCTAGGCAGTTTACAATAAAAAATTGATAAAACAATAAAACATAAATTTATTTATTTAGATTTATTTATTCTAAATAAATTTATTTATTTAGAATATTTTTACCCCACCTTTCTCTTTGGAAAAGCACCCAGGGGGCCTTACAATAATGAGGGACACTATACAGTCCAGAGCATTTTGAGTTTTAGCATGAATGCCTTTAAGATGGGCTGAGAGGGTGACAGCTCTGCACACTTAGAATGGACCAGAGCAATTAACCACAGGAAAATTAAAGAAAAGAAAAAAAACTGCATCTGAATTTAACACCCCCTGCAACCCTTTGGCATGTATGGGGGGGGAAAGTACTTTTCAATGACCTTTAAAAATAAAAACGTCAAGACCACTACCAACCCTAACCATAACCACCACCACCACCACCACCCTCAGCTTCGACATAAAACAGAAAGCCCCCCCCCATCTTGTGCCAGAATCTTTTTCTCCCCTCCTTCCCTCCCTCCCTCCCTCCCTCCCAGACCACTTCCCCAATTCCCCTCAGCCAGGCCTCGAAAACCCCCTCACACGCACCGCCTCATCCCCCCCCCCACCACCAACTCCACGCGCCGCCGCCGCCGCCGCCGCCGCCCCCCCGCGCGCGGCACCTTCTCCCTTCACAGCCCCGCCCCCTTCCAACGGCCCTTTAGGCCCCGGACCGAGGAGCGCCCACCTCCCACGGCAGCCATACTGCGAAGCGGACGACGGGCAGGCGGGCCCGGCTGAGAGACAGAGACAGAGAGAGAGAGAGAGAGAGAGAGGAACAGACAGACAGCCGGAGAGACTGTCACCACTAAGGGAGTGGGTGGGCCGCCAAGGGTTTTCACCCCCCCTTCCTTCCGCCACCAACGCGGCCTCCACTCAGGCTGCGCGGAGAACGCCTCCCGTCACGCTCTCGAGCGCCGATTGGTGGGCGAGCCCTCGGTCCTCTCTGGGAGTTGTAGTTTTCCCCCTTCCCACTCACCCCCCCCATCTCTCTCTCTCTCCCGCGTCTCCGGCACAGCTGTCTCTCGAAATGCAGCCTGGGAGTTGTAGTCCCCAAAACCAGAGCCTGGCGCCCGTCTGCTTTGTACAGGTATGGGGACGGTCCTTCTTTTCTGCCTCGTTAACCCGCCCCCTTCCCTCGGTAAAGGTTTTCCCCGCACATGCGTGCTAGTCGTGTCCGATTCTAGGGGCGGTGCTCATCTCTGTATTCAAGCCGAAGAGCCAGTGTTGTTCAAGTCCGTGCAAGGAAACGCTTTTTACCTTCCCGCTTTTTAAAGACGGTGCCTATTTATCTCCTTCTGTAACGACACAACACACAAACATTTATCTCCTTGCATTTAAATGCTTTGGAACTGCTATGTTGGCAGGATTTCACCCCCACCCTTCTCAGGTCATTGTGCGTTAGATGCCTTTTCTTCTTTCTGACCCGAGCTTATGAACAAATTGTGTATTAAACTATATGGAAATCACATTTAGAACTTGACTGGTCTTTGCTTTTGCAGTGGTAACGATCGGAGTGACGTGGGAGAAAGCCTTGTTTTTTCAGTATTTCTATATTGTGTGGTCTTTCTTAAGCAAAGTCCTTTCTTTAGAGTTTCGTACAAGGATAATACCAATGTTCCAATATTATCCCTTGTATCTGCTCACGCATGAAATGTGCTAGATCTGCAATCCAGGTTACAGTTATCTTACAGTAAGCATCCATCACAGCAGTGCTTCCAAGTAAATGTGTAGATTTGGGTGTCTCTGTGATTTTTAATCAACCAGAGTATTACTGTTTGAAATTTCATTTAGTATTATTTGAGCTAGTGTAGTTAGTGGCTTAGAACGCCTGCTGTGCCACCTGTGAAACTTTAGGCTGACTGCACACTCCCAAAATACTAACAAAAAAGGAAATAGTAAGTGGCTCAGTGGGGTGTAGTGGCTCGGAGGACTAAAGCTTCAAAACTGTTGACTGCCAAGTCAGCAGCTCCGTGGTTCGAATCCCAGGTGCCATGCAGTGGAGTGAGCTCCCACTGTTAACCCCAGCTCCTTCCAACCTAGCAGTTGGAAAGCATGTAAATGCAAGTAGATAAATAGGTACCTCCGTAAAAAGCAGGAAAGTCAAACAGTGTTTCCTTGCAGCCATGCTGGCCATGTGGCCACGGACTTGCACAACACTGGTTCTTCAGCTTGAATATGTAGATGAGCACCACCCCTAGAGTCGGACATGACTAGCACACATGTGCCAGGGAGGGGGACCTTTACCTTTAATCTTTAAACAATTTCATATCTAGAAAACCCTGGGAGAGTTGCTGCTGTAAGTCAGAGCCAACATGGCAGAAGATCAAACTAAAACAATTAACAAGATCAGTGAAGGGTATGAACATCAATTATGTTTCATATGAAGCAATTATTTAAAGCAGTTTCATCTCTTGGTGCAACCTGCCCTTGGCCCAAACTCCCGGAGTGGTTTAAAAAAAAGTACTAAGGCCATTCCTGTCCTCAAATTTAAAGTCTAACAGACAGACATAATAATTAGATGCCCTTGCCAGAATTTCCTAGATATAAAGTACTCACTCCCACCTTCTGGGGCTGCTCTGGAATGGTGCCGTTGGCCCAAGGTTATACTGCTCTATTCATGCTAAACAACAAATATATGAATTAACACAATCCCGAGTTGTTGCTTTTGAACTGCTACTTAACTGGGAGTTCAAACGGCAGTAAAATGGCAGCTTCTGGTTTGTTATCTTTCTTAAAAATAAAGGAAATGCTGCTTTTAGCATAGAGTGTTAACTTATTAGCAATGAACACATAGAAAGAATAGTTGCTTCTATTTAAAAGAAACAGAAATGTGTAAATGTTACTTTTTTTGGCTATAATGGCAATTTCCCTGTGCCCTCAAGGAGACTTCATTAGGTCCATTTGAAAAAATCAGATCTGGCTGTGGACCAAATGGAAAATTACAGATGTGCAGCCAACATATCATTCATGAGCAAGGTTCTGGGCAGTGTGGTGGCGCATCTGCTTCAGCAGCACCTGGATGACGCTGCTGCCCTTGATCCATTCCAGTCGGGGTTCAGGCCGTGGAAACGGCATTGGTCACCCTGCAGGATGACTTTTTGAGGGAGACCGATTGAGACAAATAATCCCTTTTGGACCCCCTCAGTATCTCAGCAGCCTTTGATACTATTGACCATGGTATCCTTCCTGGGGAGGCTTCTCTGAGTTGGGAATTAGAGCCCCCACTTTGGAATGGTCCCAGTCATTTTTGAAGTATCATCCCCAGAGAGACTTCCACCACTTGGTCCCCCACTTGGTGGTATACCACAGGGGTCGATCATCTCCCCTTTAATATTGACATGAGACCGCTAGGAAAGATCATTGGGGATATGGAGCTTCTTGCCATCAATATGATGATGGCACCCACCCAGCTCTATATCTCCTTTTCCACCAATGACAATGGATGCCATTCTGTCCCTTGAACACTGCCTGTCCACTGTACTGGATTGGATGGAAAAGAATATACTGAAGTTAAAACCTGGCAAGACGGAAGTCCTTCAGGTGGGAGGTCCCAATATTTGTGGATTGGGTAACTGCCTCTCATTTGGGGGAGGGATGCCTCTTTCCGCAAAGGATAGGGTGCGCAGCCTGGGCATCCAACTAGACCGGGTCCTCGCCATGGAATCCCAGGTGGCATCTGTGGTCCGTTCTGCTCATTCTCAGCGGTGGCAGATGGCTCCGCTTCACGCCTACCTTGACGTTGGGGCTCTCACTGTGCTGGTTCATGCACTTCTCATCTCAAGATTGGACTCCTGTAGTGCTCCCTACGTGGGGCTGCCCATGAGGCTAATAAGGTAAGATATGATAAATCTTTACTGATCCCACATTGGGGAAATTTACTTGTTACATAGTTCCCAATATAAAGAGCAAATAAAGAAGAGTAGGTGCACAAAAAGGTGCAAGGTGAGAAAGAAGATAATAGATAATAGAGATTAAATAAAATAAAAATCCAATATACAAATATACACTCTAAAATTTGGATATAAAGTGTGAAAAAAAAGAAAAAGAAGCTACAGTATACGAATATGAATGTTAGACGGTAGAGTTGTAGAGTCTCACAGCAGTGGGAACAAAAGACCTGCGGTAGCGCTCATTTCCACACTGGCGATGTCTTGAGTCTGCCACTAAAGGAGCTACGCAGAACCTCCACTGTCTGGTGCAGTGGGTGAGAGGCATTGTTCATAATGGATGTCAGTTTGCTTCTGCTAGTGCAGAAAACAGTGGCCAGATTGCTGACAGATCCAAAAAATATTTGATTATGTTACTCTTATTCTAGCCGCCTGCACTGGCTACCAACTTGCTTCCACATTTACTTAAAGGTTTTAATGATGACATTCAAAGCCCTAAAAGGTTTGGGACCTCACTACCTGTCAGAATGGCTTCTCCCAAAAAAATAACACCCAAGTCACTCATTCATCACATGTAGAATGTTTGAGGGTGCCCATTCCAAATGAGGCTTGAAAGGTATTGATGAGGAGTTGGGCCTTCTCAGTGGTTGCCCCTCAACTTTGGAATCATCTTCCTTTGGAAATTCTCCTGGCCCCTATGCTGCATATGTTTAAACACCAACTTAAAACCTGGCTTTATAGATTGGCCTTCCCTGAGTATGTTGTCAATGAAAATTCTTAATTGTTTTCTATCTTATCAGCCTTTGATTTGTCTTATCTTACCTGGACATCAAGACTTATTTTGATTTCTTATCTGGTCATTTATCTTGTCTTAAGACATCAAGACTTATCTTGATGTCTTATCTGGTTGACTTTATTACTTATAATTTATACTTGATTTTTGTTTTCTTTGTATATCTGTTATAATGTTATAATGCATCTTTGTTAGTTGATGTTTTTATAATTTACTCCTTTTTTGGTTGTTCACCACCCAGAGTGACCTTCAGGCCAAATGGGCAGTATATAAATCAAATAAATATTTTCTAGCACTACCTCAGAAGATTCTGGGTTTTGGAGTCAAAAAGCAATTTTTACAAGTTCTGTGAAAGAAAAATGCCCTCGGCCCAATTGCCCACAGGCGTGCACATGTGCACACACAAACACAAAAATATGTACGGAATGATGCACCGTTTAAATATCTTAGTTTCTGTGCAAAGTAAACTTAAGATTTTTGGGGAAAGGTAGCTCTTGTGGCACCTGAAAAACTAACTGCTATATTTTAATGTGGACTTTCGTTGGGCAAGTCCACTTTCTCAGACGTAGAATCATAGAATCATTAAACTGGAAGGAAACTAAAGGCCACTGGATCTAACCCCCTGCTTAAGGCAGGGATGCCAATCAAAGGATATCTGCCAGGTGGCTGTTCAAATTTCTCCTGAATGCCTCCAGTGTTGGATAACTCACCACCTCTCGGGGTAATTGGTTGTATTGCCCTACTCCTCTAACTGTTAGGAAGTTTTTCCTGGTTGTCAACTGAAATCTAGCTTCCTGTAACTTGAGCCCCTTGTTTTGTGCCATGCACTTGGAGCTGAACTAGAAGAGATCCTGCCCTTCTGCTGTATGACGGCCTTTCGGGTATTTGAAAAATGCTATCATCTCTCCCCTCTGTCTTGTCTTCTCAAGGCTCAATATGCCCAGTTCTTTCAGTCTTTCCTGCTAAGACTTGGAAAAAGGGGACACTGACACTGGCTCCTCGCTGCTAATCAGCTGTTTTTACATCAGCTGTGTTTCATTTCACTGTTTCCACCACATTGGTTGTGTGCTAAACAGGAAGTGGAGTGGCTAGTAGGATTAGGCTGAGGCATAAACTTGTGGTAGGAGCCAAGAAACAAAGAAGAGCTCCTCAATGTGCCCATAGTTTGAGTAGGATGTGTGTGAACGATGGTCTGAATTTCCTCAGTTTGGTGGATATAGAGTCAACCATACCTTTTCATTTTATATCAAAAAGGATTTCCCCCTTCCTGTTTTGAGACAATCCATGCTTTTTGAAATGTGGGAACACATATAGTCACCACTATTGCAGGGCAGGGTGGGGGGGGGTGGAGTGAGGAAATCTCTCTTCGGTGAACAACTTACAGTGAACAACAACAACTTTTAAAGCCATCCTAGAGACAAAATTCTGTTACATGACGTTGTTCTCTGAAGAGGGATTTCTTTTTCCAACTTGGGTGATTACGTGTTCCCACATTTCGAAAAGCACAGATCGCCTCGAAGGAGAAAGAAAAGTAACACTACGAAGAGTGGACGACAGTGGATAGCTCTGTGGTTTAGGTATCGGGCTGCAGCATATCTGGGACCACCAGTTAGTCCTACTACTCAATTAGGGAAAATTGCAAAACAGGATTTTCTAAATGCCCTGCGTGGGAAAAAGCCACAAGACAAAAATGGAAAATTTCACAAAATGGTAGGACTGAGAATTGCAGCATTAGTGAATAATTGCTATTATAATAGCGGAGCAGCTATAATAACAGCAGAGCTTTTATGACAGTGGAGCAAGACTGCAGCCACAACGTAAAATTATTTTGACTCGAATATCACCTCAGTTGGCAAAACCTAGTGAGTTTACTAAATTATCCCTGCAGTTCCCAGATGGAGGACTTAGGTTTAGTGTGTCACCTCTCCCCCTCTTCCTGGCCAAGCAGAAACGTCAGTTCCAAAGAAAGACCAAATGGGGATCTCTCTCTGTCTCTCTCTCACTCTCTGTCTCTCTCGCTCTGTGTGTGTGCATGTGTGCACATGGCCTGTGCTTCTTTGTTTGAAGAACAGGGGCATGACATCCAATCCACAGCTGCCTTAGCTGTAATCCTCGAACAGCAATCGCTGCTTCCTGCACCTCTCCAGAACGACATCTAAGAAAGACGTGCTGCCTGGCACAAGCCATCATGCCATGAACAGGAAATCAAAGGAAGGATGCAGGGAAATCCTTGTCCTATGAAAGTAAGCTTAGAACCATAGGTGGAATAAGAAACTGCAACTTGGCACAGATGGATGGTGCAAAGAAGTTTTCACCCAAAGAAAGGGTTCCCCAGCTTCATTGTTAAACTTATGATAACATGAGATATGCCCAAACAGAAGGTCTAAACAAAGTAATAAACTGTATTTTAATGTAAGGTTTTTAGTATTGTTATAATTATTTATTGATATTCTGTGTTTTAACTGTTTTAATTATTTGATTGTAAGCCGCCCAGAGACCTTTGGGTAGTGGGCAGCATATAAATTAAAAAAAATAAATAAATAAATAAATTTATACCCTTGAGCAATGGATGCCCACCCAAGCTCCTTAACATCATTAGGTCTTTTCATGAGGATATGAAGGGCAATGTAGTTTTTGATGGCTTGGTGTCAGATCCCTTCAACATCCGAAGCGGAGTGAAGCAGGGCTGTGTCGTTGTGCCAACCTTGTTTGGGATCTTCTTTGCTACCATGCTGAAGTATGCTTTTGGAACTTCAACAGGTGGTATCTATTTCTGGACCAGATCAGATGGAAAACTCTTCAACCTCTCTAGATTGAGAGCAAAGTCTAAGGTACAGGTGAAGTGTTTGCGGGATCTCCTCTTTGCTGATGATGCCACCATTACTGCTCACTCTGCCGAAGATCTCCAACAACTCATGGACCATTTTAGTAAAGCTTGCAAAGATTTTGGGCTAGAAATCAGCCTGAAAAAAACACAAATAATGGGCCAGAATGTGGACTCTCCTCCTCGCATTACAGTTTCTAAAAAAGAACTGGAAGTTGTCCATGACTTTGTGTATTTTGGCTCAACTATCTCAGATACACTCTCACTAGAGTCTGAGCTGAATAAACGTATAGGTAAAGCAGCAACTATGTTTTCCAGACTAACAAAGAGAGTATGGCTCAATAAGAAGCTGACAGAACATACAAAGATACAGGTCTATAAAGCTTGCGTACTGAGCACACTTTTGTATTGCAGCGAGTCTTGGACCATCCATGCCCGACAGGAAAGAAAGCTTAATACCTTCCATATGCGCTGTCTTAGGCAAATATTCAACATTACCTGGCACGACAAAGTTCCAAATAGCATAGTCCTGAATCGAGCTGGAATCCCTAGTAGACATGGGCACGGAGCGGCGAAATTGTTGTTTCTGTTTTCGGTTATCGTTTCCGTTACATAACGGAAATGGTAACGATAATTATGCCTCTCCAGCTCGAACCCGACCCGAAAAAAGAAAAATTGGGTCGGTTTTTCGTTGTCGTTAATGGCATCACGCCGATCACGGCGATCGCGCGATGCCAAGCAGCACAGAAAAGGTTTTTAAAAGTAAAAAAAAAACAACAACCCGACTCCTGGCCAAAAAAGCAGGCGAAAATATGCCTGCCTGAGGACACCTATGAGAGGGGTGGTTTCTGGGGGGGGGTCCCCCGGGCTTCCCCCCCTTCTGTCCTGGGCTGCTTGCACCAGGCTGTGGGGGGGGTCATCCTCGTCGACTCTCGCATCGCATGCCATGCGTTGGGGGGGATCCAAACTGGCGACCGCAATTTTTCTTTAGAAATTGTGGTAAAAAAACACACCAAATCACCACAGAAACATGTGAAATTTATTTGTTTTAAATGCCTGATTTTTAATAGTAGCAGCAGTGGGTTTTTTATAGCAATAAAACGTCACATTGATTTTATTTTATTTTATTTTATTTTTAATTTTTTTAGACCTGCCCATTTGGGCTGGGCATGGGATGGGACCATGCAAATGTTTGAACCATTCCACCAATGGCATGGCCAGGTTTTGACTGACACTTCTGGATGTGCCAGAGGGCATAAAAAGCCGAGGCACCTTCCAGAAGTCGCAGTCGGGTCTTGGATTTGGAGGGTGGAGGGCTGTGTGGCTGGCTGCTGCTGGCTGATTAGAGGGAGGCTGGAGGCTTTAAATTTAAGTTAGGCAGGCAGGGAGGGAATTGAATTTAGAAAATAATTTCTTTTATTCTCTGCAGCTTTGTCTGCTGAAAGGAATAGCACTTTATTCTTTTTTTTTCCCTCTGGCAGTTTGTGAGGATTTTTTTTCTGATATTGGGTAAAGGGGGAGGTTTGACTGGGAGGAGGTGTGCGCCGGGACGCCCCCATGCTCTGGGAAGTCAAATCGTGCTAAATCGCGGTACAAACAACTGACAAACGAAACGACACATTTTTGAAAAAATTCGCGACAAACGGAAACAACCCGAAATGGACCCGTTCCGACAAACGAAAACTCGAAACGCCATTTTTTCTGGTCGTGCCCATGTCCAATCCCTAGTATGTACACTTTATTGAAACAGTGATGCCTACGCTGGCTTGGACACGTTGTGAGAATGGATGACGGTCAGATCCCAAAAGATCTTCTATATGGAGAACTAGTGCAGGGAAAGTGCCCCAGAGGGAGACCACAGCTGCGGTATAAGGATATCTGTAAGAGGGACCTGAAGGCCTTGGGAATGGACCTCAACAGTTAGGAAACCCTGACCTCCGATCAAACTGTCTGGAGGCAAGAGATACAGCATGGTCTACATAAATTTGAAGAGGCATTTGTCCAACAGACAGAGGAAAAGAGCCAGGCACAGAAAGAACAAAACTCGAGGACCGGGCAAGAAACAGAATACATCTGCCCCCAGTGTGGTAGAGACTGCCATTCCCAAATTGGTCTATTTAGTCACACTAGGTGTTGTTTTTAGGATCTCTACTCCAGGCATGATACCGTAGTCTTTCGAGACTGAAGGATGCCAATGATGAGCAATTATGAGGTTCCAAATGAGGATTATAATGGGCTAGGTTCCTCAGAGACTGACTAGGTATTCAGTGGAGTTGAGTCCAATATTCAAAGTTGAAAAGAATTGTTAGTGATGCCTAGGTGGGGTGCTTTGCAACCAGGTTATATTTTGCAGTAGGATGGAATAAGTTTTGATATGTGGATATATAGGTACCTCTTAATAGCTGGTGGCGTGGCTTTCAGGTAAACACCTGCAGGTTATCTCCATGAAAAAGGAACATCTTTTTCCTCTAGTCAAGGACAAATTTCATTTACACTGGTTTGTAATTGTAAAGCATTCCAGAGCTCAGGTCTTGATCATGGCTACATTGCAGGCTGTGAATAGAAGATTCTCAACCCAACCGTTTCAAGGCCATGGAGGACAATGGGCTACTTCTTTTAAGGGGGACTAGAGAAACCCAAGGAGGATAGGACAATCAGCTGCAATTTGCCACAGTAACAAAATGTGACTTCTATGTTCAGAGGCAATATATATGCCGGGTGCCAGCCGTGGGGAGAATGGCTGTCTTCTCAGGACAAACTTCCCAAATGATCTTATTGGGAACAGCTGTCCGAGGTTTTGTCTAACTGGTCAGACTGTCCTTATGTTTCTTTTGTTGTTTTATGTAAGGTTTGTTGTCACCTGATCAATTATGCATTGCCTCTGATTCCTGTCAGGAAGGAATCCAGTTTCCATCTGTTTTTAAAATAAGATACCATGAAAGAGCCGCCGCCTCCAAAATGAAGGCAAAAGAAACATCTGCAGCAACAGGACATGGACACTAGGTACTGTGATATCATTTTCCCTTCCATTGGGTCTTAATTGGATCTACCTAGTGGGACATTTTTAAATTCTCCCCCCCCCCCGAAAAAACTTCCTCTCCGGCCCTCTCCCCCCCACCAGTGGAGATGATGTGTTTTTTTGCATTAACCTCCTACTTCTAACCCGTCTCTGGCCAGTCAGGAGCCTTGTGCTTCGAAGAGCCAATAGAGATGAGGGTTGTAAGCAAGAGGGATGTGCTCACACCATGCAGCTCTTTGTTTGAATCCTGTGAAGTCCAGCCCTATCAGACCATGCTGCTCTGAGCCTTCCAAGAAGATGCCTGGCCTCCATCTTGCCAAGTGAACTTTTAAGAACTCTCCCCTGGTAAATTACATCCCTTGCCATGTATGGACTTTTATTCCTGCTTTGAAAAAGAGGGCTTGTGCTCTCGAAAGCTCAGCAACTTTTTTTTTTTCTTTTTCTACCAGCAGCCTATGAAGGTATATCACCCATCGTCTAGTTTTAATTTTGTTTAAAATAAATGTGTAAGTCCTAGGACTTGGGGAACAGCAACCAGGCCACTAAGCCCTTGAGCATCTGCAGAGTGCTCTGCTCGTCTCTATAACTCAGGCATGACCAAACTTCGGCCCTCCTGATGTTGTGGACCACAACTCCCAGAATTCCAAGCCTTTATTTCCAATGGCAAAGGACTGTGGGAGTTGTGGTCCAAAACATCAGGAGGGCCGAAGTTTGGGTATGCCTGCTCTAACTGAAGTCAGGCTTCGGGCTCATGCCTAGCTTTGGGAGAAAAGGCTTCCAAGCGTGGGCCAATGTGGACAGTCCCTAATCTTAGGCAAATTAAGCATCGACCTGCCCGCATATTGTCGAGGACTTAAGGAAACATCAAGACTTGGTGCTTTCTGAGTGAGACAATGCAGCTCCATTTTCTGTGTAAGAGAACGGCTTCAGCCTCTCCTAGCAATTATCAGCCATGCCTGGGCTGCTTTCGATAATAATACCACATAACACAGGAATGATAGCAACTCTGATGAGAGAGCTGTAAAAGAAAATAGACCCTCACTTCTGCAAATCGATTCTGCAGGTTTCTAATTTCCCCATTCAGTATTGCTATGGGCTGTGAAATTGACCAGCGCTGTATAAAAATGAAAGTGGAGGAAGACTAGGGCAACTCCTGCCTTGTAGCAAATGACATTCTGGAATAGTTGTCCTCCTCAGCCAGCAGGCCCCTCTTCCTTGAGGCTCCCTGTTTCCGATCTCCAGCTGGAGAGGCTGGCGGGATTAGTGTATCAAATGAAGCCATGGAAGCGCAAGTGTTTTCTAATACGAAGATAGAGATAATTGCATTTTATATCTGAAATGAAACTTTTCATCTGAGTCTAGGTTCTCTTTGCAACATTTCTTTTTTTTTTAATAAAAGGGAAATGACAACTTAAGCCTGGGTTTTGTCCTTTGGCTATTATCACCCCTACCGCTCACTAGCCTGTGGGGAAAAGAGTGGTGTGGGGAAGGATGACGTAAACTCCTGAGCCTGTTCCACCTGGCAAGGCCAGCCTGAAAGGTTGTGTTGGAGAAGTTAGTACTTTCCTGTTCCCTGCAAGGAACTGTGTCCTCCACTGATGTAGAGGGAGCTGCTAGGAAGACCTCCTGGCTTTCTCAGCTGTATCCTCTGGAAGAGGTTCATGGGCAGGGTTCAGCTGGAAAGGTTGAGGGGCTGGTTCTGTTGTCCCCCAACATCTGTCAGCTGAGCTGTTTGCTTCACTGCAGCTAATGATAGGACCTGCCTTGTTGGATGAACAACTCCCTCCTACACAGACCCAGGTACCAACGGCAACCTTACGGGAGAAATGGGATTGGAGGATAAAGGAGACAGCATCGGAGTACTTCTGTAAAGACTTGACGTACTGAGTAAACCAAGACCACTCTTGATCTACTTCATATCTCTATATGTCTCTCAGGAATCCACTGGAGGCCAGATTGGCAATCCAAAAGAAGTTACTGGCATCTGCTCCACCCACCCGATGCAGTCACCTCTGTAAAAGTTGCCAGCCCAGACTGGCAGCAAATGCAGTCACTCTCCTTTATGAACAGGCAGGGAGGAAGCTGCAAGGAGGAAGGGGGGGGGAAGCAATCAGATAGGAGGGAGGGGCAAACCAGAAAAAAAAGCAGACGTTTGTGGCAGATGGGGCAGCAGAATGGACTTTTGATGCACTGGGATATGGCATGATGCCAGATTCCCAATCTGGAAATGTGTTAAATTTTGTCCAGGGAGCCATAGGTTTAAATCCTCACTTGACTACAAAGCTGAAACGGACAACCTGGGAAAGGTAATCCACCTGACCTTTCTTAAAGAGTTATTGAGAGAGCAAAATGAATAAAGAAGAAGGCCATTTCAAGAGCCTTGAGTACAATGATAATGAGTAAAAAACACTTTCAAAGAATGAACGGACAGTAACAGTGCCTTTCCACTACTGTTTCCTCCTCTGTTTCGAATAGAGATACCCACACCTTCCTGCAGTTGACTCAGCAAATGAGGACCCCCATGTCAAGTGTTTGGGTTCCTGGAGACTTGGGATGTGTTTACCTCTAGTGGAAGTTGAGAATTTGCTCAGGCAGAACTTCTACCAAGGAGATCCTTCTACCTTCCCTCCATTGCTGCCCCAAGAAACATAGTTGTGATGTGTGAAATGGTAATATTTGCTAACACCTTACCTTCCTGCGACCGCAAGGACAAAGGCCAAACTCTGAAATAAAAGGAAATTGGATTGGAATTGTTCCATTATTATGCCCTGAAGCTGGCTAAGAGAAGTAAAGCTTTTTCTGGCAAAGAAATGCATAACACTGGGAGTTCAGATTGTCCCAATCTTGCTAAACCACCCTGTACTCTGTCGCTCATAATTAAAATCTAATTTATCAATTGCATGGATAACTTTATCTTTCTGTAGGGGAAGTGTAAATAATATTTACTTGTCCTTGGCCAATTAAGGTGTGTCAACTTGACAAGACACTGTCTCAATGAATTCTGAAGCCCTGTAGAGTCTTCAAGTACAGGTGAACGTGAAACATGGAGCACTATTTTTCTCATCAGGATCCCAGGAAAATAGGTGTTGTAGTTGTTTTGCTTTGAGAATCAAACTGGACATGCACACATACAGAGTGAGAGAAAAGAGAGAGACAGAGCACAAACATAGAACAAATTTATGGCTGGTCAAAAGATGCCAACAACTTTTCCACTGTCATTTTGTGGTATTTGCGATAAGGGCATTAAAGTATTATTTGCATCCAGCATTGTTAGCACAATTTTCCTTAGTTTATGGGGGAAGTTTCTAATTATCATTTTCATTTCTTGCTATCCTGTTTCTAGGCAGCAGCCTCTCCTCAGACTGTCCAAACAGCAGGTTCAGAGTACTTCTGCTTAGAGGAGCTGATCACACCGACTCTGAGTAGAGAGGCTATTATACCTAGCATTATAGCCAACAGGAAGTTGCCCTTGTCCCCAATCCACAGCCATCAAGATAACAACAGTCCAGTGGATGGAACAGGTAAAAATCTTTAGATGTCTGAGTGTGACTATATAGCAATGAGGAGTCTATGCTGGTAAAAATCCAAACTGCATTCAAGTTTGCACAGCACAGCTCTAGGAGAAAGAGAAAATTTTATGATGAGGATGAGGATGATTGTTGTTGTTGTGGTGGTGGTGGTGGTGGTGGTGGTGGTGGTGGTGCGTGGAACAGCAGACAGACCTCATGCATGGGCCATGAAGGCTTAGGTCTTCAAGGCACCAGGACTTGCTCTCAAGGCGATTCTTCAGAGGAAGAAGCCCCTGTTGCAGAGTGCTGAATTTTTGTTAAAATTATCTACATAGTAGAATGGGACAAATCCACAGAGGAGAGTACCTTCAAGTTTCCCAGCGTCCACCCCTTTTCTCATTAACTGAAACTTAAAAGTCATTGTAACTCGCTATGAATCATGTGAAGGAGAAAGAATGAGAAAACATTACTTAGAGTTGCTTGAAATTAACAGACTGGTGTATACTTCTTTCTTTACTGCACACATACTGTACTAGCAACCAATCAGTTTAACAGCAAAAACAAATGAGCAAACAAAAAAGTCCTGTCTCCTAATGACCAAAGAAAGGGACACAATGCTCAGAAGAGAGACATTCAAAACCTGGAAGGAGCTGTTGGTTAGTACTGGATAGGTAATCATCCCAGCTCAGAAAAGTCCCTCCCAGTCACTCAAACTGGATATAATATACAAGGTTGTAAATAAAGCTCCAACAGGCCCTTATACAGTACATGAGGAGGGTGTAACAATCCTCTTAAAATATGAAGCCTACCTAGAAATACTGGCCTGATGTGTGATTGGTTGACTGATATGTGGGAAGAGAACCAATCAGAAGTTGCCAGATGAAGATACTGTATATATTGAGGACAGCTTGAGCAAAAAAAAAAAAAAAGAAAGAAAGAAAGAAAGAGAGAGAAATGTATTGTTTCCAACTAAATGTTTGACTTGTAAGCTTAGCAACTGAGAACATCTGATTGAACCATAAAAAACAGGTTCAAATGCAATCTGTAACAAAAAGCTTGCTAACATCAAAGATGCCATTATGCTAGTTAAATAAACTTTACAATTTATGTTTCACCTGAAAATATAGCTCAGTTTTATTTAATTGGGCTTAGGGAAGGCTCAGGAAAATAAAGGTTAGGTTGAATTTGAGGTTTCCCAGGGATAGAAGGGTCACAGAGGGCTCCTTTTGAGCTCTCTACTCATTCTGAAGGCTTCATCCCCCCCTGGGCCTTTATTCCCCTTGCAGGCTAGGCAGAAGCCCCAGACCCTCATCTGTTCTTCTCACCCCATTCAGGAGGTGTGGTGTTCTGCATTCCAGAGAGTTTAAGAATGGGTGGTTCACTGAGCCTTCCTCTTGGGGTTCCTCATCTTCATTAAATGACTCCTAGAGTGAAGGCATGACACTTACCAAGAGCACCACAAAATTACTTGCCTTTATTTATTTTATATATTTATATTTAAGTTTATATACCACATTGATTTCCCCAAAGGAGGGGGCAAGAGGAATAACTTTGCAGCTCCATATCTTACAAGGATGTTTATCTTCAAGTGGAAATGACAGGAAATGGGTCAAAGATATTTTACTGCCAGGGACAAACCCCATTATGGTGGTCCTTTCTTCATTGCATGTATAAATGGAATGCTGCGGTCGTTTAACGTGATTTTTACACTGTCACGGGAAGACACTGCCCTTCAGTACCCCTGGAGCATCAGATCAATTTAACAGGTCCAGGACAAGCTGTATGCCCTAGGCAACTGCTGCAGAGTACAAAAGAAACAGATCAAGGGCTACCAATGCTGAAGCAGTTCCTTCATTCTGTCCAACAGTAGAGCCAGCATCGAAGTAAAGGCTAACAGCATTTTGTAACTGTTGGCTCCAACTGGAGTGCAGTTGATAATAGCCCTGGAGCGAATGTGCAGTCCCCATGTGCAACCAAGACACATTTAATCCATTTAGTGCCCAGTAGAGGTGTGCAGGCTTATGTTTAGCACCCCAGCTCCAAAGACTATGAACCAGGCTGCCCAGGGAATTCTCGGTGTTGCCATTTAAAGATGCAGATGTGCACACCTCTCATTGGGAAGGGGGGCATTGGGAGCTTTTGTGCAAAGTTCTGACATACTGAATCAGGAAACATATGTTTTCTAAAATACAAAAACATTATTTTCTCCTTCACGCAGCTAGTTGTGTACATCCCCTCCCCAGCCGCGGCCAAACAGATTTTGTATGTTCCCCTAACACTTGAAAACATCAGCACTGCACAAACATAAATGTGTCACAAGGCTTTGTGGCAGCCACAGCTATTGACCTGGTGCTGCCTGGGCATCACTGCTGATGGGTGATGCACTTTTTTGTTCTTCCTCACCCTTCCAGGACTTTGTATTCTTCCATTAAAGTCAGTATTCGAAATTCACTCAAGTACCACCAATCATTAAATGTTTACCCATTGTGCTTTGCACATAGCCCCATAAACAAAGCTTGGGAGTGGTTAGTTTTTTGGATCATACAATCCCAGAATCCCGTAGCCAACATGGACAACAGTGGCATGTCTGACCACGTGCCTGTGGGATTCGAAAACAAAACCTGAAGACTCCTGTGGCCTCTCAGACTGAATCGAAACATACAGCTATTTGCTTTCAATTCAATTATATCCAATTCAATTATAGTGACCCTCCTAGGCTTTTCAAGGCATGTGAGATATTTAAAGAGTGGTTTTACCAGTGCCATCCTCCCACTCACCCAGCCACTTTTGACTTCCATGACCAAGCAAGGATGTGAAGCCAGACTTTCTCAATCCTAGGCTGGCATTCTACCCATGGCATCCCACTCCCTGTCAATATATAAAAAGGTAAATGTAAAGGTTCCACCCGCACATCCATGCTAGTTGTGTCCAACTCTAGGGGTGGTGTTCATCTCCGATATATAGTATTGAGAAATGCCAGTCTCTGGCAAGCCACAGCTGCAATATGAAATACCCAGGTCTGCTCAATCAGTCTATGTGCTCAACTGTTGAAGTGCAAAACCAGTAGAATGTCTGAGCCATTCACTGCTGGAAAGAAACCCCTGTAATTTTAACTGGAATATGCTGCCACAGAGGGTGGTGGAATCTCCTTCTTTGGAGGTTTTTAAGCAAAGGCTTAGATGGCCATCTGTCAGATGGGGTGCCTGCATGGCAGGGGGTTGGACTGGATGGCCTTTGAGATCTCTTCCAACTCTATGATTCTATGATTCCAAACCAGATGCACTGCAGAATGTATTTCGGGACAGACGTTCCTGGAATGACATTACAGTCATTTGAGGCACCAGTAGCTAGGGCTCCATGTAGCAGTTCCATAGGGCCTCTCTTTTGGATATTATTTTCCCGAAGAAGCCTTGATGCTGTTCATTCCTGGCCATTAGCTTGGTCAGGAGGGTTATCACTAGGAGACGTTGCCCTTGAAAGCAGATTAATCTTATCACACTGAGCACAGAGTAAGTTACAACAGAATTGACCAAAGAGTGGCAGGGGGTAATTAATGGGGCAGATAGCAGATTGCTATTTCTGATTGCCCCATGCTGTCTAGTGGATTCAAGCTTGCTGAGAAAGACTGGTGGAAACAAGACCCCTGATGGGCAACAGTGCTGTTAATGTCAAGAAGGTTCCGTCCTTAGCAGCAGGGGCCATTTTGTTGGAACCATCTGTTGTGCTAGGAAGAAGAAGAAATGCCTGTAACCCAATGCCACTTTCCTAGATGTTCACATAAATTTCTGGCATGTCTCATCTCTCTTTTAAGGTTGCATCGCTGCATTTGCACAGCAGACACTTTCTAGGGCCCATGACTTTTTTGCCACCTTGAGTTTCTGCTGGATGGAAGGGTATGGTGAAAAGAATCTCCTGCCCCCACCCCACCACTGCCCCAAATGTCCCAAGATAATAAGGAAAAACAGGCCAATTAGGAACTGCAGGAAGCAACAACATTCATCAAAAGCAGAGGCAATTAAAAACCATTTAATCAAATTGCCGCCACCACCACAGAGAGCTGCAATGTTCAGTAAATATGCACTTAACATCCGTAGGCGGTGGGGGGGGGGGAGACTGGGGGGAAAGTTGAAGGAAAATCTGAAAGGCCATGTGGAAAGCCCCTTGCCAGACGACACACGGATAGGATTGTGAACCTGCTTGGTGGAAAGCGAGCCTGTACTGTTCATACAGCCCTTTGAAATTCTTAATTATCTAAGTGCCCTTGCTATGTCTCCATAATAGCTGTGAAACCAGAATAAAGACAGGGCCAATTCATTTGCATAAATACTGATTGTGTCATTCAGCTTACCTCTTTTTTATGATATTTGTTTCATCCTTCTCCCTATCTTCCATTCAGTGCCCCCAACGATAGAATCAATCTGCTAGAGTACTAGAGTTCTTAAAATCACAGTAAAACACCAGAGCAGGTATGTATGCATGTACGAGTATTTAGGTAGGTAGGTAGGTAGGTAGGTAACATACATACATACATACATACTACTGACAAACAGTGAAATTCAGTAGATCAAAAACATTCCACTACTTGTCCAAGTATCTTTGTCAGTCTTACTCACTGGATGGCTGAGAATATTCGCAGCCATGATAACATATTATTATTCATTTACTCATATGCACCATCTCTCTCTCTCTCTCTCTCTCTCTCTCTGAGTGTGTGTGTGTCTCTGTGTGTCTCTGTGTGTGTTTGTGTGTTTGAATTGTCATGACTCAACTTCCAAATATTTTATCATGTATTGGGACTTTTGGCACTATTCTCCTTGGATCATTGCCAAAAAAACCCAAAATGTACACACACACACACACACACACACACACACTGCCCTATGTATATAGCAACATTACATGTTTTCCCCCCACAATTCTTCTGTTAGGTAGGCTTTGCTAAAACAAATACTGTCACAGAGTAGATTCTGACTAAAATCCTAACAAGATTTTATTCTAGAGTAATCAAAATTGTGAAGTTATGACAGTAACTTGTAATTAAATAAGAAGATCCTGGTTGAATTCTTGGTGACATGCAAGTCACATGACTAAGACTACAACCAAGCATATTATCAGCCTCCTATTAATTAGCCGCAACTTACCACTGAGATGTATGTTGTTGTTGTTTCACTTGATTAAAATCCCAATAGGATTCTGGCCAGTACTTGTCATGTCAGTCCATTATATGGATATGATGAGACAAAGATAAATGCCTTAGCGCAATGGAAGAAACACATTGGCCATAATTAGATGGTGGTTTTTAAAATGGCAATTGTATAATTTTATTAGAATTACAAAACAGTTTGCCTGATTGTAAAGAAAATTATGATGGAATTTTGCAGCATTTTGTCCTTTTAGCCTTTGTGCCTTGATTCCCAGCGACGAAAGTTAAGCAGGCACAGAAGATATCTTCACCAGTCTATTTATAAAATATGCAGCAGTGTAACATACAGTGACAGCATAACATCCAGCAACAGCAACATTCAGAGGAACAATAATGTACACCATCCATCATATACATACACATTGCCATCCAATAATCTTTAACACTACATCATGTACACTGTATCATCCAGGGAAATTCCCTGGTTGCATCAGCTTGTGCTGTGAGCCACCCTTACTCAGCACATTCTGTCATATTTCATCTTGTCCTGTACAAGTCTGAAAATTCAAACTTTTAAAAAAACTTTAACTTGATGTGTCTGACAGATTATGTCCAAGCATCTGGTCTGCCTGCTGAGTCTGAATCATCTGTCAAGGTGCTGATAATTTGGGAGTTTGTAACTTCAGGTTTGTTGATCTCCCTCCTTGGGGTTCATTATCTTTGGACTAGATGTTTCACAGGTGAGCCTAATAATGTCCACTTTCAAAAAGACTATTCTCCAATAGATGATCAAATGAAAGATTGTCTGCTGCAAAAGAGCATGTAGCTGCCCTACTTTCCATGGTTCTGCATCTTTAGATCATTAGGATGTTCTGAGTAGGACACTGTCATCTGTCAATCCTTCCGAGACAAGTCAGAGGACACAACTTCATCATAATCCCAGCAGCTGCTACCAGTTCTGCAGTGTGTTGCCATTTTGGAATGAAAATATTGCTACCTACCATCAAAAACTATATGTCAAAATTTTGTGATTTCACATTATTTGGAAATACCCTTTCTTTCTTTCTTTCTTTCTTTCTTTCTTTCTTTCTTTCTTTCTTTCTTTCTTTCTTTCTTTCTTTACTTCACCATCTGGCAGCAAAGGCCACTCTGGGCAGTTTACAAGGTTTAAAAAGGTACAACCATTATTGATTGATTGATTGATTGATTGAATGATTGATTTATATAGCTTGTATGCCACCCACTACCCAAAGGTCTCTGGGCGGCTCACAAAGTAAACAATTCAGATAATTAAAACGTCAAATTGCAATAAAATTAAAAGAATAAAACATTTAAATACAATAAATACAATATATTAAAATACAACACTAAAATTACCATCAGGGCCCACAATAATCAGTTAAAAGACTTCTGGAACAGGAATGTTTTTACCTGGTGCCGGAATGTGATCAATGTTGGCGCCAGGCGGGTCTCGCTTGGGAGGGCATTCCACAATCTGGGGGCAGCTGCCAAAAAGGCCCTGTTCCTATGAGCCATCCCTTTCACCTCCTTGAGGGATGGCTCTTTCAGGAGGGCCCCTTGGCTAGATCTTAATTGCTGGGTAGGTTCATATGGAAGGAGACGGTCCTTCAGGTATCTAAGTCCTAAGCCGTTTAGGGCTTTATATGCCAAAACAAGCACTTTGAATTGGGCTTGGTCAGCAACTGGTAACCAATGAAGGTTATACAGAATCAGTGTGATGTGTTCCTTGGCGGCCCTGCCACTCACCAGCCACGCAGCATGATTCTGAACTGTCATGAGGCTCCGTTCATCCAGGTAGGGGCACAGCCCCTGGCCACCAAGTCCACCTGAGCTTCCAGAGTTAGAGCGGGGTCCAGGAGCACCCCCAAGCTACGGACCCTGTCCCTTAGAGGGAGTGCAACCCCGTCCAGGACAGCGAGGTGGCCCTTTAACCTGTCCGGCGAAGCACCCACTAACAGCACTTCCATCTTGTCTAGATTGAGTTTTGATTTATTAAACCTCATCCAGTCCATTATCTGGTCCAGACACGAGTTCAGAACAAAAACCGCCTCACCTGGATTTGTGGGAAATGAGAGGTAGAGCTGAGTATCGTCAGCATATTGCGGACTCCTCAGCCCAAACCTCCTGATGACCTCTCAAAGTGGTCCCATGTAGATTTAAACAGCAAGGGAGATAGTATTGAGCCCTGTGGAACCCCATGATGTAAACGCCATGGGGCAGAGCTACTATGTATACCCCAGCACCACCTTCTGAACACGGTCAGCCAGGAAGGAGCGGAACCGCTGCAAGACAGTGCCTCCAACTCCCAACCTGGTCAGCCTATCCAGAAGGACACCATGGTCGATGGTGTCGAAAGCCGCCGAGAGGTCCAGGCGTATCAACAGGGTCGCACTCCCCCTGTCTCTCTCCCGCAAAGGTCATCATACAGGGCAACCAAGGCAGTCTTTAATATATATTATAATATATTAAAAATACAATATAAAATAAAATAACAATACTAAGTCAGTCAAATCAGTAAGATCAGAGAGAGACCAGAATAGATAAGAAAGAAATGAGCAAGACATAATGGGAGAAACTAATAACCAGGGAAAGCCTTCCTAAATAGCCATGTCTTAAGATTTTTTTAAAAACAGACAGTGAGGGGGCCAAACAAATATTTAGGAATTTTTTTAAAAAAAAATCTCTGTTGCCTTTCATTCATCACTAAGCAGCATTTATAAGCCCACAAACACAGCCATTTAACTATCCACTAAGGGCTACAGTCCTCCGTGCACATACTGTACATGAATTCTCATTAATGGTTTGAAAAAGTATCTCACTTCGTAAATTTCCCCTGTATCAAAATCCTGGCACATCCCTTTATCTTAAGCCCCGTGAATGTGTTCTTTATAGCAAAGCCCTTGAACTCTTCTCTGGATAGAATTCTTTCATATCCTTTTGGATGGCATTCTTTCATATCCACTAAGCTTGTACATTTTATGGTAATGAGTCGTGGGATTTCGCATTATTTATTGTTGTCCCTCCTCAGATAAAGAGAAGGAATCTGAAATGGCAGGACAAAATGGCCACAGCCCAGTGACACCTGGATCCTATTCTGTGTTCATGCCTCTCCTTTAAGTGATGAAAGGTGAGGCATTGTTTTAAGAAAAGTGGGTCTAAATGTAATATGCAATCTGCAATATAATATTTTATCTGCAGAGACATGAGAATAGAGTTTACAGAAATTACTCGAGACCAGAAAACCTTATTAATAAAATCTTATGTTCTTTGCTGTATTGAATCTTTCATTTGGCCGATTCTCAGATTGTCATTATAGGAAACAAAATGTTGACGTGCACTCAGAACAGTAAGGTACACTACATATGACACCTTCCAAAGAAATAAATGGACACCAAATACATATAGCACATCTTGCTCAAATGGGGTGTACAATGAGTAAGTGAAGAAGGCAAGAAAGGTATATTCTGTGTCTTTGCAAGCAACAAAAATAGGTGTTCAAGACAGTTCAAATCCTGACTCCAAGCTTCTTTCTTTTCAGCAATAGTTTTGATTGTAACTGTGTGTTTGTGGATAGTGTTTTGTTTGCTGCAATTGTTAAACATTTGAAAGTAAAAAAATCCTTGCCATTCCCTGCTATGCTACTGGAGATGACACGGAGATACGCGGTAAACTGCTAGTGAAATATTTCTCTCTCTCTCTCCCTCCCTCTCTCTCTCTCTCTCTCTCTCTCTCTCTCTCTCTCTCTCTCTCTCACACACACACACACACACACACACACACACACACACACACACACACACACACACACACACACACACACACACACACACACAGAGAGAGAGAGAGAGAGAGTCCAAGGTAAGGTGCTCATGGGGGAGTGAGACAGACTGTGGATTTGCTGCATTGCCTTCTAAACAAATACCACACATACAATATACACATACATGCCTTAATCTGGAACCTTCAGCTGCCACCAGTTGAATATGGGAAAGAGGTGGATTAAGGCAACCATGCAAAATCAAACTAAATAAAAATGCCTGGAGACCAGGGAAAAAGGAGCCAAGCGAGAAACCTCAGCACTCAGCAGGTACCCTGCGACCTGGAAATCCTGAGACTAGCTGATGTGCCTCAGTCCACACAGCCTGCCTGCCATAAAGCAGTTCCAACATTGGCCTCCCACTGGCTGTTTTAACAAATCCTGAGATAATTGTGCCACCTTTAAGACTACCAGGTTTTATGTGCCATGAGCTTTCACTGACATAGCCCACTTCCTCTGGTGCAGGATGTACAGTATTGAATCTGCAGATGTATGTTATCATATATGCCATCAAATCTCCTCTGACCCATGAAGGCCCTAAGAATCAGTGACCTCCGTAATGTTTCTGTCATCTACAGCCTTGCTCAGCTCTTGAAAACTCAAGGCTGTGGCTTCTTTTCTAGAGTCAATCCATTTCATGTTTTGATCTTCCTCGTTTCCAACTACCATCACCTTTTCCTAGAATAATTTTTTCCCAGCAGATGTAAATGTATATTGAAATGAGATACAAACAACAATTATATCATTTCTACTTATTTTCTACTTTTCTGCTGCACAAACCAACGTAATTTAACAAGAACAAAAACAAAAAAAAAAAACAAAAAAAACCAAATACAGCATCAAACAGACAAATGGGAAAATAATTACATACCATCCGTCATAAGCGGCAACATCTGAAACCAGTTGACACAAGGATTCAATTAAACATCAAAGACTTCTTTTAAAAGGGAGGTCTTCAAAATCCTTTAAAGAGAAGGAAGTGTGAAACAAGCCAACAGGGAATGGTATGGAGCTCTAGCTACCAGGGAGAGTCACGGCTGAGTGAAGCAATAGCTTCCTCTTTGCAATGGAGGTGGCAGGATTTGTGGTCCAAAGGTTGCCCAAGAAGTCAGAGGTCCTCAAAGGGTGTTAAGAAGGAGGAGACCACTAGCAAAGTCTGTCATGTGAGTTTAAAGCCAATGACCCAGCAAGGTAGATCATCTGACAACTGCAAGGACGTGTAACAGTCATGCTCATCAAACGTCTTGTCAGTAGCAGATCTCCAAGGAACATACCGGCAAATTTCTCAAATGACACTTCACTGGTAGGAGAGCATGTGTTGAATCAGGACGATCACTCTTTGCAGTACCCACAATTTCCTATTTTGCAGACATCAGTTTGTAACTTTTAGCACCGTGGTTCTCAACCTTGGGTCCCCAGAGGTTCTTGGAATAAAAGCTCCTGGATTAAAGCTCCTGGAAGCTTTCACCACTAGCTGTACTGGCAATGGCTTCTGGGTGCTGCAGTCCGAAAAACATCCCAAGGGACCCAAGGTTGGGAACTGCTGCTCAAAGTCAACCATCGTCACCACTACCCAGATCTCCTCCGCCAACAAAATCCCAGTCAAGGGCTGTATGTAAAGCAATTATGGGATATCTTGAGCAATGTATGGCCATTCAAACCCTGAATCTAAGTGAATTCATGGGCGGCGGGGAGATTGGCTTGGTCTCTTCACCTGTTGCCATGGTTCAGATCATGGCATGGTTTACTGCCTGGCACAGTTTACCAGCCTCGAAGTTCTGTCGTGTAAAGATGCACTATAAAATCCTGAAATATCAAATAAATCTGTGCAGTTAAAAACAAACAAGGCTGGGATGAGGTAGCCATGTTAGTCTGTAGCACTAAAAACATTCAAAGCACCTTGTGGCCCACTGAAAAATGAGAAGTTTTGAATCTGGCATGAGGGAGGGAGGGAGGGAGGCAGGGGAGAGAGAGAGAGAGAGAGAGAGAGAGAGAGAGTAAATTAAATTGGGAGACTGGAATTTTGTTGGTTATGCCTACTAATGTAACACAACTGGCACAACTTTTAGTGGCTAATTGCCACCAGTTAACAAGTCAACATAGGCACTTCCTGTCATTCACCAGTTGTGTGATTTGGTGTCTGATAGGAAATGCCAACACTAGATTTTCATTTGAAGAGATACTATGTGGGACAGTGCATAGGGTACTGTGCAGAGTGGTGCTAACTTTCAAGTATTATTTATTTATTTATTTATTTGTTATATTTCTATATCACTCATCTTCCGGACGGAACTCTGGGGGGTTTACAATTAAAACAAGAGCAACAGGATATTACAAAAAAAAACAAGTGAGTGCTAATTAAATAAGGAGGGGTGAAACCCTCCACAAGAAACGACGCGGGCGGCAAAAAAAAAAGCATACACATGATTGCCCTAGATCTCTCATTGTCCCAAAGTTGTTGAGAGTTCTGTGAGAAGGGGGGGGCTCAGAATTATATTAAAAAGTTTACATATACAGTGGTACCTTGTGTAAAGAAATTAATTCATTCCAAATGAATTATGTTAAGCAAATTTTCCTTTACACAAATTTCCCACAGGAATGCATTGAAAACAGTAATCCTTAATTGCGACCATTTTTATGTTGTATGGATTCGCCCCATAGACGATTCTGTTAACACATGGGATGTTCCATTCTCTGTACCATAAGGGTGCAGCCTTTTATATCATTGTTGTTGCACCAAATACCAGCCAGGTGCATTCGGCAAAAATATATCTCTCATATATTTCCACCAAAAAGCATTTATTTTTTGCAGATCCAGGATGGGAATTTAAAAACAAACAAACAAACCAACAGTGCCATGACATCATTTCAAAGTACAGTACAGTGGACCCTCATACAATCATATCATAGAGTTGGAAGAGACCTCAAGCGCCATCCAGTCCAACCCCTTGCCATGCAGGAACACCCATCACAATATTTCCAATGGCCATCCAGCCTCTGCTTAAAAACTTCCAAAGAAAGAGACTCCACCACCCTCCGTGGCAGCATATTCCACTGCCAAACAGCTCTAACTGTCATGAAGTTCTTCCTAATGTTCAAATGGAATCTCTTTTCCTGTAGTTTGAAACCATTGCCCCAAGTCCTAGTCTCTGAAGCTATGGGAAACAAACCAGTTCCCCCTTCAATATGACATCCTTTCAAATATTTAAACATAGCTACAGTATCATATTCCCCCCCCCAGCATTCTTTTTAAAGGGCTAAACATTCCCAGTTCCCTAAGCCGTTCCTCATAAAACATTTTCTCCAGGCCTTCAACCATCCTGGTCACCCTCTGCACCCGCTCGAGGTTGTCAACATCCTTTTTAAATTGAGGCACACAGAACAGGACACACTACTCCAGGTGGGGTCTGACCAGAGCAGAATAGAGTGGTGCTATCACTTCTCTTTATCTAGACCAGTGGTGGAGAACCTTTGGCACTCCAGATGTTTTGGACCACAACTCTCAGTATTTCAAGCCTGTATTGCCAATGACAAAGGAGTGTGGGAGGTGTGGTCCAAAACATCTGGAGTGCCAAAGTTTCGCCACCACTGATCTAGACACTATGCTTCTGTTCATGGAACCTAGAATCGCATTGGCTTTCCTGGACGCCGCATCACACTGCTGACTCATGTTCAATTTGTGGTCCACCAAGACTCCCAGATCCCTTTCACAGGTACTATTTTCCAGCCAAGTATCTCCCATCCTATATCTTTGCAATTCATTCTTTTTACCTAGATGTAGCACCCTACATTTCTCTCTGTTGAAATCCATTCCATTAGCTTTGGCCCAGCATTCTAATCTGTCAAGGTCCGAACAAACGGTTTGTATAACATAAAATCTGTACACAACATAAAAATTCTGGAGATAGGGGAAATTTGCTTAACAGAATTGTCTATGGGGTGAATCCGTACAACATAAAAATGGTCGCGATTAGGGATTACTGTTTTCAATTCATTCCTATGGAAAATTTGTATAAAGGAAAATTTGTTTAACAGAATTTCATTTGGAATGAATTAATTCCTTTATACAAGGTACCTCTGTATCTGAAAATAAGCCATCTTTACAGGCACGCTTTGATACATCCCTGGGGTAAACTTTACTGTGTAGTGGATGTTCCTTGATGCAGACTGAGCGTCACATCCAACGTGTCTTGAACAACAACTTTTCAACTTTGGAAATGTACGCTCATTAGGCTGGCTTGGGCTACAGCAGGACCATCTCAAGGCACCAATAGCGAGGAAGGTGTGCCATCAACAGCACTGCCTGAAGATGCATGCCTTGTAACCTGCCGACAAATAGGCTGACAAATCATTTTCAATGGGAATCCTTAGGGGCAAGAAACAAGCTATGCAGCTGCAGCTTAAATACAGTTCTCCTGAACCAGGCAAGCCAAATCAATTAAATGACTATATTACCTCATTCTGTTTTCCTCTTGTGCCATAGGCCAAATGCATGTCTTGCTCAATTCTGAGGATTTCCCACGGGAGTTTGAATTTGGATCAGTCCGACATGAAATGTCCAACTGATGAGATGTGATTCAAACAGCCATCGCCAACTAAGACATTTTATGTGATTATTGATTATGTCAAAGGGATTCCACTTACCTGACAATATGTTAATACAACACCTATAGCCTCCAGAGGACAGCTGTGGAAGAAATTGCATGGTCTGGGAGACCTGCCTTTGTTTGAAACTCATTTTCTGTATGTGTTAGGTCTCACGCATTTTCATTACTATGCTAAAGAAAGAAGAGCTTGAATACAGTTGTAGAACTGAGCCATTTTAGCACTAAGAATAGGTTCATGGCTCGAGCAATCTGGAAATGATTGCATGAGGAACAGATTTCAAACCTTATCTGTGATGGGAATAAATGCATGACAGCTTTCACTTGCTGCCATGCTCTTATGTGTTCAGTCAAACTGGTTCTCCTTGTGATTGTATGCTGAGTAAACAATTGGCCACGTTCCACTGCTTGAGAGAAGATACAGCCGTGCTCCAGCTACCACACCTCCATAAGTGAGGTCTGTTTTAAAATGGAAGCATTGTCCTCACTTAAGCCATGAGGGACTGCACTCAATTTTTGTCACTTTTGCTCCAGATAGCTTGTGTGTAGATTCAGCTGAGACATACCGTATATACTTGAGTATAAGTCAAGCCCCCTAAATTTGTCCTTCAAAAGTGGGAAAATTGATTGACTTGTATAACCCAAGTCAATATTTCCCTCCGCTGCCTTCCCCAAGCCGGCTAGGGGAAGGTGCGGCTTTTTTAAAATGTCAGGCCCTGGTCCCACGTCCCTTTAAAAGCAGTTTAAATTCCTAAATAAATCATGCCCAAAAATGCCGTCCCCACAGCCACTGGGCTTTTTGAAAAAAAGAAAGAAAAGAAAACCCGGTAATGCCCCTTTAAGCGAGGTTTCTTTGACTTACTGGAGAAGTAGGGAATTTTCTGCCTCGCTTAAAAATCCACCTTTTAAGGAGGCAGACATCGTGGGACCACGCAGATGATCCGGGTTTCTTTTTTCTCAGAGCACCGACCAGCTTATCGGCGCTGCTTTTTAATATTTCCTGACAACCTCGGAGCAAGAGGAAGCTCCTTCCAGTATCCTTTGACTTAATTTCCCCCAGAAAGTGGTCCATTTTTTTAAAATGCTAGCGCCACCTGCTGGCCAAGGGGGCTGAACTGCACTTTAAAATAAAAATAACCAGCTCTGTGAACTCCTGTCCCACATAATAAATCACGTGATGGGATGAAGAGGAAAAGCCGGACCTTCAGAATATCAGGATCAAAACCAGGTCAGACTGCAGCTGCCAGTGATCACGAAGCAGCCCCACAATCCTTCCAATTGGGTGTGCCCGGAATGTGGCTGTAGCCCGCCTGGTCTTTTCAGCCAACAACAACCTCCCCACCCGCCCCGAAACTTACTTCTGGAAAGGAGAAGTGCCATCTTTTTGAGGCTGGCCCCGAGGTCATTTCTCTGTGGTGGCGGTGGTGGCGGCAGCTGTGGGGGGAGCTCTGGGCGGTGGTGGCAGCAGCGGCTTTTCTCCCTCTACTCGCCTGATGCGGGGAGAAGCAGCGGGTTTTAAAAACTTTTTTTCCTCTCCCGAAACAAGCGCCGATGGTGTACATCAGCATTTGCTTTGGGAAAGAAAAAAAAGTTTTTTAAACCTGCCGCTTCTCCTTCACCCCAATATAAGTTGAGGGCCTTTTTTTCAGCCAAGAATAAGGGCTGAAAAACTCAACGTATATTCAGATAGGTGCGGTAATTATTGCACCTTCTCTTATCTCACTCCCTTGGTTATCAAGTTGCCATCTTCCAAATACCTGCAATATGGCATTGGATGAGGTTGAGACTGGGTTCTTCTTAGGCACCAACCCCACATATCTTCTTTAATGATTTTCCTCCAACTTTCATTCGAGTCATACTAAAAATTGGGTAGAGGGATGAGATAAGCCCACATGGGCAGGAAAAGCTAATTAGTGTAGCTGCTTCTCCAACAAGCATTAGAAAAGCATTAGAAAAGAGCAAAAATGAAGAAACTTACAACTATATTGGGTAGAGAGAAAGCTTGAAATAAGCTGTAGCCATCCTTAAACTCAGCACCCTCCAGTTGTTTTGAACCTGTTCTACTTTTTATTTGTTTTTTGTGATGGCTATACGGCTCCTCAACTTGATTGGCTTCAGCTGGAAATACTGATATTCCAGGAATGACCCCCTCCCCAATACGTACCAAGAAGGAGGCAAATGGACCATCAACAGAGATGCAACAAGACTACAACCACTAGGTAATTTATTTTCTTTTTATTTGATCCAATTGGCTGCACCTAGTGGACTGCACCTAGTGGACTAAATTTTATCCCAAGCCCCAAATGAAATGCATGGGTCTTCTACAACAGCCCTGGCCCAGAAGGGGCCTTTAGCCTAGAAAAGCCACATGGAGAGGGGCTGTGAAAGTGTGTCCGTGAGCCCTGACATGTTGTTTGAAGGACTAGGACAATAAAAACACCACCCTTTACCTCAGATGCAGCCTCAGGAGCTTGAGCGGTTCCTGGACAGAGCGGAAGAGACTATCCAGGTCCAAGAAGAGACAGGGCACACTTCAGAGGAGGAAGTCGCTCCCCCAACTCAGGAGGTGGATGGGTGGAGGAATGTGACTCAAAGGAGTAGAAGGCCAAGGCATCGCTCAGAGAGTCTCATCTTGCACAATCAATTTGAAGCTCTTTCCCTCAGCACACCTCATGAGGCACACATAGAGGAAGAAGTGGTTCCGCCGGAGGATCTCTCCCTCATCACTATTGATGAGATACAAGATCAGGTACATGTTGATGAGCAGGCTGCAGGAGAGAAGCTCATTGTGCTAGGGGATTCTATCATTAGAAATACGGAGGGATGGATTTGTGAGGAGCATGATAACCGGATGGTCACTTGCCTGCCGGGTGCAAAGGTTGCAGACATCACCAGAAATATAGATAGCTTCTTAGAGAGAACTGGGAAGGAGCCAGTGGTCATGGTACACGTCGGTACCAATGATGTCGGGAAGGCCAAGCGGTCAGTCTTGGAAGCCAAATTCAGGTTGCTAGGTAGAAGATTGAAGTCCCGGGCTTCCAAGGTAGCATTTTCAGAAGTGCTACCTGTTCCTCGTTCCCGCCAGGCAGGCAGAACTCAGAAGCCTCAATGCGTGGATGAGGCGATGGTGTCGAGAGGAGGGCTTTAGATTTGTCAGGAACTGGAGAACATTTTGGGACAACCCAAACCTCTTCAGGAGGGATGGGTTGCACTTGAATCATGATGGGACCAGATTGCTGGCACTCAACCTCAAAAAGGCAGCAGAGCAGCTTTTAAATTGATAACTGGGGGAAAGCCGACAGGAGCTGTGTGGTATCCGGTTCGGAACACCTCATCCTCGGGGAATGAGGTTGGAGAGGGTAGAGAATCACATAGAGATGACATAGCAAGTATTAACGATGGCAGAATAGCGGAATGTGACAGTTCGTCTACTGAAAATAAAAGCTGTGGGGGGAGAAGAACAAGGCAGCAGCTGTTGCGGGACCCACTGTACAAGTGCTTCTACGCCAATGCTCCGAGCAAAGATGGGAGAACTTGAACATCTGGCAGCTAGGGATAACATTGATATAATAGCCATAACAGAAACCTGGTGGAATGTGGAGAACCAGTGGGATACAGCACTCCCAGGCTATAAACTCTATAGAAGGGATAGAGAGGGGCGGGTTGGAGGAGGAGTGGCCATCTATGTCAAAGAAGGCATAAAATCCAGCAGAATGGAGATTGACAGAGGGTCTGACTCCGCCATAGAATCACTGTGGGTTAAACTACCAGGTCCAAAGAGTGATGTGATAGTTGGAGTATTCTATCGTCCACCAGATCAAAAACTTGAGGGGGACCTTGAAATGAGGAGAGAAATCATGGAGGTGGCTAAGAGGGATAGGATAGTAATCATGGGGGACTTTAATTATCCCCACATTGACTGGGCCAATTCCGGGCAAGAAAGAGAAACTGGGTTTCTCGACTTGCTGAATGACTGTGCCTTAGAGCAACTTGTCATGGAGCCCACCCGAGAAGAGGCAACTCTAGATCTAATATTGTGTGATACTCAGGACCTCGTCAGGGATGTGAATGTCACTGAGCCTCTGGGGAACAGTGACCATGCTGCAATTACCTTTGCCATGCATGTTGGAGGAAGAGTGTCAACCAAATCAGACATAAAAACCCTTGATTTTCGAAGGGCAAACTTCCCTCAGATGAGGAAACTAGTTAGAGAGAAACTGAAGGGGAGGGTTAGAAGAATCCAATCTCTTCAGAGTGCATGGAGCCTGTTTAAAACAACAATAATAGAGGCCCAGCACAAGTGCATACCACAAAGAAAGAAGAGCTCATTTAAGTCCAAGAGGACACCGCATGGTTAACGAGTGGAGTTAGAAAGGCTCTAAAGCACAAGGAGAGGTCCTTCTGTAAATGGAAATCCTCCCCAAATGAGGAAAATAAAAAGGAACACAAACTCTGGCAAAAGAAATGTAAAAAGATGATAAGGGAGGCAAAGAAAGACTTTGAGGAACGCATGGCTAGCAATATAAAGGGTAATAATAAAAGCTTCTTTAAATATGTTAGAAGTAGAAAACCTGCCAGAGAACCAATTGGGCCTCTGGATGGTGAGGGAGGAAAAGGGAGGTTAAGGAGGACTTGGACATTGCAGAGAAATTGAACGAGTTCTTTGCGTCTGTCTTCACGACAGAGGACCTTGAGCGGATTCCGCTGCCTGAGCCGCCCCTCTTGACTAAAGAATTAAATCAAATACAGGTTAAAAGAGAGGAGGTTTTAGGACTAATTGATAAATTGAGGATTAACAAGTCACCGGGCCCAGATGGCATCCACCCAAGGGTTATTAGGGAACTGAGAAATGAAATTGCAGATCTCTTAAAGGTAATATGCAACTTGTCTCTTCAAACGGCCACAGTGCCGGAGGACTGGAGGATAGCGGATGTCACACCAATTTTTAAAAAGGAAGGAGGGGGGACCCAGGAAACTACAGGCCGGTTAGCCTTACATCTGTCCCAGGGAAGATGGTGGAAGGCCTCATCCAAGAGAAAATCTTAAAACACATAAAAGAACAAACCTTGCTGAGAGAAAATCAGCATGGCTTCTGTAGGGTAAATCTTGCCTTACAAACCTTTTAGAATTTTTTGAAAAGGTCAACAGGCACGTGGATTTGGGTGAACCATATAGTCTATCTGGATTTTCAAAAGGCTTTTGACACAGTCCCTCACCAAAGGCTGCTGAGAAAATTGCATAGTCAGGGGATAAGAGGGCAGGTCCTCTTATGGATTGAGAACTGGTTGAGATCCCGGAAACAAAGAGTAGGAGTCAATGGGAAATTTTCACAATGGAGAGAAGTGAAAAGCGGTGTGCCCCAGGGCTCGGTCCTGGGACCGGTGCTTTTCAATCTGTTCATAAATGACCTGGAGACAGGGATAAACAGTGAGGTGGCCAAGTTTGCAGATGACACAAAACTTTTCCATGTGGTAAAAACCAGAGAAGATTGTGAAGAGCTCCAGAAGGATCTCTCCAAACTGGGGGAGTGGGCTGAGAAATGGCAAATGCGTTTTAATGTAACCAAATGTAAAGTAATGCATATTGGGGCAAAAAATCCAAACTTCATCTATCAACTCATGGGCTCTGAGTTATCCGTGACGGATCAGGAAAGAGATCTTGGTGTGTTGGTGGACAGCTCCATGAAGGTGTCTCCCAATGTGTGGCAGCAGTGAAGAAGGCCAATTCCATGCTAGAGATTATCAAAAAGGGGATTGAAAATAAAACAGCCAACATTATAATGCCGTTATACAAAACAATAGTAAGGCCCCACCTGGAGTATTGTGTACAATTCTGGTCACCGCATCTAAGAAAGACATAGTGGAACTGGAAAAGGTGCAGAAGAGAGCGACTAAAATGATTACTGGGCTGGGGCACCTCCCTTATGAAGAAAGGCTAAAACAATTGGGCCTCTTTAGTCTGGAAAAAGGCGCTTGAGGGGGATATGATTGAGACATACAAAATAATGCAGGGTATGAGTAAAGTGGATAGAGGGAAGCTCTTCTCCCTCTCTCAAAATACCAGAACTAGGGGACATACACTCAAATTGAGTGCTGGGAGAGTAAGAACTGACAAAAGAAAATATTTTTTCACCCAGCGCGTTGTAAGTCTATGGAACTCCCTGCCACAGGATGTGGTGATGGCATCTGGCCTGGATGCCTTCAAAAGGGGATTGGACAGATTCCTAGAGGAAAAGTCCATCACGGGTTACAAACCATGATGGAGATGTGTAATCTCTAGGCTTTAAACCAGGGTACTTCAAGGGCCAGATGCAGTGGAGTGGTATCAGGAGACAGATATCTAGTCTCAATGTGCTCCCAAACGCATCTGGTGGGGCCGCTGTGAGATACAGGAAGCTGGACTAGATGGGCCTTTGGCCTGATCCAGCATGGCTCTTCTTATGTTCTTATGTTCTTATGTTCTTAACATCTAAGCTCCGGGCCTCAACTAAGAATCTACCTGGCATATTTTCCTTTGCTAAGGACTTTACATCTATGAAATAACTCCTGGCAACTTCATCTTTTGCCATGTTTTAACCTGTTGGCAGAGCTCTGAAGAAGAGGGTGTTTTGCCCTTGAAATATTAGCAACATTTTTGTTATTTTTCTAGTGGCCCAAAGGTATCATTTGTTCTACTTTTGTATTTGGTTTTTGTGATGGATATACAGCTCCTCAACTTGTTTTGCTTCACTTGTCTTGAACTGTAACTTCCGACACCCTCACCTGGTATGAATGATGGTCAGCGATAATGGGAGTTATAGTACAGAATATTTGGAGGAAACCCAGCATCTATTTTAGTCCTGATTTTTGACCTTGATTTCTTTCTATATTAGAAAAGAACAAAGAGAGCTTTTGCACCAAAAGGTTGCAAATATGTGCCTGGCATACGTAGGTGTGGTCTGACAGGCCCTGCAGCATCAGGGGGAAGAAAGCATTCCCTCAGAGACAAAATGTCCCCCTGATCAAATACGAGTCTTCATTCATATTTAAAATTAAAACCCAGACACACTCTTTTGTTTGCTTGCTTATTAATATTAATGACATCATAGAATCATGGAATCATCGAGTTGGAAGAGACCTCAAGGGCCATCCAGTTCAACCCCCTGCCATGCAGGAACCCCCATCACAGTACTCCCGACAGATGGCCATCCAGCCTCTGCTTAAAAACCTCCAAAGAAGGAGACTCCACCACCCTCCGTGGCAGCACATTCCACGGCCAAACAGCTCTTTCTGTCATGAAGTTCATATGCTGCCTTTCTCATTGGGAACCCAAGACTGTTGATAACTAAAACTATAACATGATCAGCAGTTTTAAAATACCATTTAAAGAGCATATTAAAATGATTAAGTACAGATTACTTTTTAAACAATTATCATTAAACATAAAAATCTAAATAAATAAACAAAGCATTCCTGGGCACATTGCTTAAAAGCATGCCCCAAAAATCAAAAAGCAACGTTTTCTGCTTATATACTGCCCCACAGCGCTTCAAGCGCTCTCTGGGCAGTTTACAATTTAATTACCGGTATACAGGCTAACTGTAAAAAGGAAGGTCTTTGTCTAATAACTAGAGATGGGCACAAACTGCTGGTTCAGTAATTTGTGATGGTTCGTTTTAGCAGCTAAACAGGTGTTCAGGGTTTCAAAGCCACACCTCCCCAGGCAGGCGGCCACTCATAGGCTGAGCCTGGGAACAGGCAGGGCAGGAAAGCCAGACCACTGCCTCTGAGTGGGTGCCCGTTGGAGGAGGCAGGGCTTTGGAGCACTGAATAACTGTTTGGGCCAACAAACCACTTCAGCAGTTCGTGCCCATCTCTACTCATGACAGAAGGACAAGAAGGATATTTAACTAGTTCAATCACCCTTTGAATGCATCAAAATTTTCTTGATGTATTCCCATAAATCAGAACTCAAAAAGAAAACATTGTGGCATTTGTATTACATTTTCTATGTCTTTGCTGTTTTAACCATTATGGCCACCAGTGCTGCCCCCACCATAATCACTACAGGTCTGTACTCTGCATTTTCTGCCAGCATTGCCATTCCTGTGTATTGAAAAGCTACTAATAGATTTAACATCGTGGTTAGGATTTTGCTTATACTTCCGGTGTTTCATCAAAAGCCTAATGAACCCTATCTATACCACCACCACCATCCCTGGGGCCAACCTACTGACAACCATAATTTTTTGTTTCTACTTCTGATGGGACTCTAAACTGGACTGTTTGTTGAAAAATGGCATGAAACTATTTTTATTCTTACATTTTGGGTTGCATTTGGACAAAAAAAAAGTACCTTCATAGCCGAACAAAAACAAAAACGTCATCCTCCAATAAATTTGGGTGACTTTTATTCAGAGTGTTTCTGTTTTATGGCAAATGGCTGATACAATGTTTATGATTTTTCAGCGGACAGTTTTGGAGAATACACAACTGTAGTTCTGTGGGAAATTTTGCCAACAAAATAAAAGAACCAACTAATTTGGAACTTTTGAGTTTGGCATTAAATTCAGACAGTGGCACTTTGTCAGCTTCCTACTTCCTTTTAAATATGTGCTCTCTACCTGGATCCTCAGGAGCAAGGGAGCAGGTGTGGGGGGGAGCATCTCTGTAGTCACACAGAAATGCTGTCTCCTCTAAAGATGGTCAAGTAACAACAACAACAACAACAACAACAACAACAACAACAACAACAACAACAACAACAACAACAACAACAACACCCCTCAGCAGGAATACATGAGGAAGTCAGGAACCTATTTTATCTTTGCTTTCTCAATGCTCAATCTTTTTGCATATTAGTGTCCTTTTTGAGCCGTGTCCTTTTTATTTTCTTTTTTTCAAATGGCACCATTTTAAGCATTAGGATGTCTCAAATATTTACACAGATGCCTCATCTTTTAGAGCCATGGATTGAAATGGCATTGTTCTTGCTGGAGACAAACATTAAAACAGGCATGGAGACTCCCAGTAGCTTTCCTTGATCATTCTGAGGACAACCTATTTTTGCAATCTATCCACTTTGAAGTAGTAATCCTTACTACAACAGAGCTTTAGAGCAGCCAACCATCTGAGGCATACCTGGAAAAGAAAAACAACCCCTAAAGGGGTGTTTCATTTATATGTGGGGAAAGGGAGGACTTCTAGAATGTGCCAGAGTTTCTGCCATGCAAAACCCACTTTCTAATATGACTAAACTAAGGCTATTGTCCCTTAGACCAGGCATGTCCTAAGTCAGGCCCTGGGGCCAAATGTGGCCCGTTTTCAAATTTCGAGCAGCCCACAGTCTCTTCTCCCCGCTGGCTCAGCCTGTCATGCATCCCTGACAGCTGGCCCCTCCCCATACCGGATGGAGATGTCAGCTTGCAGTTTTATGGTTTGCCTGCCCTCCCTGCCTCCGTCTGTCCCCCCAGCCACCTGCCCAGGCCATATACACCTGAATGGTCGGCTCCCACACATTTTCACCTCACCAAATCTCGCCCTCTTTGCAAAAAGTTTGGACACCCCTGCCTTAGACACACCAGGACTCACTGGAAAAGATAATAATTTAGGCAAAGTAGAAGGTGGTAGGGAAAAGAGGAAGACCTATCATGAGATGGATTAACTCAATAAAGGAAGCCACAACCCTGACTTTTCAAGACCTGAGTTAATGGTAGTAACTTTTAGGGATCACAAATGCATAGCGGGGGCTGTAAGTCTTGACAGGGTATAGCAATGAAAGAACATCTGTTTCCATGCTGTTCCAGGTACTACATCGTGGGCATATGTCCCTCCTGCACATCAGCTTGAATTTGCCTTCCCCAGCAGTTGGGGACAAATCTGGATCTTGAATATCAAACAGATCAGGTCATTGAGGATGAGGACCACAGAGGTTGATTCTTGTGTTGGTATGGCCAGAGACCCAAGACATGCCAGACTTCAGGAAGCCTTCTTATACTCCTTCCTGCTATAAAAGAGCCAATAGCTCTCCTGAGTGGAGTAGATCTAGACAGTCCTTCATTGAGACATTTAGTAAATTAGTGACATAGGTTACCACATGGGGCAGTAATCAGCAATTCCTGCTGTTCATGTCCAGTGCAATAGGTAGTCTTGCCTCTTTTAAGGGCAGGTGATTGCTGCTCAATCTCTGCTTTCAAAAAGCCAAAATGGAGGTAGCATTCAACTAGGACTGGAGAGTCCCAGGCTGAAATCCCCACTCAGTCAGTGATCTTTATTGGCTGACCCTGGGCCATACACTGTAACCTTCTGAATGCATTCACTGTACAAAGGGACCCATGGTGCCATACAGATTGCTCTGCCCCCAGTTCTGAGGCATATTTAGCTTGGAGAAAAGGAGACTGAGGGAAGATGTGAGAGTGTTTTTCAAATACTTGAAAGGCTGTCAGACCAAAGAGGGTCAGGATCTGTTCTCAGTCATCCCAGAGTGCAGAACACGCAACAATGTGCTGAAGAGAACCCAGCTTTCGGCTGAATATCAGGAAAACTGCCTCAGTTTTAGAACAGTACGGTAATGGAACCAATTACCACAAGAGGTGGTGAGTGCTCCAACACTGGAGGCATTCAGGGGAAATCTGAACAAGCCCTAAGCACATATCCTTTGAGTTATATTCCTGCATTTAGTACGGGTTGGATTCTATGGGTTTGTAGGCCCCTTCTAACTACATTATTCTAAGATTCTATGACCTATGTTTCAGTTCCCATAGAAACCCACACATGTAGAGTAAATACCTACAGTATTCAGTGCCAGAATATCACAGAAGGAAAACACCACAGTCCATTACCCCTAGAATCTGTGCAACCCCATGAATGTTTGAGACAGTTCATCTCAAGAAAGTACTAATCTGGAGCCAATCCAGACTAATGTGAGGAACATTCGCCAGCCTTCACATTTCCCACGTGTTTCAATGCAGTTAACAGATTTAAGATGTAGCGAAAAGCTTATTTTGGGGAGCAGCTTCATTTAGAAATACAAATTTAAAAACATATTTGTTAGGAGGAAAAATAAATTCACAGTGAGGGGAAAAGGTTATGGCTGAAAATATTTCCCTAAACCCAATACATTCAGACCACAGATCCACCCTCAAACCTACATACACTGAACCACTCTTTGTACTTTCCACTGTAAGTAAACTCACCAATATAACCCCAGTTGCTGTTCTTCTCACTATAGACTGTCATTTGTAGTATAAAAGATCTATGACAAAACTCAGACTTTCATATTGTTAACACCTACAAACAACAAATCTGCAGCACAAGCCTATAAATGGTTGCACAGGGTAGAAGCATGTTAATTTAAAAAAAAAAACACATCCAACAGTCATTGCATAGCAGTTTTACCTTCATTCCACTGGTTGCATGACTGTTCATATACCCATTTAAGGACCAGATGTGTTCCACTGAAAGGCAGTGGTGTGTGTGTGTGGGTGGGTGTGGGTGTGGGTGTGTTGTTACATTCGTGAAAAAGGTTGCCAGAATTGGGGAGGGGTTGGGGCTGGAGGTGGAGAGCACAATTTCCATCATCCAGTCCTATGAAACAGAACCCATGAAAATCACTTATCAACCATAAATGTAAATGTAATGTATTATTACCCTATAATAAACAATACATTAATGCAAAAATGTGAGTGGACAGGAGCTTTATTTATTTATTGGATTTCTACACCACCCATCTGGCAGCGAGGTCACTCTGGGCTTGAAAATCTTATTTTTGTGGGTCATACTTCCAGGAATACCCAGCAAATGTGATCATGCTAGCTGATGGATTCTGTTGGCTAGAGTTAAAAAAAAAGTAACTTCCCAAGTTCAGGGGTTGAACATGTTTAAAAATGACACAGCTTGGAAATATATGACTTCGAATCTCCTCTGTAGCCCTTGATCTTTCACTTGAGGATTATGTCTGTGAAACATCAAGCAGCAACCATTTCTGGATCCATCTTCTAGACCAGTGGTTTCCTGTCTTGGCTCCTCACATCTTCTTGAGGAAAAGCATCCAGAGGCCTTCCCCATTAGCTGTGCTGGCCAAAGGAAAGCAAAACAAAGCATGCCACTTTTAAACCTCCCCACAGCACTTAAAGCACTCTCTGGGTTAATTCCCTATCCTTGTAAGCTGGGTACTCAGTCTACCGACCTTGGAAGGCTGGAAGGCTGAGTGAACCTCGAGTCTGCTATCTGGGATTGAACCCAGTTACTGAACATAGTCTTGGCTGCAGTACTGCAATTTAACCACCATGCCATGAGAGCAGGGTTCCTGGGAGTTGTAGTCCAAGAACATCTGGGGATCCAAGGTTGGGAACCACTGTTGTAGATCAAGTGCATTGATTGTCCCTTTTAAAGACGATACAGTGGGCTCTCACACATGAAGAATGTCCACAGCTTTTGGAATGGACAATGGATTGTCGCTCAATCCCAGTTTTGCACAGACCAGTTGATCTATCGTGTAGCTAAGCAGGCGGGCAGACAGGTGAAATGTGCACCGTTCAAGCTCAGTGGTTGTACTTTTTCACTTTGTCAAAAGCCTTAAACATTCACCTGATGCTAGGCTTATTTCTCTTTGTTCCCAGCCTGAAGCAGAATTGCTGGATTAGTTCCACTCGGTAAGTTCAATGCATAACTAAACATACTGAGTATGACTTGAGGATATCCACTCAGAGGGGAGGTTTGAAACCTAACAGTGGAACAGAAATAAAAAGGAACTCCCCTGGGATTGAGGTGCACCCGTGTGTGAAATCCAGAGCTGTCATTTCAGCAACCTGTCAGTCTGTGAGCAGCAGCAGTGTGACTATTTGGCAAACTAAGGCAACAAAGCGGGCTGTAATTGCAGCCGAAAAGGGGATGCCACACCAATAAATGAAATTTAAACTGGCCTTAACTTTACTTAACATCAAATGAGTTACATGGCAGTGCTGAGAAGATGGAGGAAGGAGCCAGCATGACGGTGCCCAGCCATTTTGAGCGAGACAGCATGTCAGTGATATGGTAAAAAGGTAAAGGTAAAGGTTCCCCCTGCACATGTGTGCTAGTCATGTCTGACTCTAGGGGCGGTGCTCATCTTCGTATTCAAGCCGAAGAGCCAGTGTTGTGCAAGTCCGTGGCCACATGGCCAGCATGGCTGCAAGGAAACACTGTTTTACCTTCCCGCTTTTTATGGCGGTAGCTATTTATCTAGTTGCATTTACATGCTTTCGAACTGCTAGGTTGGCAGAAGCTGGGGTTATCAGCAGGAGCGCTGCGTGGCACCCGGGATTCGAACTGTCGAGCTGCCGACTTTGCAGCCAACAGTTTTCAGAGCCGCAAAGTTGGCAGCTTGGTGGTTCGAATCCCAGGTGTAACGCAGCAGACTGAGCTCCTGCTGATAACCCCAGCTCCTACCAACCTAGAAGATCGAAAGCATGTAAATGCAAGTAGATAAATAGGTACCACCATAAAAAGCGGAAAGGTAGATAGTATGTCAGTCATATGGTACTCACACCCAAACTTGTGCCATGACCAGTGAGGGGGTTTCTGTCCAACTCCTGGGCAAGCTGCCTCAAGAGCCACCTAAAGCTGCTAGGCATGTTACCTTGCCTCCTCACCCAATCCTGCCTTGACATCTGTCTGCCAATTCAGAACCAGCATTCCTGCCCCCTCCCTTTCTGTGTGAGACAGAATACTGGACTGGATGGGGCGTGGCCTCTTCCAGCAAAGCTGTTCTTATGCTCTTATGTTATTAAGTGTTCTATTTCAAAGGAGTCCCAACTGAGAACTAACACAAGGACAGTGTACCTGTCTTACAGCCAAGTGTAGTGAGAAACAACACAACATGATATGCTAAATATCTAAAGGACCTACTTCTAGGAGTGTGAAAAACATGCCAGTGTTGACAGTGTCATTGGGTGGGGGTTCTTCTTAGATTCCTTCTGAGCAATTTCTGGTTCTTCTTCGTGACATCTGTGAATCCACACTGTGGGTTCCTCAGTGCACCTGCGCACGGACTCCGGTCTCTTCCAAGCTTTTAGTCTTCATGGACCTCCCCCTCTCCACCACGCATGCATCAGCCTTCCCGCGCGGTCCGCCTCAGTTCCTTTTTACCGCCGCTGTGTACGGACGTCTCTTTCGTAGCTCCTGTGAACAGATAAGATCCTTCGTTATTCTTTACAGTTAAAGTCCCATTGGACTTTTGTTTTTTCCTCTTGTTAATTCCTGGACCTCCTTCTTTAAAAAAAAAAAGTTATCTTCCCCGGTTACCCCCCCCTTTCTTTCGGCCGCCACCACCCACCATTTAATGGCCTCCTCCGCACTTTTTAAAAAGTGTGCAGCGTGCTCTAACAGGGTTCCTATTTCCAACGGACACTCACTCTGTCTCTACTGTTTGGGCGAGGAACACCAGCCCGCCCATTGTGAGGAGTGTAAAAAACTGACTAAGCCCGCTTTGAAACACCGTCTCGGCCACCTGCGGGCATTCTTGTGGGAGAAATCTTTAAAGCCAATGGATACCCACAGTCAGTCAGAGGCTTCTATACCCTCCACCTCCTCTAAGTCTAAATCGTTGGGGGCAGCTAAGTCCGGGGATAAAGACAAAGAAAAGAAAAAGAAAAAGACCCAGCCCGCAAGCTCTTCCCTCTCCACTTCTCAGACTCTTTACTGCTCACCCAAACTACCCAGACGCCACAAGCTCTGGCACCAGCAGAAGCTAGGAGTCAGGCTGAGTCTAGGAGTCATGCTGTATCTCAACCCCAAACGCTGCAACTCCTCCTTGATTTCACCAGAGATGACAGTTGGACCAACCCGTTTGCTATGTAGCGAGCCCTGGCTCAACCCCCACATCGAAGCCCTATGGCATCATGGGCTCGCATGGACAGGATGCTGAGGGTCATCCTGACTCCCAGACCCAGCGGTCACTTACCCTCTCGGGAGTCTCTAACGTCGGCCGACCACCGTGCCGAGCTACAGCTTACGACCCTGAGCTCCGATATGCGTCGCTGCCTCTTCACCTCTGTGACAACAAGGGCCAATGCAACAGGGCTAACAAGCGTGTCCGTTTGCCCACTCCGGGATCATCTCACTCTCGATCCCCGACCCCAAAGAGGAAACGTTCCCGCACCCCGCCGCGATGCCATGACAAGTCTCCTGCTCCGCGCAACAGGGATAGATCTTGCTCCCCTTCGCGATGCCGGGATAGATCTCCCTCCTTGTGCCATAGGCAGAGATCATCCTCCCCTAGACGCTGGGACAGATCTCTGACCCCGCGCCACAGACACCGCTCCCGCTCTTCATCCAGGCGAAGAAACCGATCGCTCTTGCCCCGCAATAGGGAGCACTCTTACATGCCTCCACGACACCGCAGGGTTTCACCATCTCCCACCTGGCATCGTGATCATTCTAGAGGCCATTCGTGGACTCCACGTCATACCCGATCCCGCTCAAGAACCCCTGCTAGACATCATACTAGGTCCTGGCATCACTCTATTCATCAGACTCTCCTTCTCCGCCGAGACGACGGGGTTCGACACCTAGCCCCCGTCGACGCCATGACCACTGCACCAAGCGTCGCAGATGTATTAAGGTGGTCTCTTGCTCCTCTGACTCTGACTCAGTGGACAGAACTTGCAGCCGCCGTAAGTCAGCCTCCAATCGCTCATCTTCTCTGGCAGCCAAGCAGAGAAAATCTATTCTTCCTCCTGCCTGACCACAGCGCTCCCGTTCACATGCGGAGCTGCGTACCCGCTCTCCTCCACACCAGGAGACCAAATTGGACTCTCTTCAAACGCAGCATCTATCCACTGATGGTCAGAGAGCTGACTCTCCAGCCTCGTTAGACAGGTCTATACACTATGATGACTCAGGCTCAGAGGACCATACGGACATGTTAGACAAGTCCTCTGCCCATGCCTCCACTCCGGGCTCGGACATGGGTGATAACCAACCCTCCTCACCAGCTGAAGATTTCAAACACTATTCACATCTTATTCAAAAGCTGGTGAAGGTTATGCAACTGCAGGTGCAACTACTGGACACTGATGATTCCTGCCACTTCTTTGGCCACTTAAATAAATCAAGAGCCCCTCCGCTGTGTATGGGGTTTATCCCCTCTTTACTCCAGCGCTCCAAGGAGGCATGGCACACTCCATCTTCTAATCCTCTAATCCCGAGGCGCATAGACAACATGTACAAGACTCATGGGGATGGTACCATGTTTCTGGCAAAACATCCCCTCCCGAATTCGGTTATTGTGAACGCCACGCAAAATCGCTCAAAAACTCATTCAGCCAACGCTCCAAGCAATAGCGAGAGCAGAAAGTTAGATCTAATATGCAGACACCACTATTCTCTTGCCGCTTTTTCCCTGCGAGCCTTAAATTACTTATGTGCTATGGAAGCCATAGCATCAATATGGAATGCCATCCCTAGCGAAGTGCGCTCTGCAGAGTCCCTGCAGGCCTTTCGAAAATCCTTAAAGACCTTTCTATTTCGAGAGGGCTTTGGCGAATTTTAATTTATTTATTTATTTATTTATTTATTTATTCCCTCTTTCCTTTCCGCCATCGCTTATTATTACGACCATTGGTGCCTCCAATTTTATTTGTTAGGATTTACGTCTTTGACGTGCTGGGACGCACTTGGAGGCCTTTGGATTTTAGGATTTTAGGATTTTAGGATCTTAGCAGGATAAATGAAAACATTGTGCTATACTTGTGATTTGTATTCTGCTGTATTGTGATATTTGTTGTTGTTAGCCGCTTAGAGTCCTATGTTGGAGATAAGCGGGATACAAATATAATAATAAATAAATAATAAATAAATAAATAAGCCTTTATGCGCCACATCCTCCTCAAGTATGTGCCTCTCTTTGATTTTCTCCCTGATGAACAGAAGTCTAAAATCTTGGCTTACCACACTGAAGTGATGTCCCTCCTAGACTATGAGATGATCACTTCTCGCCACATTGTTGATGCTGCCTCTAAGCAAATTGCCACCGCAATTCATCTTCGCAGACACACCTGGTTGCGAACTGCTACCATTACTGATGATGCTCGAAATCGCATAGAGGACTCCCCCTTTGACGGGGAGGGACTCTTTGCTCCCACGACAGATGAGGCCCTGGATACCATCTTGAAGATGCGTAAAACTGCACACTCGTACACATACCACGGGGCATCTTCCCAAACATCTACCTGGCAGCAGTCACATCACTGGCATTGCTCCTATTCTAACAACCAGCAGTGACCTCAGCCCAGATATAAGCAACACTATCATATTACCTCTTTTCAGAGGCAGACACAGCAATCTAAGACAAGACAACAGCAATCCAGCAGGAGGTTTGAGAGGAAGGCCAAGCAGTTATCCTGATACAATCCTCCCACCCTCTCCCTCCGACATTCGACTCTCCCCCTTTCTACCAGCTTGGACTCAGATCACGACGGACTCCTGGGTGTTAGACATCATAGCAAGGGGCTATGCATTGGAATTCCAGAACAGGCCTCCGCTAGGTCGAGTGATCTTCACAGTGCCATCCCCTGCCTTCTGCAAGGAGATCAACGCACTCCTCACCAAAGATGCCATAGAGATCGTGAACCCACAAGACACATCCGGGGTTTACTCGTGTTACTTTACGATTCCAAAAAAGGACAGCAGTCTTCGGCCCATCCTCGACCTGCACGCTCTAAACAAATTCATCCTCAAAAAGAAATTCCGCATGACTACACTGGACAAATGTTATACCCTTGCTAAACCCAGGAGACTGGTTTGCCGTCTTGGATCTTCAAGACACTTATTTTCATGTGTCTATCCGCCCAGAGGACTGCAAATACCTGCGCTTTATGATAAGCGACCAAACTTTTCAGTTCAGGGCCTTACCTTTCGGCCTTTCCTCAGCCCCGCGAGTTTTCACCAAGTGTCTTGCCCCAGTTGCAGCCGCCCTCAGGTTACAGGGCATCCACATCTATCCCTATTTAGACGATTGGCTCTTGGTGGCCCCCTCGAAGAAGGAAGCACAGAAGAACATTGCTGTGGCAATCAACTTGCTGACCTCGCTAGGGCTCAGACTCAACCACAAGAAATCTGTACTCAAACCTTGCCAAGTGGTCAACTATATAGGGGCGTGCCTAGACTCGCTCCAGGGAATGGCGTTTCTCTCAGATGATCGACCACTGAAGATCCAAAAAGCCGTTGCCCCCTTCACTCCTCATGCTACAAACATGGCTCTCCAAGCCCAACATCTTCTGGGGCTGATGGCGTCCACAACATTGATCTTGCCCCATGCCAGACTGAAGTTGAGACCACTACAACACTGGCTGCTGACTCATTTCAGGCCTCACAAGGACACAATGAACAAGTGCCTTACGGTCCCTCCGGAGCTCTCCAATCAGCTCCAATGGTGGAACTCATACCGACATCTTACCACGGGCAGACCATTCCACTACTGCAGGCCATCTGTCCTGGTACAGACAGATGCCATCATGACAGGTTGGGGTGCCACCTGCCAGGACCTGCAGATCCACCACACTTGGACGCACGATGAGTCTCATTTTCACATAAATGTTCTCAAGCTGCTAGCCATTTTCAAGGCATTCAAAGCCTTTGCCCCACTTCTCCAAAATCACACGGGGCAACTTCTAACAGACAATACGACAGCTCTCTTTTATGTGAACAAGCAGGGCAGCACACACTCCCTACCACTCCTAAGTCTTACCATCAAATTCTGGGAGTGGTGTGTCCCTCGCAACATATTCCCGATTGCCCACCACATAGTGTCGGAAGACAATGTTATCCTGGACAGGCTCAGTCGCCTGTGTCACAACACCCACAAATGATCGCTCTTACAACCTGTCTTTCTGATGATCTGTCGCAGATGGGGATTCCCACTAATAGACCTGTTTGCCTCCCAGTCCAACAAAAAGTGCAACCTGTTCTGCTCTCGAACGGGCCTCAGTCACCAGTCCTTGGGGGATGCTTTTTCCCTGACATGGCCCAGGGAACTCCTTTACACATTCCCACCGCTGCCTCTAATCCAGAAAACCATCCTGAAGATTCACCACGAGGGGGCTCAAGTGATCCTTATTGCCCCATGGTGGCCCAGGCAGGCGTGGTTCACAACTCTACGATTCCTGGCGACAGACTGGATCCGGTTGCCAGTCTCTCCGTCCCTTTTGACTCAACACGACGGTCAGCTCCTACACCTGGACCCAGCATCCCTACACCTCACAGCCTGGCTAATCATCTCATGATAGAACACGTCCTCGCCCTGTCTCAAAAGCCTTCCACTACCGCACTTTATGCTGCCAAGGGGAAATCCTTTTGCTCTTTTGCATCTCAGCATGGCCTACGTACGTCACCCACAGATCTGGACACTTTGCTTCACTTCCTTCTTCTGCTGTTTGAACGAGGCCTCACCATCTCTACCCTACGGGTTTATACTGCAACCGTAATAGCGCATCAACCCGCTTTCTCGGATGCCTCCAATCTTTTTAAGCATCCTCCATTTAAGCAATTTCTCAAAGGACTCTCCCACATCAGACCGACACCTCAATGGTCCCTTCATACGGTGCTTACCTGTCTCACAAAGCCACCATTTGAGCCAATGGCCTTGACAACTCTGTACATGCTCTCCCTTAAAACGGCTTTTCTTGTGGCTATTACATCTGCCTGTCGTGCCTCTGAGCTTGCAGCCCTCAGGGTGGACCCTCCGTTTCTCCAATTTCATGCCGATAGAGTCACCTCCTACCTAAAGTTGTCTCCGAATTTCATATCTCCCAACCCTTGGTTTTACCAACCTTTTCCCCGCATCCTGAAACTCACCTGGAACGCACTCTCCACTGCCTCGATGTCCGGAGAGCACTCCTCTTCTTCACCTCCTGGACGAAATCTGTAAGAAAAACACAAAGACTTTTCATCAGAACTGTGGATCCACAATTGGGTTGCCCGGTTTCAGCGCAAACTGTATCCAAGTGGCTCTCTTCAGTTATCAAAATGGCCTATGAGCTCTCCCACAAACCATTGCCGACTGTGCCTCGAGACCATTCTACTCGAGCGATGGCCACCTCCACAGCCTTCCTGAAGGGTGTTTCTGTCTCGGACATCTGTAGAGCTGCCACATGGTCCTCTCCATCCACGTTTGTCAAACACTACTGCCTGGATGTGAGGGCCAGAAGGGATGCGGCTTTTGGCAAGGCAGTTCTCACCTCTTCATTGCCATGATGGCCCACCGCCAGTACGTCAGCTCACTAGTCACCCACAGTGTGGATTCACAGATGTCACGAAGAAGAAAAGCAGGTTACTTACCTGTGAGAGATGTTCTTTGAGTGGACATCTGTGAATTCACACTACCCACCCGTCCTCTCCTCTATCCGTCACTTTCTTGCTTATGTCTTCCAGTGGCGGACAGAAGGGGAACTGAGGCGGACCGCGTGAGAAGGCTGACGCATGCACGGTGGAGAGGGGGAGGTCCCTGAAGACTAAAAGCTTGAAAGAGACCAAAGTCCGTGTGCAGGCGCACTGAGGAACCCACAGTGTGAATTCACAGATGTCCACTCGAAGAACACCTCTTACAGGTAAGTAACCTGCTTGTGCCTGGGATTTCCCCCTGAGCGGCTGTTCCAGTGAACAAATCGGAAACAATGGAGTCATTGGATGGGATTTTCTGGCAGCGACTGTCCTTTCCGCTGGGGCATTTTTCCATGTTGAGATGGAGGGCAGGACCACCTTGGCAAGGAACTAAGAAGGGTTCTTGTTGGAGAAAGAAGCAGGGTGTACTGTGTAATGAACTTCTTAAAGGCATACCTCTCTCTCTTTTTTCTTTTTATGTCCTTTTCTGGTATCAGTGGGTACTTTATGGCCCACTTCCAGATGTTCTTGGGCTGGAGCCTGCAGCCTGGATCCCCCACCCCCCTTGGCTATTCTGACTAGGGCTGCCAGGAATTACAGGTTGACAACAGTAGGAGCAAAGGCAGGTTCCCCATCCCCTTGGCTTTGGGGCATGTGGGGAAAGATGTACTATAGGAGTTACTAGATGAGAGATGGAAGAGGAAAGTAGACTGCCATCTACCTGATAGACCATCTTTTCTTTGTGGCCTTTTTAAATTGATCTCTAAGAGCCAGCTAAGCCAATTAAGAAGGTGCCAAGTTGTTCACAATACTGAGAATGAACCTGCTACCCATCACAGGGGTATCGGAGGCATTTATGGTGCAAGCTGGAGGCTCCCCTGCCTCAGACCACAAGCTGCCCTGTCATGTGGGTGCCCCACTTTGGACCATGTTTTTACTTATTATACCCCATACTTGTCCCAACCAGGTGTAATATTTCTTCAATCAAGAAGTTTAGTCTTCTTTATCATCATTATTTTGTCATCAAATTTTATTTTTGCTCCCTTTTTCAAATGATGCTAGAAGCAGCTCATGAAAAATCCAGATGAATCAGCATTATGCAAACATTTTTTAAAAGAAATCCCAGTACAGTAGACCCTCGTATAACAAATGGTTTGTATAACATAAAATCTGTACAACATAAAAAATTCCAGAGATAGGGGAAATTTGCTTAACAAAATTGTTTATGGAGTGAATCCGTACAACATAAAATCAGTCACAATTAGGGATTACTGTTTTCAATGCATTCTTATGGCAAATTTGTATAAAGGAAAATTTGCTTAACATAATTTCATTTGGAATGAATTAAACCCTTTATACAAGGTAGCACTGTATTGTCTTATTGGTTATGAATATTATGGTTATTTATCATTTGATTGATGGCTACCCCAAGTTTTATACTGTATCTAGTTCTTTTAAAGGAGCAATATTTTTTTTTGACCAAGGTACCACCCATTCCTAAGAGAGGATGTACTTGCATCATGCTCCACATTAGCTCTGCCTTCATTAACACAATAGTATTTGGGAACCCAGTCCACTTATTTGAGCCTAGGTGGAACCAATGATTCCATATTTACATATATCTCAGTAATACAAATATTAGATTCCACTCAGTTCGGCATAAGCTTTTGGTGCCTACCAACATGCTGAATTCCTGTAAAATCTTGACATCCCATTGCAACATCCCATTGTAAGTGAACAGGCTCTTCTTGTGCAATCTAGTTTCACTGAATTTATTGGGACTTAGTCCTAGCTAAGTTTGTACAGGACTACAGCACAACAAAGCCTGCACGTAGCTCCCATGTGTACATGACTGCTGCCAGGAATGACACAATGAATACCCGATTGTGCCGCTTTAGAGAGAATCTTCACAAAGTAAGAACTCTTTTTTTCCTGTTGTGGTTTTTTAAAATAGTCACCATTTAGCAGAAAAGCTCTTGAACTTTGCAGGCTTCAGAACAAGCTATGTGGCTTTCCAAAGGCCAAGTGAAACTACAAAGGGAAGAAGAGAGAGAATTGAATCCAGAGTCAAAATAGTGGAAATGCATCTTAGAAGCGGCAGGACTTGTTAAGAAAAAAATACACCCTTTGATTAGGAAAGCAACAAAAATGCTAATTTGTGATTTAAGGGGAAAGCTCTTTTAAAGCGGCTCACAAATAGCATGAATTATTCAGGAGCAGGTTATTGTTTCGTGTCTTTTACTTTGCATATGACTGAAGAAGCTTCAAACCTGGTGCAAACACACACGTCCAAGTTTGTGCTGCTGAGGTGGGGAGGGAGGGAGGGGGAGAGAGGGGAAGAAAGAGGGCCCATCAACATGAATTCTCTATTCTCTTTATTCTGCAAAAGCTAGGGTGGCACAGGCTTTAATTTGCACCCATGCAATTCAAGTTCAGAACTGAAGGCAATTTTTGTGCTTCGGATGAATAGATCTGTGCTAGGTGTTCACACGTTGGGATAAACTTGTAGCAACTAGAGATGGGCACGAAATGGGGAAATTGTGTTTCGTTTTGTTTCTGTAGTAGCTTTGTGTTTTTTTCATTTGTAACGAGTTTTTAAAGTAGTCTCATTACAAAATGAAATGAAATGAAATGAAACACACTAGGCTCCCCTGGGTTCCAAAATGTCAGGGGAGCTTCCTTAAGCAATTCAGGGTAACCCTCTGAAGTTTGGAAAGGTTTGGGGTTCAGGCGGCTGAGTTATGAAGCTCTAAAAGGGGTGCCCCTTGGAAAAATATTTCTAATTGGAATCAATCAGAACTTTGGGCGAGAAGCGCAGCTTGGCTTCTGAGTTCCGATTCCAATCAGAAAGATGTTTTTCCTAGGTGCACCCTCTCCTTTGGAGCTTCATAACTCAGTTCCCTGACCCCCAAACCTTTCCAAACTCCAGGGGCTTTCAGGGAAGAGCTTGCGCTCCCCTGCCATTGATTCCTCTAGGTCAAATTGTTTCGTTCTAGAGGGGGGAAATGGTGTTTCATGATGAAACGAAACACATTCTATCATTTGCTTACATAATAAAGTAATTCGTTACCTAATGAAACGACGAAACAGCGTTTCATTTTTCCTTTCGTGTGCAACTCTACTAGCAACTCTAATAGCAGTTTCAGGGGAAGTGAGAGATTTCAACTGATGTTTTTTTTATCAGTTCCACCACCCTCCTGTGAATTCCCATGGCTGATTTGAACCCATGGTTTCTGAGTTCTAGTCTGCCAGGGATGGGGAGTAGCGTGATTTCCTATTGAGACAGACTTAAATCGTACCAATGATTCGACTCAGGTCTGATGTGTTTTCTTTCTTTCTTTCTAGAGCCTTCTTTTTTGGCATCATGTTTCCAATACCTGTTCTTTTCACAAAGGGCACTGAAAACACAGAGGAAGCTTTGCATTGTTCACTAGACGATGCCGAAGAGGCAGGCGAAGCAGCAGATGTGGAGGTAGCAATGGGAAGGGAGGTTTTCAAGAGGGTGGGGAAGAGGAGAAATGATGGAAGGTGGGGCAGGCTCGGTAGGTTTTTGTTTTATTTTGTTTGCATTGTATTGGTCACAACTCCAAGCACATGGTTGGGTTGAGTAAGGGGATGAATAGGGAAGATGAATATATACAACTTTACTAAAACAAACTCAGATTTCAGGCTTTGGCTCAGTCAGAACCTGGTACCCAGACTCAGAATTGGAATTCAGACCCAAAGACTTGCCAACATCTCTGCATTCTACCCACTCTACCTCACTGGCTATTGAAATACAGTATGTCTCATATTGGTTAAAGGCAATAATGAGCAACAGAACCATGCAGCGAGTGGCCCCATGACCCCTGATACAAAGAGTTACAGGGCTGTATATGGTGCATGGAGAGAGACTTTCCCAGCTTATTGGGTTGCCAGGTCAGAGAGTGGTGGCTGGTTTTTCAAGGCATTGCTGTGCATCTCTGAGTCTTTGGTTAGGGAGGTAAGCCTGAGGGGCAAGTGGCACTAGAGGAGAAAGAATGATTTTTCTATATGAGGTGTCTTTAAATCCCTCCATATCCATCCCCATCCCTTCCCACTTGGTGCCAAGACCTCTTGAGTTCGTGGGCAGGTGACTGCATGTATGCTGCACCAGCCCAAGTTGATGCACCAGAAAGCCAAGAGATAAGGCAAGGAGACTCGGGGAGGAGAGTGAGAGAGCTGATAGGACATTACTACCATGCAATATTGCCTGTATCCATCTTCAATGAGCCTAGAAGCAGTGCCACTACCTTCCAACTCATGTCTGTCCAATCCCTGGGACAGCACAGAGGCCATCTCATTGGGCTCAGGTTTGGGCCCTGAAATCTCAGGAGGTTTCTCCAGACTGCATTTTTTCAGCACAAATGCCCCCGATGTCAGTTTTTTCTTCCTGGCCCGCCCACTCCTGCCTTTGTTTTGTTAGCATCCCTAGATACATAAAAACTAATTAAACAGGTAGCTGAATCTTACTTCAGCACCAGTGATGAACAGTACTTCTGGTCAGCACACTCATTTTGGCAGCTAAAGAACAGCTGATAGGCTGCTACCTTAGGCAGATGCCTGATTACACCTAATGGTAGGGCTGGCCTTGTAATCAATTTCTCCATCTCAGTAACACTGTGAGGTAAAACGATCCCCCTGGTTTCTGTCTGCCATGTCTTTTCACAATGGAGTTTCCTTAAAATAAGGATGAGGGGGAGAACTGGTTGAATTCTCAAGTGCATCCAAGTTTACCCAGTTCATGCTTACCAAAGGAATGTGGTACCAGGACAGAGTTCTGCACATTTACAAGTATCTCATGAGTTTACTGTGTATTATATAATTTTGTTATATGACTATGATGTTTTGTCAGTGTTGTTTGATTTAGATGTTTTGTATTTTATCTATGCTATGCGTGATACGGTTATGTTGTTGTTAGCCGCCCAGAGTGGCCATATGGCTAGATGGGCAGGACAGAAGTATAATTTCTCAAAAATATATTGGTAAATAAGTGCATACTAGTGTAAGTCTAACTGCATAAATTGCTACAAGTTAAGGGATCAAAACTTCCATTCCATGATATACACCAAGTCATGTGGTTGGTGTGAGACAGACAATACACATGTTGACATCTTACCTGCCAACAATTTGTTATTGCCATTTTTGCCACATGATTCATATTAATGTTTGTGATTGTGAACAATAGGATTGCGGCCATTCTCTGGTATTCATCCAACTCAGAACAACATAAGAAAGAGCCTTACTGGATTAGCCCAAGGGCCCATCTAGTCCAGCTTCCTGTATCTCACAGTGGCCCCACCAGATGCCTCTGCAAACACATGGGACAACAAGATACTTGTCTCCTGATACCGCTCCACTGAGTCTGGCATTTTGAGGTACCTTCTTTTTAAGCCTGGCAATAACACATATCCCCATCATGGCTTGTAACCTTGATGGACTTTTCCTCCAGAAATCTGTCCAATCCCCTTTTAAAGGCAGCTAGGCCAAATGCCATCATCACATTCTGTGGCAAGGAATTCCACAGACGAACACTGGGTAAAGAAATATTTTCGTTTATCTGTTCTCACTCTCCCAACCCTCAATCTGAGTGAATGACCCTTAGTTCTGGTACTGCATGATAGAGGAAAGTGCATCACTAGATCCACTTGATCCACCCCCTGCATAAATTTGTATGTCCCAATCATGTCTCCACTCAGGCACCTATTTTCTAGACTAAAAGAGCCCCAAACTCTGCAGCCAATCCTCATAAGGGAGCTGTCCCAGCCAGTAATCATTTTAATAGCTCTCTTCTGTCCCTTTTACAGTTCTACTATGGGCGCTTTTACATGACCCCTAAAATCCGAGGCAAAGGGCTCCCAGATGCGGAGCTTAAAATTGTTATCCCACCAGCTCCGGACTTTAAAAAAAATTAAGTATGACCACGTCCACCTAAGCGCGTCCCAGCGCATTTTCCAAGTACCTGGTCTCCAAAGGTGAAAAATATCTGATGCGGCTTTTAAAGCAGTGAGTGCCAGGCTGTCCTGCCTTCTGTTTGTTTGTTTTTTGCCCCCCCGCCCCTTTAAGAGACTGGAATGCTTCCCGGGGCAGCTCCCCATGGCAGAGCAGAGGTGAGCCTGCATTCTTTTCTCCCTTTTTTCTCCTTCCCCTCATGCAGACAGGAGCAATGGCGTGCAGAGGGGTGGGAACGCAGCAAGAGGAGCAAACCCCCAAGATCTCTGGTCCAAATTTAAGTTGCCAGCAGATCTTAGGGGTCATGTAAAAGCGCCCTATGTCAACAAACTTTGGGTTGGGACAGAGATGGGCACACACTGCCAGATTCACAGTTCATCCCAGTTCATTTACCACCCCAAAAGGAGTTTGGCGGTTTGGCATCTCACCTCCTTTGGTGGGCAGCCACTCAGAGGCAATGTCCTGGCATCCCTTCCCCACTTCCTCCAGGCGCTACCTCTGAGTGGGTGCCTGCCAGAGGCAGCGGGCATCGAACAGTCAAACACCTGTTGATGTGGTAAAATGAACCAAGCCAAACTATCAAACTAGTGGTTCATGCCCACCTCTAGGTTGGGAAGAAGACATCTTCAAGGAGCTTGTGCTTTATTGAATATCTCTCCATCAACAAAGCCATCTCGGTTGTAAGATTTTGGGAAAGGCCTTTCTTTTTCTCCTGTTATCTCCTCAGGAATATTTGGTGAGGAACTGCCAGACAACCTTTCTGACTGGCTGCTCCAAAGTTGTGGAATTTTCTCCCTGGGGAAATTAGACAGACTTCCTCGATTTTATCTTTCCATGGACAGGTAATAACATATTTATTCAGACTGCCTGGCCTTTAAGGAAGGATCTATTATTGGCATGGCTGTAATCTTATTTCTTCCTTGTGCTTTTAATTGTTTTCCAGGTAAATTTAATTTCGTATTTGCTTTTAATATGATAATTTAATTGTATTTTAATATTGCATCTTATCTTACTATATTTTAGACTGATCTTTTAAATTCATGCCTTAGGCTCTGCACTAGGATGAAGGTAGGATATAAATAAAATAAAATAATCATTGCTGTTATGATATTTGGAAATTAAAAATCCCCAAACATCCAAGAAGATGATCTTCCAGGTGATCTCCCTACAGTATGTGTTACACAGCAGGGCCCATCAGCCCTGATATGGGGCATACTGCTTTGGATTCTCATGTGCTTTAAACCATAAATAATCACTTGGTCCACATCTGTTATCCTTAGTATGGGGAAAAGAGCCAGGAGCTGCTTTTGAAGTCTTCTGATCCAAACAAGTATCATGAAAATTTTTGCCACCAGGGCCCACACAGAAGAAAACGTCTTATGACCAAGCATCACCAGGGAAATGCTCCAGACACAGCAAAGTCAAAATTATAAGTGACAATTAGTGTCCCACAATTAGAAACAATAGCAGATTTGCTTTCCTAAATTACATTTGCTTGTCTCTTAGGAGGCCAGGAAAACATTGTCTATATGAGCTTTGTTTATGTAGTAATTATCATTACTGACCTAAGAAAATTGTGACAAAACAAAGAAATAAATTTATCGCTGGGTTTTATTTTTTTAAAAAAATGTTGCAGGCAACTCAGAGGGCTAAGAAGTATTTTTTTTTTCATGCTCCTTGGTTTGGCAGACCTCCCCTGCCTGAGTTCTTTACTTCACAGGACTTCATAATAGAATGATCAAAACCCCATCTGGCCATGAAACACGTAGGTGACCTTGGGCCACCTCGCCTTTACTCTGCCTAACCAAACTCAGAGGATTGTTGCGAGGATAAAAACAAGGAGGAGGAACTTTTCAGACACTTGGGACTTTCTGGAGGAAAAGTAGGAAATAAGTGGAATACGTACATGGGTTGCCTCTCCTTTTCCAATGTCCACCATCATATACCTTTGGAAATGTGTCTTCATGTTACACTTCCCTGTCTAAGGAGCCCCATATGAAAGATCAAATCAAGCTTGAACTATCTTGGGAAGTGAACATGTTGAAACTGAGGTGGTCCTACTTTGGGTACATCATGGGAAGGGAGGATTTTCTAGAAAAAGATAATAATTGGAAAAGGTGGAAGGGAGCAGGAAAAGAGGAAGACCGAATGCAAGATGAACTGACTCCATAAAGGGATCACAGACTTTGAGTTGTCAATGTTGGCATAGCAAGGCCTACATCCAAACATATGGCAAAACTAATCTCAGTATGAGTCAGCAGTTTGTATATCTCTTTAAGAACTCACTATTTAAGTAATGGCTCTAGGCTCAAACTCTCTCCTCGGCCTAGCCCTGACCTGCCTGATGTTGGCGTTTGTTTCCAGAGCCATAGAGAGAGTTGGAGAATTACTCCTGTTTTATTGCTATGTAAGCTTGTATTTTACTCTTTTGTATTTTTAAGCAAGGCAGTATATATGTGTATAGCTCCTTATATCTCCTTTTTTATGAGCTTTAATGCTGTTGCCCTATTTTCTATCTTGTATATTTATCTGTACAGATATTCAATGAGTGTTTTATTATTTTCATAGATCATCCCGTCTACCCTCCTTTAGAATATAGAGATAAAGTATATTTTTCATATATGTTTTGTGTCTACGACTCCTCCTTTTAATCAGACTGCAGCACATAATATCAAATAATACACCAATCTCCCAGCAATCCATTAATATATCCCAACAAAATATGGTAGCAGAGGATGGTTGGGATTTTTAAAGTTTGGTGTTATTTTTGTAGGCTGCAGACTGATAAGTTGTTTTGGAGAAGACGCTTGAGATTGTTTTTGGATTTTTGATTTTTCCTTTTTTAAGACGGAAGCCTTTTTCTCTGCAGACATTCTTTTCATTCTTTGAACTGGAGAATGCTTTTGCATTGCTTGCCTCTGATAAGGTTGACGGACAAAAGGGAGTCAATGTTTTGAGTTGGCTGAGAGACTGTAAGACTTTCCCTGATAAAGCCTTCTCATTTAATTCAAGTTGGAGTTTTTACTGAAGAGCTAAAAGGAATTTTTGCCATTACTTGAGGACAGCATTTAGCAGCATTTTAATGACTACGCCCAAAGACACAGCTTCGGACCAGCCGCATGCTTCAAGCCAACCTCAGCTGCATGTAATGAACGGTGCTGGCGTGTTCCCAATTCCCAAGCTGAGCTATCAGAATTTCCAAATGTGGGACGCTAGATTGAGAGTTTCCCTCCAAGTACAAGACTGCTTAGCTGCTATAGAACAAGAACACATGCCTGAAAGCCAGCAAGGACAGATTCAATTTAAAATGAGAGATGCCAAAGCTTTAATGTTGCTGTACTCCTGTATAGAAGATCATGAGACACCTTTGGTTACCAAGTATAGAACTGCTAAAGGACTCTATGATGCTTTAAGGAAGAAATATTTCACTAGGTCAAGTAAAAATGTTATATTCTTAAAGGAGAAATTGTATAGCATGAGAATGAAGGAAGGAGCTAGTATTGATGCACATTTAGATGAAATGTTAAAAATTGTATCTGAGCTTCAATCTGCAGGTGCAGAAATATCTGATTCAGAGTTTAATACTTGTATATTGCTAAGCCTACCACAATCTTTTGCAAACCAAAAGGCTATGCTAGAGTGCACTGCAAAGGTGGATGTGGAATACACAATAGCTTATTTAAGAGACTCTGGACTTAAAAGGGCAGTGAGTAACAATTCTGAAATGCCTGTATTAACTATGAGACCTGATTCAAGGGAAATAAGATGCTATTTGTGTTCAAGAACTGGTCATGTAGCCAAATATTGTAGATTTAAGAGCACGGAAGCTCAAACACCTAGAAATGCTCCCAAAGTGACAATGTTACCTAGTAGGAAGGGACATTTTAACAACCATAGAAATTGTAACCTATCTCATGGTAAATTCAATGCAAGGTGTGATCAAAGTTTTAATGGTAATAGAGGTACTCAAAACAAAGGTAATCAATTGTTCCAGATATCTAATGATGAAAGTGCAAATGATAAGAGACATTTCCTCATTGATAGTGGTAGTTTCATACATGTTTGCAAATACAGAGAAAGCTTTAGTGAGCTTGACACTGAGAATAGACCAAAGATATTGCAAGCAAACCAGCAGAGGTTAAATGTGCTTGGAACAGGAACAGTACCTTTAAAGGTCCTTACATCTAGAAATGAAGTTGTGAAACTCACCTTGACAAATGTAGCCTATGTTCCTGAAGCATCAAATAATTTACTAAGTACTAAAAGGATTGTGAATAATGATTATACAGTTATACTTAAAGGTGATACAGGAAAGATTATTAACAACAGGACTGGCCTCATATTAAAGGTTGAAGAAGAGGATGGATTTCATTATATCATTGATGTTAGTGATAAGGAGCATACTGAAACACATCAAAGAAATCCTATATGTCAAACTAGGCAAGGCACTTGTGATCATAAAAACTGTATTTATTCCTGGCATGTAAAATTGGGACACAGAAATATGCAAAGCATTGAAAAACTGTTATTAGAATGTGGGATTGATGCTCCTAAATGTGATAAGATGAAAGAGAGATGTGAAATTTGTATAAAAGCAAAGGGAACTGCTCCTAGTTATACAGGAAAAGCTAGTCTACAGGACAAAGAATTTTTAGAAGAGGTTTATTCAGACTTAGTGGGTCCTATGCCCTTATCCGCAGGTAGAAATAGATATTTTCTTACCTTTACTGAATCCAAGAGCAAGTATAGTTACATATATATTCTTAAAAGTAAAGATGAGACTCTTGAGAAATTTAAAACTTATGTAGCTGCAATTAAGAACCGTTTTGGTCAGGCACCTTTGACATTACGTACTGATGGTGGAGGAGAGTATTGTAATGTAGAGTTTAAGAGATTCTTAGAACAAGAAGGAATAGAGCATAAAGTAACTATATCCCATTCGCCACAACAGAATGGATGTTCTGAAAAATTAAATCGTACTTTGCAAGAAATGATTAGATCTATGCTGATGCAAGCAGAATTGCCCAACACCTTGTGGGTCTGTTACTGCAACTTATTTGCATAACAGAGTCCCTAGCAGAGTAACAGGTAAAACACCTTTTGAACTATGGTTTGGAAAGAAACCTGGATTAAAACATATACGGGCTTTTGGAGCCAAAGCGTATTCCTATATCCCAAAGGAAAAGAGAGGAAAGCTGGATCCCCGCGCTGAAATTGGCGTTGTTATTGGGTATCCTATTGGAGGTAAAGGGTATAAAATCTTTAACCCAGAGACGTTGGAAGTAAAATGTTGCAATGTGGTGTATATAGATGAGAGCAATTTAAAGAAACAGATGTCTCAGAGTACAGTGGCCATTGATCCCCAAAATAGAGAGGATGTTTCACAAGAAATGGTCAGTTGGTTACCTGTAGAGACTGCCAGTCAGATGGCAAGTCCACCTTCAAATGAATTTATCAGAACAGAAGGGGAAACAGGAACTGGACCATGTGAAACAGATGTAACAACCACTGTGAGACGATCTGAGAGGAGCAACAAAGGCAAACCTCCAGAGAGGTATGGTTTCTGTGAAAACCTTCAAACCATAACTGAACCAGCAAACTTTAAAGAAATCAGTAAATTACCTGCATTAGAAAGGAATAAATGGATACTTTTGTACTTGCGAGATATGTTAAATGTTTTGGACCTTGACTCAAACGGAATTGACCATAGATAAATTTTGATGCCATAATGTTTTGTATGTTAGACCTTGAGAAGGGGTGTTGGCATAGCAAGGCCTACATCCAAACATATGGCAAAACTAATCTCAGTATGAGTCAGCAGTTTGTATATCTCTTTAAGAACTCACTATTTAAGTAATGGCTCTAGGCTCAAACTCTCTCCTCGGCCTAGCCCTGACCTGCCTGATGTTGGCGTTTGTTTCCAGAGCCATAGAGAGAGTTGGAGAATTACTCCTGTTTTATTGCTATGTAAGCTTGTATTTTACTCTTTTGTATTTTTAAGCAAGGCAGTATATATGTGTATAGCTCCTTATATCTCCTTTTTTTATGAGCTTTAACACAACTGCTGTTGCCCTATTTTCTATCTTGTATATTTATCTGTACAGATATTCAATGAGTGTTTTATTATTTTCATAGATCATCCCGTCTACCCTTTCCCTTTAGAATATAGAGATAAAGTATATTTTTCATATATGTTTTGTGTCTACGACTCCTCCTTTTAATCAGACTGCAGCACATAATATCAAATAATACACCAATCTCCCAGCAATCCATTAATATATCCCAACAGTCAAGAGGTGGGCAGGGCAGTTGAGGTTCAGACATTCTGGAGATCATTCATCCACAGGGTCACTATATGTCTAGAAATACTGGATTGATGGCACGCAACAATATATGAAAAGAGATATGCTTGTGCTTTTCTTTCCTCTGCCCAACAAAAATTTGCACACTCATATTGGCTTTCAGATACCCACCTCAGAATCCACCCACCCACCTCCCAAAAAACTTTTTTGCATGCATGCTGCTTGAGACATTCTCAGAGCAGGAGTCCAGAAAGTAACTTTTCCCTGCTGTGGCCAAGGTTACTCATATTCTGCCTTCTGAGACAAGAAGTTAAAGAGGCAAAACTTCACCCACTGTAAAAAATAAAAATAAATTCATTTGTCCTACATTTATACTGCAAAATATAGTACACTCATCTGCTCTTTCTTTCTGCCTGTTTTGAATCAGTTTCCAGAAGCAGGCTTAATGTTCTAGTCTGCTCCCTCTGCATTCAATCAGAAGAATATTATTGCATTTTTGTTCCTACTTCGTATGCCAATCTTTTCTGAACTGATCTAGTTCGCCTCCCAAGGTAAATTGACCGACTTCGGTAATCAATGTGAAAGCTAATAAATATTTCAAAGTTGTCACAAACACAAACTTATGCATGCAATGAAAAGTGCAATCAAAAAGGTAATAGAAGCAAGTGAATGAACTGCTGAAGAGACACTTGAGGTGAGCTACTCTGACTGATTTGCTCTGAAAGGAAACTTTATAAAGCAATCCTTCACCCCCATGGACGTTAATATATTTCCATGAATAAACTGGGCACGATCTCGCCACCCCAATGAAATCTGCTCTATGGGAGTTCTTTCCACTGCATGTTATTTTTGCATTGCTCCTCCTTAAGACAGTCTTGGCTAGAAGGCTAGAGATTTATTGTACCACAAATTATTCTTTTGCTATGTGCTGTTAAATCAGTTCTAATTTATGGCAACCCTAGGAAGCAATGACCTCCAAAAGACCCAGCTATTAACAATCTGCTTAGGTCTAGCAAAGTAAAGACCAGGGCTTCCTTTATTGAGTCAATCCATTTCAATCCATTCTTCCTCCACCACCACCACCCCAATCCACACACTCTTTCCCACTTTCTTCATCATTATTGTCTGTTCCAGTGAGCTTTATCTTCTCGTGATATGTCCAAAGTACATCTACAGTGCAGGTTTGACCTGATCTAGAAACCACTTACCGGTATTTGTTTTTCTGAAATAGCATGGTATCCAGAAAGCTTTCTGTGATCGCTCTGGTTTAGAAGATGGCGTAGGGGGGCTGTGTTTCACTACAACTCTCATCATGCCTCGTTTTTGCCCAGATGGATTGGGGCTGATGAAAGTTAACCACTGCTATGGGAATCCAACAGCTTCTAGGTGTCCACTGATTCCTCCTGCCATGGCCTGCGTGACTTGATCTAGAACCTATTTGCAGAAGTGCTTGCCTTGAAGCTGGAGGGTTTTTTCCAGGCATACAGAACAGCAGACAACTTAAAATTGTTTCAAGTTTCCAGAGTGGGACAATAGAGTGGGCCACCGCCTGTTGATTAAGATGAATGAAGAAAACCATACACAGTACAGTATTTTAAATGTATTTGCTGTGATTGATATTCTGGTACTAAACTATGTTTCTAGCAATGTCATCAACACAGGGGAAAAACACTCTTAAGAAACTTGAAAAATGGAAGGAATTCAGAGCATTTACCTGAGCTCTAGCTATTATTCTAGACCAGTGGTTCTCAACCTGTGGGTCACCAGATGTTCCTGGACTGCAACTCCCAGAAGCCTTTAACACTAGCTGTGCTGGCCAGGATTTCTGGGAGTTGCAGTCCAGGAACATCTGGGGACCCACAGGTTGAGAACCACTGTTCTAGATCATTCATATATTTCACAACAGCAGACCTGGACATGGGATATGGCCATCCTAGGATATCTGACAAGTGTACCTTGTGTGTATAATAACTTGTGTTCACAAATAAGCACCAACACATGAGACTTTCAGCAAAGCAACTTTTAAAAATATTCCACATACAATTGAAAATGAAGAAACTTCCCAAACTGTAACTACATGTTCTACAATAACAACACAGATTCTTGTGGCATCTTAATGACCTTAACACTTTTATTTGTCAAAGGTTTACATAGATCGATCAAGCTGCATCTGGCAAAATGAGCTGAAACAGCAGGAACCTATACCAGATCAAACATGGTAGTCTTTACAGTGTCACAAGGCTGTTTGGAGCTGGCTGGCTAGCTGAGTGGTTTAGGTCTCTGCTGTGGAGCCAGATGTTGTCAGTTCAATTCCCCACTGTGCTTCTTGTGAGCAAAGCCAGCCTGGGTGGCCTTGGGCAAGCTGCATAGTCCCAGGATACACCCAGAAGAAGGGAATGGCAGACCTCTTCTGAGTGTTCTCTACCTGATAAACCTTGAAAAGGGATGCCATATCAGATATAACTTGATGGCATGTTGTTGTTATTGTTGTTGTTGTTGTTGTTTGTTGTTGTCATCATCAAGGCTAATATCTTCTTTGATCTTTTGCTAAGTGGGAAATCTTACCAGTACAGTCAATGGGACGACAAGCCATGTGTGCAATCACTACAGTTTTTCAAATGGAAGGCAGATTTTTATTCCGAAGATCATCATTTGTACAATGACAGTACTTGCACAAGCACTCCTGTACTTTGCCAGGAGGTTATTCTGAAAGTTCTTGGCTAGATGATGCACTCCAGGCAAGTAGTCTTCTTTGGGCCTTTTCACACGACCCCTAAGATCCGCTAGCCACTTAAATTCGGACCAGAGATCTTGGGGGTTCGTTGCTCTTCCTACGTCCCCACCCCTCCGCACTTCCTTGCTCCTGTCTGCGTGAGGGGAGGGAGAAAAAAAGAGAGGAAAAAATGCAGGCTCACCTCCGAAGCCGCCCGGAGCCCTGTCGTTGTCCTGATTCCTTCTCTTAAAGGGGCGGGAGGCAAAAACAACAACAAGGAGAAGCGAGGAGAGCCCAGCACTCACTCCCTTAAATCCGCATCAGGGATTTTCACCCTCTGAGAGCAGGTACATGAAAAGTGCGCTGGGACGCGCTTAGGTGGGCGTGGTCGCACTTAATTTTCTGCAAACTCCAGAGCTGGTGGGGAAACAATTGTAAGCTCCTGAGCTGGCAGCCATTTGCGGCGGAGTTTAGGGGTCGTGTACAAAGGCTCTTAGAGGTAGGAAGTCGGAGGGCAATTGTAAAAGTTGCTTAAGCATTAGGTTTCATACCCCCATTCGTGTTCCTTTGTTTGAAGAACAGGGGTATGGAACCCAATGCTTAAGCAGCTTTTACAACTGCCCACCAATTTCCTGCCTCTAAGACAGTGGGTCTCAACCTGTGGGTCCCCAGATGTGCCTGGACTGCAACTCCCAGAAGCCTCCACCACTCGCTGTGCTGGAAGGGATTTCTGGGAGTTGTAGTTCAGGAACATCTGGGGACCCACAGGTTGAGAACCACTGCTCTAAGAAGACTATTTACCTGGTGTGCATCTTCTAGCCAAGAACTTTAATAATAACCTGCAGGCAAAGCACATATTTTACCATGTTAGAACTTTTGGTACTTGCTTTGAAAAAAGAGTGTGTTGCACTCGAAAGCTTGCAATATTTTTTAATTTTTATTAGCGGCCTATAAAGGTATCACCTGTAGCCTAGTTTTGCATTTGTGTTTTGTGATGGCCACTCAGCTAACCCCCCCTTTTTTGCTTTGATTTAAAAAATAAGGAATCACAAGGATTCGTTCTTCTCTCCTTAAAGCAAAGCAAAGTGTTCTGCTTATATGCCACCCCATAGTGCTTAAAGCACTCTCTGGACAGTTTATAATTTATTCATACAGACTACATATTGCCCCACCTACCCACCCACCCAGGCAAGCTGGATACTCATTTTACTGACCTGGGAAGGATAGAAGGCTGAGTCAACCAGGAGCCGGCTGCAGCTACCTGGGATTGAGCCCAGGGTTGTGAGCACAGTTACAGCTGCAATACAGCAGTTTAACCACTGCGCCACAAGGTTCTTCAAGTGACAGGTGTGGCCATTCCTTCTTTAGATAGGCAATGAAATACATAGAATCATAGAGTTGAAAGGGGCCTCTAAGGCTATCAAGTCCAACCCCTGCTCCGTGCAGGAATCCAAATCAAAGTACAGTACTGTATATCTGACAGATGGCTGTCTGATTTTCTCTTAAATGCCACTAACATTGGAGTGCTCACCACTTCCTGAGGTACTTGGTGGCATTGAAAATGTACATTTTTCAATAGCTAAGGAAAGGCTGAGCTTTGCTTACCCATTTTTTCTTTCCTTTTGTCAAAAGGAATTATTAAATTTAAGTTGTAATAAGAAATTCAGAATAAAGCTCTCTCCTTTAAAGAAAAAAAAAACATTGTGAAAGTCCTTATATGGACATCCTGTTAAGTGGAAGCAGGAACTTTGGCCCTTCATTTGTCTAGAAATCCATTGTGAATGGCCAGTTCTGAAGGGAGATGTGAGCAAAGGTTCAAAAACATCTGAAAAGTTGTCATGTCCCCTCCACCCTCCCATAGAGTAAATGAGGTGCTTCAAGTAACCTTCGTGTAATAGTAGACTGAGACACACATGGAATCTTCTAAACCCTAAACCAAGTGGGCAAGTGCCTCAGCGACATCAGCTCCAGCCTCTTCAGCTTTCCCGCTCTTACTGATTCAAAATTCCATGTCTGCCCTGCTCTTTCTGAGCCCCACCCTTTTGGACTGAATCAATATTTCATAGAGGTTACATTAACATTAAGATTTGGTCTTCTCCTGGGTAACCTCATAACTGTCCTCTTGGTAAAGAATGTTTAGAGGCAATGCCTAGATTTTATTTCTTTGATGGATGCATATGTAATTTTCTACTTCTGCCACCCCTCCACAGGTGACTCTGATGAAGACATAGGTGAAAGCCTTCTCTGTTGCTGGTCGACTTAGATGGTGGAACTACCTCCCACCGGAGGCCAGACTTACCCCATCTTTGCTTTCCTTCCACTAGCAAGCAAAGACCTTTCTCTTCAGACAAGCCTTCCCTCAGATTATCAGCTACTTGTTATGTGAATTTTAGGTGGATTGTTATGCATTAGTGCTTGGACTGGATTGTATCATAGCATCATAGAGTTGGAAGAGATCTCATGGGCCATCCAGTCCAACCCTCTGCCATACAGGAAACCCCATCACAATACTCCCAACAAATGGTCATCCAGCCTTTGCTTAAAAACCTCCAAAGGAGACTACGGGCCTTTTCACACGACCCCTAAGATCCGCTGGCCACTTAAATTCGGACCAGAGATCTTAGGGGTTTGTCGCTGTTCCTGCGTTCCCACCCCCTCCGCACTCCTGGCTGCTGGCTGCGTGAGGGGAGGGAGAAAAAAAGGAAGAAAAGAATGCCGCTCACCTCTGTTCTGCCGTCCCCACACTGCATTCAGATGGTCAGGGGGCAAAAAAAGAACAAACAGAAGGAAGGAGAGCAGCCACTTTATATCCGCATCAAATTTTCACCTCCAGAGAGCAGGTACCTGAAAAGTGTGCTGGGACAGGTGGGCACCCTCTGTGGAACAATTTAAAGCTCCGGAGCTGGGAGCCATTTGCGGCGGAGTTTACTACCCCTATTTTCTGTGGAACTGGGGGTTACTCCCATGTTTTCTGTTTTTCTGCTTTCTGTCTCTCAGAGCGACATTTCCCCCTGTATTTATTATTGTTCTTAGCTTTAATATTGCCTTGTTAATGATGAAAAATGACTCTTCACACCCATTGTTCTTCACATTAAATGTTTTCTATAATGTGTTAACAACTGTTGTATACTCCTTGTCTCCAACATTATATATTGCCCTTCAGTGTTGGAAGCTGCCTTGAGCCCTTTCCAAGGAGAAAGGTGAGGTAAAAAGATTCTAAATAAATAAATAAATCCCTGGCCTAACTTTTGTTGCAAAAGAATGACTGACCAAGACCCTTACTTCTCCATAATGCCTGATCATCCTGTTACTATTATTCCAAAATTTCCAAAGAACCTTAAATTATTTTCCAAGGAAGCTTAAATTTCTAGAGTAAAAATGAACAAGGCAAATCCACTTAAAAGACTCTTTTTAAAGGGTGTCTAAAATATGCATATCTCATTCAAGCATTGAGCTTTACTTCCCCCTCCCCCCCACTTTATATAATCCTACAAAACAAATTTCTGTACAAGACATAGACTTTCTGTAGGTCCAACGGAGTCAGAGGTGTTTCTCATATTATGTACTGTACTTGAAGGCTGCATAACTATTAGAGTCATTCCTTTCAAAACACTGGACATGATTACATTCCACAGCAATATTTCCTTTGGTGCAAACCCCTTCTCCCCAAAACTCCAATCCATTTTTAATGTTTTTTCCCCTCAGAAACCTTCTGCTTGTTCCTTTTGCAGTATCGTTTTCAGGTGTCTCAATGTCTTAGCATAATTACACTGGCAAAGTGAGTTATCTTAAAGAAATGCTGCAGGTTGTCTGTGAAAACTTCAGTGGTTTTATTAGAAAAATGCTCCAGCATTTCAGGCAAAAGCCAAAGAAACAAAACAAGACAAAGCAAAAAAAAAAAAAAAAACATTTGTAATCCCCACTTCTTCAAGAGAATTTGAATTAAGGGTTTTGGATAACTGGATTGAAAGTGCTCTGCTGCCATCTTCTGGAAACCTCTGCAGAAGATTTTGGAAGTTTTGTGGCCATATGCAAAAAAATTCCTTCTGCTGTGTTTGCCAGCTACCAAAAAGAAAGAAATCCTTTTGAATCAAAATGGCGTGCTAACTAGCAGGCACATATTCTTCTTTTCTCCTCACTAAATTAAAAGATGATTTGATTGATACTCTAGCTCTTTATAATCGAGGGTATTTAAACATCATTGTTATAGAATTGTGTACCAACTATTGGACCTGCTTTTCTCTACAACCGAAACTATCTTACCATTATTAAAACCTATTGAGCACAAAAATAGTTCAAAAGAATATGTCCATCATATACACCTTCCCACCACTACCACTACCCACAATAAGAAATCAGCGTGAGCAGCTCTCGTGATCCTGAGAATTACAAAGCAGTTACGGTAATCCGCTTATCCAAAGAATCATAGAATCATAGAGTTGGAAGAGACCTCAAGGGCCATCCAGTCCAACCCCCTGCCATGCAGGAACCCCCATCACAGGATGCCCGACAGATGGCCATCCAGCCTCTGCTTAAAAACCTCCAAAGGAGGAGACTCCGCCACCCTTTGTGGCAGCATATTCCACTGACAAACAGCTCTAGCCTGGAGCTGAAAGTCTGGCAATGGGAGCGTTGACTGTGCCTTACTGGAGAGTGTGTGCTGTAGATAAGGGGACACAACAGAAAAAGTCCTTCATCTTTGTCCTCATCCTCTGGCTGGGCCTCTCTTAGAAAAAGGAGCCAGAGGAAGACATAAGAACATAAGAACATAAGAAGAGCCATGCTGGATCAGGCCAAAGACCCATCTAGTCCAGCTTCCTGTATCTCAGCGGCTCCACCAGATGCGTTTGGGAGCGCATGAGACTAGATATCTGTCTCCTGATACCACTCCCCTGCATCTGGCCCTTGAAGTACCCTGGTTTTAAGCCTGGAGATTACACATCTCCATCATGGTTTGTAACCTGTGATGGACTTTTCCTCCAGGAATCTGTCCAATCCCCTTTTGAAGGCATCCAGGCCAGATGCCATCACCACATCTCTCAAGAAAAGAAGTCCAGTTGCCATGACTCAACTTCCAGATAAATTCACCTGGGTGACTGAGAATCTTCACAGAACCTACCCAATGACTAATTCCTAGTGCCAACTTTCTTGCCTATGGTGATTTTTCATTATGAAAGAATTCCAGCAAATCCAACAGCATATTTATTGTAAACTGCCTAGAGTCCCATTGGGAAATAGGCGGTATAAAAGTGCAATAAATAAATAAATAAATAAATAAATAAATAAATAAATAAATAAATATCTGGATGTGATCTGGCAAAGTCAGATTTATTTATTTATTTATTTATTTGATTTTTATACTGCCCAGCTTAGCGAGGCAATATAAACTAGAAAGTTAACATCGCGCTGGGTGAAAAAATATTTTCTTTTGTCAGTTCTTACTCTCCCAGCCCTCAATTTGAGTGTATGTCCCCTAGTTATGGCATTTTGGGAGAGAGAGAAGAGCTTCCCTCTATCCACTTTACTCATACCCTGCATTATTTTGTATGTCTCAATCATATCCCCCCTCAAGCGCCTTTTTTCCAGACTAAAGAGGCCCAAATGTTTTAGCCTTTCTTCATAAGGGAGGTGCCCCAGGCCAGTAATCATTTTAGTCGCTCTCTTCTGCACCTTTTCCAGTTCCACTATGTCTTTCTTGAGATGCGGTGACCAGAATTGTACACAATACTCCAGGTGGGGCCTTACTATTGTTTTGTATAAATGCAATATAATGTTCGCTGTTTTATTTTCAATCCCCTTTTTGATAATCCCTAGCATGGAATTGGCCTTCTTCACCGCTGCCACACATTGGGGAGACACCTTCATGGAGCTGTCCACCAACACACCAAGATCTCTTTCCTGATCCGTCACGGATAACTCAGAGCCCATGAGTTGATAGATGAAGTTTGGATTTTTTGCCCCAATATGCATTACTTTACATTTGGTTACATTAAAACGCATTTGCCATTTCTCAGCCCATTCCCCCAGTTTGGAGAGATCCTTCTGGAGCTCTTCACAATCTTCTCTGGTTTTTACCACACGGAAAAGTTTTGTGTCATCTGCAAACTTGGCCACCTCACTGTTTATCCCTGTCTCCAGGTCATTTATGAACAGATTGAAAAGCACCGGTCCCAGGACAGAGCCCTGGGGCACACCGCTTTTCACCTCTCTCCATTGTGAAAATTTCCCATTGACACCTACTCTTTGTTTCCGGGATCTCAACCAGTTCTCAATCCATAAGAGGACCTGCCCTCTTATCCCCTGACTGTGCAATTTTCTCAGCAGCCTTTGGTGAGGGACTGTGTCAAAAGCCTTTTGAAAATCCAGGTAGACTATATCCACCGGTTCACCCAAATCCATGTGCCTGTTGACCTTTTCAAAAAATTCTAAAAGGTTTGTCGGACAAGATTTACCCTTACAGAAGCCATGCTGATTTTCTCTCAGCAAGGTTTGTTCTTTTATGTGTTTTAAGATTTTCTCTTGGATGAGGCTTTCCACCATCTTCCCTGGGACAGATGTAAGGCTAACTGGCCTGTAGTTTCCCGGGTCCCCCCTCCTTCCTTTTTTAAAAATTGGTGTGACATTTGCTATCCCCCAGTCCTCTGGCACTGTGGCCGTTTTAAGAGACAAGTTGCATATAACCGTTAAGAGATCTGCAATTTCATTTCTCAGTTCCCTAATAACCCTTGGGTGGATGCCATCTGGGCCCGGTGACTTGTTAATCCTCAATTTATCAATTAGTCCTAAAACCTCCTCTCTTTTAACCTGTATTTGATTTAATTCTTTAGTCAGGAGGGGCGGCTCAGGCAGCGGACTCCGCTCAAGGTCCTCTGTCGTGAAGACAGACGCAAAGAACTCATTCAATTTCTCTGCAATGTCCAAGTCCTCCTTAACCTCCCCTTTTCCTCCCTCACCATCCAGAGGGCCAACTGGTTCTCTGGCAGGTTTTCTACTTCTAACATATTTAAAGAAGCTTTTATTATTACCCTTTATGTTGCTAGCCATGCGTTCCTCAAAATCTTTCTTTGCCTCCCTTATCATCTTCTTACATTTCTTTTGCCAGAGTTTGTGTTCCTTTTTATTTTCCTCATTTGGGGAGGATTTCCATTTACAGAAAGACCTCTCCTTGTGCTTTAGAGCCTCTCTAACTCCACTCATTAACCATGCCGGTGTCCTCTTGGACTTAAATGAGCTCTTCTTTCTTTGTGGTATGCACTTGTGCTGGGCCTCTATTATTGTTGTTTTAAAGAGGCTCCATGCACTCTGAAGAGATTGGATTCTTCTAACCTTCCCCTTCAATTTCTCTCTAACTAGTTTCCTCATCTGAGGGAAGTTTGCCCTTCGAAAATCAAGGGTTTTTATGTCTGATTTGCTTGACACTCTTCCTCCAACATGCATGGCAAAGGAAATTGCAGCATGGTCACTGTTCCCCAGAGGCTCAGTGACATTCACATCCCTGACCAGGTCCTGAGTATCGCACAGTATTAGATCCAGAGTTGCCTGTTCTCGGGTGGGCTCCATGACAAGTTGCTCTAAGGCACAGTCATTCAGCAAGTCGAGAAACCCAGTTTCTCTTTCTTGCCCGGAGCTCGCATTGACCCAGTCAATGTGGGGATAATTGAAGTCCCCCATGATTACTATCCTATCCCTCTTAGCCACCTCCATGATTTCTCTCCTCATTTCAAGGCCCCCCCCCCAAGTTTTTGATCTGGTGGACAATAGAATACTCCAACTATCACATCACTCCTTGGACCTGGTAGTTTAACCCACAGTGATTCTATGGTGGAGTCAGACCCTCTGTCCATCTCCATTCTGCTGGATTTTACCCCTTCTTTGACATAGATGGCCACTCCTCCTCCAACCCACCCCTCTCTATCCCTTCTATAGAGTTTATAGCCTGGGATTGCTGTATCCCACTGGTTCTCCTCATTCCACCAGGTTTCCGTTATGGCTATTATATCTATGTTATCCCTAGCTGCCAAATGTTCAAGTTCTCCCATCTTTGCTCGGAGGCTTCGAGCATTGGCATAGAAGCACCTGTACAGTGAGTCCCGCAACAACAGCTGCTGCCTTGTTCTTTTTCCCCGACAGCTTTTATTTTCAGTAGACAAACTGTCACATTCCGTTATTCTCCCCGTGCTAATACCTGCTATGTCTTCTCTATGTGATTCTCTACCCTCTCCAACCTCATTCCCCGAGGATGAGGTTTTCTGAACCAGATGCCACTCAGCTCCTGTCGGCTTTCCCCCAGTTATCAGTTTAAAAGCTGCTCTGCTGCCTTTTTGAGGTTGAGTGCCAGCAATCTGGTCCCATCATGATTCAAGTGCAACCCATCCCTCCTGAACAGGTTTGGCTTGTCCCAAAATGTTCTCCAGTTCCTGACAAATCTAAAGCCCTCCTCTCGACACCATCGCCTCATCCACGCATTGAGGCTTCTGAGTTCTGGCTGCCTTGCGGGTCCTGACGAGGAACAGGTAGCACTTCTGAAAATGCTACCTTGGAAGCCCGGGACTTCAATCTTCTACCTAACAACCTGAATTTGGCTTCCAAGACTGACCGCTTGGCCTTCCCGACATCATTGGTACCAACGTGTACCATGACCACTGGCTCCTTCCCTGTTCTCTCTAACAAGCTATCTAGATTTCTCGTGATGTCTGCAACCTTTGCACCTGGCAGGCAAGTGACCATACGGTTATCATGCTCGTCACAAATCCATCCCTCTGTATTTCTAATGATAGAATCCCCTAGTACAAGAAGCTTCTCTCCTGCAGCCTGCTCATCTACATGTACCTGATCTTGTATCTCATCAATAGTGATGAGGGAGAGATCCTCCGGTGGAACCAAATCTTCCTCTGTGTGTGCCTCATGAGGTGTGCTGAGAGAAAGAGCCTCAAACTGATTGTGCAATATGAGACTCTCTGAGCGATCCCTTGGCCTTCTACTCCTTTGAGTCACATTCCTCCACCCATCTACCTCCTGAGTTGGGGAAGTGACTTCATCCTCAGAAGTGTGCCCTGTCTCTTTTTGGACCTGGATAATCCTTTCCGCTCTGTCCAAGAACCGCTCAAGCTCCTTAATATGTTGCTGGTCTGATATGCGAGCCTCTAGCTGCTGGACCTTCTGTTCCAATAGCGCAACCAGCTTGCACTTGCAGCAGATTTAGTTCTGCACACGCTCTGTCAAGATGACAAACATGGCACAAGTACTGCAGGTAACTACAGCTGCTCCCTCCAACTCCATTTTAACGAGTGCAATAAAATGTATTCAAGGTCTCAAAAATGTCAACTTACACTAATTTTTTTTTTAATCTAGTAAGACTCTTTACTTCTTTTGTTGTTTATTCAAAATCTAACAGTGTAGGGGCCGCTAAAGCACCTCTACACCAACTGCAAGCACGTCAGGAAGTTTCCAGTGCTAACTTGCTAATGTGTGTAGGATCTCCTCAGGAGTAGCTTGGCTTGGGAACTCAAATATACCCAGAATTTTTTTTTTTTTTTTTAGTTTGGGAGCAGCTATTTAAGGATAAAACTCCGCCCCTTACCTCCTGCAAAAACAGGAAGCAATCACTATGCCCTCTTGCTGTGTGCTTCCTCTATAGCCGTGTGCTTCTCCTCACCACCTCCTTCCTCTTTGCTGCTCTGCAAGAAAAGGACTGAGAGGCTGCTGGGAGCAGCTATTTAAGGATAAAACTCCGCCCCGATGTTGATTTTGGGGTGTGAGTGGGTTCACTTGTTTTTAAAATATTATGGCCGAGAATACTTTTAGTGTTTGCATAACTTGCCATGGCTAATTGCAGGTAATTGAAGAGGTACCTGGGACATCTTAGCTGTGCAACCAGGCACATGAACAAGCTTATGAGCAAGATGCCTCACAGCATCTCATCACTTAGCCCTAGCTAGATGTTTCAAGTTACAGGGTCTTTGTTGTTATATGCTGTCAAGTCAGACCCACATTACAATGACCCTAACAGCGCTGTCAAAATACTGCATTTCCATGTATAAGACGCCCCCAAAATAACAGTTTATCTACTGTGTTGTTTTCTCACTGGCTTACTTCCATGTATAAGATGACCCTAAATTTTGGTCTAGCAGATTTATTTAAAAAGATATAGTCTTATACATGAAAAAATATAGTAAGAAGTGTATTTATCGCTTCTATAACCCAAGTGAGCTTCCCTTGGCCAAGCAGAGATCCAAACTCAGGCCTCCAGAGTCCGAGCCCATCACTGTATCCACTGCACCACACTGGATATCCATTGTTAACAGGACCATTAATAATATTCTGTTTAAATACAATGCTGGGAGAAGTTAAGGTTTTTTTTCCTTATTGCACTTTTCAAAATCTTTCCATCTTCAGCCTGACTGGGGGTTCCTGGGACCTACAGCTGAAAAACTACTTTTGTTGTTTTTGTATCTATACTATAATCCAATTTGATTGTGCTTTGCATAATACAGAATACAAAAGAATGAATAAACTAATTATAGCCATTATCATAGTAGCAGGGGAATAAATAACTGCTTAGAAACAATAATGGCATTGTGCTGTATCATGTGAAGAATAGAGCCAGGTACAAGGATGTTGTCAAGTCTTGGAACCCGAGACCCAAGTCCACGTTTGAGTCTTTAGGCCTGAATCCCAGTCTCAGGTTCTTTTTCCCCTGCCGCAAGGCTTGGGACTCAAGACTCTTGGACTGCACAGGCACCACCTAGCTGCTTCCACCACCCAAGTCCCTATGGGAGGCAGAACAGATTCCCAGTCTCCAGACCCCAGAGGAAATAACAGAATTATTCATTGGTTTCTAACAACTTAGACATAACTTGTTATGGAAGCACCTAGCTTTTCCCTCTCCATCATTGTTTTATATTAAATGGAAAACGAAAAAATGATGACATATCAGGATCTGCCGACAAGTAAGTACACAAGAACATAAGAGTAAGTTTCCATCAAATTGATAAACTAGCCGGTTATTTGAAAGAAGACTATGAAGAAACCTTTGCAAGAAGATGGCAAGGTGTGGCAGCTGCACTTCAAAATTGTTCAGCTAGTTATATTCAATGATATATGGTATTAGCTGTATTCAATGGTATTTAGTCTTTGTTTTTGATCTGTACCTAATGTATCCATTTCCTCCCCATTCCCTTTTTTCCCCTACTTTAAAAAACCAATAAAACCTTTTTTAAAAAGAGTAAGTTTCCATCACTCATAACTTTACATGGAATTTTACTCTACTTTTAACTGCTTACGTTCTCTTGTAGCTTTAATGTAATGTTGACTTCTAATGCTGTAAGATGTTCCTCAGTTCCCTGTTCTCAGTACTTGAACATGGGTCCTTTTCCAGGGAGAAAGGTGGGATAAAAATACTCTAAAATAAATAATAAATAAATAAACCAGGCCAAGGGCCCATCTAATCCAGCTTCCTGTATCTCACAGTGGCCCCACCAGTGGCCCCATCTCTGGGAGGACATGAGACATCTAGAACTTCTCTGCAGGGAAAAAAAAGCCTTCTTCATGTGTAGAATATGACACGGGGATGTGTGGCAAAGTCTCTCTATGGAAGGCTGGTCTCCTACCATGACTCTTATTTTCCCTCATTTGGGTACTATGCTCTTAAATTTAAAACCTCCTGTCTTCCCCCGAGCCTGTGTTTTGTTGAATGACCTGATTGTTGTGTCTTTCCCATACCAAAAACTCCCCACGTCAGGAAGGAAATGAAGCCACTAACCCCTCCCCCCCAACCAATAATAATTATTTTATCATCTCCCAGGGTATCATCTCATAGTAAATTGAGCTCCAGCTAATAAGCAGGCAATCTTCAGAAGCTGCTCTGAGCTGCATTTTCAAAGCTAATTTAACTATTCCATTAAAAATGAAAACACATTCAGATTAAAACATCCATAAGAAATGAAAGGAGAGGAAAGGAGAAGGGAAAGAGGAATGAAAAGGAACACAAAGCACGTATCCCTTCCCAGGGAAGACATGAAATGCATCAATAATTTCCCATCACCATACAGTTTCCTCTAACTGACCATGACAGTTAAAAATGAAACAGAAATTTGGGTATCAAACAGAAACACAAAAGCGAGGTGACCTTTGATCAGATGTCTGTTTGTACTTTTGATGGGAAGATTTGTATCCGGACAGAATTTATACTGGACGCTTACAAGGGAAATTAAGCTTCCACATCAAGAAGAAATATGAGACCCACTTTTTCAAGACAGCAAAGGCTGATTCTAAAGCACTTGAGGATTCTTTTCAAGGAAGAATTTCCCCCATTATCTGGAGCGATTCAATGTTTTCACAGAGCCTGGAAATGCTTCTGTTTAGAGACAAATGATTTCCATTCCATGTATCCAGCATCACTACAGTGGTAGACAGCTTCATGTATCTTGCATTACCCTGGTGGAAGACTTCTGGGAGTTGAGGTCTGAGAAAGTAACTTGTCCAAGCCCTGGTTGTGCAACGGCCTGCTTTCCAAAACCGTGCTGAGCCAAGGCTAACAGAGGCATACAGCACGGATCTCACCATGCCCAGCAGTTCACAGTTCATCCTGTGCTTTTCAAATTAACTATCTGTTGGTGGCATCATCCTTGCCATCCTCATCCTATGGTGCACATTTCATGCAACATTTCAATAAAGAAACATCTGAGTCCTGTGTAAATTGGATAAGCACAGTACATCTGCTGTTCTTGGAAGAATTCTTCATGCTTTTTTATGTTTATGGAGCAGAAGGACACAAAGCAACTATGCCCCCAATACAGCATGAGCCAGCTGGCTTCGCCTGTGACATCTGTGTGCACAACAACCCAAAAACTCTGCACGTAGAATGTTATGCACAGGTTTTTCTCCACCATTTAGAGCTCCAGCACAGAAACACCAAGTGATCATCATTTCATCTGGTTTTACTTTCAGTACTTAAATGGAGTTCTAAAAAGTACATATTCTAGTTTGCTTTAAAGGACACAACAGGTAGGTCATGATCCAAACTCTCCTGTTTGAGCCTCAAGATCTCGCTAGAGGCCTTTATATTAATGTTGCAAAGTTAGATGTTTTGTGGGTTGGAGGCAACTGAGTGGTGACTCAACACTTTTTTTTAATGACTAGGACTCAATTTGTGATTTGGAACCCAGGGGAAAAGTGTGTTTGTAATAGGAACTCAGATTTGGGACTTGGGACATGGTAATAAAGATGCAGAATCAAACTAATGAACTCATATTCATTAGGAGTTTACCTTTGCAGACTTCTGCTCAGTGTGTGTTGTGTCGTTACAGTCGTGACCGACTCTTCGTGACTCCATGTCCATCGAGTTTTCTTGGCAGGAATACTGGAGTGGCTTGCCAGTTCCTACTCCAGGCACCTACAGCGCCTGGTATTCCCTGGTGGTCGCCCATCCAAGTACTAGCCAGGCCTGACCCTGCTTAGCTTCTGAAATCAGGTGAGATTGGATGTGCTTAGGGCATCAAGGCAGCTCTTCTGCTCAGTACTAACAAGAAATTAGCTTCCATATCAGCACTATGAATAAATAGAAATGGTTCAAGATTGCCTCTTACTTGCTTCAAAGATCAATCAAAGTGGAGATGGGAGCCAAGAAATCAGAAGAGGACTAAGACTTGAGAGGGCTTGTTCTGATGGTCCTAGTTCCTTAAGAATAAGGAGATACCCCTGGAGATCAAGGTGAAGGACATCAATTGTGGTGTTCCCGATGAAAAAATGTACGGATGTGAAAGCCAGACAGCAAGCAAAGCTAAGAAGAAGAAAAATGATTCACTTCAAGTGCAGTGTTAGAGAGGACTTGTGCAGATACCATGGACTGCTGAAAGAAAAACAATGGGTATCAGGTCGAATCAAGTTGGAATTGCCACTCCAAGCAAAAATAATAATAATGAAAGGGAGTGTACTCAGACATGCTGTATAATGGAACAAGACTCATTAGAAAAGACAAGGCAGCTAGGCAAGTGGAAGAATGGAAGAGAGAGTTACACAAAAAGGAACCCTTCATTTTCTATAACCTGGGTAGGGACATTGGTCACAAGACCTTTGCTGGCAAAGCTAGAAATCTGTTTGAATTTCTGTTTCAATGTGCAGCAGAAATGTAGTTATAGAAGTTCCCAGTGTCCACCTCTCATGCAAATACTAGCACTTGAAATAATAAACACACAAGAGGCTTCCTTTTGGTTAAAAGAGTATTAGAGGTTTAAGGGCCCAACCGGACCCTCTGAGAATGTTCTGACAGAAAATCCAAAATCCATCCACAAAGTGATGGTGGAAGCCCTAGACCTTCCAGTTTAGAAATCAAACGTTGTGGAAGAATGGTGTGAAAAGCTGAGCTAAAATCCACAAAGAGCAATCTACCATAGCCCCCCTCTGCTCCAGATGTTCAAAAACAGCATGAAGAGCACATGCCACAGCATCCTCCATTGATCTCTTCTTTTTATAGGCAAATTGGAATGTGTCCAGTCCCTCTGGTAAACAAGCAATAACATAGTTCCATACCAACTTTTCAAAGCATTTCATGATTACAGGTGTAAGTGCTACTGGACGAAAGTCATTCAAATTTTCCAGATTTGGGTTTGTTTGTTTTTTTGTATCGGAACAATAATGGCAGACTTTAGGCATGACGGCACAATAGCTTGGGACAGGGATCGATTCAAAATCCCAGTGAAAACTCCTGCTAATTGATCTGCACAATCCTTCAATACCTTTCTGGCAACTCCATCTGGCCCCGTAGCCTTCCTTGGATTGAGGTTGTGGCATGCACTGCCCTTCCCATCTGTGTTGAAAATCAGCATGATTTATCCAACAACCTTTTGGAGGAGGTGCTAAGCCACAAAGTCTGCACAAGTCAGTGGTGACACAGACAAATGTTTTATCAAAGCCGCAGAACAAAATCTATTACAGTACATTGGCATTACACCATTGCATAGAGCGTCATTCTAAACACGAGTCACCGCTACTTGAACAATATGCTTATAGTCGGTGTGTGTGTGTGTGTGTGTGTGTGTGTGTGTGTGTGTGTGTGTGTGTGTGTGTGTGTGTGTGTGTGTGTGTGTGTGTGTGTGTGTGTTGATATACAATAAATGGATAGCAAAGGTGAAAGAATGCCCTGTGTTGCCTCAGATATGTCACAACAGGTTTATTACACTTTTATTCCAGATACAGGAAAAATGTTTGTAAATGAAAATAACAATATTGTTCAGGGAATGGGGTCAAGGTTTCTCCATTGTCAGGGAAGACCTCTTGGGAAAACAGTGACATCAGGATCCAAATGAAAGTTAAGAAAATTTAATACTGTATCTACACTAAAGAGTTATAGCTGTGTGATATTGCTTTGATGGCCACACCTCTAGTCTGGATTTGTTGTTTGGGGAGGTACTTGGAATTGTCTAGTAGTGCATTTGACTGACCTGCCACAGTTTGCAAAAACAACGGTCTGAGCATTTTCTTACTTATCTGTTCCCTGGCACTTTTGTGTGAATGGCTATAGAAACTTTTATAAAATGTGAGTGGTGGTGCTGGCGGCGGCATGCCATCAAGCTGCTTCTAAATTATGGTCAGCCTAACAGGCATGTCAAAGGTTTGTTACAGCTACTCCCAGTGAGTTTCCATGACTGAGTAGGATTTGAACCTAGTTCTCTTAGTCTGACACTATCAGCTCGTACATCATGTTGGTTCTTGCATGCAAGTTATTTATTTATTATATATCTATTTCTTAGATTTGTATACTTCCCCATTAGTACATAGCACCATTCTGGGTGGTTTACAGCATAATAATAAAACACAACAAACAATGAAATTAGAAATAATAAAAAATCAACAAAGTTACAAATAAAATGGTGCAGTTGCAGCCCTATTCAGGTGATGTGCCTGAAACCATAGAAGATTAAATGGGCAGCAGGAACATAAACCTCCACATGTCCCTGCCTCCAGAAGTCACTCCGACTTCTTTCTGCACATTTAAAGTATATAGAGGACCATGTTAGAGTGTTCAGTAGAATGTGCTTACACCGTTCCCATGACTGAGCACCCAAACTTGCCAGAATTCCTGAATGTGGGCTCCTCTGCACAGCTTGTGTTAAACATGCCAAGGTCTTGTGGACTTTCATGTGGGGGTAGATTTTGTGTGGGGCTTAATAACCATGATCCATTTAGTCCTCCACAATTTCAGGCATGAGATGCCCCAGGGTTTTGTTCTTCAGCTTGGAGATATGTAACCAGTGGGCTGCCCCGGGGTTCTGTTCTGTGTCCAGTGCTGTTCAATATCTTTATTAATGACTTGGAGGAAGGAATAGAGAATATGCTAATTAAATTTGCAGATGATACCAAATTGGGAGGGATTGCTAATTCCCTAGAGGATAGGATGAAAATCCAAAATGAGTGCTGGGCCAAAGTTATCGGAATGGGTTTCAACAGAGGGGTGCTGCATCTAGGTAAAAAGAATGAATGGAACAGATATAGAATAGGAGATACCTGGCTGGAAAATAGTACATGTGAAAGGGATCTAGGAGTCTGGGTGAACCACAAATTGAACAAAATTATGCATGGCATGAGTAAAGTGGATGCAGGGATGATCTTCTCCCTCTCACAAAATACCAGAACTAGGGGACATCCACTCAAATTGTGGGTTGGGAGAGTGAGAACAAACAAAAACAATTGTTTTTTACCCAGCGTGTTGTTAGTCTGTGGGACTCCCTTCCACAGGATGTGATGATGGCACCTGGCCAGGATGCCTTCAAAAGGGGATTGGACAGATTCCTGGAGGAAACATCCATCACATGATGGAGATGTGTAATTGCTAGGCTTAAAACCAGGGTACTTCATGGGCAACATGCAGGGGAGTGGTATCAGGAGACAGATATCTAGTCTCATGCACTCCCAGACACATTTGGCGGGGCCACTGTGAGATACAGGAAGCTGGACTAGATGGGCCTTTGGGCTGATTCAGCATGGGTCTTATTATGTTCTTATGTTCTTATGAACATGAGTCAGCAGTGAGACGTGGCAGCCAGGAAAGCCAATGTGATTCTTGGTTGCATCAACAGAAGCATAGTTTCTAGATCAAGGGAAGTGATAGTACCACTCTATTGTGCTCTGGTTAGACCCCACCTGGAGTACTGTGTCCAGTTCTGCCCACCTCAATTTAAAAAGGATGTTGACAACTTTGAGTGGGTCCAGAGGAGGGCGACCAGGATGGTTAAAAATCTGGAAGAAATGTCTTACGAGGAACGGCTTAGGGAACTGGGAATGTTTAGCCTTTCAAAAAGAAGGCTGAGGGGGAATATGGTAGCTATGTTTAACTATTTGAAAGGATGTCATATTGAAGAGGGAACAGGTTTGTTTTCCATGGCTTCAGAGACTAGGACTCAGGGCAATGGTTTCAAACTACAGGAAAAGAGATTCTATTTGAACATTAGCAAGAACTTCATGACGGTTAGAGCTGTTCAGCAGTGGAATATGCTGCCACAAAGGGTGGTGGAGTCTCCTTCTTTGGAGGTTTTTAAGCAGAGGCTGGATGGCCATCTGTTGGAAATACTGTGATCGAGATTCGTGCATAGCAGGGGGTTGGACTGGATTGCCCTTGAAGTCTTTTCCAACTCTAAGACTCTATGATTCTATGGAATCTTGTCTTTCGAAGCCCCAAGATTCTACCTGAAAGTCAGTCAGGTATGGAGACAGTGGATTAACCACCAGATCAAATCTTGGCCCCAGCATGAAGCACATTGGTTGATCTTATTCCAAGCACCAATAAATGGATGCTGGATCGATCAAGCCTGAATTCTCACTAGTTGCTAAAAGGACTAACTGAGGTTATCAGATTCTGAAGATACAGTAAGAAGACAAGATTCACCGGAAAAGACAATAATGCTAAGCATGGAAAGCAGTAGAAAAATTATTCCTCACAGGGGGAATATTTACTCATATATTGCAATTGTGTCAGCAATAGACAGGAATAGATCACATTGTGTCCCTTGGAAAGCAATAGTTGCTTCTTCCTCACATTAATCACACATCGCTAATCCTCTTGTGATTGCTGTTTAATCAAGGACTATGCTCATTTTTGACAGGGTTGGTGCAACCCCACGGTCCTGCCAATCACATCCATACATCCCTTCCCAACTGCCCGTACCAGTTAATACAGGCGTTGGCATGTTCATTTGAGTGCTAATTCCTTAGAGCGAAGGCAGCCCCCAAAATGCACCTTCTAGAGATAGGTCATCGCAGAAGGCGCATGACTGTGGCGATGCAAAGCCTGATCAACCAAAAAGGCATAATTTCTTCTGGCATCTCATACCCCAAGCCAGCTTGGCTGGAAATTGGAAATCTGCCACAACAGCTGTCAGTACCCATGCTTATTGCAGAAACTCCCTGCACCTGGTCCAGGCCATGTTGCAGTCTCAAATAAGAAGGGGATTATTCCTTTGACCAAAGAAGGAGAGAGAAGAGAATGAGTGGGACAACAGCAGGCCCGTGGGTGACTCCCGCTGACAAATGGGTCATTGGAGATGGTAAATGTATTGGTAGTGCACAGAGCAGGCTTCCTTCATGAACTCATCTTGCTTACAGCTGTTCAGATGTGCAGTTGCAGCTGTTCAGAATGACCAGAGCTGGAGGGGCCAAACCAATGCTTCCATCACTCTCTTCTGTCTGCTCCTGTGTAAGTCAATGGAAGTTGCCAGGGCCAGATGGGAGAAACCCTAAAGTATCATTAGGGAGTTGTCTTCCCTTAATGGAAGTCAGGTAGGCCTTTTGTGATGTTGACAAATTGTTCATGCCCATTGCTGCGCTCACCCTATCGCTTATGGCTCTCCTCACCCCATTGCTGTTAGCTCAAAAGAGCAAATTTTGTTGAGTGGGTGAGGACTTTTTTGTTGAGTGGGTGAGGAGAATTTTGTTGAGGATAGGAAGGGAAACCATCCAGTGCTCTTTCCCCTATCATAGTTCATTGAATGTCAAACTGATCTGCACTCTGCCCTTGCTTCCCTTTGAGTTGCAGAAACCCTGGGAATGCAGGTGCAAATGCTGAAGGGAAGATCCAGTCACAAGAGAACAAAGGAACATATTTGTCAAAAATAAAACAAGCCCACTGTGACCATGAAATGGTTCCATGAGTGACATCAATTTGCTTCAAAAAGACAGAAAAAGACTTTTTAACGACATATCTCACTGGCATTCTATGGCATGTAGAACAACCATGTCCATCTAGTAGCAGGTTCATTTTCAGGCTCAACAGGTGTTTGGTATTTCCCAGCCCCGCCTCCTCCAACAGATACCCATCCAGAGGCAGTGTCCTGGCTTCCTTTATCTGCCTCCTCCAGGTGCTGCCTCCAGGTGCTTAGAAATGCTAAACACCTGTTTGGCCAAAAAAATTGAACCAGCACAAACATCAGGTCAGCTTTCTGTGCCCATCTCTACTTAGGTTATCACAGGTTGCTTACTGTATCTAAAACTTAAAATATAATAATACATAACTGTTAGCAGGGAAGTACAAAAGGGATGGGCTTCACTTGAATCAAGATGGAACCAGACTGCTGGTGCATAATATAAAATAAGGTGGCAGAGCAGCTTTTAAATTGAATCTTGGGGAAATGCTGACAGGAGCTGAGTAACATCCTCTTTGTAGAAGCTCATCCCCATTGAACGAGGTTGGAGAGGGTAGAGAACCACAAAGTGAAGACATAGTAGGTATTAGGACTGGGAGAATAATGCAATATGATAGTTGGTTGACTAGAATGAGAAGCTGCAGGGGGAAAAGAACAAACAAGCAGTCCTTCTTGGGGGCCCCACTGTACAGGTGCTTTTATGTAAATGCTTGAAGCCTCTGAGCAAAGCTGGAAGAGCTTGAACATTTGGTGGCTAAGGATAACATTGAAATAGTGGCCATAACAGAAAACTGGTGGAATGGGAAGAACGAGTTGGATACTACAATCCCAGGCTATAAACTCTATAAGAGGGATAGAGGGGGATGGGTTCAAGATGGAGTGGTCCTCTATGTCAAAGAAAAGATAAAGCAGAGCTGAATGGAGATGGACAGTGGGTCTGACTCCACCATAGAATCACTGTGGGTTAAACTACCAGGTCCAAGGAGTGATGTGACTGCGTGTGTGTGTGAGTGAGGGGGTGCTATCATCCACCAGCTCAAAAGCTTGAGGGGGACCTTAAAATGAGGAGACAAATCATGGAGAAGTCTAAGAGGGACAGGATAGCATGGGGGACTTCAATTATCCCCACATTGACTGGGCCAATGCGAGCTCGGGGTAAGAAAGAAAAACTGGGTTTCTTGACATGCTGAATGACTGTGCCTTAGAGCAACTTGTCATGGAGCCTACCTGAGAACAGTTAACTCTGGATCTAGTACTCTGTGGTAGGAGTTGATCACAGATGTGAATGTCACTGAGCCACTGGGGAACAGTGACCATGCTGCAGTTTCCTTTGCCATGCATGTCGGGGGAAGAGTGTCAAGCAAATCAGACACAAGAACCTTTGATTTCTGAAGGGTGGACTTCCCTCAGTTGAGGAAACTAGTTAGAAAGAAATTGAAAGGAAAGGTAAAAAGAATCCAATCTCTCCAGACTGCCTGGAGCTTGTTTAAAACAATGATAATAGACGACCAGCAGAGGGAAATGCATACCACAAAGAAAGAAGAGCTCCTCTAAGTCCAAGAGGGTGCCAGCATGGTTAATGAGGAGAGATTATTCTGTAAATGGAAATCCTTCCCAAATGAGGAAAATGAAAAAGAACACAAACTCTGGCTAAAGAAATGCAAGAAGATGATAGATGATATGTTAGAAGTAGAAAACCTGCCAGAGAACCAGTTGGCCCTCTGGATGGAAAGGGAGGTAAAGGGAAGGTAATGGGGCATTTGGAAATTGCAGATACTGTAAATTAAATGACTTCTTTGCATGTGTCTTCATGACAGAAGACCTCAGACAGATTTCGCTGCCCAAACGGCCCCTCTTGACTAAAGAATTAAATCAAATACAGGTTAAAAGAGAGGATGTTTTAGGCTTAATTCTATTTTATTTATTTTGAATATTTTACTCCACATTTCTTCTTGGAAAAGACATTACAACATTAAATGGTAACATTACAGCTACAAAGAGCATGCAAAAAGAAAAGAAAAAATCCATTATGAGGGATGGAAACTAGCGTGGAAATTAACATGGTGTTCTTATGAAATCAATCACTGTAATCATGCATGGTAATCCATCTAAAAGTCACATAATAGGTAGTCCATCTTACAGGGAAAGCTTGCCTGAAGAGGAAGGTCTTTGCCTGCTTCTGGATACTTTTATGTGTTCTTATGAGATGCATCTGTGATTCTATCTTTGAGGTAGCTTGGACCCAGGCCATTTTGTGCTTTGTTGGTTAAAACCAGCACTTTGAATTGTACCCGATAGTTAATTGGCAGCCAGTGGAGCTGCTTTAATAGGGGTGTAATGTGATCTCTCCAGCCCGGCCTGCCTCAGTCAACAATCTGGCTGCTGCATTTTGGACCAATTGAAGTTTCCTGAGTCTTTCCATTGGGAGCCCCACATACAGTAGAGTGCATTACAGTAGTCCAGTTGGGATGTCACAGTGGGCAGAACAGGTTTCTCAAGAAATGGGTGTAACTGGCATACTAGTTTTAATTGTGCATGTGCACTCCTGGCCACAGCTCTGACCTGGGCATCTAGGTTCAGGGATGAATTCAACAGCACCCCCAAACTCTGTACCTATTTTTTCAATTGGGGTGTAATCCCATCTAGTACAGGTTGCATCTCTATCCCTTGCTCTCAATTTTGACTGGACCAGAAGCACCTCTGTGTTGTCTGGGTTTTGTTTCAGTTTGTTCTCCCTCATCTAGTTCATTATCGAAGCTAAGCACTGATCTAAAGTCAAAATAGCTTCCTTGGAATCCAGAGGTGATGAGAGGTAGAGTTGGGTGTCATTGGCATACTGGTTTGACACTTTACCCCAAAACTCCAGATAACTTCCACAAGCTGTGATAATTACCGTAAACTGTGGTCCAAAACATCTGGAGTGACAAAGGTTCATTACCTTAATTCCACCCTCAGCAAGATTATGAACATACAGTATTGTTCTTCTACAATGCATAGAAAAACTCCAGAGGTCCAGGGCCACATACACCCATCCCTAGACCATGAAGAGGAACTGATGTTAAAGTCATTGGTTCCCTACCTTGAGTGTCCAGATGTTCTTGGACTACAGCTCCAGGAAATCCTGGTTGGCACAGCTAGTGGTGAATGCTCCTGTAAGTTTTAGTCCAAACTAGGGATCTATGGTTAGAGGTCACTGCCCAATGTTGCAACCTCCATTCTCCACAGCTTAAAAACTTCAAGACCCTATACCCTGGATGGCCACTAAACCACTGTCATCAAATATAGACTATTTTCAAATGCCATAAACATTTGATTAGAATAGCTTTATAAATGTAATAGGACTGGAAGAAATTAAATTTCACCCGCAAGTTAGCAGGCATATTTCTATGTTTGCTTGCAACGCACCCCTACGCCCCATCTGTTGTGGTTTTGTTATGCATAATAGTGTATAATGAACTGGTTGAAATTCAGATGAATCTCTGCCAGCCCTGTTATTTAAGAAATATTTATTACAATAAAAATGACAAATAATTCCGTCACACAACTTGCCTTCGTGGGTTTAAAATTAATCTAACATATTTCATAAATTCATAGCTACAGAATGTATTATGTTTTGCTAGAGACTTCCCACGCTGTTTGTGTTTCAATACATTTGGCTTTAAAATGCGCATCACCATAGCTCTTGGATCTACTCAGAAGGCAATTACGATAGATTCGTATTTTAATGTAATTTGGATGCTTGAGAGCAGCATCATAAATATCTCCCTCATTCACACCCACTGTGCACATATCAGCTGTCAAAACCATCTATTGTTAACTGTTCAAAATGAACCTGCTGCTAAATCTTCTGCCTTTTAATTCCTTGCTTCTCATAGTACTTGTATGGATACCCAACTATTAAACCGTGAGTTGAGAATGGTCCACATGTGTTTACATGCCTTTGAGTTCAGTCACTGTGTGTTCCTGCCTTGGCTGAATCATGTGGAAAAATCCATAGGCCCAAATTGCAGCGGGGTAAATGGAAAAACTCTTCTGAGGGAGTATTGGACAAAGGAAAGCCCATCCATAGGCTGCAGCATAAATTCTGCCCTTTTGCTTCTTGACCTAAATCCAGTGATTAGTACAGGGGTGTCCAAACTTTTTGCAAGGAGGGCCAGATTTGGTGAGGTGAGCATGTGTGGGGGCTGACCATTTGGAGACTTTGGACAAGTCTCTGTAACAGTGGTGGCAAACCTTTGGCACTCCAGTTGTTTTTGGGCCACACCTCCCAGAATTCTGAGCCTAGATTGCCAATGACAAAGGACTGTGGGGGTTATGGTCCAAAACATCTGGAGTGCAGAAGGTTCGCCACCACTGCTATGTAACATGCAAGGAGGCTGGGAAGACACTGCAAGAACAGAGCCGGGGTGGGTAGGCTGGGTGGGTGGCTGGTGGGGGGATGGACAGAGGCAGGGAGGGCAGGCAAGCCATAAAACTGCAAGCTGATGTCTCCATCTGGTATGGGGAGGGGCCAGCTGGTGGGGATGTGTGACAGGCTGAGCTGGTGGGGAGAAGAGGCCGCGGGCCACTCAAAGTTTGAAAACGGGATGCATTTGGCCCCCATGCCTGACTTTGGACATGTCTGGATTAGTAACTGGAAAGACCCACTGAATCAAATAGAACTTGGTCCACTTTGTTTTAACATAACATCATATTTAAGCCCTCTAGAACTGTGCCCAGTCCTATGGTCCCTGGTACCCATGGTCAGGTTGGCCCTGTTGGTTGGCAAAGTTAGGCAAATAAAATTAGACAACCATCTGCAAGCTCTATTCTGATTTGGATTCCTGCACTGAGCAGGGGTACTTTGGCCACCTCATGAGGAGAGAGGACTCCTTGGAAAAGTCCCTGATGTTGGGAAAGATCGAAGGCAAAAGGAAAAGGGGATGGCAGAGAATGAGATGGTTGGACAGTGTCATCGATGCAACCAATATGGATTTGACAAAACTCCAGGAGGCAGTGGAGGATAGGAAGGCCTGGCGAGCTCTGGTCCATGGGGTCACGAAGAGTCAGGCATGACTGAACGACTGAACAACAACAACTGAGCAGGGGGGGTGGACTTGATGGCCGTGTAGTCCCCTGCCAATTCTGTGAATCTGTGATGCTGAGGACTCCCCCAGCTGTTCATCGAGCATTCACTGACTGTGAGATGACAGAGCTAGCATTCAGTACAGCCTAGCCCAGGCTTCATAAATATGACATCTCAGAAGTGGTAGAAGATACTGAAGCATTGCCAGTGTTTACATAAGACTCAATGCCCTTCCAGTTGTCTTCTAGACAAGGAGGTGGCCATTTTGCTCTTCATCTCAGGCAACTAAATGTCCTGGGCCAGCCCTGTGTGAGAGTGAGGGCAGTGTGCCATCCGCAGAAGTGGAAATGAAGCAGGGACAGAAAAGAACGGAAGTGATAGAAACAGAAAAGCTGCAGAGACATCTAACAAGTCAGGAAATGAGAAAGAAGCAAAATAGTGGAAATGATCATGATCTAACAAAGTGGGATGAAGAAGTTAAACGGGAGATTGAGGAAGGAATGAGAGAGGGGCAGCAGCAGGAGGAGAAGCTGGTTGGAGGGTTCCTCTTGATTGACTTGTCAGAGGAGGAATGGCATGTGAAGGTAGGAGGGACAAAAGAGGATTTGATGGAGAAGTAGGGAGAAGAGTGTGCAGGTGGAGTCAGTTGGGGTGACAGTTGGGACAGTGAGGGTAACAGACAAGAAAACACAAACAGAGAAGGAACACATAACTGCTAAAGATGTTGGGTTGCCAATGCCTACCCCTGTCTCCTGGGCATCGGTAAATAGCAACAATGCAATTACTGTGTCTAGAGGAAGAGGATATGTTTCAAAATGAATCCCTGGTTGGGGGTGGGAAACCTCCCCAGAATATGTAAAACACCCTTGCTGTGGGACACGGTACTCTGGTCCCTTAATGGCGAGACTGCCACATCACCACAAATAAGTCCTTATAACCTGTTCTATGCCAAAGTTGATGTAGAGAACGGTTTACTCAAGGGACAGTGTTTTGATGGTTTAATGTTTTTCGATGCTAACCATGATTGATGATAACAAAGTTAAGGAAGTGATGATGCCTACAAGTTGTATGAATAAAAGCTTAGTTTACTTTGATAAAGAAATGGAGTCCCAGTGGTGTTTCTCCTCCGGAACCGCTGAAACATTTAATGGAACCCTTACACCTTGCCACTTGTCATACAGAAGGTACAAGGAGGTACAGGTAGAGGAGCCTGGAATGCACAGGCAAACAGGGATATTCATATACACAAAGACAAGCAACCAAGCATGCAAGCAAGCATCCACATATAAACAGCAGAATAAGAACATTGGTGGGTCTCTGAGATCTTCATCTCTCAAAAAGAATCAGGGAAGAGGGATCTGGCTAGTAGGAGCATGAGCATGAGGACAGTGCTCCATCTGCCCCACTGTTCAGATCTCAGTGGCCTGAGTGACGCCCAATGGTATAGGCAGAACTATAGGAAACTGCAGTATAGGGAGTTAGAGCTTTTGCCCATCATGCCAACGCCAAGTATTGTCAACACTGACTCATATCAACCTCACTGGTGTAACTAGGGAGGGGTGGGAGAGTGCATCTGCCCCAGGGAGTGCAGCAAAATGGGGGTTCCTGGCAGGAGGAGGAAGCCATGCTCCATCCTGCCAGCAGTCCTCCTTTCATCCCGCTAAGGCTTGGTGATCATTAGCCCAGGGAAAGGAGGAGTGGGAAGCTTGCAATGGAGGTGCTGCTTTGGGGGAAATCCCACCGCCTTACTTCCCTTTCCACCTTTCCTCAGGCTAATGATTGCCAAGCCTTAGCTAGGGGGAAGCGCACTACTGAGGCGATGCTTGGGGAAAAAACCATTGCCTGCTTGGCGCTATCCGCACGCTGTGCGGTTTGCACAGGAGAGCCTTAATTGGAAAGGAGACCCACAAAGAGGGCATGAGAAGGAGAGACACATCTTTCTCTCCCCCACTGCTCCCCCAGGATCTGCCCCCCTTGCTGGGTGGGTGAGACACAGTTGGGGGGAATGAGAGGTTGCAAAAACTGACTTTGTCCCCGTGAACTCCAAACTATAGCTAGGCTACTAATCAACCTTCCAAAATTTCCTTCTTAGCCTTACCTGGAAATACTGAAGATTCTACCTGGGACCTTCTGCATATGAAATAGATGCTTTAGAATTATTATTTTTTGGGGTGGTGGTGGTTCATCCAACCCTGGAGGTGGGATACAACCTTTTTTTGCTTTCTCCTCCCCAAAGGAGTAGGGTCTGGACTAAGGGGTGCTGGACTAAGGCCCACAACTAGGGTCTGTGTCACCCAGCGCAAGCATGGATACTGCAAAGTACAAATAGCATTTTGCCATTTTGGTCCCCCTCCCCACAGCTCAACACCCAGAGAACATGCAGCACTTGCCTTCCCAACCCTCACCCCAGGAGCAGCCCTGCAAAGTCCAAAATGGCCTCTGGGGCATAAAACACCTTCTGCCAACTAAAGCTAGTACAGCAGGACCCTGTATCCACTGATTCATTATCCACTGATTCAGCTGTCCACAGTTGGCAGAGGAAAAAATTAAATGTGGGAGTAGAGGGAGACTTTTTTTGCCCATAACTCCACACCTCTATGGAATGTTTTGGTCCAGCATGCTTCTTGGGAGCCTAATTGTAAATTCTCCAGTGGTCCTTTTCCCCAGCCTTTTCAAATAGTTGCAGTATACCTGGCATTCAAGCCTGCTTTGGGGCTGATCTATTTTTATTGTATTAATTTGCTTTGACATGTGATCATCATCATCTCGTACAGGGTCAAGGGAAGGGCACAAATTCTAGAAATACACAAATTATAAAAAGTCAACACACATGGATGAAAGGTGGAGGAACTTGCCATGTACTCTTTGAAGTACAATAATGCTACATTTTACATGGTGGTGGCAGGAAAACATTTATTTATTGTTATTTTGTATTTATTTATTTAAATTATTTCTGCCCCACCTTTCTCCCTAAAAGGGCCCACCAAGGCGGCATTTCTCATCAATAACCATTCACCCTGTACACCTGCTCCCTCTTCAAGATCAAATACAAAGGATATTGAACAAAAAGTGTTTTGCTCAAAAGAAGTGTTGGCTATACATGAGTTGGAGAAAGTTAATTGCTCCAAGTTCATATTGGAGAGAGACTCTTTGGGTTTTGACTGCTCTTGCGTTTCTCATCCCCTTATATTAGTAAACCTGATGCATTTGTTTTTTGCAGGAAGCCTATTGAAATACACCTGTTCTCCATTTTTGTGACACATTGTAGCTTAGGTTGTATAAGCTGATCTTTGAATGGGTGACAGGTCTTGACTTGAGGCAAAGATTTTGGACCAGGTGGTATTTTTTGGCACCTTAAAACTCATGATTGTCCATTATTCCTCAGAAACACCAACATTTCAGTCGAAAGGCAATTACTCTTGACTGAATGGAACCCTTTTCACAGCACCCCAACATTACTGTGGCCCTGGCAATCAAGCTAATTAGCTCAGCCACGCTGCCTACCCCTGAAAGAAGGCAAAATCGGGAGATGCAATTGCTGAGATCAAAGAGAAGAAAATGAGTAAACATCGAGGGCTACTATTTTGCGAGCTGTTTATGGTGTGCCTACAATAGGTTTGTTCATCTGTTTCAATATCTTATAGCTTTGGGCGCAAATTCCTCTTCTAAGCTGCTGTCATACTATTGAGTGGGACGTGATTAGCGGCTGCAGATATTTGATTCCATTTTATTCCAGCCGCCGATCTCACAACCCACCCGAACAATGGCAATTGAAAGTCACAAAGCAGATCAGGGCCTGCTGCCAAATTGGATGCAGCCCTTTGTAAATCTAGACGGCCGGGCCAATCAACTGTCCAGATGTTAAGATAATAGCAATGGCAAGGTCTCGTCTCCGGTGTTTGCAATGCCAGCATCCATTAAGATGACTAAGTGAGACGCTGCTGGAAAAATTCCATCCCCCTGGAACGATCCAATTCCAAGTTTTCTTGCAAAATAAAGCATTTATTTATTCTCCCATAAGCACACTGAACCCTTTTTGCCCTACTACTATGCAGCAGCATTATGCTATCATATTTATATACGACCCTTTCTCCAAAGAGTTCAGGGAAACGTCTGTAGTTGCTTCATCCCCTTGTTTTGTGCTCAGAACAACTATCAGAAGAAATGACCATCTACATAACTGTAAGGGTGAGGCAAGGGGGTTATTAACCGAAGGCACTAACATTTAGAAAGCAAAATATCAGCTGCTGGGAAAGGCCTAAAACCTGCTTGTCCCAAGCACCTCTGGCTATCCCAAGCAGATCTGCCTCTTCTCCCAGGGTATATGGAAGAAAAATATAGGCAAGTTCAAGGCAGAACCAAGATGGTGCCTCTACCTTCTGTCCAAAGGTAGACTAGGAGTTTCTGATTTCTTGGACTACACGTTTCATAATTCCCCATTTTGAAGTTCTACCTGTCTTGTACTCCCACCCTTCAAGTGGATGCTCAAAACAAGATTGTTTACAGGAAACATTCAAGCACATCCTCTCATCAGCTATGACAAATTTATTCTGCCAGGCCTGCCATTGTTTAGTTTTAGTTTTTAGGCCTCATGTTTGATTTATTAGATCATATTTGGAATAGTTTTTGCTTATAACTGATGGTCTGTTTTTGTTTTATTTTATTACATTGTTTGTATTTCCTTTGACTTGCCTGTGAAGATTCTCAGTCATCCAGGTGAGTTTATCTGGAAGTTGAGTCATGGCTACTGGACTTCTTTTTCTTAAGAGACAGAAACGTTTTGCTGCTCATCGAAACAGCTTCATCAGACTGATGAAGCTGTTTCGATGAACACGAAACGTTTCTGTCTCTCAAGAAAAAGAAGTCCAGTAGTCCTGACTCAACTTCCAGATTTCCTTTGATTGTAAAATGCCCACAGTAATGCCTCACACTAATTTGGTGCTGGTGGTACAAGTATAGAAACTGAAATAATAATAAACCCATCTAACAGACACCTAACTGTGGATGACCCGGCAGAAAGAGCCTAAACGTGAAGGCTATGAGGATTAATTAGGCCTCGTAACACCTAGCTTCCTGTTCAGAAAAAAAGCTCCCACGTAACACTGGGACAAGAACAGGAAGCTTAGGCAGAGTTAAACCTAGCTAAGCCCTGAACGCCTTCCAGTTTAGGCATTTTCTTTCAGGTGAATTTATATGTCTGTAAAGTTTGTATAAGGATGCAATTACACATCATAATACTCCTTGAGAGATAGATAGTTTTTGTGTCAGGTTTGCCACATCTGAAATTGATTTTAAAATATCCAACAACATGACATACAGCTAAGCACACATTGTGTGTGTGTGTGTGTGTGTGTGTGTGTGTGTGTGTGTGTGTGTGTGTGTGTGTGTGTGTGTGTGTGTGTGTGTGTGTGTGTGTGTGTTAAACATCCATGAAGGTATTATTTAATTTAAACCAATCCTGGTCATACTTATAAAAAACTTGCCAAAACCGATTCCAGTTACAACCAGTCTGGAACTGAAGGACATCCTGCCAACAGTCCAAACTGTTCCTCCGATTGCTGCCATTTCCACTCACAGGCAAGGAAGCAAACATTTTCATACATAAATGATATAATGCCCCACAACCCATTTGAGACTGCATCTTACTTCTGGGTTGTGGAACTGCAGCAGCATAAAGGTAAAGGTTCCCCCTGCACATGCATGCTAGCTGTGTCTGACTCTAGGGGTGGTGCTCATCTCCGTAGTCAAGCTGAAGAGCCAGTGTTGTGCAAGTCCATGGCCACATGGCTGGCATGGCTGCGAGAAAACACTGTTTCACCTGCCTGCTTTTTATGGTGGAACCTATTTATCTACTTGCATTTACATGCTTTTGAACTGCTAGGTTCGCAGGAGCTGGGGTGAACAGCAGGATCTGGCTCCACCTGGGATTCGAACTGCCGAGCTGCCAACTTTGCAGTTGACAGTTTTTGGAGCCTGAGTCCCCTGAGCCACCACTATTCACACATAAATGATATAATGCCCCACAACCCATTTGAGACTGCAGCCTAATTCTGGGCTGTGGCACTGCAGCAGCGTAGCAGTATGGTAGGAAAATGCCCAACATGTCCTTTGAAAACAAGAAACACAGTGTGTCTACAGCTCACTTTACAGCAGAATTAAACATCCCTGCTGTGGGCCCTATTCACTGAGAACAAAGGCAGAGGCTACTGGCCTGTCAAGTAAGGAATTGTTCCTCTTTCAGAATAAATGGAGAGATGTTCACCCATGGTGGTAGCATATAGACCAGGCATGAGAAATATGAAACTTAGGTATTCTTAGACTGCGTCATGTGTGCCATCTATGCTGGTTAGAGCTGAAGGAGGTTGCAGGCCAGCATCTGTGGAAGTCACATCTTCCACTTCCAGACTGCAGTATGGAATATGACAGATATTTTTCTCCATCCCAGAGCCCACTTTGTCGAACAATTCATTACAGGTATGAATTCATTACAGGTATGATGATGTACTAGAGCTGCCTAGATGCCCTAAGCACATCCGATCTCGCCCGATTTCGGAAGCTAAGCAGGGTCGGCCCTGGTTAGTAGTTGGATGGGAGACCACCAGGGAATACCAGGTGCTGTAGGCGACTGGAGTAGGAACTGGCAAACCACTCCAGTATTCCTGCCAAGAAAACTCCATGGACCTGGGGTCACAAAGAGTCAGTCACAACTGTAACGACACAACACACACACACATGATGAATTACTGATGTATCTTATTTGCATGCTTCTAAAACCAGGAACTCAGAGGTAGGCTTAGATATGTTTCAGTTAGTTGCTGTACTCTTGGAATTACTTTCAGTTGCTCTGCTCAGCTTTTGATGATTGTTACGATTTTTGCTTTCTGTGTATTGCACAGAGAGGAAATTTGCTGGATTGACAGCATAATATTTGATTGGTTGGTTGGTTGGTTGAATGACATTGTTGTCATGTGACTTTCTCAGCAATTTGCAGATACAACGATTATTAACGTTTGTGAACACAGTGTGTGAAATTCAGCAAGATGCAGAGGACTGTAGTATGGATTTTGCTAAATCAGTTCTAGTGTCCATGGCTCTCTTGTTTAATCAATATAAGCACAATCCAAAGAAAACAACATGCAAACCTGTATTTCTTTCATTCTATTACACAAGCAGGTTCTTTCTGTGACAAATTCAAGTGCTGCATCAGGCCTTGAAAAAGTTACTTTTTTGACTACAGTTCTCAGAATTCCACATCTAACCATGGTTGACAGTGCAACCTTAAGAGAGGTAGCACACAAAATTAGTGTTTCCATGCCCCACGTATAAGCTGGAACCCCCACAGCTATAAAAGAATATGCCGAAATATTGCCACTATTGGTCCCTCTAATGAAAATGCAAATCTTTGAGGCATGGGTTTCGGAGTTGAGTTCCCAAGCACACTTCATATTGAGATCAGATACAAGGTCTTCTGTCACACCACAAAATTTACAAATCTTCAGTTCTTTCCCCACCCCACCCCCACCCCATTTGGAAAGGAATGACTGGCGACTGGCGAGGCTTCTGCTGCTTGGTCAAGAAGAATTCCTGCATTCACTCAGACATTTCTGCCGTAGTTCAAAATAAACACCAGAGGGCAGTGTTCCTTCATTATGGAAGGGTAGTATGGTTGCATCAGACCCCTCTGTTTCTCTTTCAGTTCAAGTCGTGGTGATCTTAGCGTTTTCCTGCAGGTGCAAGGTCCACTCTTCGCATCTTAAAATGCCACTCTGGTCAATCGGCCATGTCTTCAGCGTGCAGGCCAGCGATTTGCATGTCCTTCTTGAGAGTGACCTGTCATCTCAGTTTTGGTCGTCCACATGGCTGCTGGCCACTGATTTTCAATTGGTAGGCAGGTTTGATAATGGTGGAATGTGCTGCTTTATGAGGGAACACCATTGTTACATATGCACCCAACTGCCTACTAAATTCTAGCGGAACACAAAAAGTAAAACAATATATGCTGGATCCAACAATGTTGATCTAAAAAGCTGTCCCTTCCGCACCCATTCCACACAATATCTTCTTGAAGGGGTCAGGATCCTCTCCAGAGAGGAAGGACATGAATTTGAGGAATGTAGTCTTGAAGCTGAATAAAGGAGGTGGGAAAAGGAAACTCCTGCTACACAATCAGAGGACCCATCTTCACTGTCCTTCCACAACCAAGTGGAGACCTTTCTCTTCCGGCAAGCTTTCCCTCAGTGACTGACTCCTTTGACTGTGTTTTTAGTATTGCTTGTGTTACCCTTTTCTTGGAGTGGCATTTGTTTGTTCCTTTTAATATTTCTTATATATTTCTAATATATACATAGCATTTTAACAGTTAAATATCACCTTTTCATGATGTACACCTCCTTTGTATACTCATTCTTTTGTTCTTAAATATTGTCTTTCAATGTTGTAAGCCGCCTTGGGTCTTTTTTTCTAAGGCAAAAGGTGGAGTAAAAATATTTAAAATAGGTAAACTAGGATAACTTCCTGTGATTCCACCCCATGGGGTTAATAAACAGGTTTCATGATACTGGAGAAAGGCAAATTTAAGTGAAATAAAAGATTTGCCATTCTGGAACTAACTAAAACTTGGTCATGTATTCCTCGTTAGTCCCCAGACCAGATCTTTCTTGCTAACTATTCCGACATAGTATCTCTCTATGGAGGAAAATGTAAGATCTTGGAATACTGCAGTTCTTTTGTCATCTAACTCATTGTGATATAAAACCTTTACATACAGATATGCAAGCCAACTATTTTGGACAGGGGGATAAACCTGAGTAGTTTAAGGCAGCAGTGTTTGTGTGTTTGTTTTAAATGATGAACCCAACCGTTATAAGGCATGGTCTCCCTCAGTGCCAGTCTAATCTTTTTCGTGAATTATGCTGCGGCCGTGAACACGCTGCGAGAACATTAGTGCTAATTCAAAGGCGGCCGGGGGGGGGGATGCTTCCAACCATTGCCCATTCTAAATGGAAGTGTGAAGTATCCAGAGCTAGCTGTGGTATTTAAAAAGCTGACACAAACATTCCTCGGGTATTTTGTCCCAAACTGGCTGGGCATCTGTGTGTTGGGTAGTTCGCTGCAGAGCCAGGGATCTGGAGATCTGTGCCTTCCAGAAGAAGGGACAGCCTGTCCCTTAGGCACACTGCATAGTCCCAGGGTGACCTCAGAACAGAAAGGTATGGTCAACTATTTGTCAGTACTGTACTTTTTACCTTTAAAAAAACCTGGAAAGGGTCATGGTAAGTCAGGATTGGCATGAAAAAAGTTGTTTTCTGTTACTGTTGCTGTTGTTTCTCCCCTTCCTCAATATTTTAAAAAAGCAAAAATGATATATTAAAGAGCTAAAATTACACCTAAAACCAGCTGCAGGGGGCACCTGTGTAACTCTACCTCATAGCAGAGCTTGACTTGGGTTGAATTACCTTGGCTCCTACCCCTTTTTCAAATGGCCCTCCAATCAGAGAACCCCAATGGGTGTGGAAGTCTCCCAATGAGTCTATGTAAACTGCTGCTCAAGGACCTTTCCCTGTGATGTCTGTTTCAAGTATTTTGTTTTTGGGCTCGTGCCATACATTGGTGGCTTCCTTCCCAACCTCGAGTCCCCAGATGTTCTTAGACTGACACTCCCAGAAGCCTTCATCGCTAGCTGTGCTGGCCAGGATTTCTGAGGACTGTAGTCCATGAACATCTGGGGACCCCAGGTTGGGAACCACTGCCATACATAATACACAGTAATACAACCATTTTAAAAAATAACTTCAGGAAAATAACAGGATTTCAAGTGAAATCAACTGAATACAGATTAGCCAAACTTGTCATATCTTCACAAAGGTCACTTTTAAAAAACAATACTGCATTATAATAACCATATGGAAACTGTTTTTTTTTTAATCCCTTCAGCATACGAGTTGAACAGTTAATAAATACCACTACATTGATAAGAGTTCCCTAAAGCTAAAGAATTCTATTTCTCAAGTAAATTGGTTTGCTGTAACTGTAGTGAAGCTGCTGCATTCAGAAAATATGACTCCATTTGTAATTAATGTGGGAATACAAGAGGAGGGGAAATCTACAAATCTTTCTTTATACCTCATTTTCTTAAAGGCTTTCTATTCACCAAGGGAAGGAGTGTGCGCTGATGGGACATGATATATAGAACCCAACCACAATCCACACATTAATTCATCTCGGGTTAAGGTGGTTCAGTTTTTCAGGAGCAAATAAATATAAGTTCTGAGCACATTAATTTCACTGTAATTTGCAATACAACTCCTATTATTTGTTATAAGCTCAGTTATGCCAAATTCTACATATCTATTTCCCAAATGACCTTCAGGTACACCCTCTGCGTTTACTGCAAGATTCTACAGGATCTCCATGATCTAATGCACAGTTTCACTGGAAATGTTTCGTGTGTACAGAGCTGCACGGTATAGGCATGCCACTAATAAATATGGGTGCCATCAAACCCATGTTCAGGGCCCTAGCCAACTGTTATTCCTTTGGCACAAGCACACATTTGTTCAATGAATGTGCACATATTTCTAAACATGAAAACAGGCCTCTTCCAATGTTGTCCTTCATGGCACATGAGCCGTACTCCTTCTGCCTTCACTTCTTTTGTCCTTCTCAACACAGAGACTGGGCATTTCTGAAAAGGAACAGCCTCGGCTATTATGGGGACTCTTCAAGTGAGTAACTATGCTGGGGATGTGATGATGGAGAGGTCGGAGCTGGAGCATTCCCTCACTACCTCTAGTGACTCCGTGGCAAGGGTGGGCAAGTCTTGAGGCCTTGGGAGCATACCCCAAGGTCCGATCTCCCACCAGGGCCTACATCAGGCTCAAAAAGGACTGAAAAACAGCTGTTTTAAAAAACTTAAAATCAATAAAGAAGTGCCCAGATAATGGCTTCTGATTTGTTTAGGGATGGTCGGAAGGAAGTCTTGGTGTGGGTGAAGAGACCCGTTCCTGGAGTAAAAAAAATAAAATGAAAGCTCTGCTCTTTCAGGGAATTTTTCTTCCCCTAAATAGGCCATGTGGTAGAGTGGGGATTCTTCTTCCAACGGAGGTGGGCTCTGAGGTTCAGATTAAATCTGAGACACTGTGAGTGACCCAGTAATGCACGTAACTTGAAAATCAACTGGGAAATTCTCAGAAGGAGGTTTCCACATTGCACATAGGGCTGCGAAAGTAATGGGAGTAATTAATACTGGCAGAATCACTGTAGTCTAGCTAAAGTAAGCAGTTGGCCCCAGACTTCAATTGGGGATTATGGAGGTGCACCTTTTGGTGCTCTACGTCACGCTGGAATATTTCTCAGGACTGCCTTGGTTGTCCCTCCTTCTTGATGAAAGGCAAGCCAGTAGAAGTACCCATTGACATACAATGAGCTATATTAAGACCACATCAACTCAACTGTCTGTCCAGATCAACACCGTCCATACTGTCTATACTGCAGTCAAAATGTTTAAATTGATTTCGAACATGCTAAACCTGATTCCAAAACAGTTCCCCCCGTGTCTTCAGATCCCTTTAAATAGACATGTTTGATTGCTACAGCTGAAAGAAAATGTTGCAGCGAAGAGACAGAGATTACAAGTTGTGAAGGGGATGTAAACTGACCAAACTGACATTCAGCAGTAGAGATGGGCACGAAACGAGCAATTTTTCATTTTCATTTTCATTTTTTCGTTTCGTTACGTAATGAAACAAAAAACAAATTTTGTCTCCAAAATGAAACAAAACGAACCGAAACAACAGAAATTTTGTCGTGCGTTTCGTTTTCGTTGCGGCAAGTACATTGAATTGTAATGAATGCTAACGAAACAGCAATTTTTTGTTTTCGTTTTCATTTTTTCATTTCATTACGTAACGAAACAAAAATGAATTTTTTTGCAAAAAATTCACGAAAAACGAAAATGAACCGAAACGGACCCCCTAAACGACAAACGACAAATGAAACACCATTTTTTTGAGTCGTGCCCATCTCTATTCAGCAGCACAATAGCCATCTCTCCATGACTTCTGCACAATAATTGGAGCTACTTAAATTGTATTTTAAAAACAACACCACAAAAAAAACCACATTCAACTTGTGTTTTAATCCATGTGGGGTCTGTAAATGCGGCTAACTTACTATTAGTTGATTTGGTGATATTCCTCGTCACTTTCCATTTTTAAACACAGTGATATGCATAACCTTGGAGTCATTGTATCCCCATAAAAGTGTTTAATACTGACAGATTAGATTGGTCTCCTTAGTAGATTAGATAGGTCATCCTTGCTACCTCAACTCGTCCTTGGATTTTGTTGAAACACACGGGGAAGCATAAAACAAGATGGAGTTTTTGTGTTTTGGTTTAGGTTAGACTTCTTATCTTTTCTAGATTAGTGCCATGTGTTTGAAAGAGCTACCCGAACGTTTAATGAACCTCTTAGGCATCGGCTCTTATCAAAAAATGGTTGCTCTTCAGGCACTTCAAAGGCAATGAGTGGGCACTTTCGCCTTAATGAGTCAAAACACATCTTGCTGCCTTTTTCTGATCACAGAAAGCAGTAGTGGCCAAAAAAAGCAGAGAGGCTTTTGTCATCATGCACACATTGCACGTGCCTCTCTGTGTGAGCATTTTAATCATAATGTGACTTTCAAATGCTATCACTGCAGCAATGATGACATTAAATCTGACAATTTAATGACTTGTTTTGACTGCTTCCTAGCCAGGCCATTAAAGGAAGAGATGTCCGTGAATAGCCTTAGGATTCTGAAGTGGAATACAAAATGAACATCTTGTTTTGTTTTGTTTTGCTTTGCTTTTGGTAAAGGTTTCATAAAAGGAACATTAATAAGCATGGAGCTATGTGTACCTCTGGACTTGTGTGTTACATGTAGACATTTGTTTTGTATAGACTTGTGATATGCCCGCTATGCAATATTTCTTCTGCTGTACCGTCTGTCCCCAGGTGTCTCAGTGCAATCTATTCTTTGCCATCACGGATGGTAATGGTGCTATACGCACCAGGCCTTTGACTATTCCAGATAACAGCCTCTAAAGAAAGTTGAGTGCCAAAAGGACAGGTAGAAAACAAAGTGGAAGGAGACACACCAAGCAGAGATAAATGCATCAGAAGTAAAGTTAGACAATCAGCCATATTACAAGGATGTGCTTTCCTGTCCTGGATCAGACCATTTCCTACTATACGACTAGAGAAGCACACTTTTATGTGCATAATTTGTTCAAGAATCTGTCATATCAGGGCAAAGGTTCTAGTCTAGCCCCCCCCCCCAGTTGAAAGGTAGTTATGATTTGGGTTGTTGTAAAGAAGAACGCTTGACATGAGGTCAAAGGTTGACAACCCCTGTGCTTGACGCATTGTGGGCACTGATGCAACAGAATAGGGATCAACATGACAATTCCAATAACAAGATAAAAGATAGTTGCAATTTCATGACAGTCAACATTTGTTGCTTTGTTGATTTTATCATGACTGAAGAAAGACCCACTGACTAATTCATAACAATAATTTGCTATCAAGTCTGGATGGCCCTTGAGGTCTCTTCCAGCTCTGTGATTCTATTCCAATTTAGGTTTATCCTCTTTAGTTTTCCTATGTATATGATACTCAGAAGTAGTCTACCTCTCATTTCTTCCAGGGTGAGGGTGCAACTGTGTGATTTGCCCACAGGCACACAGGCAGCCTCTTTTCCTGCAAGGCACCATGGGAAACCAAATGCCTGATTCCTGTATTCCAACCTACTGAGCTATCCAGACAGCTAACATAACTAATCCGCTGACAATAATTACAGGGTAAATTATTGTTGCTGTTTCAAAACAGTCAGGATTTTCCGCCTGAAAGAGCCATTTCATTCTGCCTAAATGGTAGAGCCAGGCTTGGCTTTCTGCATAATCATAGAACCATAGAGTTCGAAGAGACCTCAAGGGCCATCCAGTCCAACCTGCTACCATGCAGGAACCTAGGAACCCTATCACAATATTTCTGACAGATGGCCATCCAGCCTCTGCTTAAAAACCTCCAAAGATGGACTATCTACCCAGGTACATACCCCATGCTACACATAGGTCACTCTACAGCACAGAAACCACCTTGCATCTATTGTGCTCCTTCCAAATGTTTTGTTCCTCCCCAAAACAACATGTACTATGTATGGAGGGTTCACTTCATGAAGGCACAATGGACAGGGCTGTAGCTGAGCACACGGAACATGCTACTTTGGCTACAGCAAAAGAGCTGAAGCCATTTTGAAGGCACACTCTGTCATTTTTCACACGGCGATCCTTCACAATGGACCGTTGTCTCACAAAGGGGCAAACAATGGCTGCTTTGTCTCACCCAGTCATTTCCACCCCCAGCAATCTGTGGTCCTTCGAAAGCCCTCTCCCAGCCTTCTAAAGCGCTGTTGTCTTTTTCCTGCCACCATGCTACTGCAACATATCTCACACATTTGAGGCCAGCCTACTCAGCTCCCATTCACAAATTCCTCCGCCTGAATTAATGCCAGAGAATTAAGTCTCTGTCAAAAGAGTCAGTGATTGAAAATGAAACCAGGGAAGCACTCTGAGCCATGCAATGTGAGCAGAGACAATAATGTTTTGTAAGTGTTTCTGTTTGATGTGTAATGACGGGAATTAATCATCTGATTGAACAGAATTGTGCTTTGTTATGTAAACTTTTGTAAAGCCTGCCTCATGTGACCTTTTTCAATTAGGAACAAATTGTTTAAAACTATCTGCATCTCTTCAGCAACCTCTGGGACTTGGTTGTCATTCCGCCCTGAGAGTACATCCAGCTGTGGCATCACATACAGCAATGTGAATGCATGCTCTTTATCACACTTCTAGCCAATGCCTTGTGCCATTTGGGAGTGCTCAAGTCCAATCTGCTTTTCTGATTGATTTAATTAACTTGAAGGCTGTAGTTTTAAAGCAGATCTCTCCTTTGAAGGGAGGAATCAGCAGAAGATGAACACAAAGATGCTAGTATTGTTCCAAAACGAGAGTGGCTATGGAAGACGCTATTGCTGGAGAGCTACTCCATGTCTGGCCTCCGGAAATAGCTTTTTGCAGATCCAACCTTATAAGGCAACTTTTAAAAGGAGTGATGTTCTTCCTACATACGGTAAATCCAAGGAGTTTTTCATGAAGTTGCACACAGTAAAACTGACAGCTGTACAATGAGATTTCTTAGGCATGTCCTATCTTGAAACAACATATCCTACCTCTGAGTCGCCTTCAGCATATTATGTTTGCCCATTTAAAAAAATCTTTAAAGATGACACCACTTCCTCTGGAGCTTTTTCCAGTATCACTTTTCCAAAGTGACAGAAAGCAGTTCATTATGTTTAGGATAAGAAGGTTATGTGTACTGGGATGCAAACATGGCTGGCCCTACCATTAGGTAGAATGAGGCAACTGCCACTGGCAATAGATACTGGCGAGGGAAGAAATGAGGAAGGGCATAACAATGTGCCTCATAAGCACTTACACAAAAAATGAGTAGCCTTCTGTCCTGAGAGGGTGCCACTCTGAGGGTGACAGTGAGAAAATTGACATCACCAGGAATGAGGACTCATCCATTCAAGTCACAATGAAGTCATTTTTAAAAATATAATGACTCACTTGCCTGGAGACTTGGGACCAACTCAACCCATCCCTTTGTTTCTGGGGAAAAGAACTTGTTTTTAATAGGGACTCAAACTTGGGACTTGATACCAAAGTCTCGAACTCAAAATTGGGACTTGGACTTGAGACTCGGGACCCAAAAACTTGCCAACATCCATGGACATCTCCAAACTAGGCCTATTTTTCAAATCATTGTATCGATTGGTCCTCATCCCAGGGTTGGACCATCTTTTCCAGCAATGAGGTCCTCCTTCCTGAGCTCAAGTACATAAGAACATAAGAAGACCCATGCTGGATCCCTCTAGTCCAGCTTCCTGTATCTCACAGTGAGATGCATAACAATGTGTCTGGGAGTGCACGAGACTAGATATCTGTCTCCTGATACCACTCCCCTGCTTCTGGCCCTTGAAGTACCCTGGTTTTAAGCCTGGAGATTGCACATCTCCATCATGGTTTGTAACCTGTGATGGACATTTCCTCCAGGAATCTGTCCAATCCCCTTTTGAAGGCATCCAGGCCAGATGCCATCACCACCTCCTGTGGCAGGGAATTCCACAGACTAACAACACACTGAGTAAAAAAATAATATTTTCTTTTGTCTTTTCTCACTCTCCCAACCCTCAGTTTGAGTGGATGTCCCCTAGTTCTGGTATTTTGTGTCAGGGAGAAGAGCATCCCTATGTCCACTTTACTCATAGTTGACATCTTTAGTACCTGCCAGTGTTTCAATAGGAACAACTGGGCCATATGATCATTCTTTGGGACAGGACTATTGCTTCAGGACCTTGTTGGTCTTTCCCCCTTGAGTCCTGAGCTGACTAAGGCTCTTCTTCAAGGCACAACTCTTCCTAACCAGAATATATGCATAGTCCAATCTTGCACATTTGTTCAAAGACAGCATGCATGCCTAACTATAACTGTGTAGTGTTGATACACTCGTGGTCACTTATTTTGGAATCAGCGAGTAGGCCAGAAAATGCTGACATAATCTGAAACACAAGACAGTTTGGAAATGGGCAACCTGTGGCCCTCAAGATATTGTTAGACTGCATCTCCCATTGTTCTCTCCCATTGACTATGCTGGCTATAAATCATGAGTATTGTAGTACCATAACACCTGGAAGAAACCACCTTTGTTCAAGGTGCTTGTACATTATCTTTTGTATTATTTGATTGAGTGGTTGACAGTTCTGAAAGAGACTGGTGGACTGAATTCTTTTCTATCAACCGGGTTAAAATATCTGATGACCCTTTTTAATATATAACTTGGAAAGAGAAAGAATGAAATGGTTTATTGTACCAATGTTATCTATAATAACCTTGAACCAAGCTGGAGGGCCACCTTAAAATTAAACATGAGTAAGTACTTGAGGAAACACAGTGGCCTCTATATGTTTGCTAAATTCACTACCCCTTAATCAACTCACAGCAAAGCCTTATCATATTGAAGATAGTGTTGTGAAGAGTCCTAAGTGCCATGTATTGTGTTTTACTACTTATTTCTCAAGTAGTGAGGTGCTTAGTGTAACCTTACTTTAGAAAGCAGATCTCTGGAGACATGGGATATCTTTGTGGACATTCAAAGATTGAGAAAGCACAGTTAGGAGGCAGTAGACATCATACACAATGGCTTGCCTTATGATCTTCATTATACGTGAAGCCCAATAAAAGTCCCCAACTTTTCACATATTCCTGCCAAGCCTTTGTTTTTAGGAGGCAGAATTCAAAACAAAAAGCAATTTGAACAACATCTGATGTGCAGATGATACAGTTTTACTAGCTGACAATTCACTCAGTAGAGTCAATCAGGTAGGTAAGGGTAGTCCAAAAAGGGCAAGATTAGATCACCAAGTTAATGGTAATCATCTTTTTTAAAGTAGCCCAGTAAATGCCATTAATTGTAATGTTGTGTTTGTATGTATATTACAGTGGAACCTTGACTTACATACTGCTTGACTTGCATCATATTTGACTTACAGCAAGAAGGGGCCTGTTTGACTTGAGTCGCAGGCTTTGACTTACATCTCAGAGCCCCGGCGCAAGGCACCGGAACTGGGCGGCAGCCACAACCCAGCATTGCAGCTGCCGCCTCCAAACTGCTCCTGCCTTCTTCCCCTCCTCTGGCAGCAGCGGCTTCGGCGAGGCCAGTCAGAGCACCTGGAGCTGGTCCTTGGCCTCACCGAAGCTGCCGCTGCTGCCGGAGGAGAAGAAGGGCCGGGAGCACAGGGATGGCCTCGCTGGTTAGACAGTCGGCTCAGTCTTGTAAAAAATCTGGCTGCAGAAGTCTGGTCCACAATGGAAGCATTTTAGTTGGGGAGCTGTAAAGTTGTGGGACTCTAATGGTAAGCATGAACAGAGCTTGGAACGTTTAAAAATCAGTAAAACTTAAATGTTAGACATTGTTGCTGTGGAGGCATATAACGTGTGGACTATAATTCCACTGCCTCCTCCTCTCTTTGAAGAGACATTTCATTTACATCCCCAGAAGGAATCTCCTATCCCAGTCAAATTTGTGTTAAATGATCATCTGGAACGGATTAATCCACTTTCCCATTACTTTCTATGGGAAACGTTCATTTGACTTAAGTCATGTTTGACTTAAGTCTAGACCAGTGTTTTTCAACCTTTTTGGGCAAAGGCACAGTTTCATGAAAAAAATCACGAGGCACACCACCATTAGAAAATGTTAAAAAAATTTAACTCTGTGCCTATATTGACTATATATAAAGTAATTCTCTTGAATAGGAATCAAATAAACAAAAGTATTTTATAATTACTTTATTATGAAATAGTAAGTAAACAGAAATATGAAAAATTATAAAATACTTTATTCAGTGCGCAACCTGGGCCTGTTTGGCTGAACACAAAGCTGATATTCTTCAATCTCGCGGCACACTAGTGTGCCACGGAACAGTGGTTTGGTCTAGACCAGTGTTTTTCAAGTAGCCCAGTAAATGCCATGGCGAGCCAGAGGAAGGCGGGGCGTTGCCGCAACACACACACACACACACTGACTTTTTTTTTTACTCATCTGCGTCTATTCCCCCTCATCGTACAGAGGCGGATCCATGTGCACAGGGCCGCCAAGAAGAGGGATTGCCATCCCAGGCCGCTCCCGCCGCCGCGGCCGCGGCCGAAGCCGCTCCCCTGCCAGAGCCCTTATCAGGGCTCTGATCGGAGAGCCCAGCTGGTAGGCGGCCTGTCAAAGAATTTTGGGCGGTTCTAAAGGAGCCTCAAAAGGGGTGGGGGCGCCGGCTGGAGCGGACAAACCACACGTCCGGAGCAGCTAAAAATTTAATTGAAGTTATGGGGTGTATATAAGCAGAACACACACACACACACACACACACACACACACACACACACACACACACACACACACACATGCACCCCCTTGGCGCGGGTGAAGTGAAGGGGACCCAGGCGGTGGGAAATGACGGATTGGGGTGGGGAGGGGGGAGAAGATGCTTGGACAGCCGGATGTGCCATGAATGGTTGGAGGAGGGGCGGGCGACTGGGGTGGGGGTGGGATGGGGAAGATTTTCCGAACGACGGAATGAATGAATGAATGATGGGAAGCCCACGGAGGAGGAGGAGGAGGAGGAGGAGGAGGAGGAAAGGTGCGCCAGCAGGAGGAACAACCCCCTCCTGCGGAGGAATTACGCTATAGTCAATATAGGCACAGAGTTAAATTTTTTAACATTTTCTAATGGTGGTGTGCCTCCTTTTTTCATGAAACAAGTGACCTTTTAAGGTTGAAAAACACTGATATAGACCACTGGAATTAATTAATTCATTCCACTTATTATTAATTTTGGTTCTATAATTTTTGCTTTTAATTATAGTTTTGTGGCATATGTTTGCTTTGTTATTAATTGTTATTACGCTATTTCTGAATTTTGTAAGCTGCCTAAAGTGACCTTTTAGGCCAGATGATATGTATTAATTAATTAATTAATTAATTAATTAATTAATTAATTAATTAATTAATTAAATTCCAAAATGAAAGTGTGGAGCATCTTGATGAATATATATCTTAGGATTTGTCTCAATGAACAGTGGAATCATATTCATGGGATAACATTTTAAACAGAAATAGCTTGGAGCAAGTTCTGGACATCACAGTTCAAGAAAGATGCTGATAAAGTGGAACAGGTTCAGAGGAGAGCAACCAGGATAATTGGGTGGGGGTAGGGGTGGAAGCTAAGTCCTTTGAGAAAAGACTGAAAGAACTGAACATGCTTAGCTTTGAGAAGACTGAGGGAAGATATGATAGCACTTTTCAAATACTTAAAAAGCTTTCATACCAAGGAGGGGCAAGATCTGTTCTCAATCATCTCAGAGTGCAAGGCACGCAACATGGGCTCAAGTTACACAAACTCACTTTCAGCTGAATATCAGGAAAAACTTCTTAACTGTTAGAGTAGTACGGCAATGGAACCAGTTGCCTCAGGAAGTGGTGAGTGTTTCAACACTGGAGGCATTCAAGAGAAATTTGGACAGCCACCTGGTCGATATCCTTTGATTTGTACTTCTGCATGGAGCTGGGGTTGGACTTGATGGCTTTGTAGGATCCTCCCAGCTTCACTATTCTATGATTCTATGAACTACCCTTCATATTAATTCTGTGAAAGTACTATATTTCTTCTCTTTGAATAAACAGAAAACTTGTGTCTTAGAGACAATTGAAAAATGTTGGTTAAGCAGAACACTTTGCTAAGTTCATCTTCGCCTCTGGCATTGCTTCCATTAATCCCTAGTTGGGGGCATGGATACTACTGGGATCTCTAAAGAGGTCATAATCATCCTACACTTTTCATGAAAATTGTGCCTACTTGTTCTCACATAGCAAAGGTCACTGAATAATGTTATGATAATAATCAGAGATGAAAACCTTTGGGGGTTTAATTCCAATTCTCAGAATTTCATGATGGTTATGAGATTCAAGAAATTAGAGTTTATGAAAAAGACATTTTCTACATCTGATCATAAGCATGGCCTTTCCAAGCTGTGATCTAGTTGGTATCCTTATACTGGTGAAATCCTCTTTAACCCAAAAAAGGGAAAGAGAGTATTACCCTTCTCCCTACAAATCTCCATGCCAACTTCAGTGCTGTCCCAGGTGTCCCCTAAATCCTCCAGGACAGATACTGAGGAGGCATATGAGGCATATCCAAGAGGAATATGAACCACTATTCTGGAAAACTTCATTCTGGACATTCCCACAGACCAGAAAGCTTTCCATCACAGAGAATCACCAAATAGATACAGTCTGAAAGCCAGAATCCAACTGATGTTCACATAAGATTTGTGTAAGTAGCTGCTGGTCATTGTGGCTAACAAACGAGGTGCTGAGGTACATAGTACCAGGCACAGCACCAAGCCATGCCTAACACTTAATCTGTTAGCCACAATTAGCCATGGTCAAGTACTCAAAACTTACACAAATTCCAGCAGGATTCTGTGCCAGATCTACAACACCAGCTACCAATAATACCAGGAAGTACTCATCCATCTCATCCTGTCACCCTTGTTGACTGTGACTGAAGGGAGTTGTAGTCCAACATACTCTGGAAAGCACTAACATAAGGAGTTTGATCTGGGAAAACTAAAACACCAGCCTATGTTTTCAAGCAGTAGTAGCAGCTGCTGCTTTGTTTCGAAAGTGGACAAATGAATTTGGCCTTACAAACCCAACAATACATTACTTTTCATTACATTCAGCCCATTTCATTTTTTAAATATTTCAAACATTTGGACAATTTTTGCTTTTTGTCTTGCTTTTACAATCAAGATCTCCAGAAGCATTTTCCCCGGCTAAATCCAACATCAAACTTACTGAAATCAACTGGTCTGATTTATGTGAAACAAAAATTGCCTCAGAGATCCTGCACTGCATTGCATCTATATTTGAAGGGCTTTTTCAGAGATGAAGCACCCCATTTGTTGAATTCCTCATAAAGCTGTTTGTCTGACCCTATATGGACTATACACAGTTGTCAGTCCCAGACCAAAAGCATCCATTGAATCAAAGGGATTCAAATTATCATTGCTTTTCTAAACCTTTTTAAAATTTGCTCAAAGCTTTGCACTTTATATAGCATTCGTAATTCATCATTTGATTACTCTGGGCATGAGAGAATTGGATTTTCACCCACGCATGTGGAACTGCAGAAGATGTCGTGAAGATGAGCTATGCAAGAAACTAGGCATATGACCAAGCACATATCTGACACAAGGCTGGCCCTGTGGCACACTGGTTAAGCTGCAGCACTGCAGTGAAGCCTTTGCTCATGACCAGAATTCAATCCCGATGGGTTCAGGTAGCAGGCTCAAAGTTGACTCAGCCTTCCATCCTTACAAGGTTGGTAAAATGAGTACCCAGCTCACTGGCAGGGGAGGCAGGACTGTTGCTTGCATAACAGTGTAGTAAACCCCACAGAGAATGTTATTACACTATGGGGCCATATATATGGCAATACAACAACAACGTAATCATCAAATTGCTCATCAACAGCTGTAACGTCTGCAATTCCTCTTGCTGCACATAAATGCTAACAGGATTGTGTTCATTGCACATTTACCTTTCACTTAAGACAGACATTTATGGAGTGAAGCTTATTTATGTTTTAGTAACTTAGTACAATTATATTCTCTTTAGAGTAATGTTCTGCTTTTAAATTTATGCACAACTTTGGAAGCAGGGAAGTTGCTTATATCATTTCCATTGCCAGCTCCTGACAGACAGACAGACAGACAGACAGACAGACAGACAGACAGACAGACAGACAGACTAACATAACTAGTTCTTGTTAATCTGGACTGTATGTTCCTTACTTCATGTAAGCATATTGAAATAAGACATCATACATGTTTTTCTGATCGTTTCTTCTTATAATTCAATAATTCAAAGGCAGAAAAGGTCTTTGTGTAAGAAAGATTCTTCCCCAGTAGGTGGCACCAATGTGTTTTGCTAAATTTTCGATACCTTAGAAATATAGTTACAACAATCCATGCCAGCAAGTCAGTGCACAATATATAAACCTAATGTGTTTGTGATTTTGTTGTCTTTTTGCACTCTTTTTATGTTTAGATACCCTTTAGGAAAGTGTATGGGAACTGGACCTCATAATGGACCTTACAATTTATTTTTTGTAAGCATCATGGGTTCTTCTCTTGATGAAGGTGCGTGATACATCTGCATCACATTGACACATTCTAAATGGCGCACTTTGAAAAGGGGTTCAGCCAACTTTTAAATACCTGTGTCCACAGCGCTCAGCATCACTTTGGCGATGCTCACAACTCCCACATCGACTGTGAGAAGTTTATCGCACATCAAGGCACAGCCTTGTGCAACCAAGACCTCGCGCTGAATAAAATGTATTGGAAAGTCTCCAGTAATGTGGTCACTACTAACCAGCCAGTTGTCAACACCTCCCAGGCTGGTGTTTGACATGCTTTCTGAAGAGTGTATGGAAGCATTTCCTTAGCAAGCAGGGCAATTGAATCCCATGGGTTGTTAAGTGGAGTGAGACGTAGCAGGATTGCCTCTGGTTATAATAATGTACGCTAAAAATAAATCAGAGCCACTGGTGCTTATGTTCTGGGACAGGCACCGTGCTGATATGGATCTTTTTTGTGGCAGAAGCCTACTCCATAACTTCAGTTACATGAATAAATCTGCAGAAAGCAGTAGTGCAATAGCATACCATCAACATCAAAGCAACAACTTGCTTAGCTGGGTTGGGGGAGGAAGGAGTCAAGCCAATATCCACAGCCCCAGAGGCCCAAGTATGTCCCTACTGGCTCCCAATGTCACCTGGCCTAGACCACATTCTGGACATCTAGGGTGTGGCATAGAAGTGAAGCAACAGGTCTGCTCTGCTCCTCTGACCTGAGCTGCCACTGTAGTCCACAAAAAGTAAGACATCTGCTTTCAGACACCTGAAGCAACAACCCGAGATCCCTAAGAGATACCTTTTGATGGCTACTATGATAGCTGTTGGGCAAAATTTATCTCCAAACTGATGGCCCTAAATGAGAAGGGAAGCTCCCAGTGCTAATGGAGGTTGGCGGATTACTTCATGCAATGGGTTAAATTCTAAGCACATTGCTTAATCATGCTTTCATTGTAACCTATTGCTTGGCTTTCTAGAAGCCAATGGAAGCACCCAGAGTTCAAGCTAGGAAGACACTGTGTAAAGTTCACTAGGATTAGTGGTACTCTACAATGCATTAAACTAGGAGGACTTTGTGAAAAGCTGAAGCCTAAAAGTGTCCAGAAACCTATCCAGAAGTAGGCTTAAAATCTGCATTCACTGGCTGGTCCATAGCTCTTGTGGTGGCTGTTAGAACAAGGGACTCAGACACAGAAAGGGTAAGAAGGAGTGTTAAAACTGTTAAGCAGTGGGAAAGAAAGCCATCTGTGCTGCCTTAAGTTCATTGAAAGATATAACTACAATATAAACAACATAAATAATTGTAATATTACCAAGGCATACACTGCTTTGGCCATTTTCTCATTCCCTGCCTGCATTCACTTGCAAAGCAGGGGTAGTGAACTCATCAAATCCTTAGGGAGCTGGTGAAGGAAATTACAAGTACATCATAGGAGATCACTGAACTCAGGAGAATGGGTTCAAATCCCCATCAGCCATGAAGCCAACTGGAGGACCTTGGGCCAATAAGACATAGTCTGGCCTAATTCACAAGTATGTTGTGAAGAGCAGGTGGAGGAGTAGCAAATCATTTATGTCACCTGGTTTATGAAATGTGGGATATTATTGGAAATAACAAATGTAAACTCTGTGAACCATTCAGCTGGGCCATCTGCAGATGGAGAAGCTACACCAAGCATAAGACTACATCTGAGGGTTGTTATCAGAGCTGAACCTTTGTGGCTCCCCGTTCATTGCCACCATGATTTTGAGAAGTCAGAGAATGAGGGTTCTAGAAAGAGACAATGGAGCTTGTCACTGTTAATGAGCTAATGCTGTTGTCATCTTTCTCTAAATCGAATTTGCATGCTGTACATGGTTATCACAGGGGGGGTGAGGAATGGGAGGGAGAGAGGTTCAGTGCAAATATAATGATCCTGGCATGTTCCATCTAGAGGTCAGATTTAGTAAACCACAACCATAAATCAGGAGACATTAGATAGAAGGTATTTAAATGTTTATTTGTAGGTGGTTTCAAAGACTCAGGAGATAAGGTAATTGGTGCTTTTTTAAAAAAATCTCAAATGCTTGGAAAAGAATTTAACACAAGTTTGATCTTTGAGGAAGGGAGGAAGAGGGAGGTTAAGCTGCACATACCTTTGTGGATGGCAACGGAAAGTTCCTGTTTGCATGGTCTTTTTAACAGCATACCATTGTGCTTCACAGCCTTCCAAAACTATTGTCTTCCCGAGTAATGTGACCACTAGCTTCGTGTTTAAATTCTTCCCAGTTCTTGCTTGCCTTGCTTGCATATTTCCGAGCAGGAGCAGCGGTGTGTCCACTTTTTCTTGCACTTGTTGATGGCAAGCCGCTTCATTCACTCCTCACACCCACTGCCCTCCACTCTCTCCCAGATAAAATTGGTTCGCAGACCAAGAAGGGTGGTGGGGTGTAGAGAGGATGAGATGGTCACAGTTATTTGGCATATCTCATAAAAGAAGGAAGTGTGATGCATTTCAGACCCCTGTTTCTCATAAAGGTGAATTTTGTGGGAGGAAAGCAAGAAATCAAACCAGACCTGTGACAGGATCCATGGCCTAATAACTCAGACTTTAGCCTGAAACTAGCACTATTAGGCAAATGCAAATTAATTGTCTGTGATAGCCTCAGAATTGGAGGTTGGGAACCTCGGTGTTTGGAGCTCAATCTGGCCATCTTTGGCTCCCAATTTGGCTCTCCAGCAAATAAGCCTCACTTCCTGAGACATTGGTCCATTTGCATCATAGCTCTTTGAGTCCCACCCCCGTTCAAGAATCATAGAATCATGGAGTTGGAAGAGACCTCAAGGGCCATCCAATCCAACCCCCTGCCATGCAGGAACCCCCATCACAGTATTTCTGACAGATGGCCATCCAGCCCCTGCTTTAAAACCTCCAAAGAAGGAGACTCCAACATCCTCCTTGGCAGCACATCCCACTGCTGAACAGCTCTAACCGTCATGAAGTTCTTGCTAATGTTCAAATGGAATCTCTTTTCCTGTAGTTTGAAACCATTGCCCTGAGTCCTAGTCTCTGAAGCCATGGAAATAAAACCTGTTCCCTCTTCAATAGGACATCATTTCAAATATTTAAGCATAGCTATCATATCCCCCACAGCCTTCTTTTTGAAAGACTAAACATTCCCAGTTCCCTAAGCCATTCTTCATAAGACATTTCTTTGGTTTCAAAAATGCAGAAATGTTTCTCCTACTGACAGCAAGACTGAAGAACCTAGTTGGATGAGTAGAGAAATGTTTCAATCCCACAAGAAAAGAAATCTTGTTGCCATGACTCAACTCCCAGATAACTTCACCTGGATAACTAAGAATCTCCACAGACATACTGACAGCAAGAGAGCTTTAAATTAAATATATTGATATCTTTGACCTTAGCATTTGCCTCTGTATCATGGCAGCCACTGCATGAGTCCTTAGCTAGGCTCCAAAACCTGACATTCATGAGGACCTGCTAAGTCCAACATATCATGGAGCATTAGAGGTCCAGGGAGTCAACCCCTTCCCCAATCCAAGATGATGGCATCTCACTGCCTGATTTAATGCCCAAGCTGTGCCTCTCATGTGACAGTGACAGGCCTGGGTTGGAGAAGAAGACCCCCAACCCACACGAGCGCCACAGGCCGAAGTCATGAACCCAAATAGCAGCCCTCAGGAAAAGTGCAGGGAAAGAAGCTTCCTCAGAGGTCAGGGTCATCTTGAGGGTAATATTTTCTTTCCATGAACCCTTGCAGGAACAACAAGGAGCTATTTCCTTCTTCGTGAAAGTCAAATATATCTGTGACAGAAGCCATTGCAGAGGTAATAAGAGTTCCCTTTTAAATGACTGTGTTTAGGCTGCAATTTCCAAGATGCCGCCTGGACAAATTCCTGGTCTCTTAGGTAACTGCAACCCATAAAAATATGGAAGTCTTATTCCCTAAAGAAGCCCAGAGAACTCAAAAGCAGGCTTACTAGTTTGTAACATTTTCATAGAATCATAGAATCACTGAATCGTCATGTCCACCACCACCACCCACCCCCGCTCAGTACAGAAATCCAAAACAAAGTATATCTGACAGATAGTTGTCTAATTTTCTCTTAAATGCCTGTGTGGTTATACCTACTGCTGATGTTGATTTTTTTTAAACTTAGTTGGTGGACTTTGAATTCTTTCTTTTAAGAAATAGTATGGCTTGAAGATCAGTTTGTTTTTATTCAGCTGTATTGCATGCTGCAGCTTTCAAGGCAACTAGATGAACAAAATGGAAAGTTTGCACAATACAGTACAGTACTTTTAATTTGTAACCATAAATAACAATAATCTCAGAACTCCAGATCTATAAGGGACCTTATGGGTCACCAGGACTAAACCCTTTTTGTGTCCTTTTGTGTGCACCTGAATGTCTAAATGCCTCTTTTAGAAATGCAAATGTTAAGGCTGCGGATGTGCTTGAACGGCCTGATAGTTCAGTGGTTTATGTATTTGGCTGAGGAGCCAGAGGACCGGAGTTCGAAGCCCCACTGGGCTTCCCTGGCAGGGGAGGAACTTGATGAACCATAGGGTCCCTTTCAGCTCTGCAGTTCCAATATGATGATGATGATGATGATGATGATGATGATGATGATGATGATGATGATGATGATGATGATATGCTTCTATTAGAAATACAAATATCAACATGGCTGATGTCCATCTGTGCTGCACCATACAGAACAGATGAAAACCCTCTAAATACAGTGGTACCTTGTATAAAGGAATTAATTCGTTCCAAATGGAATTATGTTAAGTAAATTTTCCTTTGTTAATATCTAAAACTTTCAACTCTTCTCTTTTTTAGTCTAATTTTTCCCTATCCGTCTTTTGCTTAGATTTCCTGAATTTTTCTTCCAATAACCTAACTTCTTCTTCTACCTCCTTAATCTTCCCATCTTTTCTTTTTCTTAAAATGGCCAGACTCTGAATGCATTCTCCCCTAATCACAGCCTTCATTGCTTCTCATTTTATTGTTAATGGGATATCTGGGTCTTGATTCTCCTCAAAATACCTTTCTTTTTGTTGTTGTTCAGTCGTTCAGTCGTGTCCGACTCTTCGTGACCCCACGGACCAGAGCTCGCCAGGCCTTCCTATCCTCCACTGCCTCCCGGAGTTTTGTCAAATTCATTTTGGTTGCATCGATGACACCGTCCAACAATCTCATTCTCTGTCGTCCTCTTTTCCTTTTGCCTTCGATTTTTCCCAGCATCAGGGACTTTTCCAGGGAGTCCTCTCTTCTCATGAGGTGGCCAAAGTACTGGAGCCTCAGCTTCAAAATCTGTCCTTCCAGTGAACATTCGGGGTTGATTTCTTTCAAAATGGATAGGTTTGATCTCCTTGCAGTCCAGGGGACTCTCAAGACTCTCCTCCAGCACCACAGCTCAAAAGCATCAATTCTGCGGCGATCAGCCTTCTTTATATTCCAGCTCTCACTTCCATACATCACTACTGGAAAAACCATAGCTTTAACCATCCGGACCTTAGTTGGCAAAGTGATGTCTCTGCTCTTTAGGATGCTATCTAGGTTTGCCATTGCTTTCCTCCCAAGAAGCAGGCGTCTTTTTATTTCGTTTCTGCAGTCGCCATCTGCAGTGATCAAGGAGCCCAAGAAAATAAACTCTGTCATTGCCTCCATTTCTTCCCCTTTTATTTGCCAGGAGGTGATGGGACCAGTGGCCATGATCTTATTTTTTTTAATGTTGAGCTTCAGCCCATTTTTTTCACTCTCCTCTTTCACCCTCATTAAGAGGTTCTTTAATTCTTCCTCACCCTCTGCTATTAGAGTAGTATCATCTGCGTATCTGAGGTTGTTGATATTTCTTCCGGCGATCTTAATTCCGGCTTGTGATTCATCCAGACCGGCCTTTCTCATGATGTACTCTGCATATAAGTTAAATAGGCAAGGTGACAGTATACAGCCTTGTCATACTCCTTTCCCAATTCCAAACCAGTCAGTTGTTCCATATCCAGTTCTGACGGTTGCTGCTTGTCCCACATATAGATTTCTTAGGAGACAGATAAGGTGGTCAGGCACTCCCATTCCTTTAAGGACTTGCCATAGTTTGTTGTGGTCTACACAGTCGAAGCCTTTGGCATAGTCAATGAAGCAGAAGTAGATGTTTTTCTGGAACTCTCTGGCTTTCTCCATAATCCAGCGCATGTTGGCGATTTGATCTCTAGTTCCTCTGCCCCTTCGAAATCCAGCTTGTAGTTCTGGAAGTTCTCTTTCCACATACTGCTGAAGCCTGCCTTGTATTTTGAGCATAACCTTGCTAGCATGTGAAATGAGTGCAATTGTGCGATAGTTGGAGCATTCTTTGGCATTTCCTTTCTTTGGAATTGGGATGTAGACCGATCTTTTCCAGTCCTCTGGCCACTGCTGGGTTTTCCAAATTTGCTGGCATATCGTATGCAGCACCTTTACAGCATCCTCTTTTAAGATTTTAAAGAGTTCAATTGGAATGTCGTCACCTCCACTGGCCTTGTTGTTTGCAATGCTTTCTAAGGCCCACTTGACTTCACTTTCCAGGATGTATGGCTCCAGGTCAGCAATTACGCTATCTTGGTTATCAGGGACATCCAGATCTTTCTGATATAATTCTTCTGTATATTCTTGCCATCTCTTCTTGATCTCTTCTGCTTCAGTTAGATCCCTACCATTTTTGTCCTTTATCATATCCATTTTTGCTACCCCTTTAATATCTCCAATTTTCTTGAACAGATCTCTGGTTTTTCCTTTTCTGTTGTTTTCCTCTATTTCTTTGCACTGTTCATTCAAGAAGGCCGCCCTGTCTCTTCTTGCTATTCTTTGGAAGTCTGCATTCAATTTTCTGTATCTTTCCCTTTCTCCCTTGCATTTTGCGTCCCTTCTCTACTCCGCTATTTGTAGGGCCTCGTTGGACAACCACTTTGCTTTCTTGCATTTTCTTTTCTTTGGAATATTTTTCATTGCAGCCTCCTGTACAATGTTGCAAGCCTCCATCCATAGTTCTTCAGGTGTTCTGTCCACCAAATCTAGTTCCTTGAATCTATTCTTCACTTCCACTGTGTATTCATATGGGATTTGACTTAGGTTATACCTGACTGGCCCAGTGATCTTCCTTACTTTCTTCAGTTTAAGTTTGAATTTTGAAATAAGAAGCTGATGATCTGAGCCACAGTCAGCACCAGGTCTTGTTTTTGCTGACTGTATAGAGCTCCTCCATCTTTGGCTGCAGAGAACATAGTCAATCGGATTCCGGTATTGTCCATCTGGTGATGTCCATGTGTAGAGTCGCCTTTTGTGTTGTTGGAAAAGAGTGTTTGCAATGACCAGCTTGTTCTCTTGAAAAAACTCAATTAGCCTTTGCCCTGCTTCATTTGGAACTCCAAGGCCAAACTTGCCAGTTATTCCTTTTATCACTTGACTCCCTACTTTAGCATTCCAATCCCCTATGATGAGAAGAACATCTTTCTTTGGTGTCAGTTCTAGAAGTTCTTGTAAGTCTTCATAAAATTGGTCAATCTCAGACTCTTCAGCACCGGTAGTTGGTACATAAACTTGGATTACTGTGATGTTCAAAGGACTGCCTTGGAATCGTACCGAGATCATTCTATCATTTTTTAGGTTGTATCCCAGCACTGCTTTTCTCACTCTATTGTTGACTATGAAGGCTACTCCATTTCTTCTATGGGATTCTTGCCCACAGTAGTAGATGTGGTAGTCATCTGAACTGAATTCACCCATTCCTGTCCATTTAAGTTCACTGATGCCCAGGATGTCAATGTTTATTCTTTCCATCTCACGTTTGACCACATCCAGCTTACCCTGGTTCATAGATCTTACATTCCAGGTTCCTATGCAGTATATTTCTTTGCAACATTGGACTTTCCTTTCTCTTCCAATTTTTAACTTACTCTGCTCATCTGCAACCAACCAAGGGTTAAACCTCCAAGAGTAAGACCTATTAATATGACCTATTTGAAGATAAGCAGATATGGGGGCATGGTCAGTAATTTTAATCATTCCAATATCCATCCCCTTCACCCAATTCCTAGCCTCTTGCTATATTAAGATTCCATCCAATCTTGAAAATGTTCCATGTGGGCTAGAATAAAACGAATATGAATAATCCTTAGGGAACAACTCCATCCATAGTTCCAATAATCCAAATTTCCCACATAGTTTTTTAAACTTCACAATCTTATTCTTTTTGGGACTGTTCCGCCCTTGCAGATTAACATTAAAATCTCCCCCAACAACTTTTGTATAAGGCGAGAATTTCTCGAGCTTCTGTAAACACTTATAAAGAAAATCCAGCTGGTGCTTGTTTGGGAGGTAAATTGATGCTAATGCTACTGGCTCTCCCTCCAAGCAACCTTGAACAAAAAAAACCCTTCCATTCTTATCTCTTAACACTTTATTCTCAGCAAAGTCCACCTTGGAGTTAATTACTATTCCCACCCCTCTACTTTTTGACGTTCCGGGAGCCAAAAAAATTTTCCCTTTCCCAAAGCCAGGAAAATTTACCTCCCTCCCCCCCCCATTATATTATTCTTGCAGAAAAACAACATCAGCCTTCAGTTCTTGAATATACTTCCCAATTCTCACTCGCTTCACCTGATTATCCAAACCTCTAACATTAAGAGTTGTACAAATAATATTCACATTCTTCATTATATCTTTTCCAACCATCTCACTTCTCTGTTTCCCTCCATTTGTACCATACCAGCCTGGAGATAAACCCAACCCCAACCACCTTCCCAATCAATTCTACTGTGAACCCTACACTTCCATCCCAACACAGAAGTCCAGGCAAAAAGAACAAGAGAATAAGTGTATGCCACATTACTGGGCATACCTCTTGCACCTGGAGCACAACCCAATATGCTTCCATACATTCTCACACTTATTCCTCCAACCAATCCTCTCCGCTGTCTTCTCACTACTTTCAGACCATCCATATCCACATACACACAGCACACCCTAAATATATTCATTGCTCTCCATTCACCCCCACTTGATGTGGTATAGCAAACAAAAAAATATTATGAATTTGAAGGAAAAGGAGGGAAAATATTAGCAAATAAAATTAGGAATTATCAGGTGAGGAAAATATTAGGGCTATTAGAGATAATAAGGAGGGATTGGAAACAGATCCTAAGAAGATATTGGAGACCTTCTTAGGATTTTATAACAGACTGTATGCAAATAAAGGAATTAAGGAAGAAGAGGTTGATCAATTTTGTAAGGGATTGGAGCTCCCCAAAATAAGTGAAGAAAATAGAAGGGAACTAGATAAGGATATAACAGAGGAGGAAGTTAGGACAACAATTGATTCTATGAATGTGCAATCGGCACCCGGACTGGATGGGTTTAATGCGGTTCATTATAAGCATTTTAAGGATATATTGGTGCCACATATGACTGTACTGTACCAAAGTATTTTGAATGGAGCTTCAACTCCACCTACATGGTTGGAATCAAGGTTGGTATTGATTCCCAAACCGGGAAAAGATCAAACCCTGCCAGACTCCTATAGGCCAATATCTGTTACTAATAGGGATTATAGAATATTTGCTAAAGTTATGGCAACAAGGTTTAAAAAATGTATTGCACAATTACTGGGAGAAGATCAATATGGGGTTATACCCCAGAAGTACTTGGTGGATGCAGTTAGGAAGTTAATGGGTATGGTATATTTAGCAAAAAAATAAGGATTTGCCTCTTACTCTCCTGTCATTGGATATTTATAAAGCATTTGATTCGGTGGATTGGAATTATTTGAAATATATATTTAAAAAATATAAATTTGGAGAAAATTTTCAAAATATAATTGAGGCAATCAGAGTTCAAAGCAATGATAGGAATTGGTGGGTCGGAAAGGGGGTGTGCCCAAGTGTTAAGTGGAACAAAGCAAGGTTGTCCACTTTCTCCCATGCTCTTTATTTTAGCATTAGAACCATTAGCAATTAAACTTAAAAAGAATAGTGAGATTAAAGGATTTGAAACACCAGGAAAGGGAGAGCAGAAGGGGAGCTTCTGACAATGTATGCAGATGATATGATGGTGACAGTTAAGGACCTGGGGACTGCAATTGTGCTGTTAAAAGAAATTTTTCAAGGATTTGAAAAAGTATCAGGGTTAAAAGTTAATTTTTCTAAATCATCAATGATGTGCTTAAATGTGAAACCTAAAACTCAATTAGAAGCCTCTAAATCATTTGGTATTCCTATAGCAAATAAGAAGGTAAAGTATTTAGGGGTAATGATAACTAAAAATGTGAAGAAAATATTTGGACATAATTATAAAACAATTTGGAGTAGTATTCAAGCAAAGTTGAGAACATGGGAGAAAAGGAAAGGACTCAATCAGCACAAGAACTGCTTTAGTTAAAATGTTTCTGCTACCCAGATTAACTTACTTTTTTATGTATTGCCTTGGCACATACCGGAATGGATTCTGAAGGTTTGGCAAAGGTCAATAGATAGATTTGTTTTTGCATCCAAGAAACCAAGGACAGCTGGTAGATATAGGTACCATAGGGTCCAAGATGGAGGATGGGGGATTCCCAATTTGATTTTATATTATGAAGCTTATCAGCTGAGACATCTTATGATTTGGCTGGAGGGAGAACAGGGGGAGATTTGGGATGTATAGAGCGGGAGATTTTGGAAGCAGTAGGAGGGAAAATAAGAATCTTCCAAAGGAGGATAAAGAAAAGAAAAGAAGAAAAATTAATCAACATTTACGGGGCCTCTTTTGGTATGGGAGAAGTGGGAATAAAAGCTTTTTCCTGACCTCTCACCACTTACAAAAATATGGTATTGTGATAAATTTGCCCCATTCAGGAAGCTCATCCCAAAAGAGGTAGGGGATAAATTAAAGGAGATTTCAATCCAGAATATGGATAAAATTCGGGAAACAGAAAATATGATGGAAGAGGAAAGTGGAATTTGGAATAAGATTAATTGGTTAAAAAAAAAAAAAATCTCCTCCTTGTTGAAGGAGAAAGAAGTTAAAATTGTAGTAAAAGAAATATTACCCCCTTCGAGGAATTAGTGAAAGGATACAGGATAGATAGGACCAAAATAGTTTCAAAATTGTATAAGGTTTTATTAAATATGGGGAAATCACTAAAGGAAAGCTTAAAAGAATATTGGGAGTTAGATATTCAGGAACAAATTTTAGATGAAGATTGGGATACAATCGTTCAGCAACCGCCCTTTGTTACGACCTCTAGGATAATCCAGGAGCAGGGGTTGAAGCTGATACAAAAATGGTATTACACACCAGTAAGGTTGTATTATATTACAAAGTTAGGAAGCAAAAATTGCTGGAGGAAGTGTGGAGTAATGGGAACATACAGTCATATGTTGTGGGATTGTCCTCTAGTTAATTTTTGGAGACAGATTGGTAGAGAAATATCGAAAATTGTGGGAAGGAAAGTGGAAATATCTAAATTAATGGTTCTCATTAGCCTGGGTAGCACAGAGTTAAAAACAAAAGAGGAATGTAAATGGGTAAACCTGATGGTAATTGCAGCCACACAGATCATAGCAAGTAATTGGAAAAATGCAGAAGAGCTAGTGGTGAACCAATGGAGGAAAAAATTAAATAATATTATAATTTTAGAATACCTAACTATGAAGATACGCAGAATGAAAGGGTTTAAGGTCAATGAGAAAGAGGAGGAATGGTTTGAGAAGCTACTGAATTATATGAGTATGTTTGACCAATTTGGGGTAATTAAAATGTTAAAAGCTAAATAAACCTTGCGGATTGTTAATTGTTAATTTATATAGAATTGTACATATTGTTAATTTGAATTTGTTTTATTATTAATGTATATCCAATGTATCGGATGCCTGGGGGTCACTGTTTTTGTCTGGGGTGTTGGTGATTGGTTTTATAATAAAATTTACTTTATATATATATAAAAAGTAAATTTTCCTTTGTACAAATTTCCCATTGAAATGCACTGAAAACGGAGTGATCCCATTTTTATGTTGTACAGATTTGCCCCATAGGCGATTCTGTTAAGCAAATTTCCCCTATCTCTGGAATTTTTTATGTTGTACAAATTTTATGTTATACAAACCGTTTGTTATACAAGGGTCCACTGTACATGCTTCATCGTGATAATTGTGTAGAGCAGCCTGGGTCAAAGCATATTATATAGCAGGTGTGCTCACAATTAGAGTGTGAAAAGTCTAGACTTTTTGGCTTCCATGCAAAATCTATGACAAATAAATGTTGCAGTTTGGCAAAGTCTATTTGTTGGTTCAAAACCAAGCTGGAATTTTTCTTTTTAAAGTAATCCATGAAAAGTAGAGATGGGCACAAAACAGAAGAGTGTTTTGTTTCATTTTGCTTCATTTCCTAAGTAGTTTTGTTTCATTTTTTTTTACTAACAAATTTTTAAAAATAATTTCATAATGAAATGAAACACTCTGCTCCCCTGGGTCCTAGAGCAGTGATGACGAACCTTTTAGAAACCGAGTGCCCAAACTGTGATTCAAAACCCACTAATTTTTTGCAAAGTGCCAATACAGCAATTTAACCTGCATACAGCTGGCTGTGAAGGGGCGATGTTGGGTGCCCACAGAAAGGGCTCCAAGTACCACCTTTGGCACCTGTGCCGTAGGTTCGCCAACATTATCCTAGAGGCATCAAAATTGCTGGGGAGCTGCTTTGGACTCTTTCCTGAAAGCTCCTCAAATTTGGAAAGCTTTGGGGATCTGGGGGCTGAGTTATTAAGCTCCAAAGGGAGTGCCTAGGAAAACATCTTTCTAATTAAATCCAGAAACTGCAATAGCCCTCCCCAATGGGCAAGAGGTTAGTGCTGCCGCAGCTTGGCTTCCAAATCCCTATTCAATTAATTAGAAATATATTTTCCTAGGGGCACCCCTTTGGAGCTTAATAACTCAGACCCCTGACCCCTAAATGGGGGGGGGGAGAGGTTTACAGGAAAAAGTCCAAAGCAGCTAGTCTGCGATCTCCATTGCAAAACATGCCTGCAATCCATATTTTTGAGTACATATTTATGTACTTGAAATAGTGATTATGCCAAAATATATTGATTTGATATCAGCACCAAATCCACTGAGGAGCTTCCTCAAGCTCTTTCCTATAAGCCCCCAAATTTGGAAAGGTTTGAGGGTCAGGGGGCTGAGTTACTAAGCTCCAAAGGGGCTCTCAGTAGTTAATTGAAAGAGTATGTACATCTCACACTAACAGTATAGGGGTTAATTAATAAGCAGCTTAACTCCTATATTGGTAGTGCGTGCATTACACACTCTTGCAATTAAATATGGGGAACCTCTTTGGAGCACAAGAACTCAGCTCCCTGATCCTCAAAACTTTCAAAATTTGGGGGCTTACCTAGAATTGCTTGAGGGAGCTAACTCTGCTATTTCATTGCCAAAAAGTCTATGATCCAGTTTTCAGTACATAACATAACAAAACATTATGTACTCCAAAAAAAGGGTTCACAGACATGTTTTAGCATGGAAATGGCAGGGTTAGTTTCCTCAAGCAATTCTAGGTAACCCCAGAAATTTGGATTCGGAAGCCAAGCCGCAGTGGTGCCACAGGGGGGCATTGCAGTTTCTCAACTCAATTAGAAATATTTTTCCTAGGGACACCCCCTTTGGGGCTTAATAACTCAGCCCCTTTGCCCCAAATCCTTTCCAAAGTTGAGGGGCTTACAGGGAAGAGCTTGAGCTCCCATTGATTCCTCTAGGACAGGCATGTCCAAAGCCCATCCTGGGGGCATGTTTTCAAATTTTGAGTGGCCCACAGCCTCTTCTCCACACTGGCTCAGCCTGTTATGCATCCCTGCTGGCTGGCCCATCCCCATGCTGGCTGGAGAAGTCAGCTTGCAGTTTTCAGTTTTCCCTGCCCTCCCTCCTTGCCTCCATCTGTCCCCCCCAGCCACCCCCCCAGCCTACTCCCCCCCCCAGTGTGCACCATTCCATCCCCCACAGGACCCCAGGAACTGATCTGTTGGGTTGTCCCATTCACTCGAGCCATTTCATGCACCCTAGGGCCTCAGACAACTGATCTGGCAAGTCCAGAAACACATGTGTGCCATTCCACACACCCCAAGGCCCCAAGCAAGAGTTGCCTTAGATCCTGGGGTGTGTGGAATGGCAAGACCCAGAATATTAGTGCACTAGCTGTATTCAGACTGATGGAGCTGTTTGGATGAGCAGCAAAACATTTCTGTCTCTCAAGAAAAAGAAGTCCAGTTGCCATGACTCAACTTCCCGATAAACTCACCTGGATGGCTGAGAATCTTCACAGAGAAAAGTGATGCTGACGTGGAACAAAATTTATACCATCCCTTCTAGCTGAACTAGCTAGCTGAATAGGGGAGTGAGTTAGCTGTGCATCCAGAGGTTGACAGCTTAGTTCTCCACTGTATAGCTCAGAAGTGCCAGCCTGCATGGTGGTAGTGGATAAGTTTCACATTCCCAAGATGCACTCGGAAGAAAGGAATGGTAAACCACTGCTAAGTATAGTAGGATCTTTGTATCCATGGTCTTAAAATATTCAAACTATTAAATGAAAACCAGACACATGTTTCTACACAATGTAATCACCAGAAGTGGCCAGTAATTATGCTATATAGGTAACTCGCTGCCATTTCACATATTCTCTCCTTCTGCCTAACAGAGTGGTAGTAGCAACAGCCATCGTCAGTTATGTTGTTACATGTACAGAGAGCCTTGGGTAAAATGTAATACCATACTGTGCATAATGTTTACTATTACAGTGGTACCTTTTATAAAGGAATTAATTTGTTCCAAATGAAATTCTATTAAGCAAATTTTCCTTTGTACAAATTTCCCATAGGAATGCATTGAAAACAGATTAATCCCTAATTGCGACCATTTTTCTGTTGTACGGATTTGCCCCATAGGCAATTCTGTTAAGCGATTTCCCCCTATCTCCAGAATTTTTTTCCTTTAAGTGGATTTCCTGTTAAATAAACTGCTTGTTATACGAGGGTCCACTTTACTTGCATTTTTCTTAGCTGGGGAGGGTTGGAACCCCTCCCTCATACATACAGGTGTCCTACTGTATTGTCCCTCTAGAAAACCATGAAAAGGGTTCACCTTAGTTCAGAATTGACTCAACTGCACGTGATGGCAATGATGATTTCCAGCCGAACTTTTCAAAAAGCCGATTCCCCATTGAAAAGAAATGATTCCCCACTGCATAGCTTTGTGTCCTAGAGTCATTGTTTCTCATTTTGTCCATGCCACATTGTAGAATGAAAACTGTAGAGAAAATAGCCAGTGTAGATGCCCCCCTGAGAAGGCTGAGGTATTATCTCTGCACTCTCTTTCCTTGGCCAAGATATAACCCATCTGCAAAATCTTTGCCGGCACACTGCACCCTGGTTTACTGTACGCTCCCTTATATAGTCAACTTGTCTGATCCAGACAAAAAGCAAGGTGCCACACACCCCTCCTCCCCTGCCTGTTCAAAGAGAAACAGAGCTGGAAAAAAATATTATGGCATATTTAGCCTGTCTCATTCCCTTGATGAGTGAAAAAGCCAAGAAGAGGAAAACCCAACAGTGCTTCTGAAGTGCAATGTGATGCTCCAAGGCGCCAGGGATAAACTCACTCTCTTGCTGTCCTTCATGTTTGTTGTGGTATCCCGTCCTTCCTGTCCTCCCAACTCTAGGAGAACGAATAAGCCAAGCTTCCTCAGAAGTCATGTGTCCATTGAAATCCTTGCAGCTGGTTTCTGCAAGATGGTTGTGATCTCCACATGGCATCCAGGTTTCACTCTCAGGTTTCTCCCCCAACCCCCACCCCAAATCCAGAAACTCTCAGCCGCCAAACTATCTTTTGGAGCTGGAGTGATTTGGAAAAGTGGTTTGTGGCTTAGCACAGGAAATTGGAGGACAGAAAGTGAGGGTGAAACCTGATTGCACGCATGCTATTATTTCTCCATTTTGTCAGGTTGGGGAGATCTTTCCACTTATTAAAATTACATTATTCTGACCTTGTGTGTGTGAGAGAGAGAGGGGGGCAGGGAGGAGGGGTGTGTGTGTGTGCAAGTGTGTGCGCATGCACAGATGCATGTGTATGTATGTGTGTTTCTGTCATCTGAGCCCAGCCTGAGGCCACATCAAAAGAGAAAGAGCAGCAATGTCTTCTCCTGGTTTTTCCACTGACTTGAGCTATAGTTTTTGAACTTGACCATGCAATCCAGTTTTAGAAAAGCCATGCAGGTACATGTGTGGAGCTGGGCATCTGGAAACATCATAAGCTTGAACCGTTGCATGGCTGGTATTACAATAATAATTTGTACATTCCTTAAAGAAAACACCCCTCTTGGGGTCAGACTTTGTATAATTACTTTCTAAAAATAATTGGTTATCGTTCTAAACCCTTCAAAGTAGTTTCTCTTGTACTACAATTTTAGAGTGATTCTTTCCTTCCTCATTGCTCAAAAGTAAATCAAATAGTAGCACAGTTACTTTGTATATATGAAATATATTTGGAAAGTCTCATACCTAAAGTGGCTACATGTTCTCTTTTAGGGAAGACAGTAATGGTACCTCTTAAGACAAATGCCTAGTAAGACAAAAAAAAAACTCATAGGAAGAAAAGAATTCTGGGAATAGGCATGCTTCGCATAACAAAAAATTCCCTATGGGATGCTTTGCAAGATGAAAAATGGTTCCGCATGTACCCAGGGGAAAAAACCCGGTTATTGGGTTTCCCGTTCTTATGGGAAACTGTGTTTCGTAAGACAAAATTTTCTTAAAATGAAGCAACCCTTAGTCTCCGGGACAGATTAATCAATTTTCAATGCATTCCATTGGGAAAGGACGTTTAATGAAACAAAATTTTCTTAAAACAAATTGACTTGTAGAATGAATTAAATTCGTTTTAAGAGGTACCACTTGTATTCCCTTTGAAGGAATGCCAAAGGAGCTCCCCCCATCACCATCCATCACAAAATCTCCATTTAAAGTATCCTCTATTGAAATGGCTGACCAGAAACATAAAGAGAAAGTTGAGAGCCCTTGCAGTTACCTATCCACAGGGCTGCTCCTGGACAGGAGACTCAGCAGGCACGTAAGCCATCCCCACTTGAGTGAGATGCATTGTCCTTCTGTTTAAATTCTGAAAGTTGTGTCTAATTTTTCAGACATGCTTATGTATTAACATATTCAGACTCATTCAAATCAGTGTTATGTTTAGTATCCCTTTCTCGTGAGTACCCCTATTCTTTAGGATGAGTAAATGGCAGATAGTGCAATCTAGGCTACAGTCCTGGTGGTGATGCTTATGTGTAAGCAAAATCATATGTGCTGTGAAGCTCAGGAACATGACAGGTGGTTATTAACTGAGTGGTGATTTAGGTAAGCTCACTGAGGCACACATGAATCACCATTTTAGCAAATTCTAGAAAATGTAAATAAGGGCTTGGATTGATGGCCATTGGTCCTGCGGTTTCTTCATTTGCCTTCAGTGATCGTTTGTGGAGAGGGTCTGTTAACTGGACAACCTTTTTGCTGATATTGAATAGATTGGTGCCAATATGCCATGCATTTGCTACAGCCTGCAATGCTTTAATGTGTGTCTATACAGATGCACCTGTGTGCACGTTCACAGCTGCATGTAGGGTTCCTTTCTTGCTTCTTGTTGTTGTTGTTGTTGTTGTTGTTGTTGTTGTTGTTGTTGTTGTTTTTGGGTTTTGTATTTTGCCTCAGAATAGAATGGTGTGAATATATCACTTCTTCCTGACCATTGCTGAATGTGTTTTCCAAATGTGCATGGCATGGTATGGGCCTCTGTAACCCCTTCCGCTTCCCCCCCCCATTTGTGAGTAGAATTCTATGTTTTCCCCCTCTTTTTAAAACAATATGCAACCAATGTAGGTTTCCATCAGTTAGAGAATGAAGTACCGTATTTTTCTATCTATAAAATGCTCCAATGTATAAGACGACCCCCACTTTCCTGACCCAAAATTGTAGAAAGAGGAGAAAGAGGACCCCGTTCTGGAAAGAGCCTACCCGTCTTCTTGCCTTGGACCTGGCCAACATAGGCAGAGACGGCTCTTCTTCCTCAGCTTTGTTTTTAAATCTCTCTTGCAAGCCTAAAAGCTGCTGCCCCGAGACACAATCTAACACATGCCGAGGGACCCACAAAAAAGGGGGTGCCAAGCGAGCGAGGAAATGGCACATAAAAGAGAGACAACCATGGAGAGGGAAAATGTCATTGAAATCAACCAGGCTTCCAGGCAATGCCTACAATGTATAACAATTTTAGGAAAAAACCCAGCATGTAATAGAAAATATATGGTACATTTCACCGTCAAATTCCATGGGTTGGACAACACAGTTTGGATATATACAGATATATTTTTTCTCTACAATAAATAAATAAATATTCCAGTAAAATATTCAATAAATACACTGCCCCTGGCCATCCAGAACCCCATGAGTTCAACACTAAAGTCATAAATATGGTCTGCTAGCCCCCAAACACAATATCTCTAACTCACCATCTACCTCAGGGGGTTCATAAGGACCTTTAATATTCCTTTCAGATGGTATTGTATTGCCTTCTAGAGCTTCATTTAGATCTATTCCATTCAGCACTAGGAAGTCTTTATTGGAAGGCCATTACTAGGGCCAGTACACATGGAGGAATGTATGCCAAACCCCCTTTTATCATCATGCAATTTGGAACCATTTTTGCGCCAGGACAAGAAGTTAACTAGGCTCCCGGGATGGACAAGGAGGGAAGCAGACTGAAAGAGACAGCAAATGAGGTGGGGAAAATATCAGAAGAAGGGAATGGTGGAAGCAGGGCAGGGCGTGTGAGGGAGAAAGGCTTCCCTCTTCCTGTGTGGATAGAGGACCCAAACATCCAGAAGCAAAAGATCCCAATTTGTGTCGATCCACAGAGCAAACAGCACCATCGGGAACTTCAGTCTGTCAGGAACAGGCACAAATTGCACAAAACATCCAACAGAACTGGCCAGGACCCAAGTTATGCCCCTGTTTTGTGCAGAAATGACTTGTTACCAGGCACACGTTATTTGCAGTCAGCTCCTTCTAAGCTCGGCATGAATCAGCTGGCAGTGTTTATTGCCCAGATCTCCTCAGTCACACTGAGCTTGGCTCACAGTGGACATAAGCCGTGGTGAGTGAGTATGGCTGTAACGTGATCATGGAGAAACGCATGGAGCACTGAGGCAGATTTGTGTTTTGCTGAAAGGATCCCTATTCCTGACTTCGCTCCTCTTTCCACCCTGGTCTTTCTTGTCCACTGCCGCCTAGTTCTCCCTCCCAGTCCAGTTTCCTAAGCAGCAGCGAGCTTGTCAGGGCCTTTGCATTCCTCAGAAGCTATTTATTCACCCATGACCAAAGTCTTAAAAACGCACTCTCTGCTGCGTGCATGCACAAGTGAGCACGTACTGGGGAGCCTTTTGTCTTCCCCCGCCCACCCACTCCTGCACTGTTTTTGAAGGAAGACACATGGTCTCAATGATGTCTTTGTTATCAGATCAAGCGTTCAGTCCCAATTTGCAAGTTTAATGAAAATCAGACACCTGCCGTGCAACCGATCACCATACATGGGATTAACAGCAACGGCATGCACTTGCAAAGCATTCCTCCATTTCAGGGGCAACAAAGCTACTGATATCCTATTACCAAAACCCAGATTGGGATTTCAAATGTCATGTAAATGGGAAGAAAGGAAGCCTTTATCCAGCTCTCAATGGAGGCCTTTGCAGGAGAAGCACAACGTCAAAGTCCTGGTCTGCTGCCCTCTTACTTGAGGGGCTGTGCATGTTTCAGAGAACTCTGCATCCCCAGGCCCACTGGCTGCTCCAACCGGCTTTCATTCTCTTTAGGTTTCTTGGACTGATACTTGGGCCACAGCTTTGTGATGGGTCATCCAAGCTTCTGGCTGCAATAAAAGCTGTGTTTGCATGACTGCATGCCATCGGGTTGATTCTGATTTATGGCCACTAGAGATGGGCGCAAAACGAAAAACAAAATGCTGTTTTGTCATTTTGTTAGGTAACAAATTGTTTTGTTACCTAACGAAACGGTAGGATGTGTTTCATTTCATTTCATTTTGTCACAAAATGCCATTTTCCCTTCTAAAACAAAATGATTCATCCTAGAGGGATCAATGGCAGGAGAGCTCAAACTCTTCTCCAAAAGCTGCCGAAATTTGGAAAGGTTTAGGGATTAGGGAGCTGAGTTAAATTCCAAAGCGGGTGCCCCTAGGAAAAAAAATCTTTCTAATTAGAATCAGAAGCCAAGCTGCGGCAGTGCTATCACTCACTCAATTTTCTTCCAACTCAATTAGAAATATTTTTTCCTAGGGGCATCCCCCCAAAAAAAACCTTTCCCAGTTTCAGAGGGTTACCTAGAATCGCTTGAGGAAGCTCCCCTGCCATTTTGGTCCTTTAGGACCCAGGGAAGCATGGTGTTTCATTTTGTTTCATTTCATAGTGAAACTACTTTTAAAATTCATTACAAATGAAACAAAACAAAACTACTACAGAAACAAAACGAAATGAAACAAAACACTATTTTTTTCCATTTCGTGCCCATCTCTAATGGCCACCTTTTCCAACTTTTTCTAGGTAGAAAACACTCAGAAATAATTTCTTCTCCCCTTCTTCTGGGGCCACTGGGGTGTGTGTGCAGCTTGACCAAGGCCACACAGGCTGGTTCTTCTCCTTGGAGTAGGCGCCATAGGAAATTGAACTCCCAGTCTCTGGCTCTATAGCCAGATACCTAAACCACTGAGCTGGCCAGCCAGCTGTAACTAGTCGCACTGAACTCAGGCCATTGACCCCACCCCTCTCTGGCTTTCTGTCTTCTCAGGTTTGACATGATAACTAGAACACAACTTGTGGGTTAGGTTTCTTTTAATTTACTGTAAAAAAGGAAAGCATGGCTAAGCCTTGGTGGAGGCTGGAAGAGAAAGCTTCAGTAGCTGTATCAAGGCCACCCTGGCACTGACCCTTCAACTCCCCTGACAACCTGCCCACACACTGCTCTTACTTCTTCTTGGGTATCAGTGGGCCAAGTGCCCTCCTTTCCAAAAGACAAGACTGCCTCTGTAGCTGTTGTTTAGTTGAACATTTGCCCAGCCCACACGCAGTGTAAAAACAAGTGCTGACTGAAACCCTGTTGCTTGGGGTGGTAAACTGCACCAGAATAAAAAGGTTTCCCCCCCATGCGTGCTAGTCATGTCTGACTCTAGAGACGGTGCTCATCTCCATTTTCAAGCCAAAGAGCCAGTGTTGTGCAATTCCATGACCATGTGGCTGGCATGGTCGCAAGGAAACACTGTTTTATCTTCCCGCTTTTTACGGACATACCTGTTTATCTATGTGCATTGCCTTTTCATTTGAACTACAGTAGTTGTATTATTATTATTATTATTATTATTATTATTATTATTATTATTATTATTATTATTATTATTATTATTATTATTATATGCAGTTGTAACAAAAATCAGCCCTTAACCTTTTCTGGGAGGGGAAGGGTATGTACGTGGCTGTTCTATAGTCAGATATAGCAATATTATCCAACTTCTTTTATGGATTTGGGACCATGAAAAGATGGCCCATTTTTCTTTCTTTACTGGTAAAATCTCTCTCTCTCTCTCTCTCTCTCTCTCTCTCTCTCTCTCTCTCTCTCTCTCTCTCTCTCTCTCTCTCTCTCTGTGTGTGTGTGTGTGTGTGTGTGTGTGTGTGTGTGTGTGTGTGTGTGTGTGTGTGTGTGTGTGTGTGTGTGTGTGTGTGTGTGTGTGTCCAATAGTCCTCATATCCCTCCATTTTATTTATTCATTTATTTATTTGGGAGAGAAAAGGACCCCAAAGCCCAAATGACCTCAGATCTTTGGAGGATTCACTAAGCAGAGGTTTGACTACATCTCCCAAAAATCCTGCTGGTGGCAAAGGTTTCTGGGAATTTTAATCCATGAACCTCTGGGAATCCAAGGCTGGAAACACAATTCTCTTAGTAGCCATTCCCTTGCTCAGGACCTCCCTTCCAAGGGACATTAACCTGGCCCTCTCCCTGTTGGCCTTCCTCTGGGCAGGCAAAGATATTTTCCTATAGACAGGCCTTTGGCTATCTGACTGACTCATCAGGAAGGGGATTTCAGTGGGGAGTCAATGTTACATTATTTTCTGACTCTAGGTTAAAGAGTTTCTGGATTTAATGCAAACACTAATTTAACTATGGTTTAAGCTGTTGTACTCTACAGTATTGTCTTTTTAAAACTAGGTCCTTTTCTAATTTAAGTTTAAATTAAATAAGTAAGTAACAATAAGTGCCAGGAGATAAAACTGAAGGAAAAGCCATAGTGTATCCTTTATAATGCTTGCATGCACTCATTGGAATTCCTCCACACAAAATCAAGCTGTCAAAGAAGTTTAGCTTTCGTTCATTCTGGCTATATTACTTTCTACACTGAAGGGAAAAAAGTTGAATATTGAATGCCACAAAGACAAAAAAAATCTCTTCATGAGGAAAGAATGTCTTTGATATGTGTCTTTAAGTGAACATATGATTTTATTCTGACATATGAAATACAATTAGATCTTTTTGGAAAAAATGTATTTTTTATTCAGATATCTTGTCATCTGAGGTGCCACCCTGTGTTGCTTGGGATGACGTCCCTGGATTTTAGGAAAAGATCCAGAAATGGAAATCTGGTTTTAGATCAGCCTCATCCATTTCTCCTTGTGGAGAGATCCACAGTTCTTGCCTTCTCCATATCAGATTTCCAATATCAGGAGAGACCCCAATGAGACAGATGAAGAGGGCATGTATAACATAAGCAGGGTGACTGCATGCAAAGTATTGCAAAATGGTCTGCTACACTACAACATGGGGAAGACAGTAGGGTGGGTTGGGATGGGATGGGATGGGGGCACACGATCAACAACAGGATGGTTTCTTTTTAAACATGAGAGAAAAGTAAACCTTCTGTTCCCTCTCCTCTGACCCACCAACAACCAGTCCATCATCACACAGCCTCCCAACCTGTGGGTCATGACTCAAGGGGGTTGTTGTGGCCCCAACCATACAATTTAGCATGGCAGGGTGTGGGGCCCTGCTCTGGAGGGGAGAGTGTGGGGCTCACAACTTAGGAGGTGTTTTATGGAAAAGTGATGGGCATTCCTCCAAAGGGCCCGCCTGCACCTCCCCCTTTCACTTTCTTAGCCAACTCTTCATTTCTAGGTGTTCCCCCACCCCCCTTTCTATACTGCCTCATGAAGAAGGACAGGGAAAAGTGGGGAAAGAAAGCAGTGTAGTGGTGGTGCTGTTCAGCAGGGGAAAATCTGGAGAGGTGCACTTTTGTGGCCACCCCTTTTAAATACAGTAGGGTTCTTGTATCTTCAGGAGATTGGAGGCAAGGCCCACCACACATGCTGAAAACCATGGATTATAGTGAGTGTCATACATAGCATGGTGAGGGGCAGAATAAAGTATTTTCACCATACATTACTGGACCTGGACACTAGAATGAGCCAGAGATCATGCTAAATGTATTATTCTTGTTCATTACCTAGTGTGATCTCTGGTGCTCTGTGGGAGCCTACTAGATTGGTAAATACATCTTGAAAATATATATTTCTAGGGTTTCTTTTTCTTTAAACATTTTTAATGTTTCATGACTACAGATAAGTGATCCCCTGGAGATGAGGGTCTTACTGTTCTGCTAAGGCTGATAAAGTCTGATTCTTTGGGCTGCTCTGGGAGGGCGGGCAGTGGCACTACCTGCTACCAGAAAAGTTGGTCCTTCAGAGATTGTCCTGGATTATTTTTATTCAAAGATGTGCCAAATCTGCCAGTAAAAACAACTGATGGTATTGTTGGGAGTCGCTGATGCATCACAAGTTACTTCACTATTATACAAAGGGGATTGTGACTTGGAAAAGCTTGAGAAACACTAGCCTATCTGGGCTTTGGAAAGTTTGGAGTGTTCCAAGGGTGACTCTGTCTGACCTAGCCAGAGGAATGACCCTGCTACAAAGTTAAAGACAGTCCAATAAATAAACCCTGTGTCATAGGGTTAGAAGAACCTTGCTACAAAGACGTGTGATTTGGCACAAAGTAGAAGAGGCACGATTTTTCCTCTGGATGATTTTACAACCGATCTTTGAATCTTTCCCTTTAGCTGCATCCTTTTCCATCTCCAAAATAAGGCTGTCAGTTGCATGGCAGTCAGCACATTTCTTTGCCCGAGGTGTTCTTTGTCTGTTCTGTTTTACAATCTGGCCCCATCAACTCCAGCGCACCTTGGTTTAAGTCCCTCCAGCGAGTCTCTGTGTTCTGTTTTTGAATGCACACCACAATGTCTACACTTTTTAAGCGCTGCCATAAGTCCTGAACAGGGCAATGATTTTACAGGCCTAGTTGACATACCTCTCCATGGGCTCTTTAACCCAAAGGTGTTTACTATGTAATATCTGCTTTGTCATTTATCTCCCTCGTAGAAACACGACCACTGCAAAATAGTTTAAGGGGTGCGTTGAAGCTCCATTTTTTATTATGGAAGACAAATGTTTCATTGCACACTGAGTCTTGAAATGCTACTGTGAATCTGGCATGCACAAAACTGTCTTTGTTTCTACAGGGAAATGGGCCAGCCCAAAAACATACAGAGACAAATATGGGAGTCCCATGTTACTGGAATTATGAATGGGACCTCCAACAGACTGTTGCTGCATATATTACTCCTGTTTTGAGGTCCACTCAGCCAGGGCTCCAAATGGTAATCCCTGTCATACATACATTTTGGGCTTTGAAGGAAGTACCAGGGAGCAAAACCAAACATTAGACATAGGCTACAAGGCTGAATGCATTTACATGCTTTCAGAACTTAAGGGACTCCCTGTTCTAATGATAGGTGCTCTTTAGCATCTGTTGCTGCTATTTATAAGAGGCAGTTGTCTAATTTCTTTAAATAAATAAATAAATAAATAAATAAATAAATAAATAAATAAATAAATAAATAAATAAATAAGGTCATGTCTCCTAGATCCCCTCTGGGTTAAGGGTCCTGTTGGAAGGAGCATAGTGATAATGATAATACTAGTGTAGGTATTACCTACCCCAAAGGCACCGGCGTGGTAAGAGTTATGGAAACATGAAATTGACTCGCTGCCAGATGGGTGGTATAGAAATCAGTATAGAAGACTTTTATTTTATTTATTCTTTACATTTATCACCTCCTAACTCAGAATGGTCATGGTGGTGTTCAGCCTCCAGTAGGAGAGGAAGAAGTAGACTGTAGCTATGGCTCAAGAAGACCCAGCACTACAAAAGCACAACAATAGTAGGACAAGGATTGTATCAACTATGCAGAATTGTTCAGATCAAGAAGAAACAGAATCATGGACACAGGCATGGTAGGATGGTCAGACTTCCTATGTGAGGGAATAAGTTGGCATTGAGCAGAAAGAGCTCATATTAACCCCCCCCCCAATGCTTTATTTTTTAATTTTAGAATCTGGTCACAAAGGTTGATGGAACGGAGCAAGAGCTATAGCAGGAATTCTTCCCCTTCCCTCTTCAGGACAGAGGTAAGGCACATTCAAGAACGATCTTCCCAAACCTCAACATTTCCCGGAGGAAAAGGAAAACAGGAGGCTGCTAGCAGGAAGGTATTGCATCATCATGCCACACCATGTTCAGGACTGCAGCTGCTTACCTCCTGCCTTTCCCTAGTGGTCTTGTCAGCCAACAGCCAGCTAACAATCCCAGGCATTAACATCTGTGTTCCCAAAGACAAAGGAACAGACAGCGGGGGGACTGCGTTTTTAAAATGAACGTGACTTCTCACAAGGAAATGAGCAACAGTCCATAAATTCCCACAGATCGGCTCCCCGAGTCCTTCACGTCCCAGAACGGCTGCAACCGTCTGAGAAAAGAACTCTTCACCTTTGCAACAAGAAAAAGCACACAAATCCAGTCTTCCAGCTATAACTGAAGTGAAGGATTGGTGGGCAAGTTACTTCCCCCTCTTTCTTCACTCAGGAGAATTGTTTGCTTTCATGGGCAGGGTAACTTTAATCTCAGCCATTCATCTCAGTTATAACAAATGCCAAAATCCTATCCACATTTGTACCTATTGATAAGTTGAACTGTTCGCTTATCCGGCTGTGCTGTGAACAAGCATTTATTATTATTATTATTATTATTATTATTATTATTATTATTATTATTATTATTATTATTATTATTATTATTATTATTATTATTAACCACACAGCTATCTACGCTGGATTTTGTATTACCAATCACTAGTCGAACGCTTCCCAAGCGTTTAGGACTCAGTGATGTATCAGCGAATTATGTGAGCCGATCCCAGTAAGGCAGCTTTCTGCATCTGACTGATGGTGACTTTGTCAACTCCAATTTCTTCTAAATACAGTGGACCCTTGTATAACAAACAGCTTGTATAATATAAAATCTGTACAACAAAAAAATTCCGGAGATAGGGGAAATTTGCTTAACATAATTGCCTATGGGTAAAATCCGTACAACATAAAAATGGGATTACTGCATTTTCAATGCATTCCTATGGGAATTTGTATAAAGGAAAATTTGCTTAACATAATTTCATTTGGAATGAATTAATTCTTTACACAAGGTACCACTGTACTTGCTTAGCTCTTTAGGCACTGCACCCAGCGTGCCAATTACCACTGGGACCACCTGTACTGGTTTATGCCAGAGTCTCTGAAGTTCAATTTTCAGATCCTGATATTTTTTCAAGTTGTTTCTCGGTTACTCTACTATCACCTGGTATAGCAATATCAATGATCGACACTTTTTCTTCTTCTCCACAATCACAATGTTCAGGGTATTATGCTCCAAAACCCGTCTGTCTGTATTCGGAAGTCCCAAAGTAATTTTGCATGCTCATTTTCTTTTTTTTTTTTTTAATGTTTTTTTATTAAATTTTAAACTACATACAACGACATAAAAAATGAAAGTAAAAAAAAACTACAACAAACAATATAAGTGCACCCCCATCCCACGGGTCCATCCATACATTCTTATTCGTTGCTCCATCTTCTATTCTTCTAGTAGTCTTCTTAAAGTTCTCTTCTCCAGAATTGTTGTGAGATATTCGTGGACTCTTTCCCTTTTCCTTCGACTAGTACATAATCTAAAAATTTACCCCAGATATCGTAAAAAATGTCTTTTTTCATTTCTCCTCGTTTAACCTTTAAACTGCAGGAGAGTTTATCGTTTATAGCTATATCCCAAAGTTCATTATACCAGTCTTCCATCTTAAATTCTAGTTTTGACTTCCAATTTTTTGCTATAATTAATCTAGCAGCTGTCATAAAATTTGCTATTAGTTCCTTTGTTGTAACAACATAATCTTTACTTGTTAACAATGATAATAATGCTATCTCTGGATTACAATCTATATCCATCTTAATCATATTACTTAGCTCTAAAAACACTTTTTCCAGAACCTTTGGACTATTTCACATTCCCACCAAAGATGCAAGTAAGTACCAAGCTCTTTTTCACATTTCCAACATATCTTAGAGTAAGCAGGATTCATTCTATTTAGTCTTACTGGGGTTAAATACCATCTGGAAACCAATTTGAAGTAGTTTTCTTTTATCCTGACTGACAATGATCTCAAAATTCTCATATTCCAAATTTTTTTCCAGTCTTCTTTCTCTATCTGTACATTAAGGTCTTGGTTCCAAACTTCTCTCAAGGTGTTTAACTCCTTCATTTCTGATAATTCCCCTAGTATTTTATATATTTTACGTGTTATTCCTTTCTCTGAATTTTCCTGTTCAGACTCAAGCGATAGTAGGAAATGTTCAAATTTTGTGCATTCTCTGATTTGATTATTTCTCTTTCCCCAGTCCTTTATCCATTTTCCTAGTTGAATATAATTTAACCATGTTAAATCACTGGGTTGCAAAATATTTTTATATCCTGAATTGTTTTAATCTTGAGCATCCAATCCTTTAGTCTAGCTATTTTCTTAATTTTAAATAACTCCAAATAATGCTTCAAGTTGTCTGGAAAGCTTTCCAAGTCAGTAACTAAAGCCAGTGGGGATCCCTTCGGAGACAAGATTTTCCTATATGTTCTCCATGTAGCAATTAAACTATTCAATAGGGGTTGTCAATCTTTACTTTGTTTTTAACTTCCGTGAATAAAAATGTGTTTATTTCCCCCTTTATATCCAAAGACTCTTGCTCCCACCATATTAACTTCTGTGGTTTAAAAAGAATTTCCCCCAAAGAACTAAGTTGATTGGCTATATAATAATTTTTTATATTGGGTATACCTATTCCTCCTTCTTTCTGAGATCTATACCATAGACTTTTATTTATTCTTGATTTTTCCCTGCATTACAATACCTATTTATCATGTCTTGGAGAGTTTTAATTTCCTTTTCTAAAAACTGAACCGGTAACATTTTAAAAATAAAGTTAATTTTTGGAAGTATTTTCATTTTTATCAATGCAATTCTGCCAAACCACGATAATTTTAGTTTAGAGTAGGATATTAATTTGTTTTTCATCTCCTCTTCTAATTTCAAATATTTCTTTCTTTAGTTTTAGTAAATTCTTTATGGAGTTCTAATCCTAGATATTTAATGCTTTTTCCCGGTTTAAGTCCAGATTTTTCAATCATCTTTAAGTCATGTTTTCCATAATTGAAGAATAAACTCTCTGATTTTTGCCAGTTTACACATAATCCTGTTATTTCTCCAAATTCTTCTAAATGAGTTTTTACTCTTTGAATATTCTCTATTGGGTTTACAATAGTCAAAAGAGCATCGTCCATGAATAAACTAATTTTAGTTGCCCCATCTTTCCCTATACCTTTAATAAATTTGTCGTCCCTTATGGCATTTGCCAGGAGCTCTATAACAATACAAAAAGGACTGGAGAAAGAGGACATCCTTGTCTAGTTCCTCGGCCTAGGGTGATTTGTTCAGTCAATCCATCATTAACTATTATTGAGGAAGTGCCCGTTGAATATAGTTGATTTATTACTCCCAAAAAGGATTTCCCAAATCCCATTTTTTTAACAATATTTTTAATGTGGGCCATTGAACACAATCAAAAGCTTTATAAAGATCTAGAGATAACATCCCAGCTTTAGTAGTACTCTTACTCATTTCATAAAGAACATTCAAATTCCTTCTAATAATATTTGCCATTTGTCTACCTTTGATAAAACCACATTGATCCTCTTTAATATATTTAGCTATAAATTTATTCATTCTTTTAGCCAAAATTGCTGTGAAAATCTTAGCATCTTGATTTAATAAGGATATTGGTCTGTATGACCCAATATCCATTAAATTTTATTAGGTTTTGGAATTAAAATAGTTAAAGAATGGGTCCAAGATCTCGGAATTTGTTCTCCATTCAAAATTTCATTATATAGCTTCTTTAATTTAGGTATTAATACTGCTTTAAAAAGTTTGTAAAATTCAGGTCCCAGAGCGTCCACTCCGGGCGTTTTATTATTCTTTAATTTGTCTATTACCTCGCTTATCTCTTGATCTGTAATAGGCTTTTCCATTTCCAGCATATCTTCCTGTTCCAAGACCCTCTTTAAATTCTTAGTGATATACCTTTCTATATCCTCCTTAGGTTTATTTTTGTAGTATATAACAACTGATAAAACTCTTGTATAGCTGACAACTTTTCCTTCATTTGTGTGCATGTCTTACCTGAGGAGTCTTTTATAATCCCTATTGTATTCTTGTCTTGTCTTTTCTGTGCTAATCTGGCTAAAAGTTTTGAGTTCTTGTTGCTGTATTCAAAAAAATTTCTTTTTAGGTACAGAAGATTCCTTTGTGTTTGTTGTAAATCTAGATCTTCTAACTCTTTTTCCTTGCTTCAATCAACCTCAATATCTTATTATCCTTAGTAAGAAAAAAATTGGGATTCTAAATCTGCTATTAGTTTTTCTAATTTTCTTTTATTGAGTTCTTCCTGTTTTTAGTTTTAATATTTTCTTTTATGATAAGGCCTCTAGCTACCGCTTTCAGGGTGTCCCATATGATTGGCGTTTGGCTACCTGCCTTTTCGTTTATATCCCAAGTTTCCAACCAATCTTTTTGACCTTTTCCAGCACTTCTGGATATTGAAATATTTTTAAATTCATTCTCCACCTTTTAGCTTCTCTATAATTTTTATTTGTTGCTAAATCAATCGACATTAAAGCATGATCAGATGTTTTTATGATCTCAATTTCGGTATTATTTATCTTGGGTATTAGGCTTTGTGAAACAAACACAAAATCTATCCTAGAATAGGTTTTGTGCACTGGTGAGTAGAAGGTGTATTTTATTTCATCTCCTTTCAGTTCTCTCCAGACATCCTTCAATCCTGTTGTATTTATAAACTTTGCTAGAGTTGTATGTCTTGTCCTCCACTCTTCCTTTTTACATACCGATTTATCTTTAATTTTATCTAAGACCATATTGAAATCCCCTGCCATTATTAAATACCCCTTTTTAACCAATTCAATCTGATCCCAAAGGAGATTGTAAAAGCGGCCTTGGTTAACGTTTGGTGCATACAGATTAACCAAAGTATAATGATCTTTCCCCATTAGAACTTGCAATATTATATATCTACCTTCTGAATCTTTTACCACATTTTCAACAACACATTCACAATTCCTTGAGATTATAATGGCAACCCCTCTTGCTTTAGATGTGCCAAAGCTTTTTTCATAAATATCAACATTTGGAATTTTTAATTCATTAATACCATCTCTTATTTGATGAGTCTCTTGCAAAAAGGCAATATCTATTTTGTGCCTTTTGATCATCGCCGATTCTATTTCTCTTCGAAAATGACCCCAGACCTTTCACATTCAACGTTGCTAATTTTATAAACTTTCCCATAACCTATTTCTTTTGGTTTCAATATTCTGGAATGGTCCCGTTGTGCATACAAAAGTAAAAACACCATCAATTAATAAAAAATAAACTAAAATAAATCTAATCCTCCACCCTAAAAAACTATTCTTTTCTCCCACCCCACCAGCTATCATACTGTTTAGCATGTGCATCAAGGGGATGGGAGGGAGGAAGTTGTCCACAGACATTAGCCAGCCTAGATCTCCTTAACTCTTAAGTAGCGTGTTACTGAAAATTCTATAAGTTGTTCTACCCCCCTCTAAACCACCCTCTCACCGCCACCGCCCCCTCAAAACAAGCAAACAAACAAACAAAAACAAAAAAGGGAAGGGTGGAGAGGAGGGGAAAAGGGAAGAAAAGGGATAATGAAAAGAAAAAGAAAAAAAACATCCCAAAAACAAAAATTAAAATTGGAAAAAAAAAGAAAAAAAAAAGAAAAAAGGGGGGAAAGGGAAATGGAAGGGAAAAGGGGGAGAAGAGTAAAAGAAGAAAAACAAAGGGGATGATAGGAGGTGAGAGAGGGGGAAAGAGGGAGGAGTAAGTTAAATGAGTTTCAAATATTCTTCATCTTCATCGAAGATTCCTGGAGTCGGAGTAGAAAGAGAGAAATTCACTGTCCTGATGTTGCCACTGAAGTTCCCGGGGAGAACAGGCAGAACCTGAGTCATCCTGTATGTTCCATGCTTCAAGAAGATGTTGGCCTTCTTCTAGAGAGTAGATAGTGTGTTGAACAGAGCCTTTCCAAACTTTCAAAAATAGGGGTGACCCCAAGAATAGCGATAGTTGTTCTTCCTTAATATGATTGTAACTGGTCTCATCGATTTACGCCAATCAGCAGTTCCTTTAGAAAAATCTTGAAAAACTTGCACAGTTGCACCTCCTCTCTTCAGAATATTAGGATTGGCTCTAATTGAAGACATAAGACGCTCTTTATTTACATAAGAAGCAAATCTTACTATCACTGGTTTTGGGGCCCCATCTCTTGACTTGCCCAGATAGTGAACTCTCTCTAAATCGTCGTCCTCTAGTTGTTTGGGCAGAAAGGAGTTAAACCAGGTTAAAACTTCCTGTTTTAATGATGCCCCCTTGTTTGGAATAACAAAATTAATCAGTTTGACGTTCTGCCTTTGAGAATAATCTTCAATATAAGTCAGTTTCTTATTTATTTTCAGTAAAGCCTGCTTCTGAGAGTTAATTTGAGTTTCGTTTTCAGTTACACGTATCTCCAGATTTTTAAATTCTCCTGCCAAATTATCAAGCCGCTGGCCATTTAAGGAAGTCCCGCCCACCAAGACATGCCGGCAGCCTGATCTTAGAGCTCTGTGCCGCGATCCAAAAAGAGCTTTAAAACTACTGTTTAAATGCTGTGGTGCCGTGAGTAATGCATCAATAAATTACTCGGGTGTCAGGAGAAGCAATATATGTGTTTTTCTAGACTAGATAAGCTTGATTTATAAGCTAAAGGAGCTACTTTCGGTTTTGCCTGCTTTGATTCTGCTGGCCGCTGGCTGCTTAGAAAACTGAATCCCGGCTGTTTGGAAAGTCACCAGATGATTAGTTAGACTGCTTGATACCTGCCTTTTGTCTAATTATATGCCGGCTAAGAGAGCAAAAAAGAAACTCCAGCCTATAGGTTGGACTAGGAAATTATCTGATACAGCACACAATCGCCCTGCTCTACAGCGTATCGAGCAGCCCTCAGACGACGGAGGGGTAAAAATGGCGTCAGGATCTGAGAAAGGAAAGAGGGAGACTACCCCTCCTCCCGCAGATCAAGACTTCATGAAGGAACTGCGTTTAATGAGGACGGAGCTAGCTAGCATCATGAGTGTTAATCAACAGGATGTGATCCGCAGAATGGATGGCCTTTCAAAGGATCTCCAAAGCACTAAACAAGATTTATCACATGAAATAAAGTTAAAAGTTAAAGTTGCATGCTCATTTTCAATCACCTTTTCAGGCTTATGATCCCACCAGTTGATGATGATGATGATGATGATGATGATGATGATGATGATGATGATGATGATGATGATGATGATGATGATGATATTATCACACAGCAGACTACCACTGAATTTTTAGCAGTTTGGTACCCTAAATTTGTCTTCTGCAAAATTATTGAGTGGGGAATCAGGGCAATAGTAAATAGCAGAGGTGATAAAGAGTCACCTTGAAAAATCCCTCATTTAATGTTAACCAATCCGTAGCTTTCATCCCTGACAAACAATTCTGTTTTCCAGTTCTTTATTGCATTTTCAATTAGGGCACTAACACTTTTACATATTCCAGTGCCATCCAGGCACTTAATAATCCAACTATGCAGTACTGAGTCAAAGGCTTTTTTATAGTCAATCCAAGTCATGTATAAATTAGTTTTCTGGACTTTACAATTCTCTAGGATAATTTTATTAATGAGTAAATGATCTTCTGTGCCTCTACTTCCCCGTTTGTTCCCTTTCTGCTCTACTGGCATGATGTTATTTGCTTCCAAATACTCCTGGACTCTATCAGCTATGATGCCTGTCAGCAGTTTATACATAGCTGGTAAACACGCAATTGGCCTGTAATTTTCAGGTATTGTTCCTTTTGTTGGATCCTTATGAATCAAATAGGTTTTGACAGTTGTTAACCACTCATTAATATAATCTGACCTCAACATTTCATTAAATTGTTCAGCCATTTTTCGATGCAGACTGGTAAGGTGTTTAAGCCAAAACCCATGCAGGTGATCATTGCCAGGTGATGTCCAATTTTTGACTCTTTGCTCTCTTTTGGCGATCATATCAACTATTATTTCTGGTTGGTCCATTTTGCACTTGGGAAATTTGTTCTCAAAATCTTGGAGCCATCCATCATTTCTATTATAGTCTTTCTCAGTCCCCCATATGTCTTTCCAAAACTGAATGGTTGCCATTTTTTCAGGCTTTTCATCCTTTGTACCTGTCTTCTGATTTAAACTCTGATGGAACTTTCTTTGATCTGATCGAAACAACTGGTTGTCTTTATACTGCACCATATCTTTCATGTTTTCTAGCTGTTGCTGTTATTTGCTGCTTCACTATTTCTAATGCTTCTCCTATTCTCCTTGTACTTAGTATTTTTCAGTCAAATATTTCTTGATCTTACCATTCTTTAATTTGTCCTCCTGTAGGTTTTTTAAGTTACTCACATCTGCTTGGAGTCTTTTGATTCTAAGCTCTAGCCTTATCTTCCATCGTGGTTTCTCAAGACATTGGGGGGGGCTTTAATGGTGGAATCCCTAGTTCTTCCATTACTATTATTGCTGCACTATAAGCAAGCTGATTTATCTGTTCAATTGACATAATCTGGATTGTTGCAAATGCAGAGTTTACGTCGTTCATTAATGATACCAAATTTTTTCTAGGCACAGTCTTCAAAATCGGAAGCTTCCCCCTCTCTTCATTTAATGCAGCATGTGGCAGTATATTCTTCAGTCCTTGCTGCCTAATAGTGAGCTCTGCTGGTGTTCCAATCCTAATTGAACCTTCTTGTGGTTCATATTTTTGCACAACATCCATATTTCTTCAACTTCAGATTGCTCAATGTCCCCAGGTGTTATTAATCTATTTTGTCCTCCTATAATTTGTGGACCCCTTATTTCACAACTCCTCTTTATTTCTTCTAGTTCAACTTTACTAAACACCTTGTTTCTAATAATATATATTCGCTGGTCAGCTAATCATAATTCAGTTATCTTGGAGTTTGGATATTCTTGTTTCCATAATTGATGCATCTGCTTTTGGTAGCTTCGTTTTTCAGGTTCTGCTCTATAACAGCATTTCATGACTGCCTGATTCTCTTGTAAAGTATATTTCTGCCGCTTCTGAGATGGTTCAACTTCCACTAATTCTGCAGGCCCATGCCCTGGTTGCTCAGCAGTGGGACCCATGACCTGTAGCCCATTTATCGACGGATGTCCAGGTTCATCAACACCCATCACGGTCCTTGTTAACCTTGGCAACGACCGAGATGGTATAGGCTTCTTTTGATTACCATATATTTCACCATGATTCATGGGTTGTTGTGTGCACTTAGTTCTGTTCCTCATTCGAGACCTCTCTGGTATGGTTGGACCTACTGGTAGTTTACACTACCGCCAGTACAGCCCTCAATATCACTAGAGCAGTTAAGCCCCCCGCCATGACAAGGCAGCACCCTTGTGGGGGATTATTATTATTATTATTATTATTATTATTATTATTATTATTATTATTATTATTATTATTATTATTATCATCATCATCATCATCATCATCATCATCATCATCATCATCATCATCACAGCAGATAAGATAACTACACTCAATTTTGTATTACAAATCACTAGTCGAATGCTTCCCAAGCGTTTAGGACTATGTGATGTATCGGCAAATTATGCAATCAGATCCCAGTAAGGTGGTCTTCTGACTGATGGTGACTTTGTCAACTCCAATTAGCTCTTTAGGCACCAAACCCAGTGTGCCGATTACCACTGGGACCACTTGTACTGGTTTATGCCAGAGTCTCTGAAGTTCAATTTTCAGTTCCTGATACTGGGTAATTTTTTTCAAGTTGTTTCTCGGTGACTCTACTATCACTTGGTATAGCAATACAGTAGTCCCTCACACATTGTGGTGGTTGGGTTCCCAAACCACCAGGAATAAAGGAAAATCCGCAATATGTGGACGCCAGGTCACTGTCACACAGACAAAACAGCCAATCCTCCTGGCTTGTTTCTGGTCAACAAATCTGGAGTCCAGCTTTGAATGTTAATGCAAAGCTTTCCATTCTGGTTTGCTCTGTCCTCTACCACAAATGGGGGAGCAAAAAAGGACTGAATTAAACCCCATCTGCAACTCTGCAGTTTGCTCACAGTAAAGCAGGAGAAGCTAACAATTCTGGCTTATTGTTATGTGTCAGTGGGTCAAAGAATTGACCATGCATATCATGAAGATCCAGGCACTGCCACGACTGCTTGCTATTTCCCCTCTCCCTCCACCTAGCAACTGTCCCTGTGTTCAGTGCAGGACTGGCCCTACCATAAGGCAGAATGAAATAACCACCTCAGGCAGCACTGGAGTTGATGGGGCCAAAACGTCACTGGGATTATTTTGGTATCCGTCAAATAACCTGATGCCTCCAGTTCATTGGAGCATGCTCTCCCTTTGCCAGTGCTAATGTAATAGGAAGAAGAGTGCCACCGTGTCCTTTGACTCAAATAATGAAAAGCCTTGGGGCAGCCCTTGCTCAGTGAATCCAAATGGGAACCTTCTGAGGACGTGTAATTAATATTGTTAGGATGCCCTGCTTCCTTGCAGCACTGTGACTGAGCTCACACACGCATCCTGCAGAAGGCAAAAGTAACTTACTTTCCATGTTCTACTAACCTCAATTAAGCATTCATGGTTAAGTGGGCAGGCAGTGCCAAGTCTATAGTAAGGCTTTGAAATGCAGAGCAGTCAGATCCATAACACCATGTTTCAAAACTAACATATAAATGAGGAGGTAATGAACTGCGTGGTCTTTTATGGGTAACTCTAACCGTGGGCTGACTTTTAGTAGGAGAGGATGTAACCATTCCACATCATTAAATGTGAAGTGGGCTGCATGCTTACTTTATAAAGGCCAGAGTAATATTTAGGATCTATAAAGAGGGTTTTCATACTCTTCTGAGAAAAAGCTCTAGATTAAGCGGATCAAAGCATTCTCAGAATGAACCAGCTAGTTCTGTAGCCCCTCTGAGAGATAGAGAGGATTGCCAGAATCCACCCCAAGTAAAAACACAGAAAAATCTTTTACTTTATGAGGGCTATCATGTTTATTCATCCCACCTTTATTGTGGAAAAGTTGCTAAAACAAGAAGAAAATGGTGACTTTAAAAAAAAGAAAAGAAAGAAAAAAGGTAATTTATTCCAGGCCAGAAATATAAAAGTTCTTCCCTGTCTCGCCAACTTCTAGATATAAATATCTCAAGGAGCAGATGTTTCATTTTTAAAAGTGTGGATAGGAAAATTCGCAAGAATTTCTGCACAGCAAAGATGAGAGCTGCGATTCACCTTGACATGCTAACGCTTTCTTGAGGTGGGAACGCATAAAAGGTAGAATCACATGAACCAACAGATGTAGGGATTGTAGAAAGCACGCTTCAATAAATTATTGAGGATGACAGCTTAAATCCTTTCTGTCTTCTGTAAAATAAATGAATTAAGTGTGAGGGTCCTCACATTCCATTACGTGATAGTTAAAATCAATAAACAGCATATTTTCATGCAAGTGAGACCAGACAGACAGACAGATAGACCCAGTCCAGGACATGTCCTATCACCAAGCTTGGGGGGGGGGAATGGAACACTAGAAAGAACTTTACAGGTCGCTTCTTATAAGGATCTGAAATCCTTTAGTGTTCCAGAGACATGATTCAACCAAACATTCACAAATGAGCCATCATAGTTGCAAATGAAACTATGTTTCCCTTTGGATAACCAATCCCATAACAAACCAAACTCATTTGGAAACTACGGGAAACACTGAACAGTCTCTCGTGATAATTATCCAATGATTATTTGTAACGATAATCAGAATGTCCTGATCTAATGATGGGACATTTGTTAGATGTCATTTGGCCTTAATACAGTAACAGTCTTGGAACTGAAGAGCTGTAATGGACACTACAGATCATGAGGTCCAGCTCCTAACAAGGATGCACAGTGAAATACTTCCAAACTTTGGCTCTGCAACCAGATGCCTAAGACACTGGGCGATCCAGTTCATAAGAACATAAGAAGTGCCATGATGGATCAGGCCAAAGGCCCATCTAGTCCAGTTTCCTGTATCTCACTGTGGCCCCACCATTCTCACAACCCTCAATTTGAGTGTATGTCCCCTGGTTCTGATATTTTGTGTGAGGAAGAAGAGTGTTCCTCTATCCAGTGGATTCATGCCCTGCATTATTTTGTACGTCTCAATCATATCCCCCCTCAGGCGCCTTTTTTCCAGACTAAAGAGCACCAAATGTTTTACCCTTTCCTCATACGGGAGGTCCCTCAGCCCAATAATCATTTTAGTGGCTCTCTCCTGCACCTTTTCCAGTTCCACTATGTATTTTTTGAGATGCAGTGACCAGAATTGTACACAATAATCCAGGTGTGGCTTTACTATCATTTTATATAATGGCATTATAATGTTCATCTTTGCTGTATGGCAATCATTATGTCTAATCTTAAAATACTCATTATGCCATTGCATTATATTTACCACTCTTTGGGAAGGAAGTGTTTCACAGTCCTTACCAGCACCAAGAACATCAATGTTCCCAGAGATACCACAACCATCGTATATATCGCCATTGGTGTAGAAACAATAATCAAAAACCCTTTGAACCCATTGTATTTTGGTGAAGAAAAAATAAAAAGATGCATTTTTTACTACACTTGTTAAAATATGGTGGTAAAGCAGAAACTGTTTTACGCAATCTCTTGGTCAAGTCATCACATGGAGGCTAGTTAAAACTCTTCCAGGTGGTAACCATTTCCCAAAAACTAGACCTTAATGCTGGCAAATTTTTATTCTGTGTCTGTTATTCTGCATTAGGACAGAATGATGGTTGAATCCAGCTTGGGTCCAAAGGCTACATTCCTAATGTATTACGGATTTTAAAGTTAAGCCGGGGAAGGTTTGCAGGTGTTACACCTACACAGTCTGCACTTGACTGGACAATTGACTGTGTAAATTGTACAACTGATTGTGTAAACAGTTGTATTACTGTAAGCTGCCTTGGGTCCTTTTCCAAGGAGAAAGGGGGGAGGGTAAAATACTCTAAAATAAAAAAATAAATAATAAACTGCACCTGTAGAACACGTTGCTCAATATGACTTCCACCATCGCATGAATTTTGTAAACATTTATGCAGCTTTGAGTTCAAAAGGCATATATACCTATGCAACAGGGTTTTGGTCAAAGTTAAATAAATTGGTCCAAATTTAGTCAGTCTCAGAGAAGTCAATGTGTCATTTTCAGTGGGCTTGCTGTATGTAAGACAGTTTATTGGCATTGAATAGTTAAGCAGTTTGACAGCTGTAATGACTCCATCCTACAAAAGTCTAGTATCTGTAGTTTTGTGATGTACTTACAATTCTCTGCTGTGGTTTAGGGGAGGGCACTTGAGCTTGCTAGCAGAGAATTTGAACCATTTCACTTAAATACAAAACCCAGGATGCTGTACGATGGATATACTCATATAACAAGGCTTTCAGACTGCTATATCTTTGTAGGTTTGGATCCTGTCTGTTGTTGTCAGGTTCCGTGTACTGAACCTTCCAGGTTTTAGTGAAAATGTGGTATGCATTTTCAGCAGTCATGAGCTGAATCTATATAAAAGAGAAAGAAATGTAATTTTAGAGGTTGGACCCAGCTTCCAGCTTTAAATACTCAAGATAAAATTCAAATTAGAGCATGGTTATATGGCATGCAAGAATCTTTTTCCAAGGAAGAAATCAGTGTATGGTAAACAGCAAGTTAACAGCAGTGCATAATGAAGGCTGGAGTCCACAGGCTGATGAATAGATGACTGGTGCCAAAATTAATCAGCAGGTTGGATGAGCAACAAAACAAACAGTGAAGTTTTAAGAAAAAGTCCAACAAATTAAAGACCACCAACGTCCCGTTGAAATCAAGAATACTGAATAGCCAGAACAAAAGTGTGTGCTCAAACTAAAAAAAATTAAGTTTTACCATCAATCAGTTAATTATAAATATAGACCCCAATTAATGTGGCAATAAAGTGTCTTTCTTTATTTGATGGAACATAAGCTCCATCTGAACAGTCACTAATTAAAATCATCATCTTACAACTGCAAACTGCAGCGCTGGAAAGGACCCTTCGTTTCATCGAGTCCAACACCCGTCAAGGAGGCACAAGGAGGGATCAAACTTCCAACCAAATGCCTACACCACCATGCTATCCAGCAGTTCTTCAACCATTCCACTCACATGATTTGGGAACATTGCCGGGGCGGGGGGGGGGGGGAGAGAAGATTCACTTTAGTATCTCCTTCACTTGACCAAAGACTTAGAATTAAGTGTATCAGGTTACAGCAGAAAATATGTTCCTGTCATCATTATTTTTGCATACTGTATAAGCCAATCTCCATATGTGGGGGATATACAAAATACCTATATTCAGTTGTCACAGAAACTGGATCTCTCCTCTCTCTCTCTCTCTCTCTCTCTCTCTCTCTGTGTGTGTGTGTGTGTGTGTGTGTGTGTGTGTGTGTGTGTGATGCACGCTTAACATGCATACATTTAGGGATGAAAGTTATATTAAATAGGAAATCATGTACATTTTTCTCATTGCAATAAATGTGATTTTTTTTTAAAAGTAGCGTACATAATTTGTACATTTTGGAGTCCATTTTCCCCACAATTTCTCAAAACCCAAAATCTAAAACAGCAAAAGAGTTGACTTTTAAAAGGTAGAAGCACCAGCTGTCATTTTCTACTTGGGATGTGTGTGTGTGTATGTGTGTGTGTGTGTGGTGAACTCATTAGGTGAATGAGGCAGGTTGTGTGTGCGGGGGAGTCAGAGTTATGACTGCTAGTGCAACTGCAAAGCTCAGAGGGAACCTTGGGCATGAGGATGCTCTGACTGTGACATAGGTCATTGGCTGGCCAGGTTGATTTGGCTGATCCAACTGAGTAGGCTGGTCTCTCCTTCCTCTCTCAACACTTTGGGCCTTTTTACACGACCCCTAAGATCCGCTGGTCCCTTAAATTCGGACCAGAGATCTTGAGGGTTCGTTGCTGTTCCTCCGTCCCCACCCGCTCCGCACTTCTTTGTTCTGTCTGCGTGAGGGGAGGGAGGGGAAAAAAGCCTTAGACAGAGTCAAAAGAATGCATTCTTACCTCCGGTGCTGGTGGAGGTTGCTCCGACCTCCGTTTACTTCCTAGTTCCTCTTTAAGGGGCGGAGGCAAAAGAAAAACAACAGAAAGAAGCGAGGAGAGCTCAGGCACTCTCCGCATGAAATATTTTTCACCATCAAAAAGCAGGTACAAGAAAAATGCACTGGGTCGCACTAAAGTGGGCGGGGTCGCACTTAATTGTCTGCAAACTCCGGAGCTGGTGGGTAAACATTTTTAAGGTCCGGAGCTTGCAGCCATTTGCGGTGGAGCTTAGGGGTGGTGTATAAACACCCTTTGTCTATCCCTCCTGAAGCTGCTTACTCAGTGGAAAAGGATAGGTAGTTAGGTACCATTCTTTGCTCCTGGTTATATGACAGCTACATATATGATAGCTACTAAAAATGCCAATCATTTTAAAAAGAATTGCCATTGTCCCTCTAAAACTCCAAGGAAACTCTAAAAATTATGATCACTTAACTTCCTCATGACAACGTCCTGGTTTTGAATTGGCCATTTACTTTCCTCTCATTGGGGATGAATATTAAAAAAAATTAGCTGACTTTAAAACTCAAACTCTACTCTCACTTTTCCCCCACAGTTTATTTTAGAAACTGAAGGTTTCTTGGTGGGAGGTGTTGTTTTTTTTCAGTGTTCTCACGGAAGAGCTGGAAAACTTTAAAGTTTTGTAGACAATGCCTGTTAGTCAAGGACTAGGAAAGTTGTGATAATATGTATGGGTAAAACTGGACTTCACTAGTAAGCTAGGCGTAAGCACCACCTAAGCAAATCTCGATGAGATAGCCCACATGGCCTTTATCAGTCCCTTTGTCTCCATAGAAAAAACAGTCAATCTGTCCTCGCACTTCCTACAAAATCACTGAGTTCTTTCATATTTGGTACCAGGCCTGATTAAATGTCTTCAAGTTAAAAGAGAGTATTCAAAGTAGGAAAGGCATAGTGGAAGCAGAGCAATGTGCCTTCCAAGACTGAGAATTTCCCTTTTTAGGCAATGTTTTTTCCTGTAATTCTTCAAATTGAATTTGAAGGGGGATTGTAGGGTACTACTGGATTGTTCTTTTGAAAAACATCAGATCCCTTCCATGTAATCACTGACTGGCAATAACTGAGAGTTAAGGTATGTACCAAATGGATTCCCAAGCTGGGTATAATTGGTAGGAGTTAAGAAAGCAACACTACCATGTTGAGTACTTCACAGTAAAAGTATACATGGTTCGTTCATTTTTGTTTTCTCCTTAAAATACCACTCAAACTAGAGCTTGAATGCACTATTTCTTAGACTACAACTGCCAAAATCCCCCAGCACACATGGAAAATGTAGTCCAAAAAAGAAAAAAATAGAATCATAGAATCATGAATTTGGAAGGGGCCTATAAGGCCATTGAGAACAAGTCCCTGCTCCATGCAGGAATACAAATCAAGAGATGTCTGCCAGGTTTTCTTCTGAATACCTCTACGGTTGAAACATTCACCACCTCTCAAAATAATCGGTTCCATTGGCATACCGCTCAAACGGTTAGGGAGTTTTTCCTGGTATTCAACTGAACTCTAGCTGCTTGCAACTTGAGCCCATTATTGTGTGTCATGTACTGTCACCTCCATTGTTGTGCTGACAGTCCTCAGAGATGAGTGGGAACAGATCGTGCCCCTCCTTAGTATGACAGCCTTGCAACAATCTTCTCAAGGCCTGACATGCCCAGTTCTTTCCGTCTTTTCTCAAAGGGCTTGGTTTCCAGCCCCCGAATCATCCTGGTTGCCTTCCTCTTAACTTATTCCAATTTGTCAGGATCTTTCTTGAAGTGTGATGTCCAGAACTGGGCACTGTACTCAAGATGAAGACTACCCAGTGCCAAATAGAGGGGAAGTAGTACCTCATTGGATTTGGAGATGATACTTCTATTAAGGAAGTCTAAAACTGCATTTGCCTTTTTTGTGGCCATATCACATTGCTTCAGCTTCTGATCTACCAGGATTCCAAGACAATTCTCCCCTGTTATATTGTACATAAGAACATAAGAACATAAGAAGAGCCATGCTGGATCAGGCCAAAAGCCCATCTAGTCCAGCTTCCTGTATCTCACAGCGGCCCCACCAGATGCGTTTGGGAGCGCATGAGACTAGATATCTGTCTCCTGATACTACTCCCCTGCATCTGGCCCTTGAAGTACCCTGGTTTCTCCATCATGGTTTGTAACCTGTGATGGACTTTTCCTCCAGGAATCTGTCCAATCCCCTTTTGAAGGCATCCAGGCCAGATGCCATCACCACATCCTGTGGCAGGGAGTTCCATAGACTTACAATGCGCTGGGTGAAAAAATATTTTCTTTTGTCAGTTCTTACTCTCCCAGCCTTCAATTTGACTGTATGTCCCCTAGTTCTGGTATTTTGGGAGAGAGAGAAGAGCTTCCCTCTATCCACTTTACTCATGCCCTGCATAATTTTGTATGTCTCAATCATATCCCCCCTCAAGCGCCTTTTTTCCAGACTAAAGAGGCCCAAATGTTTTAGCCTTTCTTCATAAGGGAGGTGCCCCAGCCCAGTAATCATTTTAGTCGCTCTCTTCTGCACCTTTTCCAGTTCCACTATGTCTTTCTTGAGATGTGGTGACCAGAATTGTACACAATACTCCAGGTGGGGCCTTAGTATTGTTTTGTATAATGGCATTATAATGTTGGCTGTTTTATTTTCAATCCCCTTTTTGATAATCCCTAGCATGGAATTGGCCTTCTTCACCGCTGCCACACACTGGGGAGACACCTTCATGGAGCTGTCCAGCAACACACCAAGATCTCTTTCCTGATCCGTCACGGATAACTCAGAGCCCATGAGTTGATAGATGAAGTTTGGATTTTTTGTCCCAATATGCATTACTTTACATTTGGTTACATTAAAACGCATTTGCCATTTCTCAGCCCATTCCCCCAGTTTGGAGAGATCCTTCTGCAGCTTTTCACAATCTTCTCTGGTTTTCACCACACGGAAAAGTTTTGTGTCATCTGCAAACTTGGCCACCTCACTGTTTATCCCTGTCTCCAGGTCATTTATGAACAGAGTGAAAAGCACCGGTCCCAGGACAGAGCCCTGGGGCACACCGCTTTTCACTTCTCTCCATTGTGAAAATTTCCCATTGACACCTACTCTTTGTTTCCGGGATCTCAACCAGTTCTCAATCCATAAGAGGACCTGCCCTCTTATCCCCTGACTGTGCAATTTTCTCAGCAGCCTTTCGTGAGGGACTGTGTCAAAAGCCTTTTGAAAATCCAGATAGACTATATCCACCGGTTCACCCAAATCCACGTGTCTGTTGACCTTTTCAAAAAATTCTAAAAGGTTTGTCAGACAAGATTTACTCTTACAGAAGCCGTGCTGATTTTCTCTCAGCAAGGTTTGTTCTTTTATGTGTTTTAAGATTTTCTCTTGGATGAGGCTTTCCACCATCTTCCCTGGGACAGATGTAAGGCTAACTGGCCTGTAGTTTCCTGGGTCCCCCCTCCTTCCTTTTTAAAAATTGGTGTGACATCTGCCATCTTCCAGTCCTCCGGCACTGTGGCAGTTTTAAGAGACAAGTTGCATATAACCGTTAAGAGATCTGCAATTTCATTTCTCAATTGTTGAGCCAGGTATCCCCATCCCATCTTGTAAATGTCTGTTTGGTTTCTTTTTTCCAAGGTGCAAAATGTTGCATTTATCCCTGATGAATTTCATTCTTTCGTTCTCAGGCTAGTGCTCAAGCCTTCCTAGATCTTTTTGAATTCTGTTTCTGTCTTCCAAGGTATTAGCTATTCTACCCAATTTTGTGTCATCCCAAAATTTGATTAGCATTCCGTGCAGCCCCTGATCCAGGTTGTTAATAAAATTGTTGAAGAACACTGGGTGCAGAACTTGAGAAGGAGCCATTATTCATCACCCTCTGAGTACAATTCTGTAGCCAGTTGTGTATACACCTGACGGTTGTACCATTCCTCTGACACCCCTTTTCAAGCTGTAAATTAGACTGAGAGGTGCTGACTGGCCTGTAATGAGTTTCATGCCCAAACAAGAATCTGAACCAGATTCTGGGTATCTCAAGGGGCACATATAGTCCTACAGCCCAATTACTTTGTGGTTGAGACAGTCCTTCTTTCTGTCTCTCTTCCCACCCACCCAGTAAATTACTAAGAAATGGACTATTCTTGGCAGATTGAGATTTGAACTGATTGGTTGCAGATGGCTTCAGAAATCTGAATGACAACTGCCCAAATTCCCCAGGTACCATGTGACTGGGGGATTCTGGGAAATGTAGTTATGCTATCTTCCAAGCTCTGCATCACCACCCTACTCTTATGCAGCACTTGGCTTAGTTTTCAAAAGTCCTCTGGGAAAAGTAATTTCAGAGCAGTGTCAGGCACAGACTCCCTGCCAAATAACTGGTGGATGGGGAATGGAGAAAGACGGGGAGAGAAAGAGAGAGAGAGAGAGACAGAGAGAAGGCAGAAGGAAGGGGAGAGAAGTTAATACAGTATAAGAAAAAAGGGAAAGAGAACTATCCCAAACAGAAAAAATTAAATGAGAGCATGGGGGAGAAGGAAGGATCTGAAAAAGGGGGAAAAGAGGAAGTTTTGAAAACAGAAAGAAGAGTTTTGAAAAGAGAAAGAAGGGTAAAAGGAAGTGTGTGTGTGTGTGTGTGTGTGTGTTGTGTCGTTCGTGACTGACTGTAACAGAAAAGGAGTCAGAAGGTGTCAGAAAAAGAGAGACCGAATTGGTTAGGATCAGAGAAAGTGGTGGAAAAAAGCAGGCAGTGACAGCAACAGAGGGGGAGAAAGGGAGAGGCGATGTCAGAAAGAGAGAAGGTGTCAGAAAGAAGAAGACAGAAAGGTAGCAAGGGCTGTCTGAAGAAGAGATGCAGGGCAGGAAGAGAGAGAAAAAGTGTCACAAAAGAGAAAACAGAGAGGGAGAGGGAGAGAAGGGGTCAGAAGGATGGGGGGATGGGAGAGAGAGAGAATAATGTCTCAACTCTTGTGACAGATTGTGGTTCCCAACACCTGAGGTGCACTCCTTCCCTCCATAGTTCCCTGTCCACGTTTTAACCAAATGATAGAGATGGTTTTGACACAGAAGATGCCTCCATATATGACTGCAGCGATAAGGCCTTCCTCCCTCAATTCACTACCAATTCACGGACTGTGCCTGGGCGTGGGCTGGGTGTCCTAGCTTAGCCAATGCCTATCTGGTTTTTCTTACTCTGACTGGAAATTCAACGGCTAGGCGTTTGGTTGTTTTTCTTTTTCTTTTCAATCTGGGTTTCTTTAAAATCTTAGCCCCTGACGGCGGCTTCATAGGAGATATAATTTATCTCTTCGTGTCACTTTCAACTCCTTCTGACGCTACATCCTAATCAAAGGAAAATACAGCCCTAATGTCAATATTATAGTAAGATAAAGGCCTTTTCAAATGGAAACTTGGCTTCCTGCCCTGCAAATCAACTCCAGCCAGAATACCGCCCCCTGCCCCAACATTCAGCATGAAATGGCAGGTGGGTGTCTTCTCTTCAGCAGCCCAGGGCCCACATCCTCTCACTGGATTGCCCAAATAGGAAGATTTTTTTGGCTGAATCTTCCCTCTTTTTGCACAGGCCTAACATCTCACACACCTCTTCATTTCAATAATATAGTTAGTCTTCAGTTTGCAGGATGGGAAAGCAGAGACCACGAGGAGTCCTGTGCTAGCAGGATCTTATGTTGCACAACCTCCCAGAGGATACTGGAGTGAATATTTTATTTTATATCAGTTCTCTACAGGTGGGGTCAACGTTCTTAACAAACGGTATAGCCACCTTATCTTCAGCTTCAGGTTATCGGCTTTGATCGAGCGGCTCATTACAGGCTCAGCGCGAGTTTGGCAGTTCTGCTAATTTCAATTGGTTTAATTTCAATATATAAGGCAATTCTCTTCTCTGGCTCTGTCTGTTTCTTTCCCTCTCTTTGGGATGGGTGTAACCACGCAGCTGTGGAAATGTTAGATATTTGAATCCACAGTCAAACCAAGTCCATTTGGCTCACCTCAAGCTTTCAGACAAGGTTTTCCAGCATTTAAAATCATAAGCAGAAGAGTAAGGGCCTTTTCACACGACCCCTAAGATCCGCTGGCCCCTTAAATTCAGACCAGAGATCTTGGGGGTTCGTTGCTGTTCCTCCGTCCCCACCCCTCCGCACTTCCTGGCTGCTGGCTGCGTGAGGGGAGGGAGGAAAAAAGGGGACAAAAGAATAAAGGCTTACCTCCCGGTGCCAGTGGAAGCTGCTCCGAGCCCCGTCACTTCCTGATTCCTTCTCTTAAAGGGGCGGGAGGCAAAAAACAACAACAAAAAGAAGCAAGGAGAGCCCGGCACATCCGCATCAAGCAATTTTCACCTCCCAAGAGCAGGTACCTGAAAAGTGCGCTGGGTCGCACTTAGGTGGGCAGGGTCACACATAATTTCCTGTAAACTCCGGAGCTGGTGGGGAAACATTTTTAAGCTCCGGAGCTGGGAGCCATTTGCCCCGGACTTTAGGGGCCGTGTATAAACGCCCTAAGCTAACCAAACAGGCTATTTTTGTTACAGCATGCTCCCAGCTGATATAGGACTAGAACCTATCAGTGCCATCCTCTAGATCAGTGGTCCCCAACCCCCAGGCCGCGGACCGGTGCCGGTCCGTGGACCGGTTGGCACCGGGCCGCCTGGGGAGGCCGGGGAGGCTCCTCCCCTTTTCCTCCGCCGCCCTCCTCCTCCTCCTCTTCTGTCCCGCGGGCAGCCGGAGGAGGAGTCGCCGCCGCCGGGCACGGTGCACGGGCGGGGTGGGGGGGAGCCCGGTGCTCCTGGACGGGCGGGCCCCACCTCCTCCTCCTGTCGGTGGCCGCGGCGGCACGGCAGCCGCCCGGGTTCGGCCGCGACTCCGCGGTGGGCGGCGGGGGCACGGTGGCGCCCTCGGGCCGGAGACGCCACCCCCACCGGCCTCCCTCCCCTCCCCCCCCGCCGCCCGCCCGAGGCCGGCCGGAGGCAAGCGGCGGCGCAGAGGTGCCCCGCCGCCGGCCGCGGAGCCACAGCCGAACCCGGGCGGCTGCCGTGGCCGCGCCTCGGTTGGGGCACCTCTGCGGCGCCACCCCCACCGGCCTCCCTCCCCTCCCCCTCCCGCTCGCCCGCCCGAAGGCCGCAGCCGGAGGCAAGCGGCGGCGCAGAGGTGCCCCACCGAGGCGGGCGCCCCGCCGCCCGGCCGCGGAGCCACAGCCGAACCCGGGCGGCTTGGCCGGTTGGGGCACCTCTGCGGCGCCGCTTGCCTCCGGCCGCCGAGGAGGAGGAGGCGGGGCCCGCCCGCCCAGGAGCCCCGGGCTTCCCCCGCCCGTGCGCGTTTAGCGCACGCCCGCCGCCCCCAGCCAGCAAGCGCCGCTGCCGCCACCGCCGCCGCTAAGGTACACACCCCAAGCCCCCCGCACCTCCCCCCCCCTCCCCCTCCTCCCTCCCCCTCCCCCTCCCCCACACCCTCCCGCGACCCCCGCCATCACCGCCGCCGGTATTTTGTTACAACCCCGCATGCCCCGCCCCGCCATCCCAGCTCACCACCGATATGCAACCCCGCCATCGCGCCCGCCCGCGCCATCGACTAGAACCGCGCCCGCCCGCCATCGCGCGCAGTGCCAGGAAAAATTATCAAACATTTAATAAAAAGGTTGGGGAGCACTGCTCTAGATCTTTGCTCAGAGGTAAGGACCACTGCATTCAGCGAGACCTAGATCCTGTAACAATGCACCATTATTATAAACAGATACATTAGCTGTTTTCAATAAGACAAATCATAGATTCTGTATGTGGCATATAGTTCCCACTAACCAGCATAGAGCACTATTCCCAAGTCCATCCCAATATGTTCCCCAATCAAAACAAGATTCTTTGTCCGCCCTCCTGTGGACACCAGATACCATCTTTCCCCAAACATTCTATTAACAGACAAATCCCCTGCTGTGTGTTACTCTGTTGAAGCTGAGACTCAGAAACAGTGAATCAATGGCCTCAATCAAAGGCTATATTTATCTCCTTTTAAAAATAAAAACAGCAACAGAGCAGCAACAAACATGCATCATGATCCGGAACTTTCACATCACTGCATCCACTTGCAATGCTGGTGGGATTTCAGAGTGTGTGGTGCTGTGCTAGTGCAGTGACTAGCATCTCCTGTCCTAAGCACTTGCTTTGTTGGCACAGCAAAATTTAGGATTTGTCCCTCGGAGTTTAATCTCACTTGAAATAGTAGCTAAATTTTTAATGATATCGATGCTCTTTCTCCATTCCCAGTGCAATCTCCTTTGACCTTCAGAAACTGAAAACAACTGAATAATTCACAACAGATCTTTCATTTGTCAAACTTTAACCCTGTTGACTGATTCTGAGGATAAGGTTTGATTCCTTCTGGATTCTAGGAGAAAAAAATCACAGTGCGCAAATTATACACACGTGTACAAATAATGCCACACTTCTAAATGTTGTTCTTAATGTTTTAAAAATAGGGTCTAGATTTTCTGATTAAAAAATAAAAGAGGAAGACAATACATAGTGGAACAACAAGAAGATTATATTCTGAATGTGAATACAAATTAAGTTACTGGTGTCAAGTCAGGGCAAATGTCGGCCTTGTGAATCCTAGAAATGACAATAATTTTAGTAATGGGCAAAAGTTGTAATCTAGAAAACTTGCTAAGAAATTGTGCAATTCCAAATAAAATCTGAGAGTCCCACCCTCTCTACTAGTAATACGACACAATACTTCATTCCAGTTACAATATTGAAATTGAGCTGTGCCTTTAAAATCTCCACATAAAAACTGCTATCAACAAGGAGCAGCATTCCATGAAAGTGAGGACTGAATCAACTTGATTTCTGCTCCATTTCCATTGAAGCAGAATTATGAAATCTCCATAGCTATCCTAAACACACACACAATCTTGGACATTGATACCCAATCCCACAATCCACACTTCATCCCCAAACAACGTTTATTTTAAAACTAAAAATTGTCCCTTGCACCCCCTAGTGGCAAAACATATATATACGTATTTTTAAAATCTGAAGATATGAGAGGGCCTGGTAGAAAGTAGTGGGAGCTCAACACACTGTCCCCAGCAGCTGTGAGAAGGAACAAGGCAAATTCTTTTACCTCAAAATTGTTTTTCAAAAGCAAACTGGGATATATCTGAGGCAGAGAGTCTAAGCAACTCCGAGGGCTTTGAAGAAACAGAATCTCAATTTATCGCAATCCTCATTAACATGTTTTAACCCCTGGTAGCTTGTTTTCCCTTTTTAGTGAATACAATGACAGCAAAAGAAAGCCTGCACCTTTCTTCCTCCATTCAAACTCAGATAACAGGTGCAAACTCCATAGGAACAACAGGTCTCATCATTACTGCATATCCATTTGTTGAGTTTCTGCTCTGTGGATACAATTTTTTAAAAGGGGTTGGGCAGTGTGTGGCCTTCTAGGTGTTGTGGGACCTGGGTGTTGTGTGTGTGTGATGGGTGCAGAGGAAATGGCTGTTTTCTCCAATAATAATTTAACTCTAATCTTTTTAAATAGACTTTATTATGATTGAGTTGTCAATCCACTTCAGGGAAAAAGAGCTGTTTTCACACTGACCCGTATTTATGTTATTTGTGAAGAACTCGGTGTTGCAACTAGAGATGGGCATGAAGTTTTCTAGTTAAGTGGTTCAGCCCAATTCAGCACAAAGGTGTTTTGCGGGCACCACACGTTCCCTTCTCCTGCCTCCTCTGTGTTCTCATTCATTGTTGCACTTCCCTCCCCACCTCTTCAGCCCAATTGCCCACACACGGATTGCAGCGTACACTTCCCTCCTCTGCCTCCTCCAGTGGCCACCCAATCAGGTGAGGCAGTAGGGCAAGGAAGCCCACTGCACTGCCTTTGAGTGGGCAGCCCCTTGAGGAGGTAGAGGATAGAAGAATGTGCTGTGGCTGGTGAGTGGGCAAATGGCTGAGGTGAAGGGAAGGACACTTCAACCAGGGAATGGGCAAATGTGCAAAGGAAGTAGGTGGGAGAGGGCCGTACATGGTGCCCATAGAATACCTGTGTTGATGCTCCCAAAGGGGTCAAACTGCCCATTTCTAATATCAACTTTACCCAGGAAGCCAGAGTCCTCCTATAGGGTAATTAAACTCTAGCTTCTTGTGCATATAGTATTAATAAGACAGAGACACTCTAGAGATGGCTGACTCAGTCCAGCTGGAATATTTGTGGAACCAGGAGTTTGAATCCCATTATATGCTTTCTGAATAAGAATGTGATAGCCACCTTCAGCATGTGTGGTTGATGGGGTCATGTGCTAAACAGAGCACCACCAGAAGGAGGGAATCATAACCATCCCTGAGTACTTCATACCTGGAAAACCCTGGAAAGTCAGCATCTGTCCAAAAATATGTACATGTAATTTAAACAAGAATAAGTTTCCAAGTGCTTATATTTTAATGATACCTTAGTTCAGCATGTGCTTGTTTTTTATGTGGTCTTCTTCCTTAAGAGACTACTTTAAGAGCAATTTTAGTGTTTTGTAGTTGAATGTTTCTATTGTTTTTAATTGTTTGTTTACATTTTTATGTTTTAAATGTTTTAACTGTTCATTTTAATTGTAAGCCGCCCAGAGACTTTTGGGTAGTGGGCAGTATGTAAGTTGTACAAGTAAATAAAAAAATACACTGAGCATTTCAATGTGCAGACAGAGTTCTTTCTTTTCTTTCTTTTCTTTCTTTCTTTCTTTCTTTCTTTCTTTCTTTCTTTCTTTCTTTCTTTCTTTCTTTCTTTCTTTCTTTCTTTCTTTCTTTCTTTCTTTCTGGCTCTCACTCATGGTGCCAGGCATATCCGAACAGTGTATGTAGATGCAAATATCTTGTTACTGCACCTATACTGTAACTGTGTGTTTCTCAATGTAGCAGGTTTTATTTAAAATAAAAACAAATAAATGCAGTATATGAAAAGAACCCTCTTTGTGCTGAATCTGAATTGCAATGGTTCAGCCACGACAGTTTCCATCTGTTCTGCAGCTGCTTCTGTCAAGGACAGGCATGGAACATTTTCTAGCTGAACAATGGCCTAGGGTGCTAAAACCCAAAAGTATTGTGAGTTAGCTATGGCCTTGGTTGTGAAGGCTTTTTTGATTTGTCTGGGCATTGTCTGGGCATTGAAGGACAAAGGGCACTCATTCAAAGATGATACACATATTAGAAAGAGAGGATAGGTGGTTTGAGACAGGAGTCAGGGAAGCCATTCATGTGAGTATTGAAAACCCCTCTCTCAACAGAGGTTGGGGGGCTCCGGCATAGTCTATCTGCTACTTATCAGGCTGTGCTTTCAACAATACCCAGACAAATAAAAAAGCCTTCACCACCAAGGCCATAGCTATCGACCCATAATTTATGGGTTTCAGCACCTTAGGCCATTGTTCACCTTAAGGCTATTGAGACTGTTGTCTACCTAATGAGCCTGTTCAGTCCATTGTTCATCTTATGAGCCTATTTCAGACCAGGGTGACAAGAGGTCAAAGCGGACTATAGGATGGAGGACTCACAGATGATTAAGCTGTTTGGATGAGCAGTGAAATGTTTCTGTCTCTCAAGAAAAAGAAGTCCAGTTGCCATGACTCAACTTCCCGATGATATTTGGGATATTGACTGAGACAGTGAAAGCCAGCACTCTTGGTAGGCTATGCAGACTCTAAATATACATTATCAAATGTGTGCCACATGTGTCCTACAGATTTTCTACAAACCCTTTTCTTAAAATTCACATCTGGAAAAGGGAATCTTCAAGTCTTCTTCGGAAAAAGAATATGAATTACTCCCAACTTACTAAATGAGATTTACAGCAAACAAGTGCAACTAATTTTCAGTGAAGTGTGCATAGCCCTACTGATTTTTTGCACATTGCTGGTGACGAGCAGATGCTGAAATGCCAGCATTCATCAGAAGCTACAGGCATGTTACTGTGGGGCAGGCGTAAATTGTTACTTTATCTATTGAGTGTCAGAAATAGATTTTAGGAAGATAGCTCAAGATTTTGCAATGAAAAGGGTGGCCTCAAAAAAGCATTTCAATAAAGTGCCATATTTGTAAAATGTTTGCAGCTGTGTGCTGATACTTGATAATAAACAAATCGAAACAGAAACCCATTAATAATATCTTTTGTAAATATCTTTTGTAAAAGTAGCCAGCAATTTTCAAAAAGGCAGCCACAACCGCTTGTTTCGGATTGTACATCAAAAATGGAATCTTAAATCCCAATTCCTAAATGGTGCCTCCCTTCTGCTCAGCTTTTGATTCTGCATAGTTTAGAAAGATGTTTAACATGTACTACAGGCTTAATTTGGTAGCAACAATAAACTGAACTCGACTTTGGTTAAATCCTACTTCAGTTGCTCTAGTGAGTCAACCTGGACTCAACTCAACGGTGTTTTTTTTTTTTTAAGACTTGGACTTGACTGATGACTTGGACCCATTTTTCTGAGTCACATATTCAAGTTTGTATTATTTTAATAGTGATCTGCAGATGTCCATTAAAATAGTAGGTACGCAAAAGTGTGAATCTGCATCTTTAAAAAAACCCAAGAGGTGCCTCAACCCCCCCCCTTGCTACCATCACTAACCCCACCCCCAGCCAGCAACTATCTTCCTGGCCAGCCAGAGGGATGGAGGGGAGTTTTTATTTATGCCACTCAATCCTTTCAAGTTGTTTTTCTCTCACAAGGGTGAAGGCCCTGCCTTCCTCCTTCTCCTTAGGTCTCTTATGGTAAGGAGAAGGAGGAGAAAGTGACACAGCCCCCCATCAAGGATTTGGCAACACATCAAGGGGAGGCAGCAGGGGTGTGGCAGTGCACATGGTGCTGGGGGGGTGAGGCAACTATGGAATCATGGCAGGGGGGTGCTGTGGCATGGTGGGGTGGTAGGGAGAGTGTGGCAACATAGTAGGGGTGTGGAAGCACAGCTGGTGGCAAAGGGGGGTCATGAGTGGTGCAGGGGATGTGGTGACACATGGGGTATGTGGTGGTGCACATGATAGCATCAGGCAGCAAAGGGGGACTAGCAAGGGGACAGCAGCACACATGGTAAGAGCAGGGATGGGGTGCAGCAGCACACACAGCTGTGGAGTCCAAGTCTTTGGGACAAAGTCCCGAGTCCCATGTCTTGAAGAGGGGGCAGGGCCAAAGACTTGGGACTTGGGACTCAGTCCTGAAGACTTGGACTTGGACTAGGGACATGAGTAGGACCAGCATGCCAACATTCCTATTCAAAGAGCCTCACTCAAGGAGACAGTAATCCCACATCTATAACCAGTACTCTGTCGGGGGGCAAAAGTACACTGGCTGCAAAGCAGAAGCATTTTAGAAGCCTTTGTAATCATTGGGCTGTAAATGGCAGAGTCCTCTGCAGGTTTGTTTGTAGATACAGTAGTACCTTGGATAACGAATTTATTTCATTCTGTGAGTCAATTTGCTAACTGAAAAATTCATTATCTGAAATGTGGTTTCTCACTGAAATTGAAACCTGATTAAGCTGGTTCCCCCAAGACATATTTATAAAGAGCACTTTAAAGGCATGAAGTGCTGGAACACACACTCACCAGACCACCCCCTCCTGCCGTGCAATGCAAACATGGACAAAAGAAAGCAGCAAGACTACCCCCCAGCCTATTCCCACCTTAAATGCAATGGGGATGAAATGCAAACAGACAAATATAAGCAGCAAGAGAAACCCAGCCTGTGCTTGCCTGCAGAGCAATGGAAAATTGTTTGTGGAATAAACTGCCAAGCGAGATTCGCCAAGCTCCATCCCTCACATCCTTTGAGGGTGGTAAAAAGTTGGCTTTTTAGATATGCTTTCGGCAATTATTAATGTGTGTTTTGTCCTCCCTGTGTTTGATGTTTATCTAACTACATAGTTAGTGTGTCTTGCTGGGTTATTTGCTTGCTTTTTTTCTTTTTCTATTATTGCACTGAATTTGGATATTTGGTTTCCAGCCTGTTCCCATCCAAAGTGCAATGAAAAGCAATGCAAAGATGAATAAAAGCTACCCCCCAAAAGAAACGCCAGGTCATTCCTGCCAAAACTGGAATTGAAACCAATGCAAAAACACAAAAGAAAGCAAGGAAACCTCAGCTATATCATGGGAAGGCATTATATGAAAAAATGCCCCCTGGGGTTTCAGACCTCCCATACTTACCCCAGGACTGGCGCTGCACCAAATGGGCCGGCGAGGGCCTTCCCAGGCCATCTGGAGGCTCCAAAATGGCTTCCCTGTTAACCGGAAGTCACTACCGATTTACCAGAAGTGACTTCCAGTTCACAGGGAGGCCCTTTTGGGGCCACCAGATGGTCCAGGAAGGCCCTCGCAGGTCCGTTTGGGGCAGCGCCAGGCTGGGGTTAAGTACAAGGACCCGCAGCTAGCCCCCCCCAGGCCCACCCAACCTGCATCCATAACCCCCATAACCCCCGTAACCATCCTTAATCCCCCACAATAGTCGGGGGGGGGCACTGTATTTAAAAATGGATTTTTTTTTTCAAACAGATTGAGAGAAAAAGGAAGGAAGCACTTGGTGGTCACTGACAGTTTTGATTTGGAGGTAGTAGGTTGGAGGAGGCCTTGGGAGACCTTGTCAACCTCTCTAGCATGACAGTCACCAGTCAGCAGAAATAAACACCCTTTTCAATTTTCCCCTCCAAAAATGAAAGTGAAGAAGATGGGAGGGGTTCAGAGGTAGCACCTCTTTAGAAAGAGATGTGTCATACAGTTAGTTGCACAGGAAATTTCTATTTCTTGTAAACCAAAATATACCACTATAGAGCTGAAATGAACAACAAAACTAAAATGAACAACAAAAAAGGATAGTAGCTGGATGTGTCCGTCTTTCTCACAACCCAGAACCTGCTGAAAGCTTGTTGTTGCAAATTGTACAGCCTGATTAATGTGACTGATCAGCTCATACTTCAGTACTTAACTTGGTTTTCATTTTACCTTCACGTATATACCTTTAAGCACTTAATCTTCAAAATGTTTATCAGGCTTCTTAGATAGCAGCCATCATGAAAGGCTCCAGACTTTCTCAAGAATAAGATTATAATGAAAATTATTGTTTATCATAGTCTGATTTTCTCTTTGAAAGGAAAACAGTGTAAACTTGGGAAGACTTCAGTTCCTTTGCCAAACAGGTCCAACACCAACAGTAAAACCAGTGAGTGCATTCCCCCCCCCTTTTTTTTCTTGGCTGAAGGAACATGGAGACAAAAGGAAAGACATTTACTTAACATGGCTCCTGACAGATCCATTCTTCAGTTTTATCTGTTTAAGAAGGAAATGGTGGACCCTTCTTTTAAAATATGAAAAGACTATTGAGTTCTTTCCAGTAATATACCTGTCTCCACATTACAGTTTTGTTGGGATAAATTATTGTACAACCATGGGCCTTTATTAGAAACACAAGAAAAAGGCACAAGCCACTAATACCTTCCATGTGCCAGGTGCTGGATAATAATTATAGCTTGAGCTCATCTACAATTGATGGGGCCAGTTTTTCTGGTTCTCCAAGCAATCTAGTCCTGTGTATGAAAGGTGTATCAGCAAGTCTAAGTTGGGAATAAATCCAGAGATAAATTCAGCAAAAGGATGTAAATGGGTCAAACGAATTTCTGTTGGCCTTCGATGACGCATTTTTACATTTGATGATGTTTTCTAATTCCTTCATTGTTGCCCTTCCAGATCTCAGAGCTTGTCTAGACAGGCATATAGATCAGTATATGGATCGCTGTTGGAAACATTTACTTCAAACCATCCATATATATTTCCACTTAGATCTTGCCCCTTTAATGGCTCTTGCGTTTCTTTCCAGCAGCCTGTGCAGATGGTTAATTTGCACCATGGAGCTATGGACAGCAGCATTTGAGGTGGCAACTCTGTGACATAATTGGTGGCTTGTGTCACTAAATGGGAGGATGGATGGACCCCGCCTCACTCTATTCCAGGGCTGTTCAACTTTGAACTGGCCAAGGTCTACTTTTTCCAGCCCAAAGGGCCTGAGGGCTACTACACTAAAACCTCTACTTACGAATTTTATCCGTTCCAAGCCCATGCTCATAAGTAAAAACTTTTGTAAGTAGAGCAGTGGTTTCCCATAGGAATGCATTGAAAACCAATTAATCTGTTCTGGAGGGAACAGATTTCAATGTGCCATGGCCCTTGAACTGCCCCGCTCAGCTGAGACAGTGGGCTGGCAGAACCAGAACTTTGCTGGGGCAGTAGTGGTCCTTGGGATGGAGGAGTGAGGGGTGGAGAACTCATCCCCTCACTTTTTCATTGATGGCTGGCGGGCTACTTTTGAACCCTTCATGGGCTACCATTAGCCCACGGTCTACCTGTTGGGCAGCCCTGCTCTGATCCATCTTCTTGTTGAAAAGCATTTCTCTAACCCATACAGTGCATTTGTAACTCCATACTGGATGATGCAATGATCTTGTGATATTTTGCTTGCTTTGACAAGCAACAAAAGGAGAACCATGGCAGCTGTGAGAATTGGTGGGGAAGGGGCCTAGGTCAGCTTCCGGGACTCAGCCCTCACAAGTCAGTGCAGCCTTAGCACAGCGCAGCTGAGGAGAAAGAATGGAAAGAGGGGAATTCTGTCTGGCTTCCATCTCCCCAATGTTCACGCCAATGTTTTCCCCTTGTGCCAGTACTGCCGTTGCAGGCTGGCTCCACCACTGCTGTCCTCCTTTGCTGCCTTCTTATGCATGGGTAAATGAGGTAAGCCGTACTTGAGAGTAAACCTAGTACACACAAGTAAAGCAGCAATCCAAAGACTTGTGTGGGCCCTTCTTTACAGGAGAATAACATTCCATTGTGAACAGAAAGATCACTCAAGTGAGAGATAAAATAGATAGCACTGAAGATAAGAATATTTTTATTCTGAGTTATCCAGTGCCAAATTCCTCTGCCTGGACAGGCCCTTAGTCTCTTTTTGATTTCTTGGCTGCAATCTCCATTTGGACTGAAGATTGAATAAAGGTATTAAAAAAACGCAATTTCTTCCTGGTTAATTCTTCCATTGTCATGATTTTCATCATCATCTTCTTCTTTTTCTTTTGTCATTTTTTTAATTTTTTTGAGTTTTTATTAAATATTATAAAACTACATTACCAAAAACAAATAAAACAACACAGTATCATAAAGGAAAGGAAATATTAATAAAAAACACACCATCTTCTTAATGTTCAGCTGCACTCCTGCTTTGACATTTTCACTTTCAGCAGAAGTCTCAAGTTGTTGTTGCATTCCGCCAGTAAAGTAAGGTCATCTGCATAACAAATTATTGATATTTCTTCCACCAATTTTCACTCCTACTTCATCTGAATCTGAATATGTGTTCCATATTATATGTTCTGCATACAAATTGAACAGATAAAAGGATAAAATGCATCCTTATCTGACACATTTGCCTATAGATTTTGATAGATTAAGCCTATGTGGATTGAGATAGTTTTCTCGGTATTCCATCAACATCTAGCGATTTATTGCTTACAGTGCTTTCAGAGCAGCTTTCAGTTCACTTTCGAGACCTTCAGGGTTTTTTTTTCATAAGATTCCTCTTCAAAGTCTCTTGCATAGGTCTATACTGTAACCCCCCACCTATTGTAGGGGTTGGGGGCCCAACCCAACCCACAATAATTGAAAATCCATGATATGTGGATTCAGGGTCAGGTTGAGACTGGGGGACCTAGCTGGGGCCTCTTGCACTTACCCCAGGCCTGGCGCTGCCCCGAACGTGCCTCCAATGGCCTTCCCGGGCCCATTGGACTCCCAAAAGTGCTTCCCGGTAAAAAGGAAGTGACTTCCGGAAAACTGGAAGTGACCTCTGGATCGCTGGAAAGCACTTTTGAGGCCCCTGAGGGCCTTTCTGGTTCACCAAAAATCATTTCTGAGGCTTCTGACAAGCCCAGGAAAGCCCTTGGATGCCCCTAAAGTGCTTTTCAGTGATCCGGAGGTCACTTCCAGTTCACCGAGAAGCACTTTTGGGGCCTCAGACGGTTCCAGGAAGGCCATTGGAGGCCCACTCAGGGCAGCACCAGGCCTGGGGTATGTACAGGAGGCCTGAAACAGGCCTTTCCAGCTTACTGACTGAGTTTAAAACAATATGCCAAATACTGCATTCATTTTTCCACCCTACTTAATACATTTTCTGATTCTCTACCCAACATACTGATACCCAGTGTGGTGTAGTGGACAGAATGATGAAGTAGGATTCAGGAGACCTGGATTCCAATTCCTAATCAACCATGGAAATTCCCAAGGAAAGTGGAAATGATAAACCACTCTTTTGTTTTGTTAATCTGTTCCTTTGATATGTTTTTACCTTATACAGTATTTTGTTGTAGTCATTGTTCATTAATATCCCATTTGTTTTTATTTATTTATTTGTTTGTTTTTGCATTTCTAGACTGCCCGATTTCTCAGAAGGGACTCTGGGTGGTGGGGGTTTTTTTTTTTTGTTAATGACTATATTGTTTGAGATTATTTTTTGTGTCTGTAATGTATTATGCTTATCACTCTGTCGTTCACTGCCTAGAGTAGCCCTTGGCTAGATGGGCGGGATATAAATCAAATAAACCAAATAAATAAATAAATAAATAAATAATGTAAATTTCTCAGTCACCCCGAAAGCCCTAATAGACTCTCTGTACGTTGGTTCTGATTTGATAGTGCATGATGACAATAACCATGCTAATGTGCGAAGCACCTTCCAGCAAGATGTCTCTTCAGGCAAGCATTCCCTCAGTAACCAGTTACCTGTGTGTAATTCTTAGATTGATTGTTGTGCATTACCACTTTAGCTGAATTTCTAATAGTACTTGAGTTTTCCATTTTTGTGTTTTCCAATTCTCAGAGTGAATTTGTTTTTGTTTTTGTTTTTAATATTTGTATTTTATTGTGCTTTGCTTTACTGCCACCTTTTAATGATTTAAGCTGCCTCTTTCTGCTTATTGTTTTAAATATTGTCTTTTAATATTGCAGACTGCCATATATACTTATTTATAGTTTTGGAAGAGTTAGCCATGTTAGTCTGTGCAAGAATTCCAGGCAAAAATCATAGAAACAAAACAGAACAGAACAAAACAAAACAAAACAAAAGACAAGAACATGTGGCACCATAAAAACTAATTATATTTTAATTGGGAGGGTGAAGTGATCGCTGGGACTTGTGGCTGGGTGGGACTGATCTTTTGTCAGGCTTCCAGTACTGAAAACTATAGCCTGCAAAAGATCAGTGATTTCCACCCAGCCACAAGCACCAGTGATCACTTCACACAATCGAACAGCTAGTGACATCCATTAATCAAAGAGACAGATCAACCCTCCCTTATTATAGTGAAACTCTTAATCCCTCCACAGCACAATCAGTGATCAACACCTATTCTCCTGAATAGGACAAGTCCCCTCCTTTCCCGTGAATTTTAAAAAATCCACCATCTCACTCTCTACCCCAGAGAACAGAGGGAACTCCTAGCTCCCTGAGCTCCTGCCCTCTGAAGATTCTGGCCACAGAGACTAGTGAAATGTCAGCAAGAAAAACTTCCAGAACACGGCCAAACAGCCCAAAAAAGCCACAACAGCCATCAGATCCCAGCTGTGAAAGCCTTCAAGAATACATATTATATTTTAATGTAAGCTTTCATGGACACGTCCACTTATTCAGACATATACACACTTTTTGAATAGATTTTATCCCAGTGAACTCAAGAACCATTAGTAGTGGATTTTTGAACTGTATTACTTGGTCTGTGTGTGGATGTCTGTGTGTCTTGGGAGGCCATTTTGGTGGGTGGGTGTGCTTTAGAGATTGCAATAAGAATGTGGTTTTGGTCTGGTCTCTGGGTGTTTTTGCAAATTTCATTGCATGTGTATACTATGTATACATGTACAATGACAATAAATTGAAATTGAATTTAAGGTGCCACATGTTTTTGTCTTTTGTTTTGTTTTGCTTTGTTTTGTTCCATTCTGTTTTGACTTTTGCCTAGAATACTTATTTATATACAACCTTCAACTTTAAATATTGGCTCTCGGTGTTTGTTGTAAGCCTCCCTGGGCCCTTTTCAAGGAAAAAGGTGGGGTAAACATATTTTAATGAATGAATGAATGAATTAAACAAGTAAATGATGGATCACAGATATTGTAAGAGGGAGTTCATGCTGGAGGCGAGAAAGAAGGGTATTGCATTAGGGAGTTTCTCCCACTGTATGGGTCAGGTGTTAAAATGCTGAGCTACAAACAGTTCTCGAGGGAATCCTTCACTGGAAATATTTCAAAGCCTTGGGATGCTCAGTGGGAAATACAAGGGGAGGGAAAGGGCAAAAGGTCGGTGGGGCAGCAGAGCTGCCTCTGTGGGACAGATTTGCTTTTTCCATCAAACCTTGACAGGTGTAGCACATTCATCACGTCTGGTAGCTCCAAACACTTGACAAAATGTCAAGAATGTATGTGGCACCTCACATAAGCCATCGCTCATTTCAGTTTCTCCTGCTGTTCTATTCCTCCCCCAAAAAAAAAAACGCTAGTTCTTTTTTGACGTTCCTGTTTGTTGGGAAGGGGCTGAATTATAAGTAAATAAATCTAGCATCTGGCCAAAACAGCCTAAGGGCCAGAGTGAGAAACTATTTGTATTAGATGAAGAATGTGTCAGCCCATGAGAATGTTTTCTGACCTAGGCTTGAATTGTAAACAAACAGAAGGAGGAATAAGGGTGTGTGTGTTGGGGGGGAAGATAATCACACCTGGGCTGGGAGTCTTGCCTAAAAAAAAAAAAAAGGCACATCAAATATTTGAAACAAACCGATTTTCATACTTCTCTGGCCTAGAGGCATTTCAACATAAGGAGCCAGGAATGAAAGCTAAAACAAGCAGAGTAAACAGAGGAGCCAAATCCTCTTAGGCTGCTGGTGGGGCTGTCATGCAGAGGCCCATGGTGTTGTCCATTCCTAAGGGAGTGCATGGTTTGGAAGACTATGGTTAATTGTGGTGACGGTGGCAGTTCCACCTGAGGGAGAACAGAGCAGAGTCCCAGAACGGCACACTTGACTGGGATCTTGACCGGGATCGACCAAATGCAGGGGAGTGGTATCAGTATACAAATATCTAGTCTTATGTGTTCCCAGACGCATCTGGTGGAGCCACAGTGAGATACAGTAAGCTGGACTAGATGGACCTTTGGCCTCATCCAGTATGGCTCTTCTTATGTTCTTATGCTCTTATGATTAGACACCATACTGATTACAGGGTGCAGCCACATTGGTCAACCCAGCATCTAGATCCAGGGGAGCCTGTTTTGCTGAACTCTGAAAGTGGGTTGCATAGCTATGGCACTCAGCTCTAGCAAGCAAAATCCAACTTGCATTTAATTTTTCACATGGTATCAATATATGAAGGAGGAATTATTTCTTTTCTTACATGTCCAATCCCACTGTTTTTCTAAATAACACATCACCCTAACCCCTTTTTATCCTCAGGTCAATTCTATGAAAATTATGAGACTGAGTAAGTCTGTGAAGATTCTCAGTCATCCAGGTGAGGTTATCTGGAAACTGCATCATAGCAACTGGAGTTCCCTTGTGAGATTGCAACGTCCTGCTATTCATCCAAGCAATCTGATGAAGCTGCTTGGATGAGTAGCAAAACATTTCTATCTCATAAGATAAGAAGTCCAGTTGCAGTGACTCAACTTCCAGATTAGATAGATTGAGTAACTAAGACTGGCATGTAAATCTCAGGGCTGAATGAGACGTTGAATCTCTCTCTCTCTCTCTCTCTCTCTCTCTCTCTCTCTCAACATCAACATTCGTAATATCATAAAAATTGTATTATCTAACTCAAATGTAAAATTACTGAGTTTCTTAAAAAAATGAACAGTTACTAGGCAGTCCCCCTTTTCTTCTGTATAGTAACCAATTTACTCCCTGGTTCTGAAAAGAGAGGAGGGAGATAACCCATGAAGGTACAGCTGCATCAACCTTTGCCCAAGGCAAACTGATAGGAAAAAGTATGAGGCTAAAACCATTGCACATAGAATGGGAAATGATAAAGGAGAATGATTTTTATGTTTGCAAGTGCTATCTTCTTACTCTTGAAGAATATCATCGAGTGTGATAATGATAGCAGATACGTGATGCAATCCAATTCTCGTGATATATTTTGGGGAAAACCTTGGCCATCCCATTGTTTCACGTGTCAGTTTCCAGGCACTACAACTAGCATGCTCAACTTTACGAGGCTGTGGAAATTGCAGTCCAGTTGCAGGCCCCACATTTGATATTCTTGGGCTTCCAAAATCCTTGGACAAAACCTCCTAAGAACATTTACCAGCCACGTGGTAAGGTTTGGTAGCTGGCTAAAGGACAGGAAGTTAAACTGGGAGGCATCTCTCAACAGAAGGACACACGTTTCCTGAATAACTACGCTTGGACTGCTGCCATTCATAAATGATCTGAAGTTCGCACTGAGGGTCACAGGGCAAAGTAGCTTTTTGAGATTGGCTGCCATTGTGACTATATTGACTACTTTTCTGCATTTTATGAGTATAAAGATTTCTTGTGCTTTATTCATTTGCCTTGTAGTTCATTAGTCACCCTCACGAAGCAATTATTGGCATTTTCTGATAAATCCACTATCTCAAATACTTCTAAACTCTATGTAGTTGCCTTCACTCCATGCCATATAGTAGAGGTAAGGATACATGGCACCATCCTGAACAAATTCTCATAGCCAAACATAGCTGCTCTGGGCTTTTCCACAAAACACGATAGAAGGTTGAGATAGAAGGTATATGAGAACTGAGGTGTATGAGCTACAGGATACCAGCTGGGGGGCTAACTAAGGGGGTAACTAAGCTTGAAAATTAAATCACATGTTTCAGAAAACTGAAATCCAAAGCTGAGCATATGGAGAGGACCAGAACATTCTCCAGACAGGAACAGAAGTGAACAAAGTGGCAGATGAAATTCAGTACATGCACAAAGTGCTAAATATTGAAATGCAAAATCTTAAAGCCATACCGTATACATGTGTAGATGTTAAGTGTCGTTATATTGGGTAATATATTGGGGAGGAAGAGTTGCAAAGGCCAAAATTCATTTTGAGCTTCAGACATCTTGACCTTATGTCCTTGGCATTTGTTTATACCCTTCTCTGGTGGTTTTCTGCTATTTCCTTTTTATATATTCACTCCTTTGGAAATACTAACTTGCCTGAAGTCTTCTCATGCAGCTACTCCAGGTTTTATTTAAATGCTTCCCAGAAGGGGAAGAAATGGAGGCAATGACAGAGTTTATTTTCTTGGGCTCCTTGATCACTGCAGATGGCGACTGCAGCAACGAAATAAAAAGACGCCTGCTTCTTGGGAGGAAAGCAATGGCAAACCTAGATAGCATCCTAAAGAGCTGAGACATCACTTTGCCAACTAAGGTCAGGATGGTTAAAGCTATGGTTTTTCCAGTAGTGATGTATGGAAGTGAGAGCTGGACTATAAAGAAGGCTGATTGCTGCAGAATTGATGCTTTTGAGCTGTGGTGCTGGAGGAGAGTCTTGAGAGTCCCCTGGACTGCAAAGAGATCAAACCTATCCATTTTGAAAGAAATCAACCCCGAATGTTCACTGGAAGGACAGATTTTGAAACTGGGGCTCCAGTACTTTGGCCACCTCATGAGAAGAGAGGACTCCCTGGAAAAGTCCCTGATGCTGGGAAAAATCGAAGGCAAAAGGAAAAGAGGACGACAGAGAATGAGATGGTTGGATGGTGTCATCGATGCAACCAAAATGAATTTGACAAAACTCCAGGAGGCAGTGGAGGATAGGAAGGCCTGGCGAGCTCTGGTCCATGGGGTCACGAAGAGTTGGACAGGACTGAACGACTGAACAACAACAACTGTTTCTCATTGGAGTTGTTTGTGATTGTACCTTCAGTAGTTTAACTTTAAGGAATGTCCACCTTTTGTGGATTCCTTTCTCTTTTAATACTTCTGACCACTGGATCTCAGCCCAGTACTTCCTTAACCTTATTTAAAGTTACTTCACTGAAGCCCAGAATGCTTACCATACAATTATCAGCTTTCCCTTTTCCCAGTGTAACAGATCCCAAGTGGATAGGGTCACTTCTATGCAAAGTTCCCACTATTGGTGCAGCCTGATTATTTGTACAGGATCGTTGGAGAGGTGACAACCACTGTGTGCATACTGGATCTTAGTTCTTCCTGCTTTACAAAAGGAGCCACAACGGAGAAAAAGGTGATGAATGCCTCCCTAAAACAAGAACCAAAAAAATGTGATAATTTTGTTATATGTCAAATGTTTAACTGATCATTCGGTACTGTGCTAGATTTAAATCATGTGGTTTTTCTATATTGATCCTGTTAATTTTTTATTCCACCTTGAAGTTTTAGATAGAGTAACTGGCATAGTGTATAAACTGATAAAGTTATATACTGGATTAAAAAATGAACAAACAGCATGTTGCTAAGATTTTACATGTGACGTCTGTCCTCCCTTTTCTGTGCTGAGGCAACCTTCCTCAGCTGCCATAGAAAACATTTTCCTTACAAATACAGCAGTGATAAGAACTGGCTTTTTTTCTAAGCAACTTGTAAGGACTGAAAAAAGTATGATTGTGAATTAGAACAGTACAGCTTAATGTTAATGAAAAGTGGTTGCTTGTAAAACTTCCAGTTGAGTTTTATAGTAACCTAGTAACTTAATGGAACCAAACAATATTTGAATCAAGTCCACCTAGGCCATAGAGACAGTAGATTTGTATATCAACAAACTCTCTCTCATTTGGGGGAGGAGGTGCATCTGGCACTCTATGTTCCACTGTGTGTATCTTTCTAAAAAGTGTAGAAACGTGGTGGCCTTTTCTATTTAGATAGCAATTTACATTGGACCAAGTGACAAATAACATATTACATAGAGTACTTACCTTCTATGTGTGTGTGTTGTGTCATTACAGTCATGACTGACTCTTCGTGACTCCATGTCCATGGAGTTTTCTTGGCAGGAATACTGGAGTGGTTTGCCAGTTCCTACTCCAGCACCTGGTATTCCCTGGTGGTCTCCCATCCAAGTACTAACGTGGGCCGACCCTGCTTAGCTTCCAAAATCAGGCGAGATTGGATGTGCTTAGGGCATCTAGGCAGCACTTACCTTATATAGCTATTGACAAAACCACTGACTCTGTCTATCTTTGTGTGTTCGATGCATTTAAATGTCTTCCCTTATTGTATATATAGCTGAATTTCCTTCTTTGATGGCTGGACTTTCTGTGTGGTCCTCATACCAGCTAGTTGATTTGTGACAGAACATACATGATACTTTTTTTAAAAAAAAAGGAATGGCTTTTGGAATTGAATTCGTTTATCCCAAGTAAACCTGCCCATGGCTAAACTTGGATCACACAAAAGTCAATGTAATCTTTTTTGGTGCTTTGAGAGATGCAATTCTATGACTTAGCAAATTATAGTTAGCAGGAGTGTACTCCAACTTGCAGTTCTCAACTAAGAGCCAGGTGTTAGCAGCTGTATGGTAATTCATAGTGATCATTCTAGCCTACAAAGCCCTAAAAGGCTTGAGGCAAAGCTATTTCAAGGACCACATTTCCCTTTATGGGTCTGCTTGATTATAAAGATCCTAAGGAAAGGCTTTTCTCTTGGTCCTGGCACCTTCACAGGTACATTTGGTGGGGATATGGGAGAGGGCCTTTTCTGTTGCTGCTCCCAGACTCTGGAACCCCTCCCACAGGAGGCTAGACCAGACCCACAAGCAGGTGAAGACCTTTCTCTCCAGGCAAGACTTCCCTGAATGGCAGGAGTTTTAAATGGATTAATGTTTTGTCCTTACTTATGTTTTTATAGAATTGTACTCACTGTTGTTAGCTTAAATTATTTTCTTTAACTTTTGTAAGCTGCCTTGAGACCCTTCTAAAGAGAAAGGCAGAGTAAGTAAGTAAGCAGGCAAGCAAGCAAGCAAGCAGAGTAAGATGCAACCACTGAGCAAGGCAGTACAAATGACCTGTTCCCACTGACCCAAATTTCACTTTTTTCTTTTCTACGAACAATCTCTCTCTCTCTCTCTCTCTCTCTCTCTCTCTCTCTCTCTCTCTCTCTGTGTGTGTGTGTGTGTGTGTGTGTGTGTGTGTGTGTGTGTGTGTGTGTGTGTGTCCTTCTTCTCCCTTTGTCCCCTTCCACTGGTTGTGCTGCAAGGGATGATGTGCTCTTGCCAGAAGTCCAGCCTGACCACATGAAGAGGACTTGAGAAATTAAGCCACTGTGACTGAACCCAATATTTGAGCCAACATGTTTCACTTTTGCATGTTTGCCTCTTACCTAATTGAAATGGAGGTGCACATTTGCTAGACATGCTTTTGCTGATGTTGTCTAAAAGAAGTTTACAATTAATAGTGAACCTTATTGAAGCATTAACATGCTTGCCCCCAGCTATTGACAAACACCGCTTCTGATTTTCCTCTGTCGCTGCCACCAACTAGTTTAGCTAGTAAATTAAAGCCTTCAGGATGTTTTTAAGTTGAATAAAAATAAAAGAAGTTTACTGATTACAAAGTAGAATCAAAACAATTAATAGTAATGTGTTGGCGTATAAACAAAAAAGAAGTATATAGCTCAAACCCCCTTAAGTTTGATCACTAATAAAGCTGAATACATGCACATCCAGTTCCTAAGTTTACAAACTCTAAACACTTAGTTTTCTTCACAGACACTCTAAAAATCCTATCTCTTCTTTAGCCCTATGTGTCTTTCTCTTATATGGTGCCAGTCCCTATTTGATTCTCTCAGACTCTCTCAGAGTCCCTTTCTCCAAGTGTAGGTCTTTCTGTAGGTCCCTATCTAACCCTATCTGTCTTTTAGCCCTATCTGATTAAAACAGAGCTGAATGCTCTCAGGCCATTCTCCAGACTCTCTCATTGGTTTACAAACCCACCAATCAGCACAGACACCTCTCATATATTATTCATTATGTCAGGTAAATGCCACACTTATATCCAGTTAAATTACAGAAAGTGGCAATCTACCCACATCTTTCCCATAATCACTGTTTGTGCCTATCTCCAGTTCTGAGTCTTACATTCAGACGCATCACTGGCTCCAGGCACACATGTTGCAATCCTGCTTACATTTGCCTAGAAATAATTCCCTTTGAGATCAACTGGAGCTTCTGGCGTGCGTAGGATTACTTTGTTGCTCTATTAGCTAAAAACAAAGCTTCCTGAAACACAGCATAGAGAAGCCAAGTAACCCCAAGCATGCACAGAAAGCCTTCTCTTCAGAAAAGAGAGAAGAAGATTTCTGAGGGAGGAAAGAGATGGAGAAATAACAGAGGAGTTTTCTGATAAATGAAAGGGGCTGAACAGGAGAACTTGCAGATGATGTGATGTGAAAGCTGCAAAAGCTGTTCAGTAGACTTTTTTTTTCTCAACCAGGTGTCACCAGGTGTAATGCAAATAATAATTCCCCCTTGCATTTGAAACTGGCACGTTAACAAGGGGCTAGTTTAATGAGACAGGCCTCTATATAGAATTGCCCTCAGTGCATAAGCCAGCCAAAGTTAAATACTTCGAAATCAAATGAAAGAGACTGGAATGTGACTACATTGCCCAAACAACCTGGGCAGGGTATTACTGCATCAATTCATGCCATCTGCTCTTTGTGTCACTATTCCCATTCTCTTGGGGCAGAGCCAACTGAAACAGATTGATTCAGTGCAGGGGAGTATACTACTCTTTAAATGGACTTACATTGACCCAGGATTGGCACTTTGATCCACCAATGCCTTTGTCTTGACTCTATCAGTATTCTGTGCCTGTCCATCTTCTCTGTCTTGCCGTGAATTATTCCCCCTCTTTTCTATTCTAAGTGGCATTGGCATAACTCCTCCTGACTTCCTGATGGGACAGTATCCTGCACCATGTCAAATATATCACCAAGTTGTCTGCACATAGAAGAGGGGGGCCGAGAGAATAAATTATACAATGAAAATGGGTTAAAGAGAAAAAAAGCATAATGTAGAATGATTTAAAATAAACAGCCTTTTGATGGATTCCCCCCCCCAAAAAAAAGGCCTCAAAAAGTGTGAACTTGCATCATGTACACAATCTCATTGTGTAGCTGGGAAATTCTGAATTGATTTACAATGTTCTAAACCCAGAGTAATTGGAAGAGGATGTTGCAATGAACATTTTGGAAAGTGCAAAGTATGACTATTCGGTTGCATGTCTTTAAACTAGAGGTAAGCAGATTTGTGTACTTTAGAAGACAGAGTTGCCAACAGAAACATACAAGTTACAGTCCACAGATAGAATCATAGAATCATAGAGTTGGAAGAGACCTCCCTCAAGGGCCATCTAGTCCAACCCCCTGCCATGCAGGGACCCCCATCACAATATTTCCGACATATGTCCATCCAGCCTCTGCTTAAAAACCTCCAAAGAAGGAGACTCCGCCACCCTTTGTGGCAGCATATTCCACTGCCAAACAGCTCTAACTGTCATGAAGTTCTTCGTAATGTTCAAATGGAATCTCTTTTCCTGTAGATTGAAACCATTGCCCCGAGTCCTAGTCTCTGAAGCCATGGAAAACAAACCTGTTCCCTCTTCAATATGACATCCTTTCAAATATTTAAACATAGCTATCATATCCCCTCTCAGTCTTCTTTTTGAAAGGCTAAACATTCCCAGTTCCCTAAGCCGTTCCTCATAAGACATTTCTTCCAGACCTTCAACCATCCTGGTCGCCCTCCTCTGCAGCCGCTCGAGGTTGTCAACAACATCCTTTTTAAATTGAGGCGCACAGAACTGGACACAGTACTCCAGGTGGGGTCTTTAGTATTGATGCAGATCAATACTAAAACAATGCCATTGCTAAGGCCAAGGGGATGGCTGACAAACCCAGCGATGATATTGCTTGGCCGAGGCTGAACAGCTGCGGATCCAGTCCACTTCCTAGGTGACAGACCGTTGGGAGGACCCTCTGGGAGCCTGGGTATCAATAGAACCGTAAAAATGCAGTTGTCGCTACATAAAGCTGGCTCTGTTGGAGAACATCATGTGGGATTATCATGTTTTCCCATGGGATTCGGTCCCCATGTCGTCTTTCTCCGAAGTTTTGGATTTCCTCTCCTAGAGGAGAAGCTCCTTGCTGTACCGCCACAGCCGTTGAACTTAATGGCATGCCTCAGAAACCTTTCCCATGCCAGAATCTAAAACAGTTAGCCAGCAGCTGCGCGCTGTTGGTGGCAAGAAAGGGAAAGTAACCAGAGAGCTGGTGCAATCCTGTGCCAATATTGGCAGGGCAGCTGCACCTGTGTCAATAAGAGTATCACATACACATGGAAACTGCAGTCCCACCAACATCTGCTTCTCCCTCCCCCCCTCTGTAAACGCCTGAAATGGGCTTGTGTCTTTTAAACGGGTATAACATCTCCTCTTCCACCAGCATCACTGAGCTCTGCGTGAATGAAACAAAAGGTTTGATAGATGAGGGAGAAAGGCAGTGAAGGGATTTGGGTGGGGAGGGGGGACAGGAAAAATAACAGCGGAGCATGCGAGCTGCATTTCAAAAAAACAAGAGAAGAAATAGATATGGCTACGCTGTTTGAAGCCGTGAGGAATGTTTTCTAGTTACTTTCCAAAAGCATGAAATGCCACATTGCCTGAGCACTTGGGTTAATGGGAAATCAGCAAACACCGTGAGTACATCAATTAGAATATTTGTAAAAGCAATAACTCACACCCTCCCTTGTTTAAAAAAAAACCCAAACTATAGATAAAATAAGACATTGGTCTGATCTCAGCTAAGCTCCTAGTGTGTTCTTATGCAAATACGAAATCAACAAGTAAAGTGAGCATATATGGGCTATGCATATATGGCACTGGTATGTAGTAACAGAGGGATATGGGTAAATAAATATATTTCCCTGAGGCACTTTTCTGGAGGGGGGTTCAAAGTAAGAAAGGCTCAGAAGTGTTTTACCATTTCTTCCTTCTGTACAGTACAAAGGAGAGCTTCACCTCCATGAATGGTGAAACATCACCTATTGCTGCTGCTCTGTAGCTACCCTTCAGTCCTTTCTCCACACCCCTCACCACTGGGACTCCAGACGTTTCAAAACAAGAGAACTGTCTGGACAATAAGCTCACTGACTCAGATGATATGGGGTTTTTCTAATATCGAAGCATTGATGTAGCGCAAGCAGTTGCCGGCCATTATGGAAGGTCTAACCAAATAATATGGGAAAACCTACAAACATAAAAGGAAAAAGCAAAGTGTTCTATTTATGTACTGCCCTGTAGCAGTTCAAGCACTCTCTGGGCAGTTTATCATTTAATTATGCAGGCTACACATTGCCTCCCCACAGCAAGCTGGGTACTCAGTTTACCAACCTCAGTAAAAAAAGGATAGAAGGCTGAGTCAACCATGAGCCGGCTACCTGGGATTGAAATCCAGGTTGTAAGCACAGTTTTAGCTGCAGTACAGGCATTTAACCACTGCACCACTGTGCCACAAGGCTCAATTCAGGCCCATGCTTCTACTAGAGATTCTGAAGAAGAAGAAGAAACTGAAAGCTTTTCTACAAGCATCTGGGAGGAAATCGATCACTCATCAAAACAAGACATGCTTACAATTGCATGTGACTGGAACACAAAAGTAGGAAACGAAGCAGAAACACATGTCATGGGAGAATTTGGTCTAAGGATAGAAATGAAGCGGAATGACTCATAGAGTTCTGTAAAGTCTACAATCTGTTTATTGCCAATGCCAACATATGCTCTAAGCAACTGAACAGATGACTGTACACATGGACATGACCAGATGGGCAATATAGGAATCAAACGGACCATATCATTGGAAGCAGGAGATGGAGAAGCTGTATCCTCTCTGTCAAAATAAGAACAGGAGAAGTTTGCAGTAGTAATCATGAACTGAGCCTAGTGGCACAGTGGTAAGATTACTATACCGCAGCCAAAACTGCTTACAACCAGGGATTCAGTCCCACATAGCTGGCTTGTGGCTGACTCAGCCTTCCATCTTTCCAAGGTTGGTAAAATAAATACCCATCTCTCTCTCTCTGTGTGTGTGTGTGTGTGTGTGTGTGTGTGTGTGTGAATGTATTGCCTGCATAAATAAATTCTAAACTGCCCAGAGAGTGATTGAAGCACTATGGGGTGGTATATAAACCCATGTTGTTGTTGTTGTTGTTGTTGTTGTTGTTGTTGTTAATATCAAACATTCGAGTAAAGATGGAGATCACTAAAAGAATCCTGGTGCCAAAGTATAATTTAAACAGCATTGTGCATGAATTTAAAATCTACATAAATAACAGATTTGCATTACTAAGCATAATTGTCTGTGAAACAGAAGAACTGCTCTGCCCAGTGGCTGCCTTGAAGAGAGTGGGTGTCTCTCTAGCCGTGTCTCATTTTTGACCACTCTTCCTTGGGTGACCCATCTAGGAATTGAGGCTGATAATGGAGTCTTGCTCCTGACAGCATTCCTCACAAAATGCAGTTGCCACTGATTTTTGCCACTAACTGCAGGAACTTTTGTGACAGCCTCCAAATTACAGTAGCAGAGGAGTACATGCAGCCCCCTGGTGCATTACTCAGAATCCAATGCGCACCCTAGAAAAATGCCCACCCTTGGTTTATACTTCCCTTTCCATTCACTTTAGAGCTTGTCATGGTGACCTGTGAGTTATTCAATCGAGAGAGAGAGAGAATTGCATTTTGCATCTAGAAAGTACTGTCTAGTGGGGTTTCCAAATTGATCTTTTGTATGCAAGAAGAAATGTGTTGTCCTTGAGGTGATCCCCAAATAAAAATCCAGTCACCATTTATATGTCAGTGACGCTATGCACTGACACTAGGTTGATTCAAATAGCAGGAAGCATTCCTGACTCACTTACCTATGCAAAACATTTTAACAGCTCTGCTCCTGGACGGTTGAAACGATGCTGGAAGGTTAGCAGGGAGGTTATAATCTCATGACGGCACCAAAACATTTGTAATAGATTCTGCATTAGGTCATGCAGCTGCACATAGTAGGTCTTCATGCTGGGGCTTTGCTATTAGCTTTTGGCTTTGAATTTGAGTTTCAAGGAAGTGTAGTTTTGGCTAGACCATGAACACCTCTTGCTATAGGCTTATAACAAAGAGCAACTAGGTCAACGGTGGGGGGTGAGTCAAGTGTTGGCGTGGTTGACATCAGCGAGGGGGGCGATCATTAGTTCAGATTAAGCATTTTGGAAAGGTTAGAGGATTAATAATTTCAGGGGGAGCTCCAGAGTATGATCTCACTCCCATTCCTGCATTGGAAGGGTGTCATGGAAAGTTCACTCCAATTATGGATCTGCTTCTTCTCCTCAGGACTGGACTGCCTCAGCGACAGCTGCAAAGTCCCCTTTAGCACCTGCTTATACCACTTCCAGCATCGTTTTGAGATGATTTATCCCACCACCCATCAGTCAGTGAGTGCATTCATCCAAAGTACATTAATCTAAGAGCACAGAGGAATTGAGAGTGCTAAGTCTACCTGCCTGCCTTAGAGACCACCATGTCTTCCCTATGCTTTTGCCATCCACCAGATCTCCTTGAAGGGGCTCTATTGGGCTGGCCGTTCATGAATTCTCTCCTCCCCAATGAATGCATTGTGGGAAAAGGGACAAAAGAGAACAGCTTGCATAAATGTTATATGTGCTAACTCCCATGGATAGTTACAAACAGTGGAAATACAAAAGGCACCTGACAAGCAAGTTCACAGCTGTCCGTTTGCCAATTTTTGCACTCTCTAAATTTCAGCATTCTGGGTTACAGCACCAGTTACCCCAATATAGTTTCATCAGTCTTCTAGCATTCTGTTACTTTCAAATGCAGGTAAAGGACTCTGTTTTCAAATAGGCTTCCCATTTTCAAGTAAGCAAGTAAAAACCAAATTTCTCCACTAGAGAAGAACATTAAGACATGAAGAACCATTAAGCATCTTTTTCTTTTGGGGTCAAATTATTCCAAAAGTGATATACAGTATGTCTTTTTTTAAAAAAAGGGGGGTTATTATTTCCAACTAAGAATCCTCTGTGAGTTACAGTCTTGCTGTGATCCTAAGGAAAATTCTTCTTCCAAAGGTGGTCTTTCCATTGGCAGAATTTTTTTTATTGGTGCCAACAGGAAATATCTCTTGCTCTTAAATAAAAAAAAGTCAGCATCAGAACTCATCCCTAAATGGCAGATTTTGAAACACTGTACACCATCTCAACCAAATACAGTAGTTGTATATTTTCCTGTAGAGTTAGGACGGCTGCATATCCTCATTTCTAGGTCGGAATGTGACTCTTTATTTGTGCTATCTTTCACATCATAGCAGGACAAGGTGTAGAGGTCTCAACAAGAACAGTATTTTATGTCATAAGAATTATTTTAACAGTTACTCTCTCTATACTTTACTTGGCTTATTCTCTCTCTCTCTCTCTCTCTCTCTCTCTCTCTCTCTCTGTGTGTGTGTGTGTGTGTGTAGAAATATTTCCATAAATTATGGGGACTTTCCCGAGAAAAATAGCACTCCTTGGGCTTTTCCACACAGGGACAAAGTTCAAACCCTCACCCTAACCCCAAACACCCATTATTCAGGAAGGTGCATCATCTTACTGACATCTGTGCCCAAAATTCAATTGCCAATCCCAATGCCTCCTCTTCAGAAAATCTGAAGAAATCATGTAATAAAATATGTGGAAATCAACTTCTCTCCGATAGATTCTCCTTTATAGATGCTCTTGGTGGGCATTGTCATGTCTTGTTTTAATGTTTACAGTTAATATTGGCAGCTTAACTGAAAGCTTCCAGACCAGAGGTGCTGATAATGCTCCTCTCAAAGAGATGCAGTAACAGCCAGTATTCTTTATCTCCCTTTTCAGTGCTTCCCCTCTTCAAATCCCCTGCATGGGTTTCCAGTAGAACATAAGAACATAAGAACATAAGAAGAGCCATGCTGGATCAGGCCAAAGGCCCATCTAGTCCAGCTTCCTGTATCTCACAGTAGCCCCACCAAATGCCTCAGGGAGCGCACGAGACCAGATATCTGTCTCCTGATAGCACTCCCCTGCATCTGGCCCTTGAAGTACCCTGGTTTAAAGCCTAGAGATTACATATCTCCATCATGGTTTGTAACCCGTGATGGACTTTTCCTCTAGGAATCTGTCCAATCCCCTTTTGAAGGCATCCAGGCCAGATGCCATCACCACATGCTGTGGCAGGGAGTTCCATAGACTTACAACGTGCTGGGTGAAAAAATATTTGATTTTGTCAGTTCTTACTCTCCCAGCACTCAATTTGAGTGTATGTCCCCTAGTTCTGGTATTTTGAGAGAGGGAGAAGAGCTTCCCTCTATCCACTTTACTCATACCCTGCATTATTTTGTACGTCTCAATCATATCCCCCTCAGGCCCCCTTTTTTCCAGACTAAAGAGCCCCAAATGTTTTAGCCTTTCCTCATAAGGGAGGTGCCCCAGCCCAGTAATCATTTTAGTCGCTCTCTTCTGCACCTTTTCCAGTTCCACTATGTCTTTCTTGAGATGCGGTGACCAGAATTGTACACAATACTCCAGGTGGGGCCTTACTATTGTTTTGTATAACAGCATTATAATGTTGGCTGTTTTATTTTCAATCCCCTTTTTGATAATCCCTAGCATGGAATTGGCCTTCCTCACTGCTGCCACACATTGGGGAGACACCTTCATGGAGCTGTCCACCAACACACTAAGATCTCTTTCCTGATCCGTCACGGATAACTCAGAGCCCATGAGTTGATAGATGAAGTTTGGATTTTTTTGCCCCAATATGCATTACTTTACATTTGGTTACATTAAAACACATTTGCCATTTCTCAGCCCACTCCCCCATTTTGGAGAGATCCTTCTGGAGCTCTTCACAATCTTCTCTGGTTTTTACCACACGGAAAAGTTTTGTGTCATCTGCAAACTTGGCCACCTCACTGTTTATCCCTGTCTCCAGGTCATTTATGAACAGATTGAAAAGCACCGGTCCCAGGACCGAGCCCTGGGGCACACCGCTTTTCACTTCTCTCCATTGTGAAAATTTCCCATTGACACCTACTCTTTGTTTCCGGGATCTCAACCAGTTCTCAATCCATAAGAGGACCTGCCCTCTTATCCCCTGACTATGCAATTTTCTCAGCAGCCTTTGGTGAGGGACTGTGTCAAAAGCCTTTTGAAAATCCAGATAGACTATATCCACCGGTTCACCCAAATCCACGTGCCTGTTGACCTTTTCAAAAAATTCTAAAAGGTTTGTAAGGCAAGATTTACCCTTACAGAAGCCATGCTGATTTTCTCTCAGCAAGGTTTGTTCTTTTATGTGTTTTAAGATTTTCTCTTGGATGAGGCCTTCCACCATATTCCCTGGGACAGATGTAAGGCTAACTGGCCTGTAGTTTCCTGGGTCCCCCCCTCCTTCCTTTTTTAAAAATTGGTGTGACATCTGCTATCCTCCAGTCCTCCAGCACTGTGGCCGTTTTAAGAGACAAGTTGCATATAACTGTTAAGAGATCTGCAATTTCATTTCTCAGTTCCCTAATAACCCTTGGGTGGATGCCATCTGGGCCTGGTGACTTGTTAATCCTCAATTTATCAATTAGTCCTAAAACCTCCTCTCTTTTAACCTGTATTTGATTTAATTCTTTAGTCAAGAGGGGCGGCTCAGGCAGCGGAATCCGCTCAAGGTCCTCTGTCGTGAAGACAGACGCAAAGAACTCGTTCAATTTCTCTGCAATGTCCAAGTCCTCCTTAACCTCCCCTTTTCCTCCCTCACCATCCAGAGGCCCAATTGGTTCTCTGGCAGGTTTTCTACTTCTAACATATTTAAAGAAGCTTTTATTATTACCCTTTATATTGCTAGCCATTCGTTCCTCAAAGTCTTTCTTTGCCTCCCTTATCATCTTTTTACATTTCGTTTGCCAGAGTTTGTGTTCCTTTTTATTTTCCTCGTTTGGGGAGGATTTCCATTTACAGAAGGACCTCTCCTTGTGCTTTAGAGCCTCTCTAACTCCACTCGTTAACCATGCCGGTGTCCTCTTGGACTTAAATGAGCTCTTCTTTCTTTGTGGTATGCACTTGTGCTGGGCCTCTATTATTGTTGTTTTAAACAGGCTCCATGCACTCTGAAGAGATTGGATTCTTCTAACCCTCCCCTTCAGTTTCTCTCTAACTAGTTTCCTCATCTGAGGGAAGTTTGCCCTTCGAAAATCAAGGGTTTTTATGTCTGATTTGGTTGACACTCTTCCTCCGACATGCATGGCAAAGGTAATTGCAGCATGTTCACTGTTCCCCAGAGGCTCAGTGACATTCACATCCCTGACGAGGTCCTGAGTATCACACAATATTAGATCTAGAGTTGCCTGTTCTCAGGTGGGCTCCATGACAAGTTGCTCTAAGGCACAGTCATTCAGCAAGTCGAGAAACCCAGTTTCTCTTTCTTGCCCAGAGCTCGCATTGGCCCAGTCAATGTGGGGATAATTAAAGTCCCCCATGATTACTATCCTATCCCTCTTAGCCACCTCCATGATTTCTCTCCTCATTTCAATGTCCTCCTCAAGTTTTTGATCTGGTGGACGATAGAATACTCCAACTATCACATCACTCTTTGGACCTGGTAGATTAACCCACAGTGATTCTATGGTGGAGTCAGACCCTCTGTCAATCTCCATTCTGCTGGATTTTACGCCTTCTTTGACATAGATGGCCACACCTCCTCCAACCCGCCCCTCTCTATCCCTTCTATAGAGTTTATAGCCTGGGATTGCTGTGTCCCACTGGTTCTCCACATTCCACCAGGTTTCTGTTATGGCTATTATATCAATGTTATCCCTAGCTGCCAGATGTTCAAGTTCTCCCATCTTTGCTCGGAGGCTTCGAGCATTGGCGTAGAAGCACTTGTACAGTGGGTCCCGCAACAGCTGCTGCCTTGTTCTTCTCCCCCCACAGCTTTTATTTTCAGTATACGAACTGTCACATTCCGCTATTCTGCCAGTGTTAATACTTGCTATGTCATCTCTATGTGATTCTCTACCCTCTCCAACCTCATTCCCTGAAGATGAGGTGTTCCGAACCAGATGCCACACAGCTCCTGTCGGCTTTCCCCCAGTTATCAGTTTAAAAGCTGCTCTGCTGCCTTTTTGAGGTTGAGTGCCAGCAATCTGGTCCCATCATGATTCAAGTGCAACCCATCCCTCCTGAACAGGTTTGGCTTGTCCCAAAATGTTCTCCAGTTCCTGACAAATCTAAAGCCCTCCTCTCGACACCATCGCCTCATCCACGCACTGAGGCTTCTGAGTTCTGCCTGCCTGGCGGGACCTGCACGAGGAACAGGTAGCACTTCTGAAAATGCTACCTTGGAAGCCCGGGACTTCAATCTTCTACCTAGCAACCTGAATTTGGCTTCCAAGACGGACCGCTTGGCCTTCCCGACATCATTGGTACCGACGTGTACCATGACCACTGGCTCCTTCCCAGTTCTCTCTAACAAGCTATCTATATTTCTGGTGATGTCTGCAACCTTTGCACCCGGCAGGCAAGTGACCATCCGGTTATCATGCTCCTCACAAATCCATCCCTCCGTATTTCTAATGATAGAATCCCCTAGCACAATGAGCTTCTCTCCTGCAGCCTGCTCATCAACATGTACCTGATCTTGTATCTCATCAATAGTGATGAGGGAGAGATCCTCCGGTGGAACCACTTCTTCCTCTATGTGTGCCTCATGAGGTGTGCTGAGGGAAAGAGCTTCAAATTGATTGTGCAAGATGAGACTCTCTGAGCGATGCCTTGGCCTTCTACTCCTTTGAGTCACATTCCTCCACCCATCCACCTCCTGAGTTGGGGGAGTGACTTCCTCCTCTGAAGTGTGCCCTGTCTCTTCTTGGACCTGGATAGTCTCTTCCGCTCTGTCCAGGAACTGCTCAAGCTCCTTAATATGTTGCTGGTCCACTATGCGAGCCTCTAGCTGCTGGACCTTCTCTTCCAATAGCGCTACCAGCTTGCACTTGCAGCAGATGTAGTTCTGCACACGCTCTGTCAAGATAACAAACATGGCACAAGTACTGCAGGTAACTACAGCTGCTCCCTCCAATTCCATTTTAAGCAACTGCCTTCTCTTACCCAGTATTTCACCTCTCATGATGGCATAGGACAGACTGCAGTTTGCAACACACACACACACACACACACACACACACACACAAAAGCAGCTTTGTTCATGCCTGTATGTTTGATTGCCATGTATATACAATAAATAAATTTGCTCTTTTGCATACCTTCATTTGTTGCATTGGATTCAACCCCAGGAATAAAACTCAAATGAAAATTAAACCATACATGAGAAAGAGACAACAGCATCTCAGAAAGTTGCAGGCGTTGCTGCTTAACAAACACTCTCACAGGAGGGTCAGCTTGTATCACTCTGACGTGGAGAGCAAATCTGACTGTTCATCATTGAGGTGCATCATCAAATAATGACAGTCTAAACTAAATTTTGTGAGCATTGCTTACGTTTCTCTTTACATAGAACACTCCTCTGTTTGAAGTCATCCTGCATTTGACGGATGGTCTTGTCCACGTACATTATAATATTAATATGTAATATTAATTATTTATTTAATATTTAATATTTAATATTTTTAAATATTAAAGATTTATCAACAGGTACACACATCCCTGGAGGTAATCTTCCCCATGATGATAAGAAGTATTGCATTTCTACTTATGTTAGAGACTTTTTGTCCCAAATGTGTGACTATACCCATGAATGTGTTTTATGCACACCTGTTTCCCCTTTTGCTATTCTCTTTGCTGTTGCCTTTCCTCTTTTGGGCAACACATAAGTGGTCATTCTGCAAAGAAACTCAAGTTTCTACACCATTGCTGAGAGACAACTCATGACGTCAAAGCTCAGTCATGTTTGCATCCCATAAGGGTAGCCTAGCAAAACTAACAAATGTAAAGAACCCTTGTTCTATGGTGGATTATTCCATTCCAGGGTGCCAAGGTTTGCACTGTTCTAAAAGAGAGGTTGTTGTTTTGACAAAGGTTTTTCATGAAAGGGTCCAACCGGCAAAGTCAGTCAGCAGAAGGACTACAGTAAAGAAATGGGCTCCGGTATTAGTCAATAGGTAAACATGCTTTAGAAGGAGAAAGTCAACATTTCTTTCATAAAAGAAAATCGTGCTTCCTGAAGCTTTTTCCTCAGAGTGCCAACAATAATGTGAACAGGAGCCAATGTGTCAATATATGGTACACTCATTTTTCAGAAGCCTGAGGAGAAAATATCTTTCAACAACAGCCTTGAAGAAGAGAGTGGTGGGATTTGCCCTTATGGTTCTGCAATATCCCAAGAGTAGGTGCATCTGAGGTGCAATAAATAAATAAATAAATAAATAAATAAATAAATAAATAAATAAATAAAAGGTCAGGGCTTCTGGACCTTGGATAGCTGTGGAAAGAGAGGTTTGTGCAACACCTGCTAAAGCACTGCTTCCTCACAGCTCTTCAAGGTGCAGGAGCCTTGACTTCTTTGGTATCAGGCCATGCGGCAAAGCAAAGATATTAGGTAAACACACAAAGCCATTTTCTACAGAGGTTAAACAAGGTTGCACAAGCTAAGTAAGCTGTAGCCAAGGGTCCTTGTACAACACATCCCAAAGCATAAAACAAAATACAACAATACAGAAATCTGAACAGTAAACATATATTTGATAATTCTATGGGGCCCTTTAAACTAGTTAGGTGGAAGCAGCATTGTAACAGTTGTAGCTTGAAATTCTTTCTTTCCCAGAAGTGCCATAGGTCCATTTTCGGACCTCAGCATGTCTCAAGAATCAAGGCTATGTTACACTCTGCAAATAGCCCACCATTGAAGAAGCTTTTCAGGGCAGAGGAAACTTCCATTGAAAGAAAATCTGTGCTTAATTCTTAATGGCTAATCCGGAACAAAAGCAAGATAATTTAGAAAATGAAGGAAGTAAGAGAAACTGCTGGACAAGAAGTTCTCAGCACATAAGGAACTCCCTCTCCTAATGACCTGATCCCTGTTATCACAGGGAAGCAATGAAATGAGTGATTGTAACTCCCTGTAATATACAGTTCTGTCCTTAATCTAACTTTCCTCAGACTGATGAAGCTGCTTGGATGCGTAGTGAAACGTTTTGATCTCACAAGAAAAGAAGTCCAGTTGCCATGACTCAGCTTCTGGATAACCCCACCTGGATGACTGAGAATCTTCACAGACACAGAGAACCTAAATTTTCCAAAACCAACAAACATTTTGTGAAATAACAAAGTACAGTGGACCCTTGTATAACAAACAGCTTTTATAACATAAAATTTGTACAACATAAAAAATTCCAGACAGGGAAATTTGCTTAACATAATCACCTATGGGGAAAATCCATACAACATAAAAATGGGATCACTCTGTTTTCAATGCATTCCTATGGGAATTTGTATAAAGGAAATTTTGTTTAACATAATTTCTTTTGGAACGAATTAATTCCTTTATACAAGGTACCACTGTACCCAAATCTCATCATCAACATTAGCATCATCCAAAAAATAACAGGCACAATCAATAAAAATTATAAAATCTTTGACTGGTATTATATAATAGATACAAATTTTAACAAAAAAAAAAACAACCCTAAGTATCTGTTAAGTATCAACACAGTATGTGTGCTTTCCTAATATTGTCCAATATTGGTAGCTCTGATGGTGTTATTTCTGAGATCTACAACTGCTTGCAATATTGTGTGAAATTTCTTGGCATTGTTTCCAAAGCCCCAATGAATACAGGGACACTGAAATGTATTTCATCCACAAGTGAGATGTTTCAATTGCCAGGTCTCTGTGTTTTTTGTTAGTTTCTCCAATTCTTTAACTTCAGTTCTGGCATATCCTGGAATTGCAATGTCAATTATCTTCATTCTATTACTCCTATGTCCGGTGTGTTATGTTCAAGATGTCTTTTGCTTTGGATCCAGACATCCTGCAAGATCTCAACTTCCTCATTTTCTTACATCTTTTCTACCTGAAGTTCCCAAGGATGTTTAGTGGCTGGCAAGTTATACTTTTGCATATGCTCAGTGCGCTATTATCTTGCCACTAAATCATGTCTAATTTTGCAATCCGTCTGTGCAATGTTTGGACTTTAACAAATCAGGTGTAACACAGTTTCATCTTTTTCTTATCAAGAGTCGACATCTACTGTTGGCACTAATTCCTAGAATCTTAGATTTTATCACATAGGTTCAGAGTGCTTGTTCTTGTGCAGCAAAATTCAAGCCTTCAGTTTCTTTCTTAATGATTCCCAGTTTTAGCCATGCCCATGTTGAATGATTATCATGATTTCTATCAATATATTTCAGTTGTTGTCCAGGTAATGGTTTATTTTTCCAACTGTTTAATTTATTTTCAAAATTTTGTTTCTTATATTGAGCTTCTGTTTCTCTTGTTTTCAAAGTACAGTATTGTCTATTTTCACACACACCCAAGTATTTTTTTTCTCTCTTCCCTCCCTCCTCTATACTACAGAACACCAACTAGATGTGATATCAGTAGCAGAGAAGATGAGAGAAAGCCAGATTTGCTGGTATGGATGCGTCCTCAGAACAGCACCTTCTACCATCACCCAAACTGCGTACCACCTGAAAATTGATGGCTACTAGCCACGTGGGTGACCAACACAGAGATGACAGGACAATGTCAATAAATTATCAACCTGTGCCCTGATGATGTAGTCAATCAGGCAAAGTGACGTTTCAGGATCTGAAAAGTGGACTTCATATCTGTGTGAGTAAACAGTAGGAAGAAGGAGTATTTTTTCCCGCTTGTACTAATATAATTATTTAAACTTCTTTTTTACTCCTCTACTACCTGCTGTATGAGGAGGAGGAGGAGGAGGAGGAGGAGGAGGAGGAGGAGGAGGATCACACTACACTATATTTTGTATTACAAATCAGTAGTCAAACGCTTCCTAAGCGTTTAGGACTACTTGATGTATCAGCGGATTATGTGAGCAGATCCCAGTAAGGTGGCTTTCTGCAGCTGACTGATGGTGACTTTGTCAACTCTAATTTCTTCTGAATACTTGCATAGATCTTCAGGCACCACACCCAGCATGCCGATTACCACTGGGACCACCTGTACTGGTTTATGCCAGAGTCTCTGAAGTTCAATTTTCAGATCCTGATTTTTTTTCACGTTGTTTCTCTGTGACTCTATTATCACCTGGTAGCAATATCAATGATCCACACTTTTTTCTTCTCCACAGTCACAATTTATTTATTTATTTATTTATTTATTTATTTATTTATTTATTTATTTATTATAATCCCAAAAAGAGACCACAAAGATGGCGGACGGCAGCAGCCTCGCGGTGTATTGGCACCTCAGCGTCTCGGGCATTTTACAGTTTTTGCTGTCGGTTCGTTTGTCTTTATTTCTTTTTTAATGCTTGGGCACGCCAGGGGCGCCAGGGAAGAAGATGGGGAAGAAGAAGGTTTCATGAACTGACCTTTTCCAGAGGTTTGAGCCTCTCACTATGCTCATCCTGAGCCGAGCGGAGCTACGCGGAGTGATGGCCGCCTTGCGGAGCCACCAGCCTTTAGCTTTGTGCCGCACCCCTAGCAGTGCCTGCCTGCCGAGATTCTGTGGAGTTTGCAGGTCGGCTGCCTCCCCTGGGACCCCACCCGGTTCAGGCCGAACCCACCGAATCTACCAAGTTTGCCTGCCTGGAAAGGAGGTGAAGGACGTTAAACATCTTGTCCCCCCTTCAGACGCTCCCTGCCGTGCCATTTTCCTTGCTCCCTTTGGGGGTTTTTGCCGAGCCCGCCGGCCAGCTCTCCCGGAAAGGAGGAGGAGGACGCAAGGTATCTCGCCTTCCCTTTGGACGCTGCTGCGCTTGTCCTCCTGCGTTCCCCTTGTGGGGGGTCCGGAATGAGCGACTGGTCCATCCGCAACAGCCTGGAAGGCTTGCGGTCCGAGACGGTAGTCGCCATCACGGTTCCCCCCCCCCGCGGCTGGGGACGAAGCGGCGGACTGATCAACAGCTGCTGGAATTGCTTGTTGCCACCACTCATCGATACTTGGTCATCTCCTCAAGCGGCGGGCACGGGTATGTGCTGTCTTCCCCCTTTGCCTCCCACTCCAACTTTGGGGAGCCCGTCTTTCCCTCTCGGGCGGTGGGCCGACCGCTGGGGTTTGCCCTCCTGCTGGTTTCTGCCGCTCCGGGTTCTCGGGTGGCTTTTTGGCCACCGGCGTTGGCTTTTACCACCACGGCCCCCCAGTTGCCTTTGTATATCGGGTGGCAGACCGGCCGCCGGTGAGGGCGTTTCTCTCATATTTTTCTATCTTGTCGCCCCGGAGACTCGGGTGGCATGCCAGCCACCGGTGACCAGCGGGTCCGGCATTATAGGAGTGCGCTCTGATCATCTTCCACCTATCCAGCGGCCGGCTGTTCACCGGGCCGGGGACAATCCGCAGATCTGCTCCCAGGGGTTTTTGCTTTGGGAAATGTATCATGGTAGAGAGCGGCGATTAACTGAGGTGGACATTAGGAGGGGCCGTAATACGATCTGGGATGGAGGTGGTTTAGAGGGGCAGCCTCTAGGTGGCTTCGGACATTTGGATGGTCTGCTGGGCATCCCCCTCCCCCTCTCCAGCTTGTTGTCATCTGGCGATGGCCATTACACCTTTGCTCAGCCAGCCCACTCATGTCCTTGATGATATCAGTAGCCTTCTGCCCGCTCTGGACTCTGGCTCCCTCCCCCCCTTCCCCCAGGTGCGCTACATGTCATCCTGGCAGACTGCCCATTACCCTTTAGTTTTACTTTTCTCTTCAATTTTCTTTTATCCTTTATCTACTATTACTTTGATTCGTTGTCTGTTTACAGGCGGTTTGCTGCCTGTTACTGATGTAGTAGTTTTTTGTAGTATATTGTCTCTTATTTACAGTAGTATTGCTGTTTTGTTATTTTATTTTTGTACTATTGTATAGTAAACGTTGTTTTGTAGTCCTGTGGCTTCTGTAGTAGTTTAGTACTGCATTGTGTGTATTTTTAGCTCGCAGTAGTAGCTTTTTTTTCTCTTTCTCCTTTCTTTCTTCTTTTCGCCATGAGCGCAGGGGCTCACATACCGACGGTAATGGGCCGTGCGCGGTACGCTCGTAGCCATTGGATTTGTCAGACAAGAAGAACTCGGGTCAGACAACTTGTGTCTGTCCCTCGTTCTGACCCCTCGGCTCCCTGCCACGTGCCCGGTAGACATCCCGCCAGCGCCCCCAACCTTGCCTGTATCCTGATGAATGCCAGGTCGGTACACAATAAAATCCCTATTATTTATGACACCATCGCGGATGAGAAGCCCGACCTGGCATTCATTACCGAGACCTGGGTGGGCACGGAGGGGGGGCTGCCCTCTCCCTGTTATGTCTACCTGGGTATCTGGTAGAGGGAGTGGGAAGATTGGGGGGTCAAAAGGGGGGGAGCCGCCATCGTCTACAGGGACTCTTTTTGTGTTAGCAGGGCCTTGACATTGGTTAGCCAGGGGTTAGAAGTCCTTCATCTGTTGGTGGGACAGCAGGACAGATTTGGCATTGTGCTGGGCTACCGAGCTCCCCGCAACCCTGCACAATCCCTCCCGGAGCTCACGGAGTTCATCGCCGCTGCCCTGTTGAGGTCCCCACGCCTATTGGTTGCGGGTGACTTCAACGTGCATGCGGACGGTGAACTTTCTGGTGCAACTCTGGAGTTCATGGAATCCATGGCTTCCATGGGTCTGTCCCAGCATGTTTTATGCCCCACCCACAGATCTGGTCACACCCTGGATCTGGTCTTTACCTCCATGTCGGGGTAAAGGTGGGGGACCTTGTCTCCCTTCCTGTGTCATGGACAGACCATCACCTGCTCTCATTCTCCCTGGCGATTCTGGCCCCTCCCCGCAGGGACCACCGGCCTTCTGTTTTGGCCCACCCCCGGAGGCTCATGGACCCTCAGCGGTTCGGTGAGCTCTTCAGGGGACTACCTGGTGGTATGTCTGACGATCCGGCCAAGGATGTGGCTAATCTTTGGCATGAAACAGCTATCCACACCATAGACCGGATCGCCCCCAAGCGCCTCCTCCGTTGCCGAGCCCGGCCCTCCCCATGGTTCACGGGGGAGCTTAGGGCTATGAAGCAGGAGAGGAGGAGGTTAGAGTGCAGCTGGAGGAAAACCCGGACGGCACTGAGTAAGCCTGCCGTTGATGCCCAGTCTAGTCGCTACACCAACGCGATCAGGGAGGCTAGAACATCTTTTACCTCCATGAGAATTGCTGAGGCCTCGAACCGCCAGGCGGAGCTTTTCCGGGTGGTTCGGGACCTCAGCAATCCTAGTCTGGCCAGGCCTCCTCCTACTGAGTTCAGTAGTGAGCAATTTGCAGCCTTTTTTCAAACTAAAATAGAGGCCATCCATGCCGGCTTTGACTCCGGTTGCAGTGGTCCTGCCCCGCCATCCCCAGTTGCTGGTCCGCCTTCATCGCCTCGGTTGGATGCGCTTGGGCCTGTTTCTGCTGTCAAGGCCTCCAGAGCTATGGCGCATTGCCGGCCTGCCTCCACTCCTTTCGACCCTTGCCCTGCCTGGCTTATTAGAGCTGCCAGAGGCACTATGGCCGAATGGGCTTCTGCCATCACCACCGCCTCCTTCAGCGAGGGGGTTTTGCCCTCTCGTCTGAAGGAGACGGTGGTAAAGCCCATTCTGAAAAAACCTGGCCTGGCGGTGGACGATTTAACAAATTATCGCCCAATCGCCAATGTCCCGTTTATGGGCAAGGTGATCGAGAGGGTGGCGGCGGTCCGGTTGCAGTCATACCTGGAGGATCGGCAGTGCCTCGATCCATGCCAGTCTGGGTTCAGGCCTTGCCGGGGTACCGAAACAGCTTTGGTCGCCCTGCAAGATGACCTTCTCTGGGCGGCCGACAGGGGTTGCTGTACCCTGTTGGTCTTCCTGGATCTGTCAGCGGCCTTTGATACCGTCGACCACGGTATCCTGTTGGACCGGCTCTCTGAGGTTGGAATTGGAGGCACTGCTCACAGTTGGCTCCGTTCCTTCCTGGAGGGCCGTCCACAGTACGTGCAGCATGGGGGGGGGGAGTTATCGGCCCCTTGGATTCTCCCTTGTGGGGTTCCACAGGGGTCGTCTCTGTCCCCCATGCTGTTTAACATCTACGTAAGGCCGTTGGTGGGGGTCATCAAGAGTTTTGGAGTCTGCTGTCATCAGTATGCTGATGACACGCAGCTCTATCTCTCCTTTACCACCTCTGCTGTGGAAGCTGTGAGGATCCTCGACGGGTGCCTGGAGGCCGTGCTGGCTTGGACCGGGGCGAACAGGCTTAAGCTCAACCCTGAGAAGAGGGAGGTCATGTTCTTCGGGAGCTCGCCGTCGGGGTACGGTGGCCCTCTCCCCTGTCTGGGGGGAGTTTCCCTGCAGCTCGTGGAGAGGGCGCGGAATCTGGGTGTGCTCCTGGACCCGGCGCTTGCCATGGAGTCCCAGGTGGTGTCGGTGACCAGGTCCGCCTATTACCATATCCGTCGGATCGCCCAGATCCGCCCGTACCTGGACGTGAACTCTCTGAGAACAGTGGTCCAAGCTCTGGTGATCTCGAGGCTGGACTACTGTAACGCCCTCTACATGGGGTTGCCCTTGGCTCTTCTCCGGCGTCTGCAGCGGGTACAGAATGCAGCGGCCAGGCTGGTGGCTGGTGTGCATCGCTATGACCACATCACCCCAGTCTTGGCCCACCTGCACTGGTTGCCCGTTGCAGCCCGGATTAGATTCAAGGTCTTGGTTTTAGTTTATAAAACCCTCCATGGCTTGGGACCGGACTACCTGGCAGAGCATATCGCTCAGCGATCAACCTCGGCCCGTCCCGTTCGGCAGGTGCGAGCGCACTTGCTTCAGGTCGCCACTCCTCGTGAAGCCCGGAGGACAAGTACTCGGACCCGGGTGTTCTCAGTGGCGGCCCCCAGCCTCTGGAATTCCATCCCCAGTGAAGTGCGCTCTGCAGAGTCCCTGCTGGCCTTCCGGAAGGCGTTAAAGACCTATCTTTTCCGGGAGGCCTTCGGCGATCCTTAACTGAGTTTTTTTTTTCCCCGCCATCGCATTTGGTTTTTATTTACAACTGTACAGTGATTGAGGTGCCATAAGGTTTCTAACCTTCTGTTTTATTGCTATTACTATTTGCTTTACTTGTGCCTTTATTGTAATTTCTATGGCTTTGGTAGCCTTGTAAGCTGCTTAGAGTACACTATGTAGATAAGCGGGGTATAAATGCAACAAATAAATAAATAAAATAAAATTTATTTTATTATTATTATTATTATTATTATTATTATTATTATTATTATTATTATTATTATTATTATTATTATTATTATTATTATTTTCCTTGGAAAGATTGTCACTTAGCTGGTCATCAGAAGAAACAGAATGCTTGAGTCAGGGGGCCTTATTGTGGGATCCAGGCTTCTGTTCTAACCAGGCTTTTTGGTCTGATATATCTTGTATGTTCCTAATAACAAACCAAACACAATTAACCTATTGCTATTATCGTGGCCTCAATCAGTCTCTTTGTTTTATTAACTAAACCAGATAAATCAGATACTCACATGTGTGTGTCCTTGGGAGACACTAAAAATACTACACTAAAAATATGGCTGCCACATGAAGAAAGCTGGTAACAGCTTTTCATAAAAAGAGGGTCTGTTCTATCTGTTTAAAAAGATTATTTATGGAGTCTGCAGTGTCATTCAAGATTTTCTATGGCCCATTAAATATCCACCTGGACATTGCATCATTTAACAACTGGAATGTATAAGCTTTTTGGCTTTCCTAATACTGCACATGAAGAACATTCTGTATTGGTTATATATATATTTTATACATTCATATCAGATGGACCATGCTATAAAATAAATGTCATATCCATCCACATGCTGAACAGATCATAGGTTTTGTACTCTAAATTTTCAGACCAACCGTTTGTTCACCTAACAGGTATCATGCCCATCATTTTGGTTTGCTACCTCCTGACACCATCACTCCCTGTCTTTCTTACTGCTGATGTGGTACAGGGGGAATGGAGGACAAATGCATTGTCTCTGGGGCCACCTGAAATCTCCTTGAATCATTTAAAAGATACTTTTCTGAAGGTTAAACTCAACATGATATTTGTTACTTGGTTTGCCCTTGTAAGACTGTACAGTATAATTAATGGTGATGGGGAGCTCATAATTAATTGTGGGTGATGAGGACAGGCTTTAATCAAATTCTGAGGAACCTGAGGCCCTCTGATAGCCCTGAATGGTACTTCCATTAGCCGCCCTGGAAACAGTGAGGCCTGATTGAAGCAATGGCCTATCAACATTTAGAACAATGTTTCCTAACCTGGGGGTTGGGAACTCTTGGGTGGGGGGTGTCAAACGACCATTTCACAGGGATCTCCATGAGCCAGTGAAGAAAAAAGGCACTAACAGTTTGGGTCTGGAGGAGGGAGGAGGAAGGGGGGGAAGAGTGAGTTACAGCTTGATAGGTTGGAGGGGTTGTCAGTCAATGGCACTGGAGGCTGCGATTGGCTGAGAGTGCCTGTAGAGTGAAGTTCTCTATGGCACCTGCGGCAGTGGCCTGCCTGTCAAAGGGGGCTTGTGGCCTTTTCCAAGCAGGGCAAGAGGTCACCACAACATGAGGAACTGTATTAAAGGGTCACGGCATTAGGAAGGTTGAGAACCACTGATTTAGAAGGTCAAATGTTGCTTTGATCCTTTCTTTGCCTTCACTGTCTAGAACAAAATCATCACCCCAGTCTATTTGCTGGTGACCATCTTTATTCTCATAGTCCAAACACATACAGTATGTATGAACTATGAAAGTGTCCAAGAACTCTACACAATGGAGCATAAGCAATTGCTTCACACCAGATCTGGCTGTTCGCCAATCAAGGTCATCATTACCTAACTACAGCAGCTCTCCAGGATGTCAGGAACTGAAAAGTATTTTCTATCATTACCACCTACTACCTGATCCCTTCAACCAGAGGAGCCTCAGACCTGAGACCTTCTGTCTCCAATAGCATGTGGTCTATCCACAGATCTACCCTTGATCTCTTCTCCCTTAAAGAGAGGAATTGATTATGTTGAAAAGAGCTGACCTACAAACAGGAAAAAGCCTATTTTAATATGAGAGCTGGCAGCCAGATTTCTCTTTGAAATCAATTGCTGAAGATCAGAAAAGGAGAGTTGCAAAATAAAATTATTTTTGGCAGGTTTCATTGATGCTGTGAACATTTGGTCCCTGAAATAGCAGTGAAGACAATGTTTTGTTTTGTTTTGAATTCTACAAGCTCAAAATGCCTTCAAGAGCTGCTAAATTGGAATGCCTTTGAGTCTTCTAGGCTTGGCAACCTTAATGATTTCCTAGGTTCACAAGTCCAGTGTTCAGATTGAGCTGGATTTAATCTGAGCTGCTCCATCCATTGCTTATTTATTTGATCGCTTGAGATATCCAGAAGACTGAACACAGATTGACAAAAGCCATTATAAAATAATGTATTTCTCCAATTTGTCCTTGGGAGCCATTTTGCATGTTTGAAATGAATGGCTGTCTTTATATTATTTTCAGTATACTTTGGATTCAACCCCAAACCTAAGCTGGCTTTCCTTTTGATAAGACTTTGTGTCCCCACCCACCTTGTCAAATATCAGCCATTCGGGAGGAAACAGAAGTCGATAAAAGTTCCTTTGTAAACTGGAATAATTTTTATCAAGACTTTTCCTCTGAAAACTACCCAGCCCTTCCCTGAGATTACAGACATCCTTTTTTCTTTCAACTAGCTTCAAAAAGTACAGGAGAAACAAAAATGCTGGGTTGCTTTTTCCTTGTGTGTGTGTGTGTGTGTGTGTGTGTGTGTGTGTGTGTGTGTGTGTGTGTGTGTGTGTGTGTGTGTGTGTGTGTGTGTGTGTGTGTAATGTGAGAGGACACAAAGACAAAGGCTTATCAGATTCCTTATGATCTGTGTGTGTTTAATATGCAACAAGGTAAAGGTTCCCCCTGACAATTCCAGCTGTTTCCGACTCTAGGAACTGGTGTTCATCTCAGTTTGTCTGTAGATGTATTTCAGTGGCCATGTGGCCAACATGACTAAACCCACAATCTGGAGGGGTGCCATTACTTTCTCACCAAAGTAGTACCTTTCAATCTACTCACATATTACATGCTTTCAAATTGCTAGCTTGGCAGGAGCTGGAACAAGCAATGGGAGCTCCCTCCATTCTGTGGATTTAAACTGCCAGTCTTTCTGTCGACAAGCCCAGAGGCTCGGTGGTTTAGCTAGTCCATTTGGCCAGTTACTATTCCTGACCAAGCTGGCTACACTTCCACCATCTTGTTTTCCATTAACAAGAAGAACTTAGCTTTCAGTAGAGTTTCTCCAGGAAAAGCTGGCATAATTCAGCACTGTTAGGAATCCCAAGATCATGACCCAGGGAGGCACAATCAGGATATGAAAAAAATGTGCCTGAGGCCACAGTGCTCTCATTACAAGCACAATCCTGTTCAAAGGAGGTGGGGTATTGGAGGGAATCATACATTCAAAAAATGGTTAACCTGCTGCTACATCCATGTTGCTGTTGCAGATATGATTTTTCTTCTTTGAGGAGGAAAGATAAGTCTGGTGGCTATTTGTCCCCCTCCCTCCAAGTTATCTGTTTGAGGACTGAAGAGAAGCCTACTGTGCTGGGGACCTGTAGATTAGGACATGTTTCTAAAGAGGACTATTCCTTACTTCTAACTGCAATCCCCTTTGAGAGGACACATTCGGTAACATTGGATGGGAAATTGCATGAGCAAAAAGCAAAACAGCAAAAGGTTCTGCTTATATAGTGCCCCATAGTGCTTAAAGTGGTTTACAATTTAATTATGTAGGATACCCATTGCTTCCTATAACTGAACTTTACAGGGGGGATTTGCTCCTCTGCCCAGATCCATCTGCCTTCAGACAACCGCAGCTGCTATTAACTGGTATCTCAAGGAGTTAGTTCCCTTCTAAATGGGTCCTTTAATAATCTCCCAGCCTGGATGTATTTATTTACCAAAACTATTATTCACTAAGTACTCAACAAGGCACCTTCAGTAAAAGCTTTTATTTAACTGATGAGGTTTCACAGGAATATTGTCTTACTGAAAAATAAAAACACATGATTTTCCTTCCTAACATTGAAAATTAGGATTAGCATTAGGTTTGATATGCATGTATCAAACCTAATGCTGAATTTAGGCAAGAACAATTGTCATGACAATAACAGTACAGTGGACCCACATTTGCAGTTGGTGATTCCTAAGGTGCTACCAGAGCTGCCTAGGTGCCCTAAGCACATCCGATCTCGCCTGATTTCGGTAGCTAAGCAGGGTCGGCCCTGGTTAGTACTTGGATGGGAGACCACCAGGGAATACCAGGTGCTGTAGGCGCCTGGAGTAGGAACTGGCAAGCCACTCCAGTATTCCTGCCAAGAAAACCTCATGGACATGGGGTCACGAAGAGTCGATCACGACTGTAACGACACAACACAAGTGCTACCAGGAAGAAGTTTTGAAGATGGCTGCAGTTCTCAGAAACCCTGGCCAGCACAGCTGGTAGCAAAGGCTTCTGAGAATTAGAGTAAAAAAACGCCAAGGTTACCAAGGTTGGGAGCCACTGCTGTAGACCATCTTGACTGCTGCCATTGGTGTTGTCTATATTCTGGTTGCCCTTTGCTGTGTAGAGCTTGGCATCCTTTTTCCTGCTGGCAATGTAGGCACAATATTTAGAAGCAATATTGGGCCATTTTTTTTTTTTTTTTTGACATTTTGAATCATGGATACAGAAGCACAATATCCTGTAATTCAAAAAACCAGACATTTTAAAAAAGAATTGAATATTGTCTTCTCTTTAGATGTTGGGTCTCATAAAGAAATATGAAAATGTTGCACGCAACAGTAAGGCGGAAGAACTTCATAGAAGATTAAATGTGCAAAGATGTTGAATAAAAAGCAGCAAAACCACCAAGCCTTTCTATTTTATATTTTTCACTTGTTTTCTTGAAAAGTTTGTTACGGAGAGGGAGGGAGATCCCTCATTAAGTTTTCACTTAGAGTCAAATATTCAGTATTTACTTTTGTTACTTCCTCTCCTCCCTTTGGGTTCTTATTCCAGATGGCATGGACTGTGTGGGCATTGCTACAAGCTAAGGAATCCAAGTCTGAACACTGCTGTGAAGGGATCTATCACATTGCTTTTGCCTAGAGAAAGAAGCATAACAAAGAACCCATGGTCTTGCCATCCATTATTCAACAACCATGCCAGAATTTCCCTCCTTTTTTCTTATGTTCTCCTCTCCACCCCCTCCGAAAGGATGGCTATTGTTTTCAGAGTCACATTCAAATGGCCCAAGTCACTGAAAAATAAGATCAAACATTCCAAGGCCTAGTTCTTACAAACTATGTGACCATTAGGTGTTATGTTATGTTATGTTATGTTATGTTATGTTATGTTATGTTATGTTATGTTATGTTATGTTATGTTGCAGCCTTGTAGCTTGTATTGCCAGTCAACAAAACAATGTGAATTGGATGGTAGGGAAGGGAAATACTGTGTGTCTTTTGAAAAAAATGGTAACAGCTACAAAAGGTAAACACCTAATTTTTAAACATAATTAGGTTCCCAAGTAAATAGGTTGCAACCCAGATTTCTCAAGAAATCAGAAGACTGAGGCTTGGAAGGACAGTCTGTGAGGGAGCTAGAAAAGATCCTCAAGTACAGTAGGACTTCCATATCCACTGATTCATTGACCACTGATTCAGTTATGTTATAGCATGACACAGTTGGCAGAGGAAAAATTAAATAAATAATTCAGCAGCCGCAAAGCAAGCTACTGTCACAAACAGCAGCCATAAAGCAAGCTACTGTCACAAAACAACGGTTTTTGGGGGGCTTGGCTTTCTCTCTTATCTTCGCTGTTTCTCTCTTATCCACGATTTCGTTATCCACAGGAAGGCCAATCCCCAGCGGATACAGGGTCCTACAATATAGGAATGTGAAACCATAGGCCAAGGCCAAGGCCATTTACACTATGGTATTCTCCAGAATTTGAGAGCTGGGCAGTGAAGGAAGGCGACGAGGCAAAAATATTTTATTTGAACTGTGAGCTTGGAAGAGAGCTTTATGGATACTATAGATGATCCTCATCGGGTATGGCAAGGTCTGCGACAAATCACAGGCAGAATATCAAAAATAGCCTGTTCAGCAGCAGTGATTCATTGACTCAACAGTTAACTCAATGCTTCAGCTGTTTTGAGGAAGAAACAGGAACAACTATTGCTCCAGCATCTACCACCAATAACTAGCACACAATTAGAATCTACCATTGACAACCACTTCTATGCAGATTTCTGATGTGAGATGCACTACCCAGAATATCAATACTTGGAAGGTAGCTGGACCAGATGGAATCATGGGACAAGTTGTTAGGTACTGCACTGCAGAATTAGCTGGAGTTTTTACAGAAATTTTCAATCTATCTTTGTTACAGTGCTCTGTCCTTACTTGCCTGAAGACATCTACAGTAATACCTTGTAAGATGTTTTAATTGGTTCCAGGGTTCCATTTGTCTTAGGAAAAAGTCTTATGAGGCAAGGTTTCCCATAGGAATGCATTGAAAACCTATTAATCTGTTCTGCATTTCCAGCACCTATTGGAAATTCCCTTATACATCTTGGACAGTTTCTCTGGCATTAGATACCACCTATAGATCATTTTGTAGAAATTTTCTTTAAGATTGTAACTCCTTGTGAATTTCAGTCCATACATCCACATTCCCTCCCACTGTTCTCCTTGAATATTATACCCAAATTTTTGGCCCATTTGATCATACACTTCTTAACCTGTTCATCTTCGGTATCAAACTATAGTAACATTTTGTATATTCTTGAAATCTAATGGTCCTTATTGACACATAGTTCCATCTCAAAAATAGTTTTTCCCTGTTCAAATTCAAATACTTGTTTATTTCAAATCTTTCTGATAGTTGCAAATAGAGATGGGCACGAAATGATTTTTTAATTTGTTTTGTTATTCGTTATTCGTTTCATTGCCTAACGAAACAAATAACAAACTGACCCATCAAAGAAAAACGCAACAAATCGAAACGGAAATTTCCGCTTCATTCATTTCATTTTTCGTTTTCCCATAGGAATGCATTGAAGCAATGCATTCCTATGGGAAAGGTTTCCCTTGCAATTGGTGTGGAGAAACCGCAGCTTTTTCCCACCAGAAGCCAGCGCTGCTGTAGATCAAAGGGATTTTAAAAGCTTTTCCTCCACCATTTTCTGGCTTTGGTGGCTGGACCCCTTTAAACCTGGCCCAGTCAAAGGAGCTTGGTAAATGCCCACCTTTTCCTCCACCATTTTCTGAAGGAAGCTCAGCTCCCACTGCCCTTCCCACCCATTTTCTGGGGCTGGACCCCAATCATGGACCCCTTTAAACCTGGTCCAGTCAGTACCTGGTCCCTCTGGCACCAGCTGGGCCGCGTTTAAAGCAGTCCAGAGACTGACAGCCCGGCAGGAGTCCTCAGAAAATGGTCAGGATGCCAGTTTGGAGCTCTCCCACTGGGGTCCTGATCATTTTCAGAGAGCTCCTGCCAAGCTGTCATCAGCTGGGCCCCTTTAAAAATGGTCCAGTCGGCACTGGGAAGAACCCCTGGTGGCAACTGGGCCATTTTTAAAGGGGCCCAGCCGATGACAGGGGAAAAGGGTCTCTTTAAAGGGATCTTCCCTGCAGTGAATGACACCGCTGAGCGCACGCTCAGTGCTGCCATCCGCTGCAGGGAAAAGAGACCCCGCTCCTTGCCTCCTCATGCAGAGGCGGAAAGACGGGTCTCTTTGAGGTGTTGGCCCCAAGCCACCGCCTCTCAGCTGAGAGGCACTGGCTGGGGGAGCTCTTTCCCCCACCCCCACAGTGGCTGGGGGGAAGATTAAGCCCCTCATTCCCCCAGCCAAAGTTGCACGAGCACACACCACACACACACACACACACACACACACACACACACACAAAATGAATAACAAATCAACGAATCAACAAAATGAATTTTTCAAAAAAAAAAAACATTTAAAATGAAACAAAATGAACTGAACCCTAAAATGAACCGAACCAAAACGCATCACAATTTTTTCGGTTCGTGCCCATCTCTAGTTGCAAATATGAGAACCACTGACAAACAGTACCTTCCTGGTTAAGTTCCTCTCTAGACTTCATCTTATATTCCCCTTGACTCCATTTTAAGGTATCTTTATACGTTAACCAACTATCCCTCTGCAATCTTTCTAACTTAAACATAGCCTCCTGTGGTGATTATACCCAAAGTGGCATTTTAGGTGCCAATCTTTTTGTAGGTATTCCAGATTCTTAAAATGGATTGCCGAATATAAAGATTGTTAAATTCTGCATTTACTTTGGCTTTGTTATGCCAAAGGTACCTGTGGAGGTTACTCTTGCATAATATTGCCATGATTTGGAAATAGATTTACAGGACATAAGTCCCTCCCTCTCCCTCCATTGTACAGTATCTGAAATGTTTCTGAAACTTGGCAATTGACACAACTTGGCCTTCAGGACCTTTTTCTGGTTCCATGGAACACTGCATCATAATCCACTGAGGAATCCCAAGTCTTGTAATCAATAATCGTTAACTATCAATTGTTAAATTATTGTTATCATGTTCCTTCCAGCTTATGGCAATCCTATAAATCAGTGGCATCCAAAAGTTAGGCAAGGCATTCAGGAAGATCCTGACTCAGCTTTCGGACACTGAAGGCAACTGTGTTGAGATGTGAACCAGATGAAAACACCGTTTGATCTGGTAGGAAACCTAAAATGCCATCTGCTGCATTAGCATCTCAAAACAGGAAGATGGTTCACAGAACTAAATGGACTGGGGGGGGGGGACAGAATGACCCTTATGGCAGCAGGAAATGCATGTGAAAAATTACCTTTTTCTCTGAGCTGAACCCCAGGGTCTGAGAAACGAACAGGTGAACGCAGCTCAGAAGACTGATTTGTTTCACACATGCATCCACCCACCCACCCACAGTGCTCAACCCCACTCACACTCACTGCTGTGACAGCTGCGTGTTTTATAGCCATTTCATTTTTATTGCTTTGCTTTCTTCTCTTCCTCCTCCCTCCCTTTTTTTTAAAAAAAAGAAGGGGAGGTTAAAATTTATAGCTAGCAGAAATAACTGATTACTCTTGGCAAATTAAGTGAAGGGATCAATTGTTCCATATGGAAAGAGCCAAATAACTCAGGGCTCTATTCACAAGGCAAGACGGATGTGCAAAAGGGCAAATGCCTGCCACTTTTATTGTGTGGCAGAGAATTTTCACATTTAGGTCCAAATTCCTAAAGAAAGTGTGGTATTCAAGAGACCTTTGCTACACAAGGGCTTAGGAGACGTGTATGTGAGAGCAGACAGGAGGACGTTCTGAAGTACAAAGGGTCCCTGTTCATGGCTTGAGGAATGTGGGGCCCTCCATCAGAGAGCCCTACGCAATGACCCTTGGAGAGATTGGATGCACAAGGCAGCCGTGGCACGCAATGCTGTGTCCAAACGGCACTCCACAGCAGAAGGAGTTGTCCATTTCCAATCACGCCCCATCTTTCCTTGCTGCCACACAACACTGCCACTGGAGTGGGCTGAAGCCTGCAGCAGAAGTGTTACAAGGTTTTGGAGCACCTAGGGACAAATTCATTTTTTTCTGCCTCTCCTGCCCCCCAACTGCATCACACCCACCCAGCAAGGGGGGGCCTAATCCTGCAGGCATGGGGCAGGTATATGTGCGGGCATGGGCGTGGGTGCATTTGTGTGTGCGGGTGTGTGGGCGTGCATGCTATGTGCGCGCACCTTACACCTCTCCTGTGGTGGGCTGGTAGCAAGGCAAGGAGGAGGAGGAGGAGGAGGAGGAGGAGGAGGAGGAGGAGGACACAGCCATCACACCCCCACATACCTGCCTACCTGCTTCATCACTTGCCTCACTGCAGGGGCAAGAGGGGTGGGGGAGAACGGTGGATTGGACGGGGTGGAGTTGGGGCAGCATGTCCCGATCACCCTGAAACCCCTTTACCTGGAGTAACCTCTGGTGGATGATCCTACCAGACGCTGGCGGTCTGGTTCATCCCAGAAACTTTGACTGGCCATTCCCGGTGGGGGCTCTTTTAGGTCTCTTTCTACCAACCCACTTTCTTCTGCACAGCAGAGTGAGGAAGGAAGGCATGCACGCGCCCCTGGCAGGGTTTTCCCCTCAGCCCTTTTTCCTTTGCAGATGCCCCTTGGAGATGGTCCGCCACAGATACGCAGTCGCCTCCTCCTCCTCCTCCTCCTCCTCCTCCTCTCCCACATGTTCAAGGGCCAGAATGTCCGGAGGGAAAGCAGGCTGATGTGCGTCTTGCTGAAGGAGGCAAAGGAGCACTGTTTCTCTGTCTGGAGCTCCCCCTCCTCGACCTGGAGGCGGTGTGGGTGGGCAATGGTGAAGGGCAGATGTTGTGGAGAGGAGCAAGGGGGAGTCACGGGTGGTCGTTCAGGTGGAGAGATGCCGGAGCCTCCAGGTGCCCCCAGATTGCTGCGCACTTGGGGCTAACGCACCCTTCAGCCCCCCACCAGATACACCATTGGCCTGTAGGACCTAAAACCATCTGCTAAATTAAACAGTTTGGCCTGTTAGGTACCACAGGGCAACAGGCTACCTTGGCTGAACCCTGAATTATTATTATTACTACTTAAGTTGCACTTTATAGAATAATAGAATAGTGAAGTTGGGGGGGGGGGTACAAGGCCATCAATTCCAGCCCCCACCCCTGCTCCAGGCAGGAATACAAATTAAAGGATCTCTGCCAGGTGGGCATCCAAATTTATCTTGAATGCCTCCAGTGTTGGAGCCCTCGCCACCTCTTGAGGTCATTGGTTCCATCATGTTGTTGCTGTTTGTGGAGATGCTCTACATTCTGCACTCATTCTTAAAATAATGCAACAACTGGTCCCTAAAGAGGAAGGCAATACGTGGATGAGGTGTGTGCATGCAAATGTGTGTATGCAAGTGCAAGAGAGCCACAAAGTGTTACAGTTCTTTGTACCAGCTAAGAAACTCCTGAACCATTAAAAATCCCTGATTTTCAATTGGTGATAAAGAACAAGGGAGCAGTTGGCCTTTATCAGGTATGAAAACAAGGGTGTAAAAGCTTGCCAATATAAGTTTGCAATTGAAAGTCTTTGGAAGTCACAAGCGTCTTCCTTTCATATTTTTGGAGACTACCACTTTCTAGGACATATGTGTACAGCTCAGTGGACTGCATGTCTAGGTACTGATACGAAGTGTGTCCCTCCTACATCTGGTTCTAGCATTCTAGCCACATGTGTTGGTTTACTGAACAGCTTCATCACAGACGTTACAAATATCCCCATGTAACCAGATCTATCTATCTATCTATCTATCTATCTATCTATCTATCTATCTATCTATCTATCTATCTAGTAGAAAGCCACTACTCTAGGGGGCGTACAACAAAATGGCATGAATATAAGGTAACATTCAATAACAGGTATGAGTTAAAACACGAGATAAAAGATAAATCAATCCTGTGCTATGTATTTTTAATAAACAGCTAATACAGAGGCAATTTACCCAAAAAACAATGTTATGGCAATACAGTAATTACAGCAAAGAAAAATTAATGATGGGTAAGGCTGTGGAAGAGGTGGGTGGAAAGCCAGGGCTTCACTCGTTAGACTCATAGAATCATCGAGTTGGAAGAGTACTCAAAGGCCATCCAGTCCAACCCCCTGTCATGCACATTCCCCCATCACAGTACTCCCGAGAGATGCCGAAAAGCTGAGGAGGGAAGGGGCCTGTCACACCTCTACCATGAGAGAATTATACATTTTCTGATCATATAGAACATTTAGCTTGTGGCACTTGTAAATAGTACTGTATAGCTTTTGTTATAACAAGGAGCTGAATATATTTAACCCAGGGTGGAGAAGACCTAAGAGGTGATCCTTATAGTCATGTTCAAATTTCTGAAAGGTTTAATCAGCTCAAAAAGCATGCTTGTCTTTTGTGGTTCCATGAAATATGACTGATTAATGAGTTCAAATTACAAGGAAGGAAATTTGGGCTAAACCTTTGAAAGAACCTCCCAATAGGACAAGCCATTTGACAGTGGAATGGACTACTTTTGAAGATGTCTGGTGAAGATTCTCAGTCCAGAGGTGTAGCAAGGGTTTGGAGCGGGTGGGGGCAAAGTCCGTTTTTGTGCCCCTCCTGCCCCCCCCCCAACTGCAACACACTCACCCAACAGGGGGTAATCCTGCGGGTGTGGTGCGGGCATGTGTGCACACGGGTGTAGGCATGTGGGCGTTTGTGTGTGTGTGCACCTTACACGTCTCCTGCGATGGGCTGGGAGCAAGGCAAGGAAGAGGAGCAGGGGGGGTGCTGTGGCCACTGCACTCTGCGCCTGCCTGCCTGCCTGCCTGCTTTGCCGCTCGCCTGATGTTCAGTAGTAGAGTCTATATTCAACATTATGTTGAATATGCAGCCCAATTGGGGCTATGTGAGAAACAAGAAATATTATTTCCAGAGGAGAAATCATCTTAAATTAGTTGCAAGAAAAATAACAGTATTGTAACATCTTAAAGACTATGTGGAAGTTGAGTCATGGCAACTGGACTTCTCTTCTTGGGAGATTGAAACTTTTTGCTGCTCATCCAAATAGTTTCCTCAGTCCAAAGAAAGCTAGTTGTGAATCCTCCATTTTAAAGTTCACTTTGACCTCATGTCACCCTGGTTCATAAGATGAACAATGGCTTGAATAGGCTCATTAGGTAGACGTTAATTTCAATAAGCCTTTAGGTGAACCATGGCCTAAGGTGCTGAAACCCATAAAGTATTGGTTGTAAACTACGACCTTGGTGGTGGAGGCATGAAGTACTTTTGATTTGTCTGGGTAGTGTTGAAATCGCTGCCTGATAAGTGGTAGATAGACTGTGCCTGAGCCCCCCACCTCTGTTGAGAGAGGGGTTTTCAATACTCACATGAATAACTTCCCTGACCCCTCTCTCAAACCACCTGTCTTCTCTATCTAACATGTGTACATCATCTTTTCTTTAGACCTACAGCAGGGAAGGAAGATCATACCTCTCCCAGTTCCCCTGATGGAAACAGTACATTCAGTTCTGGCCCTTGATATTGGGGTACATACTTTTTCCCCTTGAACTTTTTAAACCTATTTTTTCTGGATTTTATGTCTTCCCAAATAGGTTCTGTCCTCGGCTTACTTCTCTGTGTATATGATGACCCTCATTTTTGAGTCTAACAATTTTAGACAAAAATATAGTCTTATATACGGACAAATACTGTAATTTAGAATACTACTCTAACAAGAAATCTTGTTCCTTTTTGTGATGAACTTGGAGCGGTTAGTGACTTCCACATTTAGCTTAATCATGGCCTCACTAAGTGTGTATGTGTGCTTTTACCACAAATCAGTGCTTTACAGCATTCTGCTATTTCAAAAATAGAAAAGGTAACAGAAAAGAACTATTTTGCTACCTTTGAATCTTGAGAAACTCCAGAGGTACTGTATAAAATGGCAAGTTTAATGATAATTAACTTCTTGTGGTGGTCTTGGAGCTGTAACTACAACTAATTGCTTTCAAAAGCAAATTTCTTAGGGATAGGAAAAAATAAATTCTATTTGGAGGTGTGTGCTCTCTCTCTCTCTCTCTCTCTCTCTCTCTCACTCACTCACTCACTCACTCACTCACACACACACACACACACACAAGCTGACCACATGTAACTTCCCTTTGGGAATACAATATGGAGGCTTCCTTTCATGTGTTGGACAGATAGCACTCTGGAAGCCTGACAACCCAGATGTACTGCAGCTTTGGGTGACTAATTTTAACAGGCTGCTCATGCTGTTACAAAAGGCAGAGCCACTGGCGTTTTCTCTTCTAACCACCTGGCCTGGACAAATCATCTCTGCAAATAACACATATGTCATCTTTTGTGGACTCATGAGGCGGAGGGAAGAATGCAAAGGCTGAAAAGTTTAAAGCTCTTTTTCAGGCCAAAGATGACATGGAGTGGGGGAGAGGTGTTTTTTCCAGAACTCCTCTGCAGACAATCCGTCACATGAAACTATGAATTATATGGTACATTGTGAGAGAACCTCTAAACACAGGGACATTTGCTCTTAACTTTTCACTTTTATTAATGACAGACAATGGCACTCAGGCTGCAAGCCAGATCTTGGGTGCAGAGCTTTCTCATATGTAATCGGCATGAATTGCACATGCAGAGATCTAAAGACGGTAATATGGTAAGGAACACCTGCTGACAACCTCCAGAAGTAGGGGTGCAGCACTGGGATACCCCAAATTTACTACAGGCCATCCCTTCCCCACTGACAACTTTGAAGAACGTGAGCAAAAGACCAAAGTCTTTCTTTATTTCATTTCATTTCATTTTAAGCACCCTTCCTAGCCTAGGGATGCTGGGAATTAGGACTACTCTGATCTTAACCTCACATTGGGCTTGTGTAGTGGGATATGAATCTATGCTAGATTTGATCAGGCAAAACTCCTCTCTCTCTCTCTCTCTCTCTCTCTCTCTCTCTCTCTCTCTCTCTCTCTCTGTGTGTGTGTGTGTGTGTGTGTGTGTGTGTGTGTGTGTGTGTGTGTGTGTGTGTGTGTGTGTGTGTGTGTGTGGTTTCATTGTGGTTGGTTCGTTGGTTGGTTTTGGAGGGGACTCTTTTGCCAGCAGATATCAACCAGTGCAACAGTTGTCCTATCAGATCCAATCGTGCTGGGCAGACTGGGATCAGCCAGGACTTAAAACAGTTGTGCTGGCATTACAACTTTCTGCCTGTTCCAAACTCTTTACAGCCGGTGTGTGTGTGTGTGTTCATGTCAGCAGATTTAAGGGGCAGCAGACAAATATAATAATAATAATATATACTTGTGTCTGACACAAAGCAGTGCAGCAGTAACGTAGATAAAGTGTCAGTATTGATATAAAGGGTTTGCAGAGTTAGTCTATCAGAAAGACAATGACAATGAATAGAGTAAAAACTCATATATTCATATATACATCAAAATATACACAGCATAACAACCAAGCATTATATACAGACAAACAAACAGAGTGTGGGGTAAACTGTTTTTACCATAACAGTCCCCCAATTACAAATGACAAGCTAGTGCCTTTTATACTATTCAGCACTCATAAGATCTGATGCAATCACTAATTAACAATCTGATGCAATCTGATCTAACCATTACAAATCATGATGTTACAATCAGTTCCACCTGCACTTCATCACTTAACATGCCTGTGATTACTAGTCTCTAACACTTGTGGATTAACATCATGACACTGCAGAATCTAACTGCCTCCATTTTACAATTCACTTTACACATTCTGTTAAATATACATAACATATGTTTTATCAACTTTTACATATGTTGACACCCCTCCTATATTTAACAGATTTCAACTCCTAGCCTTTTCTTAAAACATACATGTTTATCTTTACACAAAGACTTTGTAAATATGTCAGCATAATTATCAACACTTGTACAATATTCCAATACAATCAAATGTTGTTCTATGCAGTCTTTCACATTCTGGTAACGGATCCCAATGTGCTTGCTTCTGGATCCAACTTTCTGATTCTGTGTTAATTGGATACACGAAAAAGAATCATTATATACTTTGACTGGTAGTTTTACATTCACATTTACATCCTTTAACAACTGTACTACCCAGGTTAACTCACAACACAAATCACTCACAGCCCCATACTCAGCTTCTGTAGAAGAACACGAAATGTACCTTTGTCTTCGGGCTTTCCAGACAATTAGTGAGTTACCTAAAAATATGGCATATCCAGACATTGACCTCCTTTCTGGAATTGAACCCCAGTCAGCATCTGCATAGCTAATCAGATCAAGATTATCACATATGGATACTTTTAACTTTTCATGCATTGTTCCTTTAAAGTATCTTAAAACTCGCTTTATACCTTTCCAATGCTTCATTAACAAATACTATCAATATCAAAAAACCTTTTGTATACAAGCAACCTATTTCACTTGCAAAATGTCCTTTGCTCTTTGGCGCCATCTACTGGTGCATCCACTTGCCGTTCCTTCAGAGACATATGCTCTTTGTCCATGGCCCATCATCCACTGCTTCCTTTCTTCTCCAGGCATCAGCAGCACATGTTCAAAATTCTGTGGTTCATGGAATACATTATTTACAACAAACCTTTCAGGTGGCACTCCTTTATTGAATCTTGTAGATTTTCTGATCAATACTGGCTCCTCATCTTCCACCTTTTCATCATGCAATGATGTAGACTCCCCTCCATCACTGGCAATCTCATCTTTCACTTTTCCATCATGTAATGCTGTAGACTCCCCTCCATCACTGGCAACCTCTTCAACCTCAGTGTGGGGACAAATACTTGGCAAAAATACTTCATTATTAGCATGTAGAGCTTCCCAATTTTTCTGTTCACAAAATTTTGCTGACCTGCTTACATAAACATTTCCATGACTGTCACAAAAACGCCAGGATTTAGCTGCAGGCTGAACACCAATAAACATAAGCTTTCTAGACTTTGGACTGTTCTTGTGTCTATACCTCTTTGGAATTAATACCCAGGCTTCAGAGCCAAATAAATGGAGACATTTGATTGAAGCTTTTTTCCCATGCATTAGAGTATATGGAACTTCATTCACAGCTGAACTCCACACTCTATTAGACACATAATTTGCATACTTCATTGCCTCAGCCCAGTAACCTTTGGGAAGTTTTGCATCTGCCAACATTGCATTCATGATATTTTGAAGAATCCCATTCTTCCTCTCAGATAATCCATGCTCAGCAGAAGCAGAAGGGTTTGTCAATCTATGTTTCACCCCTTTCTTTTCTAAATAATCAACAAACTGCTTTGCTAAAAATTCACCACCTCTGTCACTTTGTACAGCTAAAATTTTCTGCCTGTACTGTCTTTCTGCCATCACAAACCATTTCTTAAATACAGCACTCACTTCACTTTTGTGCTTTATTATGTAAACCCAAGAATAACGTGAATAATCATCAGTTATCACAAGACAAAACTTGGCACCACCAAATGAATTAGCCATGGGTCCAATCACATCAATATGTACCAACTGTAGTGGTTGATGTGACTTTCTCAAACTCTTTTTTGATATGGGTGCAGACTTCACCTTTGTGCCTTTACAAACATGGCAATCTAAAAAATTTTTACAGCTTTGCACAGACCCATGTTCCACATGTTGCAGAGTTTTCCTAATGCTTTCAAAACTTAGGTGCCCTAATCTTCTATGCATCAAATGTATGCATTTGTCATGTAGAGGCTTATTTTCAACCATATTCAAAACTTTCTCAGAAGTGCTTATCATAAACAAACTGTTTTGGAGCCTTCCAGTTGCTATTGTTTTTTCATTCTTTACAATCTTGCAACTATTCTCACTAAACTGTACTTGATAACCTTGTTTTACAAGCATAGGCACACTCAATAAATTATTCTTTAAAGACGGTATATACAGAACCTTATCAAATACACATTTAAGAGGTTTGAAAAATATATTACCTTCTCCACCGACTTTTGCCTGAGTCCCGTCTGCCAAGGTTACATTTCTACAATTAAACAAAGTTAGTTTCTCAAACAAACATTTCTTGTTTACACAATGAACACTGGCTCCTGAATCTACAATAAATAATTCCTGTCTTGAGCACTTTTGTTCATTATCATTAATTACAGACAGCTGTTGACCTTCACTCTTCCAGCTTGTGCCGGCAACTTTTTTCTTTTGCCTTTGCTGCTTGTTTACCTTATCACAGTAACGAAAAACATGTTGGTTACTCCCACAATTATAGCATCTTCTAATTACTTGTATTGTTTCTTCAGACACTTGAGCAGGCTTATTTTTTACTTTAGAATCATTCCTTCTTGATTCTTCCTGCTGGAGTCTTGACTGTATATATGATATAGACAATTCATCACTCTTCATAGCTTCTAATCCCATTACTAAATTGTCATATGACTCATCCAAACTTGATAATATAACAAGACATTTATACTCCTCTTCATGATTTATGCCCACTTCAGACAATTGCTGAAACATACTATTTACTTTCCTTATATAATCAGAAATAGTTTCACCTGGGCTTTGCCTTGACCGGAACAGTTTTTTCATTAGAGATACTTTACTCCCAGCTGTGTCTCTGATGTGAGCTGCTCTGAGAAACGACCAAGCTTCATGAGCTGTTTTTGCTTCCTTCACATAAACGAACTGCGTTTCTTCCAAGGATAACATTATAATTGCCAAGGCTTTTTCATCCTTCTTCAAATCTTCCTCATCAGCTTCCTCATCAAGCTTCTTATCTACATACTGATATAGCTCATGGAAGATCAAGAAATGCTTCATTTGCAGACACCAATTAAGGTAATTACTGTCAGAGAGCTTTACAAGAGGCATTGAATTTAAATTTATACTTGCCATTCTCGCTGATATGTGCCGGCTCCTTATCTGCCGTTATCTGCAACACTTTTTTTTTTCAGCTTCTTCCGGCAAATATTTCCTCAGCCTCCACAGCTTCCAGTTTAAATCACACTCTGTTTTGCTTGGCTTGTCCTTATCAGCTGCTTTTCTCCTCCGCTCTCATTCCAAGCCTCTGAGAGAAATCCTTTGCAGCTCTGCTTTGTCTCCGTTCCAACTCCAATCTGTTTCCTCTGCAAAATACACAACTTTACACAACACACACTTTATCTATACAGGTACAACAAAACCCATCAGGCTGCTGACCCAGCTGGGCCCATAACCCTGTCAGCAGATTTAAGGGGCAGCAGACAAATATAATAATAATAATATATACTTGTGTCTGACACAAAGCAGTGCAGCAGTAACGTAGATAAAGTGTCAGTATTGATATAAAGGGTTTGCAGAGTTAGTCTATCAGAAAGACAATGACAATGAATAGAGTAAAAACTCATATATTCATATATACATCAAAATATACACAGCATAACAACCAAGCATTATATACAGACAAACAAACAGAGTGTGGGGTAAACTGTTTTTACCATAACAGTCCCCCAATTACAAATGACAAGCTAGTGCCTTTTATACTATTCAGCACTCATAAGATCTGATGCAATCACTAATTAACAATCTGATGCAATCTGATCTAACCATTACAAATCATGATGTTACAATCAGTTCCACCTGCACTTCATCACTTAACATGCCTGTGATTACTAGTCTCTAACACTTGTGGATTAACATCATGACACTGCAGAATCTAACTGCCTCCATTTTACAATTCACTTTACACATTCTGTTAAATATACATAACATATGTTTTATCAACTTTTACATATGTTGACAGTTCATATTAAAATCATGTTTTTAATAATAATTTAAATATCATATAAAAATAAACAAGGCATTGCAAATGTTACCAGTCAGAAATACTAGCTAGAAAGCCTCGAACTGTTGCCGTAGAGGACGCCTGCCCAACAGGTAGACCGTGAGCTACCAGTAGCCCACGAAGGGTTCAAAAGTAGCCTGCCAGCCATCAATAAAAAAGTGAGGGGATAAGTTCTCCACCCTTCCCTCCCCAATCCCAAGGACCACCACTGCCCCAGCAAAGTTCTGGGTCTGCCAGCCCACTGTCTCAGCCGAATGGGGCAGTTCAAGGGCCATGGCGTGGTCCCGTGCCCCCCCCACCGACCAGGTGATCAACACCTCAGCCTGATCAAAGTTGGACAGCCCTGGCTTAGACAAACCTCTTCCTGATAATGAAATAGGAATCCCTTATAACATGTTGAATTTTTACATGCATATAAAAAATTACCAGTGCAAGTATGCTATACATTGTCTTATTTTCAATGCATTCCTATGGGAAACCACTGCTCTACTTATAAAGACTTTTACTTATGAGTAAGTAGAGGTTTTAGCGTAGTAGCCCTCAGGTACTTTGGTCCAAAAAAGTAGACCTCGGCCTGTTCAAAGTTGGACAGCCCTGCTGTAGAGGACTGGTACCTTTGTATCAGCACATATTCAGGTAAAGCAGAACTTATAAGATCATGCTTGATTCCCACAGCACTGAGGCATTGTGATGTTCAATAGCTGCAGCGTTATAAGACCCAGCCTCTAATTCACTCTTGCTATTGTGTGTATCTTGGGTGGGGGAGGTAATTGTGCATCATGCTGTGGGAAGAAAGGTAGTCACCTAGTACCAATTGTAGAAGATTATGGCCAATGGCTCAAGGCATAAATCACAGGCAGTCACTGCAATGTATTTCACCTCCCAGACAGGAAGCTAATCAAGTCTCCAGCCTCAAGGTTGTTATCATCACAAGGACTGGGATAATAAAGGATAATTTTGGAAAACGCTCTCATTCGTGTCACAGCAGAGTACATTTTTCCTACAGGTCAAAACTCAGCATATATTTAATGGTGTTTTCAAAGCCATTACCTGCTAAAACATCTGGCAATGCTTAGACCTCAGCATATTCATTATTTATATGGCAAACTAAGCCCACTGACTCAACATCTATTTCAGAGTTTTCAACTGCCTAGAAATTGCCCATTTTGAGTCACTGGGTATAAGCAAATTCTTCTGAAAGGAAAAAAAAACTAACAAGAAATCAACTTGGGGACATGTTGACACTAGTGTTGGTGTTCCGCCTGATAACTATAACATCACATGACAGCTTTGCTGGAGTCATAAAGGATAAATACTATAGATAGAACTTTTCATCTTGTGCCTGTTGATTTGCACACATTGTTTTTTTTAGGGAAGTTAGTTTACCCATTAGCTCTGAATCATCAAGAGTTGAGCAATGGTTTGACATTGATGCTTTTATGACGTTTGGTGGCCATAGTTCAGTGGGTCCATTCAATTAAATGCTAGAAAACTGAATATTTGCCTAAACGATTATAAAGGATTGGGTCAAATGCTCTCCTCAGAGGAGAGCAAAAGGTGTCTTATCCTCATCCTGCAGCTTCTTAAAGGACCCCAAAGCCCATTGCAACAGTCTGCTAAGATTTTGCAGGGCACAGAATCATCTCCTCATGCTTGTGTTTGCAGAAGTTAACTGTGAGACCCTGGCCAATTTTGCCAGAACTGCAGCCAACATAATTAGTACTCCATGTTTGTAAAATGGATTTATTATATACATTACTATTGTGACATCGTTGATTATATTATTGATTTCCCTATTCAAAATCCTTATGTTCTTCTACCAGGCAAAGTAACTGGAACAGCAACACACTTCCAAATAAAGGAAAGTATCATAAATTGTGCAAAAGGACCAATAATTTAATAGATGGTGGATTTAATATATGCATGCTGCTGCTGCTTGAAAGGGAAGCAAAGACATCCTTTGTCACTTATATTATTATAATTGCCATTACCTGCGTAAAGGGCAAAGTCACTCATTGTTCATTAAAAGTTAGCTTGACCCGTTAACAGTACAGTAAATGAGGTTGTCCACAGCACTGTTTGACCTAGTTTAGTTGCATAACTTTCAGTTATAGAACATGATGGTGTAGGGCAAGTACAAGTCCAGCCAACCAAATATGTGCCTAATCCTTGCCTTTCACAGCCTAGTAAGTCCCATATGGAAGGCGTGGCCAGCTGGCTTCAGAAGATTGAGAAAACTTCCTTGAGATAAACTCAAGGGTGGCCCTAATTTTTCCCCTGAAACTGTAGTTAGAACTGAAAATCTGACTAAGCCCACCAGCTCAACATCTATTTCAGTCCCAAAACACAGTGGGCCCAGACATTGTCAAGAACTATGAGATGGTAACCAACAGTCACTTCCTACATACTGTACTCTAGAAAGTTTTAAGACCTGACTGAAATCATCTGTGGAGATTCTCAATCATCCAGATTATATGTAGCTCTACACTGGAGAAACTAAACAGTCACGGAACAGGATGATGGCCCAACACAGGAAGGGCAACTGCTCAGGATCAGAACCAGCAGTGTACCTTCATTTGAAAGATGAAGGACACTCATTCAAAGTCAAGGATGTATACATATTGGACAGAGAAGATAGGTGCTTTGAGAGAGAGTTCAGGGAGGCCATTAATGTGTGTATTGAAAATCCATCCCTCGATAGGGGTGGGGGGCTCAGGCACAATCTGCCTCCCACGTATGATGTCATTTCATCGATCCCTAGACAAATTAGAAGATTTCACACCTCTGCAAGGAAGGCCACAGGTAACAACCCATATTTAATGGGTTTTGGGAATGGTTGCAAAAGTGTGACTTTCACACCCCTCATGCCATTGCCCATCTAACAAGCCAGATTCAGGCCATTGTCCACCTAATGAGCCTATTCAGACCAGGGTGTGGTGAAACCAAGTTGAACTGCACATTGGAAGCCTCCCTCCAACTTTTCTCAGACTGAAGAAGGTACTTGAATGAGTCAAGTTGCCATGACTCAACTCCCAGATACTGTCTGAAATCCTGTTGCTTCGTGTAATATGTTGCACTGAAGTAGCCCTATTGAATAGTCTGGTGGATCAGGTCCCTTCATAAATTCCATAAACGAGCCTACTCTAGCTGTGAGTTACTACACTAAGCAACAGGATTTCTGCCGATGTTTTAATGATGTACAGTACATACATATCAAGTTACCATTGTCTGTTCTCTGAAGCACACAAAAGGATGTCAGACAAGATAGCAATAATGACATATGCATTAATTACCAAAAATAAACTTCTTGCTTTGGAACTATGGCTTTAACTGATATACAAATCTATCCATACTCAGGGGATTAATAACAATGACATTAGAGTTATTGAATCAGTGTGATTTAAGAAGTTTTTATTTAACAACAACAACAACTTTATTGATTAGCCATTCAGGCTGTATCAAGTGCTAAAACTACATAGGTCCAGAAAAATACAAGTTGTGACTACACAGTTTTCAAAATTTGGGTGGCCAGAATGAATGTTATCATTCAAGAGTCAGCATCGCCCCTACAGTAAATGCCAATTTGATCAATATAGGAAGATCTTACTCTGGCTGCCTTACATATGAAATTGGCGACAGCACGGACAACCTGCACGTTTGAGCTTTGAAGCAGAAAGGCAAGCTGAAAGTTCACATTCCAATGGGCAATTTTGGCCATCATTTTTGATAAATAAGACTGTCTGAAGGCTGTATATAGTTCACAATAGACATGGGCATGACTTGACGAAATTCTCGTTTCCGTTTCCGTTTCTCGTTTCCGTTACGTAACGGAAACGGTAATGACAATTACTCCACCAGAACTCGAACTCGAACCGACTAAAGAAAAATTGGGTGTGATTTGTTGTGGTCATTCCTGGCATCGCAGCGATCGCGCGATGCCAAGCGGCACAGGAAAAAAGTTTTAAAAATAAAAAAACCCGATTCCCGGCCAAAAAAGCAGGCGAAAATATGCCTGCCTGAGTGAGGGCACCTACCAGAGGGGTGGTTTCTGGGGGGGGGGTCCCCGGCCTCCCCCCCCTCTCCTGGGCTGCGCAAAGTGCGCATCCTCGTCGAGTCGCCACGCCAACTCACCAAGCGGCGCGGCACAAAAAAAAGTTTTAAAAATTAAAAAAAAAACCGATTCCCGACCAAAAAAGCAGGCGAAAATATGCCTGCCTCAGTGAGGGCACCTACCAGAGGGGTGGTTTCGGGGGGGGTCCCTGGCCTCCCGCCCCCCTCTCCTGGGCTGCGCAAAGTGCACATCCTCGTTGAGTCGCCACGCCAACTCGCCAACTCGCCAAGCGGCGCGGCACAGAAAAAAAGTTTTAAAAATTAAAAAAAAAACCCGATTCCCGGCCAAAAAAGCAGGCGAAAATATGCCTGCCTCTGTGAGGGCACCTACCAGAAGGGTGGTTTCGGGGGGGGTCCCCGGCCTCCCCCCCTCTCCTCTCCTGGGCTGCGCGCATCCTCGTCGTCTCACCAACTCGCCATGCCATGCGGTGTGGGCGGGGGATCCAAATGGGGCGACCGCAATATTTATTTTGAAATCACATGATCCAAAAACACACCAAAGCACCACAGAAACATGTGAAAATAGCTATTTTAAAACTGCCTGAATTTTTTCAGTAGCAGCAGTGGGTTTTTCTTGCAACTAAATGTCTCCATTGATTTTATTTTATTTTATTTTTATTTTTATTTTTCTACACCTGCGCAATGATGGGCTGGCCATGGGAGTGGACCATGCAAATTTTTGGAGCCATTCCACCAATTGCATGGCCACTTGGCCAGGTTTTGACCGAGACTTCTGGGATGTGCCAGTCGGGCATAAGAAGCCCACTAACCCTAGCCCGAACCCGAACCCGAACCCTAACCCATACGCCAGTACACTGTCCTTCTTAGTGGGTCAGAGAGGCACCCAGAGGTGCACCCCAGTAACTCACCCTAACCTTACCCGTAACCCTAAGCCTAGCCCTTGCGCTAACCCCTAACCAGTAAGCCAGATGTGTACTTGCATTGCACTACAGCAAGTACACTTCCCTTCTTAGTGAGTCACAGGGCGCCTGTAGGGGTCCTCTCTCACTTCATTCCCCAGCCCAAGTGCACTGCAGGCAGTGAGTCACAGAGGCACCCGAAAGAGAGGTGTCTCTGCCTGCTACTGCAGTGCAACTGCAACTTAATGGCATGCATATCCAATTGGCTATGCATGCCATTTTGTAGCGGGCCAGAGGAGGCACCCACCCCAGAGAGGTTCCTCCAGGAGCCCGCTTTCCCTTCATGGCGGGCCAGAGGAGGCACCCACCCCAGAGAGGTGCCTCCAGGAGCCCCCCCCCAAAACCAGTACTAACGACAGACAAAAAAACGACAAACGAAACAACAAATTTTTGAAAAATTTCACGAAAAACGGAAACGAGCCGGCTCCGACACACGACAACTCAAAACGTAATTTTTCCTGGTCGTGCCCATCTCTAGTTTACAATCAAATGAAACATGGGCAATATCCTCTATAGAGGGGGCGCTGCAGATACATCTTCTCTCTTGGTAAGGTAGATTATGAAAACGGCCAAATTTATTCATAGTCTCCAGTAATTTGAATCTTAATCTTGTATAGGCTCTCCTCAAAGAATAGGGTAAACTAATTGCTAGATACTTCTCGCACTTGAAAACCAGTTTGTTTTTAGATAGCCAGCTTAGGGCTCTGTTTTTGGAGAGAAGCTCCATATCCTGTTGTGCACTAAGATCCAGAGCTCTTTGTTTAAAGGTAATTTTTGGCCTGCTGACCACTGGCAAGTAGGCTCTGGGTTGAGAGCCCAAAATGTGCGATAATGATACCAATTTGTCTGGCCCAGGAATTGGGGATAACGGAGTTAGCTTGTTCAATTAGACATAGCTTGGGAAGTCTATCAGTACCCATTGACTGGACCTTCAACCAGAAGGGAAAAGCTCTAGATGTTGTGAGACTGGGAATAGAAAAAATTCCCATTTCGGCCCTGACTGCATAAGCAGCCGTGTTTTTATCTGTCCCAAATATCTTTCTTAAAAAGCTGGTCTGAACTGATTCAAGGAAGAGTGCTTGGTTTAGACCCCAGATTTCTGCTCCATAAACCAGCATTGGCACAATTTTGGCCCTAAAAACTTTCAATATTGGAGTAAGAGAACTTGGGCAATTATAACTAATTAATTTGAGAATCTGATTTGCACTTTGCTCTGCCTTTAGGGCAGTTCTTTTAAAATGATTTAGCCAGGTCCCTGTGTGGTTAAAAGTGATTCCTAGATAAGTAAATGAATTGACCTGTTCAATGGGCTCACCATTGATGTACCAATTATATATTTTGTTGTTGTCAAGCCCCACACACAGAACACACACACAAGCAGAGTCCAGTTCTTTGCCAAGATCCTTAGTGGAAAGCCAGATAGATAGCATAATCCAACTCCCAGCAATTACCAGTCCAAGTCAAAGCCAGAATATCTCATGGAAACCAGATGCCAAACCCAAGGGAACAGATAAAGCCATTGTCCAGGAAGCCAGTCCAAAATCAGGAAACAGAGCCAAGGTCACAGACAGGAATGTGGTTGTAAGTTCAAATGACACGTTGCTCCCACAGAGAGCTCAAGGTAAGCTTGCCAGCTTTATTCCAAAACAGGGAACACACCCTTACCTCTGGAAAGGCTCCTGCTAGTACTCAGGGCTTCCAGACCTGATTCCCCATCTAGCATCCAAGACCCTTTCCCTAGCTCTCCTGGTAGCATGTCTTTGCAGAATCCTGCTCATGGCCCTTCTAGGAGGAGGAGATATGCTTTCAGCTGAGTCATCAGACCCAGCTGCCTGCTGAGTTGAGCTGCAAGGCTCCTCCAGCAGCTCTTCACCATTTAACCCCTCAGATTCAGGTTCTGTGACAGGCAGGGTCATGGCAGTTGTGTTTACTTAATACCAGCACTTTTGATTTAGATTTATTAATAACCAGGGAACTGTTGACACAATATTGGTGCAACTTTCGTAGCGACCTTCTTAGGCCAATCTGTGAGTATGCCAGCAAGACCATGTTGTCAGCATACAGCAAGATATTCATAGATTTGTCGTGAATTTTCAACATGTGTAAACTGACATCGCCTAAATAGCCTGGTAAGTCATTGATATAAAGATTGAAGAGCATAGGAGCTAGGATACAGCCCTGTCTGACACCTTTATGCATAGAAAATGCTTTTGATAAGGAACCGTTTATTTCTACGTGAACTTTCAGTTGCGTATTTGCATATAGGGCTTTGATCAGAGCAAGGAGTCTGGGTTCCATATTTAGCCTTGTCAATTTCCTCCACAATAAATCTCTGTTTAATGAATCAAAGGCAGAACTAAGATCTATAAAGGCAGTATATAGCTGTTTTCCTTTTGAAATTTGCCTGGCTGCAAGGTGGTGAAGGACAAAACAGTTATCTATTGTTGATCTTTCAGGTCTGAAACCAGCTTGCTCTTCCACTAAAATATTTTTTCTAAAGACCAGTCTATCAGTTTGTTCAATAAATGTTTTGCATACATATTGGCCACTAGGCTAATTAAGCTGATTGGCCTATAATTGCCTGGGTCGCTTTTATCACCCTTCTTATGAAGGGGGATGACAATAGCTACTTCCCAACCTGCTGGAATATTACCTGTAGAATATGCATTTATTACCAAAAATAAACTTCTTGCTTTGGAACTATGGTTTTAACTGATATACAGATCTATCCATACTCAGGGGGTTAATAACAATGACATTAGAGTTATTGAATCAGTGTGATTTAAGAAGTTTTTATTTATTCAGTTGGCCTACTGTACTTAGTTTTAGAATTGGATATAGAAATTATGCTTGTCATGTGAAGATTTTCTAATAACTTCTGTTTATTACTGTTATCATTACTGCTGCTGCTAATGCTAGTACTGATGCTACTGCCACTGCTGATGCTATAATTTTTATTCAATTATTACTGACCAACTGATGAACAGAAGACACTGTGTTTTCCCTCTACTCCTCATTCACTTCACAAGGCACAGTATATGTGTGTGTATATTAGCAAATGCGCCAACTCCAGTTCATACACCTCCTGTAACTGATATGACATATCATAAGTAAGGACTGCTGAAAACCAGATGTCTTTGTGGATCATCACAGCTGCAGCCTGAACTATCTCACCATGTTGTTGCTGATTCCCCTTTCTTGCCATTTGTCAGGGAGGATTCTGCTACTTGTAATATGAAAGAGCACCCTAAGGGTCATGTCATCTCCCTAGTTTTATAACTGTTTCTGTAGCAAACAACATTTTGTGTCCAACTGAGCGTTGTTAGAATGTTGTCATCAGCAAGGAATTAAGTCACTTTGGGAACTGAGTCAGCAACAGAACATTGACCTTGATCTTGCTTTCTATGAAACTCACAGCTGCATAAAAGCATCTTGACCGCGACCCCATCTAGCAACTGGCCAGCTGGGACTGGAGTTGAGCCCATTAACTTTTCCCACTAGTAGTGACTCTCAGATGGCACTCACAATGATATAATGGAAAGCAGTGAATAATACTCTGCTTCTATTCAAACTAATTTAAAAACAAAATGAGATGAAAACAAGAGACCTGCTCATCTACATTGGAGGACCACTGTTCTTCTTTTGGGCCAAGTTATGTTTAGAAAGAAACTAAGTATCCCCTTTTTCATCTTGTTTTAAAACATAAAGTTCTTTTTAAACAGCCATGGTCCTGGCTTTTGTAATGGGACAGAAGTTCACTTATTCTCTTCCCCTGAATCACTGGAACATCATGGTAGTGGTTGCAGCAGTGGAGAGAGCCTGGCCCCTGGAGCAACGGCAGGCCATAGCACCATGGGTGATCAAGAACGAGGATGAAGGTGACAATGGTGTGGGTGGTGGGAGCACTCTCGTAGTGGTTGCTGCCCTGTTCAGAGCCTGGTCGGAGCATCCATGTGGTGCCCCTTGGGGCTACTGGTCTTTCCATCCTGCTCCCCTGGAGGACTAAAGACTCCGTTGCTGTGCCCAATAGTGGCCAGGGGCATCCAATCAGTGCCTGGAGTGGATGTGGGACTGAAATTTGTTATTAGTCAGAGCATCCACGTGGCATGCCATGGAGGAATGGCCGATGTGAACTGTGCTGGGGGAGTTGTTGGTCTTTCCATCATGCTCCCTTGGATGCCTGAAGACCTTGTCGCTGTGCCTGCTAGCAGCTGGGGCACCCAAGTGGTGCTTGGAGTGGTTGTAGGGTTACATGTGCCACCTTAATCATCTGGGATGCTGCCCTTCCCTCCATTTCTTTCTTTTCCATCTCCTTACCTTTTAGACTTAGTGGAGACTAGATGGATATTGGGACTGGCATATTATTATTATTATTATTATTATTATTATTATTATTATTATTATTATTATTATTATTATTATTATTATTATTATTATTATTTCTTAATTACTGTTTGAATATTATTTTATTTTAAGTGCTTTTATTATTGTTGTCTTTTTTCCTCTTTTGTTTTGACGAGGGTGGGTGGCGTGTTGTTGATTTTTGGTTTGGTAATTTGTGCTGTGTTATATCATGTCTTTACCACCACCCCAAAACTTGTGTTTTACCCTTGCGATTGCCAATGTCAGTGGGATCTTCCATCTTAGTGGTGTCAGACCGTGGGAGGTACACTTTGGGCCTGGGGGTTAATCGGGTAAGGAGAACTCAGGACAGGCATTTGGTGCCTGTCCCCTGTTCTGACCCTCTGATCCACTGCCACATACCAGGGAAACATTCCATCTATGCCTCCAACCTGTCCTGTTTGCTGATTAATGCCAGGTCGGTCCATAATAAGATACACATCATCCACAATTTGATTGTGGATGAGTGGGCTGACCTAGCCTTCCTTTGGAGACCTGGGTAGGCTTCAGAGGGAGGCGCATCTCTCTCCCAGCTGCACCCCCAAGGGTTCTGTTTCCAGCATCTGGGCAGGTTGGGGGGTTGGGGGTGGCAGTTGTCTATAGGGAATCTCTTCATGTCAGCAAATCCACAATGTTGGTGTGCCCAGGGTTGGAATGTCTACACTTTGTGGTGGGTCAGAGGATCAGGTTTGGGATTATGCTGGTCTACTGAGCTCCCCACGACCCTGCACTCCCCCCCCAGAGATCTCAGAGTTCTCATTGGCGGCACTGTTGAGGTCCCCCTGCATTTTGATGGTTGGGGATTTCAATGTGCATTCTGGGCTTGGGCTGTCTGGAGTGGCTCTGGAATTCATGGAGTCCATGGCCACCATAAACCTGTCCCAGACTGTCATCAGTCCCACTCACAGGGGTGGACATATCCTGGACCTGGTGTTTGCCTCCACTTCTGGGGGCTTTGATCTGGGGGCTGGGAATTTGCGTTCCCGACCCCATGTCATGGTCAGATCACTATTTGTTGACTTTTTCCTATCAATCACCACCACTCCCTGTGGTGAGCCTGGCCCTACTATCTGGTCCCACCCCCGAAGGCTCCTGGACCCTGTGCAGTTCTCAGGAGCCTTCAGAGGCTTACTGAACAGTCTGGTGGATGATCCACTCAACTCCTTCGTTGACAAATAATTTGAGGATGTCACTGAGCCTATTGACTGAATCGCCCCCAAGTGCCTCATCTGATGCTGAGCCCAATCCTCCCCGTGGTTCATGGGGGAGTTGCAGGTGATGAAGCAAGAGCAGAGGAGGCTTGAGAACAGATGGAGAAAGGATCAGACGGAATCAAATCAGGCTTCAGTTATGGCATTCACCAGGCACTATGTCAGAGCTATCAGGGGTGCTAAAAGATCTTACACCTCCCTGAGAATTTGTGAGGCCTCGAATTGCTAGGCGGAATTGTTCCAGCTGGTTTCAGACCTCACCAATTCTGGTCTGTCAGGGCCTCTTAGTGATTTCACTAGTGAGTCTTTTGCAGCTTTTTAAAAATCCAAAATGGAGGCCATCCATTCTGATTTGGACTCCAGTTGCACTGATCTATCCCTGAAGGTGGGGTGATGCACCCGCTCGGTCTCCTCAGTTTGTCAAGTTTGGGCATGTTACACCTGCACTTGGCACACTGCAGACCAGCAGCCTCTCCATTCAACCCCTGCCCATCTTGGCGTATTAAGATTGCTGGAGGTAGCATGCCATCATGGGCTTCATTGATCATCACTGTCAGGGATGAGATTTTTCCCTGTCAGCTGAAGGAGACAGCGATTAAGCCCATTCTTAAAAGACCTGGCTTGGCTGTAGACGATATGTCTAACTATCATCCTATAGCCAATGTTCCCTTCCTGAGCAAGGTGGTAGAGCGAGTTGCCACCATGCGGCTCCAGTTGTTCCTGGAAAAGAACCTCATCTTGGATCCTGCCCAGTCTGGGTTCAGGCCATGTCATGGAACTGAGACTGCCATGGTCGTAGTGCAGGATGACCTATTGACAAGGGCCAACAGGGGTTGTTCTACCCTGTTGCTCCTTCACAATGTGTCAGCGGCCTTTGATACTGTCAACCATGGTATCCTCCTAGGCCGGCTCTCTGAGGTTGGGATTGGGAGTTCAGGCTTTGGCTGACTCCACTTCCTCGAGGCCTGTGCTCAGCGTGTGGGCTTGGAGGGTGATTTATCGTCTCCCAGGACACTTTCTTGAAAGGTGCCTCAGGGGTCAGCAATCTCCCCTATCCTCTTTAATATCTATATGAGACCATTGGCTGAGGTCATCTGGAGTTTTGGAGCTTGCTGTCATCAGTACACTGATGACACGCAGCTTCATCTCTCCTTTTCCACATCTGCAGTGGAGGCCATCCAGACCCTTGACTGCTGCCTGGCTGTGGTTCTGGAATGGACCAGGACCAACAGACTCAGGCACAATCCCAAGAAGACTGAAGTTCTGTTCTTTGGGGGTTCTCTGGATGGGAATGTCCTTCAGTTGGTGGAGAGTGTGAGAAGACTGGGCATTGTCCTGGACCCAGTGTTGTCCCTGGAGACCCAAGTGGCTGCTGTGTCCAGGATGGCCTTTTACCATTTTAGGCTTATCACCCAGATTGCTTTGTACCTTTATGGGGACTCCTTGAGAATGGTTGTACAGGTGCTGGTCAAGTTAAGGATAGATTATTGTAACACTCTCTGCATGGAGCTTCCCTTGAACCTTATTCAGTGATTGCAGCAGGTACAGAATGTGGCAGCCAGATTGGTGGTTGATGCAGCATTCTTGCTTCGGGTGGCCACCCCTAGGGAGGCCCATAAGGTTGCATCATGCAATCGGGCCTTTTCAGTGTCTGGCCCAGCCACATGGAACAAATTACCAAGCAAGAATCGCCAGGCTCCATCCCTGGCATCCTTTAAAAAGGCTGTAAAAACTTGGCTGTTCAAGGATGGCTTTGGCAATTGCTAATGCGAGTTTTGTTCTCCCCATGTTTGTTGTTTGATTTTGTTATGAGTTGCTCTGTGCCTCTAGCCAAGTATTTGTTTGTTGTCTTTGTCTTTGTATTATGGCCACCTGTCGGAAATACTGTGATGAGAGTTCCTGCATGGCAGGGGGTTGGACTAGATGGCTCTTGAGGTCTCTTCCAACTCTTTGATTCTATGATTCTGTGATTCTTTGCTTTCTTGTTTATTTCATATGGTGTTAGATGTAAACTGCCCAGAGTTCTCACCTGGGAAAATCGGTAGTGGTATACAAATATAAAAATAAGTAAATATAAATAAATGTCATGGATTGGATTGGATCCAGATTTAGGCTACCGCTGAGAACAAATTTTACTTTGTTGTGGCTAATAATGGAACTAAAGGGTGCTCCCCTGCTGCTGTTTTCTTTTACTTTAGTTATATTGGTATGTCGGTTTATTTGTATTGTTGTATTGTATTGTATTGTTATATTTGCTGACTTGCTCAGCTGTGTTAGCCGCCCAGAGTTCCCCTTGGGAAGATGGGCAGGATATAAGTCTAATAATAAATAAATAAATAAAATAAATGTGTCCTACTGCTACCAAAGCATTCTTGTCTAAGAATGACAGGATCTACTTCTCACACTTCCCATAATTATCCATTTAACTTGTTCTCGGTGACAAATCAGCAGTTGCCTGATCTAGCCTCCAACCTGACAGATCTATGCACCACTGGCATAGTTCTGTCATGTCCTGCTTCCACAACATACTAAGGCAAAGATTCTTTGATTACTCATCAACAGTACCTTGGCTTCTCTATAAACTCTCACACCCAATAGTCTAACAGTGCCAATTCTGTGTCAGTCAACACAGCTGTGTATACCAACCTGCTTTAGAATAAAGACCCAACTTGACCTTCAGTCATAAAGCTTCCTGTGCGATAACTCAGTTACTTGTTAGGAATGGCTCAAAAACTATATGCCAGCTGATTCACAGCCAAAAAACCCATGTGAACCAACCACCTGAAGGTAAGGGTCACTCACTGCCATCTAAACATGTCCAGATTAATCTGAATTAGAAAATTCAGGATGCTTGAAATAAGAATTGAAATTTTCCCATTTTCTCCTCTCCCCACCCCCACCAAACCTTGTGTGTGTGTTGTGTCGTTACAGTCGTGACTGACTCTTCATGACTCCATATCCATGGAGTTTTCTTGGCAGGAATACTTAGATGAATATTAATTCACAACTTTACATTACAAACAGACCTAATCAATTCTCTTTTCTGAAGCCTACTCCCAATGCTGCATGGAGTTCATTGAGTGTCTAACCTAGACTGTCTCTTCTTTACATATCCCTGTTCGTCCTTAGCAGACTGGCTGAACAGTTTATTAGTTAGGCTTATAACCTCCCATTGGAGTTGAATGCTTTTCAGTTTGGTTAACAGACCATCATATTCCCTCACTGGCATAATACAATGTTTCCTTTTCAAGTGCCCTCCGAATATATTGGATCTCTCCTTCTGAGCGTGTGACTGTCAAAATAAGCCATATGTTTCTGTTCATTCACGCCCAACCATCTTAAATCCAATTATTCTTGTACATCTCATGTGTGAACTACTTTGATAAGATCCATACATAATTATGAATGAATGTCCTCTACTACTCCTCCATCCATGAGGTTTTGTTGTTCTGTCACCTTATTGTAGTGTGTGGGTGATCCTGAGCTACTGAAAGCTTTGACAAGGGAACACAATTTCTGGTGGTTCTTCCAATAAGTACATCCCTGGTAGTGTAAATCTGTTATTTGAAATCAAGCTTAGCTAAATATCATGGAAAGACCAATCTCCAGAAGGTTGGTTACTAGGTGCCAAATTGGACATGAAGCTATTGGTGTAACTACAAATAATCAGGTATAAAGGGAAGGAACTGATTTGTACACTGTTGTTTGTGTTATTGCTGTCCAGTTACTTCTACTTTATGGTGGTCCTATGAATTGCTGACTTTCAGAAGTCAATATATCACATGTTGCACCTTGCACTTATACTACTGCCTTCCACTTTTCTTAGAATTCCTGTATTTTCCCGTGAATGCTGCCTTCTCATGATATGTCCAAAAAACAGGATAACCTCAGTTGAGTCATTTTAGCTTCAGGCTTTACTTGATTTAAAAATCTTCATATTTGCTATTCTGGTCCATGGTATATGTAGACCTCTCCTCTAACATCATATTCCAGATGAATCTAGTTTTTGGTTGTTTGTTTTTGCTAATATATAAAATCGCTCCTTTCCCCCTACCTGATGGGGTGGGGGGGAAGGAGAGATTTTAAAAGTTTTTTTAAACTTTTTTTTGGCTGAGCCCCAAGCACCCATCAGATGTAATGCAGGCTTGGGGCTGGCAAAAAAAAGTTTTTTACTGCCCCAACCTGGCACTACAGCTGATAAGCGCTTGGAGCTCAGGCAAAAAAAAAAAAATTAAAAATCCCTCCTTCCCCCCCACCCCATAGGAGCAATTTTTAAACTTTTTTTTTCTTTTCTTTTCTTTTCTTTTCTTTTCTTTTCTTTTCTTTTCTTTTCTTTTCTTTTCTTTTCTTTCTTTCTTTTTGGCTGAGCCTCAAGCGCCCATCAACTGTAGTGCAGGTTTGGGGCTGGCAAAAAAATGTTTACAAATCGCTCCCCCCCCACCACCACCTGATGGGGTGGAGGAAAAGGAGCAGTTTTCAAACTTTTTTTTTTTTGCCTGCTCCAGGCCCAGCTACAGCACTTGAGGCTCGGCACAAAGAAAGAAAGAAAGAAAGAAAGAAAGAAAGAAAGAAAGAAAGAAAGAAAGAAAGAAAGAAAGAAAGAAAGAAAGAAAGAAAGAAAGAAGAGAAAGAAAGAAAGAAAGAAAGAAAAGAAAAGAAGTTTAAAAGAGAGGGCATTGGATTCACAGCAGTATACCTCCACTTGAAGAACAAAGGGCACTTATTCAAAGATGAGGATGTACACATATTAGACAGAGAAGAGAGGTGGTTTGAGAGAGGAGACAGGGAAGCCATTCATGTGAGCATTGAGACCCTCTCTCTCAACAGAGGTGGTGGCCTCAGGCACAGTCTATCTGCTACTTATCAGGGTGTGCTTTCCAAAGTACCCAGACAAATCAAAAAGCCTTCACCACCAAGGCCATAGCTAAGGACCCATTCTTGATAGGTTTCAACACCTTGGGCCATTGTTCACCTTAAGGCTATGGATACTCTTGTCTACCTAACCAGCCTATTCAGGCCATTGTCCATCTTATGAGCCTATTTCAGACCAGGCTGACAAAAGGTCAAAGATGACTATAAGATGGAGGAGATATAAGCTTAGCCCGGGTATCTTTATAAAAGGAACAGTGAACCAGGATGCTCTGGTCATTACTATACTCAGTTACTTTTATCAGATATTAATTTTTCTATAACATATAGTGTGGCCAGGTTCTGCGCCGCTGCGATCAAAATCCGCAGGACAATGACCAGTGTTACCAATTAATTAAAAGCATCACATATGATACATAGCCCGCTAACTATCAACAACTTTTGATTAATCAACAAATGTGGAATGTCTTATGTGCATGGAACAGTTTGTATATCTGCACCCTGATGTCCCTTGTAGATATATATATATTTCAATCTTCCTCTCTGGCTCATTGGCATCACTAATTCCTCAGATATTAATAAGGTATAGCTTTGGTGATGGTCAGGATAGATTGTGGGCAGTTTTTATATTATATTATATATTTTATATTTTATATATATTATATATTATCTTCTATATTTTATATCTATTATTTTTATTTTTATTACTATTTATTATACTGTATCTTTTGCTGGTCATTGACTGTAATAAAGCTTTGATTGATTGATTGATATAAGATGGAGGACTTGCACTAGCTGTATTCATACTAATGAAGCTGTCTGGATGAGCAGCGAAACATTTCTATCTCTCAAGAAAAAGAAGTGCAGTTACCATGACTCAACTTCCAGGTGAGATAAAGGAACATAATTTCCCTCTTTGGATCTCCTTTAGAATTAATAACAATATTTAATTTAATATACTACTAAATAAATTAAAAACTTTATCCATCACTGTTAATTTAAATTAAATGAGGCTTTTGTTCCTTCTAATTAAAACCTTAATTAATTTGGCATTTTGTTCTAATTTTACAAGCTGAAATTCAGAGCATGATTAATTCTATATAGATTTAAAGCAAACTGTGTGAGCTGGTCCATATGCTAAATCTATAATTACCCTCTTGCTACTGCTCCATGGGAGTAAGCAGAATAATGTGGATAATGCAGAACAAACACAAGTCTTTAACACCTGCCCTCTTAATAAATATTTGCTAGATATTTTTAATTAGAAATATTATCTCACCACCACCACTTCCTGCGCTGTAATCTTTTTAGCATTTCTTTCAACTCTGCCTAACAAAAGCATTTCAGAATGAGTTGTACTGATACCAGTTTTAATGATATCAGAAGATCCCCTTGCACATGTGCATGCACACATACACAGCAGAGGGTAGGTGTCCAACAGCCTTAATTGTTTCAATTTAGTGACCATACATAGCACTTAAAGCTGAAGTCTTATATTATTCAGTAACCATCATGTTGTCATCATTCTTTATAGCAGCAGCAGCAGCAGCAGCAGAAGAAGAAGAAGAAGAAGAAGAAGAAGAAGAAGAAGAAGAAGAAGAAGAAGAAGAAGAAGAAGAAGAAGAAGAAGAAGAAGAAGAAGAAGAAGAAGAAGAAGAAGGTCTAAAGACAAAAACTATAGTTCAAATACACAGGTTTTGCTATAACTCTTTAATGTTCTCAGTTGGGGAAAATATATTTGAAAAAGTTAGTTTCTTTTAGGCATTCCCTACAATACTTTCCTACAGCTGACATGGAATTTCTCATGCAGTTTTGCTTGAAGCATGCTGAGGATAATTCAAGTCTCATTGAAGTACTGTAATCTTCCAATAAAGCAAATGACTATGCAATCAGACAGCTTGCTTGGAGTTTGGAATTTGTTTACTTTTGATTATTGTTTTTATTATTAGATGAAAAATCCTTCAACCATCAAGGTTTACTTTTCCAAGCATTGTGATCTACTTGCATGCTCAAAACCCATACTGGTCTTCTATGATGTTAAGTAGATAGACCAGGTCTTCTCATTGGACCATCACACTCTTCGGATCGTAGTGAATCCTGTTGCATTTTAATCATTTTAAGTAAAAAGCATCCAAAGGGTCACACATACTGATGAGTAACTAGAAAGCAGTATTGTGAAGTGTGAGTGGTGTGTGTGAGTGGAAGAGCTTGCATCTACCTACCAGAAGGCAAGGGATAATACTCAAAAAGTCAAGACTTAACATTCCTTCTTAATATAATGATCATCAGATTTCCACCAGTGCCTCAGCCAAAGCAGCTGTTTCCTTGCATGGGACAGGCAAGAACAAAATAACATTGGTAACAGAAACAGACAGCAACCACCCAAGCTAGATGGCCTCCTGGCTAGATGGGTGGTATATATAATTAATAAATAACTTAAATAGGGAGAAAATATTCTCCAAACAAAAATGCTTCCCCCATACCAACGTTTCCATGTTTGCACAATCAATTTGCAAATTATTCTTGAGTTTACTTACTATTCAGTGAGTTTACTAATCACTGAATAAAAGCTAGATAGTTTTCTAACACGTGGAACACAGACATCTTTTAATTCCTCAACCAAATCAGACATAAAAACCCTTGATTTTCGAAGGGCAAACTTCCCTCAGATGAGGAAACTAGTTAGAGAGAAACTGAAGGGGAGGGTTAGAAGAATCCAATCTCTTCAGAGTGCATGGAGCCTGTTTAAAACAACAATAATAGAGGCCCAGCACAAGTGCATACCACAAAGAAAGAAGAGCTCATTTAAGTCCAAGAGGACACCGTTAAAAGAGAGGCTCTAAAGCACAAGGAGAGGTCCTTCTGTAAATGGAAATCCTCCCCAAATGAGGAAAATAAAAAGAACACAAACTCTGGCAAAAGAAATGTAAAGAGATGATAAGGGAGGCAAAGAAAGACTTTGAGGAACGTTTGGCTAGCAATATAAAGGGTAATAATAAAAGCTTCTTTAAATATGTTTCAAAAACCTGCCAGAGACCCAATTGGGCCTCTGGATGGTGAGGGAGGAAAAGGGGAGGTTAAGGAGGACTTGGACATTGCAGAGAAATTGAATTTCTTTGTCTTCACGACAGAGGACCTTGAATTCCGCTGCCTGAGCCGCCCCTCTTGACTAAAGAATTAAATCAAATACAGGTTAAAAGAGAGGAGGTTTTAGGACTAATTGATAAATTGAGGATTAACAAGTCACCGGGCCCAGATGGCATCCACCCAAGGGTTATTAGGGAACTGAGAAATGAAATTGCAGATCTCTTAACGGTAATATGCAACTTGTCTCTTCAAACAGCCACAGTGCCGGAGGACTGGAGGATAGCGGATGTCACACCAATTTTTAAAAAAGGAAGGAGGGGGACCCAGGAAACTACAGGCCGTTAGCCTTACATCTGTCCCAGGGAAGATGGTGGAAGGCCTCATCCAAGAGAAAATCTTAAAACACATAAAAGAACAAACCTTGCTGAGAGAAAATCAGCATGGCTTCTGAAAGATAAATCTTGTCTTACAAACTTTTTAGAATTTTTTGAAAAGGTCAACAGGCACGTGGATTTGGGTGAACCGGTGGATATAGTCTATCTGGATTTTCAAAAGGCTTTTGACACAGTCCCTCACCAAAGGCTGCTGAGAAAATTGCATAGTCAGGGGATAAGAGGGCAGGTCCTCTTATGGATTGAGAACTGGTTGAGATCCCGAAACAAAGAGTAGGTGTCAATGGGAAATTTTCACAATGGAGAGAAGTGAAAAGTGGTGTGCAGGGCTCGGTCCTGGGACCGGTGCTTTTCAATCTGTTCATAAATGACCTGGAGACAGGGATAAACAGTGTGGTGGCCAAGTTTGCAGATGACACAAAACTTTTCCATGTGGTAAAAACCAGAGAAGATTGTGAAGAGCTCTAGAAGGATCTCTCCAAACTGGGAGAGTGGGCTGAGAAATGGCAAATGCTTTTAATGTAACCAAATGTAAAGTAATGCATATTGGGGCAAAAATCCAAACTTCATCTATCAACTCATGGGCTCTGAGTTATCCGTGACGGATCAGGAAAGAGATCTTGGTGTGTTGGATGACAGCTCCATGAAGGTGTCTCCCCAATGTGTGGCAGCAGTGAAGAAGGCCAATTCCATGCTAGGGATTATCAAAAAGGGATTGAAAATAAAACAGCCAACATTATAATGCCGTTATACAAAACAATAGTAAGGCCCCACCTGGAGTATTGTGTACAATTCTGGTCACTGCATCTCAAGAAAGACATAGTGGAACTGGAAAAGGTGCAGAAGAGAGCGACTAAAATGATTACTGGCCTGGGGCACCTCCCTTATGAAGAAAGGCTAAAACAATTGGGCCTCTTCAGTCTGGAAAAAGGCGCTTGAGGGGGATATGATTGAGACATACAAAATAATGCAGGGTATGAGTAAAGTGGATAGAGGGAAGCTCTTCTCCCTCTCTCAAAATACCAGAACTAGGGGACATACACTCAAATTGAGTGCTGGGAGAGTAAGAACTGACAAAAGAAAATATTTTTTCACCCAGCGCGTTGTAAGTCTATGGAACTCCCTGCCACAGGATGTGGTGATGGCATCTGGCCTGGATGCCTTTAAAAGGGGATTGGACAGATTCCTAGAGGAAAAGTCCATCACGGGTTACAAACCATGATGGAGATGTGTAATCTCTAGGCTTTAAACCAGGGTAGTTCAAGGGCCAGATGCAGGGGAGTGGTATCAGGAGACAGATATCTAGTCTCATGCGCTCCCAAACGCATCTGGTGGGGCCGCTGTGAGATACAGGAAGCTGGACTAGATGGGCCTTTGGCCTGATCCAGCATGGCTCTTCTTATGTTCTTATGTTCTTATGTTCCTCAGCCAGTTTCATTTCCAATTGCAAAGCTGATTATGAATTTAAGCCTTGGGAGAAGACCAATATCTTGATGCCTACCTTCCCTCGTTTTTTAGAAAGGAATACCTCTTGAAACTAAGTGATAAAATATACAAGAAATGGTGTGAGGGCATAGTTTCATCAGATTGACCTTCAAGAGGAAAGTAGGCAGAGCTTTTATGCCACTTGACCTCTAAAGGTGAAAATAAGTAGCTCGATATTTTATAACATGCCTATTGTGTCTTATGGTCCTTAGGTGAAACTCCATGAAGAAATATTGAATTTCCCATGCCATGACAATTAAAAGAAAACAAAATTCATCATCAGAAATAAATGCAGCATGTTTGAAATGCTTACATAGCAGTCATGGAACACTGCATAGCAGCAGTACGCAGATCCAGTTTGGCAGTCCATCAGGGCACTGACGGGTTTATCCCTTCCATTTTATTCTCTCAACACCAGAGATTTCCCTTGCAGAATTTGCATTTGTCTTTCTAGTTCCACTTCAGTAGGAAGCAAGAGAGAGTGCTGATCAATTGAGAGGCAAATTGGGAGACACATAAAGTGAAAAATGTGCCGAGAAGGAAAAGATTCACAGTAAAATTCAATAGATGACAGAGAAATAAAAGAGTGTTGCCTGGATTCTTTGGGCTACATAACTACCATTCTGGGCAAATACCTTCTTGCCTCTGTTGTTGTTGTTGTTGTTGTTGTTGTTGTTGTTGTTGTTCAGTCATGTCCGACTCTTCATGACCCTATGGACCAGAGCTCACCAGGCCTTCCTATCTTCCACTGCCTCCCGGAGTTTGGTCAAATCCATATTGGTTGCATGATGACACCGTCCAACCATCTCATTCTCTGCCGTCTTCTTTTCCTTTTGCCTTCAATCTTTTCCAACATCAGGGACTTTTCCAAGGAGTCCTCAATCCTCATGAGGTGGCCAAAGTATTGGAGCCTCAGCTTCAAAATCTGTCCTTCCAGTGAACATTCAGGGTTGATTTCTTTCAGGATGGATAGGTTTGATCTCCGTGCAGTCCAGGGGACTCTCAAGACTCTCCTTCAGCACCACAGCTCAAAATCATCAATTCTGCGGTGATCAGCCTTCTTTATAGTCCAGCTCTCACTTCCATACATCACTACTGGAAAAACCATAGCTTTGACTATCCAGGCCTTAGTTGGCAAAGTGATGTCTCTGCTCTTTAGGATGCTACCTAGGTTTGCCATTGCTTTCCTCCCAAGAAGCAGGCGTCTTTTTTTTTCGTTGCTGCAGTCGCCATCTGCAGTGATCAAGGAGCCCAAGAAAATAAACTCTGTCATTGCCTCTATATCCCCTAACATAGGTTTAGAAAAATGTGCTTGCCAAGATAATACTGCAACTAACCAGTTTCTTTCTTTCTTTCTTTCTTTCTTTCTTTCTTTCTTTCTTTCTTTCTTTCTTTCTTTCTTTCTAACCTGTTGAAATCTGGCCGGATTTTGTGTTGTGGACTGGGATGAATTTTTTTGGGCAATCTCACCTCTGCTACCCTTGCCTGTTCATATTTTTACTCTTTACATGATTTCTAATGAGCCATTATTATATCCTTAACAGGTTTATTGTTATTTCACTATTGCTTCGGACTTCTTGCCATTTCAGGATTATTATTATTTTAAAACACACACATATATAAAGCCTGGTAAATGGAAGTCCAGAAAACAGCTGAAAAGAATTAGGGTTAAGATTATGCTCAGCTAAATGATGAAGAAAGGAAGGAAAAGTATCACATGAGAAAGCATTGTTTAATGTTTGCTTCTTTCACCTACCACATCTGTAGTCTCCATTTTAGGCATATTGCCTTCATACAATTGCTGTTCATTCTTTTGAGCTTAAGAAATCAGTCTCCCCTGTTAAAATACACATTTTTTAAAAAAAAATGTTTATTAATTTGCAACAGTTTGAAAAAATAAATTGAATGTCTGGTATTCCCACTCTTCCTAATGTGCCAGTGTCTCGGTAGTTGTTGGCTAGACTTGTCATTCCTTCATGTATTAATTAAATGGTGGCTGGTTGTTGTCTGGCTCATGAAGGGAGACAAAACAGAACAACGACTGAAGTAAAACTAAAGCACAAAGGCTTCTTTCTCTTTTGGGTTCTTTTCCATCAAACAGGTATCAGCATGTTACATAAGAACATAAGAACATAGGAACATAAGAAGAGCCAAGCTGGATCAGGCCAAAGGCCCATCTAGTCCAACTTCCTGTATCTCACAGTGGCCCCACCAGATGCGTCTGGGAGCGCATGAGACTAGATATCTGTCTCCTGATACCACTCCCCTGCATCTGGCCCTTGAAGTACCCCAGTTTTAAGCCTGGAGATTACACATCTCCATCATGGTTTGTAACCTGTGATGGACTTTTCCTTCAGGAATCTGCCCATTCCCCTTTGGAAGGCATCCAGGCCAGGCGCCATCACTACATCCCAGACTAACAACGCGCTGGGTGAAAAAATATTTTCTGTTGTCTGTTCTTACTCTCCCAGCCCTCAATTTGCATAACATCATTAAATCAGTCTGATCAGTATTCACCATTCTGCTTTTTTAAATATTAGGTTTCAGTATGTTGTCTCACCTTGGATCAGAGCTACGGCATTCACTCACACCTCAGCAAAACAACAGGAGAAGGGTCATTCCCACCCATTCACACACACGCCCCTCAAAAAGGCAGGAAGGGCACTGGTGTGCATATAACTGCACATACTGTATTGATTTGTATATACACAAATAAAAAAATAGAAATGAACAGGATTTCAATCAGGACAATAATAGATATCACTAGAGTTGGGAAGATTGTGGTCAGGGGATCTGTGTCCCTACTGCCAGTCTGTTTTCCAGGTGGAGTTAACTGTGGAAGACAAGTAGCTCAAAGGTCCCTTTTTCTCCACTTTATATTTCTTTCCCCTTAAATCACGCTTGGGCTGCACAAACATTCAAAAATAGAATTGTTCTCTGACAGCCCTTCACATGGAACCCAGGAAGGAAGGTGTTTGTTTTGCCTGTACTGGGTGTGGTTTTTCCACTGTTCTGCTGCAACAGTGTGTGTAGAGGGCTTGTTTGTTTGGTGTACCCAAGCACCACCTGTTCTTCTTTTGTGAAATCGACATGTTGTCTTTTGTGACCACAAATATTGACACCTCCCCAACCTATACCTTATACAGTCCTTAGTTTACCAAAGAGCATTTTGACAGACTTACTACCGAGGTGAGAAGAAAGGCTCCAGAAACAATTAGGGAACATTTTAGATCCATCAGTCTCCTGAGGCCAATGCATCTCATTTGGTCTTCTGCCTCTTAAAGGTCCTATCATGCCAAATGGAGTCTGTTTCCTTTTCTTCACTTGTTCTCTCTGTTCATTAGCCTACAATAGTGCCACAATTCCAGCTGCTCAAGATTTAAAATGAGTCAGGTAACCTTTTTTCTGAAACAGTTAGGTGCCCACAGAATATCACCTCTACCTCTCTCTCCAAGGAGGAGGTTGGACTTGACACATGCTCATGGGTGCATATAAATGAGGGAAATATTCTGTTTGCCTCCTGTGACTTGTGAAATGTGATGCATATTGGTATTGTGGTCCAGTGCAAAGCCTTGTTGTTTGTTAGACCCCATTAACCACACTGACACTCTTAGACTCATTGGAAAATGTGGGGGGCACAGCTTTATTTGCATTGGTGACAAACTGCAGTACTCTGGCCAGGCACTGGGTCGGATCCAATTCCATCGGGGAACCCGCCTGTCCCCCATGTGCATGGTGGTGCCACCAGGTGGCAGCACCCTTTGTTCTCGGCTTCCGGAAATCCCCGTGGGCACAGACTCCTTCAAGATTTCCTTCCCCAAGAGCGGAGAGGCCGTCTGTTGTCCCGCCCGAGCTGGGACACTCGGAGCTCCCTCCTGGGTCCGCCGTTACCACCTGTTGATTCCATGCCGCTCAGGCTCTGTCCTGCAGCCACCTAATCCTGGATCCGGTCCCAATGCCTCCAAACCACCAAAGCTGTGACAGGAATACCACAAGAACAATTTAAAGTTAACTCAACAATCGTAATGAAAACAGACTTTGTGGCCAATGGTGCGTTTGGGTGGGAAACAGTGCTGCTGCTGGCCTCGGAATGAGGCGTTCCGGGAGCTGCGGCCCCTTTTACAGGGGCTGGCACTAGCTGAGCGTGTGCGCCTGCATGGGTCGGCCATGACCCAGATGCCCGCAACCGCAAACCACGCTGGGCACCCGGGGTTGGGTCCGTTGCCCAGCGCAGCGTTTAGCAAGGTGCCATGTTAGTGGCATGGTCGGTGCCATTTCCTGCTCCCCAGGAGTCCGGCTGGGCAGCGGACCACAACACCGGACCCGGTAAGTCAGGTCCGAATTTTATCTGGCAGGGAGTGGTGGATAGAAAGTCCCAAGTCAGGCCTGGGCCACTGTAGCTAGCAGTGGCCACAAAAGCGTATCTGGGGCAGCAACAGGTTGCCACAACAGGATGCATTCATGAACTGCCCAGGATAGTTTCAAGGAGAGCGCTGTCAGCATCCATGGAGCATCTCCATGTGGTTGGAGATGCTGATTGTTTGGGATATCTGATTCCATGGATCTGCTCCATGGGTATTGCTGGGTGTATTTTAGAATGTGTTATGATTTTTATATTTGCTTTACTTCCTATATACCACCCAGAGTAGCCATTTGCTACATAAAAAAATGAATGCATGAATACATAAATGAATGAGTATGGATGGAAACAGCCCTCATCTTCCAGATTCATCATATATAGAGGACTTTACCAGAGATGGCAGAGTTAGAACTTGCTTTTCTTGATGTTTCCACTGAACCCTTCAGAGAATACAGGAGTAGGTCTCCTCACTCTCCTTTTTTTTGGGGGGGGGGTGCTCAATACTTTTTAGACATTCCTCAAATTCACCACTGCCTTTCCAAAGAAGCTTTTAAAAAAGCCATTTGTCATGGAATGGGTTCAACGGAACCTGTAAGAGAAAACTATTTCTAGTAACTTTTAAAATATCAAAACGGTCTTGTTTTGGGCATCCCTGAAAGGAAGGCAAAAGTGGGGCGTGGGGTGGAGACCCTAATAAAATCATGCCTGCAAGAGACAGAATTTGGCTTGGGCATGGAACATTTTGCCTCACCTCGTTCCAAGGCAGAAACTAGCAGGCAGGTCTTTTATTTATCCGTTTCAGCCATACGACCTTGTAAAACACAATTAAACAATATCTTCCCCAAGGAAAAAAATAGCACTGTATTTTTGAAAAGTAGACTGTTCTATGTTAACTGTATGCTGTACTCTTTAAACAAAATATTTGTGCTTACATAAATACTTGGAAAAGGTAAAAATGTCAAAACAGTTGGTGTTTGTTATTAAAGTCTCAGCTCACCGTCAGCTTAGAACCAAATTTCAAACAAAGATTGCATTATGCAGGCTCCGTTTATTCCAGGTTTCAGTGTTTAGAAGTCAAAGGAAGACTCCAAACAAGGCTCTGGCGGCAAACCCTTGTTGTAATACTCAGGCTCCATCTGAATCGAGTTTTATTTTAGTACCTAAAGTAATTGGTTTTCTTGCCTTTTAAGTGTCATGAACGTTTCTTTGCTTTCAGAGGCTTGTTGCTCATCACAATGGCCTCCCTTGCCACTTGACCTCAGCATTTTTGAAAACTTCTACTTTTATGGCTGGCTGATTGCTTACGCATTCCTCCTCTTCTTTGTCTCCTAATAGCCCAGAATTCCACACAAACAGTACAGGACACCTGCTCTTCAAATTCTATTGTGAGTTGAATTGAGGCATTTTCTTGAAGGTGTCCATGCTATGCAGCTGTGATCATTTATGCCATTAGAAATGAATTAACCACTAAAAATGCTGGAGTCTTTGTTGTTTTTGCAGCAACAAATTGATACAGCTATCTTTTTGGAAATACTTTCGAAAGTTTTTTGTTATGATGAGATATGAGATACGGAACACTGTATATTATCCCTCATTACTGTAAGCCGCCTTGGGTCCTTTTCCAAAGAGAAAGGCAGGGTAAAAATACTCCAAAATAAAATTAAAAAAATATAAGATCCTGTGAGTGTATAGATAGACCTCCATTTAACCAACTGTCGGTATGGTTTGGTGCAAATCAAATTATGGCACCCACACGTGTTTCTGGTTAGAGTGATCCGTCCTGCCCCTTTAAGAGCTGCCCCACTCCCTTCTGACACAATGCTAGGGGGCTTCTATTTTTTGTGTGTGATTCAACAAGCACTTAATTATCCCATTGTGCAGCTCAAGTGGATGGCTAGACTACACCACACTTTGTCTCACAACCCAAATGAGGCTGTGATGGGTATTAGATGAGGTATTAGATGACTCTGTGACATCTTAAATGGAGAATCCTCCTTCTCTATTTTCTCTTCCTTTTCATATTTCCCAGTGAAATTTTAATATTGTGCTAGGTTGATACATTATTATTATTATTATTATTATTATTATTATTATTATTATTATTATTATTATTATTATTATTATTATTATTAATAATAATAATAATAATAATAATAATAATAATAATAATAATAATAATAATAATAATAATAATAATAATAATAAATTTATTGTCATTGTGTGTATATACACAGTATACACATACAACGAAATTCAGACACCCAGATTCAAGACACACACACACACACACACACACACACACACACACACACACACACACACACACACACACAAATCCCCAAACACTCTCACACACATTAAAAAACCCTTCAACACACACACATAAAAAATCCCCGAACACTCCCCCACCCACCAACACCCCCAAAAAAAACAAGCATCTACACAACAGCCTAGGTAATCCTGTCCAAGTGCTCACTGCTGGTGGTCCTTGAGTTCATTATTAAGTACAATTATAGCACTGGGATAAAAACTGTTCAGAAGACGTGTGGTCCGAGTTTTAATTGTTCTGTATCTTCTGCCAGAAGGCAACGGTTCAAAGAAATTGTGAGCAGGATGAGTAGAGTCTCTCAGAATGTTGTGTGACTTCCTCAAACAGTGAGATGTGAAGATGTAATCCAGGGTTGGTAGTTGGAGCCTGGTAACATTCTGGGCAATTTTAATTATTCTCTGTAGAGCTTTTTTGTCTGCTGCAGAGCTGCTCCCATACCATGATAGCATGCCATAAGTTAGGACACTCTCAAAGACAGAAGTAAATGCTGAGATTCCTGAGCATTCTCAGGAAGACCTCTTCTGTGCCTTCTTCACAACGTATTTGTGTTTGCAGTCCATGAGAGGGCCTCTGAGATGTAAGTGCCCAGACACAATTTGCCACTTACATTACCAAAACAAAGTCACCTCCATGGCCTCTGTCCCCACAAGGCAGCACAGCCCCAGCAGAGCCTTGGTTGAGGAGAAAGGCAGGAAAAGGTGGGTTACCAACCTCCCATCTTCCCAACCTTCACCCCAGCCTTCCCCTTTGTGTTGATGCTGTTCCCCAGTGCTCTTGCCTCTGCCTTCTTACACATGAGTAAACTGAATTAATCCTACACATGAGTTAGCCTTTTAAACCTTGTTCTTGAACAAACCAGCATTCTAAAAACCTGCATGGGCTCTTTTCATGGAAGAATGGGCCTCCTTCAAGTGAGATACTAAAAACTGTACTGAAGATGAGGACCTTTTAACTCCAGATTTCTCTATTTGGACAGGCCCTTGTCTGCCTTTGTAGAAGGGAGGTGACCTTTTTGGGAATTCTCAAGCTGGGTTCCAAAAGGATCCACTAGCATTCCTGAATCTCAGGTTATGTCACACCCTGCAAAAGATGACGTTCAAAATGGAGGGCTTCCTCTATCCATGGACACTCACATGCAATTCCAGAGTGTATCTGGATCACATAGAGCAGTGTGATGCCTCTTTAACTGCTGAGGCTCTTTCCTACAGAGGCCTGTCATTTGTAGGTGGATGCTATCTAGGCTTCATTCCAAGTGAGCTGAGGAGAGCTTTCTTGAAGAGAATTCCAAGTACCTCCTCAAACTACAGATCTCGCAGTTCTGAAGCAAGGAATGATTACAATTAAAGTGGTATCAGACAGCTGTAGCTGTAATGCAGGTAGTCTCAGGCCATGGTGTCCTCAAAGGTGTGGTGAGCCTTCACAGAAGAAGGGGATTCTCTTGTCTAAAATATTGCCAGCCACACATAGCTATTAAGAAGAGATAAAAGAAGCAGAAGCAGCACCCACCCACCTTTATGCATGCTTAATCTGTGAAGTTTTGGAAGACTTGAATAGGTCTTATTACCTTGGAATGGAAACTGCCTCAGAGTCAAAGTAGAATTTGCTCAGTGTAATGACTAATGAATTGTTTAACAAGAGCAAAAGCACAGGCTGCAGACCAGCCTCAACCCCCACGATCTATTCTAGGAGAGTGTTCACGTAGCAACAGAGCCTGCAACGGCTTGAGAGTTTCCTTTCAGGCTGAAGTGTATATATTGGGTTCAGTGAGTTAATGAGAATACAGCGAATGGCAAAAAACAGAGGGAGAAGAAACACTGCCAGTTGCATACTGCCAAATGCACTGCTGTTATATTATGTGCCCTCAAGTTGGAAACAAAATTGTTCTGCTTATATACCACCCCATACCACTTAAAGTAGTCTCTGGGCAGTTTACAGTTTTAACTACAGTGTGCATGCTACACATTGCCCCCAGCAAGCTGGGTATTCATTTTACTGACCTCGGAAGAATGGAAGGCTGAGTCAACCTTGATTGAACCCCAGGTCATGAGCACAGTTTTACCTGCAGTACAGACATTTAACCACTGTGCCACGAGGCTCCTTACAGTGACCCTAATAGGGGTATTCAAAGTGAGAGATTTAATGAGTGATTTTACCCGTTCCACACACACATTGACACACTAGGACTTTACAAGGCCAAGCAGGGATTCAAATCCAGGCCTCGTATTATTCTATCCATGACTACACCACACTTTGTATCTCATCAAATACATACAATGATGTCTTTGCACTGAGTCAGAACATTGGTCTTTCCAGTCCAATATTCCCAAGCATTATCTCCTACGCTAGGTTGCAAGAAATTAAACCAGACTCTTCCTCGTGCAAAGAAGGTGTTCTGCAAATGAACTGGTTTTGCCAAACTCTTTCCCAGAAACTTGAAATGGAAATTTTTCACTAAGAGAAACATCAATTTTTTTTTAATTTTAAATATTTTTACCCCGCCTTTCTCCTTGGAAAAGGATCCAAGGTGGTTTACAATAATAAGGGACAATATACAGCCTAGAACATTTAAGACATATTCAAGCTTAAGAACAGAAAATTAGACAAGGCATCTTACAACATTAAAAGGCAACATTAAAACTAAAAAGATGACTTTATCAGGGAAAAGAAAACCTTCATGGCTTGTACATATGAGATGTACTGTTCATTCCTCACTGTTAGAACAGTAGAGGAATGAACAGTTTCCAAACAGCAGTAGGTACCATCAAGTTGCACAGTAGGTTATGGATTACAAAATCCATGCCAAATAAAATTTCATATAGGAAATGCCCTTCTGGATCAGATGAAAGGCAAACAAGCTGTTTGCATAAAGCTGGATATATTATAGAGCCCTTCTGACTAGTGGTCATTGATTAGTAGAGATGGGCACGACTCAAAAAAATGGTGTTTCGTTTGTCGTTTGGTCGTTTAGGGGTCCGTTTCAGTTTGTTTTCATTTTCGTGATGTTTTTTGCAAAAGAATTGTTTTCATTTCATTAGGTAATGAAATGAAAAAATGAAAATGAAAACGAAAACGAAAAATTTCTGTTTCGTTAGCATTCTTTTTAGTTCAATGCATCTGCTGCAACGAAAATGAAAAACACAGCAAATTTGGTCGTTTCATTTTCGTTTTGTTTTTTTTAAAATTTTCATTTCATTTTCGTTGTGTAATGAAACAAAAAAACGAAAACAAAAATGAAAAATCACTCATTTCGTGCCCATCCTATTGATTAGATTAGATTTATCTAACCTTCCTTTGTACCCATCCAAGTTGGCAGCTGTCACTACACCTTGTAGCAGTTCCCATGTATACAGAGTGAAAAAAGAAGTCTTTTTTTTTTAGCTGTCCTGAATTTTGCGTCATTCACCTTCAAGAAATAATCCCAGGTTCTGGTACTGTGAGAGAGGTTTTTGAACCTTGTACTTTTTCTACTCAATGGTCAAAATCCTGCTGCTTAGCTTAATGAATTGCCTTTGAATAGGCCTTTTCAATTGGACCTATTCTAGTTGCTACTTACACTATCTTCCTGTGTATGAGACTATATTTTTATCTAAAAATGTTAGACTAAAAACTTGAGGATCATCTTATATATGGAAGTAAGGCGAGGAGAGACCCGAATGGGTGCAAAACTGTAATTTTGGGATGGAAATTCTGGGGTCGTCTTATACATGGGGGCATCTCACAGCTGGAAAAATACAGGACTATGTTAAAATCAGTTACAGTTAGAGTAATCCTATTTGAATAAATAGAATTTAGAGAGGAGTAGACTCACCAAATCACCATTGTTTCAGTGGACTTCCTTCCTTCCATTGATTTACAATGCTAAGCAATAGGATTCTGTCCAATGCCTATTCAGTACTACAGTGCATACACAATCCATACATAGACTGCTATTGTGTCACACTTGTGTCACTAAGCTAATCAGCCTGAAGTTTTTAACTAAACTAATCAGCCTGTTTCAAGTGTTAAAAATTTAACTCTGTGCCTATATTGAGGACAGTCACTTGCATTTCTTGATCATCTGGGGAGCTTTTTTTACACAATTTGTTAACTTGTGAGGTGTCACTAGATTTTGTTGGTTCAGGTAACAAGCACCATCTTTATTTCTGATTTTAAAAGCGAGTAACTGGTGTTTTAACTTGCTGTACAATAAATAAATAAATAAATAAATAAATAAATAAATAAATAAATAAATAAACCCAGTTGCTAATGCCACAGTTCAGAACTTTGATCTGGTAAGCAAGAACCTAAGTGTAAACTCAGTCAGATGTTCTACATACTGAGCTCATTAAAACATTTTCCTTAAGCAGAAAAATCATCACAAACTCAGTGTTACAAAACAGCCAGATTTATTCCATCCTCAAGAAGATTTACATGGATTCTATTTGAAAATTAAAAGTCAAACATATGCACAAATAATCGTGCAAACCCGGAGGTTTGTTATTTTGCAACTGATTAAAATTGGGAAGAAAGAATAACTACATTTAGCACATAGAGAAAAGTGGAATGAAACCTGTCTCTGACATCCTATATTAGTGGAAAAGTTCTTGCCATATACTGCCTGAACAAAGTAGATCCATGGAAGGATCATAGCTTGTCCCATCAACATGTACAATAAGTACCAGTGATGCAATAGTTCTAATTTAAGAGGACTAAATAATTAGATTTACCCCATTAAGATCACTTGCAAGTTTTTTCAGCACAACCTGTCTAGGTCATACACACATATAGTAGAAAGTTTATTCAAAGTTTTAGCCAATAGCAACTTAGGACATTAAAATCTGTACACGAAACCAGAAACAGGTCAACAAGTCAACATCATTGTGGCCATACATGGCAACTTCTCAAAAAACTAAAATTTAAAATATACAATATTGTATATAAAAATAAATATATACATGGCAAAGACTCATATGAAATGGAGAAACGGCTGTCAATCAGTGCTCTGATTTCTCTTCAGATCGAACAAATATTTCACATATAGTAGGAATTTTTTTCAAAATGCACCATCACAGTATTATGAGCCAATCTAATGGGCTGGTCTAGTTCTAATTTTGCATTCAGATCTTGAAAGCCTGTGCTGGGATGCAGCTGTATCCTGTTCTTTGTAACACTCTTCAGCTTCATCAAATGATTCCCTTTATGGATGTTCCATTAGACACAGCCATCAGAACCCAACAGATCTTTCTGCAGCTAGGCAGCCGTCCTCCATCTGTGTTCCATGCAAGGATGTGAATAAATGAGTTTTGCTAGACATAAGGGCAACAGCATAGAGGAAAGCGCAAGGAATGCCATGGTATCAAAAGCCAACAGCATCATAAATTGAACATCCTCAGACAGAAGTCACGTTGCAGTCTTTGATGTCCTAACCTCCAGTCAAAGGGAGGGGGGAAACAAACACAAGATCTTAAAACAATTATCTTTTGACCAATACTTCAAAATCCAAGGTACAAAAAACAAATAAAATTATTTTAATGGCCATGGTTTCTCTTATTTCCCTTTAAATGTTATTATACATTTCCAGTAATATGAAACACCAAGAACACAAAATTCCTGTAGCATTTAGAGAAAGCACTATGACTTTGGAAGATGTGATAATTAATTTGGAAGAGACAGATAGTAAATAAAAGTGAAATAACACTGCATCATTTCTGTCACTCACTTTTTCTCCTGAACGTGAGATCTACTGCTCAAAAGTCTGTGGGCTTATCCAAAGCAAGTCCTCTGAACAGAATGTGTGTATTCCCAAATCAGTAAGTACAGAATTACTGTAGCCAAGAAATCAGAAGAAGACTGAGATTCTGAAGGACAGCGATGAAGGAACTAAGAAAAAATAATCAAGTATAAGGCTATCTCATTGGATACTAAGAACAAGATCTTCCCCACTCTTGTATTCCTGACCACCATGTGTGGGTGTGAAAGCTGAACAGTTAAGAAAGCTGACAGGAAAATCATTGATTTGTTTGAAATGTGGTGCTGGAGGATAGCATTACAGACACTCTGGACTGCCAGAAAGGTAAATAATGGATTAAATCTAATTTGAACTATCTCTGGAGGCAAACATTCTGTCCTGTTTTGAGCACATAGCAAGAAGACAGAATTCTCTGGAAAAGACAAGAAGGCTGAGGAGAAGTGGAAGGCAGCAGGAAAAGAAGAAGATGAAATATTAGATGGATTGACTCCCCAAGGGAGCCACAAACCTGAGTTTGCAAAAACTGAGCAGGAATGTTGAGAATGTGGCATTATGGAGATCACTCATTCATAGGGTCACCATGAGTTGGAGGCAACCTTATGGCAGATAGCAACCAAACGAATAAAATCAACTGTTTCAGTTCTTAACTGCTGGTGCTACAAGGTTTATATGACCTTTGCTATTGGGTCTATACAGTGGTACCTTGTATAAAGGAATTAATTCGTTCCAAATGAAATTATGTTAAGCAAATTTTCCTTTATCCAAATTTCCCATAGGAATGCATTGAAAACAGAGTCATCCCCAAACGAGACCATTTTTATGTTGTACGGATTTGGCCCATAGATGACACTGTTAAGCAAATTTCCCCTATCTCTAGAATCTTTTATGATGTAAAGATGTTTTGTTATACAAACTGTTTGTTATACGAGGGTCCACTGTATTTAATCTATTGTAATCCTCTCCTTCAGTGATTGTGGGAAATGGTTGACTTGAATGCTTGCCTCAGGTGTCTGAAAACCTGTTATCACATTCCCAGGAAACTTCAATTTTTGTCATGGTGACCATTTCCAAGTCAGGGCAACAGTGGTGTGTGTGTGTGTGTGTGTGTGTGTGTGTGTGTGAAAAAACGACTCAAAATAATTTTTCATTTTTCGTTTTTCATTTAGGGGGCCGTTTCGGTTCGTTTTCATTTTTTTGGGGTTTGCACATTTTTCATTTTCGTTTTCATTATGAAACAAAACGAAAAAACAAAAACAAAAATGAAAAATTTTCATTTCATTAGCATTCTTTTCAATGCAATGTGTCTGCCGTAACGAAAACGAAAAACACGGCAAAATTTTTCGTTTCGTTTCCGTTGTCGTTTTGCTTCTGAAAAATTTTCATTTTCGTTTTCGTTGCGAAACAAAATGAAAAAATGAAAACGAAAATGAAAATTTCGATGAGTTGTGCCCATCTCTAGGCACAAAGCAACCCCTGTTGGTCAAAAGAACAGTGCTCACAGTGCTCTGTAGAAACCATTAAAGTTCCTATGAATCTCTCTCTCTCTCTCTCCCTCTCTCTCTCTCTCTCTCTCTCTCTCTCTCTCTCTCTCTCTCTCTTCCCCCAGCTGGTTGTTGCCCTGGACTCCCCTAGTGCTCTTGAGACTAAGAAGAAAGTTCCAAGGGTTTGCTGCATATGCTTTCTTGCTTGAAACAATTCTCCAGGCTAAGTCTCTAGCCAGCCAGTCAGATCGAAGCTGTTGAAACCCAGAGAAGTCAGAAAGACCAAGCCTAATCAAATCAAAACATTCCTGGCTTAACTTTTTATAGTTTGCAGTCTTTGGGCTGATTCACATATTTATTCACATCAGCTGATCAGACATGTGAGAAGTCACATTTTTACGTTCTGGATCCCAGAATAATACTCCAGGTATCATGTACAGTGAACATGCTGGCTAGAATATACTGGGAGCTGTAATTTTTTTAAATATATCCTGTCTTTAATCCCCTCTGTGGACTTGTATGATAGAACATTTGGTTGTGCTGAATAAAAAGGGGGAAATGAAAAGAACCCTTGCAATGTTTTAGTATTACATAATCATCATCACAAAAAATGTATGAAGGAAAACCAGCTACAAATTACAAATTATTTGGTGTCTATATCTGAATGCCAGGAATATGGGAAATAAACAAGAACTGGAAATTGTGGTTTAGGAGGATAAATATGTTATAGAGTCTTCAATTTTTGCTTAACAATTATCTAGCTCCACAATGGAAGTATATCCAAAAGTATGAAGGAGCTGCCTGAAGAACACTTAGAACCACTCTTTATTATTTTCTTGAAGTCAAGGATGGATGGGTGAAGTACCAGATGATTTGAGGAGGGCAAAAAGGAGGAAGCAGGGAGAGACAGACCAGTCAGTGTGACATTAATTCGAGGAAAATTCTGGAGCAGACTATAGAGTGGTCAGTCTGCAAGCACTTTGAAAACAATGCAGTAATAACAAAAAGCCAACAAATCCTGCCAGAGTGATCTATTCTCATTTTTTTGAACAGGCAGCCTGTAAAAAGGCCAATGCTGTTTTAGGCTACATTAACAGAAGTATCATCTCCAAATCCCCATGAAGTACTAGATTCACTCTATTTGACACTGGTTAGGCTTTATCTAGAAAATTTTGTCTAGTTCTGGACACCACACTTGAAGAAACATTCTGTCAAACTGAAATCAGCTTTACAAGAGGGCAACAAGGGTGAACAAAGAACTGAACAAGTTTAGCCTTGAGGAAAGAAGGATGCGGGGGGAAATGATAGTACTTTTCAAATACTTGAAACATTCTCATACAGAAGAAGGGGACGGCCTGTTTTTGATCATTCCAGAGTGCAGGACACATAAATCCAGGTTTGTTCAAGTTACAGGAAGGCCGATTTCAGCTGAATATCAAGAAAAAAACTCCTAACTGTTACAGTGCTATGACAATGGAACCAATTACCACAGGAAGGGGTGAGTGGTGCTCTAATGCTGGAGGCGCTAAAGAGAAACATAGACACTTATCTGTCAGATATACCTTGAGTTGGATTCCTGCACTGAATAGGGGGTTGGACTCAATACCCTTTGAATTCCATTATTCTATGGTTCTAGTAGTTGATCTAATCATTTCTTGATATATTTAGGGTGGTCCCAATAAGACGGGAAGCATCCTGGGGCAACCTGCTTTCTGGAGACTAGTTAACTGGAGATGTTTGCTATTAATTAATTCATTTCTGTGCACACAAGAACAGTCCTACCACCACCACTACCACCACCACCACCACCTGAGTCACACAAATGTTTACCAGCACCAAATTTGAGGGAGATGGCTTGAATAGGTTGGACAGATTCCTAGAGAAAAAGCCCATTACAGGTTACAAACCTTGATGGAGATGTGTAATCTCCAGTCTTAAAACCTGGGGTACTTCAAGGACCAGATGCAGGGGAGTGGCATCAGGAGACAGATATCTAGTGGTGAGGCCACTGTGAGATACAGGAAGGTGGACTAGATGGGCCTTTCTTATGTTCTTATGTTCTTTTGCTTGGGTGACATGCTCTCCAGCTAGATTGCCCAGATCCTGACTTTTCCAGTTGATCAGGCCCTGGCAAAACTTTTCTCACTCTTTTTCCACATCCACCTCCCCTCCACCACCTACTATTACTGACATTAATGAAACTGGTGACATCTGTTCCTGGGTTCATCCTCCTCTTTTATCCCCTCACTGGCTGAATGGCTGCAGCAGATGCACGGCTGCCTTTGAAGGCCTTACGGGAACAGCATGAGAAATCAGTGATGGATTGGAGCAAATGAATCACAGTGTGGGCAGAGTATGAAGCCATGCTCCTTAAAGCTTTAAAGGGCTCCCCTTCATGTTTTCACACTTAACTGTGAGCTTTCGAATGCCATCGCCCCCCCCATGTCTTCCCCTCCTCGCTTAGCCACCATTGCCCCTTTAGAAAATCTGGTTCCAGTTTCTGCAATAGCTTTTCATATGTTGGGTGGAGGGAATAATCTTTTGCATAGATGCACAAGACTCTGCTTCGCGGGCAATAATGGAGCGGTGTCATCAGCCAAATTCAAATAACCGGGAAAATCACTTCAAGGACCATGGAAAGCAAGGAGGCAGCATGAGAAAGAACCACTGGCAAACTGCAAAAGAACATTTAGAACTCTAGTGTAATAAACTAGAAATCGCAGTTGCTCCCTCCCAACTCACTGCACTTGTTAAACATTTCTTTTCTGTATAAAAGATCCAAATACACTGGATGCTGCCATATTTGAAACATGTTTTAGCCTACAACTGTCTCCTCTGATTCACTCTCTGGTCAATAAACAGCACAAGTGTCATGTCAGCTGAGAGTAAAACTGGCATCTGCCTTTCAACTGGTGTGGTGGACAAGAGGATTCCTGTAAAAAATCCAATAAATTTAAACTTGGGAAAATTTCCTTCTTTGTATACAAGTCCCAGATTCCTTCAACCAGCATGACCAGTGGGAGTTATAGTCTAGAAAAGTACATTCTCCAAGTTCTGGTTGCATTCTAGAAATCAAATGATACTTCGACTACGGAAGTCAAAGGCCAACCAGCTGTATGCATGCTAACATGGTTTAATTGTATTTTTAAATCAGGGTTTTATATTTATGTGTAACTGGTCTAAGGAATGTAAATAAAAATATAAATATATATAGAACAATGGAACCCTAATTATCACAGAGCATCTTTCCATAAATCGGCATGAGTTATTGGGGAGATACTAAGAGAGCGTCAGCTCTCCCAGTTATTTCCAGGGCAGACAATGCTAACCAAATATGGATTTCATGTGCCTACAACTGGACTTTAGGCAGAGTTTAAGCTAACACTTTCCTGTTTTTCACGCAGAGCTATAAAAAGGTTTTCAGAGCCCAGAATCCTATCTCCTTTAATTAGGAAAGGAACCAGGCAGGCGGGCAGGCAGAGAGTGTTAGTAATGATAATGGCAGTTGATTTTAATATGGTTATGGATAAAGAGGAGGGTAAATCAAACCCTACTAAAGCTGAGAAAAATAATATTATTACAGTCTTGAAGAAAATCATGAGGACTAATCTGAAGGGTACTTGAAGAGTGGTAAAAGGAGAATTTTACCTTCTCCTCCTCCATCTAGAAAAGTTACTCTAGAATAGATTACATATTATCTAGTAGTCTTATTTCAAGAGTAATTAAAAGGGAGGTCAGTCTCATAAAAGTAGCATATCATGCTTTATTAAATATAGAGAAGTTAAAATGGAAATTGGGTACTAGCATTTTCAACAAAAGAAAATAGTAGATAAATAGGGCAGGGATGATGGAAATATTGCAAATAAATGACAGATAAGGTTTCAACAAGAGTAATATATGGGATGCAGTACCATTAATGTGATAATCAGAAGAATTGGTATTAGGAAAACACGTAATCTTAAAGCAAAGCATGCTGCTTATATACTGCACCATAGCATTTAATGCCCTCTCTGGGCAGTTTACAATTTAATTATGCAGGCTACACATAGCCCCCACAGCATGCTGAAATGGAAGGTAGCATGAACCTTGAGCCAGCTCCGTCAGATTGAACCCAGATTGTGAGCAGAGGTTTACCACTGCACCACAAGCTTCCTCAAAAAGAAAATGAAAAATGTATATGAGAAAGTCGGTGGAGAGGGCGCGGAATCTGGGCGTGGTCCTGGATCCGGCGCTGTCCATGGAGCTCCAGGTGGCGTCGGTGACCAGGGCCGCCTATTACCATCTTCGATAGATCGCCCAGATCCGCCCGTACCTGGATGCTGACTCTCTGAGAACAGTGGTCCAAGCACTCGTGATCTCGAGGCTGGACTACTGCAACGCCCTCTACATGGGGTTGCCCTTGAATCTTCTCCGGCGTCTGCAGCGGGTTCAGAATGCGGCGGCCAGGCTGGTGGTTGGTGGGCGTCATTACGACCACATCACCCCAGTCCTGGCCCGCCTGCACTGGCTGCCCGTTGCGGCCCGGATTAGATTCAAGGTCTTGGTTTTAGTTTATAAAACCCTCCATGGCTTGGGACCGGACTACCTGACAGAGCGTATCGTCCAGCGATCCACCTCGGGCCGCCCTGTTCGGCAGTTGCAAGCGCACTCGCTACGGGTTGCCACTCCACGAGAGGCCCGGAAGTCGGTCACCCGGAACCGGGCATTCTCCGTGGCAGCCCCTTCCTTATGGAATTCCATCCCCAGTGAAGTGCGCTCTGCAGAGTCCCTGCAGGCCATTCGGAAAGCTTTAAAAACTTTCCTATTCCGAGAGGCCTTTGGCGAGCTTTAATTTTTTATTTTTTTTTAACCCGGCATGATTACTGATTTTAAATTATTGACCATTGGTGTCATTGTTTAGAAATAGGGATGCCTTAGAACTCTTAGAATTTTAGAATTTTTACTTTGTTATTTGTGTCTTTATACTTTCTGTCAGTTTGTATCATATATTATTATTGGTTGTTAGCCGCTTAGAGTTCTTTACCGAAGATAAGCGGGATATAAATATAACAATAAATAAATAAATAAATAAATAAATAAATAAATAAATAAATAAATAAAGATTGAAGATGAAATATGTTTTTTTGAAAGAAAATACGGTATTTTTGAAGAAGAATAAAAACTATTCCAGAGATACTAGCTTCCCTGTCCCTTCCCTTCTCTGGGGGGCTGCTTCAGAGTGTGTTCCCTGGGGGGTGGGCATGGACCCTGAAATGCAGAGATCAGATTGGGCCAAACCAGTGCAAACTGACAAACCAGCAGTTCATGCTGAGCTCTAATGATACTATACTATGTATAACCAATCAGTTAAGACATCATTAAAGTATAGCTTGCTCTCAAGAACTACAGTCAATATAAAAAGTTTACACACCCCTGTTAAAATGTCTGTAATGTAAATAAATGAGACAAAGATAAAACATCTCGGAAATTTTTTCTACCTTTAATGATACTTATGAATTGTACAACTTCATTGAACCACAAACTGAAATATTTTAGGCGGAGGAAGGAAAAAAAAAAAAAACTGAAATAATATGGCGGCAAATGTGTGCACATCCTTAAACTAATACTTTCTTGAAGCACCTTTTGATTTTGTTACAGCACTCAGCCTTTTGAGGTACAAGTCTATCAGTATGGCACGCCTTGTCTTGGCAATATTTGCCCACTTTTCTTTGCAATAAGAAAATTCCTAATCTGTCAGATTGCAAGGGCATCTCCTATGCACAGCCCTCTTCAGATCACCCCACAGATATTGGATTCAGGTCTGGGCTCTGTCTGGGGCCATTCCAAAATGTTAACCTTCATCTGGTGAAGCCATTCCTTTGTTGATTTGTATGTATGCTTTGGGTCGTAGTCATTCTGAAAGATGGAGTTCCTCCTCATGTTCAGCTTTCTAGCAGAAGCCTGAAGGTTTTGTGCCAATATTCACTGCCAAACATATCTTTTGGAATTCTGGCTAAAAATTTCAACCTTTGTTTCATCAGACTGTAACACTTTTCACCACATACTTTTGGGAGATTTCAAATGTGTTTTTGCAAAATTTAGTCAGGCCTAGATGTTTTTCTTCATAAGAAAAAGGCTTCCATCTTGCCACTCTACTCCATAGCCAAGACTTATGAAGAATACCAGAGAATGTTGTCACATGTACCACACACCTGGTACTTGCCAGATATTCCTGCAGCTCCTTTAATGTTGCTGTAGGCCTCTTGGCAGCCTCCCTGACCAATTTTCTTCTAGTCTTTTCATCAATTTTGCAGGGATGTCCAGTTATTGGTAATGTCACTGTTGTGCCATATTTTCTCCACTTGATGACTATCTGCACTGTGCTCCATGGGATATCTAATGCCTTGGAAATTCTTCTGTAACCTTCTCCTGACTGATGCCTTTTAACAATGGGATCCTTCTGATGCCTTGGAAGCTCTCTGCAGACCATGGCTTCTGCTACAGCATGTGACAAAGAAAATGTCAGGAAAGACCTACTAGCCTGGCTGAACTATTTTTGGGGATTCCTCAGAGGCACTTTAAATGATGGCTGGTACTGACTCCTACTTAACATGAGTTTGAATGTGATTTATTTACTGCTGAGCAAAGCTACATCCTCAGTTATAAGAGGGTGTGCATACATATGCTACCCCAGTATTTCAGTTTTTTCATTTTTCCTTCCTCCACCTAAAAGATTTCAGTTTGTGTTTCAACTGAGTTGCACAGTTCATCGGTCCCACTAAAGGTGGAAAAAGTTCTGAAATGATTTATGTTTGTCTCATGTATTTACATCCAAGACACTTGACATTTTAACAAGGATGTGTAAACTTTTTATATCCACTGTAAACTGGTTGGAAATACAACAATTAAATTTGAAAATCTTTAAATATTATTTTATACTAGATAATAAAATATAGTAAAAATATAGAAAATCTCTACTGTAAGCATATGCTTTTAATCTGGAACAGATATAGAAAAATATTTATCCCATCAGTTTTTCTGTTATAACCAGTGACAGCATTGGAGAAATTCCCAGAAGATTTGTAAGAATGGTTAAGAATTTATTGAGAAAGGGGCAAGTTATTAGAGTAAAAGATTAGCTTGAAAAAATGGAAATAAAGAGCAAATAAAAAAGGTAATTGGGATGATATAATATTATAAAACTCTCCTACTTTCTTGGAGCATGCTAAAACAGAGTAGACCAATATTAATCAATACACTGAAAATCTCTACAAAAATGTTTACGAGTTTAGCCTCCAAGTAAAAAATCCTTAATACAGTTAAAAGATTATTACCTTTTCTGGATGTGGTAAAAGTGTATATAGGAAACCAGCTCACACAAATCTTTATTTGAACAGTACCAGTCATCATCACCCAGCACAAAAATATTCAGTGATGCACACATTAAAACACAAAGCAAAAACCATAGCAGATAAAGATCACATATTTCAAGAACTGGGTTTCTTGAGAATAACATTTCAGAGAAATGGGTATACTCAAAAAGATTCACTCAAAGTGTTGCAAGGTGGTTGGGGAGAGGAGGGAGAAACTGAAAGACAAAGGAGGATTTGATAAGAGGTGTTGCAATTTTGCCTTACTGCAGCAGGGTAGCCAACAGTCTTGAAAGATTGTTAAGGAAGGTAGGAATTAAAACTGTTTTCATACCCTTTTAAAAGATTAATCAGAGCATGCAGCCTGCAAAGGATAGTTTGGGTTTAAAAGTACCAGGTGTTTATGAGATCCCATGTTCTTCTGGTTTTAGTTATATTGGACCAACGGGAATAAGCACTGAGATTTGGTGCAAGAAACATCAGTGCTACCTTAGATTGGGCCAAGAAGAAAAGTCTGCATTAGCTAAACATTGTTAGGAAACTGGGCATAGCATATGCTTTAATGAAGCAAGGCAGCTGTTCCAATCTTACTCTTGGAATTTAAGGCTGATAAGGGAATCTTTAGAGATATGTTTTAAGAAGAATGTGGTAAACTGGGAGGATGGGCAAAAAACAAACAAACCCAAAACTCATGGCTGCCGGTAATTAATTGCATAAGATCCAGCAGTAAGGTAATTGAATAAACTGGTCCACCTGAATGTTCTTATTATATCTAACATGCATTGTACCCAGCATTCACTGTTTTTGATCCTGAAGATGGCACAACTGGGGTATACATGCCAAAAGCTTGAACATTTTTAAACTTTTTTTTTACTTGGAAGTTAACTGAAGAAGATGGGGTGTGGTGGCTCAGTAGACTAAGGCTTCCGAAAACTGTCGGCTGCAAAGTCAGCAGCTTGGCGGTTCAAATCCTGGTGCCATGCAGCGGAGCGAGCTCCCACTGATAACCCCAGCTCCTGCCAATCTAGCAGTTCGAAAGCATGTCAATGCAAGTAGATAAATAGGTACCGCCGTAAAAAGCGGGAAGGTAAAACAGTGTTTCCTTGCAGCCACGCTGGCCACGTGGCCATGGACTTCCACAACACTGGCTCTTCGGCTTGAATACGGTGATGAGCACTGCCCCTAGAGTCGGACATGACTAGCACACATGTGCAGGAGGAAACCTTTACCTTTTTAAACTGAAGAAAAATTTTGTAGATTTTTTTCAGTCTGTTGACTGATATTGGTCTACTCTGTTTTACGGTCTACTACTATTGTTCAATTACAGCAATGGATAAACAATAAATATAGAGGAGTTAAGAAATTGGAAGAGATCATAGTTTTTAAAAAGGGCAGGAAAAAATAAAGTAATAAAAGAAACAGTAAATATTATATACTGGAAGATTATTGGAAGCAAAAGATCAAAGGATTTACTTAACATATGGGACTATAATCTGGGAAAAGAAATAATGATCATAGTTTGGGGGTGAACACCTATAGAATAATAGAATGAGTTAGTTCCAAGATGATACAACTCCAGTGAAAGTAAATAAATTAAATTCTAATTATTCTGTCCTGGAGAGGGTGCCAAAAAGCAAGTACTTATTTTTGTATGTGGTAAGAATGCAAGACTATATCAACATGTTGACAATAGGTTATTAAGGAAATAAATGAAATTCAACAGCTGCATGCCCTAAAAGTGCTTTTATTATCATTTGAAAAACACATTCTTTGCCTCTGTTTTCTCCAAAAAGGAAGAAAGAGATCCACTGGAACAAAGACTAGATGAGGTAGGATGGGAATTGCAACATAGAATAGGTAGAGAGCTGGTACAGGAACACCTGGAAACATTAAATGAATTTAAGTCTCCTGGGCCAGATGAATTACACCCAAGGATATTAAAAGAACTGGCAGAAGTAATTTCAGAACCATTGGCAATAATATGTGAGAAGTCCTGGAGAACAGGGGTAGTCCCCATTGATTGGAGGAGGGCTAATGTTGTACCCATCTTCAAAAAGGGGGGAAAAGAGGACCCTAATAATTACCGCCCAGTCAGATTGACTTCAATTCCTGGAAAGATTCTAGCGGAGATTATTAAACAGGCAGTCTGCAATTATTTAACAAACAATGCTGTCATTACAAGAAGCCAACACGGGTTTCTTAAAAACAAGTCATGCCAGACTAATTTGATCTCATTCTTTGATAGAATTACAGGCCTGGGGGATGAGGGGAATGCTGTGGAGATTGCTTATCTGGACTTTAGTAAGGCCTTTGATAAGGTTCCCCATGGTATTCTTGCTAAGAAGTTAGTAGAAAGTGGGATAGATAGTGCTACTGTTAGGTGGATTTGTAATTGCTGCTCTTCAGCTTGGAGAGACGTGACCAGTGGGGTGCCCCAGGGTTCTGTTCTGGGTCCAGTGCTGTTCAATATCTTTATTAATGACTTGGAGGAAGGAATAGAGAGTATGCTAATTAAATTTGCAGATGATACCAAATTGGGAGGGGTTGCTAATTCCTTAGAGCAGTGTTTTTCAACCTTTTTTGGGCAAAGGCACACTTGTTTCATGAAAAAAATCACGAGGCACACCACCATTAGAAAATGTTAAAAAATTTAACTCTGTGCCTATCAGACACACAAAACACACTTCTCATCCCCAAAAAAAAAACAACAAATCCATCCTCCAGCCCAGGCCCTCCCAAGGCATCCCTATCAAATGTCCGCCTGCCCTCACCTTCCCCCTCCCTCCTCCTGGCACTTTTTTCAGAGGAACTTGCAAACCCAGGAAGGTGGGGCTGGGGGAGGCTCAGCAGTACGACCCCCAACCCCCATCTTTTACCCCTTCCAGTATAAGCCTCCCTTCTCTTCCCCCGCCTCCTTCCAGCCAGGCAGCCACAGGGCCTGGAAGGGACCCCCACCCCCATCTCCTCCCTTTCCTAGGAATCCCCTCCTCAGCCTCCCACGACCCCCTTTATTTACCCCCCACAAAAATGACCATTGTCAACGGCCGTGCACCCACCCTTAAAAGGATGTTGACAACCTCCTACCTGGCTCGGCAGGGGGGTGCCCACCAGGCATGGTTGCGCGGTCTGGGGAGGGAGGGAATGGTTCTTGAGCGAGGGGAACCAACCCCAAGAACCTTTAAGAGCAGCTTCTGGAGCACCCTTCAAAAAGAAGGCGCCTGCACGGGTCTCCCAGCTCTCTCTCACTCTCTCACTCTCCAGTCTCCTCCTCCTCCTCCTCCTTGAAAGGATTTCTTTATTTATTTTCAGCATTTATATAAGCACGCTGGGAAAGGTATTCCCTCCCCAGGACTTCTCAACCTGTGAGGAACTATCTCCCAAGAAGGCTTGCGGCAGCCGGTTTTTTTCTGGACGCCCGCCTTCCTCCGGCTTCAGAGACTAGGCCTTGGTCACGAGCGGGATGCGGGGAGGGTCATTGCTGGTGTGGGGAGAATTTTTCCCACGGCACACCAGGCAAATCTCGCGACTAGTTCCATTTGAAAAACACTGCCTTAGAGGATAGGATTGAAAATTCAAAAAGACCTTGACAGATTAGAGTGCTGGGCCAAAGCCAACGGAATGGATTTCAACAGAGGAAAATGTAGGGTGCTACATCTAGGTAAAAAGAATGAATTGCACAGATATAGGATGGGGGACACATGGCTGGAGAATAGTACCTGTGAAAGGGATTTGGGAGTCTTAGTGGACTCAAATTGAACATGAGTCAGCAGTGTGATGTGGCAGCCAGGAAAGCCAATGCAATTCTTGGTTGCATCAACAGAACCATAGTGTCTAGATCAAGGGAAGTGATAGTACCACTTTTATTCTGCTCTGGTCAGACCCCACCTGGAGTACTGTGTCCAGTTCTGTGCACCTCAATTTAAAAAGGATGTTGACAACCTCGAGCGGGTGCAGAGGAGGGTGACCAGGATGGTTGAGGGTCTGGAGGAAATGTCTTATGAGGAACGGCTTAGGGAACTGGGGATGTTTAGCCTTTCAAAAAGAAGGCTGAGGGGGGATATGATAGCTATGTTTAAATATTTGAAAGGATTTATTTATTTATTTTCACATTTATATACCGTGCCTATTCCCTCTTCAATGTGATATTGAAGAGGGAGCAGGTTTGTTTTCCATGGCTTCAGAGACTAGGACTCGGGGCAATGGTTTCAAACTACAGGAAAAGAGATTCCATTTGAACATTAGGAAGAACTTCATGACAGTTAGAGCTGTTTGGCAGTGGAATATGCTGCCACAAAGGGTGGTGGAGTCTCCTTCCTTGGAGGTTTTTAAGCAGAGGCTGGATGGCCATCTGTCGGAAATATTGTGATGGGCTTCCTGCATGGCAGGGGGTTGGACTAGATGGCCCTTGAGGTCTCTTCCAACTCTGTGATTCTATGATTCTATGATTCTAAGTATGTAATCAAACAACTAAAGAATTGATTGCCAGCTTAAGAATGGTGGCACCCCTTCAGAAAAGAACATGTTGACAAGTTGGATGTAGGGATAGGCATGAAATGGAAAACTTGGAAAGCATCCCCAATTTGGAGAGGTTTGGGATATAGGGGGCCAAGTTATTCCACTCCAAAGGGATGCTCCCAGGAAAAAAAACATTTGTAATTTAAAAGTATTTGAAAATTACTGATCCCAGGCATCTAGCAGCATGGAAATTGCATTGGAACTTCATCAAGCTCGCTCCTTGAAGCACCCCCAACTTGGCCCCCTGTACCCTAAACATCTCCAAATTGCGGGTGCTTAAAGGGAAGAGCTTGAGGAAACTCCACTGTAATTTCCATGCTACTAGCTGCCTGGGATCACTGTTTTCAAGCACATAACATTGCAATTAGAAATCTTTTTTATTCTTTTTTTGAAGTTGAATATCTTGGCAACCTGAACACCAAATATCTCCAAATTTGGAGGGAGTAAATGGGAGAGTCCAAGGAAGGCTCATACCAAATTTGTTGCCTCTAGGACACAGGGGAGCCATTTTACAGCTAAATGAATCAGTTTTAAATGAAAAAAAAGCCATTTGGTTTCATTACTAATGAAACGCTGCTTCCCCATTTTCTTTTGCTTCGTTTCATTAGCTAACAAAAAGATGAAACAGCATTTCATTTTTCATTTAGTGCCCATCCCTAGTTGGATGGTAACCACAGGCTGACATTTAGTAGTACAAGATGGGAATACAGGAAGACATATAAAAATTCCACATTTGCTGATCAGAGCCACAGGAGAAATAAAATGAAAGCATCCCTCTCCATTGACATAACTTTGCTTAATAATCATTCATGTATCAACTTCTCCCAAGCCCTGCAAAACTCTCATTTCCCATCTGTAATGAACTTCATAGCTGAATAGGGTTGACTAAATAAGGCATCATCAGATTATCTGTTTTCCCTGCAATATGTTTGCAGGTGTTGATCATAAGCCACAAGGGATCCAGATGGTTTTCTTCAAGGAAGAGCTTATTTGGCAGTGATTTCATGGTTTCCTTACACCCACAGTACAGTATACTTTTCAACAGGGGAAAAAGCATAGCAGCATCAGCTTGAACTGTGATTAAAGAATGGAATGCAGCGTTGAACAGAGACATCTACAGCATAGTGGGTCTGATGTACCAGATATAAGGAATCTAAGTTCCCCTACCTCATTTCATATTATGTTATGAAGTCTTCTAGAAGCTTCCTTATTTTATTTGTATTTTTAAGACTGAGTACACTCCCTTTATTGTGCTGCTCAAATGCTAGAGTGCCTATATATTGTATATAGCAGTGGCGGTGAACCTTTGGTACTCCAGATGTTTTGGACCAAACTTCCAACAATCCTTTGTCATTGAAAATCTAGGCTCGGAATTCTGGGGGTTGTGGTCCAAAACATCTGGAGTGCTGAAGATTTGCCACCACTGGTAGGATTACTATGATGGATTCTACACCAGGCTGTCTTTGTTTAGAAACTTCAGTTACCCCTACATTTAATTGCTAGGTTGTTATCTGGGGTGGCTGAATATATCTCATTGGGTCTGAAACCTCACTGGCTCTTGGACCATTCCCAAGCACAATTCAGTTCTTACATTTTCCTTCAAAGTAGGGGTGAGGAATCTTTGGCATGGCACATATTAATGAATTACGACTTGAGCATGCTTCACCACAAGCCAGACTAACTAAAGCAGATGGAAATCTACGTGGTCACAGGTTCCACGGCCATTCTAAAGCCTTGTGTCTCAGATACCTGAATGTTTGCCTTGTCCTACATCAAGCATGTCCAAATTTCGGCCCTCCTGATGTTTTGGAGCACAACTCCCAGAATTCCAAGTCTGTATTTCCAATGGCAAAGGACTGTGGGAGTTGTGGTCCAAAACATCTGGAGGGCCGAAGTTTGGATATGCCTGTATGAACCTACCTGAGTGCTAAGTTCATCTTCTGAAGCCCTCACTCAATACCTTGGTTGATGAGTTGAAGGCAGGTGGCCAGAAGGATTTTTCTATTGTGAGTTCTCACCTCTGTAATTCCCTCCCTACTCTTGTCTGCATCCGTTCTTTTATTTTCCCAATATCAGGTGAAATTTCTTTAATTTGACCTGTGGTCAAATATCAAGGTTTTATTTTGATTCTCTAATTTAAATGCTTCTACTGGCTTATATGTTTTTTATTTTATTGTTGATGGTTTGCAACTGATGAGATACTTCTCAAGGCGAAAACTGCTTAGGACAATGCCTGAGCCCTTTCCCAGAAGAAAGACTGCATTTAAAAAATGAAACAAATCAATACTTCCAAGGTGATGCAACCAATTCCACCCATTTCCTCCACAGATTATCATGAAATGTATGCGCCCGAGGGCTTCTCTTGAGAACTCTGCACATAGATGGTGTTTTTCTAAGGCAGAGGATGCCCCATGAATTTTGGGTGAGGGTCCTTTCCATCCCAGTCTACAAGCTACCTCTGGGAGAACTGTATGGAACAATAAAGATTTGGAAATGTTACTTTTTGGCTGCTGTTTCCACACTGGCTGGGGATTTCTGCAGTGATTGTTAAAAAGATATAATGATCTAAATCAGGGGTTCTCAACCTGTGGGTTCCTAGATGTTCCTGGACTGCAACTCCCAGAAATCCTGGCCAGCTCAGCGAGGGGTGGAGGCTTCTGGAAGTTGCAGTCCAGGAACATGTGGGGACCCACAGGTTGAGAACCACTGATCTAAATAAAACAAGCATGGCATCTCTTTGCTTTTTTAAAAAAAATCTTACAGTTCTAAAACCACATCATAGAAAAAAATTGGGGGAAATCCTCCCTTCTCCAGCCCTGCCCATTCTAGCATAACTAATAAATAATACAACAGCAAAGGTCTTCACAACTTTCTGAAAGGGCATTAAAATCTACTTGTGAAGGCTTTATTAGAATTTACCACTTACATGTAAGGATAATTAGGCTGTTGGGCACTGCTTCTTGGCCTGCCACTTATGCAATTTTTTTTCAAGTAGGGCCTAAAGACTGCTTAGTTTCAACAGCTAAATGTGATCTTATTATTTTACCTCAGTGTTATGTTTTGTGATTTCAAATGTGCTGTGTGCTGTCTAATGACAGGTTTACCATAAGAAATGGACTCAGAACTATAGAACTAAAAATAGGTCAACAAGCAAAGAATATTATTCAGTGCCAACAGAGCATATAACAGCACTGTCCAGTAACACAGGATTTCCTGCTAGAGCAGTCGGCAGTGGTTCCTAAACGTGGGTCTTGGGATGTTCTTGGACTAAAACTCTCAATAGCCTTCATTTTTAGCTGTGCTGGCCAAGGTTTCTGGGAGTTGCAGTCCAAGAACTTCGAGGAACCCCACCTTGGAAACCATTGTGCTAGAGCACTGCCTTTACACAAGTGGAAATCTCCATTACAATTGTGTGTGAGGAGCACTTGAATGTCTCCTTGAGCAAACATCTTTAAAGCCCACTCATACACCAACAACAACACTCATCACTAGAGATGGGCACGTATTTTAAAAAATGAATTAATAAATTCATTCAAAAAAGGGAAATTACTGTAATTGATTTGTATTTTTATGCATTGATAACCCCAATGAATATGAACCGATGGATTTATAGCAATTTTTGATTTGTGGATTCATTGGGCTATAAAATGATGTTCAGGGCACCTTGAGGCAGCACGGGTAGCTTCCCGTGCCTGTCCTCTACCATCTCTCCAATTTTGGGAAAGATTGGATTTCTGGTTTCTAAGTTATGCACCCCCAAAGATGCCTCCCCAGGAAAGTTCCCTCCAGGTACCTAGAGATGCCAAACTTGCAAAGAAAGTTCCTCTACAATCCCCCGAAGGACTGGAGAAGACTGGGTTTCCCCAAGCCTAAAGGAAACTTTCCAGGGAGGTCACTTCGTAGGTGTATAACTCAGCTATCTGAAATACAATCTTCAACAAACTTTGGAGGGATTGTAGAGAGTCCTTGGAGGCTTCCTTGCAAAGCTGGTGCCTCCTAGTCCTGGGGGGTCTCTTTGGGAGTGGATAACCCAGACCTTCTGAACCTAAACTTCACCAAACGTGCAGGAATTGTTGAGGAGAGTTATGGGAAACTTCCCTGCAAATTGTCTCAGGTGCCCTGGGTGCCATTTTATAGTAAAACACAAATTTAGAAACCAAGTTTTGATTCATCAGAAAAAAAAGTTTATTTGCTTTTTGTGATTGTTGACCTTGATGAAACACAAATCAAAATAAATCACAATTTTTCTGACTCTCCCTATCTCTAAATCATCACTCATTGGATGTGTGGCTTGTTGCACATACAATCACAGCCAAAATAAATAACTTTGGTTTGTTATGGTTATTCCATAATCCATTACTCCTCCCCTTTTCAGATGTTTCTGAGATTAGGACTCTGTATTATGTCCTGAGCCTTTGGTCAAAGAAATCACTTCATCCAATGATCCTAACAGTAACAGACAATGACTGAAGCTGGGACTAGCATAGATTCATTGAATCAGCAGGAATTTAGTGAGTCAGCTCTTACATAAATTCCATTCATTTAATGGGTCTAATCCAACAGGGACTTACTACTGGATTTCAGACACTATACGATTGTGAAACAAACAAATCATTTTGCAACACATTTTTAAACAGGACAACTTGCTCCCACTCTCCACAGAAACACAAAATTAAATTATTTTTCTCAAGCATATCTTTGGCCTGGTTGGGGTTGTCGGGTTGCCGGGTTTTTTTAAACAAATTTTTTTTTGCGGTACACTCCCTTAAGCACAATCATCAGGAGGCTATCTCAAGCCCCTGTGTTGACATCTCATTTCCAAGGAGATCTTCAGATACTTCTTGTAAGTTTATCAGTAGACAAGGCTTTCAGATATGTCTATTGTATCGCAGCAGGGATCGACCTCTTGAACAAAACGTTGCTCCTCTGTTAAGATACAGGAGGCCAACAGCCTTTGAAGTTTTGTTTGCATTCCACTGCTCCAGCCTCTGAAAGGAGTGTTCCTTCACAAGGGTCTGCAGAAGTGTTAGGAAATGAAGATGATTGATTGCCTCACCATTCAGAGTCCTGTGATTGTCAGGGATGTGTCAGACTCATGTGGCTCTGGCACACTACCCGTGCCTTCATTGTGCTTTTACTCTCTCTACAACTTTTGCTTTATTTGTTCTGATATATTTTTTTAAAAAAGTAAAAAAAAAATTAAAAAGAACCTGTCCAGCCCAAACCCCTGAGATCATTCTGCTTCCCAGGCTACCAGATAACAACAGAGGCCAAGAGGTGTTGTCTTATTTAGCTAACAACTGTTTAGTAGTGTTTTGTGTCATGTTGTTTTGTTTTTGGACAGCTAAAGAAAAATTTGAATTCAAGCTCAGAATTTTTGTACTCACACCTGGACTGTGAGTGGCCCTTTTCTTTCTGTTTCGTACTGTTAGACATTAGCATTGTGGGGAATCCCACGGTGTCATGATATGTTGTGTGAAGGAGGGTTTCTTTTTGCCTCCCTAAATTATTCTCTATACTTATGTATAGAGAAGGAGGACAGTCCTACATCTTTTGTCCGTGAGTTGCCACATTCAGGGAACAGCATCTTCACTAATGGACCCACTGGGTTCAAGTAATAGGAGTGGGTAGGGGAGAACTCACCTCTCTCCATTCTTATTCTCATTCTCATTTGTAACCTTTCCATGAGCAGAAGATGGTGGAGAAGGGAAAGAAAGATCATGCTGTTGACCTGGGTACAATCATCAATTGGCCTTGCGGGTCACTGACGTATAGAGCAGGAGGACAGTCCTACATCTTTTGTCCGTGTGTTGCCACATTCAGGGAACAGAAGATTTGCGGTTGCTCCATAAAACTCTTTCTCTCCCTTTGAAATTCCAAAGGCCAGACTCGAGCTTGTTTTGAAAGCATGCAAAGACTTTTGTTTGGACTGGACTTTCCACCGAGTTACATTTCATTGTTTGGGGCCTTTGAAATTTTGAAAAATTCAGGAGGAATTAGGCAAAAAAGATGTCTAAAGTGGCACAGAGAGAGAGAGAGAGAGAGAGAGAGAGAGAGAGAGAGAGAGAGAGATTCCCCTCCCTGCATTCCCCCTGCTTTGGAGAAGGCAAGACACCTTAAACATGTGCAATCTTAGCTAGTGTTCATTTAAGGAAAGAATGCACAGGACATGTATTGAAAGTGGAAACACATCTGTTCAGGTTAAATAGAAACCAGATGTTTTAAGCACCACAAACACACACAGAGAAGAGGATAAGCAGAAATCTGTGTAGAAAAAGAGGACCCCAGGCGTGCCTTCAGACATTCCTGTTTGCAAGATGGGTCAACATTTGACCTACATTGCATGGGAAAGTACTCCAAAGCGAGAAGCAAGAATATGCTTACAGAATGGAAGCCAATCTACACAGTTCCTGTTTCTCAGCTGGAAATGCACATAAGCCGTCACAGACCGTATTATTGGCTGTCTGCGGAGCTCTTTGGTTGCCATTTCCTCTGAAGCCTATTCTCTGTTCAGGGTGGTTCTTGGCACCATTCCAGCCCACTTTTGATACCCTATATATTATTGACCAGACAGTGGTGAAATTGTTGAAGTGCTGACCTAAAAAACAGCAAGATATAGATTCAAATCCTCACTTTGTTTACCACAAAGCTTACTACTGGATTATGGGACAGTCAGAACTTACCTCACAGGATTTCTGTGAGTGCAGAATAAAGAGGGAGAACCACATAAGTCTCCTCAAACTTCTTCGAGGGAGGAGTGGGATGTGAATAAACCACAGATTGTTATCATTAAATGGTAATATGACTAATGGGAGTGACAGTGTCATCAACCTGCATTATGCAGCTAACTGGAGAAAGCCTTTGAGATAGATTGGAAGAAGCAGGAGGCACCATGACTAGGGCAGGGCCAGGGTACTGAAACGGAGAAAGTATAAAAACTTGCTGTTAACATTTGCTGCTGGAAGCTCTATGTAAAGGCTCCACCCACTCTGCCTTAGGCAGAAGGAAACACAGAGCCACTGTGGTTGCTGTGCTTTCAGAACCAGGCTTTCTTCCCCATCCCTCCGTCCTCTCCCCACACCTGCCAATCTCATGAGATCCAAACTTAAACAATAGAGGAACAATAGACCCAGGTGCCCAAGTGGCTAGTTCTAATAGCAGTACAGTTATGCAGACCAGGAATTCTAGTTACAAGGAGCACATCTGCATTACAAGGAACGGTGTCTCTGTTACGCAGAAATATGTGCTATCTCTTGAGAAACCATGACACTGTAGACTATCCAAATCTGAAGTGACAAAAATAGTTACAGATAGAAAAGCAGCCATATAAAAACACAGACATTCTGGCTCCCAGATGCTGTGGGCTGCCTCTTTTTAAAGTTATCTCCTCAGCAACTGCCAGGGCGGAATAGCACAGTGTCCCAGTCACGCACGCACCCCTCCCCTCCCAGGCCAGGGATGGGGCTGAGAGGGCAGTGTGCTAGGCCTCTGCTGCTTTCACTTCAGGTGTAAATCAGCAAGGGGGGGTGTCTTTGCTCCACTTCTCACACCTACCTACATTTCACTGGGCTAGTTCTCTCAGAAAAGATGTCCTTCGTAGACTCTAGCTCCCATAATCCACACACATCTGCTTTGATTTGGATTCTTGCATTGAGCAGGGGGTTGGACATGATGGCCTTGAAGGCCCCTTCCACATCAATTACGACCACTCTATGATTCTAGTCTCGTAACTCTCATACGATTCCAGCTATCACCTCAGGTAAGTTATGTTAGCACCACCAGCTTTTATTTGCATGCGATCAGTAACAAGAAACATGCTGGGGCTGGGTAGGGAGGAGATTTTGTTTTATACAACAGAAGACAAACTCTGAGAGTTTCAAAAATAAGCAACACATCACATGCAGATGTTCTTTGATTTCCTTTTCTGAAGGCTCCGAAACCACATGTTTGAAATGAATGCTGCCGAAAAGTATGAAAAGCTGGGATGCTCTCCAAATGGAACTGTCACTGGCCCCAACTGCTTGTGCTCACCTGTCTCCTGCAGTGAAATCAATAGCTTAAGGGGCCAGACCTTCTCGTACACATAACTCTCTCTCTCCCTCCCTCTCTCTCTCCCTCTCCCTCTCCCTCCCTCCCCCGCTCTCTCTCTGTGGGGGGGGGGGAGCAAACAACTAAGAAAAAAAACAACCAGTTTGCTTAATATTTCCTCAGAGAAAAAGAGAGGTGGGGAGAAGAGAACAGCTGCTGAGGAAAAATTCTAAATGCTAAAAAGTGTGTGTTTGTTTCCTGTAAGGAATACAGCATCCGTTTGCCTAGCTGCTGAGAAAGGGGGTGGGTGGGAGGTATCAGAATGAAAGTTAATGCCTTCCCACGTCATCTCCCCTTCCTATTTCTCCATCGTTGTGTGGACATGCAAAATTGTAAGTTGTGCACTGTGGAGCCAAGCAGAAGCACAAGAGGCCACAAGAGCGGTAAGAGGCAACACGAAATGGCCTTTCCTAGAACAGCTCTTGCTGGTCATTTAAAAAAAAAAACCCATCTCATAATTGGGAACATGGTTTCAATTGTCATTACCACCCCTAGTCCTCTGCCCTCTTTGTTGAAATTGCTGTGCATTTCCGACTGGAGCAGAATGCTTCAACATGTAAGGTTTTTAGCCAAGGCGGCTGATTGTCTGTGGATGAAAAATTGTATCACTGAAAGGGCAACATGGGGAGCCACTCCTGCCATTAGGCAAAGTGAGACAGCTGCCAAAGACAGCAGATACTGGGAGAAAAGCTGTGCTGATCCCTCTCAGCCTCCAACTATTCTCCTTTATTGGACAGCAGTGGAGAGTATTTGCTATCCAGCCTGCCTGCCCAACCTTAAATTAATTTAATGTCAATTCTGTTTCCTTATCTGCTTTCCTTTTATTTCCTTTTTTAAGTATTCAAAAGTTTGGGGGCCTTAAATGTGGTTGCTTCTATTATTACGCTTTTTGTATCTTGGTTTGTTACCCACCCCCCACCCCGTAGTAGCTTTGTCACTAGTTTGGTTCAATCAATCAATCAATCAATCAATCAATCAATCAATCAATCAATCAATCATAGGCTTGCAGTATAGTCTCCCCACCCACCACATGCCAGTCTTTGAGTCCATGGTGCCCTTTCCTTCCCCACCGGATTTCGTTTTTCAACTTACATTTTCTGTATATGCTTCCCCACTACTTGCTCTATAAACCCAACAAACAAAGAATAAAAAATAAAAAGAAGCTCTTGAGCAATAAATAAATAAATAAAATGAACACTCAAAGGGGAATGCATAGACCTCACGGGTTTGATGTTGCAAGCAATTGGTTGGTAAATAGGATCTTCCAAATCCAGTAATTCCTCTATACCAGGAAGAACAAAAGCTGAGAAAATGAAGGAGGCAAAATTGAACGTTCTTGGATTTAAACTAAGTCTGCAGACATATAGTCATATAATGTATTTTTATCCTGCTTTCTTAAAATAAATATTTAAGGTGTTTTCTAACTCAAAACCCCTCAATCACAGCTCAGAATGAAGTGTGAGTAATTATATTTATCTAAAAGCCTAGATCTTTGCTCAGAATGAAATAATAATAGCCAAAATCCTGTTGTCTAGCTTAACAAGTCACAGTAGAGTAGGCCTATTGAATTACCGGTACTGGGGATAGCTTCCTAAGTTCTATTAATTCCTTCCTAAATTCTATCAATTCAAATGGGTCTGCTTTAACTGTGACTTATTGTGCTAAACATTGGGGTTTATGCAGGTGGTCTCTCACCTGTGATTCAATGAGCCTACTCTACTGTGATTTGCTGTGCTAGGAAAGCAGATTTTTGCTATATTTATCTTTCATCCGCATGTACAGAACATTATGTTGAGGGTAGCATCCATAGCTTTTGGGAGACTTATCTATGAATCTGACCACACCAGGGTAGACAACACCATGCCCGTGGAGACCAAAGATTTTTAGACCAATGTTCTAGACCCCCTCTCTGTGGGCACCCAACATCGCCCCTTCACAGCCACCTGTATTCAGGTTAAATTGCTATATTGGCACTTTGTGAAAAATTAGTGGGTTTTAAATCTCAGTTTGGGCACTCAGTCTCTAAAAGGTTCACCATCACTGTTCTAGATACTTGCTCTATGAAAGTACATCTTAAAGCAGAAGTGCTTTAAGCAATCAGGAGAGTCTCCACCTCCCTCTCTTAGAAATGAAGGCAGAAGATGTTTGGAGGTGAGCATTTCACCTTGATGTTTTACTGGCCACCCCTACTAGCTGAAAAGAAGCTAGGGGACAACATCTAGGGGTTTGGAGGTGGAAGTTTGACACCTGGGGGTGAACCTGGGGAGAGCTCATGATGTCTCATCTGAGAAGTAGTAGAAAGCAGGATCACCAAGCCTGGTCTGAGGGGAGACATGGGAGGGTTAAAGAGCTTGGCAGAGTAACTGCAACAGGTATCAAGACAGGAGAAAGCAAGGAAGGGGTCTCTTTGTCTGTGCTTTAGCTATTCTAACACATATTGTAGTTTGGATGCATAGAAAAGACAGGGGGGAGAGAAAATGTGATCATTAAGCAGAGAGAGAGATGTGGGTTCAAAGAACTGGGTATATGTTGGGTGGATTAACATCAATGTCTGCCCCGTGTTCAAATTCTTGATTCAGTTATTTCTTTTCTGTCCTCACTACTTTCCTCTGAAATGAGTATGGAAGAGCAAGAATCAGAGTAATGTACCGATTAAAGTTTTGGGCAAACATTCAGAAGACTGAAGTTCAAATACTGACTTGACCATGAAACTCGCCAGCTAACCTTGAATTAGTCATACCCCCTCAGGCAGACTTTATCTCACAGTCTTCCTGCGAGGATAAAGTGTGAGGGGAGGAAGCTGTATACGGTGGCTTGAGTTCATTGGGAAAAGGGTGGATATAAATTCAGCAAATTTATAAATAAGAGGAATGTACTAGTGGTGCAAAACAGAACTGTCTTTTGCTTGGTTTGAAAATTCTGCCCTTTAATTTCAGGTTCAATGTGGCATTTCTAAGATAAGTCTAGAAAAACATATGTAAATAGCTGTTATGAGTTTTTTGGGGCTCTTTGGCCCATGTTCTGGAAGTTTTTCTTCCTGACGTTTTGCCAGACTCTGTGGCTGGCATCTTCAGAGGGCAAGGAGCTCAGGGAACCACTCAGAAATGATGAAAGGCTGACCAGTCTGTCTGTATCTTGGTAAATGTTCCACCAGCTGCCTGTCACCTTTTCTTCCCTTGCAAGCAAACAATCTTGATTCTACAGGTAGTAGCAGGTGCTCTAAATTAGTTCTAAATTCCATCCTTCACATTTGACCTGTCATTCACAACTGTGCATAATGCGTTCCTTGTGACTCAGGATGTTCTGGGCTTCCATCCCTGCCTAGAGGTGAAAGCAATTAAACTGACACAAACTATAAACCTTGAAGTATAATTATGCTTAGGCTGTGCAAAAGATGTCTTAATAAAAAAAAACCCAGAGAAGCTGGAATGACTAAGGTTTTACAACCTACCTTTTCCGTTAGCCATGGGGCAAAACTGGGTACAAACCCAGAAATAAAAATTAAAAAGTGAAATTATGTTTCAAAACCCAGACTTTTTGTGTTGGCTTGTTTTTCTTTGCAGGTGAAGGTCCTACACCTCTTTTAAACAACATGAAATATAAAATAACCCAATGGAAGACAAACTACTGTACTGTTTCCCAGTTACTCCCCTACCACGTATGTTTGCTCCTTAGGAAGTCCATTAATGGTGGTGGTGGCATCGCAGTGGTGTTATGAAGCATCTCATCTTGCTTAGACCACTTGTCAACCATGGTTGGAAGAAGAGAAATAGGGGAAGATAGGCTATGGCAGGCCATCTCTTGAAATGGGCACAGAATTCTTCCCTCTTCCACCAACCGCTTGGCATCTCTCAGCGTTCTTCTCTCTTCCATCAACAGCTTGGTATCACATGTTTCCTTTCCTTGCTCTTGCGGCTTTCCAGATCAGAGCCTGGAAAATTATATGTCAATAGATGTAATGGAATTAGATGGCAAAACCAATCCATAAATGAGCTCTGCAGGGCCCCAGAACATTGTCTGGACCGTTGGTGAATTATGGACAACCACAGCATGTCCTGCATTTTATTGGGCAAAATCCAGTTGTGTAATTTTATGCGGGCATAACCTGCATCAGGAGCAGGAAATATTTAATTTAAACCCATGGAAAGTTTCCTATCCCACTATTTCAGGTTCCAAGGCTCCCTTTTGGCCTGGGGAGACCTTTGGACACTTTGAGCAGAAAGCACTGCTAGATCTTAGCACCAGGATTGGCAAAATTGCCGGCATTCTAGTAGTTTTTGTTTCTCTCTTTTTTAATTACTAAAGGGTCCCTTCCTGCATCACAAGTATCCCAGAGGCTTCCTCAGGGCAAAAAATAACCCCAGGAAGCCTCAGAACCTAAAAAGGGAGGGGATTGGGAACTTTCCTTGGGTTTAAATTAATTGTTTCCAGCATCCAATTTGGGTTACACAGGCACCAAGTTATGCAATTGCAATTTGACCAGTGTATTTAACAGTAACTTCTCAAGTCCTGCTCTACACATTTTTGCAAGCTTCCATCCAAGGACGTCTAGAGGGCTACATGTTGGTCTCCCTGCTCTAGATGCTTTGGACCTGAAATGCTTCCAGTTGGCACCTAAGGGCCTTTTACACGACCCCTAAGATCCGCTGGTCCCTTAAATTCGGACCAGAGATCTTGAGGGTTTGTCGCTCTCCCTGCGTTCCCACCCCCTCCGCACTTCCTTGTTCTGTCTGCGTGAGGGGAGGGAGAAAAAAAGGGAGAAAAGAATGCAGTCTTACCTCCGGAGTGCCGGTGGAAGTTGCTCCGACCCCGTCACTTCCTGGTTCCTCTTAAAGGGGTGGGAGGCAAAAAAACAACAACAAAAAGAAGTGAGGAGAGCCCGGCACTCTCCGCATCAAAATTTTTCACTCTCCCAGAGCAGGTACTTGAAAGGTGTGCTGGGTTGCCCTTAGGTGGGCAGGGTTGCACTTAATTTTCTGTTAGCTCCAGAGCTGGTGGGGAAACATTTTTAAGCTCCAGAGCTGGGAGCCATTTGCAGTGGAGCTTAGGGGTCATGTATAAACGCCCTAAGTTAAAGAATTCCCTCCCTTACTGAATGGTGTATGGGTCCCATTCTGTTGTTTAGACAACTAAAACAAGTTTGTTCACTCATCTTTTTTGTGACTTTATGCATTGTGCTTTAGATGGGCCACAAGGGCCTCTGCCAACTGTACTCAAAAAAAAAAATTGACAAGTTCTGGCCCACTTTATTTTTATGACTTATGGTAAGTGTTCTGCTTTATATACCGCCCCATACCACTTCAAGTAGTCTCTGGGCAGTTTACAGTTTTAATTACAATATGCAGGCTACACATTGCCCCCCCCCCGTGAGATGGGTACTCAATTTACTGACCTCGGCAGGATGGAAGGCTGAGTCAACCATGAGCCTGCTACTGGGGATTGAACTCCAGGTTGCGAGCACAGTTTTATCTGCAGTACAGGCATTTAACCACTGTGCCATGGAACTCCTGTTAAATAATGTATCAATCACATTAAGAAAAAAAAACCCACTATGTAACATACTGTTTTGGGCTCCCTTGAAAAAAAGTACAGTATACATAAAACTAATAACTGGAATAATAATGGCCATAATGATTTAATTCCTGGAAGTCACAGAACATGGACATTTATACAGTCTCTCTTTTTGCACTTAGCAGTTACCTTCATCGACCATTTCTGATATGCTGCATGGTTTATCTAGCGCACATAAAATCTAGATTACCATTTAATTCTTCATTGAATTAAATCTGTCCTTCAATTAAACAAACAAAAGCCTGGGCAAAGCCATTAGAATAATTGTGGCATGCTAATTATAACTTGGCAGATACAAAACGCGGATCGCAGCTAGGTCTCCCGTCTGTGATTCCTAAAATTGTTCCAAGGCTATCAAAAGACTGGGTGAAAATCAGCAAGTGACACACTGTCTAGAAGAGACACATGCAAACTCCTGAGTGACCCCCTTCAAAGGCACCCTGGCACAACAATGTGAGAAACATCTGCCAGTTTGGGAGGCTCTGTCTTCCTTTTTAATGCTTATTATGTTATTGTAAGTATGATAACAATAATAATCTTATGCCACTAAGTCAACTCTGACTTATGGCTAGAAGTGGCTTGCCATGTCCTCCTTCTGGGGGCATCCGGGGACTGCCAAGAGCTGACAGGATAACTCGACTGTATCTGGCTGTGAAGTCCCAGGCTGGGCTTTTGATTCCCCGCTAGGCCTCCTGCAAGAAGAGGCTGTCTATGTGGCATTGGCCGTGCTAACACTCCCATGATGCCCCCGGAAGGAGAGACTGGTAAACTTGAGAATTTTCTCTCTTCGGAACGCTGAAAAGCATTGCTGTTATTCAGAATTGTCTTGACAGACCTTATTATTAAAGGTAAGAATGACGTCCAACTCAGTTCATTCAGAAACGCTTTTCATGTTTTACCACAAAGCAACAATTACCAAAATGCAATATAGTGCCTTCATTGAGATGATATGTTTTTAGAGTTTGGAGAAGCAACTTTAAAACAAAAACACTTACCACACTTAGGTTTTGAATTGCCTTTTGCTTAAACTCAAATCACCTTAAAAATAACTTACTGCATTTCCTATTGCTTTTTCCGTGAAGCCCCCTTGGCCACGCCCCTTTTCAGCCACTGTGTTGGTTTTCTGGTGACGGTCACCAGGGGTGGTGTTTTTTAAAACCAATTTCTAGACTGGTTTTGGAAGCAATTTGGCTCAAACTCCAGACACCATGCATCGATTTTTTTCCAGGTTTCCTCCTCTGTATGCCTTATCCTGCCATCGGAAAAGCCAAAAAAGAAATCCTCCTGCAGTGTAATCATTTCCGCTGTCTTCTCTGCTTCTTCTACTTCATCTTTTGGGTACAATTTTGCTTTTTCTGGTCACAGAAGTAGGCTATCAAAATCAATGCGCCACATTGTAAGTAATCTAAAGGAAGAATCGGAAAATTAGCTACATCACTTTGAATGGAATAACAACGGCATGACGTTATCCTAAAAAATAATTTCCAAAATTGAACCAGATAATGGGAAAATGTCAGACTAAATTGGAACAAAAAGCAGTTTAGCAAAGTGTGGACGGGGAAACCGGATCTTGAGAAAACGCCTAAGTGCAGAATGCTGAATCGCTTCAGCGACCATGTGACCAGGGGAGGGCAAAAGGCGATTCAAAACAAAAAGCGGTTGCTGTTTGAAGTGTGGTAGTGACCACTCTCTCTAATTTCCAAAATCCTACAGCCACCATGATCAGCTTTTAGAGCACAGGACGAGTATTCAATGAGTTTATTCAGAAGCAGAGTTCATGTCTTAAGGTAAAGTACCATTGCCAAAACACAATCTAGTACTTCTTTTGAAGTTCTATAGGTGTTCAGTACTCAGAGAAGTTACTTTTTTCATATAAATCAAATTTTTGTCAAATTTTGACAAACAATATTGTCTTAGCATATAATACAGCAACTCTATCCACCATATAATTATGGCTGATAAGCATTTCCTGTCTCTTCTTTTCCACAGAAACAAAGGGCTGTGTCCTCCTGCCACTTTTGACCAGCATTTTATGGTAGTTCTTCCATGCTGCTGCAGTTCCTCTTCTTAATCCTTTTTTTTTATAATTTAATTTATTGTCATTGTGTGTATATACACAGTATATACATACAACGCAGACACCCAGAGACCAGATTCAACATGCACACACACAAATCTCCAAACACTCTCACACACATTAAAAACATTAAAAACATTAAAAACATTAAAAACATTAAAAAATCCTGCTGTCTTCTGAAAGCCTGCGGTTTCTTCTTAGGCTTTTTATTCCAATGGAGAACATACCTCTTCCTCCTCACCCCCCCCCTTAAAGTTGGGTACTAAAATAGTAAGAGAGCAAAAGGCAGGTTTCATATTTTTAAAAAGAGTTTTTTAAAAATAGAGTTTTTGTAACCAAAAAAGGCTGGTGGGATTTGGAGCCCTGGGGGTAATCTACCTCAGGCCCAGGTACCAAAATACTGTATATACTCGAGTATAAATTGACCCGAGTATAAGTTGAGGCCCCTAATTTAACCCCCAAAACTGGAGAAACGTATTGACTTGAGTATAAGTCTAGGGTGGGAAATGCAGCAGGACCTGGCAGCTCTTCCTTTGTGAGCTGAGGGAGTGGTGTGTGGTGTTTAAAATAACTTTTTAGCCACTGATGCTTGGGTCAGTGGCTAAAAGTCATTTTAAACATTGTGTGCCGCTCCCCTGAGATGCAGAGGGGGGTCATGAGAAGCGGCATGCAATGCTTAAAATGACTTTTAGCCACAGATGACTTGCCTCAGTGGCTAAAAGTATTGACCTGAATATAAGATGAGGGCCCCTTTTTTCAGCCCAAAATTAGGGCTGAAAAACTAGGCTTATATTCAAGTATATACAGTATTTGGAATTAGGCATTCTGTGAGGGTGTGGTTGTGGGTGACACATGCAGTACTCTTCTCTTATGGGACTGCCAGGACAAAAGAGTAAATAGCTTGCTTGGAATGGAAGCTACAAGAAAAGGGAATTAGGTCAAAGGAGAAAGAAAATGTTTGAAATAGCATAAACGGGAAGAACAGGATAATGATGCTGACACAGTAGGCAGCCAAGGTAGAAACTGAAAGACAGGATGTAATATGATCATTGCACTAAAAAGTATTTTGCTGGATAAGATTGCCATAATTTTATTAATAACTGTCCTCAGAGACCAGTGGATGGATAAACAAGAGGAATGTTACAAAGAAAAAGAACACTCTTCGGGAGAACAAGGACATCATCTAGAACAAAATTATTGTTGGAAAGCATATATTCTAAAACAAGAGAAACAAAACAAAATCTCAATGAAAGCTGTTTTGCAACTGCAGAAATAATGCATTTGAGGAGAAAGGCAAAGCCTGAAATCCTGGGATAGTGATTTTGGAACGAATGTGGCCAGAATCCTGTTGGGATCTAACTCCAAAGTCAGTAAATAAATGTAAGTTCTGGCAATGAACTGGAGCTGATTGACAAGTTCCTATGATGCAACCTATCAAGCATAATCAGCACACTTGCTAATTTATGCCAATTTGTTTCCATAACTTATAGTCTTATACTATTCCATTTAAAGGTAAAGGTAAAGTTTCCCCCTGCACTTGGATGCTAGTTGTGTCTGACTCTAGGGGCGGTGCTCATCTCTCTTTTTAAGCCAAAGAGCCAGTGTTGTGCAAGTCTGTGGCCATGTAGCCGGCATGGCTAAACACATTTTTGCTTATCTTCCCGTTTTATGACGGTACCTTATTTATCTACATGCATTTGCATGCTTTCAAACTGCTAGGTTGGCAGGAGTTGGGGTTAACAGCGGGAGCTCACTCCGCTGTGTAGCACCCGAGATTCAAACCACCGAGCTGCCAACTTTCTAGCCGACAGTTTCAGCGCTCCAGCCCACTGAGCCACCATGCCCCACTATTTCATTTATCTGAGTACTAAATCCTACTAGGATTCTGGACTTTCAAGTTGCTAAGATTTCGGGGGGATTCGAGCAGTGTGTGTCAGATTGCAACCAAATATATTTGCATAGAGCAGAAAAAAAGAACATTTGTTAATTTAATACGATGTTAGTTTGGGGAATATATAGGGATGTGTGTGTGTTGTGGGGGTGGGGGCTTCTGGAAATCTGCAAAGGTTTACCAATCCCTCCCTCAGTACTGTGCACATTTGTGTGTGTTGTGGAGCTCTGAAAACACAGAAATGATTTCTTCAGATTTAGACATCATTATAGGAATTACATTTGGCTCACCAGAGACTTTGGATTTAGGCCAGCTTTGTTCCATTGATTTCCATGGCACAAAAGTAGCTAAAATCCAAGTAATTTGTCTTAAGTGGTTTGTGGGCAAGGTTGCCAATGCCACTCATGTGTTGATGTGTTGATACAATATCATGGGAACAGAATTTTGACATCAAGGGACAAGGAGAGGAAGATCAACAGAACCATTTTCAGATACCTGGTGAAAGAGATCAGCTTTTATTGCCCAGTCCAAATGACATGAATGGATGCTGATGCTGGAGCTAAAATGGGCATAATCTGAAATACCAGATCATGTAAAAACTCAGTGTTGGCTGTCCCACATTGGACTCCATTTTTTCTGACACACAATAGAATTTTGGGGAACTGGGAGCAGAAAGTAAAAGTAAAAGTAGCAGAGTACACCTGGGAATACAGCATATACAGTGGTAGCTCTCAAAATGAATTTAATTTGTTCTATGGGTCAATTTGTTTTACAAAAAAAATTGTCTTACGAAACATGGTTTCCCATAGGAATGTATTGGGAACAGATTAATTTATTCTGGAGGCTAGAATAAAGACAAAAATAAATGTTTTTTTCCTGAGTACATGCGGAACACTTTTTCAATTTGCATAGCAACCCATAGGGATTTTTTTGTCATGCAAAGCATGCCTATTCACAGATTTTTTTTCTTCCTATGAGTTTTTTGTCTTATGAGACATTTGTCTTAAGAGGTACCACTGTACAGCTATAAGCGCACAATATGTGTAAGAACACAATATGAGGGATCACCTGCCCACATAGTGAGTTGTAGAAGCTCTTTAAACAAACATACCAGCTGGTAGATTCTGGATGTTTGTATCCAAAGAACGTTATACACACATGATCCAACCAAACCTTGCATAGGGATGGATCCTTTTGAGAATGGATCCCGCTCATTTCTACTGCATTTAAAAATAACATTTTGGAAGGGTCTGGAAAAAATGTGAAAAAAAATCTACCGCACTTATGAAAAACTGAGGGTAGGGACAGAAGATGGTTCTAATTAATCTTTCAAAATGATATATATATATATTGGTTTAGATGCAAGCCACCTATAAAGAATGTTTCAGCTTGCTCATCATTTCAAAAGCACAGTGAGGTGGTTCATGGTTATTCATGTGTGAGGAAATGAGGTTGGAGGAGAGAGAGAGAGAGAGAGAGAGAGAGAGAGAGAGAGAGAGAGAGAGAGAGAGAGAGAGAGTCACACACAAAAGCCACTACGAACTGAATCATTGGCCATATTGCAATATGACTCCAAATCTACTATACTTTCCACTGGACCTCCCTGGATTCTCTGGAAAAGTCATGTATGTCGGCCAATATATTCTGTGGGTAAGAAAATTCCTTCCTGATCCTGAATAATATGGTCCATGTGAGACTGTGAGTACACAAGCAAGACCTGCCAGCCCAGCCCCCTTGAGAAACCTGCAGAGCTGGGGGACAATCCAAGGCAAATCAGGCCAGGCCGTAAGTGAAGAGCAAGCAGCCAATAAAATGGTCTTGAGGCTGACAGGTTAGGAACACAGGTGGTGTCATGCCTTTCACATTGTGGAAAGGCAAAAATCCCAGAAAACGTGCTGTTGGTTTTGGCTCAAAAGCGTCCTCCACTGTGTGTGGCCTATAGGTAGAACACTAGCACCACAGACTGACTGTTTGACTGGTTGCCAAGGGCTTGAGATGGAAAAAGAGTCATCTGACTGCACAGGTCCAGCTTCTGAGTACCAGCTTTCTTGCTAGCTGAGCGTCAACTCGGCTAAGTTAAAAAGACAAGCCTTTCCCTCAGCACTTCTAGCCTGTTAATAGTCATTAAGCTTTGTGCGAGTCTCTTCCAAGTGTCAGCATCTTCAGTGTCCCAGAGCTTGCTTAGAAGAATGGGATGCCATCTTGGCAGGTTAGGCTGAGTTCCCTCCATGGTAATGAAGAGCAGACATTATTTCATATTTGACTGGGGAACTGGCCAAATCCCCTGCTCATTTTTAATTCAGTACAATACCAAGAGATAGCTAACTTGGGGCTGTACCTGATTCATGGAAAGTGATTCACTCAAGATTTCAGAAGTTTCAAAGCCCAAGTCACAGGTGTGTTATTATGTCAGAGTGAGTGGCGCTCTTAGCAAGTTTGGAACTGCTTTTTTAAAAAAAAAAGTTAAAATGAAATTAAAAGAGACAAAAATAAGGTTCTGTGTCAATAATTTTGAAATCAAGGATAAGACCCATAAGCCAAACATGTCCACCCTAAATGTCATGGGTACAGAAGTTCTTCAACATCTGGAAGTTTAAGCCCCCACTCCCTTGGTTGTTTGTTGTTGTGTCATTTGAGTCATGACTGACTCTTTGTGACCCCATGTCCATGGAGTTTTCTTGGCATGAATACTGGAGTGGCTTGCCAGTTCATTCTCCAGGTGCCTACAGCACCTGGTATTCCCTGGTGGTTGCCCATCCAAGTACTTACCATGCCCAACCCTTCTGAGATCAGGCAAGATTGGATGTGTTCAGGGCATCTAGGCCACTCCCTTGGTAACAGAGCCAAGGGAGTTATGTATCCAGGTGCATTGGCTCTCTAAAGCAGGGGTCCCCAACCCCCAAGCTGTGGATCTATAGTGGGCCGTGGCCTGTTAGGAACTGGGCTGCAGAGCCAGCCAGGTTCCTTTGAAGTTGCGTGTCCAAGCAGGTGTGCATGTCTCTCCCCCCCCATGAAGATTTTTCTTGCCCCATCCACTGGTCGCAAGTGTTTTTTGTTTTGATCGTGACAGAACCAGTGGGTGGGGGAGTTGTGAGTGCAAGCCCACACCCATGAGAAAGAATCATGCAGCAAAATTCTGGTGCAAAAAAAGGTTTGGGGCCGCTGCTCTAAAGGAAGCCACCGGCTTGAGTTTGCAAGAGCTGAGCAGGACTGTGGAAGAGAGGACGTTTTGGAGATTGCCCATCCAAGGGGTTGCCATAAGTAAGTCAAGGGTGACTTGACACGAGTGCCACTGTGATGCCTTGAGATATTTAAATGTATTGTTTATGTGATCATGTTAAATAGAGTGTCTTGTGCTGCACTGGTCTGGCACGTATGTGATGGGAAGGGGTGAGTGAGGAAGACGGAATGCATTGATGGGTATGAACTGCCGAACTGGCAGTCTGTGCTGGTTCATTATTCAGTGTTCAGCAGTTCCAAACCCATCCTTCTCCTTCGCCTTTACTCAGAAGCGGTACCCAGAGGATGCCGGGGCACTGCCTCTGAGTGGGCACCCACTGGAGGAGGCAGAACTGGTGTTCTGAACACCTGCTGAGCAGAAAAGGAAACTGGCACAACCCCCAATTTGGCAGTTTGTGCCCATCTTTAATGGGATGTTCTTAAGAACCATTCTGATTGGCTGTGAGAAACAAGGAGAGTGGGATGTTGGATAGGTTTGGGGAGAAATAGAGGAGGCAGAAAGATTGGCTAGAGCAGGGTGGTGAGCCTTCGGCACTCCAGATGTTTTGGAACACAACTCCCACAGTCCTTTGTCATTGGCAATACTGGCTCAGAATGCTGGGAGTAGTGAACGAAAACATCTGGAACGCCGAAGTTTCACCACCACTGGGCTAGAGGGTGTTTTTTAAGTGAAAGAGGTGGGTGGGAGGATAAAGGAGACACAGAGAGGTAAGAGTTATGCTGAACGAATTCTAAGCCTAGGAATAGATAACATCCTTTGGGTACTGTTACTTGAACAAAACATTATTAATTCAAGATGAGTGGTGTGGAACTCAGTAGCAGAGAGTTGGCTATGTAGATGGTGCTATAAGGGCTTGAGTCAAAGGACAAACATACACACAAAGAGAGACAAATAAATCTTGGTGGCAGTGACAGAGGAAGAGAGGAAATAAGCTTAGAAAAGAAAACACATATATTCCTGTAGTTATTTAAAGAGATCATTACTTAAATGGCCAAGTGACAAGACCTACGGAGTTTTAACATCAGTACAGGATTTGAAAAGGGATGTGACAGCCACCCTCTTTGATTGTACTATGCATGCGTTCACAACTGAGCGTGCATGAGGAGCATAATCCCAGTTAAACCACTACTAAGGCTGGAAGTTGAGTCATAGCAACTGGACTTCTTTTCCTTGAGGGATTGAAACGTTTCACTGCTCATCCAAACAGCTTCATCAATCTGAAAAAAGCTAGTTGCAAGTCCTCCATTGTATAGCTCACTTTGACCTCTTGTCACCCTGGTCTGAAACAGGCTCATAAGATGAACAATGACCTAAAGTGCTGAAACCCATAAAGTATGAGTACCTGGCTGTGGGGCCAGAGATTGTGAGATGGATTCTCCACTGTGCCTCCTGTGAGTAGAACCACCCTGTGTGCACACAGTAAGGCTGCACAGTCCCAGGGCACCCCAGAATGAGGGAGTGGTAAATCACTTCCAAGTAATTCCCTACCTGAAGAACCCCAGTAAGGATTGTCATGAGTCAGAATTGATTTGATGTCATATGATCATTGTATTTTGAAACAGGGAAAAATGCCTTTTCTACCAGCCATTTCTAATTTTAAAAGGCCCCAGTGGGGCCTTTATACATCACGTGTATAAAGGGAAGTCAACTTAAGAATAAGCGCTTCATGAACAAAGAAATCACAAGTGTTTTCCTGCATAAAATATTTGTGGTGATAGGGTTTTTTATAAATCAAAGACCAAAAGAATTAAAACTGCCTCACCAATTTAAACTTAGGAAGTCATTTTGATCAGTTCCATTGTTTATCTTGTGTCTTTGTTGGTGTGTGGGAGTGAACTCAGTGTGGTGTAGTGGACAGAATGATGGGACAGGACTCCACAAAAATCATGTGTGTGTGTGTGTGTGTGTGTGTGCTGAACTGGTAAAATCTAACTTACCTTGAAAACCCTATTAGGATCACTTAAGTCAGTTCTGACTTGATGGCGCATTAGAACAGTGTATTTGTCAGGAGCCCGTGGATCTGAACACTTCTCCCCTATGTAGTGAAAAACCCTGAACTGCAATGAACAATTTCTTCAGAAGTATCCTTTATCTACCTCTAGGATGCCCAACTGGTTCAGCCTGGTTCCTGGACCCTTTTGAAAAGAACTAAAAGGGAATATAGCTGACCTGTCCTCTGACACATTCCAGCAACCTTGGTCAACTCTTTGACCCTAGTCATTAGCTTAAACCTTCGCCATGTCTCCTGGTCTCTCTTCTCCTCTTGACTCAGTCTTGACTTCTGGGTTGTCTCATGGTGCTTGGGTCCTGTCTACCAACTATTCCCGGCAATCCTATGGTTCTCTTGTCCCATAGGTCAGCTGCTAGAACTCTTATTAGAAATAAAATGGGACACTGAAGCTGCAAGTTCTAAAATTCTGCAGGAGATACTCAGGTGCACTTGTAATTGCTTCAAACAATATCTGGTGTGATGTATCATTTATCTCTGTTGCTAGTTTTGTGGTGCACAATAACAAAGGCACAGCGGTCAGCGTTCACCTGTAAGGAGCTATCACGTAAATGGAACCTGTGTATAAATAAAGGCATAGGCCTTTAGAAAGCATAGCTACTGAACAGAAATTCAATAGGCCCATATGATCTGATGATTATGATTTATTTTATTTTATTTTATTTTATTTTATTTTATTTTTGTATTTGTATACTACGACCAATTTTCCCAAAGGGAATGATGATGATGATGATGGTGGTGGTGGTGGTGGTGGACTTATCTGGTATTTTTGAATCATCATCATCATCATCATCATCATCATCATCATCATCATCATCATCATCTTAGTACTGCAGAGCTGGAAGGGACCCTATAGTCCAGCCCCTGTTAAGGAAGTCCAGTGGAGAATCAAACTCTCAACCTAGCCACTTGGCTACCAGTATTTTTGTAGCCTATTCACAGACAATAGCTGCTCTCCAACATGCAGCTGTTTTTCTTTAACAACCTATGGTTGTCTAAAAAGCCAACATGTTGCCAACATGGATAAAAACTGGGATCTGGATGGCTATAAATGCCCTGATGATGTGGAACCTGAATTCAGAAAGACACCCTAGTCTAGTGTGTAGCCAAAGTGTAAATTCATTTGGACTCTCTCTGGGTAAAAGGTTGCTGCCTGTGCCTAAGTGCTTGTCAGGATCAGAAATGTACAGTATTGGGAGATGAAAGGAAAGCCTTCTTTTCTCCAGATGGTGCTTAGGACTGATCTGATACCTATTGTTTGCATCAGTTGCACCAATCTTTTCAGGCTCAAAGCCCAATGCATATGGGAAAACACAAGGGATGTTTTCATCAGCAGAATCCACCTCTTCCTGAATACAATTCAGTTTTCCATGCACTTCAACAGTTTGGAAATCACTACCTTGCAACACATAAAAAGAGCATACATTTATGATCTGTTTATTTTTGAATCATGTCAAATATTATCACATTATCGGTGATTCCATTGGCTGAAATCCAGGTGCTTAGCATAAGAGGTCACAACTAGAGTAGACCCATTGAATCAGTGGAACTTATGGAGGAGCCGACTCACCAAACCTCCACTGATTCTACTCTACCTTTGACTTTCTATACTGTACTAAGCAACAGGATTTCAGCCATAACATGTAACACTTCCCATACTTCAAGTCAAGCTACTGTATCACATTCTTCTCTTCCTTTTGATGCAGAACAAAGACTTTGTGCCTTTTCAGCTAGCTTTGTTGTTCAGTTGTTCAGTTGTGTCCGACTCTTCGTGACCCCATGGACCAGAGCATGCCAACCCCTCCTTTCACCCACTGCCTCCCGGAGTTTGGTCAAATCCATGTTGGTTGCACCAATGACACTGTCCAACCATCTCATTCTCTGCTGTCCCCTTTTCCTTTTGCCTTCAATCTTTCCCAACATCAGAGACTTTTCCAAGGACTCCTCTCTCCTCATGAGGTGGCCAAAGTACTGGAGCCTCAGCTTCAAAATCTGTCCTTCCAGTGAACATTTGGGGTTGATTTCTTTCAGGATGGATAGGTTTGATCTCCTTGCAGTCCAGGGGACTCTAAAGACTGTCTTCCAGCACCACAGCTCAAAAGCACTGATTCTGTGGCAATCAGCCTTCTTTATAGTCCAGCTCTCACTTTCTCAACAAATGCGGATCTTTATCATGCTGCCTCTGCTGTTGTCGATTTGTCTACAATTTATAGTGACCCTATGAATGAATGAGCAGCAATCTCCAAAATGAGAGAATGAACTCATACTCAAGCCAGGCCACCTTGTATGTGAGATTCCTCCTTTCCTGTTGCTTTCCACGTTTGCCTGCATTATTGCATTTTTTCCAGAGAATTCTGCCTCCCCGTGATGTGTATAGAGTAGGACAGCTACAGTTTCGACATTTTCCCTCCCGAGATAGTTCAGGCTTGATTTGCTGTAGGACACACTTGTTTTTAATTTCTGTCATCTACTGTATTTCCTAATCTATTTGCTGTTTTGCTTCTTTTAGTGACATTTTAACTGTGATTACAAGTAGTTGTCATTTTAAAAAATTAACAGGTCACACACTTCCAAGTGCCAAATGTGTTTCATATACACAATCTCAACAACCCTTAACATGACCCTGTAAAGTAGATGATCGTTAAATCTATCCTGCAGATACTGCAGGGAGGTCTGAGGGACTGGCTTGTTAAGGGCATCTAATGAGACAATAACTGAGGTTGAAATTTAAACCAGGAACAAGCTTGCTTATGCTTATGCCTTTATCTCTTATAGTTCATGTTCTGCTGAGCTTCCGGCCTTTTGAATTGTAAGTTGCACTTGAGAATATTTGTGAACATTAATTTTCCTGCATCTTGTTAAGATTGTTAGAAGTTGATTGGGTATAATGTTAGAATAGAACAAGTAACACTCTGAACATTGAGGTCTTGGCTTGCACTTTCCTACAGAGCAGAGAGGAACATGTTTTCCTCAGTTAAATTGGGATTTTAGTTAGAAAGATGTATGCTAACTAGCAGACTGCTTAGAAAATAAGAACAGCATTGCTGGAACAGGACACAGACCATCCATTCAAGCATTCTGTCTCACAAAATGGCTCACCATTTGTTGCAAATGGCATTGAGAGATATCCTGCCTCTCTCTCCAGCCCGGAGGTTGTCCCTAGACATCCATAATGATAGCCGTTGATAGTCTTGTTCTCCATGAACTTGTCTAATACTTTCTTAAAGCTCTTAAGGCTGACAGCTGTCACCACTTCTAGCAGGGAGATCTAAAGACCAATGATCCTCTGGGTGAAAAAGTACTTTCACTTATTTGTTTCATGGAGTGCCCCCTAGTTTTAGAGTTGTGTGATAGGGAAAACAGTTTTTCCTTATCTACTTTGTCCACACTGGGTATGATTTTATAAACGTCAATCAGGTCACCTCTTTCAAGAGTGAAGGGGCCCAGCCAACGTAGCCTCAGATGATAAGGAAGGTGTTCCAGACCCCTAATCATTCTGGTTGCTCTCCTCTGCAATTTTTCCATTTCCATAATATACTTCTGGAGGTATGGTGACCAGAACTGTATGAAATACTCCAGATGAGGCCTTACCATAGATTTATAAAGAGGCAAAATGACACTTGCTGAGTTTGCTTTTTTCACTGCTGTGGCAGACTGGGTTGACACCTTCATTGAGCTGTCCACCAGGACTCCAAGGTCCCTTTCCTGGTTTGTTGCAGAGATTTCAGACCCCATCAGTTTATAAATGTAATTGGGTTTTTTTTTTTTTTGCTCCAATGTGCATCATTCTGTACTTACTAATGTTGAAGCTCATTTGCCACTTGTTTTCCCACTCCCCCAGTGTCAAGAGATCCCTTTGGAGCTCCTCACAATCTCCCTTGATTTTACTACCCTGTATAATTTAGTGTTGTCAGAAAATTTAGCTGCCTTGCTATTGAGAAACAGGGGTTCCAGTACTGAATCTTGGGGGACCGACTCTTTACCTCCCTCCACTTGGAGAAGTGTCCATTTAGTGCTGTCCTCCGTTTCCTGTCCCTTAGCCAGTTGCTGATCCAGGATAAGACCTGTCCCTTGATTCCATGACTGGCAAGTTGATTCAAGAACCTTTGGTGTGGCACCTTGTCAAAAGCCTTCTGAAAGTCCAGATAAACAATATCAACTGGATCTCCCTTATCCACATGCTTGTTGATACTCTCAAAAAATTCTAACAATTTGTGAGGTATGATTTGCCCTTGCAAAAGCCATGTTGTCTCTCCTTCAGCAGCACCTTCTCTTCTATGTGCATAATAATTTTATATTTTAGGATGGTTTCCATCACTTTACCTGGGACACATATCAAACTGACCAGTCAGTAATTTCCTGGATCACCTCTGGATCCTTTTTTTGAAGATTGGTGTTATATTCGTTACCTTTCAGTCATCAGGTACAATGCCTGATTTTAGGGAAATATTATATATCTTGGCTAGGCGCTAGGACATCAGCAATTTCATCTTTAAGTCCCATGAGAACTCGTGGATGGATGCCGTCTGCTCCTGGTGATTTGTTAGCATTTAGTTTAACAAGACATGCAAGGACCTCCTCCCTGGTTATTTCTATCTGGCTTAATTCTTTGTTTTCCCTCCCTATGAAGATAGGCTCTGTTTGGGTCATGTGGTCTCTGTGTTCGTCAGTGAATACTGAAGCAAAGAATTCATTGAATCTCTCTGCAATCTCTGTTTCCTCTTTAATAATCCCTTGCCTTCCATTGTTGTCTAATGGTCCAATGGCCTTCCAAAGGTTCTTACTTCTAATGTACTTAAAGAACTCCTTGTTATTTCTTTGAGTGTTTTTAGCTATATGCTCTTCAAAGTCTTGCTTTGCTTTCCTGATTGTTGCCTTGCATTTATTCTGCCAGACTTTATGTTTCTGCCTGTTGTCATTGTTTGGACAAGCCTTCCATCTTCTAAATGAGCTTTTCATGCTTTTGATCACTTCCCAAACAGATCCTGTAAGCCACATCGGAGTCCTGTTGGACCTGGCAGTGCCTTTTTCCTTTTGGGTACACATTCCAATTGGGCCTCTGTTATTGTTTTTGTGAGCAGCCTCCATTCCTCTTGGAATGTTTGGACTCTTTCAGTTTTCCCTTTCAGCTTCTGTTTTACTAGTTTCCTTTTGGAAATTTCCTTTTTTGAAAATTTAAGGTCTAGGTCTCTGTGATAGATTTTATCAGGTCTCTGTGATAGATTTTATCTCCTTTTTGCCCCTTCCTGGCATTTAAGTTAAAAATAATTGTGTTGTGATCACTGTTCCCCATTGGATCAGTGACATTAATATTTTGTACCAGATCAGGATCAGGTCAAGGATTCTTGTACCTCTAGTTGGTTCTTCAACCATCTGTTCCAGGGAGCAATCATTTAGCATATCTAGGAACTTTATCTCTTTATCATTTGCTGAACAACAGTTCACACAGTCTATGTGAGGGTAATTGAAGTCCTCCATTACAACCAGGCTTCCCTTCTTGGATACCTCCTTTACAACATTCTCCAACTGCCACTTTCCCTCGGGGGCTTGGGATGGAGACCAGTACTGTAGCATGTGCCTACTGTTAGACTGTCCTTGTGGCCTGATACTCTTACCCACAGAGGTTCTAATGGTGACTCCAAATCACCTGGATATTCCAGTTCATACGATTTTATCTCTTCTTTGACATACAAGGCTCCACCACCTTCTGTTTGCCCCTTCCTGTCCTTCTTGTACAGTCTGTAGCCTGGGATAACTGTATCCCATTGGTTATCATCCGTCCACCAGGTTTCAGTGATACCAGTAATATCAATATTTTTATCTATTGCTAAGTATTCCAGCTCCCCTATTTTGTTCCAGAGGCTTCTGGCATTTGCATATAAGTATGTATAGATCAGGGGTGCCCAAACTTTTTGTAAGGAGGGCCAGATTTGGTGGCTGACAATGTTTCAGGGGCCGGTTACTCCCCGACCCTGCCACCCCACTGCAAGCCCCACCCACTGACCCATAAGCCCCATCCACTGCCCCCTTGCAACCCCACCCGCTGGAAGGAAGGCGAGGACCAAGGGAGGGAGGGGGGATCAAGGGAGGGTGGGAGGAAGGAAGGTGGGGACCAAAGGAAGCACAGGGAACCGTGGCCACTGCAGGGGAATGTGTGGGTGAAGGAGGGGGAGGGGGGGCAGGCCAGCCAGCCGTGGGCCACTCAGAATGGCCTGACGGGCCGGATTTGGCCCCGGGGCTGGACTTTGGGCAGGTCTGGTATAGATGCTTTTCTGATGCAGTCTTTTGAGTCCAGTTGCATCATTATCCTGCCTCTTGCACCCTTCTGCTGGAGTGCTGGTGATTAGCTCCTGGCTCTGCTCAGTAATTTTTGCATCCCTCTCACTACTCAAGTAGACCTCCTGTCAGCTTTCCCCCAGTTATCAGTTTAAAAGCTGCTCTGCAACCCTTTTGATATTCAGTGTCAGCAATCTGGTCCCATCATGGTTCAAGTGCAAACCGTCCCTCCTGAACAGGTTTGGCTTGTCCCAAAATGTTCTCCAGTTCCTGACAAATCTGAAGCCCTCCAGTTCCTGACAAATCCGAAGCTAGCTCAAGAACTTAGCAACTCCAGAGTTTCTTGTGTGAGGGCAGCAGGGGCAATTGATGGGAGAAGCCAAGTATTACCCCCACCTTCATTTTCCTAATAATGATCAGTGGGAGCCATAGGTGGTGCTTGGACTGATCATGGTAAATTTAATGGGTGCCTTCCACCCATTCTGCAGTAAGGCATCCCCCATGCTTAGTCACTGAGCTGCCATTGGTGGGAGCCAGTGGTATTTTAAATCACTGAGATTTATGAATTGTCTTAGGCAGTTCTCAGTAAGGCACACATAGCCTTACAGAATTTATTTTACATGAGAAGAGAAATTGAAGCAAGGTTGTGATCAAATGGTCATATAGTTTGTGTTTGTGGCTGCTATTGGCACAGTTCGGTCAGAGCTGTTTCCAGTGTCTACACAATGTAAAGAAATTGCAAACCAGCCCAACACTGCACTGTATCCAACTGTATCTCTCTGGTCCAGCAGACAGACTACTCTTTATAAAGAGCTGAGCTGGAATGCTAGAGACCAGATCCTGTCTGCATGGCAGGGTGGCTCTAAAGCAGATCACATCCAGCACAGGAACTGGCATGGTCCAACCTGATCCGGGCTTCCTTTTTTTAAAATCACACTTACACACCATCTCTCAGACAAAGGTCTTCAAACTACAGAGTGAGAATGGTTGAACCTGTTTTATCTGTGGCAATTTGCGGTGGAAGCTTTTAGAAGTGTGTTTATAAAATCTTCACATGTATGTCCCTGCATTAGGATAACATATCAAAATGTTGGCTGGGCACCCCTGCCTTTTAAAACCAAAGAATTTCAAAATAATCAGCACAATTCCTTCCTGAGCACAATGTTATGTTCAACAAAAGAAGCAAAATAGGAGAGAGAACTCATCCCTTATACAGTAGAAAGGTCCAAAATCGATTCCAGAAATCAAAAGACCTGAATGGTAACATGTGGACAAAACACAGGACAAATAATGTCAGAACCGAAACAGAAACTTACCTTTAAGGCTCATGAAATTTACTGATGGGATGGAAAGGTGGGAGTTGTCATGTTGTTAGTTTGCCCTCCCAAATAATACTTAGGCCACGCCTACAACACAAACTTCAGTTTCCGCAGGAGCTGACTTTTTGTACTTGTGTCAAGTGGTGGTCCAGGTTCTAAAATTGCATATTTTTTTTGCGGAATGTTGTCCAAACCACTGCAGTTTGCATGTGGAAAAAAAATCTAAGGCACAGAACCTACGTTTATTAATAAATATTAACTAACCGGCTCAGAACTAAGATCATGGCCACTGGTCCTATCACCTCCTGGCAAATAGAAGGGGAAGAAATGGAGGCAATGACAGAGTTTATTTTCTTGGGCTCCTTGATCACTTCAGATGGCGACTGCAGCAATGAAATAAAAAGACGCCTGCTTCTTGGGAGGAAAGCAATGGCAAACCTAGATAGCATACTAAAGAGCAGAGACATCAGTTTGCCAACTAAGGTCAGGATGGTTAAAGCTATGGTTTTTCCAGTAGTGATGTATGGAAGTGAGAGCTGGACTATAAAGAAGGCTGATCGCCGCAGAATTGATGCTTTTGAGCTGTGGTGCTGGAGGAGAGTCTTGAGAGTCCCCTGGACTGCAAAGAGATCAAACCTATCCATTCTGAAAGAAATCAACCCCGAATGTTCACTGGAAGGACAGATTTTGAAGCTGAGGCTCCAGTACTTTGGCCACCTCATGAGAAGAGAGGACTCCCTGGAAAAGTCCCTGATGCTGGGAAAAATCGAAGGCAAAAGGAAAAGAGGACGGCAGAGAATGAGATGGTTGGACGGTGTCATCGATGCAACCAAAATGAATTTGACAAAACTCCGGGAGGCAGTGGAGGATAGGAAGGCCTGGCGAGCTCTGGTCCATGGGGTCACGAAGAGTCGGACACGACTGAACGACTGAACAACAACAACAACCGGCTCAGAACAAAGCAGGTGCTCTGTGAAGTTGGCCTCTCTGTCCCCTCCTCCCCAGACCTACGGAACAGGGAGGAAAGGAATGAGGATCCGGCAGCTGAGAATGCTCTAAGAAGAACCGATTACTCCATTCCGGATCATTCCATAACTTCTGCAATCCAGCAGACCTTCGGGGTTCTTCTGTTGCTACACGGTGGCTGAAACCTACAAGTCAGTCACCGCTAGAATAGACCCATTGAAATCAGTGGCGCTTATTTAGTAGCTGACTCACGAAACCTCCACTGATTCAATAGGCCTACTCTTAACTTATTTGCAGGGTTCCAGCCATAGAGAGCCAACGTGGTTGGATCGGGACTCAAAAGGCCCGCCACGGCCCGGGAGAAGATCGGAGCACAGAATTGCCGTGTCTCTTCCCCGAGGAAGCGGAATGAGCGCCCACTTTTTCCTAGGAGTAGCTATTCTCATGTGCCAGATCCTTCCAGCTTGAATGGGCGATTCTGGGGGCCGTGGTTCAAAAGTTAAATTTCCAACCTCTGCTGCACTGATCGTCTCTTTTGGGGGTGTGTGTGTTAGAAATATGTGGGTAGTTCCAACTTTTTCCAGTCACCGTCAGCAAACCAACTGAAATGCCCTATTGCTTGCCTAATGATTTTTTTTTAATCTGTTTTTTTTGGGGGGGGCGCTCATTTTTTTCAGCCCCAGGTTCTAAAACTTAAGTTCAAACCATCAAGGAGTAAAAGGAAAGCGCTCCGAATTTCTGAAGGAGCCACCACGATGATCAGCTAGCGGGGGTTAAGGCAAGACGCGCCGAATAATAAAAAAAGCAGGCACATCGGAACGGCTCTGCTCCAGGCGCGCCGGCTACTTCCCCTTTAAGTCGCGGCGGCTGTAATGGGAGTCTCCCGCTTTCACACCTTGGGTGGGAAAGGGAGGCGGGGCCTCTCGCCTCTGATTGACGGCCTGCCCACCTCAATGGAACGTTGTGTCTCCCAAGGAGGGAGGGCCCTCCGTCCAATCGGGAGGCGCGCGGGCGCGCCGTGGGACACAAAGCAGCCAATGGGGAGCGAGAGGTGGGCGGGGAGGGGCAAGAGAGAGAGAGAGAGAGAGAGAGAAGAAAAAAACCGAGAAAGGGTGGAACGTGTTGCAATGTGTCCAACGTGGGTTTGAGTTGGGAAAGCGGCGCTCGGGGGGCTGGAAAGTTGTTTTTGTGGACGGCGAAGCGGGGGTGGAGAGGCATATGCGGGGGGGCGCCCGAGAGAGGCAGGGTCGCGCTGATCGGCTTTTGGCCGGCAAGGCTCTCTGTGTCTCTTTTGCTTTTGCTCTCGGTCTGGGCGCTGCTGGATCGAGACTCCGGCTAGGCGGGAGTGGGAGGTGGCCGGCCGGGGCCAGGAGTCGCTGGGCCGCTTTGACGGGGGAGAAGAGCCGCTTGCGAGCGATCCCTGGTCGTGGAGCCGACCCTGTGCAAGAGCTGAGCACCAACTCCCAGCCCTGGGGCTTGCAAACCAGAGAGGCGAGAGCCCAGGAGACCTTTTTGCGGCGGAGAAAGAAAGGCGGACGGACTTCCCGAAGTCACTGTCGTCTCTGGCCGGCTTGTTATAGGAGGCGATCGTCGGTGGACCGGGCGGTGGAACTTGCCCCCCCCTCTCTCCCCGGGACAAGATCCAGAGATCCTGGTTGATTATGCACGCCGTGATCTCGCAGCAGCAGGAGGAGGAGGAGGAGGACTTTTATGTAGTGCCAACAAGACTTGGAGCCGCTTAATTCCAGCCTCGGTTTCTTCGTGGTGCTCTCTCTGCTCCTGGGGCTGCTCTGGTTGAGCCGCTCCTGGGCTGAGCTCTCCCGCCACCGCCGCTTCTCCGCCGAACTCCCGCCGGGATCGCGAGGAACCCAAGGCGCCGCCGCCGCTGCCGCTGGTCGAGCTGCCATGGTCTAAAAGCCCCGCGGCCGCGGAGGGCCTAGCGAAGGAGGGCTTTGCTGCCAAGAAGAGGAGGGCAGCGAGGGGTTAAAAAGACTCCAACCCGGTGGAGGAAGGGGAGGGGGAAGGCTTGACGAGGCGCTGCCTTGGGACACCGGCGGGATCCCCAGTCTTTGCGCGGGATCCCCCCCTCCAAACGATCTCGGCGTGCTTGCTTTCCCCCCCGCCGGGCGATTCCCGGGATACAAAATGGCGCTGCCGGGATGGGGAAAGTTGGGGTCTTCTTTACTCTTCGCCGACGCCTTTTGGACCGGGCTGTTGGTTTTCCAAACGCTGGTGGTGGGATCCTGCTCCGGGCTGGAGCGGCAGCCCTGCGGCTCGAACTGTACGTGCAGCGGCGATCTCCTGGATTGCAGCAACCGGGGGCTGGAAGACGTGCCCGCCGACCTGCCCACCTGGGCCGTTTCCCTGTAAGTCGCTCAAGTACCGGCGGGACAAGCGGTCGCCGTTGCTCTCCTCTCCCACCCACCCCATCACCCCTATTGGGAAAAGTCTCCCCCCCCCCAAGTCTTCTGCACTTTGGGATCTACAGAAGCGCAGCTTTCCCTTTTTTACGCCTGTTCGGGCCGTGTCCCCCTACCTAACCCCATTTCCTTCTTTGCAGCCGGTGATGAATGTCGCGCTGGCTTTCCCTTTCCTGGAGGGAGCGGGTTGTCGCAGGTTGCTGAGCAACTAACTCGGCCCCATCCCTTTGGGGGTAGAGAGTTCTCCTCCTCCTCCTTCTTCTCCTGGTGGAGAGATCCCGGGGGGCACCTCCAAGCGGCTCCCCCACCCGCCCCCTAGTTAGAGCCCTGCGGCTGCATCAGATGTGCAGGCCTTTAAGGGGGGGGGGCAGCCCAGCAGCAGTAGCATCTCCTGCCCTGACCATTAAGGGATGCGTGCGTGCGTGCGTGTATACAGCTGTATGGGAATTGTGCTCCCCAAGCAGGGACAGCGGCATTCTTTTCCAACGCGTTCCCATCTTGGGACACACCAACCTACAGGTGTGTAAAATAAATCTATATCTGTCAATGTTGGCTGCTCAGTTTTAAAATCCTCCTCCGCCTAACAACAGCTGCACATGTGTTGATCCAGGCACATGGATCCTCTTGACTGAACTTGCTGGCATGTCTATATTCCTTAAGAGGCTATACCTCTTGGTTCTGTCCTACAAGATCTAACTTCTGTTCAGGTTTTAAAAAGGGTGGCAAAGCCACTCTCAGGTGCCTTAAGAACCAGAGCAGTGGCAGAGTTGACCACATCCAAGGTGTGTGTGTGTGTGTGTGTGTGTGTGTGTGTGTGAGTGACTGTTGGGCAAATAAAATTATGAATTGCCATGTCAAATGGATAGGACTCATGTGTTTCTCTGATAAGAGTCTGTGGTTGCATCCCATAGAGATATAATTAGGTTATGAAGTATGAGGGTTTTTTTGGACAGGTCTAGGGGTCAGCTTTCTGCTTCCTGAGACTTTCTAGGGGCTGCATGGGAGACCATCCCTTAACAAAACCACAAGTGTGTAGAAATAATGGATGTTAAACGGGGTCAGGGCTGTTTCACAGGACTCAACAGGAAAGGCACATTGCTAACTTTTTTGGCTGAATAGGAGGAGGGTCAGGGTGAGGCTGTTTGGATTTGAAGCACCTGCAGGCCTAGGGCCATACTTTCCCCACCTCTTGTGTAAAGGCACCAGACACTTAGCTGCACTGCGCAAGAGAGCAGGAAATTGGGCACAGTCCAGTGGCTGATGCACAGATGTGATGCACAACCTCAAGCCCCCCCCTTCCTTCTGGTGACCGAATCTGTACCAAGCACTGAATAAACGGCGATTGTGTAGTCTTGGGTATGGGTGGGCAAGTTGTAACTTCTGAGCACCACCTGTCCACCGATTCATTTGTAAGGAGCAGGTTTTCAGATAGAATGGCTTGTGCTTTTCGACAGGCATCGTCAACCTTTTCTTAGATGCTATTCTCCCAGTTCGCTCTGAGATTGCCTCTCTCATGTTTCACCTCTCATTCAGTGTTGAAAGTTGGAGAGGCAGTGGATACCATTTGGTGTTGACCTCTTCAGGACAAAGAATAACCTGTCGGTTATTTTATGGAACCAAAAACTGCACTCCAGAGTGGAGACTAGTGAGATAATGAATAGGGGGGTGGTGGTTTGGGGAGGGGGAGGAGAAGGAAAGGGAAATTGTTTGCAGATGTAGTCCAATTGCCTTCCCTCAGGGTTGCTGACACTAGGCCCTTGTTACCTCTTGGAGTAAATCGGTGGGACTCATCCAACTAATTTTTAACGGGTTTTGTGTTCTTTTCAAAATTGGGTCCCACACAAGCAACATGAATTTCAGTTTTAAAATAAGGATGGACAAATTTGCTTGTGGCATCCCACAGAGTAAAAGATGGCTTTCTTGATGCTTAGATCCTGCTGTGTTTCCCTCATGTGGAATTCATGTTTCACTTTCGGCTGCTAGCATTTACTTGAAATAAAGGTGCTACTGCTTAAGATTGCAGCTTGTAGTGTGAACTGGCAATACTTACACATTTTATTACTTAAAAATACATATTATTTTATGAGGAAATTTATATCTATTTTGTAGGCCTTAGAAGCCCGAGTTAAAAATAAGTTGCTTGTTGTTGAAAAACCTTGTACCTGGGAAACTAATTCTGACAGAGTGTATTGATTTGTTCCAGTGGCCGAGCCCATTCAATGCAAAATGAATTTGCTAAAGAAATATACATAAATTCAGTGTGGTATTCTACTTAAAGATGTTAGAGCAGTTTAACATACGTTGTAACTTGAGAAATGTCACTATTAGCTGAACAGAATAAAGTACATTTCAATGCACAGTAAAATATACTGGGACCTTGTGGAGAACTGTGGCAAAATCACTATAATTCTGGGGGTTTTGCCACTGTACTACAGATTACCATGAACATGTATTGCATTTCAAAGAGTGCACAAATATTCAAATCAGACATCAAGATGAGTGATTAAAAATAAGCAGTTTGATACTTTAGAGCTTGAAATGCAAGCAAACATGAAAATATGAATGCTGAAAAATTGTTTTTTTTTTAAGAATGGTGGCTAGAATCCTAAAGGTTTTTACAGTATTATCCCATAAAGTTATTTGATAAAAATTCTACATTTCTTAAGTTACTGGTTACTTTTTATTTTATATAAAACATGTGAACATACGGCCTATGTTCACTTTGCATACGAGTATGAAAGAGGAAAGAGACTGTATCATTGTGGTACAATGTTTATACCCATAAATATGAGTGTTACCAGTCTGAATTTTAATTCATGTTGATGTCATTATACTTGAGCTGCCAGTCTGTAGGGTAGAAGTTCTTTACCACCACAATAATTACAGCATTATCTTAAATGTTATTTATTGCTCTGCCTTATAGTCATGTAAAAGTCTGGAATATAGTTTTTATAGAGTGTATTGTATGTTTAAACTTTGCAACTCTGCTGCTATAGGTTTCTAGGTTGTTCTTGTGAGTGTGAAAAACTAATGTGAATGTTCACCTCTAAGAACACAGTTCGTTCTTAGAATCTCCTAAACGTTTGTGTGTTGGGAGAATTCGGGATGCTTTGCATTGTACAAGTGCACCACTAAAAAGGCTTAACATTGCCACTCAGTGACTTGATATATGTTGACTGTGATTTGAGAATAATTATAGCATTTGTGTTAAATTTTTCATGACAGTTTGGTCAAATACATATAATTATTGACAACGAAGGAGAGCAGTTCCACCCCCCCAAAGAAGAGTGCCATCTACTCTATGTTACTTCCAGCCATCTGTACTGTATTCGTACTGTCTGATCTACACAGTCAGTGAGTGTCAGAATACTTAAAACTCTCTCTACTTGCTGTTAAAAGTTTGATGGTTGTATGCTTACTAATCTGTTGTAGCAGTTCCTAAGAGTCCTGCAGCATCATGAAGATTGTTTGTTATATTTATAGGCCACTGTCTCTAAGCACATCCGATCTCGCCTGATTTCGGAAGCTTAGCAGGGTTGGCCCTGGTTAGTACTTGGATGGGAGACCACCAGGGAATACCAGGTGCTGTAGGCGCCTGGACTAGGAACTGGCAGATCACTCCAGTATTCCTGCCAAGAAAACTCCATGGACATGGAATCACGAAGAGTCGGCCACGACCATAACGACAACACACACACACACACACACACACACACACACACACACACACACACACACACACACACACACACACACACACACACACACACAATCTCTCTCATTAGCACAGATTTTTCTTTCTGCTCCTTTCTCATAGCAAACAGTTGTGCAGGCTGACAAGAGACTAACTTGACCCATTGTCTTCCTGTGGGTTTCAGTGGGAAGTGGGGATTTGAACTCAGGTGTTTTTAATCTAACTGGCCCTCATGACAGAGCCCATGAGCTTGTGCTACTCTTGAGGAAGTCTGTCTAATGCAGAGAGTTGTCAAAACCGCTCTTTTCCAGCACAGACTGGAAACAGTTCACATACCACCTTGAAAGGTTGCTTGAGAAACTTCTAAAATCCTGATTCAGCCTATATTTCTTTTGTTATTGTGTTTGTGAATGTGGCAAAAAGTAGGGGTTGCTGTAGAGCACTCCCTGAAGTGTGTTAGTCTTAAAGATATCACAAGTTTCTTGGTTTTTTAGAGTAACTGTTTTTTGATTTTTTTCCGAAGCCCTTACATTTGTTGCTGTTTTAATGACAGTTTTGGTTTTTTTGGAAAAATGTGCAGAAATAATAAATGTAAACTCCCACCTAATGTCACAATATTCTGAAACGACTTCCTGAATTATGAAGTGTTGAAATGGCATTTGCCTGTTATAAATCTTCACACTTAAAACTCAGTTGTGTTTTAATACAGTGCCCATAGACAAGAAGGGACTACATCATATCCGCTTTTGGCAAATCAATAAGTATATGCAAGTCCTCTTCTCTCCCTCCTCTGGCAATTTTTAATTTTTGCAGTGATTTAGTATCCACATATGGTACTGAGGTAAACACACAGCCTTCTAGAGTTATTTTGGACAATGAAGAAAACTGTCTGAATATGGTAGGTATCTTATTTCTAGGTTGGCAAACAATTTAGTTTTTCTTCTCACACACACCCATTTTTTTTAAAAAAATGGGGATTACTAGTGCTGTTCAACAAATACCCGTATATACTCGAGTATAAGTCAAGGCCCCTAATTTAACCCCCCCAAACTGGGGAAACTTATTGACTAGAGTATAAGTCTAGGGTGGGAAATGCATCAGGGGCTGGCAGCCCCTCCTTTGTGAGCTGGGGGAGCGGTGTGTGATGTTTAAAATGACTTTTAGCCACCGAGGCAAGCGCTTGCCTCGGTAGCTAAAAGTCATTTTAAACATTGCACGCTGCTCCCCCGTGATGTGGGGGGGTGTTAGGAGAAGCAGCGCACAATGTTTAAAATGACTTTTAGCTACTGACTCAAGCAGTTGGCTCAGTGGCTAAAAGTATTGACCCGAATATAAGTCGAGAGCCCCTTTTTTTCACCCCAAAATTAGGGCTGAAAAACCAGGCTTATATTTGAGTATATACAGTACTGTACAGTATATGTTTGTTAAGTCTCTTCTGTAGGCATTACCTTTTGTGTTTGCTGGAGTCCTTTGAATTTGAGAGGTGAGAGATTTCTGAAGTCCAAGCAGTCTTGTGTTCTTCTGCGTCCACATGGCCCTTGTTGCTCTTCAGAGAGGATGGTGGGCTTACAGGTACTGATGTCTTGTTCAGAGGACAATCCCCAGACTAGTTGTATGGAGCGTACCTTGCATTAGGATTTTTTTTTCCTCATGAGAGGATTTGGGATTTGATCACCCCCAGTGTCACACAGGTGGTGTGGCATAATTCAGTGGGTTGGAGTGCCTGGCTGTGGAGCCAGGGCCTGTGAGTTATCTGCACTGTGCCCCCTAGCAAAAGGGCGAGCTGAGATCATATGGAGTGTGTGCCTCTGATGGGGCTGTGTGTCCTTCCACTTGTGTGGCCCCGGGGAAACTTTACAGTCCCAGAGCACCACCAGAAGGATGGACTGATAAGTTACTTCTGAGTATTTTGTACTCGGAAAGCATAGTGAGTCAGAATCAACTTCATGGCCCTCAATTATTCATTAAGTCATGGAAGGGGTGCAAACCATTGTGGTAGAACTAGTGTTGACTGACACAAAGATAAGGCCCTAAATGGGACTTTAGTTATTCTGCATGATAAAACAAAACCAAGTGCTGAATTTAAGATACATTTTCTTATTTGCTTCTAGTACCTAAAGTACTTTAGAGGGCACTGATTTTTCTCCAGTTAACTGGCAATCATGTGTTGTTTCCTCCCCTTGGTTTGTTTTCTGGTATGTGATCATGTATTTCATACATTATTTGAAGCTGAAAAGGACTAAAATCTTATTTTTCAAAGAGAAGAGTTTCTTTTCAAGCCAAATCCTATGTCTGTTGCCCCTCTTTGCATTTTAGGGAGATGCTGACAGGCTGTGCACAACCCTGAATTATGGCAGAATGGATTAACAAATAAATTATGATGTTCCTTAAAGACCATCTCAGAAAGCAAATAACTGAGACTTTTCCTGTTGGTCTTTGGTGTACAGTCCTCTTGTAAGTGCAGAAGTATGTATCTCCTGAGGAGAAGGTTCAGGTGGAAAATTAAAATGATATAAATGGCCCTTCAACATTCTAGCACTTGGATCAAAAGGAAAGCACTATCTCTTATTAGTAGGTCCTGTCAATTTTAAAGACTTAATAAGAAGATGGTTGCCTAGTGAATGTTAATTTCAGTGCAGTCCAGAGCACACTTCCCAGGGAGTTGCCTCAATGAACTCCCTGAAAGTTGGGGTTTCAGGATTCCATTCTTGAAACCCACATTGGATGAATGAGAGGCAGACTAATTTCATTTCCTGGGTTTCTATACCACCCCTTAAGACAGCTGGAGGTTGAGGTAGAGTACATCAAAATATCCAGCAAATACAGATATAAAATACGCATCCCAGAAAGACTGCTAATAATAGTTTAAACAAACATTCTTACTGAGGTCTCATGACAGCTGCAGAATTAAGCTGGATTTTTTTATGTTTTGTAAACACAAGCAAACACTTGTAGTGTTAGTATTGCATCTTACGAACTTGCCTGTTGTGTAGTTGCCAGGACCTCCTAGAGAGAGTTTAAAGGAATGTTTTTTTTTAAAAAAATCCCTATGAAAAAAGGATATTGAATTGATAAGGGGGAAAACATTATAACAACTTGGGGATAATGTGTATTAAAAACGATCATTTTAAGGAGAGCCCATGGGGAGATAGTGCTTAGTGCCTGTGAGAGTATTGTGTTATTTTTTCTCTACTGTGTGGAAGAGTGGTTACATAAGACTACTTGAACTTTCAACTACTTTGTCTAACGAAATGCATTCTTACACTTAAAAATCAGAGCAGTTCTGAAACAGAATTGTCATGTGTACTTCAAGAGGAGGGGCAACTGATCTCTCTCTCTCTCTCTCTCTCTCTCTCTCTCTCTCTCTCTCTCTCTCTGTGTGTGTGTGTGTGTGTGTGTGTGTGTGTGTGTTGTGTGTGTGTTGGCAAGGTAGAATGTTTAAACCTAGCCAGCAAGTGGGGTTTCCCTCCCCTTTCTTTTTTCTTTCTTGGTGCCTGGCTTTGAAGCTAAGATAGACATCAAAAGATATAAAAGTCTGAAGCGTGATTTACATTAGAACATTATCTGCCATGTAAAACTTCACTGCAGAGCATAGGAAGCAAAAGGCTTTGCTGCCTACAGATGTCAGGTGCAAAGTGTGGAGAACATCAAAATGGCAAGTACAAAGCCAGCCCCCACCACCCAACTGCTGTGTCTGGAACTGTAAAAACCCTTCTCCTTTCCTTTTTCTTGTTCATTGCTAAGCAAGTTTTGGATGAAATATTAACTTCTTCCCTAACCACTGAAATTAAAACAGCTCCCTCATCCCAAGATAAGCATGAACACTGAGTTTTCTGGAGTAACTTGGAACCTGGTCCACTGTTACTGGACTATTAGGTCCACCTTAACCCATAAACATAAAACATGCATTAGGTGATAGCGATAAGGTTCTTAACCTGTTCACAATTAACTAGAATAATGCAAAATTACAGAATAATGAAGTTAGAAGGTTATCAAGTCCATGGGAAACAGGATTTTGCCCTGTTTCAGAGTTCATCGTGCCACCTGGAATAAGGAATTGACCTACACAGACTTTGGAGGAGACCCACTATGTCTTGGCTGTGGAACCTTTGGGTTGAATTGAGGCCCTGATCAGCATAGTTAATGATGAGGGATTAAGGAAGTAGTAGTCCAGAACACAGTTTGTGTGTTTCCCTAGTCATAAGCTGTGTGGTCGGTGGCAAACCTTGTATTTACTCACTGAGGAACAGGTTGCCACTGTTCTTAGTGAGATAAGGCAGAATCATAAAAGACAGTGAGCTATTTTAATACATTTGCTGAAAATAACTTGGTAACTGCTTATCATATATAATGCTGGTTCCATCAGGAAACACTTAGGTAGGTGGCGTGCCCTGAGGAAAATGTTAAATCTTTTTTAAAAAAACCTTTTCATTTGTTTTGCCTGTTTTAAAGTAAGCCCTAACATAGGAAGCTTCTTGGGGAGACAGGATGCCCTAGCAACGAAAAATGTCTAGAGATGGCGCAAAGCAAGTCATCCTAATTAATCAAAAGTCGTATGTGTGGCACCAGAGATGCCACATGTTTCCTCCCCCAACCCTCTGCTGGCTGTCCCATTCACTGGTGTGCGCTCCCCGGCCTTGCCTTCTCCACTTCCTCCGATAGCCACTCACTCAAAGGCTACAGGTCAGGATTCTGTTGGTTCAATGAAATATATATTTCATAATTTTCCCTCGAAGCCAAGACCTTAAACCAGGGGAGCCCAAACTTTTTGTAAGGAGGACCAGATTTGGTGGCTGAGAATGTGTCAGGGGCCAGTTGCTCCCCGACCCTGCCACCCCACTGCAAGCCCCACCCACTGACCCATAAGCCCCACCCACTGACCCTTTGCAACCCCACCCGCAGGACGGAAGGTGGGAACCAAGGGAGGGAGGGAGGAAGGTGGAAACCAAGAGAGGAAGGAAGGAAAGTGGGGAACAAGGAAGGGAGGGAGGGAGGGAGGTGGGGATCAAGGGAGGGAGGAAAGAAGGAAGGTGGGGACCAAAGGAAGCACAGGGAGCCGTGGCCAGAGGTCACCCCTTGGAAGAGGTGATCTGTGCAACCTTGTACCCCCCCAAGCTCCCCAGCGGTGGCGACGGCTCGCCCGCCAGCCCACCCCAAAGCTCCTTGGCAGTGTCAGAGGCCTGCTGGCCTGCCCACCTCCACACATTCCCCTGCGGTGCTGGTGGCGGCAGACCACCCGTCCGCCCAAGCTTCCCAGTGGTGTCAGTGTTGGCAGAAGATTTTTTTTAAAAAAACATGGGGCGAAGGAGGGGGGAGGGGCAGGCCAGCCAGCTGCGGGCCACTTAGAATGGCCTGACGGGCCGGATTTGGGCCCCGGGCGGACTTTGGGCAGGCCTGCCTTAAACTTTCCTTGAGCCATATAGAATGAGAGCTCTCCAGGGAAGCATGCATTGAGTTTTCTTTTTGATTTATAGCAGGTGTCATGCATATTGGTGCAACCACTAGGCAGCAAATGAAAGTGCTATCATTCTAGTGTTGAGAAACCTAGGAGTTCATGAAAATGGATTCCAGTTTGTTGACTTCTAATGTCGTGCATCTGAATAGTGATGGTACAGATCTCCCAGATGTGGGGAACAGTGTGAAAGAGTTGAGAAAAAATTGTGTTAAGGCTATGCAAATCCTCAGTTTTCTGAGTGACTGTGGTAAAAGACTATGAATGTTTGCTCTGAACTGAGAGAACAGAGATTGCAGCCTGCAGAGCTTTCCACACACAGAGAGTTTAATTAATCAAGAATACATCAGCAACTTGTGTAAGTTATATTATACTTGTTCCTAGGATGTCCGGTTTTGATTACAGCTTAAGTATGCAGCTGCAACCCAATAGGGACATAATAGTAGGTGTCGGTGTCTCTATTATTGGAGTGGAAATACTGAGGAGTAAATTATACAAAATGCTATTCCTTTCATGCTAATCAAATTGTACCTGACGGATTTTTACACTGACATTTTGTCTTTGTGAAAATATGTAAGACACCAAGTCAGAGTCCTGGCATTTTCTTCATTTTGGTTATGTCTGAGCTCCCACCCCTCCCCACTTCCTTTTTAAGAGTTGTTTGCATCTGATTCAGGATATGTCCTAAGCTATGCCCTTTAACCTCCTTTGCATAGTACAGTAATTTAGTCTGGATCATGCTGCTGGTGACACCCAAGTTTAGTGGCGATAATTTGTGACACTTGTTGACATCTGCCGAGGACTGCAAGGGTGGGAAGGAAACCATGATCACAGCTAAGGAGGCTGAAATGCTCTCTCTAGACTTAGAATACTTCAGAATTTAAGCTCAACACTGATACTGTGCAGATGCCATTGCCTCAACATGAAGTCAGTTCTTCCTTTGCACCTTCCTTTCTGGGTCTCAGTCTTTTTTCTGATTTAAGTCTTCATCTTGATCATTGATAGTGCTAAAGTAGAGAAACCCCTTAACTGTTTTGATTTTTTTCATTGTCAATGTTAAAGCTTTCTGACCCTTCTGTAAGCATTACTCTTGTGTTCTTCATGTTCAACTGTAGTTCTGCTTTTGCACTATCTTCTTTAACCTTCATCAAGAGTAGTTCAATAAAGTGATTATTCATGTTATAGTTGTCTTGCTCTTTGAAATGCTTGAGTGAATGCTTTCTGAAGTTTTATTCAAACTGAATGACTTCAAGACCCCACAGGGAAAAACCTGTAATCTCTTTCTCTTGAGAAACTGTGGCCTTTGATCTCTTGTCCCTCCCCACCAACGACTGCAATTTTGAGATGTAAGGTTCACATATAAAGGAAACTTCAACGCAATAGACTGTATTGGTGTTCAGAATAGCATACAAAGGGGTATGTTTTAAAGGTGGAAGACAAGTGCAGTTGAAAAATAGAAAAGATGGTGGGGGAGCTGCTAAGGGTGAAAGAGAGAACTCTGAGATAATGATGCTACCATCTGGAAAGCGAATTGTTCCCACATGCCCAAATACAAACCACAGTATCTTTGTTCTTGTGAATGTGTTAGTGTGAGCATATGAAAGTGCTCTTTACAGCTGAGAAAGGCATCGGAAAAAGGAACTGTTAAATGATCTAGTGCTGGCAGACCAAATCAGCATCGTATAAGGCAAATCTAAAAATGGGGGGGGGGGACAGCCCAAACAAAGAATTATAACTTTGAAACTGGGTTTCTGATCAGTACCAAATTTGGCACAGTTTTAGCAGACACTCTGCTCTTCTTTCTGCCAAATTTGGGGAAGTGTAGGCAAAGATTCTTTGAGTTACACTTTTAAAAAAAGTAAAACTATTTTACCCAGGCCCCTGTTCATAAATAGCCAACCCCAAACTTTCTCATATTTAGAATAGGTCATATAAAATTGAAAATACTAACCTTGCTAAACCTGAAAGTGAATGGTTGGTCTCACACACTTCTTGTGTTTGGGAGGCTTTTGGTGCTGAAATATTGATCCTGAAAAGAATCTTTCAAATGTGAGGAATAGTGATTTTATTATAGCACTGAACATATTAGTTACATTGTTTAGCTTTGTGGATAGGGAATGGAGATGCTTGGGCAGCTGTAGGACAGTTAAATATCACAAACTGAGTCAAAAGGCCAGATCTTTGCTTTTAAAAAGTATGCCTTGCCTTTTAAAAAGTATGATGTGACAGTCTTGGAAAAAGGGGACATTTTGTCATGTATCTCCAGGGAACTGGTGCACAGTTTTGTATGGTGTTTTCAAAGTATTTGTGCATTGCAAACTCACAGAGCAGTTGTGTTTGTCGCAGTTGCGACAGTAAACAGTCTCTTAGGATTTTGGAGAGTGGACTCCGGAAGCAAATTTTCAAACAGGAAATCATTTCCTGCACTCTCAATGTTTAAATCTGTCAATGAGGTACCAAGTGAATGTTTAACTCCATCCTGGGCAAAAAGTGATTCATGCTTGCAAATGGATTCTTTGCCTGGTTGTAAAAATATTAAAAATATTTGTTTAAAAACAATAGAGAAGTATTCAGAAGCTCAGTCATTCAAGCTGTGAAATAACTGTTTTTGCTTTGTGGGTGGGGATAGTATTAGCACACCTTTGGTGCCTTTATCCTTTCATAGGCTGATACTTCATGTCCCTCTCGCTGCAGTTTGCGGCCCGCTGGAGACCGGTTTGAAGGAACGTAACCTCACGTCCTTGTGGGGTCAGTCCGAGTTCAAAGGAACGTAACCTCACGTCCTTGTGGGGTCAATCCGGTTCACCCCGACCACGCCCCCTGAACTGCGCTCCAAGCGGGGTGAGAGATTCCCGTCCTGGAGCTCGATCCGTGTTGAAAACCAATTTCAACACGGAGGCAAGTTCACCTCGGCTCGAGGAAGGACATGAAGTAACCACCCTAGTCTCAATCATTCTACCTGCCTTATCACTACCCTTTGATGTCCATACATACATCTTTGAGATTGTGATTTTTGCCTATGTCAGCATGGTGGGTGTTTTGTCTTATTATTTGGACTGTGATTTGTTTATATGTTAGGGTTTATGCTCATGTTAATTTGGTTTCTGTTTATGAGTTTTTATATATTTACTGTGTATTGTTTTGTATTTTATAACCCTGTAAGCTGCCCAGAGTGGCCTTCAGGCCAGATGGTCTTATGCGGCATATAAATCAAATAAATGAATAAATATACAAATGTTCATAAAATTTGGGAACAACAACAACAGCAGCAGCAACAAGACCTCCAGCAACTTCCCAGTTGCTTTGTGTTTGGGTGAGAAGTGGTTGCTGATAAAAAAAAAGAGAGTCACCTTCTGAGATCACGCTCTGTTTGGTGTCTCTTTGTGAATGCTAGTGAGCACAAGAGGTTATCTTGGAGATGACTACTGACATTGGCGTCATTGACACTCAGGTTGCTCTTCATCATGTAAAGTCTGGCACCCTTTTTTCTGCCGGCAGCCTTGGCACACTATTGTACAGTAATATTGGGCCATTTCTTGGCATTTTGACTCTGTTGCTGTTACTCGTTGGATGGGGAACAGATCTTGACAGTGATGATGACAAAGCTTCCAAGTCACTCGGCTGGGAATGTTTTCACAAGGTGTTGAATTCTATAGGTAGCTCACGAATGTGCTAGAGATGGGTGGGCAGCTGAACTGCTGGAATACTTTTTGTGGATGTAACAGTAAGATTAGGCTTAAAAAAAGTATTGGTTTAAAGGCTCCTTCTGATTTATAGAAAAATTGAAAGACACTTCTTTTTAAGTGTTCTACTTTGTTCTTTGCTTTAGAGTCCGAGGGCTTGGTTGGTTGCTTCACATACCATTTGCAAAACAGTCATATAACTGATTCCCAGTTGTGCTGTATGGCTTAATGAGATAAGTAAGTGATAGGCAAGGCTTTCACATTCTCCCTTTCTCTCTCCCTCTTTCTAAAGAAAGCAAGTACAACTTTTGCAACCATGACTCAGCAGGGCACTTAAGTACAGGTCATTTGAACTCGGCCATAGAAAAGTGGCCTTCATTTTGTAAAGCGCTTGGATCTCAAACTCTGTGACTTAGGTAAAAGGTCTCTAGAGAGGGTGGGAATTTTACTGCCCGTCTTAGTTCAACCTGTGGTGTGCTTAACTCTCACAATTGCTTTAATTTCCCATCAAAATGAATCAAGTGTAGTTGTGCAGGTAATGTTGGAGCACAACTCCTGTCAGTCTAAGCCAGGAAAACATACGGTGAGGAGTTTTGGGAACTGCAGTACGATATTTGCACGTGCACACTTTCCCCAGTCCGATAGCCTTAAGGCAGTCAAGTCCAAACTTTGGCCCTCCTGATGTTTTGGACCACAAATCCCAGAATTCCAAGCCTTTATTTCCAATGGCAAAGGACTGTGGATGTTGTGGTCCAAAACATCTGGAGGGCCAAAGTTTGGACATGCCTGTCTTAAGGCAATAAAAGCAATATGCATCCTCTGCAGCTTGGAAGTTTCTCTGGCACACATGATGGTGGGTGATCTTTGAAAGCATCGCTCCTGGGACTTAGTTCTTCATAAGAACGTTTGCTGTAATATAAGAGCAGCGATGTATTTAGTGCATACGGTACAGTCTGAAATTCACTGAGGAGGAACACTGGCAAAAACACCCATTAAGCATCTCACATACCTTGAAAATCCTAATAGGGTTTCCATAATCATAAATAACTTGATAGTACATAAGAACAACAAAAGTAGGGTGGCTAATGAAAATATATTTGCATATATTAGTTTGAGTCATGGATTGATGCTCTCCCAAATGGCACTGTGGTAGTTTTGGCAGCAGCTGCTGGCCTTGTCGGTATGGACTGTGTGTAATAAGGTTCTTGATTGAAAGATTTCAATGCCTCTCACCTGGTACTAATTAATAGTTTTATGGTTCCTTCATTCTGCTCTTCATTCTGTTGAGAGCCAGTTCACGATAAGCATAAGTAGTTTTGGAAATGCATTTTCTTGGACTGCTAGAATCCCTCAAGCCACTGGAAGTTTTAAGGTAAAAAGTGACTTTTCCAAGCTCAGAATAGAAGTGTATCTTTTATAACTGCATTGCCAGTAGCTATAGAGCTTTGGGTGGGGATGAATGAGATACAAAGTTCCTTCTTCAAAATGCTCAAAGTCTAGACTTTGATTGTGGCAGTGGTGACAAAAGGTCAGTCAAGATTAACAATCAAGAGAAGAGAGTGGGATTATTAGAAGCTGGGGTAATAAAGGATAAATGTTACTCATGGATGAACGCTGTTTGCTTAGATTGCAAAAGCTCATACAGTAGCTGCAATCCCTGTGTCAAAATCATGGTCATGTGACTTCCAATACAGTTTCTTTTTGCAACATGCATGCAGCTCTTCAAGCATCAGTCAGCGGGCTAGAGTACTGAGAACTGTAGGCTGCAAAGTCGGCAGCTCAGTGGTTCACATCCCGGGTGCCTCGCAGCGGATTGAGCTCCCACTATTAACCCCAGCTCCTGCCAACCTAGTAGTTTGAAAGCATGTAAATGCAAGTACAGTGGACCCTTGTATAACAAACAGTTTGTATAACATAACATCTGTACAACGTAAAAAATTCTGGAGATAGGGGAAATTTGCTTAACATAATTGCCTATGGAGCGAATCTGTACAACATAAAAATGGGATTACTCCGTTTTCAATGCATTCCTATGGGAAATTTGTATAAAGGAAAATTTGCTTAACATAATTTCATTTGGAACAAATTAATTCCTTTATACAAGGTACCACTGTAGATAAATAGGTACCACTGTAAAAAGCGGGAAGGTAAAACAGTGTTTCCTTGCAGCCATGCCGGCCACATCGCCACAGACTTGCACAACACTGGCTCTTTGGCCTGAATACGGAGATGAGCACCGCCCCTAGAGTTGGACACGACTGGCAAGCGTGTGTGTGTGTGGGGGGGGGGAACCTTTACCTTTAAGGGGACCTAGTTTGGGTGAATGCCACATCATTTACTTGCTGGAACGGTTGTGGCCAGAGGGTTTAACTGGATAGCGCAGAACTGCTGGAGCTGGAGCTTGGAAATTCAATTCCTCCTTGTGCTTCCTTGGACAGGGACTGGATCTGATGATTCACAGGGTTCCTTCCAACTGGGCAGTCCTATTTTGAACTCACTGACTTGAAGGGTCTTTGGAGGGTAGTGAGGGAGAAATGGGAGTTGTGTGGCAACAGCTGAACGTAGGGTGGGGCTTAAGAGAGAGAGGACCTTTTTGATGTGAGAAGGAAAGGGAAATGTAAATCTAAATTGCATCTCAGTGATATCTGTAGTTGTAGATTATCCTGTTGTTATCAGCTGCCTGTTGTGTGTCACTGATACATATACCCACCACAGGTACAAAGAAAGCACACGTTAAAAAGCCAACGACAAAAAAGTGATCCATAATTAAAATTAAAAGTGAGGAATGAGCAATACTGTTTATTAGGGCCCACTGAAGTGTTACAAAGTGTTGTGAAGGTGGCATGAGTTTTTTTAAGTTCTTCCAAATGGTTTATTTGGAAGTAAGGTACAAAAATTTAGAAAATAGATACAACAACTCTAAAAATGAAATGTTGTATCTCCTTAGCAGCGTGATGTTGAAGAAAACACAGGATGTTATATGCCATGTGACCTCCATGAGAGTTAGGCATTCTAATCCTATGTTAAGAGCTGTGAAATTTGTTTTGGAAAAATGCAGCCATCACTTGCAAATCTAATTGTGTGACCAGAGAAGCAGATGACAAAGAGCTAAATAAATGAGCCTATTTGTTTTTAATGAGCTGGTTCAGATAAAATGCAAATAAATTCTCAATGTGGGTTTATAGTGTGCCTGAGAAAGAGGAGAGAGAGAAGAAGCTAGTCCTTTTAAAATTGCTCGTGGGTGTAAAAGGGTTGTGTTTCAAAACATGAAAATGCTCCTCTCTGGTGTCTTCGGCTTACACCTCACTTTTAATGTACTGATGTTCTTAACCCCAAAGAGGAGTTCTTCTGGTTTGTTTTAATGACAAACTAGGATAGATTTAAGGAACTAGATTTGGTGGACAGAACACCTGAAGAACTATGGATGGAGGCTTGTAACATTGTACAGGAGGCTGCAATGGAAATCATTCCAAAGAAAAGGAAATGCAAGAAAGCAAAGTGGTTGTCCAACGAGGCCCTACAAATAACAGAGGAGAGAAGGGACTTAAATGCAAGGGAGAAAGGGAAAGATACAGAAAATTGAATGCAGACTCCCAAAGAATAGCAAGGAGAGACAGGACAGCCTTCTTGAACGAACAGTGCAAAGAAATAGAGGAAAAAATAGAAAAGGAAAAACCAGAGATGTATTTAAGAAAATTGGTGATGCTAAAGGGGCATTTCGTGCAAAGATGGATATGATAAAGGACAAAAATGGTAGGGACCTAACTGAAGCAGAAGAGATCAAGAAGAGATGGCAAGAATATGCAAAAGAATTATATCAGAAAGATTTAGATGTCCCTGATAACCAAGATAGTGTAGTTGCTGACCTCGAGCCAGACATCCTGGAAAGCGAAATCAAGTGGGCCTTAGAAAGCATTGGAAACAACAAGGCCAGTGGAGGTGACGACATTCCAATTGAACGATTTAAAATCTAAAAAGAGGATGCTGTAAAGGTGCTACATGCAATATGCCAGCAAATTTGGAAAACCCAGCAGTGGCCAGAGGACTGGAAAAGATTGGTCTACATCCCAATCCCAAAGAAGGGCAACACCAAAGAATGCCCCAACTATCATACAATTGCACTGATTTCACATGCTAGCAAGGTTATGTTCAAAATTCTACAACGGAGGCTTCAGCAGTACCTGGGCAGAGAACTTCCAGAAGTGCAAGCTGGATTTTGGAGGGGCAGAGGACCTAGATATCAAATTGCCAACATGCGCTGGATTATGGAGAAAGCTAAAGAGTTCCAGAAAAACATCTACTTCTGCTTCATTGACTATGCCAAAGCCTTTGACTGTGTGGACCACAACAAACTTTGGCAAGTTCTTAAAGGAATGGGAGTACCTGACCACCTTATATGTCTCCTAACAAATATATATGTGGGACTAGCAGCAATAGTCAGAACTTGATATGGAACAACTAGGTAACTGGTTTAAAATTGGGAAAGGAGTACGACAAGGCTGTATACTGTCACCTTGCCTATTTAACTTATATGCAGAGTACATCATGCAAAAGGCAGGTCTTGATGAATCATAAACCGGAATTAAGATTGGCAGAAGAAATATCAACAACCTCAGATATGCAGATGATACTACTCTGATAGCAGAAAGTGAGGAGGAATTAAAGAACCTCTTAATGAGGGTGAAAGAGGAGAGTGAAAAAAATGGGCTGACAAACTAAAAAAAAAAGACATTAAAACAAATTCTGTTTGTTTTTAGCCCTGCACACAGTCCCAAAGAATGTGACCAATATTCACCCATACCTCACAAATAAAAACCTGAGCCCACACAGCTGGAAAGATTGCTCTGAGCAGTGGGACAAGCAGACAGTGCCTCTAAAAGCTAAACCTGTTTTGTGTGTCCTTGGAGACTAAATATTTGAAAGTCTGCCAGTTGAGGGTGAAATGAAAAACAAAACAAAACCCACCTCTGCGGCCAGTATCCCCCAGTACCCATAGGGCTTGTTATTCGCACATTGTTTCCTACTGAATATAGTGTTTCAATTTCCCTTCAGATCAAGGTAAAAGGCCATCAGTACCAGAATGCGGTAGAGCCTGTTTTGCAGGTTAAATCCATGAATTCACTACCTTAACCCGGCATAGGTTGATATCCAGCCAAACAGAATCTGAGTATGTGTTAATCTGTGCTCTGAGTGTAAAGATTATAACTCAGTAATTATTGCTGTTTTACAACCAGGTCTTCTACCTCTGAAAACTAGAAACTCTGAATGAAATTACGCAAAACATTTGCAAGGCTTTATCTCCTTGATCTCATCTGGAACTCCTTAAACTGCCCTCCCCCAGCACAAGACATACAATTGAGGACTAAGATGGTGCATAGTTGTAGTGCCTAACAGGTGCACAGGGAACATGTTGGTCTCCAAAGGTTGCTTGACTACACGGGAGTACCTGGCACATTGCTAGTACTCTGTAGCCAGCATAATTGTATTGATGCATGTTGGGACTTGTAGTCCATCATCATCTGAAGAGCAATTTGTTCTTCATCCTACAAAAAGATCAAGAGAAGAGTAGTGGTAATAGGAGACTCCCTGCTGAGTGGGATGGAATCTGAAGTATCCTCTGAAGATTTATGGACCCACCAGGTATGCTGTCTCCCTGCAGGACAGATTAGGGATGTGATGGAAGGATTGGTATTTCTCATAAAACTCATGGGTACATATCCCTTCCTTCTTATCCATGTGGGCACAAACAACATAGCCAAGCACAACTTTGAGGAGATTGCACCAGACTTTGCAGCTCTGGAAAGGAAATATAATGACTTTGTGGCCCGGATAGTTTTCTCACCCATCGTACCAGTACCCAGAAGAGAAATAGAAAATGAAAGGAAAATACTCTGGGTGAATGACTGGCTATGAAGGTGGTGTCAACATGAGGGATTCGGTTTTAGGGACCACAGGCTAAGCTTCCTGGAAGATGGACTGCTAGCTAGAGATGGCTTGCATCTCACATGGGCTGGTAAGAATGTGTTTGGGCCACAGCGTGAAGCACCTCATCAAGAGGTCTTCAAACTGAATTGGAAAGGGAAAGGAGAAACCAGCACAGAGGTAAAGATGGAGGAACCCTTATGCACAATAAGAGGAACGGACCGAACAGTTTTAATGGGGCTCAATAACAACATTAACAATAATAATATTCATAACAATGTACTAAGAAAAGCAGATCACAAATTATACAGTCTCTGGTGCCTATATGTGAATGCTTGAGATATGGGAAACAAACAACAAGAAATGGAAATCTTAGTTGAGGAGGGTAAATGCGACTTAATAGGAATAATTAAAACTTGTTGGGGTGACTCCCATGGCTGGGATACAAAAATTGAAGGATTTAAATTGTTCAAAAAAAGAATATAAATAATTGAAAGAGAGGTAGAGTTGCAGTACATGTCAAAAATATACTTTTGTGTACTGCAGTACAGGAGATGATCGTCTGTCTCATTGAGAGCATCTGGATCAATGTACAGTAGTTGGAATGAAAAACAAAAAGGAACCTGGTAGTTGGGTTCTACTACCAACCACCCGATCAAGAGAGCATGTGGGTAACATTTTTGAAAAACAAATTGAGTCTTATGAGTTAAAAATGAAAGAACTGGGCATGCTTAGCCTTGAGAAAATAAGACTTAAGGGGACATACGATAACACTTTCCAAATAATTGAAAGGCTGTCATACAGAGATGGATCTGTTCTTGATCAACCTAGAATGCAGAACACATAACAATGGGCTCAAGTTACGGGCAGTCAGATTTCGTTTGACTGTCAGGGAAAGCTTCGTAACTCATACTTTTCAGCAGCAATGTATACATGTAGGTATTTCTCATAGTTAAAAGATGTAAAATTTCTGGATATTTTTAAGCCATGGCAAAATGCTTTGGAGAAATATGGAAAAACGGGGGTGGGGAGGGGGGCAACAGGTTTTCTCCCATTCCCCCCAAAAAAAAAGTTTCCAGGAAAAAATACATCTCTTACATAGTTACATAGATGTCTGTTACTTCTGATTGGGGTAAGTTGTATTTTTAAAATTGCCATTGTTTGTTTGTGTGTGTGTGTGTGTGTGTGTGTGTGTGTGTGTGTGTGTGTGTGTGTGTGTGTGTGTGAGAGAGAGAGAGAGAGAGAGAGAGAGAGAGAGAGAGAGAGAGAGAGAGAGAGAGAGAGAGAGAGAGTATCTAGGTGCAACAGTGAACTCTTCCTCTCTTGATATTTTGGGGTGGTAGAGCTGTACGGACAACTATGTCCCCCCTGTTGTCATCTTGCTAGAGAGAAGAAACAATTCAAGGCCTAACAGATCAGGGAGCTGGTGTTCTGCAAATTCTATCAGAGTAGTAAAATGGATATCATAGGAAACCGGCCTAGTTGGAGGCCCTGTGAAATATAACCTCTCAAATATCTTCCAGTTGTCCAAACAGCTCCTCGTGCATGTGTATGCACCAGAGGCTGGTTTTATTGGCCAGCAAAGGAAAAATAGAAGAAAACTGGCAATGGGTGGAATTTAGCACGCAGTCCAGATGGCCTAAGTCACTGAAAGCGGGTTTGTTTTGTACAGGTTTCCTTTAAAACGGCCTGACCTTCTGCTCGGTGTGAATAAGTGAATCTACTGCAGTGTGGAAGTTCAGTGTAGACTGATTACAATTTCATGGTGTCTGTCTGTAGAACCTCTTGAGGCTCTTGTTGTATCTTTGAAAACTATTTCACTGCAGAGTGCTTTCAGGGTGTATCAACTATCCTGCTTTGAAACAGAACATAGAGATGGATACGAACTGACGAACCAGTACAGACAGGTTTGTTTTTCGACCAAACAGATGTTTGGTACTTACGAGCCTCACCTCCTTCTGCAGGCACTTATTCAGAGGTAGCACCTGGAAGGGGCGGGGGGAGGGAAGCACTGAAAAATAGAGATGAGCACAAAACAAGAAATGAAATGCTGTTTACTGCATGTCTAAATCTGCTCCCCTTGCCAGCGTAAACTTTAGAAATAGCTGAAGTGATAACACTGAATTGGATCTGCATTTTTAGTTTTTCTGCCTGTGCACTTGCCTGTGTTGTAGAGAATCCTTCTACTTCCATACTGAAAGCTAGTTTTGAAATTTTCTCACTCCTATTCAAAAATAATGTTCTATTTAGTTTGGAGATCCAGTGCTCAACAAAGAGTAGGCCTAAACCAATCCTTCTGTTTCCTTCATCCTGATCGTCTTGTTCATAGAATCATAGAATCATAGAGCTGGTAGAGACCTCAAGGGCCATCCAGTCCAACCCCCTGCCATGCAGGAAGCCCCATCACAATCCCGAATCCTAGCCTCTGAAACCATGGAAAACAAACCTGTTACCTCTTCAAGATGACATCCCTTCAAATTCAAATATTTAAACATAGGTATCATATCCCCTTTCAGCCTTTTTTTTTTTGAAAGGCTGAACATTCCCAGCTCCCTAAGCCGTTCCTCATATATTTATCAATATACTGTACAGTTTTTCAGATAAGAAATGTGTGGTTAACCAGGGGTGTGTATTAGTATTTACTCTGAGGCTTTGCAGTTCTATGATGATGATGATGATGACGACAACAACAACAACAACAACAACTAGGTCTGAGTGTACTGTTCAGACTGTCCTCTCAATTAGTTTTCCTCCACTCATTGCTTTTTGGAATTCCTAGGTTTTTCCAACTTTAGGTATGTTACCACTCTTGTTGGTATTTATTGTTGGAGTTGTTGTTCTTTCTGTTCTTTTCTTTTTTTAAAAACCCAAAGCAACGGACCTTAAACTGCCAATGTGTAGGGTATTCACCTCTGGTACACAGACTGTTCCACAAACAATTAAAAAGGAACTGTATCTGGGCAAAAAAATTTTTTGCCCCATCCATGAATGGGTTGTGCTTATGGGCTGAGGGATATGGGTTAAGCAAACAGAAAGATTTTGATAAAGGTTGCATGTCCTGGATTACCTCTCAGTGTGACTTCAGCTAATCAAGTGTGTGGCTGAGATCCAGAATCTCCTCCTTCCCAGGCCAAGTGCAGCCGCTATAGCAAGAGGAAAAGAGAACATTACTGCAGATGCTCCTCAGGGCCCATAATGTGCGGTAAAGTGAATTTTGACTTATGGCAGCTACTATGCCACAGTTTTTAAAGCGCCAACTACTAGAAGCGGTTTTCTAGTCCCTGCTTCTGGCTGTGCTCTTAGGACCACACAGCTTGCCGAAAAGTGCACAGCTGGCAAAATGTATTAGTCACATACACTCTGTATGAAATTTGTTGGCCTTTTCCAAGGAGGAACAGCAAGGACTCGAACTCCCAAGACCCTGACTCCATAGCCAGGCTCCCCAACCCGCTAAGCTATACTAGCATTTGCAAGGCTTATATTATGTGCAGTCAGTTTGGAACCGAGTTACGGTGAATGGAATAGGTCTTTCAAGGTGAGTGAAATGTTTAAGGAGTGGTTTTACCTGTGCTGTCGCCCCTCCGGCTTCTGTGACTTTTCATGGGTAAACAGAGATTTGAACCCACATCTCCTGGATGCTAGTCTGTCATGGCCCCCTCCCATCCAGTAGGGGCGGGTGCCCACTGTGGTTGGCGGGGCAGAAGACACAAGGGAGATGACCGGAGCCAGAGGCAAAAGCTTCACATAATTCCAAAGGGAATTAGGGCTCTGATGCTCCACCACTGGTGAAGAGGCCGGCAGGAGTAGGTGTCTAGAGGAGTCAACTTGAGATAAGCCATTGCTTCTTTTACTGTAATGGATGAGCCACCACTGCTTTGCTGAAATTCATGGAGGGTAAAAGTGCCCAAAGCACATCCGATCTCGCCTGATTTCGGAAGCTAAGCAGTGTCAGCCCTGGTGAGTACTTGGATGGGCGACCACCAGGTCGAATACCAGGTGCTGTAGGCGCCTGGAGTAGGAACTGGCAAGCCACTCCAGTACTCCTGCCAAGAAAACTCCATGGACATGGAGTCACGAAGAGTCGGTCACTACTGTAATGACACAACACACACACACACACACACACACACACACACACACACACACACACACACACACACACACACACACACACACACACAAAGAGATATGAAAGTGCTGGCATGATAGCTCAAGGGGTTGGGTATTTATCTGGCGGTGGAGCCAAAAGTTGGGACTTTGATTCCCCACTGTACTTTGCCATAAGTTAGACGAGCCTTGCAGTTAAAGAGGGTGAAGAGGACAGCCCACAAAACCAAAATTCACGTTCTCCTCTTGTGCTTGATATTCTTTAGTGGATCTCTTCACAAGAAAGCATACCTGTTGTCAATAATCCTGCATTCCAGTCTCCCACTTGCATGCTATGAGAAGCCAGATGCTGGGCATAAGTTCCGAAACCTTGGCATTCCTAGTTGCAAGATTTCAAAGGCGCCTCGGTTCCCAGACCTCTGTATTTGTAACACGATATAGGATGGATTTATCCGCGTCCCTTACTGTAGCTGTTTTGACAATTATGAAATGGTGTGATCTTGATCCCGTCCCTTCCTAACTATTCTGTTCTGGTCTAATCTTGCAAAGGTTTTGCAGTTATGCTCTGGAGCACAGCGCTTTGATCAGTTCTTTCTCAAATAATTTGAATCTGTCTTATTCCCTTGGGGATATGCATGATAACAGGTCTCAACCCAACTCAAACACTGCCCAAAGCAATGTAAATACCAGCTACATCACTGTCATATCTTTTTAATGTCACTAAAAGCCATTGGTTCTGATTCCACCAGCGCTTGCATTTTTGTTGCTGTTGTTCTGGCCGCAGAGCAAGGGAGTTGTTGAATCTCAGAAATATAAGCTAAGCATAGAGTATTCTTTTGAATCATTTGCCAATTTTTTAATGGGGCCATTCATGTGTTTGCAGTAATTCATATCTGAGCAGTCTTGAAACGATGAAGGGGTGTTCTCCATCAGTACTCTCTCTCTCTCTCTCTCTCTCTCTCTCTCTCTCTCTCTGTGTGTGTGTGTGTGTGTGTGTGTGTGTGTGTGTGTTTATTTAAATAAACAAGTAGATTTCATTTGTGGGGAAAATTGATAGGGTCAAAACATTTGCTTAAATTATGTATTCTTTTTACATGATGCCTGAACCTATTGATTAAGCATATGCATAGGTGGAGTGTGATGACAAATCAGAAATATAAGTGTCTCTGTTTAAAAGTCAACATTCAGAAAATTTCTCTGCTGCAGGTGGCATTGTACATATGTTTTCTTTTCCTTGTGATTGCTTATTTTTTATTTTTTTTAACCATCAAAGGACTTCCTCAGTCTTTTGCAGAATGCACAACAAGAACCACAGGTATAGATGTTATTCTAAAAGATTTGAACTTATGAGTATAAACCAGTATCCAGAGATGTGAAGAAAATGTACATTTTGTACTCCTCTACCCAGCAAACTCTCTAAAAGTGATGGACAACCTCTCTGCCTGAGCAGTACTAGCTAAGATTTATTGACAATAGAGTTGGATTCAGGAACTGTTTCTTAAGATATATCCTGTTTACCTTATGCAGAGAAGGATTACATCCCTGTGATGGTGCACATCTTTTGTGTGTGAAAGGTTTCACCTTCATTCCCTTCCCTTTCCAAGTAGATGCTGGAGAGATGTCTCTCTAAACCCCTGGAGAACTGCTGCCAGTTGTTTGTTTGTTTGTTTGTTTGTTTGTTACATTTTTATACCACCCATCTTCTGAAACGGAACTCTGGGCGGTTTACAGTTAAAACAATTAAACCAGAAAAATACGATAAAACAGAGAAAAAGAAAAAAGGTTTGACAGCACTGATGGAGACAGACCAGCCTAGGAGACAGGCAACTTCCTGTGTTCTCCTACAGCTCCTTTGGCATCTTATTAATATGAAGGGATGCCATGACATTTGCAAGGAATGAAGCTGCTCAACGTGGAAATGCCCAAATGGATCCAGTCAGAGTCCCAGTGCTGGGGTATGCATTGTTGTGACCCTCCTCCCTGATCAGTTGAGTAAGGTGAAGGGAATTGCACTCCCAGGTGTCTTCCCAAATCAATTGACAGGTCAAGATACTTCCCCGCTCCAGTATGAATGGCTTTTCTAGTTACTGTGAGAATGATAAGATCCGATGGGTTCATGACTCCTAGCGTACTAGCAGGCTTATAAATACAGTGGACCCTTGTATAACAAACAGTTTGTATAACATAACATCTGTACAATATAAAAAATTCCGGAGATAGGGGAAATTTGCTTAATGGAGTCGCCTATGGGGCGAATCTGTACAATATAAAAATGGTCGCAATTAGGGATTACTATGTTTTCAACGCATTCCTATGGGAAATTTGTATAAAGGAAAATTTGCTTAACATAATTTCATTTGGAACAAATTAATTCATTTATACAAGGTACCACTGTATATGCAAGGTTTTTGTGTTCTTCCCAGATGTATGCAGGCCATACTAACCAAACCAGGTGCTGCAGACAAGAGTTTTGGCAGTATGAAAAGTTAGTCCCCTGATCAGAGTCAGAGCTTGGAAACTTGATTGTTTGCACTTGAATTCCCAGAACCATGGAAGAACAAAAAAAAAAAGTCTTATGGCAGCTCAAAGGCTAGCAAGTTTAATTTGGCCTAAACATTTTTGAACTGCAGGCTGCTTAATTAGCTACAAGTAAAAAGGAGAGAGAGAGAGAGAGAGCGCTCAGTGCATTTACCCTGAATTCATGGAAATGGAGGAAGGAAGTTTTCTTTGTCTAATACATTTCAGTTGTTTCCTTGAATGGCTTCCCGAATTGTTCTGAACTTCTGCTGCTTCACAATATCTGTCACCATCATTTGAGGATAAAGCTTCCTTTTAGGAGTATTGTTCTTTATTAATATAGGGTGAGTTGTGTTTAGAGCAAATGTGCGGAAATCATTAGAAGCTACTTGTGTCTAAAAAGTTCCCTTGATTTCAGTGGATCTACGGTAGTGTAAGGGTATCTCTGTCTGGATCCAGCCCAAGTTGAAATCCTGTTGCACAGCTCTGTGTGTGTCACAGTAATGATATCATTAGCAATGTCAAATTGCCACAAGTTACACACGTTGGGTTGGGAATTTGGGGTGCACATGATTTGGTTGCCTTGTGTGTCAACCTCATCTACCCCAAAACTGCTTTTAATCAGTGGCAGTATTGTGCTTGTGATAATGCCATCCTGGTTGTACCCACACAGTTGTGCAATAGAATTTCAGCCTCCCCCCCCCCAGTGTGTGTATGCATGCATATTTGCTATTTTCATTGGGAGGAATTTCCCCATTGCCCCTAAGAATGCTTTTTGCAAAATAAGATTTTGTAAGATTTTCATAAGATTTCTCAAAGTATGCAATATGTTTTACCACTATGCCCCCAGTAAGTTTCTGAGTGGCCGAGTCCTTATCTGATGTTCTGTCAAGTATACCTCACTGGCTCTAAAACAGAGAAGACCACTGCATTGGTGGGACTTGCATGTGTATGGACTTGCCATTCAGCCGTTGGTTGGTTGATGCTGCTTTCGTTGGCTCTAGCAACTGGATTTAGGGTGATGTGTTGAGGATTTGGGGTTTTTAATATTCTGTAGCTCTGGCCTGATTTCCTTTGTGTCCCTGCAGGCTTTTCCCTCCAAGAAAACAGTTCATGGGGGTCTTGTTATGCGATGAGCCAGCAATGTTTGTGGAATTAGTTGTGTGTTGTTTGTTTTTTAAATGGAAATAGGCTTGAAATTTGCCCAGAAATGTTGTTTGGTAGATGATGTGGTCTGCTGTCTCCCCCAGAGTTCTTTAGAACATTTCTTCTTCCCCATCTTGTGTGGAATTTGTTTATTTTTCCAGGCTTCCAGCAAAGAATTCCTTTGCTTTTACTTGTTTGGGTGGCTTTGTGGCTACTGGAGCATGTCAGCTGTAAGGCAGGAACCGTTACTACCCCCAGTGTGTGTAATATGTTTGTTTTGGAACAGCAATGTAACACGTTGGTGGTTTCAGTCTGTAGAGAACAACTGCAAAAAAAAACCAAGAATAGAAAAGGCTCCCCCGTATCCCACAACCCCTGTTAGAAAACCTTTACTATGGAGTAATTATTTCTTCCCTTTATAAGTCACATCATGTCTAGAATTATGTTTGTTTCCCCAGAGAGTAGCTAGTAGGATTTTGGTGTTTCAAATCAAGGTGCATGAAACTGGTCAACATGCAGCCAGTTTCGGACTATGCTGCTTTGTTTGATATTCTGGGTGTTAAACCGTATCCAGGACTTTGAAGCAGTCTTAACACCACCTTGCCTCCTGTTACCATCATCTGGTGTATTCCATCTCAACCAAAAGATTCTCAGCGCCTGATAGACAACATCTTCTATCAAGATTGCACTTCTGGTACAATGCTTTGATAAAGATAGCAAGTTGTTATCGAAAGCTTAGCTTACATTATTTTTTTTAGTAGTGACCAATAAAGGTATCACCTAGTCTACTTATGAATGTGTTCTTCTGGTCAAACGGCTCAAACCACAATTTTTTTTAGTAGGGTATGTGTCTCTGCAAAGCAGCCCCCAATAAAACCATCAAGTTCCTCAGTCTGAAAGCCTATGCACTTGCTCAGTGACCCTCTTCCTGGTGGCTGCTGCATATGTTCCGAAGCTGAAAACTGCTTGTGACATTCAGATTAAGCCTAGGAAAGAAACTTAATCAGCCACTTTAATCAAGCTGCCTGAATTGCAATTATTACAAATGTTAAACTATTATGGTTATTTACTTGCAATTAGAGATACAGTATAAAACTTGCAGAAACTTTGGGATGGCAGTGGTGGAGAGAATGGGAAAAAAACTGTGTGTTTTTTCCATGGCTTCAAAATTTTCCAGTAATTTTACGTCTCTGCTTGTAATTATTGTTGCTAGAGAATTTGTAGAGTGCTGGCACTCTACTTCATTTATTTCAGTAAGTCAACTCAAAAGGTGAAACTAATATATGAGATAGACCCATTACATGCTAAGCGAGATATGTCAAGCCTTACTTTGGTATAATTGTGATGATTATGGCGTACAGTTTATGAAAACCCCAAATTCACAATCTCAGAAAATTAGAATAATGTAAAAAGATTCCCTATTCACAGTAGTGCATCAAGAGCCACCACACAGAGACAGATCCCAGACATGGGCTTCAAATATCATATTCTTCTTGTCAAGCTGCTCCTGAACAACAAACAATGCCAGAAGCATCTTACCTGGGCTACAGGAAAAAAAGAACTGGTCTGTTGTTCAGTGGTCCAAAGTCCTCTTTTCTGATGAGAGCGACTTTTGCACTTCATTTGGGAACCAAGGACCCAGAGCATGGAGGAAGAACAGAGAGGCACACAATGCACAATGTTTGAAGTCTAGTGTGAAGTTTCCACAGTCTGGGTTGATTTGGGGAGCCATGTCATCTGCTGGTGTTGCTCCACTGTGCTTCATTAAGTCCAGGGTCAACACAGCCGTCTACCAGGTGATTTTGGAGCACTTCATGCTTCCTTCTGCAGATGAGCTTTATGGACTTTTTTCAGAGGTCCAATATTGTTCTATTTCTAATCCTTGTGTTATGTAATATTCTAATTTTCTGAGATTGTGAATTTGCAGTTTTCATAGGCTGTACGCCATAATCATCACAATTATACCACAGTAAGTCTTGACATATCTCACTTAGCATGTAATGAATCTATCTCATATGTTACTCACCTTTTGAGTTGACTTACTGAAATAAATGAACATTTGCATGATATTCTAATTTTCCGAGTTTCACCTGTATATTCAGTTAAGCAGAACTGTTGAAGAAAAAGAAAAATATGCTCTAGCAAATATCCATCTCCCTTTGGAAGCATTGGTTAAAATACCTGAAGTCATGAAAGTGAAAATTTGGGAGGCAAGGATGTAATACTCAATTTCAGTCTCACCTCTGCATAGAAGGGTTTTATGCCAAGCCCACCAGCCTTGCTTGGGCACATAATGTTTTCCTGGCATGGCAGGGAAACCCAGCTGGAAGTATGTGATTTTTGGGTGATAATTGAGTTTCAGCTCCTTGTGAAGTCCTTTTGCTAAACAGAAAATCATTTTTTTCAATACTGATTTTCCTCTTATATTTTTTAATGTAGCTCTTTGAAGCCATTTTGGAGAAATGCTACGTTTTTCTTTTACCCATAGTATGAGCTTTTTTCTTTCTTTTTTTCTGCACAGTGCTGATATTTGCTGAACAAAACGTTTGGCTTCTGAGAATATGTCCCACGCTAGAGGCTTTTGCAGAGTTCCTGAACTTGTTAGTGTAAATTGGCTTGCTCCTGAAATCACTGATTGGAGGGCTGGATTTGGTCCTTGCCACCCTAACCTTAAGATGCCTAGATGCCCTAAGCACATCCGATCTCGCCTGATTTTGGAAGCTAAGCAGGGTCGTGCTTGTTAGTACTTGGATGGGAGACCACCAGGGAATATCAGGTGCTGTAGGTGCCTGGAGTAGAAACTGGCAAACCACTTCAGTATTCCTGCCAAGAAAACTCCATGGATGTGGAGTCATGAACAGTCGGTCATGACTGTAACAACACAACACACACACACCCTAACCTTAAATTCATTTTAGTTATAGATTTACTGTTTAGTGTCTGAAATTCAACTAATTGCACAAAATCACTAAAGATGTGGTCTAAATTCAACCTGATGATCCTTTCCAAGGTTTCCTGTATATAACATACTGTACTTGGATATGGTCTACCAGGCCATTTGTTTTGGTGGCACCTTGGAGCCATGGAATTTGCCCAAAACCACGCCGGCCAGAACAAAATCACAGTTATAGGCGGGCTTGACTAGATGCTGGTATTATGTTTGAGAGCCCCCTTCATCACTTACTAATGTGCATGTCTGTGTATTTAATCTCATGATTTTTATTACATAGGTTTAGTAGTTTGAATTTTTTAGCGTTCTCATTGGAATTGGCTTAGTGAGGGGAATAAATTAATTAATATCCAGTTCAGGTGAATAACAAGTTAATTTGAGCTACCTTTTCTCTTCTCTGATGGTCCCTGGATTATTTTTGAGTAATGATACTGCAGAGCAGTAGTGGTTGTGTGGGTGGAGGCTTAGTGTCCATTTTCTGCCACTCTTGTCATAATCAGGCAGCTCTTTCAAAGCAGGATGTGATCTGAACCTGATTATATCGGCCTTATAAAGGAAGCCCTCCCTTCCTCTCTCTCTTGTTTTCTGTAGACATCTTTACTGTACTTAGGAAGTCAGAATGCTACTCCAGTGTTTCCTTGTAGGAAACTTTTGAGACTTGAAAGCTGAAATTGCTGATTGGCTCCTTTCTGCCTCTTCTCTTCCCTTTCTGTTAAAAGTTGAGAACCACATCAAAAGCTGGGATGAGTTGGTGCCAGACGCCACACAGTTATTGTTAGAGGAATCTGAAATATAATTGAAAGCAAACGTTTGCTCAGCTGAACCAATCCATCAGCCTCTTCCTTTCCACCCCCACCCCCTTTTCCTTAAAAAAAAAAGGAGATACTTTCCGAAATCATCTCTCACCCAGATTTCATTGTCTGTATGCTCATGATCATGATAGATGAATCATTTACAAATTGGTTAACATCTGGTAACCATTTGCACAGCTAGGAAGCACATATTTGAGAAAATCTCACTGCCTCAGAGTTACAGGCGTATTCACAGATTCTGTGTGTGGTTGCAGGACATCCCATTGAAGCTTTTGGAATTTGAGCTGAGACTCACTTGTAAGTGAGAAGGTTCGGCCATTTTTAATGGGCTAGGTAGCAATGGGCGCAATGTCATGTAAGAGAGGTCTCTCGCCATCGCCTAAAACCCTGCTGTTCTTGCTTTGTGGTTTTTTAAATGGAAAAAAAAGTTACATAATAGAACAGAACACCAACTGCCTTTATTTGTAGCATTTATATCCTGCTCTTCCTCCAAGAGACTTGGCTTTTCCCTTACCCTGCTTCACACAATGGCCCTGTAATGTAGGTCATGTCGAGAAAGAGTGACAGGCACAGGATCAACCATCCAGTGATTTTCTTGGTTTAATGGAGATTATAGTCTCTTAAAATTCAGGTTTGCCCTCTAACGACTATACTGTACTGACATTTTAAAGCAGAAGAATAAATACAACAATTCTGCCACAAGAACATAAGAACATAAGAATGTAAGAACATAAGAAGAGCCATGCTGGATCAGGCCAAAGGCCCATCTAGTCCAGCTTCCTGTATCTCACAGTGGCCCCACCAAATGCGTCTGGGAGCGCACAAGACTAGACATCTGTCTCCTGATACCACTCCCCTGCATCTGGCCCTCGAAGTACCCCAATTTTAAGCCTGGAGATTACACATCTCCCTCATGGTTTGTAACCTGTGATGGACTTTTCCTCCAGGAATCTGTCCACTCCTCTTTGGAAGGCATCCAGGCCAGATGCCATCACCAACTCTTGTGGCAGGGAGTTCCACAGACTAACAGTGCGCTGGGTGAAAAAATATTTTCTTTTGTCTGTTCTCACTCTCCCAACCGTCAGTTTGAATGGATGTCCCCTAGTTCTGTCTGGTGTTTTGTGAGAGGGAGAAGAACGTCCCTGTATCCACTTTACTCATGCCCTGCATTATTTTGTACATCTCAGTCATATCCCCCCCCCGAGGCGCCTTTTTTCCAGATTAAAGAGCCCCAAATGTTTTAGCCTTTCCTCATAAGGGAGGTGCCCCAGTCCAGTAATCATTTTAGTTGCTCTCTTTTGCACCTTTTCCAGTTCCACTATGTCTTTAAGCTGTGATCAGCCTATTCCATGGTTAAACGCGCTTTCCGAAGCCTGAGTAAATAAAATGATTTTTGCCTAGTCCTGCAAGACGTTAGAGTTGGGATCAGGCCAGTCTTCATAGGAGGCCATTTCAAACGTGGAGTGCCACAGATGAGAATCTCATTTTCCTGGATTGCCTCAGGTCACATTAATTTTAAACAATTAATTACAGAAGTGCAACATCAAACAGTCCCATAATCATACTGGTTAGTCATGCTGATGTAAGTGCAATGGAGGGGCAGATTCATTACAATTAATGAGTTGCCGCCAGTTAGCAAGTTGCTCTTTTCATTCCTAATTGCTTGCCAAGTCACATTACTGGTGTGCGTGGTGAGGAATATATGCAGTAGCTTATTAACCCGTAGCATTTTGCCTCTACAATTTACGCCACAGCTCTTAAGCCAGTATAAATAACAAATTGGATTTTAGTCACAGATTTAAAATCAATCTGATCTGACCAGTTTACTGGGCTAAGACTGTCTTATATTCATATTATTTAATGTTTATATAACCTGTGGGAGAAACTTGATTCTTTGATTTTAAAGCCTGCCTCTTTGGTCACTCTGCCTATTCACAATTAAAAATGCATATACAGTTGGTAGGATCAGGTACAGGTACAAATAGAGAAAAAAATTTATAATGTTAAATTGCAATTTAAACTTTTGAACTAAATTGCAATTTAGAACACGTCAGTAAAAATTGCATCTTTGACACTGTTATTAAAAATTGTGTTTTAAAATTCCCCTTGGAAATGAGGCATAGTGTGGCAGCTCTTAAGACCTGTACTCACTGCTTCTCAGGACAGTCCATTCAAATATCCAAGTGCCAGTCATCAAGGATATACCATGCACTGTGACCCATACCTACATCCCATGATAAGTGAATGGTGATTTTCAGTGAGATTCCTCATTCGTTTTTTAATCTGAAATTTGATCTGTCTGTTTGCTTTGTTCTCATCACAGAAGGGGGAAAAGCAATATGGGGATCACAGCTTAGGAGTTTGCATTTTCTTTTTTCTTGGTATGTCGTTGGGTTTTTGAGGTGTGAAGTACAGTGGTACTTTGTATAAAGGATTTAATTCATTCCAAATGAAATTATTTTAAGCAAATTTTCCTTTATACAAATTTCCCGTAGGAATGCATTGAAAACAGTGTAATCCCATTTTATGTTGTACAGATTCGCCCCATAGGCGATTATGTTAAGCAAATTTCCCCTATCTCCGAAATTTTTTATGTTGTACAAATTTTATGTTATACAAACTGTTTGTTATACAAGGGTCCACTGTATATGAAAGAGGTTTACTCCTGTATAATCATATTGTAAACCACCCAGAGAAAGCTTTCATCACCATGGGGAGGTTTACCAGCAGCACACCCAGCATTGCCTTGCATTGACACACTACTGTAAATTTCAACCAACTCATAGGATGCAAAGGACCGGGCAGTAGCCACAGTTTTATTTAAGCCGATACAAGGAAGTGTGTTAAAACTTGTCCAGAGTGATTGCTTTGGACCCAAGGCTTTCTGTATCCCACTTCTGGTTTTACATGCATCAACTCTGGGTTTTATTTGAAGGGCTGGTTTCAAAATAACCCTGCTATAGAAAAAGGGCAACACCTCGGCCGACTGCAATTTGGCACTGATCATGCTTATGAAAATGGTATTCGAACACAGTTGCTTTCGCTTAACTGCTAATGTAAATTGGATGTGGCCCTCCAGCCATTCATTGTTGCCATTAGCTGTCCAGCTTTCTGTCTTTTCTTGCTCTTATTTGCATATAATAGTTAGTGGGTTGTGATTGTTTTGAGCAAAGAGTGGGTCCATTGTCCATGTTTGGAGCGAAATCTCAACAATTATGCATAAATATAAAACATAGTCTCTGGTTTTAAGCACTTTTTTTTTAAAACTCTGTGCTGCACGTGCATGTTTGGCTAGCTGATCTAACATCATCTCTCCAGTTGTGTCTCCAGATGTTTAACAGATCATGGCAGTTTTTTTCCAGAGGGATGGAAAAAGTTCATTATACGTTTGTTTCAAGAAGGTTGGCAAGAAGTCCCCAGTGATGAAGCTGGGGGAGAACATGTACTTAGTGCTCTGTTTCATTGGTTTGAGAAGAGAATGCTGTGGAATATAGGATTTAGTATGTTTGAGCTGGTCTTGTCCCACCAATAGCCTCAGGGAGCCAGCTCTCCCAGGCAATATATTTTCAGCATTGTGAAAATATTGCAAATTTTTAATTTATTGCTGACGGATTTCTATTGCCAGAGAGAAGGAAAAGTGTTTTGCCTCAGGTACGCACATAACTTGGTTGACCCTAAGTGCCATGTACCTTGGGTTTAGCAGTTTTCGCCAAGAAGTAGCAAAATTGCTTTGTGTGTTATATGCCATCAAGATGCAACTGACCTAGGATGACTTTAATAGGGCTTTCAAGATAAGTGAGGTATTCAATAAATTGTCTCACTAGTTAAACACACATACACACTGTGAGTTTACAAGCTTGAGCAGGGATTCAAACCCAGGCGTTCTGAGTCCTAATCCATCTTTCTCTTCACTACACCATTCTGGGTGTCCATAATCTCTTTGGATGGCCTATAATGGTGGATAACTTGAACAGACTTCTTCATGCCTCAGATGGGTTTGCCCTACTGCCTTTTGTTAAGGCAAAAATAGGAGAGTCAGGTAAGAAGTGTGAGTTAGAGGAAGACCATGATTATACGTGGGGGGTGAGATTTCATGTGTACTGCATGAAACAACCCCCATCCTTTATAGCTTCTGTGAATTAGCATATTATAGTGAATATCATTGTCATTAAATTTGTAACTCTAGGGCATGAGTCCTCAAACTACAGCCTGTGGGCCGGATGCGGCCCGCCAAGGACCTGAATCCGCCCCCTGGCCATTGCACAACCCCCACTCTCCCCCCCCCTGAGCCAAAAACTTGTCGTGCAGCAGCAGCAGTAGCTGTCGCCTCAGCCAATAGTGCAAGGGCAAAGCCTGCCGTTTCCCGGAGCGTCCCCTACCCCCCTCAGAGCCGCAGGAGAAGCAGGGTTGGCACTCAGGCCAGCAGGCGTTGGGCTGGGGGCAGGGTGAAGCGGGTTGGACCTTAAGAGCCCCATGGCATAGTGGTTAAATGCCTGTACTGCAGGTAAAACTGTGCTCACAACCTGAGGTTCAATCCCAGGTAGCAGGCTCAGGGTTGACTCAGCCTTCCATCCTTCCGAGGTTGGTAAAATGTGTACCCAGCTTGCTGTGTGGGGGGGCAATGTGTAGCCTGCATAATTAAACTGTAAACCGCCCAGAGACTACTTGAAGTGGTATGGGGCGATATATAAGCAGAACACTTTGCTTTTGCCTTCCCTCTCCCCCCTCAAAACCATGCTGGGGAGCTGCAGGGTCCAGTCCACAACAGTGTCAGAGGGACAGCGAACCGGCCCCCTGTTTAAAAAATTTGAGGATCCCTGCTCTAGAAGACAGTTTTAACAGTGAAAAGTGTAGTGTGTGTGTGTGTGTGTGTGTGTGTGTGTGTGTGTGTGTGTGTGTGTGTGTGTGTGTGTGTGTGTCTAAACACTATCATGAGAAGTGGGACAAAAGACTTGAGCTGGGAGAATAGAAGGCTGGCGCTTGAAATGACCTCTTCATAGCCTAGAAAAAGTAAGGTGGCTTAAATCCTTGTGCAAACAAGGAAAATGTGCTTGTGGTCTGGAGCCTTCCCTGCTGAGACACAAATGGAGACAAGACTTTTCAAAACTGAAATGGATGAAGCCATTGCTAAAATGAAGTCTTGGAGGTCTTGGCTCGTTTTCCCACCCTTTCTTGCTGCAAGGCTCCTCCGAGATTGGAAAGGAAGTGTTTCAGCTGGAGAATGAGGGCTGCTTTCAGCAAAGTGGGGATGATATTGCAAGGCATATTCTTGAAAGTATGAGCTGTTTAAAACAGAGACTATAGCTAACAAATGTGAAGACAGGGAAAGTTTCCAAACATGTTATTCTGACACGTTTGTGGCGAGAAGAACATATTTGCCAGGATGTTACTAGGTGGCTTTAACTGTGGCACAGTTTCTCAGTTTTCCATTCTGTAATAGGGGAACACCAGTGGTGGCATAATATGGTTATGGAGATGAGTGCTTACTGAATGTGAAGTGTCTTGAAAATTTTAAAAAATATACTTTATACAGTACTTGCAAAGCAGGGTTATTACTGTTTCTAGGTTAAAGGTCTTCAGTCCATCTTAAAAGAAGAAAAGAAATGTTTCCCTTATGTTCTTACACAACTCTTCTAAACTACTGATTTCCCTAATCAAACACGGCATATTGTTGACGTTTCACATGTGTGTGCTATTCTTTTTCCTCTTTACAGTTGCTGTGGAGAACCTGAGAAAATGTTGCTACATTATATGCCATTAGCCATTTTTTCCTATAGAGGATATCAGTATGTTGTGAAGGTTTTTGTTGTTGAAGAATGGCCTCAGTCCTCTTGCATTTCTACACAAACCGCATAATAGTTTGAGGCAAATTGTCTGTGAAGATTCTCAGTCATCCAGGTGAGGTTGTCCAAAAGTTGTGTTGTGGCAACTGGACTTGTTTCAATATGAGCTATAACATTGGAGGTCTTGCACTAACTTGCCTTAGACTGACGAAGCTCCTTGGATGAGTAGTGAAGTGTTTAGTTCTCACAAGAAAAGAAATCCAGTTGCCATGACTCAACTTCCAGATTTGAGGCAAGTTGTTAAGTTTAGAAGTTACCGTAGGCATTCTCATGCAGTTCTGTATGGAACTGATAATGTCAACAATTATTTCTTAAGGTAGTGCATCTCAAGGCTTGTACGATTTGTGCTTTGTCAGCCTAATTAGGTGAAAGGATGTGAGCCCTTGTATTCTTCAGTGACCTCTTTAAAGGAGAAAATAGTCTCTACTGTCTGCGACTTGGGTTTTTCTCAGTCAATCAATTAGTGCTTCATTACATGTTTCCTTCATGCGACAGAACCAGGGTAGAATAAAAACCAATAATTATTTTTTAAAAATCAAATGGATTGAAGTTACAATTTAAATCATGTTTAAAATAAAAAATGGTTTGGATTTAAGTATTAAAAATAATCTGATTGGTATAAATCAAAACTATCCAGGACCAGAGATCTGTGCTTGGGTTTTGCAACCTCTTGCACTTAAAATTATGGGCCCACTTACAGATTGGAGTGAAGTCACAACATTTTTGGGAGGTGTGATACTCCCAGTGGGCCTGGCAGCTGAGAGGTTCCTAGGCAGTATAGTTCCATAGGTTCAAGCTTTGTTTTGTCTCTCATAGTACTTTTATTCAAAGTGGCCCTTCCACTGCATCCCCCATTGGTTGAGTTTCCGGCACTAACCTCCTGGGCACAGTCCTTGTGATGGGAGCCCCATTTAACTTCACTGAGGTTTCCAGAAGTCCAGGTCTGAAGACGTGGGTGAAAAATATAAGTCCCAATCCAGGATGGAGCCCTTTTTAGGGAAGGCTGGCACAAATGGGTGATAAACCAGACTTGGTGGTGCTGCTCTTCCCAAATCCTCTTTTGCGGTGCCTGTTGCTATTTGCACTTCAAGTGCCAAAGCTGGACCTGAGCTAGGCACCATGGCTCCTGTCAAGTAGCAAGGGCGCCAAAGCTGGGTTGGTGCTGGATCAGCTGACAGCTGTGTTGTCAGAGATTCAGATCCCCAACCCCTCCCCTGTTTCAGCAGGCTAAGTGGGAGGAGGTGGCTCCACTTGGTCTCTGTTTGCAACTCCAAGGACGATGGCCGGATCCCAAAAGATCTATACGGAGAACTAGTACAGGGAAAGCACCCCAGAGGGAGACCACAGCTGCTGTATAAGGATATCTATAAGAGGGACCTGAAGGCCTTGGGAATGGACCTCAACAGATGGGAAACCCTGACCTCCGATCGCACTGTCTGGAGGCAAAAGGTACAGCATGGTCTACATAAATTTGAAGAGGCATTTGTCCAACAGGCAGAGGAAAAGAGGCAGGCACAGAAACAACGAAACTCGAGGACTGGGAAAGAAACAGAATATATCTGCCCCCAGTGCGGTAGAGACTGCCATTCCCGAATCAGCCTACTTAGTCACACTAGGTGTTATTTTTAGGATCTCTACTCCAGGCATGATACCATAGTCTTTTGAGACTGAAGGATGCCAATGAATGAATGAATGAATGAGAGATGCAGAAGATGGGGCTCCAGTGCTTAACTGCTACTCTCCATGTCTCCCCTTCATCCCATGATGTTGACTGCAACAACCCTGAGTCATGCAAGACCCACCTTCTTATTCCTACTGTTGCACCCTCCCTTAGCTTTCACACATCGGGTGGTGGCCTTTCCTCCATCTGTGGCAGCCCATTCTTGTTGACTTAGATGCCGGGGGGGGGGCTCACTTTCCCTGGGTTTGCGAGGCAGGGCCAGATGGCTTGTGAGAGTGCTTGAGGCACCCCCCTCCCAGTTTCCTAGATGTGAATCATCCACAGAACCGAAAGCAGGCATAAAAATGGGCAGAGCTATAAGTCGACAAGGTGAATAACTACAACCAGTGTGCAGCTATAGAAATACTTGGTGGAGGTTAAGGTTGGGGCTCGGCGTGCCAGTTGGTCTCTGACTTGGGTGAAATTTTTTTTGCGAGGGGTGGTTTAAGTGGTATGTGCAAAGTGTCTGCAATTTTATGGTTGCTTCTAGCAATAAAGTTGGAAAAAGTGTTCTTTGTCTCGTACAGAAGAACTCCACCAGTGGGGATAGAAGTTTTTTTAAAAAGAAAAGAAAACCCACTCTGTCTAGAGCCGCAGAACAAAGCCTTTAATGTACTGATTGCGTATTAATGAACAGCCAAGCAGAGACGGTGGTTGCCAAGAACCAGTAAGTGGGAGAGCCAACAATATCAGTGTTGTGAACTTTGCACTCTGCAAAGTGTGAAGTGATGTTGGTGAAAGGAGTTTATTGCACAAGTGGAATGACACAGCCCTCTTTGATGCCTCAGCTTCTCATCTGTTAAGAAAAAGCTGGGCAAATCCACCGGTGCTAGAACATGGCTTTTTCCCTCCAGTTGTTCTCTAATCCACCCAATTTCAATATATTATATATCTGTGATCTAAACTTCTTTGCAGATCTTGAGGTCGTTGCCTGACATCTCTTACTATTGCTTTAAAATGCTCAGTCCTGTACCTGGTGCATCACTGCTACATCTGGTTTGAATCACCTGAAAGCATATTTTTAAATTATACCCCTATAATACACAGGCAGGATTCTTGTCTGCCTTTAGAGGCTTCTCTAGCAGTATCAGGTACATAGGAGACAGCCTGAAATAGCTACAAAATGGATTAATGTCAATCTATTCATGTAATATAACAACAGTTTCTGTTACCCAATATGGGCATAGGTTTTCTTTGCATGTAAACTTTCAGTTTTTAGCTCAGAGCTGGTGAATAATACATACCTGTTTAAAATATGCCTTAAAAACTCTCAGGGAACCATGATTTTCACTTGAAATAAATAAATAAAGAGGTTTATCTTTAAATTTCAGGTTAAGGTAGACACATTTTTTAAAAAAAATCTCCCTATACAATTTTTTCAGTGAAATCTTCACATTCTAAAGTCTTTGTGGTTTGGACTTGGCTTTAGTGTTGGAGTCTGTCTATAACTAATATCCTTTTGTCAGCCATCTGGAATTGACTTTCAAACTGGATACACAGGTTGTGTGACTGATTCTCGCACTGGCACTGTGTGAATGCAAAAATATGCATCTGGATTCAGCTACTGCAGCTGAACAATAAATGTTCCTACATATATTAAGTTAGGAATAAAAGTAATGAATTTTCTTCAATAATAGATTGTAATCAGTTTTCTTCTAGAAGGTTATGGAATATTTTATCCTTAGGTTATGGTAAATATTGAGCCTAGAAGAGCTGTACAGTAGATGGAAAGTTTCCAGTGCCTCCAAGGCTCAAATAATTTGGTTTCTCTCCCACAAAAAATGAATGCTCTCTGTTTGATTTTTTTTTTTACATTTTATGTAGTCAAGTGGTAGAAAATGACTTTCAGGGTTTCGGATTTTTAATTCTTGGCATGGGTGAAGATCCCATATACAGTATAAGAGAACTGAACTGTCTGAGTGGTGAGTCATCTGGGATATTCAATGGGAAATGGGTCAGGTACGTGGGACGCAAGCTTTGGTCCATAACTGAGCGTAATCCCAAAGGGTTCAAGATTAGAGATGGGGCATGAATGGTTTCATGTCAGGTCATCCTAAGTCATCAGCCACACATTTCCTTTCCGCACTCCGCCTGGCTGGCTCCGTTACTCATAAGCTGGTATATAATCTTCCAGCCCTGGCAGGAGCACAGGTGTCCCCTCTCCACCTCCTCCAGCAGATGCCCACTCAAAGGCAGTGGCAGCAGGAATCCCTGCTTCACCTCATCTGAGTGAGCGGCTCCTAGAGGAGGTGGAGAAGGGAAGTCCATGCTCCTGCCAGGGCTGGAAGATCACGCAATGAGAGGATGAGCGATGTGAGCGGGCTGAGGGGGAAAGGGAAGGACGGCCAAGTACAAAGCAGTTTATGCCCGTCTTGTGAATTCTTGGCCAGGCTGTGTCTGTCTCATTTATGTACATGTTTTGTCACCTGGCTGCTTTATTTTTGTCGTAAATGCGAAAAGACACAGATGTCCATCTAAATGTGGAAGTAACCTTCATTGGGAAACGAGTAGAAGTCTCTGCTTAAGTCTCCCAGGAATCAGTGCTGTGAATGTATACTAAGATCTTGGCTGTGGTTTGGAACTGGCCAAGCTCTTCCAGCAGTGAGAACGTGAGGAGAGGTCCTCTGTGGGCCCTCTGTATCTTCACCGCTTTGCCAGCTCTGTGAACAGGCTTGACATGCCTCCCTGTGCTCTCTCCACATGGCTGTGCTTCTCCAGCAGTGGCAGGTCTGCCCCTCCCCACCACCTCTGCCCTCAGGGCCAGCCGGCTGTTGCTGTTGTGGCTGCGCCAGCTATAAATTAGACCGTCTCAGGCCTATCTAGCTGAAGGGGGGTAATTGCTCTGGACAGCTTTACAGTAGGGAGGCGTGAAAGGCCTGCACTCTTGTCTGAGCTGCGGGAAAAGGTGAGGCTGACAAGAAGGGGGAGGATGATGGATTTGAAAACATCTATTTGCAATACTGATACTGCCCTGCGATAACCAATTTGAATTGGATACAAGATTAGACTAGGTGACACCTTTAGGCTACTGGTCTTGTATTTGGTTTTTGTGATGGCTATATGGCTCCCCAACTGGTTTTGCTTCAATTTGAAATGGAAACTTCTTTCTTCCTGTCCTGTAACACAGTGAAATAAAGGAACCGGGGGAGTTGCTTTGAAATAGCTCTGCAGTTTGCACGAGCCACCTGTGTGCTAGCCAGGACCTAGACAGCATGTACCCTGTGCCTACCTCTCTGAACGTACAGTGGATGGAGGAAAAGATACCCAAGAAGGAGATACACACGTGGTGTACTTTGTGTGTCTATTAAGTCAAGATCAACTAGCAGGTTACCTTGCTGTCAGAGGTAAAGGGCTGGACACTTGTTCATTGCTGTTCTTCTACTGTTTGCATTGTTATTATTGAGGGTAGCTGGCTTCTGGAAAAATGTACTTAGTTAAAATTTAAAAGATAATCTGTGGATAAAGTTTTAGCCCTTCAGTTGGAATTATGATCACCAGTCAGAAAAGGCAGTTTTGTAGCGTTACTACCAAGGGCTTGGCACAGTGCGGTGAAGTTTAATTAAGAGTGAATTGAACAGCTTTTTAAAAATGCCGATTTTTTTGTTGTTCAAAATATTTAATTAAAATATTGCAGGATAAAATACGATGCCACTGTTCACAAAAAACACAAAAGCATAATAACACAAAACACACCAAAATCAATACAAAGGTTTCTATACTTAGTCCATATTTTTAACATAGTTTAAGAAAAGATTTTCTACAGTAATCTATTTTGTTTAAAAAGAATTATTTTCAAGATAGCCACCAACATCCTGCAATTCTGCCTTATTGCATATTATTTTTTTAGGCTGAGATATTCAGCATGCTTGTCTCATTTGACTAAACAGTAATACCTTGGAAGACGAATGCCCCTTAAGACGAAAAACTCGTAAGACGAATGTAATTTCCTGGGATAGGAAAAACTCGTAAGACGAATCTCAGGTAAAAATCTTTTATATTGCTTTTCTACCAAATCATGGTAGTCCAGTCTTTCTAAATTTGCCCAGATTATTTTTAATTTCTTGCTCGATTTATCACAAAAAACTCAATTTCAAATATTGTAGGGTTTTTCATAAATATTCAAATATTTTATAGACTTGCATATATTAATTTTTCTTAATGCTTATACCCAAATATTTTATAGACTTGGATATAATAATGTCATGTGCCACAAGGGCAAGGGCAGTCTTTACTACATAGCTACCATTTAGCCAAGTGACCTTTTGGTGCCTTGAATAACTTGATGATGTATAATACTGTATTTGAATTTATGACAAGCATTGATTTAACATTCTGATGGTGTGGCTTGTAGTTCTGGGATCATAGCTTGTAGGGCTAAATGGTTGAGTCCTGTTGTCAGCATTTGGAGCCTGTATCTGGGGTTCTCTTTTCCTTTCTGGCATAAATCGACCATGCACGTCCAGCAACCTGTCTTCGATATTAAGAGGTTGTGGGTTTCTTTTTATTGACATTCCCAACAAGTCCAGACCTTTCACCATTCTGATCGCCCATCCTAGATATATTCCAGTGTATCAGTGTTCTTAAACTGTGGTTTAATGATCATATGGTATGGTTGGATAGATTGAAACATCCTTTGAGACGTCTCCAAATCAAAAAAGCAAAATGAATGAGTCAGAGTTTGAGCATGTATAATACTATGAATCATGTGTTGATTTTGGCTCAAATTAGATTCATAATACACCAAGCTTTGTGTTTTTGAAGTAGGCTAATCAATACAATGATTCATTTGTAGGCCTAGATCTCTTTTGACTGTTCAGTATAATTTCAAACAAATTGCAGGAGGGACATTGCTGTAACTTTCATTTCATACAGGAGTTGTGTACAGAGTTTATTTCCTGATTCTCTTGGCAGTTTTGCCTTCCTTTTTAATATTTACTGTGCAAACGCATGACAACAGAAGCGTTTCCCGCTTTGTTGTGGTAACTAGCCACGGATACACACCTATCCTAAACATGCCTTTTGTAATGATGTAAACAGAACACTTACTCAATCAGCCCATCAATTAGAATTGATTCCTGCTTTGTTTCACATTCTACAGCTGCATCAGTTACCTTTTGGGGAAGCATTTACTAATCACAGAGAGAGAGAGAGAGAGAGAGAGAGAGAGAGAGAGAGAAATACAAACACAAGTAACAAAAGGCAGGAAAATGTGTATTAAAAGTTTGTATGCTATGATATGTTGAGTCATTATTTAAATAAATAATGCTCCAGAAAGAGATTGATTTGATCTCTGTAAGTAGTTCAGCAAATTTGGACAAAATCTGTTAATGGAAGTGCTGGTTATTTATTTGTTTGTAATCAGATAAAACAATAATACAACCACACACACACACATTATGACCATTATATATACTGGATTATTAAGTGATGCAGTTGTGTCCTACTAGTGTTTTTGATCAGTAACATTTTTTAAAAAAATATTCCTTCTGTTTCTTCTGACACCTAAGGTTGCAGCCAAATAAGTGAAGAGAATACACCCAGGCCTGTGCCCAGTTATTCCTGCTTAGTACAGTGGACTTCTAATTGATTCTCTGAATGCATTCCATCCGGGACTGGCAACTCAACTAAGGCTGATTGAATTGACAATGTCAAGAACTGAACATAAAACCAAAAGGCTCTGAACTTGTTTTGCTGCTTTCATTTACTTAGTACAGCGGTACCTCGACTTACGCTTGCTTCGACAACTGAAAAATTCGACTTACGAACGCTCTCCACAGCTCTGCAAGACAGCTGACTTTGACAGTTCAGACCTATCAAAATTGGCTCTTTGGCGGGGCTGCGGAGAGCAGCGTTTGCTGCCAATCGCCACCTCCTCCTTCTTCCTGGTTGCTTCAATCTTTTGCAGAGATCGAAACAACCAAGAAGGAGGAGGTGGTGGTGGTCAGCAGTGAACACTGCTCTCTGCAGCTCCGCAAGACAGCTGACGTTGACAGGTCTGACATACTGGCCGAAGATCAATGCTCTGCTCACCAAATTGGTGGGCAGAGCATGGACCCATTAATCTTTGGCCAGCCCGGGCACCTTGCAAGTGTGCTTCCCTTCAGGAAGGGAAGTGTGCTTGCAAAGATCTTCACCCAGCCTGGGCGCCTTAGCAAATGCGCTTCCCTTCAGGAAGGGAAGCACGCTTGCAAGAATCTTTGGCCAGCCCGGGCACTGTGCAAAGAAAGCAAGGAAGGAGGGGGAGGGGATGGAGGCATAGATCGCCACCTCTTCCTCCTTCTCCTGGGTGCTGCAATCTCTTTTGCAGAGATTGAAGCACCTAGGAGGAGGAGGAGGAGGAGGAGGTGGCAATTTCCCTCAATCAAGGGCAGCCAAAGGCTGCTCTCCGCAGCCCTGCCAGAGAGCTGATTTTGACAGGTTGGACCTGTTGATGTCAGCTGCCTGGCGGGGCTGCAGAGAGCAGCCTTTGGCTGCCCTTGATTGGGGTTGGGGGTTGGGATAGCCTTTCCATAGGAATGCATTGAAAGCCTGTTAATCCGTTCCCTCTGGAATGGGTTAATTTATTTTCAGTGCATTCCTATGGGAAACCGCTGTTCGACTTAAGAAAAAAAATCAACTTTTGAATGTGCATTCAGAATGGATTAATGTTGTAAGTCGAGGTACCACTGTATGTAGTTTTGTTTGCTCTCAAGGAAAAAAAGCTGCAGAGAAGTTCAAATTTTTGCCACTGAACTCAGGACAGGAAAAGGAGACAGGGACTTTTTCTGAAACAGGGATGCACAACTCTTTTCATAATTCGCTCTCTGCATAGTGCTCAAAGAAAACTATTGCACAGTTCTGTCTGCACAACAGTGCTGACATTATCACGGACAGCACAGTGTCACTGGTTAAAAGCAAATTGGGCCTGATTGCAGGTGATTTCCAGGTGCACATACCTTGTATGTAGTGTGAGGCAGATGTGTGCACTCCCAAGTCAACAAGGAAGCCTGTAATTGGCTGCAGTTTTTCACTGCTGATGATACTGTTGCTGTTGTGCATGTGAAGCTACACAATAGATTTTCAGCCAATGTTTGGACAATTGGAGGGGCTTCTGTCTAGATTGCTATTATAAGCTGACCAATTGATGGCTATTGAGTGGACTTGTTTTGGAGAAACTCAATGTTTATTGTGTTGGCTAAGTTGTGTTACTGAGGCACCTGTGTTGCCCTGTGAAGTTTGAGAAGAGTTTAATGTGAATATTCTTCTCAATTTAGTGACACAGTTCTCTAGAGAACTGTTCAAGTGGTTTATGCATTAATTTATTGTGTGGGATTTTGCAGGGGATATGTGTTTCTAATAATATATATGACAAAATTTTGAACGGTTCCACTTTAATTGGGAGGAGGGTTGCATCTGCTAAGATGTTCTCCAAGCTTCAAAATAAACCCAATTTTGCATCCATCAGTTGCATAGCACACCCAAATTCCTCTTGTGGTTTTTATACAATCAAGGTTGCCCAGATTTTGGTTTGACTTCGTAGACAGCTATTGTTTGTGGTTGCATCCAGTTCCTTCCCAGGCAACCTCTGGCCTACACAGAGCATTTGGGAAGGAAGCAGTGTCTCCTGTTATTTCAGTAGAATATGGAGAAGGTAAGAGTGTCTGGGGGTGTTTGCCTGCATAGACAAGGCATAGAAAGAGCCTCGTGGCATAGTGGTTAGTAGCCTGTACTGCAGGTAAAACTGCTCAGGACCTGGGGTTCAATCCCAGGTAGCAGGCTCATGGTTGACTCAGTCTTCCATCCTTCTGAAGTCGGTAAAATGAGTACCCAGCTTGCTGGGGAGGGGGCAATGTGTAGCCTGCATACTATAAGTAAAAAACTGTAAACCTCCCAGAGACTACCTGAAGTGGTGTGGGGTGGTATATAAGCAGAACACTTTTGCTTTTGCTTGCCTGAAAAATGCAGAGGAAAATGGGGTCTCTGGTATAGGGATCTATCTGAGCACTGCTCAGTACCCACATCCCAGAAGGCAGGATGCACTCCCCCCCCCCCCCGGCAGTCTGGCAAGTGGATTTGTAACTGCCTGCTCAGAAAGTATGAAATGCTGCTTTCCAATCATTTCCTTCATCCATTTGGTGTCTCTTTCTATATATAATGTGTTTGCTACCTGCATTCACAGTTCAATAAATATATATAGCCACTGCTTAATTTTCATCAGTATCCTGCCCTCCCCAGTGATATAATCAAACTGCTATTATTGGTGGGAGTTGAGTCATGGCTACTGGACTTCTTTTTTTGAGAGATAGAAACGTTTCTGTTCATCCAAACAGCTTCATCAGTCTGATGAAGCTGTTTGGATGGATGAAAAAACGTTTCAGTCTCTCTCAAAAAAAGAAGTCCAGTAGCCATGACTCAACTCCCAGTTAAACGAACCTGGATGACTGAGAATCTTCACAGACGTATTGCTATTATTGGTGTTGGTTTTAGATAAATTAAGGCGTGCCGGCAAGGTTATGTAATAAAAAATTGAGAAGTACTGGTAGAAGATATTCTTATAGCTTCAAGTGTTCCTTGGGCTCCAAACGACACTAAGACATTTTTCGGATGTTTAGAAAACAACTGGTAGTGTACTGTACTGTGTTTTTTGAGAACCACGGAACTCTTCTTCAGTTTCTTAAAACATTGTTGGGACAGCTCGTCAGCTTGGTGTCCTGCCTATATTACGACTTGGACCAGTGTGAGATCTCTTTGCTTCAGTTTGCACATGGCAAATGGGGTTTGTTTTGTGGCATTGCCCGGTTTGAACTAACCTGAACACTGTTTCTCTGTCCTGGTCACTCTGTAGACTGGTTATGCGCAGAGTGTCTCAGACTCTCTATCTATTGGGTCTGTACTACAGTACTTGTATTTCTCTCTACTTGTGTATGTCTCTCCCCTGTGTCTCATATTTAATTTGCACTGGAAGATTTTTACATTTGGTGTGTTCCAGATGAAGAGACGTCAAAATAGATCCAAACTAGAATTCTTGTAAAACCTTCCCACACAGTACTGAAGTTCTGTCCCATGGCTGTTTTCCATGAAATCCAGAGTCTAATATCCTGCTGATTTTTATTTTTTAATGTCCCTGTCCTGATCAGATATCAGAGAACAGCTGCAGTGACAAATGATCTGTTACCTAATTTATGCTTGTGATATATGCACCCCCACGCAGGTGTCTAGCCCCCTCAAGGTATATCTAAGCATTTATATTGCCATATATCAGGTTTCACAATTTTAAAAAAGTGAATGAAGGTCTCAGTTCAGAACAAGGTGGGACGAGGGGGAAGACTTTGCCTTTACATTTCAGGTTTTCAAATGAGACTCAACTTCTGATACTGCAAAGCAGATCGTGTTTTAACTTGATTTATCTTATGCCAGTGTGTTGCCAAATTCTTTGGCAGTGCTTTGAAAGATGGAAAATAAAAAACCACTCTTCTACAAATTAGTTCGGGCTAAAAGGAAATATTAATGAATGGGTAGCCGGAGGAGACAGTGATTTTGGAAAACTTCTATTTCAAGAACACAAGTTTTCCACTGTGTTGTGCAAACTTGCTTGCTCAATTCTATTCCTAAGTCTCATCTCATCTTTTTTTCTCAGTGATGGATGGAGTGAATTTATGCTGGGTTTTAATGGGACCATGCAAAGGGGAATGACTGAATGGTTGATTCAGTTAGACGCAAAGGACAATGATGACAAAGGTTGTGAAATGAAGATTTCATTTGTGTAACCTGGATTCAGAATGCCTGATGCAAGAGTGTTTGCTGCAGGCAGTTATTCAGTGTAAACAATTAATTTTTGCTGATAACAATCATCCTGTAGTTAAACAAGTGGGATTGATATTGCAGTCAACGTGTTATATAGCTCCAAGAATGAGATTGGCCCATGCTACTGAAAAGGTAGGATTCCTCCAGGGAGAAATAAAGGGATAAATGGAATTAATACATTCCATTTTGGGGGAGAAAGCAGGTAGAAGAAAGGCATGTTCATCATTCCAGTACTGTTTGGTGCCCTTGAAGGGGAAGAATATACAGCTCAAAAGGAATTAGTATACACTGCAAGTTAATTCTTTCTCAGTGTAACACAATATTGTTTCTATTTCTGTCATTTTTATCCAGGATGAATTTGGGGGATCAAATGAAATTACCAAGATTCCTGTCAGTGACTAATTTTTGGGATCTATTAAATTGCCCGGGGCTTTATTTGTAATAAAATCCTAACTTGGCTCTGACTAAATGATTATTGACCATTGGTTTCTTAGATGGAGACAAGGCATAGGGTTGTAGAAACTTGATACCTCCACTTAAAAGAGCCACAAACAAACAAAACCCAGGAAAAAATGTTTGGTTTTCATTGTGCTGTTTGCAGTTGTAATTTTAAAGAGAAGGGATGGGAAAATAAAATTAAAAACAAGACTGTTCTGCAGTGTGTTTAAAATGAAAAGTTAGAAATGAGAGCTTATGCTTATACAATGCTTTTTAAAAATTACACTATAATACTGGTGCCTTGGTTTACAAGCATAATCTGCTCCAGAAACATGCTTGTAAACCAGTGGTATCTAAACTTCGGCCCTCCAGATTTTTTGGAACACAATTCCCACAGTCCTTTGTCATTCACATTAAAGGCTTGGAATTCTGGGAGTTGTTGTCTAAAATATTTGGAGGGCACTCCTGTTTCAAAGCAGATTTCCCCATAAGAAATAATGGAAACTCAGATCATTTGTTATAGGGCCCCATTGACCACATACTGTGCACACAAAATGCCAAAACTCACAAAAGAAGTAGGCTAGAAGTCCACATCCACATCATGTGGCTGTGGAATCTGCTCTGTTTAGGACTAACAACTAGATTTTACTCTGTGTTTTATGTGACAATAATAAAGTGCAATTTTGAGCCATATACACACTTGACTAGCTGCCCCATGACTAGAAATGGTTTGAAAAATATGAAAGGATGTTGAAAACAAATTAAAGAAAATATAAATATAAAGAAAAATAAAACAAACCTCTAACCTACTCTCACCTTTGAAAACCTTAGTGGCTGGTGCAATTGACACCTCAGTTAATCTCTCCTCCCTCTGCTTTGGAGGCTTTCATGAGAAGGAACATTGCAGACATTCCCCCACAGTCCAACAGAGGGAGAGAGAAAGCCACCACTGGCTCACTTGTGATCATGTGACGTCTAGTGCTCGCATTGTAATACAGTAGTATCCCAGTATCCACTGATTCATTATACACTGATTCAGTTATCCATGGTTGGCAGAGGGAAAATAAATAGATAATTCAGCCGCCGCAAAGCAAGCTACTGTCACAAACAGCAGCTGTAAAGCAAACTGCTGTCATAAAACAGGAGCCGTAAAGCAAGCTACCGTCACAAACAGCAGCTGTAAAGCAAGCTACTGTTGCAAAACAGCAGCTGTAAAGCAAGTTACTATCACAAAACAGCAGTTTTGGGGAACATTTTGGTGTTCTCTCTTATCCACGGTTTTCATTATCCATGGGAAGGCTTGGAACCAATCCCCATCGGATACTGGGGTCCTACAGTAATTTAAACAGATACTGTTTTTTCTTGTTCTGGTTGGTATTCAATATTAGACAATATTCTTGTTCCATAGACATGGCCAATATTACCTAATCTTTAGCTATCAAAATGCCAACACCAATTAAGCATCATAAAATTATACGTAAATCCTAAATCTGCTAAATTACTTCAGAACTGTATAAATAATGGGAGACTTTGTCTGGCTTTTGCAAAGTGTGGTATAAGAAGTGTGCACCATCCTGGCTTTTTCCAGCTGCTTATGCTCCCCAATACCCACCCACCCCAACACCCACCCACCCTGCAATCTCTAGAGGCAACTATGGAAGATGTCTTGGTTGTCAAGCATGCTGAGAAATCAACAAGTTGATACAATTCATACAGTACAGTAGTTGTAAAATATCCATGTGTTGTTTTCATAGATCCTATTAATGAAGTGTTACCAGTTTTAAACTATAAACCAGTGGTTCCCAGCCTTAGGTCAATCCCCAGATGTTCTTGAATTGCAACTCAGAAATCCTGACCAGCACTAGTAGTGGTTAAGGCATCTGGGAGTTGCAGCCCAAGAATATCTGGGGACCCCAGGTCGGGAAACATTGCTATAAACAGATATAACCATTTGTGAGCTTTCCAAGCTCACTGCATGGAGGTCAGATTCGCCCTTCCGCTTGTTAATGGGTGCAGAAGAAAAGCAGGAAAGAGAGAATCTCAGAGAGATGGGTAAACATTCCAAGTAAATATTGGGCCTGCTCTCCAGAAGAATAATGATGAACTGTTCTGTGATTTTGTTTCCAGAGAAGTAGGTAAGGCAAATCAATGTTCGGGGACCTGGAAAGGGTTTGGCTGAGACCCAAAAAGAGCCCTTGTTGTTCCACAGTTGTAGCTGAAAACAGTGGTTTCACTACACAGGTTCTCTGCCACTCCTGCTGTCTCCATTTATCCTGGCTTCTTACTTACTGACTCGATGGATATGCTTCTGAGCAGAAATGCGTATTCTTATACTATAATTGTTAATCCTAAAATCATCCAATCCATTAATGTTGGTATGTTTAAAAGTTCACTTGGGAACACAGAAAATGAGAGACTTTGAATTTTGTAAAATGTTTAGGTTTGCTGGTTGCCCAAAATAAACATTCATGCTCCTTCCTTAAACTGCCGCTCTTACCGCTTCCAGTACAATATTCCGGTATCTGCGGTGTTCTTCTTGTCTAAGAATCATGTTTCTCCAAGGGAAGAAATGGAAATGCATCTTGTTCAGAGGTTCTTAATATTCTCAAAGAGGTAAAAAACACATGTGACTCAAGAATGTGGCTGTGAACAGGTCAAATTGTTCAGACACGTTTTTCGGTTCTCTGCTCAGCACAGTATAACTGTACTGAGCACAATGTAGAGTTAGCTTGGAAGTCCTTAGATGGTTTGAATAAGTTGGCTATTCTAAGCATATTACAGGTGCTCTCACAAAATAGCTGCCACAGAGGGCTGTGGCAGTAATATCAATATCCCAGAGGTGAATGGATGACATAAAATATCATAGTAACTTGCCTAGAAGCTCAATTAAGGTAGAAGTGGGTGAACTTTTAAAAATAGAAATTTCTGTCTATCTGTCAATCTATGTAATTATAGAAAACTATCACAGTAACTATTGTAAAGAAATAAAAGAGAGCAACAAAAGGAAGAAAACAAGATACACCTTTCGGAAGACCAATAAATCAAAGGGAAATTTAAGCCTAGAGTAGAAAAGTTTCTGAATAATCAATAGAGAGGCTCACTATCTGACTAGGAGAAAACAAAATGTAGAAGTGTACTGAAGATCTATCTATACAAGAGAGAAAGGGTGACAGATGCCTTTGAAGAAGAATCCTGTGATGAAGAACCTGCAGATCTAGAAAGTGAAGTGAAAATTGTGCTGAAAGCATTGGGAAGAAATAAATTGTCAGACAGGATACTGAAGACCTGTTGCAAGCCACAAACCCCCTTTTTTGTTATGGTACAGAAGAGCCTTCTGATGTTACCTAGTTATCAATACAGTGCAACCTTCCCATTTGAAATCATTGTCTTTATTCTTTGTGGCCTGGTACCTTTTTGAGTGAGGCTTCTCTGGCTCTGGATTCATCATCCTTTTGCCATATTCTTAAGCTGTTTCTCTTTCCCAGCATGTCTTGGAGTGTGATCAGCTGATTTCGAAATATTGACTCTAGGCTGAATTGAGTATTGTTCATGTGGTGAGACATGGTTTTTATATTATAAAGTATTCTTTTTGTTTTACTTTGTAACTTGCATGCTTTAGAATCCTTTGGGTCCTTTTTAGGGTGAAAAATGTCCAATAACAGCGGCTGCAGGAGTAGTTGCAGTGTTTGTTGAGGTAATATATCTGCAGCAAACATAACAGAGAAATACTTGAAATGATATACAGTACCTTAATTTCATTGAGAACCAAAATAAAATAAAAAAGGAATTCTGTATTCTTTTCAAGTCATCAGTAGGGAAACAGAAACCAGTTTCACTGGTGGTGCAGATCTAATAGAACTAGCAATTTTTCAGTTTATTTACTGCAATTACGAATGAGCACATAAAGCGAGAGCCTGTTTCATACAATGGAGGCTTTTGATGCTGCTTTAACTTCCTTCTGTAGTAGAGAGAGTGCTGTTGTGATGAAATGCATGTTGTAGTTTGTCAATAGTAAAAGCCCATATTTGGGGGCTGTAAAATTGTTAGTAAAGCTGTGTGATTCCTCCCCTCTTCTCTCTTGGTTTCTCTGTAGCCTTGTCCCTTTGGATTTTTTTTACATTACATTGTGAAGCAGTGCATCATAAAGATGTACCTGTTTAATTTTCCCCCCAATGTAATGTCATATTGGGATCACCAGGGATGTAAGTGTTCCTTCTGGGCTATCCAAGAGTGTGTCTCGGACACAGCAAACAAACTTAGATGGGCATGTACGGGGTAGTGAGATATCCCACCTGCAGTATCTAGAGGGCATTACATGAACATTTTCACTACAGTAAATAGATAGATACAGTGCATCCTTGTTTAACAAATGGTTTGTATAACATAAAATCCGTACAACATAAAAAATTCCGGAGATAGGGGAAATTTGCTTAACAGAATCGCCTATGGGGCAAATCCGTACAACATAAAAATGGTTGTGATTAGGAATTACTCTGTTTTCAATGCATTCCTATGGGAAATTTGTATAAAGGAATATTTGCTTGACACAATTTCATTTGGAACGAATTAATTCCTTTATACAAGGTACTACTGTAGATAGATAGATAGATAGATGATAGATAGATAGATAGATAGATAGATAGATAGATAACCAACCAACCAACCAAACAAACAAAGTGACTTTCTGTATATGATTTCTTTACATAGTTATCATTCCCAGCACGGTGGGAAGCGAACATAGGGATTATTGCCGCAGTTGTTCTCCATTAGCTGATACTTGGAAGTGTGCTGCCTTTAGTCCCTGAGATAGCAGATACAGTTCAGATTATGATGCATAGCTCAGATTTATTCATCATCAATTTGTCTACCTCTCCTTTTCAACCTGTCCAGATTAGTTGCCATCAGCATTGCTTGTAGTTTGGAATACCTCTACGTACCATTTCAAACACATTTCCTCCCAGCCAAGGGGAGAGGAAGCCAGTAAGTTATCTGCAGAAGAGCTGTCCCCCAGTAGTTAGCATATCACCCTATGCGCTGAGTGAGGACAGTAGAGCAGGGAAGGTTTGCAGTCATGTTCAAGCTGTGGGTGTCTTGGAACAGGGCAAAGGGGGTGAACGGCACTCCTTTCCGTGTAAGGATCTCTCTTCTGTTATATAATATATGTGAAGAGGGATTGAGTTTTCATATAATCTCATTTCCTGTAATTAATGTGCAGCTGTTCATTAAGTATTCACATATTGCAGACTTTGTTTTTAAGCACGACTGAACTTGTTAGCAGATATACTACAAGCTAAAAATATTGGGACAAAAAAAAAGCAAGGTTTTTTTTGTTTTTTGTTTTTCTTTTTGTTGAGGTTTTTTTTTTTTTTTTGTAAAGTGAGCTCTGACCAGTACTGTACATGCTTTCCCCTGGGCTTGGAAATATGTTTGCAGAAACTATTAGCATTATTTTTAAAGTGTTCTGCTAATACCTTTCAAATACCTGAAATGTATTTTTCTTAAAAAAAAAAAAAGAATCACTAAAGGATATCAATGATTGCTCATAAAGATTTGAATTAATGAGTAAATGTTACTTGTTACAGCAAGAGAAGGTAAGTGCAGTAGTTACTTTTTTGAAGTGATATTCCACACACACACACACACACACACACACACACACACACACCATGTACATTAGCACATTGTGACTTGGCATTTGGGTCCGAAGCTAAATCGTCGGATGAAAAAAGAATGCCGCAGATAGCCTCTTCTCTCTGTCACCCGGTTTCCAAAGATGTATTCACTTTTTTTTTTAACTTAAAATACTTTTTGGAAACTGACCCTGTGTCCTGTAGCTTCCTGTTTCTGCTTGTATTGTGCAGAAGGGAAGAGAAGCAAATTCATCAAATCCTGCTCAGAATCTGTGAGCCAGTTTAATAGGTTGGAGTTCAGCTGTAGTCTGTTGAAAAGCTGTGGGCTTTTTTTTTTTTTTTAAAGAAAAGGGTCCTTGTTGGTTTTCCCGCTATACACTGGGCCTTCCTAAGCAACGTAGCTGCTTTCTTTTCTCTATTCAAGCCCAGCCATGTGTGCCTGGAGCTCTGTTTTGCCAGGCTAAAGCATCTGCGGAGCTTTCTTGGTTTCAGGCAGGGTGCCTATTCATGAAAGCTGCAGACCCAGGCAGCTATCTTTCGGCAGATTAGCGGGAGGAATTTCTATCTCCGTATTCCGATTGTTCAGGGCTCTTTGTTCCTTTTGTGTGGGGAAATGGTGAAAAGTTGTGTTAGGACAAAAGCTGACAAAGTGTTTAATGAAAGCCGCATTTTGGCATCAACAGACATTCCTGGATGTTCCCTCCTCCTCTTTCCTGTCGCTCTTCTGCCAGTTAACGAAAGGTGCCAAAATGTTTGGAGATACTGCCTGCTGAAAAATGCAATAACAGGTAGAGGCGGCGGGGGGGGCGGCGGCGGGAGAGTTTTGGGCTCATTCAGACTTTTCAGGTTCTCTTGTAAAAAAGCCAATAGTGGTCTCATGTTTCATTTGTCCCATGTCGGAACTTCATTGTGTTGTATTTGCATTTGTGCATATGCATGCTGTATGTAACTTCCTCACTGGCATCTTTAATGTGTTCAATTTCAGGCAGTATTATGTAGGGCCAAATGCTTCTGTATTGTAGCTTATTTTTCAGTGAATGGATTTTAAAATGTACAGTCAGTAAGCCATGTCAGAAGAGAAAACCAAGGGATTTAAACAGCCGACTATTGCCTACAGAAATCTCCACGTAATGTAATGAAGAGGTTCAGGATGTGTGTGTGTGTTGTGTTGTTACAGTTGTGACCGACTCACCACTCCAGTATTCCTGCCAAGAAAACTCCATGGACATGGAGTCACGAAGAGGTTCAGGATACTAGGACACTATTTCCTCTGACCCTAGAGTAAACTGCCATATCTGTGAGAAGATGGAAATGAATTTTTAATACCTAACACCTAGATGATAATCAAATATCAGTTACTATGGTTGCCTCGTTCTTTACTTCAGGCTCTCAAAACTTGAGGATCATTTTTATGTGTATGGGAACAAAACAGACTAGGCATTCAGCATTCTTTCCAGGCTTAATATTTTGGTGTTTGAAGCAGGACAGTGAATGCCGTTGAGGTCTGTAGGCAGGTGGAGTTACTTTGGCATCAGAGGCAAAAAAATTCTAATAATGATACATTGGTAGAACTTTATGTGCACGGACTAATACCTGGTGCTGAAGCTCTTGCCTGCTTATTATAGAATCATAAAATGGTGAATTTGGAAGAGGCCTACCAGGCCATCAGCACTGCCTAGATGCCCTAAGCACATCCAATCTCTCCTGATTTCGGAAGCTGAACAGGGTCGACTCTGGTTAGTACTTGGATGGGAGACCACCAGGGAATACCAGGTGCTGTAGGCGCCTGGAGCAGGAAATGGCAAATCACCCCAGTATTCCTGCCAAGAAAACTCCATGGATGTGGGGTCACAAAGAGTCAGTCACGACTGTAATGACACAACACACACACACCAGGCCATCAATTCTAACCTCCTGCTCGATGCTTCTCGGCCTTTTGGTACAAATCAAAGGAAAGCTGTCAGGTGGTTGCCCAAAGTTCTCTTGAATGCCTCCATTCTTGTCCCCCCCCCAACCATAACTGAGGAAGATATTCTTATTTGATTGCTATGTTCTTACTTTGATACTACATGTCTATGTGACAGGTTGTGACTGACAGCTATATTCCACACTTCTTTATGCCATTCATTTAATTGCAGCTCATACATAACTGGCCAGTTCTTTGCTGTTATTAATTTAACTGCTATTATTAAATTTGTAATCATTTCCTTTGTTGTCCAGTTCCATTGTTCACTCTCAAATATAAATCAGAGTGCTATTTTAGGACATACTCCTAAATTTTGCTTTAGTGTTTCACTTATCTCTTAAATTCCCCCAAAATTTGATTATATATTCACATTTCCACCACATATGGAAGTAGGTTCCTATTTACTGTTCACATCTCCAGCATCTCTTGGAATATTTTTTGCCCATTCAATTCAGTTTCGCTGGCGTTAAGTACCATATTCAACATAATTCATAAAAATATTTTCTTTTATTCATGTAAATGTATGTTTTAAAAATATTTTATTCCATATATTCTTCAAATTCCCAATATTTATTTCTTCTCCTAAATCCGCTTTCCATAGAATTTTTTAAATGTCTTGTTGGTCCTCTACTTCATTAATATTGTATCAATCTTACTTCTCATTCCCTTCATTATTTTACTTCGATTTTCTTGTTCTTTTTTAAATACTATTTCTTCAAAGTTTATAAACTCTCTACAATTACTTTTCCTTTTGCCCATTCTCTAATTCAACATTCCAGTTGTATAACATTAAAAATGATAGCTTTTCTTTTCCCAATATTATTATTTATTCTTTACTATCCATTCTCTCAACCCAATCATATATTCCAATAAGTTGTTTTCTTCTTAATATCTTCTTTCTGATCCTTCTCTAACAACTTTTTATTGGTGACATCATAAATAATAATTTTTAGTAGTATTTTCTTTTTACATGCTGCTATTCTTCCAAGCCAAAATAACCATGCCCTTCTTATTGCCTTTACTTTATCTTTAACTTCTTGCTTCAGTCTGTGTGTGTGTGTGTGTGTGTGTGTGTGTGTGTGTGTGTGTGTGTGTGTGTATTACTATTAAAATGTCACTTTGTTTTTGTTTTTATACTTTATATTGTAGTTTTAGAATATATTTTTCCATGTTTATATACTTTTCCATGTTTTACATCAGAATTTTCCTTGTTTTTTTCCCCTTTTCCTTTTAAACAGTTAAACAACATCATCTCTGACTTCTGCCAATTTATTTGTAGACCCATAACTGTCAATGGATACCCTATTGTTAATAATGTATGGTCTGTGAATAAACTAATTTTAATCTTATCTTTAATATTTTATTAAATTATCATGTTCAATAGCATTTGTTGTTATAAATACTGTACGAATAATATTGGGGAAAGGGGACATCTCTGTCTCATGCTTCAGCCTAAGGATATCTGATCGGTTATTCCATCATTTACTAACACCATAGCAGTGTTCTCTTGATAAGTTTACCAGCTGCTTCCCCTCCCACTATTTTGTTTGCTTTTTGTTTTTCAACTCATGTTGTTATTAGATCCTTTTTGATCCCGGGTTCTAAAAGTATGTACTCCTACGAACTGCTCTAGTTGGTATCAGGGAATATAGGTTCAGATTTATGAAGGAATTATTCAAGCAAACAAACAAATGCATGTTCTTATTAAAATTGAGTAGTCTACAAATGTTTTCTGTTTCTCAGGAACCTTAACACTTAATGAAATCATTTGGAACTATGAGACGTAATGGAATGGCAAGGCTTAAAACGACATCTGCTAATCTTACATAAGCGTGTCCGTTTCTGTGTTCGTGTGTGCATTCCTTCTGGGAAATAATTGACTGCAGGGCTCTTATGTCACCTGCCCTTCTCCCTCTTCATCTCTGTGACCAGCTCAGACTTGACTTTGCGGTTTATTTGGGGGTGTTGAGGAAGGGATGCTTTGCTACCCTAATCTGGACAAATTACACTTTTGTTTTGGGTTTTTCTCTCTCTATTGGGAGAAATAAGACTTACTTTTGAAAGTGCTTTAGCATTTTTAATCCACAACTTGATGTCTTGCATTACACAGAACCTCTTCAAATTCATCTTGAGGCTTCACGTTTGTGGCCTAAAGACAAATCCTGGTCCTTTGGAGGCAGCAGGAGTAGAGCAAGAAAGGTTTGCAGGTGTCTGTTTCCACCTGCTGCTTGCCATACAGTTATTTCAAAGTATAGACCAGCCTTTTTGGGTAGGCATATACAGGTTCCAGGTAACATGCACACTTCATTCAGCATGGGCATGGGCACAGAGCTGAGCATGTGTGTGTGTGTGTGTGTGTGTGTGTGTGTGTGTGTGTGTGTGTGTGTGCGCACTTGTGCACACATGCAAAAGTGCACATCTGCCCTGCCCCAGTACACACAGCCCAGTGTGCTCTTCTCTCCTTGAAATCTCCACGGACATCTAAGAGCAACCCTTTTCACTTGGCCAAGCGCTGGGTGGCAGGAGAAAAATAGGCTGGAGCTTCTTGGCTTTGTGGGCCAAAATAATGCTGCTTGTGGGTTTTGTGCCTTTTTAAAATAGGCTCACCTTCTGAGTCCAGCTCCTATATAGCAAGTATGGCTGATACGAGCAGCAACGTGAGAGATACTTTTAAAAACTACCTGTCATTGGTGTTCCCTTTGTGACATTTTGAGACAGTTCTGGAGATGGCGTACTTATAAAGTAATGCAAGAGATGCTTGTTTCTGTGCTTGATAAAATTTAACTTTAAGGTAGAAAAGCAGAGTAAAAATAGTAAATACGTGACTGTAATTTTGTGGCTTGACAAACCATATTTCTGAAATTGACTTTTATATCTCATTCTGATGGATCAAGATATTGCCCTTACCTTAGTTGATAAGGTTTTGATGATTGCTAGCTTAATTCTTATCTCACAACCTATCTGCTGGATTGTTTTTCTGTTCTTTTTAATGGAACTGTAATATTCTGATTCTGCAAAATATGCAGAAAGCCCTGTATAACTTTAGGAAAGTTTTCATGGGAATCAGTAATTTGGACATAAATAAAAATGAGTTTGGATGGAAATCACTGTTTCTTGGCAGGATTGAAAACATTTTCTCGGTTATTCAGAAATCTGTTTTGTTGTTGTTGTTTTTTGCTGTAGTAATCTTAATTTATTAACCTGTACAGAAATAAGTTCACATGTAAGTTTTAACAGGTAGCAAAAGAAAAATGACGGTGTATCCTGTACCCACTTATACAGGTACTGTATAAGGTTATAGTGTCAATTTCATGAAGAGTAGCCTACATTCTAGATGGCTTGTAGGATTAGTATTTAAACCCTGTACCTATGTCCATCTGCCATTTATTTATTTTGAATATTTTACCCCACCTTCCTCCTTGGAAAAGGACCCAAGGTGGCTTGCAATAATGAGGTACAATATACAGCCCAGAACATTTAAAACATATATTCAAGTTAAGAATAGACAGTTAGAAGAGGCATTTTAGAACATTAAAAGGTAACATTAAAGCTACAAAGAGCACACAAAAAGAAATGAGGTATAAAAGAGCACACCCCTCTATTATGAGGGGTAGAAAGTAACATGGAAAACACTAGTGTTCTTATGAAATCAGTCAATTTAATCATGCATGGTAATCCATATAAAAGTCATATAATAGGTAGTCCCTCATTCAGGGGAAGCTTGCCTGAAGAGAAAGGTCTTTGCCTGCTTCTGGAAAGACAGCAGAGATGGGGCAGTCCTGGCCTCCACTCGGAGGGAGTTCCAAAGTCTGGGAGCAGCAACAGAGAAGGCCCTTTCATGTAACGTACCTGTGAAGGTGGCGGGATGGAGAGAAAGGCCTCTCCTGATGACCTTAGCACCCGAGCCACTTCATACTGTGAGAGTCAATCTTTGAGGTAGCCTGGACCCAGGCCGTTTTGTGCTTTGTAGGTTGTCAGCATTGATTGATTGATTGATTGATTGATTGATTGGTTGGTTGGTTGGTTGGTTGGTTGGTTGATTGATTGATTGATTGATTGATAAGTGAAGTCCATCACTATCACATTGAATCCTGTCTTGATGTTTTTCTGAATCATATAATTGCATTGTTTTCTATTGGTTTTGGTTCCTTTCAGTGAACTAAAGAAAATGTCTTGACTGAGGCCCTGTTCTGTCTTAAAGATTAACCAGATTACTCTTTTGATTCTTTCTGCATTTGTCATGTATTTGGTGTATGTTGTTATCGCTACAGATGATTCCCGAGAAGTGTGTCTCGAACCTTCTCCCTTATTTCTACAGGGGGGGGGGGAAGATGTCACAAGAATATGTAATGGCAAGAGACAATCCGAAGTTAAAGAATTATCAGATCAAATGGCTTACATGTAAGGGTTCATAAGAAAAAGAAAAGAAAAATAATTTGTCTTCTAGCAAAGTCATGCCAACTTTGCTAGAAGACAGATTACTTTTTGCCATTGAAAATTGGCCTGTTTAATGGAGGTTGGAAGGTTACTGTTCTTAAAATAGGAGGAGTCTTGTGACACAGTGGTTAAACGGGTGTATAGTAAACCCTCACCTATCGCAGGGGTTAGGGACCCGACCTGACCTGCAATAATTGAAAATCCGCAATATGCGGATGCTGGGTCAGGTCGGGACTGGGCGGGCTCTCTGGGGGCTCTTGTACTTACCCCAGGCCTGGCGCTGCCCCAAATGGGCCTGCAAGGGGGTTTCCAGTCCCCCAGAAGCCCCAAAAGTGCTTTCTAGTGATCTGGAGGTCACTTCTGGTTTACTAGAAGTCACTTCTGGTTTGTGGGGAAGCACTTTTGGGGCCTCTGACAGGTTTGGGATGGCCTTTCTCCTTACCCCAGGGTTTTGTTTTTTTCATATACTCCGGCCCCGCAATGTACCAGGACCGCAGTATATGAACCGCAAAAGGGCGGGGGACAACTGTACTACAGCTAAAACTGCTCAAGACCTGCATTCAATCAGAGATAACCAGCTCATGGTTGACTCGGTCTTCTATCCTTCCACAGTTGGTAAAATGAGTACCCAGCTTGTTGGGGGAGGGGGGCTGTGTGTAGCCTTCAATTGTAAACCACCCAGAGAGTGCCTTAAGCACCATGGGGCAGTATATAAGCAGAACACTTTGCTTTAAATATTCAGGGAGCCTTAAAGTTACAGTACTGAGTAATGGTGGAACACACAATTAAAGCCAGAGGTATTAAGATTACAGAGGAAACGTCTTTCTGAGAAAGAATGAACATGGCTTACATCCTGTCCTGTTGGGTTCCTCAAGAACTACACTGAGATTAAGGATCTAATAAACATGATAACCTACTAGAACTTCCAAGGAATTTTAGACAAAGCCCTTTATTAAAAGTTGCTGCATGTTCTTAATCACAGGATAACAGGACATGTTCTGTTTTGGACTGGTATAGGGTGAACTATTGGAAAACAAGATAAGAGTAAACACAGACATTTCTTCAAGGGACTGTCTTGAGATCAGCACTGTTTATTTGATAAACTATCTGGAGATGTGAGTAGGTACTGTAGTGCCAAGTATATGCAGCAGATGAAGCAGGCTACAGGCTATAATGGGTTATGGTACCAACAGTACAGTGCCCTTAATTGCAGCAGCAAATGGTTCCTAGCTAACGGGTTGTGCTTGTGTTGCTCCTTGTGTGGCATGGGATGCAAACTGCAACTCTATAACTAGGGTGGCAGTTGGCTTCTGTGATTTATGTAATTGCATTTACATTGATGCAACTAATAGGAGCCTGGTCATAACCTGTTATCAGCCATACATGAGGTTAGTTCTGCTCCTGGATTCCCCCTAATGTTTGCAGTAATTTCTTACTGCAACTCGCTTCCCAAAGTCATTATGTTTATGTTACCCCAATATAACACAAAATTGGACATTGTTTCAATATTACATCTCTCTCTCTCTCTCTCTCTCTCTCTCTCTCTCTCTCTGTGTGTGTGTGTGTGTGTGTGTGTGTGTGTGTGTGTGTGTGTGTGTGTGTGTGTGTGTGTGTGTGTGTGTGTGTGTGAAAATAGGCTTTTTCATAAAGTTCTTTTGAGAACAACTGATCTTGTAAAAATAATTGTGTTCATTTTCTAAATGTCTTTAAAACATATACAGTATTGAACTGGATTGTATAATAACTATGACTGTGAAATTTTGCTGAGTGCTGTGACTTGTCTTATGCTGATCCTGCTTCTTCTTATTTTTTTAACAGAAACTTGAGCCACAACAAGTTGTCAGAGATTGATCCTTCAGCCTTTGCAAAGCTACCCAACCTACGGGAAGTGTAAGTATTTCTCTCTTGAAAGTACTGTAATCTCAGATCCCTTCTGTCTTTGCTTCCTCCATCTTCATTTCATTTCTAGCAGGGATGGCAGGACTAAAAGAGATATATTAGTTATCCTTAACGTTTTTCCTTGCACTGCTAACTGGCACCAGAAGATTAAGTTGGAGCTACTCTTTTTCTTTCCTATGGTACTTACATGTTTTGCTTTTCCTTCTCTCTCTCTCTCTCTCTCTCTCTCTCTCTCTCTCTCTCTCTCTCTCTCTTTTTAAATTAAGCATTCAGTTAGTAGAACACAGCCTCTCAATTAAACTGCAGTATTGGAAATCGTTGATGTTTGATGTTCCTCTCCTTCTCTCTCTCTCCTTGGCTTCTCTACTTCACTGTCAAAATTAGTGCTAGCCTGGTTCAAGTAACGACACCATACTCTTTGGATATGTGTTGTGTTAACAAGGAAGAATAAACTCAGTGGTAACATCAGGTGCTGGACAACACTGAATCTCTCAGGAAGTAAAAGCATAGTATCCTGGCCTGTTATGTTGCATTCTATAAGAACTCATTATAATGACCCTAATAGGACTTTCAAAGTAAGTGAGGTATTTAAGAAGTGGTGGTTCTAGTGATAGTACTGCACCTCTTGCATGTGTTTCCATGGCCAAGCAGGAATTTCCACTCAGTCTGACCTCTATTTCACCACACTTCGTATCTCAATGGGTGACCTGAAGTACAAGAGAATTTGCTCTCTGAAAGTCTCTGTTCCAGTTTAAGAGGCAAGATCTAGGTTTGGGGGTTAGTTAAGCGAGATGAGGTGGACACTGCTTGTGGTGTTGAAAGCTACATTTCATTACATTTCTCTTATTGTTTAGCTGTGCTTATATTGAAGGGTGTTCTGTGAGGAAACAATTTCTTCTATTCTGTCTTGGTAATTCCCTTCACATTATCTGGATTCTTCAGCATTTTGGAAAACCATTATTGTGGGACAGTAATAGCAGATAATGATTGGGAATGTGAGAGGAGGCACTGGCTGTCAGAATTAATTATAGTTCCACAATCAGATGTAACAACAAACCATGGTTACTTGAAAAGAGGTATGGATCCTTGACTTTTGCTTCTTGCAGCTGTCCTATGGGAGGAGAAAGTCATAGACAGCCTACCACCTCTGTGCTTGTATAGGTGACGCCTAAACCATGATGTAATATTATATTCAGACTGTCAATATTCGGAGTGGACTGATGCAAATCATAGAATAATGATGTTTGAAGGTACATATAAGGCCATCAAGTCCAGCTCCCCACTCCATGCAGGAATGCAAATCAAGGGATATCTGGTTGTTCAAATTTCTCTTCAATGCCTCCAATGTTGGGGCTTTCACCATCCTTGGAGGTAATTGGTTCCATTGCTGTACTGCTCTAAATTCTTTATAGTTTGGACAGTTTGGTCGAACACCTTAAGTTGTTTTGGAAATAGTTTTGAGAACCAGTACAGTTGCTTTAAAACTTTTCAAATATGTATACAGTGGACCCTTGTATAACAAACAGCTTGTATAACATAAAATTTGTACAACATAAAAATTTCCAGAGATAGAGGAAATTTGCTTAACATAATCGCCTATGGGGAGAATCTGTACAACATAAAAATGCATTCCTATGGGCAATTTGTATAAAGGAAAATTTGCTTAACATAATTTCATTTGGAATGAATGAATTCCTTTATACAAGGTACCACTGTATATAGTTTTATGGTCAAGCTGTATCTGTCTAGAAGAGACCATCATGCTTTCTGTGGAAGCTGCTTAGCCTTCCAAAGATAGGGCCACCACACGAAAGAGTAGCTCAGAACTGAAGTGGTGATTTAGCTGGAACTTTTCCACTGCCAGTAAATATCATCCTAAATCCTATTTTATCCTGAGAGTGACTAAAGCCCTGAAGATCTTATTGCATCCTTGACTTTATAGATAGTGTAACCTCTGAGAGGCCAAGTCCACTGCCATTACTTTCCTCTCTTCTTGATCCTTTCCCAAAGGGCGCTCAACATTTCTCCTCAGGTTAATATTACTTCAGGAGCCCATAGAGTTTTTTTTTTACTGGTCAAGTGGATTATTTTGGATATTTTCCCTTTCAATTTACAAACATTTCCCCTTGTATTATTATTAGGGATTACTAGAAGGAACATCATCCAGAATTACCACATAGAGCAGTCACCCTTGCTTGTTTTTGAGAACAGCTTGAGACCACATGCCAAAACAGTTTACCTGACATAACACTAACAGCAGATCTCTCTCAAAGCAGAATAATAGGAACTGTTAACCCTTCTGTTAAGATTCCTGTTCTTTGGAAATAACATGAGGGCACATAGCAACAATTTAAAGAGCTGGTGTGGTGAAGCTAGCAGTGTGTCAAGCTAGCAGTCAGGAGACTAGAGATTAAATCCATGCTTGGCCATGGAAACTCAGTCAGGAGGGTAACAATGGTGCAACCACTCCTTAAATATTTTGCATACCTTGAAAACCTATGCAAGTCAGAAGTGACTTTATGGCACATTAAAAAAAGAGAGATGATGAGTCATTAGTCTAGGTTTCTAGCAGAAAGAAAACATCAAGAGAGGGCTTCCTACATCAAAATATTTGTCAAGTTGGATATTTGAGGTTCTTTTATGATGTTTAAAATGCTTAAGGGCCAGTGTCTTCCCGAATCCTTCATTATAGGGGATTTTGTTAGTGTTGTTACTCTTTAAATTAAACAAACAAGATCACCCGAGTAGAGTTCCCCTAGAATAGTACAAAGAGGCATTGTTTGCTCCCGCATCATGTTGTCATTCAGAATGTGTAGTTCTGGCTTAGTTTGCCCAAGTCTCTTTTGGTTTGCTACTATTGCTTTTAAAAAAGAAATGAGTTGTAAATTGGGTAAAGTTGCCTTCCCAAACCACTCCCTTTAAAAATAAAAATAAAATAAAATCTAAGTGCCTTTCAGTGAATCCTCCAGAGAACTGTGCTATTTTTGAGCAGCATCCATTTCAACATGACATTAGCCTGGCAACCGGGCTGTAAATATTTTATACTGAATGTCGCTTCCACCTCCCCTTCTCACCACACAGAGGAGCTTGATCAAAGGGGGTGGAAAGGGGAACTTTCACCACTGTTGTTACAGAGGGTGGCCACCTTTGATTTTTAAATTTATTTATTTATTTATTTATGGCGATGGTAAACTCCCGAGATGAAGTCACCTAGTCAGCAGAATACGAACAGCCGATCTCGGTGAAAATAAAAAAATCAATCTAAAGTAAATAGATTTTCAGTTCTGACATTGTCTTGAGTCTCCTTGCTTTCGTGGTGATTCGGGAGAAGGATCCATTCTGGTAATTTGATATGAGGGATGCAAACCTATATGGCTGCTGGAGAGCGGACCGCTTCACTTACTTTGAGTTACTAATCCCTTAGCTGGCAAGTGAAGAAATTCATTACAACTGGAAGCCCTGTGAATTTTCTGCTGTTCCACTAGTCTAGAGTGCCTTGGAAAATAGGATCCAAAGCCTGTTAGGGTTGCAGACACATCCCTTTGTGTGTGCATGAAGCTTGTTCCATTGACAGAAAAGGAGAGACTTAAAATACAGGAAGTTCATGTGCACAAGGGGTCATGCTTGCACCCCTGCAAGGCAGCTGATCTGGCAGAAATAACATCTTCAAAGTATTTTTCAAGCAATTACTGAAATTTTCTTCTAATGTTAAGTCACTTTAGTATAAATCAAATTTTGAATAGCCACACAGACTCAGGGGATTTACATAACTGTTGGCTAACTATTCAGATATTACTTCAGACAATCCACTCCAGTTGGGACAACAATTGGATTTGAGTCTTGGCATTTTCTTCAAGATTTTGAAACATGAGGGAAGTAATTCTTGGGGGCTGTTCCCTGGACTAGAATATTTTGTTACAATTACAGTGGTACCTCTACGTATGAGTTTAAGTACAGCAGCCCTATCTTATAAATGAATGAATGAATGAATGAATGAATGTAAGTAGAGGATACCACATCTAAAATTTGTAAGGCAGCAGTTAAAATGCCAATGGTTTTTTCGCTCTTAAGTTGAATTGCTCTTAAGTTGAGCCGCTCGTAAGTAGAGGCACCACTGTATTTGGATTGATAAGCCCATGGTGACCTCTTCATCAGAATTCTGGAAGACTTGGATTTAGTCCATTCACCAGGAGGTAACTTCTTATTGCAGGTAGAGGCGTAGCTAGGGTTTTCCTTTCAGCGCCCGGGGACAACGTCAGTTTTTGTGCCCCTTCCTGACCCCCTCATGTCAAGGTGTCATGCCTACCAGAGCCAGGTGGGGGAGGGTCTGCAGCACACTCAGGTGGAGTAGCTAGTCCATGGAGCTCTGTGGATGCACCAACAGCCTGGGGGCGACCTGTTTGCAGCCTGCAGCTGGGATTGAACCCTCACACCCTTCGCCCTTTGTCTCCACCAGCAAGCTTTGGGAAGCCCTGGGCTTGGTGCCACCGCGCTGAAAAGTTGAAGGCAGCAGCAGCAGCAGTGATGATGATGATGATGATGATGATGATGATGATGATGATGATGATGATGATGATGATGATGATCCCAGAAATCATCCCCCCTCCAGTAAGAGGGGTGCTGGGGGCAGCACTGCGTCTCTCTGCGGGCTGCCTTCAGATGCTGGCAGAGGCTCAGCACTGTGGAGAAAGGGTGCAGAAAGCTCTCGCCCAGCCATCCGCAAGCCTAGATGTGGTGCAAAGGGGGCTGACAGGGGCCTGGCATCCTGACCAAGCCTCTCTGGTATCCCAACCACCCGACCCAGGCAGAAGCAATCTACCAGGTGGGGGAACGCTGGATCTAGGAGGCGGGCAATGCATCCTGGGTAGGGAATCATGGAATCTTAGAATAGTTTTGTTGGAAGGGGCTTTTTAAAGCCATCAAGTCTGACCCCCTACTCCAGGCAGGAACAGAAATCAAAGAATCTCTGCCAGGTGGTTGTCCAATTTTTTCTTGAATGTCTCCAGTGTTGGAGCACCCACCACCTCTTGAGGTAATTGGTTCCATTGCAGTACTGCTCAAACTGCTCCTACACAAAAGATGCCCTACTAGATACTCTGAATAGGAAAAGAGTGCATTGTTTGGAAACATGCCCACCCACTTCACAAATAGTTCAGTGGATTAGGAATCTGGCTGCAGAGCTGGAGTCCGGGCGCTCGATTCCCCATTGGTCCTCCTTGACAGGGAGTGGACTCAGTGACCCATAGGGTTCTTCCCAGCCCTGCAATTCTGAGATCATCATCATCATCATCAGTAGCATCACCATCCCCTTCCTCCCTTCCCTTGATAGTCCCCCAGCCCTCCTCCCAACCCCTGCCCTCCCAAACTCCTCCGCCCCAGGCTAAGTGTGTGAGGGGTGCTCTCTGAAGTTACTGGGCTCCCAATGCACATCCCACAGATCTCCGTGACGCAACACCTCCATCCCACACCTGGCCACCCCCCCGTGCGGACGCGCGGGAGAACACCCACCTGGGTAATGCGCAGGGGGAGCGGAGGGGCTAATGCCAGTGGTAGGGCTCCTGGTTGCCTTTTCCTAGAGAGGAAGCTCATTGGTGTGTGGAGCTTGGGGCACACTCTCAACCTAACCAGCTCCTCCAGCATCTTCAGATTTATGCGCCCCCCAGTCCCTCCCCAAGCTATGCTAGTGATTGCAGGTTTCCTTAGGTATCATTTTAAAAATCAGAATTATCTCTGGTCCCCTTTTGGTCATTTTTCAAAAGACGATTAACACCCAGAAACTGTATAGTATGTTCTTTTTGTAGTGAAATGCTTATGCTCATTAGATGCTGTTTATTGGTTGCCAAAGATATGAATTACATAGAAACATGGAAAGTTACTCACCAATTATTTGCAGAAATAGGCAGATAAACTGACAGATAATCTAGGATGTGGAATTTACAATAAATAGGAACCAGTGAGGAGAAAATAGAATAGAATTCTGTTTATTTAACTCATTACCTTCCCCTTGAGCTTCCACAAAACTCTTTTCCCTTGAGCTGTATAGAGAATATGAACCATGAATAGAAATGTCAGCTTTGAAATTTTGCCGGTCAGAAACATGAAGTGTAAATAAATGACATCCAATAATGCATTTCCTTCTTAAATTTAGAAGCACTATCGCAGTCTGAGAGAAGGAAGTAACAATCTTTGCTTTGATTTTCCCCATTTAATTGCTGCTGTGAGGGTGAAGGCCAGGCAGGAAGGCCAGGAAATTAGGCAGTTTTCAGACTGCCAGACAAGCAACTGTTATTATGGTAATTAATTGGCTGATTCAACATACAAACAAGGACTCTTTAAACCAAGAAAGGCCCATGCTATGTGACCCAGATCAGCTTTCCGTTAGTGCCAGAGTTTAGACATCTTGCAACGTGAGCGAGTGATCCTGTTCTGATAGTGTAGCAGTAGAAGAGAAAGTTGTCAAGTGTTTGTATTTAGCAGACTTTTCCTTAGGGAAAAAAAGGTGTTGAAATGACTGGCTTGCTGGGCACTTTTAAAAAAGAAATCCTAATTTAGCTATGCCTAAATGAAATAAACTCCATGGTAGTATTTTCATATGCAGATTAAGAATATAGATGTGTTTGGGGCCAAAACAAACACTAGGGGCTGACATTTTTGAGGGTGTTGTGAACAAGACAGTATATGTCCTGGTGCATGTGGGAGCAGTTGAAAAACATCCCACCCTTCCATCTGATGTTTGCTTATGATAACATCTCAGTTCAACATTGGTATTTGTCTCCCCCCTGATAAGCCAGAGAAGCAGCATTAGGTATTTTTGTCTTGGGCCATTTCTCGGATTTGTTGAAGGAGTGCTGGCTTTCAGGCGCTGTGGTAGACCCCAACCACGGCAAACAGACCCAGGGTTTGCTTGCCTGCAGTGGCTTGCAGTGAGGGTGATTGGGCAGTGTGTACCAGTACAGTGCTCTAAGGCAAGTGGATTCTGACGTATTACATTGTGGAAACTCGGCCATGGCGTCGTTCTTCTTTTATTATAAGACCTGGCCTCATGGATGTTCCATGGTAGCTTTCATTTCCTGGGAGCCATCGTCTGCTCTTTTTCTGAGGCAGCAATAGTCAAGCTGCTGCAAGCCTTGTCAGAGTCCTCTCCTCCAAAGTGAGAAATGCCAGAGGTTACATCTCTTATGAAGACTGTCAGGGCAGGGATTAAAATGGCAGGCGTTATCACAGTGTGATGTGTAATTCTGGTGGCATGGTCACTGTAGCCACGGTGCACTTAGACGTGGCCAGATACTAATCAGGAGCATTGGGGTTTCTTAAGGTTTCTTAAGGATGGTGGCTAGAACCTTAACTTGAATCTTGATTTGAATTAGTGGAGCTTACACAGGAGTTGACTTACCAAATCCCAATGATTCATTGGGGCTACTCTGGTTTTAGCTTACTAGTGTATTTCAGCCTTTGAATGACAAACATGAAAAACATATTCCAGTTGGGGAGATGCCTAGTACAAATACAATTACTCCAGTAGTTTTTCCCACCTCAGATGATGTGCTCTTTGTGTGCCCGATTATACAACAATTGTGAAACTGGGCTTGCGACCAGTTGCTTGAAAGACGGTCCCAAGAAGGAGAGGGCAGAAGGCACTATGTGATTGTCTTTGAACGCTTGCATTTTCATTTCCAGCTTTTGTCCCAAAATCTACCAGTTGTCTGTGTGGTGGATCATGCCTGCTCTATATAAAAAAAATAAACTGAAAAACAATCCCAACTGATAGACAAGTGACCTGTATATATTTTGCAGAACAGACCAGTGACCTGTATAGATTTTGCAGAACGAGGATCCTTACATATTTCTGCATCCAACAGTGTATTACTCAAAATTGTATGCTTTAAATTCTTCTTCAAGTGCTACAGTATGTCCTGAAAGAACTTTGGCGATCAGTAGCATGATCTGGTTTTTATCTAAAGCTATTCTAAATAGAGAAGCTGTGATCACAGTGAAACCATTGGCTTAAATTCTAAAGTCAGAATGATCTTCTACACCCCGGGCCACATTTCCCATCTATTTTTCCCTGAAGGATAAGCAGCAGCAGATGGTATCTCTTATTACGCATTATGTGACTGAAATATTGTAATTTTCTTTTTTTTATGGTATTGAGAATTTCTAGCTTTTTATTCATACGCAGTAATATGGCTGCATTAGTGACTCTGGCTGTCTAAGGTATCTTCAGAATTTGTCTGCACATCCACATCTCAAATGCTTCCAGCTTCCTACAGAATGCGTCTGTAAGGGTCCATGTTTCTATACCACAGTACTATACTAAATACATAAGATTGAAGTGTTTGGTACGAAGTCTGATAGATAAGTCTCAGCTTATTAAGACTTTCCTCATTTTCTGGAAGGAATGTCTAGCTTGTTGAATTCTACAATGAATTTCACATGAAAAATCCCAATTATCTTTGATATACCCTCCTGAAGATGATTGACTCCTTCATACCCACTGTTTAAGTCTTTCCTGTTGAAGTAAGATCTTCAGACTCGTTGGGTTGAAACCAGTAGGGCTTTTAAAGGATATGTGGAAGATATGGTAGCCTGTTATGAGTAGTTGAATCATGAAAGCTCTGATTCTCAGGAGGCTGAAGTGAAAGATCAAATTGTGTATTTGCAAAGTGCTTACAGGTATCTTGAACCCAGCCCTGTCCACTCAAGAAGTTTATGGTTGATGTACAGACCAAATGGCCAGGTATCACAGTAGGGGTCATTTTGCTGATAGCAGCTTTTGCAAAATTCATGATTTCCATTTTGGCAGTTAAGAGTTTGTTATTCCCTCTGAAGTACTAAAGATTGGGCTAAAGATTAGGTTCAAGGGTCAGGTTGTCATTTGGTAAATGAAATTATTGTTCGACAAATGTGGTTTGCTACTAAATTCATAAATCTGGGACACTATCCTGCCAGATTGCTTTTAATGCTTTCTATGCCAATTCTTGGCCATGTAGACCCAGGATCTAGCTGTGAGCTGCATGAGTGCAATGCTAGCAGTGTTCAACTTGTCAAAAAAAAAGGGGGGGGAGAAGGTGGTGTGCCTGACATTGGATCAGGTGCTGCTTGGAACTTTCTGGGAGCTGAATGTGTGTCATGATCTTGGCCACACTTCATGGGAAGCTGGCAGTAGCGGCTGTTCCATAAATATGTGTTAGCAATAACTAAAGTAGGCATGGAATGTGCAGCTGGGTTTCTGTTACAAGTGTTCTTGGCAGAGTCTTGGCTAGAAGTCACAAAGATACAGGAAGTGATCAACAGAGATAGGTCTCTAAATAATTAGACTTCTCCATAGCTCAGGTTGTTAATGATGAGTGATAATGAGCTTTATCCTCATTACAAAGTAATTACCTGAGATTTTCCCAACTTACTTCTTTTCTTTCTTTCTTTCTTTCTTTCTTTCTTTCTTTCTTTCTTTCTTTCTTTCTTTCTTTCTTTCTTTCTTTCTTTCTTTCTAAGATGATTGTTTTTTAAAAATTATATTCTGTTTTTTGTTTTCAGACGACTGAATAACAACGAACTGACAGCCATTCCGTCCTTGGGAGCTGCTTCAACTCAGATAACTTCCCTCTACTTGTAAGTTAAATTTTCAGCATACTTGTCTATATGTTTCTAATTTCAGGAATCTGTTTAATCCACATGTACATTATTGTGGCTTGTCTGCAGTCGGTAATATATTCAGCCCCTCGGGCAAACTGGAACTTCACAGAAAGATTCTGAAAAGAGAAATTTGCCCTTTCCCCCTGACATTTTCTGATCTGCAGGATAGTTCAAGGCACTTTCTCATCTGTTCTTCTGAAATTGCCTCAGAGAGGAATATTTTAAGGATGGCCTCAGAATCAAAATAAGGTAGATTTTAGTCCATAACTTGGTTGCCATCCACAATACAAAGTTAAGCTTGGTTGTCCTCCATGATACAAAGAATCAATAAAGGCTGGTAGTTAAAACAGACAGCCAAGACCAGTGGTGGTGAATCTTTGGCACTCCAGGTGTTTTGGACCACAACTCCCACAGTCTTTTGTCATTGGCAGTACAGGCTTGGAATTCTGGGAGTTGTGGTCCAAAACATCTGGGCTGATAAAGGTTCACCACCACTGTCCTAGACAGAAATATGTTATCTAGGATGGATGTGGGCCTTACTTCTCATGAAGTTGACCCCTGTTGGAAAATGCATGCTGCACTTAGCTAGACCTGATCTGAGAGGGCTTGACTTGACCCCACAGGGCTGTGCTTCTTAACTTATACAATTGTGTCAACTTGTCCCAGTTTCTAAATGATTGCAAATATTGGTAAGAAGCACAGAAGCCTTTGTCTACAGAGAAAAAACACCTGCAGCTGAATTGAAATGTGCTACTCGATACGTTGTGGGGTTTTCCTCTTGAGGTGTCAGGAAGATTGAGAGTTAAGGCAGGAAGATTTAAGGGTTCAGTGCTGTACGGACAAGGTAAATCCTCGTCTTCTTATAAGCAGACAGACATTGACCCAATTGGCACAAGTGACTGAGGGAACAAGTCTTGCCAGCCTAACAAGAAGAGTTTCCATAAATCTTAAGACGAAGGCAGTCTCACCAGTTAAGTCTCTCTTGGGCTGAAGTTTTATATGGAGGTCTGGGTTGAGGTACATTTTAAACCTAAGCATATGTTGAGTAGCTTGGTGCTCAAAGTGACCAGATGGCCAGAGTGGTTGAGTATAAATTTAATGAATGCATCTATGTATGTATAAAAAGTCATCCTTGAACAGTAGATGGGAGGATTTGAGTTCTTAACCTGCCCCTCCCACAAAAGATAACTTTGAGAAAGCATTTTGCAAGTATTAACAAAAATGAAGAATATTAATCAAGATCATCTACACTAGTGTTGGAGAACCTGTGGCACAGGTGCCAAAGATGGCACTTGGAGCCCTTTCTGTGGTCACCTGGCATCACCCCTTCACAGCCACCTGTATCCAGGTTAAATTGCTGTATTGGCACTTGGTCTCTAAAAGGTTCTCCATCACTTATCTACACTCTTGCATTTCTGATTGTCATGTATGGGCATGAAAGCTGGACAGCTAAACAAGCTGACAGGAAAGAAATGGATTCATTTGAAATATTATATTGAAGGAGAGTTTTGTGGATACCCTGGACTGCTAGAAAGACACGGCAGGTGGGTCATACTGCAAATGAAGCCCAAATGACTTTATAAGAACTGAGTAGAGCTGTGGAGGATAGAACATTTTGGAGTCAACGTAAGTCTTGGCTTCATTGTGTACTTCCCAGTTTTGCTGCTCAAAAGGCTTCATTTCGGAATGTCAAAGGCATCTCCAGCATCAATCAGGTCCACAATTCATATGCAGAATTAGATTCTTGGAAGAGCCATACCAGATCTTAAACTAATTTTCAGCATAGAGAAATTCCATATTTGGAATGCAACCTGTACTATGCATCTTGTGTTGTACATAAAGCCTTATAGCAAGTTGACAGGATAGGCAGATGTATGGATTCTACTCCCAGCATGGCAAGAAGATGAGTTCTGAGTCTGCCCAAGCATCCCACGGTTATGATCTGTAGCAATCAAAGTGTTCCTGTCTGCATGCCTACACCTCTCCAGTTGATGAGCTCTATCAAGTATTGTTGTCACACTGCCATCCTATGATTAGGTATCATTTAGTTCATTTTGTGGTACTACTGTGACCCTCCTTGTAGGTTTAATTGTTGTTTTATTAATTGCAGGTTTATGCATTGGTTTACTTTTGGTAAAATGAAATCAGTAGGTAGATACAAGTGAACGCAGTTATTAAAACATAAAAATAATAACTTAATAAGATAATTGCATCAGGGTGTGGTTGTCTGTTTTGTTGCTTATCTCTCTTCCCTTGTGTCACTGTCAACCTTCATCGTAGTAAACACTCTCAGAATTGGGATGGCCTGTTTTAATGTTTCCTTTAATCTGTGTATTCTTTGCAGTTTGTTTTAGTATTTTGAAGTGACCTTGGTGTATCTGCTTAGTTCTTCCCCTTCCATTTTCGTGGAGTCCATAAGAGAAGAACACAAATTGGCTGAATTCCTTGTTTTCCACTAAGACTGTGCTAAAGTAGGGAAGACTGCAGAGTTCCATCATTTAGGTCAAAATTGACAGCTGGGACCACTTATTTTTTCCTCTGCTTCTCCCTCAAGTTCATATTTCATAGCAAACAAAGTCAAATCTGAAAGACCTCTCATTTTCAAGTGCTTTGTCCATCAAAGAATCAGCAACTCTGTCCAGCCTTTACAACTGTCTGTCTTCCCAGTGGTTATGGAAACAGTCAATATACATGAATATGGTTCAGATTCGCTGACTTGAGTGTTTGATGGAGGCAGTTGATGCCTAGGACAGCTAGGGAATGGGTTTTGGTTTTTAACCTCCCTTTCTGTGTATGCTCAGCCACTATACTTGTGGCTTGTCTATACTGTGGGTATTCCCCACATGTGGTTATACAATATAAGCAAATTAAAATCCCACAGAACTTCAATTTTGACTCCCATCTCATGCCAGTACAATTATGCCCTGAAGTAAGTACAAATAGGCTTTTTAGTATTGGATCAAAGAGACCAATATTATTTGCTGGGTGAACACCCTCTCTGTATTTTGATCTTGTAACTAATCTGCTATATATTTTTTATTTTCAAAGCACAATTATAATGCTGTGTTGCAGTTGTGTTCAGATACATCACATGTAACAGATCAGCAGTACCAAACTGTGATGTTACTTCAGGCTAAGCTTAAGATTTACTTCAGTTTCACTATTCACTGGAGAGGAAATGGAGCCTTGTGGTGTAATGGTTAAACTAAGACCATAAGAACATCCATGCTGGATCAGGCCAAAGGCCCATCTAGTCCAGCTTCCTGTATCTCACAGTGGCCCCACCAGATGCGTTTGGGAGCGCATGAGACTAGATATCTGTCTCCTGATACCACTCCCCTGCTTCTGGCCCTTGAAATACCCTGGTTTTAATCCTGGAGATTACACATCTCCCTCATGGTTTGTAAACTGTGATGGACTTTTCCTCCAGGAATCTGTCCAATCCCCTTTTGAAGGCATCCAGGCCAGATGCCATCACCACATCCTGTGGCAGGGAGTTCCACATACTAACAACGCGCTGGGTGAAAAAATATTTTCTTTTGTCTTTTCTTTCTCTCCCAGCCCACAATTTGAGTGTATGTCCCCTAGTTCTGGTATTTTGTGAGAGGGAGAAGAGCTTCCCTCTATCCACTTTACTCGTGCCCTGCTTTATTTTGTACATCTCAATCAAGCTGCTGTACTGCAGCCAAAACTGTGCTCAGAATTCAGGGTTCAGTCCTAGCTCAGGTTCACTCAGCTTTCCATCCTTTCAAGGTCAGTAAATTGAATAGCCAGCTTGCTGGTCGGGTGTAGCCTGCAATTACTTGTAAACAGTACAGAGAGTGCTTTACGTGATATGTGGCAGTATATAAACAGTGTGCTCCTTTTGCTTTTTTTAAAGCTGGACAGCAAATGTTAGTTTTTGTCACCCTCTGCTTTGAAAATATTGCCAAAGCAGTTCATCCCTAACACCAGTGAACATTCAGGAAAGATTTTTAATTAAATAGAAGAAAGCAATTTGTGTACAAGTTAATTAGAGACAGGCCTGGAAAGACATCTTAAATGCCAGCAATTGTTAATGCGTAGTGATTGTTCTTCCCGGAGAAAATCAGAATGTTAATCAGGATCTGAAAGACATCTGTAGTTATTCTAAAGTAACACCAGGAGAATTTTAATTATTTTTTTAAATATACTCCTTAAGAGTAGAATGGATGAGAGTTATTTGCAGCTGTTTTCAGAAGACTTAAGAACATAAGAACATAAGAAGAGCCATGCTGGATCAGGCCAACGGCCCATCTAGTCCAGCTTCCTGTATCTCACAGTGGCCCCGTCAGATGCGTCTGGGAGCGCACAAGACTAGATAGCTGTCTCCTGATACCACTCCCCTGCATCTAGCCCTTGCAAGTACCCCGGTTTTAAGCCTGGCGATTACACATCTCCACCATGGTTTGTAACCTGTGATGGACTTTTCCTCCAGGAATCTGTCCAATCCCCTTTTGAAGGCATCCAGGCCAGATGCCATCACCACATCCTGTGGCAGGGAGTTCCACATACTAACAACGCGCTGGGTGAAAAAATATTTTCTTTTGTCTTTTCTTTCTCTCCCAGCCCACAATTTGAGTGTATGTCCCCTAGTTCTGGTATTTTGTGAGAGGGAGAAGAGCTTCCCTCTATCCACTTGACTCATGCCCTGCATTATTTTGTACGTCTCAATCATATCCCCCCTCAGGCGCCTTTTTTCCAGACTAAAGAGCCCCAAATGTTTTAGCCTTTCCTCATAAGGGAGGTGCCCCAGCCCAGTAATCATTTTAGTCGCTCTCTTCTGCACCTTTTCCAGTTCCACTATGTCTTTCTTGAGATGCGGTGACCAGAATTGTACACAATACTCCAGGTGCGGCCTTACTATTGTTTTGTATAATGGCATTATAATCTTGGCTGTTTTATTTTCAATCCCCTTTTTGATAATCCCTAGCATGGAATTGGCCTTCTTCACCGCTGCCACACATTGGGGAGACACCTTCATGGAGCTGTCCAGCAACACACCAAAATCTCTTTCCTGATCTGTCACGGATAACTCAGAGCCCATGAGTTGATAAAGTTTTGATTTTTTGCCCCAATATGCATTACTTTACATTTGGCTACATTAAAACACATTTGCCATTTCCTAGCCCATTCCCCCAGTTTGGAGAGATCCTTCTGGAGCTCTTCACAATCTTCTCTGGTTTTTACCACTCGGAAAAGTTTTGTATCATCTGCAAACTTGGCCACCTCACTGCTTATCCCTGTCTCCAGGTCATTTATGAACAGATTGAAAAGCACCGGTCCCAGGACAGATCCCTGGGGCACACCGCTTTTCACCTCTCTCCATTGTGAAAATTTCCCATTGACACATACTCTTTGTTTCCTGGATCTCAACCAGTTCTCAATCCATAAGAGGACCTGCCCTCTTATTCCCTGACTGTGCAATTGTAGCTATGGGATTTATTTAGCTGTATTCATTGTTCAGTTGTGTGTTTTAAACTTCCCAGGACTTTTATAAGTTTTCCCGTGCACTTTGCAAGCCCAGTGTAGTATTGAACATAGAGGGATACTGTACATTAGGACTCAGGAGACCTGTTTCTGAATCCTCACTAAGCCATGGAAGCTCATAGGATACATGTGTATGAAACTGCTGAAACCACTCCTTAAACGTCTCACTTTTTTTATCATACTTACTGTTGCCCCATACAGTATTATTTTATCATATTGTTGCCCCATGATAAGTCCGAGGAAGCAGAGTTATCAACGAAAAAGTTAATATTAAAATGTAACTGCTAGTCTTCAAGGTGTATTTTTGTCTCATTTCAATGGTACTTTACTGAGATTTGGTGCTTTGCAACAGCAGCAAAACAAATCAAGTTTTCAATTTTAGTTAAATGCAGCTGCTCTATCTGTCTGCTTGCTACATTTACTATATATTTACTCATTCCTCATTTACTCCTATATTTACTCATTATATTTATATCCCAGCTTTCCTCCAGGCTGGTAGGCAGATCAGATTGAGAGTGTGTGTGACTAACCTAAGAGTCATCTAGTGAGTTTTGTGGCACCAATGGGAGTTGAAGACCCAATCTGTTGCGTCCTAATCTAACTTGAAGCCACTGGTTGAAGGAACAGAATGATGCTGTAACTTGTACCCAAGACACCTTTACCCATCTTTTCTTTTGCTTCCTTGTTGTGGTACTGTAGTAATGCTCTTGCAGTTCCTCATGATGGAAGTTAGAAAATTTATTCTATTTCTGGAACCAGCTAGACACGTGCAATCCACCAAGTTGCATCACTCTTCTTTTTCCTTCTTTATGATTGCTCCCTTGCGTTGTTTACCCTTGTGCGTTCTTTGTTCTTGAACCGGGATGTCTCTCAATTCTTTGTTCCATGACGTGCAGTGATATTTTCCTGCCAAGTGGTTTTCCATTCCCTTCTTTGGAGGGCTCTCTGGGACTGTGTAGCTTGCCCAAGGTTACAAAGACTGACTTGTTTCCTGTGAAGTACGTAGGGAATGAAATCCCTGATGCTTGCCTCTGCAGCCAAGTGTTTTAACTCGCTCTGCTGTAAGAGGAAATTACTGGTCTAGATCAGAGAATTATTGTTTGCAAATATTTCAGTGGATAGATGATAGATAGATGGATGGATAGATGGATGGATAGATAGATAGATAGATAGATAGATAGATAGATAGATAGATAGATAGATAGATAGATAGATAGATAGGACAAAAATGTAATTCTAAAGGTTTAAGATCAAGTATTGTTGATGGCTAAATTGCTGATGGACAGGTTTTCCTTTGGAAGATGGGGAGTTTGGCTTGAGAACCTAACGTATTTGTCTAATGACTATTAAATGTGTCTCGTTTTCAGTTACAGGAATAATTAGCATGGATACAGAAGAGAAGACTCCTTGACCCTTACAGTTACTTTAGGAAAGACGTTTACCTAATTAACTTCTACTAATTATCCCAATCTTCAGACTCACCTATGTTGTTTTGTGGCAAGAAGTATTAGCTTTGTGTACCCAAGTTTGTAACTGTGAAAACTATGAGGTAGAGATTTGCAATAGCTGCAGAAGTCCCAGACTATGGCTTCTTAATTAGTTGTGACTTTCTGGCACTCTTGCGTGCATATATAGCCTATAGATATAGATGTAGATATAGATATAAATATAGATATAGCCTATAAATATAGCCTATAGATATAGATATATAACCCTTTCAGAGTTACCCATGTCTGTTGGTGGTTGCTGTTAAGCTGGTATTGGATGTTGGGGCTTTTGTGTTGGGTTTACAATGGAGAATGGGGCTAGAATGGAGAAGGAGTAATAAATGTTATTTGCTGCAGTTGTCAAGCATAACACTGTTTGTGACCCAGAACAGCCAGGGGTTTGCCCAACAAAATCTATACCCCTGATCTTCTTGATCTTGATGAGAATTAGTACTAAGGATGAGGAAATCATGAACTGGGTTAAGAGTCTTACAGGGTTTAGATGTGTATTATTTGGTGGGGGACCTGGATCAGGGGAGTGGAAAATAGGATTAACTAGTTTATAAAGCAGTATTCTGAAATGCATTCAATGCCAGACTGCGATCAATAAGGCAGTGTAGCTGCCAAACCGTGCTTAACATCTCTCTTGTAAAAATCAATCATCTGCAGACTCATTAGGATAGAGAAGAATTTGCATTAAATGGCAATTAAACAGAGAAATCTAATAATCTCAGCTGTAAGATGCTTATTCTCATAGTTGTACATGCAATGCAGAACATAGCTGTTGTGAGTTTTTCAGGCCGTTTGGCCGTGTTCTAGAAGTTTTTCTTCCTGATGTTTTGCCAGACTCTGTGGCTGGCATCTTCAGAGGGCAAGTTGCTCAGGGAACTAGGGGTTCTCTCTGTGCTCTGGTGCACACGTGAAAGCCTTTGAGAATACCATGTAGAACAAACTTAGATGCCCTCGCAGGCCCATTCGGGGCATGCCCAGGTGGTTATATGGGAAAGGATTTGGAGAAAAGTTTGAAAGAATTCAGTGATGCCTTTTCTCTGTTGCTGCTCCCAGACTTGGGAACTCCTTCCTGCAGGAAGCCAGACTTGTACCATCTTTGGAGTCCTAAGTGGGCAAAGACTTTTCTCTTCAGCCATGCTTTCCCTGAGTGATCGGCTGCCTGTCCTGGATGGACTGTTATGTACTATTGTTGTTGTTGTTGTTCAGTCGTTCAGTCGTGTCCGACTCTTCGTGACCCCATGGACCAGAGCTCGCCAGGCCTTCCTATCCTCCACTGCCTCCCAGAGTTTTGTCAAATCCATATTGGTTGCATCGATGACACCGTCCAACAATCTCATTCTCTACTGCCCTCTTTTCCTTTTGCCTTCAATCTTTCCCAACATCAGAGACTTTTCCTCTCTCCTCATGAGGTGGCCAAAGTACTGAAGCCTCAGCTTCAAAATCTGTCCTTCCAGTGAACATTCGGGGTTGATTTTTTTCAGGATGGATTGGTTTGATCTCCTTGCAGTCCAGGGGACTCTCAAGACTCTCCTCCAGCACTACAGCTCAAAAGCATCAATTCTGCGGCGATCAGCCTTCTTTATAGTCTAGTCTTCACTGGACTATTTTTATGTACTATTGCTTGGTTTAAATTGCAGTACAGTACTGTACTACTTGTGTTATTACACTTCCAGTTTTCCATCCTTCAGAGTGGCATTCCCCCACCCCTTTCTTTGTTTGCGCATTGTTGTTAGCTTTAATCTTGTCTTATTCTAAATGATGTCTTTGCCACTGGTCTCACTTGGGAATTACAGACACCAAACACTGTGGTTTATTGAGGGCATGGGCTTGCCAAGGTGGAGCACATTGGCCCTAGTTATTTCAGTGGGCCAAATTTAAAGTGGTACTTGTCTATTTTAAAACAAATAAGACTCAAATGTGCCTAACTTTAGCTGGTTAGTGTTTTATATTTTCAGCCACACACCTCATTTGGCCTAAGCATATCCTTTGAAATCAAAATGTAATCAACGTGCCTACCAATCATTCTGCCAAATGGTCACATGTTAGGAATCTGCGGCTGGTGATGGTTCCGTCTTTAGCCTACATGCATTGAGAAACCTATGTTTGCGCATGTGCCAGTAGAAATGGGCCTTTCCTTGCAGCACTCATGGTTTTATGCACCATGTGGACTTCACTAAACAGCTACACATAATGCCAGTCTGTCATTAATTCTAAAGTGGAATGTACTGTTAGGTCTGTTTTCCTTCCAGTTCGCAATACTCATTTGTATTCTACAATGGCTTGTCTCAGTGTTACAAGTGGCCATGGAGAGGTGAGTTGAGGTGCCAGAATAAATAACCATTTTGACTTGTTTGCTCTCAAACAATGTCCAGTGTGTTCCGAAATGTTGTCTGTCAATTTGTTTAGGGGTGATAACACCCTAATGGTGTTAATTTATTTTGGTGGCAGTCAAAAGTTCTATAAATAGTTGTTGCCATGAAAAACCATGGTTGATAAATGCAGGACAAAGTGACACGTGAGACCTGATGTTAATACAGAGTACATTTGATTATCCAAATAAGGTTGCTCTTGTTTAGAAGCAGCTGAGGAATGGTGCGGTCTGTCTGCCCAATGCACAGAAGAGTCATGAGAGAGATGTTAATTTCACTGCAAAAGGCACAGACCTTCAAACTAGACATACTCTGATTGCATTTCTCCCCTTGATTCCAAGCCAAAACAATGTGCTTTGTCTTTCCTATTCATCTTCTCCTACCTTTTTCCAAGTTGGAATGTGAGGCTAAAAGACACAACTTTACAAAATAATTAATGTATGTTCCATTGTTTTACTTGGACACAGCCAATCATGCAACTTGAGAACAAGCAAAAACACTCCAGATGTGACCAAGAGAAAAATCTAATTTGCAACTATAATTGTAGAAACAATTCAACTTAATACCTAAAATGGACATGTGACAGCCTGTCTGCTTCAATGTATGTACTCTGAATATTCATTTTACCTGCTGAAGATGACTTCTTTGTGACTCCAAAAGCTGGCAACAAGTTTTGAACCACTAATTGGCCATCTAGATGAGTAGTTCTAGAGACCAAGAATATATTGGGTCCTCGGATATTATTGTACTACAACTCCCAGAATCCCTGGCTGGTGCAGTTAGTGCTGAAGGCTTCTAGAAGTTCTCATCCAAAAACATCTGGAGACCCAAGGTCAGGAAGACATATCCATTCTGTCAACTCGACTACATGCTACACCAGGCATGTCCAAACTTCGGCCCTCCTGATGTTTTGGACCACAACTCCCAGAATTCCAAGCCTGTATTTCCAGTGGCAAAGGACTGTGTGGGGTTGTGGTCCAAAACATCTGCTACATGTGGCACCCCAGCAATCCTACTCTTCTTTTCCCATGTTCTTCCAAGTAGGAAAACTAAATGCACATTTGGAACTCAAGTCATGTCATGAGAGTTGTAGCCAGAGAAAAGATCAGACAGCCACCATGTTGCGTTTACCACGTGACATTGTCCCCCTACTCAAGCCTACGTGGAAGTGCTAGGTGAATTCAAGCCCAGAGGGTGGAAGAGCCAAATCCAAAACTCACTCAGCTATAAAGTTCAGTGTGCCAGTGTGTTGTGTTGTGTTGTGAGATTTAAAGAGCAGACGGGGGAATTAAAAAAACGGGTGGCTCAATCAAATCTGTCCCACAGTGCTGCCATCTTAAAAATATTTTTCAGATGTTGGAAATACAAATACTGAAAAAAATCAATGGGAGGGATTGTGATTGCTAATAGACCCCCAGTTCCTGTGCATGTTTAGAAGAGTATCTGAAAAGCCCAGACAGCACATTGACCCCCTTCACAAGCCAAACAAAACCTGCAGAACAAAATCATTTGACACTTAAAAAACCAAAACCAAAACACATTCAATAGATTTTGCATGAAAGTGCCATATTTTTCATGGAAGGCGTGAGTGTTGAGTTACAACAAAATATGGAGAAGATGGAGCATGTAGCTTTCCATAACCCATGATTTTCATCTGAGACAGTGAAGAAAACAGTAAATCCTATGCTCTCTGATGGGAAGTTTTGGTTTTAGTATGGCATAAACATTATTCCATTTTAGGGGGAAAGGTAGGGAGATTTTCTATCTCCAGTAAGAGATGTTTCTGTTTTCTTCGGCTAAACAACTTTAACAACTCCGTCTCAAAGATATTGGTCATGCTGTGGGGCCTTGGGAGTAGAACAGACACATTTAGAAGAAAACATCCTCTTAGGAATCATAGGGCATGCAGAAGAAAAGCTTTTCTGCCAAAGGGCTAAAATTAACTTGATAGACCTTTCATAAACTGTGTGAGGAAACAGAGCTTGGGAGTTCGATTCCCCTCTGGACCTCCTGTAAGTAGAGCCAGCCTATGTAGCCTTGGGCAAGCAACATAGACCAGTGTTGGCAAATCTATGGCATGGTTGCCAAAGGTGGCACACAGAGCCCCTCACTGCCACCGCACTTCCCCCTCCACTTGGAGCATGCCACTGTGCTTCGTGCAGAGAGCCAGGCGAAAGGGAGGCAGCAGCTTGTGCGCTCGTTCGTGGCCCCAGTTTACTGTCCAGCCATGCCGCTCTGGGCATCCCAAAAGTGGCATGGCTAGACAGTAAACTGGGGCTATGAATGAACCCACATGCCGCCGCCACTCCCCCCTGGCTTTCCCGATGGTATAGCACCCCATCTGCCACTGTGCCCAGGGCAGAGAGGCAGATGGGGTGCTACTACGCAGGAAAGCAAGAATCAAAGAACATGTTTTTGAATTTCCCGCAGCCATAACACCCTTGCTGTGGCCACGGGAAAATCAAGAACATGCTCTCTGATCCTTGCTTTCTCGAAGGGTAGCACCTGAAGCATTTGTAACCCGGGATAGAAATTCAGGTTAAATTGCCTTATTAGGCTAAATTGTCATATTGGCACTTTGCGAAAAATAAGTGGGTTTTGAATCACAGTTTGGGCACTAGGTCTCTAAAAGGTTCACCATCACTGACATAGACCCAGGGCACCTCCAGAAGAAGGGAACACTAAACCACTTCTTACTATTCTCTACCAGGAAAACCCTGAACATTGATCGCTGTAAATCAGAATAAACTTGATGGCACATTGTTGCTGCATTGTGACGTCCTGGGAGGGATGTGATTTATATGTTGTTCATTCTCCTGGACTACCCTGTGTTCTGGAAAGATTCCACATAAAAATACTTTTTTTTCCTACTTGCATGTCAAGGAGGACTGGCTTTTGATATTTTGTGAGATTTTTAACTTTCTCAGAGAATCTTGAACAATACTGGGGATTTGTCCCTTGAACTCTCCCAAGAATATTTGGAAAACACATAAACCAGTAGAGGGGTGTACTCAAGATGTTCACCTATCCCTTCACTGCTTTTCTTGGGTTTCTAAGTACAGTGGACCCTCATATAACAAACAGCTTGTATAACAAAATCTGTATAACATAAAAATTCCAGAGATAGGGGAAATTTGCTTAAGAGAATCACCTATGGGGCAAATCTGTACAACATAAAAATGATTGCGGTTAGAGATTCTTATGGGAAATTTGTATAAAGGAAAATTTGCTTAACAGAATTTCATTTGGAACGAATTAATTCCTTTATACAAGGTCCCACTGTAGTGGTTGAGCTATCAGACAAATACAGTCCTACCTTTGGGTTTAGTAATGTACTGTAAGTGATGATGTACCAAGAGGTGTTAGGAAGTGTTAATAAAGCAGCCTGGCTCCCTGGCTGACTTTTTAACTTCTTTTTTTAATTGACGGTCTTGCCCAGCTACCTTTGTAGCATGAAGTGGAGTTTGGTGCATTGTGGCTTCCAGTGGTGGGATCTGCTGGTCCGGTAAGAGCATGGATGGGGAGCACCTGGGCTTGTTTTAGGACAACACGAAGTGGAGAGCCAAGGCTTGGCTCTAGAGGTTAGCAAGCAGCCAGTCAAGAAGTCCACACGAGGGTGTGTTTCCCACAGCTGTGTTCATTTGTTGCTGTACAAAGTACCTCTTGACCTCCTGCAGAATGTCTCCCACTGTGTAGGCCTTCTTGCAAGCTTTCTCAGCCAGCAGTGGAAGCTTAGACAGTTCGTTGTCATGCTCATTTATGAAGGTCAGGTTGGGGACGTTCAGATGTGACGCAACCATCCACTGCAGAATGGCCTGGAGTTCTTTGTTCACTTGGTTGTCGTCCGCATTCTGGTTGCCCACAATGACTTCAGATTCAGTTAACTGTTCACCATTAGCTGGTGAAGGTGATCTTTGCCCTTCAGAGTAGGAGTCACCAGAACCGTTTTGTTTGTCTGCTAAGTCGTCCGTCGTTGTGTCAGAGCCACTATCTTTCTCTGTTTGCAAGGACAGCTTTGACACCGATGCCGACAATTGATCCATTGATTGGTTGTCTGTCTGGTTTATGTTGCCATGTGTAGTGACAGTGCTTTCGCTGTGTTCTGAGATGTCCGTGTCGATCTGGGATGAACTCTCAGGGTCAGGAGTAGGTCTTGTGTCTTTGGAGTTGTGGGACATATTGGAAGTGGCTTTGTATTACAACCTTACTTAGGTCCGCGTAGAGTTTGTCTATCAGTTGAGCAGCTTGGGTGACCCAGTCGGACCTGATGTTGTCTGTGCTCTCAGATGTCCATTCTGTTAATGCTACCTTATAGCACTTCTGCTTATGTGGGCACATGGTTTCCATGTCTACAGTGACATCACAAAGACCCATTATCAATCACTAGCCAATGGTATATTGCCAGATTGCTGTATCTTAAACTTGTTTGATGCCAACAGCTATGAGCATTAAATAGAAGTACACTTACTAAAATTACTGTAGAGACAGCTGTATTGGCAAAACCATAGGGATATTTTTTTCTTTCAAGTCTGTCTCAGCCCAGATCCATTTTGAGAAAAAATATATATATAAAATTTTCCTTCTTAAGGGAACCCATTGAAAATTACTTTGTTTTTTTTTCCCCCTGAGCAATCTTCATTCATGTTTGAAAGATTTAGACTGCCCTTCATCCAGGCTGTGGGCAGGGTCCAATGGCTGAGCTCTGACAGAATCCAATGAAACAAGGAAGGGTGATTCCTTCATTCTCAGTCTCATATGCTGCTAAAATCAGTGCTGAAGAGCCAAGAGGGGCCTTCAAGAGTTGGCTGAATCACAAATCCTGCAGATTGAGGAAGGAATACATGTTCAAATGTTCTGCTAGTGGCATGATGAATTTGATTTAAATTTTTAAAAATCAGATTTTTAAAATGATTTAAATTTTAAAAAAATGATTTTTAAATTTAAATCATGATTTAAAATTGATGTTATAAAGCATTTTAAAATACCAGCCAGTGACATGTTAGATTTCATGCTGTCTAATGATAATGAATAATAGTGATAGAACACAAGTTTAAAATACCCAAACATATTAAGAGGAAAACAGAACAACTGTAGAAAATGCAGTGTAAACTTCCAGCCGTGACAGATCAAAGTGGTTTATTGCACATTGATATTGCTTATAAAAATAAATTTGTGTTTCCCAGTTTCTGGGCTTGATAATGCAAGTGGTGGCAGGCCAGTATTCCTGCTGAGAGCATTCTCTAAGAGAAGTGCCCTTGCTAAAAATGTGTTCTGTGGTACTGATTGCATTCAGAAGAGAGAAAATGAAAACAGACAGGATGTTTGAGCAGGTTCAGGTAGAATCTACATGGGACCTGCCAAGTTTAGAAATGTATGAAGAATAGTGTAGTTGAGTGCAAAGGTGTTAGAAATATCTAAAATATAATAGTCCTTAAGGTGCCACATGTTTTTGTCTTTTGTTGTGCTGTGTTTCTTTGAATTTGACTAAAAATAAGTAGATATTAGTATGTACCTGAAGCCAATCCAGATGCTGCACCGCACTCAGATATAGCTTGGGACTAAATAGCCATTGTTAAGAAGCAGGACAAGGCATACATCCTGTTCTAGATCAAAGTTACAACAACCGCCCTGTACCCCACCTTTTCTGGGGATGGAAACTATATTGCTAATCTTCTGAGGATTGCTTTTTTCAAAATTGCAAAATGTGGCTTTGTGGGTTGTTTTTCTTAAGAAGGGATCAATGCCATGTCAAGGGTAGACAGTGGGATGGTTTGCAACTCCTAATACAGTGGTGCCTCTTAAGACGAATTGAATTTGTTCTACAGGTCAATTTGTTTTACTAAAAATTCATCCTACAAAACGTGGTTTAACACGGTTCCCATAGGAATGCATTGAATTCATCTTGCGAGGCACCCCATAGGGAAAAAAATTGTCTTACGAGTTTTTCCTATTCCCAGAAATTTCATTCGTCTTATGAGTTTTTTCCGTATTAAGAGACATTTGTCTTACGAGGTACTACTGTATCTGATTACAAAGCAGCCTCATACTTGACTTTGCAAACTGAGAGTAGTATTTCTATCTGCCAGAAGATTGTCTGGTCTAATATAAATATAAACTGGGACAAAGCACTACAAAGTCAATTCCTCTGTAACTTGCTCATAGCTTGGGTGGATTTCAAGTACAGTGGATCCTTGTATAAAACAGCTTGTATAACATAAAATCTGTACAACATAAAAAATTCCAGAGATAAGGGAAATTTGCTTAACATAATCCCCTATGGGGAAAATCCTTACAACATAAAAATGGGATTACTCCATTTTCAATGCATTCCTATGGGAATTTGTATAAAGGAAAATTTTGCTTAACATAATTTCATTTGGAATGAATTAATTCCTTTATACAAGGTACCACTGTATAAATAGCTGTTTGAATTCTAAGGAAGGTATTCTTTGTTGTCAAATCACAGGTGGAGAATGGGAACCCACTGGCAGCTCCATAACTGGTTCAGATTTCATTTCTAGTTGGACACCTGGAATTTTATGGGCCGCATTTTAAATGTCCAATTGTTAAAGGCAAAGCCCCACCACCGGGTCTTCTGTCTTGGTAATAATTTTGTGTGGCTGCTTTCTTCCTGTCCAGACCCAAGCTTCCCAGAGATCTTGGTATCCAGGTCTAGATAGGAGAGACAGGTTGACTCAGTTGGAAGAAATACAGTAGTGGCCTTCCACAGCTGGTTGAGCGCGATGACAGGAGGATGTGAAAAATTGTTAAATGGAAAGTTTGTAGGTGCCTTTGGTTGTGAACAAACAATAGGAAAGAATTGCTGGATAGCTTAATGGTTTATTTAGATGGCTTCAGAGACTGAGCTTGGGAGCTTGATTCCCCACTGTGCCTTCTTGCCCACGGACTCAGTCCATTCCAGCTCTGTAGTTGTCAGATGATGATGATGACGAAATGCTGAATGGAAAATTTCACACATACTGAGTTCTTGGGCACATTGCAGCATGACCGTATCATGACGTTTGGGACATGTATTTGACCTTAAAGTCTTTTGTGGTTTCTGCTTTTGTTCCAGTGTAAGCAGGCAGCATTAATTTATTTCTATGGGAGAAAAATAAATATAATCAGGTGGAAGTAAAATAAGGTCACCTGACTGATTCTCTGCGACCCTACCGCTCATGTAAGGATTCCAGTAGGTGCCTGGTAATTTGCAAGCCGGTTCTTCGCACGCTGCCACCTGTCATGGTGCTGACCCATTTTGTCAGTAAATGTCAACCTGACTTTAGAAGCTAGAAAAAAGTGAATGTGAGAACAGGGATGCATCTTAGTTGAACCCCACATCTCTATAGTCATCTTTATCGACAGCAGTCAACACATTATTCTCCTTTTGTGTTCATGCTCTCCAAATCTGGGCAGCCTACTTCATATGTTGTACAATTTATGTAGCCTAATATTTAGCAAAACAGGTGGGTCCTGGAGCAAATCAGGCCAGAGCTATCTCTGGAGGCAAAAATGAGGAAACTGAGGCTGCCATATTTTAGGCAAATGATGGGAAGGCAAGATGATCTGGGAAAGACAATACTAGGAAAAGACAAAGGCAGCAGGGAAGGAGGAAAACCAATTACTGTACAAGGTGGATTGACTTCCTAAGGAATCCACAGGCTTCAATTTAAAAGAGCTGAACTCAGCTGTTGAGGATAGGACATTTTGGAGATTTTTCTTTCAAAGGGTCACTATAAGAAGCAGCAACAAAATTAAGTTCATTAAATGGGGGTGTTTTTACTAATATGTTTCAGCCTGGGTGTTATTTGTACAGTAACCAGTAATTTGAGCCCCAGAGAAATACAAACAAGGAGTGGGGGTTGGGGTTGGGGAGGAGGCTCTGAGGAAGGGACAGTTGATTTATGGAAAAATTAAGATTCTTCATTACTAGGATGGTAATATTCAGGAAAATGTGTAAATGAGTGATTTACACAGTATAGCATTCAGACCATGCTAGTTAATAACAATAATTTATCTTATTTATATGTTGCCTTTCTCCCTGTAGGGTAGAATTATACTCGTTTTACCTTTAAACTTAATGCAATGTTAATGAAACCAGCACATTTATTATACGTTTTAGCACTAGGTATAAGATAGAATTTCTTATTAGAAAAAAAACGCTCTAAGGGGAAAATTACCTACCCTACCTTCTTAAAATAAAAAGAGGTTAGAGAGAATTGCATTTACTCAATGTGTGTTGAATATGATGACACGTTAGGGAAATGCAAAGAGAAAAGTCTAATGGCATGAATCTTCTGGAAGAGGGCATGGCTGAAACAGGCCACACTGCAATGTTTTACTCGAGACCCCACTTGGTAACCGGCTGGATCTCATGCGGTTTAAGATTTTGGAAATTCAGCCTCTTCTCAAAAGTCATGTTTTATTTTCTTTCTCTAATATGTTACTCAGTTTTAATAGTACTGTCAAATCGAACATGTTTTCTTTCTACAGTTTTCTTCCTATCTGCGTGGCCTTCTAGACAAAAGACATTGTATGTGTGAATTTACAGGTACAAGGTATCACCCTCTGCCCCAGCCTGTACTTTTCCAATTTTCTTTGATTATCAGCCACAACACTTCACAAAGCATTTTACATGATAAATACTGAGATAAACATAGAAGGCCTGCCATTCCCAAAACCCTTTTCTAGCACAGCTTCTTTTTGATTCATCAAACTCAGCCTTAAAATGAGTCCGTTCAGCAGATTGTGGTCAGATTCCTGCTAGGACTAATCAAGCTTCATATTTTATCTTGTGTTCCATGCAGAAGTCAAAATTGTTTAATTAAGTTTAAACAAAGTATTGAAGTTTGAGTTAAACCTTACTGTCTGTCTTAGAGCTCCTTTTAAAATAGATGGGCACATTGATTTCACATGGATCCACTGCCTCCTTCTGAGACGTATACCCAGCTCATAATTCCAGCTAGAGTTGGCTTACCATTTGGCAGTGGATTTTCTTGGGTCTGTTCTGTCTGGGATTAGCAGTTGGATGCAGGCCTTAAAATGCATGCTTTGCCGTCATAATCATTATAATGGAAATGAATTTCAATGTGATTCTGCCCCATGCAGATTTTTTTAAAGAATGCTAAAGGAACAAGTTGTGCCAAATTTCAGACAGACCAGTACAGATCTTTCTGTGCAAAGTGAGTCTTTACAAGTGGGGTGGGGGGAAATGTCTGGTGCAGGTCTGCATTGAGGCCCCTTTCATTTCCTAGCATAGTGGAACACTTGTTCTCTGTTTCTTTAAAACTGTTCTTTTGGAGCACTGCTTCTAATATTCAAGAGATGCAGGGCATCTGATCTGGTGGTGTGTCAGGGATAGGATAATTCACTCAGGGGTTTGCACTTTTATTACAATGTTTGGTTCTTTCAGTCTGTTGACCTGTGAATTTAACTGTAGTTTTCACATGTAATAAATCATGCGGTGATAAACCAGATATCATTTGTAACTCGGTCTTGGGATCAGAGGCCACATAGATCAGGCCTACCCAATAGATTTGCTTTATTGCCTCAACGGTGTCTGTCCTTTAAACATACCCTTTCTCTTAACTTGCCAACCGGCAAATACTCATGCTGGGTTTCCTCTAAGTAGTGGCTCACCCTCCCTACTCTTATTCCAAATTTAGAATCTGACTAAGCATATGCATGCCTGATGATGTAATAAGAGCCACCGTCCACTGTAGTCCTCTTCCGCTGGGGTGTACCTAGTTACTGCTAGAACTTGCAGGTCTGGACATTTGCTACAGGTTGCTGTGCTTCTGTGATATAAAAGGGAAAAGATAAGGAAATTATGTACAAATGTCTACCTCAAATGATCAAAATTGCTAGCTTGTTAAGGAAGATCCAGTATAGGAGTCCACAAATATTCTCCAGTCCTTGACGTTTCTCACTGCTCTCCTCTATTGTACCCCTTTCTCATGGCTGGAGCATTGTATGTGATCCATTTTCCTTCTTGATCCATTTTCCTTCTCTGGCTCAGGAAAGGCAGCAGATAGGGCTGCCAGATTTTTTTTCTGCTCCTCCCAAACTGTCATTCACAGCAGTTTTCTCACAGCTGAAGTTGCTGCATTGGAAATCAGATCTCCTTACTGATGTATGGCATATTACTCAGAGATCTGCTAGTAGTTCTATAATGTATCATCCCTAGTTTATAGGAATCAAGAGAACTGCACAGAAAAAAAGAGTTGTTTCAGTTCATGTTATGGGGTTGTTGTTGTTGTTGTTGTTGTTGTTGTTGTTGTGTCATTACAGTCGTGACCGACTCTTTGTGACCCCATGTCCATGGAAGTTTTAGGCAGAACTTTTTTAATTTAAAAAGGTGGCTAATTGATGAATGTTCTGCCCCTCCCCCCAACAAACTAATATGAACCTTCATATTTTCTATATTAGGGTGCATTTTGGTATAGCTTTAGCATTAGTTGGGGCTGATATTTGACAGGCAGCATGGTTGGAAAATAATCCCATGTTTTATCAAGTTCCTGGATTACACAGAACTCTATTTTGCTATTTTTATTATAAACAGATGTGATGAGCCTTGGAACAATGTAAAAAGAAAGAAAGAGGTAACGGATCGGGTACACGGAGATGCTAATAGAAGGATGGCTTGATGCCATGATCAAGTGGGGAGTAGTGCCTTTTAGGCAGCCAGCGTTCTGATTGGCTGTTGCCATTGGTGTTCTGGTTGGATCAGATGAGCAAGTGCATTACCGGTTAAGCATGCCCCTCCCCTGATAACTGGCCAGATATAAAGAGGTGCAACTTTTCCCTTCACGTTTTATAGCACCACAAATTATGTTGAGAGTGGTACAACAAACTCATTCTAGCAGGCTGAATTGGGAGAGGCAAAGAGCCAAGTGCCTAAGTTTAATTACTCAAGGACCAGTGCTTGCCTCATTTTCTTGGACTTTGGGTTAAATTGCTGTAACGATGAATAAAAAGACCCAGCTGTCACTGTCAGTTAGTTCTGTTGATCCCAAAGGGAGCCTTAGGGTTACTTACCAGAGTTATAGAAAGGAAGAATTGTGAGTAGTTCCCAAGGAGGTGACAACATTGGTCAGTCAATTGACCCTCAAACCCCCCCCCCCAAAAAAAAAGATCTGTGCCGGATACATCCTTGCAAAAATCTGTGGAATATGGGAAGACTGGAAGCATGGTGGAGTAACGGAGTTGAAAACTCTTAAAGGTTTTTATTGGGTCTTGTGGTGTAGTGGATAGAGTGATGGACTCGAGCTCAGGAGACCTGGGGTTAATTCCTTATTCAACCACAGAAATTCACTGGAGTGTGTGAAACCGGTAAAACTACTCCTTAAATACTTTCCTTGAAAATACGATTAGGTCAGTTCCGACTTGGCAGCATATAGGAATAACAACAACAACAAGCCTCATGTGCATTGTCCTGATTCATGAAAAGAAAGAGATATTAACTGTTGCCAAATAATAAAAAAGTTTCTTGTGCACAGCTACTTGCTTGACGGTTTTGTGTTCTGAGAGACTCAACCGTCACTCACTTGAATGGCAGCTCTGCAGACTTGGAGAACTCAGATTATGCCATGTGCCTCTAAATGAAGTTTTTTAAAACACTGAAACTAATATCTTCTGAATCAAGGCCTTTTCTGCCTCTGGCTTACATTTCACACTACCATTGTAAGGGGGAAACAGGGCAAGAGAGGAGAGAGCCATTACTTTTGTTGTGGTGATATGAACTTTAAGCTCTCAGTAATTAGTTCATCTGAATCCAGTCAGTTGGCATTGGCTTTTGGTTGCAGGCCATGACGTTTAACTTCAACAAACTGGGTGGGAAGGAAGTCTCTAAAGGGAACTTTTATATCTTTAAGATTTTTTTCTTTGTTTGCCCCCTGCCTTTCCTCTCTGATCTGTGACAGTAGAAATAACGCAGATACTCTTCATATTCAAAACGGAGGAATCACAAGTATTTCTGCACTGATACCCTTGATTTGTATGTTGGCAGCTTTTCTCCTTTGCTGCATAGGAGGGCAACCTTGGCTTGCTTCATCCTAAAAACTCTGGGCCTCCTCTCTACTGTTGCAGTAACAAGAATGGGTGGAATTCCTGCTTTCAAAAGAGCTGGAAGTGTTTTATTTATTTATTTATTTATTTATTTATTTATTTATTTATTTATTTATTTATTTATTTAAAATACTTCCATCCCACCTTTCTCCCCCAAAGGTGGCTTACATAATTTAAAACATTCTTTCAAGCTATAAACATTAAGTATACAATATTTTAAACAGATTTAGATATGATATTTAAAAGGGAAACTAGAATCCATTTTAAACAGCAAAACACAACAATCCATTTAGAGCTGATCTCAAACCACCAGTCATTGAGGAGAAATCTACCCGAAGAGAAAGGATGTGGCCTGCCTGTGGAAGGACACCAGAGATGGGGGCCAGTTTAGTTTTGCATGGGAGTGCATTCCAGGTTCTGGGAGCAGTGACAGAGAAGGCCCTCTCCTGTGTCACCACCAAACGTACATATGAAGGTGGTGGGGCTGAAAAAAAAGGTCTCCCCTGATTATCTTAATGCCTGGCAAGCTCCTCGAGGGAGATGTGGTCTTTTAGATAGCTTTGACTCAGTCCATATAGGGAAGTGATGGCGAACCTTTCAGAGACCGAGTGCCTGAACTGCGATTCAAAACCCACAATTTTTTCACAAAGTGCCAATACACCAATTTAACCCAAATACAGGTGGCTGTGAAGGGGCGATGTTGGGTGCCCACAGAAAGGGCTCTGAGTGCCACCTTTGGCACCCGTGCCATAGGTTCGCCAACACTGGTATAGGGCTTTGTAAGTTAAACCCAGCACTTTGAATTGTGCCCGGAAATAAATTGGAAGCTTGTGGAACTGCTGTAATGGGACTAAGGTGGGGTTAACATGCTCCCTGTAAGCAGCCCCAGTTAAGAATCTGGTTGCAGCATTTTGGATCTTTTGGAGTTCCTGTTCACTTTCCAAAGGTGGCCTCACGTGGAGTGAGTTCCCGTTATCTGCAAAACCGTAGAGTACGAAGCAAAGAAAAAAGCAAAGTGTTCGGTTTATATATCGCCCCATAGTACTTAAAGTACTGTCAGGGCAATTTATAATTTAATTACGCAGGCTACACGTCCCCGTCCCCCCCCCCCAACAAGCTGGGTACTCATTTTACCAACCTCAGAAGGATAGAAGGCTGTGTGAACCTGGAGCCGGCTACCTGGGATTGAACCCCAGGTCATGAGCGCAATTTTGGCTACGGTACAGCAGGGTAATCACAGTGCCAAGAGGCTCCTTAGGCTTTTGCAGTTTGCTGTTGGAATTTAGCCGTGTGGTTTGCTGCTGAATCTTCATGATTTGGTTCAGGTGGGAGAGCTGGGAACCCCAAAACGTGTCTTGGGGCCACTGGTGTCCCTTGTGTTTAGTCACCATCGGTGCAGCATAATACAAAGCTAGAGCTGTGGTGTAGCGGAAGGCCATTGAAGAGCTCAGGCCGGGCTTTGGGATGGATTCTCAGGGAATGTGGATTAGCAGTGATTTCACAAGATGGAGAACTGGGACAGACAAAGCTGTAGAGATGTTTGGGCAAGGGGATAGGGTGAAGGTAAATGTCCTGCCCCCTGCATTATGATTCTATCAGCCTCGAGATATATTCAGTACTCAAGCAAAAGGAGACTTCAAAGCTGTGAGCAGCTGTTAAAACAGGGTATGCTTTTCATTTTTTGTGAGATGATGTTGACAAGCCAGTGGAATATGAAACAAACTCAGTGTAGTTTCCTGTATGGTGGCTTGCGACATTGTCTGTGGAAAAACACGTGGGTTCAGATAACAGGCTCCTGAGGTTTCTTTTGTAACTATTTGGCTTATGACGAAGACTAGCGAGTTGTGACCCATACGTGAGGTAATTGATGAACATATGTTTGTGTGCACTAAATACAGGGACTCGCTAATGGGGATGAATGAGACAGAGTGGACTTGAAATAGAAATGAACATTAGTTTATTCTTGTCAAAGTCAAGAGGGTACATAACTGCATAATGCTTAATTGGGTGCCAAGACATTACTATATGGTTACTGACAGGCACGTGAGGATAACAGTGTGTGCACTAATATTTAAATTGAATGTCCAACTCGAGGGGAGGGAGATGTTTTGTGTGCACATTCAGATTTGGGCCTGCAACCTGGGTGGCTTTGGGTCCGTTCTTCTCCTTTGGCCTTTTGGTATGATTGTGGGAGTGAAACAAGAAAGAGGTCTTATCTGTTCACCTTGAGCTCCTTGAATGAAAGATGGAATATAAATGTAGGTGATGTCTAAATAATTATTAAATCAACTCTGGTGCCTAGACAGTACTTGAGGATGATAGCACTTGTCTGGAAAGCATACATCTGCTGTATTAAAGTTTATTACAGAGGACTCCTGATTTACAACAGCTTACTTTAGAACCCACTCTTGTACAGCCATTTCAACATGAGCTAACATCCCAAATGTGCTTTTATGACTGGCCTGTGAACAGTCCTGTCCTGGCTGTCTAAACTTTTTGAAATGGCCAGGGCCCTAAACTGAAACCATTACAAAGTCTCCTTGATCCTTGACTTTGTTGGGCCTTGGGATGGGGATGGGGTCTAAACAGAAGTGATCACCCCCTTGGGCTCTTCCCTTCTTTGGTGCACAGTTTGTCAGGGAAAGAGAACAAGGCCCCTAGGAGGATAAACTCGGTTAGGGGATCTAGACTCTTAACAGGGTCAGCCTGGGTGGAATTGTCAAGTCCAAAACGTCAAACTAAGATGCATCCACTGTTTTCATGAACTAATGCTCTCAAGATCTCTTGTAGGCCATGCCCATATTTGTAGTCTTTGGCAGTACAAAACTGCCATTTGGCAGTACAACCTTGCCATTTGTCAAGAATCTGGTAAAAATAAGGATATTGGTGAAAGTTTTGCCGGAAGTTATATGGGGAAAGAGTTTCTGAAAAATGCATATGCTGAAAGGAGGAACTTGGTATGAAGTATTTGAGAATTGAGGGGTGGAGCCAAGAAATACTGAGATGGCGGCATTACTGGCAGATGTTTCCATTCCTTAGAGGCTATTTCTGTAAGTAGTGTGCCCTCCATTCCCAAAATCTGGCTACAAGAAACTGCTGCACATTATAGGTAAGAAAAAAATATCTCATAGAATGGAAGCAGAAAAAGAGGGTTCCCTCCATTGAAGCATCAGCAGCTTCTTCTTCTTCTTCTTCTTCTTCTTCTTCTTCTTCTTCTTCTTCTTCTTCTTCTTCTTCTTCTTCTTCTTCTTCCTCCTCCTCCTCCTCCTCCTCCTCCTCCTCCTCCTCCTCCTCCTCCTCCTCCCCCCCTTAGTGCCTGACTTGAACGCCCTCGTATTTGGAGTTGCCCACATATGACACAGGCTGGCTGGCAGTGCTCTCTTGCTAGAACTGGGTTGGTTTAAACTTCCGTTTCATTTTTTATCCACCTCACAAGGACTGATGGCAACTGAACTTTGGTGCAGCCAGTCTTGCTGAACCCTTCCTTCCCCTTCACTCCTGGGCAGGAGGGGTTTCCTGTTGAGAGGAGACAAGGGTCAGAACTGGGAACTCTTCTTTTTGTTAAAAAAAAAATCTAGCATACCGCCTCTCTTACTCCAGGGCTAGTGCTGTAACTAATTAAGCAATCAGTGGATGTGGCTTACATTGAGTTTCACAGTGGCTTCCCAGAGCATGTCAGGAGTACATGCCCAACCCCTAGACTGTTCTTGCTCTGCATTGAGCTCCACCTGAACAAACAGTCTTTGCAAGAGGCTTGAGAATCTGCCAGATACTCCCCCGGGAGCAAGTGATTCAATGGCCTATGAGAAAAGTGGGGGCCGTTTCTATGGGATACTTACTTCCTGTCTGAAGAACATAATTATAGCGCTGCCTTTGCTTTGTGAAGCACAAACCTTTCCCCAAAGGCGGCCAAGGCTTTTCGTCAAAGGTAAAAAGCACCATCAAAAGTACTTTTAACTCGGTAACTGTTCCCAGGTCTGCATGATGTGAAACATGCATTTTGGTTTAAATCAAATTGCAAGCTGCAATTTCCATTAAGTCTGTGGGAATCTGGAAAGGCAACGCTCATTGTAAGCACCACTGATTTGGCAGCTGTGCCCTACTTTGGGCTGAGAACTGGACTTATACAGTGGTACCTTGTATAAAGGAATTAATTCATTCCAAATGAAATTATGTTAAGCAAATTCTCCTTTATACAAATTTCCCATAGGAATGCATTGAAAACAGAGTAATCCCTAATTGCAACCATTTTTATGTTGTATGGGTTCGCCCCATAGGTGATTCTTTAAGCAAATTTCCCTATCTCTGGAATTTTTTATGTTGTACAGGTTTTATGTTATACAAACCATTTGTTATACAAGGGTCCACTGTATTTTGTTATCTTCCCACTGCCACAGTTGGTAGGGTGCCTGTGGTACAGCCTTACTCTAGGCCACTCTGCCATGTATTCCACTTGAAGCCCAATAGACAGCAGAATCTTAGGGTAAAATCAGATTTTTAATTCTTCGTCTGATCTGACAGTGCTCGTTTATATTCTTTTGGGGAAAACTAGGCTGCTTTTGCTGAGTCAGATTATTGCCCCACCTTCTCCAGTGTTGCCTGCTTCTGACTGGCAGGTGGTTCATGAAAGACACAGGCAAGCATCTTTCTCTGAGCTGTGTCTGGTATTTGGAGATGTCCCGTTTGAAGCTTGGGACAAATTGCACAACCTCTTGTCTTTGGCTGCAGAGACACAAAATATTAAGAGAATTTACCTTGTTGTAAATATCCCAAAGCTCTGTTACAGTGACACTGCCTGTGACAAATGAGGAGAACAAAAGCTACTGTACCATCAGCACCTCTCCCAAGTCTGTCACATGGGAAACAAAGGATGATAGGCCTAGGAAAGTGACATGTAAGCATCACAACATGAGCTAAGGATGTAAGCAACACACAGTCTCCCACCGCCTGTTGTTTTATAAAAAGTTGTGTCAATACATTTGAAAATCCTACCAAAAATTATGGACTACTATGATATATTTGTCCCTCTGCAAGAGCAAAAAGACCAGTAATTTTTTTTCATCAGAAACATCCTTAATAAAACAATAACAATAAGAAAATGAAAACCAACATATTTGTTCAAAAATGCTTGCATTTTAAAACATTGCATTTAAGCACAAAACCTTGTGTTTTTTAACTTGAGAGGAAACATTGGTATTTTATGCAGAGCACACATTTTATGCAACATGTAAGATGATTATGAAAAAATCCACTTTCATGAATTTTTAACACACACACAAAATCCTGATGTGAAAAAAGGCACAAAGTCTAATGTAATCTCAAATCTGTAGCTTCTGAGAGTCATGGCTATTTATTTAGTTATTTGACTGATATCCTGCCCATCTAGTGGCAAACCCAGTGGCATAGAGTAAGGGTATGTGTGTGAAGATTCTCAGTCATCCAGGTGAGGTTATCTGGAATTTGAGTCATGGCAACTGGACCTCAGTTCTTGTGAGATCGAAACGTTTCACTGCTCATCCAAGCAGCTTCGTTGGCAGTGAAACATTTCAATTTCACAAGAAAAGAAGCCCAGTTGCCACGACTCGGCTTTTGCATAGAGTAGTGGCGTGCTGTTGGGGTGGTCGCCCCGGGTGCAACATTTTTAGTTGGTCCAAAATTTATTCATCTCCCTGCCCATGCCTGCTACCTCTGCTACCTCCCTGTCTGGCCTTGTAGTCTCCTGCTCTTAGTTCTCTGCCGCCATCTTGGTACACAGCAGGCCTGGCCTTCCTTCCAGGGCCTGCAGACTTTGTGCCAGCTTCCGCCTATCAGCTGATCAGTAGGGCATGTACAGAGGGGGCAAGCCTGGTTCCTCAAGGGGATGCCGATCTCAGTATGACATTAGCGCCGGAGGAGGAGGAAGAGAAGGAGGAGGCCCAGTGGCAGGACCAGGTAGGGAGGCAACAGGGGCAGTGGATGGACTGCAAACGGGTGATCTAGTGCCGTGTGGCGTTGGATCACCCATTTGCTGCAGTGGAGGAGGAAGAGGAGGCAGCCGGGCCAAGTAGGGAGATGACAGGGACAGTGGAAAGGGGGTGAGGGCAGGCTGTGGGGCTGCAAATGGGCAATCCTGTGGTGGATCATGGGTGCTGTGGCACCAGTGTTTGATGCCCAAGCTTTGATTTGCTGCGTACTGTGCATTCCATACATGCCGAGGTATAAAAATGGACCCCAATGCAGGAGCTACCTTATGGTGTTTGTGCAGTAGGGAATTCTCATCCATGTTCCAGCCAGGTTTCTCCTCTAGAGATGGCTTTGCATCTGAGCAACTTCAAAAGACCTGTCTATGCAATTTTAAGTCCATAAGCAATCACTGGAGTGGGGCATATGTGTAACATGACATGCAGGAACCAGTCATCTTGAAGTGTTTCCCTCTGGATGCAAAACTTCCTTTAGTACTTTCAGCAAAAGCACAAGTTGAACATGGCCACTGCAGCTAAGCAGACGACTGCCTAAGGGAGAAAGTGGAAGAGGCCTATTTTCATGGCATTGGATTGTCCTTGTGCAGCCTTCTCTTTTTGATCCAGAACTCCAGTAAGGGCTTGAGAATCCTCAGTGACACAAGACCTTGGGTGTCCTTTGGTAGCCGGTGTTTTCAGCCGGTTTAATTCTTGTTCCCCTTACTCATGAACAGATTTGAATATTAATAGAATGGAAAGGGATGTGCCAAGCTCACCTCTCGTTTGAAGCTTAGTTTTGCTTTTGATGTTTATAGCAGCTGGTGTCTTAATAGAGTTTTGCTGTATTAGGTTTTCTTTTTTCCCCTCCCTCAATTAACAAAGCCTGGCCAGTAGTGTAAGTGGATCCTAGATGAAGGTCAAGCGTGCAATTTCCCTCTCCCCATTTGTTTTCAGCAGACCAAAAATAACTTGCACCATTTAGAACAAACATTGCATCTTTAGTATCAGAAGGAAGAATTTTCCTCCCACTTCTCCTTCTGCCGGAAAAAACATCAACAGATCAATAAATATTTCCAAAGACGTTTAGTACTAGCCTACTGGGGAGGATTAAGGGGTAACCTTACCTTCTAAAGGGTACTCGGGTGTTCCTGGAAAAGCCATGATATTTTGAAGTAGTACCACCTGTTTTGTTTTGTCATTTCTTAGTAGTGCACGCATACTGAGACCTGTGCCTTAATGTTCTACCCAACTTCTCCATTGGCTAAAACTGAAAGCAGTAGTATAATTCTGAGCTACCACTGCAAGAATATTTCTGGGTTCATCAGATAAGTTGTCTTCCCCTACTCTCAAAGCAGTTTAAAGCCGTGGGGAGGGCATTCTCCTAAAATCTCTTACCAAAGCAAAAGTGTAGTTGTTCATTTGGTTGTATCAGCGTGCAGCTCCACCTCCCCATTTATTTATTTATTTATTTATTTATTTATTTATTTATTTATTTATTTATTTATTTATTTATTTATTTATTTATGAAGTTGAGTCATGGCAACTGGACTTCTTTTTCTTGATAGAAACATTTTGCTGCTCATCCAAACAGCTTCATCAGTCTCAATACAGCTAGCACGAATTGTGCTTATGGTGGAATCACATCACAGATGATCCTTGCTTATGATCCTGTTTTTTTTTTCCAGGCTGTTTGGCCATGTTCTGGAAGTTTTTCTTCCTGACATTTCGCCAGACACTGAAGATGCCAGCCACAGAGTCTGGCAAAATGTCAGGAAGAAAAACTTCCAAAACATGGCCAAACAGCCCAAAAAACTCACAACAGCTATCAGATTCCGGCCAAAAAAGCCTTCGGGAATAAATGTCTGACTCCTGGCTATTCAGCTAGATGTTCCAACTCACTGAGCTGTATCTAGCCAGCTACAGTATTTACATTTCAGAAATCAAGAAAAGCATTTGCATTAATAATACATTTTGCTTCATATTATTCTATATTTTGCTCCTCCCCCACTGGACACACCTTATATATGTGCAACAAAGCAGAAAACATTTATGCTTTCTTTTGTTTCTTCCTAACGAGCAGCTCTGTATAACTTGAAAGGCTTTTTTTTTTAACTCAGCGTGTGTCAATCTAATCAAGTGCTATCTGACCTCATTTTAAAGATTTCAAATCATTACTTCCTCTTGCAAAGGAGGAAACATAACCTGGAGCCAAACGGGTTATGAGATTATGAATGTTGAACATTTGTATTTATTTTATTTTAGCCCACAGAAAAGGAAAGTGGATTATGTCAGACTCTTCCGCCTTTCTACATTTGCAGGAATCGCAACAGGATCCATAGGATTGAAGCCAGCCAGCTGGAGCCGTTGGTTGCCCTGGAAACATTGGACCTGAGCTCAAATAACATCACAGAGATCCGAAGTGGCTGTTTCCCAGTGGGGCTTCATATAAAGGACCTGTAAGTCAGCTTTGTTCTCAAATGTATAGAAAAGCATCTATTTCCACAAGAAGGACTGACTTCTCAAATATTCCAAATGACAGAGCTCATAGGTTGCAGCACATAGTTAACTCGACCTCTTGAGTCACTGTTTTGGCTCTTGCTTCCCCCCACACAGCTCTGTTGGTTCTGATCTAGTAAAATGCAAACTGACTGGCATCCTGTCCAGGGTTACACCTGATGCTACGATCGAAATAGCCATGAAGGACTGGAGAGACATATAAAATCCATCCCGTTGCCTCTTTGAAATTGCTGAGACCTTAGTGTGTGGAAGGCTGTGGTCCAAAGCAGACACTGTAGGTGTAGGCACATTTGGTTTAGCAAGCTTAACAGCATCCCTGCATGATCTTGGGGGCTCTTCCTTGTTTGGACTCTCTGTCATGTGAGTATTTTAAGGACATGGAGGCAAATTAGGTTTATGAGCACAATCGATTCTGGAAACATGCTTGTATACCTAAGTACTCGTACATCAAAGCAAATTTCCCCATAAGAAATAATGGAAACTCAGATGATTTATTCTGGGGTTCTATAGACCACATACTGGACATAAAAATTCCAAATTCCACAAAAGTTGGCTAGAAATCCATGTCCACACCATGGTTTAGGTATCTGGCCATAGAATCTGCTCTTCTTGGGACCAACAACTAGATTTTAACTCGTGTGTTTTTAATGTGACAATAATAAAGTGCAATTTGTAGCCTTATATGAGTACCCACCTCCTGGGGGTTGAGGGGGAATGTGTAGCCTGCATACTGTAATTAAAACTGTAAACTGCCCAGAGACTAGTTGAAGAGGTATGGGGCGGTATATAAGCAGACCACTTTATATATACGTGACCAACTGCCTCATGACCACAAGTGGTTTGAAAAATAAGAAAGGATGTTGAAAACAAATTAAATAAAAATATTAATGTAAAGAAAACTAAAACACTAATCTGCACTCTCCTTTAAAAACATTTCTGGCTAGTGCAAGGGAAGCCTCCATTTCGCTCTCCTCCCTCTGCTTTGGAGGCCTCCCTGAGAGGGAACATTCCAGACAATCCCCACAACCCAGCAGAGAGAGAGAGAGAGAGAGAGAGAGAGAGAGTCCGACCGACCATTGGCTCACTTGTGATCATGTGACCAGCTCCAGTGCTCATATTGCAAGGCATTGCTTGTTGGTCAAGACAAAATTTAGACGAAATGTTTGCTTGCCTTGCAAAACACTCTTAAACCAAGGTAATCATAAACAAAGGGTGTTGCCTCTCTGTGAAGATTCTCAGTCATCCAGGTGAGTTTATCTGGAAGTCAAGTCATGGCAATTGGACTGATGAAGCTGTTTCTATCAAGAAAAAGAAGTCCAATTGCCATGACTCGACTTCCAGATAAACTCACCTGGATGACTGAGAATCTTCACAGACATATTTAAGAGTATTTTTACCCCGCGTTTCTTCTTGGAAAAGGACCCAAGGCAACTTACAGTAATGAGGGATAATACACAGTCCAGTACAATTAAGACATGTTCAAGTAATGAGAACAGAGAATTGGGGGACATCTCACAGCATGTATGCTTACAGTGTCTGCTTGAAACCTCTGCCTACCTCAGTGGCTGACATGCTCTGGGGCATCCCTACCACCTATTTATCCTTCTTTGTGGTTTCAGGCAAAAGGCTAGAACTCAGTAAAACTGTACAATTCCTAGGACCAGGTCAACACAGTCCAAACGGTCTCAGTCCTTTTTGCCAGGTCCATTTCAGCCAGGTGAAAGACATTCCCACCTGGGAAGTTGTTTTTGAGAGAAGGAAACTTAGGTCTTAACTCAAAATGGGATGCAGGTATCCAGCTTTCAATCATCACACATCACCTGTGCATTGTTTCTGTTGTTCTACAGAGCAATAAGGAATATATTGGTTATCGATTGCTCTCTGAGAATGATGGTACTGTCTACCACGGTCTAAATTGAATTAACAGTGGGGGGGGGGAGAGAGAGAGACTTGATTTGATGGAATGTGAGAACGAAGTCCTTTTCAGCTTTCCCATTGGATGATGATGATGATGATGATGATGATGCTCACTTGATTTTTGAGTGCAGTTTTGCCAGGTGCTCTGATAAAGAGTGAACACCCTCAACCTCTGACATAGGGCGCTTTTACACGACCCCTAAGATCCGCTGGCCCCTTAAATTCGGACCAAAGATCTTAGGGGTTTGTCGCTGTTCGTGCGTCTCCACCCCTCCATACTTCCTGGCTGCTGGCTGCGTGAGGGGAGGGAGGAAAAAAAGGGACAAAAGAATAAAGCCTTACCTCCCAGTGCTGGTGGAAGCTGTGGGGAGGGGGGAGCCCCGGTCACTTCCTGGTTGCTCTTAAAGGGGCGGGAGGCAAAAAACAAAAAGAAAAAGAAGCGAGGAGAGCCCAGCACATCTGCATCAAATATTTTTCACCTCCCAAGAGCAGGTACAAGAAAAGTGCGCTGGATCGCGCTTAGGTGGGCGGGGTCGCACTTAATTGTCTGCAAACTCCGGAGCTGGTGGGGAAACATTTTTAAGCTCCGGAGCTTGCAGCCATTTGCGGCGGAGTTTAGGGGTCGTGTATAAACGCCCATAGACTCATTGACTCTCCTGTAATGAATCATTGCAGGTACCTGGGGAGCAACAGAATCAGCGTCCTGGAGACCAAGGCGTTTGATAGCCTGTCACGATCCCTGCTAACGCTTCGCCTGAGTAAAAACAGGATCACCCAGCTTCCTGTTAAAGCATTCAAGCTGCCAAAGCTAATGCAACTGTGAGTAGAATTGGGCACTTTAATGATGGCTAACCAAGCTTTATGGAGACAAATGTTCCCTAAGGATTTTCACACCAAATGCAATTCTTCTTCACCCAGCACCTATAAAATGTTGAATAAACCATATTTTAATGGCCCTATGGTGACACCTAATAAAACAGGTTAAGAGCAAGAACAGGGTGGGTTTTTTTTTTTTTTTTTTGTTTCTGTGGTCCTGTGTGGTGTGGTCTTAGCAGATCACACTCATAGCAAAGGGAGAGAGAAAAAAAAAACCCTGTAAAATAATCTCTGTGTTAATTGAAAAAAAACCCTGTAAAATAATCTCTGTGTTAATTATCTTCACCATACAATATCAATAGTCCAGCCGATGTGTTTTGATTTCTTCTTTCTGACTTTTCCGTTTGTTTTGCGAGAAGGCGAGTGAAAGCAAAGCAGGGCAGACGGTTTTCTTGAGCTCTGATTTTGAGACCACACATACCTCTTTATGTAGCAATAAAACTGCGGGCGAAGGAAGGCTGTTAAACTGTCCAGTTGGCATTTAGATGGGCAGAAACGGTGCTTTTGATGGGTTAGCACACACGTGGTTGTTTGTACAGCCACAGGGCAGGGTAGCATAAAGCAGGTTGCCTTTGGTCATAAATAGACATCTGCATCCATGAAGGTGTTTTGCTTGCAGAGAACTGGACATTTGCTGGCGGCTTCTTGGAAGTTTGGAATCTGGCTCATGCTACACTATGGGCCGTTTGACATATGATTTCAAGTACTGTATAAGGACCTTGTCGAGTCCTTGCCTGAGTGCCTCTCCCTCAAAATATCTGTCCATCTCGCCCACTCCTCTCATATGGGAATGCTTCAAGTGACCAGCCTGAGGGAAAACCAAGAATCTGTTTTCTGAAACTGGGCCTTCCCTCTCCCTTTGGAATTCTCTCCCATTAGAGGTGCATCCAGTCCCATCCCTCCGTGGTTTCAGGAGACCTGGTTGTTTTCATAAGCCTTTTCATAGCCTCCCCCAGATTAAGCAATTTTAATAACTTCTCTCTGCCTGGCCACCTATTATTTCCCCCAATTTTACTGTTTTTAACTGCTGGTGTACTTCCAGGGAGCATGCGTGTCACAATTCCCTTATGAATCCTGTTTGATCTCCCCTCCCCTCCCCTCCCCTCCCCTCCCCCTTTTCTTTTCTTGTTGTTTTTACTGTTAATATTTTGTTATTTTGATATTGCTTTGTTAGCTGCTCAGAGTAGTGGCTCTGCTTGTTGTGTAGGATAAAAATGTGAATGCATGAATGAATGAATGAATGAATGAATTAATGAATGAATGAATAATGAATGAATAGAGATAAATATACATCAACAAATGTGAGAAGTGGGGTAAGACACACTTTTGTGCAAACAGAGATAAAATAGCTTAAGAGGTCGCTTGTACTGAAATCAGGTTGGTAGGAGTATTCTGATACTCCTACCGGGGGAGTATCAGAAACTGATTTTCCTTATTTACTAGTGAAGAAGTCACCTCTTCAGAGAGTGAATTTAAATATTCACTCTCCTGCATGACAACTCCCTATTTTGTTTGTTGCACAGAGTGATGTTGAAAAACAGGAGAAGGATTTAAGAGTTTTGTTCTCATGTGGGTTTTTTTAAATGTTTTTGCACATCAGAAGACAAAAATCCAGTTTCTAATCATGTGTAGATACCTAGTTTGATCTTTTCTTGATAGCAGCTCCTCATTAATATATAAAGGCTGAAGAGTAGAAAAATAGGTTGGTTTTAACATAGGTTTAAGTAATATTGGTACAGTTTCTCCATCATTTTGAACTATTCAAGCATCAGAGAAATGCAGAACCATTTGCCAGACAAAAGACCTGCATATTTAAAAAATCAATGTCTTCCTACACATATAAATTAATCTAGTACCTTACGTTACTACCTTGTCTTGCTGAAACCAGAATATTTACAACTGTATAACAACTGATCTCGCCCGATTTCAGAAGCTAAGCAGGATCAGCCCTGGTTAGTACAGTGGACACTTGTATAACAAACAGCTTGTATAACATAAAATCTGTACAACATAAAAATTCTAGGGAAATTTGGAATTGCCTATGGGGAGAATCCACCATAAAAATGGGATTATAATGCATTCAGTATAAAGGAAAATTTGCTTAACAGAATTTCATTTGGAACAAATTAATTCCTTTATACAAGGTCCCACTGTACTTGGATGGGAGACCACCAGGGAATACCAGATGCTGCAGGCGCCTGGAGTAGGAACTGGCAAACCACTCCAGTATTCCTGCCAAGAAAACTCCATGGACATGGGGTCACGAAGAGTTGGTCACAACTGTAACGACACAACACACACACATGCTGTAGTTAACTGTGAGATAGGTATGCCAACAACTCAGTAGGAATGTTTTCTGAGTTTTAATATATTAAACATAACCACATGGTTTGGGAAGAGAAGTAGTAGGTTGAAATATCTGGATCTTCCTTTGGAAAAAAAATCATGGGTATGTTTAGGACTGTTGTGCGTTTCAGAGTGTTCACCTGGTAGTATCCAGTCTTACTTTGATCTAAGGCCGTAAATACTACTACTGCTGCTGCTGCCGCCGCTACTACTACTACTACTACTACTACTACTACTACTACTACTACTACTACTACTACTAGTAGTAGTAGTAGTAGTAGTAGCAGCAGCAGCAGCAGCAGCAGCAGCAGCAGCAGCATCCAGTTCTGTTGTCATGCAACAAAATCTATTTGACCTTTTTATTTTGCAGCATTAATGAAGAGGAAACGCTTGATTGCTTGTGCATGTAAATTCTAAGTATGCGATGATATTATAGCAATCTATTAATTAATTATTAATAAATTAATAAATTACAGTATTTTAAACAAAAAGTAGAATATGTCGAATGCGTAAGAACTGCTTTTTGCTGCCCTTTTTATCTTTGCCTCTAGTCATGTTTCCTTATGATGAGATTATTTTTAGCAAGCAGTCTCTGCAGATCACTGTATCTGGGCAGCTGTGATGGTGATCCTTCCTAGAGATGGCTCAAAGCTTGGGTTGGTGGCTTGCTTTGCCTCTGAAAACGAGTGTGCTGGAAAATGCAGAGTTAACACCCTCTTGTGTGGTTGGTAATTTCAGAGAGCTGAACCGAAACCGTATCCGTCTGATTGAAGGCCTGACTTTTAAAGGACTAGACAGCTTGGAAGTCCTGAAGTTACAGCGCAACAACATAAGTAAACTAACGGATGGAGCCTTCTGGGGTCTGGCCAAAATGCAAGTTCTGTAAGTGAAAAGAGAGATAAATGAATAAGATACAAGCAATCTCCTGCATGCTCTTTTCTAAACTTGTCTCCTGTGTATGCCTTGTGGGCAATTTTGCCATGTAAGCAGCTCAGCTGTAAATACATAATTTTCATGCTAGGAGTGGTAGGCTCCCAACTCCACTTCAAGGATAAACGCTTGACTGCTGTGGATTTTTTTTTTCTGAGTGACTCTTCGTAGGATTGCACTTAGTTAGAAGTCAGGGGCAGAAGTACTAAACTGAGATATGGGAGTTCCATTTGGAAATTATGTAAGGAATGTTGTTGCCTGTACAGATGCCAAAGTAGAACAAGGACTATGTAGTTTAACATTTTTGTGTTTCACAGTGGCAAGTCCCAGCTATTCCTGATCATGAGGTTATCAGCCACTGTCTTTCAACCCCCAAGTGTTGGTGCTGTACAGCAGTAGTTCTCAACCTCGGGTCTCCAGATGTTCTTGGGCGACAACTTCCAGAAACCCTGGCTAGCACAGATAGCAGTGAAGGCTTCTCAGAATGGCAATCCAAGAATACCTGTGTTACCCAAGGTTGGGTATTACTGCTCTTGAACTATAGATGGGTGATCCCTTTAACTGTCACACTGCTAATCATGGATAGACCTACTCTCCCTATCACCATTGTCACCACACCTCCCCAGGGCTCTCTTTCAAGCTGTTTTAGCCTACAACTGTCTTTGTGTGTGTGTGTGTCGATTAGCCATTCTGATTAGGGCTGGTAGAGCTTATAAGCTAAAATATATGGAAAAAGACATGTAGGAGAAAGCTGCTTTATGGTTTTGCCTGGGAGGTATTTTTAAGCTATCTGAGCTGTTGGCCATGGTCATAGACTGTGATTGTGAATTCAGTAAATTCATCAAGGATTTCATGAATAAATACTTGTTTTCCAGGATTGTTAGCATTGGTTGGTTTAAAAAAAAGGGGGGGGAGCAATTTTGTGGTGTCGGGGGCAAATTCCTGCCTTGGGGTCCTCTTGAGAGTCACACAGACATCTAGGAAGGCTGACTGCCATTTCTGGATGCTTCTAGAAGTGCTGGCTGACCTTGTTTGCTGGAAAAAGAGGCAGCTAGGGAGGGTTTGGGGTGATGGCTACAAAATTGGCCTTGTGGTGAACAGGAATGTGGTCCAGGGTTAATGTTTTTCCACACTTACATTAAAATACCCCACCTCCAGCCCTACAAGGAAGAAATTTGGTAGAACTACACTATGTTTCCATAAGAAATGTGGCACTATATGTGTTTAAATGAATGTTAGCTGTAAGCTTGGTCTTAATTATAAAATCTGATTTGATCCTTTTTCTAGGCATCTGGAATACAATATTCTCACTGAGGTGAACAGTGGCTCCCTGTATGGCCTTGGCTCTCTTCAGCAGTTTCATCTCAATAACAACTTGATATCCCGAATCAGCCCTGTTGGGTGGAGCTTCTGCCAGAAGCTGAACGAACTGTGAGTTAGCTACTTGGGGAGGCAAAAATTGAAAAAAGAAGTAGATATTACTGCAGTGTGTTGTGCACAGGGCTACCTCTTTAATCGTTCCAGTTACTGTTAAAAAGGCAGTGGCATGAGTTTTGACCAGGGTTGCTCTCTCATATTGGATCGTGTAATCTTGAATGAACTTCCTTGGATGATGTTTTTTTCCCCTGTCCCATTCATGTTTACATTTTAAAGGACCACATAGCTTAGTATCCAATTCTTGAAGAAGCAACTCCTTCAATATTGTCGTTGCCTTCACACTTAATATTGGCTGGTGCCCTTCTTCAAATCTCTCTCTCTCTCTCTCTCTCTCTCTCTCTCTCTCTCTCTCTCTCTCTGTGTGTGTGTGTGTGTGTGTGTGTGTGTGTGTGTGTGTGTGTGTGTGAGGGGAGAGAGAGAGAGAGAATTGTTACCAGTGGGGCCCAGTTGGGATTCAACTGTGATATACACTTACCAAGGAAGGGCATCTGGCATCAACCTTTGTGTACTTAAATTTATATGACTTTCAACTGTACTGTTATACTTTGTATATTCTCAGCTCTAAATTCTTAGTCGATCTCGAGTAGACCCACTGAATTTAAGGGTTGAGTTACTTAGCTTCCCCTTTTCCCTTTCAATGGGTTTTCTGTTGTTTGGAGTAATAATTAGACTTGCTCTTTAGTTCTTATGAACTCCCTTGAATTCATAAATGAAAGCTGTATTGGGATATGTCTGTGAAGATTCTCAGTCATCCAGGTGAGTTTATCTGAAAGTTGACTCATGGCTACTGGACTTCTTTTTTGAGAGATAGAAACGTTTCGCTGTTCATCCAAACAGCTTCATCGGTCTGTATTGGGATGGATTCCTAGGAGCCCCATTCAGGCCTCCAATTCTAAATAAAGTGCTTAAGTCAACGGTTCTCAACCTTTTCCAAGTCACGATCCCCATTTAAAATAGCCAAGTAACCCCACCCTGCCATCTTTGCATAAAAAGGCATTTTTAACGGGGTTAAGCCATCCCTTCTCAACAAGTACAGGTTTCTTCCTGCCTCCTCACCCCAAACAGCTTCTTTCTCATAAATACTAACTTTAATATCTGGCCACATAATGTCAAGGAAACAATGTTTTAAGAAGGGCTGCAACACATATAAGATGACCTACAGCCTCCCTCACGACAATACAGGGCCTCTGCTCTTTCCTCTTTCTTGTTCACTATAAGCCTTTTGCCAAGGATCAGGATAGGGTTAAATAATTCCTTTATGGCACAATAGAAAGAAAATGGCATGGGGGAAGCATCAAGTGGACTTGGTGCTCTACCACCCCCAGCTTGAGAACCTACTGCCTTCACATATTTTTATTTATTTAATATTTAATATTAAAGTATTAAAAGGTATTTCTAAGATCCAGTGTGGTACAAGTGACGGTCTAGGACTGAGAGGGTTTTTTAAACTGATTGCTGTGCTCTGTTGTTTTAAATGTGTTTTAATATTGATTTAATTATTTTTTCACATAATAGTTGTTTAAATTGTTTTAAATATATTATTTTTAGCTTGTAAATAATTGTATTTTTAATGATTAAAGCTGCTGTGCATCCTTTTTAAGGAGAACAGCCGGGTAAAAGTATTCTTAGATAGATAGATAGATAGATAGATAGATAGATAGATAGATAGATAGATAGATAGATAGATAGATAGATAGATAGATAGATAGATAGATAGATTGGACTCAGCCATCAAAATTCACTGGGCGTATGTGTTTGTTAAATGAATACAAGTACTCCTTCAATATCTCACTGACCTGAAAAGCCTTGTTGGGGTCACTTTGAGTTGGTTCCAACTGGACAATGCAAAACTATTTCCTTGATAGTACAGTAATCCCCCACCACATCGCAGTTCATTTAATGCAGCTTCAGTGTATCACGGATTTTTATTTGTAGAGAAGGGACCTGCCAAACGGAATGCAGCCCTTCCAGCCTCATGGATCGGGATGGCAGGCACCTTGCCTGCCACGTGTGGATTACCCCCACACACACACACACACCTGCACTTACTGAACCCACTCTGCTAGGTAGGTTTCCTAAGTTCCGGGAGGGGGAAAGCTGCGCTCCCCTCCACGCACCAGCACTTATCCACTCCTGCAGGGAGAGTTGCTGAGGCGTCTGTACATCATGGATTTTCCTTTATCGCGGGTGGTTAGGTAAACCTAACCCCCGTGATAAATGGGGGGTCTACTGTAGCTATTCATGGATCTGTAAACAGAGTCCTCACCCATTTCTGTCACTCTTCCTCACGCAGGAAGAATTTTCTTTCCAATTCTTCAAGGGAAATTTCCTGACCGACCTCCCAGCCTCATAGGCAAGCTTTCAGAGAGGCGCACATGCGTGTACATAGGTGCATCTCCCCAGTCAGTTCCAATCATGGATATTCTGACGTCTGCTCTTGACTGTTTCCAGATGACATTAAAAAAAGAGAGAGACATGTCTCTACCAGTTGTGACAGAAACATCCATGCAGAATATCAAAAGGAACATTTTTCCCTAGTCAAGTTTTAGCATTACCTCCTAGCATTGGATTCCCCCCCTTCCTTTTCATTCACTCTCCCCAACCTCCACCCCCGCCTTTTGAAAAAAAAATTCATTGCAGGTGAGGAAATAATTTTGACTGGCTGCCATTTTCACATAATTCAACACCACAGCCTCTTTAGGAATGAATGTACCTTGTTCCATGCCTTCTTGAAAGTCATTAATCTTTCCTGGTTTTCTTCCCATGCTCTTAGCTGCACTGCTGCCTCTGTTGCCTTTTACAGAAGGTATACAGAATATTGCTTTTTAAAAAACAAGTGATGTGAAGAGAACTATGGTCTGACTCCACCATAGAATCACTGTGGGTTAAACTACCAGGTCCAAAGAGTGATGTGATAGTTGGAGTATTCTATCGTCCACCAGATCAAAAACTTGAGGGGGACCTTGAAATGAGGAGAGAAATCATGGAGGTGGCTAAGAGGGATAGGATAGTAATCATGGGGGACTTTAATTATCCCCACATTGACTGGGCCAATGCGAGCTCCGGGCAAGAAAGAGAAACTGGGTTTCTCGACTTGCTGAATGACTGTGCCTTAGAGCAACTTGTCATGGAGCCCACCCGAGAACAGGCAACTCTAGATCTAATATTGTGTGATACTCAGGACCTCGTCAGGGATGTGAATGTCACTGAGCCTCTGGGGAACAGTGACCATGCTGCAATTACCTTTGCCATGCATGTCGGAGGAAGAGTGTCAACCAAATCAGACATAAAAACCCTTGATTTTCGAAGGGCAAACTTCCCTCAGATGAGGAAACTAGTTAGAGAGAAACTGAAGGGGAGGGTTAGAAGAATCCAATCTCTTCAGAGTGCATGGAGTCTGTTTAAAACAACAATAATAGAGGCCCAGCACAAGTGCATACCACAAAGAAAGAAGAGCTCATTTAAGTCCAAGAGGACACCGGCATGGTTAACGAGTGGAGTTAGAGAGTCTCTAAAGCACAAGGAGAGGTCCTTCTGTAAATGGAAATCCTCCCCAAACGAGGAAAATAAAAAGGAACACAATCTCTGGCAAAAGAAATGGAAAAATATGAAAAGGGAGGCAAAGAAAGACTTTGAGGAACGAATGGCTAGCAATATAAAGGGTAATAATAAAAGCTTCTTTAAATATGTTAGAAGTAGAAAACCTGCCAGAGAACCAATTGGGCCTCTGGATGGTGAGGGAGGAAAAGGGGAGGTTAAGGAGGACTTGGACATTGCAGAGAAATTGAACGAGTTCTTTGCGTCTGTCTTCACGACAGAGGACCTTGAGCGGATTCCGCTGCCTGAGCCACCCCTCTTGACTAAAGAATTAAATCAAATACAGGTTAAAAGAGAGGAGGTTTTAGGACTAATTGATAAATTGAGGATTAACAAGTCACCGGGCCCAGATGGCATCCACCCAAGGGTTATTAGGGAACTGAGAAATGAAATTGCAGATCTCTTAACGGTTATATGCAACTTGTCTCTTAAAACGGCCACAGTGCCGGAGGACTGGAGGATAGCAGATGTCACACCAATTTTTAAAAAGGAAGGAGGGGGACCCAGGGACAGGAAACTACAGGCCGGTTAGCCTTACATCTGTCCCAGGGAAGATGGTGGAAGGCCTCATCCAAGAGAAAATCTTAAAACGCATAAAAGAACAAACCTTGCTGAGAGAAAATCAGCATGGCTTCTGTAAGGGTAAATCTTGTCTTACAAACCTTTTAGAATTTTTTGAAAAGGTCAACAGGCACGTGGATTTGGGTGAACCGGTGGATATAGTCTATCTGGATTTTCAAAAGGCTTTTGACACAGTCCCTCACCAAAGGCTGCTGAGAAAATTGCATAGTCAGGGGATAAGAGGGCAGGTCCTCTTATGGATTGAGAACTGGTTGAGATCCCAGAAACAAAGAGTAGGTGTCAATGGGAAATTTTCACAATGGAGAGAAGTGAAAAGCGGTGTGCCCCAGGGCTCGGTCCTGGGACCGGTGCTTTTCAATCTGTTCATAAATGACCTGGAGACAGGGATAAACAGTGAGGTGGCCAAGTTTGCAGATGACACAAAACTTTTCTGTGTGGTAAAAACCAGAGAAGATTGTGAGGAGCTCCAGAAGGATCTCTCCAAACTGGGGGAGTGGGCTGAGAAATGGCAAATGCGTTTTAATGTAACCAAATGTAAAGTAATGCATATTGGGGCAAAAAATCCCAAACTTCATCTATCAACTCATGGGCTCTGAGTTATCCGTGACGGATCAGGAAAGAGATCTTGGTGTGTTGGTGGACAGCTCCATGAAGGTGTCTCCCCAATGTGTGGCAGCAGTGAAGAAGGCCAATTCCATGCTAGGGATTATCAAAAAGGGGATTGAAAATAAAACAGCCAACATTATAATGCCGTTATACAAAACAATAGTAAGGCCCCACCTGGAGTATTGTGTACAATTCTGGTCACCGCATCTCAAGAAAGACATAGTGGAACTGGAAAAGGTGCAGCAGAGAGCGACTAAAATGATTACTGGGCTGGGGCACCTCCCTTATGAAGAAAGGCTAAAACAATTGGGCCTCTTCAGTCTGGAAAAAAGGCGCTTGAGGGGGGATATGATTGAGACATACAAAATAATGCAGGGTATGAGTAAAGTGGATAGAGGGAAGCTCTTCTCCCTCTCTCAAAATACCAGAACTAGGGGACATACACTCAAATTGAGTGCTGGGAGAGTAAGAACTGACAAAAGAAAATATTTTTTCACCCAGCGCGTTGTTAGTCTATGGAACTCCCTGCCACAGGATGTGGTGATGGCATCTGGCCTGGATGCCTTCAAAAGGGGATTGGACAGATTCCTAGAGGAAAAGTCCATCACGGGTTACAAACCATGATGGAGATATGTAATCTCTAGGCTTTAAACCAGGGTACTTCAAGGGCCAGATGCAGGGGAGTGGTATCAGGAGACAGATATCTAGTCTCATGCGCTCCCAAACGCATCTGGTGGGGCCGCTGTGAGATACAGGAAGCTGGACTAGATGGGCCTTTGGCCTGATCCAGCATGGCTCTTCTTATGTTCTTATGTTCTAACCAGGGGTCTGAAGATTGCCTAGCTCTTAGAAGGCTAGGATATTGCAGAGCTGTCCCTCAAAACCCACTTAGGTGCATGAGTTTAAAGCTTCTGCTCCTCCTTCCACATAAACTTCTGAGTGTGCACTATTAAAAGCCAACACTCCCAAATGGTCTCAAGGCACTGGTTCAGCTGATGAGCATACTTTGGTAAGATAAAATGAGCTTTATTACAAAAAAATGTATAAAAACAGGTAAAATTGTAAAAGCAAACATATAGAAAATAAGAGTCCATTTGGTAGCGTATGACATGCAGGTCAATTCCATAAAACAAGAAATTCTAGCTAGTTAACTCTGCTAAACTGGAGTACAGAATCCATCTTGGTTACAAACTAAAAGGTATCTAAAAGCAATGCCACGTGGACGGCTCTCCCTTGGTACCACCATCCCTCTCTCACACAAAAGTCCTTCTCATTCCAAACTCATTCTCCTCCCTTCTTCCAGATGCTTCTCAGCATTCTGTCCAATCAGTGTCCAGAAATCTGAATATTAAATTAAGTCTCTGTGTTCTCATGCCCACCTTCATTTCCCATGGAAATGATTCTTCTCTTCTCTGCCATCCTGCTTTGTTGTGCCTTCCTCCTGAGCTCTGTGCTTCTCCTCTCGGGTAAGCTGACGCCTGCAAGAAAAGCTGCAAAGCAACGTGCTTCGAACCCTTGAGCCAAATGCTCTAGCTACAAATCTATGAGAAATTACTACATAGCCCATTCAGTATTCCTAACTCCCTGACAAGTGACACTACTACTTGGTTTCACATAGGCTTTGGCAGTTGCTCTTGATTTTCTTCCCCCATCTCTATGAGAGTGTGGATAGAGGCTGGATTAGTAAGAGAAATATCAACATTTAGAAGGGGACAAAATGATATGGTGATTATTTTTATTTGTATACTTGTGATAAGCTTCCTGTTATGTTTGAATGGTGCTTCATTGTCACCTATGTCTGAACACGGAGGGGAGTGTGCAAAATACCCCCTTACTTACTGATTCTGAGTAATAGCTGGATACTGGATAAGTGCCCCAACATATTAGTTGACTGTGCTCTGCGAGGTTCTTGGACACTGTGTGTGTGTGTGTGTGTGTGTGTGTGTGTGTGTGTGTGTGTGTGTGTGTGTGTGTGTGTGTGTGTGTGTGTGTGGAATTTTCTTTAATTGTTCTCTGTGAGTTTCTTGGAGTTTCTTGGATACTCTCTCTCTCTCTCTCTCTCTCTCTCTCTCTCTCTCTGTGTGTGTGTCTGTGTGTGTGTGTGTGTGTGTGTGTGTGTAATTGTCTTTAATTGTTTGGTTTCAGAAAGCTTGGATACTTCTCTCCATGTGGTGCCACTTTAGATCCCGGAAGACTATCTTGAACGTAGTTCTGCCTCCAAAAAAAAACAAAAACAAAAAAAAAAAACAGTGCAGGGTTTGGCTTTTCCAGCACCTGCTTGTACATTTTTCTTTAGAAAACTTTTAAAAAACTTTTTAGATGCTTGGTGGAACTGTTGTATGTGATATAAATGCAAGTGGCTATGCAGAAAGGTCCCTGATCCTTCCTAGGCACCATCCCCATTTGACCTATTTCCCCCAAATGAAGATGCTGGCATTCCACATGTCAGTCACATAATTGCTCTTCATCGGGAGAGAGATGATGGGAAATGCTGTGAAGCTGTTGGCGAGAAAGAAAAAGGGGGTTTCTGGGAGGCACCAGGAATGATGCTTCGCTCTTTCTTCTTCATCACAGATCATTGTCCTTCAACAACCTAACTAGGCTGGATGAGGGCAGCTTGGCAGACCTGGGAGGACTGCAGATATTACAACTGAGCCACAACGCCATCAGCCACATTGCCGAAGGAGCATTCAAGGGACTCAAGAGCCTGCGTGTCCTGTATGTGTTTCCGAGTTTTGCTTTTCTGACTGGCCAAATTGGCCTCCATACAGTATGAAAAGGGACTCTGTGTGATCTATCTGGTGATATATTTGCTTGTGTGTGTGTGTGTGTGTGTGTGTGTGTGTGTGTGTGTGTGTGTGTGTGTGTGTGTGTGTGTGTGTGTGTGTGTGTGTGTGTGTGTGTGTGTTGTCGTGACCGACTCTTCGTGACTCAATGTCCATGGAGTTTTCTTGGCAGGAATACTGGAGTGGCTTGCCAGTTCCTACTCCAGATATATTTGCTTAATAAGGCACAAATCTAAACGTAAAAATAAGATTCACCATTGACCTGTCGTGGCTGGTATCACGTGGGTGGGAGTTGGCCTTTTTCTATCCCACAGTTTCCAGTGCAGCTTCCCAGCCTAGGAAGGATCCTGTTTCCGTTTTCCCATGCTTGAAGTGACTCAAAACAAAACAAAACCTGGGACCCCCACCACCCGCCCTTGTTATTCTACGAGTGTCCTTGATGGAATGGTTTGTCTTTGGCCGGGATGTCTAGGAGTTCGCAAGAGCATGGCGTCTTCTTTCCCACAATTTATCTTGGGTTCTAATGCTTTCAGATTATGCGTGCCTAATTATTAATCCCTCAGTGTCGTGAAATCCTCAGTGCCAGTTAACGGCGTGGGTTTTTTTTTTTTATTCTAGCCAGTGTGAGGTTGATTTTCTTTTTTAAAAAGACAAATAATTGAAGAAAACAATATCTGCTTTAAAGCAAATGAGCAGCCCTCACTAAATGAAAAAAATATTCTCTGCTAAGGTCTAGTGAGGTTTTGGAGTTTAAATTCCCTTCTTAGTTACCACACTCTGTGGTGATTTATTCCTTTTTGTTGAGGAGAGGGAGGAAGCCTTTATGTTTGTTAGGCTTTCCCAAAAGCAGGCTTCAACCCCATGCCTGCCTTTAGAAAAGCCCTTCTTTTAGGCAGCTGGCACCAAAAGGAACTAAAAAAAATACTTTCCCAAACAAACAAACAAAACAGTGTTTGGATTGCAGCTAATTCTGGGTCTTCTTTTGTATCCCATGCCCAGGGAAAAAGGGAGAATGGGAGAGCATGTTCTAATTGAATCAAGAGGAAGGCCCATCGGGTCCTGCACCTGGTGAAAAAGAGCCGGGCATGTTTTAATTATGGCCTATTGTTGACGAGCCTTTGGTGGGTGCGAGAAAGTGCTGAAATGCGAAGCTATTCAAATAGGGGTCAGGCCCGGGGACCTCACAGCAGAATGATTAACAAGTCAGTATGCTTTCAGGGCCAGCCAGCCAGAAAGAATAGGAAATTGGCAACAGTGGCTGGGAGAAAAGCAAAGTGAATGCAAAGAAAACTGGACTGGAATACTGAATCCCTACACTTTTTGTGTGTGTGAAAGCATCCCTCTTTCTCCCCAACTGTTCCACTGGCCCTTGATGCTGAAAAGCATTTCAGACTCTTTGGGAAGAGCCATCGTAGCAACACAATGTGCTTTTTTATCTCTGTCCTTTTACAGAAAATGTAATTGGCAGGTTAGTTAACGAACATTATTGGTGGTGGTGGTTTGTAGTTTGTTTCATTTCACTTTGTTGTACACTGCCCAGAATAGCATGTTGCACTAATGCCGTAGTGGATAAACCAGCCGCTCTCAACTGTTTTGTTAGCCACAGCCATAAATACAATACGAAAGAATTATAGGCTGAGCCAGGATTGTATAAGTTGGACAGTGAACCTTATAAGGTGTGAAAAACGGTTTCCAGTCTGTGGCTCCTTTTAGATGGGCCAGGGGGCCATTTGGCCCCCACTGAGAATGCTTGATTAACCTACTAACTCAATGAATAAATGAAATTAATCCCCCCCAAAAAAGGAATATGCTGAAGAAACATCATCCAAGCACTCTGTTCCCAAGATGTTCTTAGCCAGTCTTAGCTGTGGTATTCCAAGTGTGCGCCCTTTCACACTCTCCAAGCACAGACTGACAGAAGCAAAGGAAATTTGAGTAAATGCCCAACGGAGCTGAAAATTGCCCATCAAATATTCATAAAGCCATAGACGTGATTCAAAGAAGCCAGGTTTTGTTGTGAGCCCAGCTGATGCAGCCTCTCACCCAGTGGACATAGGAATGCTTTCTTGTCTCTACTCATTTTTCTTTGTGGCTCTTCAGCAGTGTGGCTTCTTTCTGCCCAGAGATCTTTCCAGTTGCCACTCCCGTGTCACTGTGTTTAGCAAAATACATGGACACTGGGGCAGGGGGAAGTTCTCATGCTCTGTGCCAACCATGCCGTCATAGTGATTGTGGCGCAAATTGTTCTCCCTGATTCCCCCCTCCCCCACCCATTGCTCTGAATTACCAAAAAGCACTTTAGGCACCCACATAGGTCCCCCACTCCACCCCATCCCCACCCCCAAATCTGTTTCTGGTTTAAAAGACAGTCAGGCAACCAAAGCATCAACAGGGTAGCTTTCTTTGAAGCAAAACAATGTTGAAGAGGCCAGGTCGATCTAGTCTGTGGCAGTTAATTGCCCCTGCTTTTTTCTGCAAGTACTTGCCAGTTCTGAGAAAAGCTTTGTACTATAATGTGGAAAAAAAGTGGAGGCCATTGGTAAACTCTGCCTAAAGGTTACCCTTTGTCTCTTTTAAACCGGGAAATTGATTGCCAGCTTTCTTTTGTTGTCTTCTCTCCAGGAATCTGGACCATAATGAGATTTCAGGCACAATAGAAGACACCAGTGGGGCTTTTACAGGCCTAGAAAATCTAAGCATGCTGTGAGTATCTGAGATGGGGTTTTTTTATTTTGTTTCTGTTTTGTTGTAAAAGCTTTTTTTTTCTGTGGGGAGGATAAAGTTGTTTTTAGTACTGCCCCCCCTTTAAGAATTGTCCCTTTTTTTCTTGCATTGCACTCAGGCGTATCTTATGACAAGGATAGAGAAAGGCACAGAATCTGTTTGAATCAAAATACAGTGGTACCTTGTATAAAGGAATTAATTCGTTCCAAATGAAATTATGTTAAGCAAATTTTCTGTTATAATACTTTCCAATAGGAATACTTTGAAACCAAAGTAATCCCTAATCATGACTATTTTTATTTTCTATGGATTCGCCCCATAGGCAATTATGTTAAGCAAATTTCCCCTATCTCCGGAATTTTCTATGTTGTACAGATTTTGTTATACAAACTGTTTGTCCACTGTAGGTATACATTTGTCCACTTTGGTGGAGTGTGGATATTTTTAACACCACATGTCTTAGTAACAAATTCAGGATCATTACATAAGATGAATATCTAGTTGTAAAAATGTTGCCATTCTTAAAGAGAATAAGAGAGGAGTACTGGATTTTGTCAATCTCATACTGGAAGTCACTTGTAAAAGTAAAAGTTTCAAAAATGCCTTGCATCTTGAGAATGAAAACTCATTGTGTTCCTCTTCATGAACTCAGTTCCATTACATCAGATGCTGGAGGCATAGTTTTTGTAGGACAAGGTTCCTCAGTGAGGTCTGTGGAAATTAAAATGTAGTTGCAGAAACAAATAAGTTGAAGCAAATATTTGAGTTCACCTGTAGTACAATTTGGAAGATGTTTTGTTCTGTCCCTACAGCAGGAAGGGCATGATTTACATCATTTTTAGATTATTAAAACCCCAACAATAATAATAACCTTTATTGTCATTGTACAACCAGTGTACAATGTACACAGTGTACACCTGTGGGCTACAAAGCAAAGTTATCAGGAAAAGGAACTGCATCCTGTTACTTTTAAGATGTTATTGTTTAAAAAGTGCACTTTCCAAGATTAAAAATAATGCAGAACTTAATATTATCAAAATTTTAAAATTGAGTCTTCTAGAATGCTAAATAAGATGTTGATTTTATTGAGCAAAGTGTAGCTCTTTCCACCCTTTGATGTACATTGCACACTGGAGGAGAGAGCACACAGAGATCTTAGCTCTGACCAGGTTTTGTGTCTTATCTCCCCTGCGGGGCCTTCCCTTCCACTGTCCACTTGTTGGGGTGGGTCTGAAGAGGAGAAACTATGTGGGTAGACTACCCATGTGATGTAGCATCCTTTGGGGAGTCATGAAGAGATTGGAAGGAAGAGACTGAACACTTGTATGGGGAGACTCACCTCTTTAGACTTTCTGTACCGCATGGACTGCAATGCCACCAAGAAATAAGATTATGGGAGTCATTTCCAGGTTCAAGTAGCTGGCCACCCCCAAAAAGTCTTTGGACTTTCCACCTGTATAGCCAGTGTTACTCAGTGCCTGTTTTGCAGTTACGCAAAGAGCATTGCTTCTGGAAGCAAATAGCCATAAGCAGATGTTACCCGTTGCATCCTGAGTTGCACATATCTGTGTGCAACAGATAATGCCTATGGAGATTTCTTAAGTTAAGGCAGTTCACATCTAACAGTTGCACACTGTTTGCACCATGGAGGAACAGCATTTCTGCCACTGTCCTCTTTTCAGAGGACACAAGTAACCATGGAGTGATGCAAAAGGCATGCCAGCAGACCTCTATTGTCTTTGCTTTCCCCCTGCCCTGTTTTTGGTGCAGAAGGGGACATTTTAATATTTCATTTCAAGCACCAGAGGCATGGGTATCAGTTCATTACAGAATATGCTAGAAGCATTGTTGCCATTTCAACAAGAAATAATACCAGAGCACCTTCTCACTGCTTATTTCAGGCCTTAATTGTTTGATAGTTGGTGGGAAGGGTTTTGTTCCATGTATGCGACCTTTCATTAAAAGCTCATCAGGAATTAATTTTAATACAGTAAACATTGCTTTTCATCAGGAAGGAACCTGTGTTTAAACTGTCAGCCGGTAGGCCTTTCAGTGCAGCCAAAGAAGGAGAGTTGAGGTGGGGGATAGACACTTAGCAAGGAAACCTTCAGATGAATTAATAATTACCCTGGTGCTTTGGAGATTGCTTTAAAAGCTGCTCCCCTTCTGATCTGTTGTGGATAAGCTCCTGAAAGGGTTTCACAAGTGAGCGTCGCAGTACCTTGTTCAGCATATTGAAGGTGTTAAATGGTGGAAAGGGGGCAGGCCAAGTCGGTAGCCCTTTCTGAATTATAGATGAGATTCGCCACTGTGGGCCTGAATGTAAATACTGCTGCAGAAGAACGATCAGAAAACTGCGCTGGGAGAAGCTGCCTGGACAGAATCACTGGGGAGCCAGAAGTTTCTCACCCAACCAACCTCCTAATTGTTCAATCGTTTTATTTATTTATGTAAAGCAGCCGTATCTCTTCCTTAGAGAACAGAACAAAAGATGTGGTGAATGCAAGTATATAAAGTATAAATCTAATTGAAACAAGGTGTTTATTATTTATTTTATAGCATTTCGATACTGTGGTGTTTTTTTTTAAAAACTTATCCAATCCAAGTAACTACTAAGTAATTGCTCATGGCGATTGCTAATGTCTGTTTGTGCCCCTTGTGGTTCATTTGTTTTCTGTTAGTATTTGTTTGTGCCTCTTGCTGGATTATTTCCTTTTTTCCCCCTTCCTCTTTTGGTATGTTTCCTTTTTATTTGTATTGGGGTGCTTTTAATTGTTGTTTGCTTTGTTTGTACACCGCCCAGAGTTCCCTTGGGAAAATCAGAGAGGTTTATAAATCTAAAACAAACAAACAAATAAATAAATAAATAAATAAATAAATAAATAAATAATGTTCTTTACAATAGAAACAGGTAAAATAAAACCAGCGGGTGAAAATAGTAAGAAAACAATCGCGTAAAAATTCAGCCATTGATTCAGAACCAGGTTGCCACAGTGTTGGTCGGAATAGCCCGCATTGAGCACTTGGCTAACCTCATGGCAAGGGATTAGATGTAGGATTCTGACAGTGAGAGCCTGTCTCTGTACTCATAACCAAAGAAAACTTGCTTGTCTCTGTTATAGTACAAAAAAAAAACCCCTCTTCCTCATGTAAAGGCTAGTGTGCCATCCACCAAACACATGTTAAAAAGTAACTCAAATTACCCAAATGGTGGCAGCAGCAGCTATAAAGTGAAGTCGGAAAACCCTGGAATCATTGAGTTGGAAGGGCCATCAAGTCCAGCTCAGTGCAGGAATCCAGGGTGGCCAAGCAAGGACCTTAGGCCAGAAGGCATAGTAACGTCAGACCCAGGCAAGAGAGAGAAGCATCTAACGTAAGGACCAGAATGCAAAGAATGCCTAATATCTAGCTACAGGTTTGTTTCTTGATTTGATTACCGGTATACTAGTAATTGTTTGGGGGCTGTTTGATCATGCTTTTGAGATGGAGCTTCCCACCTGTTGTGTTCTATTAAATATTCCACTATGTGATACCTCTAATCACTCAAATAGAGAGAGAAATGGGGAAGGGGAGAAGCAGCACACTGGGCATTATTCTTAATGTGTAGTTTGACTTTATTGTTGTATAGCTTGACCCTGACTTTGGGGGCTATCTTCAGGGACAAGAAACCTTGTAAATTGACTTTGCTTGTTCTCACAAGTCAGGTCCTGTTTCTGCTTCTGGAACCTAAAGGGGTTGCAGCAACTAACATGTAGCCAATAGACAATTAGACTTCTAGTTGCAAAGCTTGCACTGATGAACATAAACAGCCTGTAGGGGAAGGATTTATCTGACTAGATTTTTAAAAATGAGAGAAGGCCTGCCTACTGCTTCACATTTCCTCATCACTTGACCTTGAACAGCAGTTCTCTTTAATTGCATTTCTTCCTTTTGCCTTTAAATTGTGTGTGCAGGGAATGTTAGTCCACTTTTCCATCTTCCTCTGTTCTCCTGGAAATAATCAGTAAATGTGTTAAGTATTCTTTTGTCAGAAATTTGGCTTCCTTGTAGATCTGTAGTTCCCAGCGTTCCTTTGAGGAAAACTGTTCTCTGAGAAAATAATTTGGAGTGCAGACATGACCTAACTTTGTTACAGCTTAACACTGAAACATGAAGAACAACACAGCCTTCACCTCTTTTATGTTTGAGAGCAGAGGGTCTCAAAGGCCTTCATCCAACCACTTCCCCTACTGCCCACATCCTCCTGAACTCCTGTCCCCGAGTGACAGCCTCTCTTATGGAAGTACTTTTTTAAAACTGTCTTCAGACAGTACGTTAAAATTCTGTGAAAATATAATCTTGTACACATCAGTCTTGGAGAAAAATTACATAGGCGTAACTCATTTGTAAGTTTTTATTTTCTTTATTGTTCTTCTCAGTATTGAAGAGACATGCGTTACCATAACTTAAGGTGCCCTGAGCACATCCGATCTCGCCCGATTTCGGAAGCTAAGCAGGGTCGGCCTTGGTTAGTACTTGGATGGGAGACCACCAGGGAATACCAGGTGCTGTAGGCTCCTGGAGTAGGAACTGGCAAGCCACTCCAGTATTCCTACCAAGAAAACTCCATGGATGTGGAGTCACGAAGGGTCGGTCACAACTATGACACAACACACACACACAACACACAAGCACAGGCAAAGCTTGTATTATTTTATTAGGCATAGTTGGGTTAATATAGTTGAGATTCCTTCACAGGAATCCTTCCAATTCCTCATCTGCTCCCACTACTAGTTCTGAACGGGTGTGGGCATATACCAGTGGACAAGTACTAGTAAACAACTAGAGAGGTAGGGTATCTTCATACTTGAACACAGCCCTACTGTTACACATCCAGGATGCATATGTGAACTGCTGAGATAGGTGTTTTTGTTTTGTTTTGTTTTTTTGCTTTTCTTAGAAGCTGTTGCTACAGTTGCTTCCACCTCATAAAACTCTGTCACTTTCCAGAATACCAGAGTTACCATATTATGAGGGATCACAGTTTGTTTTGTTTCTGTGACTTTATTGTTGTTGTTAATGTGCCTAAGACCGGTCCTAGGCTGTAGGGAAGCTTGGTTACTGTTGTGGATTCTAGATGTCACAGTGTTGAAAAAGCTCAAGTTAGGCCAAAACTATGTATTATGTAGTTAAATATGTGTTGTGCTTTTTTTAAACAACACAAATAGTGCAGCTTTGCTCTGAAGCAATTTTCTACAGAAACTTGAATAACATGTTTACATACCACTTTTTAGATACTGGTATTTATAAAATTCTGCACAAAGCTGTGGATTCTGAGAACAGAGTAATTTAGACCAAAATCCTGTTGCATATTGTAGTAAATAGTACCAAATTAGGCCCACTCAATCAATGGGGATTTCCTGTGTCAATTCCTCTGCAGATTCCATTGATTCAAATGGGCCTACTCCTAACTTGAGCATAGTTTATTCCAGTTAAGAGTATGCCCATTTGAATCAATGGAATCTATGGAGGGGTGGTGGCTCAGTAGGCTAGAGCGCTGAAACTGTTGTCTGCAAAGCTGGCAGCTTGGTGGTTTGAATCCCAGGTGCCATGCAGTGGAGTGAGCTCCCACTGTTAACCCCAACTCATGCCAACCTAGCAGTTTGGAAGCATGTAAATGCAAGTAGATAAATAAAAAGTGGGAACGTAAACAGTGTTCCTTGTGCAGAAATGTGCTTAGCCATGCTGGCCACATGGCCATGGATTTGCACAACACTGGCTCTTTGACTTGAAGGTGGAGATGAGCACTGCCCCTAGAGTCGGACACGACTAGCACGCATGTGTGGGGTAGGGAACCTTTACCTTTTACCTTGACTCCCAAACCCCATTGATTCAACCCTTCAATCCATTCTGGCTTCAGTATCTTAGTTTACAATCCCATTGAACCAGGAGTAGCTTTAGTTCCCAAAGATGGGATTCTTCCTGACCCAAGAAGGCTCCTAGGTTCTCAACATGCCATGATCTTTATCCTTGTCGTTATTTAGAGTAGAGAATTACAGAACTAATGAAAACTGAAACAAAAGAAGCATTTCTGGGCTCATCATATAGTACCTTCCTAAATTAATTTATTGTAGGGTTTTAATCTCATCTGTCATCAGGGCTCAGTAGAACAGAGAACTAGGAACACTTTTAGAAATCCGAGCTAAATTACAAGATAAGAACGGTCCAAGCCAATACGCATTAGGGCCAATCTGGCTCCTGCTATAGGATGCCAAGAGTGGCAGAGCGTCTTCAGGCATTTCCCAGACTGGCCTTTTATGACTAGCAAGCCAGAGCTGCATTTCTGTGTGCAATGTGCCAGGAGTAGCTTGCTTTGCATTGCAATTATTAGGCTTTTTAGCCTCCGTGCTATAGCCAAGGCTGAGGACAATGTAGCCGTTAATTGTGAAGAACTGGAAGACAACAGCCACACACACCCAGCTTGCCAACTCACATGAGTTTGGGAAAGTGTGACTCAAGATTTTGGACTCTACGCTCAGCTATAAGCTTTTAGGTACTGTAGCTCTGTGGCTGGATGACTCAGTGGGCCAGGAAGGCATTGTCATGCTGGGTGAGCCAGAAATAGCTCTTTCCAAAAATAAAAATAAAAATAAAAATGCAGATGTGTATGCTAGCCTTGTTGTGGGTTCTGTTGGGAAGCGACCACTCATCCTCTAATAGTAAATGAGTTCATGTCTGACCTGTGCCAACATCCTCTTCCTAAAAAACGTTTACCCATATAAATCCATTGCAGCTGCTTAAAAGCACAAGAGTTTAATGGTTATGTGCCATTCTTGAGTGAGGAAATAATTCTCCCCCCAAGTAATCTAATAACCTCTCACCGGAAACAGTGACGAACACAGAAGATCTGTTCATAAGCAGGTGTTTCTGGAGAACACGTTGAAATGCTGAAAAGTGCAGAGTTACCTTTAGAATCTTTATAATAGAGGCATAATGTCTGGAGGAGAGACGGATGCCGAGTGAAACTCTTGCTCACTGCAAGCGGCTCTAAATCCATAGCTGCTTCTCCAGAATTTTCTCATCTCCACCAAATCCCCTTGCCACCCCTCCCCCCCCACTTCCTCCTGGTGGGTCACAGCATTTCTACCAGTGTGTATTGTGAGGTGTTTATTACCAGCTGTGAAAAGATAGGGAGTGAAATGTGTTGAGGTAAGTCCAGTGTCTCATTTAAACTGTTTTCTGTTTGATAAGTGAAGGTCAGTTCAAATACTGGCTTCCATTCTCCAGTAACCAAAGCAAATCTGCATTTCTTAACACGGTACAGAGTGTCCTGTGTAAAGCTATCATCACCATTAAGTTCTAATAAAGATAAAAAGTATTTAATTTCAGAGACGGGGAGAGAGGAGGCGTACTTCAGGTTCCCTGTATCTGCTCAGGTCGTATTTCCAGTGCCTTACATGGCAATGTTTCATCAGATACAGCCACACTAATTGCGGTCTTTTTCATTTTTTTCCCTTTCCTTTTGCTTTTCTCTCCCCCCCCCCCCTCCACGGCTTATCTGACACCGGGTGTTTGGAAACGGCAGGACTCTGTTTGGGAACAAGATCAAGTCTGTGGCCAAGGAGGCCTTCTCAGGCTTGGAGGCCCTGGAACACCTGTGAGTAACCCACAATGCTTTGCAGTCTGGAAGAGCAGAGGCTGGGTGGGAGAGGCCGGTGGGGGGGGGAGGGAAGATGGCCAGAAGTGACGGCTGGAAGGGCCTGCAAGCAATTTAATAGCATCTTGGTAAGCCGAGAAGCCAGTCCATTTGTGAGAAGCCAGCTGCTGCTTTCTCATTACAAGTCAGCTCCACATCCCCCCCGCACGCTTGCAGGAAGAGAGTTGTAGAGCACATGGCCAATTTCCATGCTCTCAACCTTTTTTTTTTCATATGCACCATGGAGCAATGTCTTATTTATCCCTACTCAGAGGCAGAACAAAAATTATAACCTAGTGGGACAGGTAATCTACAGTAGGACCCCGTATCCACTGATTCATTATCCACTGATTCAGTTACCCACGGTTGGCAGGGGAAAAAATTAAATAATTCAGCAGCCACAAAGCAAGCTGTAAAGCAAGCTGTTGTCACAAACGGCAGCTGTAAAGCAAGCTATTGTCACAAATAGCATCTGTAAAGCAAGCTACTGTCTCAAAATAGCAGTCATAAAGTAATCTACTGTCAGGAAACAGCAGTTTGGGGGTGGGTGAGCAGGCATTCTCTCTTATCCACGGTTTTCATTATCCACGGGAAGGCCTGGAACCAATCCCCAGCGGATACCGGGGTCCTACTGTATTCTGTTAGCCTCACATGGTGCTCTTCCTTTCCCAATATCCTGGGATCATATGTTTTGCTCTGTTATTGCTCTTTACACATGTAAGTCTCATATATGCACACCAGGGGAAGTGTTAGTTACTGTGGGTGCACCTCAATGTTTTTGTTTTTGCGGGAGGCGGGGGGGGAGGAGGGAGAGTAAGCAAAGGGGAACAAATAGTAATGCACCTTCAGCTGTTATTTTACAAGCTCCCCATCTTTCGTACTGCTTGAAATGAAGTCACGGTAGGGCAGACCAGGCAATCAGCACATGGGTAGGCAGACGCATTCTCCTGCATCATGGGCAGATCACATTTCCATGCTGCCATTTTGCGCAGTAAAGTGATCAAGATTGGCATCTGCCCCCTCATTTTGTTCTCCCTTTCTGCCTGTCGTCAGGCATTGTGAAAGTCCCTAAACCAATTGAATGAGCATCCTCAAAGGCCCGGTTAGTTGGGCGGCATATTTAATTTATTAAATTTTTGAGAGAAGTGTATTGAAAGCCTCCTGGTGAGCTGTTTTAGAAGATGCCTTGCTTCTCGTCTGCATCAGAGAGGGTGCTTATGACATCTGTGGTGACGCACAGGAACGTCCTCTTAAAATCAAAAGGACTTCACTGCACCTAGGAGAGATGCAGTGCCTGTGTTTTTAGAGGTTTTCTGGAGGCTCCACAGAACCTGATTTCCTTGGCTTTGCTCTGACCATGCCAGTTCAGGTACTGAAGACCTTGTGTGGGTATCTTCTGTGGCCCAGCCAGCCAGTTCCTCGTTCATGAACAAGAGTGAATAACTTATTTTGAATGGAGCGAGAGAGTTCTGGGGGGTCATACGTGCTGTGTGGGCAGCCTCTGTGGTTACCAACAGCCCCTTTTATGGTCTGTACAAGGGCAAAGCAGCAAAGAGAAGACACTTGTAGGGTGAGGATGGCCCAAGGTATTTTTGTTGACTGAAGGAATGAACAAGATGACATCCTTTCCTCAGTGTGTAGACAAGCTAACTTGATAGAATATTGAATGGGATGGTGCCTTCCACGCAATAAGGAGAGGCCAGGATGGGTCGTGTGCCTAGATCGGACTGTCGTTTGACAGGGGAGAAAGTTTTTGAGGGAGGGGGCTCTGAGAACAGCCCTCAGCCTGCCACAACCATCTACTGACAGGGTGGTTGCTTTGTTCTTCTTTATTGTAGGTCTGGCTGCACCATGGCAGGCAAATGGCGTCTGCACCTGCTGTGGGTTTTTTCTTTGACAGAATTGTTATTTTTACTCAAAAGAAATACATGCAAATTTCATTTAAGAGGGACGTTTAAAAACTTGGTAACAACTCTGTTGCCATCCTTATTGAAAATGGCAAGCATGTGTATTTCCTTAAGCAGTCTCTGGAGGTTGTTTTTAAAGAGCGAACACATTTATCGGAAACTAAAAAAAATTCTCCCCTCCTCCCATCCCTCTTATTTTCTTCAAATATTTTCACCAAAGCAAGAGTAAGTTTAATTTGGGTGGGGACCCTATTTCAGTTACATAATTTTAAATGACATTTGCTTTTCCCATGAAGCGCTGAAGATACCACCACTTCAGATGCTACCAGTTTTATAAAACAATAGGGACTGGGAGGGTGTATGGTTTTATAGGTTTGAAAATATTTCTTCTCATAGGCCAAGAAAAGGTGGCTAGTGCAGTGAGGTAGATATTGGCTCCCTTCCCAAACTGGCTAGACGTCATCTGCCATTATTCTCGATGGTTGGCCTTTTTGGCTACACTGAATGGAAGTATGAATCCAATAACATGTGAAAGGGCACCTATTTCCTCACATCCAGAGTAAAATCATGGTTGGTTAAAAGGTGCGCCAGATGGACTGGTCACTTGCATTGGTATCATTGAAGGTTGGCCACAGACAGGGTGGTGGCTTGGGATTCTGCAGCACAAGAATACCCCATAGGTGTATATGTTTCAGATCAGGGGTGGCTAGTTATGGTGCTTCAGGTGTTTCTTCATTGTAGCTCCCATCATCTCCCATCATTGGCTGTACTGGATAAGGCTCATGGGAGTTGTTGGCCGGGAAGCTGTGGAAGGTCACATTTGCCCACCCTTATTTTAAATAAAAGGCAGGGTGCACTGATGAGTGAAAAATTCAAAGCTCTCTCTCACCCTTTGTCTCTATTTATTTTCCCACACTTGAATAGCTCAAAGTACTCAAAACAAGCAAACAAAAATGGTGACTTTTGCACCTACTTGGAGTTGGTGTGGGATGGGTTGAAATAATAATGGTCAAAATAGATTCCACAGGCTTAAAGCCAGCCTGCGTCTAGCTTACAACCAGGACGAGCAGCCGGGAGCATAAAGATTTCTGCTTCCATTGTAAACTAACCATAGTTTCTCAAACCTTCCATTTTAAATTAACCCAAGTTTTAACCAGCCAAAGCTTAAGGAAGGCTGGGTTTGACCATAACTGCAAGCTAAAAAAATAGAAACAGAAGATTCCAGAATTTTTTTAGTCATCAAGCTGGACAGATGGAATAGGATGGGAGACCCTGAAGGGCCCAAGGCTCTCCATTGACATCATCTTAACACAAGCGTCATGTGTGAATGCGGCCAGTGGGATTCTATGGGGAACTGAAATGTTAAGGATACACACAGAGCCATAAAGTTGTTTTCAAGGAATTACGTATATTGGCACAGAATTTTGTGGCAGAGTCAATTGCAAGTGTGTGTTGAAAGAAATGAATGCTTGTGATCTACAGGAACCTTGGAGGCAACGCCATAAGGTCTGTTCAGGAAGATGCCTTTGCCAAGCTGCAGAATCTGAAGGAGCTGTAAGTAAGAGGGGGGGGGGGCTTTTAAGAATATTCCATATCTTTGAGGTATTATGATGAAACCATTTCCTCCTCCAGAGCTGTCCCCCACCCCACCCCCTCACTCTCTTTGCTCTCACTGGCCATCTTTGCAAGCTATTTTTACAGTAGAGCAGATGTCAGAAGCTCGTCTCACATGCAGTAACAAGTGAAATTGGATCTCTGCGCCTTGATCCAGCCTCGTTCAGGAAATCTAGGCTCCCCTTCCCTCCTTTTGCAGAGCATTCCGCGGCTGTCTCAATTTCTGTTGACAGATCTGCCTGTCCTTTTTATACCTGCTATTGGAGGACACTGGCATTTGAAGGAGAAGTAGGCTTCAGATGCAATCCTTGTGCTCCCCCCGCCCCCACCTGAGTTTCAGGAAGGGGAAAATGAACAGCGTGATAGCAGCCCGAGTCCTGTTTAACACATTGAGGAACAAACATCCTGTCTTGCAAATCTATGTGTGCTGCTTTATGCACCTTCCGAGCTCCAAATGATATTTTATGCCCAGGAACTAAATTTAATCTCCAGGCAAACAATCTTTTATACACCTATTTAACACCACAAGTCTGCATTTGCCAGGAATAAGGTGATGATGCTTTGTTTTCCAGGTAGCATACCTATAAAGAGTAATTGATCCCAAGATATATAATATTAATAGACATCATAGAGGGCATATCCATTTCTAATCAGAGCATTGCACTAGCCACATACTTTGGCATGAAACCGTTAATTAAATTGATGGTGTTTGTTGCTGCGTGATACAGGAACAGTTAGTAACTAAGGTGCTTTCAAACAGGAATTGCAGATATTCACACTGGATTGTATGTGTACGTTTGCTACCAAGTTGGCTTTATACAGAGCCTCCAAATTTAGAGGCAGCAGACCACCAAATATTAGCAGTTGGAAAAGGCTATTGGCTTTATGCTGTCCATGAAAGGGATTTTTTTTTGCCCCCTAGACAGGAGAGGATGCTGAACTAGCAAGACAAGTTGATCCAGTAGAACTTTTTAAAAATTCAAGTGGTAAATCCAAGTTGTAAATCCAGCCCCAACTGGCATGAAACAAATGGGATGTTAAGACTTCACTTAATTCCCATTGCTTCAGTCTCCTGTTTTGGTTGGGACTACCAGTTGGGTTTACCCCTGAACCTCTAAATTGCTCTATACAATCTCCTTATCTTTCAGAAGTGGAAAAAACCGCCCTGTATTCCTGCTCCATAAAGCATTTAAGGAAAGAATAGAGCTCAGAAGAGTTAATTTATGGACAAAAATTCCCATAATTGTTGGCTGGGCAGTTCAGGAGGTTGTTCTCCAAGACAGTGAGTTTTCAAAGTGCTAGGAAAGACACACTTAGTGCATTCTGATTCTAAATGCCTTCTTTATTCCCAGCACTTCAGATTTCTTTTTGGTCCAGAAGTGACATCTGTCTCAATTGGGTGGTATTAGATTGGGATCATCCAGATTTTTGTGTTGTTGCAAAATATATATCACACTGCTCCCAGATAGGTCCTCTCTCTTTAGACGCACAGGAGAAACTGTTGCTAACTCCCCTGAGGCTTCCACCTCTAGAGATGACTCCAAGGGGTGGGATTGCAGGGTGGAAGGATTGTCGGTGTCACCGTCTGTGGGTGTGGCCCTCCTCCAGGGAAAAGGCGGCCCTAGAGAGATCACCCTGAGGTTGGTTGGTGCGGAAGGAGTTGGCCCCCTGGGCCCTTGCCCAGAAAGTAGCAAATATCCATCTTTTCCCCATTTGAAACATTCATTCCTAGTTCACCTGTCTCATCTTGAGCGACTAGACAAATAGATAAACTTGATGTACAGGATCAGATCAGCGTCTAGATACTCATCTCTTCTTCAGCTTGATGGTCCAATACAAGCAGTATTATGTCTGTTGTTTTGAACGCAGAGCCTTGGTCTCTTCTCCACCATTTTCCGGCTTGCTGTAAATCATGGACTTTGTATTGCTTGGCTTACCTTGGGATCAGTGTATAATGACCCATGATATAACCCACCCACCCCCTTAACTTCCTCCGCCAGTATCTGGACTGCTAATCGCACTGGCGAAACAAGAGTATTCAAATGCTGTAAAATGCGCTAGCAAGTGTCTCAAAGATGTTTTCATGGTGTGTTTTGCTTGTGCTCCCTTCTAGCCACATAAATAGCGACAGCTTCCTGTGTGATTGTCAACTGGAGTGGCTGCCACATTGGTTAACCAAGAAGGCTCTGCAGCCCTTTGTGCAAGCTACCTGTGCCCACCCAGAATCCTTAAAGGGCAGAAGCATTTTCGACGTGGTGCCGGAAAGCTTTGTTTGTGGTAAGTCTTGGCTCTAGGCTGGTAATTTTTGAGGTCACTTGGGAGGGAAAGCCCTTAACCAGGAATGTTGCGTGTACGTCACAGCCAGTGTGTTTCTCTCACCTGGAGCCCCCTGCTTCACAGGATGAGGTGACTTCTTTGAAGGAATTGGTTTTTCTCTTAAGCCAGTCAATTCTCAAATATTGGCAGCCCTTATCCCTTTGGATAGACATAAAAGATTTCATGCCCCCTTCAAGAAGCAGAAATTGGAAAAACATTGAGATCTGGAGGTTTCATCTGGTTTGTTGATCATATTAAAAGGAATTGAATTGATATGGGAGGATGTTGTCCTCACCACACTTAATGCAGTTGGGGGGGGAGGGGACACTGAGTAGCTTTTGGCCTTCATGGGGTCACACATTTGGTGTGAGGAGATTTAAGGATGCATACCCTATAGTGTCATTCTAATTAATTAATTAATTAATTAATTAATTAATTAATTAATTAATTAATGGGATTACTGTCCCCCCAATAAGATGATACAACATAAGAAAGGGATTGGCACACACAAACACACAGTTTTGGGGTGGAAACCTGAATACGATGCCACTCCCAAAACTATTGTACCTGCCCTGAAACCTTGGTACAGCCCCCTAGGGTGTGGGCACACTCTACTGGTGGAGAAGCTTGGCTGTGGTTCTCATGCAGCAACATGTGTACAGAACAGTAATTTGTAAGTAGGGTCTTGTGGACTCATTAGAAGATCTTGGAAGTGTTGTAATAGACATTGCAATGCTATTAGTACTAAAGCAACATCAAACATTTACAGATGATACATCCTCCCGAGATACATATTTGTCTAATTTTTCAAGCACCTTAGAGTGACTTCATTGCCCTGGCAGATTATCTGCTTTGACCTTTAGCTCAGCTCATTAGATGTGTTTACCTTTATTGGTACTATTGCTGTTGTTGCCCGGAGTACTGTTGCCTCGAGTGTCAGAAAGGTAGCTAATAAATTACTTGCATAGATAATATGTTGTGGGTGGTCAAATCAGTGCCATTATGGGAGGGGGAAGTCTTTTCAACCCTTCACTGCCCAGTGACAGCCACTGCCTTAAAAGGGAAGAAATTAGTGGCCTGTGCTATCATCTTGATTAGCGTGCCTTCTGTTCACCAGGTTTAGCTACCTGTAACTGGTGGATGCTCTCAATTTAATACCTCCTGTATAGAGTTGGACTAGCAAATCCTGTGGGTCAAACTGATTGGAGCTCCTGGGAAAAAAGAATATTCACAGCTTCCATGGCTTTACTCTAGGGAATAGAAGATCCACTCGGAAGGCAGCATTACCTCCATTGAATGTTTTCTTCTGAATCTGGACCTTTTCCATCACGGTAGTTGAGGGAAGGGTTATGAACCAGTGTTGCTAATATGGAGCAGCTGAACGGACATGTGCAATCACCTCTTTTTAGTCTTTTGACATAGATTCATTAAAGTCATAGCCAAAGCTGCAACGGCTCATGCTCTTTCGTCTTAAATTAAATGGTTCCTGGTTTCTAGGCATACCCTACCTTACTGCTGGTTGTTCACCTTTAAAAAAAAACACAGTACAACTGCTGTATCTGCGGGGGGATCAGTTCCAGGATCTCCGACGGATAGTGAAATTCGTGGTTAGGAGCAAACGCTCTTATCTGAGGATAATGGTGGTGGAAGGGCTGGTGGGGTGCCAAGATGAAAACTTTCACCCCCAACACCCCCCATATGGCAAGGAGGGAAGAAAGCCCCCCTTTCTCCTTGCCACTCGACTACAGGAAGGAGAAAGGGAAAACAACCTTCCCCCCCTCCTTGCTACCATCACTGCTGGTCGGCAGCAGCGGTGGTGGTGGCAAGGGGGGAGAAAATTAAAAATAAAATTTACCGTCCCAATGCCTGCCGCCCTCCTCCTCGCCACTGCTACTGCGTGCCAGCAAGGGGTGGAGTGGGGACTCCCCCGGCTGCCGAACCAGCCTTTGAATTTCCTGCTCAGGTCCCAGGAGGTGGATCGGAGGTTTTGGACCTCCCACTCAAACTTCTGATCCACCACCTGGGACCTGAGCAGGAAATTCAAAGTCCCCACCTTACCCCTCTGGAGAGTGCCTGACCTGCGGTGTCAACAGGGGCGGTGGAGGGGGGGGAAGAAACCTCTGACCCGGCACTCTTCAGAGGAGTGATGTGGGGACTTTGATTTTTGCTGAGGTCCCAGGTGGTAGATTTGAATTTTGAACGGGAAGTTCAAAACTTCTGCTGCCTGGGACCCGACTGGGAAGTTCAAAGGCCAGTTGGCCAGCTGGGTGAGTCCCCACCCCATCCTTCCAGAGGGTGCATTGCTGGCCCGCTGCGATAGCAGCGGTAGCAGCGAGGAGGAGGGCAGTGGGCATCAGCGGTGGTAAGTTTTATTTTCTGTACCTCAAAATGTGACTCGAGGGCATTGGGAACAGATGTGATAGAAGTCTTCCAGTGATTGCGCAGGATCAGACCATAGGCATTGAGGTTCATATTTATGTAGCTGCTTATTTCCCTACACATGGAAGGCTATCATAGCAGGGGAAAGAAGGGCTTGTAATTGAACCTGAGACTTCCATGCATGGTGTTAGTCCTTCCCCGTTCTTGTTCGAGCTATCTGCGGTCTGAACCATGATTCGGGGAAGGGAGGCATCTACTTGATGCCTTCTTCATGATTCAGTGGCAGCCCAGCCCGTTTGAGTTTCTCCTTTCCATTGGGATGGCTCTGCTTGGAAGGGGGTGCCCTTGGAATGCTGAGCATGGAAACCAGAGATGCTTTTTGTGTGACTGATAAATTGAGCTGCTTGGAACTCGGCTAAACCAAATAGACTTCGCTGTCAGGCCCCAAAGCACAAGCCTTTCCTTTGGAAGAGTGACAAGCAGATCCATCTGCCGTTTCCTTCGGTATCTTTGTGCCAGGAGGCTGTCCCGCCTGTCAGCACTTGTCATGGGTGACGTTAATTGCAACAGTTGCTGTAACTCTTAACAAATTAGCAGTCTCAGTGTGTGGTAGCAGCAGTTGGAGGGCATCTTACAGTCTCCGGCCAATTTGAGAAGATGGAAGAAAGGTGATAACATGGATGTGACTGTTTGTGCCCAACTCTGGATTCTTTTCTTCACTAAAACACTGTGGCCAGATGCACTGAGTCACTCAAAATACTGATTTCACCTTCCACCAAAAGGATTGTTAAGACCATCATTGTTTGCCCTTTGGCTCTGTTTTGGCAATTTTGCCTTTTGTACCAGCTTATTCCATAGTGTACCACTTAGAGCTTGAATCCATAAAATGTTGCTTTGGATAAATAAGAGAAAGTACTTTTTTACCCAGAGGATCACTGGTCTGTGGAACTCCCTGCCAGAAGTGGTGACAGCTGTCAGCCTTGACAGCTTTAAGAAAGGATTGGTCAAGTTCATGGAGAACAAAGATATCAATGGCTATCATTATGGATGCCTAAGGACAGCCTCTGGGTTGGAGAGACAGGCAAGCTATCTCTCAATGCCATTTGCAGGGAATCATAATCAGGTGTGAAGACATCTGCTTGGGAATACCCTGAAGCAAATGGTGAGCCACTGTGTGAGGCAGAATGCTGGACTGGATGAACTGTGGCCTATTCCAGCAAGGCTGTTCTTATGTCCTTATTCCTTCTTATGCTGCATATGGTACCCATAGCAATTTTCATCACACTACATGTAGTTTCAAGTGGGGAGCAGCAATTACATGTTAGCCTAATTCACACATTTTCTGCTTAGACATCCAGTTCTACTAAACATGGCAGAAACATTTGAATAGTCAAAATTCAGAATTTTTGATGGGGGACACTGTATTATTTTATTTGAGTTTTGAAAACAAACAACCTCTCTTAGTGCGGAAGAGACCAGATCTTTACACACCACTTGGATGTTATGCTATTTGAGTCTTTGTGATCATAGTAGCGTCTCTCTGAACTGAAAACACTTCGGCTGTTTTTCAGCGGATTTCCCCAAGCCCAAGATCATTGTGGAGCCAGAAACGACCATGGCTGTCCTGGGCAAGGACATTCGCTTCACCTGCTCTGCCGCCAGCAGCAGTAGTTCACCCATGACCTTCGCGTGGAAGAAGGACAACGAAATCCTGCACCACGCCGAGATGGAGAACTTTGCTCACGTCCGGGCCAGAGATGGGGTGGTGATAGAGTATACGACCATTCTGCACCTGCGCCACGTCACTTTCTCCCACGAGGGTCGTTACCAGTGCATCATTACCAATCACTTCGGATCCACCTATTCTCACAAAGCTCAACTTATAGTGAACGGTAAGTGAAAGCGCTTCCTTCTCAGGACTTGAAACTCAGCTGCCGTTTGCAGACCGAATCCTTAACTTTGCTAATCGTATGAATGGTTGGCAAAGAACAGTTGGAAAAGGTTTTGAACCATGCATAGAACAGAACGCTGGAATGAGTAAGAGCCATGCTGCGTGTTGGCGATCACATCTCATTGATTCCTACTAACCACACACTTCCAGCATTCACATGCTTGCTGATGGGTGGGGTATTTTGATTTCAGCAAGATCTCACAGGATACACTTGTTGCCAAGTTGGTGAAACATGGGCTAGAGCAGTGTTCCCAGCCTCAGGTCCCCAGGTGTTCTTGGACTACAACTCCCAGAAATCCTGGCCAGCACAGCTAGTGGTGAAGGCGTGTGGAAGATTTAGTCCAAGAACATCTGGGTTACTCCAGATTAGCAACCACTGGGCTAGAGAATGCTATTGTTCAATGGATTAACAACCCATGGCCAAAGAGTTTTCCACAATGATTCCTTGCCATGCTAAAGAAAAGGACAGGCAACATGGCACTGAGTATTGTTCAGCATCTGTAGTAATGGAGGAATAGAGGGGGCATGGATGACACCAAACTGGCAAGGGTAGTTCATCATTTTTACAGTCATCACTCACCATTTCGTGGTTCAGGTATTGCGGTCCCACTATATCACGGGATCGCAGTACCTGCGCCTTGGGGCCTGCCCCCTGGCCCCCCCGAGAAGCCTTGGAGCTGCACCGGGGGGGCAATCGTGCCGCCCCCCCCGGGCTCCTCCGAGAAGCCACAGAGCTGTGCGGGGGGTGATTGCATTGGCCCGCGCTGCCGCCCCGCGCTCCTCTGAGAAGCCTTGGGGCCGCACGTGGGGCAATGCGATCGCCCCGTCCCCACCCCCAGCCCTGAAGCTTCTCGGAGGAGCACGGGGGAGGGGTTGGGCGCCACCCCACAATCTCCATTGAAATGCATTGAGGCAATGCATTTCAATGGAGAAATTTTTCCCATTGGAATGCATTGAGCCAATGTATTCCAATGAGGAAAATTATCTCCTTTGAAATGCATTGAGCCAATGAATTTCAATGGAGAATCCCCGGAAGGCGGGAGGTCAGATCCCCCTGCCGCTGCCGGTGCACACTGCCCCAAAACTTCTCGGACCGGTGCGTGCCGACGAAGGCAGGGAGATCTCATTGCGCGCCCCCAGGCCCCACCCGACCCGCTTCCGCATATTGCGGATTTTCACGCATCGTGGGTCGGGTGGGTCCCTAACCCCCGTGATAGGCGGGGGGGTTACTGTATGGCAGAACCAGAATTCAAGGTGACCGTAACAGATTGGCTAACTGGATCAAAACAAACAAAACACGTTTTAGAAGAGAAATATATAAAGTTCTGTATTTAGGCGTTAAATAGGAGTGAACAGTGTGATGCAGAAGCAGAAAAGTCAATGTGATTCTGAGCTGCCTCAACAGAAGTGCAGTATTTAGATCCAGAGAATTAATGGTGTCACTTTGTTCTACTGTACTTTGGTCAGACCTTTTCTGGAATACTATGTCCTGTTCTGTGCATCCCAGTTTAAAGAGAATATTGGCAAATAGAAACATGTCCAGAGGAGGGTAAGCAAGATGTAAAAGAGATAGGACCCACAATAGAACTAAGGGAACAGGAAGGGGGGAGGGCAATGGATGGGGCAGCCATTGGAATTGTGCTGGGTAGGGGAAGGTATGGTGGTAGGAGTGGAACATGCCAGCCTAGGAGAAGAGAGTTTAGATACCTCACATCTATCCCCTCTTCTGGTTCCACCCCTAGCCAGAAGGAATCAGGTGACCATATCAGTGAGCCCACAAGCCACACGGTGCTGTTGTTGAATGCCAGGTCGGTACAAAATAAGACCGCCCTCATCCATGATGTCATTCTGGATGAGGGTGCCGACTTGGCATGTATTACCGAGACCTGGGTGGGAGAGGAGTGTGGTGTTCCCCTCTCCCAGCTATGCCCACCTGGGTACTCGGTCCAGCACCAGTGTCGCTTGAAGGGTCGGGGAGGGGGAGTTGCTGTAGTCTATCGGAGTTCTATCTCCTTGACAAGACTTCCTGTCCCCTTGGGAGGAGGCCTGGAGGGCCTGTACTGTGTGTTGGGCTCACGAGACAGATTGGGGATTCTGCTGGTGTACCGCCCACCCTGCTGCGTACCAACAGTCTCCCTGCCTGAGCTGACGGAGGTTGTCTCGGACCTGGTGTTGCGGACCCCCAGGCTGTTGGTACTGGGGGACCTCAACATCCATGCTGAGGCAGCCTTGAATGGGGCAGCTCAGGACTTCATGGCCGCCATGACAACCATGGGGCTGTCTCAATATGTCAACGGCCCAACGCATGAGAAGGGCCATACTTTAGACCTGGTCTTCTCAACGGGATTGGAGGATGGTGGTCTGGATGTGGAGGGGTTGGTTCTAATTCCATTGTCATGGTCAGACCACTTTCTGGTCAAGTTTAGGCTATTAGCTTCTTCTACCCTCTGCAAGGGTGGGGGATCTATTCAGATGATCCGCCCTCGGAGACTAATGGATCCAGATGGTTTCCTGAAAGCTCTGGGGGATTATCCATCTGATATGGTCGGCGCTCCTGTCGAAGCTCAGGTCACCCTGTGGAATAGGGAAATGTCCCGGGCGGTTGACACGATTGCACCTAAGCGCCCTCTCCCCTTAAGCTCCTTGGTATACATCTGAGCTGCGGGCAATGAAGCAGGAGGGGAGACGGCTGGAGCGCAAGTGGAGAAAATATCACTGTGAGTCCGATCGAACACGGCTTAGAGCCCATTATCGGGCCTATTCCGTGGCGATACAGTTTGCGAAAAGGCAATATTTCACAAACCGTATTGCTTCTTCAGAGTGCCGTCCAGCAGAGCTGTTTCGGGTGGTCCGGGACCTTCTTCAACCGAGAAATACGATGGAGGTTCTGGACCACTCAGCAGCCCGCTGTGACGAGTTTGCTGTCCACTTTGAGGAAAAAATCGCTCAGATTCGCAGGGAATTGGACTCCACTATTGGTGCAGAATCAAGGGATGTGTCCAGTGTGCCGTGCTTAGGTCCAGTATTATTGGATGAGTTTCAATTATTGAGACCCGAGGATGTGGACAGGGTGCTTGGATCTGTCCGTGCTACCACTACGCCACTTGACCCTTGCCCTTCTTGGCTAATTGAAAGATCTGCCAGGGGAGTTCGCACCTGGGTCCAGGAAGCTGTAAACGCCTCATTAAGAGAGGGAGTGGTCCCCACCATCTTGAAAGAGGCAGTGATTAGACCACTCCTTAAAAAACCTAACCTGGACCCAGGGCTGGTGGTTAACTACCATCCAGTAGTGAACCTCCCTTATTTGGGCAAGGTGTTGGAGCGGGTGGTGGCCGGGCAACTCCAGGCACTGCTGGATGAAACGGATTTTCTGGATCCATTTCAATCTGGTTTCAGGCCGGGTTTTGGTACAGAGACTGCCTTGGTCGCCCTGTATGATGACCTCTGCCGGGAGAGAGACAGGGGGAGTGCAACCCTGTTGATACTCCTGGACCTCTCAGCGGCTTTCGACACCATCGACCATGGTGTCCTTCTGGATAGGCTGGCCAGGTTGGGAGTTGGAGGCACCGCTTTGCGATGGTTCCATTCCTTCCTGGCTGACCGTGTCCAGAAGGTGGTGCTGGGGGACAGTTGCTCTGCCCCGTGGCATTTATGTCATGGGGTTCCTCAGGGCTCTATACTGTCTCCCATGCTGTTCAACATTTACATGGAACCACTGGGAGAGGTCATCAGGAGGTTTGGGCTGAGGACTCAGCAATATGCTGATGATACTCAGCTCTACCTCTCGTTTTCCACCAATCCAGGTGAGGCGGTTTCTGTGCTGAACTCGTGTCTGGGCCAGATAATGGACTGGATGAGGGTTAACAAATTGAAACTCAATCCAGACAAGACGGAAGTGCTGTTAGTGGGTGCTTCGCCAGACAGGTTAGGGGACACTTCCCTGTTCTGGACGGGGTTGCACTCCCCTAAGGGACAGGGTCCGCAGCTTGGGGGTGCTCCTGGACCCCGGTCTAACTCTGGAAGCCCAGGTGGACACGGTGGCCAGGGGTGCCTTTCTCCAGCTGCGGAAAATATATCAGCTACGCCCCTACCTGGATGAACGGAGCCTCATAACAGTTACGCATGCACTGGTAACATCCCGTGTGATTACTGCAATGCGCTCTACATGGGGCTGCCTTTGAAGACGGTTCTTGCAACTGGTTCAGAATCGTGCGGCGCGGCTAGTAAGTGGTGGGGCCGCTAGGGATCACATCACGCCGATTCTATTTACATTGGTTACCAGTTGCTGCCCGAGCCCAATTCAAAGTGCTTGTTTTGACATATAAAGCCCTAAATGGCTTAGGACCTGGATACCTGAAGGACCGCCTCCTTCCATATGAACCTACCCGGCAATTAAGATCAAGCCAGGGGGCCCTCCTGAAAGAGCCATCCCTCAAGGAGGTGAAAGGGATGGCTTGTAGGAACAGGGCCTTTTCGGCAGCTGCCCCCAAGCTATGGAATGCCCTCCCAAGTGAGATCCGCCTGGCGCCAACACTGATGACATTTCGGCGCCAGGTAAAAACCTTCCTGTTCCAGAAGTTTTTTAATTGATACAATTTAGATTGTGGGTCTTCTGATGGCAATTTTAGTGTGATGTTTTAGTATAAGGTTTTTATTGTTGTTTTAATTATTTATTGTTGTTTGATGTTTTTAACTGTTTTAATTCCTTGATTGTAAGCCGCCCAGAGACCTTTGGGTAGTGGGCGGCATATAAGTTGTAAAAATAAATAAATAAATAAATAAAAGGTCTGGAATCCAAGCCCCATGGAAAAATCTTGGAAAGAACTGAGTATATTTAGTCTGAAGAAGAGTGCTTTGGGAGGGGAGGGGATAGCCATCATCAAATACCTGACAGGCTGTCACACTGGAGAGGGAGTAGGCTTGGGGTTTTTTTGTGTTTTTTTTTTACTGCCAAAGAGGGAAAGAGCAAACCAGTGGTTTTAAATGATAAGATTTTGACTAAACTTTAGAAAGAACTTCTTGATGGTAGGAGCTGTTCAGCAGTGGAATGGACTACTGCAAAGGGAGTCAAATGCTCCTCTCTTTCAGGCTTTTCTTTCAAATAATTCGATGCCACCTGTCAGTGTAGCAGTGGATGTCCTGCATTGACAAGGGCTGTTGGTGTTGGAATATATGAGCGTAGAAAACATAAGAACATAAGAAGAGCCCTGCTGGATCAGGCCAAAGGCCCATCTAGTCCAGCTTCCTGTATCTCACAGTGGCCCCACCAGATGTGTCTGGGAGCACACGAGACTATGATATCTGTCTCCTAATACCACTCCCTTGCATCTGGCCCTTGAAGTATCCTGGTTTTAAGCCTAGAGATGACACATCTCCATTATGGTTTGTAACCTGTGATGGACTTTTCCTCCAGGAATCTATCCAATCCCCATTTGAAGGCATCCAGGCCAGATGCCATCACCACATCCTGTTATGCCACAGAGTTCAGGGATTATGTGACTCTTTCTGGATGTTAGTTTTAAATCACAGTGTTGAATAAGAGCAAAAGAATATCAAACTGAGATCTTTTTCAGCATGTCTCAGAGAGGGACAATAAGGATCATGAGGGGGCTGGAAACCAAGTCCTGTGAGGAAAGACGGAAAGAATTGGGCACATATAGTCCTGACAGGAGAAGGCTGAGGGGAGATATGACAGCACTTTTCATATACTTGAAAGGCCATCGTACAGAGGAAGGGCAGGATCTGTTCTTGAGCATCCCAGAGTACAGGACATGCAACAGTGGGCTCAAGTTATGAGAACCTAGGTTTTGGCTAAATATCAAGAAAAAAATCGTCCTGACTGTTACAGCAGTTTGCCAATGGAACCAATGACCTCAAGGTGGCGAGCACACCAACACTGGAGGCGTTTTAAGAGAAAGTTGGACAACCACCTGGCAGGTGTCCTTTGATTTGTATTTCTGCTGGGGGTTTGGACTTGCTGGTCTTCTCTATGAAAACTCTTCTAAAGAAGAGCAGTAAGGCTATATTTGTAATGGTGGGCTTAATACAATTTTCAGTGAAGCACTTGGACAGTAGAGATAGCCTGTAGATGCTTGTGGTTTTTTTTGGGGGGCTTGGTGAGGGGGGATTGTTTGGGGATTTTTTATGTGTGTGTGTTGAGGGGATGTTTTAATGTCTGTGAGAGTGTTCGGGGATTTCTGTGTGTGTGTGTGTTGAATCTGGTCTCTGGGTGTCTGAATTTCGTTGTATGTGTATACTGTGTATATACACACAATGACAATATATTATTATTATTATTATTATTATTATTATTATTATTATTATTATTATTATTATTATTATTATTATTATTATTATTATTATTATTTCTTGTCAATATAGAATCACAGAATAATGGATTTGGAAGGGGCGTATAAGGCCATCGATTCTAACATCCTTGCTCAAGGCAGGAATCCAAGGCAGTGTTTATTTAGATTTCTTTCTATGTGTATTTTTCATAATTTCCATTGTCCTTTCAGTGTGGCAGCCTCCCATTTATGACAAACTAGTCAAACGAATAGGGAAGCAGAACAATCCAAGTGGCGTGTCCTTTAGTCTCTGTTTCTTTGCCCATTGTTTTTTTTTTTTTTACAGTCCTCCCATCCTTCCTGAAGACTCCCCATGACATTGCGGCCCGGACAGGGACCACAGCCCGGCTGGAATGTGCGGCCGGTGGCCACCCCACCCCTCAGATTGCTTGGCAGAAAGACGGCGGCACCGACTTCCCTGCAGCCCGTGAGCGGCGGATGCACGTCATGCCCGATGACGACGTCTTCTTCATCACCGATGTCAAGATAGAGGACATGGGCACATACAGCTGCACGGCTCAGAACTCGGCTGGTTCTGTGTCAGCAAACGCAACCCTGACCGTGCTAGGTAAGGAAACGGGCTTCCCTTAAGAGGGGCAAAATGGACTTTTGAACAAGACAGTGTGCAAAATCCTGTCGCTTGGCATAGTAAATTGCACTAGAGGGGTCCCACTGAATCATTGGGGATTTGGCAAGTCAACTACACTGTATGCTCCATTTGGGCCTCATCTTATTTTGATTCATTTTAATGTAGAGAGTGGAACGGTGGTATTACTGGGACCCTTTTGATTCCCACCTAAAGCTAGTCACCAATTTTATCTTGGTCACTGAACCAAAACACACACACGCCTGCAACTGGATGCTAACTTTGAGAGAAATGGAAACCTTATGACTTTGTCACAGAAGGGCTTAAAATTAAGTTTCAGCTCTTTTGGCGCAGTGAAAAATTCATGTGGGGGCATAAGCCAGAATTTCACCACCCTACGATATTGAAATGTCATATGAGTTCTTTCAGCAGTACCGCAGTCTGTCTGTATGCTAACGTTGCCTTCTGGATTGATCTTTGCAGAGACTCCAAGTTTGGTTCATCCGCTGGAAGACCGGGTTGTATCGGTGGGCGAAACGGTGGTGCTCCAGTGCAAGGCTGCAGGCAGTCCGCCTCCACGCGTCAACTGGCTGAAGGGCGACCAGGCTCTCGTTGTCACCGAAAGGCACCACTTTACTCCTGGCAACCAGTTGCTTATTGTCCGGAACGTCGTGTTGGAAGATGCTGGGAAGTACACTTGTGAAATATCAAACACGGTTGGGACGGAACGAGCACACAGCCAGGTGAGCGTCCTGCCGTCCCTGGGCTGCCGAAAGGATGGCACCACCGTTGGAATCATCACCATCGCGGTCGTGTGCAGCATCGTATTGACCTCTTTGATTTGGGTCTGCATCATATATCAGACCAGAAAGAAGAGTGAAGAATACAGTGTCACAAACACAGGTAAGCCCAGATGGAAATCTGAAGAGCAGGGGGTACATTGCTGAAGTCCCCAAATCTGAGGGGATGGGGAAAGCAGGATCGATTAGTTTTCTGGTAACACAGTGACCAGCCTTGGGTGGTGTCAGACATCAAAAATTCCAGGCATGCATGCTTGGTAATTTCTTCTGCTGTCATCACTGGATTACACTTCTCTGGACTTACACGCCTCTGTTGGTTGATATGACTTCCAGAAACTGCCAACTTTGATTTGCTCCTGGTTTTGAGAACTCACTCAAGGAGGAGGCTGTGGGGTTTTCCCTGTGTTCCCCAGTTAGAGCAAGGCTAGAGAACATTGGAAGGTCCAGGCGACCTGTTTGCCCTGTTCCAGACCTTGGAGGACTGTATCCCTCCAATGCCCTAGCCCCAGCACAAAGCCCTCAGGTCATTGCCCACCAAATTGCAAACTGTATGCCCCGGAGTCTCTGAGAGGCATGATCTTCCAAATAGATCATCTCTGTTTGGCATTTGCTGTACAGCCCTTTTATAAAGCAAGCAGGAAATCACCCTGCACATGGGTGTTATGGGACAGAATGATGCCAGAGGAATGTTTTCTGTGCAGAGAGGGAAATGAAGCCACAAACAAGTTTTTATTCAAAAGTCAAAGAGCAAAAGAACGAACCTGTTGTACGTTGTCTCTTGTGTCCTTTGGGCAAACATGGGGAAAGCCTGCCCAAGCCCGTTCTAAATGAGAGGGCGATAATTGCATCAGCTAACATGTGTGTCCTTTTGCTTCCACACCTGTGCCGTAGCACTGCCCTCTCAACATTGCCCCTTTTCCTGTCTTCCCAGATGAGACCATGGTGCCCCCTGATGTGCCCAGCTATCTCTCTTCCCAGGGAACACTTTCGGAGCGACAGGAAGCAGTGGTCAGAGTGGAGAACAGCCAGCAACCCAATGGGCACCTGCCGAGCAACGGTAGGGCTCGCAAAGCATCAGTGTTGCTTCTGTTGTGAAACCAAAAGATCATCTACATTTGTTGCTTTCATCAAGAGGAAGACAACGGACACATGATTTCCTACCTGTTTGTTCGCTGCCCAGATGTTGCCTCTTCCCTATAGGGTGGCCCAGAAAAATAGAATCCATCAGTCATTCCCAATCTCTGCATATTTAGGCCCTGCGTACTTCTCTGGAGCACATCTTTAATGGGCCTGGTGAGGTCTGTAATCCCACCATATCTGGAATCCCTATATTTGTTACCTTTCTCCATATCCTAGAACAGTGGTGGCGAACCTTCGGCGCTCCAGATGTTTTGGACCACCACTCCCAGAATTCCAAGCCTGTATTGCTAACGACAAAGGGCTGTGCGAGTTTTGGGCCAAAACATCTGGGGTGCCAAAAGTTCACCACCACTTCTCTAGGACAAAGGGAGAGAAGCCCTGCTTCTCCCTGAAGCGCTCATGTAAAGTACACTGGATCAGCCAATTATTATTGGCTAATTAGCCAAGCCGGGTTGTCTTCTGCTCTGGCTGAGAGCATCTCATGGAATATCAGGAGAAACCTTGGAACTGCCAAGATGGAAGGGATCCTAGGGATCATCTACTCTAGCCCCTGTCACGGTGGCCCAGTGGGGAATCCATCTCCCAACCTTGCGCTCTACAGCCAGAGTCCTAAACCGCTAAGCCAGCGGTGGCAAACCTTCGGCACTCCAGATGCTTTGGACCACCACTCCCACAGTCCTTTGTCATTGGTAATAGAGGCTTGGAATTCTGGGAGTGGTGGTCCAAAACGTCTGGAGTGCTATGTGCAAAGAAAAGATGGGCACAAACCCACCAGTTCAGCGGTTTCTTCTGGTTCGCTTCTGGGTGCTCAAAGCCCCACCTCCTCCAGCAGGTGCCCACTCAGAGGCAGCACCGGATCCGGCAGGGAAGGGAAGCCAGGCTGTGGCATCCGAATGGGTCCCCATTGGAGGAGGCGGGGCTTTGAGGTGGCCAACAACCGTTTGGCAGATCAACACAGCAGCATCTCCAGTGCAAAGCCCAAAGCCTCTGACTTTTCCCCTTCTTTCTGTTTCAGGAGTTTGCCAGACAGATAGAGGGAGGGACCCAGAGGTTGAAGCTCATCCTGTTGTCTACCGGCAGCCAAAGCTATGCTTAGCATACAATAAGGAGGTTTGGAAAGGAGAAGATCTCGCTGACAGGGTGCTCCTTGCAGACAAGACAGGTACGGACAGCCCACAGACCTAGGAAAGTTTTTTTCCCCCTTGCACCCAGGCTGCTGTCTAAAAACTGCTAACAGAACAAACTGGCCCTCTGGACTACAGGAGAGGTCATGTCTTTCCTTGCTTTCATTATTTGTTAAGGCCATAAAACTCACAGCTGATGAACCTCCTTCATCAGTGCAGAAGAAATGGGAATAGATTCTAAGAAGCACAAATCATGTGGGAAGTTCCCCTGTTTGGTCATTCCTATCCATGAACTGTGTCTCATGCTTGTCTATCGGTCCCATCCTTTGGGTGTGGGAGTCCCATGAGAGTGTCTCTGAAGCTGGGATCCAGAAGGATTCAGTGATTACAGGGTGCCTGGCATAGTCAGTGTCCGGCTTACCCAGAATGACTTCAGCCTTGCGAACCTCTAGATGCGCTGGACCGTCAGACTTCCATCATCCCAAACTGCCATGTGAAATAACACTCCTAGTAACTTTGAAGCTTTATTTTATTTCATCCAAGGACGAGGATATCCTTTTTATCTATGAACAACCCAGAATGGGATTGGGTCAGATGGGCGGTATAAAAATCTACAGTGGTACCTCTGTTTACAAGTTTAATCCGTTCCGAATGCATGCTTATAAGTCGAAAAATCTCATAAGTAGAGCAGCTGTATCTAAAAGATCAAAAAGGTTTTTAAAAAATTGAAAAAATAAAAAAATGTAAGTAGAGCAGACCACATCTAAAATTTGTAAGGCAGCAGTTAAAATGCCAACAGTTTTCTGCTCTTAAGTCAAATTGCTCGGAAGTAGAGCTGCTCCTAAGCAGAAGCACCACTGTATAAAAAGACATAAATGGCACAAAAGGTAGAACTCTGTTGTCTGGTGGAGACCTGTGATGATCAGCTCTGTGATGTGGCAACAGAGAAAGCAGACCCCTGTTTACAGCAGGAAAATGGGAAATGTAAAACTTTGACTCTCAAGCCCCATGGTTGTGTTCTGCCTCTATCATGCCACCTTTCCCGTGTCATTTTTCATCCATCCGAGCAGAAGTCCTAAACCCACATCTTTGCTGGCCTTCTGTTCCCAGGGTTCTGTGTTAGTTATGGTCGACATTTGAGTGCTATGTTATCAAATTTTGCTCCGCAAGAAGCTGGAATCTGTGGGCTGTCTAGTTATCGAAATTAAGTGCATTGCGTGGTTATTGTGTCCGGTCTATCCTGCTTTGGCTGGGTATAGGAAAGGACCAGGATCTGTTTGGAAGAATGCCCTCCTTTCTCCCCATTCATTGGAGGTCCTGCCTGATTCTTTTTCAGCTCCTGCTGTTTCACCAGGCATTCAGCATCCCATTCAGGAACATTTGCAGCTTGCTGTTTAAAGCCACAAGGGAGGGTCTCAAGAAATGCAATGATACGACAGTGATGGGTTGACTTTCATAGATTTTTAGGAACTGTGGTGTAGGTCTCTGGATGAAGAACCAGAGGTTGGGTGTTCGATTCCCCCTTGTGCCTCCTTGGCAGGGCCTGGATTCGATGATCCAGAGGGTCTGTAGTTCTAAGACAGGGGTGTCCAAACTTTTTGCAAGGAGGGCCAGATTTGGTGAGGTGAAAAATGTGTGTGGGGCTGACCATTCAGCCTGAAGGGGAGAGAAATGGTGCGCCCACGCGTGTTGCAACAGCCGCCTACGCTCCAGATTCAAGGTGCCCAAGGATCGGCCAACACGCCCCAAGATGCACCACTGCTTGCATACGCTGCCCTCCCTCACATGGAGGTGGTGAGGACGCTGCAGCAACTGAGGTGGTGGTGGGGGGACAGACGGAGGCAGGAAGGGCAGGCAAACCATAACACTGCAGGCTGATGTTTACAGCTGGCACAGGGAGGGGCCGGCCAGTGGGAATGAGTGACTGGCTGAGCCAGCAGGGAGAAGAGGTTGAGGGCTGCTCAGATTTTTAAAATGGACCGCATTTGGCCCCTGGGCCGGGCTTTGGACATGCCTGTTCTAAGATGATGCATTAAGAGTAAGTGCAGCTGTAGAGTCGCAGCATGAGTTGTGCCACCTGCGTAATGCAAAATAGAAGGAGGCTCCCTAAAGGGGTGGGGAGAAGCCAGTGGGTGAAGCCGTTGCTGGTACAGAAACAGAGCCCTCTGAGGCCTGCTCCCAGGCATGAAGATATCCTCCTTTCTCCTCTCCCCCCTGCCTTTTTTCCTCTTCCAGGCTACAGCATGCCAGTGGTGTGTGCCGATTGCAGCGGAAGTGCCGACAGCATGGGTGTCACCATTTACCCCAAAGATCCCGATTATTACCCCCTGGCTGTGGAAACCGCGCCCCCCAGTGCTTCCAAAAGCAAAGAGCCCAGCAGGCATGAGGGCATCCCCGCAGCTGCCGGTCAGATCCTTCCGAAGAGCAACGAGAGCCTGAGCACCGGGGACTCTTCCTGCATCAGTGGCAGCATCTATCCTAGCAATCACGACAGGATGCCAGCTGCTAGCCCCAGCGAGGCATCTCACATGGACCGGAAAGGTACGTTTAGGAGCTAGGGGGTTATCTGTCAGACAGGACTTTTTGTTTCGTTTTGTTTTGCTTCCTCTTTTTGGTCCCAGTGTACAATAGAGCTGCTTGCCCTTAAATCTCACTGGCCTGCACCACTCCTGTCATTTATATCCCCTTGCAGTTCTTCTCTCGACAATGCAGTTTGTATTCTGAGGGCATAACAGGGATGGGGGAGCTGCTGGTAGTGGAGGAGGGGCTGCACTTCCTCTAAAAGAAAAGAGTCATCGAGTGGGGTGACCCTTACCTGTGCCACAGTCACTTATTGGCTTGCAGTACCTTAGGCTGATGGATTCTGGACAGAGTATTGCTAAGAACAGTTAACTCTGGTAGTGCAGTGATTAAACGACAGGACTGCAGTATTAGGAGCTGTGTGGCACAGTGTATAAACTGAAGTACTGCAGCCAAACATGGCTCACTACCTGTGTTCAATCTCAGGTAGCCAGCTCGAGGTTTACTCAGCCTTCCAACCTTCTGAGGTCAATACATTGAGTAACCAGTTTTCTGGGTTAGGAATGTGTATGCAGCCTGCATAATCCAATCCAAACTGTCCAGAGAGTGCTTTAAGCACTGTGGGGTGGTATATAATCAGCACACATTGCCTCCACTCCAGTTACTGCAGATGCACAGCTATCTTTGAAAACCATGAAGAAACTTTGGCTAGTTGAACATAGGGTGGCTCGACTCCCTGTTTCAACCATCTGCTAATGATCCTGTTAGGCTGGCGCTTTGCAGCCACAATGAGCTGCTGTTCCCTTTCTATAGCGAGGTTACCCCAGGGAGTATCTCTTCTCATATCTCCCTGCCCCAGTCTTAAGGTTAATAACACCTGAGGCTGTTATTGGGTGAATATAAGAGGGGGCCCTTCTGCCGTGGCATGAGGCTAGGTGCCTACTTTGTGGTCTTTTTAGGCCAATATATAAAGTCTTTCTTCCTCTCTAGACATTTTAAGATTCTGCTTTTTGTGAGTTTAGTTCATTGCACTTTTGTATTATGCTCCTGGTTTTACTTGGGTTTTCTTTGGTCCATAGCTTTTGCTTTTTCCTGCTTGAATTTATTATGAATTTATTGCGTGGTGTCTCCAGTCATTATTCCATTGTTCATATTTTACATATTTAAGATAGTATATACAGTGGTACCTTGTATAAAGGAATTAATTCATTCCAAATGAAATTTTGTTGAGCAAATTTTCCTTTATACAAATTTCCCATAGGAATGCATTGAAAACAGAGTAATCCCTAATCACGACCATTTTTATGATGTACAGATTCACCCCATAGGCGATTCTGTTAAGCAAATTTCCCCTTTCTCTGGAGTTTTTTATGTTGTACAGATCTTATGTTCTACAAACAGTTTGTAATACGAGGGTCCACTGTATAGGAAAGTAAGTTTTTTAACCTTAAACACAATGGCATGAAATAAAGCTGGTACAAAGTGCTCAAGATTTATCCATGGCTCACCCATTGTCTTGCATATGAAGCAGAGGTGCCTATTATTTGTATAGACATAGGAAAAGATGGCCGATAATGAAGTGTTGAAAAGCCACCATCCCAAGACTCTTGTGTTGCATTTTTTCCTCGCAGGTTCGTTGCAGCCTTTCGCAAACTCTGCTGAGCTTCACAGCTTCCTGCTGCCTCCCGAAGGCTCACTGGAGGCTGTCAAAGGAACTCCTGACCTATCTCAGACTTTTGCCACGGAGGCAGAAGCTAAACAGACGCTTCTCTCCAATGGACACTTACCATTAAGGTCAGAGGACTCCTTTCATGAGTCGAGCCGCTGAAGGTCTCCCCTTGGACAAGGCAGGAAATGCGGTGTGCAAAAACAACAGATCCTTTATCTCCAGAATTTCTTTGCACAGGATTATCTTAAGCTACTTCTACCTCAAGCTCTGAACGGACAGTTTCTCAAAGGAAAGGAAAGGTGACAAGATAAACTGAGGTATATGAAGCAAGCTTGCATTGGGAGAACAGTGTTCGGGCTACGTGGTGCCCACTTGTACATAATTTAAAACTTCCTTGAGATGTATCTGTGACTCACACGTTGGCTTGCATATGAAGCACAGAAATGCAAAAAGTTATTGTGTAAAGAAAAGTATTTGATAACAGCAAATTGTACATAAGAGTTTTCGTAAATATATATATGTATAAATATAAATCTATCTATCGATATATATAGATATATATATCTTCTAACAGAGGTTATTTTATTCCTTGGTGCATGATTGAACTGAGTGAAACAATACAATGTTGACAATACACATTATTTTCTTGCTAGGTGATTGCTGGGTTATTTCTTTCTCCAAACCCACCTCCCAAAAAACCTAAATCTTCTGGTGCCTTAGGTAGAACTTTGAAGAAGAGGTCCATATACTTCTAATGGAGAAGATCTTTGTAGGGAAATTTTCCATTTAATAAGGATCTGTTACATTATTACTAGATAGAGTTGATCAAAATGTCCCAGGAGCACCACATCTTAGCCCAGCATTTATGATTGAAATGATGTGCTTTGGTACAATTTCTATTTGCTGCAGTCAGACCTACACAAGGCCGGGCAAGGGATTTAAGATTTGAAAAGAACATTTTTTAAAAAAGTAGTACTGTTGGAACATCCAACTAGACTAGACTAGTACTACTAGACTAGTACTTCTAGTCTTGAGTGATGAGCTGTGTATCTCTCCAGCTGATTTCAAGCAGATTTGAAATTCCAATTTGTATTCAGTTGTGAACTGCTCAGTGCACTAGTAGTGCTGTGTGTGTTGCAGTGCACCAGCGCTAAACTGCTGTGTACGCTCAGAAACAAGCACAAGGAAGAAAAGAGTTGTTGATTGGCAGACACTTTCTGAACACTATCTGATTTAAAAAACCCATTTCCTGTGTGACATCTTAGCATTGCCAGTGTGGGGATTCCGAACTTCTACATGACTTTTCTAACACTCCAGATTCTCCATATTGGATATTCAATTCTAATTCTGTCTTCACGTCGGTTCCACTTTGGAATTCTAGTCCCCCTGGTGTGGTTTGGGAGAAGAAAGCTTTGTGAATTTTGCAAGGTCTTTTAAGTTCCCCAAGGGAGAAACAACTGTTCAAGGGCTGTAACCACACAGGGCTACTGTTTTTATTTAATTACCCGCTTTGAGAGTTATCAGTCACCTAAGCAACTAAATGCAAACTAATCAACAAAATGCAATGTGAACACACATAGGAAAAGCTGTTTTACTTAACATTTTAAGTACAGAGCATTTTATTTATAAGCGCTGCTGCTTCTCTTTATGTTTTTATCTGTGTACTGAAATTTTACTTTTTCATAGTGGTATGTTTGCAGTTCAGGCTCTTCTGAATAGAAGAAGTTCAACATAGATTCTTATGACCTGGCCCGAATGGGCAAGAATGGCATTTTGTTTTGTTTGAAGTTGGTTTCTCTGGCTGTCTTTCTCTTTTTAAAAGTCTTTAGTCATGACTTTAAGGCCAGTTGCAAAAGAGAAAAGCTAAAGTTATAATATTTAGAGTCCCATGGAAGGCATTTGCTATAAGGGTTGAGGGCTCTAGTTCAGAAAGCCCTGTCTCCGTGACATGAGGCACAAGATTACACTCAGGCTAGCTCTCATGCCGGGTGACTCCTTTTGAGGGCCTCTGTAGTCATCTTGATTATTACATCATTCAGTTCTAAATGAGATATTTGAGTACTTCCTTGCACCAGTCTGTCATCAACTCCCCAACACTGGCCAGCTTAGCAAAGATGGTGCTCTTCAACGTAGGATGTGGTGGTCAATTCTTCTGTTGCACCTGCTTAGAAACAACCAGGTAGATGCAGGTACTTTACAGTCCGGTTTCATGTGCAAAAGCAAAAGAACAAAGGGAGTTTCTTTAATCGTAAAGCTGACAAACCCGCCTTCGCCACTTAAACCTGAGAGAGCTTCTGAACATCTGGAAATTTTCCACCGCCATTAACGTAATGTCCTACTTGCCGCTCCGTTTCATAGGAGGTGGCGTAGGTTTCCAGAGCAAGAGCCTCTAATCTTGTTAATGCAAGCTGGCTTTCATGCAGTGATGCTAAGCTCGCTCCTGGCCTGTGTCGCTTCCTGACCGAAGACATACTTGCACTTTGTGGTAGGTGGCTGATTTTGTGGTGTGCCAACTTGTAGCTGTTCAGTACAAAAAAACTTAAAATTCAAGATGTGGCCAATAGGTAAAACTACCATGAGTCAGGGAGTGTTATTTCCTTGAGAGTTGAAACAAGGGGGCAAGGGAGAAAAAGGCAAGGGGTAGGTTTTGGTAGAAGAGGTGAATGAGTAAAGGTTACATTGGGGAGACATGGACATAGAGAAGCATAGGAAAGATGTATCACCCTTGGAGGTACCAAGCACACTTGCCACAATATAACCATTTTTTAAAAAAATAATTGTATTTTTGAATATGGTTAACTGTTTAAATAATGTTACTTCCACTAAATATGTGAATCTGCTGCTTCTGAGAGGCAATGTGAAAGAGGAAGTGTTACTTTTGTGTACAAAGTTATTTATTTATTAGAACATTTTGGTACAATGTTGTACATTGAGACGTACATTGTAAAATTATTGGAATTGTCTAACAAATGGCATTGAAGTGTCTTTAATAAAGGTTCATTCATAATATCAATAATTTTTGTCTAATTAAAATCCCGCGAACTTTTCACCTGGTTGTTAAGAAGGCAGCCAAAATAATGCAATTGTTTCACTGCTGGGATGTCCAAAGATGCCATGTGAACATCCCTTCCAACTCTTTGGTTCTAAGAGATGACGATGAGGATGATGATCAGTCAGGACTCAACAGCAAATGGGCATTGGCAAGTATTGTCAGTATCACTGATTTGGAATGTTTTAGATGAGAAACTATAATAAGTATTATTTATTATAGATTTTATTGTTTGTTATCCCATTCACACTTGAACCCTTATCAGTTCAGTTGGCTTCATGAAACCAAAGATTAATCTTCAACCCATCACACTCTTCCTTCCGAGGTCTTTCCACAGGCAGTTGCCTCCGTCCATGTTCTGCTTTCATCAAGTCAAACTCTCTCCATAATACTTGAATTCCGTTTTCACTTTCCTTCCTTGCAGACATCCTTCTGTAAATCTGTATTTTTCAAACACCCATTCCCGTCTCCACCCACTCACAGTTTTCTCCATATATTATGGAGCAGAAAGGTAACTATGGTTTTAGGTACACGTAAGATGGCCATGGCTACACTGCCAAAAAAGGAGCACAGGCAGCATGAAAATGAAGATTGTGGAGGGGAGAAAGTCACCAAAAGGGGATGTTTTTGTTTGCAAGCTGCATATGCTAACTTAAGAGTGAGCAGCGATGCCATAGATACAGTATATCTGCTGAACTTCAAGAAGAATTAAAATATAAAACTCATAGAGAAGAAGATATAGCAGGCTGCTATATACTTTACATCGCCATATTAAGAGGAAGGTGGGGTATAAATGAAAGCAATAAAGATAGCCCAACAACTTCCTAATCACAGAATGCTTTTCTGCAGTTTATTAAATATGAATGTACAGTACTTGGCAAATATTACTTGCATCTGTAATCATTGAGCAGGATTAACATAAAAGTAATTGAGAAATAAGCCATAAATTCCAAGCCCTAACCACTCAGGATTGTTATTTACAAAGAATATTTTAATTCAATAATTGGCATTTATCCCTTAAATTAAGAACACTGTAAAATAAATGAAGTGAAATGGATTAGACACATTTTATTCATTCATTCATTCAAATCAACCACCAAACCCCTCAGCATTTTAAAAAGTAACTTGTAATTAAAACAGAGCAGTCCAATACAGGGTACTCCTCCCCCACCCCCACCGCTAAGTCACTGCCCCCTTGCAATGCCCATATCCTAACTAGTTTTGATAAAACACTCACACCTCCTATCTTAATAACGTACAAAATTGCACATGAAATAAGTGGAGGGAGTGGCACTCAATGAATCAACCATCTGCCTCTCCACAGCCCTAGGCATTTTTTTTTCAAAAGCTGGGTCCAATGCAATGTCCCCAGAATCAAAGCATGATAAGCAAGGCAGGCTTTTGGGTTTTTGTTTCAGAGCACCCCCTTTCCCACCCCTTGTGCTTTGGTTTCAAGGACTTTCCCTAAGAACCTCTCAGTCTGGTCTAGGTCCTGATGCTTCCAGAAAAAAAGCAGAGTGGCCCAGTCAAAACCATGGCCACTCTACACAGATGAAAAGAATGATGGACAAGTGTGGAACGCCTAGTACAATCCCACTCTTACTCACATCCCTTTGTTCTAACAGCTGTTCCCACTCCAACTAATCTTCATTTATATTGATTATGTTAACACACCCTCCTCCAGATCTGTCAGTGTCATTCACATACACCCTCTTAACCACATTGACAACTATACTGTGTATCACAATGCACAGAGAAAACTGGTCTACAGAGTATGGGCAGCTCTGTGAATTAGGGCCCTGGCTGTGGAACCAGAGATTGCGAGTTTGATTCCTCACTGTACTGCCCCAGAAAGGAGCCAGCCTATGAAGCCTTGGGCACACAGTCTGAGGGTACCCCCACCACCAGGAAAAAAGGAATGTTTAAAACCTCTGAGTACTCTATGCCTTGAAAAATCTAGAGAGGTTTGTAATAAAATTGGAGTCTCTTTGATGGCACATGATGATGTCAACAAGTCTTTAAATGGTCAAATGAGGATGATAATGATATATCACCATGTTGTGCCTGTCCCGTTAAATCAGGCATGTCCAAACTTTGGCCCTCCTGATGTTTTGGACCACAACTCCCAGAATTCTAAGTTTAAAATGCCAATGGCAAAGGACTGTGGGAGCTGTGGTCCAAAACATCTGGAGGGCCAAAGTTTGGACATGCGTGCATTAAATAAAGAAGTCTTGGCTACCCATTCCTTAGTAAGCCTGGGCTGGTATAACTGGCAGTGACAGCTGATGATCTGGAAATGCCCTGCTCTTCTGTAGTAGATGGGAAGATACCCTGAATTGCCCAACATTTGAAAGGCACTTCCCTCTTCAGTTGGCTTTCACAGCAGACAGTATCACACTGCCTTTCTCACAAGAGCCTTGTGGCGGAGTGGTTAAATTGTTGTACTGCAGCTATAACGGTGTTCATGACATGGGGTTCAATCCCAGGTAGCCGGTTGACTCAGCCTTCCATCCTTCAGAGGTAAATTGTAAACCACCCCAGAATGCTATGGGGAGGTATATAAGCAGAACGCTTCTGAAGGCCCATTACTGGCTCAGAGCCTTTCCAACTTAACTGTGGGGTGCCTTAGATTGCCCTCACTCATTTTGTGGCTCAAGTCTACTCTGAAATAGCTGCTCCACAGAAGCATACTGTCTATGAGAAGGAACTGTGGAAGCTACCTTATCCAGAGTCAATCCATGAGGCCATTTAGCCAACACTGACCTGCCTCATGGATGAAGGAGGGGGATGTTGCAGTCCTTGTTTTCCTAGGCATACGCTGCTATGCAGTTTTAAGCAGGTAATGAGGACAAGCTGCCCTGCACTTGACTTCCCAAAATATGAAAGTGGGGCTCCCTTTATTTCTAGGAACAACTGAAAAGGCTACTGGAGAAACAGAAGGCACTGACATGAATCAAGCACTGAGGAGAACAGAGCTACTCACCCTCTTCCTAATATCAAGGCCAAGGTTCCTGAAGGAAATGGATTGTTTCAGAACTGGCTGGGGGGGGGGGCAGTAGTCTTCTACATTCCAGCACTCACCCACTCACACCCAACAAACATGTGGAAGTACATGCAAAGGCCAAGGTTACTGAGTTCAAACATTTGCTGGTGAAAGTAAACCTTCTGAGCCAATGCTTCATAGTAGAAGAGGAACCACAGAGCCCATGGTTTCTTTGACTTTTGCATACGGGATATAAATGTCTGGAAAAGAATTCTGGAATTGTATTTGGCTGCATACGCTTGTCCAGACACTGTGATCAGGACCCACAATAACGATGGCTCATTAAATGCATTCAGCTGAGCATGGCGCCAGAGGCGTCTTCAGATCTTGATACAGTAGTTTGCTTGGTTAATTTTGAAGTGCGGAAGCTCTGGTGAAGAGACACCCATGTTTAATATGCACAGAGGGCAAGAGAGCTAGCACTGGTGGTGCCGATGGGACTATGGCACTCTTCCAATTCAGCATTCTATCAGCATGTGAAAATAATGCATTTAAAAAGATCTCCCTTGTGCCCTTTCTTTGTAAGAGAACAAACCTGCAACAAAGTTGAGTAAGGGTTGTTGCTTGATGGGCAAAATCAACAGATGTTCCTGTCTCACTTTGGCGAGGCGGACATGCCTGCCTCCACATGGAAAATGTAGCGAAGGAGAAGGGAGGGAGCAGGCATTCCTTTCCAAGCATAGCAAGTCCATCTGTGATGGTGATGAGAGAACTGCCCTTTCAAAACCCTAGAATATCTGCCTTTCCCAGTAGAAGGTTCCCTGGGCCTTTCATCTGACATGACATGGAACTCATGGGGGCAAAGCACTCACATGTTGGATGAGCCAGAAGGATTATGTCTCGTGCTGACAATCTGGACAACACGTAGTCATCCCTTCAGATTTCCTTGCTCCCTTCAGACTGCAATCCTCCAGCAAAGCCTTCTATGGTGCTATTTAAGATCATGCACCTGCACTTCAAACTTGATGGGGCACAACATGTTAAGTTTCACTTGGTCTTACAGCCCTTGACTCAATAAGGAATACTCCTTGCGCTGTTAAGACACAAACATTTCTGTCCCTTCCCTCCACTGACTCATGTCCTTGCTTGGATCAATCGATTGGCTCTGCTAAAGACAATTGAAACATGTTGCTGGTTAGGCTGGTGGCGGTGGTAGTGTTTCCAGTCCATGATAAACTTAGGAATTAGATGACTCCAAATGTCTTTGTATTAACAATCCTGTTCATCTCTTGCAAATTAAAGTTTGTGGCTTCCTTGATGAACTCAACCTATCTCAGATTTGATCTTCCTGTTTTCCTGCTGCCTTCAACTTTTGCCAGCATTACCGTCTTTTCCAACAAGCCTGGTCTTCCAATGATATGACCAATACACACTGCAAAATAATTCTAAACATAATTGTATTTAAAGGCAAATTTTAGAGTAATCTCTTCTCCGTGCTCCTAGTAATATCTTTGAGGGTGTGATGGAAAATAAAATGCAGGAATTTAGAAGCAGCACATTATAGCAGCTATCCAGTGATGCCAGGGTGCAAGTAGATTTCTTGGGCCCATTTCAGGTGAGCATACTGATCCACTGTAGCAAAAATGCATCTCTAATAGTAGAGGTAACTAGAGCGTGTTTCCTAAATGAAGAATTATCCAAAGGCATGGAGACCATCAGCATTCTGTCCCTTTCCTCCCATGCTTATAGTAAAACCTGGGAGCCGGAGTGTGTGTGTGGAAGGAGACCTACTGGTGATGAACGTATGGTCTACGGTGAGACTGTTTTCTCTCCCCTTGGCACTGCATGAACCATGCATGTTGGCGTCACTATTATTTTCTTCTACAAAACTGAGCACTGGACAATTTCCTGGACAATTTTCATTTTAAACCTTTTTTTCCCCAGCTTTTAAGATCCCTTTTCTCAAGTAAACAAAATAAAAAGGCTTGTGCACCGCAGCCTTTTATCAGCTTGTGACATAATCATCCTCCTCTTCTTCATCCCCGCCCCCCACCCCCTCCCTGTTTTCAGGTTCTGCAAGACTATGTGGCTCTAAAGGCAAAAAAGGGGTGGGAAAGAAAAGAAAAAACAGGCCTTTGTTTCTTTTTCATGAGCAACATTGTTAGACAGTAAAATAATACAACGTTGTACTTTTTTTTTAAAACTGGAGAAATCTGAGTCTAATTAAAAAAGGCAGCCTTGCTTATCCAAGCAAGAATGCTTGCTATGCACCTGCAGGTACGAACAGTGGTCTAAACTTTCCCAATGGGGTTCAAACAAGAAACAAATGGCCTCCCCCCCCCATATATATATACATTCTTGAAAAAAGAAACCTGCAAAAGAGCCTCTTCCACCTGTCTTCTGGAGCATAGCAGGCCTGGCCTCTGTTAAGGGCAGGCGGTGACCTCCTCTTCCATGCTCTGAGTGATTCTGGGGCCACAAATCTCACAGGAAGCTCCCCTTAGGTCTGCCACACTGCGAGGGCCGTGTTCTTCTCGTTTGCACATCATTCTTCTTAAATGAGTTCTAATAATGATCTTTTCAGGCGCATGGCTGGAGCCCATAAAAACGAGCCGTTTGCCCCCCAAAAAGTCACCTGCCTTGGCAGGCTCCCTTCCAGTGAGCTCACTGTGAGAACAGGGGTTTCCATACACGGAAATTTTATATTAGGGAAATGGAATTAAGGGGTGGGTGTTCTTTTTCGTGTTTAAATAGTTGGAACCGAGTCCAGGCTGTCGAGCAGCTGTTGAGCCACAGAGGCAGGAGGAGGAGAAGGGGGAGATTTATGGAAAGCAAATAAATAACTTTCACAAATGTGCTTTTTTTGGTCCCTCCACTTTAAGGTGGCAGGCCGGATTCAGCTCCTCAGTGGCTCGCTTCAGAACCCCAGAGCCAACTCACAACAGCAAGCTGCGTATCTTGTCGTAGGCCCCAAGAAAGATGAACCCTCCGAGACTGATGGCAGATATCCGAGGGACAATGCCTGCAAACAATCTGAAGGAGAAAAAGAAAAGGAAAGGTTATTGACGTCTGTCGGGAAGCTACATGGTCAAGTTTGAAACACACACACACACACACACACACACACACACACACACACACACACACACACACACACACACACACACACACACACACACACACACACACACACACACACATTTTGGTCTCCTTCTGGACTGTCTGTGAAGATTCTCCGTCATCCAAGTGAGGTTATCTGGAAGTTGAGTCACGGCAACTGGATCTCTTTTCTTGCGAGACTGGAACGTTTTCCTACTCATCCATGTACTGGACTGACGAAGCTGCTTGGATGAATGGTGAAACCTTTCGATCTCCCAAGAAAAGAAGTCCAGTTGCCATGACCCAACTTCGGGACAACCTTATGGATAATGGCAGCTCTAAAACTGCAGCCCTCCCTGATCATCACAGAGGTAGGGAAAATGTAATGAGGAATCCAGTACAGACTGCATAATTAAAGATGATGGTTAATAATGATAATAATCTTAGAACTGCAGAGCTGGAAGTGACCCTGTGGATCATCCAAGTCCAGCCTCTGTCAAAGCCACGGAGCGGTCCTTAGATCTCTTCTCCAGGTCCATCTTCTGCTCAGGTTCCCACAGGCAGTCAGGCAGAGGGGAGGGAAGCCCACTGAGAGCGGGGTGGCGGACACAAGAGGATCTCCAGTTTTTGTTGGACTGCAACTCCCCAAGTTCCTCGCCCTGAATGACACTGGGTCAAGGACAATAGGTATTGAAGTCAGGCAGCATCCAGAGGGTGGCCTTTTGTCTACATCTGTGACACAGCAGACCTCACAAAGTCTTAGATGGCCTCATGGCTCTTTTGGATGTAATCATAATTTGGTCTCGCCCTCTTAAGACGGGCTAGTTGCTTTCATCTTAATTTAGGGCCCATTTTCTCGCAAGCCCCTCTGAGAACCATCAATCAAAGCATATCCCGAAAGAAAGGAATGTGGAGGTCCTCAAATCCATCTGGACATCTGATTAACAGATACCCCATCCTTGTCAAAAGGTGGAAGGTCCCCTCCTCCCTCTACTCCAGAGGCACAGTTGTGATCTCTGAGTGACAAGGTAATTCAGCCTGTGATCAGCAAAAACATCTCCAATTAACTGTGCCGGAGGAAACAGATTGTAATGCTAAGCTCTGGTGGATCCTGGCTCCAATTAAATCCTTGTCTATATATGTCTGGGATAATTTGCTTTTCCTCCTCATTTTAGGTATGGAGAGAAGGAAGGCAACTGCAGCAAGTTCTGTTTGACATTTAAAAGCTCTGATATTTGTACCATGTTTGCAAGTGGGGACAACAGGAACAGGAGGGCCCTCCCCCCCTCCTCCGCTACCACTTCGAACCCGTGAGGAAGATGAGTCTGGCGGAACAGAATTAAGGACTGGCCATTGCCTTTAATTGTGTATATTATATTTTAACAAGATTAATTTGATTATATTTTTCCTACTTCCACTCTTGGATGCATATATGTTATCCCTTTAAAAATGCATCAGATTCCCAATGTGGTGTAGTGGATAAAGTAATGGACTAGGATTCTGGAGGAAAGGGGGAGGATCCCCATTTGGCCATGGAAACTTACTGGGGAGTTGAACTCCTGAAAACACTCTTTATCTCGCTTACTGTATATACTTGAATATAAGCCTAGTTTTTCAGCCCTAATTTTGGGCTGAAAAAAGGGGCCCTCGACTTATATTCGGGTCAATACTTTTAATCACTAATGCAAGTGCTTGGGTCGGTGGCTAAAAGTCATTTTAAACATTGCATGCCACTTCTCATGCATCACAGGGGAGCGGCGCGCGATGTTTAAAATGACTTTTAGCCACTGACCCAAGCCCTTGCATCAGTGGCTAAAAGTCATTTTAAACATCACACACACTGCTCCCCCAGCTCACAAAGGAGGAGCTGCCAGGCCCTGCTGCATTTCCCACCCTAGACTTATACTCGAGTCAATACGTTTCCTCAGTTTTGGGGGATTAAATTAGAGGCCTCGACTTATACTCGGGTCGACTTATACTCAAGTATATACAGTATCTTGAAAGCACCTATTTATGTGAGGTGGTTTAATTGCTAAATGAGAGTCGTCAGGAGTCACTTTTGTCTCTCCTCTATCAATCAAAGCCATGTTGTCCTTCCATGAGTATGCAAATACCGTAATAGCTGCTGTTGCTGCATGGGAGCAACCTCACACTCTGCCCATACTTCATTTATATGTGAATTATTTCCTCTATGTGTGCCGCACACATAAGGAACTGTAGGGTTTTTAAAACTGTGGACCAATCACTTCAGCAAGTCATGGCTGCATCCTTGCAGGAAAAAAAGATGAACCAAAAGATGAGTTTAGTGGGCAAATCCAGAAGAGGTGTTTTCCAGATCGCAAAAATCAAAGCAAACTGAGAGCAAATCAATGTATTTCAGCATGAACGTCCTACAAAGACAGAACTGTTCTGCTTATCATGCAAATGGGTTCTTCAATTCACCCGTATTTCCCTCTGTGTTTAAACACAACACATGCACTCCACCCCTTCAATAATTCTGTATGGATATATTTTCTGGCAGTAAGCATCCTGTCAAATCAGCCATCTTTCTTGTGAAGATTGAAACCCCTCGATTAGGCCTCGTTGGTAGCCTGCTACCAACTCTGCCACAGATACCTCTGGCCTGTCTCCGTCTTCCGCAAGCTGCCGCTAAGTCAGAATCAATGTTCTGTTAACCTCTTTGCTACACTTACACTTTCTTGCGGTAATGAGCTGTGCTTCAGGGCTGCGGCAGGCAGATGGAAATGTTTTATGGTTTCACTAGACAGCAATTCCCTCTATTACCATAATTATAGCTTTAAAGCCAACTAATTTGTAACAAGGCAAGCACCAACAGAATCTTCCCCGAACAGATCTTGTGGCAGAACGTCATAGCTCTCAACAGAAATCCCGTCGTCTTCCGCAGAGGTTGAGACAGGTCTGCTGGGAGAAAACCAGCACACTCAAGCTGGTGTCTAGCTGCTATCAGAGATGCCTCTGGCAAACAAACCACATAGATGCATTCTCAATGTATTTCATAGTCGGGATCTGATAGTTGTTGTGAGTTTTTTGGGCTGTTTGGCTGTGTTCTGGAAGTTTTTCTTCCTGACGTTTCACCAGACTCTGGTCCCCCCCCCAATCACAGACTGAATTACCTTGTCTATACCCCAGAGCACAGAGATAACTCCTAGTTCCCTGAGCCCTCTGAAGGTGCCGGCCACAGAGTCTGGCAAAACGTCAGGAAGAAAAATGTCCAGAACATGGACAAACAGCCCAAAACCCTCACAACTATCAAACCACATAGAACAGGCATGTCCAAACTTCACCCCTCCAGATGTTTTGGACCACAAATCCCACTGTCCTTTGCCATTGGAAATACAGGCTTGGAGTTCTGGGAGTGGTGATCCAAAACATCAGGAGGGCTGAGGTTTGGACATGCCTGACATAGAACTATATCCTTCACATGCTAAACCACTTAGTGCCTGCTTGCAACTCAACATCACACCAACGAAATGGGCCAACCAAGACACCTCTTTGCCAAGCTTCATTCAGCCATCAATTAACCACGAGTGACGTCCATACATGGGTAGCACAGAGCATAGCACATATCAGTTCTAAGAAAATGCTCAGAATAAATTCCACTGAAATTACTGGGATTTAATTAGCTAAACGCTCATTGAGTGTACTCTGCCTAAACACCTGACGATTGTTATATATTCCAACTAAAACGAATGAAGTGGTTGGGTATGACAGGAAAATTGACTACCTAATCGCTGCCAATTATCAACTGTTTCAAGTTTAGAAGATAAAAGAATAGAACTCTACATATGTAAAGAGCAGCTTTGCAGGACTCCCAACCTTTGCAAACCTGATGATACTGTAAGCCAGGCATGTCCGAAATTGGGCCCTCCAGATGTGTTGGACTGCAATTCCCACAGACCTTTGTCATTGGCAATCTAAGCTTAGAATTCCGGGAGTTGTGGTCCAAAACATCAGGAGGGCTGAAGTTTGGACATGCCTGCTGTAAGCCTTCTACAGTCCGTCTCTAATCTGCAATCCTCAACACTTGCTTTTGAACATGGAAGCTGGGATTGTCAAAATACCATAATGTCACACCTGACATTCTAGTGTTTGCATTGCATCACACATAGCAGCAACAATGCACTGAGAAGCACCCACAGAAGGCCGGTGCCTATGCCAAGTGGGCACCATCCTGAAACCTGGGGCTACTTGGGCTTGTAATTTGGGAATGCCCCTGTACAGCGGCACCTCAACTGGAACCAGAAAGCAACACGAGGCATGAAAGTTGGAAAACAGCTCATCCAGGCGGACTTTTAAAACCAATGCAAATAAAGATCTGTTTCGTGGGCCTTTAATTTCCTTTTACTCATCACTTCAGTGACAAGACCCCTCCTGCAGCTGATGCTGGTGCTGGTAAGTGGTTTTTTTCTCTGCCCCAGAGATAGGGTGAGATATTTGTGAGCCCAAAGCATAGATGCCAAAAGGAAGCAAAACGTCCCCTCTGGCTTTAAGACAGGGCAATCTGGGGCTTATCTCTCTACATGTTGTCCTCTTTTAGATTTTTAATTGGTAGAAGGCCTGGCAGACCTGGATACAAGGATTTCTACCTCCAAAGCTTTCCCTGAATTTGCCCAGGCTTGCCAGTTCTACTTTCGGAGAGACTGCACACAGCTTTTAGTTATAGTTGTTGCAGTTATAAACAGGGTGGATTTGATTTAAATCACTAGTCAACAACAACAACAAATAAATTTATTGATTAGTCCTATGACCATATCAGCCAATAAAAACACAGAATATAAAATACATTGAAGTACATGCAACACCATCCAATAGGGTACCCTACAATACATATTCAGAATATACAGAAGTCATATATGTAGATCTCCTTTGTAGGATACTCCAATTTGTTCGACGTATTGCGTTCTTAAAGCTGCAGCTTTAATTACAAACTTGGCAACTTTGCGAACAATGTACACATTAGAGCCCGAAAGAAAAGACAATCTGTGAATTGGGCCCCTATGGACTGTTCTTTCCAAAAAGGGGATAGATATTCAAGCCTGATGGATGCATATAATTGGCAGTCAAAGAGAATATGAGAAATATTTTCAACAGAAGGGGATCCACAAATACTGGTTCTCTCCTGATTAGGGAGGTGGTGAAAATGCCCATATTTGACCATGTAATCCAGCAATTCAAATCTGGCTCTAGTAAAGGCCCTTCTTAATACTTGAGGTAAAGGCACTGAAATGTATTTTTCAGGTAAAAAGGTAATTTTATTCTTAGCCAACCAGCTTAGTGATCTATTTTTAGATAATAACTCCAGGTCTGATTGTGCACTAATATCTAGGACTCACTGTTTGAAGATATCTCTTGCCTGTGGAGCTATTGAAAGCAAATACTGAATAGAAAACCCATGGTGTGTAATAGTTTCATGAAGGTGGCTAATCCAAGAATTAGTTTGTGCCATGTTTGTTTGTTCCATTAAACATATTTTGGGTAGACTATTAGTATCCATAAAAAGGATTTTCAGCCAGTAATTAAAAACTTTGATGATTAGGTTACTTTGTAGGAAATGCATGCCTAGCTCTGCTCTAACAGCAGGAGCTGATGTGTTCTTATCAGTTCCCAATATACTTCTTAGAAAACTGGTCTGATTCTGTTCCAGAATGGTGGCTTTGTTTAAACCCCATAGTTCAGCCCCATAGGTCAACATTGTAACTATTTTAGCCTTAAACACCTTCAGTATGGGGAACAAAGAACCTGGGTGGTTGTAACTTAATAACTTGTACAATCTTTTAGTACCTAACCTAGCCTTTTTCAAACTTCTTTTATAATGGTTAGACCATGTGCCTGTGTTGGTAAAAACCACTCCAAGGTAATTAGTCAGTAAAGCTTGATTTAAATCATGATTTTTTTAAACATAAATACTCATTTTTGCTGGAGTTGTTTTTGCTGGAGTTATGCTGCTATGGAGTGTGGTGGAGGCTCCTTTTTTGGAAGTTTTTAAAGCAGAGGCTGGATGGCCATCTGTTGGAAATATTGTGATGGGGTTTCCTGCATGGCAGGGGGTTGGATTAGATAGCCCTTGAGGTCTCTTCCAACTCTATGATTCTATTATTCTAATCTTAATATTGACAACCAGATGAAGGTTTCACTTTTAAAATAATAACTTTTCAGATTGGTTTAAGAGTTATATCAGAAAATTACTGATTTGGTGGTTATGTACCATTAGAAATACATAGATAAATAATTGTGAAATCATTGCAAGGTAAACTATCTCCAGTTTAATAGGTTAATCATTCATATTTGGATAGTTTTGTTGTACTTTACTGGAAAGAGAAAAATAATAATTACCTTAATAATAACAATTCAAACAAAACAATAATATTATATAGCATTATGCATGTTCTATTTTTCAAACATCCATGTTTGTTCACTGATGTGGTTAAAATATCTTTTAAAAAACTTAGACTGACAGTCTGATATTCCCAAACTGCGTCTCTTTTACAGCCTGTTGCCATTACAGGTTTTTCTCCTCAAGGTAGAGAGTGAGAATGATAACCCTCGGGCTGCTATATACATAAAGAACTCAAGATGTGGAATATTGTGCTCAAAAAGTTTCACTTCATTTTACCGCTTGCCCCTCCCTCCTCAAAATTTACTCCTTGTGCAGACCGATTCAGTTCCAAGCAACCTTCTATTTGTTGAACTTCTTGAATGTAGCATTTAAGAGGTAAGGGGGTTGATTCAGTGTACATAGATTTACAGAGGAACAATGGGATTATGGTCTTTTCCTCAATTCTGATGTCTACTTTATAACTTTTTTTTTTGCTATGAAGGAGGCATGTTATCGTTGCAGACCCACATCATCTTTGAAAACATCTGATAATTTGATAATATTTGATAATATCTTCTAGAGAGAAAAATTGCCCAATAATTAGAATCCTCTGGGAGAGCATGGCATTGTGAATGGATTAATACAACCTTATGCTATGTAATTAAAAACAAAGGTTATTCATGATGAATAACCTTTGGACTATAATGTATCTTAACTAGAATATGATCTTTAGAGAGATTTTTCCTCAAAAAGCATTTAAATTATAAAAAACTGATTTAGATTTTTTTAAATCTGATTTTTTTATCATTGATTTTTATCCACCCTGGTTATAAACAGATAATAAGAACTGAACAGCATGCCTATCTATCTATCTATCTATCTATCTATCTATCTATCTATCTATCTATCTATCTATCTATCTATCTATCTATCTAATTTCTATACCGCCCCATTTCCAATATGTAACTCTGGGCAGTGAACAAAGTAGAAACAGATAAAACAATAGATAAAAACAATAGGTCAAGATAGAACAATGGGCGGTAAGCAGATAACAACAACAATCAGCAAGCAACCAAAAAAAAAAGTTAGGGTAGGTCGCCATATGCCTCCCTGAATAGCAAGGTTTTCAGTGCCTTTCAGAAGGCGGGCAGGGACGATGCAAGGCGCAGCTCACTAGGAAGATGGTTCCAAAGGGAGGGGCCCACAACAGAGAAGGCGCGGTTGTGGGTGGCTGACCTCCACGCCTCCCTAGGAATGGGCACCCTCAGTGAGCGCGCCTGTGACATCCAAGTGGGTCTGGCCTCAGCTGACCTCTGGGAGATCCGCTCCGACAGGTATTCTTCCGGAATCCTAAAGGATGCAGAATCAATCTTTAAAATATATTTATAGTTAAAGATATGTTTCAGCTATACCGACTGAAAAATTCAGTCACCTAGAAGAAGTAAATATCCAAAATTGAGAAAGGAGTATAGATGTGCATCCTCAAAACGACGTTCTCTTCATTTCAACGGAATTTGTGTTCGGCTGCAACTGCATCTACTTTCCATTATTTCACAACTTTCCTGGTTTACTGTACTACAGTCACTCTACTGAGTTGTATGGACAGTCAGCTTTTGCAATGCATATAATCAAACCAGAGCCAGACCTTGCTTATGCATAAATTCTTACTTATAGGCCATAATCAGCCATCACAAAAGGGGTTACAACCATTTCCTCCTCACCATCCACTCCTCTTACTGCTCTCTACACCTGAAAGACTACAGTCAGAAGAGAATAGTGTTCTTAATACATGCAGCATGCCCATGAGATTTAAGTAGACTTGTTAGTATTTCTAATTGCTTTGCGAGCATCCATACGTAATCGAGGTCCCCCTTTTCAGACTGCTTGGAAAGTAAAGAAGAGGAGGCGAAGATAGTACAATGATTCTCACCCTTTCTGTGAAAGAATGAAATTCTTTTCCCATCAAGTAATGCATAATGACTAGAGATGGGCAGGAAATGAAAAATGAAACATCATTTTTCCTATAGAAATGAAACAATTCATCCTAGGGCAGCTTCTTTGGACTCTTCCCTGTAATCCCCCCTAATTTGGAGAGGTTTGGGGTTCAGGGGCTGAGTTATTAAACTCCAAAGGAAGTCCCCCTAAGAGAAAATCATTCTAATTGAGTCAGGAAGCCGTTAATCATACGTCCGTGGAGGGAGGAGGCTAGTAGTGGCTTCCCGACTGAATTAGGATGATGTTCTCCTACGGGGACCCTCTTTGGAGTTTAATGACTCAGTCCACTGAACTCCAAAACCTCTCCAAATTGGGGGGGGAGGGGCTTACAGGGAAGAGTCCAAAGAAGCCGCTTTGTGATTTTGGTGCCTCTAGGGCCCAGGGGAGCCATTATATAGTGCTTTGTTACAATTCATTTCAGCCTACAATTCTTTTAAAATTTCATTAGAAACAAAATGAAACAAAATTGCTAAAGAAATGAAACGAAACCTTATATTTTCATTTTGTGCCCATCTCTAACAACAATGTTACCTCACAATTATATTATTTTTACTCCTTTTGTGGTGCAACCGTAACCTTGTAGCTGTTTCATGGTGTGGCCTCATTAAACAGTGGAGAAGGAATAGCGCCATGTCTCAGGAACTTGCCCAGGCTGTGGATTTAGCCCTGTTGTGACTGATGTGCCAATGGAAGGTAGATGGGAAAAGAGTGCTGGCTTATAGCACTCAGATTTTTAAAGAATTAACAATTGTAGTTGCTTTTCAGAAACAGAAAAATAAAGTGTTGTTTTTTGATTGTAACTATAATAGCAAATGAGGGGTGTGGTGACTCAGTGGACTAAGGCTCCGAAAACTGTCGGCTGCAAAGTCAGAAGCTCGGTGGTTCGAATCCTGGGTGCCATGCAGCGGAGCAAGCTCCTGCTGATAACCCCAGCTCCTGCCAACCTAGCAGTTTGAAAGCATGTAAATGCAAGTAGATAAACAGGTACCACCATAAAAAGTAGGAAGGTAAAACAGTGTTTCCTTGGAGCAATGCTGGCCACGTGGCCATAGATTTGCACAATATTGGCTCTTCGGCTTGAATACGGAGGTGAGCAATGTCCCTAGAGTTGGACATGACTAGCATGCATATGCAGGGTTAACTTTTATCTTTTTTATAATAGCAAACAACTACAACTGGGACTCTGAAACTATACCAATGTGACACATTCCTTTTGAAAGGCCTGACCTTATGATATTCCATCAAAATGCCATCACTTTTTTGTGGCTCTTCTCCAGACCAACAGCAGAAAGTTTGGATAGTAAATAAAAATCTTTTGGGGGTGAATGCCACAAATTGAGGCTTTGCTTTAAAATCAAGCCACAAGACAAATTTTAACTCTTAAGTACTGGTAATTAATCTTTTAAATTGCTTTCCTTCCCCCACCCCAAAACTCTGGTAAACTCAAGGCAGCTTACAAAATTTAAGACTTGTGATTCAGGCTGTCCAGCTTACAATACTGTAACATAAAACAAGCATAAAGAGGGCAATATTAAAACAACAAGCTAAATGAAATTTTGGTCCAAAACCATATTGCAAAAGAGTATTATGTTGGAGCTGTACAACAAAAGGATTCCAAGAAGTGGGGGAGCATGCACACTCAGCCAAACCTAGTGAAGACCTTAGCAGACCTGTCAAGTGTAATGCTTTGGGCGGGACATTCACGGATCAATCACCTGCTGTCTTCCCAAAAAAATATTTTCCCTGAAATGTCCCTCATTTCCGGCGGCCAGCGGCTGAGCTCCGGGCAGCCATGCAGCCAGCCTCTAGGTGGCCCACCGGAGAGCACTTCTCCCTGCACAACCCCTAATCCACACCCCACCAGCTGTCCGGATTGGTGTGTGTGTGTGTGTGTGTGCGTGCGCTTGTGCGCACGCACGCGCACACACACACACACACACACACACACAAGAAAGCCAAAACACCTAGGTCACAGTGAGCATTTTGAAGCTACTACAAGGGATCCTGGGAACCCTGTATGCAAATGAGGCTCCACCCCCTAGCTAAAGGACCCAGCTGCCAGCGCCCTGCCTCCCTGGAGCTCCCAGCAGCTGCATCTCTCTCCTCCCATCCCGGGCGGCCCCGGGGAACACTTGATAGCTATGGACCTTAATGACAACTGAGGAGAAAAGCGGTAAAAATGAGTGACGTTTTTGCAACTGCCCCAAATCATAATCCAGCATATTTCTCTGAAAATTCTTCCTTGGAAAGACTTTCACACATAAACTAGAAGGTTTTCACTGCGCACCACCCACTTCAATTTACCATATCAGCACATCCCACATTCGTACCAAATCGTGGCCTGTAATCTCACAAACACAGCGACTATCAGAAGCTCATAAAGCAGCCAACTTGTGACCAAATAGATGTTGAACAAACATTTCCACACTCACTATGCCAGGGGTCTGCAACCTTTAAGACATAAAGAGCCACTTGGACCCGTTTCCGACGGAAAAAAAAAAACTGGGAGCCGCAAAACCATTGCGACATTTAAAAAAAATATATACAACCTCCGCCGCCGTTCTCGCTGTTCCGCCTCAGCAACCGGGCGCTGGGCCAGCCGCCGTTCGAGGCTCCGTGAGGCGATGACCCGCGCTCCGGGCCTACCAGCGCCGCCACCGCTGCCACGGTCCCGCAGCCGGAGGCGAGGGAGCGGCGCCCGCCTCAGCGGTTGAAAGGACGGGCCTGTGACCCCGCGGCTGGTCCCTTTTTTTGGAAGCGGCCGAGCAGCGACCTCTCCCCCCCACACACACACACTTCTTGCAGCCGTGGTGTGTGTGTGTGTGTGGGCAAAGTTTGGCTTGTGAAAGAGACGGAGGGAAGGGGCGGGTGAGGCTGAAAGAAGCGGGAGGGCGAGTGGCGCGCTGGGGCACCGTGGATCTCCCCGGTCCGCTCCTCCATTCTGCTTTTGGACCCCCTTTTTGTCCGTCCAGGCCGCCGCCACCACCACCACCACCACCACGAACCGACCGGCTGCTTGGGCCTGGCCGCCGCCTCCTCCCCTCGAGCGGCCCCTGACCCCCGTGGCGGGAGGAGACCCCGGCAGCCACCGATGCCACCCCCACCACCCCTCCAACACCGCTGCCGCCGCCACCATCCTGGCCCTGGCCGGCCCAGGAGCCTTCGCCACGGCCGAGGAGGCGGCGGTGCACCGGTGGCGGCAGCAGCGGCTGCAGCAGCACCAGGAGGAGGAGGAGGAGGAGGAGGAGGAGGACGGCGGCAGCGGCGAGCTGGAGTTTCCCCCGCGGTCCTAGTTTAAATGCCGCGGGACCCCTTCCATGAGGGGAACCTCCCGGAGCCGCGGCAAAGGTTCCAAAAGAGCCGCATGCGGCTCCGGAGCCGCGGGTTGCAGACCCCCGCACTATGCAAAAGCATCACAGGAAATACTACAGGGAACAAAAGTGGACCATGAAATGAACTTTGCTCAACATTTACCCTGAGCATTCTAGGGGCAAACCTAGACTTTTAATTGTCGTGGACACTGTGGGAGTGAACAGATGAAGTTAAATATTTCTCTCTCTCTCTCCTGGAATATCTTAGAAAACGACCCTCCCTGAAGGTGCTGCCTGGATCTCAACGGAAACCTCCTTTGTTGCCAATGGGAATGTTCTATGACAAACACTTAGGAGGGCCAGAAAGTGTTGTTTTTTTTTTTTAAATTAGGTCCATGACAGGAAGTGAAAGTTCTCTTCCTTACTTTGCATGGCCCAAGGCAGCTTAGGCTTCCCCTTGCCTGCTGTTATATTATGAAATGTGCATATTAATTGATTCAAATTAAGATCACATCCCGTTTGGCCCTAGGGTACATTTGTTTCAAGAAGAAGATTCACATGTGCAGCATAACTCAGTGCGGAGAATTGCACTTGATCCTTTCTTCCAACGCTAATGAGTTTTCAATTTCATAGGGGCTTTTCTTCAGAAAAATTACTCACATTTTATTCTTTTATCTCTCCTCAATGTGTTGGGTGGAGGGCCCAAGCAGGCAGCTATGTGAGTCTGAGTCAAAAAGGCCAACAAGGAGGGCAGTGGCACCATTAAGATTTTCAAAGTTTATTTAAGATCAACTTTTGTGGACTGCATCTCTTCATCTGCAGAAGCCGGGCTGAAACCAACAAAAGTTTAGGTCCTATAAAACCAGCTAGTTTTAAAGGTGCCCCAAGACCTTTTTTTGTTTGTTCAGGGTTCTTTTGTATTTTTAAAGAGTGAAGCCTAGAATCCTCTAAAAAATTGTTGCTGTGATTTGAGAATCGAATTTCCACAGATTTCTAAAATAATCATAGTCGTCATGATCATGGTTGCCATCATTTTAGAACAGCAGAGCTGGAAGGGACTCTGAAGATCACCATGGAGGCAAAGTCGCGAATCAAACTCCTAACCTCTGGCTTCACAGCCAGATATTTAAATCCCTGAGCAATCAAGCCAAGACTCATAGGAAAGAGGAAGCTTTCCTTGGCAACCAGCCGCATCCCACATGTACAGAAGAAGAATGCAAGACATCCTAGACCAGTGGTGGCGAACCTTTGGCACTCCAGATGTTTTAGACCATAACTCCCACAGTCCTTTGTCATTGGCATTCTAGGCTTGGAATTCTGGGAGTTGTGGTCCAAAACATCTGGAGTACCAAAGGTTCACCACCACTGTCTAGACCTTCTCTATACTCTCCTGTTTCCCTTCCGTGCATGGAGAGCATATGAGCAAGGGGAATACCTACACTAGAGATCTGGTAAGGGAGAGCTCTAAGTAAGGAAGGTGCCAGTGATCTCACAAGGTACAAGTCATACATGATGGGACACGTGCCCTGCACTAGGGCAGCTTCTGCAATTAGGGCTTCTCCTACAGAAATATGGTATAGGATATTGAACAGCAATATATGAAGAAGAAAAGCAGCCCATTTGTCCTTACCCAGACACTCCTTGGGCTTTCCAAACTCCATGCAGAGCTGACAATACGTTCCCACTTGCGTTTCTGGAACCAGTCTGCAAAGAAGACACACGTGCACAAGGCTAAGTCAAAATTTAGCTAGTTTAAATTTAAAGCATGTTAGTCTGTTTCAGAATATGACAAATAACGACAAAAACCAAAACAAAAATTGGCATCACCTTAGAAACTCATTCGTTTCAGTATGCCCTTTTGCAGATTACACACTATTTCCCCTGGCACATGGTCTGAAATATTGAGTCCCAGGTTTAAATATTTATTTATTTATTTATTTATTTATTTGTTAATCTTATACCCCGCCCATCTTCCCAAAGGGAACTCTGGGTGGCTTACAATAAAAATAAAAAGAAACAGATAACAAGCAAGCACAAACAAAGAAAAAGGAGCAAGATGGCAGCAAAAAAAAAACCTAACTAGAAAAGGTCACCGAACGCCTCCCTGAAGAGGTAAGTCTTCAGGGCTTTTTAAAAGGCTGGCAGGGACTCAATCAGGCGCAGCTCACTGGGTAGATGGTTCCAGAGCATGGGGCCCACCACAGAGAAGGCGCGGTCACGCGTACGCCATTTCTGCACCTCTCTGGGTGTGGCCACCCTTAATGAGTGCGCCTGTGCCAATCTTGTGGGTCTGGTCCCAGTTGATCTTTGAGAGACACGCTCCGCCAGATACTCTGGTCCCAGGCCGTGGAGGGCTTTGAAAATCAAAACCAGGACCTTGAATCTAATCCGGAGGCCAACGGGGAGCCAGTGCAAGCAAGCCAGGACTGGGGTGATGTGCTCGAATCTACGAGCACCCACCACCAGCCTGGCTGCGGCATTCTGCACCCATTGTAACCTCCGGACCAGGGTCAAGGGCAACCCCACATAGAGGGCATTGCAGTAGTCAATCCTCGAGATCACTAGGGCCTGCACTACTGTCCTAAGGGAGGACTCAGCGAGGTACTGGCGGATCTGGGCGATCCTGCGGAGATGGATAAAAGCGGACCTGGAAGCAGCTGTCACCTGGGCTTCCAGGGAGAGGGCTGAGTCCAGGACCATGCCCAGATTCCTGGCCCTGTTAGTAGGCTGGAGGGAAACACCCCCCAGCTTAGGGAGGGGGCCATTGTACCCAGACGAGGACGCCCCAAAGAACAGAACCTCCGTCTTCTCCGGATTCAGCTTGAGCCGGTTATCTCTGATCCATTCCAGAACTGCCTCCAGGCACAGATCAAGGGAGCGAACTGCCTCCACTGCAGATGACGAAAAGGATAGAGCTGCGTGTCATCAGTGTACTGATGACAGCGAACTCCAAATCTCATGATGACCTCCGCCAGCAGCCTCATATAAACATTGAACAGCATGGGTGAGATTGCCGACCCCTGGGGCACCCCACACGGAAGAGTCCAAGGAGCCGACAAGTCAACACCCAGCTGAACCCGCTGAGTCCGGCCAACAAGGAAGGAACGGAGCCAAGACAAGGCCTGACCTCCAATTCCCGCCTCAGCCAGCCGGACCAGCAGGTTACCGTGGTCGATGGTATCAAAGGCAGCTGAGAGATCAAGGAGAACCAACAGGGAGGAGCACCCCCTGTCAGCCTCCCTGAGGAGGTCATCCTGCAGAGCGACCAGGGCAGTCTCGGTCCCATGAAGAGGTCTGAAACCAGACTGGAAGGGATCCAGGATACGACTTTCCTCCAGATATGACTGAAGCCTGACAGCAGCCACCCTCTCGACAACCTTGCCCAGGAAGGGAACAATGGCAATCGGACGATAGCTGGAAAGATCGTCCGATGCTATGCTAGGTTTTTTCAGAGTGGTTTTCACCACGGTCTCCTTTAAATGGGCAGGGAAACATCCCTCCCCGAAAGAGGCCGTGGCAATAGCAGAAACCCACTCGGGCATGTTCCCTTCGGCAGATTTAATGAGCCAGGCTGGGCAAGGGTCAAAAGGAGTGGCCGCCGGCCGGCAACAAGCCATGGCTCTGGAGGCCTCCCCCGGAGACAATGGCCCAAACGCATCCAGGAGGGGGGAACGGAGGGGTGAGGCCCCCGGGATCTCAGAGGGTGGACTAGAGCAACTGGGGGGCAAGTCAGAGCGGATGGCCTCTATTTTGGATCTAAAATGGGCTGCAAATTGCTCGCTAGTGAAATCACTAGGAGGAGGCCTCAGCTGACTGGGATTGGAGAGGTCCCGAACCACCCGGAACAACTCCGCCTGGGGGTTCGAGGCCTCGCCATTTCTCAGGGAGAAGATATCCGCCTGTGCCCAGTATGTGCTCCTGTTACTTTACCCCATCATCATGTCTCATCTCTTTACTTCCAAAGTGGGGGAGAGAGTGCAAGATTCTTATTTTCATTATGGATCACATAAATTTTGGAAAGTGTGTGACATTCACATTATTGCTCCAATCAGTCTTTTAAAAAAGACAGATTTGTTAGACACTTCGGTGCAGCAGAGATCTACAATTTTGAGCTTGAATTCCAATTTAATATAGAATTTCTCCAATCTAAAAAAACCAAAAACAAAATATCAGTTAAAAAAAACACCCCATAAGCAAATGAGTGTACTGATGTGAACGATTTGGGAAAGAGGCTACTAGCCCTGAGTTAAAAGAAGGAGCCAAACTATAAATCTACACTAACAGATGAAAGGAAGCATCAATCTTAGTAGCTCCTTTGGAGAGGACAAGCAGCTGCATGGAGAAACTAACTGAGAGGTGATAGGGAAAAGCCAGGGATATTGGCACCAGAATCATAGACGCAGGCACCCCGAATATAAAAGGCAAGAAAAGAAACCATTAGAAGGTGCTGGATTCAATTTTGTGGCTACCAGACAGACTCTGACAGCTATTAACCTGCAAACCTGTCAGTCAGCCAGCCCCACCCTTTCTTAGAGTGCTTACCTTCGCCAACATAATTCTTGTCTTGGCTACATCCAGAGGGGTGGTGACTGCAGCTGCAAATCCACCTGAGCGCATAAAAATGCCGAATACAAGCAACACTTTGTTTGTTAAATATGCATGCTGCATGGCCCCAGAGTTCCCACAGCTTCTGCCAAAACCACTTCATTATTAATGCTTACAGCTTGTTTCTCACTTCAGACTCTAGGTATGTTTGTGTAAAGTCAGAATCATGCCGGGCTTTGGTAATCAGTACCAAAAAGCCAAGGTATTTCACATACCCCCCGCGAAAAAAAAGAAATGTTTTTTAAAAAGCAGCATGCCCTTTCTTAACACTGTCTGTCTTTCAAGTCTGACATCAACATTTGTCCGAACAGGCATCTCTTTCTTCAGAATTCCCAAATTCATGTATGTTTGGTCAACTGTCCCAAAGGCTGGACACTTTTGAATCCTCACTCACCAGGCCACAATATCTGTTCATCTAATCCAGACTGTTAAACAAACCTAGTTTTTGCTGTGGCTCTTGGGAGATTCTGGAGAAAATGTACTCTTTCCCGTTGGACATAATTTTCACATGGAGATGGATTATAACTGCTTTGTGCAATGTAAAATTAAAAAGTAGTATACAAACCCAAACAAACATGGGCCCTTCCATAATCCCCATCATTCTTCTCCACAGGCTGGAGCTGATGGAAGTGACAGCAGACCCTGGAAGGTCCTATTTCTCCCCTTCTCCCTTTTAAATGGAAACACTGGAGACTGAAATGGGGACCTCTATGTCCCATCTGGCCACATTCAGCGCTGGCCGGTGACAATGCTCACGCCACCTCTTCCTACTCTGTTCAGCTAATGTGCAGCCTCCCATCTCAGTCCAGCCTCTGTTCACAAAGCCCCAACAGAGTATCAGTTAAAATCAGAGCAATTAGAAAAGAAACCAACGTTTCTCAGGATTTGAGAAAGGAGCTGGGAGGCAGATAAACCAAACTCCCTACAGTCTGACACGTGGCATTTCCTAGCCACAGGCCTCGGAAGGCTGCTCTGACAGCATTTGGTAAGGCTTGGCTGAAATAAAGCTGCCAACAGCTCGATGTGTTTAGACAAGCCCAACAATGGGGTTGATCCTTCCAGGTAGGGAACCTGCCACTGGACGGGAGGTGCAAACAGCCAGGAATAGAGGAGCACCTGCAGTATTCACAACAAGAGGCCCAATCCTTTTTACAGCAGTCATTTCAGAATTGGAGCCAATCCCACAACAGCTGCGGAAGCTGCACCGCAGTAGAGAATTTATGTATTTATAAGTGATTTATTTTTGCATTTCTAGACCACACTGACTCTCCCTCAGGAACTCTGGGCGGTTTACATGAAAGCAATCAAGCAAGTTACAAAGTCAAATTTAACAAATAAAAATGATCAAAATAAAACAGATACTCTGCAAATGGCAAAAAATGACGGATAAAAACATGGTGGTACAGGGGAGACAATACAGCCCAAACATTAGCAATCACCATATGCTTCTTTTAAAAAAGCTAGGTTTTTAATGCTTTTTTTAAAGGCTGGGAGGTGCTGAACTTGGTGAATCTCGCATGGCAGTTTGTTCCACATCACTGGGCCGGCCACCAAGAAAACCCACTTACGGGTAGAGACCCTACGGGCCTCCCTAGGGGTGGCCACCGAAGCGAAAGTGCAGCGATGCTCTGGTGGGCTGGGCCAACACTGACCTTTGGGAGATTCTCACCGCCAACTACTCAGGTCCCAAGAACATGGAGGTTCCAGCCAAAACACTCCTGCATTCTCTCCTGGCCGGTGGGTCTAGGAAAGGGGACTCACACACTCTGTTCTCGTATCTTCTAACACTAGTATTGGAGAGTAAGGAGAGATGGAGTAGGTTTGTCTGACTCAGTCCATGGATCCTTGGTTCTAGAGGGGTCAGCAGGTCATTCAGCACCTTCTAGTCCAGAGACTAAGAATGTGTGGCTTTTCAGATGTGTTGTTGGATTGTAGCTGCAGCCAGGGCTGATGGGAGCTACAGTTCAACAATTCTCAGAGTGCCACAAATTCTTAAGCTTTTGCCTCTTGTGTAGAACGAATCCGAGTCACACCATAGTAGAACAGCCTATTTTTTCCACGAACACTTAACAGTAACAGTCATACTGTTACCATAACTATCGTTTGCCTGTCAAATGCTAAACATCATCATCTTTAGTGCACAGAGGAACAAGGTATTAAGGAGAGGCACTAACCAACAGTAAGTTATTAATAGTATGCCAGATGTTTACTGATGGATAATCCATGGAAGACTGGATCAGCAGGAGAAATGAGGGAATGCAAATTCTCAGTAACTGTTAAGAAATCTCTATGTCTCAATTATTTCTTCCACATTATGTACCCAAAGTGGTTCAGGTATCAAGGATGCTATTGTTATCAGTTAGACATTTTCCTATATAAATTTGTTTAGAGCCCAATAACCACCTTGGGTTGTTTTGGGGAGAAAGGTGGGATAGATATATTTTAAATACATAATTAATCCAGTTGCCATTCAGCCCTCTCACTGTGCTTCCCAAGGGTCCTCGTTCTTGTAAATTTTGATCCAGTCTAGAGGGTCTGTTCAGAAAGCGCCTAATTAACAGTGTGAACAACAGTGGCATTCCCATGAGCTCTTAAACTCACCTTGTTTGCTTTGTTCTCTAGAGCAATAAAACAGGCAGCAAGCAGGTTAAACTTAAGCAAAAGTTACTAGGATTGCTTAGAAAACCATTGGACAGAAAAACCTGTCCTCAGCTGGACAGAAGGCCATGTTTCAAGCCCTGAGCAGAGAGAGGAGGGGTCAAGAATAGCTAAGAGGAGGAGGACAGGAAGTGGGGAATCTTTAAGTCTTTGGGAGGAGCAATAGGACAATGTGAGATAGACAATGAAAGGAATACTTACAGCCTATCCTTACTTTCAGAATGCCCCTATTGGCATGAGGACAGGCAGAAATGATGTGATATTCTGGGAGATTCTTCAAACATAACAACCTATATCTATTATGGCAAGAGATGGGCACAAACTACTGGTTCGGCAGTTCAGCATGGTTCGTTTCCTGGCTGAACAGCTGATGGCAGCGCCCAGAGGAGGTGGGGATGGCTCCTGATGCCAAGTGGGCACTTGCTAGAAGGAAGGGCGGGTGCCAAACCATGGGTCATGTGTTCAAAAAAGAAACAAACTGTGCCAAACTGCCAAATCAGCAGTTCCTACCCATATCTAATCATGACCTGTCAATTAAACCATTAATTATAACCACTTTTCAATTCATGAAAGGACCATGATTTTGATAAATACACTGCTATGAATGCTTGCATGTGTACATACACAGAAAAGAGGAATGTATGAAAAATGAAAAAGATAGTTAATTGAATATCTTTATTATAGGCTTATATGGACAGAGTAAGTTCTCTGACTCTTAAAGAAAGAAATTTCTTCCTGATGAATTTCCAAGGGTACTGACATCAGTCATTGATGAATATCTATTCTATGCATTTCACGTGACTACAGAGATAAATAAATATGTAAAAACTACTAACATTGTGATTTGCTTCAAAGTGAATCTATGCACAGGCCCAAGTACAAAATTGACTTTCAGGATAAAGGCAAAACCCACCTTTTTCCAAATGAATTTTAGGGCAGAACTCTGTACTTTATTTTATTTATTCTGTGGGCACTGCTAGCTTACTTATGTACTATGCTTCATGATTTTTCATCTACAGTTATCATAAGCTCCACTGAACTTTCATGCAGAATATGTTCAGAAGGAAAAAGAACTGCCCTAGAAATAATACAGACTTTGAAGCTTTTTGGCCCTAATAATAACAAGAGCATACTCAAATAAAATAGTACCAATCTCTCTGTACAAAACAATCAATCTAGCTCACTCAAAGCTTGCTTAACAACTCACTTGTCAGCAGTTTTGTTTCACTCGAGCGAGCTTCTTTGGAAAGTACAAATCATCATGGAAAAAAATCCTCTCTTGTATCTTAATAAGATGGACAGCATTATGACAGCACTCATAATGAAACCTCTTTATTTCATCTCAACAAGAGAGAATGTGGATGTTCTATGGAAGCACTTAGAAGTCTGGCCCTGAAAACCAAGAAGCTTCTGGCACAGTCTGGAAGTTGAATCATGGCAACTGGACTTCTTTCCTTGAGAGACTGAAATGTTTCGTTGCTCATCCAAACACCCTGAGGTGGCATGAGGTCAAAGTGAACTATAAAATGGAGGACTCACAACTATTTATGTATTTATTTATTTATTTATTTTAGAGTATTTTACCCCACCTTTCTCCTTGGAAAAGGACCAAGTAATTACAGTAGTAATTATTGAGGGATATAGTAATGAGGGATAATATAAAGTCCAGTACAATTACAGTAATGAGGGATAATATAAAGTCCAGTACAATTAAGACATGTTCAAGTATTTGAGAACAAGGAATTGGGGGACATTTTACAGCATTAGTAGAAAACATTACATTAAAACTACAAAGTTATAAGTAGTTATAAACACAAAGCTTTCCTCAGACTGATGAAGCTGTTTGGATGAGCAGCAAAACATTTCAGTCTCTCAGGAAAAGAAGTCCAGTTGCCATGACTCGACTTCCAGATAAACTCACCTGGATGACTGAGAATCTTCACACCCTTCTGACACAGTTCTTCCGGGTGTTGGGCCTCTAAATGTTCTTAGACTACAATTCCAAGAAATCCTGACTAACATAGTTATTTGTGAAGGTTCCCAGGAGTTTTTAGTTCAATAACATTTGGGGACACAAAGGTGGGAACCATTGCTCTAGCACCACTCACATCTCTGACACCAGTTACTGTATGTTACTATCAGCTCATCAGATATGGGATATGTTTTCCCCTGGACTACAACTCCCAGAAACTCATACTGCTTTAAGAGCCATAAACAAAAAAATTATTTCTCTGGGTGTATCACTATCAATACAAACATTGTAACAGTGTGCACTAGTTAGGTCTATTCAAGGCCTTGTAACACAAAGAGCCCACAGCTGTGTACCAGCTGATTTCAGGTTATCCAGAGATGACGCACACTGGGTTCGTTTGTTCATTATGCATTTTAAGCACCAAGCATGCTTAATCCCTTTCCTTTAGGGTGACCCATTGCAAAGGTGACCAGAAATTCCTTCTTGAAGTAGGTGTACAGAAGAATGAAATTGAGTGCCTGCACCTTCCTATGCAGGAACAAAAAATGATGGTGCTACTAAATATCCTTGATAAAAGAGATCTCTAGTCCTCCAGATGCTCTGGAACTCCAGAAACCCGGTTAATGGTAAGTGATTCTAGAAGCCCAAATCCAAAACGTCTGATGGATAAAGAGTAAGGGCCACTGTTTAACCCAATTGCTCAGCTTAAACCATCACATGCCCTCCTTTGCATGTGATACTCGCTTTTCCCACTTAAAAGACTCCACAAAGAAAAATACAATAGAGCTGCAAACACTGTGACCCCCTAAATGATGCCCAGAACATCTTCCCAAAGGATGACCCTTCCACTGCAGTATTTTTACAACATGATTTCACATGCTTTTTAATTGATCTGTTGGTGTTTAATGTTGTCATTCTACTGATGCTGGAGGCATTAGCAATATTTCAAATGTATTCTTAGACACTGCTGCCTCTATAATGTTATTGTTATACTACTATAGACCAATCTGCACAGTTGTGCTTTGTTTTCCACCTTTGGTGGGCTTTGTCCAAGAAGATAGTTCAGAAACGTTTAAATCTAAATACTGTAAACAGCAATGGTTTGTTTAGCATTACACCAGAACCATGGGTGCTGGCTCATCAACTCACAAATAAGCTGGAATTTATAAACCAGAAACAAATTGTAATTTGTGATCCTGAACTGCGAGGGGAGAGACAAACCAAGATTTCCTGTTTAAGCAGTTCACTGAACAGAAGAAATCAAAACGGTTAGCTGGTGTTTGCTTTGCAGGGGCATGCCATTCGTTCACAATAAGCCAGATTTCCCTATGTTCTCTGCAAACATAGCCACTAATTAACTATTCCCTTGTGATTTGCTTACATCTACTCTGAAAAAAAAAAAAAGGAAAATGAGCAGGCTGCACATTCCAGCATGCTCTTTACTCACATTGTGGATTATTGAACCTGGATTCCCAGGTGAAAGTAGTGTTCCAATTGAGCCATTAAATAAGGTCTTAGCTTGGAAAAGTGTATAAATATTTCCGGGCCCTCATGGCTGTGAGAACAGCATGACTCTGAGAGAGATGGGGCGCTACAGCTGTTTCTCCTATGGCAATAACACCACTCCCCATCCTACCTCCAAACATTTTTGAACATAAGATACCAGTTTATTAAGAACTGGGACTGAGATCTGCTAGCCTGAGTAGACAAACTGGAACATACAGTAGGACCCCAGTATCCACTGGGGATTGGTTCCAAGCCTTCCCGTGGATAATGAAAACTGTGGATAAGACTGAATGCCGAAATGTTCCCAAAATTACTGTTTTGTGATACTAACTTGCTTTTCAGCTGCTGTTTTGCAACAGTGGCTTGCTTTACAGCTGCTGTTTGTGACATTCGCTTGCTTTACGGCTGCTGTTTTATGACAGTAGCTTGCTTTACAGCTGCTCTTTGTGACAGTAGCTTGCATTGTGGCTGCTGAATTATTTATTTATTTTTCCTCTGCCAACTGTGGATACTGAATCAGTGGATAATGAATCAGTGGATACGGGAGTTCTACTGTACAATTCTGTCAGAGCTATGGCAAAGCTAACTAAAAGAATCACAGTGCTGAATAGGAGGGGAAAGCCATGAGAGGTTAAAAAAGCAAGCCCGTCAAAAGAACATGTAACAAACTTCAAGCCAAGGTCAGACAACATGTTCCAAGAGGTTCAGCCCAGAGCACTGTCTTGGGAAGGATCTATAAATAGTTGAATTTTCCTCCCCGTTTTCTGGAATCCAGAATGCTTCTTCTAGTCCAAAGTGTAGGCGAGAGACATGCTAAAATCTGGAAGCAATTGAGAATTGCCTTTTTAAAAATGGCTTTGAGTGAACCCAGCATGGACACTTTATTATCTTGGTTTTACAAGCTGAAACTCCTACACTTATTCATATGCAGGCAGGTAGAACAAACTAAAGAGAGTCTTGGAATTGTAGCTAATATAGCCGGTGCACATACACACAAAAAAACCCATAGTGACTGAGTTCCAAGTTTGTGCAACATTATTGGTGTGCAGATTTACAGTTTTGGAGTACAGTTCTCAGAATTCCCTGGTAACCATGCTGCCCATGGAATTCCGGGAAATGTAGTCTAAAAACACACGTTTCTACACTGCTGCTATGAATTCGTCAACTGACAAATATCTAAGGATCAGGAAAGGGGTAAGTGAGTCTGTAAGTGATGAGGGATAGTTTGAGTAAGCAAAAATGCTGTTTCCTTGCCAATTACAGAATGTAACCTATTGCTGTGCATGTTTGTGGTTTTGGACTACACCTCCCAGAACTCCCCAGACTGCCAGAACCCAGCTGTAGCTCAAAAACATAAATATGCACATTTGTATTGCCACAATTCTGCCTAACCAACCATGTTTCAGGGTTCTCCAGAACAATCAGCCAAGTCAATTTAAGGAAATTTTGCAAAGGAATTGGCATGACAAAATGGTAGCATTTTAGCTTTGGCCCAGGAAAGGGGGAATAACAGAATCTTGCAAGTGATACCATAACCATGTGTTGGTGCACCTGCTTCTTCCCCATGCTGGGCACTGCATGAGAACAGGTTGAATTACCTGAGCTGCATTCAAACAGCAGAGTCCAATGTGGATTCTGGATTCTCAACCATGACATCTGATGTGAGAGAGGTACAGGTGAAGGAGGTGAACAAGAGCATTCTAAATTCTGACATTAAGGTGGAACTGATTAATAGAGGCTTTCCCAATCCGGTGACCCCAGATGTGTCAACATACAACTCTCATTTTCACCAGCCAGCGTGGTTGTTGCACACTCATCCTTCATTCAAAGCCTGAGATGGACAGCTCCATGAAAACCTGTGGGAGCATGGTGGGAGCTTTACAATTCCCAAGAAAGGGAAATGATGGATTCAAACACATTTGCACCAATAGCCATCAAATGTCCCTGTCACAGGGGTAACAGATTAATCCCAACTTATTCTTCCTCCACAAACTTTGGCGCTTAACAGTTTCTGATTTGTGATCTGTGGTCTTGGTGGACCACAAATTGAACATGAGTCAGCAATGTGATGTGACAGACAAGAAAGCCAACACGATTCTTGGTTGCATCAACAGAAGCATGTGTCTAGATTAAGTGATAGTTGGACTCTATTCTGCTCTGGTCAGACCCCCCCTGAGTACTGTGTCCAGTTCTGTGCACCTCAAAAACAAAAATATGTTGACATCCTGAATGGGTCCAGAGGAGGACCAAGATGATTGAGGGTCTGGAAGAAACGTAACCAACCATGGGAATGTTTAGCCTCTACAAAAAGAAGATGGAGGGGATATGAGGCAATGTTTAAATATTTGAAAGGATGGCGTTTTGAAAAGGGACTGGTTTGACAAAATGGCTTCAGAGACTTTACGCTTTGGCCCAGGTCTCAAAGGGGGAAAACAGATTCCATTTGAACATTAGGAAGAATTTCATGACAGCTAGAGCTGTTCAATGGAATATGCTTGGTGCAGTCTGCTTCTTTGGAGGTTTTTAAGCAGAGGCTGGATGGCCATCTGTCGGGAGTCCTGTGAATGGCAGGGGGTTGGACTGGATGGCTCTTGAGGTCTCTTCCAACTCTATGATTCTTACAACTCCCCCAACAGTTCTGTGCTTGGGGGAAAAAAACTAAACTCATTTGAGAAACACAATCATAGTTGGCTCTAGGATTCAGAAGACCTGGGTTCAATTCCCGCTTGGTGAACAAACTCACTAGGGGAGACCTTGGGCCACTCACCATGCAGGGCTGTTGAGGAAAAACTCAGGAGAAGAGCCCCACAAATAATACCATGCAATTTGGGGTGTATATAAAAGGAAACAAATGTCCCACTGCTGGAGAACAAGTGGGCTTCCGGATGTTCTCAGACTATAGCTCCCACCAGCTCCAGCTAAGACAGCTGATGGTGAAGGATGGTGGGTGTTCTGGTTCAGCAAAAGATAGAAAGCTACAGCCTTTCCAAAACTGACATGGCCTTAAAAGGAAAAGGAAAAGGTTCCCCCCAATACATGCATGCTACTCATGTCCGACTCTAGGGGCAGTGCTCAACTCCATTTTTAAGCCAAAGAGCCAGTGTAGTGCAAGTCCATGGCTTTGTGGTCAGCATAGCTGCAAGGAAACACTGTTTTACCTTCCCACTTTTTGTGGCGGTACCTATTTATCTGCTTGCATTTTACATGCTTCAAAACTGCTAGATTAGCAGGAGCTGGAGTTAACAGTGGGAGCTCACTCTGCTGCGTGGCACCTGGGATTCAAACCACGGAGCTGCTGACATGGCAGCCGGCCATTTCAGCGCTCTAGTCCCTTGAGCCACCATGCCCCTGACATGGCCTTACCTCCTGCAATAAACTACTGCTTAACTATCAGGTTTCCACTGCCTGGGAATGGCTAGGGAATGTGGATCTCCATGCTCCCGTGCAGAACCTCTTCATTTTCATGCTCACTGAGGTCTCTTCCAACTCTGCGAGTCTATGATTTGCCAGTAAGGAGCACTGGCAGCTCCCCACTGTTTCACTTATCTATCTGAAAGGACAAACACCTTTACACTTCCAAGGGTTCTGCAACTACAATGTTGGATTTCAGAAGATCCTCACCTGTAACTGGCGCAGATCAGGCACAAAAAGCTCATTGAGCCCCTAACACTAGCATCCTTAAGACTTTCACCAATTAATCAACAGGATTGTCCAGTCTATAAAAGGAAAATTCCAGTCACAACGAGAAGCTGAAACACGGGGACTGGGTATTTCATCTGTCGTTGTTTCACCAATTTAGGCCTGAAAGTGCTGTCCTGAGCATCTGTAAAGAGTCAAGTTTGAAGAGGAGATTTCATCATTCCCTTAGTACCTTGTATGGGCAAGGAGACTTTCCAAACGCAGCCCTTTAAACTTGTCAGAGCGACTTAGAGCCAAAGGGAAACCAAGGCAGCTGTCCAAGATTTCCGCACAGAAAGCCTTTGCTCACATTTCATTGTTTGCAATCCTCACTACCAAAACATCTTCCCCTGACAACAGCCTCATGATTAAGAAAGGCACATGTTTCATAGATAGAAAAGGCAGAGAAAGAACAACAGGTTTCAACAAGGCAATTTCTTCAAGCGAATGGATTAGATCATTCATTTATTCAGTTCAATCGCCTTGTGTTTGAGAGAGAGAAATAATGAAACAACCTTTTAAAAAAAAAAAAAAACAGTGAGCCTTCAAAGCACCTTCACTTCCTTCAGAAAAACAATATACAAATGGTTTGTATAACATAAAATATGTACAACATAAAAAATTCCAGAGATAGGGAAAATTTACTTAACAGAATCACCAACGGGGCGAATCCGTACAACATAAAAATGGTTGCAATTAGGGATTACTCCGTTTTCAATTAATTCCTATGGGAAATTTGTATAAAGGAAAATTTGCTTAATAGAATTTCCATTTGGAACGAATTAATTCCTTTATACAAGGTACCACTGTACTGTAATCTGGAGTGTCGCAGCATTTTGCCTCTGTACATGGACACTCTATTTGGTGATATGCCATCCTAAGACTGTGCCTTGGAGCCCTCTGCTGCAACACACTGGCAATAGGTAGATTTCTGTACCAACCCAAAATGCTGGTCTTGTCCTGATATGGCATTGCAGAAGAAGGCTACCCCACTGCTAGTCTCACCAATCAGCGCGAGTCTCAAGGACTACTGGGAAGGTGGCATCAACCAAGAACATCTGCCACAGAACTGTCAAGTCCTTACAAATGTTCTAAGAAGTGATCTTAGGTGTCCACCCTTCCATGCTTGCATCTCAAGGCCCTCTTTGCATGATGTCTTTTAGTTTATAAAACCTCAGGGGCAGGGACTGGTTCAATCATAATCTTTGAATGTTTGTTTGAAGGCTTTTTGTGGCTCAAGAGTGAGGCATCGTTTTTAAAATCAACTATTAACTAGTTATAAACCCTAAACATATTTCACCATTAGCTGAAAGCCTTCTCCATCCATACAGTTCTGCCCATCTGCTTAGATCTGCCCTCAAGACTGATTAAGCAACAATCTACAAGATGTAGGGCCTCCTCAGTGGAGTCCCCATTATCCCAAGATCTCCGTCCAAAGGCCTTGTCCCTGCTTCTCTCAGTGTCGTTAGATGGGCCCTAAAGACTGTCCTCTTTAGTACTGTCTTTGTTTGAGGCAAATGTTGAAGTGTTGTGCACATTTCTTTTTCTATACATATTATTTCTGCTGTACTCAATATATACCATATTCCTTTTGTGTATTGCTTGGGCAGCAAAAATAGCTAAACATTCTTTACAACAAACAAAAAAAACACAAACATTAACTCTGTCTAATCTCAGGGAAGTGCTTAAAACCAGATTGAAACTACAGTACATGCTCAGATTAGGGCTGCCAGCAGTCAAGGAATTGACAATCTCAGGGTACCCATCTGTACTCAATCTTAGCTGGCACCAGGGCTCCCTGGCTCCAGTTCAAGGTATTTGTATGTGATGGGCTTGTGCAATGCCAGTGCACAGCAAAATCTGGAGCATGGAAAAGAATTGAGGAGACTGCCAGTGTGTACATGTCCATGAGACCACAGTGCCAGCTGGAACAAGACAGGGGAACAAAGCCAGAATTGCACCTTATGAACTTTATTGTTGCAGCTACCCAAGAGGAGGAAAAATAGTCCACGGGCTGGCAAGGAGCCTTCACAAGTCCAGTAAGTTGAGAAAAGGTTCTCAAACGGCTGTAGGGAATGCTGTAAATAAGCTCATGGAGCCTAACATGAGTGGCAACCAGGGTCATGGCTGCTGGGTACTATTTGCTACCTATTTGAACACCCCAGAAATGTTATGTCTATTTTCCTAGGTCTCATCTAGTACCGTACTGTAGCACCCCTAAGATAATCATTTCTTTCGTGGTGGCTTTTACGGATTGTAATCTACTTCTTCAAAGTGTTCTGCTTATATACCGCCCCATACCACTACAAGTAGTCTCTGGGCGGTTTACAATTTTAATTACAGAGTGCAGGCTACACATTGCCCCCCAGTAAGCTGGGTACTCATTTTACCGACCTCGGAAGGATAATCTCAGCATCTTGTAGCACAGTTTGTCTTCAAGCAAGCTTAATTGGTTTGCCAATAGGGACAAATATATATACGTTGCAACCAGGCAAATAAGCAACAGAGGCATGACCAGTGTACTTGTTTGTTGAGTGTTCTGGAGATATATAGGAAATATTCATTCCCAGTGATTTATCTGATATTTTTCTGAACATAATCTTACAATTCATAACCATCCAAAATTGTTGATCATAGTTCAGGGAACAAGTCCTAGATTCTCCTTGTCTGAGTTAGCAACAAACCTTAGGCTAAACTGCTTTTTGTCCATGTCTTCTCCATTTGAAATTCCTACCAATTTATGACCATTATAACAGATGAAACACTATGGGCATATTTCATACACCAATTGTATCGGGTTGTATCCATGAGTCCTTGAAACATGGGTTGTAGCAAATGTTTTGCCGTAAAGTATTCATGGGAAAATTATAGTGTTGTAAAGTGAGGAAGGATTGCCAGGGGAATTGAACTATTACCACCTTCAGCATTGCTTCTTGAAGTAATGATTGGGGACACTGTGGCTCTGTGCTAATATGATAAATGTGAAAAAGTTCATTAAGTTGCAGAATGATTGTATATTATGTTATGGTAGAATAACCATTTTCAAAGGAACAGTCTTGAGATATCAACTTCTGCAGCAAATCACTGTTCCCCTCCAAAATTGGATTCCACACTAGTTCATGGGTGGAGTGTGGAGTCACACATCAATTTAGTTTAGTGGATGATCAATAACTTCAGTTTATTATTATCAGGAATTGTATTTCATTGCATGATGCTTGTTTCCATTTTATAGTCAGACACGCTTTCAGACACCTGGTGTTTGAAGAAGAGAACTGAAATCATCGAGAGCCTTCACTGAAACAAATTTCTTAGTCACCAACACATACACAAGGTACTCTATTTAATTAGGATGTCACCTCAGTGATATGTATTTATTTAAACTCTGAACTTGAAGACTGAATTTCTAAGGAATCAGAATTGAAAGAAATGTATCCAGAATGGTTTTTTTAAAAGTGGCACCTCGAGAAATCTGTATTTGTGCTTGTCTACACACAGTTTCTGATGAAATATGAGGACACTCAATTTAGCGCATCCAAGCCACACATAGCTATGGGTTCAGCACTTCACTTCTATGGATAAAAGTAACAGAAAGCAACTGGTTTTGAATAATGCCAAAGAAGAACAAAGAACCAAGATCTGGGGCAGTGGGAGAATCACAAGCATGCAACTAATGTTCTTAAAGAAAATCACAATTTAGTAACCAAGCTCCCACCATGTTCACCAAAAAGAGCTCCTCCTTTTTTATACATGTGTATTTAGGGCTTAATCCAGAGCCCAGGCTTTTGGCAATCTAAATTTAATCTCCTTCCTAATAAAATAATCAGCCGGAAGCAGTTGTACAAGCCAATGGCTTCTACACAACATGGTTTTTCCAACAATGGCTTCAAACAACCTCTTACCACCAAATTCTCTTGGCTCCTGCTCTTCCCTACATTTCACTCCAGGTCTTAAATAAGAGATTACCACCTCCAAACAGATGCCCCACCAGCTGAGGAATTATTACCGGATATACAGTTCATTGTTGCATCATTCACTGGATGATGGTTGCCGCAGCATCTTGGGGGAAGGAGGGGATGCTTACAGTTGCCAGCTCCTGCTCCCTGCCTTTAATACTTGCCCGAAAGCCAGGGAGGCAATGGTTGTAGCTCGCCCCACTGATTACATCTTCACTTTGTTAGCTACACAGCTTTCAGAGCCACAAGCCAGGATCAAATCAGGTATTTGCACTGAGCAGGAGATCTAGCATGAAGCAATTCCAAGACAAGGATAACAATGTCCCCCCTCTCCCACCTTCCAGGTGATCTCTCCAGCACCTGAACCTCTGCTCTATAAGGCATTCCAGCTCTCTGCAGCCTAGATAAAGGGTGTTCAGGGAAGATGGGAACTTGCCTTTTGGCAGACACCTCCTCCCCATCCCAAAAGCACAGACAATCAAATTGGATCCTGGCCACAGATGCTCTATCACGGGCAGGGCAGGATGGCAAGAGAGAAGGGTGAGGGGTTAGCAAACTAAATGGGAGTGGGCTGCATAAATCAAGTGTAAGGGGGATACACAATTGGTTACAGAATCATACTCAGGGTATGGTGAGTAATGGCTCCTTCTCTAAGTGGCTGAAGGTAACAAGTGAGGTACCCCAAGGCTCAGTTATTAATGTCTTGGACAAGGGAGCGCAGGGAATGCTTGCCAGATTCTCAGGTGATACAAAATTGGGTGGAATAGCCAATGCCTTGGAAGACAGAAACAAAATTCAAAATGATCTTGATAGGCTGGAGCACTGGGCAAAAACCAACTCAATGGCCTCAAGTTAAGAGAAGCCAGCTTTTGGCAGAATATCAAGAAAAACTTCCTAACTGTTAGAGCAGTACAGCAACGGAACCAATTACTTCAAGAGGTGGTGAGTGGTCCAACACTGGAGGCAACCAAGAGAAATTTGGACAACCACGAGGCAGATATCCCTTGATTTGTATTCCTGCATGGAGCAGGAGGTTGGACCTGATGGCTTTGTACACTCCTTCCAACTTCCATTCTTCTGATTCTATGTAATAGAATCCACCTAGGCCTAGGAATCTTAAGTTCTGAGTTCTGTTTCACTTGTGGCAGTAAGACCTTCATGAAGATCCTATCTGCTGGGGGGAAACCATGCAGGTCAGCTTCTGTCATGATCATTGAGCTAGAAAGCAAGCCAGGATTGAATCACGTACTTGCACTGAGAGAATCAGCAAGGCCATGGTTCATCTACAATAGTGTTTTGAGACAGGCAGAACCAGGAAAGAAATTTCAGGACACAAAGCAGCTAAGATGGGCAAAGTAGCTGAAGGATACAAAGCACACAATGAATTTAACCTGAGAGAACTACAATAGGACACCAGTATCTGCTGGTGATTGGTTCCAAGCCTTCCCGTGGATAATCAAAACCGTGGATAAGAGAGAACGCCAAAATGCCCCCCAAAATGCTTTACAGCTGCTGCTTTGCAACAGTAGCTTGCTTTACAGCTGCCGATTTATGACAGTAGCTTGCTTTACAGCTGCTCTTTGTAACAGTAGCTTGCTTTGCGGCTGCTGAATTATTTATTTATTTTTCCTCTGCCAACCATGGATAACTGAATCAGTGGATAATGAATCAGTGGATACAGGGGTTCTACTGTACAAGTAAAGAAAAGCACCTGCAGTCACAAAAAGTAAATGGATTCAGAATGCCATATACTGCTTTCATTCAAACACAAAATTATTCGGTTTCAGCTTCTACCTGTCATTTTTTAAGTTTAGAGATGAAGAAAAGTAACAGACTGGAACCAAGAATACTCAAAGAACTGCTATAGTAACACAGAAACTGTACTTGAATGACTGTAATTTTACAGGCATAAAAAAAGCTGTGATGACCATTTCACTTACAAATGATGTTTGTTTTCCCTTTGCCAAGTATACAACATTATGATTAAGAAAGAAAGCATCCAGTAATTTTTTTTTGGTTAACATGAGAATCAAAACAGAAGGGTGTGTTTATCTTATTTAATGTTTTTCTCTCTTCTGACCTCTAAAAGGCTTTAAGTAAATTTTGTGGTAAAGCAAAGAACTTGAGCAATGAGGGAGTCTCAGATGATTATAATGTTTGAATACACTCTTTGTGGTATTGGCAACATTACTGTGATTAAGGGTTGGCTAGCTAGTGGTTTGGTCCTATAAACTTTTATTTCCCTTGCAAAAGACCTGCAATATGGTGGTGAATGCACATGCCTCTCCTACAATTGATTTTATTTATTCATGTTCGTAAATTGTAATGTTTATGTGGAATTTTATTTTTGAAGGCCATTCTGTGCAAATAAACTCATCTACAGCAACCAATGGGCATTTCAAAGAGGGGAAAAGGAACAATCGGATAACCAAGGATTTCTCCGCATGCAGATCTTCCCTGCCTCCACTACAGGGGACTGAAGAGGAGAGGCAGGTGGAATATTTGTTGCTAAATAACCAACGACATTGCCTAGATGTCCTAAACACATCTGATCTTGCCTGACTTTGTAAGCTAAGCAGGGTCAGCCCTGGTTAGAACTTGGATGGGAGACCACCAGGGAATACCAGGTGCTGTAGGCGCCTGGAGTAGGAACTGGCAAACCACTCCAGTATTCCTGCCAAGAAAACTCCATGGGCATGGGGTCACGAAGAGTCAATTACGACTGTAACGGCACAACACACAACACAAACAAACAACGACACACTTTGCAATTGTTTCAGAAACTGAAACATGATAGGGTGAATGACTTTTAGGGTGGAACCATTTAGAAATAAATTTGACTTTAAAATCTTGACTAATTTATTTTTTAAGTCCACAAGCTCTACGGTGCTACTGAAGAAACAAAAAAACACTACCAGGTGGTTCGAGACCTCACCAATCCTGGTCCGCCTAGGCCTCCTCCTAGTGATTTCACTAGTGAGTCATTCGCAGCCTATTTAAAATTTAAAATAGAGGCCATCCGTTCCGATCTGGATGCCAGTTGCACTGATCTATCCCCGTGTGTGGCCGGCGCCGCACCTCCTCGGTCCCCCCGGTTTGTTGAGTTTGGGCCTGTTACTCCAACTGAGGGCTCCAGGGCCCTGGGACATTGCAGGCCAGCGGCTTCTCCATTTGACCCTTGCCCTTCCTGGCTGATTAAGACTGCCAGAGGAAGCATGCCGGAATGGGCTTCGCTGATTGCCACTGCCTCGTTCAGAGAAGGGATTTTTCCCGGTCGTCTGAAGGAGACGGTGGTTAAGCCCATTCTCAAGAGACCAGGCCTGGCTGTAGACGACATGTCGAACTACCGTCCTATAGCCAATGTTCCCTTTATGGGCAAGGTGATCGAGCGGGTCGCTGCCCTGTGTCTCCAGTCGTTCCTGGAGGAGAATCATGTTCTGGATCCCTTCCAGTCTGGGTTTAGGCCGCGGCATGGGACTGAAACTGCCCTGGTCGCACTGCAAGACGACCTGTTGAGGAGGGCCGACAGGGGTTGCTCTACCCTGTTGGTCCTTCTTGACCTGTCAGAGGCCTTTGATACCGTCGACCATGGTATCCTCCTGGGCCGGCTCACTGAGGCTGGGATTGGAGTTCTGGCCTTTGGCTGGCTCCGTTCCTTCCTGGAGGGCCGTGCTCAGCGTGTGACCTTGGGGGTGTTCTGTCGTCCCCCTGGACACTCATGTGGGGTGCCTCAGGGGTCGGCTCTCTCCCCAATGCTCTTTAACATCTACATGAGGCCGCTGGCTGAGGTCGTCCGGAGTTTTGGAGTCAATACGCTGATGACACGCAGCTCTATCTCTCCTTCTCCACCTCTGCAGTGGAGGCAGTTCAGGCCCTCGATCGCTGTCTGGCTGCAGTACTGGACTGGACCAGGACCAACAGGCTCCGGCTTAACCCTGGGAAGACTGAGGTTTTGTTCTTTGGGGGTGGCCCGGATGGGTATTGTGGCCCTCTTCCCATTCTGGGCGGACCCGCCCTCCAGCTGGCTGAACGAGTGAGGAGTCTGGGCGTCATCCTGGATCTGGACCTGTCCCTGGGCTCCCAGGTGGCAGCCGTGACCAGGTCGGCCTTTTACCATCTTAGGCTTATCTCCCAGATTCGCCCATACCTAGATGGGGACTCCCTGAGGATAGTGGTGCAGGCGCTGGTCATGTCGAGGATAGATTACTGCAACGCTCTCTACATGGGGCTTCCCTTGAACCTTGTTTGGCGACTGCAGCGGGTCCAGAATGCGGCAGCCAGGCTGGTGGTTGGTGCGGGCAGGTATGACCGCATCACCCCCATTCTGGCTTGTCTGCATTGGTTGCCCGTTGCCTCCCAAATAAGGTTCAAGGTACTGGTTTTGGTTTACAAAACCCTCCATGGACTGGGTCTGATTATCTGGCAGAGCGTATCTCCCTACAATCAGAGCTGTCCCGACCAACCCGATCCTCTGTGGCTCTCTCGCTTTGGGTGGCCACGCCTAGAGAGGCCTGTAGGGTAGCTACCCGCAAGCGGGCCTTCTCAGTGGCTGGCCCAGAACTATGGAACAAACTCCCCAGCGAGATTCGCCAGGCTCCCTCATTGGCAGCCTTTAAGAAATCCCTTAAGACCTGGCTGTTCAGGGATGCCTTTGGCAATTGATAGGATGTACCAAAGTGTTTTCCTCTGCTAATTTCTGTTCTTTTTTTATTGTCATTTTTACCATTTTTATTGTCAATTTTTACGCCTCTTGCCTAATATCTCCTCTCATTGATGTACATGTTTTTAACTTGTTTTTTATGTGAACCACCCAGAGTTCCCTCAGGGAAATGGGAGCGGTATAAAAATGTAAAAATAAATAAAATATAAATAAATACAAAAGGGAGAGTACAGAAGCTAAACAACTGCAAAACAGCAACAACTCCATATAATTATAAGACACCAAATAATGACTTAACTAGCTAAACATACAGTCTACTGACTCCTTCCTTAGTGACATTGGCTGAACCGTTTGTGTGTATTGTGTCATTACAGTAGTGAGTGACTCTTCGTAGTCCATGGAGTTTTCTTGGCAGGAATACTGGAGTGGTTTGTCAGTTCCTACTTCCAGGGGCCTACAGCACCTGGTATTCCCTGGTGGTCTCCCATCCAAGTACTAACCAGGGACAACCCTGCTCAGCTTCCGAAATCAGGCGAGACTGGGCGTGCTTAGGGCATCTAGGCAGTATATAATACCATTGCAATAATAGTACATTCATATATCCAAGTCAACTTCTACTTGTAATGTGAGTAACTTACAGCAGTCACCTCACAGATATTGTGATGTTAAATGCAATTAAATGGGTTTTTTTGGTGTGTTTTTTTAAAAAGCAAATTCCAGTAAAACAGATTTCCAACTAAAGCATGGGGAGGGGCAGATTTGAAGCCCTCCAGGTCTTCTTGGATTCAAATTTCTGATCAGCTAACTTAGCCAGTGGTGAAGGCTGAATTCCAACTACATCTGGACAGTCACAATGAGCCAACTCCTGAACTAAAGTAAAGGAAGCACAGACCTGGAGCAACAACAATCAGAATTTGGAATGGTGCAATGTCACAGACCCAGAGACACATGCCAGTAAAGTCGATATATATTAGAACATGCTATTATACGTAAGTAACATTAATAGATTTCCAGTTCTATTAAATGGGGCATTTATTGTTCCTTTCTATTTGTACTACATAACATGAAGCAATTAGTTCCTGCTGCATTTTAAGGAGACAGTTAATGTTAAAAAAGATCTAATTTATTGTGGGGGGTGGGGGCACGACCTAAAAATACAGTAATACCTTGGTTTAAGAGTGTTTTCCAAGCAAAGGATGTCATAGTGAAGAGAGAACAGGTTTGTTTTCCATGGCTTCAGAGACTAGGACTTGGGGCAATGGTCTCAAACTACAGGAAAAGAGATTCCATTTAAACATTAGGAAGAACTTCATGATGGTTAGAGCTGTTCAGCAGTGGAATATGCTGCCACGGAGGGTGGTGGAATCTCCTTCTTCAGAGGTTTTTAATTATTGTCACATTAAAAATACAGAGTAAATCCAGTTGCAAGTCCCAAGCAGAGCAGATTCCACAGCCCAGTATGTAAACCGTGGTGTGGACGTAGACTTCTAGCCCACTTCTTTTGCGAGTTTTGGCATTTTGTGTGTACATTATGCGGTCTATGGGACCCCAGAACAAATTATCTGAGTTTCCATTTCTTATGGGCAAATTTGCTTTGATATAAGAGTGTTTTGGTTTGCAAGCATGTTTCTGGAACGGATTATGCTCATAAACCAAAGTATTACTGTACTATTGGACTCAGGTCTGACTGAACACCACCACCACCACCACCACCAAAACAACAGCAACAGCAACAGCAACAGCAACAACAACAACAACAACAACAACAACAACAAAGAGGAAGAAAATATTATTGTTTCTCCTATGAGAAATTTGCCTTCCGGTGTGATTGCTTCAGGGCCTGACTCTATACATTTTCTTTCCTTCTGAGAAAAAAAAAAGATTTTGCCACTCTGTCCTCCGTGGCCGGCGGCAGCAGCCACTAACCTGAGATTTCTATCAGGCCATTAAGCTTCCCCTCCCTGCTCCTTGTCAGATGTGTGGGATGAGCCACTTGTGACATCTTAAAGGAAATTATTTTAAAGCAGGCTGTTATAATCAGGCAAGGCAGCTCTTTAAGAATTCAATTAACTTCCAGCTTGTTTTGCAATAAATCGTCCAAGAGCACGTCCTGCCACTCTTCATTCCAGGGAGAGTGTCCGGAGACTGCCCAGATGTTTCAGTCTCCGGTTCTCCTCCATGGAAAGTTTCCGCCTGGAGGCTGCTGCATTTAGACATTCTGTTCTCTTGACTCTACTTAATCTAGAGGGCTGTCAGAGCTGTCACATGAACAGTGAATCATGGCACCCCCTACCCCCACCTCCCCACACAGAAAGCCCTCCAGAGGCGCTCAGGGCAGGCAGCTGCACAAACCTGCACCCAAATGGGGGTCTCTTCTCGCAGAAGGTTTTACAACTCAACCTTTGGATAATCCCACTGCTTGACTGATAGGGCCTGTTTGTTTAATAACCGAAATTTGTCAAAAACAAATTGGCTGTCTTTCAAACCAACACCCTTGCCTGGTCTCCCCTGCCCTCTCCTTTGCTTTTTCCTTCCTCTACCCCCGGCCAACCCTACACCACCCTCAACCTTCAACAGAGCCATCTATTTGCTTTGCACTGAAACAAAGTGGAATTACACAAGAATGCTGCCGCACCGCACGCCTTCGTAGATCTGCCCATCTCTCCCTCCTCCCCTCTTTTTTCTTCTTGAGTATTTCCCAGGATAACATATAATCCTTTGCACCTGCAAAAGCTCCACAGACTGCAGACTGCCAAGAATCGACCACGTGTCCTTGCTTCCACGACCAGAGATCCTGCATTTAAAGAGATAGGACGGGAAGGAAAGTTAGTCATTAAACCCATTTCCAATGGGTCAGTTAGTGACAAGACGGATTGGGAAGTGGGGTTCTGATGCAGCTCTCGACCTGGCATTTTTCAATTATGTAAAAAAGTAATCCAACCATACCCCTCTGCCACAAACCCAAAGGACTAAGTTAGACAGTCTGGCAAAGATAAAAGGAACTGAAAAAGAGGAAGCTTGTTGGCACAGAGTTAAGTTACATATTCATCTCAGCTTGAAACAATGCAGTTTTGCAGATACTGCCTGGATTTCTCCTCCTGTGAAAATGAAACATTGAAAAAAATGAGCAGAATATTGGAAGAAAATCATCCCAGATTTCCAATCCATAAATACATGCCAAAAAAAAAAGACTCCTCCAAAAGGCTGCCTCTGCATTATTTCATATCCAGATACTTCACCATAAACAGGGATGAACAATACAAAACTCTCTTATCTATTGTTCCTCCAGACAGTCTCAATCTATGCTGGTAGACCACACAGCTACCATTATTGAGAATGCTTAATAACTAAGATGTAGGTCACTAATATTCCAATTTTGCAGTAGTGAAAGCATGACTAGGAAAAATACTTCATAGCAGACTGAGAACGAATAATCTCCTCAAAGATGGCCACACTAGCTTAGGGTTTAAATGTGATTTGAACTGGGGTTAGTAGGCATTAAGACAGAAACAGGTATCTTAAAAATCCCACTATTGATCAGAACCCTGATCCCCCTTCCACTCACATTCTCGACATAAGTATGAAGTTTTGATTATAGATTTTTCATGGGACAATCCCAACAATAAGTCTCTCTTTCCCTTCCCACCACAAAAAGCAATACAGTGGACCCTCGTAGAACAAACGGTTTGTATAACATAAAATCTGCACAACATAAAACATTCCAGAGATAGGGGAAATTTGCTTAACAGAATTGCCTATGGGGTAAATCCGTACAACATAAAAATGGTTGTGATTAGGAATTACTCTGTTTTCAATGCATTCCTATGGGAAATTTGTATAAAGGAAAATTTACTTAACACTATTTCATTTGGAACAAATTAATTCCTTTATACAAGGTACCACTGTATTTTGAAAGGAAGGGTGTTTTGCCTATGCACAGCTGTACAAGCTCATTTAGTTGTTGAATCCTTGCCCCTGACGAAATGCCATGGTGACCCTTTGCCAATTTTAGACTGAGACACAAGAACCAAGAATAATGTACAACTCTCTTGTATGGCAGAACAAAAAAATCAGTTTGGAGACCAAGGCCAAATTTGCATTCAAGCTGGCTAACAGGAAATAACAAAATCCCCTCACAACAAGGCCAAATTAATTATGGTGTGGCTTTCCCCAGGGAAGCAGGGAAAGCCCTGCTAGCCGTTTAAAAATAGACTGTAGAAGGTAGCACTTGAGAATAGACCATAGGGAATAACCTGCACTGGCAAAAAGACTGAACAAGAATGACTTAATATGTTCATTTTCATCTCTCTATTTCAGAGAAACGTCCAAAATCAAATGTGCAATAGGGAAGAAATGAACACATCAATTAACTAGAAATATAAGATCACTGAATGGTCATTATATGCCCTCTCAGGAAGGTGAAAACTTAGAACAGGACCAGGGAACCTTCTTACTCCTTAAGGTACACATTATCTTGAAGATAACAGAGAAGCTACATGGGTCTAGCCCAGTGGTTCTCAACCTGTGGGTTCCCAGGTGTTCCTGGACTACAAACTCCCAGAAATCCTGGCCAGCTCAGCTAGTGAGGAAGACTTCTGGGATTTGCAATCCAGGAACATGTGGGGACCCACAGTTTGAGAACCACTGGGCTAGCCAAAAGGCCCACTTTCTTATTTCACGTTTCGCCTCCTGCTTATTTTAATCACCCATGCTTTCTTTGACATGTCCTCTCCCCTCTCTCTGTGCAACCCTCTCTTCTCTCCCTTTGGAGGGGCAGATTACCCTTTGTTAGTGGCACCAACTGACCACTTAAAGACATCACCCAAATCTTCAGTCTGACTAGGAAGACTCCAAGAGACCCTTGGAGACTGCTGATTCTCTCTGCTTTTCACCTAAATGCTCTCTGCGAGCATATCCTGACCCAGCTCATAAATCTATTCCCATGTGTACATGTGGCTATTCCCCTCTTCTTTTTCAGTCTCTTCCTTTAGAAGAAGCTATGACCTTCAGCCATCACATTCTAGTCATGGGTCTCATCCTAGCATATTTCACTTATATCAACAGCATTGTATCTATTAGATTGTCTTTGCCTTCCTCTGTAACGAGTTCAAATTTACCTTGTTTCCCATGCCCTGTGAACTGGTGTATATAAGTGAGATACTGTGGGTCATTCTTTCCAGCTGCTTGCTTACTGTCTTTTCCCATCCATTGAAGGCTCCAGTTCTACCATCCCAGCTTCTGGGGCAAACACTCTTCTTCTCCAGTCTCCCTGTTCTTCCTTCCCCACAGGATGCAGCTTGAAATCCTCCTTGTAACTCACTCCAGCCTCCAGGCAGTGCAACCTGTCATTTGTAGAATGTTTTCATAGAAGTGCAGACTATGATCCAAGAAGCAAATTTTTTCCTGGTAACTCCCATCTGTGGAATCACATATTGACTCCAGTGTTATCATTCCTCTTTACTGGGCCATGATTTTTGATAGGGTGGAGTGATGGAAAAAAACTACTTATACCTCAAGATCCTCACTTTCCTGGTGAAGATTTTGCACTTACTGACTGACTGACTTCTATCCCACCGTTCTCCCTGAAAGTCACTTGTAATATACTGATGGGTATGCCTCACAGTATCATTTGCCCCTGCATGAATCAGGAGTAAAGGCCAATTGACATAATGAGTCTTGGCAAGCTCTCTTGGATCTTTGCACTATGGAGACAACACAGATGACAAGACATACTGTCAGACCTGGTATTGTGTCTCCGCCACACCCCCTCAGAAGAGAGTCACTCGCCACCACCATACCTCTTCTTCTTCATAGAAGTGGCAGGAATCCTTCTGGTCACAAAAGGCTCCAATGGGCCTCTTTGTCCTCTCTCCTGTCAGCTGTCCCTGCTGTAGCAGCTCAGAATACCTGTCTGTAGACAGGGCCTAAGGCCACAGCCCCTGTTCCAGTGGTCCAGAACCATTGCCCATGGTGAGGGGCTGACTGATTTTGCGGACCGAAGGACATGATATGCCTCCTGACAGACCTGCTTCTCCATATTTCCAAAATTCTTGCCTTCTGAATTTAGTATTCTTCTTTCCCTCTACAGGCGTCCCCCTTTCCCCCTTCTGAAATAATCTACTCAGTTCCATCCTGACTAATTTCATTCCCCCCCCCCCTTAAGTCAAAATGGAGATAGGCTGCTGTGAGCTGCCATACCTTCTGTTCTAACAGGAAAACTACTTTGCCCGGTGGTGCAGATGTGGGTTTCTGCGTCCTCAAGAGGGAAGGCAAACAGGCACAAGTTTCTTCAGAGCCTATCTTTCCTGTCCTGTGGACTCACATCCTCACAACTGCAGCTGATCTTCGTGGAAGTCAGACACGTAGCCTCTAGCGCTGATCAACACAGCATCACACTGTTTTCTCTCTTTCTTTATTCCCTTGCAATACACACTTATTCACGCACTCTTTTTGTCTGTTCCTGCCTGTGAGCGCGCAGAGACCTGGCAGCTGCGGGCTCCTGCCCCAACCAAGTTCCAAACCAAGCTATACACTTCATCATAAGACAATGGACAATGGACTCAAAGCAATTCTTTGGCTGCAATGATGGGGAAAGACAATTCTTCCTCCATTTCATGAAACTGTATAGCTCAACCTGAGTCAACAAATTCAAAATTTCCATCTTGGAATGTTACTTTTAACACAGATCCTGCCAACACAACATCTGGTCAAAATAATGTTTAGATTGTCTGTTTTACTGCCATCCCCTCAACTGCTGCAACGGCCAGCCTGAAACAACATCCAATCATTACAAAAGGCATACAAGGAGACCTCATTTGTGAAAATTTTATCTGCCACATTCATGTTTTGCTGTGTGCGATTTATAGTGACCTCAACAGGGCTTTCAAGGGAAATCGGGTATTCATTTGGCTGCCTGGTGGTCCAGAGAAGCTCTTCTCCCGAGTAGTACAGAATAGAACCTGAAACTACTGTAATAGGAAGCCTTACAACAGAAGTGCTCTCAAAGATTACTCAAAGCCTCTTGCTGACTAGCTGCATCTGTGTCTGTCTGTCTTAAATAAGACATTGAAATTGAGAAATACATTTGGGATGCTGGGAGTGAAGTAAGAGCAAAACCTTTCCTTCCTCCTTCCCTTGCCCTCACCTCCTACTTATGGCTGCAGAGGAACACACTCACTAAGATTTGGTTCCAGTTTTGTTACAACAAAGGTCTTTTTTCAAGCTGTATTTATGGGACCTCTGAAAGTTGAAGTTATCATTGAAATAATTTCCAGTGCATATGAAAACCAGTACCACCTGCTTTTGTTCTCTTACTTCTAGAGGATTACCATAAAAATCAGCCTTGTTCACCTCTGCAGAATTACATTTAGAAGCACTCTAGGATATTTAAAGGACCAACAGAGCAAGTTCAACTGGCTGACAAGAGTTAGGAAGTTTGTCTCCGTCTTCTTATCTCCTCTCAGCCAGCCGAGCTGGGAAGAGGCTTTGTCGAGATTGGCATTCAACTCTGAAGCCCCCAATTATTTCTGCAGAAAGTGATATGACAGTTCTCCTTTTGGTACTAAAACTGCAAATGCAGAGAGCAAAGCATGGCTGATAGTTGAGCAACTGAACCAAAGGAACGTGTTCCTTGTCTGATTACACGAATTTATTTTTTTGCCCAGTGGAGGCCAAAAAACTGCACCTGAAAACAGAACAAAAAAGCACCCATATCTCCTGCCACAAGTGATGACTCTGGAAGTACAGCATCCATCACTACCCCACATACATCGCCTTGAAATTAGTGGAGGAGAAGGGGGATATAAATCTAACAAATGAATAAATTAATATCAAACAACAGATTATACCAGTGGTTCTCAACCTTCCTAACGCTTTAATACAGTTCCTCATGTTGTGGTGGTGACCCCTTCCCTGCTTGGAAGAGGCCACAAGCTCCCTTTGTCAGGCCACTGCCACAGGTGCCATAGAGAACTTCCCTCTACCAGGCACCCTCAGCCAATCGCAGCCTCTGGTGCCATTGACTGACATCCCCTTCGACCTATCAGACTGCAACTCACTCTTTCCCCCTCCTCCTCCAGACCCAAGATGTTTGTGCCTTTTCCTTCACTGGCTCCTGGTGACCCTTGTGAAATGGTCGTTCAACCCCCAGGTTGGGAACCAATACATTATACCTTCATGATATCACCAACAGCAACCATTGCTCACATAGCTCAACTGTCACCACTATCTTACCTTGTCTTAATTCAGTAATAATAGCGTCTAATCGAGATGGGCACGACTTGAAAAAATTTTTTTTCGAGTTGTCGTTAGCCTGGTTCCGTTTTACAGCAAAATTTGCAAAAATTAGTCGGTTTGTTTTTTCGTTTTTTCGTTGTCGTTAGTACTGGTTTTTTTGGGGGGGGGAGCGGGCTCCTGGAGGCACCTCTGTGGTGGGTGCCTCCTCTGGCCCGCTATAAAGGGAAAGTGGGCTCCTGGAGGCACCCGTGGGTGCCTCCTATCCTCCCACTAGGAAGGGGAAGCAGGCTCCAAGAGACCCCTCTACATGGGGTCTCCCCTCTTCACTTGCTGCTGCTGCAAAATGGTATGCAATAGCCATAAGGATATTGCATACCAGTTGTGCAGACAGTGAGACCAGTGAGAGTGATAGCGTCATGCCTTCCCTGCACAAGGCTCTCGCAACACAGAAGGAATTGTACTTGCTGCGTGTAGTGCAATGCAAGCAAGTAGATCTGGCTTAGGGTTAAGGTGGGTTAGTGCAAGGGCTAGGGTTAGGCTAGTGATGGGTAAGGTTACGGTGGGCTAGTGGGTTGCACCTCTGGGTGCCTCTCTGACCCACTAAGAAGACAGTCTGTGACAAGGAAGGAGTCAAGGGTTCGGGTTCGGGTTCGGGGCTAGGGCAGGTTTTAGGGGCTTTTGGCACATCCCAGAAGTCTCCGTGGCCAAGTGGCCATGCGATTGGTGGGATGGCTCCAAAAATTTGCATGGTCGTCCACTCCCACATGGCTGGCCACTCGGCCAGCCCATCATAGCGCAATGTGCAGGTGTAAAAAAAATAAAATAAAAAATAAAATCAATGGAGGACAGAGGAGGAGAGGAGAGACGTTTTGTTGCAAGAAAAAACCCACCGCTACTGTGAAAAATCTGGCAGTTTATAAATTTTCGCGTGTTTCTTTCTGTTGTGCTTGTGTGTTTTTGGACCAATTTCAAAAACAATATTGCATTCTTCACACCGCATGGCATGGCCCGGCTGCCCAGGACGGGGGGAGGCGGGGACCCCCTCCAGAAACCACCCCTCCGGTAGGTGCCCTGCGCCCTTAGTCAAGCAGGCATTTTTCCGCCTGGTTTTTTGGCCCGGGAATGGGTGGGGGGAGAGTTTAAAAGTTTTTCCCTGTGCCGTCTGTGCCGCTTGCTTGCGCTTTAATTGCGGCGGGCGGCGGCGAGACTGGGCTTTTTGCTGGCTGCGAGCCTGCGGCGAGTCCCACCAGAGCAGCCCAGGACGGGGGATGGGGGGGGAGGCCGGGGACCTCCAGAAACAACCCCTCTGGTAGGTGCCTTGAGGCACGGCAGGCATTTTTCCGCCTGCTTTTTGGCCGGGAACCAGGTTTTTTTAACTTTTAAAAACGTTTTTTCTGTGTCGCGTGGCATCGCGCGATGCAAGGAACGAGCACGACAAATCAGACCAAAATTGTTCGTTCGTCGGTTCGAGCTCGAAGTCTGGCGGAGTAATTCCTTAAACTAACGGAACCGAGTAACGGAAACGGAAACGAGAATACCGCTAAGTCGTGCCCATCTCTAGCGTCTAACAAAACTAGAAGAATGCCCTAAGTGAAAAATGGCTGCCTTTTGCTATATTGACTTGTTGCTATAAAATATGTGCCATGACCCTATGAAACCTGAGATCAAGACCCGAATCAGTCACTGTCTGCCACCGGGCAGTCCTGTCCTCTTAATCCTAGCTTCACACATGAATAAAATATAAGACTTACAAAGGGCCTTTTTACATGACCCCTAAACTCCGCCGCAAATGGCTCCCATCTCCAGAGCTTAAAATTGTTTACCCACCAGCTCTGGAGTTTACTGAAAATTAAGTGCGACCATGCCCACCTAAGCGCGTCCCAGCGCACTTTTCATGTACCTGCTCTCAAAGGGTGAAAAACCTTAATGCGGATGTGCCGGGCTCTCCTCGCTTCTTTTTGCTGTTGTTTTTTGCCTCCCGCCCCTTTAAGAGAAGGAAACACAACAACGGGGCGGTGTCCACCGGCACCAGAGGTAAGCCTGCATTCTTTTGTCCCTTTTTTTCTCCCTCCCCTCACGCAGCCAGCAGCCAGGAAGTGCGGAGGGGTGGGGACGCACGAAGAGCGACAAACCCCTAAGATCTCTGGTCCGAATTTAAGTGACCAGTGGATCTTAGGGGTCGTGTAAAAGCACCCAAAGTCTCTGTGAGGTCAAGCAAGAAAAGATTACAAAATTCTTTATGTGTAAAAATATCACCTGATCCCCCATAAAATAAAAAATGCTTAATTTAAGACTAAAGGGTAGATTATCAGAACAAGTACAGTATGTAAGACAGGCATGTCCATACTTTGGCCCTCCAGATGTTTTGGACCACAACTCCCACAGTCCTTTGTCATTGGCAGTCTAAGCTTAGAATTCTGGGAACTGTGGTCCAAAACATCAGGAGAGCTGAAGTTTGGACATGCCTGATCTAAGCTAAGTTCATGTCTGGCATGGGAATTTAGACTAAGATGTAGGAATCTGTGGACATTCAGCTGTTAATGAACTTCAAGTCCCATCAGCCCTCGCCAGTGTAGCCAATGATGAGGGCTGATGGGAGTTATAACCCAACAGCCTCTGGAGGGCTAAAATTTCCACCCCCTGATTTACAGGCTCAGGCAATTATTAATGTATAACTCTATGTAAATTTTGCTTTGTAAAAATTGGATTTAACTCTGAAATTGTAAATAGATTAACAACAGGAGTACACAAGGATTTGGTCATTTTTTTTCTTTCTAATGATTCCCTGTCTGATTGCTCCAGGCATGTGCTATTAAAGACAGCAGGAAATCATTAGCCATGTTTTTCTTTTAGGGCAATACCCATTCCTACCAGCATTCGCAATACTGGAAAGCAAAAGATGACAAGCGCTGTGCTTTTAAAACAGGCTGTGGTGCCAAGCCTGTGTCATGTGTCTTCTATTAGACCCAAGAACTGAATAGAAGACTTTGTTTTCCACTTCAAAGGACCCATCCCAATCTCAGGCTCTTCCCTTATGAATAACAAATTGGAAATAAATCTTCTGGCTGAAACATATGGAAATTCATGCAATCTGGTCCCTCCTTGGCTTCTTAGGACACTTGTATGGGTAGTCGTATTTGTCTCTCAAAAACACTGTTCCTTGTGAGAAACCCAAGTGCAACCTACGTCATTGTATCAGCACACTCCTGCATTGGTGCATACATTCACTGCATATTCAGGATGTATATGAGTAAAACTCAAAATCCAACTTATTCTCCCTTACCCTGAGACAATGGCCTCCCTATGTAGTTGCATCCAATTTTGCTTCCTATGAATGCCTGTGTTAACTTTTTTGTATATCCATCTGCATTAATTACCCCTACTACAACAGCTCATTCAACCTCTATTTTGTTCCCTCCCATATTTCAAAGCTATGGCTATCCTACATTATTTTGGAATGAGAAAGATATGCTGTTTTATAAGATTATTTTTTTTTTTTCTGGGAAGGAAAAAGTACAGTACTTATATTGAGTCCTAAAAGCATACAAATAACAGTCTGAACTCTTAAAGATTCTAAGGACAGCAGCCAGATCTTCAAACTCTGTTCAATCACATTTGGTATTTCTGAACTACTGTAGCAACAAGACACTGTACAATCCCCACAGACAGTAGTAGAGTCTCTTCCACTAGTCATGAAAACAGTGAACAAGCACAGAAACAGATTCTCTGACTTGATAGAAACATTCTTAAGCACTTTTTAAATTTGTCTTCTGCAGCTCTTTAGAATTCTTTTTAGTATTACTGTACCAGGCAAGAGCTGGCCAGCCAGCTCATTTATTTATTTATTATTTATTTGTTGAATTTATACCCCGCTTATCTACTAAGTACCTATAAACTGATAAAAACAAGACAAATAGGTCACGCTATACAAAGTTAAAACTTATGGCACCTCCCTAAGAATGGAGGAAAAACAGGTTACGATGGCGGGAAAAGAAAAGAAAAAAAAGCCAAATTAAACTAAAGGCCTCCCTGATGGGTTTTTAAAGGCCACAGGGACTCTGCAGAGCGCACATCACTGGGGATGGAATTCAACTGGGGGCCGCCACAGAGAAAGCCCGGTCCGAGTACTGAGTTCCCGATGAGTGGCTTCCGGGCCGAGGTATCAGCGATACGCAGGTAGTCTGGTCCAGGAGGGTTTTATAAACTAAAACCAGGACCTTTGGCTGCTGCAGACGGACCAAGGCTGGGGTGATGTGGTCAAGCCTGGCCAACATACAAGTTTTGAAACACACAAAAACAGGAGAAGATTCAAGGGCAACCCCATGTAGAGGGAAGGAACCACTGTTCTCAAGGAGTTCGTACTGTCGAGGTACTATCTGGGCGATCCGACGGAGATGGTAATAGGCGGACCTGGTCACCGACGCCACCTGAGACTCCATGGCAAGCGCCGGGTCCAGGAGCACACCCAGATTCCGCACCCTCTCCGCGAGCTGGAGGGAAACTCCCCCCAGACGGGGGAGGGGGCCACCGTTCTCAGTGATTTACCTATCTAATCCTTGGGTATCTAAACTGCTGGTAAAGACAGAGGTTGGGAGTTCAACCCCTGAGTATGCTTCCTATCAGCAGAGCCAGTATGTTTGGCCTTGGGCAAGCTGCACAACATACAAGTTTTGAAACACACAAAAAACAGGTGAGTACCGGGGGAAATACTAATCTTGGCCCTTTCATGTAAGAGCAAACGCTCCTACTGGTTGCCCATTTTTGCGGGGCGTCTTGACATGTCAGAACTAGAGATGTGAAGGCCTGGGAAAAATGGGAAAATTTGGGGGTGGGGCATTTTTTTCCTGTGTTTTTTCCCCAAAAGACTTTTGGGTTTTTTTCTGAAAAAATGGAAAAATTGAAAAAAGAAAATATGATTATGGAATGTTTTATTTTAACATGATGAACAAAATATTTTAAGACAGGGTGTTCTAATATTTTCCAAATCATTTCTGAAAAATATGCATAGTATCAGCTTACTCCAATTTCTGTGCACTGCGGACAAGCAAATCCTAGGTTACAAACTGAACTCTCCAATGCAAGAACAAGATGCATTTATCCCTTTAGGAGGTGCTGCTATTGTCTCAAGAAAAAGAAAAAGTTTCACTTTTGTTTTTGCATGGGGGTGGGTGTGTTTGGTTCTGTTCTGTTCTCTTCACTAGGCCTCAAGGCACTGGCAGAAAATACAGAGCAACAAAAATGTTTATGATTACATTTCATGCCCATTCATTGAAACTTAATCCCACTCCCTTCTATACATTTCCCCCCTCTTCAATTCTTTTTATTTTATTTTTATTTAATACTGTGGAGAGGAATTACGAATTGTTAATTCTACATTTTAAAATATCATTTTGTAGAGGGTTTTTTTGTTCCACATAAACTAGTAAACCATTCATGAGATTACTTACAATTACAAATAAATATTATTTAAAAAGTAAATTCTATTTGTAATAATTGTTTGGACACACTATATTTTAATATGCTAGTTGTGATAATTTTATGCCAAGTCAAATTGTCCATAGTCATATTATGTGTTGCTAAAGTAAGAGAATGGCTTTCAAACTGTAAAAGGGGATGGGGAGTGCTAATGTAGCATTTTTTTCAATTTTTCCAAAAATTTCCATTTTTCTGGGGGAGTGGGGGTGGAAAACAACCAGTTTTTTCCCAAGCTTCAAAATTTCCAGAAATTTTGCATCTCTAGTCAGAGCACCATTTTTCATTTAGGTGGGGGGAAATCTGTCTGTATTGAATACATTTTTAACCTGGAGGCCAGGAAAGTCTCTCTCCCCCAACCCAAGACAATTTTCCTGTCTACAGATGGAAGACGTGGTGGGTACCATTCAGACTTCAGAATGATGGACTCCAAACTGTATCAGGGAGTGGGGATCGGGACACTTCTGGTTGAAATTGTTATTGAAGGTTTCATATAGACTCATCCAATTAGTTAATCTTTTAAAGAAACAAAATAACCATTAGGAATACACTGCTAAAAACCTTACAGTAGGTATGTCAACATTTAAGGGTCTAAAAGAAAAAAGAATAAAACAGGGAAAAATCTTTTTTTTTTAATTGTGGTCCTAGAGCAACACTTTGTTGCTACCCTAGATTACAAGAAAGATGGAGCAGTGGGTCCTAGATCAAATCAAGCCTGAACTATCTCCAGAGCTAAAAATCATGAAACTGGGACTGCCAGACTTTGGACACATGACGAGAATGCCAGATTGGCTGGGAAAGGCAATCATGCTGGGAACAACTGAAGGCAGCAGGTTAAAAAGGAAGATCAAATAGTAGATAGACTGAGTCCTTCTACGAAGTCACATCCTTGAGTTTGCAAGAGCTGAGCAAGTCTGTTGAGAACGGGGACATTTTGGAGATTGCTCATTCATAAGGTTGCCACAAGTCGATGATGAGACAGCACAATACAACAACAAGATATCATGGCTTCAGAACAACAGTGCTGAGAGCCATACAAGCTTACTAGAAATCTAAAGGTTGCACCAGGTTTCAGTCTTGGCCAGTGATGGCGAACCTTTTAGCGACCGAGTGCCCAAACTGTGATCCGAAACCCACTAATTTTTCACAAAGTGCCCACACAGTAATTTAACCCGAATACAGGTGGCTGTGAAGGGGCGTTGTTGGGTGCCCACAGAAAGAGCTCCAAGTGCTACCGTTGGCACCCGTGCCATAGGTTTGTCAACACTGGTTTTGGCAAATATTGATAATCAACCAGGTGCCATTTAAAATAGGGTCAATCCTGATAATACAAAGGACAGGACTAAATTCCACGTAGAAAGCCCTTCAAATTCTGCCTATCTTCCTCCCAAAGCTTACATAGGACACTATGTGCACTAACTGAGAATTTTTGCTTACAAGAAAAGCACAAGACAATCCATCATGTTGATCAAGAGAAGCACTCCAGTGACAGTGAAAAGCTCTGGAGCTCAGAATGCATTTGGTATATATTTGGAATGCAGCATGTATTGCTACAAATAGAATCATTTCCCTTTCTTAAAAAGGGGGACAAGAGAACAGGGAAGACGCTCCATGTGAGTTTGCCTTCTGGCAGCCTGTTTTCAGTGCGCTGCCTCTTTCCAAACTCTTCAGCCATTTCAAAGGATATTCTGGCACCGACCATCTAGTGATGCATTTCCTTACAGATGGTGCACAAGAATGCCTTTGACAGTATTTTAAAGCCACTGTGAATAACAGCTATTGTGACACTCATAAACTGAGGTTTTGTTTGCCGAACAGCTGTGGCTATATTGTTCTTAGGGATGAGAGGGGCGGTGAGGCAGCCATGAGGCAAATGAAATGAACGGTCCTCCTTGCTGCCTGGAAGTGACCTCATCTGCCTTGAAACAGTGCCGGAGAAGCCCGGGTTTCCACAAAGGAGCACCTCTTTATCAAATGGCAGACAGGTTAGCGTAACCTAGCAATTAGTGCTTAATCCCACAAAGAAAAAGGGTTGTTCTGCCAAGACGGCGAAAGGACTGGTAGAGGCACTTATTGCACAACTCATTAAGGAAATGTGTTTTAAGGCTTTGTCTCTGTGTTATCCACCTTGTTCTTTCACACCAGCAAAGACAGCCAGAAGAGAAATGGAAAGCAAAACTGTAGTGAGGGGAAACATGTTTCTCTTTATATTTATTTATTTATTTATTTATTTATTTAGAATATTTTTACCCCAGCTTCTCTTCAGAAAAGGACTGAAGGTGGTTTACAATAATTAGGGACAAATATACAATCCAGAACATGCGCTTAAAGTACTCTCTGGGCAGTTTACAAGTTGATTAGGTAGGCTACACATTGCCGCTGCCCCCCCCCAAACCCCAGCATGCTGGGTACTCATTTGAGTGATCTCGGAAGGATGGAAGGCTGAGTCAACCTTGAGCTGGCAGTCTGGGATTGAACCCCAGGTCATGAGCACAGTTTTGGGTGTAGCACAGCAGTTAAACCACTGCATCACATGGAGTTGAAAAGGGAAAGGGGGAAAAACAGAAGAGGGAAGAGGAAACAATGGTTGGGATGACAACTCAGGGGAAACTATCTTGGGAATTTAAAAAAACACACAGCTATTACCACAAAGAAAACATAATATTGTTTTAAAATGTGAGAGGGATGAATGTAATGGGGTATGTGCATTGTAGAGACAGACAGAAAGAGAAGCATGGATGTCATCTGTCAGATATATGAAGGCTAACTACTGAAAACCCATGGATAATAAAAACAAGACCGCTTCAACATTTTAGAGGAAGGGTAGGGAACATCTGGCTCATCAGATGTTTTGGCCTAGAGCTTCCAGCTACAATGGCCAACTGCAAAGGACTGTAAAAGTTACGGTCCAGAAATCTGGAGCACAAAAAGTTCTCCACCCCAGCTTTACAGGATCTCCTCTGTAAAACAGAGATGTTTTAAGATGCTTTATTAGAAAATTATTTGGATGGAACTGTTATACACTCTAGGCATTCTCAAACAGCAGACTGTTTCTTCTGTTTACTGAAGGGGAGGGAAAAGCCATGGGTTCAAACTACAAATAGTCTAGGCCAAATGCCAAGAAAAATTGTCGTGCAGCACAATCCTATTCCTCCTTAAATGGGACATAGTAGTTTCAGGTCATTTTCAATCCTTAAGAGTAAGTATGCTTGATTTGTCCATTAAAATGGCAGAATTACCCCTCCCCACCACCACCACGGCCATTTCCTAAATTTGGATCCTTCAATGCTACTGGACTTCAAATGTCGCTGTTTCAATTCTACAGCAGTGCTTCCCAACACTGGGTCCTCAGACATTGAAGCCTTTGCCAGCACAGATAGTGGCGAAGGCTTCTGGAAGTTTCAGTCCAAGAACATTTGGGGATCACGAGTTGGGAACAACTGCTCTAAATCAGTGTCTGGTGTCAGTAATGAATGACAAGGCAGACACACAATTAAAACTAGTGTGCCAGCTGAGTCCATTCCCAGAGCAGTCTGATCTGGCCACAGTATCACCTCCCTTACTTACATCCCATCTGGAGTACTGACTCCGCATAGAGCCCAGAAATTTGAGTGTGTCAAAAACACTGTAGCTAGACTGCTACCTTCAGCTGGTTACAGGGATCACATAACCCTCTGTTACAGCAGCTCCACTGGCTGCCATTTTGTTTCCAAGCGCAAATCAAAGTGCTGGTTCTAAACTCTCAAGCCCAAAAGGCTTGGATCCAAGCTATCTCAAGGACTGCATCTCCTTTTATGAGCCAAGTGTTAATATTCATTTATATTTATTTATTTTTGTATTTGTTAACCGCCCGATTTTCCCAAAGGAACTCTGGGCGGTGTACAACAGATTGCCAATCTAAACAATTTGTCCAAAAACTCATCCCAAGAAAGGCCAGTAGAAATAAAAATAAGAATAAGAATAAAACACAGCATACGGCATAGAAGACAAGATCCGGCAGAGCGGGCAGGAGGGAAAAAATCAAACAACTAACAAATAAATCAACAGGAGAGGATTTTCTCTTGGTTCCCTCACTCCCTCAGGAGTGTTTTAATGGGATTGTTTGTCTTACTGTTTTGAATGTGTTCTTGATATTGCTTTTGTTTACTGTTTCTTAAAGCGGTATTTGTGTGCTCATTATACAATTGGCATTTGTTTGATCCTTTTTAGTATTTGTATACTTATGGCTTTAGCTTCAAGTATTGTAACGATTTAACCGCCTTGGATTTTAGGATAAAGGTAGTGTAAACATATTTTAAATAAATGCATAAATAAACTTTCCATGATTTGGGGAGTTCCCTGTTTTGGGAAAACAAACATTTACAACGTGCTTCTACATAACATTAAGAATCCAGCACAAAACTTACATAAGTCCGGTGTCTTTGTCTAAATGGAAACTTCTTGTCAAACTGTTGGGGCAAAATAGTCTAAAAGTCAACCAGTACAGTTGCAGACATTCTGCTGCTTAGGAGCCTACTTTGAAAGTCTGTTTGTCCAAAAGAAATCGTCTTTTATAGACCAACATTTTATAGAACAAAACTGACTTGTTTTCGTTCATGGCTTTTTAATTAATCTTAATGCTGCTTTTATTCTCATTTTATTTTTTGTTATTGTTTTCCTATTGGTTTATTATTATTTATTTATTTACGGCCAATGGCCAAACTGGACAGATATAGCAACAAAATACATAGCATCAATGTGTATTCCATAATAGTATTTCAATGAGTACATAAAATTGGTAGATAAAATTGGTAGATATAAAGTACAGGTTAAAATTTTAATTAATACATAAAATTGTTAGATAAAATTGTTAGATAAAATTGGTAGATAAAAAGTACCAGTTAAAATTTAGCAACCATTAAGACAAGAGTATTAATATTCTTTATCTCCATTTATAATCTGATTTCGAACCCTTAGTGCTACTGCACAGAATTTGGCAACCTGCTTGGTTATTTGATAACATTTATCAGAAAGGAGCAGATGCAAGTAAAAATCTATTGACCTCCCAGGGAATTTGCCTATAATAGGGGGAAATAAGTTCTCTACATAGGTCTTGATAATAAGTACAGAATAAGAGAACATGTTCCACAGTTTCCAGGTGATCATTGGTACATGGACAATTACGGTCTGTTAGTGGTAAACCTTGATATCTCCCCTCCAAAAACTTGGAGGGAAGGACATTAAACCGCGCCAAGGTAAAAGCTCTCCTGGAGGAGGAGGATACAATCCTGTCCAGGTAAGGAGACACAGTGAATGCAGATTTCTTTAGGAAATCAGGTTTCTGAACCAGAGCAATATGATTCTGTAAAGCTATGTCTCTAATTCATATCTTCACCTCATTAATGGCTTTACTATAACCCATTGCTTGGAGGGCACAGGGGGAATATCCTATATTATTTATCACTTTTATTATTAGTATTTTCCATTGTGATTGGAATTTATCTAGTAAGATCAGATGGGTTAGGCCATCCGAAAGGAAGGTAAGTTTGAGCCAGTGTGTGACCATCAAAAAGTTAGTTAATGCTACAATAGGAATGAGTCCAGCCTCTTTTGGGCACACATAAGGGAACCTCCAAGATAGCTCTTACAAAACTGGTTTGAATGATCTCCAGGGGTTTCAGGTTAGCATAACCGAACACCTGTGAACCGTAGAGCATTTGGGTGATGATTTTTGCCCTAAAAACTTGTAAAGTTGAAGGAACATGTTTTCCTCCAGTCGTGTTGTGAAACTTACTTATGACTTTAGCATTCCCTTGTGCTCTTGTTGCTGCATACTTGATGTGTGCAGATCAAGCACCGGACGACTGGAATGTTATGCCTAGGTACTTGTACTGCTGAACTTGTTCAATCTGATGACCATTAAGAGACCATTTGTGCTTAATTCTTCTTCTACTGAAAACCATTACTTTGGTTTTGGTATAATTGATTTCTAACCATTGGTTTATTTGTTGTTCACCGACCAGAGTTCCTTTGGGAAAATCAAGCAGTATATAAATGGAAATAATAAATACGTAAATAAATAACTTTTCCACAGTCACTCAAGCATTCCTGACTATCATGATAATAATAATTGTTTCGTTGCCCCATTTTATGGTCCCAACATGGTATAAGATCAACATGTGTAGAAGTACCCCATTTCTAGTCTGTGGGTAGGGATATTTTGATAATTTATCACATTTGGAATATTTTGAACTGAGTTTTGGATCAAGGGCAGCATTTCCTCCTTTGTAGGAGTTATTAGAACAGCCCATGTCTGATGACTAATGGATTCCAGTGAATTTTCTGGGTGGCACCGATGGTCTTTTGTTAAAGCTCTGGTTTATCCATGAGATTTGGGCACACAAGATAATTTCTTTTCTATTGAGCAAAGCCATTTTGTCTGTTTGCATATGCCAGATCTTTGTGCACTGCCACACAACAGCTAGGAAAAATAGTGAAGTTGAGAAGGCAATAATCAGCTGCATCCAGAAGACAGCATATGTCTGAGAGAAGAAATAGTCCCAGATGCTTTGAAGGAGCCTGTGGTATCAGCCCTTCCAGGACAGCCTGCTTTGGATGCAGCACATATGAAAAATCATTGGCATTCAAAATCTGATAGAACAAGTGGTTGCTGTGTACATGTGTGTGTGTGTTGTGTTATTACAGTTGTGACTGACTCTTCATGACTCCAGGTCCATGGAGTTTTCTTGGCAGGAATACTGGAGTGGTTTGCCAGTTCCTACTCCAGGCACCTACAGCACCTGGTATTCCCTGGTGGTCTCCCATCCAAGTACTAACCAGGGCTGACCCTGCTTAGCTTTCGAAATCAGGCAAGATCTGATGTGCTTAGGGCAGGCATGTCCAAACTTCAGCCCTCCAGATGTTTTAGACCACAACTCCCACAGTCCTTTGCCATTGGGAATACAGGCTTGGAATTCTGGGAGCTGTGGTCCAAAACATCAGGAGGGCCGAAGTTTGGTCACGTCTGGCTTAGGGCATCTAAGCAGCTAGTCAGCTACAAACACTCTTGGATGACAGACATTTTCTGATCCATTTTTGGATGGATATGGGATGATCCTTGTACAAAGAATAGGAGAAATATGGCCCCAGAGATGTTCCCAGACATCTCAATAGCTTTCAGTTTGATAGCCAGTGATTCTTTCCAGATAAGTTGTATGGCAAGGAAACTAGGGTCCTGGCTTTACCATTCTGAAAGGGATGAGCAATTCCAGATAGTGATACTAGGGGGATTCTACACAGCTATTTGTCATTTGGGCTTTGAGCTATCACAGCGTTCAATTTTGTCAATCATGCTTCTCAACATCTGCATGAGGCCTCCGAGTGAAGGCATCAGTTTTGGAGTAAAGGGTTATCAATATGTGGACAACATACAACTTATTCCAGCTTTTATTTTACTAAGGCTCCCCAAGGCTTATTTATTTTATGTACTGCTTTTAACGTTCCTGTTTTAAAGTCTCTTTTGTCTGGGCTGGGTACTGGTTTGTTTTATTTGTCTCATTTTTAGACCACCTTTTGCCAAATACAGGGACTCAAGGTGTTAAAACACACAACAAATTATACACTTAAAACAATTAAAATAACTAAATTATAATAGTAATTGAAATACACTGAATGATTAAAAACATATACAACTTTAAACGCTCAACTAACAATGGCATTCAAGGACTCATTTATTTAACTAAGGCATGTGGCCAAATCAGGCATCTCATAGAACATTTTTATTGATTTATATCTGAGTTATTTTATTTTAGAACTACATGATGCCACATTTGTATGTGCTTAGGCCACTTTACACCAAACAGAAAAGCAAGTTTATATATAAATAAAGCTAGAATTTTAGGCTGCCACCACCAGGTAAATGGAAGGAAATGGTTGAAAATTAAATTTCCAGTGAAAAAGCACTATAATCTATGAAGGTTCAGAGAGAAATAAATCTGTATGTCTGTTATGATCCCCACCAGCCCTGAGAGCTGCCATGGGGGCTCCTTCGTCCATCCCCGACTCTTTAGGCACTCAAGAGGTTTCAACAACAATTTACTTTAACAGGGACAGGAGAAACAAATATAAAACTACAGTGGTTTCTTGACTTCCAGACTTCGCGACTTAAGAAAAATTTGACTTAAGAATATAAATCCGTGAGTATAGGAAAAATGTGAGTTACGGGGAAAAACAGTTTTTTCCAAGTTACAAAAGGGAAAAGGAAAGGAAAGATTCCTTTTCAAAATAGCTTCCGCTTGTTTGCAACAGCAATACTGCTATCTTGTGGCCACCCAACTCCAGCCCTGCAATTAGAAAGAAGAAGGAGCAATTTTGAACAGAAAAGCTGAGAACTAGAGCTTCTTTTTTTCCTTTTAATAACCTTTTCAAATTGCCCATTTTGGCGCCATTTGGGGGGGCATTTTGGGGACTTTTTGGAACTTTTGAGCCCTTTTAGGAAGCTGAGCTGTCATTTGCATGTCTGTTTTTTTTTTCGGGGTGATTTCCGGCTGAATCCATTTCCAATGCATTTCTAGGGAAACTGAGCTTAAGAAAATCATTTGCATTTGGAACAGATGAATTTTGTAACTGGATAACCACTGGATTCAGGGGTCTTTCCTTGGTATTTTACCAAGTCATTCTCCCAGTTATGCCTGCTTTCAGTCACATCTCCTTTCCACAGACAGGGCAAGGCACTCTTAACTGGATAATAACCCTGGCCCAGGGGTCTTCCTTGTACACATTCTCCCAGTATGTAGTTATGGCGCTTGAGGAGTGAGTTTGTTCATTTCCCTCTAAATGGTAGCCTTCCAGGAAGTTTTTCCTCCTCCTCCTCCTCCTCCTCCTCTTCAACCTCCTCCACTATTGTATCAGAGAAGAGCATTCTTACCTGCTCCACTTGCTCTCTGTCTCCCTCATCCATGGAATTCTCCTTTCCCACCTGCATAGCCTCTTTATATTATCCCCTATCTCTTAGGGAACAGTTGATGCCTCCTTTTCTAGAGGGAGTTCCCCTTTCATCTGGGTTCTCTACTGGCTTCTCCAGGGATGTCTGCAAGGACTGTAGACTCCTAAGTCTCAGGTCCCCTATTTCTGGGTTTCTAAGGCCCCTATTCAGCCAAGGCAGCATTGGTGAGCTACAAATTCCACTGGATTTGGAGAAATGGGAGATCGTACCAGGCCCCAGGTACTGGTGCCTTCCTCTCTCATCAATATCATGTTCCAATATTTCAGTGTGGATATATATTTAAAAAAATGGTTTGTTTTTATTTAAATGGAAATTTACTCTCAGGTTTCTCTTCATGTCACTGAAACCAAGCCAGTCAGTGAGTGAAATCAGCTAGCATCTGACATCAGTTTGGTGGTTTATGTAAAATTATTCCGTGGTTTCAGTTGAGTTCCATGCGTGCAAATGGCATGAAGTCCAAAACCACTCCTACAATTTCAGTTGACTGTGCTTCAGGAAATAGCTTTAAGAGTAACTTGAAAGAGGATCCAGTTTTTAAAGCCACCCTCAACAATGGGTTTCTGCAAGGCTGTAACAGATACTGAATGTGGTAAACTACTGTTTGAAGAGGCCACCCTGAGAGAGGATGATGGTCTGGAAGTTGTAGTCCAAAAAAATGTAACTGTCCTAAATTCTGCACATTTCTTGAATAAGCAAATATTATAATAAAGAAGCCCATATTTTTGTTCTCAGTGAAACAATATTGACAGTATATTTTATATAAATAGAATACTGAGGAATGCATACAACAGAAAAAATAAATTGAATGCTGAGGAATGCATACAACAGGAAAATAAAATGTATATAAAGCATATGAGTATTTATATAATAAATAATATTAGTATGATAAAGGACAAAAATGGTAGGGACCTAACTGAAGCAGAAGAGATCAAGAAGAGATGGCAAGAATATACAGAAGAATTATATCAGAAAGATCTGGATGTCCCTGATAACCAAGATAGCGTAGTTGCTGACCTGGAGCCAGACATCCTGGAAAGTGAAGTCAATTGGGCCTTAGAAAGCATTGCAAACAACAAGGCCAGTGGAGGTGATGGCATTCCAATTGAACTCTTTAAAATCTTAAAAGAGGATGCTGTAAAGGTGCTGCCTACGATATGCCAGCAAATTTGGAAAACCCAGCAGTGGCCAGAGGACTGGAAAAGATCGGTCTACATCCCAATCCCAAAGAAAGGAAACACCAAAAAATGCTCCAACTATCGCACAATTGCACTCATTTCACACGCTAGCAAGGTTATGCTCAAAATTCTACAAGGCAGGCTTCAGCAGTATGTGGAAAGAGAACTTCCAGAACTACAAGCTGGATTTCGAAGGGGCAGAGGAACTAGAGATCAAATCGCCAACATGCGCTGGATTATGGAGAAAGCCAGAGAGTTCCAGAAAAACATTTACTTCTGCTTCATTGACTTTGCCAAAGCCTTCGACTGTGTAGACCACAACAAACTATGGCAAGTCCTTAAAGGAATGGGAGTGCCTGACCACCTTATCTGTCTCCTAAGAAATCTATATGTGGGACAAGCAGCAACTGTCAGAACTGGATATGGAACAACTGACTGGTTTAGAATTGGGAAAGGAGTACGACAAGGCTGTATACTGTCACCTTGCCTATTTAACTTATATGCAGAGTACATCATGAGAAAGGCAGATCTGGATGAATCACAAGCCGGAATTAAGATTGCCGGAAGAAATATCAACAACCTCAGATACGCAGATGATACTACTCTAATAGCAGAGAGTGAGGAAGAATTAAAGAACCTCTTAATGAGGGTGAAAGAGGAGAGTGAAAAAAATGGGCTGAAGCTCAACATCAAAAAAACTAAGACCATGGCCACCGGTCCTATCACCTCCTGGCAAATAGAAGGGGAAGAAATGGAGGCAATGACAGAGTTTATTTTCTTGGGCTCCTTGATCACTGCAGATGGCGACTGCAGCAACGAAATTAAAAGATGCCTGCTTCTTGGGAGGAAAGCAATGGCAAACCTAGATAGCATCCTAAAGAGCAGAGACATCACTTTGCCAACTAAGGTCAGGATGGTTAAAGCTATGGTTTTTCCAGTAGTGATGTATGGAAGTGAAAGCTGGACTATAAAGAAGGCTGATCGCCGCAGAATTGATGCTTTTGAGCTGTGGTGCTGGAGGAGAGTCTTGAGAGTCCCCTGGACTGCAAAGAGATCAAACCTATCCATTCTGAAAGAAATCAACCCCAAATGTTCACTGGAAGGACAGATTTTGAAGCTGAGGCTCCAGTACTTTGGCCACCCCATGAGAAGAGAGGACTCCCTGGAAAAGTCCCTGATGCTGGGAAAAATCGAAGGCAAAAGGAAAAAAGGACGACAGAGAATGAGATGGTTGGACGGTGTCATCGATGCAACCAAAATGAATTTGACAAAACTCCGGGAGGCAGTGGAGGATAGGAAGGCCTGGCGAGCTCTGGTCCATGGGGTCACGAAGAGTCGTGACCCCATGGACAGCAGCCTACATCGGCAAAAAACAAAAAAACAAAAAAAAAAAAAAACAAAACAAAAAAAAAAAAAATGATGATGATGACGGGGGAGGATAGGGAATAGGTCAAGAAGCTTCCAACATTTGATGGCATTTCCAGTCCCCAACACACCCATGGCCACAGTTTGCACACCTACCCACACCGCAGTATGCCAAGGGAGCACCTTATATATTTTACCATGGAGCCCTTCTAATTTGAACCCATCCACATGTTTTAAATTTCAGAATGTTTGAGGGACTTACCTTTAAGTATTCCCACAGAGGAAACTGTACAAGTGAGAAAGGAATCTGGAAAGAGAGGGAATTAAAAAAAACATATTACCTAAGTAGAATTATGCCGGCCTGTTCATTTGCTAACTAAATTAGAAAAAGTGACTGTATATTCGGTGAATGAAAATTCGAAACCTTGAAGGATTAATTTATGCACACAGCTGCTAGGTGGCTGTTTTTGCTGCAGAACCTTTTATGTTGTTTAACACACTCCCTGCTGAGAATTTAATGTGTTGTAACCAGGGTGGGCGCAAAGAGTACAAACTGGCACCAGCAAGTTGAGTGAGCTTTAATGTTTGACTGGAAGCCTGGAAAAGTAATAGAGAGCATGGTTTAGAAGCTATGCACAGGAACCCAGTTGCCAAAAAACTGCCCGCTAGAGTTTACATCTCAGCTGTCACAAAACTTCACCTTTAATTTAGATTTAGTCTCTTTAAAAGGAAAATGATATATCTGGTTCTTCTTAGGTCAGTAATGACCACTAAATGTAGAGTCATAACCTCTTGAGAACCCAAGTTGTCAATGCTAGAATTTTTTCCCCTCTGGAGATTAGGGTTCCAACAGGCTTCCTATCAGATGCCTCCCCCTTTTCATCCTCTGACTTCAAAGGCATCAGATCAAGAATTTCCACCCACACTCTCAAGGATTCAGTGGTTTATCACTGGGGTTGTAGCAGATACTTTGTCCCAGGGATCACTCAGTCCACCACCTGATGATGGTTCTTTAGCCCCTTTATGATGGCTTTGCCAACAGACATGACACATGTTCTGCTATGTATGATCCCCGTCATCAGTGTTTACGTCAGTGATGGCGAACCTTTTAGAGACCGAGTGCCCAAACTGCGATTCAAAACCCACTAATTTTTCGCAAAGTGTCAATACAGCAGTTGAACCTGAATACAAGTAGCTGTGAAGGGGCGATGTCGGGTGCCCAGAGAAAGGGCTCCATGTGCCACCTTTGGCACCCGTGCCATAGGTTTGCCAACACTGGTTTATGTGAATTCAATCACTTATACAATATCTGGTTTATGGCATTTTTGAATCCCAGTCATTCTAACTCCACCAGAAAGTTCAGGTTTGCTGACTGAAGATGTCTGGGGGCTGCTAGCTATTTTCCAGTCTCTCTTTTTCAAGAAGCCAAAAGGTAGATCAAAGGATGTCACAATGTTGTGGGTTGGACAGTCCATGAAACAGCTTCCTAAGTTTATTCCACTGTTATCAACTCATTCATTGGGACAGGGCATTTTATTCTAACAGCATAATGTTTTGTTGAAAGATCTTGGTGGCACTGTCACCTCATTATTAGGATAAATTCAATTGTTAGTGCCAAATAATTTAGACGTACTGAATTGATGAAAAATTGGTTTACATCAACACTTAGGTAGTAACTGATTCAGTGGGTAGAACATGCAATTAACAAGCCATTTTAGGCCATAATACCCAATTTCAGCCATATAGGGGGTACAAATAAACAAGAGTGAGACAAAAAAGTCCCAACATATCTATTGCTTTCTGCCACAGCAAAATCCTATACCAGTGGTGGCCCTCCTGATGTTTTGGACCACAACTCCCAGAATTCCAAACCTGTATTGCCAATGACAAAGGACTATAGGAAGAGTTGTGGTCCAAAACATCTTGAGTGCCGAAGGTTCGCCACCACTATCCTATACCATTTTTGAGGAAGACCTGGTGTATTTATTATTTATTCATTTACAATGTATGTAACCCACATTTCTTCTTTAAAAGGACCCAAAGCCGCACTTAAGTCAGTAACAATAAGTCTGAAATGTTTAAAAGACCAATGAATACAACACCAAAAGCAAACAAGCAAACAGGCAAACTCAGACACAAGCAAAAGGAACAGCAAAACACACTCAATGCAATAAGGTGCAACAATCCATTTTAAAAATTCAATTTTCAACTATTTACTCAGGGAAAGCTTGCCTGGAAAGAAGGCCTTTGCCTGATTGCAGAAGGATAGCAAAAATGCTTTCCAGTTGTCAGTAAACTGGCACTACTTAAACAAATCATTTCCCCCCCTAATGGGATCAGTGTTTCAAATACCCCTAAACTTCAGCATATTGGAATTCTCACTGGGGTCAGAAAATACCCCAGAACTTACTCAATCCACTTTTAAAAATCTGAATATATGAAAGTTGGGCATTCCAACTGTTTATTTTGACTAAAATGTACAAATCAATGTGTATTTTGCTTATGTCTCTTTAAAATCAGCAAGACTTAAGCGTGCCTAACTGTATGCTGGATTGTAGCCATTGTTATTTTAACAAATCCATTATTTTAACATGTTATTTTATTGTGTCCATAAAGTGGTTTTGCAAAAACTGTGTTCTATAAAGGCGCTATAAATGTTAAACGTACAACATTATTATACCGTGACTGTCAACACGACAGGCTTCAGCTCATTCAAATTTACATCATAGGCCATAGCTATCTTATTAAATCTATACAGGCATGGAATAAGGAAGAGTGAAGCTGAGGGCCAGCCATTCATTGTGACATTTAATTTATTGTGACAAAGAAATACGCTCAAGAACTCTGGCATAAGTTGTTTATGTTTTTTATTGTGAAGATGACTAATTTAATACATGCATTTTTAACAAAACGACACAGAACCAGATGTCAACTCCTTAACTTTAATCTAATATATTCAGTCTAAAATCCACACTTGCATCTGGCTATTTGTCCATATTACCAGCTGTCTACTTCTCAAATTCAACATCCAAGAATGGAAATCATGCATAATCAAAAGCAGGTCTGTTATATAATATTAACACGACTTCTCTTCCATTGTTATAACTTGACTGCCACAGGTGATGAAAATGATCCTTCTGCAATGAACAATTTATACCACTGTAATAGCCCAGTGGTGCAGAAGCATGCTGAGCATTCTCAGTGTTGTTCAAAGGATGAGCATGATATTGCCTTCTTTACTGATTACTAATTATTCATTAAAGTCGCAGTCACCATACTATTCAAGATACGAATCTTTCTAATGTGGCTTACCAATAAAAGCAATTGGGGGGGGGATCCTACGTTAATGAAGCTGTCCTTTGTGCTTAAAACAGAATCTAGCGCCATATACTTACTTTTCTGGACTCGGTATTTCACAACTACTCCAAGTTCAAATCAGTACATAATCTGAACAACCAAGGCTACATTGCATCTCAAATTCTAAACCACCAGGATGAAACCTGGTGGCGCTGTTCATTTTTCAAGATTTCTGTGAAGATTCTCAGTCATCCAGGTGAGTTTATCTGGAAGTTGAGTCATGGCTACTGGACTTCTTTTTGAGAGATAGATACGTTTCACTGCTCATTCAAACAGCTGCATCGTATATTTCTCTCAAAAAGAAGTCCAGTAGCCATGACTCAACTTCCAGATTTCTTCTTTTGTCCCATTTTGGGTGAAAGTACTTTTCTCTATAAAACATGGTAGGCCCCAAAAGGTAAGTCTAAGAAGATGGGACAAAATACCTTTTTACACAGGAAAGTGAAAGTCTAGTATAAAAAAGTCTAATGATTTGTAGTCTTTTTTAAAAAAAAAACTGATTGCTTTCCACAATAAAATCCTGCCATGTTGACAGAAAGGTCTCTATCGCCCTGCAACCTCCTCTCCTGTAGTTTTCAACGCCACAGGAGTTAAAGATTATTGTCTGGTTTCTCATGTTGCTGCTAATGATTAATAAATGAGTCGATACCATTCTTCTGCCAGGCAAAATTAAGCTTGATAGACACCTGCCACAGGAAATTTGTTATCTAGTCAGGCAGGAAGTGGCACTGAGAAGAAATCAATGCCCCTGCTGTACATTGAGCTGACAAACTGAAATCGCATAGGAAGTTTGTCGTCACAAACAAGGAAGAATTTTCCTCATGGTATTTCAAAGCCCCACAGCAAAGGTCAAACATAGTATTTATTTATCAGAGCCATGAAACTCAAGCACTATGATTAAATATCTTTCCTATTCTGAATTTCAGGTGTCAAGGCCCTGCTCCTTTTACATTTTTATAATACATTCCTAAGGGGATTCAGACCAGCTGGAGGATGTTTTGATCCTGGGCAAGAATTAACCAGAGGATCAACCCCAGCTCCTGCCAACCTAGCAGTTCGAAAGCACGGAAATGAAAAGTAGATAAATAGGTACCACCATAAAAAAATGGGAAGCTAAAACAGTGTTTCCTTGCAGCCATGCCGGCCACATGGCCATGGACTTGCACAACACTGGCTCTTTGGGTTGAATACGGAGATGGGCACCACCCCTAGAGTCGGACAGGACTAGCACACATGTGCGGGGGTGGGGGGACCTTTATCTTTACCTTTTACATCTTGACTGTAGAATCAAATCATATCTATCAGCCTGATTATTCAAATCACATCTACCTGACTTTCTGACGGAGCTCTAAATACCATTAAATACAAATACAAAAGAAAAGAAAGAGAATATTCAGAAATCTAGGCTAGACTCGTGCTACTGATTTACCTAAGTGAACCTGCAGAAGTCATGGAGTATTGTCACCAATTAATGAGATGGTGGCTGACTGATCGTTGTGCAACTGGGAACATCTCTTATTGTTTACCCAGTTGGGCATTAAAAAAGAAACTAGGAATCATAGAATCAGAGAGTTGGAAGAGACCTCAAGGGCCATCTAGTCCAACCCCCTGCCATGCAGGAACCCCCATCACAGGACTCCCGACAGATGGCCATCCAGCCTATGCTTAAAAACCTCCAAAGAAGGAGACTCAACCACCCTCCATGGCAGTATAGTCCATTGCCGAACAGCTCTAACTGTCATGAAATTCTTCCTAATGTTTAAATTGAATCTCTTTTCCTGCAGTTTGAAACCATTTCCCCATGTCCTAGTCTTTGAAGCCATGGAAAACAAACCAGTCCCTTCTTCAATGTGACATCCTTTCAAATATTTAAACATAGCTATCATATCCCCTCTCAGACTTCTTTTTGTAAGGCTAAACATTTCCAGCTCCCTAAGCCGCTCCTCGTAAGACATTTCCTCCATCATTTCCCTCAATCATCCTGGTCACCCTCCTCTGGACCCATTCAAGATTGTCAACATCCTTTTTAAATTGAGGTGCACAGAACTGGACACAGTACTCCAGATGAGGTATGACCAGAGCAGAATAGAGTGGTACTATCACTTCCCGTGATCTAGACACGATGCTTCTGTTGATGCAACCAAGAATTGCATTGGCTTTCTTGGCTGCTGCATTACACTGCTGGCTCATGTTCAAATTGTGGTCCACCCAGAGTCCCAGATCCCTTTCACAGGTACTATTTTCCAGCCAAGTGTCTCCCATCCTATATCTGTGCAATTCATTCTTTTTACCTAGATGCACCATCCTACATTTCCCTCTGTTGAACCCCACTCCATTAGCCTTGGCCCAGGACTCTAATCTGTCAAGGTCCTTTTGGATTTTCTTCCTATCCTCTAGGGTATTAGCAACCCCACCCAATTTGGTTTCATCTGCAAATTTGATTAGCCGACTCTCAATTCCTTCCTCTAAGTCATTAATAAAGATATTAAATTGCACCGGACCCAGAACAGAACCCTGGGTCACCCCACTGGTCATGTCTCTCCAAGATAAAGAGAAGCCATTAATGATCACCCTTTGGGTGCGATCAGTCAAACAATTACAAATCCACCTAACAGTGGCACTATCTATCCCACATTCTACTAACTTCTTTGCAAGTATACCATGGGGAACCTTATTAAAGGCCTTACTGAAATCTAGATAAGCAATATCCACAGCGTTCCCCTCATCCACCAGGCCTGTAATTCTTTCAAAGAAAGAGATCAAATTGGTCTGGCATGACGTGTTTTTAAGAAAACCGTGTTGACTTCTCATAATGACAGCATTGCTAGTTAAATAATTACAGACTGTTTGCTTAATAATTTGTTCTAGGGTCTTGACAGGAATTGAAGCCAAGCTGACTGGGCAGTAATTATTTGGGTCCTCCTTTCCCCCCTTTTTGAAGATGGGGACAATATTTGCCCTCCTCCAATCTATAGGGACTTCCCCTGTTTTCCAGGATTTCTCAAATATTATTGCCAATGGTTCTGAAATTACTTCCGCCAGTTCTTTTAATATCCTTGGGTGTAATTCATCTGACCCAGGAGACTTAAATTCATTTAATGTTTCCAGGTGTTCTTGTACTACCTGTCTACCTATTCTATGATGCAATTCCCATCCCAATACCTCATCTATTCTTTGTGTCAAGGGAACTGTTATTTCCTTTTTGGAGAAAACTGAGGCAAAGAAGGTGTTGAGAAGTTCTGCCTTTTCTTTGTCTCCTGTTAGTAACTGGTTATCATCACCATGCAGAGGGCCTATCATTTCCTTATTTTTCCTTTTGCTGCTGACATAACTAAAGAAACCCTTTTTACTATCTTTAATCTCTCTGGCAAGTCTAAGTTCATTTTGCACTTTAGCTTTTTTTACCATCCCCCTACATATATTAGCTATTTGCTTATATTCCTCTTTGGTGCATTCCCCATTTTTCCATTCCTTGTACTTGTTTTTCTTTATAGTTAGCTGAGTTGAAAGTTCTTTAGTAAACCATTGCGGTTTTTTTAGACCTCTTCCATTTTTTCTTCTTGTTGGAACAGTTTTGGATTGTGCCTTTAATATCTCACTTTTAAGGAACTCCCATCCACCTTGGACTCCCTTCTCTTTCAGTGTTTCAGTCCATGGAATCACAGCCAATAATTCCCTAAGTTTACAAAAAATGGTTTTCTTAAAGTCCATGATTCTTGTCTGACTATGCTTAGCTTCACCTTTCAACTGTATAACAAATTCCAAGAGGGCATGGTCACTTTTTCCTGAAGATCCCACCACTTCGGCCCCATTTACGAGGTCCTTCCTATTGGTTAAGACCAGATCTAAAATGGCTGCTCCTCTTGTTGCCTCCTCTACCTTCTGGACCATGAAATTGTCTGCAAGGGCATCAAGGAATCTGCTGGACGTTGCATTCTTAGCTGAGTTGGACTGCCAGCATATATCAGGATAGTTAAAATCTCCCATTAGTACAACATCTCTCCCTTTTGATTGTGTGGCCATCTGCTCACAGAAAGCATCATCCCAATCCTCTGGCTAACGGGGGGTCTATAATATACTCCCACAGTGACATCTCTCTCATTTTTCTCACCCTTAATTCTCACCCAAATACTCTCAACCTGCTTTCCCTGCTGTTTATCATGTATTTCTTCACCAGTATATATGTCCTTTACATATAAAGCTACACCTCTTCCTTTCTTACTAGGTCTGTTCCTTTGAAACAGGTTATACCCTCCAATAACTACACTCCAATCATAAGGCTCATCCCACCAGGTTTCAGTGATGCCATTTATGTCATATTCATTTTGCTGTACTAGGAGTTCTAGCTCCTCCTGTTTGTTCCCCATGCTCTGTGCATTGGTGTAGAGACATTTGAGGCTGCATTACATGTCCTGTGCTTAACCTGTTTTTCCTCACACTGATGGTCTGCACTACTCCTTGTCCTGCTCCTATTGCAACATTTGGGCTACCCCCCACAACCCCTTCTGTATCTCTACCTTTAAGAAAATTTTCGCCCTCCCCCTGAGAACTCAGTTTAAAGCTCTCCTTATCAAATTTTCAAGCCTCTTGGCAAGCATGGCTATTGGGCATTTCATGGCCACAGCAGCCACCCAGAACCACATCCTTACATAATTTCAGCAATCTATGCATATACAGTGGTACCCTGGGTTAGAAACGCTTTGGGTTACAAAAAACTTGGGTTACAAGAATAAATTATTGGGAATGGGGATGCCTCAGTTTCAGAAAATTTTCAATGGAATGGCCAGGGTTACATCCCACCCACCCGGTTAGCATTGCTCCCCGTAGTTTGTGGAGATGTGGAAAGAGTTGGAGTTGTTTTTTCATCGAGCTTTTGATCCATCCTGGACATTTTTTTCAGCAGGTTTTGGAGTTTTTGAACTTTTTGGTGCATTTCTCATGCGGTGGAAAGGTAGGGAGATGGTTGTTGCTTTCATGCCTGTTCTGTGCATTCCGCTGTGTGTGTGTGTGTGGGGGTTTGACTCTTTTATTTTTTGTCTTTTTTCTGATCTCCAAAATGGATGAATTGGTTTTCAATGAATTCCTTCGCTTTACAAATTTTTCAGGATATGAAACATCCCTCAGAACACATTAATTACTTAAACCGAGGTACCACTGGATAGCCCATGAGGATTCTGGCCATAAACTTAGCACCATGTGAGCTGAATGTAATGAACAACATCCTCAGTCACCTATAGAGGCCTCTGTTTATTTAGGAAGCAACACACATTTATTTAGAGATACTGCAGAAGGATCTTAAATGCCTTTCTTGCCATAACATTTTTCCAGACTTTAGTCACCTATCTATCTATCTATCTATCTATCTATCTATCTATCTATCTATCTATCTATCTATCTATCTATCTATCTATCTATCTATCTATCTATCTATCCATCCATCCATCCATCCATCCATCCATCCATCCATCCTTCCATCCATCCATCCATCCTTCCATCCTGTTAACAATGCAGCAGAATGCCTACCGTGTAGGATCTACTTGCATGAATTCTGCAAGATGTGACCCTAGGAGATTAAAATTTCTTATGCTGGTACACATTGGTTAATATGCGCTAGGAATTATGAACACCAAAGCAAAATAACTCCAGTTATTGTTTATGTTTCCCAATGGAAGTCTGGGAAATCAGTGCTGCAATATCAAAGTTTATAGTCCTGTGTTCACACTCTGATGATCATTACCTATCTTCAAATGTGTCAGGAGAGTATATGAAAAGGAATAAGTTATGATCAAAGAAGCCTTACCTTTGGCTTCAAGCCCTTCCTATCCATATCACTTTGTTCCATCCTACCACTGAAACCTGGTTTCTTTCCTTTCTCTTAACAACAAAAGAACACAGAACATACATCTCTTGCATCTAATGCTTCCTGAGGCAAACATTTAGTGTCATCAGAGAGTAAATTCATCCCAGACCAAATGAAGAAGCCCATAAAAGAGAACCCCCAATAAACATTACTGATTAACCACGGTTCATTAAATTAACCATTCATCTTACTTTGTACATCTCAAACAAAAAGGAAATGCAAGTTGCCATGGTAGCCAAATCTTAGTGTTACTACCAGTGTGTGTCTGCCAAACAGTGGCCATAACTGAATTCTGCAGCAAGGCATATTATCTTACTGCTATGGACATGAACATGTATCTCAAGCAAAAGGCAAGAGGGCTCAAAAATTTCATTCAAACCACAGTCCAAAGCAAATTTACTTAACCTGCTCCTTTCAGACCTCTGAAACAAAGTCAAATTTTGCATACATCTGAACTCTGTGTGAAATGTCTCCTTGGAACAAAACATCCAGCATAACCATCCTTCAAGTCAATGCGCCAACTACCAATACTCAAGAAGATGAAACTGAAAGCTCTTATAAAAGCATCTAGCAGAAAATTGATCACACACTAAAATAAGCCATGTGCTTAGGGATGGGCACGAAACGGAAAAATGTTTCATTTCGTTTTGTGCTCACACCCGTTTTGTTTCATTTCATTTCTTACAATTTAAAAAAAATCATACAAAACGAAACGAAACTAAATGAAATGGCTCCCCTGGGTCCTAGAGGCACCAGATTTGGTGCCTGGGACTCCAGGAGCCCTTTTTAAAGGGCTCCTGCTGAGCTGTTATTGGTTGGGCCCTTTAAAACTGGCCCATTCGGCACCAGGGGATCTCTTGGTGCGGCCTGGGCAAGGTTTAAAGGGGTCCAGACATTGACAGCTTGGCAGAAGCCCTCAGAAAATGGTCAAGAGGGCAGTTCCAGCGATCGTGCTGCGCTCCCGAGCATTTTCAGAATGCTTCTGCCGAGCTGTCAATGGCTGGTCCCCTTTAAACCTGGCCCAGCCAGCACCAGGGGGACCAGGTTTAAAGGGGTCCAGCCATTGACAGCTCGGCAGGAGCCCTCGGAAAATGATCAGGTAGGTAGCGCGAACTTAAGAACAGGGTGTGCATGAGAACAACTTTGTCAGTAACCAAACTTTAGTGGGGTTGAGCTATGCCCTTCCTATTTTTTTTTTTGAACCTAAGCACGTTACCTTTATTATTTTAATTCTACTTTGTAATAAATTAACTTACTTTATCTTTATTAAATTTAAAATCAGTCTGAAAGCATTAATTTACTAGAGAAGCTAGCTGGTGGCAGCGAAAGAGCAAAATTAGAAGCGGTGTTTGTCAATAGCCTGTGAAAGGGCTGGGGCCAAGCACTGTAACGCTACAGAGACAACCAAAGCAGCACTGGATCAACACCCTTGACAATGACATGAAGTTGTCTGGGGTTCATCCGGACCTAGCCCATGACCATTCAAAGTAGAAGGCAGAAACCAGAATAGCGGACCCTGCCACCAAGTGGGACAGAAGATTGTGGTTTCCAAAAACCTGGACTATCAGAACTATCTCTGGAGGCCAAAAAAAGTTGAAACTGAAGCTGTCCTTCTCTGGGAGTGTAATATGAAGGCAAGATTCACTGGAAAAGACAAAAATGCTGGGAAAGGGGGAAAGCAGAAGGAATATAGGAAGACCAAATACAAGATGGATGGATTCCCTTTAAAAGGCCACAGCCTTGAGTTTACAAGAGCTGAGTAGCGCTGCTGAGGACAGGACATAGTGGAGGTCATTGATTTATAGTATCACAATATTAAAATGTATTTCAAATTTTAATTTTTAATTTACCACTTGCTGCCTAAGCCCAATTCAAAGTGCTTGTGCTAACATATAAAGACCTTAACGGTTTAGGCCCTGGTTACCTGAAGGACCGCCTCCTTATCAACCTACCCGGCAGTTAAGATCTAGTCATGGGGTCCTTTTGAAAGAGCCATCCCTCAAGGAGGTGAGAGGGATGACCTGTATAGGGCCTTTTTGGCAGCTGCCCCAGGCTATGGAACGCCCTCCCAAGTAAGACCTGCCTGGCACTGATGTTGATGCCATTTCAGCACCAAGTAAAACCCTTCCTGTTACAGAAGTTCTTTAACTGATACAACATAGATTGTGGGTCCTGGTGGCAATTTTAGTGTATTGCATTTTAACATATTTTAATTGTATTGTATTGTATTGTATTTTAATGTTTTAATTGCTTTTAACTGTTCATTTTAATTTTGAATTGTAACACCTTCAGGTAGTGGGCAGCATATAAACTATATAAATAAAAAATAAATCAATGTAATTTGAGAATATGTATGTATGTATGTATGTATGTATGTATGTATGTATGTATGTATGTATGTATGTATGTATGCATGCATGCATGCATGTATTCATGCATGTATGTATGTAAGAATTATATTCCAAAAATATACTAACCTTTGCGAAACAAATGCATAAAGAGAACAGGATAAACTTATGAGTGTATAAAAAACAGACACAGATAAAAGTAGCTCGAATGGACTAGTGAGCAAATGCTACATCTGTTCATTTGTTCAGTTTCATTTCTATCCCAACTTTCTCCTAAGAGACAGCACTTAGGACAGCTCACGCACGTTTTAGAAAAATTTAAAACAAATAAAACCAACATTTTCCTAGCATCTTAATAAAATCACATAAACTCACCCCATAAAATGGTAAAACAAAGTACATTAAAACACTATTAAAACAAGTTGGGCCAATTTTACTTCAAAAACTAAAATGTGTTTTCACTTTTTTCTTAAAGACAGTCAGGGCACAAACAGGTTGCAACAAACAGTTGTACTGATTGTGCACTTTTTTCTAAATGTTTGAAAGTTTCTGTCAGAGTAAGAAGAAAATACTCAAATGGCAAGTGCTATTTCACAGTTGTTATGAAATTTAGGAAATGCCATCTCCAAATCTTCTCTTTTAAAAATAATTAAAATTCTGAGGCCATCTTAGCAGAATACCCTTTGAAGAGGGGAGAGGTCCTGACACAGAACCAAAGATACAAAGAGCATTTTCCTTATGAGGTCAGCCCAAGAGTGACAAAAATTGATTAGCTTCACCACAAGCCTTTTTACAGCTATGCCACAATTAGAGGGATTAAAATGTCTTGCTCCCAAAAAGGGTTTCGTCTCCTTTTGGTGGTTGGCGAAACGGCTGCATTTGGTGATTATTTTCCTAACGAAATTGCCGAAACAGAAGATCACCATGCCCTGCCAAGCACTGATATTTACACCTGAATTATGTTAAAACAACAATGAAAATGTGTTCTGCACATGTGGCTAACTTTCAGCCAGCAAAATGCTGGCTGGCTCCATCAACTCTCCTACAATGTTCACACACACACACACACACACACACACACACACACACACACACACACACACACACACACACACACACACACACACACACACACACACACACACACACCAGAGTATTCTCTCTCTCTCCTCTCTCTCTCTCTCTCTCTCTCTCTCTCTCTCTCTCTCTCCCCCCCTGCCTGTCTGGCTTGATATTATATGCAGTACTGATTATTCAGCAAACTGACTAGCAGAAGAATTACTTCCAGACAGACATCAATCCTTCTGCAAATGTTTTACAGATTAACATGACTGCTTTTCTCTTGGTCACGTATACTTTACTCAGTCATATCAATAATAATAAATAATACAGTCCAATACATGCAACAAATGTTGCAAGTTTTACAGCTTGTGGGCTAAAATTACCTCCGTCTTGTTCTATTGTGGTTTATGCTGTTGATGATTACATCCACAATAAATTCCAACCAAACCTCTTGAAAGAAACACAGTACCTATTTCTGATATATACCACTGGCGGCATGCATGGCCGAATTAGTGCATGACAGGTCTCTAGCTACAGCAATCTGGCTGCAGCTAGAGTCAGGATCAGTCACCTCTATGATGGAGCCCCACAGCCCTGCTTCTGTTTAACAAAAGATTCTGTTCTTCTGAGAAGAGAATGCACAAGCAATGTGTTGTCATTTTTTTCACAACAAATTCCACAGGAGTAACTCTGCTGGTCTGTCAACTCAGAAGCAACATAGGTGTTTGTTTGTGCTTTCCAATTGACTACTGGAATTTACCAGAAATAAGGGTTTCAACAACCGATTTTCAGCTGGCCAAAGTAGACAGGATAAGGTGTGTAAACTCTTTCCTGTCCTGTCACTGTCTCAACAAATGTTGGCCCCACCTTTTTCTCCCTTCTTTGTGTCTGAGAGAAATGTTGCCGCCATGTACCACATCTATTTATTTGTAAAGAAGCACCTGAAGGCACTTAAAGGGATGCATCACACACCATATCTGCTTCTGACAGTGCCTTCCATTCCATCTCACTCATGCCACTGAAAACAGATTAGCCTTTAAAAGACCAAAAGATTCTCTCCTTGATGTTTTCATTTTTTTAACACTAATTTTATTGTTCGTGTAGAACAGTCATCTTTTCACTCTTTTTCACCTTTGTTTTTGTTGTCATCTGCCATAATGTTATTTCGGACTTATGATGACCCCTTTGAATGAAGAGCCTCCAGAAGGTCTTGTTCATGATCAGGTCTTACAAGTCTAAGGCTGCAGCTTCCCCTCTGGTGGTTGGTCCTCTTTCTGACTTCCACTTCCCCCACCAATCACAGTAGTACCCCCGTATCTGCTGATTTGGCATAGGCTGATTCAGTTATTCACAGTTGGTCACACACACACCCCAAAAATTACATAGTTATTAAATAAATTGCACTGTCAAAAGGGTGCAGAAAAGCACATTGTGGTTTGAAAAGGGTACCGCAATGCAGATCGCAGTCGCAAATAGCAACCGCTATTGATTTTTGGGGTGCTGACAGGGCGTTCACTCTTATCCACAGATTTTGGAATCTACGGGGAGACAGAAATAATCCCCAGTGGATACGGGGGGTACTACACTCTTTTCCAGTGAGTCACGTCCTCACATGATATGCCCAAAGTACACAGCATTAGTTTAGCCAATTCTAACATGGCTACTTATGTATTTGTGAGAATTCGTAATCACAATTATATAATTATATGAATCTATACTCATGCATTGTAAGACACAGCACAACCTACAAATCAGAGAATGCAAAGGCATTTGGGTGATCAACAAAAGGGGACAAAACCTTCACTGATCAAGATCCACAGCTTGCCCCTCCCAGTAATAACAATATTCAATGAAATTTGATCTTCAGGATTTTGGAACAGCAACTCTCACCAGCCTTAGCCAACACAGCCAAATGTGTGAGAGAAAAGCAATTACAAGCCACCAAAAGTCTGGAGGGTCTCCTATTCCTCACTCCTGTCTCACAGGAAAAAGACATAGGACAGTGTTGGCGAACCTATGGCACGGGTGCCAAAGGTGGCACTTGGAGCCCTTTCTGTGGGCGCCCGAGATCCTCCTTCACAGCCACCTGATTTCAGGTTAAATTGCTGTATTGGCACTTTGCGAAAAATTAGTGGGTTTTGAATCACAGTTTGGCCACTCAGTCTCTAAAAGGTTTGCCATCACTGACATAGGAGTTGCCAGCTCAGAAATAATAGAGCAGAGCCTTCATGTCCAACCTTCTGCTCAATGCAAGTGTGGCCTCAACAAGATTTTATTTTGTTTTTAATCAGGAGAAAGGCTCCAGAGGAGCCTGTATGTGGGAAGATGAGACCACACTGAGTTTTTACAAGTGAGACAATAAACACGGAGGGACTGTGGAAGCAAAACTTACAAAATGAATGGAAATACTATAATCCTCAGGCATAATGACAAACGTCAAGGACTACAAAGCATGGTTTGGATGGAAGGTTACAAGCCTGATGAAGAGTGGCAAAATATGAGAAAAGCAGGTTCATTAAAAAATGAAATAGTCTTCAGAATACTAGGACTTTTGCACATCAAGAGGAAACAGATGTCCATGGCTGGGATTTGCATGCAGCTTTATTCTCTTCTGCGATACAATAAAACCACTCTTCTGCTGGGGCTTTCAAACTTAAAATTAAAACAGTGGCATGCCATATCTAGTGCAGCTGTGCCTTTCCCTCCTCATTCTTTGTTACCCTTTTTTTTAAAGGAAGGGAGGGAAATGAACAAACAAGAAAAAGAGTCCAAAAAAATTGGGGAAAATGGTATGTGCTCTCAAAACAATCTAAAAACTACAGATGTTCTTACTAATCTGTAGCAAGCATTTGTTTATTCAGGTTCTGTCTGTTTTGCCCTCCAAATTATCTCCCTTTACAAAACTCTAAAATAAATACTGGAAAAGAAGTTCTGTGTAAACAGCCTCAGGAGAGAAAGAGCTCACCTCCTAGTACTAAAGGCCTTTGTTTGGTTCAACAGGTGTAGCTTTGTTTTGGGGCCCTGAATGTATCACCCAGCAGTTAAAACACATGGTTAAACTTAAAACAAATGAATGGTCTCCATTAAAGCAATGGTTTTAGGGACAGCTGTAGAGACCAGTTGCCCCCATATGTTAAGAAACTCCCCCAACAGAGGGGAAAGTAAAGAAGACATAAAAGGGTAAGAATGAAAAGAAATAAGAGGATGACAATATTAGGACTACCAAAGTTCAGGAAGCAATTAAAAATAATAATAATACAAGGCACTATCTAAGCCAGCTGCAAGACTAGAGCTGTAGAGAGACACTCTGCAAGCCATCAGGAAAGCATTGCTTTCGGTCTGTTCTCTTTTCCTTCCACTGCTTTCTTGAGACGTTTCACCACAACTGCTTGCCATGCCATCAGTCTCTCGATGGCCGCATCACTTCATGAATTAACAACCGATACGCACAAGATTTCCTCTTATTTCTGCTTCAGCCCTTAGCACTACTGATGGAGAATGAGGCAAATGCTTTATGCATTTTAAAATATTCATAGAATATAACCAGTTTTGAGTTCAACCCAATGCATATTCCCAAATGGAGCAGACCCACTAAATCAGTGGTTCTCAACCTGTGGGTCCCCAGATGTTCCTGGACTACAACTCTCAGAAGCCTCCACCACTCGCTGTGCTGGAAGGGATTTCTGGGAGCTGCAGTTCATCAACATCTAGGGACCCACAGGTTGAGAACCACTGCACTAAATCCGTTTGATTCGTGTATGTGTTGATTTGAAATGGGCGCAAACCTTGGTTGGGAGGTATGTGCTGGTTCGTATATATGGGTCCCACAGGGGCTGTGTGTTCACTTTCCTTGCTTCCCCAGCTGGATCGCCTACTCACCAGCTGGTGCACACTCATATCCTCCTCCTCTTTGGCCATTTGACCAGTCTCTGGCAGGGTGAACCTTGGCTGTTCAACCATTCAGGCAAGGAGGCAGGGCAGGCCAAACCATGATCCTGTCAGGGACTGCTCAAACAAAGAGGATGATGAGAATGGTTATCCCACCATAAAACTAAAAGCATCAAAGATGTGGTAAATTGTCATAACAAAAAGATCCAGAGGAGTATCTATGTAAGGATATGCAGTGTGTTGTAGTGAACAGAGTGAAGACTAGCCCTCAGGAGGTATGGGTTCAAATCTCTGCTCAGCCATGAAAGCATAAGGGGAACGGAACTGGTAAACCCATTCCCTAAATACCTCACTTATCTTAAAAGACCTATTGGGGTCACTATAAGTCATTTTGGACCTGAAGGAACACAACACAACAACCAGCTGTGCAAGCGTGTAGTCTGCTGCAGCAAAGGCAACAGAGAGTCTTGTGGCACCATAAAGACTAACCAAGTGTTATTTGCCATAAACACCTGTGAACCTAGCTGTGTGATGAAATAGGCTGCAGTCCATGAAAACAAATGCCAACTAATACATGTCAGTCTTTAAGGGGTACAAGATGCTTAGTCACTTTTATGTATTTGCATGTGAAAGGAAAACTAACTTTGGTCCTTATTTCTGCATTAAGTTTGTTAGTCGTGAAACAGTAAGGAAGCCACTTCATTCTTAAAGATGCAAGGACCCTATAAATGGAGACAACCCCTATATTCCTCAGGCCATTGAAAAAGGTGCCCCAAGTGCACAAAAATCACTTTCTGTGTGCCAAAAGACCACATACACTTCAACACCTAAGCGCCATGAGTCCACCCTCTTTATTTTCATCATTCCACTGTACCCACTGTATTACAAGATCCTTATTCAACTTTCCTCTAATTAGTGCTTTACATATATACTGGACCACATCTATCATTAGTCAAAGCTAGTACCCACACTGGCAGGGAAAAATGCGACCAAAAAGTTATTGAAGGTTACTTGCATCTTTGCCACCTTGTTTTACAGTTCACTTCATAATACACAGCACACACATGTCCACCTGTCTCTCTTTCTCTCTCTCAGATACGCACAAACACCACTGTGTTCACCACTTCTCACTCCACCTCTGCCCAACACCATACATCTTCTGACCTTCAACTCACAGAGACCAGCACATCCTCTGTCAGGCTTGTGGGCTCAGACATGCTCAATTAGCATACCTGACATTTTAAATACCCTCCATCTGGAAATATTATGCCTTGGTGAATACTGGGAGAAGGGGGAAATCAAAGCCCTTGCTTCTCCTCTACTGCATGCTCTAGGATACCAGAGCAGACAAGCTAGTCCACCTGACATTTGAAGTTTGTATCTGATATTGAAAACTCCAAGACGATGGTTTCTTTGCTACTGTTCATCTGTTTCTTTCTTGGTGCATACCATTTTCCTTATATAGTATATCTTGTAATAAGTCCCAGACTCACTCAGAGCTGCAAAGTCAGAAACTTTTGGCCTTCCATCTTATTATTATTATTATTATTATTATTATTATTATTATTATTATTATTATTATTATTATTATTATTATTTTAGGGTATTTTTACCCTGCCTTTCTCCTTAGATAAAGACCCAAGGTGTCTTACAGTAATGAGGGATAATATACAGTCCAGTACAATTAAGACATGTTCAAATATTTGAGAACAAGGAATTGAGGGACATCTTACAGCATCAATAGACATTACATTAAAGCTACATGGTTATAAGTAGTTATAAACACAAAGTTTATGTGAACCTATAGATTCATATAAAATGCACATGGTAGACCATCATTCAGGGAAAGCTTGCCTGAAGAGAAAGGTCTTTGCCTGTTTCCGGAAAGACAACAGAGATGAGGCAAACCTGGCCTCTAGTGGGAGGGAGTTCCAGAGTCTGGGCACAGCAGCCGAGAAGGCCCTTTCATGGGTTCCCACGAGACATATCTGTGAGGGTGGAGGGATGGAGAGAAGGGCCTCTCCTCATGACCTTAACACCCAAGTCAGTTCATACTGTGAGATTCGATCTTTGAGGTAGCTAGGACCCAGGGCCGGCATGTCCATTAAGGCAAACTAGGCAGTTGCCTAGGGCGCCAAAATGGAGAGGGGGTGCTGGCCAGCTTGCAGCCTCCCTGCCGCTGCCCCCTGCCGCTGGCCACCGCTGTCCGTCCCCCCGCCACCTGTCGTTGTCCGCCCGCCGCCCCCATGCCCATTGCCACCACCCCGTGCTCATCGCCATCTGCCCCCCCACCCGTCGCCATCCCCCATCATCCGCCGCCCCCACCACCCCTCCCCCCGCCACCGCTGCCCGCCCGCCCCACCACCACCCCACCCCTCGCCTAGGGCGCAAAAAAAACCCCTAGCACCGGCCCTGCTAGGACCCTGGTCATATAGTGCTTTGTAGGTCGAGGTCAGCACCTTTAATTGTGCCCAGTAGGTGATTGGCAGCCAGTGGAGCTGCTTTAATAGGGGTGTAATGTGATCTCTGTAACCCACCCAGTCAGCAGTCTGGCTGCTGCATTTTGGATCCGTTGAAGTTTCCTGAGACTTTTCATCGGTAGCCCCTGTAATCAGTCTATCTGTTTCTCAAGAGACACTGCTATATTAAAATGAGATATAAACCACAAGAGAATGGACCACAAGAAAACATATTTCCCTATTGCACCACACTAGAACTAGGGGGCACTCCATGAGACTTTTGGGTGCTAGATCTCAAACAAATAAGAGGAAGTACCTCTTTGCCCAGAGAACCACTGGTCTGTGAAACTTCCTGCCAGAAGAAGTGACAGCTGTCAGCCTTGACAGCTTTAAGAAAGAATGGGACAAGTTCATGGAGAACAAGGGTATCAATGGCTATCATTAGGGATGCCTAAGGACAACCTCCAGGTTGGAGAGATAGGAAGGCGATCTCTCAATGCCATTTGCAGGGAACTGTAAGCAGGTGAAGACATCTGCTTGGGAATACCTGAAGCAAATGATGGACAAATGGTGAGCCACTGTGTGAGACAGAATGCTGCACTGGATGGGCTGTGGCCTGTTCCAGCAAGGCTGTTGTTATGTTCTTAAGAATCTGGTTTGGACAAACATATACTCAAGGGCAGTTGCAGAGTATCTTTTGCATATCCAATTATTAAAGTTGTTTCACTCCTGGAAGTTCCAGGATTTCCCTCAGCCAGAAATATTATAGCTGTAGCAAAAAACATCCAAGTCCTCAGAGGAATTTCAGCACACGTATACCAAGATGGCATCACACAATTAGGCCAAGGTAAGGCCCTAAATATTTTTCAACATCACTTAACTGGGCATGTTGGGATTCAGTCAGCCTAGTATCAGCTTAGCTGCTCCTTAGTCATTTTGTCTAGCCAGGTCTTTTCACAAAACACCCCAAAAACAGAAGGAAAACATGGGTCAAAATAAATCTAAAAATGAAGCTCAATAAGGCAAAGGCCAGAGTGTTCAGATTTTTAAATGTTCAGGCTGGAGAATTTTACTTTTGTTCTAAACCTCTCATGTCAGAGGAAGGGGGAGTAGCTGACTGTGAAACAGCTCATTGTTATGATTTTCTTAAGGCCATTTAGTTTTATTTTTAATACGCCAACACATGGGCCGGCCACTGAAGCTATGATACAGTTTTATCAAAATATTTCGACTCTTTCTTTCACAGTCCAAAAGATTAAGATATATGCCTAGTCAGAAATGCCATGTGTAGATTTTACATGGACTGGACCAAAGAATATTGAAAATTTTGATTCATCTTTATTAAGTCAGAGCAATGTGCCCTTCCACTGTGGACTGAAAGCTACCATTTCATGAAACAGCATGTAATATTATATGGAAGACGCATAAATAGAAATGCCTATTATGTACAGTCTTCTAGACTATTGCCAGTCTTCAGAATGTTCCCATGCTCTCGCTTATTGCAGTTTGACACTATGAAAAAGAAAAAAAAAAGAAAAGGCACAATAGGGAAATGGCATATACAGCAATCCTCTTCTACTTGCCATTTTCAAGGCAAAGATACAAATCTCATAGGATAACAGATGAGTTTAGCAGCCCTGGAAGAATGAAGGTATTGTTTAACAGGAAGCAGATGTATGTCAGATGGCAAACTCATTAGAGTGTCCCATCGTTAAAGGAAACAGGATAACAATGAGCCATCTGAAAAAATGTGAAACGATCAGGAAATATACAAGCCGCAGCTAATCTCCTATTTATTGGTAGGTAATGCCTTTAAGTCATGCACATGCATTGAGTTTAGGACCATGAAGGACAAAAACTTTGTTCACAGCGGCAAGACCAGAACCGCCGCCCCTTAGAATGGAACACAGCTTTTTGGGGAGGAGGTGCATGGGGGAGCTGGCTTCTGAAGCACATATATGCAGTGTTTTTCTGTGTATAAGACTACATTTTTGTCTCAAATTGTTAGTCTAAATATTGAGGGTTGTTTTATACGTGGAAGTAAGCTGACAAGACAACCGTGGGGTTGCAAAACTGTAATTTGTGGTTGGAAAACTGGAGGTCGTCTTATACGTATATACTTATAGATGGAAAAATGCAATAAGCGAAGAGAGCAAGGTTCTGGTATCTGAAGACGCTACCCACTCAGGTTCACAAAGTATTAACAAGAAAATGCACCTATATTTTATGCTACACTCCAGAACCTGTACTTGCATTTACACTAGACCTATCAGGATAAACATTTTAAGAGCACCTATCACCCCAGCTGCTCAAATCTAACAGTGAAGAAGTTTTACATTTGATTTGATATTCCATACAATCCAACCCAACTCTTCTAACTTCAGCGAGACAGTTTTATACATGAACGCTCTGCCTTGATTAAGTTACTCGTCAATTATAAATGTTCCTACACAAAACAACATCCCAGAGAACTACCAGGTTGCTGGACCAGGATGCAGGAGACGTACATTCAAATACCAACTTGACCATGGAAATTCACTGGAGCCATAAATGGTAAACCACTCCTTCAACATGTCACATACCTCAAAAATCCTATTAGGATCACCCTAAGTCAAAAGTGACAAAAGTAGACTGACAAATATATGTTAATGGCATGGTCCAATGATACTGTGAGTGAAGAAATGCCTCCCCATAGTTAAGCAATGAATTCACAGAGATGAAGTGCTGTAGTGATTAGTTAGAGAAAAGGTTTTTCTAATTTTAAAAATATTTATACATAAATTGTAAGATAGAACTATTTCTAGATATTGATCCTGGCAATCTATAAACAAATTATTATGTTTGCAGACAGTAACTCCCAAGGCAGAGAAAAACACATGTTCACATAGAAAAGAATGGTGGATTCCCATTCAAAGGGAGCTTGAGGACATGTCCCAAACATGTTCTGAAATAATCTCAGAATTCAAAACTTGGGTACATGTTTCCTTGCATATTTACTGTAGTCAAATTCAAATTTTACTTTATTATACAGTCATTGACCTGAGTAAGTAAAAAATAGGCTTATAAAATACAGTATATAAAATACGTAAAATATATATATAAAAATACATAAAACGTTAAAATATTTCAGATAAGATTAGTCATTATCATATGGCTATCTAGTGATAACTTTTGCAGCTTCTCAGAGCGCTCACTTCTCTATTGTGTGTGTTTTTTTACCAACAAACAAGCAAACATGCAGTGAACGTGACATATAAAGTCAATGCCAATTGCATGGTCTGATTAATATCTGGAATAACTAAATACAGGCACAAAACTATCTCTCTCTCAAAAAAGAAAAGAAAAGAAAAACACCACTAGACCTCTGTAACTTCAATTTACAAATAAGGAAGACGGGTATTTAGCAATCACAACCTCCTATTGGTTTTTAAATAATGAGAAAAACCAGATCTGCCCACCTTCTTCCTGTAATATATCAAATAGCCTTTGGGGCTACTCGGTGACCACTGCTATGGCGATTATCCCATCTCCTCTGAAAAACGATGTTCGTTTTTGCTGGAAGAAGACTAGAGGAGATTAAGCATTGCTGAAGGTTCTCTGGAGGTGGAAAAGAGTCAACCTAAGGACCTGATGAATCAAGAAATGTCCTCTCCGTCTTTTGCACTGACACTTTGTGAACACAGCAATTTTAAATTACCAGGCTGATACACAACATACATACTGAAAATGCTGTGGCTAGTGTACATACATCAGCAGCCTCGGTAACTCAGTGACTAGGTAGGTATCTGGCTGCCGAGCCAGAGTTTGGGAGTTTGATTCCCATCTGTGTATGTCACGGAACTGCCAGCCTGTGTGGCCTCGGGCAAGCTGCATGGACCCACTCGTAGAAGAATTGAACATAAACCATTTCTGAGTACTCTCTACCTAGAAAACTCTGAAAAGGTTCGCCGTAAGGCTGAAATGTCTTTATTGTGCACAACACCACGCACAGGACATTTGCCAATTTGATCTTGAATTCCCAGTGTTGCTTACTATTTACATGCTGATATAGTATTGGACTATATCAGCATGTAAATATGTAAATAGTAACTGGTCTAAGGACTGCAAATAAATAAAATTTATATATACAGAGAGAGAGAGAGAGAGAGAGAGAGAGAGAGAGAGAGAGAGAGAGAGAGAGAGAGAGAGAGAGAGAGAGTCCTGGAAGACTTTGATCCTATTGAGATATATTTCCATTAAAATATCTGATATACACAAACTTGACAAGAATTACTAATAGAGAATAATTCTAAACCTGCTTACTATCTTTTTTTTAGTTTTAGAATTATTAAGGAAATAGGATCAAAGTCTTACAAGACAGAGGTTTGAGTCTGAATATTTATTGCTCTATCACCATTTTTTTGCCTGTGACCATGTAAACACAATTACTCATCACAGAGACAAACAAGCAAAACAAGACATAATAAAACAAAACAAAAACAAAAACCCGGAGAAAATGACTAAGACTATTGTTCAATGATGAGCAAGAATAAATATTAATTCCTTCCCCAAGACATTTTCAGCTACTGAAGTCATGCTGATTTCATCTTGCACCGTCATCTCCATCAAGTGGCAGGGAAGTTTACTGCACATTTTTTTCAAGCACCAGAAACAATGTCAGTGTTTATGAGTTTGGAAATATATTACAAGTCAGACAATTCCCCATAACTCATTGATATTATTGTTGTTTAAAAAAGGCACAGTAAAGTTACATTTCAAAAATAACACTGTTTTTCTGATGGAAGAAGCCATATTCTCCAGTTACTACTTATGACACATATAATCTTATTTTATACACAGTCTATAGCCATTTGATCGTATATACACATGCTTTACTTCAAGTAATGCTGCAGCTTCAAATGCCCTTCAAAGCAGCTGCTGACCTCATCCCATTTTTCTAACTTTAAATCTGACTTTTCTTGGCAGCCAGCTGAAGGGAAAAAGTACAGAAAGACCATAAAGGGTGACTTGTGGATAAGTGTAAATATATGCTGTGGCACATTCAAAGATTCAACATAACCCCTTGCTTCTCCTCCCCGTAGCCTGTTTCTTAGCCTTCAGTAAATACTACAAACAAAAAAAAGATAAATCTCGCCTTAGATCAAGTTCTGTCCTTTTGTTCAGATGCCTACCCATGGGTTTTTTTAAAAAAAAAACCCAGCTCCTATTAAGTTTTATTACCGCTCTCTTAACGTTTCCACATAAAGTGTTCAAAGGAAATTATGAAGCAAAAGATAAAATGCATATGGCAAAATAAAAACAGAATTCAAACAGATCATTCAAAATATAAAATCAGGTATTAAAATAGTCATTACAATAAAACAAGATATTTGAGGTGCCTTCTAAAGATGTCTTAGCACATGCATGTAGGCAAGCAGAAGAATTAATCTCGAAATAATATTTGAAAAGGACCAGTCAATTGGAAGCAGAAAATGAAACAAGGATTGAAACTATAATTTGGCAAAAGAAAACTCATTATTTTTTCATTATTTTGCCATCTAGTGTGCAGACACCTTTTTGCTAAATATGCCAGAAATTATTATTCCACTACTCAATGCCATGCAACAATGGAACAGATTTCCAAAGAATTTGTATGAAAGCTAAACCCACTAACTTTAACACAGAAATCAAGCTGAAGGCAGCCTTTTATCTGAAAGGTTAAACACTTATGAATGCACACATGCAGGAACAGACATAACTCTTCTTCTTTCTCAAATTCTCCCACAGGTGTGGAATCCACTTATAAACGTTTATAAGTAGCTATTCAAAAAGCATATTTTTAAAAAAAGAGTCATTAAGAGCCACACTTCAATCTAAGATACTTATTTCCACATAAATCTGGCTGAAAGCATATTCTGAGCACTGAATTGCGATCTTTGAAGTTTAACAACTCAGGCTGTATTCACACTACCAGATGTCTCCTTATGTGTCGAATTGTGCAGGGACTTTTGTGGTAAGTTTTGGGATAAACATTACAAAATAAGAAGGATATTAAAAAGATTATGCTATATGAAAACACAAACTGCTCTACTGTTCCTAAAGGCCCATTGTGGGAATAGTCTACTGCAACTCCATCCCTCTTGCTAGATGCCACATTCCCCAATTTCCTGATTTTGAATGTATGTACTTAAAATAGGAGCCAGGGACAAAATAGGAATTCTCTTGGTGTATCGCCCTCCCTTTGACACAACAACTTCTCTAACTCAGCTTACTGAATTGATAACAGGGCTGATGTTGGAGTCCCCTTGGCTCATCATTCTGAGGGACAGTAACATACATTTTGAGGCAGCTCTGTCAGGGGTTTCTGAAGACTTCATGGCCTCCATGTCAACAATGGTTCTGGCCCAAATGATATATAACTGAACCCATCCTGCAGACCACACCTTAGACCTGGTCTTCTGTCCTGATATGGACAGTGGCGATATTGAGGTAAAGGAACTTTCTGTAGTCCCATTGTCCTGCACAGGTGTGCTTTAGACTCGCTGTAACTCAAAGCCTGGCCAGTGGGGTGTGGAGTCAGACAAAAGCAATACGTCCCAGAAGGTTGATGAATACAGAGTATTTTGAACCGCCCTTGGGGAGTTGCCTACATGTCCGATGGGTGATTCTATTGAATCCTTGGTTGAATTCTGTAATGGGGAAATGAGCAAGGCCATTGACGAGATAGCTCCTAAATGTCTCCTTCCTCAAAATAGACCCAAATTGGTTTACTGGTTGGTTTACTGCGGAGTTGGCAAAATTGAAATGGGAGGCCCATAGAGCTGAAAGGCATTGGCAGAAAACCCAGATTGACATAGACAAAGAAAGAGTGAAAGGCCTTTGGAAGGCTTACCTCAAGGCAGTGGAGGCAGCAAAGAAATCATTTTTCCTACCATCATTGATTTGGCACAAAGCTGCCCAGGGCAGCTTTTCAGAATAGTCAAAACTCTGATTACACACTGACCCACGGGAGGATAACAGAGACCATTCTGTATCTCGCTGCAAAAGAATTTGCACAACACTTTGCAAGCAAAATTGAACAGATTCGGGCCACCTTGGATGCTGCTATTGATGCAGAGCCTGTAAATAAAAACACCCCACCCTCCTTGTCCTGTATTAATGGATGACTTTCAGCTCCTATAGCTAGATGATTGTGGTTAGGACCTTTGGGGAGATGAAGGCCACCACATGTGTGCTGGATCCTTGCCTCTCATGGATCATAAAAGCTGCCAGAGAAGGTATGGCAGATTGGTTAGGAAGAGTAGTGAATGCCTCCTTAAAACAGGGCAGGATTCCGGCATGCTTAAAGGAGGCAATAATAAAACCACTGTTTAAAAAGCCCTCCTTAGACCCATTTATACTAAACAATAACCGACCAGTATTGAATATCCCATTCTTAGGGAAAGTTCTAGAGTGGTTTGTGGCCTCACAGCTTCAGAGGTTTCTGGATGAGATAAGCTACCTGGATCCATTTCAATCTGACTTCAGGCCTGGCTATGGGACTGAGATGGCACTGGTTGCATTGGTAGATGACTTACGCAGGGAAAGGGATAGGGGATCTGTGTCCCTTTTGGTTTTACTAGACCTATCAGCTGCTTTTGGTACTACAGACCATTTATTTATTTATTTTTATATTTATATACCACCAGATTTTCCCAAATGGGAACTCAAGGCGGTTAACAAATGTAAGATATCACAATTCAAAATTCAAAGAAATAATAATTAGTCCCAAAGAAAGTACATAAAAAGAATGAACAGCAAACAGCAGAACCCAAACTTAAAAAGAAAAACTAGCAGTGGCATCCTCCTGACTCCTCTCTCTGAAATGGGAATTGGGGTACTGCATTAAAGTGGTTCCAGTCCTTCCTGCAGGAAAGAATGCAGAAAGTAGTGTTAGGTGATTCATGTTCGACACCATGGCCGCTGACCTGTGGAGTTCCCCAGGGGTCTGTTCTGTCTCCTATGTTATTTAACATTTATATGAAACCACTGGGGGAGATTATCAGGTCTTTGGGGGTTAAGTGCCAGTATGTCGATGATACCCAGCTCTACTTCTCGTCACCTCCGGATTCTAAGGAAGCTACTATCTGAACTTTACATGAGTGTTTAGCTGAAGTAATGAAGTGGATGAGGATGAACAAAATGAAACTAAACCCAGACAAGACAGAGCTGCTTCTGGTAAATCAAAAGAGAGAACAAGGGATAGGGATGCAACCTGTACTGGATAGCGTCACTCTCCAATTGAAAAATCAGGTACACAGTTTGAGGGTACTCTTGGACTCAATCTTGAGCTTGGATGCCCAGGTCATGGCTGTGGCCAGGAGTCCATTTGCACAATTAAGGCTAGCACGCAAGTTATGCCCCTTTCATGAGAAATCAGCTCTGGCCACAGTGATACATGCCCTAGTGACATCCCGGTTAGACTACTGTAATGCGCTCTATGTGGGACTACCAATGAAAAGCCTCAGGAAACTTCAACGGATCCAAAATGCAGCAGCCAGACTGCTGATTGGGTGGGGTACAGAGATCACATTAGCCACCTATTAAAGCAGCTCCACTGGCTGCCAATCAGCTATCGGGCACAATTCATGGTGCTGACCTTGACCTACAAAGCACTGTATGACCTGATTCCTAGCTACCTCAAAGATCGAATCTCATAGTATGAACTGGCTCGGGTGTTAAGGTCATCTGGAGACACCCTTCTCTCCATCCTGCCATCCTCACAGATACATCTCATGGAACCCATGAAAGGGCCTTCTCTGTTGCTGCGCCCAGACTCTGGAACTCCCTCCCACTAGAGGCCACGAGTGCCTCATCTCTGTTGTCTTTCCAGAAACAGGCAAAGACCTTTCTCTTCAGGCAAGCTTTCCCTGAATGATGGTCTACCTAGTATGTGTCTGTTATATGAATCTACAGGATCACATAAATTTGTGTTTATAACTACTTATAACCTTACAATGACACTACTTTTTCAATGTTAGTTTCCGTCACTTTACTCCACTTTAACTGCTCGCGTTCTCTTTTAGTTTTAATGTAATGTTGTCTATTAATGCTGTAAGATGTCCCTCAATTCCAAGTTCAAAATACTTGAAAATGTCTTAATTGTACTGGACTATATATTCTCCCTCATTCTGTAAGCTGCCTTGGGTCCTTTTTCCAAGGAGAAAGGTAGGGTAAAATAATCTAATATAAATAATTAAATATGTGAATAGTATTTGCCAACAAAACTACTGCAATGTTTATTTTTATCTATAGTTTAGAACAGAAGCCAAGTGTCTAGATCAAAGGGAAGTGATAGTACCACTGGTCAGAAGAGTTGAGAAGGCAATATGGATGGTTAAAGGTCTGGAAGAAATGTTTAAATATTTGAAAAAAGGGTTGTCATGTTTAAATATTTGAAAGGATGTCATATTGAAGAAGAAACAGGTTTGTTTTCCACAGTTTCAGAGACAAGGACTCAGAGCAATGGTTTCAAACTACAGTGGTACCTCTAATTACAAAATTAATCAATTCGAAATGGAAAATCACACACACCCAGAGAGCAAAAAGCACAGTACCAGGAAAGCAAGCAACAGAAGATGAGCAACCTACCTTCTAATCACTTGAAAAATCCACCAAAGAAGTCCCAAAAAGTCCCCACAATGGGTAATTTGAAAAGGTTCTCGGCTTTCCTTTTCAAAATGGCTCCTATTTCTCCCTTAGAGCAGCACTGGAGTCGGGTGGCCACAAGATGGCAGTACTGGTATTGCAAACAAGCAGCAGCCATTTTGAAAAGGAATCTTTCCTTTCCTTTTCCATTTTGTAACTCAAAAAAAGGCTTTTTTGATAACAATTTTTTCCTATACCCACAGATTTCTATTCTTAAGATGAATTTTTTGTAACTCAGGGTGTTCATAACTCGGGACATTTGTAACTCGAGATATCACTGTATAGGAAAAGAGCTTCCATTTGAACATTAGGAAGAGCTGTCTGGCAGTGGAATAAGCTGCCATAGAGGGTGGTACAGTCTCCTTCTTTTGAGTTTTTTAAGCAGAGGCTGGATGGCCATCTGTCGGATGTACTTTGATGGTGGTTCCTGCATGGCAGGGGGTTGGACTAGATGGCCCTCGAGGCCCTCTATGATTCTATTACTCTAAATGATAGATATAACAAAGGAATACCTGGGTGCATATACACGTCCTCCTCAGATGAAATAGTTCCTTTGTGTCTAACATGGTGAGATCAAAGATGTGGTTTTTTAAACTGTGATTGAAGTTGATGCAAAATACGAACATTTCAGAACCACGGCTGTAGGACACCCCAGAAGAAATCCAAACCCCATGAAAATAAATAACTTGATTGGATGTTCTGGCTTGCCATTCTTTCACCAAGGTGTTCCATGTAACACACATGCTTCCCTACTTTCACAACCCTGTGAGATAGGGATGACCACAAGTTTAGTCAGAAAACTTCATTGCTGGGTTTGTGCTTCAACCCAGATCCACTGGTGTCATTCAAACAATCAATTCTCTGCATTAAAAGGATACTAGCATTCATACCTCAGACTTTGCTGCTCCTGGGCCCAACTTATTTAGCTGAGCAGAAAGCATGAAGTCCATAATTCCCCGAGAAACCACCTATGCCTCCTTAAGAGAGGCACATTTCACACTTTGAAAACCGCCACTTCAGACTATAAAAATGGTGTTCCTTTTGTTTATGAAGATATTTCTGAGCCTCCTCATGCAATTGCCTTTTCATTTAAGAGGTTAGTTTAAATAAAAATTGAATATAAACCCTTCCTCATTTGCTCTGGAATATATATTGCCATAAGATAAATGGCAAATGTCTTTACTATGTCAAGAGAGCTAAATAATATCACAATAGCATTCCACCTGTCAGGCTCCAAAAGCACCGCACATGTAGAATTTATACAAGTTGAACTGAAGTTATTTCAGGGCATGTCATAACATTTAGTCATTTCTGCAATGTGTATCATTAAAAATGGTTTGGAGATGAAACATTTGCCTACTAAAGGGCAACCTCATCTCAAGAAAACCGGGGCATGCAGTGGGCACACGGACAACCTCAGACTCTCCATTGCATTCCAGGGTGTTTAAATGTTGCCTCCTGTGTTTGGGGCAATTTGTTGCCAGGGCACTTCTAAAAATTCTATAATCCAGGAAAAATAAGCTTCAGTGCAGCTTAACAGCAGCACAGAGACTTTCCGTTTATACCGAGGGGATTTTTTATACACCACTATCCAAACCTGAGCTTGTTAAGGATAAGCAGGAGCCACAAACACATCTTGGCTAACATAAATTGTCTGCGGTTTGTCAGCTCCCATAAACTGAAGTCCAGAGTTTCCATAATGACAGCATCAAATGAAATCGTTTTAAACGGTCATTCTCATATCATCCTCATCCACTGCATGTCATGTCTGGAGCTGATCCTCAGCTGCAATATCTTGAAAGCATTGTCTTCAATTACCTCCCATCATACACGTTACTTTAAATGCTTGACTGAACCTAGTGTTTTCTATTCATCACGAGTCCACTGGTGGACAGCCACCATATACTCAGCTCTGGAACTCGAGAACTGACACACCATTTTTAGCCTCCATTTTGCAAGAGACAATATGAAGCCAATAAAGAAATAATATCCACTTGCATTAGTTGAATGTGAACTCCAGAGCCACAGTCAAGAAATTCCTGAATAAAACAGAGGTACCACATCAAATAAACCTATTTTATTAGGTTAGAGAACTAGTAGGATGTGTCATGGAAGACAGAGAAAAATAAAACTAATCTACATAACAGAGGGGAAAAACTGAACAATTCCATGAGTTTTTCTCCTCACAACATCTATTAAGCTGTAATAATAAGATAAGTGCAGGACAGTTTATCCATGCTCAATCAAGACCTTGAGAACAACATTTTATTTTATTTTTTATTTTATTTTTTACAATGGACACATTTAAGTGACTCACTCCCCAAAAAACAAAGATCCACACCTTAAAGTAGTAAATAGAAAAGAATATGCATTTGGTTTCCTCTTTCTGTTTTTATCCCTTCATCTTGCTGTGTATTGCTTATTTCTACTGATACGTATTATGTTTGCCTAAACTACTTGTTAATATTCAGACAGAGTAGAGCCTTGCACTAACTGGGTGGTACAAAGGTTAAATAAATAAATAAAATTCACTGGTGCATCTTATCAACTTCTTTGTGAAGTTTCTTTGCTGCATTGAAGCAAATATATTGACCCAAAGCCTGTTGAGCAACTCTTAAAAACTACCCATCCCATGAAGTCATTCAGCTCCCATGAAGCACTGTCACATCCATCCACTGCCAGGGTAGTTTAGCTGTTCTTGAAAGGCAAATAATGGTGAAAGAGGTCCACATGTAGATAATGAAAGCAACTTGGTAAAATGCAGTTTTTCAGTTGCATCTCCCAGACTTCTGCCAAGGCAAAGTCTTGGCAAACTCTAGAAGTTGGAGACTAAAATATCTGTAAGTTCCATTTCCTAATGGATGCTTCTTCCAACATTGGGGATCAACAGTAACGTGTCTCCTCCTTGGAGAGAAAAGAGAAGGAAGGAAGGAAGGAAGGAAGGAAGGAAGGAAGATTAACTAAAAATAAACAATTTAAGTTTAAAGGCAGGTCAGCACAAGTCAGAGAGGGTAAGGACCATCGTAGTAACTTGAGATCCTCTCTGGCTCGTCTCTCCTGACCCAATCCAGCAAAGGCTCCTGTTGCCATGGACTTCCCATCCCCAAAGGAATCAAAACCAAATTTTCCATTGGAAGCATGAGGGGGTTTAGCCCAACTAAATCTGCGCAGCTGTAGGTGATGAAGAAAGACAATGCTGCTTCAGGAAGAGTTTATTGGGTATAAATCATTTTAACACCAGGAGATTCACAGTTCCCTTCAAGTTAATTACAGCTTTTAAGATCTCCCAATTACAGCTTTTAGGATCTCCCAATTGAAAAAGGCATGCAAACGAATTCCAACAGACCATTCCACTGTTGGAATGTGTGCTTTATTGGGTGATTCACTGCCTTCCACAAGAGAGTCACAAGGCTTATGAGAGCCCTTTGTAGGCAAAAGATCAGATCTGAAACTTGACTGTGGGCAGATACTGCAACACCTGTACAGTACTTCCTTATTCCCACCCACACCCCACAGTTGTTTAATGATGCACAAGAAATCACTTCCTTCTAGTCACTATTTCTTTATAGAACAGCCTTGATCAAGCACCACTTCCTCCCCAGGGAAACAAAAAACAGGTCAAGGGAAGCTGTAAACCATATTGGGTCACACTGTATAGTCAAACAGATGATGAAAAGAGGCTGCAGAAAACAAGGATTAATCTCCAGTGTTTCCAAAGGCATTTATAAAACCAAAGATGACTCTTATAGAAACAAAAAAAAAAAAAAGGCTGTTCTTTCCCTGGTCTGGTTCCTAGAAGCCAACATCAACACCACAAACACCAGGACTAGCCCTAGTATTAGCTTGGAGGCCCCTGTCACCCCAGAAGGATAACATGACGTCTCCCAGCACTGCTGCCACAAACCTGTGGAAGGAGAAGGTGGTGCAATGGTTGGGATGTTTTAAAAGTAAAGGGATGTGATATTGCATGGCAGCTAGAGAGAAAAAGAGAGAAGAAATTTCTCTAGAGAATTGCCATGTGGTGTCTGTGGGAACAGCTGGTTTAGAGTTTTGGATATAGGACAGTACTTCATGGGAAAGGGTATGCTAAATTTGTACAAAACATACATACAGTAGGACCCTCATATCCGCGAGGGATTGGTTCCTGGCCATCCTGTGGATAATGAAATCTGTGGATAAGAATGAATGCTCTTATCAGAGGGTGCCAAGGGTGAACGTAGTGGGAGAGCCTGCCAGCACCCCGTGGAACCCCACCATAGTGCTTTGCCAGCTCTGACAACCTTACAGATGGGTGGGCTCTCCCAGGCTGCGTGGCTGCCACCGCCACCACTGCCACCGATCTTGCACGCGCTCCTCTGCCGTCGCTGAGAAGCTTGCAAGTGGGATGGTCCTCCACCCTCCCGTGGGTGCCCAGGTGCCTTGGTGTCCAGAGGCAGCGGCGGCTGCAAGGAGGGAAGAACTTTTTTTACCCTTTCTCTTTGCCGCTCGGCTTCAGCAAGGAGAATGAGTTTAAAAAAAACTTTCTTCTCTCCGCGCAGCCTCCGCTGCAAGGAGGGAAGGGGGGGGTTGTAGCCTTTCTCTTTGCCACTCAGCTTCAGCTCCCCGATGGTGGTGGCAGTGACAGTGGCAGCAAGGAGAAAAAATAAAACTTACCCCGCCGATTCCTGGCACCTTCCTCCTTGCCACCAGCCACCCAGCCTTTGAACTTCTGGGTCGGGCCCAGGTTACCAATCAGAAGTTTTGAATTTCCCACTCAAACTTCCGATCTGCTGCCACGGACCTGAGTGGGAAATTGAAATTCCCCATCCCAACCCTCCAGAGGAGAAGGATGGTGGGGAATTGGCAGGGGTTAGTTTTAATTTTAATTCCCCCCCTCCTTTCTCCCCCATCCCCCACTGATCACCAGCCGCGGATAACTGAATCAGCAGTTAGTGAATCAGTGGTGGTTGTACTGTATACCAATATATACTGTATATTAGCCTTTGTCTTGAATACCAGTTAAACTAGCTTTTCCTTCCTCCCATTTATCACCAAATGAATTCCTTTTCTTTCTCCTCTTTGTTTTTAAGTGTAACTAAGAAAGATATTCAGGGGTCTAGAAATAATGAATGTTACACCCATGCCACACAGGTTATGCAGTCCCCAAACAAGAAGACTGAAGTACACCAAGTAGGCAGTTGCTGAGCAATGCCAACTTCCCTGTCAGCTCATCCTTCCACTCCAGAAGCACACCTGCATTGCTTCTGATGTGAACGACATTGACTCAGCATCCAAATAAAATGGAAATGCCAGCTGGGACAAGAAGGCACTGGTTGGGTGGCACATTTAAATGGATAGCCACAAATGCATTGGGGAGTTTTAAGAGTAGTTCTCCTTTGGCTAATGCAGTGGTTCCCAGCTTTGAGTAATCCATGTGTTCTTGGACTGCAATTCCCAGAATCGTTCTTCATCAGCCAGATGTCGACAGGGTTACTCAAGGTTGCCAACTACCAGGCTAATACCTAACCAGGGAGCACTAAGGCAGAGGTGGCTGAGTGTAGAGTGAAGGCACAAGGAAGAGGCTGTATGTCAGCTTGACGCTGCTGAAGGTAAGGTAGGTTGTGAGTGGAGCAAGTTAAATCCATTCCCTATGTCTAGCAATTCAAATGCAATCACAGCTGCTGTATCAGTACCTGCAGAACAAACATGGACACAAATTCATGGCCTCATGGCATGGTGGTTAAACTGCTGTACTGCAGCCAAATTGTGTTCACAACCTGGGGTTCAATCCCATGCAGGTTCACTCAGCCTTCTTTCCTTCCGAGATTGGTAATGGGGTGGCTAAAAATAAATTTGTAGATAGATAGATAGATAGATAGATAGATAGATAGATAGATAGATAGATAGATAGATAGATAGATAGATAGATAGATAGATAGATAGATAGACAGACACACAGCTCGCAGGGAGGGGGCAATGTGTAGCCTGTGTTATTAAATTGTAAACCACCCAACGAGTACATTAAACACTATGGGGGGAGGGTAAATAAGCAGCATACTTTGCTTCATTATTGTGGTGCTTCTCTCAGAAGATACCGGGCAACAGCCTATTGCTTAGTGTAATAAATTATATGAGAATAGACCCATTGAATCAATGGAGATGTGGGGAGTCAATTCCTCGATGAGTTCCAGTGATTCATATGGACCTATTCTAGTTGTCGCTTACTTTGACATAGTATGTTGCAGTTAGAATAGGCCCATTTGAATCCATCAAACGCACAAAGAAGTTGACACGTTAAATGCCCATTCGTTCAATAGGCCTAGTCTTGTGAGATTTGCTACACTAAGCCACAGGATTTTGGTGACTGTGAATAAGATGGCCCCCAAGACTGTCTTTACCATCAATCACCACTTTGCCCTAATAGTGGAAATAACTATCCAAAGCTCACAGAAAGTAGGGGAATGGAGCAAATGTATCTAGTGATGTCTAACACCCATTGGTTTGAGGGAAGCATGATCTTCCATTCTGGGAAGCATTTGAGCCTGGGTGTGAATCCAAGCAGAGCTACTGCTGAGAGAGAAAAAGAGAAAGAAGACAGCACTGGTAAGTTTCTGGGTTGGAGCAGTTCAGCTAGGGCTGTTTGACCTCTGTTTTACCTCTTCCTCTGCTAACTTTAACTGCTCATTTAAATACAAAGAGCCATTAATCAGCTTAACAAAGGAAGTTGCTAGGAAGCAGGGGTGGTGCCAGACTAAGCCTTCCACTGAGCTTGGGGGTGGAGTTACACTAAGTGTTTTCCCCCTGAAGAAGCATTTGAGCCTCAGCATTTGAGCCTGGGTGTGAATCCAAGCAGAGCTACTGCTGAGAGAGAAAAAGAGAAAGAAGACAGCACTGGTAAGTTTCTGGGTTGGAGCAGTTCAACTAGGGCTGTTTGACTGACTTTATTTTTGACATAAAAAGAGGAACATTGGTACTAGATTATTATTTCTAGAGTAGTAGCTAGTAACACTGTAAAATCTTCAAGGCCCAGAATACTTCACTCATTAAAATGGAGTCTGAGGGAGCAGCTGTAGTTACCTGTAACACTTGTGCCATGTTTGTCATCTTGACAAAACGCACAGAGAACTAAACTTGCTGCAAGTGCAAGCTGGTTGCACTATTAGAAGAGAAGGTCCAGGAGCTAGAGGCCCGCATATCGAACCAGCAACATGTTAAGGAGCTTGAGCGGTTCTTGGACAGAGCGGAAAAGACTATCCAGGTCCAAGAAGAGACAGGGCACACTTCTGAGGATGTAATCACTTCCCCAACTCAGGAGGTAGATGGGTGGAGGAATGTGACTCAAAGGAGTAGAAGGCCAAGGGATCGCTCAGAGAGTCTCATATTGCACAATCAATTTGAGGCTCTTTCCCTCATCACACCTCATGAGGCACACACCGAGGAACAACTGGTTCCACCTGAGGATCTCTCCCTCATCACAATTGATGAGATACAGGATCAGGTACATGTAGAAGAACAGGCTGCAGGAGAGAAGCTCCTTCTGCTAGGGGATTCTATAATTAGAAATACAGAGGTATGGATTTGTGATGAGCATGATAACCGTATGGTCACTTGCCTGCCAGGTGCAAAGGTTGCAGACATCAGGAGAAATCTAGATAGCTTGTTAGAGAGAACCTGGAAGGAGCCAGTGGTCATGGTACATGTTGGTACCAATAATGTCGGGAAGGCCAAGCGGTCAGTCTTGGAAGCCAAGTTCAGGTTGTTAGGAAGAAGATTGAAGTCCAGGACTTCCAAGGTAGCATTTTCAGAAGTGCTACCTGTTCCTCATGCAGGACCCGCCAGGCAGGCAGAGCTCAGAAGCCTCAATGCGTGGATGAAGCGATGGTGTCGAGAGGAGGGCTTTAGATTTGTCAGGAACTGGAGAACATTTTGGGACAAGCCAGACCTGTTCAGGAGGGACGGGTTGCACTTGAATCATGATGGGACCAGATTGCTGGCACTCAACCTCAAAAAGGCTGCAGAGCAACTTTTAAACTGATAACTGGGGGAAAGCCGACAGGAGCTGAGTGGCATCCGGTTCGGAACACCTCATCCACAGGGAATGAGGTTGGAAAGGGTAGAGAATGACATAGAGATGACATAGCAGGTATTAGTACTGGGAGAATAATGGAATGTGATAGTTTGTCTACTGAAAATAATAGCCGTGGGGGGGAAAGAACAAAGCAGCAGCTGTTGTTGCAGAACCCACTGTACAGGTGCTTCTACGCCAATGCTCGAAGCCTCCAACCAAATATGGGAGAACTTGAACATTTGGCAGCTAGGGATAACATTGATATAATAACCATAACAGAAACCTGGTGGAATGTAGAGAACCAGTGGGATACAGCAATCCCAGGCTATAAACTCTATAGAAGGGATAGAGAGGGGCGGGTTGGAGGGGGAGTGGCCATCTATGTTAAAGAAGGGGTAAAATCCAGCAGAATGGAGATTGACAGAGGGTCTGACTCCACCATAGAATCACTGTGGGTTAAACCAGTGTTTTTCAACCACTGTTCCGCGGCACAGTAGTGTGCCGCGAGATGTTGCCTGGTGTGCCGTGGGAAAAATTCTCCCTACACCAGCAATGCCCCCCCCGCATCCCGCTCGCGACCAAGGCAGCGGTGCGGCGCCAGCAACCCGGAGGAAGGCGGGGCGTTCAGAAAGAAGCCGGCTGCCGCAACGCTTCCTTGGGAGATGTAGTTCCTCCCTCAGGTCTGAGACGCAGTCCTGGGGAGGACAGCAGACTACCTTTCCCGGCGTGCTTTGCGCGCCGGCGAGGAAAGGCTGGCCGTGGGCAGGGAAGGAGAAGAAATAAGGGAGGAGGAGGAGGAGGAGGAGACTGGAGAGCAAGAGAGTGAGAGAGAGCCGGGAGACCCGCGCAGGCGCATTGCGGCGAAGGGCGCTCCAGAATCCGCTCTTAAAGGTTCCTGGGGTTGGTTCCCCCTCCTCACTCACCGAACCCCCCTCCCTCCCTCCCCCAGCTCGCGCACTCGCTGTTTGCCTCCCGAGGGTGGGTGCGCGCCCCTGCCGAGCCAGGTAGGAGCGCGCGTGCGCACCCCTCTTTTAAGGGTGGGGAGCGGGCGGCTGTTGACAATGGTCATTTTTTGTGGGGAGAGTAAATAAAGGGGAGGACGTGGGAGGCTAAGGAGGGGATTCCTAGGACCTAGAGGGAGGAGACGGGGATGGGGGGTCCCTTCTGGGCCCTGTGGCTGCCTGGCTGGAAGGAGGCAGGGGGGGAGAGAAGGGAGGCTTATACTGGAAGGGGTAAAAGATGGGGGTTGGGGGGTCGTATATGAAAAGCCTCCCCCAGCCCCACCTTCCAGGGTTTGCAAGTTCCTCTGAAAAAAAGTGCCAGGAGGAGGGGGGGAAGGTGAGGGCAGGCGGACATTTTGATAGGGATGCCTTGGGAGGGCCTGGGCTGGAGGATGTATTTGTTGTTGGGGTTTTTTTGCGGGGGGTGAGAAGTGTGTTTGTGTGTGTCTGATAGGCACAGAGTTAAATTTTTTAACATTTTCTAATGGTGGTGTGCCTCGTGATTTTTTTCATGAAACAAGTGTGCCTTTGCCCAAAAAAGGTTGAAAAACACTGGGTTAAACTACCAGGTCCAAGGAGTGATGTGATAGTTGGGGTATGCTATCGCCCACCAGATCAAAAACATGAGGGGGACCTTGAAATGAGGAGACAAATCATGTCCAGCTTCCTGTATCTCACAGTGGCCCCACCAAATGCGTCTGGGAGTGCACGAGACTAGACATCTGTCTCCTGATACCACTCCTCTGCATCTGGCCCTTGAAGTACCCTGGTTTTAAGACTGGGAGATTACACATCTCCCTCATGGTTTGTAACCTGTGATGGACTTTTCCTCCAGGAATCTGTCCAATCACCTTTTGAAGGCGTCCAGGCCAGATGCCATCACCACATCCTGTGGCAGGGAATTCCACAGACTAACAACATGCTGTGTAAAAGAATTATTTTCTTTTGTCTGTTCTCATTCTCCCAACCCTCAATTTGAGTGGATGTCCCCTAGTTCTGGTATTTTGTGAGAGGGAGAAGAGCTTCCCTCTATCCACTTGACTCATGCCCTGCATAATTTTGTATGTCTCAGTCATATCCCACCTCATGCACCTTTTTTCCAGACAAAAGAACCCCAAATGTTTTAGCCTTTCCTCATAAGGGAGGTCCCCCAGCCCAGTAATCATTTTAGTTGCTCTCTTCTGCACCTTTTCCAGTTCCACTATGTCTTTTTTGAGATGCAGTGACCAGAATTGTACACAATACGCCAGGTGTGGCCTTACTATCGTCTTCTACAATGGCATTATAATGTTGGCTGTTTTATTTTCAATCCCTTTTTTGATAATCCCTAGCATGGAATTGGCCTTCTTCAATGCTGCCACACATTGGGTAGACACCTTCATGGAGCTGTCCACCAACACACCAAGATCTCTTTCCTGATCCATCACGGATAGCTCAGAGCCCATGAGTTGATAGATAAAGTTTGGATTATTATTATTATTTGCCCCAATATGCATTACTTTACATATGCATTTGCCATTTGGCAGCCCTTTCCCCCAGTTTGGAGAGATCCTTCTGGAGCTCTTCACAATCTTCTCTGGTTTTTACCACACGGAAAAGTTTTGTGCCCATAGAAGGCTGGAGGCAGTATGTAAAGAACACAGTCTTAGAAACACTTGTGAAAACCCACTGTCTGCGCTAACACATCTGTTCGGAAGAAAGGACACAGAGAGAGGTGTGAGTAAGTACATGGGCTCTGCTTTCTTTGTTCAAAGAGCTGGGTTGTTATACTCATTCCACAGCTGCCTAAGCTGCAACCATTAAACAGCAACCCGACTCCTGAGTCCTGACTTCCACCTAAGAGACAAACCTGCCAGGTGAAACCCATCATATGCCAAGAACGGATGGATTTAACATCTAAGAACAACTTGCCTGACATTATCCATCTTGCCATGTACCTTTGAAAGTTGTGTTTTGGACCTGAGGTTTTTCACACAATCCTGAGGAAGTGGTGATTGATCCATGAAACCATGTTTACTCTATGATGATTTTAAATACAGTGATACCTTGTATAAAGGAATTAATTCGTTCCAAATGAAATTATGTTAAGCATTTTTTTCCTTTATACAAATTTCCATAGGAATGCATTGAAAACGGAGTAATCCCGTTTTTATGTTGTACGGATTCTCCCCATAGGCAATTATGTTAAGCAAATTTCCCCTATCTCCGGAATTTTTTATGTTCTACAGATTTTATGTTGTACAAACTGTTCTACAAGGGCCCACTGTATTCCATAAAGGTATTGCCTATTTTTGCTAACATACACAGAGCAGAACCCATTCCTTGCGAGGATTGTGGCGCTTTCCTATAACAAAAGTGCAGAAGCGTTCCATGTACGGTCAGAGAGAAAAGCAGAGACAAAATATTTGAACTAAAAACCCATTACACTCTTTGCCACCTTTTCAGAAAGCCTAGGATTTGAATCTTAAGCCACCTCGTTTGGCAACGCAAGCGGAGTAATATGTAAATCAAAGCCGCTTCCAGAGACTTTTCAATCAAGTAACCAAGGGTTTATTGCCTTGCATCAGCTTGCTGTGTCTCACTTTCTCCCAGTATCAGGTGCTGAAAGAAAACCACAATAAAGTGTGCTGCCCTCCAAATATGTTTTAAACACCCACATGAGTTAAATACAGCTATACATTTTAACTATTATAGGTCTCTTGAAGTGAATATAAACATTACGGGAAATTTTAAAACAACCATATTTGTAGGACAGCAGCTGCTTTAGCAATTGTGGAATTACAACTGCTCCAGTTTTTTCCATTTAAGGAGCCAGCTTGTGGTAGAGAAAGAAGACAGACTCATTTTGACCCATCTAAGTGAAGAACATTATAAGCAGGTCACTGGCACTGGAAGAATGTTAGTCATACATCATGTATATTGGGTTTTTTTTAAAAAAAAGGGAAGCAGTGTAGCAATTTACACTTGTTCTTTAAGTTGTGACTCAAAAGATTTTAAAACTAGCATTCATATACAGTATATTAATTACGTGGTGATATGTGAGCTATGGAGGACATGGCGTCTATGGTTTTTGATACCTGAATAAAGTTGTCAGGGCTTTCATTCCCATCTTGAATGGAGTAATACAGTGGTACCTCTATTTACGAGTTTAATCTGTTCCGAAAGCATGCTCTTAAATCAAACAACTCTGAAGTAGAGCAGCCCTATCTTAAAAAATCAAAATAAATAAATAAATTGAAAAAATAAATAAAAAAATTGTAAGTAGAGCAGACTGCATCTAAAATTTGTAAAGCAGCAGTTAAAACACCAATGGCTTTTTGCTCTTAAGTCAAATTGTTCTCAAGTCGAGCTGCTCGTAAGTAGAGGTAACACTGTATTTGATTCTAAATTGCAAACATATGTATAGGCTAAAAGTTATAAAGAATTTAGAAATCAACACAAGACTGCTAGACAGTTAGAAAAGAGGAATTCTTGTATGCAGTTACACAGTACACCAGTATTATGCTCTCCATTTCAAATTGAAATGGAAAACAGAAGCAGAATATTGGCCCTCCCTTGAACTGCTGCAGCAGCATAAACTGTACAAGCAAGTGAAGAGGTACACCTGAGCCACAGTTTCAGGGCTATAAGCTAAGCAAGGAGGGACCAATGACAGATGCCCAACCTCCATCATGCTTTGCAAGGCACACCATATGAAGTCCTTGAAGAAATGGATTGCTATGGGCCATAATTGACCCGGATTCTTCTAACAAGACACTAGTTACACAATGCTATTGTCCTGATCTGTACATTTAATTGAACAAGGCTGGCCCAAGACACAGGTAGATCACCACACAGTTAGTAAGGGAACTTCAGGAACCCTGGCTTCTCAGTTATGGGCATTGTTCTCACTTAAACCAAGAACAACTACGAAAAATCACAGAGCTTCACTCAGAGGTTTGTTCAACATATCAAAAGACCCAATTTCTCTCTGGCTTGTTTCTCTCCCAAACGAGCAGATAAGCTGATATAAAACAGTTGGATTCCTTCTGAGGTTGGCTGCAACAAATTAGACAAGAAGCTTGTGTATCATAATCTGATGACACAATAATCAAACCATAGTGCAATATTTGTTTAGCCTGTTTAGCTGTTCCTGCTGCTTGTAACCAATAATCCAGAGTGCCTATAATACTCTGGTTTGTCATATGAAACTGCAGCCATTTTGAGAGCTAATGTTTTAAGGACAAAAAAGATCCTCAAATGGTGGAATGGGAAAGACAAAAAAGTCCTCTCCTTTGTCTGTGACAGTGGTTCTCAACCTGTGGGTCCCCAGATGTTCCTGGACCACAACTCCCAGAAGTCTTCATCACTAGCTGAGCTGGCCAGGTTTTCTGGGAGTTGCAGTCCAGGAACATCTGGGGACCCACAGGTTGAGAACCACTGGTCTGTGAAGTTTATCCAGTCTGTGAAGATTCTGTGAAGATGAGGACGTATACATATTAAACAGAGAAGAGAGGTGGTTTGAGAGAGGGGCCAGAGAAGCCATTCATGTGTGTATTAAAAACCCCTCTCTCAACAGAGGTGGGGGACGCAGGCACAATCTGCCTACTTATTATGCTACCCTTTCATCAATCCCCAAACAAATCAGAAGCACTTCTCACCTCCAGCAGCAAGGCCATAGCTAATGACCCATACTTAATGGGTTTTGGGAAACATTGCATAGGTGCAACTTTCACCCACCCTAGGTCATTATCCACCTAATGAGCCTATTCAGATCATGGTCCACCTATGAACCTATTCAGGCATTTGTCCACCTCACAAGCTTATTCAGGCATTTCTCCACCTCACAAGCTTATTCAGGCCATTATCTAACTTATGAGTCTATTCAGACCAGGGTGATGTGAAATCAAGGTGAACTATAAAATGGAGGACTTACCACTACCTTTCCTCAGACTATCGAAGCTGCTTGGATAAGCAGTGAAATGTTTCAATCTCTCAAGAAAAGAAGTCCAGTTGCCATGATTCAACTTCCAGGACCTCTCCATTCAACAAGGTTGATGGCAAGGCTGGTAGCTAAGTCTGACCTCAGCGGTGGAAAGAGATAGTTTCTTCCACATGACATGAGGGCAACCAATGCCACTCCTCCTTCATGAAAAGCTAGTGTTGTGCTTACACGGTTCTTATATTTGTATTATCTTCTATCCAAAGCATCAAGCATTAGAATGCAATGTACCACATCACTATTCCATAATTCTGTTTGATGTGTAGAGTCATATAAAGAGGTACAAAAAAGTATGAGAATTTACTTATGTGGCATTATAGAAGCAGCAGAGGAACCCATGCAGAGTATGTGCTGATTATGATTACAACTGATTTCAATTCGCTGTTCAAGTTTTCTTCATTTTTGGGATATTCCGGGTTTTAATGGCTCTTGGTTCTCTCCTTATGTTTTGTGGGTGGTGTGGGGTTGTGGTATTTTAACTGTTGTTAGCCACTTAGAGTAGTGCTTGCGCACTAGGGTGGGATATGGATGGATGGATGGATGAACCTAAGAATCCATTTTGGCAATGCTAGAAAAACTCTTTTTAAAAAAATACCTCCCTTTCTAAGCCTGGTTTTTAACTCATTTAATGCTTGCTTGAAACTTGCAGATGGCTCATGTAAGACATCACATAATCTTAAAATAATTGACTACAAGAGAGACAATGAAAAATCCATCGAGGGTTTTTAACCCATGTTATGCACTTTGAACGTAAGACTGAACATTCCTTGTCCTTCCATATGCCCACATTCCCTGGTTATTGAAAACACATGCTGGCACTGAATCATTTCACGGTTCATTGCAGACAAACATGCAGAAAACTGTGGGAAACAAATAGGCAGCCCCATGAAATGATGGAGAATATAACACAGACTCACAGCCACGGAAAACCCAAGGGAAGCTGCCCCTTAAATCACAAGAAGCCGTGGGAAGGGTACTAATAAGTTTGCACCAGAAAAAGGTGGACAGTGTGTGTTATTGGACAGGGTGTATGTTTCAAAACAACTCCTCAGAATGCTATCTTTTAAGAAGATGAATGGCAATTATCAGCTATTATTTAAAACATGTTTAAAGGCCTCAACATATTATTACCAGAACAAACCACTAGTCGAAGGCCTTGCAACTTTAGCTACAATTCTGTTTCTACCACAGGTGACAAGCCTCTACAAAATTCATGCACACATGCTTCAAGGCAGCTATTGTGTTACATGAGACTGCTGAATTTTTAAAAATAATATTATATACAAATTAAATGCCACAAAAAATAAAACATTCTTTCCCCCCACCAATCCTAATTTGCCATTTAAATTTGTAAAGTGTTAATTTTCCTAATCTTATTTGTAGCTTTTTTTTAAAGGCACAAACCAGGCCAGTCTCAAATGACATATCTGGTGCACTGTTTAATCCAAGACGTCTTGCTCAAGAAATTAGTTACTAAAGTAAACAACTGTATAAAGAAGGATGACCATGCCTCTTTCAAGATGTTTATTGTGCCACAAGGACCCTCTGAGTGTCTTTCTACTATGTATTTTGATAGAGTAGTTGTTCCAAAGCTGGTAAAAGATTATCCATATCAGCAAATCAGCACTGGACTCTTGTTACCCTTCCACAACACATGAATACACCACTACTTAATAGTGCTTTTACACAAATCAATGGCAAGCATCTTATTGCCAATGATAATGGACGTGAAGAAATTCTAGAAAGGTAGTGCAACATGACAATGGTGGAGGCTATTTTACAAACAATGGCAGAAACACACAAGATAACCCTTAATACTGTGTGGCAGAAGGTAAACTGCAGGTTAAAACCCCCATGATGGGACAATTCAAAATTCGAGCTAGTTCCAGAAGATGAGATTGCCAGGTTACAAGGCACTCTGACAGCTACTGGAGTAGAGCAAAGAGCAAGTATGCATACAACTGTCAATAATAAAGGAACTGGATTAAAGATGAACAGATATTTAGTTGCTGATATGCACAGAAGCAAAAACAAAGTCTGATACCACATGACACGCATAACCGAGATAGGAAATGTGAAAAGTATGAATGAAGACAAGCTCAAAGCAAGACCTCCACCAGGAACCTGCTTTCTCGGCTGCTGGTCCTACCTGGTGGAATGAGCTCCCTAGTGAGATTCGGACCAAGTTGTTAAATACATGGCTTCAGCAACTAGGAGGTGGAATGCTGTTTGATTTTGGTTTTTCCCACCTATTTCTCTTATTTTGCCACCATATATATTTTTAGGATTTTATTGTCTCGTAGGTTTTATTTTGTTGTTCTATTTGTTCCTTTGTTTGTAGAGACCTATGTTATTTGTCTTATGCTTTATGTTGTGGACCGCCCAGAGTTCCTTCGAGAAAGTCAGGCGGTCCAGAAATACATATATAAATAAAGAAAGAAAGAAATGGAATATATAAACAATGTGATACTTCAGATAAGCCAACTAAAGTACACAAAAATATTTATTTTATTTTATTTTATTTATTTTTACAACTTATATGCCACCCATTACCCAAAGGTCTCTACCCAATATAATATTTTCAGTTGAATAATCATAACATGTTTTATATGGGAAGTACAAACTCAGAAGAAACTGTGTGGCTCTAAATGGGTCAAGATGTAGCACGAACAGCTATAAGTACAATGGAAAAGCCTGACTGGATCTGGTTCCAAGAAAAAAATATAATTTAAACTAATTGAAAGAATTTTATCACCTTTGCCTTGAGGAAATCTTTGGAATGGAGAAGGTCTTGAATAGTTTTTTTTTTAAAAAAAACTACTCATAATGGCTAGTTGTAAGAGATGCAAATAGAATCCAACTGACCATTAGGAAACAGCTACTAGACATAGACGTGAACAGAGGAAAAAATCAATATACGAGAATGGTTGGTTAATAGCAGTTACATTCACAAGGGCATTTTAAACTCTGCAATTAAAGAATGCAATTATACAAGATTTTTAAACTGGTAATTTACCAGGTGTTCAACGAAATAATCTTCACAAAGAGATTCACCCTAAAATCTAAATATTTCAATTAATTGTACAAGCAAGTATTTTGAAGAAGGTGCTGGAAAGATGTTAAAAACCACAACATCTGGAGCTGAACTCAATGAGACTAATAAGCTTCTTTGGTTTTAAACAGGACCACTGGGGTGTAGCCAATGATTTCACGATGCAAGATTCTCTGCATCACTGGTTGCACATTATCAGTTAGTACAATGGGACTTTTCAGTGCAGTTTTGTTTACTCGACTGCAGTAACAGAGAGGTTCACTCCATTAGCATTATGTTGGATTAAAGGCATTTTCTTCTGTGGATACAGCAAAAGGCTTGCAATTTGCTCAACAAAGCCAACCCGCAGCACTGCTACCACTAACCAAACTATCTTCTGTGCTGCCATAATCTGAAAGCCAGATAGGCATTATGATATAAGGTCACGTAGTGCCACCACACTGCCACATCCATGGGGAAGAAAAGCAGAACATTTCCAATTTTTCCTAATCTTCTCAGTCTCCCCCCCCCCAAAAAAAAAACACCCACCGACAATTAAAACCAACAACAAATTCTTCAGAAACAACTTTCATAAGATAAATAAAGCGCATATCTTGCAGATGTAGCCAATGACATAATTGTAAAATCTGGGCCTTTTGTATGTGCATTTCAAGACTATTTCTCAGGTAATACCAGACCAAACATCTTTATATTATGATCAGTATAAGAGGTCTAGGATTTGGCACTGGATGGTGCCAAGGAAATGTACTTTCTTATATCACAATAACAAAGTGCTATATGGCACTGCACCTTCCCGATCACAAAGATGTATAAAGGGAACCCTTTTAAGACTAGAGTGGGAAACCGTACTCTAATAAGCAGAGGCAGCTACAGGCAGACATACACAAGGAAGCAAAGACATAATAAACAGAGATGGGAATTTTCCCTAACATACACAGTGTATATTGAAGACTGGAAAGGAAAACAGTGAGAAAAAGAAGCACAATTGTCCAATTCTGCATGTGCCCAAGGGATTGTAGTGTTCATTCACCATGAGCTAGACACTTCATATATAGAGTATTGTGTCACCAAGATTACTCCTAGCCTGGACTACTGACAAATGAAAAATAGGCATGCAATCATGACATGAATATTGCTGCCAATAATTTTTTAGAGAGCATATGACATTTTTAAAAACTGGGAGATAGAAACTGATCATTTGCATTGGTTTCAAAATGGCTTATCTCAGAAAAATATGTACACGATCTAGCAAACGGCAAAGTTGATTGCTCTGAAGGGAGTACATGAATTTTAAATTTAAAAAGAAGCTGGGGTGAGTGCTGGAAGGAGGGGAAAAGGCAAAACATTACGGCCCTTGAAAGACTAACATTTTTATGGGCAACGTATTTTCTCATGTGCAGTCTGAGTCATCAGAAAAGACCAAAATCCACTTCTTCAGGCATAAGGAGCACAAATGCATGTTCTCTATATTTATAATATCTCTATTCCCAGGTAAGGATATATAGCGCCTAGACCAAGTGATAGTGCTTCATTAACACAGGACTGGAAATATCAATTCTTTCTTATTTGAACTGGCAACCTCTGCCCAGGGTGATAACCCATATGCCCCCTAGACTTGGTTTTGTTAATATTTATACATACAGTATTTAATTATTTTTAGTATAGTTCATATGGTGTTTTTAATAGTGACCACTGTATGGCTTTAATTGTTTGTAAGCTCTCCTCTGTGGGGAGAAATGTGCTATATAAGAAACACCCATCCATCCACCCACATAAACACACTTCCCTGGGCTGGCCAGTTCCCTTAGTGGACTCTGTGTTGCACCGGGGTCCTTCTTCAAGATCAGGTAGGATCTTGACCTACCCTTCTCTGTCTCCCCGAGCTGCACGGGGAAAATCCCCAACCTGGCTCCTTGCCGGAGTGGTCAACTTCCTGAGGAGGCATGGAAGGGTTACCTGGGCATCTGCCCAGATTAGAAAGCTGCCACTGAAGAAGGACTTCAGTGCTGTGCAGATCCCAGTAAGTGGACCAGGTAGGCCTCTGTGGCACAATTTAGCTTCATGTGAATTTGTACAAAGGACAAAATGCACAAGTCTAGCATACAATGTATCACAGAAGTGAGTACACCCCCTCACATTTTGTAAATATTTTAGTATATATTTTGATGGGACAACATTGAAGAAATGACACTTGGCTACAATGTAAAGAATTGAGTATACAGCTTGTATAACAATGTAAATGTGCTGTCCCCTCAAAATAACCCAAAACACAGCCATTAATATCTAAACTGCTGGCAACATAAGTGAGTACACCCCTAAGTGACAATGTCCAAATTGGGCCAAATTAGCCATTTTCCCTCCCTTGTGTCATAAGACCCTTTAGTGTCACAAGGTCATAAGAACATAAACATAAGAACATAAGAAGAGCCATGCTGGATCAGGCCAAAGGCCCATCTAGTCCAGCTTCCTGTATCTCACAGTGGTCCCACCAGATGCGTTTGGGAGCGCATGAGACTAGATATCTGTCTCCTGATGCCACTCCCCTGCATCTGGCCCTTGAAGTACCCTGGTTTTAAGCCTGGAGATTACACATCTCCATCATGGTTTGTAACCTGTGATGAACTTTTCCTCCAGGAATCTGTCCAATCCCCTTTTGAAGGCATCCAGGCCAGATGCCATCACCACATCCTGTGGCAGGGAGTTCCATAGACTAACAATGCGCTGGGTGAAAAAATATTTTCTTTTGTCTGTTCTTACTCTCCCAGCCCTCGATTTGACTGTATGTCCCCTAGTTCTGGTATTTTGGGAGAGGGAGAAGAGTTTCCCTCTATCCACTTTACTCATGCCCTGCATTATTTTGTACGTCTCAATCATATCCCCCCCCTCAGGCACCTTTTTTCCAGACTAAAGAGCCCCAAATGTTTTAGCCTTTCCTCATAAGGGAGGTGCCCCAGCCCAGTAATCATTTTAGTCCCTCTCTTCTGCACCACTCTCTTCCCAGGTGCCAAGGGGAAGCAGGTGTTATTTCTTTCCCTCTCACATTTGGTGTTATAGCTCTCTCTCTCTCATGGCAATGAACTATCTGAGAATCTGGGAAAAAAAACAAATTGTTGCTCTACATAAAGCTGGCCTAGGCTATAAGCAGATTGCGAAGACCCTGAAACTGAGCTGCAGCATGGTGGCCAAGACCATACAGCAATTTAGCAAGACAAGTTCCACTCAGAACAGGCCTCACCATGGTCGACCAAAGAAGTTGAGCGACCATGCTCAGCATCATAACCAGAGGTTGGTTTTGGGAAACAGACATATGTATGCTGACAGCATTGCTGCAGAGGTGGGGGGTCAGCCTGTCAGTGCTCAGACCATACGCCGCACGCTGCATCAAATTGGTCTGCAGGGCTGTCATCCCAGAAGGAAACCTCTTCTAAAGATGATGCACAAGAAAGGCTGCATATACAGACAAGCAGCCAAGCAGCCTAAGGACATGGATTTCTGGAACCATGTCCTGTGGTCTGATGAGATCAAGATAAACTTATTTGGTTCAGATGGTGTCAGGCGTGTGTGGCAGCAACCAGGCGAGGAGTACAAAGACAACTGTGTTGTGCCTATAGTTGCCAGGACCCTGCCTGTCACAGAACCTGAATCTGAGGGGTTAAATGGTGAAGAGCTGCTGGAGGAGCCTTGCAGCTCAACTCAGCAGGCAGCTGGGTCTGATGACTCAGCTGAAAGCATATCTCCTCCTCCTAGAAGGCTCATGAGCAGGATTCTGCAAAGACATGCTACCAGGAGAGCTAGGGAAAGGGTCTTTGATGATAGACCAGGAATCAGGTCTGGAAGCCCTGAGTACTAGCAGGAGCCTTTCCAGAGGTAAGGGTGTGTTCCCTGTTTTGGGATAAAGCTGGCAAGCTTACGTTGAGCTCTCTGTGGGAGCAATGCGTCATTTGAACTTGTAACCATGTTCCTGTCTGTGACCTTGGCTCTGTTTCCTGACTTCGGACTGGCTTCCTGGACAACGGCTTTATCTGTTCCCTTGGGTTTGGCATCTGGTTTCTGTGAGATATTCTGGCTTTGATGTGGACTGGTAATTGCTGGGAGTTGGATTCTGTTATTTATCTGGCTTTCCACTAAAGACCTTGGCAAAGAACTGAACTCTGCTTGTGTGTGTGTTCTGTTTGCGGGGCTTGACAATAGTCAAGCATGGTGATGGGACTGTCATGATCTGGGAGTGCAAGACTGCTGCCAGCACTGGGGAGCTACAGTTCATTGGGGAACCATGAATGCCAACATATACTGTGACATACTGAAGCAGAGAATGATCCCCTCCCTTCGGAAACTGGGCCGCAGGGCAGTATTCCAACATGATAACGACCCCAAACACACCTCCAAAATGACCACTGCCTTGCCAAAGAAGCTGAGGGTAAAGGTGATGGACTGGCCAAGCATGTCTCCAGACCCAAACCCTATTGAGCATCTGTGGGGCATCCCAAAATGGAAAGTAGAAGTGTGCAAGATCTCTAACATCCACCAGATCTGTGATATCATCATGGAGGAGTGGAAGAGAACCCCAGTGGCAACCTGTTAAGCTCTGGTGAACTCTATGCCGAAGACGGTTAAAGCAGTGCTGGAAAATAATGGGGACCACACAAAATACTGACACTTTGTGCCTAATTTGGACATTGTCACTTTTCTTGCAGGCATGTTTAGACATTAATGGCTGTGTGTTGCATTATTTTGAGGGGACGGCACATTTACACTGTTATACAAGCTCTAAACTTAGCGCTTTACATTGTAGCCAAGTGTCATTTCTTCAATGTTTATCAGATGAAAATATATACTAAATTTACAAAATGTGAGGGGTATACTCACTTCTGTGATATACTGTTCATAGGTTCATATACTGTTCATACATATACAATAGAATTTTAATGCCAATATGAGTGAAATCATCTTTTATTTTATTTTTGGCATTTGATTGACTATAGGCACAACACACTGAAGAACTGACACTTGGCTACAATGTAAAGCGCTAAGTATAGAGCTTGCATAACAGTGTAAATGTGCCGTCCCCTCAAAATAATGCAACACACAGCCATTAATGTCTAAACTGCTGGCAAGAAAAGTGAGTACACCCCTAAGTGACAATGTCCAAATTGGGCACAGTGTCAATATTTTGTGTGGTCCCTGTGATGTCACCCCTTTCACAGACTGAGTTTTCAAGGCACAACTGGGTTTATTTCAACATCCCACTGCTGTGCCACCAAATTGTGATGACACCTCCCTTTTACATGTGTAATTGTCTTGGAAATGGTAACGCTGCCACCTTTTAAAATCGTCGCCTCATGAATTGGGACAGACTCAGATGTATAATATAAAAATAATAACAAAGTTTATTGAGAAAATAATAAATATAACAATATCTGAGGATGGTATGTGTTGCCTTTAACATATAATAGATTCCATCAACTCTTCCAGCCCCCCTGTCTTTAATAACTAGTAAACAGTATAGCCCTCACTGCCTGACAGAACTCTCACAGAGCAGTGCTCTCTCCCAGCACTCACTCTCAAAACCTTCAACTTAACTGAACTCAACTGAACTGACTAGGCGCCACCCTTTTTATATCATACCATTCCCCACCCTCCTGCTTGGATTGGCTGATGATTTGTATATTCATTACTCCTGTTTCCAGGGTTTTGTCACAGTCCCCATTATCACACCCATTAAATAAAATGACATATTCAACCCATGTTCCTTCTTCAAAGCAGATGATTTCTTATACCACAACATTCCATTGTACAGACCAGTTAAATCATTGATTTCTAACGAAGTAAGAAATCATTAGCAGATTCTGTCATGAATATTTGTATCTATTTAGGTTTTAGATTAGATGCCCTGCGTTCTACAGAAAATATGCCACCACTCCTTTCAAATTGCAGGAAATGAACAGTTAAATTCTAGAATGCTGCAGCTCAAATGAATTATCAGCATGAATGAATGAAAAGAGCCTCTACACAGCTGCAGTGGAAACACTGGGAGGAAAAACAGCTGATACAGCGAGCATCAAAGTCTTGTACAGCAAATGACTCTCCTCCAGGCAAAGGCAGAACTGGCCCTAGCTGAAGGCCCAGTGGTGTATGCAGAGGAAAGAAAATCCCTGATGACTAAATTAATTGGCTGCACATTTTTAAAAACACTTAGAGAAACAGACTGAAAAAGCTGGTACAGAGTCTGAGAATATGCAAAATTCCCAAGAACTGGAACAATCCTCCTATGATGACTTTCTGCTAGCAGGTTTTACAAACGGTTCCAGTATATAAAGTTTCAATGAAATTGTTTTGCTATTCCTTTACATACTATTTATTTCACTTTACACCTATCTTAAAACTTAAAACAGAATTACAGGCAATTCAATACCACAAACATAGCAAACCTTTTCCCTGGCTTTCACCCAATTTTGTTTTGTTTTTATTTAGTAACAATGCCTCATCTAAAATCACTCTTCAGTGCCTCACCTCAAACCACTCAAGTTATTTTTTGTCTTTTGTAAATAAATAAATAAATAAATAAATAAATAAATAAATAAATAAATAAATATGGGGTTTTTTTCAATGAAAGTATTCCACATTGATAATACATATTTCTCTGCAAAGAATTCAATGTTTAAAAAAACTTTACAAAATGACAAGGAAGAATTATGTCTGGTTTTGGTTTGCTGTTTCAGATACAAACTATAACAAAAACATATATATTGTGAAACAATAAAATAACATGGCAGCAAAATCAGACTTAATATGTACAGAAAGATAAATTCATGATTAAAGACAAGTCAAAGAATCTTTCCCTGAAATGTGTTCTTGAGAATAAATCAGTGCAGCTTGCAAACACATTGAGAAACACATGAAAGGATCTGCTGAAAGAACGCAGAACAAAATGTGTTGCTCCCTTCCTGCTCTGTGAATGAACAACACCTGTTAAGGGCAATGAGAAATTATGGCCTGGCAAAAGAGAATTATGGCTAGGCAAAAGAGAATCTAACAATGGACAGAACCCACAAGTAACCTCATGGCTTTTCTGCTCATGAGAAAGGCAGTGGACATTTTAGATTGATTTTGTCCAAATGTTGCCTAGAAAGTGGCAAGATATAGGAAGAGGCTATACCTGTAAGTTGATTTAGGGTAGTCCAAGTGAATTTCTCAAGGCCACCCAGACATTGCTCCCCTGGGATACCAGTACAGAGTTCCTAAAAACAGCCCCATGGTCTAGGTATCACACAGCCTCTTTGACAATCTTATCACTGAAAAGGAACTGAAAATAAATCTTTTTTAAACAAGACAGTGGCAACACTCTATATCAGTGGTGGCGAACCTTCGGCACTCCAGATGTTTTGGACCACAACTCCCAGAATTCCCAGCCTAGATTGCTAGTGACAAAGGATTGTGGGAGTTGTGGTCCAAAACATGTCGAGCGCCAAAGGTTGGCCACCCCTGCTCTATATGGCACAATGACTATAGTATTTGAGAGTCTTCCTTGCTCCAGTAGGATGCCTCTCCTCCAGAAGTTTAAACTATATATTTATTGAATTTATTTTAAATATTTTAAACCCATATTCTTCCTTAAAAGGGGCAGCAGCAGCAGCAGCAACTACTACTACTACTACTACTACTACTACTACTACTACTACTACTACTACTACTACTACTACTACTACTACTACTACTACTACTACAAGCAGTACAAGATTAGCTAATGGCTGGGAATTATGGAAATTGTCATCCAAAACCTCTGTAGGGCACAAGGATGGTAAATGCCCGACTACTCTTTCTATTAAAGACTGCATTAAGGAGGATAGTGGGGCAATGATCTCATAGGGTTCTCAATCTGCTGAAACAACAGATACACTAGAGCCTGAGAATGTAGGACTTGAACTTAGACAGACCATTAGTCCCTCAAAAACCAGTACTTGGCAATCCAACTAGTATTCTCTGCTGGTCTTCCACTGAAGAACTAGCCCAGCCCTGCTTATCTTCTGAAATCTGAGGAGACTGGTATACTTCTGAGAGGAACAGCTGCCCAGTGAATGGGGGGAAAGTACAAGCACAATTGTAATATTTTTGTACATAGAGCAATTTTTCGCAACCTTGGGTTCCCGAGAAGTTCTTGGACTACAACTCCCAGAACTCCTGACCAACACAATACTTCTGGGAGTTTTCATCCAAGAACACCTGGGGAGGACCCAGTTGGGAACCATCAATGTTCCTTCCTAACTCAGCTACTTCTACTTGAATAGATGCAAGGCAAGTTCAGGGCTAAGAAAAACAACCCCACTTCATAGGATTCACAGGATACAGTTGGAAAGTGGAGAATAGGAGGGAAGTGAGAACATGGTTTATTATGATAAAAGAAATCTGGACTCAGGTCCCCTTTGAGCCACAAAGCTCACTGAGTTATTCTTTCCCACTCCCACAAGATTGTTGAAGAGATAAATGGGGGAAAATGAGCTCCATCCTGAGCTCCATGAAGAAGGGATGGGTGAAAATACAATAAGCAGTTAAATATATAAGCATTCTGCTGAATTTATTAGCCAGTTATTTTAAATATCTAAACCAAATATCTTTGTTCCAGTACAGTATCTGTACACATATTAGCTTTTGTATAATCAGCAAGAGTGAAATGCTTCTTAATTAAAACGGAAGAATACGAGTGCTCATTGCAATCATAAAAACATAAATAATTTCATTAATACGGCTCAAAGCTGTAACACAAAATTAGCTCTAAGAATCCAAACAAAACTTTGCAAAACGTGTTTGAAGTATTCTGAGCCAGGCATTAAAACCCATCAGTTATTTACAGATCAAAGAAGCTCCAAGTGTCCTGGAACAATCAGAGTGAGAAATGCCAAAATCTGATTTCATCCATGTCCATATGTTTCTTTGAACTTGTAATTCAGAGAATTGGTCAGTGTATTGAACTAATTATCATGCTTAACGCTTGCCAGTTTTGATGGCTGTGATCCTTTCTTCGCTGGGTAAGAAAAGGAATGAAAAGAAAGGGAGAAAAGATGGTGAGAAAGAAGCATAATCATCTGTGATGGGGGAATTGTTAGGGAAAAGTACATGTGCAAGGATATCGCCACACACACACAAACAGGAAAAAAAAACCCACATATAATTCTTCTGACAGGATGCCAGAATGAACTCATTTCTGGACAAATGACATAATATTAGCAGATCTCTTTTATACTATTCCTTCCACAAATCGCCCCTTGAGAGTTTCATGTTCACAGAAATCTGTTCGAGCAAAAGCCACACTAGCTAAGAGGGAGCTCTTAGTCCCCCCCAATAAGGCTTCAGTCTTAAGTTTAGGCAGATATTATAGTAGTGGCAAGCAAACTCGGTTTCCTTTAGCCCTCATTAAGATTTGAGTTTAGAACAGTCAACTTTTTAAATTGTACCTCCAATACCCTGCCAGTCTGAATGCTGGATGAGATTCTGGAAGCTGAAAGTCAACCCAGTAACTTTTCTCAAGCTCTAAACAGAACTCAGGGTCATCCACTGAATGGAGGAAAGTAGATGCTCAATTAATGGAAGAGCTTTTCCCCAAAGCATAGAGTGGAACTGTGTGGGCCACTAAAACAATGGCGTGAAAATTGGAGCCAGTGCTAGAAACTGGATACAGTAACCCCCACCTATCGTGGGGCTTAGGGACCCACCCGACCCGCGATACATGGGGGCAGGGGGTGATCAGAGGGGTGGGGGGCGGGGGCGATTTGATCGCTCCCCACCCCCCACCCCCGTGTGGCTCCGAGGCCTCCCTGCCGCCCCCGTGCACGGCTCTGAGGCCTCCCAGACGGGTCTGGGGGCAGCGAGTAGCGATTTGATCGCTCCCTGCCGCCCCCCTGCGCGGCTCCAGGCCTCCCTGAGGTACTGCAATCCCGCGATATAGTGGGATTGCAGTACCTGAACCGCGAAATGGCAGGGGGGACTGTATACTCAGACACGTCGCCAACAAACCATGAAGCTCAACCTGATCTACTGCAGAGGATTGTTGTGAAGAGAAAGCAGAGAAGAGTCATGTAAGGCTGTACCTTACATCTGGTATCAGGAGCAGTATTCCCCAGTGGCTGGAGATCATACGTAGGGCAGTGCAGCAACAGTTTGGAGCTGTGTAGATCCTTGGTTCTTGGCCCAGAAGACAAGATACACATCAAGACACATGCATGCTGCAGGGGTGGGCCAAGTGTGGTCCTCCAAGGGTTGTGGGCAAGCAGGTTGGCTCAGCTGTTGCAAGCGTAGTCAAGGTTGCAGAATGACAAGGCTTGCAGTCTAGCAACCCTGGGAGGCCTCCACCCCCACCATCTCGGCATACTGTAAAACAAAGACGCTTTACAGTATGTAAAATTTAATGTTGTAAGATGCCTCTTCTAATTCCGTTCTTAACTTGAATGTGTCTTAAATGTTTCTGTGAAGATTCTCAGTCATCCAGGTGAGTTTATCTGGAAGTTGAGTCATGGCTACTGGACTTCTTTTTTGAGAGATAGAAACGTTTCGCTGTTCATCCAAACAGCTTCATCGGTCTGAATACAGCTAGTGCAAATCCTCCATCTTATAGGCAGCTTTGACCTCTTGTCACCCTGGCCTGAATTAGGCTCATAAGATGAACAGTGGCCTAAATAGGCTCGTTAGGGAGACAATAGTATCCTTAGCCTTAAGGTGACCAATGGCCTAAGGTGCTGAAACCTATCAATAATGGGTCGTTAGCTATGGCCTTGGTGGTGAAGGCTTTTTGATTTGCCTCCGGACTTTGGAAAGCACAGCCTGATAAGTAGCAGATAGACTATGCCGGAGCCCACCACCTCTGTTGAGGGAGGGGTTTTCAATACTCACATGAATGGCCTCCCTTACTCCTCTTTCAAACCACCTCTCTTCTTTGTCTAATATGTGTACATCCTCATCTTTGAAAGAGTGCCCTTTGTCCTTCAAGTGGAGGTGTACTGCTGATTCTGGTCCTGACCTGTTGCCCCTCCTATGTTGGGTCATCCTTCTGTTTAATGGCTGTTTAGTTTCTCCAATGTAGAGGTCTGAACACTCCTCACTGCATTGGACTGCATATACTATATTGCTCCTTTTATGGTTTGGTATCGGATCCTTTGGGTGGACAAGTCTCTGCCTTAGTGTGTTTGTGGGTTTGAAATAAACAGGGATGTGGTGTTTGCCAAAAATTATTTTAAGCTTCTCCGACACTCCAGCCATGTAAGGAATGACCAGGTTCTTCCGTCGGGTCTGGGTCTCAGACTGATCCCTTGTTCTTCTGGGCTGGCCCACTGCTTTGTTGAAGGCCCCCTTTGGATATCCACAGGCCTTAAGTGCTGTCTTCAGGTGCCTGTCTTCCTTCTTCTTGGCTTCTGTGGAGGTGGGGATACTCTCTGCTCTGTGGCTTAGGGTCCTGATGACTCCTAGTTTGTGCTGTAGTGGATGGTGGGAGTCAAACAGTAAGTATTGATCTGTGTGGGTGGGTTTCCTGTAAACTTCTACTCCCAGGCCACGGTCAGGTCTGATGATGACTGCACAATCCAGGAAAGCCAGCCTGTTGTCTTGGGTGTCTTCCCTAGTGAACTTAATATTAGGATCCACTGTGTTGATGTGGTCTGTAAAGGCCTGTACTTCCTGCGTCTTTATTTTAACCCAGGTATCATCTACATACCTGAACCAGTGGGATGGTGTTGTCCCTGGGAAGGTGTTGAGTGCCTTCTTCTCCACTTCCTCCATGTATAGGTTTGCTACAATTGGTGACACTGGGGAACCCATGGCACAGCCATGCTTCTGTCTGTAGAAGTCCCCTCTGTACATGAAATATGTGGTGTTCAGACACAGGTCCAGGAGCAGGCCTATCTGGTCTGGGTTGAGGCGGCTTCTGGAGGTGAGGGTGCTGTCTTCTCTTAGTCTTCTCTTTACAGTTGTTAGGACATCTGTGGTGGGAATGCTGGTAAAGAGCGATGTAACATCAAAGGATACCATGGTTTCATCTGTATCCAGTTTCAGCTCCCTGACTTTAGAAACAAACTCCTCTGAATTGTGGACGTGGTGGTCCATGAGTCCAACCAGTGGGGATAGGATAGTCGCCAGGTATTTTGCGATGTTGTTGTAAGTCACTGAATTTATTCTGCTGACAATAGGTCTGAGGGGAATCCCTTGCTTGTGGATCTTGGGAAGTCCATAAAAGCAGGGTACAGTCTCTCCGGGATATAACTGGTGGTAGGTCACCCTGTCAATTGTGTTTTCTTGCTCCAAGAGTTTTAAGCATTCTATTACTTTCTTCCTGTAATTGCTGTTGGGGTCTCTTTTTAGTTTTTCATATGTGTTTTGATCATCTAAAAGTGTAATAACCTTCTCGTGGTAGTCCACAGTATTGAGGACGACAGTGCACCTTCCTTTGTTCGCAGGCAGAATTGTGATGCTCTCATCCCTGCTGAGGGATGTCAGAGCACTTCTCTCTTGGCTGGTGAGGTTGGATGGTGGTGGTTGAGCACTGGAGAGTGCAGCAGAGACTTTTATCCTGAGTAGTTCTGCTTCTGCTGCTGGCAGATTGTTGCTGTGGATGGCCGATTCTGTAGCTGTGATGAAATCCACAACAGGAACCTGCTTGGGTGTGATGGCAAAATTTAGGCCTTTGGCTAGGACCTCTCTCTCTGTCTGGGTGAGTTCCCTGTTTGAGAGGTTCTTCACCCATTTGTCCTTTACATCTCCTGTCATGGTCCCCTCATCCTTCTTCCTCCTGCCAAACCCTTTTGCTGACTGTTTCCGGGAGAGGAGAAGATCAAACTTCTTCATTTGCCTCTCTTTGTTTTTGCAATGCTGAGCCAGTTGTGCTTTCTGGACAAATTCTATGACTGCATCCACTGCTGGTTTGGATAGGGTGGAGAGTAGTTCTTGGTGAATGTCTTAAATGTTCTGGGCTGTATATTGTCCCTCAGCACTGTAAAGCCACCTTGGGTCCTTTTCCAAGGAGAAAGGTGGGGTAAAAATATTCAAAAAACAAAAATAAATAAATAAAAAACGAGTGGTCTCGGGGCATTTTGGATGCAAGACTAAAGCTGAGCTTCCAACAGCAAGCATCCCAAGTGTTTCCCAAATGTCCGAGTCTGCATTACATTTGAAATGGCCTTTCTAAGTGAGGCGGAAGCCAGGGCAGTTGAATCAGTGCTCAGAAACAAAACTAATAAATGATAATAATCAAAATACAAATCTCACTTGATCCCCCACCACCACCACAAAATGCTTCCACAAGCAAGCCAACGTTTGAGATGATTTTTTTCCTCCTCTATGAAAAACAGAGCTAATATCAGCCTTGCTTGAACAGATGTGTCCAAGAAGAACTTAAGATCTGGTGTGATTTAAGACTTGTTTCAAGTGCCTCCACCAAATGACAGGAAAAAGCAAGCATCAAGCACCCTCTAGTGCACAGGTAAGGAGCTACCACTGAGCTGATCAAGCCTTGTGTTCAAAAGGAAGATTGAGAACCACATTCAAACAGACTTCCCAATTCTAATTCTCCTGCTTAAAAAGAGGGAAGAAAAGTAGAAAATTTGTTTTGCTATCTGTTATTTCTATAGCTGCTCAGGAACTAGATATCTAGCATGCAGAGAAATGCCTCTCACTGAAGTAAGAAGAGCAAAGATAATAAATATATAGTGGCGTGATGATGATGATGATGATGATGATGATGGCGGCGACAACAGCAACTTTAAAAGACAAGTTGAAATAACTGTTTTATGAACACGGGGCTGAAGTGCTGGGACAATTGATAAGAAGGCACGGTCGGAGGGGAGTACACATCTTAACAAATAAGACATTTCCAGAATCACCAGCCAAACAAAGCTGATGCATAACTTTGAACAATAAGAATAGCCTTGTGGCACAGTGGTTAAATGCCTGTACTGCAGGTAAAACTGTCCTCATGACCTGGGGTTCAATCACAGGTAGCAGGCTCAAGGTTCACTCAGCCTTCCATCCTTCTGAGGTTGGTAAAATGAGTCCCAGCTTGCTGGGGGATGTGTAGCCTGCATACTGTAATTCAAAACTGTAAACAGCCCAGAGACCACTTGAAGTGGTATGGGATGGTATATAAGCAGAACAACTTTTTGCTTTTTGAAGAAGTTGGATAAACTCTTGCCAGTTGGGTGTTAACTGTACCAGGTCAGTTGCAGAGCTCGAAAGCAATATGTTGCAAATAACAATGTCGCCTGTAATATATTACCTTTTAGCTAACAGCGTTATGAACAACCGTCTTTTTGAAATGTAACAGGATATGTTGTAGCATTACTCATGTTTTAAGGTAAACCCCCCTCCCTCAAAGTGCTGCCCACCTGGAAACACCTTGGAAACTCACACACCCTGAAGTTCATTCTTCATTTCTCTTTCTTTCTCCTATTGTAGTTTGCTGTGATGATGAAACAATGCCAGCCAATGTTACTGTTTCTCCGCTCATACCACACTCCTTATGTCCATGCACCTGTTATTCAGATCATATTAAGTCCCTGAGGTAGCTTGTTAGTCTGCAGTTTCTCATGAAAAACAGTCCTTCTTTTTGTGGGTTTGGCATGAGCACAAAGACTAGAAGACATCTTAATCAAAAACAACAGCAGTTAATAAAATATATATTTTAAGTTCCCAAAAAGTAAAGTGAAACACAATATTTACATAGTACAGGGTATGCTATGAGACACTAATTAAGAAAGATTAATAAGAGGAAAGCCATGTTAGCCAGCAAAATCTATTTTATTCTTTTATTCTTAAAGAAGGCAAGGTCAAAATTCTGATTGCTTGCATCAGTGTTGTTATGAGATTAATGTTTATCAGGTGCCCACCCTCAGGATGTGTAATTGTACCCATATATTTGACTAATATGCAAATGGGTGGGACAAAAGTCAGAGACAGAGTAGGAATCCAACTCAGTTTCAAGATAAAAAACTATCTTTCGAGTTCCCAGTTTGTTTGGGGATCTATTTATTTTTTTAGATATCCACAACAGTTTTATTTGGAACCAAGCAGTGAACCTAGAAGGATAAGAATTCTATTCTAATCTGTAGTCTTCATACTAATTAGTTACAGCTGGTCAGACATCACCATAAATCACAATTGTTGCTAACCGAGAAAGAGAGGAATCTTCTCCCATTTGCCAAACCACTGTTTAATAACCAAGGAATGTAACATTCAAACCAGACATGCAAGGTATACATAATGAATGGTCATATTCACTTAATTATCATTGTATTTATTTTGTTTGCACTGTTGTAAACCTCCCAGAGTGGCCTTGCTGCCAGATGGGCGATATATAAATCTGATGGCTGGCTGGCTGGCTGGCTGGATGGATGGATGGATGGATAGATGGACAGATAGATGGACATACAGAGAGACAGGCACACAGCAGACAGCATATTTAAATAAGTTACACCTAATAATGGTATTGCACTTGGAACCCAGAAGAGTGACATACACTCACACTGAAACTGACATCTATTAAAAGGAGGACAATATTTTTCATTACAATCTTACAAAGAGCCTACCGGTGTGAGTTAATTTCAAATATGAGCACATCAATTATCTCTTCAGTTCTTATCTCTAATGCCCTTCTCAGTGTTGTTATACTCAATCTGAATTACTTGGAACCCGTTCCCCACGACACCTAAGGACCCGGTCCTTAAAGAAAACAGGTATATGGAGCAAATAAATACACTATCTCAAATATTAAATCTGCAAATTAGGGAGAAATCCAAAAACTCGCCAATGCCTTTATTCAAGGGAAAATATTACTTTAAGAAGAAAAAAATCCTTTGGAAATTCTCCCTTTGAACATCTTCTTGTGAATATGAATAGCAGTGTCACCTGTTAACTTCACAGAAAACAAAGAATCCTTTGCCTCTGAGAAAAGGTCAAATGGTACAGTTGTTTAAAACATGGCTTAATTCATGGGTTATGCTAGCATGTACTTGCTACCTGAAGAAAAGACCATAAAGACACCCCTTTAAAGTGGATGAATCACATTTCATAAAATCTGACAAACTGAAATCGAAGCAGATTTGGCTTTAATTTCCAGCAAGGCCTATTGCAATTTTTTTGAACTTACTGCATTGTTTTGTACCCAAAATACTATTTATCAATGTACTCTGGGCCTAGATCTAACTTAATGACCAATCTACAAGAGAATGGCACTTACAGAAATCACATAGGAGGCACATTATCGGTACACTGTAAGCATTGTCCAGTACTTCTCTATAGGATCCAACATTTCAGCAGCACACAAACATCAAAGCATAGGTCATATCCCTTGCTTTGAATATGGCTTTGACAACAGACAGTGCTTAAACAAGAGATATTTCTCCTGAGGAAATAGCCATGTTAAATCTGTGACAGCATTTCAGACAACAAGAAAAGACCAAAAATAAAGATAAAAATATTAATGGCACCTTTAAGACTAATGATATATTTCAGGGTTGTTCAACTTTGAACAGGCCAAGGTATACTTTTTCCAGCCCAAAGTGCCTGAGGGCTACTACGCTAAAACCTCAACTTACTAATTTTATCCGTTCTGGGCACATGCTCATAAGTAAAAACTTTTGTAAGTAGAGCAGTGGTTTTCCACAGGAATGCATTGAAAACCATTTAATCCATTCTGGAGGGAACAGATTTCAATGCGCCATCACCCTTGAACTGCCCCACTCGGCTGAGACAGTGGGCTGGTAGACCCAGAACTTTGCTGGGGCAGTGGTGGACCTTGGGATGGGAGAGGGAGGGGTGGAGAACTTATCCCCTCACTTTTTTATTGATGACCGGCTGGCTACTTTTGAACCCTTCGCAGGCTACCAGTAGCCCACGCGGGCTACCTGTTGGGCAGGCCTGATATATTTCTGTGTGAGCGTTTTGGTACAAGTCTACTTCCTTGGACCTAAGAGTAGACTTTTTCTTCCTTTTCATAGCATCTCTGGCTAGATAAAATTCTTATGAGTGATACAAATTTTATGACAGTGTCTAACCCTTACAGATTCACAACACTGCAGAAACAATTTACAATGAAAAAGATGTCAGTCTTAATATTACATGTAAACAAACTTAAACCACAATGCAGTAGACTATGGAAAAATAATCATTCAATAATGGGTTGGTTTCTTTTTCCATTTATTTATTTATTTATTTATTTATTTATTTATTTATTTATTTATTTATTTATTTATTTAAGGACTTGTATCCCGCACCATCTTCCCCAACGGGAACTCTGGGCGGCTAACAACGTAAAAAAGCATAAAAGGCTTGAAAGCTAAAAATAGCAAAACCTCCAGGCAAGGGCAGCGGAGGGCAAGATGGCGGCAGACGATTAGGACCAGGGGAAAAGGAAAGGGGGAAAAAACTAACTAATAAGGTCACCATATGCTTCTTTGAAGAGGAAGGTTTTCAGAGCCCTCTTAAAGGCGGGCAGGGACTCCAGCAGAAAATTTCTTTTTTTTTTTTTTTTTTTTTTTGCTGCATCCTCCTTCATTTAATGTCCAGTTTAGACATCTGCTAAAAGACTGCTTGTTTGAGCATGGTTTTTTTCTCATTTAAAAAAAAAAGCCTAAAGAGAATTGAGAATCAGGGGAGGGATTCCCTCTTTTCCACCCCCTTTTTCCCATGAACTAAATGTAATGGAATTTTAACAGATGTTCTCCTTGGTCATAGTTAATAAAATGGATTCTACAGAAACTGAAAGGCCTGTCTCAGCTTACCAGGATAAACTTTCAACAGAGGACTATAGATGTCACCAGCTCATCACAAAACTATGAGACCAAGAATGCACAATTCCCCATGCAACCGGTCTGAACAGTATAATCACGCTTTGGTAAAATAGCGACAAAGGCCACAGGAGAGATTTCCCCTTCTGTGGTTCCATTTACCCCTCTTTTCCCCCTTGTTCTGCAAACACAAAACAACGTCAGAATTCCTCGGCTCCGTTTCATGCAATGAGATTTCCATGTCTCCCCACTGGCTTGCTGGCTTGCTTGCCTGTCTCTTTGACGATCCATGAGCCTACATCAACAGATGTCAGGTAAACTATAAAACCAATCTAAAGCAGACCAAAACAAAAATAAAATAAAAACATTTTTAAAAAATTAACCATCCAAACAAAAACAAACCAAAAGCCAGCTGGAGGACTGGGAACCAAACCCCAGGCACAGAACGCTCAGCAAACAGCCAGGTTTCCGTTTGGTGCCAAAAGAAATGGCAATGGCAGCACCGGTCAAGGAAGGTATCCAATGCACAGTCACAGACAGCATTCTGCCTCCCTGTCAGTCCCTCCATTTTCTCTGGGGGGGGTTTTGTTTGTTTGTTTTTTTGGTAACCCACTATCTTCATGGGATAGCTGCCTAGATGCCCTAAGCACATCTGATCTCGCCTGCTTTCGGAAGCAACTATATGGATGCACAACTGATCATTTCTGGGTTGCTTTTTCCCCCTAGTCTGAAGCAAAGCCATATTTCATTTCAGCAATTTGTTGCTCATTCTCTCACTAAAAAAGAAATAAAGGAATAAGAATAAAAAGACAAAGCAGCAACATTTCAAGTGAAATTGATTCTGAAGGAACCTTTATGAATACACAGAGGAAAGACCCCAGGTTAGATTTTCAATGAAGTGTTGCTATTTTTGAATAAACAAAGTTCTCTCAGCTGGATAAGATACTTTGGTAGGAGATCTGTCTAAAAATTAATTACCACACTGAAAAAATGTCAAAACACATTTTGGAAAGAAAATAACATCCAATTGCAACCATGTGCGCTATCTATCTGTTATCATATCTGTTATCAGTCCAAAAATGTTATCAGCAACAAAAATGAAATCAGTATTCTTCAGCTACTGCATTTATTCATTTATTCAGAAACCCTTAGAGAAATCAAAAAGTCTTGTTGCCCTTTTCAGTTGTTCCCTGTAACCAGGCAAAATCTCAACAAGTGACATCTGTTTAGTGAGGCAGAAAATAAGTACTGCATGAAGAAATAGTGAGGGGTACATTTTAGTAACACAGGCATCATCTCAGTAAACAAATAACTATTTTTTCAGACACTGTGAGGTGTTTATAACCAAGAAAGCCTCATTACCATTCAACCACTACCTGGAACAATCATAAGCATGGGCTTTAACGGTTTCTGAGTACCCTACAGAGGACATAAAAATTAGCCTATAGGCATCACAGTAAAACATAACACAGCGAGAGACACCTTCCAGAGGGCCTCAAAGGGCCATCCTGAGCTCCAAATTTCCTGTTCACAAAATGGTTTGGGCCAAGAATGATCATTTGTCATCTTGAATAGGGGGCCTCTCTAGGCCTAGATCAGTTAAGCGTGCCTCTCTCCAATGGACCATCATGCGTGGAGGACCACCACAAATTCCAGTGTGCTTGAAGACCCATGGTGAGCTCACAGCCTCCTAGAGGAAGGGGAATGTTTCCAAAATGAACAATGACATTGTCAGAAGCCTTCAGGGAACACATTTTTTTACATTTTAATTCTGTTTCCTCCTGTCCTCTGTACCTTGAGGAGGGGCCTGAAATAGCTTCTGGGTTCAAGGCTACATGTTTTTAAAGAAGACACTCTCAAGGTGGTCTGGGGAAGCAATGTATAATCAAGAATACCTTGCCGTTCCATTATTTTGTATTCATTTGTACTACCATCATAAATGGCTTAGATGAAAATAATGTAAAGCATCAAGGACATACATCATTAAAAAAAACCAGAAAATTTAAAGAATAAAAAGTATTACCTCTCTTAATACTGTGCTTTTATAACCTCGATAGAGTCCTAGAATGCCCTGCAAATCAACAACAGAGAGTGTCAGCTATTGAAAATTATTTTAGTAAAAGGCTGCAATTTACTGATGATTACATGGCAGGTATAACAGCTTTACTGAGTCTAATACCCCAAGCATCCAGAAAATTGGAAGTATTGATTACAAACACACTCTAGCTTTACCAACATTGGAAAAGTTGATTCCTTTTTTTTATTCCTGCAATCAAAACTTGTTTAATGGTTACTAAAAATAATGACTTACAGGTGTACACTCAAGAGATAACACAATACAGTATACCACATTATCAAGTTAGAAGACCAGGGAAGCGCAGAAACCCACAAATTCCCTGTAACTACACATGGCTGGTATTTAAAACCACCAGGTACTCCAGGAGCACATACGCAGAACAGGAGGTTTACTGGGACCATTGGACAATTAATACTCACTCACCTGTAGGTCTACACTTTTAACTCTTAACGGTCTGGAAGCAAGAAGCAGGGCAGGCTTCACTGCTCCAAGAAGCTGGGCAGAACATTTTAAAAGGCCTCTGTATGCATTGTACCTGACTCTATACACTGTGCTTTTTTCACTGTCAAGGACAGTATTAGAGAAGTAAATCTCAGAGAGCATGCCCTCATTATGGCAGGCTGCTCTACCACCGTCTGCTCCAGGGATCTGCAGGCCAATATGTCAATCCATATCAACAAAGCAGTTATAGCTAATGGTCTTAATTGCCATCCAGCCTACTGTTTGCAGAGAAGGTTCACTCTGTCTTCAGCTACTGCAAGGACTGCACCCAAGGTCAGAAGGGAGAGCAGAGAATGGGAGGGAGCAGATCATGTCCTCACACCTCTGCTAGTCAAAAACACCAAGCGCTGAAAAGCTTCAGGACTCTGCCTCTACAAGGCCACTGGCCAAGAACAATGTCTTAAGTCACTTCCAAGTCACAGCCAGGACATCAAGCTGGCTATGGAAGTTTCCAGAACAACCCCGTCCCCTGCAAAATTGGGTGTTGATGAAGACCCACACAGCTTGACAGGAAATAGGACCAAGCTAACTGACCCTCATTCCAATGCACAGAAACAATAAACAAGAAAAGCGGTTGTTAATTCAGGACCCTTTGCTAATTATTTTCTCACATACATAGACACAGACACCCAGACAAATAACTGACATATACAACCCTCCCCAATATGCCCTTGGGCATACCATTACATGGGAAAACATGCCTCTATTTTACTGCCATTACACACACAAAGGTAACAGCTGGCCAAGGGACACTCAAGTACTCTTTGCTTTTTAGCAATCCAAAAAGCACCGAGAACCATGCCTTCCAGACCCACTGCTCCTCACTCTGCCTCTTTTACCTAACATTTAAATCAGTATAATTTATTATATATTAAGTTTCATTTTATGATCACAGACGCAATGGCTTTTATGCCCGAGTGGCTACAATCCATTTTCCTGAAGACAGAGCAGTTCCTTGTTTACATGATAGTTCCATTTATATTCTGTCTTTTCTCTCGTTTTTCAGGGTGGCATATGTGGCTTCCCCAGTAGAATCAAAACAGAACTTTAGAATCATAACAGCCCTGTTTGATATATCAGGCCGGGAGAGTGTGAATGGTGCAAGACCACAAATTAGTATGTTTGAAACTCTCTGAAACTTTTGATTTGTTAACTGAATCCTCAGTGTATGGTATTTGTTCCTCTCCTCCCTTTCTCTTATAGGCTCCAAATACACACGTGGCCCCCTTCCTGCTTGTGTTCACATCCACCTTGTGAAGTCACTCACTCACTCACTCACTCACTCACTCACTCACTATTTATTTATTTATTTATTTATTTATTTATTTATTTATTTATTTATTTATTTATTTATATGCTGCCTTTTTCTTAAAGGATCCAAGGTGTGAGAGTGAGTTAAACAGCAACTTTTATTCATCCAGAGGCACCTGAACCCAAATCTCCTAACCCTCCACCCAAAATTGTTAGCTACTATAGTAACTATACCAGTGATAGCAAACCTTTTACAGACCCAAGTGTCCAAACTGCGGATTCAAAACCCACTAATTTTTCGCAAAGTGTCAATACCGCAATTTAACCTGAATATGGGTGGCTGTGAAGGGGCGGACGAGTGCCCACAGAAAGGGCTCTGAGTGCCACCTTTGGCACCCGTGCCATAGGTTCACCAACACTAAACTATACCCTATTGGCTCTCAGCCATTTGAGAGCTCTGCACAAGAGAGATTTATAATGAAGCTGGATGGCTTTTTGTGATTGCTTTTATCAATTTAAAACGTTTTTATGACGCTCAATCTCAGGATGTCAGTATCACAGCATCTTCCTAAATGACAGTAACAAAAACAAAACAATTACAATATTGAAAATGCCTACGTTTAAATATCTTAACCAATTATCTAAATGCTTCTCAAATAGGATTTCTGTAAACATCAGGGAGATGGTAGGGGAGACTAACAAGTAGTATGCAGGCCGATAATTATGAAATTAGGAGGGTAAAGGCCCAAGCCCATACACCCCAAACCATGGTGGTCACCAATCCCAACTGCATTTCAGGGTGCAAAGCAGGTCAGTGGAGGAGGGGAGAGATGTGGACTAATGCTATAAGGAGTGAAGAAGAAAGAACTAGACATAGAGGCAGCAGGGCACAGGGAAAGAGTATGCTTCTACTTCACTTCTTACCTCTTCCCGCACAGTGTTGGAAAGGATCCGTAAGGTACTGGAGGAGGCAGAGACTTGCGCTCTCTGTTTCACAACTTCAGAAGGAACGCGTATTAGACAAGCAACCTACAAAACCAGCAAAATCTTGCATTATACTCCTGGACAAACATTCATTTTTTTAAAAAATCAATACATACAGAAGATATCTGTTTGTAACTTTCTATCCCAGTGTATAATTAGAAAGCAAATGTTGATTTGGACACAGGAATTATTAGGTAGCTAGGTAGCTAGTACTTGGATGGGCGACCACCTGGGAAAATACCAGGTGCTGTAGGCGCCTGGAGTAGGAACTGGAAGCCACTCCAATATTCCTGCCAAGAAAACTCCATGGACATGGGGTAACAAACAGTCATTCAAGACTATAACAACGCAAGAACAAGTGGCTAGTAACAAAGAAAGAAAGAAAGAAAGAAAGAAAGAAAGAAAGAAAGAAAGAAAGAAAGAAAGAAAGAAAGAAAGAAAGAAAGAAAGAAAGAAAGAAAGAAAGAGAAATTGCATATATGTGTCCTCCCATGACTAGCACATACCTGGCAAGCTCAGGCAGAATGCATCTTTTAAAAAAAGATAGAGAGGCAATGCCATCTAGTGACCAGCAGTGAGAACCTCAAGCCAACCAGAAGTTCTAAACACATTGGAACATGTGAGAATTCCAAATGTACACACATTCTGTTCTAGATGCATGCATCCAGCTACCTACCTACCTACCTACCTGATAATTCCTGTCAAAATTTGCTTCCTAATTACACAGCCAGTTAGAAAGCTACAGAAAAATGCAAAACTAAAACTTTTTATTTATTTCTCACTTTCCTGCCAACCATGACTTTCAAACCAAAACTCATTAAAACATATTTTAAAGCATATGTGATACCATTTAAAATCCAGTTTTAAAGACTAAAGAACTTTTAGAATAATACAGGCTTGATTTTCTTGAAATGGGCCTTCATACTAAAAAAAAAAACATTACTATAGTGGGGGAGAGATCATACCAAAAGGTCATTTCTACCAATATGATGCTAGATAAGTGATTTCTGCTAAATGGCCCTCAACACTCTATGACTGGCAAGGAAGAGAGGGGAGCAAGTACACCTACCCTGCTTCCAGTCATAATTTCTCTGGGTTGGATCTAGATAATCACACTCAATTTGGATTCATTTTCAATTAATACACTTATGTTAGACAAGACTTACTTTATCCAAAGGGGTCCTTCTAAGAAACATTTTGTCCAGACATAACACGTTATGTTTCAGAATGCATTACAGGAGTATTCAAGCATGGTGAATAAGGACCTGTCGCTAATATCAGTAATACATGCTCACAAGGAAAATAAATTCCATGTTACACAACAGCTTTTCCCAGGAAAACCCCAATGGGTAACCAGCAATCCTTCCCCAAGGAAGCCAAAATATGTAACTCATCATCTGCTTTTGTCTTATCCTTTAGATCATATCAACCTCTTATGAGAAGTGTACCTTACGCCAATAAATTTTACTCCAAAATTGGCACATACAGAATTAAGACTCCAAGTCCTATATAAAATGATCATATTATTAGACCATTCAATAAAGAGTCAAATATAATAATTCTTTAGTTTTATTCTTATACTAACAATTTTAAATGGAATATGCTTAGAAAGCACACCTAGTGAATCAGGTAGGCTTTTTTATACTGTCCGTCTCTGTCCTTAATGTAGGTTTTGCATTGAAGGAAAAACTAAGGACGCCTAATTTTTATTTTCAAGTTCATTATGACAACACCTATCTGTTCATCTTATCAGAGAACATTTAAGAGTCTGTACCATTAGCGCTACAAGTGATGTCAAGACTCACAGAAAACGGAGTCTAATTATTTACTTGCTTGGACAGAAAAGAGTTTAGATTACACAGGTGTGTGGAAATCAGAGAAAGCAGTCTCGTTGTCCTATGTTATGAAATGAGGTAATGTATTAAGTAATAAGCATTACATCATTTAAATGTGATTGGTCATTCAGTGTATAAAAGTACTGTACTGTACATGGATTATGCGCTCAGCTATGCTCCATTATGCTATTTGATGATATGCTGTTCTGCTGTATGTTCAAGTTTGTTCTAGAGACTCTTCACATCTGCAAGTTTGTATTTCAGGCTGAATGCTGAGAGAAGTACCACTGTACTCTCTCTCTCTCTCTCTCTCTCTCTCTCTCTCTCTCTCTCTCTCTCTCTCTCTCTCTCATTTATTTATTTATTTAGGAATTAAATTTACATACTGCCCAATTCTAATCCATCACTCTCTCCACTATATTATACTGGGCACACAGAAATTGTTAGTAGTCCTAGAACTTCACGTGCTTCCTCCACCCTACCTTGATGATGTAAAGCATCCAATTTGTTAGCTTGGGAAACTTTCTGAAAAGTTTTTTTTTCCAAGGGCCTGTCAAATGAAATCAATATATAAACTCATCAGGAGTGCAAGGAGGGAGATCTGTCAATATCCAAATGTCATTCCGAAAAGGTACAAACTCGGGTGTGCTTTTCAATCTCATGGTCAAACACAACGAAATGACCCCAATACAGCTGAGAAAATAAGAACGGTCCACTTTTTTTGTAGTTTGGCATAAATATTTATAGAACTACACGCTTCATAACACACGATGTCCTTATATTCAGGTCCCTCTCTCTCTTTTTAATATTATTCCTTAATACCAGAGGGGAAAGACTTTAGAAACATTCCAGATGAAAAACAATCTAACCTACCAAAGGGGATGCAAGGCACCCATTGTGGCTTCCTGACTTCTGTGGCGTTGCAATTTTGGCATGAAAAAGGAAGCTACAAAGTTAAAGCATCTCTCTCTATTTTTCTCCGAGACACTTGCAGTGCCTTCCATTTTGTTTCATATGAGGCTTTGATGTCTTTTCGGATTTGAATTTAAACTGTAAAGGAATATTTCACTGCACAAGAACAAAAAAGAAAAGAAAAAGAGCATCACGGCATAGTGAGGTGGAAGTTAAAGTCATTCTGAAGGTCTGTTGTCAGGCTGGTTGCGCAGGCCCCTTTCTCACAGATTTCCACACAGAGAGAGGGGCTCCATCGCAGACGGCCAGTGCGACGTTTTCCCTTCTCATCTGAACGTTGGAACTCACAGCATTCATTTTACTGGTGCACCTCACAGTCAGTAGGAAAAAAACAGTTCCCCTTTTCCCGTTTGCTTCTTGTAGGTTTTGAGGAAAGGGGGGGAAATGTTTCCTATTTGTTTTTTGACCAAAAAAAAAAAAACAAAGCAAGTCTCAATCATTTCACAGTAACTGTGAAGGAGGGTCTCAAAATCACTGCAGGTGAATTCATCATCATCATCATCTTAGAATGGAAGTGGTGGAAGGGGCGTTCTATGGATCACTGAGTTCTAGACTCTGTCAAGGAGACACAGTGGGGCATCCAGCTCCCAACCTTTGGCTACACAACCAGACAGTTGTGCCAGACTAGCCACCCAGCAGTTCCTTTTGCCTGTAAAATGCCAAAGCCTGGAAAGCCACCTCTCATGTTCCTTAGGTTATGTGTAAAAAGAAAATCATAAGACTCTATTAATGTTTACAAGCATATTTACAAACTGACCAGGGCCACCTCTATTATTAAGCAGAATGTGTTCACACACACACACACACACACACACACACACACACACAACACACAGGAGAGACTGAGGGCCATTAAAAAGGATAGAACTGCATGTGCCACAAGACTTCCTCTGTATACCCTCAGCTACCCAGTTGCCACGAGGAGAAGTAGAGGATGCATGTAGGTCATTTTCCGAGTACTTCTATACATACTTACAGGGCAGGAGTAGTCTCTTGTGGTTTGTGCAGAACATACCCTAATTGCAGAGTTGTGGGGCCAAGCATATCTTCTCTTCTCAGATCTGCTGCATTTCACAGCAACACTCCACACTGTGTAGTGGAGCTTACTCCCAGATAACTACTATACACTCAGAAATAAGCCACCACTTCACACACTACAGTGGGATTTGTTCCTAGCAGCCTAAGTTTTATCCTAAGCAAAAGGACAGCATATGTGTTTCTTCCTTGCTTCAGCTATCTTCAAACTGAGTCAAAGATCACCGGATGATATATATATACGTATATTTATATTGTACAGTGGTACCTTGTATAAAGGAATTACTTCATTCCAAATGAAATTATGTTAAGCAAATTTTCCTTTATATAAATTTCCCATAGGAATGCATTGAAAACAGAGTAATCCCTAATCGTGACCATTTTTATGTTGTACGGATTCACCCCATAGATGATTATGTTAAGCAAATTTCCCCTATCTCTAGAATCTTTTTGTTGCACAGATTTTATGTTATACAAACCTTTTTGTTATACGAGGGTCCACTGTACCTAAATAAAACACAGTACAATAGGCCTCGAAAGGCCTTCTTGTGGAGAAGAAAGCTTTACCATCTAGGTGCAAAAATGGACCTTTGAGGACACAATGCCTGCAGTATACACAGGAGTCCTCCTTTTCTCATGCTGTAAATACCTTAGGAAATATTCAAAAATAGGGGGGAAATCACAGAGTTATCCCCCCCCACAACAACCCTGTAAAATGTCAATTTTTTCAGTTTAAAACATTAACGGCAAATGTCCTTGGAAAAGACAGGCAAACATATAAAGTAATCGTAGAACATGTATTAATCTAATGGGAAAAGCAGTTCTGTCGGTCTATTGAGCCAGGGAACTCTCTGGAAGACCCATTCACACATCATACTGCCCCAGCTTTGTGTTTTTGGTGCCTTACAGGCCAAACCCATGAACTAGCCAAGTATCATGTAAGAAGCAGAGTCAGCAACAAAAAGTTTTTTTTTTTATGGACCAATGCTGCTCAGCAATGAACTCTTCAATGCATGATGGTTTGCCCGGAGGAAATAATAAGAGTTTGTGACAATTTGTCCCTATAAATGGGCCTCAAACTCCAGCCTATCTCTCAAAAAAGAAAAGCATCAAGTCTTCAGCTTCCTAAAACCCAAGATAGAAGGGAAATAGGTTTTTGATACTTTCATCTTTTAGCATATTTCTCCCAATGGATGAAATCATAAAGATGGATCAGCACTCTCTTTGGTTTTGCTTTTTGTTTCAGTATATTTGCTGGTAGATTTGTAATGCATAAGCCAGGGGTCCTCAAAGTTTTCAAACAGTGGGCCGGTCCACCACCACCCAGACACCACTGGGGGCCGGATCACAGTCCAAAAGCTGCTGCGGAGGCTGGCTTGCTCACAAAACAGGGGGTAGGTGGGGGGGGGTTTCAATTGGTCCCAGTGGCCAGATTCAGGACCTTGGGGGGCTGCATCCAGCCCTGGGGCCTTAGGTTGAGGACCCCTGCCATCTCTCCAAAAAGAAGAGATGCATAATTAAATTGTAAACCGCCCAGAGAGTGCTTGAAGTGCTATGGGAGGGTATATAAGCAGAACACTTTACTTTGCTTTTAAAGCTAGGGCTGTATTGAACGTTCAGCGCTGTGTCAAATAAGAACAAAGAACAGCGACAAAGGCAGTCAATGGAGACAGAAGCCATCCCAGGAATATGTCCACAGGAATGCAATGAAGATGATCAGGAAATCAAGTCCCGTCAGGAAGGACTGAAGGAGTGAGGTATGTTTGGCTTGTAGAAAAGAAGACTGGGAGATTTATTATATGAGAGCACCTTCTGCTGCTCTGGAGGGAAAGACTCACACCTATTGATTCCAATTCAAAAAGAGAGAGCTTTCAGCTCAACATATATGTGTGCTGCATATACACTCAGGCTACTCATTTCCCCACCACCACCGCCACCATCACAACCACCACCACAAGCTGGGTACTGAATTTACTGAGCGTGAAAGGATGAATGGCAGAGTATATCTCAAGCTCATTGGGATTGGACTCAGGCTGTGAGCAGAGTCTTGACTGCAGTGTAGCAGCTTAGTCACTGTGCCACAAGTTTTCTCAAGGAAGAGTCTTTTGACAGCAACTATTAATACTGGAATGATCTACCTGAAGGTCTCCCTAGACCAAAGATGTCCAAACTTCAGCCTTCCAGATGTTTTGGGCCACATCTCCCACAGTCCTTTGCCACTGGCAATCTAAACTTAGAATCTGGGAGTTGCGGTCCAAAACATTAGGAGGGACGAAGTTTAGACATGCCTGTACTAGAGGTTTTTTAACAGGTTGAGATAGTTAATTAAGATTCATCCTTCTTATGAAATGGTAATTATAGTTGTTGTCATTTTTTTCGGTCTGTTTGGCCGTGTTTTTTTTCTTCCTGATGTTTTGCCAGACTCTGTGGCTGGCATCTTCCAAGGGCAAGGAGCTCAGGAAACTAGGAGTTCTCTCTGTGCTCTGGGTCATAAAGTGAATTATAAAAACTCATAACAACTATCAGATCCTGGCAGTGGAAGCCTTCGAGAACACATTAAAATTGAAATTATCTCAACAAAACAGTCATATTTTCCATTTATGTATCAATACTGCCATCTAGTGTTCAGGATTAAATCACCCAAAACAGATTATAAACTCACTCTTACGCTAGGAGTAAGACCGAAACAGACAACAAATCACTTCTCAGTACCTAGAATGTGGGTCAAGGTCAGCTGTGATCTGCATTATAACTCATCAGAATTATTACATTCTGTCTGCAATAGAGATAATATCAGCACAGGTCTACACTACAGAGCTGCAGAAAAGATTAGGGATATAGGAAGTACAGTGGTACCTCGATTTAAGTATTTAATCCATTCCGAATGCATGCTCTTAAGTCAAACTACTCTTAAGTCGGGGTAACTATCTAAAAATTTGAAAAAATAAGTTGAATAATAAAAAAATGCAAGTTGAACAGACCATATCTAAAATTTGTAAGGCGGCAGTTAAAATGCCAAGTTTTCCGCTCTTAAGTCAAATTGCTCTTAAGTCAGAGCACCACTGTATTCTGAACATGAGCTGAAGATATTACTATTCTCCTCTGTTTTATAAATGGACATTTCTGATATGAGTAAATCTCCCATATAGCTCAGTATCAAATGAGTTCAAAAAACTATTAGGATCAAAAAGAAAAACAATATACAGTAAGTAGAATGAATGTAGTGGACACTAAAGTGGACACAGAGGTTAGAATATCATTTTGTGCTGTGCTCACTTCAGCAGCACATATACTAAAATTGGAACAATACAAAGAAGATTAGCATGGTCCCTATTTTGGCCTGAAATGTTGGGGGGAAGTTGTGATTGAATTTATAACACGACAGGAGACAAGCAACATGTTTGTTTTATTTTGTTTACTGTAGAAAACAAATTAAATGTAAAAAAAAAGAATATCATGTTGTGCTGGTTCACAAGGGACAATATATTGGCCCAAACAATATTACAGTATGTAGCTACCTAAACGGCAAAGCTTGTGAAGCCAAACTGCCCCAAATTAAGAAACCACCACAGCCTTAGTCTCACACCAAGTCATATAGCTCAGTATGCAACTAATAATGTCTGCACATTGATCTCTTAACTTAAGGCCGCCAACCCCCACCCCCACCCCCAAAAAACATAGGCTGTTTGTTTTAGGCCTGCGTAACTGGAAATGTAAGGTATTTCGTAATAAAAGATAAAACCCAAGCGGTAGCAGAAAATCTATCAGAAACCGAACAACTGCAGTGACGACTTGGCAGTTCTAAGATCAAGATTGCAGGACTAGAAGATTTGGATGCTTAAAAACAAATATATATATAGCTCCATATGACTAGCTCCATAGGCTCACCTCTACAAAACCTCGCCAAATTTCTTGCCAAACAACTCCAGCCCTATGCAGAATCCATCACTTCATACGTACAAAACTCGTTCCACTTCATAGAAATTATAAAGAAACAAGACCTACAACCCAATGACCTACTCGTGAGCTTCGATGTTGTTTCGCTCTTCACACAAGTGCCCATTCAAGAAGCCTTGACAGCTATCCACAACAAATACAACCCCCCCAAACACATCCTAGATCTGACCAACCACTGCCTAACCAACACATACTTCATCCACAATGGACAAAGATACAAACAGATAAAGGAGCACCCATGGGATCACCCTCTCACCGGTCATCGCAAACCTGGAACACTTTGAAACCAACGCGTTACAGAAGTCCGAACATAAACCCAAACTCTGGCTCAGATATGTTGACGACACCTTTGTTATCTGGCCACACGGGAAAGATAAACTGAACAACTTCCTCACACATCTCAACAGCCTACACCCCAAAATACAATTCACTATGGAAATAGAAGCCAACAACCAACTTCCCTTCCTGGACGTCCTAATCTACAAAAAAAACCCGACGGCTCCTTAGGACATACCATCTACCAGAAAAAAACACATACAAACCGCTACTTAAATGCACAATCACACCACCACCCTGCACAGATCAACTCCGTAGCAAAACCCTCATCTCCAGAACCAAACGCCTCGCTGACAAAGACCACCTAAAAACTGAATTACACACTCTCTCGAATGTTTTAATTGCGAACGGATTCCAAAAAAACACCATCACCAAACTAATCCAAAAGGAAACACCCCCAAGAACCAAGAAACAGAAGAGAACAACGGCACCGCCCTCCTCCCTTACATCAAAGGCACCACAGACAAAATCAGCAAAATTCTCCACAAACACAATATCAAGACAGCCTTTTGCACCGACCAAAAAATAGCCAACATTTTAAGAAACCCCAAAGACAAGATTGAGCTAGAAAACCAAGGAGTCTACGAAATACCATGCAAAGTCTGTCCAGCCACATACATCGGACAAACAAACAGGAGAATAAGCGCACGCATCGCAGAACACAAGAACGCAGTCAAAAAGAAGAAAAATCTTCCTCTCTCTTCCAGCACATAAAAACAACAGGTCATGAAATTGACTTTGAAAGAACCAAACTCATCTCCAAAACTGAACACTTCAACAGTCGAATAATCATGGAAGCCATTGAAATAGAGAAACACCCAAACAACATGAATAAACGTGATGACACCTCCCGCTTGCCTGACATCTGGAAACTAGCCCTGGTCAACAGACGAGCCTCTGTCACAAAGACTGACACCAGGTCCAAAAGGACACAAGATGCCACCACCTTCCATCCACACCAAACACAAACCCAGACCCTTCCCACAGATGAAACGAAACCACCATCCAATAACAAAAAACCACGACTGCACCATCTACTGCGGCACCCCACTCCAGTCACCACATGGAGCACACTCACACACCCCAAAAAAACATTGGGAGACCACAGACACGTAGCCAGACCAAAATGAATTCACAAGACACAGGACCCCACTCCACCAAAGCCCAGGATACTGCCAGAACCCACCAGCCATCTAACCCACCAGCATGTAAACAGCCATCTAAACAGCCATCAGCAGTTAATCCCTTAACGATCGCCTCAAGATCACAAAAGAACAAAGGAACAAAGGAACCTGCAATCAGCAACAGAGCAAGCAAACCACACCCCCAGCAGTATTTATAGAAGGACTTCAACTGAGACCACACTTTGCTTCAAGAAGAAAGAAGCCAGAACACCAGCCTGAAGATGACGAAAGGACCTCATGTATTTCTACACGGGAAGAAACCCGAATCCACCCTAACATGCATATATATATATATATATATATATATATATATATATATATATATATATATATATATATATATATATATATATATATAAGTACATTTAATATACCTTTCCAAAGTAGGCAACTAGTCTACTGGCTGAGCATTTAAAGGCTCCTAAATGTTGAGTATTTAGAGCCTCCTAGGGTTTGTGGTCACGTCACCAGTTATCAGACTTCAGCCAGTAAAGAGACTCAATTACTTGAATGGAATTCCTGGACTTTTTAGAACACATTTTGTATTTTCTTGGGGAAAGGTCACAGACTGTAAGTACAAATGCAAAAAGACGCTACAGGTGATACCTTTAGGGGCCACTAAGAAAAATAAAAATACAAAGAACATTGCAAGCTTTCGAGTGTAAATCACTCTTCTCCAAAGCAGGTCCCAAATGTTCGAACATGGCAAAAGGTGTACTATGCCAGGTTATTCTTAGAGTTCTTGGCTAGATGATGTTGTAGCCAGGCAAGTTTCCTTGGAGGCAGGAAGTAGGAGGGCAGCTGCTTAAGCATTGGGTTCAATCCCCCTTCTTCAAACAAAGGAACATGGGTCATGCACTCCCTCACTCACCCCTGATCCCATTTGGCTCTACGAGACATACAAGTCTCAGAGGTGTGCGGGGAGAGAAAAGGGTTGATGTAGAGGACCCATGTGCTTCATTCTAGGATTGGGGTAAAATTTAGTAAGCCCACTAAGTTTGCCCATTGGAGCCAAGACTGAATTAAAGTGATATTACCTAGTGGTTGCAGTCTTACCCTTTGGTGTCGAAAGTCCATGTGCCTCTCGACACCAAAGGGGACACCGGCTCTTTCTTGGTATCTTCACAATTCCATCAAAGCAAAAGAGGGGGTTGAGCCACGTGGTACTATAAGTATAAATTTTAGGCAATGCTTGACATATAAGGAATGTCCGTCTTGTTAAGAACCTATCTGGATATTATAAGAGCCTCATGGCACAGTGGTTAAACTACAGCTAAAATTCTGCTCATGACCCAAGTTCAATTCCAAGTAGTCTACTTTAGCGTCACTGAGCCTTCCAAGGTCAGTAAACTGAGCACCCGGCTTGTGGTGTGTGTGTGTGTGTGTTTGTCTGCATTGTGTAGCCTGAATAATTAAATTGTCAACTCCCCAGAGAGTGCTTTAAGCACTATAGGGAAGTACATAAGCAGCACACTTTGTTTTTTGCTTTTAATCTCTATCAGCATCCCACTTTGCTTTTTGCTTTCAATTTCTTCAGCAGATGATCTGATTAGAAAATCGTTCCCCATCTGTACAGGAATACTTGACAAAGCCTTCTCAGGTTGCTCCCACGTTGCTCCATGCATCTCCCCCTCTGAAGCTGATCAGTTCCCATTCCTGCTGATTCATGAAGGATGTGGAAACATATTTCTTCAAAGCAGCTTTTAAGCTCTTTCAGGTTTCATGCATATTGTGATGAATGGGATGGTATTTCATATTGAATTGCTTCATTTGTCTAATGTGCTTCTGGTTTCTTTCAGAATATGATATACAGTACTTTTATTAACATGTACTTGAACAGTCTTCATGCATGTATGCACAGATATACATACATAAGCACATGCATACAATGGCCAGAATTTTACAATGGCCAAAATTTGTAATAGCATACAAGAGTTAAAAATAAATAAATAAATAAATAAATAAATAAATAAATAAATAAATAAGCACGCGTAGGCCAGTGTAAGTACAGTGGTATAAACTGTCATTCTTTAATGAGTTGTTGCTTGTATCCCTATCACATACCATGCTGGAGCATGACGAGGGATACAAGTGGCAAATGGTTAATTAGTGGCAGTGAAGTTTATATCACTGCGGTTACCAACAGGATTGTGACCACAGGGTAATAAAGGATAAAGTGATTTAAGCACTTTACAGGGCTGACATTCTATACTGTACATTAACACATTTTATGTGGAAGTAACAATGCCTTTCATCCTGTTTTGTTCATACAATAAGAAGATCTCAAGAGAGCTGGGAACGTACTTCATATTACATTATCTGGAAGTTGAGTCATGGCTACTGGACTTCTTTTTTTGAGAGATAGAAACGTTTCGCTGTTCATCCAAATAGCTTCATCGGTCCGATGAAGCTGTTTGGATGAACAGCGAAACGTTTCTATCTCTCAAAAAAGAAGTCCAGTAGCCATGACTCAACTTCCAGATAAACTCACCTGGATGACTGAGAATCTTCACAGACATATTCATATTACATTGAGAGGGTGGGAGGCAGAAGTATTATTTCCCATCCATGGAACTTCCGGGAGTGATCGTGTCCCAATAAAATGGAGTACAGGTTCTCTGCCATTATGTACTATCAAGTCTCTTCCAACTTGGACCCCAAGTCTAGTGACCCTACACATGAATGATCTCCAAAAGGTCCTACTGGGAACAGCTCCCCTCAACTCTTGTAAACTCCAGGCCCTGGATTCCTTTCTGGAGTCAATCCACCTTTCATTTAGTCTTCCTCTTTTCCTGTTACCTTCAACTGTGGCCACTGAGTGGCTTTTCCAAGGAGTTCTGTCTTCACTTGATGTTTCCACTACGACTACCCTGACCCAAACCCTCCATTTCAGAAAAATGAAATGGGAAGGAGATTTCCAGCCGAAACTGGCCATTATTTTCATCTTTGTTTTATCCTTTTAGGAAATGGTGCAGCCTACAGACATAAAATTGGCTCATGGAGCCCCCAAGCGTTACTCAATGGTAACCTTTAACCTCTGTTCTATGGCAAGACAAAGCTAAAACTAAAGCCTGAGGGAAGGGGGGAGGCTCAGATGTAGGATTTTTTCAACAATATCCCTGTAACGTTCAATGGGCTGGTTTTGATTTCTACTGTTGGCTCAAAAACAGAAATATTGAAGGACATTATTTCTGGACGGAACTGCAACAAGAGTTTGCGCAGAGACCATGCAAATTATTAATTATTCCACATGGCCCTCAGAGAGGGCTCCGCAGGCAGCCCATGTCTTTTCTCAATGCAACACTTGCATAATAGCTTAAATTTAGAAATAATACTATTAATAATAAGCTTGCAGGGTACTTTTCAGTCAAAAGGAATAAAATGGATTGCTTACCTTGAACTCATCCTTGCAATACCCCAATCAAATTAAGAACCCAATTCTTGTACATGGATACAGGAAAGCTTTTTTTTTTTTTGCTTTTTCTTGCATTCTCTTTTTAAGCTAAATTTCTTATTTATTTATTTAAAATATTATTATCTCTTTCTCCTTAAAAAGAACCCAAGAGTCCGTTCCCAAGACACAATTTGTGAATTTTAGTCAAGTCTTCCAAAACAAACTGAAAATTAAAATTCTGACATTTGCACTGCCCAAATTCAATAGGCAGGCTGAGCTATTCTTAGAAGACCATATTGTATCCAACTGCTAGAAGAGGTGCCTGCCAGGAAACAGGACATTAATTTAGTACAAAAATGGTCAAACACATGAGATTCAAACCCACACTTTTCAGCCATACGTACTAACAGTCCAGAGTTTTGACAGATTTTCAACTTTTAGCATTTTTTTTTTTTTAAAAAAACTCTGAAGCTCATTTCCTTCTGAATATGAAAAAAATCATTTAAAAATGTCTGATTGAAAAAAAAGACTGAAAAGAAATTCTCCCTCATCCCTCCTGTAGTCTTTTCTGGAAGGGGAAGGGATGTTAGGATGTCAATCAGTGCTGGACCAAAGTGTTATACCCAGTTATTTTCTGGCACTTTGGAGTGAGGAGAATGGGGGAAGAAAGAGATGGCCCTGGACTCTGTTTATGATTTAAACTTATTAGATTTTCTGATAACACAACATTGGGTGGAATAGCTAAAACCCTGGAAGACAAAAACACAACATTGGGTGGAACAGCTAATACCTGGAAGACAAAAACAAAACACTGGGTGGAATAGATAATGCACTGAAAGACAAAAACAAAATTGAAAAATATATTTACAGGCTTGGGCTAAAAACAACAGAATAAAGATAAACAGGGATAAGTACAAGGTTCTACACCTAGAGGAGAAACAAACAAAAACACAGTTACGAGATGGGAGATACCTGTGTGGCGTTTACCCCCTTCATAGTGTTTGTGCAGGAGTGTGTAAAGGGTTAATGCCAATGACCAAAGAGGGAGTGTGGAGGCAGAGCTCACATGTTTAAAAGGCTTAGCTTGAGGGATGTGAGATTTAGAACAGAAAAAGAAAAGTAAAAAGAGATAAGGTTGAGAAAAGTTAAGGGAGACAGATGAGAGAGGTTTGAGAATAGTAAAAGGACAGAATTTGAGAGTGATTTGCTTAGAGGAACTTTCAATTAAGGGTGCGCAAGTAACCTGAAACTGAAACAGCTTGTTGTATTCAATAAACGCTGTTTTACTATATTAACATGACAATTCAACTGGGACTCGGTTATTTCAACTGGTTAACCCTGAATGGTGGCAGCAAGAGTGAAAAGTAGGTGTGTGCAGGCCAATGGTCCGTGAAACGACTGGGGGCTCTATATGGTAACACCGCAACATGACTCAGTAATACTGCAAGTGAGAAGGATCTTGGAATTGTATATCACAAGCTGAATATGAGTCAACAGTGCAAGGCAGCTGCAAAAAAGGTAAATGTGACTTTAAGAAGTATTAACATAAGTATAGTCTCCAAATTCTCTGAGATACTAGTTCTGCTCTACTTTGTACTGCTTAGGCATCATCTTGAATTTTGACCAGTTCTGGACACCACGCTTTAAGAAGGACGCCAACAAACTGGAGCATGTTCAGAGGAAAGCAACAAGGATGATCATGGGACTGGAAACCATAGATCCCAATATATTCTTGGACTGCAACTCCCAGAGGCCTTCACCATTTGCTGTGCTGGCCAAGATTTCTGGGAACTGTATTCCAAGAGCAGCTGAGGACTCAAGGTTGAGAACCAATGATCTAAAGAGAGGCAACTACCATAATATATACAGAGACAAGTGGAGGTTGTACATTTCTTTTACCATGATAAAAGGAAATGGTCTACTAATTCATTAGGACTCCTGTATCCAAGGGAAATTGGTTCTTGGGCACGCACTTCCCCCCACAGATACCGAAATCAGTGGATAATAGTGAATGAGAGAGAGAGAGAGAGAGAGAGAGGGGAGAGACGATACATAAATATATAAACATGTATACCAGAAACAGAACAGGCCACTAGAGGGTACCAGATGCCATGCTAATAAGTGAAATCTGCTGATATGGGAGTCCCACTATAGCAGGCATGTCCAAAATTTGGCCCTCCTGATGTTTTGGACCACAACTCCCAGAATTCTAAGCTTAGATTGGCAATGGCAAAGGACTGTGGGAACTGGAGGGCCGAAGTTTGGACGTGCCTGCACTATAGCAATAGGTATGTGATTGGCAATGGCAGTCTTAGGTGCTTCTATGTGAGGAAGTCCAGCCGACCACATTTTTCCCCTTTCAACTAATTCAATGTTCAGAAGGGGTGAAAAATGCTGCCAGTGTGGACAATACAAATTGAGATTAATGTCTGATAGATCAATCGTCTGCTTTGCTTTTATGAGAGGAGAGCAATCAAGCCAGAAAGAAAAGAAAACAGCAGGGAGCTGCTTTGCTATTCAGAATGGAAAGGCATTTGTTAAACCTCCAAGCCTTTCCCTTCTGAAAAGACCCCACGAATTCTGTGTGTGTGTGTGTGTGTGTGTGTGTGTGTGTGTGTGTGTGTGTGTGTGTGTGTGTGTGTGTGTGTGTGTGTGTGTGTGTGTGTGTGTGTGTGTGTGTGTGTGTGTGTGTGTGCTAAGAGTAAACAAAGGCTGCTGAAAGGAAGGGAAAGAACAAGGTCAGTTGGGTTCTCTTCTACCCCACCCTCAACCCTTGGGAAAGGCTTACTTCCGTGATTACGACCCAACCTTATTTTTAGTTTCATGATTTTAGGAAAAAATAGTACCGTATTCATGGGAAAATACAGTAGCTTCCAAAGAAGACCATCCACACTTCCGTGGGAAAGCTGGCTATATGTCACTAGAAAACCAATGATTAACATGTAACATAATATTCCTCATATTAATCCAATGTAATCTTAGTCTTATTAATGTAAGATGTTGCACATCTCTGTGAGTTTTGCTTATGATGCAAAACCTGTTTCTCCAAATTAACTAAGCTGGCCTATTTGGCTCCATTTGTACAGAAAACTAACCCTTTCACTATGCCAATGCCATGCACCTTCAGACATCTACATATTACAGTCTTGGATGCTGTACTCCTAAATGTCCATGAAATGGACGTTCTGGATTCCAAAGGAATCCTGTCAACTACTATGGCTGCAAAACACTTCAGAATTTAGTTTCCTGGACAACGGCTCTCTAATCCACCATAAACCCAAGTGTATGTGCATCTTGAAGGATGTTAATAATAATTTAAAATAATTTTTCCCAAGCTCTGGACTATAATCATCTGCATTTGTCCTCAGAAGTCAGTTCCATGGAACAGAGCAACATTTACCTTTAAGCCGCAATACAAAGCCATGCTTCTCTTCTTGTTACATGGAATTGTTGGATTCTCCCCCCACACACACACACACACTCCTATCAACAAAACTACTCCCAACTCCCAGAAGCCTTCACCGCTAGCTGTGCTGGCCAGGATTCCTGGAAGCTATATTCCAAGAACATCTGTGGACCCAAGTTGGAGAACCACTGATTTAGAAGAGGGGCTTGCAAATCTTTTCACTGGTCCTGCAGGACAGCCCCCTTCCTTTGGCATCAGTTGCACAAAGCAAGCTTCCCCTTCTTCTCCAGTGCCAGCAATCGAAAAGCAGTCACAGCAAACAAACTTGGGGGGCGGGGGGGGGGGAGAAGGACCAGTAGAGAGAAGTGAACAGTCCCATCTGGTACCAACAGTGGTGGCAAGCAGTTCCCACCACTTTTCTTGCTCACCTGCAAGTTAGAACAAGAGAAGATAGGAATACTGCTCAATTCCATCTCTTATTCACGCATAGAGAGCACTAATGGTGATGTTGGTACCAGAGATCCCACCCTCTCCACTTCTTCTATTGCTTCTTTCCCTTCCTCTCTACCCACCTCAAGTCTTTCCCCCCTTCTCCTATATTTCCAGTTCGGGAGTAACCAAGAAGGCTATTGTTACAGGAGTGGGCATCAGAGATGCCGAGGATGGATTCTGCATTCTAGCAGGCAAAGGAAGGAGAAGTAGCAGGAAAGGGCACGTGTGTTCTAATTTTCTTTGCTTCATGAGACTAGTTCTGCCCCAAGTTAGCCTGTGCAGAAACCTCAGCAAAAGACAACCTCGCCACCTGTTCTCCAGCTGGAAGAATTTCCCTCTATGTCTCAGGACGTTTTCTCAGCGGACTCATTTTCCTCAAAACTGAGTAATTTTGGAGGTATTCCTTACCCAGTGGAACTCTAGTTCTATGGATGCACTTCCGCATCATCTCAGAATCTTCTTACATCTTATGACAACATGCCACTAATATCTGACAACATCTAGCCTAATCATAGAAGAGAGGAGAAGTGGTAGAGCTGCTGTATGCAAAGGCCAAGCCTCCAGCCCCTGGTAAAAAAAAACCCAAGGCAGAAGAACACAGAGCACCATCACACCACAGCATATCTTATCTTTTTTTTTTTTTTTTGCTGTGCACAGCTAGCGGGTGGATGCAGAGAAGGCACAGAATTACTGCTTTCACCCGCAGACAGGTTATCTTTCCATAACCTGGGTCTGAGTGGCAGACAGAGGGACAGTTTAGTAGGGCCAAGGGCAAAAGGTGGAAAATAGATCCTTGGAGCACCATTAAGAACTCAATCCAGCTCATAAAACAGTAAAATCCCCAAGAAACTTTCAGAAGCAAGTGTGCATCAAAACCATTTCTCCCCTCCTTCATTAAAATAGTAGAATTTTGTCATTTTTAACTTGTTGGGGGCAAACTTGTTATCACAGACTGATATCATCAATCACTCTTTTTTATCATGCCAGCTCATCACCTAATCAGAGGAGAAATGTGGGGATGTGAAGAGAAAGAATAATTTGGAAAAAAAACCAACCATGTTGCTACACCAGCAGCTTCCCAGATCAGGCAAATGTTTATAAAACACCAAAAATATAGCCCTTGGAATTTTGTTTTGTTTTCAGTAACTCAAGGTCCAGGGCAGCGCTGCAGATTTTGACGTTTTTCTCACTGCTATACTGGTAGGATATTGATGTGTTTGTGGCTAGTAATCCTAGCTTTACACACAATGTATAACATGTCCATTGTTTTTGTTAGAATTAAGATATCTCAGGGTATCACCATAATCTGTTTTGTTTTGTTCTAGACATTGCTCCTTCTTCTGAACCACTCTCTCATAAAGAATGTTTACCATGGAAATATTAGTACAGTATTGAAGAAATTATATTTTGTGCAAAACTCTATACCATCTTGCACTCCAATAGGCAAAGATGTTGTGTTCTAAAGCAGACTCAAGAAAATGATATAACAGGAGGATAAACCCAGGAAGGGAGTGCATGCATGTATAAAAATCTATGCATGGCAAACTGTGTGGGCAGCTGGTTAAGTATCTGACAGTTCCTAATTTGCAGGTTTCAGTCTTTAATTGGGTGATGAATCTGCTGGCGGTGTCTGCAGTTCTCTGCCTCCATTCATCTTTATTTGCAGGCAATTTCCAGCTGCAGCCTTAATTTGCGTTTCCTTCCAACATAACCACCCTTCTGTATGCACTCCACCAGGTCCTAATGGCAGCAAATCTCATTCTCCCTCCAACCTTTCCAACAGGGTGTTCAACTGTTCTCCAGCATGGAGCCCTGGCAGAACACCCAGCCTCTATAAAACAATCTCACTTCGGTTCTGTAATATTTATACAGTAACATGATTCATTCCAGAGACGAGACACGTTTCTGCCTGAAGCTGGGGACAGATGCCTTGCTGGGGACCGGAAGATCTGTGACCAAATGCTTTCACTTGTCAAGCAGAACTCCCTGAACTCGGCATGCATTTACAGCGTGGGTAATTATGCAATTTTCACAAGGTGCAACACTCACCCTGACTGATTAGGAATTGCAAATATGAAAAGTTCAGCCAAGACCCCAGAGTCTAATTCACCCCTTTCAGACTGCAGTAACTATCCACCCTCGACAGTGTAACCAACAGAGAGGAACCTTCGGAGTTGCACTGTAAGAGCCTGTGAAGGGGTAGACCTCTAGTAGTCCTGCTTTCCGGGGAAGGGCCCTTCCATGCCAACAGAACACAGGGATCTGGTACTCATCAATCAAGACCTGCAACCAAATGTCGCCTTGCAAAGTGCTGTAGTGTAGGATAACCAGCCCCCCTTCTCTTCCACATCATTGTCTCGCCTTCCAGGTCAATTTTCCGTGTCCACTAAGCCACGGGGCTGTTCTGTGGGTTCTCCCTCCACTGGGTTTCTTTCCTCCTTTAACCTGCTGGTTCCTTTCTAGTGTACACAGATGGTGCCATTTTGGAGATATGAACAACAGTACTTAGAAGAAATAAAAGGAGACCTAACTCAGTGTAAGAGGAGGAGAACGAGAGAAAGCAGAATCTACTGTGGGGAAGTGGCAAAGAGAGAACAGCGCTGGCCTAGGACTCTTCACACTGACATCCAGGCTTTTGAGTTGTCCAAACGACGTGCCCTCAGAAATCTTTAACATCATAATGAGCACTGGGAAGACCTACGGGTGTTGTTGGGGCACAACTTCCAGCATGTTGAGCAACAGCTACGCTGGCTAGTGCTGGTGGGAGGTGCAACCCAGCAACATTTGGGCTGTTTACACTTGGCTCACCCTCACTTTGAACAATCTGCACTCAGAAGTCATAGGGTTCCTCTATGCCAGACATGTCCAAACTTCAGGCCTCCTGATGTTTTGGACCACAACTCCCAGAATTCCAAGCCTGTATTTCCAGTGGCAAAGGACTGTGAGAGTTGTGGTCCAAAACATCTGGAGGGCCGAAGTTTGGAGATGCCTGCTCTATGCTTTTCTCCTGAGGCCATGCACTTTCTTCAGAAGACTTGAATCACCTCACACAATGGCTCTGAACACTGCAGAAGGTAAGCTTCTAAAACACTTCCAAGTAAGATGCATTGCCTGAGCATGAGCAACTGGGATCCACCAGACCTAAGAAAAAAGACGATGCTAGCGATTACAGTATTTCAGTGCTTTTCAGAATTTCCTTGTAAATATCTCCCGTTTCAACAAAAAGGGAAAAGGACACTATAACAGCATGACATCCTACTATACTGCACTGTCATGTAAAAGTCATGCTATTAGGAGCCAAGCCAACACTTTCAACATAAGAAGAAAGGCACAAGAAGATATTTCTAAACTGAAGTTACTTAACCTGTGTCCAGGGAAGAATGTATCTATCTTACACGTCTTAACACAGCATTGCCTTCCACTGGTTCCACATGCCCATGTTTTATTTCTTACATTATAATGAGGGACCAAATAGATCCCATGACTCCTCTTTCAGAGACGTGCAGAGAAACTGTATGACTCTTTACTCAGAACTGTCCCACTGTGGCCATGATGTTTTAATCACAGCAGGTAAGTGCGCAGACAGAAGGCCTCCGATTAATTCACTTTGATACAACAGCTTTGTGGAAAGATCACAGCAAGGGCTCTACAATGCTGCCTCTCTGCAGACGCCAGAAGGCCGCAACATTAATGTCTCCACTAGCATGGTCTTCCCCCACTCCAGCCCCCAACCCCACACAAAACCGCCAGATAAGGTCCCTTCTCTTACACTGCTTGAGAATACAGAGGAACAGACAAATCCAAAAATGTTCTGCTCAGCGCAATCCGTAGCAGGACAGTATTAATACAACAGCCAGCTTGAAAGTGTAAGGAAATGCCTCATAGTAACAGCCCCGGGGCAACTTTACTTAGAGGTAATACAAACTGACACACCTACACACAAGTCATTTGTTATATGACCATGCAATGAAAGCACTGAGGGAGAGAAGGAGTGCTGACGACTGAGGCCTAGTTGCCAAGTAATGGCCTGTCCCTAAGGTTATGGCTTGATTAAAAACCTAATGGCTAATCAATAAAACTGTAATTAGAACACTTGCCTCTTTGTGGGCAGAGGAAAAAGGATAACTCAAAGGCAGCTCAACAGTGATTGTGCAAGAAATCCACTTCAATCATTTAAGTCAACTCCGAATAAGAACATAAGAACAGCCTTGCTGGAACAGGCCACAGCCCATCCAGTCCAGCATTCTGCCTCACACAGTGGCTCACCGTTTGCTTCAGGGCATTCCCAAGCAGATGTCTTCACCTGCTTACGATGCCCTGCAAATGGCATTGAGAGATATCCCGCCTATCTCTCCAACACGGAGGTTGCCCTTAGGCATCCATAATGATAACCATTTATGCCCTTGTTCTCCATGAACTTGTCTAATATTTTCTTAAAGCTATCAAGGCTGACAGCTGTCACCACTTCTTATGGCAGGGAGTTTCCATAATATCCTTCTGGAGGTATGTCGACCAGAACTGTACACAATACTCCAGGTGAGGCCTCACCATAGATTTATAAAAAGGCATAATGAGACTTGCTGACTTATTTTCTATACTCTTCCTAATGATCCCTAGCATTGAGTTTGCTTTTTTCACTGCTGCGGCACACTGGGTTGACACTTTCATTGAGCTGTCCACCAGGACACCAAGGTCCCTTTCCTGGTTTGTTGCAGAGAGTTCAGACCCCATCAGTTTATAAATGTAATTATTTTGGGGTGGGGTGTTTTTTTTTTTTTGCCCCAACGTGCATCACTCTGCTCTTACTAATGTTAAAGCTCATTTGCCACTGGTTTGCCCACTCCCTCAATGTCAAGAGATCCCTCTGGAGCTCTTCACAACCCCTCTGTTTTTACTACCCTGTACAATTTAGTGTAATCAGCAAATCTGGCGACCTTGCTATTTACTCCTAGTTTCTAGATCATTTATGAAGAGGCTGAAAAGCAGTGGTCACAGCACTGAACCTTGGGGGACCTCACTCTTTACCTCCCTCCACTTGGAGAAGTGTCCATTTAGTGCTATCCTCTGTTTCCTGTCCCTTAGCCAGTTGCTGACCCAAGACAAGACCTGCCCCTTGATTCCATGAATGGTAAGTTTATTCAAGAGCCTTTGTGGCAGAACCTTGTCAAAAGCCTTCTGAAAGTCCAGATAAGCAATGTCAACTAGATCTCCCTTATCCACATGCTTGTTGACACTCTCACAAAATTCCTACAGATCAGTGAGGCATTAGTTGCCCTTGCAGAAGCTATGTTGGCTGTCCTTCAGTGGCGCCTTCTCTTCTATGTGCCTATTAATCACTTTACCTGGGACACATGTCAAACTGATCGGTCGGTAATTTCCTGGATCACCCCTGGATCCTTTTTGGAAGATTGTTGTTACATTTGCTAGCTTCCAGTCATCAGGCACAATGCCTGATTTGAGAGAATGATTATAACATTTGATTAAATGTCCACTTACCACTTCTCCAAGGGAGGCTGCCAGCATGTGTCTTACTGGACCCAAATACGGAGACGAACCAGTGCTGAGCAAAGCTTTTGTATACTCGTAAGTGACAAAAAAGGCAGCAGCTGAAAAACAATTCAGAATATCTAAAATCCATGATTCTCAACCATTGGCACAGATAGTCTAGACAGGACACAGGAATGGGCAACTGCACTGCTGTGATTTGCTTTTCATTTCTTTACATTTTAGCTACTGCAATATCATTCACTACATTCCAAACCATGGAATCAGGAAGAGTATTTCGAGAGAAAGCCCCAACCAAACACCATTTGAGAAACAATGCCGCTTTTGAAAACACTGGTCTTGTTATTTTGGACTTGGGAAGCTACAATTTCCCAACTGAACGTTCAAAGAAAAACACTTTGAGCACTGTTATTCAAAAGGCAGAATGTATACATGCAAAAGGTCAAATGTATAAACAAGATTTAAGCGCTGTTTTGAAGAAGTAATGCTTTTTGCCCCACAGAGAAATAAAACATGAACTATTCCTACACAGTATGGATTTAATCTCTAAAAAAAGAAAGACTTTTGAGCTGTCAAAGTCATGCAGGTCTAGCAAGTTACTTTATTTATTTCAGGGACTCCACTCAGTGGAAACCTAAAGTATTCTTCAAATTTTCCTGAATTTAAAAAAACAAAACAATCCAAGAATTTAAGTAGAGGAGTTGCAGAGGGGTAAATGCACTCAGAGGGCACATGCACCAGAAGCAATTTCTGTTACTGTGTTTAATACAATAAACCAGACTGCTTTTAAAACTCAAACAAGTTTTAAAAGTATTGTAGGTGAGAAATAAGGGCTATGGAGTGCATGTAAATGAGCAACTAGCCATTCAAACTAGATCATGAGAAGTTGAGACATGCCAGTTCCTGTTAATATTTTTAATATTTTTATCCCGTCTCTAAAATTAAAAACAAATGGCATAAAAAGTAAGTGTAATGTAACCACAGAGGTGGCAAAATCAATGTATTCATTTCATTTTACCCCGCGGGTAAGTAGGGAGGGAGGCAGGTATAATAGTTTACCCTTCCTTTTTCCCCTGAGGGGAACCTAAGGCAGCATCTTGTTATGAAGAGGATTCTAAAACTGAAGTATTTTCTTTTTATCACGTTAAATATTGCCTTCACTCAGAAGCATACTCTCAAAATATGTCACCTCTGCTGTATCCCTATAAGCAGGGCACCAAATTTTAAAATGCAAATGGAACCAAAGTCAAGACAGCCATGCTGCCAGGAGGAACAAGTTTTTTAAATGTGCTACAGGGCTGCATCTGTTGTCCTCTGTCCTGTTAATCAAAAGATGCTTATCGCGGTCAAAAGAAGATAAGAGGAGAGAAGATAAAGAACAGGGAAAAAATTCATATCATCTTAGAAAGAGCTTAGATGAGCTGAAGGTGCCCGGGGAGGCATCTGTAAACTTTCATTGACGTCCCCTGAAACAAGACAAGAAGAAAAACAAAAGAAAAGGATCCCTTAACAAACTGACACTATTTTCAGTTTAACTAGGTTTACAATGAGCTTTTTGATGTTTAATGCCAAAAAAAAAGTTTTGACGTTGCATGCAGAGGCATTAACAGACTTCCTATACACTCTGAAACTTCTAAACCAATTTCCAGGATCATTTTTGATCCTTTGTTGTTATTTCATCCATACAACATTTAGCATCCTACTAAAACATTTACGTTTTCAAACCTAGCAGTTTGAAACCATGTAAATGCAACTAGATAAATAGGTACCGCCATAAGAAGCAGGAAGGTAAAACAGTATTTCCTTGCAACCATGCCAACCACATAGCCACCGACTTGCACAACACTGGCTCTTTGGCTTGAACACGGAGATGAGCACCACCCCTAGAGTCGGACACAACTAGCACACCTGTGCAGGGAGAACTTTTACTTTTACTAGTAGCAAGGGTAGACCCATCAGCTGAAATCTTGTTGCTTAGTGTAGTAAATCACTACTAAAATAGGGCGATCTGAAGCAATGGAACGTACGGATGCGTTAACTCACTTAATCCCCACTGATTTAGTAGGCCTAGTTTAGCTGTGTCTTGGTACATTAAGCAACACTATTTAAGCCACTGAATCAATTGGTGAAGAAGTGGTATCCTGGGTTACAAACATGCCGGGTTACATTATTTCCGGGTTACATAATGCATAACCTAGTTTATGCATTTTTATGCCACAAATGGTTTACACATTTTTTCCAATGGACTTCATTTCCCTGGATGCATTCCACCCCATTCAGATCTGGTTTATGTAATCTCCAGGTTACGAGGCGTTGCAGGGAATGGTTCAACATCGTAACTCAAGGTACCACTGTATATAAGTTCAACTGAGTCACTCTGACACTATTTTTTTCAGGATGTAAAACAGGATATTGGCACAAGGTTTTAACTACAAAACCACAGATAAGCATTTTTTTAAAAAAACTGCTGTAGAAAGGGAGCGGGTAATGACATATGAAATCACACAGATCCATCTAATCAACACTGAGCATTTTGTACCATCCTCTGTTATCTTCAAATATAACACACTGTACCAAAATCAGACTCAAATGTTGGTTAATATTTGTTTGTTTCTTTTGTTTACACTTATACCCTTCCCATTTAATGGATAAGCCAATACTCTTGAGGCATGTTGGTGCAGCAAAGAACAGTGTTTTAGAGAGATACATTTATATATAATTTTAATGCTTGCAATCTCTAGACACTGATCTTATCAAGGTTTAGGCCTAAAACTAAACCACAATATGTGCCCTTTTGGTCTCAGAATGTAGTTTTGTTGGATTTGCAAAAATCATCCACTTTACCTGGTGAGATAAAGGATATATTTCCCTGGAAATTCATAATCAGCCAGGTTTCAAATTCATTTTAGAGTAAAGCACACGGAACCTTGCATACATTTTAAAATATATCATTGAGGACTCCGAAATCAAGCATCAACAGTATCCAAAGGGAGTAATACCAGGTCAACACACACCCCAACCAGACCACCAAACTTCATTCCATCCATACATTCCAGCCAGCCTAACAAAGGCGACATAAAAATAAAGTTGTTATTATTATTATTATTATTATTATTATTATTATTATTATTATTATTATTATTATTATTATTATTATTATTATTATTATTATTATTATTATTACCACAGAAAAACATGTACATGCACAGCAGTCAAAATCCATAGTTTTTCATATCCGTAAGTAACAACAATGATAAAGGTTTTGGAGAATGATGATAAAGATACAGTACCACATGTTCAAAAACAACAACTTACCATTTGGGAACGACCCTATAGCAGCAGAAGGGACACCAGCATAGATGCCACAGAAGCCACCGGCCTTCTTAAATCCTTGAGGACTCTGGAGTCTAGTCTTGACGGTATCCAAAGGGAACAATATCAAGTCAACACAAACTCCAGCCAGCCCACCAGCCTTCAGAAAATAGGGACAGACAAGAAAAAAATCAGTGTCCTGGGCATTACGATAGATACTCTCAGCTCGCTGCCCCAGTTGGACGCTTACAAGCTGATAAAGCACAGGCTACCCGATATACAACTGCAGGATTTACAGAGAGCAGCCAACTCAATATGTTCACCATTGAGTTTGCAGATCCCAGTTTCAGCAGAGCGCCCTGCACCTTACTTTTGTCTGCTAGAGTGCACAGAGGAACGGAGGGCCTACACGCTTGCTAGATGCAATGCCATTCCATCAGTGGTGTTGTATGGGAAATTCAATAGGGCTGCTTATAACGATAGGTGTTGTGCCTGTGCATTGGGTGGGGTGGAATCACTCTCTCATATGGTATTGTATTGTAATTGTCCTCTTTACGATCACTTCCGTAAAAAACTCCTTGACCCACTTCTCCTGAAGAAGAGGCAGTGTTCAGACACTGATATACTGAAGTTTCTTCTGTCATCAGGAGACACTGTGGTGACAGAAAATGTGGCATCATTCTTAGCCCAGCTGGTTAGGGCCCGCAGGCAGAGATGCTCCAAGTAGTTATCCCTTCAACTACTACTATTGTTGTAATCTGTATTGAACTCGTGTTGTTAAATTATGTATGCCAATAAAGGCTGATTGACGGACTAAAAAGAAAACAAGGGAAAAGCAAGATGAGATGTGAACAAGAATATTATCAGCTGACAATAAAAATCTGGGCCTGTGGTTCCTCCAATTACTACCAAGGCCAGGCCCTCTCAATTTACAATTAAAATCAATTATTTTTCCCCTTAGGACAATTAAGGTGAAAAATACAACACTAACTTCCACATAGATTCAGGAAGATTTCAAAAAGAAAGAAAGAAACAATAACAAGATTCCTTGCTAAAACCGATTTTATTAACAAAACATTTCCAGAGGAAAGTGATATTTTTATTCCATTGTATTGATAGTCATTCAACACTTGACAGATTCAACATTCATGGTAAGATACTACGTTTCCTTGGGCACGGTCGCCCGTCAAGATGTAAAATGTCCAGAAATGTTGAAGCCATGGGGAAAAAGTTGGCAAAAAGAAATGGACATATTGGGGGGGGGGAGAGAAACAGTTCCCCCCATCTCATTTTTTTTTTTTTAAAAAAGGTTTCTGGAAATTTTGCATCTGTAGTCGAAAACAATAAGAGTGGAAACCAGAGTTAATCTTTCCCTGAAAGCAAACAAACATTGTTTTTTAAAAAAAATTGATATCGGAACAATAGAATAAAAACCCCAAACAAACATGCACTTTCAGTCACACACTAACAGTTTTAAACACATCCTTGGGGGGGGGGAATAGGAGAGATTTGATTGCCTGAAATCATGGAAAGCAACAACCTGTGAGAGTTGACAGGATGGAGCTTCCTATCCTACTCACTCTACGTCAAATTATCCAGATGAAAAAAAGGACAGCTCATGAAAAAGATTATTAGAATATTCACATTAATGAACATACAGTATAAGACCACAGAAAAGAAAGGCTTGACACAATAGGAGTATAATAATCAAATTACATTTTTCCTTTTTTAAAACAAAAATTACCTAGCATTAAAGCAAACATTTGGAGGAAGAGGGGGAATCAAGTCACATTTCATCATGATTTAATTTGCAAGAAATTGCTTTTTGCTAGTTTGGTGGAATGACAGAACCAAATAACCCTGTTTCAGCATTTAAGCTGGAAACTAGCAAAGTGTATTACAATATGCAAATATGTCTTCAGAATGACACAGCCATCAGCATTTTAAAATTGTTGACTCAGTATGCTGAAGATGTTGAATACAGGTATGCAGAAGCAGCAAAGAGACATGACCAGATAACAAAGTATTGTTGTAATACCTTGGTTTACGGGCGCCTTGATTTACGAGCAAACATTTCTGATCAGTTTTCCCTTGATCAACAAGCAATGTCTTGCAGTACGAGCACTGGCGTGGTTTACATGAACCACAAGTGAGCCAACTGTAGCTTTCTCTCACACCCCTCCCTCCCTGTGGGATTATGGGGGATTACACATGGTCCATCTCAGGCAAGCCTCAAAAGCAAGGGGAGAAAAGAGGAACATAGATCTTTCTTGCACAAGCCATGAACATTTTCAAAGGCGAGTTCAAGTCGGTGGCCCTTCACGCTGCCCAGTGTTTGGGGATTGTGACAACACCCTGGATTCAGGAGAAATACATATGTAAATTATCAGCCAATCCCAGCAGGAGGGCGGGGGGTTGTATGGTATAAAAAGGGTGGAGCCTGGTCTGTGAGAGATAGTAGAGTTAAGAGTTAAGGGTTGTTGAGAGTGAGTGCTGAGAGGAAGCACAGCTCTGTTAGAGTTCAGTCAGGCAGAGAGGGCTTTACTGTTTATTGGTTATTAAAGACAGGGAGGTTTGAAGAGTTGAATTAATCTATTCTATGTACCGGCCTAGATGCCCTAAGTACGTCCTATCTCACCTGATTTAGGAAGCTAAGCAGGGTCGGCCCTGGTTAGTACTTGGATGGGAGACCACCACGGGATACCAGGTGCTGTAGGCGCCTGGAGTAGGAACTGGCAAGCCACTCCAGTATTCCTGCCAAGAAAACTCCATGGATATGGGATGGTCACGAAGAGTCGGTCACTACTGTAATGACGCAACACACATGTTCAAGGCAACGCATACCAACGTCAGTCATTATTGTGCTTATTTATTTTCTCAATAAACTTCATTATTATTTTTATGTTATACATCTGAGTCTGTCCCAGTTCATACAGCAACGATTTAAAAGGTGGCAGCATTACCAAGAAGATCCTGTGAAGATTAATAACTTGATTCTTTATACATGTTTTAATCACAATCACACATTTAAAAGGGAGGCATCGTCACAGGGATGTTGAGGTGAAAGCTTCCACCCCCAGCACCCTTGTTGCCACCGTCACCCCCAAATAAGAGTGTTTTCTCTTAGCCACAGATTTCAGTATTCGTGGGGTGGCCCAAAAACGATCCCTCATGGATACAGGGATCCTACTGTGTTTAATAATAAAGAGTAAAACATGTGACTTCAAGTTGATTCTTAAAGGCCCAAGCTGCCTTGGGTCCTTTCAAGGAGAAAGGCAAGGTAAATATATATTTTTTAAAAAATGATAAAAGAATGGCAATACTTTTCAGAATGTTTCAGGTAGAGAGTACTCAGAAGTGGTTTACCATTCCCATCTTCTGTGGTCACCCTGGGAATATGCAGCTGGCCCATATCTAATTCACTGAGCTACTTAGCCAGCAACAAACAATACCACTGGTAGTATTCTGAATTAACATGTCCTTGCAACCCTAAATTTGGCAAAAGTGCTGACATTTAAAAAACCAAGGAGCAAAAGATCAGCCAACTAAAATCAGCCAGGGAGGAATAAGCATGATCAGTAACCTTGGATGGATGAGCAACAGAAAAAACCCAGAAACGATTACGTACAATAAACTATCTTGAAACACAGCCAGACAGAGTGGAGAAGGCAGAAGGATGCACTAGTAGTCAGAACCCTGGGTAGAGGTACTCTTGCTAGAAGGAAAGATAGCTTACAACATTTGGTTGCATCTCTTATTTTTACTAGTTAGAGATGCCAATAAATACAGAAAAAGTTTATAAAGATAAACTGAACAGAGTCAAATGATCAGAAATCTATACAGATACCATAACACCTCTTGATCTAGTTAGCTTCTAACCAAATCACGTATCTTCCCAGAGAAACTGATTTGCTGATCCTGTGGGTAGACAAACTACTTAATTTGATGCAAACCTTTTGACCACAAATTGGGACCCATGTTTTACTCAGAAGTATTTTAACATTTTCAAAAAAAGATGCCAGTATTTTCTTACTGTAAAATATTTTCTCCCCACTCAAAAAGATTACAATAATTTTGGTGGGGGGTTTCTTAGTAAAATGATTTGGAGCTTTTACTGTGAAAAATGCAAATTGTGTTTTGTGTTCTTAAAAAACTTGTATTGTGGGCAAAAGCCTTCTGTTCTGTACAAAATATAGTGTCTTGCGCCAAAACAATAGCACATTTTCACTAATGCTGCTGGTGATAAAAAAAAAATCTGATCTTTCGCCTTCGTTCCATACAGTCTAGCTGCATTTCAAGAACGTTTGTTGCAACGGGGGTTCAGCAAAAAGGGTTTGCTTCACCCCTATGGTGTATTCCAGAAGGGAAATGGTCACCACTTGCCCCTGAACAGTTTCACCCAGTTACTGGCTCCCACTTGACTTTACTGGAGACGGTAAATCTTTGATCTCCTCCAGTGGTGGTCTCCTCTGGAGTCCAGAGGTGGGTGCCTGGAGGAGGGACAGTCGGTAAGCTGCCAATGACGGCAAGGCCCAGGACCTGGAAGGGACATCATAGAAAGTAGCTGCTGTTGGAGACATTGCACGTGAGCCTCCTGCCATCCACCCCACCCCTACCCCCGAGTATCAGAATGGGACCCCGTGGCCTGTCTGACTGACAATGGTTGTCTTGAAATCACAGCAACTGCAGGTCACTCTTGCAAGATGCCTCTGACATGCAACCTCAGGGTTGCTCAGGGTGCTCTCCTGCTGCTGTTGTTTTTAATATATATGTATTTGATTTGTTGGTGTTTGTCCTATTGAATTGAATTGTACTATGTATTTGCTGATTTTTCAGCTTTGTTAGCCGCCCAGAGTTCCCTTTGGGAAGATGGGCGGGGTATAAATCCAATAATAAATAAATAAATAAATAAATAAATAAATAAATAAATAAATAAATAAATGAATAAATAAATAAATAAATGAATGAATGAATAAATAAATAAATAAATAAATTATAATCCTCATCCAGAGAATCTCATAGAATATGTAGTCCTAGTCAACTTCCATGTCTGGATTTTCCTCCCCACCCTACACATTAACCATTATCTCCTGTGTCACCCCCCCGATCTCCCTCAGCTTTACCATTTCAACTTGCTTTATGTTTGGGTGGGAAGTGTGGGACTGATGGGGGGGGGGAGGAAATCACTCTGCTTCTATGATTTTTCCTTTGCATAGTGCCACTTTTAAAACGGTATTGAGCAGGTGTCCTGTAGACCAGTGGTTCTCAACCGGTGGGTCCCCAGATGTTCCTGGACTGCAACTCCGAGAAACCTCCACCACTGGTTGTGCTGGAAGGGATTTCTGGGAGTTGCAGTCCAGGAACATCTGGGGACCCACCAGTTGAGAACTACTGCTGGAGACCATCCTGACTGCTGCCATCATTGTTGTCAGCATTCAGGAGGCTCTTTGCTATGTAAAGCTTGGCTTTTCCCTGCTGGTCACACGGGCATTATATTGTACAGCAGTATAGGGCCATTTCCTGGCTTTTTGAAATGTGGGTGCAGAAGCACAATACCCCACATTCTGTAACAGTAAGGTGTTTGGGTTTTATTTGAATAGCTGAATATAAACATGAGTGAGTTATGAAAATTTACCTCCCTTCTTTACCAGGCTTCACTGTATTCACAGTCAGTCAATAAATAGCATTGTTGGCCAAATGCGACCGAGTTATTCTGGGCAGCTCATGTTTGGCTTTGAATATTGGGCCAACAGTGGAGCCTGAGTGCCAAAGAAACATTTGGAGAACGAACCTGTCATCTGGTGAATGGCTAATAAATGTTTTTAAAGCCAGAGCAACTGACAAATAACATGATGAAATTAAATGTCACTGCTTTGTAACAAAGCAGCAAGCAACACACAGTGGTATGTTCTCCAACCTAAATAACCCCAATATTCATCAAATTTTCATTTGCCAGGAAAACCAAGCTAACAGTAGTCCATTTCAGCTCACACACGACCGCTGGGTGCTCTGAGAAGCCAAGCCCAGGCATACCCTGCTCTATCTCCTTTCCCATCCCATTTAGAAGGTGCTCAGTGGCTACCATTAAAGTTTTAATCAATAAGTTAATTACTCTTTTAATCTGCTGGACTATTTTGCATGTATTGATTTCATCGCCCCACACCCCACACCCATTCCTCTAATGCCTTCTCCATCAGAATTCTTATCTGAACCAAGTGATTAAAAGAAGAAAAAAGAAAATTGATCTGATTTTAATCTAGCCATCTGGCAAAAAGCATGAATCAAAAGTTGCTAATTGCTTCTTTAGGTTTCAAACTTCTGTATCTTAGATGTAATTTAAATTCATGAAGTCGCTAATGGAGCATCTACAGGAGAGTTGCAAATACCTGGCTGTCTATTCCATCAGTGGAAAACAGTAATGGTTTTCTTGTTTCTTCTTCTTTTTCTTTAGACAGCAAAAGGCACCCTTCTCAGCACTGCATTAGCAGATTTAAAAGTGGCAAATAGAAATCTCTAGAACTACTTTTGCCCTTTTCAGGGCAGTTTGAATCAAACTGTGAACCAGCTTCATACCTACAGGGTGTCTAGTTTTGGAGCAGCTTTTGGGCTCTGCTGGGGAAGTAGATGGACAGTTATCACTAGAAATAATAATGGGCATAATATCATTGCATAAACCAGATCCAGCGGTAGAAATATTTAATTTAAATGAATTGAAAGCTTCCTACTCCCCCCCCTTGGGGCAGGGGGTTCCAGAGGCTTCCTATGGCTTTTTCCTGCCCTATAGAAGCCTTTGGAAGCTTCAGGATAGGGAGAAATCTTCTGATAGTTAAAACAAATTGCCAGATCATTGTCACCAGGATCAGGCCCACTTGTGTGCACAAGTCCTAAAGCTCCCAAAGGCTTACCTGGGACAAAAGAGAGCCTGAAGGAACATCAAAATCTGAAAAAAGTGCTGGGGTTATGGGGTGGGAAGGTATAAAGCTTCCAATTAGTTGGATGCCCAGATCACAGCAAGTTGCCTAGATTCCTTAATCACAGCCGATCTCGCCTGATTTTGGGAGCTAAGCAGGGTCGGCCCTGGTTAGGATTTGAAAGGGAGACCACCAGGGAATGCTAGGTCATGTAGGCACCTGGAATAGGAACTGGCAAAAAAATCCAGTGTTCCTGCCAAGAAAACCCCATGGACATAGAGTCACAAAGAGTCGGTCATGACTGAAACAACACAACACACATGCGTGCACACACACACAAGGTCACGGTTGTGGCCAGGAGCATATTTGTACAATTAAGGCTAGTACACAAATTACGCCCATTTCTTGAGAAACCAGATCTGGCCACGGTGGCGCATGCCCTAGTGACATCCCGGCTGGACTACTGTAATGTGCTCTATGTGGGGCTACCGATTAAAAGCGTCTGGAAACTCCAACGGGTCCAAAATGCAGCAGCCAGACTGCTGACTGGGGTAGGGGTACAGAGATCACATTGCACCCCTATTAAAGCAACTCCACTGGCTGCCAATCAGCTATTGGGCACAATTCAAAATGCTGAACTTAACCTACAAAGCACTGTATGACCTGATTCCTAGCTACCTCAAAGAACAAATCTCACAGTTTGAACCAACTCTGGTGTTAAGGTCATCAGGAGAGGCCCTTCTCTCCATCCCGCCACCCTCACAGGTACGTCTCGTGGGAACCCATGAAAGGACCTTCCTGACTGCTGTGCCCAGACTCTGGAACTCCATCCCACTAGAGGCCAGGGCTCCCTCATCTCTGCTGTCTTTCAAGAAACAGGCAAAGACTTTTCTCTTCATACAAGCTTCCCCTGCCTATTATATGTCTTTATATGAATCTACAGGATCACATAGACTTTGTGTTTATAAATTATAACTACTTGTAACATTATGAGTTTACATTGACACTATGTTTTCAACGTTAGTTTCCATCACACATAGATTTACATGGACAAGTTGTACTTCCATCACTACTGAAATTCTCTGAAATTCTGGTGGAGAAGGCATTAAAAGGACCCAAGGTGGCTTCATTATTAAAATACAGTATTTAAAAATAGCATAGAGTATACAAATACAAAAAAATCAAACAAACAACATACTAAAAACATAAGTAACACTGAAACACATTCAAGGTAAATAAATTATTTAAAATCTCACTCAAGCAGCCATAAGAACATAAGAAGAGCCATGCTGGATCAGGCCAAAGGCCCATCTAGTCCAGCTTCCTGTATCTCACAGTGGCCCCATCAGATGCGTCTGGGAGCGCACAAGACTAGATAGCTGTCTCCTGATACCACTCCCCTGCATCTAGCCCTTGCAAGTACCCCGGTTTTAAGCCTGGCGATTACACATCTCCACCATGGTTTGTAACCTGTGATGGACTTTTCCTCCAGGAATCTGTCCAATCCCCTTTTGAAGGCATCCAGGCCAGATGCTATCACCACATCCTGTGGCAGGGAGTTCCACAGACTAACAACGCGCTGGGTGAAAAAATATTTTCTTTTGTCTGTTCTTACTCTCCCAGCCCTCAATTTGAGTGTGTGTCCCCTAGTTCTGGTATTTTGTGAGAGGGAGAAGAGCTTCCCTCTATCCACTTTACTCATGCCCTGCATAATTTTGTACGTCTCAATCATATCCCCCCTCAGGCGCCTTTTTTCCAGACTAAAGAGGCCCAAATGTTTTAGCCTTTCCTCATAAGGGAGGTGCCCCAGCCCTGTAATCATTTTAGTCACTCTCTCCTACACCTTTTTCAGTTCCACTATGTCTTTCTTGAGATGTGGTGACCAGAATTGTACACAATACTATTGTTTTGTATAATGGCATTATAATGTTGGCTGTTTTATTTTCAATCCCCTTTTTGATAATCCCTAGCATGGAATTGGCCTTCTTCACCGCTGCCATACATTGGGTAGACACCTTCATGGACCTATCCACCAACACACCAAGATCTCTTTCCTGATCTGTCATGGATAACTCAGAGCCCATGAGTTGATAGATAAAGTTTTGATTTTTTGCCCCAATATGCATTACTTTACATTTGGCTATATTGAAACACATTTGCCATTTGGCAACCCATTCCCCCAGTTTGGAAAGATCCTTCTGCAGCTCTTCTCTTCTCTGGTTTTTACCAGACGGAAAAGTTTTGTGTCATCTGCAAATTTCACCACCTCACTGTTTATCCCTGTCTCCAGGTCATAACAGATTGAAACGCACCGGTCCCAGGACAGAACCCTGGGGCACACCGCTTTTCACTTCTCTCCATTGTGAAAATTTCCCATTGACACCTACTCTTTGTTTCCTGGATCTCAACCAGTTCTCAGTCCATAAGAGGACCTCCCCTCCTATTCCCTGACTATGCAATTTTCTCAGCAGCCTTTGGTGAGGGACTGTGTCAAAAGCCTTTTGAAAAATCCAGATAGACTATATCCACCGGTTCAACCAAATCCACATGCCTGTTGACCTTTTCAAAAAATTCTACAAGATTTGTCAGACAAGACTTACCCTTACAGAAGCCATGCTGATTTTCTCTCAGCAAGGTTTGTTCTTCTATGTGTTTTAAGATTTTCTCTTGGATGAGGCTTTCCACCATCTTCCCTGAGACAGATGTAAGGCTAACTGGCCTGTAGTTTCCCGGGTCCCCCCCTTCCTTTTTTAAAAATTGGTGTGACATCTGCTATCCTCCAGTCCTCCGGCACTGTGGCCGTTTTAAGAGACAAGTTGCATATTACCGTTAAGAGATCTGCAATTTTATTTCTCAGTTCCCTAATAACCCTTGGGTGGATGCCATCTGGGCCTGGTGACTTGTTAATCTTCAATTTATCAATTACTCATAAAACATCCTCTTTTTTTAACCTGTATTTGATTTAATTCTTTAGTCACGAGGGGCCGTTCAGGCAGCGGAATCTGCTCACGGTCCTCTGTCGTGAAGACAGATGCAAAGAACTCATTTAATTTCTCTGCAATTTCTAAGTCCTCCTTAACCTCCCCTTTTCCTCCCTCACCATCCAGAGGGCCAACTGGTTCTCTGGCAGGTTTTCTACTTCTAACATATTTAAAGAAACTTTTATTATTACCCTTTATATTGCTAGCCATGTGTTCCTCAAAATCTTTCTTTGCCTCTCTTATCATCTTCTTACATTTCTTTTGCCAGAATTTGTGTTCCTTTTAATTTTCCTCATTTGGGGAGGATTTCCATTTATAGAAAGACCTCTCTTTGCACTTTAGAGCCTCTCTAACTCCACTCGTTAACCATGCTGGCACCCTCTTGGACTTAGAGGAGCTCTTCTTTCTTTGTGGTATGCACTTGTGCTGGGCGTCTATTACCGTTGTTTTAAACAGGCTCCATGCACTCTGAAGAGATTGGATTCTTCAAACCTTCCCCTTCAATTTCTTTCTAACTAGTTTTCTCATCTGAGGGAAGTTTGCCCTTCAAAAATCAAGGGTTTTTATGTCTGATTTGCTTTGACACTCTTCCTCCAACATGCATGGCAAAGGAGATTGCAGCATGGTCACTGTTCCCCAGAAACTCAGTGACATTCGCATCCCTGACCAGGTCCTGAGCCAGTCACTCATGGAAAGTTTGCCTCACAAGAAAGGTCCTTGCCTGCTTACAGAAGAATAGCAAAGATGGGGGCCAGCCTAGCTTTCTGTGGGAGGGAATTCAAAATTTATCTGTGAAGATGGCAAGACCAAGAGAAAGGCCTCTCCTGCTAATCTTAACACTCAGACAGACCCACAGAAGGAGATGCAGTCCTTCAAATGGCTCCAACCCAAGCTGTTTAGGTTTTTATATGTTAGCACCATCACTTTGAATTCTTCTCAGGAACAGACTGGCTGCCAATGGACCTAATGTACAAGACCAGTTAGCAATCTGGCTGCTGTGCTTTGGACCCACTGAAGTCTCCTGACACTGTCCACAGGCAGCACCATATAGATTACAGCAAAGTAATCCAGTCCAAAACTGCTCAGATTTAAATCATGAAAATAATCAATCTTTTTTTTTTCAAAAACTCAGCAAAAAACAAGCCACACAAAATTCTTATGACAAGATGGAACAAAAAGAAAAAAATTATGGCTGTCTTAACTGGGCAAAGCCATAAAACCTAGAAAATGTTATTCACATATATAATTTCCTTTCATTATTGAAGGGCTTGCAAATTTCCAACATATGTGGATGAAGCCTGCCTTAAGGCAGCAAACCATAAAAAAATTTCGCAGAGATTAAGAATGCAGTCCCAACTATCCAAAATGGCTGAGGCTTGAGTTATTTTTTTTTAAATCTAGGGGAAAATCCAGTTTTTAATACTTAAATCATGGCCTTGGTTATAGGCATTTTTTACAGGAGGCACAAAAGCAATGGAAATTCCTATTTTAAAAATCTGTAAGTGCATAACCCCATTATTTGTAGGCCCTGGAATAGAAAAGGTTTACATTTTGAAGGAAAATTGTCACAACATAATTAATATTAACAAGAACCATACAACAGTAGCAAAAGCAGCAGCAGCCAATGTCTCCTCTAATTTTCGTCCCCACTGTGCGAGGGTCTGTCCTCTCTGTATACACAACTTGTGCACTGCCCCCAACATTCCCACCCATCCCCTTGCAGATTGTCACAACTGAAACAAAAATGGGCACTGCAGGTGCACAAGGAAGGAAAAGCCCTGTGCGGGGGGGGGCAGAGATGTGTGAGCACATGCACTTTAGCAACAGCTGACAAAGACATAGATTCAAACTAGTTTGGGTGTGTGAGCACGCAGAGTACTTTTCTGCATGCCATTTATAACATGCTGAATGGGTAAGACAGTCATTTTCTTTAACATATTTTTATTTTTAAAAAACTTTGAAATTTTAGATATGTAATCTCTGTAGGTTTTTAATGCTCCTTTTTAGAATATTAGCTCTTGTATTTTAGAGACCAAGTAAAACATTATTTTTGATATTTTTATTATACGTTTTATGTTCTTATATCTTAAACTGAAATCTGAAGTGTTTCAGCTTAAAGTTTAGTTTTCACACCTTTTTAAACACCAGTGGAGTTATTTCACAGCTTTAAGACTTGTGGATATTTCTACAACTTTGAAGCATTTTGTGCTTATGGAGGATAGAAGCATTGTAGATAAATTAAGCTTGTAGAATTAGACAAGCTCATTGAGCTTGGAATCATTGCAACAGTAGAAAAACTTATTCCTTGACACCCAGGTCATTGAAATGATTGCTTGATTTTATTTTGGAATTAACTCTTTAATGGGATAAATGCAAACTGTGAAGAGCATAGGCTTCTGATTTTCCCCTTTAGGGCTCTTAGGGAACAGTCAAGTGTGATCTCACACACAGACACACACCTTAAATAAAAGACCAGATGACTCCAAATGATAATTCTTAACACTCCGTTTTTAAAATACAAAGCACTTCACATTTTCCTTATAGCACTGAATAAGTACAGTATTTGTATTTCAACCAGGTGAGAAACATAAAAATATACGCAATTGTTTGCTTGGAACTTTTTGCACAAACTAGTGATATGTGACCATATTTAGCCACCAGAGAAAACTTTGAACATGTACTGTATGGGAAGAGGCGTCACTAGCAGGGTCTTCACAAAACTCGTCAAACGTCACTTAACTGTAATAAAGTTTTTAAGAAGGAGCACGCTTAGGATGAAGTGCATCACAATACAGTAGAAACAAGGTTTCCCTTGTCCCAAGTTTTTTTTAATTAAAAAAATATCTCCATTTCACCTGTTCTATACAGAAAGTGAAACCACTCGGTTGAAACCTGCACACCTCAGTCCTTTCAGACACTATTCCACAATTCTCTTTCTTCAGCTGTGCAATTAGTTACGAGATGTAGAAAATAACCCGGCAAATCTATTTTACAATATTTTCGCTCGCAGGTCGTTATACGATCTGAAAGGGAAGCCGCGGAGTCACAGAATCCAGCCCTGGAGAAAGCATTACCTTTTAAAAACGTATCCTAAGGTCATTTTTAAAATGTCATTTAGCGTTCGCTCTCATTATAGTTCTTTCCCCCTCAAATCTAAAAACACTCTCCGCATCCCTGCCTCTCCCACGCTCACCGTCAGAGAAACGAAGAAATCCCCCCGATCCATTCGCTCCCTCGATCCCAACTGCACGCCCCAAATGCAACAAGCCACCAGGTGCACATGGGCGCAGCCATATTGCAAGCGCTCGCCCCGCCCCTGGATTGTCACATGACTAAGGCTGGCTACCCGGCTTCATTCATGAAACCGGCAGTCTAGCGCCTGCGTAACTTGGAAGAGCGAAGCTACGCTAAAATACTTTCCGGTTCTCTCTGCCCTCGACGTATATCTTTTTTACCGTGTTGATACATCTTAACTCGACTCCTAAGAAGACCGTGAAAACAACACCAAAGGAGGAGGAGGAGGAGGAGCAAAGAAACAGATTCGAGTCAGAAAGTTTTTTTTCCAGACTTAGATTTTTGGAGTTGAGATGTTTTACTTTGGATCAAGAAAGATCAGGCAACTTGGGACGACGACTTTTGGAGGGGCGTATGTTCACCGTTCTTGCCCTGTCCTATATATTATGGCACAGTACTTGCTTACTTCTCTAATAAGCAGCGCGTGTGTTTGTTGTGTCGTTACAGTCGTGACCGACTCTTCGTGACTCCATGACCATGGAGTTTTCTTGGCAGGAATACTGGAGTGGTTTGCCAGTTCCTACTCCAGGCGCCTACAGCACCTGGTATTCCCTGGTGGTCGCCCATCCAAGTACTAACCAGGGCCGACCCTACTTAGCTTCCCAAATCGGGCGAGATCAGATGTGCTTAGGGCATCAAGGCAGCTCAATAAACAGCGCAGTTTGCTCTAAAGGGGTGGTATAGAAATATAAATAAATAATATGAATAATATAAATAAAGCATATTTTTCTTATATTCTAAACAAAAAGCCTTTTAAAGGTAGCAAAAAAACCCTTTAAAATTGTGTTTTAACAAATTATCTTGAGATATTGGGAAAATTGTGTGCCAATACTAGATGTGGTTTATCAAGCACAGGAAATATGAGCTGTATTTGGGGGTGCCACATTTCATCCTAGAGCTCCTTGTGATATTGTGAATTGTGTCAAACAAAGGTTTGAATCTCTGCTGGTCCACAGAAACTCACTGAGCAGTGACAGTGGTGAACTACCCCTTGAACATCTTACCTACTTAAAAAGTCGTAAGTCTGGGAGGAGGCATCTCCCCTCCCCCATTGTTTCAGATTGCTAGTTCTTGTCCTCCAGAAGAACTGGTGTGTCTAATCAACACATTAATTGCTAAGAATAAATGTCATAAACAATTAACCATTACTGGGGTTTTTTAAAAAAAATCACTGAGTGACTTCTGGGGATTTTTTTTTTAATCCCAGGAGAATTTCATCATTGTGTTGGGTATGGAAATGCCCCAAACCCTCAAAACTATTTAATGGGTGCAAAAGCCAGGCCATCCCATAGTAACACTGCTTAGAACAGAGTACACACACTCACATAAACTGATAGGAAGTCACACACATGTCATGTACAGTGCATCTGAAGGAGTAGGTTAGGAGTCCTGGTCCCCTGTAGTCTTCCCTGAACAGAGGTAGGCTCACCACAGTTATCTGTGTCAGAGGATGGCGGCATTAAGAGCACAGGAAGGTGGGGGAACAATGCCCTCCAGGTGTTGCTGCCTGGACTGCTATTCCCTTCTTCCCATTGGATTGGCTGAGTTGCCCGAGGCTGACGGGGAACTGCCTAATCAAATCTGATCCCCATGCAGATGCAATGTGTTGTGAAGGGGATGGCCTTGAAAATGCTCTAGAAACTTCTGCTAGAACAAAAATTGGGATTTCCCTTGGGAAGTTCCTTTCCAGCTTTCCAGTTCTTTACTCTGAAGGTTGATGTGTTGTACAAGAATGGGTTCTCTGAGGTAACGCCCGAGAAAGGAAATTGATAACCAATAACCTTGTGATTACGTGGCTTGATGGAAGGTGGGATGACCTTCTTAGATGGCCAGGCATAGGTGGTAGGTGAAGTGGGCTTATCTTTCTCCCTTTGGTCTCACCTCACACACTATTCATTAAGAATCTGTGTTTGAAAAAAGGCTAGAGAGGTCTGCATGAGCAGCAGAAAGCTAGCTGGTACCACAACCGGATGCAAAAATTAGTAAGGAGCCCTCTGTGAGGGAAATCCAGGGGTGCTATGGGTTACCTAGAAGACCACTTGGGGACCAGTTATCTGATAATGTGATGATACTGTGAACTCTTGTGTTATCTTTAGTCTGTAGTCTGTATAATGCTTTTTAACTGCAGAAACACTATAACTCTCCAAAGGTTAGGGGAGCTGTGTGTGCATGACAGAAGAAGGAAGAGAAGGAACATCATGTATTGTGGTCTAAAGGTGGCTATATTTGTTGGTGTGTCTTTCCACCTACTAGTCAGTAGGACACCTGAAGTATGCCTGTCTTGTCTGACCTAGCATATGTAAATAAATAATGGCTTTTCTTTCTCTTTTATACAATGCACACAACTACCCATTTTCTGCAGAACAGAAAAGGAAGTCCATATTGTCGAGGCATAATATTTCAATCTATCATTCGGCCTTTATAGCTGAAAATGATGGACATTTGAAATCTACCCAGGATTCATTTGCTCAGTTCATAAATTATCCCTCCTACCTCATGTTTGATTTGGCCAAGTTATAAAAGGTTCATTCATACCACAAATTTCACTGAGGGAAATGAAGTTTGCCATCCCTGCTGGCACTGAGTACAAATGTGTGCCCAAACCTGACATTTCAACTAAGTAGATGACCCTTCATCATTCTTCATGACTTGTACAAACATACACATAGAGAAAGAGAAAGTACCCCAGTTTCTTCCACCTTGCTGTACAGAAATCAAGGCTTTGTGATCTTTGATTTGCAAAGGGAAAGCATTGCTGTCTGTCTCTCTCTATTTTTACCCCATCTTTCTGCTCAAAAGTACCTAAGGTGGCTTGCAACAACTGAAAGACAATATTTAAAAGCTGAAAACAGTAAAGGTACAAATAAATAAAAAGGACTTAAACAAGTGATACATTTAAAATGGTAAATAAAAACAATACTTAAAGCACATTTTAAAACAACAACTCTATCATCTTTGGAATGGGACCTTTGGGCTGCTGGCAGTCTGAAAAATAACTCTTAGTGGAGTTCAGATTGTCCACTTGCAGTGAAGTCTGTAAGGCCCTTTTGGGATGAGAGCTGTTATTGCCATCCTATAGTTGGTGTGGATGTGCAACTGGAATTTTTTCAAGCACTGTTCTCATTTTCAGGCATTTCCCTTCATATCTGAGCTATAAGAGTGTGTCTTGAAAACAAGTTCAGAACCACCATCTCATGATACTCTCTCATGCTGATATATTTGAAATCCAGACTTCCTTGGATACTATGCCACAGATGTAAAGAACACCAGTTACCGTAGATGTTATGAATCAGTCGATTTCATATCGAAGAATCACTGCTGTTTAGGGAAGCCTTCTTGGAAAGAAAGCTAGTTGTTACTCATTTTTGAAGGTGATGAGAGAAAAGGAGAGTGTTTTGGCTGAATTGCTAATTGCCGACCACACAATCGGAGCAGATGGGGAAAAAGAAAAGCCAGACAGACAGTTAATGGCTCCACAGAGTATGTAACAGTAGAAACACCTGTTTCAGAATTCATGAGGTAAAAAATGATTAATGAAGATGTCAATGTTTTTGTAATTGTAGACAGACTTAAGTGCTACAAGTTATTATCATCCTACTTTCAACTAGGCTGCTGTCCTTCCATGGGTGTCCATGCAACCAACAGCTAAAACTGTGATGCCAAAATATACTTAGTTGCTCTCCCTTAAAATGAGCACAAGTAGCCCACAAAAACACTTTGTGTAGTGTAAATGCATCTGTCTGCTCTTTTTCTTTCAACGTACATTAAAGGACCTTACACTGTTGTTGTCGTTCAGTCGTGTCCGACTCTTCGTGACCCCATGGACCAGAGCTCGCCAGGCCTTCCTATCCTCCACTGCCTCCCGGAGTTTTGTCAAATTCATATTGATTGCAGTGATGACACCGTCCAACCATCTCATTCTCTGTCATCCTCTTTTCCTTTTGCCTTCAATCTTTCCCAGCATCAGGGACTTTTCCAAGGAGTCCTCCCTTCCCATGAGGTGGCCAAAGTACTGGAGCCTCAGCTTCAAAATCTGTCCTTCCAGTGAACATTCGGGGTTGATTTCTTTCAAAATGGATAGGTTTGATCTCCTTGCAGTCCAGGGAACTCTCAAGACTCTCCTCCAGCACCACAGCTCAAAAGCATCAATTCTGCGGCGATCAGCCTTCTTTATAGTCCAGCTCTCACTTCCATACATCACTACTGGAAAAACCATAGCTTTGACTATCCTGACCTTAGTTGGCAAAGTGATGTCTCTGCTCTTTAGGATGCTATCTAGGTTTGCCATTGCTTTCCTCCCAAGAAGCAGGCGTCTTTTAATTTTGTTGCTGCAGTCGCCATCTGCAGTGATCAAGGAGCCCAAGAAAATAAACTCTGTCATTGCCTCCATTTCTTCCCCTTCTATTTGCCAGGAGGTGATGGGACCGGTGGCCATGATCTTAGTTTTTTTGATGTTGAGCTTCAGCCCATTTTTTTCACTCTCCTCCTTCACCCTCATTAAGAGGTTCTTTAATTCCTCCTCACTCTCTGCTATTAGAGTAGTATCATCTGTGTATCTGAGGTTGTTGATATTTCTTCCGGCAATCTTAATTCCAACGTGTGATTCATCCAGACCTGCCTTTCGCATGATCTACACTGCCCTACACTGTAGTTGCGTACAATATAGTGAGTTGCATTGGTATAATAATTCTTGTGCTTAGGAGTTTTTAAAGGATTCAGAGTTCTTAATCTGGTTAAGAATCAAAACAATTTTGTTACAACAAGCAGCACCACTGATCTGTGTAGCTTAGCACTGGGTTGATTGACTGGCAGTTGTCCAAAAAGAGGAGGTTCTATCCCCAAGCGGATGAGATGTGTCTCCTGCTCAAACTATGAGTTACCCAAAGGGGTCATTCTGCTAGTTTTCCCAATGAAGTTTTGCCTTGCCCTGCCTAAAGCATCATCAAGATGTACCATTCAGCCCCCTCTTGTCATTGAAGGAACTGAGAAAACAGGACCTGACCTTGGAAAAAACATTATTTCTTTCTCTTTATTCAGCACAGGGGTTCTGGGTCTTGTAATCCAAAGAAGTAAATTTTCCAAACTTTTCCATTATGATAGGAATGAAGGGTTCCTCATGCCTAGGGTCCCTTCATGAAGATGATTTCTTCACAGGGGGGGGTCCTGCCTAGGATTTTCAGTCTCAAGCTGGCTGTGCCCCACCCGCTGTTTTTGTAGGTAGGTAGGTAGGTAGGTAGGTAGGTAGGTAGGAGGAAGGAAGGAAGGAAGGAAGGAAGGAAGGAAGGAAGGAAGGAAGGAAGGAAGGAAACTGTATTATGGCTCTCAGAAGTGTCCAGGAACTGTAATGCATTTCTTAAATGACAACTTTCACTACTTAGGGGGCCAAGAATAGGATACATGTACCAGCCGGTTTGTAACTGTAATGGACTGGGAACAGTTAAGTAGATGAGAGCATGGGACAGATAAGGCTACCAGTGAGCCACCATTGGCACTGCCAAGGAGGTATGTTGGAAGGATCAGAGTGTATGGTGATCATGTGAGGACAATGCAGTCCTCTCTAGGTTGCAGCCTGAACTTTGAAGGTGCTGTCCAATATGCTGGACCTAATTGCCAGAACAGAGTTCAGCATCTTTGATTTTTTTGTAAAGGTTGGACTGAAAGCCACAGGGGATTTATTCACACAACTATATCCTTCGAAACCAGTGCCACCAACCCTGTCATCCAGTGGGGTGGCAGCCACCTGTAGCCTCCAGTGCCTGAGGCAGCCTGCTCTTTCTACCTATTTATATTAAAGGTAATGATTGGAGTAAACTATAGGCTTTTTCAAGGTACACCCACAAAACATAGGTGGGGAGTTCTGCTATAGCTCTTTTCTTTCAGCACCACAGAAGCCTCTTAGTTAACGGGTTCAAGCCATACACAAACACCCTGTGTTTCTCCCTCTCACATTCAGAAATACCACACAAAGTTAGATACGGTGCTTGTAATCATGTAGATGTAATCTATAAAACACAGCTCCCTTCTCTATCTAATTAATCCCTCTAATAGAATTAATCAGCACCCTAAACATAAGACTCACTAGCAATTAAAAAAGTTTTTTTAAAAAAATACTATCTATCCCAGAATACAATTACCCTGACAAACTCAATTACACACCTCAGTGGCTTCTTAAATTATGTTGCTCAGTACCTTCTTAACGCCAACCTGTGCCCTATTCAAGTTTCGATTGTTAAGAGAAATCATGGCTCTCTAAATCAGATGGTGTTTACCAAAAATTTATAGCCCTGGTGTTTTATTACCCCCATGGGTGAAATTAATTTGACACATGGCTGCCAGGCAGGATAAGACCTCCTTTTGCTTTCTTTCCCCTGCAGTTGGCTTCAGTTTATATTGGAACTTCCAATGTATTAATCTTATGTGGGATTTTATGAAGGCAGAATGCCATTTCGAAGAATTTGGATTCAATCAACAGATATCCATCACTGCGTTCTGAATAGTCAATGGGCAGAAAAAGTTCTATATTACTTGAGAGTCTGTTTTCAGATGGGGCCACATCAGTGTAAGCTTCATTTTATGTCCATCTAAGTTTTCTTTTAATTTTTTTCACATCTATTTATTTTAATTTTTTTATAAAATTTTAATACAAACAAACAAACAAACAATAATTGTGCACTCCCCAATCCCCCTGGGACCATCCAGTTGTTCCTTTAGCTTCTTTTTCTTCTTCATCTTCTCTTCTTCTAACTGCCTTCTTAGAGTCCTTTCCTCCAGAACTGTGTTGGATTATAAATTGGTTGTTTCCCTTTCCCTTTTAATAATACATAGTCTATAAATTTGCCCCAAATATCATAAAAATATCCTTTCTCACTTCCCCTCGCAAGACTTTTAAACTGCAAGACAATTTATCATTTAAAGCTATGTCCCACACCTCATTATTCCAGTCATCAATCCTGAAATCTAGCTTCGATTTCCAGTTTTTTGCTATAATCAGTCTTGCTGCTGTCATAAGATTTGCAATTAATTCTTTTGTTTTTATATCATGTTCGTTAATAAGTGGTAATGATAACAATGCTATTTCCAGCTTACATTCAATATCGACTTGAAGTATTTATTTTATCTCACTAAAAATCAGTTGCCAAAACTTTTGAACTATTTCACATTCCCACCAAAGTTGAATATAGGTACCTACCTTTTTTTCACATTTCCAGCAGATCTCAGAATATCTTGGACTTATTCTATTCAGTCTGACTGGTGTCATATACCATCTTAAAATTAATTTAAAATAATTTTCCTTTATTCTAACTGATAATGATTGTAAAATCCTCATCTTCCAAATTTTTTTCCATTCATCTTTTTTTTATTTCTTTATCAAGATCTTGCTTCCACATCTCTCTTATTGATTCTTGCTCCCTTTCTTCTAAAGAATCGCTCCTTTCCCTGGATTTTCTTTCTCAGGTTCATATGTCAACAAGAACTGTTCAAACTTTTTATATTCTCTAGGTTGTGTATTTCTCCTAATCCAGTCTTTCATCCAACTTTCTAACTGAACGTAATCCATCCATGTTAAATCCTTAGCTTGTAGTATACGTTTAATATCTTGCTTTGTTCTCATCTTGCAAATCCATTCTTTTAACCTTGCCACTTTCATTAATTTAAATAATTCTCCATATTTCTTCATATTTGTAGGGAAGTTTTCCTGATCTATCACTAAACACAGAGGGGATCCTTCCGGTGACAATTTCCTCCCATACTTTGTCCAAGTAGTTACTATAGAATTCAAGAGGGGTTTTTTCTTTTAATTTTTAATTCTTTTCTTTAAAAACTTCTGCATAATATAATTATATGTAGCAAATTTTCTGAATTTTTTTCCACTTTTTCCGCTTTATGTTTTCCCATAGTTGCATGAAGTTTTACTTTGCTCTGTGGAATGGAGTTTAGCAGTGTGGCACTTCTCTTTTGAAGCTGACATCCTGTGAGAGTTCTAATCAGAACTTCCAATTAGTACATGAGAAAAAACAATTGCAAGGCTAGGCTATAGGCCATACCTTTATAGGCTACTGATTTAAAAAAAAATCATTGCAAGGTTTCGTGGGCAATACCAAAAGTCCAAACATGGCAAAAGATGTGGTTTGCCAGGTGATTATTCTTAGATGTAAAGTTCTTGGCAAGATGATTTTAGCCAGACAAGATGAGGCAGGAAGTCAAGGATTGGGTTTCACACCCAGCCCTTCAAACAAAGGGACAGCGGTCATGCATGCCCACCCACACCTCCTCTCCATTTGGCTCTTCTTTGAGAACTACAAGTCCCAGTTTGGCCGGGCCGGGGTGGGAGGTTTATGCAGGAAATCCATATGCTCCATTTCGGGATTGGGGTAAAATTAAAAATACTCACTGTGTGTGTTGTGATGTTACAGTTGTGACCGACCCTTCGTGACTCCATATCCATGGAGTTTTCTTGGCAGGAATACTGGAGTGGTTTGCTAGTTCCTACTCTAGGCGCCTACAGCACCTGGTATTCCCTAGTGGTCTCCCATCCAAGTACTAACCAGGGCCGACCCTGCTTAGCTTCCGAAATCAGGCGAGATCAGATGTGCTTAGGGCATCTAGAGGTATAGCCAATTGGGACCAGATTGAAGAAAAATGAATATTGCCTAGTGGGTGTAGTCCTGCTCCGCAGATGTTGAAACTTCATGTGCCTTCTTCTTGGTACATGGGGGAAGGTGGCTCTTTCCTCATCGTTTCAGAAGAGACACTTCAAGAGAGAAGTGGATTTCTGAAATATTTTAAAAGATTTTTTTTAAAAAAGCCATTTCTTGTCTCTTCAAACGGCCACAGTGCCGGAGGACTGGAGGATAGCGGATGTCACACCAATTTTTAAAAAAGGAAGGAGGGGGGACCCAGGAAACTACAGGCCGGTTAGCCTTACATCTGTCCCAGGGAAGATGGTGGAAGGCCTCATCCAAGAGAAAATCTTAAAACACATAAAAGAACAAACCTTGCTGAGAGAAAATCAGCATGGCTTCTGTAAGGGTAAATCTTGTCTTACAAACCTTTTAGAATTTTTTGAAAAGGTCAACAGGCACGTGGATTTGGGTGAACCGGTGGATATAGTCTATCTGGATTTTCAAAAGGCTTTTGACACAGTCCCTCACCAAAGGCTGCTGAGAAAATTGCATAGTCAGGGGATAAGAGGGCAGGTCCTCTTATGGATTGAGAACTGGTTGAGATCCCGGAAACAAAGAGTAGGGGTCAATGGGAAATTTTCACAATGGAGAGAAGTGAAAAGCGGTGTGCCCCAGGGCTCGGTCCTGGGACCGGTGCTTTTCAATCTGTTCATAAATGACCTGGAGACAGGGATAAACAGTGTGGTGGCCAAGTTTGCAGATGACACAAAACTTTTCCGTGTGGTAAAAACCAGAGAAGATTGTGAAGAGCTCCAGAAGGATCTCTCCAAACTGGGGGAGTGGGCTGAGAAATGGCAAATGCGTTTTAATGTAACCAAATGTAAAGTCATGCATATTGGGGCAAAAATCCAACTTCATCTATCAACTCATGGGCTCTGAGTTATCCGTGACGGATCAGGAAAGAGATCTTGGTGTGTTGGTGGACAGCTCCATGAAGGTGTCTCCCCAATGTGTGGCAGCAGTGAAGAAGGCCAATTCCATGCTAGGGATTATCAAAAAGGGGATTGAAAATAACAGCCAACATTATAATGCCGTTATACAAAACAATAGTGAGGCCCCACCTGGAGTATTGTGTACAATTCTGGTCACCGCATCTCAAGAAAGACATAGTGGAACTGGAAAAGGTGCAGAAGAGAGCAACTAAAATGATTACTGGGCTGGGGCACCTCCCTTATGAAGAAAGGCTAAAACAATTGGGCCTCTTCAGTCTGGAAAAAGGCACTTGAGGGGGATATGATTGAGACATACAAAATAATGCAGGGTATGAGTAAAGTGGATAGAGGGAAGCTCTTCTCCCTCTCTCAAAATACCAGAACTAGGGGACATACACTCAAATTGAGTGCTGGGAGAGTAAGAACTGACAAAAGAAAATTTTTTTCATCCAGCGCGTTGTAAGTCTATGGAACTCCCTGCCACAGGATGTGGTGATGGCATCTGGCCTGGATGCCTTCAAAAGGGGATTGGACAGATTCCTAGAGGAAAAGTCCATCACGGGTTACAAACCATGATGGAGATGTGTAATCTCTAGGCTTTAAACCAGGGTACTTCAAGGGCCAGATGCAGGGAGTGGTATCAGGAGACAGATATCTAGTCTCATGCACTTTCTGGTGGGGCCGCTGTGAGATACAGGAAGCTGGACTAGATGGGCCTTTGGCCTGATCCAGCATGGCTCTTCTTATGTTCTTATGTTCTTATGTAAAGTTAGCTTTAACAAAGAAACAAAATTCAATACAGTGGTACCCCAGGTTACAAATGACCCAGATTACATAATTTCTAAGATACGTGATGAATTTATTTGGAAACAATGTGTACACTTATGCATTTTAACTTAAAAAAACAGGTTTATGCATTTTTACACACACACACACACACACACACACACACACACACACACACACACACACAGAGAGAGAGAGAGAGAGAGAGAGAGAGAGAGAGAGAGAGAGAGAGGAGTTCACACATTTCTTCCAGAGGACTTCATTTCCCAGGATGCATTGCTCCTCATTCAGATCCAGTTTACGTAATTTCTGGGTTATGAAATGTTGCAGGGAATGGATCAACATCGTAACCCGAGGTACCAGTGTACATCCCAATCTCCTTCACAACCAAATGAGAGAAATTTACATCAATTCACTAACAAGATTACACTAATTGTGTTACACTGGCATGACTAACAAATAGGATTTTTACCACAGTTGCATTGCAATTCAATTTTAAATTTAGACACTGTACATATAGAAGCTACCTTTCCCTTGATTATATGGTATAGGACAGTAATTCTTTGTTTCACCAGGACTAAATGCATGTCTGTCACATTTAGAACATTCCTAAAAACATTTATAAGCACTTACTTAGATTTATCAAACAGAAGAGGGACATCAGTGTTCTGCCAACATATGACATGAAGGCAAAACCATAGCTGAGCTTGCTAACTGCCTTAGAGGTGATGATCTAATTCTAGTTGCTAATCCCATCTAAAGAAAATCAACAGAATAAATGAAATTTATGTAAATATTGACATACTGTATAATCTAGCAGTTTGACCAATCGGTCTACTTTAAATTGGGTAAGCAATGGTATATGCACAAAACAGATTTGCATTTGACTATCAGTAAGGATTCGAAATCTTTGATTCCAATTTTCATGTTCCAAAGCCAGGGACAAATTTTGTTCCACAGAATACCATTGCTGTCAAAGTGCCATTGCTTTCATACATGTAAAAATGCAAGCCAAGGAATCTAGATTTTTCATTGATATTCATCTCTCTTATGGGTAGTAAGCTCGTAACAAAAACAGATGACTCAAGAGTCAACAAACCAAGGCTCTGAAGCCTGACCTGGCATCAGCTGAGATTCATTCAGAGGGAATGGACCAGGTGACATTGCTGCTATATGTTGATCATCCATTACATGGCTAGTTAAATTTAATTACTTACCCAGCCAGGAGCAGACCAAAATTATTTGATACCTTGAAGGGCTTCCTTCATGCCCCTAGAGTGATTTTTCTCTTGCCAGCACAAACAAATCTGTCAGTATTTTGACAAGCATTTGGTGCCAGTAATGTGTGTATTCCATCAAAAGTGAGCATTGTATTCCAAAGGAGGAAAGGCTGGTTTGTACCTGCAGTCATCTCTGGGACTCACAGGAACAAGAGAAAGGCTTTGGGAATTGTGGAGGCAAATTAACAGAGACTGCCGTGGCAGCTGTCTAATGAGTAGTGTCATGTGTGACTTCAACCTAGAACGGTGGTAATACTGTAGTAGTGATAACGAACTGATTGAATGAACTAATCTTTTTCCCTATGCTCTCCACTTACCCAAGATGTTGAGGATCTAGAGACAGCAGTATCAAGTGTTCTTTGGAAGAGAAGAGGCTGGACATTTTCAATATCTTTGTGATATCTACCTTGATTACAAGCACGTAGGGCATAAGTACAAGATTTAGTAGGTACAGTGGACCCTTGTATAACAAACAGTTTGTATAACATAAAATCTGTACAACATAAAAAATTCCGGAGATAGGGGAAATTAGCTTAACAGACTCGCCTATGGGGCAAAATCCATACAACATAAAAACAGTTGTGATTAGGGATTACTTAAATAAATAAATAAATAAATAAATAAATAAATAAATAAATAAATAAATAAATAAATAAATAAATAAATAAATAAATAAATAAATAAATAAATAAATAAATAAATACTCTGTTTTCAATGCATTCCTATGGGAAATTTGTATAAAGGAACATTTGCTTAACATAATTTCATTTGGAATGAATTAATTCCTTTATACAAGGTATCACTGTACCTGCAACCTTTGCTTAGCTAAGCGCTTCCTCCTCCATTATCCTGTCTATTGCTCTTTCCATTTTGTTCTTGCTCTCTTGTTCCTTTGAAGTAACAAATTCTTTCTCTGCCTTTTTCTGCCTCATGGGTACTAAGGAAGACCTGCAGCTCTTGGTTTTCATTGACTCTATCCATAAAAACATGACAGCCAAAGATTTGCCCCAAAATGGTTATTGCACCACTTTGGTAGGGATGTGCAAGGTCCTTTTGCATTCCATCATCTTCTTCATTTGGACCAGAGGATCTGCAGGGTCTAATTCTCCTTGGAAGGTTCAGCAGAAAAACAACCACAAGTAGATAGATTTCTTTTACCACCACCACCCAACACACCTGCTGTAATTAAGTTGTGTGATATTCCTAAGTAGGCCACTAGATGAAGGATAAGCTGTGGACATCTTGCTTGTTCCAAAAATGATGATGGCCTCATAATCCATCTCACATCTGGACACCTGTAGGTACTCATCAGCTCTTTTGTGAGGAGGGAGAACAGTGGGATCAATTCCACTAGTATGACTATGTGCCTACCTTGTAAAGGACCACCCTCTGTTTGAAGGCACCCCTATTAGAAGAACTATCTAGTGAGAAAATAAGAAAGGTACATCAGAAGACAGCATGAACCTCAAAGTTGTTCACTAGCAGTTGACTCCTGCCCAGTAGACTGAACCAGCCCAGAGGTCACTTCCTTACACGGTTACACACTGTCCTACTGTGATGGGACATATTGGCTGAAATCCAATAGTAGGTTGCAGGATAAGACTAGGTCCTTTGAATCAGTGGGGAGTTGGTGAGTAAGTTCCATTGATTCAAAGATCCCACACCTACTGGATTTCAGCCATTGTATTTCTAGTTAATATCCTTTCTTGATTGCTTTCTTGCTTTTTCGATATGTAAATTTCAGTCTGTGTATCTTTTTTTGTTATTTCCAGAGGCAATACTTCACCTCTTTGATGATTTTAAAGTGGCCCTCTAATGGCCTGTCTTCTCCTTCCCCCTTGCACTTTTGTCCCGATCTACATGTGAAGTCTCAAGAACTGGGTTGTACAAAGGACTGTTGTTCAATAAAAGAGCAAATACCTTGCATGCAAAATATCTGTGATGGAGTGCATAGCATCACCAGTTAAAACCGTGAAAAAGCATCCAATAGCTAATACCGGTACCAGCTACTAGGAAAGATATCCTTCTTAGGCTAGTGGAAGCAATTTATTGAATATCACCGATGCTGTGAATCCGCTCAGATGTTTACTCTGCACTTTATAGGATATATCGAAATACTGTACATTCAATGCTTTGGTAATTCCTGAAAAGTGCAGAATAATACCAGGTTTAGATTGGGAAACTGAAATCACTAGCATCTGCCAGCATAGGCCATGGAGAACTGCTACCAATGAGAGCAGATCAGATGGACAAATGATTTATCCTCTAAGCAGGAATATGCATCTATATCAAACTAGCTGTATAAGTAGCAAAGGTGTACAAGTCCCTGTTTTGGACTACAATTCCCAGAATTCCTCAAGTAGCATGTGATGGGAATTTTGGGAGTTGTAGTCTAAAGATACAAATCTGCACATCATAAATAGGTGGTTCTTCAGCTCATGTAAGGATACACTGAGGACCCACAAATTCCAGTGCCTCTGCTAGGTGAAATCACTATACAAATAGGCCCTGGTTATTTTCATATTTTAATCAAGGAACAAAATCATGCACCAACATGAAGACTTTCTTCCCAGCCTCAGTATCTCAGGTGTGAAACCCTTTGCCATGCCCATTATTTCTCCAATCAGCAATGGTGTGGGTAGTGAGAAAAAGCTACTGAGCTCATACAATATTAGATAAAAATTACAAGTGAGAAGCCATTTTTGTGCAATTTATTTTCATCAGCTAAGCATCGCTCTCCTAAATGTCATTGCAGGGTGATCAATACCAGCTTTTCAGTCTCCTGAAAATTCTTTTCTCCTAAATTCTTTTCTGCCCCCACTGCTAATGTATAAAAATCAATAATAGTCCGTGATTTGTTGAAACTGTGAAACAGTCAAGTTGCTATGAATGTATTTCTGATTTCTCCTTGTATTGTATTCCCATTCCCCCTGCAAGAATTCAAATGATTTATTTTCAAATTAAAGATCTGCTTAATGGCTTATTTAAAACAAACTTTCAAATAAAGATGTACATTTTATCTCATTCTAGCTCTGAGCATTTTAAAAATAGAGCCAATGAAAAGTGCAAGTTGATCAATACTAGTTTGATGATTCCATGGAATCTCCACCATTGGGTGTCATGATTCCTGTGCAGATGTGGAGATTGTATCCACAGTGGTAAGTAGAGATGGGCATCAAACGAAAATATAGTGTTTCATTTTGTTTTGTTTCATTTTTCACTTTGTTTCATTTTGTTATTAATGATTTTTTAAAAATAATTTCTGAAACAAAATGAAACAAAATGAAATGATTTATTATGCTATAAAATGGCTCCCCTGGGTCCTAGAGGCACCAATTTTGATGGGCAGCTTCCTTGTACTCTTCCCTTTAAGCCCTCCAAATTTGGAGATGTTTGGGGTTCAGGGGACCAAGTTATTCAACTCCAAAATGGGTCCCCCCTGAAAAAAATATTTGTAATTGTAAAGTTATATACTCGAAAATAGTGATCCCTGGCATCTAGCAGCATGGAAATTACAAAGCTTGTTCAAGTTCTTCCCTGTAAGCCCCCCAAATTTTGAAAGGTTTGGGGTTCAGGGGGCCGAGTTACTCAACTCCTAAGTGGGTCCCTCCAGGAATCCATTTGTAATTGGAAAACTGTTTTATTATTATTTTTTTAAGGAGAGGTTGGGTTTCAGTTTGATTTCTTTTTACTTCTCTTCCTCTTTTCTTTTTACCCTTTTTCCAAAAAATGAACCAAAGTTTCCTAATTGCCTAGAAGCTGGAATTTGGCCACATGTGCAAAAGAAACCACATCTATCCAAGCCTTCCGGCAGGTATTGAAGAAAACTGCTGAGCCAAATGTCTTGTCTTGTCAGAGGCTGCCATCTACAGTTTTAATGACAGGCTGCAGCTTCACTCTAAAAGGAGGAAAGCAAAAGGAAGAAAACAGAGAAGCAAGACCAAAGCGTCTTAGGAGGTGATCAGATGGCTGTGGAGGCTTGCCCCTGGTTGCACAAGCAAGGACCACTTTGCAAGGAGTGATCTCCCTTAATGCAATCCTCCTGTCTGCCCGGGAAATAGCTCCAGCCTAAATCTGAAAAAAAAAATTGAACACAGATCAGAGACTATCTGGAGTTCATTTCCCCATACCTCATATGCCTGGAAACATTGTGGGAACACATGGAAGGGCCTTCTTGGCTGCTGCGCCCAGACTCTGGAACTCCCTCCCACTAGAGGCCAGGACAGCCCCATCTCTGTTGTCTTTCCGGAAACAGGCAAAGACCTTTCTCTTCAGGCAAGCTTTCCCTGAAAGAGGGGCTACCTATTATGTGCCTTTTATATGAATCTATCATACATGGTCAAATAGACTTTGTGTTTATAACTACTTATAGCCTTGTGTGATAGTATTGACACTATGTTTTCAATGTGTTTCCAACACTCATAAATTTTACATGGAATTCTTACTCTCTCTTTAATTGCTCGCATTCTCTTGTAGCTTTAATCTTGTCCCTCAATTCCCTGTTCTCAAACTTGAACATGTCTTAATTGTACTGGACTGTATATTGTCCCTCATTACTGTAAGCCACCCTGGGTCCTTTTCCAAGGAGAAAGGCAGGGTAAAAATACTCTAAATAAATACATAAAAATAAATAAGGCCACTCCTCAAGCAGTTCAAGCCGTGATCTGTCTACCCCTTGTGATCACACCTTTACTTTCTGGCTAGAAGCTTACCAGAAAAGGGGGCCACAGACCTACCATTTGCTCCCTCTCAGCACCATCACTGTTGATGGCCTAGACTGGTTTTGAAGTCATCCTCGTAGCAGAAGTCATGTAACTCAAGAGACCACGAGACATACCAAAACAAATGTCAGTGTCAGGAAATGTTATCTACAAAAAGGCATTGATAGGTGGAAAATAGATACAGGAAAGGGTAGATGTTTATATACTTTTAAAAATATATACTGAAGCAGAACTAGGATGAAATGATTTAATAACCCTGCACGTGCATAGACAACATAAGGTTGAAATATATTGATTACAACATCTCATGGGACTAAAATTTTAGAACAAGGAATGGAAATGTGTAAGCATCGGAGAGTCTGGAAGAGGTGAAGCTTCCACTCTTACTCAGGCATTCATTCTAGGGGTTGAAACTGATCCTAGAGTTAACATCCCATTAGAAGATCTCTCAAGTGAAACATGTTTGATTATTCTAGCACAAGTTTTCCTTGGAACCACATTAGCTAGTTTTTGTTTGTAATTGTCCATCGAGAGATAAACATAGGTTTCTTTTGCTCAAGCATGGCAGGTTTGAAGGAATGCATATTGGGCAGACAAAACTGTTGTTACCTTCTTCATCTTGTGACACTGTGTGTGGTATTTTACCTTGTTCTGCCCTAGACCAGGTTGCTGTTAAATCAACAGTGTCCTTAGAACCCTCTGCATGCCCTTAACTATATACCTTGCAGCTTCATACCCTTTGTCACTTCTGGGCCACATCTTAGTATAGGCATCCTTGAATCTCAAGAGACTATGGTATTGTGCCCTGTATAGAAGTTGTGTGGTTTCAACACTGCATGCAAAGCTGAAGTGGCCTCTTCAGAGCACAAGGCCTGGGTAGATTAATGTGGAGGTTAAAACTGTTACCCAAGCAGCAAAAATACCCTCTCATGTCGCTGGAATAGCCTAATGGAATGGCAGAACCAATACGATTAGTTATGGATGCATCACAGGAGTTACCATAACATGATTGTACACAATTATGAACTGCCTCCGGGACTCCAGCTCCGGATTTTGCCTCGAGGTTAACTCCTGATTATTTTTCCAGAAATGGATACAGCCACAATGCAGTAGAGCAGGCCTGCCCAACAGGTAGACCGCGGGCTACCGGTAGCCCACGAAGGGTTCAAAAGTAGCCTGCCGACTAGAGATGGGCACGACCAGAAAAAATGACGTTTCGAGTTGTCGTTTGTCGGGACAGGTCCGCTTCGGGTCGTTTCCGTTTGTTGCGATAATTTTCAAAAATTTCTCATTTCCGTTTGTCGTTTGTCGTTTGTGGGTTGGGGTGGGGTTGGGATTGGGGTAAGTGGGCTCTGGGAGGCACCTCTCTGGGTGCCTCTCTGATGTCTGACCCACTAAGAAGGGAAGCAAGGGAAGCGTTTCGCGGAGCTGCCGCATACCATACAATACATTATGTTAGGGTGGGGAGGCAGAGGCACCTCTCTGGGTGCCTCTGACTCAGTAAGAAGGGAAGCATACTAGCGTACTGCCGTACAGGTTAGGGAATGGGATAGGGGATAATGGGCTCTGCGAGGCACCTCTCTGAGGGCCTCACTTTGACTCACTAAGAAGGGGAGCGTACTAGCGTACTGATGTACAGGTTAGGGAATGGGTTAGGGGTAGGGGATAGTGGGCTGTGGGAGGCACCTCTCTGGGTGGCTGGGACCCACTAAGAAGGGAAGTGTACTTGCGTACGGATCTGGGTTAGAGTTGGGGCTAGGGTAAGGGCTAGGCTTAGGGTTACGGTTAAGGTTAGAGTGGGTTAGTGGGCTGCACCTCTGGGTGCCTCTGACCCACTAAGAAGGACAGCGTACTGGCGTATGGGTTAGGGTTGGGGTTAGGGTTAGGGTTTGTGGGCTTTTAATGCCCTCTCTGGCACATCCAGAAGTCTCAGTCAAAACCTGGCCATGCGATTGGTGGAATGGGTCCAAAAATTTGCATGGTCCCATCCCATGGCCAGCCCATCATTGTGCATGCGCAGGTGTAAAAAATAAAAAAAAAAAAAAAAATAAAATAAAATAAAATAAAATCAAATCAATGAGACGTTTTATTGCAAGAAAAACCCACTGCTGCTACTATAAAAATTCCGGCAGTTAAAATACCTAATTTTCAAATGTTTCTGTGGTGCTTTGGTGGGTTTTTGGACCACAATTTAAAAATAAATATTGCGGTCGCCATTTTGGATCCCCCCCACCGCATGGCAAACGGAGATGACGAGGTTGCCCCCCCCAGCCTGGTACCAGCAGCCCAGGACAGGAGGGGGGGAGGCCGGGGGGCCCCCCAGAAACCACCCCTCTCTGGTAGGTGCCCTCACTGAGGCAAGCATATTTTCGCCTGCTTTTATGCCCGGGAATCGGGGGGTTTTTTTAAAACTTTTTTCTGTGCTGCTTGCTTGGCATCACGCGATCACTGCGATGCCATGAACGACAATGACAAATCAGACCCAATTTATCTTTATCGGGTCGGGTTCGAGCTGGAGCGGAGTAATTGTCATTACCGTTCCTCGTTAGGTAACAGAAACGACGAACAGAAATGGAAATGAGGATTTCGCCGAGTCATGCCCATGTCTACCGCCGACCATCAATTAAAAAAGTGAGATGATAAGTTCTCCACCCCTCCCTCCCCCAGCACAACGACCACCACTGCCCCACCAAAGTTCTGTGTCTGCCAGCCCACTGTCTCAGCTAAGCAGGGCAGTTCAAGCGCCATAGTGCATTGAAATCTGTTCCCTCCAGAACAAATTAATTGTTTTCAATGCATTCCTATGGGAAACTGCTGCTCTTACTTATGAGCATGTGCTCAGAATAGATAAAATTTGTAAGTAATGGTTTTAGTGTAGTAGCCCTCAGGCACTTTGGGCTGGAAAAAGTAGACCTTGGCCTGTTCAAAGTTGAACAGCCCTGCAGTAGAGGTTTAAAATCAGAATTTTCCTTTTCCTAGAACAGTGATGGCGAACCTATGGCACGGGTGCCAAAGGTGGCACTCGGAGTCCTTTCTGTGGGCACCTGACATTGCCCCTTCATAGCCACCTGTATACAGCTTAAATTACTGTATTGGCACTTTGCAAAAAAATTAGTGGGTTTTGAATTGCAGTTTGGGCACTCGGTCTCTAAAAGGTTCGCCATCACTGTCCTAGAAGATGGTTCTTCCATTTTATCTGCTGTTGGGGCATAAAGCCCTCTTCTGCCTTCAAAACTGTTGACCACCTTCACCTGTAACCCTAGGAGGGACCCTTGTGAGGTGCAACCAGCCGGGCCAGCTAGACCAAGGTTTTTAAAGGAGGTATTTCTCCTCCAACAAGCCACATCTTAGACACATTGCTACCAAAGACTGAGCAAGAAGCCTCAAGAGTCACAATAGTGGCACTCCATTCCCCACTTTGTTACAAATGGCATGTAGGGTCCAAGTGCATATGTCCACTAAATGCCTATATGAGTACTATGTCATTCTCAGTTTATGAGTAACACCACTGAAGGCTTTTTTTTTTGAACCTGTGAAATTGGGTCCCCAAATTTCAAAGCAACAACTGGAGCCCCAGGGAAATACTATTCTTACTCAAGTCTTCAAGACTGCAGAGAAATTTCAAGGAGAGCCATGCTGGAGAAGAAGGATTTGTTGGTGTGTGGGAAGTTACTTTGGACACTGGGCTCCCTCATACAACACAAAGGTGTTTGTATATGTGTCGCATTTGACAGACCTGGAAATGAAGGAAGAGAAATCAGGAGAGATCAGGTGGGCATATGCCCTTGGACCCTTCATGCCATTTGGAACAAAGTGGGGAAAGGAGTGCCACCATCGTGACTCTCGGGGCTTCTTACTCAGTCCTTGGTAGCAAGGGCACAGAGGCTACGAAAAAAATGATCACATGCTGGGTGTATACTGTACAGTACTTTCTACAAGCCCCTACAATGTAGGGCCTGGAAAAACTCCCCATGTGTCACCTAGAATGCAAGCCCTGCTGGGAATAGTAGCAGCCACTGGTCCACGTGGTATCTGGGACATGAACATCTATTATATCAGGCATGTCCAAACTTCAGCCCTCCGGATGTTTTGGACCACAACTCCCACAGTCTTTTGCCATTGGAAACACAGGCTTGGAATTCTGGGAGTTGTGGTCCAAAACATCAGAAGGGCTGGAGTTTGGACATGCCTGCATTATATGTGCAATTTGGGGGGCATACTAAAATTGGTTTGTACCCATTTTATTAGTAGTATTCCCATATACAGTATATGACTTAGCCATCTATACCTATTACATAATAGTTGTCATGGAGTTGCGCAGGAAATGATGGTCTCACTCACTTAGTCAACTTTGTAGGTGTACATACGTGTGCATGCATATATATACATGCTATTTTCAATTGTTGCATAAGATAACTCCCGTCTTTCAGAGAAGACATTGTATTTAGTCTCGGATCTACTTTTCCATTTAGAGGGAAATGATCTTGTGAATTAAGCAAATTAAGCAGAGTCTTAGTTAATTAGGTCATTTCCCACCATTGCAAAATCAATCCACACTCATGTGTCTGATGCCATTTTCCCACCACTGCCAAGAAATAATAGAAAATGGAGCAAGTTGGAATACTCCAGTCACACGAGAAGTACAGATTATTACAACATATCAATCAAAGTAAAATCAGGGGGGAAGGTATGCAGAAAAGAAACTCCAGTGTATTGGCTGAAGCACAGAATCACTGCAAACTGCTAAATCTAGTCATTATCGTCACCTCATGTGGGCCTAATGAGCAAGAAAAACAAGTAATAGTCCTGGAAGCAACTCTAAGCAATTATTATTTGGAATGACAAATAATAAAAAATAATTATGTGATTGAAGAAACGTTAGCTGAGAAATGAAGTGAAATTTCATCAAATGATTTCCATTCAACAAAATCAAAAGAAATGCAGTGAAAATGCATTCCCCTCTTCACATCTGCTATTAAGTACTGTACTTAGTAGTTTGACTTTTTGATTCTTCCTTCCTTCCTTCCTTCCTTCCTCCTCCTCTTCTCCTCCTTCTTCTTCTTCTTCTTCTTCTTCTTCAGTGATCTAAGTTATGAATACAGTATGACCCCTGCATCTGCTGATTCACCAATCACGGATTCAGTTATCCACAGTTGATGATCAGCGGGCGCTGGGCACGTCCGAGCCAGGTGGCGAGGAGGGCGACCAGCTGGCATTGGTGTCGGTAAAGTTTTTCTTTCTTTTTCTCCTCGTCACCGCCGCAAGCAATGCAATGTGCACACAAAGCAGGAGCAAGCAATGCCACGTGCACACGAAGCAGGAGGATGGGCAGATGGACAAAGAGACAGCAGGGCTTCCCAGGGGGGCATTCCCAAGTACCTGCCAAGTGCCCAGCTCGAAGATGGGCATTTTTGCCCCCATGCTCAGCTCCAGGAAAGCAGCCATGTCACTTCCACCCACCCCACAAAAAATACACCTTCACCTCGGGGTCCTCTTGCACCTCCCGTCTGAAGGGGAAAAGTGACCTCTTGACCCACTCTGGCTCTGAAGCCTGCTCTGCCCCCAGACAACCCTCCTGGATTCCCAATAAAGGAGGAGTTGGCCAGCGGGTGGCGGAAAGGCATTATTCTCCCCCCCCTTTCTCCTCGCCTGTGCTGTGCACCAGCCACCATCCTCGCCACCACCTCGCTACCCAGCATTTGGGGGGTCTCAGGACTTTTGCCCTGGCAACCCACCCACCCCTGTTGCCACTGTCAACCAGGATAAGAACATTTGTTCTTATCTGCAGATTTTGCTATCCGCGGGGGGAGTGTCCCAGAACTGGTCCCCCTCAGATATGGCGGCCCTACTATAGTCATAATTCAGTCTGCAGTCACTTTTCCAGCACAGAGGATCTTACTCAGTATTGGAAATCTTAAATTATCATGTTTGGAGAATTACCAAAAGAAGTATCTGCTGGAAACAATCACAGAATCATAGAGCTGGAAGACACTTCAAGGGCCATCCAGTCCAACCCCCTGCCATGGAAGAACTCTCCTCAAATACCCCCAACAGGAACAGGGGCTGTGGCCTTAGGCCCTGTCTACAGACAGTTATTCTGAGCTGCTAGAGCAGGGACTGCTGACAGGAGAGAGGACAAAGAGGATAATGGAGTCTTTTGTGACCATAGAATTATAGAATCATAGAATCATAGAATCACAGAGTTGGAAGAGACCTCAAGAGCCATCCAGTCCAACCCCCTGCCATGCAGGAACCCCATTCTCCCCAGGAAGCGTTCTGTGCCTGAATGCAAGGTTCTAGACATAAAACAACAGTGCCACAGATTTCTCTGGCCTTGTTGAAATTCCGGACATGAACAGGCAGTTCTGATTAGAATCTATATATACAGTTCCTTGAGGAATAGATAAGACGTAGACAGACAGCCAGGGAAGAAATTGCTTCCTGTGGCAATTTATGTGGTAATTCTTTATCCACTCCCACCCTACCCTCCACTTGGAGCACAAAACACTTCTATTGAGAAAGGAATAAAGTGTCGGGTTAAGAAACCATTGGACTTGTTGTTCACAAGCGTTTTAGAAGTTTGCAAGTTGAACTCTGGAACAGTACTCACAAAAAATATGTCTCTGGAAAAATCTAGATCCCACACTTCATTAGAGAGTCTAACCAGCGCATCCCTTGGATTGAAGCCGACCTCAAAGGACTTCACTGAAAACGTATGCCTGGTGGATTGGGAGATTAGAATCATAGAATCATAGAATCATAGAGTTGGAAGAGACTTCAAGGGCCATCTAGTCCAACCCCCTGCCATGCAGGAAGCCCCATCACAATATTTCCGACAGATAGCCATCCAGCCTCTGCTTAAAAACCTCCAAAGAAGGAGACTTCACTACCCCCCATGGCAGCATATTCCACTGCTGAAAAGCTCTAGCCGTCATGAAGTCCTTCCTAATGTTCAGATGGAATCTCTTTTCCTGTAGTTTGAAAACACTGCTCCGAGTCCTAGTCTCTGAAGTTGGGTGGTATATAAATATAAATATAAATATAAATAAAATATATAAATATATAAATAAATAAATAAATAAATAAATAAATAAATAAATAAATAAATAAATAAATTTTGAGGGATACGCTCCGCCAGATATTCTGGACCCAAGCCATGGAGAGTTTTGTAAATCAAAACCACCTTGAACCAATGGGTAGCCAATGCAGGTGAGCCAGAATTGCATTATCTGCTCACACCAACCAGCAATGGCTGTTGCATTCTGCACCCACTGCAACTGCCAAACAAGGGTCAAAGGAAGCCCCATGTAGAGAGTGTTACAGTAGTCTATCCTTGAGATAACCAACATTTGCACAACTGTCCTCAAGAGAGTCAGCGTCAAGGTGCGGGCGAATATGGGCAATAAACCTAAATTGGTAAAAGGCCGCCCTAGAAATGGCTGCCACCAGGGACAAAGCTGGATCTAGGACGATGCCCAGACTCTTCACCCTATTTACCAACTGTAGGGCAGGCCCACCGAGACTGGGGAGAGGGCCCCCATATCCATTTGAATGTTTTGATCCTTTTTGAATTTTGGTGGCCAGAACAGAAAACAGTACTCCTGGTGGGGCAGAATAGAGTGGTATTATCACTTCCCTTGATCTGGACACTACGCTTCTGTTGATGCAACCAAGAATCGAATTGGCTTTCTTGGCCACTGCATCACACAGCTGACTCACGTTCAATTTGTGATTCACCTATTCTCCAGCCAGGTGTCTCCCACCCTATATCTATGCAATTCATTTTTTTCTGCTTAGATGCAGGACCCTCCATTTCTTCTCTGTTGAAACCCATTCCATTAGCTTTGGCCCAGCACTTCAATCTGTCAAGGTCATTTTGGATTTTTATCCTATCCTCTAAGGAATTAGCAACCCCTCATAATTTGATATATTCTACAAATTTAATCAGCCTACTCTCTATTCCTTCATCCAAGTCATTAATAAAGATATTGAATAGCACCGGACCCAGAACAGAACCCTGGGGCACCCCACTAGCCACCCCTCTCCAGGCTGAAGATAAGCCATTTATGGTTTGGGTACAATCAGTCAACCAATTACAAATCCACCTAACAGTAACACTGTCTATCCCACATTCTACTAAATTTCTTTGCAAGTATACCATATCATGGGGAACCTTATTGAAGGCCTTACTGAAATCAAGATAAACAACATCCATAGTGTTCCCTTCAACCACCAGGCCTGTAACTCTATCAAAGAAAGAGATCAAATTAGTCTGGCATTCCTTGGTTTTGAGAAACCCGTGTTGACTTCTAGTAATGATAGCATTGTTTGTTAAATTATTACAGACTGTCTGCTTAATAATATGCTCTAGACTCTTTCCAGGAATAGATGTCAAGCTGACTGGGTGGTAATTATTTGGGTCCTCTTCCCCCCTTTTTTTTCAAGATGGGGACAATATTTGCCCTCCTCCAGTCTGTGGGGACTTCCCCTGTTCTCCATGAATTCTCAATGATTATTGCCAATGGTTCTGCAATTACTTCTGCCAGTTCTTTTAATAGCCTTGGGTGTAATTCATCTCGCCCTGGAAACTTAAATTCATTTAGGGTTTCCAGGTATTCCTATACTACCTCCCTACTTATTCTATGTTGCAGTTTCCACCCTACCTCATCTACTCTTCATCTAGACTGAACCCCTTTTTTTCCTTAGTGTAACTGGCCATCATTGCCATGCAGAGACTCTAGCCATTTCTTTATTTATCCTTTTGCTACAAACATAACTTTAAAACACCCTTTTTACTATCTTTACAATGCAGTGAGACGTTCCCTTCCCCTGCCACTAGATGCAGCTCATGCTTCACAACGTGCTTCCTTTTGCAATGCAGTTTTGTCTGCTCCGCTTCCTTCAGAGTTTAATTGCACAACTTCCCCCTTCTAAATGCACAAACTGGAGAAGATGGATGTTCGCAGTGCATTGCCCCTGAGCTTCCACCCAAATGTGCAAATGTTGCTGCTCTTAATTTGCTGTTCTTCAGACATTTGCCAAACAATGTATAAGATGCCATGTTCACACACTAATCTAGTTCAGAAGCCAAATTTGTTTAGGCATACTGTATTTTCCAAACACATGGAACATTACTTCATTTTGGAACCTAGCAGATTAGATATTGATCGCCTGGATCTGTCTGCTACATCTACTAATAATATACTTTAGGCTTTCAGCAATTATTGACTCAGTAATTCCAAAAGGAAAGGTGTCGGGAGATGCAGGATTGGAGGGTGATGAGTGACCCCAATAGGATATGATGACATTAGAAATGTTATCAGTAATGCCAACACATTGACATGAAATCAACAGTTTATTGCCGCTGAAAATTAAGAGATGTATTTTTGTTGGTTGATCCATTCATTTCCTAAGCCATTAATCTTTAAAATATCACTTAAAGTTGCTAAAGCAGGCAGCAACAAGGTATCATGATGGGAAATGATTCAGAAGCAATACCTGACAGTATTAATAATGAATAAATTCCAAACATACTGCTGAATATTAATACATTAATTAGGGTAACAAATTAACTTGTAACAGATTGTTTTCACTTGTTGCTTCGTGTGTTTTGCATCATTGTGAGAGAGGCCCATTCACAGTAATCAAGATGGTGGCCAATCACAATAGCTAGTATCCCGTTTTGTAGTTTCCCTTTTGGGATGCATATGACCTGCACACCATAAAACAAAGCCAGGACTCTTTCATTAGCAGCAATCTGCCACCACAAGTGATGTCCTTCCTGCTGCCTTGGCAGAGTTACACAACAAGATTTTGCCAATGGACTCATGGCATGTATGGCCTGAGGATGTGGCTTATGTCATGGACTGGCATTGTGATTGGACCTCTGTCAGTTCCTAGAGTTTTCTCTCGCTTCTCTTTCTTGCTGCTATTGCTTGTCTGTCTGTAGTAACAACAAGGAAAAGCAGCATCTTCTGCCATTACTGTATTTCTTCTGCCTCTCATTCTTGGAGCGGTTGTACTAATTGGCCCTACTAGAGGAAAAGGCAAGCAAGTGGGCTGAACTAATGTTAGCAAGGAAGCTGAAAGGTACAGAAGCTATCAGATATCTCAACATTACATGCTAGTTACTGTATATACTCAAATATAAGCCTAATTTTTCAGCCCTAATTTTGGGCTGAAAAAAGGGGCCCTCGGCTTATATGCGGGTCGATACTTTTAGCCACTGAGGCAAGTGCTTGGGTCGGTGGCTAAAAGTCATTTTAAACATTGTGTGCCACTTCTCATGACCCCCCCCCCTGCATCACAGGGGAGTCTAGGGTGGGAAATGCAGCAGGGCCTGGCAAGTGCTTGGGTCAGTGGCTAAAAGTCATTTTAAACATCACACACCACTCCCCCAGCTTACAAAGGAGGAGCGGCCAGGCCCTGCTGCATTTCCCACTTTAGGCTTATACTCGAGTCAATACGTTTCCCCAGTTTTGGGGGGTTAAATTAGGGGCCTCGACTTATACTCGAGTATATACGGTAATCGTTGCCTCTTCTATATAATAGATAGCAATAATTAAAAAACAGACACAAAGCAAGAGATCAGAGATAGCATGAAACAGATAAATTAAACAATGAAATTAACTAAAAAACATAATTTAAAAGGAAAATGGTGAACTGGTAGTACAATGCTGAGATAAACACTGCATTAAGATGTTATAGGCTCCAGGAAGGCCTACCTAAAGAGCCAGGTTTTCTGCAACCGTTTACAAATTCCCAGTGAGAGGGTAAGGTAGGTTTCAAGTAGGAGATCATTCCAGAGATGAGGAGTGATCGCCAAGAAGGCCTGTGTTTGATCTTCTCTTTCAAGATCTGTCTTTGGGGCCAATGTTCTCAACAGCCCGGCCTGGTAAGATTGTGTTGTATGAGCAGATCTCAGTGGAAGGAGGCGTTCTGCCAAGTATTGAAGTCCCAAACCATTTAGGGCAGGCATGTCCAAACTTCGGCCCTCCAGATGTTTTGGACCACAACTCCCACAATCCTTTGTCATTGGCAATACAGGCTTGGAATTCTGGGAGTTGTGGTCCAAAACATCAGGAGAGCTGAAGTTTGGAAATGCTTGATTTAGGGCTTTGTATGTCATCATCATCACCTTGAACAGATAACCAGTGGAAGGCTGCCGGAGCTGGGGAGATGTGATAGTATTTCTTCACTTCACTCTCTAGTCTTACTGCCATGTTCTGGACCTGCCAGAGTTTTTATAATAACCTCACAGGCAGCCCCACATAGAGAGCATTACACTAGTCTAATCTCGAGACTACCAATGCATGGACCAGTGTGGTGAGGGGTCCAGAATCAAAGTAGGAATGCAGCTGGGCAGTCAACCTCTGGTGGGAAAAGGTGGAACAGACCTAAGATGCTCTCTAGAACTCCATTGAGAGGGCTGAGGAATCCAAGCTGCGAACCTCATCCTTGCCAGGGAGAAGAGACACCCAAATTAGAAGAGCGGTCCCCAATCCTCAAACACTTAGGGACCCACCCACAGGACCTCCTTTCATAAAAGGACAATGTAGAACCCTGAAGTTTGCCCACCTGATTCTAAGTCTTCTGTTAAAAAGTGGCTTACCTTATGGCTCTTTCAATGGGCAGAATAAGACAACTGCCTCTTGGGGCTGTCTGGGTGGCACTAGCTGTTGTATTCTGAGTGTTCCTCCTGAGCACCCCCTCCCCTCTGTTGAAGACAGAGACACCTGTGCCACTTGCCAATCAATTTCACTGGTCTGCTGCCCTCTGGTGTGGGAAGGAATGGTATGATTCCATCACAGATATTCAGGTAACATCAGGCAGGTCGTCCAATCTGCTCCTGAACATGTAGTAGTGTGGGCTGCAGGGAGGACAGAACCTTGGCCAGCCAACAAAATGTCTTCCAGAGTTGTTCGAAGGATGGCTGGGATAATGTATGTGATGTGGTTGCAAACTCTACGTTTCATCTCTAAAATGCTAAAGATTAGTATTGGTGCACAGTAGCTGCTAACCCCCTGAGATCACACTAATACCTGGAATCTTCCGTCAGCATAAACTGCCTAGTGCATAGTGATTATAAATGGGATGCACAAGCCAATTGCATGGATATCTCTTAAAATACTGAAAACCCTTGAACATTTCCTCGGGTGTCTGAAGACTTAGAAGCTATATAGTGAGAAAGCAGAATCAGGTTAGAAGAGAAAAGAAAGCTTCCAGGAGGGATGAGATGCAAAGGTCTACATAGTCTTCATTGATGAATGGCAGAGCTCTGACCAGAATGTCCTCGGCATCATCCAGATGGAAAGGAAAAAGTAAAAAAAAGTTATGCTGCTGTCAGAATGACTGAAATTTTGAGTCTGAGGGGCTCAGGTGAGGGAGAGGAGTCATGCCACATTATGCAGTGTGTTGTATTTGACGTAAATTGTGGATTATGTATGCATTTGGTTAGAGCTGAACCTCAACCTTTCTCATGATTACTCTCTTGAGACTTAATACATGATGTGAATACCAGTGTTCTAAGCATTACAATTTCCTGAAGGTTACTTCAGCTCAAGTGAGAACTGCTGGATAGCTCAGTTGTTTAGGTATTGGGCTGTAGAGCCAGAGGTTGAGAGACCAATTCCCCACAGTGCCTCCTTGACAGCGGCTGTACCTGATAATCCATAAAATCCCTTCCAGTGCTGCAGTTCTAAGATTATTACTATTGTAACTCTAATTCCTCCACAGTGTCCTTGCTGTGCTTGTTCATAGTAGTATGGAGATAATCTCAGCCTCATGAATGACATTACAGTAGAGGTGCTAGCAGCTTCTTACCAAGCTAATGAAACTTTTGACTAAGCAGCTGGTAGTGGACTGAATACATACTGTACTATTGGAAGACTGACCTTGCTCTACATACAGCATACAGATGGGAATCCTCTACTTATTCATCCCACTGTAAAAATGCCTTGTCTCTGAAGAAGAAGGCTAAATTACCATATTTTTCTGTGTATACAACACTATTTTTTTTTCTAAAATCATGCCACGAAAAATTAAGGGGCGTCATATACATGGAAGGAAGCCTTTCCAGGAGTAGAGAAGCCAAACTGACCTTGCTGCTTCCTTCCCATGTTCTAAAGACTCCTTTTTGCTTTGTTTTTGCAAGGAACAGAGCTTTCATTTCTGCAGGGAAATGCTTGAGGGTGAAGCAACCCATTAAGAAGTTTATTTTCACATGAAAAAGAAGGGTCTGATCCAACAAGAACAAAGCAGAGAGGAGGGCAATCAAGTGCTCCTGGACAGAACAGAAAACAAAACAGCAGGGGGTGGGAAACAGTGGGGGGTGGAGTGGAGGAGAAATGAAACAGCCAGGTCAGTTTGGATTCTCCTGTTAGAATCAGTTACCCTCAGTCCGTTTGGATTCTCCTGTTGACATCTAGTGTTAGCATCATGCTGGTGGGGTATTCTGGGTGCTGTAGTTCATAACAGATCTGCCAAAAGACCCCTGAAATGTAAGAATAAGAAGTACTGAGAAGAGATGAGTCTTAAGAACACCAAAAGTAATGGAAACACAATGGGGTGGGGTGAGGCGGAGGAGGGCTCAAAGAGGATTTATTAATTTTCTTAATTTGAAGGTCTAAAAAGTGGGGAGGCATCTTATATACATCAGCATCTCATATACTGAAAAATATGGTAGATTTCCAGTTCCCTGCCCCGTTCTGCCACACATGCCCTTTCTAGCTAACCTGTTCTTCATCTCTTTTTATGGAGGTTATCCTTACACATTTGCCTGTCCTGTTCATAAACTGCATATCCTTGGATCTAGTAAGCTATTTCTGAGGTCAAAAGGACTTTAAAAAGAACTCGATGCCAGTTCAGAAAGAACAAATCAGAGTCATGTTATTACCGAGTCCTTAATAATTAAGGCAATACACAGGTGACAGTTCTAATCTACAGCCAAAGTCGAAACAGTTCAGAGCCACCAACCCAATAATAACAAGACAAGAAAAAAACCATGACAAAACAATAAGCAATCCAAGGTCACACATACCAGATTAGTCATAACCAGAATCAGAAACATAAGGCTGGCAGACACAAAGCAAGCAGGATGAGATATTGATCCCAGAAACTTGATTGACCAGACTTAAAGTGTTTATGGCTGGGTTCTGAGCTGCAATTAGGCCTCTGGTATAGGCAGGCGCTGTTCCAGATTTTTCAAAAACAGCTAATTTCACTTTCTAAAGGCTACTGGTAAATTAGTAACTCATCTCCCTCAATGTGATATAAGATTTCTTATGATGAAATGCAGACATGAACTATATTGTGGTGTTCCTGTTCTATAGCTGTTTATAGCAAGTCATGGCACTATTAGTAGAATAAATATCATGGAAGGACAGAAAAGAATTATAAAGTTAAATAACATACTATTTACATGACTAGTTAGGAAGCTAGTGTTTTGTGGCAGCTAGGCCAAAACTTTCCAAAGGGAGGTTTGCTCAACTGTGTCTCCTATGAATGCCTAGTAAGACTCATGTTTGAACTATAGCACAGGTGAAATCCATGTTTCAGCTTTCTCTTTAAAGGCCAGTGTTGCTCTGTCCTGGATAATCACCCTGTTCTAAGCAAGAAAGATTTGATACATTACAAAGTTCAAGAGAGATTTTTGTTCCTAATATGACTTTTGTCCTGCTTTTCTTATTGTTGTCTGGTTGCTGCAGGTTCCCAGCTGTGCACATTTATCAGAAAGAGGAATAGATGCCAACATGTCCATATATTATTCCCCCTTTGTCTCCATCACTAAAAGCATCTTCTTTTTAAAGCACACATATGCACACCAGTAAGAATTATTCATACTGCACCCTGCATAAAGCTCAGTTAACGCCTGGAAGAGGAAATGTACTCTTGGGTAAGGAGGCAGGAAGCCATGTACGCCTGCCCCACCTTCTGTTCCTCACCCTGCTGGGTTGACATCTAGTGTTAGCATCATAATGGTGGGGGGTTCTGGGTGCTGTAGTCCATAACAAATCTGCCTAAAGAATCCTGAAATGTAAGAATCAGAATTACTGAGAACATATGATAGAAGATAACAGTACAGGGGTCCCTTGTATAACAAACGGTTTGTATAACATAAAATCTGTATAACATAAAAAATTCTGGAGATAGAGGAAATTTACTTAACAGAATTGCCTATGGGGCGGATCCATTTTAAATGCATTCCTTTGGGGAATTTGTATAAAGGAAAATTTGCTTATCATAATTTCATTTGGAACAAATTAATTCCTTTATACAAGGCACCACTTTTTTGTAATGGGGAGGATTAGTTTTAGGAATGTCGGCAACTATTTTATTTAGGTCATCATAAGTGCTTCCTGAATAGAAAATGACTGTTTAATAAACCACCTCATCAGCAGAGAACTGGTTGGCTATCCCTACCAATAATAATAGAGTGAAAAGAGATGGGGGCAGGAAATTATAGTTCACCTAATAGGAAACAGGTGGCTATTGGGGAAATGACAAGGCCAGGCTTAGATGGCTGCACACAGCAGAGGAACTGGGGATGAAAGAGATCCGGAAAGAGATCATGGAGTTGTAATGGAGAGCTTGATGAAAACATCAAGACAATGTGCAACTGCTTTGAAAAGAGGCTCCTTTCAATCATGCACCAACCCCCTTGTATTTTAAGGAAAATATCCACAAAACATAAGCCACAAGTACTTTCATGGGTTTGTTTGGGCTAGACCACAAGGAGCAGCCTGAGAGGAATCAGGAACTGTGGGGCAATGTTTACAGATGATTAAATATAGCAAGCAGGATTGAAACCTTCTCCGAACATTAGTAGAAAGATGGGGTATAAATAGACAAAAAACCCTATACAGTGGTACCTTGTATAAAGGAATTAATTTGTTCAAAATGAAATTATGTTAAGCAATATTTCCTTTATACAAATTTCCCATAGAAATGCATTGAAAACAGAGTAATCCCTAATCGTGACCATTTTTATGTTGTATGGATTCACCCCATAGACGATTCTGTTAAGCAAATTTCCCCTATCTCTGGAGTTTTTTATGCTGTAAAGATTTTATGTCATACAAACCGTTTGTTATACCAGTGTCCACTGTACTTTAGAAAAACTCTTCTAGCTGAAGATGGAGAATTTGTTCAACGCCTAAATCTAAACTGCATCAGAAATATACAGTATGTGACATTCTACATTTAGTATGGCAGAAACACAGTGGCCAGAATCCTGTTATTTAACAATCTTGTGGCACAGTGGTTAAAATGCTGTACTGCAGCCAAAACTGTGTTCAGGACCTGGGGTTCAATGCCATGTAGCAGGCCCAAGGTTCACTCAGCCAAGGTTGGTAAAATGAGCACCCAGTTCACTGGGGGGGGGGGGAGGCGATGTGTAGCCTGCATAATTACTTGTTAACTGCCAAAGAGTGCTTTAAATAATACAGGGCAGTCAAATCCCTCTGTAGTCAAATCCTCTGTATGTTCCATTGACTGAAATGGACCAACTGTAACTGCCACTTACTTTAGCACAGAAATCAAGAAAATCTAAAAGGCAAGTTAAATAAGGTATTGCTAGATTTAAAAACTTATATGTTTATGGGATAGGCTGAAGCAAATGCAAAATAGTGAGATAGAAAAGAGAATTTAGGAGAAGAAATTTCCTGGTTAAAGACTATACAACTAGAAAAATGGACTGAACAATGGAAAATTAAAGTAGGAGAATGTAGAAAACTGAGTAAGTTTGACAAAATGATAGAAAAGATAAATAAGTCAGGGAATAAAGAACTTAGAAAGGAATGGTAAGTGAGATGTAAATATTATTAATACTACAGGAATATAAAGAGAAAAAGTTAGAAGAGATTTGGCAAGAAGATATTAATAAAGGAATAAAAGAAGAACAATGGAATAAAATGTGGGATAAAAGAATAACAAAAACATGTCAGTAAGAGTAAAAGAAAATTGTTACAGGGTATATTAGAGATGGTATATAACACCAGTAGAAGTAAATATAATAAATAAAAATATATCCCCAGTATGTTGGAGGTGTAAAAAGGAAAAAGGGACATACTTGCATATGTGGTGGTTGTGTGAAATAAGAAAGGTGGAATGGATGCTGTTTTTAAGGAAATTCATATCACTAATGGGGGAAAGGTTCAAATGTCACTAAAAGCAGTACTGTTAAATATGGCCATGAACAAACAATAGAAAAAAGAGGAAGTAGAATTAGTAATACTAATGGTAACAATTGTGAGGATAATTTTTGCTAAGAATTGGAAATCCATCAATCAAATAAAATTGGAGTGGTATAGATTTATAGAATATGGCCATCACAGATAAATTGGCTTGCAAAATTAAAATTAGGAAGGGACTGAAAAAATGCAATGATTTTAAATGGGTACGGGATAAATTATTGGTACGCGAGAAAATTCTTAAATGTTTTATATTTCTCTTGGATTTATTTAAAAAAATCAAATGTCAGAGAGAGAAATTGCAAAATTCCCCCATTCCTACTAAGGACCTTGAAATAATCACTTGAGCTTTAGACCTGCTGAATAAGCAACAATAATCATCCTTGCCATTTGTAGCGCTGTTTTGCCTCTCTGCTGCAAAAGGCTTTAGCACTTAGAAGCTTGAAATGTCATTCGCTGCTTTGCCTTCAAGCAAGGCAAATTCTCCACTAGTCACCATGGCAACTGTATGCTGTCCAGAAGGCATCTTCCTAAGAATGAGAAACAGAGCATGAAAGGGGCCTAACATATACAAATAGATTTAATAACAATCTTGTTGCTTAGTGTAGCAAGTCACAAATGGAAGACATCCACTGAGGGTTTGGAGAGGGTAGCCATGTTAGTCTTTTCAAGAATTCCAGGCAAAATAAAAGAAAAACAAAAGGAAAGAAAAGACACAAAACATGTGGCACCTTAAAGACTAACTTTCATATTTTAATTTAATGTTTCATGGACTATACATCCACTCTGAAGAAGTGGACGTGTAGTCCATGAAATGTTACCTTAAAATATGAAAATTAGTCTTTAAGGTGTCACATGTTTTGTGTCTTTTGTTTCATTGAAGATTTGATGACTCAGATCCTCCATAAATTTCATTGATTCAAATAGGTCTACTGTGATTGCAACTGACTATACTAAGCAACAGGATTTCAAGGAGAAAATCCGTATGAAACAATCATGATAGTATGAATGAAACAATCATGAAATAGGCTAAAATAAAATAACAAAACATAAAAGGAGCAGCAGCTTTCAGCAAATAATAAAATTAAAGTAGAACTACAGGGCGGCAGATTCAACAAAATCTAAAAGCACTAAGAAAATCTTAAAATATCTATACCTGAAACAAGGGAAAGGCCCTTCAACTGCCATTAAAAGGAGCATAATGTAGGCCTCAGGCGAGCCTCTGAAAAGATCATGGGCAGATACAAGAAAACACTTATTCACACAGTGCTTTAGGGAGCTTTAAAGGAGGGGGCGAATAAATTAACGGGGGCTAATAGATTAAAGAGGGGTGGGGTGGCTCAGGGGCTAGAGGCTGAAACAGTCGGCTGCAAAGTCGGCAGCTTGGCAGTTCAAATACCGGGTGCCACGCAGCGAAGTGAGCTCCCACTGTTAACTCCAGCTCCTGCCAACCTAGCAGTTCGAAAGCATGTAAATGCAAGTAGATAAATAGGCACCGTCTTAAAAAAGCGGAAAGGTAAAACAGTGTTTCCTTGTAGCCATGCCAGGCACATGGCCACAGACTTTCACAACATTGGCTCTTTGGCTTGAAAATGGAGATGAGCAACTCCCCTAGAGCCAGACATGACTAGCACGCATGTGCGGGGGGAACTTTACCTTTACCCTTACTAAATGGTTATTTTCCAAATACAGCTACTAGATGGAGTGGATGTATTCCATCACCAGTATCAGAGGCAGTATGCATCCTTATATTGGCTGCTGAGGAATATGAAGCAGAGAGAATTGTTAACACTCATGGTGATGAAGCTCACAAAGATATCATCTCTGATTAGAGCGTTGGACTGAGTGGGATTTTGTTCTGTTCCATGAGACTGTTCTCATGAGGGCATCCCACAAAAGCGATACCACCACTGACAAGGTACTCTGTTTAGTAATGTCTGCTCTTTACTTACTGGGTGAAGATCTCTTAGAAAATACCTCAGATGATGATCACCTCAGCGCCCAAGTACGTAATTGCCTGTGGGTAATCTGATTCAGTTCAGGAGTCAAACAGGATCCCATTGGTCACATGTCTCTTCTGCTCCCTTCCAAATCCAGATGCAGACAAATAGTTGCATTTCCACATATCCAGAAAATGGCTGGCTGGGAAAGGGGTCACGGAGCACCATGAAGTTTGGCAACATGGTAGATCTCAATGGGAGGCATTATCATGCCAACTTCAGTGTACTCAACTAATCTCCCCATGCCTGCACAAGAACATAAATATGTAACAGATGTGTACACATACTATCCTAAAACTGCATATTGCAGCAACTGCCCTATAGATTTATTTTATTTGTTAGATTTTTATACTGCCCATCTAGCAACGTAGGCCACTTTGGGCAGTTTGCAACAAACTATAAAACACAATAACAACATCCAAAAAATAAAAAGGAAATAAAAGGAAAAATAAAATCACATATTAAATAACTATACAGAAAATATTTAAAATCAGTATGACATTTGGTTTAAAAGATGGAATTTAAGTTTTTAAAGGCAAGCAAAGTACGGTAATATAAAGGTATTAATGCTAATGGGTAAATGCTGTCGTTATGTTTCATTTGAAGGAAATGCTTGCTTGAATAATCAAGTTTTCAAGATCATTTAAAAATATGTAACAAGGGGCCAGACAGATCTCAAGTGAAAGATTATTCGACAGGCATAGGGTGATTTCAGAGAAGGCCCTATTTCACTCTTTCTCTCTCTCTCTCTCTAATGGGTTCTTGTGGTTTTAGAAGCCTGAAACGCCTAGAATGAGAAGATTGTGTATTATGGGCAGTTTTCATTGGATGAAGGTGCTCTGACAGGTACCCTACACCAAATTATCAGCTAAACTGACTGCAGAAAAAAAAGAGCAAGATAATTTTCCGGGGGGAAACCGGCCTTTTGCCTTTTTTTTTTTTTTTTTTTGGACCTCTGAAATGGATTAATCGGTTTCCCACTGATTCCTATGGGAAACCGCATTTTGAATAATGAAATTTTCAGTTAGCGAAATGACCCGCAGAACGAATTCATTTCATGATCCGAGGTACCACTGTACCCCCTCGTACCTAGCCAATCCTGCCCTGAGTAAGTGACAAAACAAAAATATATGTTTATATAACATACCATTACTCATCTTTTTGTTTGTTTGTTTGGAACCTAAACAGCCCACAAATACTGCAAAATTTCTTGATAGGAAAGTGGCTCCATCTGCTTTAACCATTTTGGCTCCATCACCTAGAATATCAGAGCTTCTCATTGTCTGAAAAGCCTTCCCGCTCATAGGGTTGGAGATCAATAATGTGGGAGAAGGATACTCCTCTTCTCTTAGGCTCACCTATACTGGGTAACAGAACATCTGAGTGTGGTACCTCTCTCGGTGGGACTTATTCATGGATAATAGCTTTAGAAACTCTACTCCGTTTTCTTACTTAAGGCACTAAATATCAGCTCTGCTCTCAGCTGACATCAAAAGTGGATTTATTCATGGGCCTCTATTGTGGACCTCAGGCTTAAATTGTACAACACATGGACAGAAAGTGATTGCTCAAGGCAACTATTGAATAACTGTTCCCCTGTGTTTCTTCTTTAGAAACGTGGAACTTTTGCAACTAATTTTGAAGTAGATATTTGCTTTGCTATCAATACACAAGCCAAGGACTTTTCTTCTGTACTTTTGCCGCTTACTTGTCTTCAAAATTAGTTGGCAGGACTGCCTACCCATTAGACCATTGGGTCCCAACCTGGAGTTCAGGACCCCCGAGGAGGTCACAATCTGTTTTCTGGAGTGCCGCTGCAATTATTTTTAGTTGCAATTATTTTGAACAGAGTCCAATTATGTTATCACTTAACATGACAGCCTATTGAACTGAATGCTATTTCTTCCCAGCCAGAAGACAAAGACTTCAGTGTGTGAGCTACCATCACAACTTTCCTCTCTCACACTTTTCTTTTCATGAAAGATGGAGACCTTCCCCACGTTCCTGGGGCTGCTGTCTGGCATAAGCATTGGCAAAGACAGTGGTGCTGTGCTGGCCAGCAACCGACAGTGGAATTTTCCCTGGATGCCACCCCAATGTTACCTTTGAAAGCAAGCTGCTCCTCCTCTCTCCAAAGCTCCCAATCGTGCTCTCACCTCAGCCTGGGATTATTTAAAACCTATTTATTATTTATTTATTTTGAATATTTTTACACACACACACCCTTTTCTTCTTGGAAAAGGACCCAAGGTGCCTTACAGTAATGAGGGACAATATATACAGCCCAGAACATTTAAGACATATTCAAGTTAAGAACAGGGAATTAGAAGAGGCATTGTAGAACATTAAAAGGTAACATTAAAGCTACAAAGAGGACGCAAAAAGAAAAGAAAAACATTATCAGTGGTGGAAAGTAACATGGAAAACACTGGCGTTTTTATGAACTCAGTCAATGCAATCACGTATGGCAATCCGTATAAAAGCCACATAGTAGGTAGTCCCTCATTAACGGAAAGCTTGCCTGAAGAGGAAGGTATTTGCCTGCTTCTAGAAATCCAGCAGAGATGGGGCAGTCCTGGAAGGAGTTCCAAAGTCTGGGAGCAGCAACAGAGAAGGCCCTAAGTAATCTGTACGTGAAAGGACCTGTGTGTCTTTCTTCCTCACCCCTTGTTCCGAAGGAAAGAAAACTGTGAATCTTGAAGTCTGTACAAACTTGAGATCAAAGTTGGCCCCGGTGCCTCTTCTCTTTTCCACTGCATGGCAGAATTGCACTGCCCGCTCCAACTCATTTCTTCAGAAACAAGTCCCGTGGGAGCTGGAGAATGGTTAGTGATAGCCAAGTTAGTATGGTCTCATAGCCCTTACCTAATAGTAGCCCAATCCTGTGCAAAGTTTATTCAAAAGTCAGCCTTCCTGTGTTCAATAAAACCTAACCCAGAATAAGACCAGCGGAGGGGGTGCTGAAGGTTATTTGGCTGTTATAAAAGGTTGTTGTGATTTGGAAAAGGCTGGGAAATACTGCATTAGACATTTTGAAACAGCTGCCCCAAACAGCAGGTTTAGGGTGCCATAAAAGTGCAATGGATGTTTTAGTTATTCATTATATTATTATTGCATTTTTACTGCCATGTTATAAGGAACTGACTGGCTTGGGGTATTTTGCCTTTAGTATACCATTTCCTACTCGGCAGCAGGTAGCAAAATGCCTTGCACTAACATTTTAGCTAAATGGTTGTTTATTAGACCATTACACTATCTATTCCAGGGGTTGTCTTCTATGATTAGCAGCTGTTCTTCAACTTTTCTAGCCCTAAGATCCTTTTCAGGATTGGTAACTCCTTAAAAATCCCTAACACTTGGGATATGTTTCGAGAGGTCAGGGATTATGCCCAAGACAGACCTTCTACACCATGGACTCTGCTGCTCAGCTTATTTTTATCTGAAAGAAGACAAAGATGATCCTTGCAGGTGGCAGCAGCTGCAGCATAGAATCATAAGAACCTTTTAAAAGCCTTGATGAGCCAGACTGAAACCCCTTTAGCCCAGCATCCTCTTTCTTGCTGCAGCCGGTCCAGTTCTTCTGAAAAACCAAGGAAATGAAAGCCATACAGAGACCATATCCTGTTTTTGTTCCTCAGTGACTGACTGGTATTCAGGATCATGCTGCTTTTGACTATGGATAATAATAATAATAATAATAATAATAATAATAATAATAATAATAATAATAATAATAATAATAATAATAATAATAATAATAATAATAATAACCGTTATTGTCAGGGTACAACCTGTGTACATTGAAATTGACCGAGCCTCCCTCCCCCCACAACACCATCCTACTAAAAAGCCACTCAATCTCATTTCACTCTGTGTGCTCGCTGCACAACTCGCCTGCCCCACGAGTCTATCACGAGTTATCACGTCTCATTCAACAGTCTAACAGACTGTATAAATGTATTTATCACAGTATGACTAATAGCCAGCAATAGCTTAATCCTTCAAAAATGCCTAATTAACCTTTAATTCTACCTGTCCTATTGCATGTCCTCACAGAGTTCCCGTTGGGAAAATGGGCGGGATATAAATTCAACAATAAATTCAACAATAAAATAAATATCATGAGCTACATTCAGAATCAGAATCAGAATCCTTTTATTGGCCAGGTGTGATTAGACACACCTGGAATTTGTCTTTGGTAAATATGCCCTCAATATGGATAAGGAAAAATATAAAGCAATAATATATTCAACAGTAGCAACACGATACAACAATACAATATAACATATTATTAAAAAGATTAATTTTTCAGCAAATAGCACTTGGGAAAAAGCTGTCTTTATATCTAGTTGTGCTTGTACGCAATGCCCTAAAATGTCATCCAGAGGGTAAAAGTTGAAACAATTTATATCCAGGATGAGGGGGCGGATTGTACAGATGCTGTGTCAAGTAGAGATGGGCATGAGGCCCCTTGTTCTGTGTCACCTTACTTGTCAGCATGATATTCACTGGCTGCCCTGCCTCCTTGTCCAAATGGGCAGCTGCTGGAGTAGGCAGAGACGGGAAACCCATGCTCCGGATGGAATGGAAGATTTTATAATGGGGAGGAAAGGAGTAGGGCACATCAGTGGGAGAGTTAACAAGGGGTAGATGCAGAAAGTGAACACGAGGGTCTTGGGCTGCCGCGCCAATGACAACATATCACAAAGTGCTTCGTGCCGATTACGAATGTGAAGCATTTTAGTCTGGCCTTCCTGCTACATCTTCCGCTGTTTGGCTTCCTTGGATACTCCTCCATTCAGACCCCTTTCAATCCTGTTATTCTTCATCTTGCAGGACATGACAAAGAACAAGAGCCAAACCCTGTAAACTGTGTACATTGTGCATTAATTCCTAGCCACAGTTATTTTTCAGTCATCCGGAAAACAGAAGCCTGGACACGTTCTTATAGAACCATAGATATTTCAGCATCTAGCAAATGGTGCTTGTTTGGTTCCAAACCAGCAGGTGATGCTCAAGTCAAAAGCAGGAACTGCTTAATTTTGTCCTCTGGATTAATGCACAGTAAGCAGTTGAGTCATGCTAAAATCATTAGCTCCTAAAGAGATCATTTACCCAGAGTGAATCATCCTGAATCTCTTGGCTTTCTATCTACAGTATTGCAATTTGATCAGGGAAGAAGGATTGCAGAACACAAAACAAAAGAGCAAAAGATTTATCACTGTCCATACTATCACTTAGGTAAGACCATCAGAAATAAAGCAGAATGCTTGAAAGAATGAGATAGAGGTTTAGGATTAGAAACTGACATCTCTTGTAAGTAAGTCATCAAAATGCTTCCTTGGCTCCAGTGGGCGGACACAGCCATAGAGGATTCACTACAGATGGTAGCATTACCAGAATCATTATCTGTAGAATCCTTGCTGGATATTTCATTCATATGAGGCTGACACAGTAATCAGAGCAGTGTAGCAGTTATAGTGCTACTGGTACTGGAGGAGGGAATACTTTAGGCTTCAGCTTCAAATCATTTAGGAAAAACATGCACAATTAAATTCAATTGCTAGTCTCAGCTTGGGGAGACCTGCTGAATCAAACGTTGAATGATAAGACAGCACTCATGTAAATCCCACTGAGTCAGTGTGTCTATGCTACTTTAGATCAGCAGCTAGATGTAGGGCACTTTTCTCAGAACACTGCAGTTCTTCTTTAGCTTTAGCAGCTCCAATATTATTAGTAGAGATGGGCACGACTAGGGAAAATGACATTTTCGAGTTGTCGTGTGTCGGAGGCAGTCCGTTTCGGCTCGTTTCCGTTTTTCGTGAAATTTTGCAAAAATTAGTTGGTTCGTTTTTTTGTTTTTTTGTTTTTTTGTTGTCATTAGTACTGGTTTGGGGGGGTAGCGGGCTCCTGGAGGGAGCTGCAGGAGTCAGCCAAAGCCACAAGTGACGGACTGGCAGGCTCTTTGCACCCGCTGTGTCTCACGTACTTGCATGTAGTGCAATGCAAGTAGATCTGGCTTAGGGTTAAGACGGGTTAGCACAAGGGCTAGGGTTAGGCTAGTTACGGATGAGGTTAGGGTGAGTATTGGGGTGCACCTCTGGGTGCCTCTCTGACTGTACCAGAGAGGCTTAGGGTTCGGGTTTGGGCTACGATTAGAGGGCTGTTTATGCCCGATTGGCACATCCCAGAAGTCTCTGTGGTCAACCTGGCCAAGTGGCCATGCGATTGGTGGAAAATTTGCATGGTCCACTCCCATGGGCGAGCCCATCATTGCAAATGTGCAGGTGTAAAAAAATAAAATAAAATAAAATAAAATAAAATAAAATAAAATAAAATCAACAGAGACTTTTTTTTGCAAGAAAAACCCACTGCTGCTACTGTAAAAATTCAAGCATTTAAAATAGCTAATTTTCGCATGTTTCTGTGGTGCTTTGGTGGGGTTTTGTGGAACGATTTCAAAAAAAATATTGCGGTCGCCATTTTGGATCCCCCGCACTGCATGGCAAATGGATGCGCCCTCCCAGCCTGGTACAGTCAGCAAAACCTGGCCATGCGATTGGTGGAATGGCTCCAAAACTTTGCATGGTCCACTCCCATGGGCGAGCCCATCATTGCGAATGCGCAGGTGTAAAAAAATAAGATAAAATAAAATAAAATAAAATAAAATAAAATCAACGGAGACTTTTTTTTGCAAGAAAAACCCACTGCTGCTACTGTAAAAATTCAAGCATTTAAAATAGCTAATTTTCGCATGTTTCTGTGGTGCTTTGGTGGGGTTTTGGGCAACGATTTCAAAAAAAAATATTGCGGTCACCATTTTGGATCCCCACACTGCATGGCAAATGGATGCGCCCTCCCAGCCTGGTACCAGCAGCGCAGCAGTAGCAATAGCCAAGGAGAGGGGGGTGGGGAAACCCCCCCCCCAAATAAAACACCCTTCTGGCCTGGTAGGTGCCCTCAGACAGTTTTCGCCTACTTTTAGGGCCGGGAATCGGGTTTTTTTTTACTTTAAAAAACTTTTTTTCTGTGCCGCTTGGCATTGCGTGATCGCCGCGATGCAAGTAACAAGCACGACAAATCAGACCAAATTGTTCATTCGTCGGTTCGAGCTCGAATTCTGGCAGAGTAATTCCCGTTACCGTTTCCGTAGAGTAATGGATACGAGTAACAGAAATGGAAACGGGAATACCGCTAAGTTGTGCCCATCTCTAATTATTAGTTCAAATCAGGGATGTTGGCAGGTTGTTGGATCTGAGTCCAAGCCTTTGGGATCACATCCAAAATTTGAGTCTGAGTCTAAAGTACGAGGTCCCAAGTCCTAAGCCCCAATTGTGTGTCCTTATTAAAAACAAGTTCTTTCCCCAGAACAAAGGAAGGGTTTGGTGAGTTCTGAGTTGTGAGCTGGGACCAAGTAAATGGGGGGGGGGAGGGAACCAAAGTCAAGTCATCGGTGCAGCTTAAGTCCAACTTGACAGTGAGCCCCCCAACTCAAGTCCCCATCCCTGATTTAAAGCCTTTGAAAAAAATAATTCGTTTCCTGACCCAGAAACCTTATTCAGCTCTTCAAAAAAATCTCTGGTTTAATAATGTGGCATGTTGTGCTTCTGTATCCGCAACTCAAAATGTCAGGAGATGCCCTGCTACTGCTGCACAACATGGTGTCTGCATTGCCAGCAGGAAAAAGGATGCCAAACTTTATACAGCAAAGAATAGCTTGAATGCTGACAACAACAAAGGCAGCCGTCAAATGGTCTATATAGTAGTAGTTCCCAAACCTGGGCAATGCAGGTGTTCTTGGATTGGAAATCCAAGAAGTCTTCAACCCCCAGCTTTGCTCACGGGGATTTCCGGGAGCTGCAGTCTTATGCTGGCCAATGACCATAATAAAGACTTGTTGTTGTTGGAGTTGCAGTCCAAGAATGCCTACGTTGCCCAAGACTGGGAAACATGTCTACACGATAATCTCTTGTGATCACTGCCATTCACAAAGTGACACCAAGCAAGGGGAAAAACACACACAAACTGATTTCCTTTTTTAATCCGTTAACCACTGCTCACTCAAACACAAAGCAATTGTCAGGGCTCCTTTTCAACAAGTGTTGGGGAGCCTGTTACAAATACCACAGCCAGCCAGAAATGTAGGTGCTGAATCAAGTCAAGCTTAAACTCTTACTAAAGCAAAAACGAGTAAACTATCCAGCAGTCTCTTCTACTGTGTCCTTATAATGACAGTACAGAACTGAATTCTTTTGCCAACATGAATCCATGTTTCACCAGGAACGTTCAACTGGGCCCTGGTTCACAGGTTCTAAAGTTCATATTGTCCCAAAACCTGGAACTGTTTTCCCTTTTAAAAATGTGTGACAGGATCTTGGTCTCAGAAACCTTGAAAGTAGGTTTATTAAAAACACCCAGGGCTGGGACAAACACAACTGTTCTGTGCTTTTATAATGCAGAAATATTTTTAATATGCCTTACATGGGTTTTTTTGGCTATTTTCCTAGTCATACATGACAACATGTCCGCTTTTCTGAAGCACTGCCACTTGATTACTTGCTTTGAAGGAAACCTGTTTGTTTGTTTTTTAATCATTCGATAATAGCAGGGGATTTTTGTTGACCTGTCCATATGGACATTCCTTGTTCTTATAATATATTGTATTGTCTGCTGGGGAAACATGTACCACCACACATGCTCAGTTTATATCAGAGTCACCATTTTTCCTTTTAAGGATCAATATTTCAGACCTTGCAATCTGAATTGTTTTCAAATTTAAAAAAAGTGTGAGGTAACTATATTATTTTAAAATAAGAAAGAATAGTCTTTTTAATTTATATGTGCTATTTAATTTATGTGCTATATATCTATATGTATTCAACTACTCATATTCTTCATTAAATTGTAAGCCGCCCAGAGACCTTTGGGTAGTGGGCGGCATATAAGTTAAATAAATAAATAAATAAATAAAATAAATAAATTCAAACCAAGTTTATAAAAATAGGTTAAAATCTATCAAGGTAGTTAAATGTTTTCACGTCTCATTAGCTGATTTTTAGAGTAAACCCTTCCAAGATAACATATAACAAATAAAACTATGGAACACAATAAAAAGTAAAAACAATAAGTCAAATAATGATAAAATCAGAATTAACTATTCAAACTAAACAGTATCATGTAGAAAACTGACCGACTACTAGAGATTGTGTAAAAGTATAGTCTGAGATAAACATATGAAACTTAAGATTTTACCTGAAGGAATACAATCTAATATTAGATAATCTTCTTTTCACTTTAGAATGATTTGATTAGTTAATATTTTACTGCTTACTCATCAACTTTTAAAACTATCACATGATCTCTAATAAAACATACATAAGATAGAATTTTACTACCTTATTTAGGAGCTTCTAGTGCAATCCTACAGATATAATGGTGCCTCGAAAGATGAATTTAATTCATTCTATGGGTCAATTCATTTTACAAAAAATTCATCTTACGAAATGCGGTTTCCCATAGAAATTAATGGGAAACTGATTAATCAGTTCTGAAGGTTGGGAAAAGGGCCAGAAAAGGCCAGTTTTTTCCAGACCTCTTTATAAACTGCACTTTAAAGGCATGTAGAGCCGGCGCACGCACGCATGCATGCATGCACACGCGCACACACACACACACACACACACAGAGAGAGAAATGGACAAAAATGGACAAAAGCAAGCAGCAAGACAAACTCCAGTGTTCCTGCCAAAAGTGCAATGAAAAACAATGCTGAGATGATCAAAAGCAAGCTCCAAGAAACAACCCAGCCTGTTCCCACCAAAAGTGCAATGAAAAGCAATGCAAACATGGACAAAAGCAAGCTCCAAGACAAACCCCAGGCTGTTCCTGCCAAAAGTGCAATGAAAAACAACGCAAAAACACAAAAAAAGCAAGGAAACCTCAGCTCCATACCTTTCCAAGTTCTAAAATTTCAGAAACTGCTGCAAAACAATGTCCAGAATGTCTCCAAAACTTAATGGGAAAAAACTCTCTCCATCCCTCCACAAACTACGGGGCTGCAACTTTATCCTGGGTAACTTGTTTCAAAATGAGGAATGGATTTTCGTCCTGCGAAGCAACCCTATTCCCAGAAATTTTATTTGTCTTGTGGTTTTTTTGGGCATTCGTCTTAAGAGGCACCACTGTATTTACTAAAGACACAACATTCGTTTGCAGAATTTCAACATTCCATATGCTGGTGTATGTGGTAGCAAAACCAGGACTCACCTTTTCCTGAGATCTTGGATTACTACTAGCACAAGTTAGAATAAATCATGAATCAATAAATGGTTCGAGCATTAGGAGACTGTTCCTTAGCTTCTCAATTGCTCTTAATTAATTCTTGATTTGTCGTAACTGTTTGAACTTGTATTGGCATTCTCCTCTTCAGTGTCCATGGACTAACATGAGGTTTGTTTAGCATCTTGTAACATTATTTAGTGAGTGGAGATGCTAATTTATAAATGGTCAGTACCGCCATTTTGTAACGCTAGATGATATACATTATCTTCACCATTGAAGGCACTGCACACCTCCATAATGGTTTTTATTTTTGATAAAATATAAGTTCAAAGAAGTGGTGAAAAAATATAGGAACATTACAATGTTATGAGGTCAACATCTGGGCAACATCTGCCATGAAATTTCATGAATGAGGCAGGTTGATGGCATAAGAATAACCTTATCTAGAAGGCACCTTGGCTGTCCAGGTTGGTGCAACAACAGATGTCAAGATGGCTCCAAAATTCTGATTCTGATCACATTCTCCCTCTGAGAAAGCAGAGGAATGTGATCAGTTGTCTAAAAAATTTACAGCTGCAAAAGATAAACATTTTTAATATCATCCTGAGATCTCTAGCTGCACTTATATCTTAGTATAATAAATTATTTAGAATTCTTGAGAGTGAAGTAGGTTATTTTTATATGTTTATGGGAGCAGAGTATAAAGTGGAATTATAGCCCTTTGGGCTAGATGGCTGTGGTATATAAGTCAAACAAACAAACAAACAAACAAAGTGTGTATGTGTGGCAGAAATGGGTACAATTAACCCCTTTCTGGAGTGAACACTTCTATGCCTTAGCTCCTAGAGACAAAGTCACCAAGTGGATTCTGGAGCCAAAATTAGTTCAAGGATCGTCCAAACTCAGTGGTTCTCATCCTGTGGGTCCCCAGATGTTCCTGGACTGCAACTCCCAGAAGTCTTCATCACTAGCTGAGCTGGCCAGGATTTCTGGGAGTTGCAGTCCAGGAACATCTGGGGACCCACAGGTTGAGAACCACTGGTCCAACTAGTATGGCCTCTGGGAGTGGCAGTCCAAAGAGTAAGTTTTCCAAGCTGTGGTTCCAATGGTATAGCATCTACTGTAAAAAGCTTGTAAAAGTTAGGTGTTTTTGATCAAACACCATGCTGGCTGTGGGATTCTGGGACCTTAATTTTAAAAGCAGTTTTTAAAAAACTCTACTTCTTAAGGACATTTGATCTGTCATCTATTCCCACTCGCTAGCCTACAAATTCAGATGATCTCAAGACACCAACAGGACTCAGCCCAAAGCAGATGGAAAATAATCTCTCTCCTAAAATCCCACAGCACCCTTTTACATTCTTTTCCAGTTAATTAATTTTGCTTGATAACATAGATAAAATTAGAATGGAAAACACCAGCCGGTGAATCTGTGGGTGGGGTGGGGGGAATAGGCCCAGAAAGGTAAGAAAACTCGCCCAAGGTCACAGAATGACAGCAGGGATGGAAATCTGGGAACAGGCAGTCCATCTGATACCCCATGTACGTGCTAATTAATGTCTAATCATTCATCTGTAAACACAGCCAAACACTTTAAGAGATTAACACAGTTGGTGTCCTTGGTTGCATTATATCAGCAAATATTCTTGGACTCCTCGTTCCTGCCAAAACAACCTTCATGGTCTCTCAAATATCTGCAGGGCTAATTTGAAACCTGCCAATGTGGAAGAATAGACCTCAGACCATGGAAGCTGAAAGGGTTTCTCTCTCTGCAATACCTACCCAAGCACAGAGATCAGTCAGGAGGTCCATCCTTGGCCACTGAATTTACTGTATTGCAGCCCCACCAAAACCACCTGTAAAATTAGTGGCTTTCGCAGACAAGGGAGGTCCATGCCAGCCAAGATACTTGGTTTTCCTGGACTTTAACTCCCAGAAGTCCCAGCTGTCACAACTAGTGGGCTGGGCTGCTAACCATGGTAGGCCCAGATAGTGATTTCGGCAGGCAGGGGCAGGCAGTGCACAAAGTGCTCCCAAATCACATGTGCAAATCAGGATGTGAAAATAGTGAAAATAGGAAATAGTCTGCCAAGGCCTGCTCCATTGCCTTAGTTAGGCCTGATATAGTAAGTACCCTTTCTTCTGCTCCCCCAGTGGCCTGGCAGCAACATTCTCCATGTTCATCCCAGAAGCCTACTGTTCTTTTGTATGATGGTAAACAAGTCCACTGGCCCAGCTGGAGTCAGGTTTTTGTGTGTGGGTGGGTGGGGGGGACACATGCCTCTAAAATTAGTGACCTGGAGCAAATTCCCAGTTATCTCACTTCAGTTATGTCTCTGTTCGTAGGACAATAACGTACTTCACCTCAGGCTTTTTTGAATCCATTCACTAGACCTTTTTTTGGCCAAGATCCTCCCTCTCCTAGCATTGTTAAATAATAATAATAATAATTATTATTATTATTATTATTATTATTATTATTATTATTATTATTATTATTATTATTATTATTATTATTATTATTATTATTATTATTATTCCCTTCTCGCCATCTGCTATTTTTAACTGCTATTTTTAATTGTTCAGTTTGTTTTTGTTATTTGCTTAATTGTTTATTCAATTGCCTGTTATTGCTTATATTGTCTTGTTGTAAACCGCCCGGAGTTCCCAATAAATAAAATAAAAATGAAAATAAAATAAAATAATTGTTATTAGAGATGGGCATGAAATGAAAATACAGTGTTATGTTTTGTTTCGTTGTTCATTTTGTTCATTTTGTTATTAACAAATTTCTGAAATGAAATGAACCAAAATGAAATGATTCCTTAGTCTGTAAAATGTAATTGGAAAAGTGGATTCCTCAGGGAACCCACTTTGGAGTTGAATAATTTGTTCCCCTGAACCCAAAACCTCTCCAAATTTAGAGGGCTCAAAGGCAAGAGAGCAAGGAATCTATCAAAAAAATGCTCTACTGTTTCATTTCATAATGAATTGATTCACTACGTAACGAAATGACAAAACAGTGTTTCATTTTTCATTTGGTAAAGGTAAAGGTTCCCCACACACATGTGTGCTAGTCATGTCCAACTCTAGGGGCAGTGCTCATCTCCATTTTCAAGCCAAACAGCCAGTGTTGTGCAAGTCCGTGGCCACGTGGCCAGCATGGCTGCAAAGAGACACTGTTTTACCTTCCCACTTTTTATGGCAGTACCTATTTATCTACTTGCATTTACATGCTTTCGAACTGCTAGGTTGGCAGGAGCTGGGGTTAACAGTGGGAGCTCACTCCGCTGCATGGCACTCAGGATTCGAACCACCGAGCTGCCCACTGGGCAGCCAACTGTTTCAGCACTTATAGTCCACTGAGCCACCACAATGAGCCTTTTTCATTTGGTGCCCATCTCTTAATAGTTATGATTTTCAAAGCTACAGTGGACCCTTGTATAACAAACATCTTGTATAACATAAAATCTGTACAAAATAAAAAATTCTGGAGATAGGGGAAATTTGCTTAACTTTGGCTGCGGTCTCACCTGGTTTTGATCCTGATATTCTGAAGGTCCGGCTTTTCCTCTTCATCCTGTCACATGATTTATTATGTGGGTCAGGAGTTCCCACATACAAAGCTGGTTTTTATTATTTTAAAGAGCAGTTCAGCCCCCTTGGCCAGCAGGTGGCACTAGCATTTGAAATAAATGAATCACTTGGCTGTGGGAAATTAAATCAAAGGACACCAGAAGGAGCTTCCTTTTTCTCTCAAGTTGCTGGGGAATTTTAAAAAGCAGCGCCGATCAGCCAGTCGGTGCTCTGAGAAAAAAAAAAGAAAGAAACCTGGATCATCTGCGTGGTCCCACGACGTCTGCCTCAGTAAAAGGTGGATTTTTAAGCAAGGCAGAAAATACCCTGCCTCTCCGGTAAGTCAAAGAAACCTCACTTAAAGGGGCATTACCGGGTTCTCGACGGCATTTTTGGGCACAGTTTATTTAGGAATTTAAACTGCTTTTAAAGGGACGTGAGACTGGGGCCATAATCGCCTATGAGGAGAATCTGTACAACATAAAAATGGGATTACTCTTTTTTCAATGCATTCTTATGGGAATTTGTATAAAGGAAAATTTGCTTAACATAATTTCATTTGGAACTAATTAATTTCTTTATACAAGGTACCACTGTTTAATGTTATGTTTATGGTTATGTGTTTGGAATTCTAGGACAATTTTCTAAAAGACAATCAGAAGCATTTGGGTTGGTGAACGCTAGCACCTTCTCTCCTGAGCCCCGATCTCCAGTTATTTTAAAAGATGCTGGTCAAGAGACTGTGCATATGAGTATCCACGCAACCACCCAGGAAACATTCTCCCCAGGAAGCATTCTGTGCCTGAATGCAAGGTTCTAGACATAAAACAACAGTGCCACAGATTTCTCTGGCCTTGTTGAAATTCCAGACATGAACAGGCAGTTCTGATTAGAATCTATATATACAGTTCCTTGAGGAATAGATAAGACATAGACAGACAGCCAGGGAAGAAATTGCTTCCTGTGGCAATTTATGTGGTAATTCTTTATTCACTCCCACCCTACCCTCCACTTGGAGCACAAAACACTTCTATTGAGAAAGGAATAAAGTGTCGGGTTAAGAAACCATTGGACTTGTTGTTCACAAGCGTTTTAGAAGTTTGCAAGTTGAACTCTGGAACAGTACTCACAAAAAATATGTCTCTGGAAAAATCTAGATCCCGCACTTCATTAGAGAGTCTAACCAGCGCATCCCTTGGATTGAAGCCGACCTCAAAGGACTTCACTGAAAACTTATGCCTGGTGGATTGGGAGATTAGAATCACAGAATCATAGAATCATAGAGTTGGAAGAGACCTCAAGGGCCATCTAGTCCAACCCCCTGCCATGCAGGAACCCCCCATCACAATATTTCCAACAGATAGCCATCCAGCCTCTGCTTAAAAACTTCCAAAGAAGGAGACTCAACCACTCTCCGTGGCAGCATATTCCACTGCCGAACAGCTCTAACTGTCATGAAGTTCTTCCTAATGTCCAAATGGAATCTCTTTTCCTGTAGTTTGATACCATTGCCCCGAGTACTAGTCTCTGAAGCCATGGAAAACAAACCTGTGTCCTCTTCAATATGACATCCTTTCAAATATTTAAACATAGCTATCATATCCCCTCTCTGTCTTCTTTTTGAAAGGCTAAACATTCCCAGTTCCCTAAGCCGTTCCTCATAAGACATCTCCTCCAGACCCTCAACCATCCTGGTCACCCTCCCCTGCACCCACTCGAGGTTGTCAACATCCTTTTTAAATTGAGGCACACAGAACTGGACACAGTACTCCAGGTGGTGGAGCTGCAAGAATGCAGTGGAGAAAAGGTTGGACTCTTAATATGGTTAAAGCATCTATTTCCAAAGGAGGATTTTGAAGTAAGATCCCATAGGCTGCACCAGCACTGCAGGTCAATTGCATTTTGGAAGTTCATGCCGCTTCCAGGTAACCCATATCCTGTAACATGTTATTTCCGAAGACAATGAGAATGTGTGCAGGGCTTTTTCAAAAGAATATATAACAACTAATAATACCAGTACTGTTATATTTAAGAAGAAATATGTTGACTTACTACTATTTTCAGTCCTTTTTGGATGCAAAAACAAAGCTTTTGCAAGGCATTTTGAGGGGACTGTTTCAAGTAGATTTGAGATTGTTTTCTTACTTTTTAATGTGACCCCTCTTCACACACAAAGCTGTTAGGGTAGAGAATTAGAAGAACACTAACTAGTGAATCTGGAAGTTGAATCATGGCAACTGGACTTCTTTTCTTGAGAGATCAAAATGTTTTGTCACGCATCCAAGCAGCTTCGTCAGTCTGAGGAAAGTTAATGGTGAGGCCTCCAATTTATAGTTCACCTTCCTTTTACATCACCCTAGTCCAAATAGGCTCATAAATTGGACAATGGCCTGAATAGGCTTGTTAGATAGACAGTGGCCTAACAAGGCTTGTGGGTACAGAATGGCCTGAATAGGATCATTAGGTGGACAATGGCCTGGGGTGCATGAAAGTCATGCAACCCTTCCCAACCTATGCAACCCTTTCGAACATGCATTAAATATGGGTTGTTAGGTGGACAATGCTGTGGCTGGTGGAGGTGTGAGGTGTTTCTGTTTTGTTTGGGGACTGATGAAAGGGCAGCTTGAAAAGCAGCAGACATATTGTGCCTGAGACCCTCCACCTCTGGTGACAGAGGGATTTTCAATACATACACGAATGGCTTCCCTGAGCCCTCTCTCAATCCACCTATATTCTATGTCTAATATGTGTAGATCCTCATCTTTGGATGAGTGGCCTCAAGTGTGTAAAAAAGGAGCCTTGTAGCGCAGTGGTTAAATTGCTGTACTGCAGCTAAAACTGTGCTCACAGCCTGGTGTTCAATTCCAGGTAGTAGGCTCAAGGTTGACTCAGCCTTTTATCCTTCCGATGTCAGTATGTATGAGGACAGAAGTAAAGCTCATTTAAAAAGAAAGCAGAATTATTGTTCCACATATCTTGGAAAACGTGGAAGGGCAGGTCCTAATCCTGACTGTTCCTACAATCAATCCACCCCTCATCATAATAATCAAGTAGCATCAAACCAATTTTGACTTACAGTGAACCTTTTCAGCATTTTCTAGGTACAGAATACTCAGGAGTAGAGCTGGGCGTGAAACGAAAAACAAAACGCTGTTTCGTCATTTTGTTAGGTAATGAAACAAAACAAAACAAAATGAGGAAGCAGCATTTCGTTCAAGACAAAATGAAATTTTTTCATTGAAACAAATCATTTTATTTCATTTGTAAAAGGGGTCCCTTACCTGCTGGGCTTGCAACGAGCTACCACCACTGCCGCCGCCAGAGCCCAAAAGAGGGAAGAGGAGGAGGTGAGTCCGCCCGCAGCCGCTCCGGTGCTCCCTATCTCCTCCTCTCAGCCCTGGCTTCCAGCCTCCCCTCAGCTGGGATACGGATGGGGATGACACCCCTGGGTCCTAGAGGCACCAGATTTGGTGCCAGGGAGCCATTTTCAGAGGGGTCCAGCAGAGCTATCATTGGCTGTACCCCTTTTAAAATGGCCCAGTCAGCACTATGGGGATCCCCCAGTGGCACAGCCAAGCTGCCCCCCAGTGGCACAGCCAAGCTTTTTAAAGGGTCACAACCAATCTGTCATTGGCTGTACCCCTTTAATAATGGCCCATTCACCACTGGGGAATCCCCGTGGTGCCGACTGGGCCATTTTTAAAGGGGTCCAGCCAATGACAGCTTGGCTGTACCCCTTTAAAAATGGCCCAATCGCCAGCATGAACATGGCCGGGTCACCACCGCAGGAGCCCAGCGCTGGCGACCAGGCCTAGCTGCCCCCGGTGGCACAGCCAAGCTTTTTAAAGGAGCACAGCCAAGCTGTCATTAGCTGTACCCCTTTAAAAATGGCTCAGTCGCTACCAGGGGGATTCCCTGGTGGCAACTGGGCAGTTTTAAAGGGGTATAGCCAATGACAGCTCATCTGGACCACTTTAAAAATGGCTCCCGAGCACCAAATCTGGTGCCTCTAGGACCCAGGGGAGCCATTTTGTTTCATTTTGTATGATTGTTTTTTTTAAAAGCATATGAAATGAAACAAAATGAAACCGGGTTGGGCACAAAATGAACCATTATTTTTCCATTCCATGCCCACCTCTAGGAGTGATTTACTGCTCCCTTCATCTTGGGGCACCCTGGGACTATGCAGCTTGTCCAAGGCCACACAGGCCAGCTCTTTTCCTAGGAGGCCCCATAGGGAATCAAACTCCCAACCTCTGGCTCCACAGCCACAGACCTAAACCACTGAGCAATCCAACCAGCTGCCTCTCATAAAGAGAGTCAAAAATTGCAGGCAGCTGGATCAGTCCATCTCAACAAATAATTGAGCTATCCTCAGAGGCTTTGCAAAAGGAATCATTTGCAGCAGTATAACTGATCTTGGGGAGATTGCTTTCTTACTCAGCTATTGTGAAGATTGCTGCTTAGCTCAGCACAATGGGGGGGGGCTGAGGGAGCAGTAGCTGAATTCTCTGCTGCTTTCAAATATAATAGTCGCTGCAAACAAGAAGGTTCCACCACAGCTTCAGCACTGTCACCCCTGGCTCCACTAGATTGCGTTTCCCACCTCAACCACCATCCCCGGTGAGTGTCTAATATAATACAGGTGAGGTAGCCCTGGGTAGGATAAACACCCTAAAATGGGAGAACAAACTCACACATCTGGAAGTTGAGTCATGGCAACTGGACTTCTTTTTCTTGAGAGACAGAAACGTTTCGCTGCTCATCCAAACAGCTTCCTCAATCTGAATACAGCTAGTGCGAGTCCTCCATCTTATAGTCAGCTTGACCTCTTGTCACCCTGGTCTGAAATAGGCTCATAAGATGAACAATTCAGACTGAGGAAGCTGTTTGGATGAGCAGTGAAACGTTTCTATCTCTCAAGAAAAAGAAATCCAGTAGCCATGACTCAGCTTCCAGATAAACTCACCTAGATGACTGAGAATCTTCACAGATAAACTCGCACATCCTTCCTTTGCTTTTGTGAAGGAACAAATCTGATTAGGGGAAACTTGTCAATCCATGAAGGCCTGCCCTATGAGCCAGAATCTTCACCCACCCACGCACCCATGTTCTGGCTTCACCAATGGACAGTTGCCATGTGAGTAAACAAGGAATACTTTATGTATGTTTGAGGCTAGCTTACTCTACCTTTTCACACATTTAGCCAACTTGGTTACCCAAAAACTGAATGATCTTGTTGCCTGTTTCACCTCTCCTTGTGTGGAACTTGGAAAAAAATAGCCATCTTAGGTTCCACTGCAAGGAGAAAGGCAGCATAGAAATGCAAAATAAAATAAAATAGGTAGGACTTTTCACAGAATATTCCACCAATGGTGAAGTAACCATGTGGTGAGGGGATGGGGCCTCTTACAGAATTAAGGAACTAATTAAGGAACAGGAAGAAGAAATAAATAAACCATACTCTCACAATGGAAATATGTAAGAAATTGCACACCCCTCCCTCCCGCCACCTAGGGCTCGTGATTTTAAACTTGTTCATATATTATTTGGATTTCCAGCTGGGGAGTGAAGCAGCCAAGTTTGCTGAGAACATCATTTTACAGGGCATTAAAAATAACAGGGACTGCAAAGAGATCTTACTGAACTTCAGCAACAGCCACCAAAATGGCAAAAGACTTGAATGTACCAGTTATTAAACAGAAAGTACTGTAATGCACACTGGTCGAAAACGTCCTCATTTCACATATACCCAGGTGGGGTTCTGAACTGGGGAAATGTCTAATGAGAAAGGGGGTCTTGGGGTCATGGTCCAGGAGGGACAGAAATGGTTAGGGATTATTAAGAAATGAATCTTAAATTGGTCATGGTGAGCACTATAACAATGCTAGGAAAATTTCAAGAGAGCCTATACTTTCAACAGTGTGCATACAGCTGGTTGTTCTCGCTCACTCGCTCGCTCTGCATATATAAATACTGTATATTTTTTTATAATGCTGAGAAAAGTCAAAGGAAGAAGGAAAGGAAGAAGGCTGAGCACTGCATCCCTGATGAGTCCAAGAGGAGAATCAGTCTCCAGTTTTAAAGAACTCAAGACTCCTTTAGTCAGATTGAAAACACAGTAACTCTCTCTCTCTCTCTCTCTCTCTCTCTCTCTCTCTCTCTCTCTCTCTCTCACACACACACACACACACACACACACACACACACACACACACACACACACACACACACACACACACACGTAAAAATAATGAAACACAGGGATAGGGAGGATTTCAATCTTCTGTATGAAGAGCTTCTCCTCTGCCCAAGATGCAAGAGAGACACTATTGGCATGCTTCTCCTGTTAATATTTATCCCAAGAAATGACCAGAGGATCATCCAGGAATTTGATTTCTGTTTTGTCTTGCCATGTATCTGATGCTTAAAATTCTGTACCACGCCAAAACATTTCTTTCCTCTGTGGCATTACAGAGGCAAAACAGAACAAAAGCAAGAAAACGCTACTGTGTCACCTTAAAGACTAATTGCTATACCTGATTTCTTGTTGATACTGCATGCATCTGTATGTTCACTGTGTTGGCAAACGCCTGTGCCATCAAGTCCATTCTGATTTACGATTAACCTTTTCGGGGTTGCCAGATAGAGAATACTTCCCTTATTTGGGGTCATCCTGAGACTGTGCAGCTTCCCCACAGCTAACCAGGCTGGCTCTACTCAAACGAATCAAATTGGGAAATCAAAGACCCAACCTCCAGCTCTGCGGCCAAATAAATAAATTGTGGAACTATTCATCCAGCAAGAAGTAATCCTCCCAATGGAAATGCATCAATTTTCTTATTACTCATTCTTCTAAAAACGTTGGCCACTCTTGAATAAAGACTTCTGTGGATTTTTAACCGCTCAAGTGCCCTAGGTTTCCATTCATCGTCCAGATAACAGTAGAGCTATGCAACTACTGTACAGGTAAATGCAGGGCTACATTATTGATTGGACCAATAAAAATGGCAGCCGCCTTAAATTCTACACCTTCTCCTTAATGCCTGAACAACAATATAGGGCTGTACTTTCAAGATGGCATAATTCATGGAGTTATTTTGCAGGTCACCTCAGTTGATCTTGAGGCTGAGACAGAAACTTGGAAGAAACTCTCCACTATAAAAACAAAATAAGATGAAGCGATGCATTGGAGTGTGCTTCTGGCAGCAAAACAAGAAATTATGCCATGCAATTTTAAACATAGCAAGGTATTTATAAGTATTAAATCCCTTCTTTGTAGGTGGACATTCTCCGCATTTGGTACTACTTAAGAGCCTCATGGTGCAGTGATTAAACTGTAGTACTGCAGCCAAAACTCTGCTCATGACCCAGGTTCAATGCCAGGTAGCAGACTCAAGGTTGATTCACCCTTCTGTGCTTGGTTAACTGAATACCCAGCTTATGAGGGTGGGGAGCAATATAAATTGCAAATCAGGAGAGCTTTAAATGATATGGCCAATTCAGCCAGTAGTAGCTCCTCCATCAGTGGTTGCTTCCAGGGCCGGCGCTAGGTTTTTTTGCGCCCTAGGAGGCGGCGGCGGGGCAGCGGTGGGGGTGTTTGGCAGCGGGGGGGAGGGGGCAGGGGCTGCGGGCGGGCTGCGGCAGCGGCGGGCGGGGTGAAGGGCGGGCGGCGAAGGGTGGCGGGGGCCAGATGGGGGGCAGGGCGGCACCCCCTGTCCATTTTGGCACCCTAGACAACTGCCTAGTTCGCCTTAATGGACGTGCCAGCCCTGGTTGCTCCTTCCCCGTACCAAGAGTAATCGGAGGACTTATTATCCATTTCGTTGTTGTTTAGTCATTAAGTCATGTCCGACTCTTCGTGACCTCATGGACCAGAGCACATCACGCCTATATTATTATCCATAACTGTTACCAAACAATTAACACTTCAGTAAGCTCTCTCTCTCCTCTTTACTAGGATCAAGTGGAGGAGGAAAATTTCCATCTGTTTTCCTGTGCCTAGCAAAGCTGTTTTAGAAATAATAACTACTTCAATAAAGCACCTCAACAAAGCTCAGAATTAGAATCAAAAGGTACCAGATCCCTTGCCTGTCGGATCAAAGAAGAACACTCATCAAGAAAATTGCTAGCCTTGGAATGCAATCTGAAAAAAAAATCCTATTCGACAAAGCAACAGTACTCAAACCACTGAAGGATTCTTTACAAAAGGCAACAACAACTTTGTGGATAAATCATATGCGCTCCTGAGCTATCCTTACAAGTATCACAGCATTCTCAAGACATTCCAGTGTGCCTTGGCCCCTGGCAGCATTAGAATCACTGCAGCAGCAGGGAAAATCAGTGCAGCAAGGGAAAAACCCCCAGCCACCACAAAGAAGCTTCTTAAAGGCACAAACATGAGGTGGCATGGACTATGTCCTTAATGAGAAGAGACTCAGGGTGAGGGTTGAGTCGCAGAATTCAGAAGTAGCTCCTCTTTATTTCCCCTCAATTAATGATGCCTTTTCTCTGTCTTCTTCACCTGAAAACCCTCCTGTCACTGAATTTTACAGCGTGGCTCTTCAAAGGCAGTTGCATTGCCCACAGCACTTATTCCAAGGGGAAAGGACTACTGCTATTGAAATTTATCCTATTCTCTGCTTGCCTCCAAGAAGTTAGAAAAAGTAAGACCCCCCCCCTTTGCCCCTGAGCATTAGACCCATTTTTACACTTTTGAAAGATTTATTTATTTTTTAGAAAAAAAACTCATAAGCTCATTTTTGCTGGCATACCTGAGCAGCAACTCCTTCTTTTATGGGAAATCTTGGATCTTCCAAGGTGATAATGATAAATGATCTCTGTTTTTGAGAAAAGAGTTTGGCAGATTTGCATGGCCCTGGTTTAACTTATAGACTAAGGGATAAAAGAGACAGGGGAACTTGGGTAATTAGAATACAAGCCCAAAATTAAGAATGATATCAGTAATGATGGCCAACAAAAGAACTATGGCTATGCCATTTAAGTGTCTTCGCTTTAGAAATGTATAGATGTATGCAGAATATAATTGTTGCACATAAACTGAAGCTGGTTAAATGCACTGTAGCAGCTGGACAACTTCCCAGTACAGAAGACACAGCAATTTTATCAGGCAAATGAACTTTCCTCACTCTTTTGAGGAATGAAAATGAGATCGGCAGACAGCAGAGTGTGGCTGGAACTAAGTGACCATTTATGACCTAGCTCAGGTGACCATCAAAGAGGCAGTTCAACAAGGCCAATCAGAACTAGGATTCCATGTAGAGATGGGCACGACTTAGCGGTATTCCCGTTTCCGTTTCCGTTACTCGGTTCCGTTACTCTACGGAAACGGTAACGAGAATTACTCCGCCAGACTTCGAGCTCGAACCGACGAACGAACAATTTTGGTCTGATTTGTCGTGCTCGTTCCTTGCATCGCGCGATCGTGCGATGCCACGCGGCACAGAAAAAAGTTTTTAAAAGTTAAAAAAACCCGGTTCCCGGCCAAAAAGCAGGCGGAAAAATGCCTGCTGTGCCTCAGGGCACCTACCAGAGGGGTTGTTTCTGGAGGTCCCCGGCCTCCCCCCCCATCTCCCTTCCTGGGCTGCTCTGGTGGGACTCGCCGCAGGCTCGCAGCCAGCAAAAAGCCCAGTCTCGCCGCCGGCCGCCGCAATTAAAGCGCAAGCAAGCGGCACGGACGGCACAGGAAAAAACTTTTAAACTCTCCCCCCACCCATTCCCGGGCCAAAAAAGCAGATGGAAAAATGCCTGCTTGACTAAGGGCGCAGGGCACCTACCGGAGGGGTGGTTTCTGGAGGGGGGGTCCCACCTCCCCCCTGTCCTGGGCAGCTGGACTCGCCATGCCATGCGGTGCGGGCGGGGGATCCAAAATGGGGCAGCGAACGCAATATTGTTTTTGAAATCGTGATCCAAAAACACACAAGCACAACAGAAACACACGAAAATTTATAAACTGCCAGATTTTTCACAGTAGCGGTGGGTTTTTTCTTGCAACAAAATGTCTCTCCTCTCCTCCTCTGTCCTCCATTTATTTTATTTTATTTTATTTTTTTTACACCTGCGCAATGATGGGCTGGCCGAGTGGCCAGCCATGTGGGATTGGACGACCATGCAAATTTTTGGAGCCATCCCACCAATCGCATGGCCATTTGGCCATGGAGACTTCTGGGATGTGCCAAAAAGCCCCCTAAAACCTGCCCTAGCCCCCTAACCCTAACCCTAATCCTTGACTCCTTACACATACGTCACAGACTGTCTTCTTAGTTGGTCAGAGAGGCACCCAGAGGTGCAACCCACTAGCCCACCGTAACCTTACCCATCACTAGCCTAACCCTAGCCCTTGCACTAACCCACCTTAACCCTAAGCCAGATCTACTTGCATTGCACTACATGCAAGTACGATTCCCTTCTTTGTAAGACATGGTGGTGCGAGAGCCTTAAGCATCACCCTATGCCTCTGGTGGGTTCACTGGTCTCACTGTCTGCAACCGGTATGCATATCCATATGGCTATTGCATGCCATTTTGCAGCAGCAGGTGAGGAGGGGAGACCCCCATGTTGAGGGGTCTCTTGGAGCCTGCTTCCCCTTCCTAGTGGGTGAGGATAGGAGGTACCCACAGATGCCTCCAGGAGCCCGCTTTCCCTTTATAGCGGGCCAGAGGAGGCACCCACCTCACAGAGGTGCCTCCAGGAGCCCGCTACCCCCCCCAAAAAAACCCAGTACTAATGAAAATGAAAAAACGAAAAAACAAACTGACTAATTTTTGCGAATTTTCACGAAAAACGGAAACGACCTGAAACGGAACCGGCCCGACTAATGACAACTCGAAAAAATATTTTTTCAAGTCGTGCCCATCTCTAATTCCATGGCTGAATTAAGTGTCCACATATACAAGAATGTTTGTAAAATGGGAGAGGGAGTAAATTAGAGAGGAAGGTGTCTGTGAAGAGTCTCAGGGCCGTTTTACACGACCCCTAAGATCCGCTGGCCACTTAAATTCGGACCAGAGATCTTAGGGGTTCGTCGCTCTTCCTCTGTCCCCACCCCCCTCCACACTTCCTGGTTGCTGGCTGCGTGAGGGAGGGAGAAAAAAGAAAGAAAAGAATGCCGGTTTACCTCCGTTTTGTTCCCGGCAGCATTCAGATCTCTTAAAGGGGCGGGGCGCAAAAAAAGAACAAACAGAAGCCAGGAGAGCCCCGCACTCACTATCCTTACACCGGATCAAATATTTGTCACATCCAAAAAGCAGGTACCTGAAAGCTGTGCTGGGACGCGCTAAAGTGGGCAGGGTCGCACTTAATTTCCTGTTAACTCCGGAGCTGGTGGGTAAACATTTTTAATCTCCGGAGCTGGGAGCCATTTGCCCCGGAGTTTAGGGGTCGTGTATAAACGCCCTCAGTCATCCAGGTGAGACTATCTGGAAGTTGAGTCATGGCAACTGAACGTCTTTTCTGCCACTTATCATGATGCCCTTTCATTGATCCCCAGACAAATGCTAATATATGCAGGGGGATGGTAAAAAAGCTAAAGCATAAAATGAACTTAGACTTACCAGAGAGATTAAAGATAGCAAAAAGGATTTCTTTATTTATGTCCGCAGCAAAAGGAAAAATAAGGAAATGATAGGCTCTCTGTGTGGCGATAATAACCAGTTACTAACAGGAGACAAGGAAAAGGCAGAATTACTCAACAACTTCTTTGTCTCCATTTTCTCCAAAAAGGAAGAAAGAGATCTGCTGGGACAAAGATTAGATGAGGTAGGATGGGAATTGCAACATAGAATAGGTAGAGAGCTAGTACTGGAATACCTGGAAGCATTAAATGAATGTAAGTCTCACTGGGCCAGATGAATTACACCCAAGGATATTAAAAGAACTGGCAAAAGTAATTTCCAAACCATTGGCAATAATCTTTGAGAAGTCCTGGAGAACAGGGGAAGTCCCGATCGACTGGAGGAGGGCTAATGTTGTTCCCATCTTCAAAAAGGGGGAAAAAGAGGACCCAAATAATTACAGCCCAGTCAGCTTGACTTCAATTCCTGGAAAGATCCTTGTTGTTGTTGTTGTTGTTGTTGTTGTTGTTGTTGTTCAGTCGTTCAGTCGTGTCCGACTCTTCGTGACCCCATGGAACAGAGCTCGCCAGGCCTTCCTATCCTCCACTGCCTCCCGGAGTTTTGTCAAATTCATTTTGGTTGCATTGATGACAACGTCCAACCATCTCATTCTCTGTCGTCCTCTTTTCCTTTTGCCTTCGATTTTCCCCAGCATCAGGGACTTTTCCAGGGAGTCCTCTCTTCTCATGAGGTGGCCAAAGTACTGGAGCCTCAGCTTCAAAATCTGTCCTTCCAGTGAACATTCGGGGTTGATTTCTTTCAGAATGGATAGGTTTGATCTCCTTGCAGTCCAGGGAACTCTCAAGACTCTCCTCCAGCACCACAGCTCAAAAGCATCAATTCTGCGGCGATCAGCCTTCTTTATAGTCCAGCTCTCACTTCCATACATCACTACTGGAAAAACCATAGCTTTAACCATCCTGACCTTAGTTGGCAAAGTGATGTCTCTGCTCTTTAGGATGCTATCTAGGTTTGCCATTGCTTTCCTCCCAAGAAGCAGGCGTCTTTTTATTTCGTTGCTGCAGTCGCCATCTGCAGTGATCAAGGAGCCCAAGAAAATAAACTCTGTCATTGCCTCCATTTCTTCCCCTTCTATTTGCCAGGAGGTGATGGGACCAGTGGCCATGATCTTAGTTTTTTTGATGTTGAGCTTCAGCCCATTTTTTTCACTCTCCTCTTTCACCCTCATTAAGAGGTTCTTTAATTCTTCCTCACTCTCTGCTATTAGAGTGGTATCATCTGCATATCTGAGGTTGTTGATATTTCTTCCGGCAATCTTAATTCTGGCTTGTGATTCATCCAGACCGGCCTTTCTCATGATGTACTCTGCATATAAGTTAAATAGGCAAGGTGACAGTATACAGCCTTGTCGTACTCCTTTCCCAATTCTAAACCAGTCAGTTGTTCCATATCCAGTTCTGACAGTTGCTGCTTGTCTCACATATAGATTTCTTAGGAGACAGATAAGGTGGTCAGACACTCCCATTCTTTTAAGGACTTGCCATAGTTTGTTGTGGTCTACACAGTCGAAGACTTTGGCATAGTCAATGAAGCAGAAGTAGATGTTTTTCTGGAACTCTCTGGCTTTCTCCATAATCCAGTGCATGTTGGCGATTTGATCTCTAGTTCCTCTGCCCCTTTGAAATCCAGCTTGTAGTTCTGGAAGTTCTCTTTCCACATACTGCTGAAGCCTGCCTTGTAGAATTTTGAGCATAACCTTGCTAGCATGTGAAATGAGTGCAATTGTGCGATAGTTGGAGCATTCTTTGGCGTTTCCTTTCTTTGGGATTGGGATGTAGACCGATCTTTTCCAGTCCTCTGGCCACTGCTGGGTTTTCCAAATTTGCTGGCATATCGTAGGCAGCACCTTTACAGCATCCTCTTTTAAGATTTTAAAGAGTTCAATTGGAATGCCATCACCTCCACTGGCCTTGTTGTTTGCAATGCTTTCTAAGGCCCAATTGACTTCACTTTCCAGGATGTCTGGCTCCAGGTCAGCAATTACACTATCTTGGTTATCAGGGACATCCAGATCTTTCCGATATAATTCTTCTGTATATTCTTGCCATCTCTTCTTGATCTCTTCTGCTTCAGTTAGGTCCCTACCATTTTTGTCCTTTATCATATCCATCTTTGCACGAAATACCCCTTTAATATCTCCAATTTTCTTGAACAGATCTCTGGTTTTTCCTTTTCTGTTGTTTTCCTCTATTTCTTTGCACTGTTCATTCAAGAAGGCTGCCCTGTCTCTCCTTGCTATTCTTTGGAACTCTGCATGCAATTTTCTGTATCTTTCCGTTTCACCCTTGCATTTTGCGTCCCTTCTCTACTCCACTATTTGTAGGGCCTCGTTGGACAACGACTTTGCTTTCTTGCATTTTCTTTTCTTTGGAATAGTTTTCATTGCAGCCTCCTGTACAATGTTACAAGCCTCCATCCATAGTTCTTCAGGTGTTCTGTCCACCAAATCTAGTTCCTTGAATCTATTCTTCACTTCCACTGTGTATTCATATGGGATTTGACTTAGGTTATACCTGACTGGCCCAGTGATCTTCCCTACTTTCTTCAGTTTAAGTTTGAATTTTGAAATAAGAAGCTGATGATCTGAGCCACAGTCAGCACCAGGTCTTGTTTTTGCTGACTGTATAGTGATCCTCCATCTTTGGCTGCAGAGAACATAGTCAATCTGATTCCGGTATTGCCATCTGGTGATGTCCATGTGTAGAGTCGCCTTTTGTGTTGTTGGAAAAGAGTGTTTGCAATGACCAGCTTGTTCTCTTGACAAAACTCAATTAATTGTAATTCTATCAAAGAAAGAGATCAAATTAGTCTGGCATGACTTGTTTTTTTTTAAGAAACCCGTGTTGACTTCTTGTAATGACAGCATTGTTTATTAAATAATCCAGACTGACTGTTTAATAATCTGCTCTAGGATCTTTGAGTTTTGTCAAAGATCCTAGAGCAGATTATTAAACAGTCAGTCTGGATTATTTAATAAAAATGCTGTCATTACAAGAAGTCAACACGGGTTTCTTAAAAACAAGTCATGCCAGACTAATTTGATCTCTTTCTTTGATAGAATTACAGGCCTAGTGGATGAGGGGAATGCTGTGGCTATTGTTTATCTGGACTTTAGTAAGATTCCCCATTGTATTCTTGCTAAGAAGTTAGTAGAAAGTGGAACAGATAGTACTACTGTCAGGTGGATTTGTAATTGGGGCACCCCAAAGGGTGACCATAAATAGCCTCTCTTCAGCTTGGAGTGACGTGACCAGTGGGGTGCCCCAGGGTTCTGTTCTGGGTCCAGTGCTGTTCAATATCTTTATTAATGACTTGGAGGAAGGAATAGAGAATATGCTAATTAAATTTGCAGATGATACCAAATTGGGAGGGGTTGCAAATTCCCTAGAGCATACGATGAAAATCCAAAAAGACCTTGACAGATTAGAGTGCTGGGCCAAAGCTATAGGAATGGATTTCAACAGAGGGAAATGTAGAGTACTACATCTAGGTAAAAAGAATGAATTGTACAGATATAGGATGGGGGATACTTGGCTGGAGAACAGTACCTGTGAAAGGGATCTGGGAGTCTTGGTGGACCACAAATTGAACATGAGTCAGCAGTGTGATGCGTCGGCCAGGAAAGCCAATGCAATTCTTGGTTGCATCAACAGAACCATCGTGTCTAGATCAAGGGAAGTGATAGTGCCACTCTATTCTGCTCTTGTGAGACCCCACCTGGAGTACTGTGTCCAGTTCTGTGTGCCTCAGTTTAAAAAGGATGTTGACAACCTTGAGTGGGTGCAGAGGAGAGCGACCAGGATGGTTGAGGATCTGGAGGAAATGCCTTATGAGGAACGGCTTAGGGAACTGGGAATGTTTAGCCTTTCAAAAAGAAGACTGAAAGGGGATGTGATAGCTATGTTTAAATATTTGAAAGGATGTCATATTGAAGAGGGAACAGATTTGTTTTCCATGGCTTCAGAGACGAGGACTCAGAGCAGTGGTTTCAAACTACAGGAAAAGAGATTCCATTTGAACATTAGGAAGAACTTCATGACAGTTAGAGCTGTTCGGCAGTGGAATATGCTGCCACAGAGAATGGTTGAGTCTCCTTCTTTGGAAGTTTTTAAGCAGAGGTTGGATGGCTATCTGTCGGAAATATTGTGATGGGGGTTCCTGCATGGCAGGGGGTTGGACTAGATGGCCCTTGACGTCTCTTCCAACTCTATGATTCTATGATTCTATGATTCTATTTTTTACCTTCAACAGGAAGGCCACAGATAATGACCAATACTTAATGAATGTTGGGAAGGGTTGCATAGGTGGGACTGGCACACACTCCAAGCCATTGTACATCTAACAAAACTATTCAGGCCATGGTCCACCTAATAAGCATATTCAGACCATGGTGATGTGAAACCAAGGTGAACTATACATTGGAGGGCCCCCCACTTACTTTCCTCAGACACAAAGCTGCTTGGATGAGTATTGAAATGTTTCGATCTCACAAGAAAAGACATCCAGTTGCCATGACTCAAATGCCAGATAGATAGGAAGGTGCAAGAATGTAGCCAGATGCCACAGTGCTTATCAGTGGTTGGAGAAGGTTTTGGGATGAAAGATGAAGAGACCATTGGGATAAATGGAAAAGGATGAACAAGTGAAGTTAGAAGGCTGAGCTGAAAAGGGGGACAAATGAATGTGCTTTTTGTAAACGGACATGACAAACCAAAAGAACTCTCAACAGTCTAAAAGAATTAGCAATATCATATTATTTCAAATTTCAGCCCAGAAAAGGACTTTGCAACAAGCTACTGTGAGTGACTAGAACTGAATAGAGGCTAACGTTGATGTGGAGGATGGGCAACCTGGATTTTAAAAAAGGACAGCTGACATCTTCTTGACTTATTGAACACATTGATAGCAAAATATACCCTAAGGCTGATCTGGGCAAATGAGGAAAATACAGTATTCTGTGTCCTGCAGAAACTTGCTAGCAACCCAGACTTTAACCCTTGATATTGATATGTATGCATTTAAAGCTTGGTCAACATTTACAGTAAAATTCAGAGAAGGTGAAAAAGGTGAAGCAGTTTCATGGAAGATTAAGTTCTATTGTGCTTTAAATAAGAGCTTTGACTTTACAGAAATAACAGATAGGTCCCAACTGGGTATTTCAGAGTCACACAAGGTCTACCATATTATTCAAGCAGAATAACTGAAGTGGATGTTGCTTAATTGGTGGCAGTATCTCTCAGCTCCTGCCTTACCTCTTGTGAGAAGATTTACTAATTATGAGCCATTTTATGCAGTGTACTGCCAGATGCAGACCAGTTTCTGTTATGGAGGAAAGCTAGTGGCCAGCAGTATCTCCTCATGCCCTGAAGGTGGAAGGATCTCCCCGGTGAACCACCTCATGCACTAGAAAGGCTTGAACATGCACCTTTCCCATTATTTATTTATTTAAAGACTTATATCCCACACCATCTTCCCTAACGGGAACTCTGGGCGGCAAACAACGATCAAAAGCATAAAAAAAAAAATCTCCACGCAAATACAGTGGAGAACAAGATGGTGGCAGGTGATAGGGAAAAAAAACTAACTAATAAGGTCACCATAAGCTTCTTTAAAGAGGTAGGTCTTCAGAGCCCTCTTAAAGGTGGGCAGGGACTCCAGCAGGCGCAGCTCGGAAGGAAGATGGTTCCAAAGAGAGGGCCCCACCACAGAGAAGGCGCAGTTCCACGTGAGCGTTTTCCGTGCCTCTCTGGGTGTGGCCACTCTCAATGAGCGCGCCTGCGACGATCTCATGGGTCTGGATCCGGATGCCCCCTGGGAGATGCGCTCCACCAGGTATCCTGGTCCCAAGCCGTGGAGGGCTTTGAAAATCAAAACCAGGACCTTGAACCTGATCCGGAAGACAACGGGAAGCCAATGCAGGCGGACCAGAACTGGGGTGATGTGCTCGTATCTACGAGCACCCACCACCAGCCTGGCCGGCACATTTTGGACCCGCTGTAACCTCCGGACCAGGGTCAAGGGCAACCCCACGTAGAGGGCATTGCAATAGTCGATCCTCGAGATCACCAGGGCCTGCACAACTGCCCTCAGGGAGGACTCATCAAGGTACTGACGGATCTGGGCGATCCTGCGGAGGTGGAAAAAAGCGGCCCCGGAGACGGCCATCACCTGGGCTTCCAGGGAGAGGGCCGAGTCCAGGACCACGCCCAGATTCCTGGCCCTGTCTGTAGGCTTGTAGGCTGGAGGGAAATACCCTCCAGACTAGGGAGGGGGCCATTGTACCGAGATGAGGGCGCCCCAAAGAACAGAACCTCCGTCTTCTCCGGATTGAGCTTGAGCCGGTTATCTCTGGTCCATTCCAGAACGGCCTCTAGGCACAGATCAAGGGAGCGAACTGCCTCCTCTGCAGATGTAGAAAAGGAGATATAGAGCTGCGTGTCATCAGCGTACTGATGACAGCGAACTCCATATCTCCTGATGACCTCCCCCAGCGGCCTCATATAAACATTGAGCAGCACGGGGGAGATTGCCGACCCCTGGGGCACCCCACAAGGGAGAGTCCAAGGAGCCGACAAGACATCCCCCAGCTGTACCCGCTGAGTCCGGCCGCGGAGGAAGGAACGGAGCCAGGCCAAGGCCTGACCACCAATTCCCACCTCAGCGAGCTGGGCCAGAAGGTTACCGTGGTCGACGGTATCAAAGGCTGCTGAGAGATCAAGGAGGACGAGCAGGGAGGAACACCCCCTGTCGGCCTCCCTGAGGAGGTCATCCTGCAGAGCGACCAGGGCGGTCTCGGTCCCGCGAAGAGGCCTGAATCCAGACTGGAAGGGATCCAGGATATGATTTACCTCCAGGTATGACTGGAGCCGGACAGCGGCCACCCCCTCGACAACCTTGCCCAGGAAGGGAACAATGGCGATCGGACGAAAGTTGGAAAGATCGTCCGTCGCCATGCCAGGTTTCTTAAGAGTGGGTTTCATCACGGTCTCCTTCAAACGGGAAGGGAAACAACCCTCCCGAAAGGAGGCCATGGCGATAGAGGAAACCCACTCTGGCATGTTCCCTTTGGCAGATTTTATAAGCCAAGCTGGGCAAGGGTCGAAGGAGTGGCGCCGGCCGGCAGCGAGCCATAGCTCTGGAGGCCTCCGCCGAAGAAACCGGCCCGAAGTCATCCAGGAGGGGAGAACGGAGGGGTGAGGCACCGGAGGTCCCGAAGGAAGGGCTAGAGCAACTGGGGGGCAAGTCAGAACGGATGGCCTCAATTTTTGATCTAAAATGGGCTGCAAATTGCTCACTAGTGAAATCACTAGGAGGAGGCCGCAGCTGACTGGGATTGGAGAGGTCTCGAACCACCCGGAATAACTCCGCCTGGCGGTTCGAGGCCTCGCCAATTCTCAGGGAGGCATAAGATCTTCTAGCATCCCTGATCGCGTGAAGATAGCGACCAGTCAGCTGTTTAAGAGCAGCCCTATTTTCTTCCGTCCGGTTTGCCCTCCATATGACCTCTAGTCTCCTACGTTCTTGCTTCATCGACCGCAACTCCTCCGTGAACCACGGGGAGGAGCGGCCTCGACATCGTAGGAGACGCTTTGGGGCGATCCGGTCTAACACCCCGGCGGAACCCACATACCACCTTTCCACCAGGGCATCGACCGGATCGTCTGCCAGACCGCCAGAAAGCTCCCCGAAGGCTTCCATAAACCTGGCCGGGTCCATGAGCCTCCAGGGGCGAGCCCAGATGTAAGAAGGGCACTCCCCGCGGGGTGGGGGGGGCGATCGACAGGGAAAATTTTAGCAGGTAGTGGTCCGACCATGACACGGGCAGGGGCAAAATGCCCCCAACCCCCAGACATGAATCCGGCGACATGGAGGAAAAGACCAGGTCTAGGGTGTGGCCAGCTCTATGGGTGGGGCATAAAACATGCTGAGATAAGTTCATGGAAGTCATGGATTCCATGAATTCCAGAGCCGCACCAGAGAGTTCCCCCTCGGCATGCAGGTTGAGGTCCCCAGCCACCAAGAGGCGGGGGGATCTCAACAAAGCGGCCAAGATGAACTCAGCGATCTCTGGTAGGGATTGCGCTGGGTTGTGGGGAGCACGGTACACCAGCACAATGCCAAACTTATCTCGCTGACCCACAGATAGATGAAGGCATTCCACCCCAGAATACACCATCGTCGCGGACCTGCTAACACAAAGGGATTCCCTGTAAACGATGGCCACCCCACCCCCCCTACCCTCCAATCTGCCCGCCCACTGAACCTGAAACCCGGGTGGGCACAGAAGAGAGAGGGAAGCCCCGCCCTCCGCGCCCACCCAAGTCTCCGTAATACATGCCAGGTCAGTGCGCTCATCCAAGATAGAGTCTAGGATGAGCGGGGTCTTATTATGCACCGACCTGGCATTAATCAGCAGGCAGGTCAGATTGGAGGCACTGGCGGGATGGCACCCAGGTAGATGGCGGTGGACGAGGGGATCAGAATGGGGGACAGGCAATAAATGCCGGACCCTAGTTCTTCTTACCCGACCGATCCTTCCGTCCAAAGCGTACCTCCCACAGCCGGACACCACAGAGATGCGAGTCCCTGCCGACATGGTGACCTGAGAAAGAAGAGGGAAGAAGGGGAAGAAAGAAAAACAAAAGCAGATAACAAGAAATCAAAACTAATATAATTAACAACAGCAAAAGCACCACGAAGGTGTAAAAATACAGGGTGAAATACAACACAAGACAATAAAATAGAAAAGGGGAATAAAACAAAAGTAGGGCATAAACCAGGGCAGAATGGAAATTCCGAGAGGGGGGGAAGAGAAGGGGAGTACAGGATGGGACGGGGACAGCTGGTAGCGCCGGCCATAAGGGGAACCACCCAAAGTCCCACAAAACCACCCAGGATCCTTCCAAGAAGCCGCCTCATCCTCGACGGCAGCGGTGATGGAGGGGCCGCGACGCCCACGAGGGAACACCAGTCTGCGTCGGCTTCTCCGGGGTGGCAGAGGAAGGAAAGGCCGTGGTGGCGGCAATGGTAAAGCCGCATCACCCTCGGAGTAATGCCAGTAAAGATGATGATGAAGAGGATGGAAATTTCAAACACCGACCAGACCTTGTGGGGGATCTATGGGAGGGAGCAAAGGTGGAGGGCTCCAACCCCATGTCCCTAGCAGTCCAGTCCTAGGGGGGTGGGGGGGGCAGAAATGGAAGGCTCAACCCCAAATCCCTTAACAATCCCTAGCAGTCCAGTCCTTGGGGGGGTGGGGGGGAGCACAATGGAAGGGCTCCAGACCCCCCCAACCCATCAACAGTCCAGAAGGAGACCAGGAAGAGGGAGGGGGAAGCTCCATGCTCCGGACCCCCAGAAGTTCAAAAGGAGTCCAACTGGGGGGAGAGGGGGGGCAAGGTGAAGAGCACCATACCCCCTAACCCCTTAACAGTCTGGTCCTTGGAGGGGGTGGGGGGAGCAAGGTGGAAGAGCTCCGCACCCCCACCCCCACAACAGTCCAAAAGGAACCCAGGAGGAGGGTGGGGGGGAGCAAGAGTAGAAAGGTTCCATGCCCCCAAGCCACCAAGGCAGTCCAGTCCTAGAGGGGCGGAGGGGCAAGGAAGAGGACTCCACGCCCCCAACCCCTCAGCAGTCCGACAAGGCTCCAGAGCAATGGTCAGCAGTCCGAGGACACGGCAGCTGCGGCGGCAACGTCCAGGGCCGGTCTTCCAGCGATGGAGGGCGGCGAAGGCAGCGACGAACCGCAGGTCGGAAAGCATGGCAAAGGCAGTGGCAGCCTCCAAAGCCGGAACGGAACGGAACGGAGGTGGGCGGCGGCGGTGGAAGGGTGGGCCGCGGAGCACGACAACGTTATAGGCAGCATCCAAAGCTGGCCAGCCGCGATGCTGGGCGGTGGCGGCGGCGGCGGCGGCGAGGATCGATGAGGCACAAAGCCAGGTAACGGTAGAGGCGGCCGCCAAAGCCGACTCGCCGCAATGGAAGCTGGCGGCGCCAGCAGCAGCAGCGACGGTCAGTAGGCCGCGGGGGCCGCGGGGCCGCGGTAGCGAAGGAGGCGGTCTCCACAGCCGACTAGCCAAGATGGTGGGCGGTGGTGGCGGCGGCAACAGCAGTAGTCGGCGGGCCGCGGGGCGCAGTAGCGAGGGAGGCAGTCTCCAGAGCTGGCTCGCCGCAAAAGTGGGTGGCGGTGGTGGCCGCCGCCGCAGCAGCGATGGTCAGTGAGCCGCGGGGCGCAGTGGCGGAGGAGGCGGCCTCCGTAGCCGGCTCGCTGCGATGGCTCGCCGTGATGGTGGGCGGCGGTGGCGGCAGCAACAGCGATGGTCGGTGGGCCGGTGGGCCGCTCCAGGAACAATAAAGGGGAGAAGGAAGAGAAGGCGAGGTGAGGTCCCAGGAAGAATGCCGGGTGGGGAAGGGGAGGGAACGCTCAAACCCATTCCGCTGGACTGGAGGCAGGCTTCATTCCGTCCACAGCGTCCTAAGGTCTTCGGGTGAGCCCCTTAATTCCCCCTCCAACCCTGGCTGGCCCAGAAGAATTAAACGGAAGAATAAAAACAAGGCAGCATAATAATAAAAGGCTCAGGACGCAGCAGATGAAACCTGCTGCTGCCGTCCGCCATCTATGCTTAACACTGTTCAGACTGTTTCCATCTTTCTGTACAGCACAGCTGTACAGATGGCACTGGACTCTTGGGTCAGCAGGAACGGTGGTCTAGGTCCCAGGCAGCTGGACTCTTGGGTCAGCTTCTTCTAGGTCCCAGGCAGCTCCGCTTTTTAAGCCTTCCCTCCCTTGGGCAGGTGGTGAGTGTTGAGGTGGAAGGCAGCTTGAGCAACAGAGCAAGGGGCCCAGTCCTGACTTGCCTCAGGAGTCCAAGAGGCCAAACTCCCCCAGAAAAGCCACAGAAAGGTCCCCTGTCTCTCACCCAGGGGCGGAGGGAGCGGCAGGTGGCACTGGACTCTTGGGTCAGCAGGAACGGTGGTCTTCTAGGTCCCAGGCAGCTCCCAGGCAGCTCCGCCTTCCCTTCCCTCCCTCGGGCAGGTGGTGAGTGTTGAGGTGGAAGGCAGCTTGAGCAACAGAGCAAGGGGCCCAGTCCTGACTTGCCTCAGGAGTCCAAGAGGCCAAACTCCCCCAGAGAAGCCACAGAAAGGTCCCCTGTCTCTCACCCAGGGGCAGAGGGAGCGGCAGATGGCACTGGACTCTTGGGTCAGCAGAAATGGTGGTCTTCTAGGTCCCAGGCAGCTCCCAGGCAGCTCCGCTTTTCAAGCCTTCCCTCCCTTGGGCAGGTGGTGAGTGTTGAGGTGGAAGGCAGCTTGAGCAACAGAGCAAGGGGCCCAGTCCTGACTTGCCTCAGGAGTCCAAGAGGCCAAACTCCCCCAGAGAAGCCACAGAAAGGTCCCCTGTCTCTCACCCAGGGGCGGAGGGAGCGGCAGGTGGCACTGGACTCTTGGGTCAGCAGGAACGGTGTAGATGTAATTACGGGTGATGTAAGCAGGAACGGTGTAGGATGTAATTACGGGTGATCTATAAAGACTGAGAATTAAGACTGCCCTTTAACTCAAAGGAAATCAGGTTACACAGCAGCTTCAGACTTTGCAGGGATAAGAGCTGAACCCTTGAGCCACAAAAATCAACATTGAGGAAGCAGGACTAATAGTTTTTGACAAGAATGTTATTTTACATTTGACAAAACAGTGATATGGACAGCTGATATGCCTTTGGTATTTGCCATATAACTGGCCCAAAGGGGCTTCCTTACATCCTCTGGAGAAAAGCTAGACAGGCTGTATTGCTCCCCCAAGGGAGAGTTAAATTTAACTCCCTGTGAAGTTATATACAGACATTCATTTTGGGATGTTCACCCAAACGTAATCCAGGCTTTCTGAGTCTCAACAATTAAAGCTAGTTAACAGACTGTGCTATAACTCTCCAAACTACAGTGATACCTCTTAAGACAGATGCCTCAGAAGACAAAAGGAAAACTTCATAGTTAGAAAAACAAATTCTGTGTAGACTGCTGTCATTTTTGATTTAGCGTATGGAATGCATACTACTCATGCACAATATATTGGTGCCCTGTCAAGCACCAATAGTGAGAAGGTATGCAATGTTTTAAAAAAGGAGGAGCTTGAAGAGGCAGGGACAAAAACTACAGATTTGGCGAGGGGGCGGGGGAGAACTTGAGACAGATTTATGTTTCCTTTTATGTCATGTGCTTTAAAAAAAGCTAATCAGCCCATTCCAATCCAGGAGCATTCCACCTCCCTCTCTCCCCCAATGTGGCCGCACCCTTAATTAGGAAGAAAAACAGAACTTGGAAATTTCATTGCTATTGCTAAATAGATTACAGGAAATATACATCATGCAAGTAACACGGTCTGTATTCCTGACCCCTGCCACTGTTGGCCTTATGCTTTCCCCAGAAACAGGAGTTGTAGTCCAAACCATCTGGAATGCCAAAGGTTGTGCCAACCCTGCCCAGAATTCTCCATTCAGGATCACCAGTTATTCATAGTTAGGGTGAGCAGATCAAAAAGAGGTCAAGGTTCCTATAGCTTTAATGCCTTCTTAGAAAAGAAATTTTCATTGGGTATAATGGTTAATGCAAGATTCCCTGCTGAAATCACCTCCCCTGCAAAACTGTAAAAAAGAACGGAAACCCGGTCTTGTTTTTCATCTACAGTAGTCACATACTCATGACAACTTTAAGAGAGGCAGCCGTACGGACTATAATAATGGCTGGAGATACCCATGATAGTCCAAGTGGTGTGGTAGATAGATAGAGTACCAGATTGGGAGGCATGAGAACTGAGTTCAAGTCCCTGCTTGGCCAATGGAAACTCACAAGGGCTAACAGTTGTAAACTGCTGCTTGAATATCTCACACAACTGGAAAACCCTGTTAGGGTCACCCTAACTCTGAAGTGATTTGGTGGCAAAACAAAACAAGCCCATTGCCCCAGTTCATTTAGCAATAGCATTTTCCTGGCTTTGTGGAGCAGGAAAAGGCATATGATATAAAGTTCTTTCTCTCTCTTAAGATGCCTTTTGGGACCACTCAAACTAAGATTAACTCCATAAAATTCTAAATATTGTATATTCTCGAGTATAAGCCTAGTTTTTCAGCCCTAATTTTGGGCTGAAAAAGGGGGTCCTCGGCTTATATGCAGGTCAATACTTTCAGCCACTGAGGCATGGCTAAAAGTCTTTTTAAACATTGTGCACCACTTCTCCTGACCCCCCCCCATGTTTAAAATGACTTTTTAAAAGGTCATTTTAAAACAATGTTTAAAATGACTTTTAGCCACCAACTCAAGCACTTGCCTCGGTGGCTAAAAGTCATTTTAAACATCACACACACACACAGCTCACAAAGGAGAGCAGGTCAACTTATACTCAAGTATATACGGTATATATGATGTTTGATATAATTGTGACGTCTGAAGGAAGATGAGATTCGAACTACCGAAATTATTTCCAGTGAAGCAAGTTGACTGAATTTCCTTCAGCAAAAATGAGTTTAGAAGATCTATGGGCAGTAGTTGTTCAAAAATAAATGGAAAAAATACGCTGGTCTTTGTCCCCTCATCACTAAAACTTGGATCTCTATTGGGAGACAGCAAGTCAAGAGAAAGAATGCATTGCACCCCATTTCTTTACTTTGCAGAGGGTAAAGCATTCCTTTTCAATTGACATGATAGCATCTTATCACAGTAAAAGTATTCTGCTTATATAACACCCTATACCACTTCAAGCAGTATCTGGGTGGTTTACAGTTTAATTAAAGTATGCAGGCTACACATTGCCTCCACTCCCCCCAGCAAGCTGGGTACTCATTTTACCAAACTCAGAAGAACGGAAGGCTGAGTCAACCATGAGCCGGCTAACTGGGATTGAACCCCAGGCGGTGAGCACAGTTTTAGCTGCAGTACAGGCATTTAACCACCGCACCACAAGGCTCATGGAGCTACTGGCAGTTCCTAACTTTGAATGTGACTACAGTGGCCATTGTGGTGAGGTCTAAATAGCAAGCTGAGCAAACCTCACATCCAAATGGCATATCAACCAGAGGCAATCCTCCAGCAACTTTTGCTGACAGTTTGTCAGAACCTGAGAATATTACATTTAAATTCTCACACATTTTTAAGTTTTGAAAGCCCCACCCATGCCTGTACAACTTTTAAAATTTTCGAATAGCCTAAGTATGCCCCACACTTTCCTCTTATCTACTGACAGAAAGAGGAGCCTTTAAAAAAACTGTTGTTTTTGGTTTGGTTTTGGATTCAGGAGATGTGACCCAACAGTATTTTGTCTAAAATAGTTCCATTATTTCAACTATCAAGCCCAGCTCACTATGCAACAGGTTATATAGGTCAAGATCCTTTTGCTGATGTAACTCAAATTCCATAGCTTTTGGCAACAAACTGCTGCAACTTAGAGTCAGTGTAGACACAGCTAACTGTGTGCTGAGCTGCAGAACTTGCTATGTTGACTTCAAACTGGCAGTTATTCGCCACCGTAACAGAAAGTTACATCACTTACAGTATGTTTATGTTAAGACTTGGGCTACATATAGACTCTAATAATATTTCTGACACCTACGACCTGAGTAATTAAAACACTCAGTTGCCCCCTGCACTTACTAATGTATTTCTACCAGCTCATTTCCATCCTGAAAGAAATCAACCCCAAATATTCACTGGAAGGACAGATTTTGAAGCTGAGACTCCAGTACTATGGCTACCTCATGAGGAGAGAGGACTCCTTGGAAAAAGCAGAGAATGAGATGGCTGGATGGTGCAATGATTCAACATAGGGTTGACCAATCTCCTGGGGGCAGTGGAAGATAGGAGGGCCTGGCATGCTCTGGTCCATGGGGTCACAAAGAGCTCATTTGTATCAACTTCAAATAGTCTTTACATTCAGGGCTTGTGGGAGTAAGAAACAACTCATGAGGGAAAGTCTTGGCTTATGTCAGGAACAGTAACCTATATTCCCATAGGTTTACAAAGGCCCTTTGTACACGACCCCTAAACTCCGCAGCAAATGGCTGCCAGCTCCGGAGCTTACAATTATTTCCCCACCAGCTCCGGAGTCTGCAGGAAATGAAGTGCGACCACGCCCACCTAAGCGCATCCCAGCACACTTTTCTTGTACCTGCTCTAGAAGAGTGAAAATCCCCAGGTCTGGATTTAATCTGGTGAGTGCGGGGCACTCTTCGCTTCTGTTTGGTTTTTTTGCCTCCCACCCCTTTAAGAGAAGGGGTGGAAGGCAAAAAAAAAAAGAAGAGAAAGAATCAGGACGACGGGGCTTTGACTGGCTTCGGAGGTGAGCCTGCATTTTTTCCTCTCTTTCTTCCTCCCTCCCCTCACGCAGACAGGATCAAGGAAGTGCAGAGGGGTGGGGACGCAGAAAGAGCAACGAACCCCCAAGATCCCTGGTCCGAATTTAAGTGGCCAGCGGATCTTAGGGGTTGTGTGAAAAGGCCCAAAGTGACATCAGTGATTTACTTCAGGTAGTGGGGTTTGGCTGCTTTCCTATTAAATTCTGAAATAACTTATTCAAGAAGGAAAAGACACACCAAGGCAAACCACAGCCTCGGGATGGTTTAATTCTCCATATCTTTGCAAGGCTTTTTTTAAAAGTTTCAAATAGTAATATTTTGCCGAAAGAGCTTGGAGATTATTTTATAATGTGTCCCCCATTCCCTCACCCACCCTTTCCCTCCTTGTCCAAGAGAACTTAACTGCAAACAAAGAGATTTACCGCTTTAATTAGGAGGTTCAGAAGAAGCAAACTTTCCATAAATATCCTTGCTGGGTCAATGGGGTTCTGGACCTGAATGTGTCCAGTGATGCATGTAAGTATATCTTTAGTTTGTTTTATCTTGTCCCAGCTCTTCATTAAGCTGGCCTTGCATGGAGGCACAGGTTTTCCACCTACCACAAGTGACAGCAAAAAAAGGAAGTAGTTCTTAGACTATCTTTCATTGTGCTGTAAAACAGCAGAGATTAGTTCCCCTGCCTATGTGCCCACTTTAATTAAGCATGCTGTGCAATTTTCCCCCTTGGATGTAAAGTCTTAGAATATCTGATAATACAAAAAATATTCATTTGTATTACTAGCTAATCTTCCTAAAGTTTTGTAGTGCCATTATCTAGGACACAGGACCATACAGATTCACAGCAGGTGGGAGTATGTGCTAACAACAACACTGCAGGGGAAATTTTAAAAATTAGTTTACAAAGGGAAAGCCCATAGTGTATTGCAATACTGAGGGAACACTGGGTTCAAGAGATGGCTCACTAAGAACAGAGTGGAGCTGATTCTCAAGATACCCGCTTACCTTCAATGTTAACATGAGAGGCAATTTGGGTTTAAAAACAAACCACATTGTTAGGTAGCTGCAGGGTCAACAGCCTGCCCACATCACCATATATTGTATATTTGGAATTTGGGGTGTATGCAAAGATCTGATGTGTCCCTGTGTCAATTGGACTGCAAGGTCATGGGTCCAAAATTACACATACAGAAGCTTTGGAGGAAGAACCACCCTTCTTTTGAAATACAGGATTTATCGAATATAGTCATGTGACACAGGATGAAGAAAAGTGTGCCATGCCTTTATTGTGAAGGGTGCTGGAATGCGTCTCAGGGTACCAGCTGAGCCAGGCATTCCTTGAGGTCTAGACATACCTGGGTGCTCATGAGAAGAAAGCAAACAACCCACAGGGTGACAGGGCCCAGATCGCACCCACCCAAGTGTTATTAAGGAACTGAGAGCTGAAATTGCAGATCTCTTAACAGTAATATGCAACTTATCTCTTAAAACGGCCACAGTGCCGGAGGACTGGGGATAGCGGATGTCACACCAATTATTTAAAAAGGAAGGACGGGGACCCGGGAAACTACAGGCCAGTTAGCCTTACGTCTATCCGAGGGAAGATGGTGGAAAGCCTCATCCAAGAGAAAATCTTAAAACACATAGAAGAACAAACCTTGCTGAGGGAAAATCAGCATGGCTTCTGTAAGGATAAATCTTGCCTGACAAAACTTTTAGAATTCTTTGAAAGGTCAATAGGCATGTGGATTTGGGTGAACTGGTGGATGTTAACTTCCAGAAGGCTTTTGACACAGTCCCTCATTAAAGGCTGCTGAGGAAATTGCACAGTCAGGGGATAAGAGGGCAGGTTCTTCTATAGATTGAGAACTGGTTGAGATCCAAGAAACAAAGATATGGTGTCAATGGGCAATTTTCACAATGGAGACAGGTGAAAAGCGGTGTGCCCCAGCTATCTGTTCTGTACTGTTGCTTTTCAATCTGTTCATAAATGACCTGGAGACAGGGATAAGCAATGAAGTGGCTAAGTTTGCGGATGACGTGAAACTTTTCCTGGTGGTAAAGACCAGAGAAGATTATGAAGAGCTCCAGAAGTATCTCTCCAAACAGGGCTGCAAAATGACAAATGTGTTTCAATGTAGGAAAATGTAAACTAATGCACACTGGGGCAAAAAATCAAATCTTTATCTATCAACTCATGGGCTCTGAGCTATCTGTGATGGATCAGGAAAGAGATCTTGTGTGCTGGTGGAGAGCTCAATGAAGATGTCTACCCAGTATGTGGCAGCGGTGAAGAAGGCCAATTCTATGCTAGGGATCATCAAAAAGGGGACTGAAAATAAAACTGTCAACATTATAATGCCATTGTAGAAAACGATAGTAAGGTCACACCTGTAGTATTGCATAAAGTTCTGGTCATTGCATCTCAAAAAAGACATACTGGAACTGAAAAAGGTGCAGAAGAGAGTGACTAAAATGATTACTAGGCTGGGGAACCTCCATTATGAGGAAAGGCTACAGCATTTGCTGCTCTGTAGTTCTGGATAAAAGGTGCCTGAGGGGGAATATTTATTGTTGTGAACCGCCCGGAATTCCATTGGAAGACGGGTGGTATAGAAATACAAAAATAAATAAATAGATAAATATGATTGAGATGTACAAAATTATGCAGGGCATGAATAAACACACCAGATAGAATAGAGGGAAAAAATAAAATGTCTGAAACACTGACAATTCAATTCCAGAAGATGTCAGAGTTGAAAGTAAAGGATTTGAAAAACTGACAAAATACAGAGAGATCTGGTAATTGAAACATCTTGCTTGGGGATGAAACACACTTCAGTGGTCCCTGTAATCATTGTGGCAATGTCAAAAGATTTTTCACACTATTATAAGCAGACAAACAGACAAAAGAATTTTTTTAACCTAGCATGTTGTTAGTCTGTGGAACTCCCTGCCACAGGATGTGGTGATGGCATCTGGCCTGGATGCCTTCAAAAGGGGATTGGACAGATTCCTGGAGGAAAAGTCCATCACAGGCTACAAGCCATGATGGAGATGTGTAATCTCCAGTCTTAAAACCAGGATACTTCAAGGGCCAGATGCAGGGGAGTGGTATCAGGAGACAGCTATCTAGTCTCATGTGCTCCCAAACACATCTGGTGGGGCCACTGTGAGATACAGGAAGCTGGACTAGATGGGCCTTTGGCCTGATCCAGCATGGCTCTTCTTATGTTCTTAGGTAGTGGTGCTTTTAATACTAATCTGTTTGGAATATTCCAGCTGACTGGATCGTTCAGTGAGTGAGATATCCGACTCTGGACCCAGAGGATGGCCATTCATTTTCCCACTGTGCATCTCAGAGGAGCCAACTTTTGGGGGGCGTGGGAAAGCTGTACACTCCCAATATTCCCCCAGAAAAAAGGGAGAGTACAGTAACCCTTTTCTGATTACCCTCTACCCAGAAAAGCCTGAAAAATGTCACCATAATTTCATTCCAGAATCCACATGACATTTGGAGTTGTTAGCAGGAACTGGCAACCCTCTTCCTTCCAGACCCGGCCACACTTCTCAAAAGAAGCTACAGACACCTTCTTATCAGCATACCTGGGCAAGCAGCCCAGTTTATCAGTGTGGCCTGACACAAGGATGAGCTAATGGGGACAGCTAAGCTGAAAATAACGAGTTTTTAACCCTTCAAAGCAATCCAAATAGCAAAATTCACATGCTGGGGTAATTTACGCAGTTATTACGGTGACTGTAGCAGGGTGGGGGAGGCTGTGTATGTGTGTGTGTGAGAGAGAACTGATCTATGTCTATGTAAGGTGGTATCAGTAGATATACATTTTTAAATTAGCTCTTAAAAATTAAATCTCTAAACTAGCAATGGGGAACTTCTGACCCACCACATGTTGCTAGTTTCCCATCATCCCTCACCACTGGCTATGCCAGCAGATTATGACTGATATGAATTGCTGCCAAGGACATCTGGAGGCCACCTGTTTTTTTCAGCCCAGCTCTAACTCCATTTAGAGTATGAAAACTCCATTTAGAGTTTTAGGGTCTAACTGTACATCACAAACAGCACATCATTAGGAGCTGCAGTAAGTGTTCCGGGATTCTGATTCTGACTGACCCCCATCACTTAGATACAAAGCCTGTGCTTACCAGTCACAAATCCAAAGCATTAGCAAAGGCTTGTCCAGTTAGCAAAACAAACAAACCAACATACTCATTGGCTATAACTGGAGATCCTTCCTGTAAATGTCCTGCATGAATGCACCTCTTCAAAATAAGGACCACATTTTTCCACAATCCCCAAATTGAAACTCCTGAGTTACAGCTAAGCATGGAAGGTCCCTGCATGTATGTCAGATTTCTCAGTTTTATCAAGAGCACTCATTGAGATCTTGAACTCCACCTGTAATTCATCTTGTTCTCAGTGGGAAACCAGGGTTCTGAAGGACAGCAATCCAGAATACCTAAATGGGAATGATAACTACCTACCTTTCAGAGAGCTGTTTTAAGTAGCTGTTATGTGCTCTTAAGCTGGAACTGATGGTGACCCTAATAGGGTTCTTCTGATGATATATATACTTAAGAAGTGGCTTTACATGTTCCACTCTCCCAGTGAGTTACCATGGCTGAGCTAGGATTCATACCCAGGTCTCCTGAGGCCTAGTCACTATACCACTATACCTGGGTGCATCTATACAGTTTAAACATGTTACAACCATTTATTTATTTGTCCTATTATTTGGTGTGTCAGAATTTGGAGAAGGTACTTTTGGGGGAGTATACTGGTAAATCCTGTTGTAATACTGTAATTAATGTTTCCAAGTGCTTTTATACATGGATGCATAAGACTTTGCAGAGTTCGAAAGCATTCCTTTTTTCAGACTACAATTTCCCAGTCCCTTTGCCACCAAGGCCTTTCGGAATTATACTTGGGGGAAGTAACTTCCCCAAGCTGTTGTGGCTTGTTATTGGAATTTTCAACTTGATATTTCCCTACGCTTTAGACACCACCTGCTGTTTGACAGTACCCAAATGTGCAGAGGCAATAGAGGCTTGACCCTTGCCTAAGAATTTGAATATGGACTTCTCTTTAAATATAAATGTCTCTACCTTACTTTCATGAAGGACAAAGGAATCCAATGCTCACATTATGCTAGTAGGCCATAAGATTCACTGCTCCTTCCATGCTAGTGCCTATATGTACTGCATGCTCAAAGGAATAATATATACAGTACATTAAAAAGGGGAAAGGGAAAGGTTCCCCCCGCACATGTGAGCGTGTCATCAGTACTCATGCTCTCTATGTGGGGCTGCCTTGGAAGTTAATGCAGAGGCTCCAGCTGGTGCAGAATACTGCAGCCAGATTAGTTTCAGGCACCAAAAGATTCCAACACATCACCCCAACGCTGACCATACTGCACTGAGTGGCTGCCAATCTGTTACCACACTGACTTCAATGTTTTGATGCTGACATACAAAGCCCTAAATGGTTTAGGACCTTCCTATCTGTCAGAATGGCTCCTACCCCAAAATTTGGCTCATGTCACTCATTCATCACAAGCGGGTCGTCGAGGGTGCCAGCAACAAGGAATCAGGCCTTCTCAGTGGCAGCCCCCACACTTTGGAACAAACGTCCCTCAGAGATCTGCCGTGCCCCCCTCGTTGCTGAACTTCAAAAAAAGTTTGAAGATATGATTGTTTAAATCTGCTTTCCCTGGTTACTAACTGTTTCACTGTTCCACTAATTTTGTCTGCCCTTAGCCCATCTTATAAGCATAGTTTCTAGTGCAAGGGACAGATAGCACCACTCTATCCTGCTCTGGTCAGACCCCACCTGGAGTACTGTGTATAGTTCTACGCTCCTCAATTTAAAAAGGATGTTGACAACCTTGAGTGGGTCCAGAGGAGGTGACCAGGATAGTTAAAGGTCTGGAACATATTGCTTACAAGGAGCTGCTTAAGGATCTGGGATGCTTAGTCTTACAAAGAGAAGGCTGAGAGGGGATGCCATGTTTAAATATCTGAAAGGATGTCATATCGAAGATTGGGGTGGCTTGTTTTCCATGGCTTCAGAGATTAGGACTTGGAGCAATGGTTTCAAATTACATGAAAAGAGATTCCATTTGAACAGTAGGAAGAACTTCCTGACGGTTAGCGCTGTCCGACAGTAGAATATACTGGCACGGAGGGTGGTGGAGTCTCCTTCCTTGGAGGATTTTAAGCAAAGGTTGGATGGCTATCTGTTGGGGGTATTTGAGGGTGTTCCTGAATGGCAGGGGGTTGGACTGGATGGCCCTTGAGGTCTCTTCCAACTCTATGATTCTATGAGTCTGTTCACTTTAGACTTTATGATGGCTGCTGACTTACTATGTTTTTATTTGCATTTTTAGTTTTGTATTATGTTCCTGCTATATTTTCTATTGTAACTATTGTTTGTTTTATATTGTTTGTTTTACATTGTGAACCACCCGGAGTGGCCTTTGGCTAGATGGGTGGTATATAAATTGAATAAATAAATAAATTGATGAGTTTTTTTAAAAAGGCTAAACAGGAACCACCCAGAAAATGAACCAGTTTGTGTTCTTTGATCTGTAGTTTGTTTCATGCCCATGTCTACTTGCGATCAAATAAAGAAGATCATAGACTCCTCTAGGAACTTGCAAGGCCACTAGGAGTCTGCAGAATAGGTTTTAGAACTCTGGGGAAATGGCAGTGATTTGTAAAATCTATCCCGATTGACCCATGGGACCATGTGTGGGACCATGAACACTGCCCGTGATGATTAGGTCTACAAGCATATGTGAGCCCAGTCTAAATAATAGAGAAAGGTTTTGAGATAGATTTCATACCAACATTATTTTTGCTTGCAAAGACAAGTTCTGTCAGCCCATAATGCACCCTGGAGGCCTAACAAGGTAACTGAACCAGCACTATAATTTTTTGCACATGTTTTCTACCAAAGCTGTGCAACTGATCTAGTTTGGAATGCAATTAGAAGACTTGATTCTGATTCAAAAGTATTATGTGAACCCTGTAGCTGGGAATTAACAGCTTTTGTCAATCAAAACTGCACATAAAGAAACAGAACAGATCAACCAAATATGGTGTGCTTTGTCAGGAACAATTTCAGCTGAGAAAGCTGTAATGCATGTAACGCCTTTCCAAAACTACAGGAAGAGTGGCAGAAGAAAGAAGAGTGTTTAAAAGAAATTATTTCTAGTTTTAAGTTTCAAGGAGTCAAATGCAAATGTTGTAACCACTCCAGAACATGAGATTTCTGATGAAGCTCATGCCCAGCCATCTCTTATACAGATGTTCTAGCATGAAACATCCATACTGAAAGTGTCCAGTCGCAGAACCAGCTCTCCCAGTAGACTGGGTGAACAAGCTTCTCAGTTGACACATGATGAGAGAGGGAGTGAAGACAGCAACAGCTGTTGTCAGATTCTTGGCCCTGAGCCCCCCCCTGGGTTGTTCCCTTCTCTTGGGAAAGAGGGCTATGTATGTTTTGGGTTTTGTCTTGATCCCATGAGTTGCCCTGCTGCCCTCAGTTGGTGTGGGTGATGCTGAGGCCATTTCTGTGCATGGACCAGAGGAGGAGGCCCCAATCTTGTCTCTTGCCCTAAGTAGCAAAATCTCTTGGGGCAGCCTGCATTAATAGCTATTTATGAACCTCTTTTTAAAAAAATGCACTGGAAAAGGAGAGAGCACTGAGCGCCGTCATCATGCTGCAAGGTGAGAATTTAATCTTTGCAAGGGAACTTGAGCTTCTGCCAGGTTTTTCATCACAGCAGGGGAGGGGAGACGGTAGTAAATATTTCATTGCAGCTTGTCAGTGCCAGTTTGCAGTCAGGTTCATCTCTCTTTACATAAAGCTAGAAGATATATGCCGTAAAGAGCAGCATCTATAACTCAGATGACTGCAACAGAGACACAGAGCACAATAGACTTCCACCTGTTTATCAGCTGTAGATAAGAAAAACACTTTGGCCTTGAGTCTCTAGGGGAAAATAAGTGTTCCACTGTCTCCCTTCCCCCCACTCCAAAAGCAGCAAAACTGTGCCTCCCCATTGTATTGGACTTCAGCTTCCTTCAGACCTAGTAATTAAGGGTGGTGAGAGTTATAGAATGGAGAGTCACTGTGTTGTGGTGGATAGACTGTCATTCTGGGAGTTAAGAGAGGTTGGTTGGCCATGGAAACTTACAGGGAAATGTTAATGTTTAAGTACTCCTGGAACATTGCATGTTCCTTAACAACTCTATTGCAGTCACTGCTTGTTGCCAAATCACACCCACAATATGTTTCTACATAATACATAGTGATAATGCTGTACTGTATTTAGTAGTGACTTCCAGTAATTTATCCATAACCAATTTTAAGTTTACTACTCTGCAATCTGCAGATTCCTTTCTTCCAAAGATGCAACACCCCTATTAAACAGGCAATTCATCAATTTATTTATTTATTTATTTATTTATTGTTTGTTTGTTTGTTTGTTTGTTTGTTTCATTTATATACCACACTATCTTCCTACAGGAACTCTAGGCAGTTCACAACATAAAAGCACAAGTTAAAGAACAGTATAATCAAAAAGCAGGGGGAAACCCTCAGCAGGATGGGGCAAGGACGTGCGGGGGGGGGGGAGAAAAGAGAGAGAGAAAAATTAAATTAGAGGTCGCCATATGCCTTCTTAAAAAGCATAGTTTTTAAAGCCTTTTTGAAGGTGGGCAGGGACTGTGCAAGGCGCAGTTCACTAGGTAGATGGTTCCACAAAGTGGGGCCCACAACCAGTATGATGTATGTATTAATCTTTAATGTAGAAAATATTTTACAGAGTAAACAAGGGCACATCCCTGCCCAAAGCCAAAATAGACTTTCCCCACTTGGACTCCCAACATTTTGGATTAAAATTTCTGGTACTCTTGACCATTTCTCATGGTGTCTGGGGGGTGGGAACTATGTGGAGAGGACTAGTATGGGGAAGGCTGATCTAAAATGTGGGACAGGGAAGACACTCACATCACATCATGTTATTTTATTCTATTTTATTTCTTTATTTTATTTTGGTTGTGTTCTTTTGCCTATCTATCTTACTTATTTTGCTTTGGCCTCTTTATTTTTCGTTATAGGGTACTGGTCTGTTAGGCAATCTGCCAATTGCTGTGCCCTTGATATTATCAGCTCAGCCTTGAAATCACCTGGCTAGATCCACCTTACTTAATTCCAGGTGTGTTGCATCTACATTTGGCAGCTTGCCCAGTTGCTTAACCTATAGTTCTTTTTATTATTGGTTAGTATATTGTTTGTTAGTTTATTACTTATTATTTGCTCCTGCTTAATTATTATTGTTTGTTAATTCTGTATTTACCTGTACCCTCTGTATTTGCCTTTTTTTTTCTTTCCTGCTAGATCACCATGATCGCAGGGACTCAAATACCAACCGTGTTGGGCCGTGGACGATATGCTCAGAACTGGGGAGTTGGTCGGTTAAGAAGAACTAGGGTCAGGCAACTTGCGCCTGTCCCGCGTTCTGACTCCCAGTCCACCGCCACGTGTCCGGTAGCCACTCCACCAGCGCCTCCGGCATGACCTGTCTCCTTCTTAATGCCAGGTCGGTCCACAATAAGACCGCTGTCATCTTTGACACCATTGTTGACAGCAGGACCGACCTGGCCTGTATCACAGAGACCTGGGTGGGCTCAGAGGGGGGAGCTTCCCTCGCCCAGCTGTGCCCACCCGGGTTTCTGGTTCAGGGAGTTGGCAGGCCGGAGGGTCAGAGGGGGGGAGGGGTCGCCATCGTTTACAGGGAATCGCTTTTTGTGACCAGGGCCTCGACTTTGGTGAGTCCGGGGTTAGAATGCCTACACCTGTTGGTGGGACAGCGGGATAGATTTGGCATTGTACTGGGTTACCGCGCTCCCGCAACCCAGTGCAATCCCTACCAGAGCTCGCGGAGTTCATCGCCGCTGCGCTGTTGAAGTCCCCCGGCTTTTGGTCGTCGGGGACTTCAACGTGCATGCTGGCGATGGGCTCGCTTCTGGAATTCATGGACACCATGACGTCCATGAATCTATCCCAGCTTGTTTCTTGCCCTACCCACAGGTCCGGGCACACCTTGGACCTGGTGTTTACCTCCAAGTCGGGGATTCCAATCTGGAGGTGAGGGACATTGCTTCCTCTCCTGTGTCATGGACAGATCATCACCTGCTGTCTTTTTCCCTGTCGGTGGCGGCCCCTCCCCGCGGGGACCAACGGCCCCCTGTTTGGGCACGCCCCCGAAGGCTTCTTGATCCGGTCAGGTTCCGGGAAGCCTTCGGGGAGCTTCCTGGTGGTCTGGCTGACGATTCGGCCGAGGCCTTGGCCAACCAATGGTTTGAGTCAGCTGCCAGTGCCGTTGACCGAATCGCCCCCAAGCGTCTCCTCCGTGGCAGAGCTCGAGCTGGTTCACGGCGGAGCTTAGAGCGATGAAGCAGGAACGGAGGAGACTGGAGAGCATCTGGAGACAGAGCCGGACGGAGAATAACAAGACTGCTGTTGTGATCCAGACTAGGCGCTACTCGCGAGCGATCAGGAGGCTAGAAGATCTTATTACTCCCTGAGAATTGGTGAGGCCTCGAACCGCCAGGCAGAACTCTTCCGGGTGGTTCGGGACCTCACCAATCCTAGTCTGGCTAGGCCTCCTCCTACTGATTTCAGTAGTGAGAATTTCGCAGTCTTTTTTAGATCTAAAATAGAGGCCATCCGCGCCGACTTTGACTCCAGTAACACTAGCCCCCCCTCGCCATCCCCAGCTCCCTCACCCCCCCGCTCTTCTCAACTGGTTGAGTTTGGGCCTGTCTCTCTTTTGGATGCCTCCAGGGCTATTGCCCATTGCCGTCCCGCGACCACCCCCTTCGATCCTTGCCCATCCTGGCTCATCAAATCTGCCGGAGGGAGCATACCCGAGTGGGCCGCTGCCATCGCCACCGCCTCCTTCAGCGAGGGGGTCTTCCCCTCTCGTCTGAAGGAGACGGTGATCAAGCCCATTTTGAAAAAACCGGGATTGGCGTCGGATCAATTGTCCAACTACCGACCGATCGCCAACGTTCCCTTCATGGGCAAGGTCATCGAGAGGGTGGCCGCGGTGCGGATTCAATCATTCTTGGAGGAACAGCGGTGCCTTGATCCTTGCCAGTCTGGCTTCAGGCCTGGCCGGGGTACCGAGACAGCTCTGGTCGCGCTGCAAGATGACCTGATCCGGGCGGCCGACAGGGGTTGCTCTACCCTGTTGGTTCTCCTGGATCTGTCAGCGGCCTTTGATACCGTCGACCACGGTATCCTACTGGACCGGCTCCGGGAGGTTGGGATCGGAGGCAGTGTTCTCAGTTGGCTCCGATCCTTCCTTCAGGGTCGGCTCCAGTATGTGCAGCATGGAGGAGAGTTGTCGGCCCCGTGGACACTCCCTTGTGGGGTTCCGCAGGGCTCGTCTCTTTCCCCCATGCTGTTTAACATCTATGTAAGGCCGCTGGCGGGGGTCATCAGGAGATTTGGGCTGCGTTGTCATCAGTACGCTGATGACACGCAGCTCTATCTCTGTTTTTCCACCTCTGCAGTGGAAGCTGTCCGGTCCCTCGACCAGTGTCTGGAGGCGGTCATGGCTTGGACCAGGGCCAACAGGCTCAGACTCAACCCTGGGAAGACCGAGGTGATGTTCTTTGGGAGCTCCCCGTCTGGGTATGAGGGCCCCCTCCCCAGCTTGGAGGGAGTTTCCCTTCATCTGGCGGAGAGGGTCCGGAATCTGGGCGTGATCCTGGACCCTGCCTTGTCCCTGGATGCCCAGGTGGCGGCTGTGACCAGGTCCGCATTCTATTATCTTCGCCAGATCGCCCAGATTCGCCCCTACCTAGACGGGGACTCCCTGAGGACAGTGGTCCAGGCGCTGGTAATCTCGAGGCTGGACTACTGTAATGCTCTCTACATGGGGTTGCCCTTGACTCTCCTCCGGCGATTGCAGCGGGTGCAAAATGCAGCGGCCAGACTGGTGGCGGGTGCGCGTCGCTTTGACCGCATCACCCCGGTGCTGGCCCGGCTGCATTGGCTACCCGTTGCCTCCCAGATCAGATTCAAGGTCTTGGTTTTAGTTTATAAAACCCTCCATGGCCTGGGTCCGGACTACCTGGCGGAGCGGATCGCCCAGCGGTCAACATCGGCCCGACCGGTTCGGCAGTCGCGAGCACACTTGCTGCAGGTTCCATCCCCCCGAGAGGCCAGGCGGTCCCTTACCCGGAACCGAGCTTTCTCGGTGGCCGCTCCATCCTTATGGAACTCTCTGCCTTGCGAAGTGCGCTCTGCAGAGTCCCTGCTGGCCTTCCGCAAAGCGGTGAAGACCATCCTATTCCGCGAGGCCTTTGGTGACCTAGCTTAGCCCTCCCCCTTTTTTTTTCCCTCTTCTAAATCCGCCATCGATATTTAGTTGAATTTGATAGCAGCGACGAGTCTGAATTTAAGGGTGCGCCTCGCCTCTGCTTTTTTTAATATGTTTTATTTTACTTCTATTGACTTGTTGGTCTCGTCTTTTATTCCCTTGTTTGTATTTCCTATCTGTATTTGCTGAATTGTTCAGCCATGTTCGCCGCCCAGAGTTCCCGTTGGGAAGATGGGCGGGATACAAACTCAAGAATAAATAAATAAATAAATAAATAAATCAGCATTGGCCATGGTCAACTCAGACTGGCTGCTTTTACACGACCCCTAAAATCTGAGGCAAAGGGCTCCCAGATGCAGAGCTTAAAATTGTTTTCCCACCAGCTGCGGACTTTAAAAAAAAATCAAGTATGACCACGCCCACCTAAGCGCACTCCAGCGCATTTTACAAGTACCTGGTCTCCAAAGGTAAAAAAAAATTCTGATGCGGATTATAAAGCTGTGGATGCCGGGGTCTCCTCGCCTTCTGTTTGTTTTTTTGTCCCCACCGCCCCTTTAACAGCCTGGAATCTCTATGGGGCTGCTCCAATGGCAGACGGAGGTGAGCGGAGGTGAGCCTGCATTCTTTTCTCCGTCTTTTTCTCCCTCCTCTCACCACAGACAGGAGCAATGGAGTGCAGAAGGTGGGAACACAGGAAGCAGAACAAACCCCCACAATCTCTGGTCTGAATTTAAGTTGCCAGCAGATTTTTGAGGTCGTGTAAAAGTGTCCTAGACAATGGGAGCTATAGCCTAATAACATGTTGAAAGCCATGGCTTCCCTGTCCTGATCCATTGGAAACACTGTAGCGTTTCATCAGCTTTTGACATGGTGCTTCTCTGCCAGAAGGCAACATTGTAAATACTAGTAATTTAGCAACAATTCTATGCACACCTACTTAGTAGTAAACCAGCTTGAGCATAATATTATTTTTATTTAAAATATTTTTAACCCACTCATCTGCTTTAAAAGGATGCAAGGCAGCTTACATTTAAAATACAGTGTTTTAGTTAGCAGCAATGAGCATACATTACTAAAAGGATCAATCAATGCAAAGACAAAACAAAAAAACCAAGCCAAAACAAACAAACCATAGTCAACACTGTTGTGTCGTTACAGTCGTGACCGACTCTTTGTGACCCCATGACCATGGAGTTTTCTTGGCAGGAATACTGGAGTGGTTTGCCAGTTCCTACTCCAGGTGCCTACAGCACCTGGTATTCCCTGGTGGTCTCCCATCCAAGTACTAACCAGGGCCGACCCTTCTCAGCTTCTGAAATCAGGCGAGATCAGATGTGCTTAGGGCATCTAGATAAGGTACAACAATCCATTCAGAAACCCCAATCAGGCAGTCATCCATACAGAGAGAACTTGCCTGAAGAGAAAGGTCTTCACCAGCTTGCAGAGGGACAGTAAAGATGGGGCCACCCCAGTTTTATGTGGAATAGCATTCCAGAGTCTGAGAGCAATGACAGAGAAGGCTCTCTCCCATGTCCCCACCAAGTGCACCATTTATGGGACAGAGAGGAAAACATCTCCTGATGATCTGATGCTCTTAGCCCTCAAGCAGGCTCATGATGGGAGATGCAGCCCTTGAGATCGCTTTGGCCCAAGTTCTTTAGGGCTTTAGAGGTCAGAGCCATCATTTTGAATTCTGCCTGGAAATGGATCAGCAGCCAGTGGAGTGGCTGTAACAGTCAGGTTAGGTCATCCCTGTGTCCAACTCCAGTGAGAAATCCATCTACTGTACTGTGTTTTGGACCTGCTGAAGTTTCTTGACACTTTGAAGAGGCAGCCCTACATCAAGTGTGTTACAGTAATCCAGGGCTGGAAGTAAATCAAGTGTCACCATGGCCAAATCAGGAACGGGCACATCTGGCACACTACTTTTAACTGTAAAAATGCACTCCTGGGCACAGCTGAAACCCCAGCATCCAGACTCAGAGATGAATCCAGGGTTTACCTTGGAATTTTCACCCACATGGTAGTGTTTACATCATATAAGATTGTGTGCATTTGATTTAGCACGCACATTTACAGAACAATCTTTTGTTTTGACATAACAGAGAATTGCTATTTTCAAGCTCTTTTCCAGCTAAACTGATGTATGAGTTTTATTTTTAGACTTGAAGACTGGTAGAGGAACCTACCATTATTGAACTCAAAAACGCACACTATGAAAAATATATCCCACCAAATGTTGACAGGCTGAGCGAAAAAGAAAATGGAATGGTGTTCTTATTAATAGAAGGGCACATTACAGAGGCATTAAATCAATGAGATTTTTGCCCTTGGCCGACGATATATAAGAATAATACAATACACAACAAACCATGTTAAAAACAATTTTGAAGGAGGAAAGCAAGGAGCAAATTAAACATGTACTAGTTACTTATTTGTCAGACTTTGTTTATCAGGTTTTTAACCCTAAACCAGGCATGCCCAATCTTTGGCCCTCCAGATGTTTTGGACCACAACTCCCACAGTCCTTTGTCATTAAAAATATAGGCTTGGAATTCTGGGAGTTGTGGTCCAAAACATCAGAAGAGCCAAAGTTTGGACATACCTGCCCTAAACCAAATTGTGAACCCCAACTAGAGTAGACCAATAGGACTCAAATTCATGTTGTTGATTAATAAATCTCACTCATCCAGGAGGTCTACAGTATCTAGATAAGACTAACCATAAGATGTATCTTTTAGACTGCCCAGTAATTAGAGTTATCTAGTGGTTTATAAGTATATGGAAAACCTTAAAACCATTTTAAAGAAGCCCAAGCCCAGGAGACAATATAAATGTCATAAGGTGAAATCTTCAGCAAGAGGAAGCAGCTGTGCAGCATGTAATAAATTATAAGCACGGTAAAACCATTGGAAGAAAGAGCCAAACAAAATAAAACAAGATGGAGGATTAAATTACAGTGATCCAACCATGAAAAACTCCAAACAGTGGATCCGATGCTTTAAGTCGAGTGCATTGGCCCTTCACCAAACACATGACACAACCACAATCTGTTGTTTACGTACTGTCTCAATTTCTTGCATGTAGGCAGTTTACTACCTTGCCTAAGCATCAAATGATAGTAGAATAGAATAGAATAGAGAATAGAGTTTTTATTGTCATTATGCATATGCAAGATATGCACAACGAAATTAGAGTGCTGTTCCACTACACACTCTAAACAAGGAACCATAGAAAACACATAAAACACATAAAACACCATGCAAGATATTAAAAACTCTTAAAATCGCTTACAAAATTTAAAACACTACTTAAAAACTGATTAGGATGGTGCTAAAACTGTCACATTTAACTTGGATACTGCTCTGGGATAAAAACTGTTATTTAGTCTATTTGTCCTTGACCTAAGAGTCCTATATCTCCTGACAGACGGCAACAGTTCAAAAAATTGGTGGCCAGGATGCGAAGGGTCTCTCAGAATTCTAGATGTCTTCCTCAAGCATCTGGAGTTGTATAATTCTTCCAAAGGAGGAAAAGGACAGCCCACTATCCTCTCAGCAGTGTTTATAACCCTCTGGAGCACCCTTCTATCTGCCACTGTGCAAAGGGCGAACCAGACACAGAGGCAGTAAGTGATAGTGCTTTCTATAAAGCCCCAGTAGAAGGTTACCAACAGTTTCTTAGACAGTTGTTCCCTCCTGAGAAGTCTCAGAAGATATAATCTCTGTTGGGCCTTCTTAACCAGTGCTTCAGTGTTGGCACTCCAGGTCAAATCCTCCTGTAGAATGACTCCTAAGAACCTACTGTCTGTTACCCGCTCTACACAAACTCCATCAATAATCAAGGGCTGAGTGTCTGGTTTCCTTTTTCAGTAGTCCACTATAAGCTCTTTGGTCTTATTGATATTTATTATCAGATTGTTAATTCTGCACCACCATAGCAACAGATGCACCTCCTCTCGGTAGGCAGACTCATCTCCACCAGAGATGAGTCCCACTACTGTTGTGTCATCAGCAAACTTGATAATTTTATTTGCAGGATGAGTATGAGTGCAGTCAGAGGTGTAAATACTGAACAGTAGTGGGCTCAGCACACAGCCCTTTGGAGTACCCATGTTGAGAGTGAGGGTTGATGACATGTGGTACCCTAATCTGACCCTCTGTGAGCAATTTTATAAGAAATCCATGATCCAGGCACAGATGAAATGACAGAAACCAAGGTCCTTAAGTTTAGATATCAGCTTGTGGGGTATAATTATACTGAAAACAGAGCTAAAGTCCACAAAGAGCATCCTTACATAGGTCCCCCACAGCTCCAGATGGGTAAGAGCAGTGTGCAAGGTAATATCTATAGCATCTTCCATGGATCTATTTGCTCTATAAGCAAACTGATATTTATCAAACGTTTAATCGTTCCAGACACTTCATTACAATGGAGGTAAGTGCCACTGGTCCATAATCATTTAAGCTGTTAATAGATGGCTTATTTGGCAGTGGAACAATAATGGAGGCCTTCAGACAAGATGGAATATTTGACTGGGCTAAAGACTGATTAAAAATTTCAGTAAAAACTCCAGCCAACTGCTCTGCGCACTCCCTAATCACCCAACCAGAAATGCCATCAGGTCCTGCAGCTTTCCTTGGGTTCACAGTTCTCAAGATGTTTCTCACTTCCCACATCTCAACAAGAAGGAAGGGGCTAAACTGTGCTGATGGCTGTAATGTAAATACCTTTGTTTGTTCTGTCTCATATCTAGCAAAAAAAAAAAAATCAACCTACTGGCCCAGGTCAAAGGAAAAGGATAAATACATATCAGTATCACTGCTATAAGATGTCAGTCCAAATCCCCAGATTGGCCTTTCCCAGCAATTTCTCACTGTTGACAAGTTGTGGGGTTAGGTAAGTAAAGCAGATCCCTGAGTAATCCAGTGCCATGCCAACTGTGGAGGAGAGCATTAATCCTCCTGCACCATTCTTCTGGAATAAGCAATCCAAGTAGAATTGGAGTCACTGTCTCCAAATACTTTCCAGAAAAATTGCCAGGTTTAGTGACATTGAATGTCAGTGGAAGATGTAAGAGAACCAACAAGGTTGGCCTCCCTTATGTCTCTCTCAACACAGATCATCTCAAAGGGCTACTGAGACAATTTCTCTTCCCATACTAGGAATGAAGCGGCCATGAAAAGGATCTAGAAAGCCAGACACAAGAGTAACAAGATTCCCCTTTCCCTGCCAGCCTACGGCAAACAAGAGTTTCCATTAATCCTCTATTGTTAATTCCTTGAGAGTAAAATGCTTGCCTAAGCACTTGTTTGTCCCTCTGCTCCCAGGGAGGGCTTGGGGAAACTGGAACACATAAATATGGTAGCAGGTTTCGGAGAGATGGGGTCTGTATCAGTGTTGTTTTTTTAAAGTTGTGTAACCCCATTGCTTTTGGCAACAGGAGAACAATTAATTCAGGGGTCACCGCCCTGCTTCTCCAGTAGTTCCTGGAGGAGAATCATGTTCTGGATCCCTTCCAGTCTGGGTTTAGGCCGCGGCATGGGACTGAAACTGCCCTGGTCGCACTGCAAGACGACCTGTTGAGGAGGGCCGACAGGGGTTGCTCTACCCTGTTGGTCCTTCTTGGCCTGTCAGCGGCCTTTGATACCATCGACCACGGTATCCTCCTGGGCCGGCTCTCTGAGGCTGGGATTGGAGTTCTGGCTCCGTTCCTTCCTGGAGGGCTGTGCTCAGCGTGTGATCTTGGGGGGTGCTGTCACCCCCCTGGACACTCTCATGTGGGGTGCCTCAGGGGTTGGCTCTCTCCCCAATGCTCTTTAACATCTACATGAGGCCGCTGGCTGAGGTCGTCCGGAGTTTTGGAGCTTGCTGTCATCAGTACGCTGATGACACGCAGCTCTATCTCTCCTTCTCCACCTCTGCAGTGGAGGCAGTTCAGGCCCTCAATCGCTGTCTGGCTTCAGTACTGGACTGGACCAGGACCAACAGGCTCCGGCTTAACCCTGGGAAGACTGAGGTTTTGTTCTTTGGGGGTGGCCCATACGGGTATTGTGGCCCTCTTCCCATTCTGGGCGGACCCGCCCTCCAGCTGACTGAACGAGTGAGGAGTCTGGGCGTCGTCCTGGATCCGGACCTGTCCCTGGGCTCCCAGGTGGCAGCTGTGACCAGGTTGGCCTTTTACCATCTTAGGCTTATTGCCCAGATTCGCCCATACCTAGATGAGGACTCCTTGAGGACAGTGGTGCAGGCGCTGGTCATGTCGAGGATAGATTACTGCAACGCTCTCTACATGGGGCTTCCCTTGAACCTTGTTCGGCAACTGCAGCAGGTCCAGAATGCGGCGGCCAGGCTGGTGGTTGGTGTGGGCAGGTATGACCGCATCACCCCCATTCTGGCTCGTCTGCACTGGTTGCCCGTTGCCTCCCGAATAAGGTTCAAGGTATTGGTTTTGGTTTACAAAACCCTCCATGGCCTGGGTCTGATTATCTGGCAGAGCGTATCTCCCTACGATCAGAGCTGTCCCGACCAACCCGATCCTCTGTGGCTCTCTCGCTTCGGGTGGCCACGCCTAGAGAGGCCCGTAGGGTAGCTACCCGCAAGTGGCTGGCCCAGAACTATGGAACAAACTCCCCAGCGAGATTCGCCAGGCTCCCTCATTGGCAGCCTTTAAGAAATCCCTTAAGACCTGGCTGTTCAGGGATGCCTTTGGCGATTGATAGGATGTACCAAAGTGTTTTCCTCTGCTAATTTCTGTTCAGTTTTTAATTGTCATTTTTACTATTTTTATTGTCAATTTTTACGCCTCTTGCCTAATGTTTCTTCTCATTGATGTACATGTTTTTAACTTGTTTTTATGTGAACCGCCCAGAGTTCCCTCAGGGAAATGGGAGCGGTATAAAAAATAAATAAATAAATAAATAAATAAATAAATAAATAAATAAATAAATAATCTTTCCATGGTTACACTTCTCTTTCATTTTGGACAGGGACTCCCTCTATCTCTGCTCCCCACCAAGCAAGCTTTCCACCCCAGTAAAAGCACTTGCCTTCAGTATGCCATGTGCTGTAACTTATGAGGACTTCCTTGTCCCTTTCATCCGGTCATTCCACTGCTCCTTCTCTTATTTATAGCTTTATGCATACTTTCCTCAATGGCCTTTCTTGGGCCTAGAGATTTTCGGATGGAATGCGTCAAAGCTGTTAAGGACTGCATTGTGGAGGTCTTTCGACTGTGTTGTGTGATGATCTGTGCCTTGACCCTGTTGTGTCCCATAGTACATTGCTTAAGTGCCCCCTTCAGTTCTCTAAAGAAGGAAAGTGGGTAACATGGTAATTCCTTGTCTCTGCCTTCAGTGAACCCCTGCCACTTACCTGGGTTGGCTCCAACTCTTCTAACCATACCCTATAACCTGCTGTTCTAACTAGGCACCAGCTGCCTCAGCCTTATACAGTACCTTTCGTACAGACTATATTCCTTATTCCTTATCCCCCCACCACCAAGCCCATTTTAGTCAGAGCTTGGGAAGTTATGTTTTAATACCGGTAATTCATTCTGAACACGTACTCTACTGATGTCACTTGTGTAGTGATTGCTGAAAAGGTAGCTCATTTCATCACATATTACACTGCTTAATTTTTCAATACTTCTGGGAGAAAGGTAGGGCATAAATAAAATACATAAAATACAGTGTGTGTGTGTGTGTGTGTGTGTGTGTGTGTGTGTGTGTGTGTGTGTGTGTGTGTGTGTGTGTGTGTGTGTGTGTTTTCGTGCACGCCACCACCCCCTGTTGCTGGGCAGAGTGGCGCGTGCACACACACACACACACACACAGAGTATGTCCAAAATGCATTTAAATTCAAAGGCCTGAATCTTGCTGCGCAAGTGAGGTCTGGCAATTCTGATGATGTCATAACTCAAAGCCTTTGCTTTGCCATTTGGGTGGAAATTAAAATGTTCCTATTCTCACCACTGCCAGGTTTTGGGACTCCCTATTAATCAATAATGGAGATTTTCCAGATTTAAATTGTTCCCTACTCCATTCCCTACCCTAAGGCTTCCTAGGATGAAAAGGATCCCCAAAGATCCCCAGAACCAGGTGGTGGGAATAGAACATTTTAAATTTGCCCAAAATGGATGTGGCATGGCTATATCTCACAACATCACCCAAATTGCACAGTGTACCTGCAGCAACTAAATTCTGGCCATAAATTCTCAGCCGTGATGTCTATGCTGAAGTAAAAACCCAGGAAGACATAGCTGGGACAGATTAAGGGGATTATTAAGTGTAGCCTAGCATCAGTTCTTCTAAACACGAAAAAGCATGAAAACCATAGTATTTTCTGAAGCTGCTTAAAGGTGGAGAGGAAGAGAGGGGCTGATTTATTTGTTCAGACTCATCACTCAGTGCTCATAGCACCAAGGGATGGGTAGCATGAGTGAAACACCTCTGTGCAGCAACACAGATCAAAGTGATGATTTGTGTCACCTCAGATTCAAGGAAATGATTCAGGCATTTAGCAGCTAGTCATTAGGTAATGAAATATTACATTGCTGTTGTCAACCAGTTGAGAATGCCGCATCTGTTTTAGCAAGTTTCTCGATGAAGAGCTCATCGAGAAAAACAAAGTGCCAGACAGTATAAAGTAAAATGGCAAGATATTATAGCTGTATGGTAGAGCAGCTATGTTATTGTGCAGCTGCAACCAACATTCCACAAGGCAATTCTAAAAATGGGGTAGCCCAATTAAAAATTCTAATTTTGAAACTAGACTTCAGATCAGCACCAAATGTGGCACAGTTATAGCAATCTGCCTTTGCTCTATATCAAATTTGGGGAGCTTTGGGTAAAGAGTTTTAAGTCTTTTTTTAATAATTTTGTATTAAATTTTAAACTACATACAAACAACATAAGGAAATAAAAAAACTACATTAAACAATATAAGTGTACCCCCATCCCCAGGACCATCCATGCATTCTTCTTCGTTGCTCCATCTTCTATTATTCTAGTAATCTTCTTAAAGTTCTCTAAACCAGAGTTTTAAGTCTTTAATTTTTAAAAAACGTAAAACAATTCCACCTCTTAGGGAGAAAAGTGACCTTAAATGTCCCCAGATTTGAAATAGCTCACACAAATTGAAAAGACAAATCCTGTTTATCTGCAAGGAGAATGGTTCATTGCACACTTGATTCAATTTGGAAAGAATCCAGGTTACAAGGGTTGAAATATTGATCCTCAAAACAGGCATTTCAAAAAGGAAAAATCACCACTTTGTTATAAAACCGAGCATGCATGGAACAAGCAAGAAAGTTCAACCCAATCAGTCTGGGAAGTTGGAAATTTGGAGCAGATGCCATTCTTTTCAAAAATGTGTTGCCTATTTAGCACGCTTGCACACCTTACAGCACAGCCAACATTTTTGCAAAAGTTCAGGCAATAACTTGTCGCAGAGTTGTGAACGTTCAGCAGAAGGGCTGTGTAAAGTGTGGGCTTTAACAGCCAGATAGCAATGCTAAATAAAGATGCAAACACAGCAGTGACTCCCTTCACCAAGAACTGTAATTACAAAAATATGTACAAGTCCAGCAAGCATATACCTTGTTAGTAAGATAACCAGTCCAGTGATTCAGACTTTTCCAGGAATCAAGTGTCCAATCTGGCAGAGTAATGAGCTGCTTTTATACATGTGCCTGATGCAATCATTATTCAGCAAATTGAAGACTGAGCATGTGTGGAACTGTCACCTGACTTGACATGCTGCCAAAATATGATTGCCCAGGTGTGTTCCCACTCTGCTTTGTCATTCCCATCATGCATCACAACTTGCAATAAGACAATTCCATTTTGTACAGTCCTTGACTGTTTCACAACCCCGTTCTTCAAACAAAGGAACATGGGTCATACACTGCCCCCACTCCTTTACCCAGCTTTGTTTGGCTTTAAATAGAGGAAGACTATTTTGTAGTTTGCACTATGGGGGCAGTATAGATATAAAAATAAATAAATAAATAAAATGGATTGTTGTTGTCTTTAAGTTCAGAAAGCTAGCCACAAACTGCGAACCACCATCAACTGTAAGTTTTCATATCAACTCCAACCATTGCAGAGAGGGGCACAATGCCACCTTAGGAGATCAAAGTCTTGATGGAACTTCATTAGTGCCTTTTCACAATGGGTGTAAATAATGTACTATAGATGTTGTTGATGAACCTGAGTCCAGAGTCTTCTGGGACAAGCAGCTGAGAAAGTGATGTTCTAAGTCTGTCGCAAAGGGATGGGTACAGCACAATTTTGTCTCTGCCTCTGGCAGCAAAATTTCTTGTGTTGACCCCTAAACCCCCACCCCAGTGTGGTGGATGATGTCAGGGCAGCATGCAGATTGCTACTTTGCCCATCTGAGATAGATGTGTATGTACAGCTACAAATAATTATTTCTTGTGCTCTGTCAGTTCCCTTTCAAGAATCTTTCTCAGCTGTATCTGTTGCCCCAAAACACATATGTGACAATATGCCAAAGTGTATGTGCCCCACCTCTTGCTAGTGGCATTATGACTGGCAATGAGGAAATAACGTTACTATCAAGATATGGCTCACTGTTCTCTCCATTACTACAAATTTCTGGCAGAAAGGCCTTTCATAACAGCATGACAGGGAAGTCAGCTGCATCAATAAAAGAACGCCCAAACTATATGTGTGAGCTTTCAAACAGAATTACTGATGCTACAAGAATGCTTGGGAATGTGGAATCCAGGCTACAAAAGGGGAGAGGTGCAAATGAGGTGATTGGCACTGTAGAACTCAGGTTGCAAAAGGAAAGGGTTGCAAAGGAGGTGATTGGAACTGTGGAATCCAAGCTGTAGAAGGGGAGGGTTGCAAAGGAGGTGATTGGAACTATGGAATCCCAGCTGCAGCAGTGGATGGGAAAGACTCCATGCAGGTAACTGGCACAAACATTTCCCGTTACTTTTAAGGGGGGACAGTGTGACGACTCATAGAGCGAAAAATATGGTAAGTGGCGACAGGCAGCTCATCACCTACCTCTTATCTCCATAATGCCTAACGTTCACTGATGATTATGCCTCTGATCCTGGGAATCGAATTTCCAACTGCTGCCTCTACAACAAGATGCCTGAACCACTGAGCTAAGCTGCATATTGTAACTGGCCTGGCATCAAGTTCTCAGAGGCTTTTTTCATTACCTGAAACATGATCATTAAAAAAACCCAACAAAACTGGCGGCTCCATGGTGACTATAGGTTTAAGGACCCTCACATTTCTTCATCTAGTGTACAATTTACCTAAAGCAATGTTGGGAGTGATGGGATAGGACTCAGGTTATACTCAGGAAGATGCATGTTGTTGCATGTCCTTGTATTTGAGGACGAAAAAAGAGAGAAAACCTCCACGGATTTTCTAGACTGCCCTTGACTGATTCTGATCGATGCTAGCCATCTGTTGACCTTCATCAGTTTCCTTATGGTAGCTGCTGTAACTTCCTTCCCTCTCATCCATTTCTCTCACCTCCTCTCCCTAATGAGGAGACATTATGTCTTTGTTTTCTTTTGTTTAAAATGGACAGTCTTGGCTCCTGATATCTCCAAGGTAGTTGGCTGTAACTAGAATTTACATCTTATTTCTCATCTCAAGCAGACCCTTCTAAGAGGGGAAAAGCCTTCTTATTTTCTTAGAAAACCGTTTGAACTGGATTCCTTTACAGAGGGATAAGTGTGCACAGACAACCCTTCTGGCTTTCAACCCGCATCTTAACCTTGTTCATACACTTCTGTGTACTTTCTCTGCAACAAGCAAAAGTCTGTTTGCTGTGCTGAAAAGCCTTATGGTTCCATGTGGATTTAAAGGTTCAATATACTGTATCCCAATTTAAGGGTTCAATATATCCCAACTTGGTTTGTGATGCAAATGTGAAAAGATTTGTATAATACTGAAATGAACTCACCACTGGAAGGTTGTGCAGGTCGCAATAAATCACGCCTTTAAGCAAATAATTGGCTGGCTAGTATATCTGTGTAACCATTTATCAAAGGATCTGTTGCCTTTTTAGAAGGCAACTACCTACAGATCCTTAACAAGCCTCTGGTAGACTGGAAAAAGCACCTTAACAAGCCTTCTGTAAACTAGACAAAGGACACATCATTGATGGTAGAAAAAGGAGTAGCAAAGAACTTACCTGCAGCATAAACCAGGTTTCTTTATGCAGCAAATCAACAAAGAATTCAGTTAAGGCTTATTGTACGAGGAGGCGACTTCTACAGCTTCATGGAGTATAATCCTCATCCTAAATTTGCCTAAGAGAGAGTCGGTCATTAAATTTCAAATCGTTTTAGTGTTCCAGTGGCATGCTTTAAGCACACTTTTGTGGTCGAGGAATCAAGATCATACACAAAGCCTTTGTGCTGCTCCTGAAAACCAGTCATAAAAGAAAGCTAAATAGCAAATCATGATAACAAGGGAACAGGTCCTTCTGGAAAAATGGCACCTGAGGGGGGGGGGATATGATTGAGAGACATACAAAATAAAAAAAAAAATCCAGGTGTGACCACTGCCTAAGAAGCCTGGAAGGGAACTTTGTTAGCCTCCACAGAAGACTTAGCTGAAAACTGCTACAAGGAGCCAGAGGCTTCTGCACATGCTAGCAAGAACGTGCTAGCCCTTTGGTTCTGAATATATTAAAATATTACAATATCTGCTTCCCCTGCCCCCCTTGACTTGTGATCTACCAACTCATGGACTCTGAGCTATCTGTGACAGATCAGGAAAGAGATCTTGGTGTGCTGGTGGAGAGCTCAATGAAGGTGCGTGCCAGTGGTGAAGAAGGCCAATTCCATGCTAGGGATTATCAAAAAGGGGATTGAAAATAAAACAGCCAACATTATAATGCCACTGTACAAAATGATAGTAAGGCCGCACCTGGAGTATTGTGTACAATTCTGGTCACCATATATCAAAAAAAGGCATAGAGGAACTGGAAAAGGTGCAGAAGAGAGAGACTAAAATGATTACTGGGCTGGGGGACCTCCCTTATGAGGAAAGGTGAAAACATTTGGGGTTACTTAGTCTGGAAAAAATGTGCCAAAGGGGGGATATGATTGAGACCTACAAAATTATGCAGGGCATGAGTAAAGTGGATAGAGGGACGCTCTTCTCCCTCTCACAAAATACCAGAACTAGGGGACATCCACTCAAACTGAGGGTTGGGAGAGTGAAAATAGACAAAAGAATTTTTTTTACCCAGTGTGCTGTTAGTCTGTGGAACTTCCTGCCACAGGATGTGGTGATGGCATCTGGCCTGGATGCCTTCAAAAGGGGATTGGACAGATTCCTGGAGGAAAACCTCATCACAGGTTACAAACCATGATGGAGGTGTGGAATCTCCAGGCTTAAAACCAGGGTACTTCAAGGACCAGATACAGGGGAGTGGTATCAGGAGACAGATATCCAGTCTCGTGCACTCCCAGATGCATTTGATGGGGCCACTGTGAGATATAGGATGCTGGACTAGATGGGCCTTTGGCCTGATTCAGCTTGGCTCTTCTTATGTTCCTATGTTCTTATGATGTCACAGAGGTAGGGCAGGCAAATGTTGGAAAGGAAGCAAGCACAACACCCACAGAGAGACCATCATGGCATAGGGCCACCTCCAATGTCATCTTTAAAGATGGCCTTAATGACATCTCCAAGACATGTCCTCGAGCACAACTCACTTTGTGATTTGTCTCCCTTTTCAGTAATGTGGACGGGCTTAAAATTAGTTCCTTGAGATTTCAGCCAGTACCAGGAGATTTTGCAACTTGATCCCAATGTCTTTCCTGCTCTTCTACCCTGCTTCCTGGTTTCACTCCAAATTCCTGCTCGAATGGAACGCGAATTTTGGCCTACCATTTATCACTGTCTGATTGCAAAGGCAGAGAGAAGAGGTGTTCACCCACAGAGTGTTCCCTGGGTAATAATTAGATAACTTAATCCATGTGATTTTTAAAATCAGAGTGTACATTTCATTAAAAGGGCGAAGCTATGAGGCTGCCTTTTCCTTGACTATTGATGCACGCTTCATAATTTTGCGTAGTCTGACTGCTGAAGGAGCATCAAGATGCAGGGTATGAAAAAGGACGAACTCAGAGACCCAAAAGAAAACAAGGAAATGTTGTGATATTGAGCCACTCAGGAGCTACCAATGAAAGGTGTTTTCCTTCCATGTGCTCTGAGCCAAGAGAAAGGGCAGTAGGGAGAGGCTGTGGCTTTAACTTATATTTGAACTTTGTATGCCATAAAAAGCCAAGACCTAACTTATGAAAATAAAGGAGTGGAAAGTACTAAGCCAAGCACATTATGTACCAGAAGCTACAAAAAATATTTGTATCCAGTGCCCTAATCTTGGCAGCACACAATGTATTGTCAAGCATTAATCTATAGACCTAAAGCATGTTTCAAATGATTGGAATCACACGATTATATTTGGTAAATAGCAATGCTTTAAAGATTGCACTGATCTAGCACACTTTGTGATTATTTATCAAACTGTTCCCTTTCCCTATCATACTTAATAAAAATAACAACGTCCGCTGCTTCAAAATGTTCCAGACACTAGAGGTACTCCTTAGATTCATATTTAAGGCAGGCTACTTATGAAAATAAAAGCAAGGTCATTTGTCTTCTCCTTGGCCATTCAGACTGCTAAAATGCTTCCTCTTGATAAGGCTTGCAGGTTAGGCTTTTGCGACTGAAGAATCAAAATGGTACACGAAACCTTTGTGCTGTTCCTGAAAACCAGTGTGTGAGGCTGATGTCAGTGATGTGGAAGCTACAAGAGGTTCAAAATGCAGTGGCAAGATTAATAACTGGCTTGAGAAAATATGAACGTATTGCCCCCACTTGGGTCACCTTGCATAGGTTCACTTCCATGCCAGCTTCAAGGTTATGATATTAACATACATAGTCCTAAACTGTTTGGGAGCTCCTTACCTTGCAGAACACCTTCCTCCACTGAGATCGGCCCACAATACCTGTTCTTCTCAAATTGTGTGTTAAGATCTCTAATACCAATAGAGGCATGGAAAGAGATGTGTAGCCTGCAGAATTACCTGTAAACCACCCAGGGAGTCTATGGTATATCGGAAGCACACTTTTTTTTACATTACCAGAGATAAAATCTGAGACCTATCATTCCTGTGTAGAATCTGCAGCTTGCAAGTTGGTACACTGCTGAAGATTTGCAGTACTCTGCCTGAAGAAGATTCATACAGATGTGACTTCTTGGTGGTCTTATGTTGTTATTTCCCTTCCCTTCCCTTAAGATTGTGAACAATCATGGCACAGTTCCCACCTCCCTAAAAAGCAAACAAACAAACAAAAACCCTTAGGCATTGAATAGTCGAGAGTTGATTTCAGTGGCTCCAGTAGGTGGGAACTTAAACACTCAGTACCTAATATTAAGAAATTCCTGTCAGTTGGACCAGAATGGACTATCTCTACAAGTGCTGGAAGTTTATAAACCAAGTTTGGATCATCAAGTATCAGGAATGCTTTTGTGGTGGCTTTCCTACTGTTAGAATATACGGTTATGCAACCCTGCAATTATGGTGTGTGGGTGGGTGGGTGGGTGTGCGTGTGGGTGTGGGTGGGTGCGTGTGGGTGGGTGTGCACACACACACACACACACACACTCACACACACACACACACACACACACACACACACACCAGCCTTTGTAATGGGCTACTGTAATAGCAGTCAGCATAACTGAAAAATGTTACAGTACTTCTCAACAGAAGAGCCTCATGCTACTAGAAATAAACAAGCAGAATAAGCCTCACCCTCTCACCATTTTGTTGGTCTTGCAGTCTCCAAGTACTCTTTGGCTAAAAGCAGTCAGAATCCAATTGGACAATGTTCTATCTATTGTATAAATCAAAGGACCTTGACAGATTAGAATGCTGGGCCAAAGCTAATGGAATGGATTTCAACAGAGGGAAGTGTAAGGTGCTACATCTAGGTAAAAAGAATGAATTGCACAGATATAGGATGGGGGACACTTGGCTCGAGAATAGTACCTGTGAAAGGGATTTGGGGGTCTTGGTGGACCACAAATTGAACATGAGCCAGCAGTGTGATGTGGCGGCCAGGAAAGCCAATGCGATTCTTGGTTGCATCAACAGAACCATAGTGTCTAGATCAAGGGAAGTGATAGTGCCACTCTATTCTGCTCTGGTCAGACCCCACCTGGAGTACTGTGTCCAGTTCTGTGCACCTCAGTTTAAAAAGGATGTTGACAACCTCGAGCGGGTACAGAGGAGGGCGACCAGGATGGTTGAAGATCTGGAGGAAATGTCTTATGAGGAACGGCTTAGGGAACTGGGAATGTTTAGCCTTTCAAAAAGAAGACTGAGAGGGGATATGTTTAAATATTTGAAAGGATGTAATATTGAAGAGGGAACAGGTTTGTTTTCCATGGCTTCAGAGACTAGGACTCGGGGCAATGGTTTCAAACTACAGGAAAAGAGATTCCATTTGAACATTCGGAAGAACTTCATGACAGTTAGAGCTGTTCGGCAGTGGAATATGCTGCCACAAAGGGTGGTGGAGTCTCCTTCTTTGGTGGTTTTTAAGCAGACGCTGGATGGCCATCTGTCGGAAATGTTGTGAAGGGGTTCCTGCATGGCAGGGAGTTGGACTAGATGGCCCATGAGGTCTCTTCCAACTCTATGATTCTATGATTCTATGAACAACACACATATACATAAATATACATTATGAAAGCTATTGTAAAATTGTTATAAATCTATTAAATGTTCAATTACTTTTAGTTTATTTGTCAACATGTTATACAGTAAGAAAGGGGAGTGGTTGCTCAGTGGGCTAGCGTGATGAAACTGTCGGCTGCAAAGTCAACAGCTCGGCGGTTTGAATCCTGGGTGCCACACAGTGGAGTGAGTTCCCGCTCTTAACCCCAGCTCCTGCCAACCTAGCAGTTCAAAAGCATGTAAATGCAAGTAGATAAATAGGTACAGCTGTAAAAAGTGGGAAGGTAAAGTGTTCTGTGCACATAAATGCATTCATCCATGCTGGCCACGTGGCCACAGACTTGTACAACACTGGCTCTTTGCCTTGGAAAAAGAGATGAGCACCATCCCTAGAGTTGGACACAATTAGCACACATGTGCGGGGGGAAACTTTACCTTTATACAACATTCTTAAACTTTCCCCATGACTAAGGGCCTTTTCACACAACCCCTAAACTCCGCCGCAAATGGCTCCCAGCTCCAGAGCTTAAAATTGTTTCCCCACCAGCTCTGGATTTTACAGATAATTAAGTGCGACCACGCCCACCTAAGCGCGTCCCAGCGCACTTTTCAGGTACCTGCTCTCCGGAGGTGAAAATTCCTGATGCGGATATAACGTAGTGACTGCCCGGCTCTCCTTGCTTCTGTTTGTTCTTTTTTTGCCCCCCGCCCCTTTAAGAGATCTGAATGCAGTGGGGGGCGGCAGAACGGAGGTGAGCGGCATTCCTTTCTTCCTTTTTTTCTCCCTCCCCTCACGCAGCCAGCAGCCAGGAGTGCGGAGGGGGTGGGAACGCAGGAACAGTGACAAACCCCTAAGATCTCTGGTCCGAATTTAAGTGGCCAGCGGATCTTAGGGATCGTGTGAAAAGGCCCTAAATGAATATTATTTAAACTCTTGGCACACACAAGTTCATATACAGTATATATATACACACCAAGAAAGAATCTATCCATTATCTGCCTAATCTACTGTGTGTGTAAACTCTTGGATCTGGAAGTTGAGTCATGGCAACTGGACTTTTTCTTGAGAGATTGATACGTTTCACTGCTCATCTAAACAGTTTAATCAGTCTGAAGAAAGCAAGTTGCCAGTCCTTTATTTTATAGTTCACTTTGACCTCTTGCCACTCTGGTCTGAAATAGGCTCATGAGATGAAGAATGGCCTGAATAGGCTCCTTAGGTAGACAACAGTCTCAACAGCCTTAAGGTGAACAATGGCCTAAATTGCCAAAACCCATACAGTATGGGTCGTTAACTATGGCTTTGGTGGTAAAAGTGTGAAGTACTTTGATTTGTCTAGGTATTGTTGAAATCACAGCCTGATAAGTGGCAGTTAGACTGTGCCTGAGCCCCCCACATCTGTTGACAGAGGGGTTTTCCTGACCCCTCTCTCAAAACCCCTATCTTCTCTGTCTAATATGTCTACATCCTCATCTTTGAATGAGTACCCTTTGTCCTTCAAGTGGAGGTGTACTGCTGAATCTGGTCCTGAGCTATTGCCCCTCTTGAGTTGGGCCATCCTCCTGTTTAGTGGATGTTTGGTTTCTCCAGTATAGAGGTCTGCACACTCCTCACTGCATTGGACCGCATATACTATATTGCTCCTTTTATGTTTTGGTATCAGATCCTTTTGGGTGGACAAGTCTGCCTTAGTGTGTTTGTGGGTTTGAAATAAACAGGGATGTGTTGTTTGCCAAAACAATCATTTTAAGCTTCTCAGACACTCCAGCCATGTAAGGAATGACCAGGTTCTTCAGTCTTGTCTGGTTCCCAGTCTGATCCCTTGTTCTTCTGGGTTGGCACAGTGCTTTGTTGAAAGCCCACTTTGGATATCCACAGGCCTCTTAAGTGCTGTCTTCAGGAAGCCACACACACAAAAAGGAAAATAATTATTGATGGCCACTAGATGGCATGAGTGTTCTTTTTTCAGTGAAAAATAAAAGTTTTAATAAAAAAGACTTGGTGGTATCCTGAAGCAGGTCCAAGAGTCTGGGAAGATCCCAGACCTCTGAATTACAGCAGGGTTCGGCTCTGTTTTTATACTGCCTTGAAATGTACACACCTCAATGCATTAATTCCAGAAGTAGACCTTACATGAGACACTGTTCATTTTTTTCATTTTTACGCCAACTTTTTCCCAGTGAAGGGACTGAAGGCAACTCACAGATGATTACAAAGTTAAACTAAAAATATAGTTCAAGGGAAAAATCAATATATAGTAATAATTAAATTGCCAAATTGGTCATTGGTCACTGAAACATTTAATGGAGGAGGAAGCGCTTAGCTAAGCAAAGGTTGCAGGTACAGTGGTACCTTGTATAAAGGAATTAATTCATTCCAAATGAAATTATGTTAAGCAAATTTTCTTTTATACAAATTTCCCATAGGAATGCATTGAAAATAGAGTAATCCCTAATCACAACCATTTTTATGCTGTACGGATTCACCCCATAGGCGATTCTGTTAAGCAAATTTCCCTTATCTCCAGAATTTTTATGTTGTACAGATTTTATGTTATACAAACCATTTGTTATACGAGGGTCCACTGTACTTTAAAGAAACGTATGCACAGCATCCAGAAGGGACTGTCTTGCCCAACTTAGTTATTAAAAGCCAGGCTGAAAAAAGCATGTCTATAACTGTTGCTGAATGAATCAAGGAAGAAGGGCAGTCTAGTCTCCTGAGGAAAGGCATCCTACAACCTGGGAGAAGCCACTGAGAAAGCCCTCCCTCGCATCTTTGTCAAAAGCACCTGTGAGGTTGATGGGACCAAGAGAAGGACCTCACAGAAGTTCTTAGCAGCTGAGGGGGCTCATATGGTGCACTAGGGTCTTTCAATTAGCCTGGACCCAAGCTATATGGGATTTTATAGATAATAACCAGCACTTTGTATTGGACCTGGAAACTGAGTGGCAGGGGTGAAGCTGTTGTAACAGTTGAGTGATTTGCTCCTTGCAACCAGTGCCAGTTAGCAGTCTGGCTGCAGACTTCTGAACCAACTGAAGTTTCCAAAAACTCTTCACATTGAACGGGTTGAGGTAATACAAATAGAATGTCACCAAGGCACGTTCCCTATTGCTAAATTAGACATGTCAAGGCATAGGGGTTTACCTGGCACACAGGTTTCAACTGTGCAAATGCACTCCTGGCCATAGCTGATGCCTGGCTCAAGCTTACAACTATGCAGTAAAACTGGTGCGCCTGGCCTGCCTTTATTCCCAGAAGTGAAAATCAGGGAAAGGCTGGTGGATTCCTCACACATTCATAATTGAGTCCCAAGAGCCGAAGTTTTCTACCATCGGCAGTTTGAGCCTTGTCTGTCTTGGAGATCCCATCAGGGCTGTGGAAATCTCATATGCTAGTTCTGCTTTATAACAGAAACTGAGGTAGACCAAGAAGGGGGAAGGTAAGAGGGGGGAAATCAAATCATTGGGATAGGTATAGATCAGCCATTGGCAACATTGGCAGACCTAGGGGGAGGCCTACTGCAAGAAACAGCCCGTTGAATACAACACAAGACATGAGCTGAGAGGATTCCCTACCAAGATTCCTCATGTGGAAACTGCTAGGTCTCCTGAATCAGAAATATGTGCCTTTCCCATTTAAAAAAACCAATCCTGAAATCTCCTTTTCTTCTGATTTTTGTTCTCCCTTTCTTTGTTAGTACAATTTATTGTTATGTATTATTTTACATTAAATGTTCAAAAATAAAAAAGCAAAAAAAGGGTTCTGTTTTTTTTTTCCCAAAGAAAAGCTGTGATGTAGCTTTAGGGACACACTCTCCCCAGCCCCTCCCAAATTCTGACTTCGAGTGTACACTGCTACGGGTTTTTTTTCTGTTTCTTTTTTTAAATATTCAATCAGAAGAACTATTGACGATGTTATAGCTACTGAACTGTTTGGTGTGATTTTTATCTTTAGAGCACTTCTGTCCCACTTGTCAGTATTGGAAACCCCCCCCCCACCGGTAGACTTCTCACACACGCCAAAAGAAGAACCCTTTGTTGTGGGGTCTTTTTCTACAGTAAGGGTGTTCTCTGCCCAGTTTCCCCTCCCTGAACATTCATCTCCATTGTACCCCGTAGGACTTTCTGACCCAATACATAGAGCGTCAGCCTCTGCTTTATTGTGGCAAAAGACTGTAATGTGCAACAGCCTAAAGATGCAAATTTAGATGTCATAAAGCTCAGTAGAAGATAAAACACACTTCCCTTCTTATCCTCCCTAAGAACCTCTACAAAAATAAATTCCATTTTGTGACCTCCCAACTTCATCAGGCAAAAACTTTATTTCCTTTATACCTTTATACCAGCATTCTGGGCTCTCTTGCTGCACCCATTATCCTCACAACAGTAACCTTGCGAGGTAGGCCAGGCTAAGTAAGGGCCTTTTCACACGACCCCTAAGATCCGCTGGCCACTTAAATTCGGACCAGGGATCTTGGGGGTTCGTTGCTCTTCCTGCATCCCCACCCCTCCGCACTTCCTTGATCCTGTCTGCGTGAGGGGAGGGAGGAAGAAAGAGAGGAAAAAATGCAGGCTCACCTCCGAAGCCGGTCGAAGCCCCGTCGTCCTGATTCCTTCTCTTCTGTTGTTGTTGTTTTTGCCTCCCGCCCCTTCTCTTAAAGGGGCGGGAGGCAAAAAAAACCAAACAGAAGCGAGGAGAGCCCCGCACTCACCAGATTAAATCCGGACCTGGGGATTTTCACCCTTCTAAAGCAGGTACAAGAAAAGTGCGCAGGGACGCACTTAGGTGGGCATGGTCGCACTTAATTTCCTGCAAACTCCGGAGCTGGTGGGGAAACAATTGTAAGCTCCGGAGCTGGCAGCCATTTGCTGCGGAGTTTAGGGGTCATGTACAAAGGGCCTAAGACTGGCCCAATATTGCCCACTGAGCAAGGAAGTAAACCCAGATGTCCAAAGTCCTTTTTTAGGGTGGAACATCCAACTCTGTTCATTTTATAGTTTTGGATGAGACCAACCACAGGAAATATACTCTCTGTCCATAAATCAACTGGTTTGTTTTTAATAGCTTTAAGAACTCTGTAATTATTTTTACAAATGTGTTCCAAATTAAGATTTATCTGACTTCTTATTTAAATCAATAGTGCTTGCCTTTGGCTTTTACCTCAATGTTGCCTTGTCCCCTTTCAGTCTTTAAGTTACTTTTCTAATACAATAAACAGCCACACAGAGAAGCAGCTAAAAATTAGCAAAGACTGAAGTAATCTGTCAGAATAAAGATTCTAAGTGTTTGTTTGTTTGTTTGTTTGTTTATACACGTATATACTGTATAGCTGCCTAGATGCCCTAAGCACATCCAATCTCGCCTGATTTCGGAAGCCAAGCAGGGTCATCCCTGGTAAGTACTGTGCTTGGATGGGCAACCACCAGGGAACACCAGGTGCTGTAGGCGCCTGGAGTAGGAACTGGCAAACCACTCCAGTATTTCTACCAAGAAAACTCCATGGACCTGGAATCATGAAGAGTCGATCATGACTGCAACGACACAACACACACACACACACACACACACACACACACACACACACACACAGAGAGAGAGAGAGAGAGAGAGAGAGAGAGAGAGAGAGAGAGAGAGAGAGAGAGAGAGAGAGAATAGCTTCCACTGAGTGGAATGATTGGGTGGGATTAGTAAAATTAAGCTTGGTTTCAACCAGTAGAGTGCAAAAGTGCATCCTTAGAGCAACCATTTTCAACTCTCTTTTTGACACAGTATGAAAGTGATAAGTTGAAATTTGTTTTAAAAATGACTCTCTCTGCATCATCTTGATCTTGGTGCTAATGACACAGTCAGAGGTAGTCAAATAGTAAAAGGTTTATTAAAGATAGACTTGCAGCAGTACAGAAAGTATTTGAAAACACAGAGCACAGATAAAGGTTAGTAGAATCAGTGGTAGAAATCCCAAACCCTTCCCCAGCTCAAGGGACCAAGGGTCCCTTAAGGGTTCAAGACAGCATAAGCCTGCTGTCCTGGACAGGAGGCCAAATAGCCTTTCATCATTGTTATATACCCTTCCCAATGACATCAAACTTACGTATCCTACACATGCCATCCCCCGCACACTTACGTATCCTACACGTGCCATCCCTCACACATTTTCTTCATGCATACCCAGTTGACCGTCAAAAGCCAGAATGACCTGACCTTAGGCTTGCCTCCCACTCCTAGCTAACCACAAAATATTCGCTTTCAGGAAACCTACAACCCCACAACTTATCTTCTGCGGTCATGCCAACCCTTAGCTGCAGAGAAGATGGGTCAATGAGACCTCCTGTATTCTCAGGGAAGTGCATCTAATAGCCACAGTCGGGATCTGTTAATATTTTAATAACATAATACTTATTTGACTTTTCTCTTCCTTATCAATTCTTATCAAAAGAAATAATGAATGGGCCAAATCAGGAATGCATTTGTTTCATAACTAATCTTAGAAGGTGGCATGAGAATGGTTTCCAGTCTGTGCCTGCCCCCCCCGGGGGGGGCGGAGGGCTATACAGCCTCTGTTGAGGATGCAGTTGGACAGCCAAGTAGCTGCTTTTTCCCAGGGAACAGAATTTGAGGCTGCTATTTCCTTGATTTAGATAACAGACTTTATATGTGTTATGAAATTGCTAATCCTTTGTAGTGGGCATCACATATTATTATTGTATCTTATTCCAAGATTTTAACATTCACCTTTTTAGCTACTGGGATGCTTCTATGTTGGACTGACTGAAACAATGTTTTGACCATTTTCAAGGAAGTACTCTAGTCAAGTTATCTGTTCAAGAATATCAGGCTAAAAAAACACCAACCAAAGAAAGGAGAGACAACAATGTTGTAACGCCTTATACTATATTTTAATTTGAGCCTTCATGGATTACGTCCAGTTCCTAGTTTTGACAACAGCCCTGTTCAGTCATGCTTTGTGGATAACACCAAAATATCTAAATAGCCCTTGGGAACAGTAGATATACAGATTGCAGGCGTGATGAGGCGGGCTTGGCAAAAACTGGGAAAATGTTAATCTCTAGAATATACATTTTTGCAACCCAAAACCTGAAAGTAGTTCCTTAAGTGCCAGGCCTTAAGTCAATGTTGGATCAATGCAGCATCTCTGGCTTTGAAGAAGTGCTATGTCAGGGCATCCTTCCCTATTCACTAGCAATTTTGTAAAACATTTGTTGTATCTCTAATGATGATGAAAACAGCCTCAAAGCACAAACAATGCATTGAACATTGGTACCTTTTTTTTTTCACAATAGAGGACAATCCAGTTTTTGACAATAGAGGACAATCCAGTTTGACACTGGATTGTCCTCTGTTGCAGGAGCAATTTATGGAAGAAGCAATGGAAGATGTCTGTGAAGATTCTCAGTCATCCAGGTGAGTTTATCTGGAAGTTGAGTCATGGCTACTGGACTTCTTTTTTGAGAGATAGAAACGTTTCGCTGTTCATCCAAACAGAAGCTGTTTGGATGAACAGCGAAACGTTTCTATCTCTCAAAAAAGAAGTCCAGTAGCCATGACTCAACTTCCAGAAGCAATGGAAGAATGTCATGCTCTCCATTCATTGAGCCTAAGGTGTGTGTGTGTGTGTTGTGTCGTTACAGTCGTGATCGACTCTTCAAGACTCCACCTCCATGGAGTTTTCTTGGCAGAAACACTGGAGTGGTTTGCCAGTTCCTACTCCAGGCACCTACAGCACCTGGTATTCCCTGGTGGTCTCCCATCCAAGTACTAGCCAGGGCCAACCCTGCTTAGCTTCCGAAACCAGGAGAGATTGGATGTGCGTTAATTGCAGCAATTGACAAAACCATAGTCTGCATGTGCTCTTTGATATGGTTCTCCTGTAAGGTACTTCTTCCCCACTCCCAAGCCCAAAGCAATTTTAAAATGCTTTTCATCACAACAAAACTCTTAGTGTACTCATTCCTTTTGGACTATGAATATATCTGGAATAAGGAACACACCTGGGAGAGAGGGGGTATGTGTCACAGATGCCATGCTGTGTGTGTGTGTGCCAAACTGACAAAATAGTATTTGTACTGTACAAATTGTTTGCTTCAATAATGAAATGGATGAAGATGAACAAATTGAAATCAAATCCAGACAAAACAGAGGTGCTGCTGCTTGGTCTAAAGGGAGAACAAGGTATAGGGATTCAACCTATACTTGATGGACCCCCCCCACCATTTAAAAAAGAGGTGCACTCATCCTTGAGCCTGGATACCCAGGTCACGGCTGTGGCCAGGAGTCCGTTTGCACAATTAAGGCTAAAATGCAAGTTACGCCCCTTTCTTGAGAAACCAGCTCTGGCCACGGTAGCTCATGCCCTAGTGATGTCCCGACTGGACTACTGTAATGCACTTTATGTGGGACTACCGATAAAAAGCCTCAGGAAACTTCTATGTGTCCTGCCTCCCTCTCAGGTATGCCTCGTGAGAACATATGAAAGGGCCTTCTCAGCAGCTGTGCCCAGACTCTGTAACTCCTTCCCACTGGAGGGCAGGACTGCCCCATTTCTGTTATCTTTCCGGAAACAGGCAAAGACGTTTTTCTTCAGGCAAACTTTCCCTGAATGATATACCTACTGTGCCTTTTTATGAATCTACCAAACATGGCTGCCCAGACTTTGTGTTTGTAACCACTTGTAACTTTGTGCTTATATCTTTCCTTGTATGATTGTGTTGACCCTATGTTATCAATTGTTAGCTTTAATGTTGCCTTATAATGCTGTAAGATGCCCCTCAATTCTCTGTTTCCTCAAACTGATTGTGTCTTAATTGAATTGGACTGTACAGTCTCTCCTTACTTTAAGCTGCTTTGGGTTTTTTTTTCAAAGAGAAAGGTGAGATAAAAATACTCATAAATAAATAAACAAACAAACAAATAAAATAGTTGCGGCCCTGCCTGGAGTGCCTACTTCAGAGCAGCTGGTGGCAGATATAATGGAGTTTAATTTCCACTGTTTAACTGAACACCTGCATTATGAATAAGCAGTCTCCTCAGCTGAGTTTGCTTGCGTGCTGCAAATCAAAAAGGGCCAATCTAGAGAGGATTCGTAAGAGTTCTGAATTCAGGCTTTGTGAAAAACCCTGATTCTGTTCTCCTCTCTCTTCTCTCTCTCTCTCTCTCTCTCTCTCTCTCTCTCTCTCTCTCTCTCCTTCCTTTCTTTTTACGAATTAGAAATTTGTTCTATCCCTTTGCTCTGGTGATATTTGATACAAATGTTTAAGGTAGGAAATGTTTTTCTAATTCTTCCTACATTCTTTTCTTTTCCATCCCATTTTTTTCATCACTTCTTCAGCTCATCAAGTATTACATCTCAGACCCACAAAATACAAGTCACTTAATTACCCTATACATATCTGCAAGACTGCATTCACAGGAATAAAAGTGAGAGGTGTTAATGTACTTTTCTGTGAGCTACCAGATGTGTCTTCTATATTTCACAGATACATTTTGAGAACATCACTATTTGAGGAAAATGTCTCCTTGAGATGGATTATGTGTGTAGATGTCACATAGAGATATGGTTACATCACTGATCACAGATATGAATTATGTTTCTTGCACTTTGTCATGAAATACTATGCTCCACCTCCTGATCAGTACAAGAAACAAATTTATCTTGCAGAATGATGTTTCCACATGATTTTATATATATACTGTATAAAGATTTTAGACTGGTAATTGTCTTGCAAGAACATACCTAACAGGCATGTAATTATGCCCTTCTTTTGAAATTAAGGTAAGGGTGGCAATTAAAACAATAACACAGAAATGATAGACCCCCAAAAAACACAAAAATAAAAAAACACAGCCCCACAGCAGCCCTCCCTATTCGCTGGGTTGCATTAATTAAGGGTGCACAAATGGAGAGTGTGTTGCTTAACCAATGGAGATGTATTGTGAAGAGCCCCACATTGCCATGGGGTGGAAGGTTGATCTTTGTCTCAGACCAAGAGTGGGCAATTCCCCAAGGTTTAGATCACCCAAGTCCAACCACTGGAGCTTGGGAAGTTGTACTTGTTCTTGAATCCCACACTGCCAGAATCTTTTCACATATTTTTCTTTTGTGGAAAAAGCTCCCCCCCCCCGCACGGGGCTTAATGAAGTCCACTGCTCTCTCCAAGTACTGTACATCAGGGGTGTTCAAACTTTATGCAAGGAGGGCCAGATTTGGTGAGCTGAAAATGTGAGGGGGCCAAGCATTCAGCCACATTTGGCCCCCGGGCCGGACTTTGGACAAGTCTCTATAACACGCAAGGAGGTAGGGAGGATGCTGCAGCAACAGAGCTGGGGGCAGGTAGGCTGGGCAGGTGGCTAGGGGGACAGGCGGAGGCAGGGAGGGCAGGCAAACCATATGGGGAGGGGCCACCTGGCAGGGATGCGAGACAGGCTGAGCCTGTGGGGAGAAGAGGCCGTGGGCCGCTCAGAATTTGAAAATGGGACACATTTGGCCCCCGGGCCTGACTTTGGACATTCCTGCTGTACATGTTTGTGCCTGTTAAGGTTGACTTTTATTCAATTTGTTTTATTCTCCTTAAAGGAGGTCAGGCTTGCTCCATTTCTTTTGGTTGGCAGCCAGTTTAATAATTCAAATTTGTTCTTTCCATGGTTTAAATTTTTTCAGGAATGTTATTAAATTGTATTTTGCTATTGTCATTGTGTCAAGAGACTAAGAGGTGGGGGAAGACGCTTTTAGTTGCCCTTTGAACTATAGGCCCATTTTAGCTTGTACCTGTGATAAGCTGGCCAAAGGAATGGGGGCATTAATTGGATGGTTCTGTCGTCTGTGTTCTTATCAGCATGAGAAGGAATGTTCAAGACTAGAGACAGACATGAAATGGAAATATAGTGTTTTGTTTCATTTTGTTTTATTTCAGTATTTATTTCATTTTATTTCATTAATAACAGATTTTTTAAAATAATTTTCATCACAAAATGGATTCTCTCACCATAGCGTTTTAGAAGTATAAAAGATTCAGAAGTGGACATTACCTTCTGCATTACTAACCGTTGTTAACCCAAGTGCCCCTTCTGTTGTCCATGAAAGATCTTCTATCTGTGTGACCTTCTACTTCTGCTGCTGCCCTTGAAGAATTCCTACATAACAACACAGGCCGGGCGGACTGGTCCATAAGTGGGCTCTCTTGAAATGATTCTAGTCTTTTAAGCTATTTTAGTGGAGCTTGGAAATGCTAGTGCAAGATCTGTGTGTCACCTAATCCAACTTCCCAGCCCCTTCGGTATCAGGGCAATCATATTCTTCATCAGCTGAAGTTTCTGGAAGGGGAAAAATACTGCAGAGCAGAGTGGGGCCTTCTGCTTCTTGTTAACAAGAAATGCACAAGACATCTGTCCTTAAACACTGAGAGGCAAATACCTAGTCACGCCTGTTAAAAACACTCAGTACTTATCCGCATACTGAATCCTCACAAATCAGAGTCATGCAAACATAAACCAGGTTATGTTCTGTGGAAAGTAATACTCACAGAAATAATATTCTGTGGACAGAGGCCAATGTTTTTAATTCAGCTTCTCTCCAGAATTGAAATCCCCTGCCCACCACCACATTGCATCGTCTAGTTTAGCCTATCTTAATAATGCTGTTACTGCTACTTAGCCTTTATACAACTGCAAATGCATAATAAAAATATGATGGCAGCAATGTGTGAGGTACAACACAGACAAGGCATGAAACTATCTGTACTTAGAGGAGAACCCATGGAATTGGTAGAAGTGACTGTGGGTGAAACTGGAGGTATGCTGTGGAGTAAGAGAGGCTCTAAAGCACAAAGAGAGGTCTTTCCGTAAATGGAAATCCTTCCCAAATGAGGAAAATAAAAAGGAACACAAATTCGGGCAAAAGAAATGTAAAAAGATGATAAGGGAGGCAAAGAAAGACTTTGAAGAACGCATGGCTAGCAATATAAAGGGTAATAATAAAAGCTTCTTTAAATATGTTAGAAGTAGAAAACCTGCCAGAGAACCAATTGGGCCTCTGGATGGTGAGAGAGGAAAAGGGGAGGTTAAGGAGGACTTGGACATTGCAGAGAAACTGAACGAGTTCTTTGCGTCTGTCTTCACGACAGAGGACCTTGAGCGGATTCCACTGCCTGAGCCGCCCCTCTTGACTAAAGAATTAAATCAAATACAGGTTTAAGAAGAGGATGTTTTAGGTTTAAATGATAAATTGAAGATCAACAAGTCACTGGATCCAGATGGCATCCACCCAAGGGTTATTAAGGAACTAAGAAATGAAATTGCGGATCTCTTAATGGTAATATGCAATTTGTCTCTTAAAACGGCCACAGTGCCAGAGGACTGGAGGATAGCGGATGTCACAACAATTTTAATAAAAGGGAGGAGGAGGGAGATGGGAAACTACAGGCTGGTTAGCCTTACGTCTGTCCCAGGGAAGATGGTGGAAAGCCTCATCCAAGAGAAAATCTTAAAACATATAGAAGAACAAACCTTGCTGACAGAAAATCAGCATGGTTTCTGTAAGGATAAACCTTGCCTGACAAACCTTTTAGAATTCTTTGAAAAGGTCAACAGGCATGTGGATTTGGGTGAATTGGTGGATATTGTCTATCTGGATTTTCAGAAGGCTTTTGACATAGTCCCTCTCCAAAGGCTGCTGAGAAAATTGCACAGTCAGGGGATAAGAGGGCAGGTCCTCTTATGGATTGAGAACTGGTTGAGATCCAGGAAACAAAGAGTAGGTGTCAATGGGAAATTTTCACAATGAAGAGAAGTGAAAAGCAGTGTGCCCCAAGGCTCTGTCCTGGGACTGGTGCTTTTCAATCTGTTCATAAATAACCTGGAGACAGGGGGAATGGGCTGCAAAACTGGGGGAATGGGCTGCAAAATGGCAAATGCATTTCAATGTAGGATAATGTAAAGTAATGCATATTGGGGCAAAAAAATCTAAACTTTATCTATCAACTCATGGGCGCTGAGCTATCCATGGCGGATCAAAAAAGAGATATTGGTGTGCAGGTAGACAGCTCCATGAAGGTGTCTGCCCACAGTGTGGTGAAGAAGGCCAATTACATGCTAGGGATTATCGAAAAGGGGATTGAAAATAAAACAGCCAACATTATAATGCCATTATACAAAACAATAGTAAAGCCACACCTGGAGTATTGTGTACAATTCTGGTCACCGCATCTCAAAAAAGGGAGCGACTAAAATGATTACTGGGCTGGGGGACTTCCCTTATCAGGAAAGGCTAAAACATTTGTGGCTCCTTAGTCTGGAAAAAAAGGTGCCTGAGGGGGGATATGATTGAGTGATACAAAATAATGCCGGGCATGAGTAAAGTGGATAGAGGGATGCTCTTCCCCCTCTCACAAAATTCCAGAACTAAGGAACATTGAGGGTTCGGAGAGTGAGAACAGACAAAAGAAAATATTTTTTTCACCCAGCATGTTGTTAATCTGTGGAACTCCCTGCCACAGGATGCGGTGATAGCATCTGGCCTGGATGCCTTCAAAAGGGGATTGGACAGATTTCTGGAGGAAAAGTCCATCACAGGTTACAAACTATGATGGAGGTGTGTAATCTCCAGGCTTAAAACTAGAGATTGGCACGAAATGAACTTTTAGTTCGTTTCGTTTTTCATTATTCATTATTTGTTTCATTACGTAACGAAACGAATAATGAAACCCAGAGTGGATTTAGAACGTAATGAACCAAACCGAAAAAATTTGGTTTGGTTTCGGTTCGGTTCATTAATGGCGGTGCCAGAGATGGTGCTGGTCCTTCCTAGTCAGAGCTCCGGTCTTCCTGGCTGCAGGGAGGGGTGTCCAGAAAAAATAAAAGCTGACCAGCCCATGCTACAGCTCTAGCGCAGGCCACATGTGGTCGGTAGTAAAAAAATAATAATAAATACAATAAAAATAATATTAAAAAAAATAAAAAATAAAAAGGAGCGCCAACCCTGCCCCAGGGGTGGCCGGGTTGGCGCCCTAAAATAAATAAAAAATTATAAAAAATAAAACCAGCACCGACCCAGCCCCAGAGGCTGCATGGTACTCATCACTTAAAAAAAAAGAGACCCCTGCCACAGGGGGCAGGATCGCATACTGCTGCTGCCGCTGCCACCACTGCTTCTGCTGAAGATGATCATGATGATGTGGATAACGAGGATGAGGATGCTGCCAGTCCAGTTTGTACAGTTGTTGTCAATTTTTTTTACTGTTTTTTGCCACCTGCACACTTCAAATGGATTAAATTGCGCAAAGTGGGAAAAAACGAATAACGAATCAACAAACCAATGAAATGAATTTTTCAAAAACAAATTCATTACAACCGAACCAAACCAAACCAAATCCTAAAACGAACTGAACCAAAACGTATTGCCATTTTTCCGGTTTGTGCCCATCTCTACTTAAAACCCGGGCACTTCAAGGACCAGATGCAGGGAAGCAGTATCAGGAGACAAATATCGAGTCTTGTGCGCTCCCAGACACATTTGGTGGGGCCACTGTGAGATACAGGAAGCTGGACTAGATGGGCTTTTGGACTGATCCAGCATGGCTCTTCTTATGTTCTTATGTTCTTAACATAATTATTTATCCGTCTTTATTTGGTAATGGATTTCTAGCCATGTACTCCCCCCCCCCAATCTTTGCTAAGATATTGCCTGGCAGGCCTCTCAAATGTCGCCTGTTAGAATCCCCACTGGTGATGTACTTCAAGGAATCCCGTTCTTATACCTAAAACATAATTTTCTAATTCAGTGGAACCTTGACTTACATACTGCTTGACTTGCAGCAAGAAGGGGCCTGTTTGACTTGAGTCGCAGGCTTTGACTTACATTTCGGAGCCCCGGCGCAAGGCCCCGGAATCGGGCGGCAGCCATGACCCAGCATCGTGGCTGCCGCCTCCAAACTGCTCCTGCCTTCTTCCTCTCCTCCGGCAGCGGCAGTTTCGGCAAGGCGAACTCCGAGCACCTGGAGCTGGTCTTCGGCCTCACCGAGGCCGCCGCTGCTGCCGGAGGAGAAGAAGGGCTGGGAGCTCGGGGCTGGCCTCACTGGTTAGACAGTCGGCTCAGTCTTGTAAAAAATCTGGCTGCAGAAGTCTGGTCCACGATGGAAGCATTTTAGTTGGGGAGCTGTACAGTTGTGGGACTCTAATGGTAAGCATAGAGTTGTTCAGAACTTGGAACGTCAAGTTAAAAATCAGTAAAACTTAAATGTTAGACATTGTTGCTATGAACATTAAAAAGTGGAGGCATATAACTTGTGGACTATAATTCCACTGCCTCCTCCTCTCTCTGAAGAGACATTTCATTTACATCCCTAGAAGGAATCTCCTATCCCGATCAAATTTGTGTTAAATCGCTGTTTTCGGGGGTCTTTTTCATCATCTGGAATGGATTAATCCGCTTTCCCATTACTTTCTATGGGAAACGTTCGTTTGACTTAAGTCATGTTTGACTTAAGTCTAGACCACTGGAACGGATTAATGATGTAAGTCAAGGTTGCACTGTAGCTGCTTTTTTAAAATTCCTGTTTCATAGGAATTTCTTACAGTTTATGTAAGAAAAATGAAAGCAGAGGAACTGTGCCACCTTAGAAGGTAGCCGATTTATTTTAGTGTTAATTTTCTTGGATCCCATCCATTTTGTCAGATACATGCAGCATATGCTCCATGTGGCTTGTGATCCACAAAACGTCACACTGAAACAAATCAGTCTTTAAACTGCCACCACTCTTTTATTTTTATTTTTTATTTTCGGTACACATGTTCCCTAGTGATGATTTTTTAATCAAGTTTTTAACCATGATTTAGGAATGACTATTACCACTTTAAGAATATAAATTATACAGTGTTCTGAAATATATGGTAAGGAGGCACAGCTGTTTCTCTGCATGACAAACTAGTATGAGATGCCAACCTTTTGAGATAGAAGAAGTTGGGTGCAGTACAAATATATATGGACAAAGGCAAGATCCTTTTCCAATATTCCTTTAACTCCTTTAAAACTGGAATACAGACTTTTAGGGGGAGATCATTGATTTAAAAACTCACCACTGGGGGCAGCTTTTTCAATGATTCTGTCTGTCAAGCTCGTACAGAATGTGATCCAGGTATTCGTTTTACTGATCAGCAGAATCTGTAAATTTGCAAAGAAAATACCAGTGATGCACTTCATACTAGTCAAATATAAACCTCATTTTCTGTACAAGAAAGGTACAGTAGGGGGAAAATGTAGCAGCTGAATTTAAAGCAATAAGAGTCACAGGAAAAGTTCTGGAACTCATTTTAAACCCTTGAATGCCCACTCCCTTCTACCTACAAAAAATGAACACATATAACAAAAATCAAATGTTGGAAATAAATCATGTTCTTCACCTGTATCAACATATCTCTTCCACCCTGGCTGCCTTACACTAGTTGCCTGTACAGTTCCATGCCAAGTTCAATGTGATGATATCAATATAAAAAGCCTTAAACAGTATGGAACTTCATTGACTTTTCTTCTCAAACAGAGTGGCTGAGGATTCTGGAGCTGAGAGAGGCTGCCTGAAATTTCCTTGGCCCATTCAATGGGGATCACTAAACCGTCTTTAGCCAGGCCTCCCCAGAGCCTTTGCCATTCCAACACAATGTTGTTTGGTATAAGATTTGAAATCCTGCCATCCACTTTTTACAAACAAACTAACATCCCTCTCACACTGGCAGGCTTCTGTCACATGGCTGTTCGCACACTGGTTGTGCATTTGGCTACACAACCTGTCACACAGCTCACAACCTGTATGACCCAGGTGAACACTTGTGTGATGTCTGGCCAACAGCATGCAAGCTTTAGTCTTTCTTGCATTCTTTGGTGCTGCATTAGTCATCATCCTACTTGGCCTCCCTTCCCATTCTCAGATAAAATAATAATAATATCAGCAGCATGAATATTGTAATATGGTAGCCAAAATCTAGGCAGAATTAATCATTACTTCAAGGAGACTTTAAATAGATAAATGCCAGTGTTATCACACTGAAACAGTACAAGACTAGGCTAGTGGTGAATTACAGTCTTTTTGTGTATGTTGGTCTCTGTTGTGTGCAGATGAAGAGTCTCTGAGAGACAAGAGGAGCGCAACGACAGCATGAAACCATCCAAACTCAGTTCCAGTGAAACACTATCCTTCTGTTGCAGAGGCCACATTGACACAGCATTCTTTTAAGCACATGTTCTGGTTTCCATCAAAAACAACCATGCATTTCGACTTTACTCTTTAGAAAAAGGGTCAGATAGCAAAGTGAGAGAAAACACAGAGTGGATCTGATGTCAATACCAAAGCATGTTTCCACTGGACAGGAAGACAGTGTTATCCATGGTTTTCCTTAGTTTGGGAACTTAATGGATGATGAAAGGCTAATTACCAGATACATATGTATTCTAGTCAGAATTTTAGCATCACTAAAGGCAATGTTAGATTTTTGCCTCTTAAACAGCGTAATGCCCCTACACCAGGCATGTCCAAACTTCGGCCCTCCAGCTCCCAGAATTCCAGGCCTGTATTTCCAATGACTAAGGACTGTGGGAGTTGTGGTCAAAAACATCAGGAAGGCTGAAGTTTGGACATGCCTGCCCTATACTGTAGTCCATGTACAGCTGGGTCAATGGAGATAGTAACATCATTAATAGCATTGCTTTTATTATTCATTTATACAAGTGCCCCTTCAGAATACTTAAAAGTCAAAGCACTTAACCTCAATAGTAATCATTTTTATTCAGAGGGAAGAGATTTACTGCATAATCCTATATATACATTTTCAGAATTAACAGTGGTTTCATTAAGGCTTACTCCTAAGTAAGTGGGTCTAGGCTTGCAGTGGTAAATACATTCTTAACTTCACCCCCAAAAGCAAAAGCATTCAGAGAACTTAAAATAGGCTTGGCCGTGGTATGAGAATCAATGAAGATTAAAGCTGCAGGAAAACATCATTAGTTTATAATCTCAGAGCACAGTGGTTTGATGCTGAGCTTGTCTCTAGGGAAAGAACATAAGCAGTGTGGCAACTGGTAACAAAAGAAGGTGTGAAACACTTTGTCTCTGGAATTTCATTCAGTTAGATCAGATGAGTCTCTACCCCTAACAGCATCCTCACAACAAAAGAGATCCCACCAGAGTTTCAAGGAAAATCAGAAATGTTTAATTTCTGAAAAACTACCACAGCTGATTATGTCATGAATCTTACACTGTGTACAATGCACAACAGGATTTTAGAAGAAGAAAATGATGTGTGTGTGTGTGATAAATTAGAGAAACGTCTTTGGCTGTGAAAAGCCATGGGTTGTTCTAAAAGAAATGTATGCACCACAACTCTGCAGCTACAACACTGGTTGCAAGTCCGTTTCTGGGCCCCATTCAAGGTTATTACTATAATAAACAAATAGGATGTGGGTTCCAGGCTGTTTGAAAGCCTGAACCCACATATGAGCCTCTGTTCAGGGATGGTCTTCAATCCTGCTTCCACATTGGCACATTTGGTGAGGATAAAAGACAAACCTTTTCAGTGGCTGATGTCATATTGAGGAATGTCCTCCATTGGGAACTCTCCTGGATCCCATTCTTGACATCTTTCTCTCCAAAGACTTTCTTTGGCCGTTACTTCACAAACCGCTCACTTCGCGGCAAGCCCTCATTTCTGTGCGAATCTATCGTTTCAGTCCGCACGCTCCTCCTTTTTGGCTGCAATGCCACCCCGACCACACCCCCTTTACCGTGCTCCAAGCGGGGTGAGTGGTTCCCCTGCCAGCGGCCGGGAATCTTTTCGCTTCGCATCTCTCTTCGCTCCCAACGTCACGTGTGGACTTGTGTTTTTTTTAATAGTTACTTTTGCGCCGAAATATCGATGCATCGATATTTCGGTTAATTGATGCATCGATACGCCGAGTTAATATTTTTTTTAAAATAAAAGGAGGGTGGAACCGGACATTGCAAAGCAGTTTTCTAATGCGAAGGGAGCACGTGAGGTAGTAATCGATTCGGTCCTAGAAATGCTCCGCGTGAGTACTGAGAAACAGGGGTGGGATCGAAGGGAGAGCACGTGACCGCCACCGAATTCAAAGCGAAGGCAATGCCGCTGCGAAGCAATGCACTTCGTGAAGTAACGGCCTTTCTTTCAGGAGTCAAATTGTAAAAAACACAGGACTCTTTTTGCTTTGAGGGTTGTGTTTTTACAATGTTTTTAAATTAGTCGTTTTAAAAGACTTTTATAGGTTCAATTTATTATATATTTAATGGGAAATCACAACTGGAGAATCTGTGGCAAGAGCTATAGATAAAAATATAACTTCCTCAAGATCTCTTCTGTTCTCCTCCTTATTCATCCTGCTCGCTTCCAACTTATTTCAACCACTGGGCTCAGAGTACTGTCCCTCTTATTTCCTCCATCTCTAGTTATCTCAAGTTGAAAACAACAACTACTGGAATTACAGCAGTGAGACTGGCTTAGAAGGTGCTGCTCTGCTGTAGCTAGAAATGGAAACCATACATCAGAGATCTGGAAGTTGAGTCATGGCAACGGGACTTCTTTTCCCAAGAAATCAAAATGTTTTGATGTTCATCCAAAAAAAAAAAGTCCAGTTGCCATGATTCAACTTCCAGATAACCTTACCTGGATGACTGAGAATTTATACAGACATACATCGGAGACAACTCCTCCTTAGAGATGAACTCACACGTGTGTTCAAATATGTCCTTGAGGGTGTCTTTTGTTTCAGAGAAATCAAACTTGCATAAGAAAAACACATTTATATCCTAAAGCCCAATTTTAAAAAAGAGCTGATTTGTAAATTGTGGGATGGGGGAAATGGTGACAATCACACTATTAGCACTTAAGAAATCCTCTCTTCTAGTTATCACCACAACTTAGACCTCTAGACTTAAAACTTAATTTTTTCCATGTTGAATGTTAGAAATTGGGGTGTCATTTGGTTCTTCTAAAATGGTTGTTGGTGAAATTTATTTATTATTATTATTTTTTATTTATTAGACTTTTATACCGCCCATCTAGACCAAGGGCTACTCTGAGCGGTTTACAACATGTAACAACAAACAAAGGAATACATTTTAAAAACCAAAATACAATGTACAAAATAAAAATATATACATAAATCAACAACAAAAACTAAAATGAAGCTAAAATGAAACTAAAAATGGCAAGAGATTTGATAAAATGGTTTAAAAATAGTGCCTTACTAAATGTTTAAAGAATCAGGGAATGCCATTCTATAGAACCAGGTCTTCAATAGTTTTTTAAGTATCAGTTAACTGGTTTGCATTAGCATCAACTGATACGTTAACCAAACTGTGAGATAAGAAATAAACCACAGGAGTCAAGGAACAGCAGGTAAGTCTACTTGTGTTGCATTTGCAATTGGCTCCTGCAAAGCTGTTTCCTTGTTGTTGTTTTTAAATTGCCTTTCCAAATCCAGCCTGCCCCCCCCCCCGTGGGCCAAAAACCACATGGTACAGTTGTAGCCTGAAGATTCAGCATCCAGCATGCTTGCAAATGTTCAGACTGGGGAAGGCTCCCCATCCATAAGATCTTATCTTGCAGCTTGTTCCATTAAATTTTTGTTCCTGGTTCGCTTTCTCTTGTTTCCACCCTCTTCGCATCAGCTAGCTGCAACGTGTTAATTCTTAACCGTTCACTACAAACACAAACACACACACACACGGGACAGGCCTACATTTAAAATCTTCTGAACATATTGAATTGCTGAGGTAAGAAACAAGAAGCACAGTATGGAAAAGTCATTTTTACAAAAAGCTAAGACAAAGTAGATTACATTCATGACCTAAAGTTACTTAAAACTATCCACTGAAGAAGTCACATTTTGGCAACCTGAAAAGCTAATTGTGTGCTGCAATGCATCTGCATCTCCAGTGAGCCAGTAACTTATTTATTATCACACACCTTCATGTCTTTTTCTAATGTCCACCTCCTTATTCTAGATGCCTGAAGGACCGCCTCCTTCCATATGAACCTACCCGGCAACTAAGATCTAGTCAGAGAGCCCTCCTGAAAGAGCCATCCCTTAAGGAGGTGAAGGGGATGGCTTTCAGGAATAGGGCTTTTTCAGCAACTGCCCCCAGACTTTGGAATGCCCTCCCAAATGAGACTCGCCTGGCACCGACGTTGATATCATTTCGGTGCCAGGTAAAAACCTTCCTATTCCAAAAGTTTTTAAACTAATGATTGTGGGACCTGATGGCAATTTTTAGTGGTGTGCTTTTAATGTACTGTATTTATTGTATTTACTGGTTTTTATTGTTCTAATTTTATTGTATTTTGATGTTTTAATTGTTTTGATTGTGAGCCGCCCGGAGACCTTTGGGTAGTGGGCGGCATACAAGCTATATAAATAAATAAAATAAATAAATAAAATGAAGTTGACTGATTGTGCACAGGATTGCTCAGAGCAGCCATTCCATGCTTTTTTTTTTTTCACACCTCTTTTTTTAAATTTGTGAGCCACCCTCATCCATCTGCACATCAGCTTTTCCATCATCTGACCCCCTTTTAGCCAAAAAAAAAAGGTTTAATATTAAAACCCCACCATTTTGCACCACTTCCCATCTGTCATCTCCTAAGCATGTAGACTCTCCCCATTCCTGCCAGGTCTACCTCATCCTCCACGAGTGAAGAGACAATAGTAGACCGACAGACATCTTGATCAGAACCACATTTGCTATAGTTATCATTTGTAGTCCTTATTATTGTTATTTATTAGATTTCTATAATGCGCCATCTAGCAACAGAAGCTACTCTAGGCATTTTACAAAATGACTTCTGGCCATATTATCTGGGTTAGATAAGGAAGCCACCTTCAGGGGCTAACAGGGCTTGTAAAGGAAAGCAAACTAGGGCAGGATAGCTGAGGCTTGGCCCTGTAGCACCCACAGGGCGTGAATCTACTACTGAGTGTTAGGAAAGTAAATGATGAAACATCTCACCCCTATGCAGTTCTCTCTGTCTCTCTCTGAAAGCAGAAACTTTCTTTTTGGGCATAAGCCCTCCTTTTTTTCTTGGGGCCATGCTCATGTCTTAGAGCCAAGTGGATGAAAGACAATGCCATCGGCCTGTGCCTGCTGTAAATAGAACCTGTGTGGCCCTGGGCAAGCTGCACAGTCTCAGAGTGCCATCAGAAGAAGCGAATGGCAGATCTCTTCTGAGTAAACTCCCTACCTACAAAACCCTAGAAAGGGCCACCGTTATGTCGACACTGACTTGACAGTGTGCAATTACAGGTGGCTGGATGGCTCAGTGAGTTAAATACTTAGCTATGGAGCCAGAGCCTGGGAGCCTGGTTCCTCATAGGGCGCCCTGTGAGTACAGCCAACTTGTGTGGCCTTGGGTAAACTGTGCAGTCTCAGGATGCTGCCAGGAACCAACCATGGGCTCCATAGCCAGAGACCCCTAAACCAATATCAATGAGCAATTTTCCAAACCCTGAATATTTGTGACCTTCAGTTTGGGCCCTCTTACACATATGGTGTACAGGTACAAAGAAGTAGAAGACTGGGCATGGACTGAGCTTTGCTACATGCCAGGACAGCATGAGAGATTATATCTTCTCTTCATTGTACCCTGCTAAGGTGACTAGCTTTGATCTTACTGCAAACTACTGTATGCCATTTCATAAACTTGGGCCCATCATCAGCACTCATTAGTACCTTTCTGAAAAGTCAAAGAGAGCATGTCTCCTTTCAGACATTCCTGAAATTAACTCAAGATTGTCGACCTTTGTGCGAGAATGTCAAAATTCACCAAATGCTGCTGATTTACTGCAGCACAATATAACTTTGAGGTATTCAATGGTGGTTGGATTTTTTTAAAAAAATCTCTGTGCACAAAGCTGGAATGAAGAAATTGCACATCTGGATGGCATGTGCAGACCATAAATGAACCAGAAGGAAGCATCAAGGAAAACAATTAATGTTTGCTAACAATATGCTTACAGTTATACACTGAGCACATTGTTTTTCTTTCCACCCCACACCCTATTTAAGTCTGGTTATAAATGGACGCAAACCCTATATTTTTAAGCTCTCAAGGGAAAGCAAAGGGATCCAAGAGGAGGAAAAGTACATTAAATTTATTCTTGATCGATCAAGTCTGTCAGCTAAGAGGTCCCCTAATAATTATTGATTTTTACAATGATGTTTTATTAGGCTTGGCTGTCAATTCCAGTTATAGCAGAAGATATATACATTGAAGCCAACACCATAATCAATGCCATGCCACCATTTCCATTATGGAAACGTTTGCTGATGGGTGTGCTTGTGGGAATAGATGTTAAGGGGCAACATGGCAGGTTTTTAAGAAAGGCAGGCAAATCCAATGAAAGATACATCTGGGCCTTGGTGCCTTCACCACCTTGAGTTGCCTTGCGCAAGCGGGCAGTATATAAATCATGAATAAAACTAAAACTAAACTCTAAGGAGGAAAAATATTAAATGTTTGCCTGATGGGATAATACAGAAAAAAGAAAGTTAGACTCAATATCTGATTTATGGGATAATATGGAAAGTAAAGCAAAGTATTCTGCTTATATACCACCCCATAGTGCTTAAAGCGCTCTCTGGGAGGTTTACAATGCAGGCTACACATTGCTGCTGCTGCCCAGCAAGCTGGGTACTCATTTTACCAACCTCGGAAGGATGGAAGGCTGAGTGAACCTTGAGCCTGCTACCTGGAATTGAACCATCTCTCATAAGCACAGTTTTAGCTGTAGTACAGCAATTTAACCACTGTGTCACGAGAATGACTAACCATGATTCTAGTGCTCTGGGGTGTCCATGACAAAATCCCTAATACCGGCAGAGTACAATCTTGTTTTAAGGACACTTTCCTAACTTCCATCTTAACATTTGAATTCCAAAGCCCCTGCTATGACACACATGGTGACAACTGAGGCAGAAAAAGAAGTGGCAATGCCCCAGTTACTTCTCTGAAGCTCTCTAACCTATCCTTTGTTTTCAAGGACAGAGTTGTGAGCACCACATAGGTCTGTCCACATCTTAAACTGGATTAAGTGCTCTGTTTTGTGTGAAGAACTTATCATCAGTGTTAAGATAAGTGCTGTCTTCCCAGGGATAAGTTAGTCCCAGGATCAATGAGAGAACACTTAAGGAACACCCAATGCAAGAAATCTAAAGCCAGAGTCCTAAACAGTCCAAGTCAATCCGGTCCAAGAGTCAGGCAACCATACAGGAAATGTCCAAAGGCACAACCAGGGGACAAGCAAAAGTCAATAAATAGCAAGGAGATAACAACTAAGATAAAGTTGATGGAATATCACTCTTAACTAAGGTATATGTATTCGGGCTGACCTGGAGCCAGACATCCTGGAAAGTGGGCCTTGGAAAGCATTGCAAAAAACAAGGCCAGTGGAGGTGACGGCATTCCAAATGAACTTTTTAAAATCTTAAAAGAGGATGCTGTAAAGGATGTGTAAGGATGCACGTGATATGCTGGCAAATATGGAAGACTCAGCAGCGGCCAGAGGACTGGAAAAGATCAGTCTACATCCCAATCCCAATCCCAAAGAAAGACAATGCAAAGAATGGTCCAACTATCGCACAATTGCACAATTGCACTCATTTCACACACTAGCAAGGTTGGACTATAAAGAAGGCTGAGTATGTGGATGGAGAACTTTTGAAGTGCAAGCTGGTGCTGGAGGGGCAGAGTCTTGAGAGTCCCCTGGAACATGCGCTGGATTATGGAAAAGCCATCCATCCTGAAAAAAATCTACTTCAAATGTTCACTGAAGGACAAATTTTTGACTGTGAGGCTCCAACAAACTTTGGCAAGTCCTTAAAGGAATGGGACTGCCTAACCAATCTGTTTCCTGAAATGTTGGGAAAGATTGAAGGTAGAACTGGATATGGAACAACTGACTGGTTTAAAATTGGGAAAGGAGTATGCCAAGGCTGTATACTGTCACCTTGCCTATTTAACTTATATGCAGAGTACATCATTCAAAATTTGGTCTGGATGAATCACAAACTGGAATTAAGATTGCCGGAAGAAATATCAACAACTTCAGATATGCAGATTATACTACTCTGATAGCAGAGAGTGAGTAGGAATTAAAGAATCTCTTAATGAGGGTGAAAAAGGAGGGTAAAAAAATGGGCTAAAGCTCAACATAAAAAAAAACCCCTAAGATCATGGCTACAGTGTTCTCCTTCTGGCAAACAGAAGGGGAAGAAATGGAAGCAATGACAGAGTTTATTTTTTTATGGGCCCTCTCACAGCAGATGGCAGAAGTCTCAGCAAAACCTAAAAGGCGTCTGCTTCTTGGGAGGAAAGTGCAAACCTAGGAGCATCTGAGCAGAGACATCACTTTGAACTAAGGTCAGGATAGTCAAGGGTTTTTGCAGTAGAGCAGCAGGAAATGAGAGCTGGACTTCAAAGAAGGCAGGCAGCAGAATTGAGTCTTGAGCTGTGGTGCTGGAGGAGAGTCTCCTCCTCCCCTAAGGCAAGGAGATCAAACCTATCCATCCTGAAAGAAATCAACCCCAAATGTTCACTGGAAGGACAGATTTTGATGATGAGGCTCAGAATTAGACCTCATGAGGTTGCCATTTTGTTCCCCAGGAGCCTTGCCAAATGGAGACGGGTGTGCCCCCTCCCAGCCTGGTACCAGCAAGTCTCAGCAAAACCTGGCCCAGAACGATTGGTGGAATGGCTCCAAAAATTTGCATGGTCCCATCCCCACCACGTCAGCCCATCATTATCCTGACTTTGTAAAAGAATTGGAATAAAATAAAATAAAATAAAATCAATGGAGATGTTTTGTTGACCTTGGAAAACTTCTGCTACTGTAAAAATTCTCTGCATTTAAAATAGCTAATTTTCACATGTTTCTGTGGCTCTTTGGTAAATTATTCTGGATGATTTCAAAAAAAATTGTGTACTTTATTTGGATCCCCCGCTAAAGTTCCTGGCAAATGGAACTGAACTTGGCTTGCCTGGTACCAGCAAGTCTCAGCAAAACCTGGCCATGATTGGAATGGCTCCAAAAATTTGCATGGTCCCATCCCATGGTCAGCCCATCATTGCGCATGCACAGGTGTAAAAGAATGAAAATAAAATAAAATAAAATAAAATCAATGGAGATGTTTTGTTGCAAGAAAAAACCCACTGCTGCTACTGTAAAAATTCAAGCATTTAAAATAGCTAATTTTCACATGTTTCTGTGGTGCTTTGGTGGGTTTTTGGACCATGATTTCAAAAAAAAATTGTGGTCGCCATTTTGGATCCCCCCGCACCGCATGGCAAATGGAGACGCCGAGGATGCCCCCTCCCAGCCTGGTACCAGCAAGTCTCAGCAAAACCTGGCCATGCGATTGGTGGAATGGCTCCAAAAATTTGCATGGTCCCATCCCATGGCCAGCCCATCATTGCGCGTGCGCAGGTGTAAAAAAATGAAAATAAAATAAAATAAAATAAAATCAATGGAGACGTTTTGTTGCAAGAAAAACCCACTGCTGCTACTGTAAAAATTCAAGCATTTAAAATAGCTAATTTTCGCATGTTTCTGTGGTGCTTTGGTGGGTTTTTGGACCACGATTTCAAAAAAAATATTGCGGTCGCCATTTTGGATCCCCCCGCACCGCATGGCAAATGGAGACGCCGAGGATGCCCCCTCCCAGCCTGGTACTAGCAGCCCAGGACAGGAGGGGGAGAAGGCTGGAGTGGGGACCCCCTCCCAGAAACCACCCCTCTGGTAGGTGCCCTCAGGCAGGCATATTTTTGCCTGCTTTTTTGGCCGGTAATCGGGTTTTTTTTAAATTTCTAAAACTTTTTTTTCTGTGCCGCTTGGCATCGCGCGATCGCTGCGATGCCAGGAATGACAACGACAAATCAGACCCAATTTTTCTTTTGTCGGTTCGAGTTCGAGTTCTGGGGAAGTAATTGTCATTACCGTTTCCATTGCGTAACGGAAACAAGTAACGGAAACAGAAACGAGAATTTCACCAAGTCGTGCCCATGTCTAATTGAAGGCAAAAGGAAAAGAGGACGGCAGAGAATGAGATGTTTGGACGATGTTATCGATGCAACTAATATGGATTTGACCAAACTCCGGGAGGCAGTGAAAGATAGGAAGGCCTAGCGTGTTCTGTCCATAGGGTCATGAAGAGTCGGACATGACTCAACAACAACAACAACAACTGTGTGCAGAGATGGGGCGGAGGCTGGGAGGCTGGTTTGGGAGCAATCCTGGATACTCTAAATATAAAATTAAAAAATAAAAAGAGCAGCAGTAGCCAGGTCAATTTTTCTACAAGGTGTGTAACTTATTCAACCCAGTGGTACGCTAAGTAACCTTGAACTATTTAGACATAATGCCTAAATCTTCCTCCATAGCTATGGAAGATGAACAACCTTCAGAGGTAAATTGGCACCTGTTAAGAAAGCAATGGAGACATTATCAGTTGCACGCTGAGTCACACAACTCAGCATGCAACTGATAATGTCTATGGAAACTTCCTAGCTTGGAGCAATTTGCCTCCAAAAGTTAAGCTATTTCCACTATACCTGTGTAAATAAGAGGATTTATTTTTACGTATCTAAAACATTTCTGCCCTACTTTTCCCCAAGAAAGGACCAATATCTCTCTCTTTAGAAAAAAAATTCTTACCAAGTACTACTTTTCAAATGGTATTCAGGCTTAAAGTTTGATGTTGTTTGTTCAATTCTTAGGTTCATCTAGACATGGTGTGTGTGGTTTGGAACCATTTCTCCATAGATCCAGTTCTACTCATACCAATCCTCCATACCTATATTCAGTTTACCTTTAATGTAATCATACTAATCAATATTCTGTAGAACTGAGGTTCCACAGCATAACACATCCCTCCCTTTCTCCTCCCAACAGGCAACTGAATCCCCACCCTTTAATCAGCAGCAGATAAAATATGTGAATGTGTTCTTCGGTTGAATATTAAGTGGCTTTCTGCCATTTGGGTGGCATATAAATAAATAAATAAATAAATAAATAAATAAATAAATAAATAAATAAATAAATAGGAAATGCTTTTGGACTTGTTTGCAAAGATAAATATGAAACTTGAATTTGTGCAATCATGATTTTTAAAACTCGTTATGAATTATCTATAAAATGAAACATCTACATTATCCGCTTTTTAAAACACAGAAGACTGACTGACCGTTGGACCACAGTTCTTCACTTAGTCCTCTCAAGTAGTTTCTGGCATGCTTGGACAGCAGAGAACAGAGAAGTGGGGGTGGGCAAGAAGCACGACAAAGCACTACGTTTCGAAATCTCTAGTGCGGCACCACAATTGCCACGCTTAATCTTTTCACCATGGCCAGGAAGCCCACTCACCTTCGCCATTGCACCACCAGGCCCCTCCTTAACCAGCAGCCTGCCAGTCCAGGAAGGACCTAGGGCTCCCCTCCCTCCCCTCTCGCCCTTCCTCAGACTCAGCCATGGCCCATGGGGCATGTTAAGTGCAGCACCTGTGGTGCAATACTAGTGATTCGGCACAATGTGCTTCATCCCGCTTTGTGACCATTTTACAGGGAAGCCATGGTGACTTCATTGGTTCTCCTCTCTGCTGTCCAAGAAAGGCAAGCAGTGACGGAGAGGACACTAAGGCCCCGGTCCCACATCCCTTTAAAAGCAGTTTAAATTACCAGATAACCTGTGTCTAAAAATGCAGTCCCCACGGCCACCAGGCTTTTTGAAAAAAAAAAGAAAAAGAAAACCCGGTAATGCTCCCTTAAGCGAGGTTTCTGTGACTCACCCAGGAAGTAGGGAAATTTTTTACCTCGCTTTGAAAATCCAGCTTTTAAGAGGCAGACGCTGTGGGACCACGCAGATGATCCGGGTTTCTTTTTCTTTCTTTTTTCATAGCACCGACCAGCTGTTTCTGGGGCCGATCAGCGCTGTTTTTGTTAATTGCTTTTCACCTTCAGAGAAACAGGAAGCTCTATCCAGTCCTACAAGTTTTAATTTCCCCCAAGCCAAGTGGTCTGTTTTTTTTTTTTTTCAAATGCTAGCGCCACCTGCTGGCCAAGGGGGCTGAATAGCACTTTAAAATTTAAAAAAAAAACAGCTTTTTACATGGGAACTTTTTTACATGGCAAAGAACAATAGTGGAAGTGAAAAATTGGCTTCGGAAATGGTGCCAGCAGGAACAATTCGGATTCTTGGACCATGGTTTGCTTTTTCGTTCAGATGGGATACTGGGCCAGGATGGGGTGCACCTCACCAATGCTGGTAGGAATCTTTTTGCCAAGAGGATTGCAGATTTAATAAGGAGAGCTTTAAACTGAATCTGCAGGGGGAGGGAGAAAATTCTCTTAACAGTAGAGATCCAGAAGGGGTTGTGGAGACTAGCCCAAATGTTGCAACAGGAGCAGGACAAGAAGTAGTGCAGGCCATCAGTGCGAGGAAAAACAGGCTAAGCAAAGAACATGTAAGAAGCACACACAGCCTCAAATGTCTCTACACCAATGCACAGAGCATGGGGAACAAACAAGAAGAGCTGGAACTCCTAATACAGCAAAATAAATATGACATAATTGGCATCACTGAAACATGGTGGGATGAGACGTATGATTGGAATGTAGTCATTGGAGGGTATAACCTGTTTCAAAGGAATAGGACAAGTAAGAAAGGAGGAGGTGTAGCTTTATATATTAAGGACATTTATACTGCTGAAGAAATACAAGATAAACAGCAGAGGAACCATGTTGAGAGAATTTGGGTGAAAATCAGGGGTGAAAAAACCAGGAGGGATGTCACTGTGGGGGTATATTATAGACCCCCCCAAGCCAGCCAGAGGAGTGGGATGATGCCTTCTTTGAGCAGATGGCCACACAGTCAAAAGGGAGAGATGTAGTAGTAATGGGAGATTTTAACTATCCTGATATATGCTGGCAGTCCTACTCAGCTAAGAATGCAAGGTCTAACAAATTCCTTACTGCCCTTGCAGACAATTTCATGGTCCAGAAGGCAGAGGAGGCAACAAGAGGCAAAACCATTTTAGATCTGGTCTTAACCAATAAGGAGGACCTCGTAAATGGTGTCGAAGTGGTGGGATCATTAGGTAAAAGTGACCATGCCCTCTTGGAATTTGTTATACAGTTGGAAGGTGAAGCTAAGCACAGTCAGACAAGAATCATGGACTTTAAGAAAGCCATTTTTTGTAAACTTAGGGAATTATTGGCTGTGATTCCATGGACCGACACACTGAAAGAGAAGGGAGTCCAAGATGGATGGGAGTTCCTTAAAAGCGAGATAGTAAAGGCACAATTTAAAACTGTTCCAACAATAAGAATATATAGGAGAGGTCTAAAGAAACCGCAATGGTTTACTAAAGAACTTTCAACTCAGCTAACTATAAAGAAAACAAGTACAAGGAATGGAAAAATGGGAAATGCACCAAAGAGGAATATAAGCAAACAGCTAATATATGCAGGGGGATGGTAAAAAAAGCTAAAGCTCAAAATGAACTTAGACTTGCCAGAGACATTAAAGATAATAAAAAGGGTTTTTTTAGTTATGTCCGCAGCAAAAGGAAAAATAAGGAAATGATAGGCTCTCTGGGTGGCGATAATAACCAGTTACTAACAGGAGACAAGGAAAAGGCAGAACTACTCAACACCTTCTTTGCCTCTGTTTTCTCCAAAAAGGAAGAAAGAGATCCACTGGGACAAAGAGTAGATGAGGTAGGATGGGAATTGCAACATAGAATAGGTAGAGAGCTGGTACAGGAACACCTGGAAGCATTAAATGAATTTAAGTCTCCTGGGCCAGATGTATTACACCCAAGGATATTAAAAGAACTGGCGGAAGTAATTTCAGAACCATTGGCAATAATCTTTGAGAAGTCCTGGAGAACAGGGGAAGTCCCCATTGACTGGAGGAGGGCTAATGTTGTCCCCATCTTCAAAAAGGGAAAAAAAGAGGATCCAAATAATTATCGCGCAGTCAGCTTGACTTCAATTCCTGGAAAGATCCTAGAGCAGATTATTAAACAGTCAGTCTGCAATTATTTAACAAACAATGCTGTCATTACAAGAAGTCAACACGGGTTTCTTAAAAACAAGTCATGCCAGACTAATTTGATCTCTTTCTTTGATAGAATTACAGGCCTAGTGGATGAGGAAAATGCTGTGGATATTGTTTATCTGGACTTTAGTAAGGCCTTTGATAAGGTTCCCCATGGTATTCTTGCTAAGAAGTTAGTAGAAAGTGGGATAGATAGTGTTACTGTTAGGTGGATTTGTAATTGGTTGACTAATCGCACCCAAAGGGTGACCATAAATGGCCTCTCTTCAGCTTAGAGAGACGTGACCAGTGGGGTGCCCCAGGGTTCTGTTCTGGGTCCAGTGCTGTTTAATATCTTTATTAATAACTTGGAGGAAGGAATAGAGAGTAAGCTAAATAAATTTGAAGATGATACCAAATTGGGAGGGGCTGCTAATTCCCTAGAGGATAGGATGAAAAGACCTTGACAGACTAGAGCTAACGGAATGGATTTCAACAGAGGGAAATGTAGGGTACTACATTTAGGTAAAAAAAATGAATTGCACAAATATAAGATGGGGGATAGTTGGCTGGAGGATAGTACCTGTGAAAGGCATCTGGGAGTCTTGGTGGACCATAAATTGAACATGAGTCAGCAGTGTGATGCGGTGGCCAGGAAAGCCAATGCGATTCTTGATTGTATCAACAGAACCATAGTGTCTAGATCAAGGGAAATGATAGTACCACTCTATTCTGCTCTGGTCAGACCCCACCTGGAGTACTGTGTCCAGTTCTGTGCGCCTCAATTTGAAAAGGATGTTGACAACCTCGAGCGGGTGCAGAGGAGGGCGACCAGGATGGTTGAGGATCTGGAGGAAATGTCTTATGAGGAACGACTTAGGGAACTGGGAATGTTTAGTCTTTCAAAAAGAAGACTGAGAGGGGATATGATAGCTATGTTTAAATATTTGAAAGGATGTAATATTGAAGAGGGAACAGGTTTGTTTTCCATGGCTCAGAGACTAGGACTCGGGGCAATGGTTTCAAACTACAGGAAAAGAGATTCCATTTGAACATTAGGAAGAACTTCATGACAGTTAGAGCTATTCGGCAGTGGAATATGGGTGGTTGAGTCTCCTTCTTTGGAGGTTTTTAAACAGAGGCTGGATGGCCATCTGTCGGAAATATTGTGATGGGGGTTCCTGCATGGCAGGGGGTTGGACTAGATGGCCCTTGAGGTCTCTTCCAACTCTATGATTCTATGATTTTATGATTCTAACTCTTGTCCCACATTTAAATCACGTGATGGGACAAAGAGGAAAAGCCGGACCTTCAGAAGATCAGAATCAAAATCCAGGTGTGACCACTGCCTAAGAAGCCTGGAAGGGAACTTTGTTAACCTCCACAGAAGACTTAGCTGAAAACTGCTACAAGGAGCCAGAGGCTTCTGCACATGCTAGCAAGAACGTGCTAGCCCTTTGGTTCTGAATATATTAAAATATTACAATATCTGCTTCCCCTGCCCCCTTGACTTGTGATCTACCAACTCATGGACTCTGAGCTATCTGTGACAGATCAGGAAAGAGATCTTGGTGTGCTGGTGGAGAGCTCAATGAAGGTGCGTGCCAGTGGTGAAGAAGGCCAATTCCATGCTAGGGATTATCAAAAAGGGGATTGAAAATAAAACAGCCAACATTATAATGCCACTGTACAAAATGATAGTAAGGCTGCACCTGGAGTATTGTGTACAATTCTGGTCACCATATCTCAAAAAAGGCATAGAGGAACTGGAAAAGGTGCAGAAGAGAGAGACTAAAATGATTACTGGGCTGGGGGACCTCCCTTATGAGGAAAGGTGAAAACATTTGGGGTTACTTAGTCTGGAAAAAATGTGCCAAAGGGGGGATATGATTGAGACCTACAAAATTATGCAGGGCATGAGTAAAGTGGATAGAAGGACGCTCTTCTCCCTCTCACAAAATACCAGAACTAGGGGACATCCACTGAAATTGAGGGTTGGGAGAGTGAGAACAGACGAAAATATTTTTTTTACCCAGCATGTTGTTAGTCTGTGCAACTCCCTGCCACAAGATGTGGTGATGGCATCTGGCCTGGATGCCTTCAAAAGAGGATTGGACAGATTCCTTTAGGAAAAGTCCACCACAGGTTACAAACCATGATGGAGATGTGTAATCTCCAGGCTTAAAACCAGGGTACTTCAAGGGCCAGATACAGGGGAGTGGTATCAGGAGACAGATATCTAGTCTCGTGTACTCCCAGAGGCATTTGGTGGGGCCACTGTGAGATACAGGAAGCTGGACTAGATGGGCCTTTGGCCTGATCCAGCAAGGCTCTTCTTATGTTCTTAGGAGCGCACAGAAGCTGAAAATCTCATATTTTTGTATGCCACAACTTAGTGAAATACATAGTGAACAGATAGGATAGCAATAATCTGGAGATTGCAACAAATGATCCAAATTGAGCATTGATTCAGCCAGATTGATTCCAGAGCTGGGTTGGAGCCAAATTCCTAGACTACATATTCCATTTCCTACTGGACAACTCCGAGGTTTCGACAGAAAGCAAGACAGCTGGCATGCACATTTTAGGGGAAATATCTTTTCCATAGCCTAAACTGACACTATAAATCTTTATCTTGTTTGTTTTGGCTCTTTATAACTTTTAATACACATTTACTAGAGCCAAACTGCTGTGTCCAGCACTGCACAGGGTAATTAACTTTTGCCTGGTGTTTTCAGCCTTTCATAAAACTATATATCATGCTGGTAAACTAATGGCTTTCTAATGATTCTAAGGCCTTTAATGTCTCTTACTGGTGGTTCTGCAGGAACATTCTAGTCATCTATGTTAAATATTTACAGGCCATTTCAGAGCTTGCTCCCCATTTGTCACTTTTTATTTCTGATGGCACGTGACTCCTTGTAAATTCTCATTCTGCTTGCAGCAAGGGCTAGCAGCACCAACAATGGCAGGAGCCACCTTGGTTTCAGAAAGAAAACAACAACAAGGGGGAATTATTCCCAAAGCTGCTCTTCCATCTCGTCGATCTGATCGAGTCGCCAAAAGAGGAAAGGAAATCAGAAGACTGAGCGGATTTTTCATTCACTGGGGTTGAAATGAAAAATCTGTATTATTAGAGATTTTTACTGTATTATCAGAGATTTCCAAACACTGAAATACAACAATGTGGCTATTTTAAAAGTGAGTGAAACAGAACAAGCAGCACTGAACACTAGACCTGCGACACAAGAGGAAAAAGGAAGAGCTTAAAAAGTATATACTGTATGAGCCTTGCTCCACATGACATCCTCCTGAGACACTGGAGTACAATTCCCTTTATGCACAACCACCCTGATAACAGGTGCCCAGTGCAGAAGATGTTTTGCTGGAGAAGGCTGGTGAGCATCTAGCAAAGTACAATTCTGTATTAAAAATAAGTTAAATGTAAATGTTTCCCCCCCACATGCGTGATAGTTGTGTCCGACTTTAGGGGCGGTGCTCATCTCCGTATTCAAGCCGAAGAGCCAGTGTTGTGCAAGTCCATGGCCACGTGGCCGACGTGGTTGCAAGGAAACACTGTTTTACCTTCCCGCTTTTTATGGCGGTACCTATTTATCTACTTGCATTGACATGCTTTCAAACTGCTAGGTTGGCAGGAGCTGGGGTTATCAGCGGGAGCTTGCTCCGCTGCGTGGCACCCGGGATTCGAACTGCCAAGCTGCCAACTTTGCAGCCGACAGTTTTCGGAAGCCTTAGTCCACTGAGCCACCACTCCCCTGACAACAGTCTCACCTCCCAGATCCGTATGTGTATTGTCTCCACTCAGGGTAGCTTCACTCTAAAATTTTGAGCCTCTCCCCATCTCAATCCATGAGTGACCATTCTAGTTTCCCCACCCTTTGTCATTCAATGTGAAGACGTTCTAGAAGGAGCATCTGATTATCTTCCAAGAAGAAATTTACTCTACACTACATAAATAAGGCAGTTTGATACATTTTAATGCTGTGATCAAGACACCTTCTTGAATCTTGGGATCTCTAGTCTTCATAGATACTTAAACTTCTCTGTTAGAGAGCTCTGGTGCTGGAGTTCAAGGGAGTCGCTACTGTAGTATTCAATGTCTCCCATCAAACCACAAATTCTTGGTTTCTATATTTATTTATTTAAAATATTTTACTCTCCTTTTTTTACTTTTAGGCTTAGAACCAGCACTTTGAATTGTGCCCGGAAATGGATCAGAAGCCAGTGGAGATCATGTGATCCCTGTGATCAGCCTCTGAGTAGTCCCGACCTAGAGCACCCTGAAAAGGGATGCCATAACTCGGACTGAACTTGATGCTGTGTCATTATTAATGTCTCCCACACCCACCCACACACACACAACAGTTCTAACTTGTGTTTAACACTATATCTGTTTACATTTATTTCAGAATTATAGCTCATTGGGCAGAATCCTGTTTCCTTGATGCTGCTGTGTAAGAGTGATAACATTCCTCCCCGCCGCCACCACCACTGGCAAGCTGCCTTGTGCATTACCCAGTGTTGCAAGGACTGGGAAAAAATGGAAAGCTGGCTGGTTATGCATCTGTGTTGCCAAAAGGAGGCCAATGGGCTGAGGATGGGTGAGGGAAATTGCTGTACAATTGCTTTACAAATGCAACATTATGCCAGCTGGATTCTCATGACTGTATTCTCATTTATCTATTTAGAATCCTGTTGTGAGCTTCCTGGGGTCCCAGTGCTGGGAGGAAAGCAAAACAGAGATAAGATACATGGACATATGTGTGGCATGTGAATTGGGATAGTGTATCAATAAATGAATCCACACAGCAATATATTAGCATTTCCAGTGTCTGGTGTTAGTGTTCATGTTTACGGTGTCTGTTTCTCTGTGTGCGAGAGAGTCTGCAGGAATTTATTCGGTTGGGATGAAAGCTGTGTAGTAAAATTTTAGCATAATATACCAGCACATTGTGTGCCACCAACACCGCAATGCAGCCGTTTATAATTTAATACATGCATTTTGGATTTTGGGGGAGACCTTGGTTGCCCCTCTCTTTAACACACATATTGTGAGATACCAGAGACAAAGAATAGACATTGATAAATCTGCAGGAAATGACAATAACAACTTCCTTATGTTTCAGTTTTGCCTTTTCCCCAGTTCAGTATTTTTAATCACCTGCAGCACAGTCACATCCGTGTTTACTATTCCACTGTCTTCTGTCCGGAACACTTCTACGATGCAGGTGTGTTTGGGATTGAGTGTTGCTGGCTTTTATCAAGGAAGGGAGCCAGCGTCCCTCCCAGTGATGCTGGCCTGACATTTTGTCTTCCCTCCTCATTGGCTACCCTGGCGAAGGCTTCAGTCTGACCGTGTCTGCAAAGCCATGTGTTCCCAATCAACAGGCTGCGATTCTCCAAGGCAGCAATAAAGTGGCATTTGTCAAACTAAGTGGGTCTTCCGTTGTTCTCAACAGAGCACAGAAGAACTGCAACATTTGTATTCCGGGAAGCTGGATTCTTTTCAAGGCAAATACATAGAATAGAATATAAGTACAGTGGACCCTTGTATAACAAACAGCTTGTATAACATAAAATTTGTACATCATAAAAAATTCCGAAGATAGGGGAAATTTGCTTAACATAATTGCCTATGGGGAGAATCCATACAACATAAAAACAGGATCACTCCATTTTCAATGCATTCCTATGGGAATTTGTATAAAGGAAAATTTGCTTAACATAATTTCATTTGGAATGAATTAATTCCTTTATACAAGGTACCACTGTATATGAACATTTTGGCGGTGAGCCAAAGTGATGGGAGCATTTATGTACAGAGATTGTGGGACACTGGAGCTTAAATTATCACTATCTTAGTTAATTCATTAAATGGCCCATTCCTCTATAAGCCTAAATAAAGTAGTAGGTGACGCAGTTCGCTTGATTGTGCTGAAGCAGATTAAAGTTGAGAAGAGTCACATGTGCCTGCAGGACATTTTAAGAAAGCAATGAGATTGCTGTATCAGATCAATATTGTTACTGTACTTGGAGTCTTGCATTCCACTGACGGGGATGTAGAGAGATAAAATGCTCATTCTAAAGCCAAACAAATAGAACTCTGCCCTCCCACGCAGGGTTCTGGTGGTGACTAAACAAAAAAGTGTGAAGAGAGGTAGTGTTGACACCATGCATTAATAAAGACTAACGGATTCAATTGAACCAAAGTGATGCCATTTTGATTCCTCTGTATGTCTTGTATTTGTACCTTATTATACTTTGTAAGCTGTCTGACACTGTTTCAACTTTACTGGAATGTGTGCCTCAGCAAGATTGAAAGCATAAGAGCCTGCTTTAAATGTACAAGGACATCAATAGGAATGGCTCTAACAAAGGCTGTGGTCACACCTGGGTTTTGATCCTGATCTTCTGAAGGTCTGGCTTTTCCTCTTCGTCCCATCACGTGATTGAAATGTGGGACAAGAGTTCCCACGTCAAAAGCTGTTTTTTTTTATTTTAAAGTGCAGTTCAGCCCCCTTGGCCAGCAGGTGGGGCTAGCATTTGGAAAAAAATGGACCACTTGCCTGGGGGAAATTAAAACTTGTAGGACCGGATAGAACTTCCTGTTTCTCCGAAGGTGAAAAGCAATTAAATATATATATAGCCCATCGGCCCCAGGAACAGCCGGTCGGTGCTATGAAAAAAGAAAGAAAAAGAAAACTGGATCATCTGCGTGGTCTCACGGCGTCTGCCTCCTTAAAAGCTGGATTTTCAAAGCGAGGCAAAAATTTCCCTACCTCTTGGGTGAGTAACAGAAACCTCACTTAAGGGATCATTACCTGGTTTTCTTTTTTCTTTTTTTTTTCAAAAAGCCCGATGGCCGTGGGGACGGCATTTTTAGACACAGGTTATCTGGTAATTTAAACTGCTTTTAAAGGGATGTGGGACCAGGGCCTTGAGTTACAGCTTGCCCAAAGAATGTTGTTGATTGGTGATGGGCATCTCATGCTTTCTGTACTTAAATGTGTACCCTGCCTTTGTTAGTTGCAATTTTGTTCAACATGAATGGAGAACATGGAGACTTCCAGATATGTTGGTATGTCTTCAGACCCAAGTCCCAAGTCTTCAGTACCAAGATTCGAGTCATGTCCTGAGTCTATGGTGTCAAATCCCAAGTCCCAGAACTTCAGTTTGAGTCCCAAGACTCAGACAGAGTCCAGGAAGGATTATGTGCATATATGCATAGACAGCAAGCCTGGCTTGCCTTCCTGGATCCGGCTCCTGGTTTGGCCCATGCTCAGAAGCAGCGGGTCTGGCTTCAGCTCCCACCCACCCCCCATTGCCTCCCTGCTCTTGCCACTGCACGTTCTTGGTCTCAGAAGCAAGGAGTTGGCTTAGATTCCTTTCCAGGAGCTAGGCCTGCCTCTTCTGGGCCTCGCTCACTGGTAGAGAAGAGGAAGCCTGCCCTTTGCTTCTGAGGACAACAGTGTGTGGCAGCAGGAGGAGCAAGGAGGCCTGGGAAGAGCAGGGAGGGGGGCAGACACAACACACAACTGTGAAAAATCACAAGTCACAAGCTGAGTTCTGGTCACTGACAAAAAAACTCGAGTCAAGTCCAAGTCAAGTCACTGGTGTGACTTACATTGGACTCAACAACAAGTACAGCAACTTGTGTCCCTATCTCTGGAGACATTGTCTTTACACATTCCCCCGGGCCCAGATGCATATCCAGTGCTGAGCAATCAAGAGAGTTTCAAACCAGCATACACCCTAGAGCAGTGTTGGCTAACCTATGGCATGCATGCCAAAGGTGGTACTTGGAGCCCTTTCTGTGAGCACCCAACAAGGCCCCTTCACAGCCACCTGCATTCAAGTTAAATTGCTGCATTGGCCCTTTGTGAAAAATAAGTGGATTATGAATCACAATTTGAGCACTCGGTCTCTAAAAGGTTTGCCATCACTGCTCTAGGGTGTATGCTGGTTTGAAACTCTCATGATTGCTCAGCACTGGATATGCTTCTGGGCCTGGGGGCCATGTGTGAAGACAATGTCTCCAGGGATAGGGACACATTTATATATATTTTTGTATTTTTGTGTTTCTAGACCACCCAATTTCCCAGAAGGAAGATGGAGTGGTCTTTTGGCCTATGCCACTGGAGCCAATCCTGCCAGTGCCAAAACAGAAGCGCTAGCAGTTCTTTGGTTCCTAGCAATGTAGTTCCTCTTACCATGTGAGCACTAGGATTAAAGAATGAATTAAACGAATTATCAGGTTAGAATGCATTTACTTCATTTGGCTCTGCTGTGAAAAACTGCATCCCTAAAAAGGGTGATGTTAAAACAGGGCTCTTAAATTGAGTGTGCTATCAAGACCTGTGTTTGTGTTAACGCGTGAGCCCTTTTCCTTTCTCTTGATTGCTTTTGCAGAATTTAATTTGTATGCTGCCCACATCTCAGCCAGCCTTGTTGCAGTTACTAACCTATGTTTTAACTCTCGCAGAGCCACGTCTGATGCTCAGCTCCAGCAAGGTGAGAAATTTGCATTTGAGGAATATATAATAAAAGGCTGCAAGAGGTACACCAGATTTTCTTAAGCTAGAGAGGGTGGATAAATAGCTCAACAATGTAATTACAGTATCTGGAATTCAATTCCTCATTGAAACTTTTGCCAGCATAGCCGGCCTGTGTGGGCTTGGGTAAACTATATAGTCCCAGGACACACTCAGAAAAAAGGAAGGACAATACAATTCTGAGTATTCTCTACACGGAAAACTCTGAAAAGAGTCAGCATCAGTCAGAATTGGCTGATGATTATTATTATTAGAGTGGGAGAGAGACTGGGGATGGAGGGATTTCAGAGACATACATGGATATCTTGGCTGTAAAACCCGTTCTCTTCTGGAGATTATTAAACCTGACTTAATCCATAGTATGTTCGGTTTTAGAAAAACTGGCCCAATCCTTCGTCAGAGGAAGGCAGCCACCTCTGTTGTGGGCTATTATTAAAAGGCAGCAAATTGTTTGCTTATGTCTCCCCTCTGTTATTGTTATTATTGCCTTGTTGTGGTGAAGTGGATAAACTGCTGTACTGCGCAGTGGTTAAATGTCTATACTGCAGGTAAAACTGTGCTCACGACCTGGGGTTCGATCCCAGGTAGCTGGCTCATGGTTGACTCAGCCTTCCATCCTTCCGAGGTCGGAAAAATTAGTACCCAGCTTGCTGGGGGGGCAAATGTGTAGCCTGCATAATGTAATTAAACTGTAAACCACCCAGAGACTGCTTGAAGTGGTATGGGGCTGTATATAAGCAGAACACATTGTTTTCTCGCAGCCCAGGGTTCAGTCTCAGGTAGCCGGCTCATGATTGACTCAGCTTTCATGTAAAATGAAGTTCCTTCACTTAATGTATTTTCAGCTGTTTTGTCCCATGCAGGACAATCATGTGGATGCATACTTCATAATGGCAAAGAGGTTTGAGTGTGTCAGAGAAACCAAGAGTAACTCCATCATGAAACCAGACTCCATTACAAGCCTGGACTCCTGGCAGGATCGTTCAATCAAGATCACAACTGAGGCATCAGACTAATATTGTGAATACTGTATATCCAAAGGCTGTAATTAGAAGCATCTGCCCTGCTACAGACTATAAACAGGATGCACACACACACACACACACAGACACAGACACACACACACACACACACACACACACACACACACACACACACACACACACACACACACACACATTATGAACCAACATGACGAACACACACAGAGTGGTGTGGGCAGAGAAGAGTTGCATATCCCATCACATGCCTGCTAGCAAACAGACTACCTACTGAGAATAGAGATTAATGAACAATTTATTTATAAAGAGGTATGGCATAATTCCTTCTGTGGCACAGTAATTCTATTTGTTGAGTTCAATGAAGGAAGCCATGCATCTCTAATAAGAAAGACTGCATGGGAAACACTAATGGAAATGCTGTTATACATTTGCAAGCTATTTTAATCCAGAATGCAGCAAATTCTAAGGCCTGAATCCAATAGACAGAAGTTTGTGTGTGTGTGTGTGTGTGTGTGTGTGTGTGTGTGTGTGTGTGTGTGTGTGTGTGTGTGTGTGTGTGTGTGTGTGTGTGTGTGTGTGTGAGTGAGTGAGAGTGTTTTGTACTAAATTCTCTATTCTAGGAATTTCATGGGACAGACCCACACCTCAGCATGGCTTACCTGAAAAAAAAGGACTTTGGAACACTAGTTCCTCCAAAGCTACTTGACCAGAGAGGAAAATTATGGGCTTTGTAGTCCAAAAAGTCCCAAAATCCCAGGCCTCGAATCCAATTACTAGTATCAACTAAATTATACTAAATGAATTAGTGTGATTTATTCAGGTGTTGATCTGCCATTAGGCAGTGCATCTAATCTAGCTGAGACGAGCAGTTGGATCAAATCAAGATCTCTATTGGTGCCCTTGGATTTCTGAAGGAACTGTTTGTGAGGAGAACCAAATGAAGCATAGGGGAATGAAGAAAGGACCACCAGCAACTATTAGAATCATAGAATCATAGAGTTGGAAGACTCCTCAAGGGCCATCCAGTCCAACCCCCTGCCATGCAGGAACCCCCATCACAATATTTCCGACAGATGGCCCTCCAGCCTCTGCCTAAAAACCCCCAAAGAAGGAGACTCCACCACCCTTTGTGGCAGCATATTCCACTGCTGAACAGCTCTAACTGTCATGAAGTTCTTCCTAATGTTCAAATGGAATCTCTTTTCCTGTAGATTGAAACCATTGTCCCAAGTCCTAGTCTCTGAAGCCATGGAAAACAAATCTGTTCCCTCTTCAATATGACATCCTTTCAAATATTTAAACATAGCTATCACATCCCCTTTCAGTCTTCTTTTTGAAAGGCTAAACATTCCCAGTTCCCTAAGCCGTTCCTCATAAGACATTTCTTCTAGACCCTCAACCATCCTGGTCACCCTCCTCTGTACCCACTCGAGGTTGTCAACATCCTTTTTAAATTGAGGCGCACAGAACTGGACACAGTACTCCAGGTGGGATATGACCAGAGCAGAATAGAGTGGTACTATCACTTCCCTTGATCTAGACACTATGGTTCTGTTTATGCAACCAAGAATTCCTGGCTGCTGCATCACACTGCTGACTCATGTTCAATTTGTGGTCCACCACGACTCCCAGATCCCTTTCATGGGTACTATTTTCCAGCCAAGTATCCCCCATCCTATATCTGTGCAATTCGTTTTACCTAGATGTAGCACCCTACATTTCCCTCTGTTGAAATCCATTCCGTTAGCTTTGGCCCAGCACTCTAACCTGTCAAGGTCCTTTTGGATTTTCATCCTGTCCTCTTTGGAATTATTAACCCCTCCCAATTTGGTATCATCTGCAAATTTATTTAGCATACTCTTTATTCCTTCATCCAAGTTATTAAAAAAGATATTGAACAGCACTGGACCCAGAACAGAACTAGAATGGACGAGTCTTAAAAGAAATTAATTGCAAGAGCAAGGTGAAAAGTAACGTGTCACAAATGTGAGATGAATTCATTTTGGCACATATCACATAATTTCCCAAGATTTCAGACATGACATTATGGACATGTAGTAATCCCATTTGTACACCAATGTCTCTCATAAACCCAGCTGCACACAGAGGTGAAAGAAGAGTTTGGATGTAACAACCTATAGTTATTTGTCATACATTCTGATTCATTTTATAAGCCAGTTAGGTTGATTAACCCAAGCAAAACATGTTACATTAGATTGTCTTTATCATAACACTGGTGTTGTGAAGAAAAAGGCCATATGTTCCAGGATTTCTTTTATTTTGGAAATAATCGGTGGAGGCTGGAGGGGAATATCTTTAGTGGACAAAGGGTAGATGGCAATGCATGATCAGGGTGACTGATTCTGAAGGAAATTGAACGGTCAGTTTGTTTTGCCCATTGACATCAGCCAGTTTTTACATCTGCTGACTAAATGAACTCTTGCATTACTTAAATGTTAAATTCTACAAATATCCTTTCAGATGTTTGTCTGTCTGTCTGTCTGTCTGTCTGTCTGTCTCTCTCTCTCTCTCTCTCTCTCTCTCTCTCTCTCTCTCTCTCTCTCTCTCTCTCTCTCTCTCTCTCTGTGTGTGTGTGTGTGTGTGTGTGTGTGTGTGTTCTGTTTTGAAGAACAAGTTGACCAAGACAAATTTTATTAGATTTATTCCCTTTTTGTCTCCTAGTGGGTAAGCTTTGTGTCTGGAATACATATGTCTTTCCACCTGCAGCTGATACCCTCAATTCATTTCCTGGTTCTTTTGACCCCATATAATGATCCTCTATCCCATAATAAATTACAATGGAGCTACAATTAACTTCATCTCCCTGCAAAAAAAGTCAGCACACCAGCAAACAGTAAGAGTGTTGGACCTTGGAAAAATAAATAATTTTAAATAAGATTTTAGAAAAAATATGAATAGGACTGTACCTCCTTTACAAGGGCTGATGATTCATAAGATTGCTTCCAGCTCTGTAGTTCTAAGTTTGTATTTTTATTACATTATATTTGCTTCTGTTATTTGGACAATAACGCCTTGTTACAGCTTCAGTAAACTCTGGATGTCTGGTTTTTGTGTTTATTCAATGGAAAGCAATCACTTTCTCCCCTCATTGAATGCACACCTTAATGTGGTGAAGGTCTTAATTGTTTCAGTGGATCTGAGAGCATTAGGAGCCTGGACTCCTACAAGGGTCACCCAGAGCAGAACGGTCATGGCTGAGACACCAGACTAAGATGCATCCAACCTCTTCAAGGCAGAGAGACTAGTTTTGGCTCACCTGAAATCTATCACGGATTTGTCATTAGATCCATTGCAACTTGCTTATCGTGCAAATAGATCAATAGATGATGCTATTAATATGTCCTTACACTATATATTGCAACATCTTGAATCTCCAAAATCTTATGCAAGGGTTCTTTTTGTTGATTTTAGTTCTGCATTTAACACTATTATTCCGGGTATCCTTATGACTAAATTAAAACAGCTGGCTGTACCTGATCACATTTGTAAATGGATTGTAAGCTTCCTAACAGACAGAAAGCAGCAGGTGAAGTTAGGTAAAATTATATCAGATATTAGCAAGGTTAGCATAGGAGCCCCTCAGGGCTGTGTGCTTTCTCCATTTCTGTTTTCCTTATATACTAATGATTGTACCTCAAAGGATTCCTCTGTTAAAATAGTGAAGTTTGCAGATGACACTACGGTGATTGGTCTCATTCAAGACAATGATGAATCTGCCTATAGGCAAGAGATTGAACAACTAGTTTTATGGTGTACTCAAAATAATCTTGAATTAAATACATGCAAAACTGTTGAAATGGTGGTGGATTTTAGGAGGACTTGTTCTATATAGCCACCTCTTATGATATCAAATAACTTAGTGTCAATAGTGGAGTCCTTTAAATTTTTAGGTACTATTATATCTCAAGATTTAAAATGGTCATCTAATATTGAAAGTATTATTAAGAAAGCACAACAAAGAATGGTTTTTCTGCGTCAACTTAGGAAGTTTAGACTGCCAAAAGAACTGTTGATTCAATTCTATAGAGGTGTTATTGAATCTGTTATCTGTTCCTCTATAACTGTCTGGTTTAGCTCTGCGACTAAGCATGACAGATATAGACTTCAAAGGATAACTGGAACTGCAGAAAAAATTATTGCTACTAATTTGCCATCTATTGTGGAATTGTATACCACACGAGCTAAAAAGAGGACGATGAAAATATATACAGATTCCACACATCCTGGACACCATCTGTTTCAATTGTTACCCTCAGGGCGACGTTTTAGGGCATTGCATACTAGGACAACTAGATATAGGGCCTTTTTACACGACCCCTAAGATCCGCTGGCCACTTAAATTTGGACCAGAGATCTTAGGGGTTCGTCGCTCTTCCTCTGTCCCCACCCCCCTCCACACTTCCTGGTTGCTGGCTGCCTGAGGGAGGGAGAAAAAAGAAAGAAAAGAATGTCGGTTTACCTCCGTTTTGTTCCCGGCAGCAGGGTGCAAAAAAAGAACAAACAGAAGCCAGGAGAGCCCCGCACTCACTATCCTTACACCGGATCAAATATTTGTCACATCCAAAAAGCAGGTACCTGAAAGCTGCGCTGGGACGCGCTAAAGTGGGCGGGTCGCACTTAATTTCCTGTTAACTCCGGAGCTGGTGGGTAAACATTTTTAATCTCCGGAGCTGGGAGCCATTTGCCCCGGAGTTTAGGGGTCGTGTATAAACGCCCATAGAGATAGTTTCTTTCCAAGTGCTATCAAACTGTTGAATAATTAATTTTTACATTTCTTCTTCCTTTTTAAATAATAGGTTATATTGTAGTATTGTACTGTGTTTTTATTGTTGACTGTATGATTCTTATATTTCCTTTTATAGAGAGAGAGCATTTTTACCAAAACAAATTCTGGATGTGTCTAACCACACTTGGCCAATAAAAGTATTCTATTCTATTCTATTCAGTTACTGGGCAGTACTGGTAATGGAAGGTGACACTGGGGGAGAAGACAACAGTGGTGGCGCTCATGCTAACTTTTATTAGTACTGCACAGAAGATGACAATGGTCAACCCCTTCTGAACTTTCCTTACCATGAAAACCAAATGATGAAAAAATCCAAAACAACGCAAGAGATAGTGCTGGAAGATGAAACTCCCATGTGAAAAATCACTCAATCAGCTATTTGGCAAAGGACAAATAGGAATAGATCTGTTGGTAATGGTGCAACTAGATTAAGGCTGAAAGTACATCTTGTGGAAGACATGCACAGATGGAAAAGGAAAGTCAGTTCCACCATATGGAAAGGTATATTTCAGGCCTGTCCAACAGGTAGACCGCGGGCTACCGGTAGCCCACAAAGGGTTCAAAAGTAGCCCGCTGGCCATCAATAAAAAAAGTGAGGGGATAAGTTCTCCACCCCTCCCTCCCCCATCCCAGGGGCCACCACTGCCCCAGCAAAGTTCTCAGTCTGCCAACCCACTGTCTCAGCCAAGTGGGGCAGTTCAAGGGCCATGGCGCAGTCCCCTGCTCGAGCCAGGTGCAAGGGAGCCATGTGTATGGTCATGTGGGTTGCTCCTTGGAAGTGGTGATCTGTGCAAGCATGCACAAGCCCCCCTTGCACCCACCCTCACCAGTTGGAGCGGGTGCAAGAGAAGTGTGTGCATGGTCAGCCTTCCCATAGGAATGCATTGAAATATGTTCCCTCCAGAACAGATTAATTGATTTTCAATGCATTCCTATGAGAAACTGCTGCTCTACTTACAATTTTTTTTTTACGTATGAGCACGTGCTAGGAACGGATAAAATTATTAAGTAGAGGTTTTAGTCTAGTAGCCCTCAGGCACTTTGCGCCTGAAAAAGTAGACCTTGGCCTGGTATATTTAGTGGCAACATGAGAGCGGGCCTTTTCTGTTGCCATTCCCAAACTCTGAAACTCTTTTCCAAAGGAGGCCAGACTGGCCCCATACTCGCTGTCCTACTGCAAGGAGGCAAAGGCCTTTGTTTTCAGGCAGGCTTTCCCTTAATAACTGTCTACAAGTACATGTAAAACAGCTGGTTTATAATTTATGTGGCTTTTAAAACTGTTTTAGTAATACTTTTATCTAACCTTTTGATATGATGTTTATTTTATTCTTTAAAAATATTTGTGTACCTTCCTGTTTTATCTTTAGCTTTCAGCTAGTCTTTTAAAATAAAAAATAAATCATGAACTTCATTTCTCCATAGATAAGAGTGTGTTAATAACTGCTACTGTATAACCTAATTGGCTGGTTAAAACGAGAGAGAGAAATCCTGAAATGTTGCAGGAAAAATTACAGTACCTGTTTGTAAAATAAGAAGGAAGAATTGTAGGTGCAGTTATTTATTTATTTATTTTTATGCTTGTTAAGCGCCCAATTTTCCCACAGGAACTCTGGTACAACGCGTTGCATCATATCTTGACATCTGCAAGAATTAGATAGCCATTTTTCTAAAAATAAAGCTAGGGACTGCTCCCTTGCCTTCATGTGGACATTTATGGCTTTTATTAAAAAGGAAATCTTACTACAGAAGGGACAATACAGAGGCTGTTTTGGACCACAACTCCCACAGTCCTTTGCCATTTGAAATACAGGCTTGGAATTCTGGGAGTTGTGGTCCAAAACATCAGGAGGGCCGAAGTCTGGACATGCCTGGACTAGAACTTTACTTTCAAAAAGAAAATTGCAAAATGAATGCTTGGACCATCAAAGCAGAAAGTAGGAAAAGAGTTAAATTCTTCCCATCTCCTTCCAATGCAGTTTTGGGTGGGTGGGGTTGTTTCAAATTGACCTCTTTGTCAGTCTCTATTCCAGGGATGGCAACAGTGGCGTAGCTAGAGTTTGGAATGGCCAGGGACAAAGTCCGTTTTTGCGCCCTCTCCTCCCACCCAAACCGTGTCTCACCCACCCAGCAAGGAGGGAGCAGATCCCAGGGGAACAGTGGGGAAGGGGAAGAAGGGTCTCTCCTCATGCCCTCGTTGTAGGTTACCTTTCCAGTTAAGGCAGGCATGTCTAAACTTCGGCCTTCCTGATGTTTTGGACCACAACTCCCAGAATTCTAAGCTTAGATTTGCCAGTGACAGAGGACTGTGGGAGTTGTGGTCCAAAACATCTGGGGGCTGAAGTTTGCACATGCCTGAGTTAAGGCTCTCCTGTGCAAACTGCACAGTGTGCGGACAGCACCAGCAAGTGATTCCCCCCCCCAAACAGCACCTCCATCCCACGCTTCCCTCTCCTCCCTTCTCCGGGGTAACGATCATCAAGCCTTAGCAGGAGTTGGGGGAAGGAAGAGGGGGGAGCAATTGATGGAGGTGTTGCTTGAGGGAAAAAAACATTGCCTGCTTCCCTCTCCTCTCCCTCTTCCCTAGTTATGTCAGAGGATGGGGAACCTTTTAGAGACCAAGTGCCCAAACTGCGATTGAAAACCCACTTTTTTTTTTTTTTTTTACAAAGTGCCAATATGGCAATTTAACCAGAATATAATGGGACCCCAGGCTACAAATGCTTCAGGTGCTACCCTTTGGGAAAGCAGAGATCCAAGAGCAAGCTTTTGAATTTCCCATGGCCACAGCACCCTTCCAGTGTTCGCGGGAAATTAAAAAATCCTGTTCTTGAATCCTCGCTTTCCTGAAGAGTAGCACCCCATCAATTCATAGAAAATATCACATTCCCCACCCCCATTCTGCACATTGACTGGCAAGATTCAATGACGTGGTTCTGAATGACATTTGATGAAGAACAGATAACAATTATATACTGTGAGTAACAAAATGATAGAAAGGGGCGCACCATATGGTTAAAATGGTGAGTGATTATTCTAATATGGGGTAGTATTAGGCATTTTGCTGAAATTGGCAGTTCTCCAGCTTTCTTCTTGCTGCTAAAAACTAACACGGTATGGTCTATGAAAGTAGGAAGTAGCAATAGTTATATTTTAACATGCTACTGTGCTGACTTTCTGATGAGCCTTCCTCTAAGGAAACCCCAGAACCCTTTGAACCTGAAATGGCTGACAGCTGCTGCTGGATGCTGCAGACTCTGGACCATTCATGATTCAGGAGGCCAAGCCTTCAGATGGTGGCATTGCTGTGCCTGACCCTGGACCCTGAAGGGACAAATATGGGTCTGGGGCTAAATCAGAGGAGGCTCAGCTTTGGGGCTGTTCTTGATTTGCCTGCCTCATAGGCAAGTCTCTGGTTACCTGAACTCCTACACTGCGCTAAACTTCCCCAGCCTGGTGCCTCAGCTGACCAAGATGACCCCCTGTGAGTCCAGCTGGCCAGAGAACAAAACCTCCTTGTGAGTGTTGCTGAAGCAAAACAATTACATCAGAATAAGCAACATTTATCAGATTTGCCTGCTGACATAAGAATAATTTACTCCAGTACAATACAGAATCTGGGTCTGGCAGCTGTACCACCAATAGGAATCACTCCAGGAATCTCTGTAAACATCTGGCTGGCTGGCTGGCTGGATCTACAGCTACATATTAATCTGTGGGAGTTCTTCTGCTATGGACACCCATGCATCAGTGTGTGTGTCCCCCTTTCAGCCATCTTGATATCTACCAACAGATGTACATTTTCCAGGATCTCGCCATACAAGTTCTGGCAAATCAGTTTCCTAATAGTAATTTTAAAAAGTAATTAAAGTGTATGCTAGATTGAATCCATTACAGTCCTTTCCTTGACTTTGTGTGAACAAGGTATTGATTTCACTCTTGGCTTGGGGGTTATGTGATTTGATACTTTCGAATTCGCATTACCCGAGCCTCTCCGCACGCATGCCATTTATGCTCTTCAGAAAGATCCCAAGAGTACACACACTTTTAATCATCCTCGAATCCACAGGGCTCGGTTCCTGCACGATTGGATCAGAATATAAACTACAGTAAATTGAAACAAGGCCTGTAGGAGGAAGACGGCTTTCTCTGTACAATCTGCAAAGTGAGTGTGACAGCAGGATATTTCCTGGCTATATTTCTATGCTAGCAGAAACGTGCACACAAGGCACAAATTCTATGATTTAGAGAGTGATGCAGTCTTAATACTGATTTGTGATAGCTAAAGGGGAAGAGGTTCAGGTTTAATAATTCTGTGGTGTCTTTCCTTTGCTCACTGTGGATGCAATAACCATTGTCTGCAAAGACCAGTCTCAGCTATAGGCAGACTCTGGACAGGAATATCCACGGGTCCCATGTTTGGACTTCCTTCTGGGTAAGACAGGGGTCTCATAGTTATAGTAGTTCATTTGCTCATTTTAGTGCATTTAATGTTTTATTATTTTTATTATAGTAAACCACCCGGAGTTCCTTTTGGAAGACTGGCAGTATATGTATGTATGTATGTATGTATGTATGTATGTATGTATGTATGTATGTATGTATGAATGAATGAATGAATGAATGAATAAATAAATAAATAAATAAATAAATAAATAAATAAATAAAAGAGGCTGCAAAGAACAAGCTAAATTAAAACACGGGTCAGTAAGGGTGTATGCAGACACCGAGATCCAGTTTGGATTCCAGTGCAGTGGAAAATGCTCATGATATACTACATAAAACCTACTCACAGATATGGAGCATGCACGAGTCTGTATAAGACACTTGACTCCATTACCCATGTTCCATAAGGTTAAACCTAAATCTTGTAGTTGTAGGATAGCTATGTTAATCTGTAGAAGGTGAAAACAAAGTAAAAATAAAAAGGCTAACATTTTTAATGTGAACTTTAATATTTCTTTCTTTCTTTCTTTCTTTCTTTCTTTCTTTCTTTCTTTCTTTCTTTATGCTGCCCATCTGGCAGCAAGGCCACTCTGGGCGGTTCATGGACACATTCACCTCATCAAATACAAGGGAAGGAGATTTAATTGAAACACCTACTGGTTGACTGCAACAAGCCACAAGCAATGACTAAGACTTATCCTTGCAAAGTTCAAAAGGACTAGGATTTTTAAATCTGGGGACCAATACTTGCTGGGGTTAAGAAGGTTAGGTGTGCTAAGCCTTCTGGGAGTGGGATAGGAAATGACAGGGAAGCGGATATGGACGAAGAGTGGGATTAGAGGGCTGCTCCTCATACCAAGGGCCAGAGGCAAAAGTGAGAAGGAAGGTGGCTGAGAAGACCATCTCTAATTCATGCAGTGTGCTATAGCTCTGTTTTGTAGGAGATGTATGTCTGTTCCTTTTGTTTACCCTCTAGCTAGCTTCTATTCAGACTTCTTGAGTCACTTTTTTTTAACCAAAGGGGCTTGCTAAGATGAAGGTTATACTTAAAACAGTAAGCAAAACAGCCCAGTGTTGAAACATAGAATCTCACTGTGATGCTCATTACTGTAGGACTGGAAGAAGAACTGCACCAAAGAAGTCTTCCACTTTGAAACCCGTTTAAAAACAGAATTACATTTTCCCTGAATTCCATACATAACTGAAAGGGGATGGAGAGAGTTAGGAGGCATAGGGAAAGCAGTATGTCAAACCAGAAAGATACAAAATTTCAGAAGGATACAAGCACAGCTACTGCGTTGGGATGCCTGACAACCACGCCGAGGCTTTTAAAAACAGTGATTTGTGGCGCTGGTGGCGAAATGAAGAAGGAAGCAACTGTCACAGTTACAACCCTTCTCCCAAAGTACTGTGATTTGATAGCGCTTCATAAAATTTGCCCCAGTATTAGAAGGTATAACTGTAAGTCACATCACTCATCCCTACTGAAATAGAGAATAAAGTGGATGGGGGTGGGGACGTATGTTGTGTGCTTTTTTGTATCCTTGTGGGTTTTGTTGTTCTTCTTCTTGTTTTTGGAATGTAGTTCAGGAGTTGGAAATAAATAAATTAAGACGAGGCACAGGAAGAAAGAAAAAGCCAACATGCAAAAACCTAAAAGATTCTTGTACATCATCCCCTACTGCACCGCAACTTGTCTACCAAGTGAGGCAGACAAGGATGCCGGACAAGATGAGTTACCCTTGTAACGTCTTCCATTTCCCTCTTTCTCACTACTCAGGACACACACACACACACACACACACACACACATTTTGCCAATAATGAGTACCAGGCAGCCATCCCATTCTCATTCCACTTTAAAAAATAAATAAATTACAGCCATGGACATTACAGGCAAAACAGCAAGTTTGTTCCAGCTCATTGCTGCAGAATGGAGCTCAGACATCTGAAAAGTGGCCTATCTCTGTGCTCTGATCATGAATTTTCATACCATCTGTTTCTGCAGTCAAGTGATGCAGAGGAGAAATGTACGCTTCCTTCATAGCTAAATCTAGTCAGACATGCCTGGAGCTAGAACGAGGAATGTATACTTTGATGTATGACTACCATGTACTGGGCCTCCTGGGCCAAGAAGGGCCTCTGAAGGCTTCTCGCTTGTGCTAGGACTGGGACACAGCAATAATGTCTCACTCTTGAGTTCTTTCTCTGGGCTTTGTTTCTTGCCATTGGCTCCGCATTAACTGCTCTTGCTAAGCCACGTCAAGTCGAATAAAATTGAAGCGAATGGTGTTATGATGAATAAGACCACTGCTTGCTTTTAATCTGTCATCAATTTTAATTTAAACACTTAATAGGAACCTGACACAACCTCTTTTTAGAAACACGTCTACTGTTTGATCTTTTAAACAAACAAACCGAAGGCTTAATTTACTAGTGGAAATGTGAGATGTCTGTCTTCTTACTGTACCAGCAAGCATCAAGTTTGGTAAGTCCAAAAGCCTGCTGTAACTCCCTGTCAGAGGAGTGCCAAATAGCTTAGAAGAAAGGCATGCAGTTTTATCTGCAATGCTTACTAATGAAATGAGTAATAATTTTATGCAGAACAGTCTTACCACACTGTGAAATGATGTATGGACGGTCTGTCAGCTGCATACCAAGTGTCCTCAAAGAAACAAGAACTTTGATATCATGTCTTTCTGTTTTGCTGATGAGTCACTCTAATAGTCAAGACACATAAAAGCAAGGGAGCTTTCTTTACCCAAGATGGGCTAACTACAAAAGAAGCAGAATAACATTACTCTAATAGAAACCAGAAGAGAGCTTTCTTTGAATCAAAGGTAGGTTCTAGTAAGAGCTGGAGCAGTTACTTTGAAAAGCAATTAGCTGCAGTTATAGCTCCAAGTTCTTTACACCCACAAAAGGCTTTCTCCCTTGAAATTCTGAAAATATATCAACAAGTTAGGGTAACCTACAAAAGGAGCCCTGTGAATCCACGTTCAGTTATAATATAACACAACTATGGCTTTGTTAGTAGTGCAAGACAGAGCTGAGTGTGCTATAGGGCCAACCATGCATCTTTAACATATATACTCCTAGACTTAAATGGAATGGGCAACCCCATCTCAGCACTAGTATTGACGTAACATTCTAATCTCAGTCCCTACCTGAAAGAGAAGAATAGGCTCCTGGTCTCTGCCTCCAGCAGCAAAATGACTTGGTTGAGCCATTCAACCATGGTGTTGCATGTTAACTAGAAGCCAACGGTGTCCATTAGTCTGGGCAACTCTATTTAGTAAATCAACAATGGCATCAATCAGCTGTTCTGTAGAGGGCTATGGGACTGATCAGAGCAGAGATCACAAATGTTATTCATTTAGACCAGAAGTCCTGTGATCCCCAGGAATCAAGTCATTGTCCAAAACCAAACATCACCATGCTGGGGGCGCCAGCACCTGATAGGAGCATCTGTGGTTTTCTGCTAGGGCTGCACCTGCAAAGCCCTGGGTGCTATACATGTACAGGCTTAGATCCGATTGAATGCCAGTTACTCATTTGTTTTCTAACTTGGAAACAGCAAAATCTGTGTTGAATATGGCGTGTTTGAAAATGGGAATGCCTGAGCTCAGCCAAGACCAGTATTACTATAGTAAAGTTGAACACGCACATTACCTAAAAGCAGAGTGGACAACACTTCTTAGTTTTGTTGTTAGGATAGGAAATTGCATAGGTTGGGGATCTTGTTCAGCTTGTTTTGTCTTCTAGAGTTGCGGGTAGACATGGTCACGAGCTAGCAAAATGTCGTCTGTCATGGTTCGAGGTTCATCAAAGCTCACGAGCCCCAAACTTCCAAACGTTTCCCGAATAAACCACAAATCAGTTCATTGGTTCATTTAGAAGTTATATATTTTTAAGACAGCCCAGGTTGTAAAGCAAAGCAAAAAAGCAAAGTGTTCTGCTTATATACAGCCCCATACTACTTCAAATACAGTAGTCTCTGGGCAGTTTACAGTTTAATTACAGTATGCAGCCAACACATTGCCCCCCCTCCCCCAGCAAGCTGGATACTCATTTTGCTGACTTCGGAAGGATGGAAGGCTGAGTCAACCATGAGCCTGCTACCTGGGATTGAACCCCAGGTTGTGAGCACAGTTTTAGCTGCAGTACAGGCATTTAACCACTGCTCCACGGGGCATTTTCAATAATAGAAGAAGACGTCTGGGTGCCTCAGTTGAGAGACAGGCTGAAGCCACCAGGTTTTTTTTAATCTTTTAGGAGGCCTCTGGCAGTGGGAGCCAGTCATGCTGTCTCTTGAGATGACAGCAGTGGAAGATAAGGAATTGGCAGCAAAAGGTAGGAAGGTGTGGGAGCCATTGGGATGGGAGCAGGGGACAAGTTGTGGGTGGGGGGAATGAGCCACAAAGTTTGGGAAAATGCTTAAAAAGATTGTGATTCAGATCAGTATGGGTTCTCCAGTTTGGACAAACCTGAATCAACTGAACCAGTGATTTTTCATGAATTTTCTGATTTGTTTTGGTTCATGCCTATCTTTAGTTACATGCCTCTTTTTGTGTTATTTCCATTTCCAGTGTTACACAGTAAGGAAGCACAGAGTACTCTACAGTTTCTTTCTGTTTATCTCCCCCCCACCAATCCACATCCAAAGAAGGTCTGAAGCTGCTTCTGTGAGCGCAGCTCCATTTCTGAATGCTTAACCAGTGTTGCGGCAGGGCAGCTCCTTAAATGCATGAACATTTTCAAGACAACCACCAGCAGGTGGTGCTGTTGCACATTTTCTCTCCAATTCATAAGGTTGTGTGTGTGTGTGTTGTGTCGTTACAGTTGTGACCGACTCTTCGTTATTGATCCACAAAGTGGGAAGCTGAGGGGAAACACTTTGCTGATTGTAATTCTGGGTTCAAGAGGGACTTTTCCAAAAGAGGAGAGGAAGAACAGCGGGAGAGTTTGCCTTCATTCTTAATAGTGGGACATAAGGGATTTTCCCCCTTGCAAAATTGGAAGTAGGGTTGAAATGAAAACCCCTACTGCAGCAAATCATGTCAAGTCAGAAAATCAATGTAAAGTGCTCACTCAGGTTCCCCGTTGTGAGGTGATGCTTCCTTCTAATCTTTTATAGCATATTTGGGTTTGTGTGGCAAAACTTTTTTATAAGTAGGTGTTATGAGTTTGTTTGTCTGCCCGTTTTTCGCCATCTTGCCTTAGTAATGTTTTGTATTTTCAGCTTTTTAAATTTCGGTTCTTCTGATTGTTGTTGGGTTCGTTTTTGTTCTTTATGTCATATTGTGGAACTGATTATTATTTTTCTCTGTATTTTTTTTTTTGTATGCTATTCTTTGTCAACCGTGCTGAATTCCCATCTGGGAAAATTTATAAATATAAATATAAATATAAAAATAAATAAATAACTGAAGAAGCAAAATTTCACTTTATGTAACATATAGCCCATTCTTAGGGAGCTAAAAGCATATTAATACGGCCATCAGAAAATGCTTAACCTGATGATGATGTGCTTGTCAAGTCAATTATGACTTATGGCAGCTCTTTTTGGGATTTTCTAGATATGGAGTACTCAAAAGTGGTTTACCATTCCATTCTCCTTGGAGATGCTCTGGGATTGTGTACCTTGCCCAAGGCTTCACAGGCTGGCTGTCCTCCTGGGAGCCACAGTGAGGGATCAAATCGCACACACCCCGGTTCTGGAGCCTGATATCCATTTCAAAGCCTGTCTATATACCCCACAAACCCACAAAACCCCACATTTTACTTCTAGCTGACTCAAATAATATGGTTTTTTTGTCATTTCCTACGTTCCTATTGAGTTATTGAAATGCTCCCTTTTAAAAGTGGCTGCAAAGGTCACAATGGGCTTAAGTCAATTAAGAAAATGGTTTGCTAAAATAAACAGCCCTCTGGAGGCTGTTTCTTTTAACTTGTTTCCTAACAAAATGAAATGCATCAAAGCAAAATGAATGTGCACTTTGAAATTCATTGTGTGAATGTGAAACTTAGCATGTTTTTAATACAGGTCAAATTCCAATTTTGGGTTGGGTAACCAGACCCTCTATCTAGCCAGCCAGGCACAAATCTGGTGTTACATATATTATTACAGGTTGCTTAGCTCTCCTAAACCTAGTGCCATCTGAATGTGTTGGACTGTGATTCCCAACATTCCCAGTCAGCACAGTCAGATGGCTGGGAAAAATAGGAGTTTCAGTCCAGTGCATCTGCAGGCTCCCAGTGTAGGTTTTCTTTAGCCAGACAAGTATAGGTTCTTACTAGCAGGGTTCTCCAGATCTGCTGCATTCATTTCAAAGGTGTATGTGAAATATGAGGAAAGCTTGATTTGGGTCTCAGATCTCTGCAGATGGGCACAATCTGCAGCCTAGTTGAATTATTGGTTAGAGCAAGTTAGAGGGAAGGAAAAGTCAGGGGCAGATGTAACAGACATTAATATTCTCAACTGTTTCTTGCACTCCCGGGTACATAACTGGCATTCCTGAAATAGTATAATATTTGATAATAATTTTTTTGTAGATAATTGGCCGCTGACAAATCCACACTCAGCACCAGACATAAATTACTGCACATGCGAGATTAGAGATGGGCTGTGAACCCCAAAACCCCACAAACTGGAAAAGTTTGTGGTTCGGTTTGTGCAAGCCATTTTGCTGAAAGGAAGCACCAACCCTTTTTCTTCTTGATGCTTTGTTTTGTTTTGGCAAAACGGATGCCCCCAACTCTTCCCCTTGCCCCCCATTGCCTACCTACCCCATTGCTGCTTCCCTCTATTCCTCCTCTGACACTGCCCTCTTCAGAGACAATGGCCCAACTTTCCTTCTGGGACCCAGCCCGGCTGTCTCCGCACATGCACATGCCTAGGCCAGTGCATGCGCAGAGACAGCAGGCCCAATTCCTGGAAGGAAAGCTGGGTCACTATATCTGAAGACGGTGGTGGCAGAGGAGGGAAAAGAAGAAGAGGCAGGGCCAGGTAGGGAGGTGACGGGGACAGTGGGAAAGGGGCATGTGGGCAAGCAAAGGAAGTGGAGACATTAAATACACACACACACACACACACACACAGAGCAGGAACTGGAAAAATGGCTCATTTTTCTGGGGCTGGGTGGTGGTGGTTTGTGGTTTGTGGGTGAACCATAAACCCCTCCAACTTGTCATTTTCCCCTCAGTTCATGCCCACTTTTATGTGAGATGCAACCATGCATCAATGTTTCTTAAAGCCGGCATGAATGTTTTGCTTGTGAACTCTGTATTTTTCTCTGTATGTTTGAAGAGGTGGACTTGTCCACAAAAAGACACATTAAAATATAACAATTATTGCTTAAGGTGCCATAAGGTTTTGGTCTTTTTAAATTTTTCTGTGGGTTTTTTGCCTGATATGGCTGACCGCTGTGTGCACAAAATATTGGACTAGTTGGGCCTTTGACCTAGTCCAGCAGGACTCGTCTTATGTTTCTAGCTTGCCGTTACCTGTACAGGGCAACCTGATAGATGGTGTTGTCTTACTTTCATAGACAGATGGGAGCTGTGGGTATCTGTGGGTATCAGATAGACTTAAGGAAAAAGAATGGAGTTGAGTCATATAAGTGAGGGTATCGAGTCAAAGTTAGTTTCCATTATTTTTGTAATTAGTGGTGCAATCCAATATATGCTCCACTGAATTAAGGTGGGTTTATTTCTGTTGGAATTACTGAACGCTCATAAATTGCCTTTAAGAGGTTTTGACTGGGAGGGACCTCTCTAAAATGGAGAGAATGTTAATCAGTCCAGCAGCAGCCAATTGTTCCCTCTGTTCCTCTGAATTTTAAAGACAGACACATCTTTCTGCTCCAGTCTTCTTTTCCTGCTCTTCCCCCCAGTCAGATGGTGTGATGACAGTTACAGTTAGTGTTCTGTCAGTATGTACAGTGGTACCTCAGTTTACAAGTACCTTGGATTGCAAATATTTTAAAAACCGAGCAAAAATTTTAGTAAAATTTTGCCTCAGTTTGCAGGCATTGCTCTGATTTGAGACCAAGGCTCACCTTGGTATCGCTGTTTGTTAATACTTCTTCTTTTAAAATAGAATCAGCGCCTGTTGCCACCCTGTGTGTGGCACTCAAAACATAGTTTAAATGTGAATTTCATGCTGGGTTCTGGTGAAGGTGATGTGAAACCTGACTTTATTGAACCACTGGACTGTTGCCACGCCAAGACAACTTGGATGTTTGCCTGACTTTCGTTTTAAACTGTAAGCTGCCCTGAGACCTTTGGCTAGTGGGTGGTATCTAAGTTGTATAAATACAAATATATAAATGCTTGGAACGGGCCTCTGGAGCTCACTCCAGGAGGCAGAGTGGGCCTGTGTGGGGCCTCTGGAGCTTATCTCAGGTTTGGTGCTGCCTGGAACAGGCCTCTGGGCTGCACAGTGGGCCTGCGCCGGGCATCCCGGGCCTCAGCACAAACCAGAAGTGACTTCCGGAAAATTGGAAGTGGCCTCCGGGGCTCTCCACATTCCCAGCCATGCCCAGAATGGGCCTCCAGGGCATCTGCTGGGCCTGCACTGGGCTTGGCACTGACCTGAAATGACTTCCAGGATGCATGGTAGGCCTGCGCTAGGCCTCTGGAGCTTGCCCCTAAGCTCAGTGTTGCCTGTCTGTGGCTTCCTCAGCATGCCTTGGGCTCGGCGCTGCTTTGGCTGCAGCCCATAGCATGCCCTAGGCAGCACTGGGCCCAGAGCGAGCTCCAGCGGCTGCTGCAGCTCCTGGCCAAAGCAAATTTCCTCATAGAAAATCATGGAACCTGGGATCCAGAATGGATCAGCTAAGTTTCTATTATTTCCTATGGGGAAATTTGCTTTGATATACGAGTATTTTGGTTCACGAGCATTCCTCCCGAATGGATTATGCTCATAAACCAAGGTACTACTGTAGTCATGCAGTTACTCATGTAGCTAGTTAACCAGTCAAACTGTGTTCATATAACCAGCCAATATTTTTCTGCAAGATGCTGTTTGTTTTGATCTATGAAGTATTTGCACATTTTACTCTTTTCTCTTACGAATGTCTCTTGAATGAGTTATTTAGACAGTAAGTGCCAGTTGAGGTAAAATTAAAAATACTAGTATTAACCTATAAAGCCCTTGATGGTTTAGGAACTTGTTACTTGATGGAGCCTCTCTCCTTCAGCTTGCCCACCCATGCCACCCAATCCAGTCAGGTTTTGTATTTGCTGCTAGCCAGCCCTAGAGAAGCCTGGAAAACTACCGTAAGCAACTGGGCCTTCTCAGTGGTGGCTGAAGCACTATGGGATGCACTTCCTGTAAATATATGTCAGACTCCCTTCCTTCTGCATTTTAGAAAAACTTTATTGTTTGAAGAGGCCTGCAGAAACATCTTACTCTGTGACAACCTCATGGCTCCATGAAGTGGTTATTGTTTTTATTGGTTGTTCAGGTTTCTTCTTTAAATACTGTATTCAGGACTTAATTTTTTTTTTGGACCTCACTATTTATACCTTATAAGTGGGGAAGGGTAACTATTTGTTTTAACATATTGTTAATCTCCCAGAGTAGAGTAAGTTAACACTAGATGGGTGTGGTATGAATCCAATGAATAAAACAAACAAACCAACCAACAAACAAATAAATAAACTAAGCAACAAGGGGTGGTCATCTGTGAAGATTATTCTGCTGTGTAGGTCCCATAACTTTTTAACACTGCATAATTTGAGACATAATGAATGTCCACAGTTTGCCAGTATTTTCCACCCAGGGAAACAGAATGCAGAGTTTCAGGCTGAAACTTGGAGTCTTTTTTAGAATGACAAATTTCCCACCCACCAACATACACCTCTCCAAGAGTAAAACCCCCTGAATGCTATAGGGTTTACAGGAAAGTTAGGTGCAGGATTGTAACCAGCAGGGTCCTGCAATTGGACCATGGGACACCAGGAATCATAGCCTCAATCTTCCTGGTCATTTTCAGAAAGATTTTAGCCAATTATTAAATTGTCTGGAATAAAAAGTTATACTGAATTCCTAACCCTGGCTTTATTAAAAATAAAATCAAAACTTATTTAAATCTGTCTGATTCAGTCAGCTGTCTTTAGTTGGGAATAGCTTTAGGCCACACTCTTTGCCAAACTCCAACTCAAAAATAAGTACTGTTGCTTTTAAAACATTTAAATAACACTTTAAAACTCCTTGGATGGTCTTTGACTCTTACTCATTTTCTCTAAAATTTGTTTTTCGTGTTTATAGTCTGGAGAACATTTTTTTTCTGCTAAGACATTGGCTCATTTTATGCTCTACAGCAATTTAAGTGATTTCCTAATTGCTTACCCTTATAGAAGGACTGTTTATTTAATGGATTTAGTATACATGGTAATAGATTCAATTTCTGTTTCACTATTTTTGCCGCTCTTACATTTACATTTTATTGACTTTTCTTCTAGTAATGAAAAAGATATCACTGCCTCTATCTTACATTAGAAAGATTCATTAAGGTGAAAGGACGACTACTTGAAAAGTATGAAACTTTAAAAGTAAGCAGGCATGGTGAATACAATTGATCCTAAGAAACAACTTTGCAAAATTGGTGTCTTATTGCTATTGCTTATGGTTTACAATCAAATAGGAATAGCAATAAAAGTAATAAACCTTAGAGGCCACTCAGTGGATTCAGGAAAGTGTACAAGAAGAAAAAAAAGCTAGCCATGAAATGAACGACTTCCTTTCTGAAACCACAAACCCATGTCTCAGGTATACTCCTTGAGGAGGTGGGGACTGAAATGTTAGAAAGTGTTATGCAGGAATGAATGTCAGGTATGTGATGTATATCTTCTTGGCAGAGTAAACAGCGATGTCCAGGTTAGAGAAAACACAACAGACTACTTGCTGGTTTTTGAGCAGTCTATTTACGATATTTACAGTTCATTGGCAGTACCTTTGTTCTGAGTACATCAGTCCACACTTCTTCATAGTTAACAGTAGCATTTCAGCATTTCTCCATTTTCAGTCACCATTGACTTCCATCAGCAGCTATCACCCATCAGCTACTATCCATCACAGCTAACAGCAACATCATGGCATCAGCATATAGTCAGCATCAGCAGTAAGCGGCAGTCAGTGAGAACATTATGCATTACGTACAGTATATATAGATTCTATTACTAATCATCTTTTCACCTTATAATCACATGGCCTCTTTCCACCTAGACGCTTCTGAGTTTCGTTTCTGTGTCCCTGGATGCTTCGCTTCTCAAGGCCAACTTAAGCATGCTTGCTTCTGGTTTGTTTTCCATGTCTTCAAAGACTAGGATGTGGGGCAATGGTTTCAAACTGCAGGAAAAGAGATTCCATTTGAACATTAGGAAGAACTTCATGACAGTTAGAGCTGTTCAGCAGTGGAATATGCTGCCACAAAGGGTGGTAGAGTCTCCTTCTTTGGAGGTTTTTAAGCAGAGGCTGGATGGCCATCTCTTGAAAATACTGTGATGGTGGTTCCTGCATGGCAAGGGTTTGGACTAAATGGCCCTTGGGGTCTCTTCCAACTCTATGATTCTCTGATTTTGTCCACAGCTGGATTTATTTTACTTAATTGCAAGCTTAAAAACTTCCAACTGAGCATTATGACATCAATGCTCTGACAATGAAGACTGGAGTCATAGGGCTTACTGCCATCTCCAACTTAAATTGCAACCCACCCATTCCTCCCCTTTTTATGTGGAAAAGAGTTTGTTTTTAATAGGGATGCAGACTTGGGGCTTGGGACCTAATACCAAAGATTCAGACACGGGACTTGGTACCAAAAACTTGGACTCAGATTTGGTACTGGGACCCAAATACTTGTCAGCATCCCTGGGGTTATGGTTTCTGTAGGACCAGGAGAAAGGAATATCTTTAATCTCCTTAATTGTACAGTGGAAGGACGAGTGACTTTAGGAATTCAACCAACCAACCAACCAACCAACCAATGGATTGATTAACTGACTTTAGGAGTTAATATTGAGTAACAGGTTCCTAAACAGACTCACCTGTCTGCATTAAATGGGTTTAGGTAATTACTCAGACACTGCTTTTAAGATAAAAAGAAGAAAAGCTTTTTTAGTCGCTGATGCAAGTTGTAGGCTTATAGCTGATCACAGAAGACTTCAGTAGAGTATGAAAGGCTCAGAGGTTAATAGGAATGAAGGGGAAAAAGATTGAAATATTTTAAAAAGTGGGGAGGTCTCTCAGGCTGAGAAAGAAAATGATGGACCTAATGACAGACGGGGCCTCAACAGGGCATTTTTCCTCTTTGGTGTCCTGAAAGGTTATATCCAAACAAAGGCAGTAAAAGAACAGAAGGTTAAAGATGGGCACATTGTATTTATATCCAGAGCATACAAATGTGAACCTTGACACCACAATTACTGGGTGGTCCAGTATTCCCTCCCTCCATTGGACCAGCCACTTACTGGTCTCTTCCACACAAGGCAAGGTTTTGCTATCGGCACTGCCATGCCAATCACAGAATCATCAGCTTTGCTGTGCCAATCACCTACCATATTTTCCCTCTATAAGACACCCCACCCTCAAAAGTAAGGAGAAGCATATGTGGGTCTTCTATAGTGAATACCGTAGTCCCCGCTTAATGTATATCACAATTTTCATTTAGATAAAATTACCTGCACGGAGCCTCTGCCATCCACTTTTGCAGCCTGGATTCCACAGTTCCAATCACCTCGCTTGCAAACCTCCCCTTTTGCAGCCTGGATTCCCCAATCCCAATCACCTCGTTTGCAATCCTCCCCTTTTGCAGCCTGGATTTTGCAACCCTCCCCTTTTGCAACCAGGATTCCTCAGTTCCAACCACATCCTTTTCAAAGAGTCTTCCTCCAGGCAGCCTCTCCCCACCCCTTCCCTTTTGCAGCCAGGATTCCCCCACCACAAAACCTTAGGGTAAACATTTTTCTTGTTTTCCTCCTCTAAAAACTAGGTGTGTTTTATGGTCAGGTGCATCTTACAGAACAAACAAATATGGTACTCCTCTGGGTGCGGGTAAGTGGTGATGGGGAGGATGCAGAGTTTCAGTGCTCACCACGCAAAGACCTGTCCAGTTCAGGGTGTTGCAGTTCATATTTGTATCCTCTGAATAACAATATGAAATGCCCATCTCTATGGTGAAGGGTTATCTTTGCCTGACAATAAAAAGTGTTAGTAAATTAGTCAAGAAAAGGGGGTTATGCAAACCTAACATGTTAGTCTTACAAGCACTTCTCTTAGGCACGCTTTTTTCTGAGTGACTGGCTGCTGAGTGGGGTTTTAAACAAATTCTTGTGCATTAGTGTTTCGAAAATGTTTTGGTGTTGCTTAAGTTTTTAATATGTTATTTGTTTGGTCCTATTTGTAATTGTATAATCAGTGTTGTTGCTTTAAATATTACTGATGGAACCCTTCCTTGGGTCCTTTTTAAGGAGAAAGGTGGGGCAAAAATATTTTAAATAAATAAATAAGTAAAAAATGTGTTTGATGTTTTGATGGCATTGTCAAGTGAGCACCTGCACCCATTACTTAACATGGCCAGCTGATCAGAAGAAAACACCCTGGCTGTCCACAGCAAATAGATTGGTCCTTATCAGCTGAAGAAATTTCCAGGAATAGTGATAAAGCTTACTATGGGGCAATGTTTGCAAACCAAGCTGTATAGGGGGTGCTTCTTATGCTGCCAATCCTCTGTCTACTTTTTTGTTCGTCCCTATAGAGGAGGAGGAAGGCTGAAACAGGAGCTACGGCTATGCCAGTTGAGTGTGATGAGTTGACTCCCTCAGAGGGGGTTTAGATCAATTCACCACCATCAATAGAGGCTCAGACGTGGGTCTCTGTTCTCAACCAAGATAGGCATCAGCTGTACAAATGGATTCCCTTGCTTCCTCAGACTGCTGCCTTTTTGCCTCAGAGCAGTAACGCCCTCGGGTCTTTGGGAACGTATCTAAGACAAAAAGAACTCTGACATCCAATGTTTCAGATGCCTCTTTGATTACTTTTTCTATGTGCTGAGAGAAATCTGCCGGAGAACTTTGCAGTCAGCAGTTGAAACTTACTTTTCCCCTTCTGGCAGGGTGTGGGTGTGGTGTGTGGTGCAGGTGGGGGAGTTTTACTATGGGCAGTCTCAAAGCTCTAAGCCATAAATGATTCGACCTTCCAAAGGAACAAGTTATGTGAGTGAAAGTATTTCTCATTTCACCTCAGTGACAGCCACAATCAGCAATTTGCTAATTGTTCTGATCAAGCCGCGTGTCACAGCAACAGACGCAGTGGCAATCCAAACTGCAAGCACAAGGAGACAAAGAGCGTTTATACACAACCCCTAAGCTCCGCCGCAAATGGCTGCAAGGTCCGGACCTTAAAAATGTTTACCCACCAGCTCCGGACTTTGCAGACAATTAAGTGCGACCCCGCCCACTTTAGCAAGACCAAACAGCAGTTTTCTTGTACCTGCTTTTGGAGGTGACAAATATTTGATCCGGTGTAAGGATAGTGAGTCCGGGGCTCTCCTGGCTTCTGTTTGTTCTTTTTTTGCGCCCCGCCCCTTTAAGAGATCTGAATGCAGTGCCGGGATGCCAGAATGGAGGTGAGCGGCATTCTTTTCTTTCTTTTTTCTCCCTCCCTCACGCAGCCAGCAACCAGGAAGTGCGGAGGGGGGTGGGGACAGAGGAAGAGCAGGAACCCCTAAGATCTCTGGTCCGAATTTAAGTGGCCAGCGGATCTTAGGGGTCGTGTAAAAAGGCCCAAAGATATATTGAAGGACGTTCGAATGACCAGCCTTTGAGAGAGGAGGGGATGAATTAGCAAACATTGACCTCAAGAACAACAGTTTGAATAATGAGAGTAGGAAAGTAATGATTTGCTAGGTATTCGGAGGGCTGTGGCCCATTATGAGCATAGCTTTATTTATCGTGGGTTAAACTCAAAACAGGTCCCTCCTGAATAGGGTGAGCTGTGGAATAAAAGAATGGAAATGGGTAGAGAAGATCCCAGAAGACTAGGTAGAGTCATCTTCCATATGTGGAGCTCCCCCTATTGAAAGGTGTTTCAGTGACCATTCCTTTACCTGCCCCATTCCAGTCAGAGTCCTCACAGTAGTACATTTTGAGCCATGTATTTTATCACATATTTCACTCACCATAACAACCCCCACAACCACACCAAGAGGATTGCTTGAAAACACAGGCAGTTCCAAAGACCTCTATGAACAAACCAGTTCCAGCTATTTTACTGTCTACCAGGAACAGGTCTTTTGTAAAGCTAAGGGATTGTAATTACTCATTCAATATCATTGCTGCCAAGAATAGTAAGGCTTGCCACCAAACTCAGAATCAGGGAAGAAAGCCCAATAGTGGGCAGGAGATGACATCATCATCGCTGGTAAACAAAAATATGTGATGTTTAGCTGTAGGACCTCTCTTTCTGGCTTGGAGCTGGGGGGGGGAAGCAATATTTTAAGGTCCTGTTTGTATAGAAAATATACAGTATTGACCAGAATCCTGTTAATGCTTAGTAGGTAAAACCTCAGCAGCCTAACTTTCAGCAGCGAATTGCTATCATCAGAGAAAGTGGCGCTTGTTTCTCTTGTCATTCTGCAGTATGTGGGTTGGCACATGGCTAGAAAAATGAGAGCCAACTTCTCAACTGGCAGCAATTGGCTGTTAAACGTTATGCCTTTGGAGGTAGGCCAGCCTAAATATGTACCAGACTTCCAGCCATTATATTATTTATATAACATGTGCAAATTTAAGAATAAGGGCTCAGGTTCAGGCTGTTAAAATGTGGCCTCTTCCCACAAAGTCCCTCATTTGCACTAAGATAAGAGAAGCCCCTTTTCTCCATGGAAAGAAGCCTCACACATCTGAGTTTTTCTATAGCTGCATCTCATTTTCACCATCAGTAATCTTGTCTGTAGACCTTTTAAATAGGAACATAATTTGTGGCATCTCTCTGTCTGTCCATCTGTCTATCATTCTTTCTGTCTATCTGTCTGTCTCTCTCTCTTACACACACACACACACACACACAGAGAGAGAGACACACACACAGACACACACACACACACGTCTGTGTGTTTCTGGGAAGAATTAATGTTTCTATCATTGCCTTAGAGCTAGATAAATGAATGCAAGGGCTTGGTGAAAATATCCAACCCTTTTCCCTGACAAAGGGCTGGGTTTCATTCCAAAAACTCTTTCACCCACCCACCCAGGGGGAATGGATTGAGGTGGAGTTTTGGCAACACAATCCTCTGTTGAAGTAACTGCTTTCCTCTAGGAGGAAAGAAAAGCCAATTCATGCATGGCCACAACTGATTATTTATGTACGTGGGTGGTTGCTTGCTCATCTCTGCCATGCAGAATGTTTAACGTGAACCAGAGTCGATGCAGAACAACAACTGTGTCAGTAGCCTTCAAGATTGGCTGCTGGTGGACCTATGGCTTCCATCCAAACTGCCCTTTTTATCTGTATTTTGCCCACAGTGAACTTAGCCCCCTTCCTTTCCACTGTGTTCCCTAACTAAAGAGAAACAACAATCCTGGCTGTTTAAGGGTTGATGAAGCAACATCTGTTGGTTGACAAGGGAAGACCCAGGGAGATGGAGATCAACCATGACAGAAGAGTGGAACCCAAACTGGTGGGCTTTAGGCCAATGTTGGTGAACCTATGGCACGGGTGCCAAAGGTGGCACGTGGAGCCTTTTCTGTAGGCACCCAGCATCTCCCCTTCGCAGCCACCTGCATTCAGGTTAAATGGCTGTATTGGCACTTTGTGAAAAATTAATGGGTTTCGAATCGCAGTTTGGGCACTCAGTCTCTAAAAGGTTCACCATCACTGCTGTAGGTTGAGTATTTTTGCTTGCGACTTTGTTTAAAGGAACCCCAAATCCCCACAAAATGGTTCATTAGGTTCCATTTTTTAAAAAAAATCTGTACAGTTTTACTGGAATTGTGAATTACAGATGTTTCTCATTGTAGAGCTTTTATGTCCATTAATCAGGCAAGAATATCACATACTTAAATCCACACTTTCCCCCTCTCTTTATAACAAAACCTTTTCCATGGGAACAATATCCGGAATGTCTTAATCTCTTGTTTTATTAACTGGTGGTTTTCACATCAAACTGAAGGCATGTCTTGTTAAGCAGGGGCTCCATCTGGATGCAATGCTTCGGAAATGCTCCAGGGAATCTGCCTGACAATATTCTTTCTGAAGGTGAAGATGAAACTGAGAATCTGAGGATTCTTAATCGTGAGTCCTGAAATGCTCCCTTGATCCTGTTTTGCTGTGATCTCAGAGTGTATTTATTCTTACCTGTACTAAATCTGAATGTGAAACTAGTTCTTGTGCTGTCTAGAGGGTTTTCAGAGGCATCAGTCTGCACCTGTGAGTTACACTTGTACTGAAAATAGGTAATCTTGTGCCAGTCCTAAAAGCACAAGCCTGAATTAAAAAATAGGTGAAAAAATAGCTGTCACATATGCAGTTAGTGCAACACGGCTCCAGTATACCAAATGCAAATTTAAAATATTTATTATAAAATACAGTGGTCCCCCGCTCTTTTGCAGTTCATATGCTGCGGGCCCACTATATCGTGGGGCCGCAGTGTATGAAAAAAGCCCTCCAGGGGTAAGGGGCAAAGGCCTGTTTCAGGCCTTCCATACTTACCCCAGGACTGGGGCTGCCCCAAATGGGCCTGCGAGGGCCTCCCAGGCCTTCTGGAGGCCCCAAACAGCCTCCCTGCAAACCGGACGTCATTTCCGGGTCACTGAAAATCATTTCTGAGGCCTCTGAGGCCCCAGTTAGCCCCCCCCCCAGGCCTGACCCAACCTGCATCTACATATCGCGAATTTTCAATTATTGCGGGTTAGGTCAGTCCCTAACCCCCGCCGCGATAGGTGGGGGATCACTGTACAAAAGTACAAAATACACATTACAAATTACAAAAAACTAAACCAAAACACCAAAAACAGTGCACCCCTTCACCAACAGGACCATTCCTCTTATTTACATTCATTATCCTTACATTCATTATCCAGTTACATTCATTACATTCCAGAAGATAATAGATTGTTGCACTGAATCTTTACCCTTATCTCCTATAAGCACATATTCAATAAATCTACCCCAAATATCATAAAAATGTCTCTTCTTAACTTTCCTTATTTAATTTTTAAAGTACATGTTAATTTATCATTTAAAGCCATATTCCATATTTCATTGTACCATTCATCTAAATATAGTTCATGTTTAGATTTCCCAATTTCTAGCTATTATTAATCTAGCGGCTGTCAATAAATTTGTAATCAACTCTTTAGTTTCAAAATCATGATTATTATCAACAGAAGCCTCTGAGGACGGGCCCAAAGAGAAGCTCCCTGCAAGGAGGAGTGGCAACTGCTAAGGAGAAAGTCAGCAAATTGTGATCTGACCATGGCATGGGTTGGGAAGTAAGGTTTCCAACCCTCAGATTATAATCAGCGGACATGGAGGAAAACACCAAGTCCAGAGTATGCGCAGACCTATGCGTGGGGCCAATTAAATGTTGGGAAAGGTTCATGGATCCCATGGATTCCATGAAATTCAGAGCCACTCCAGGCAGCCCAGCCCCAGTGTGCACATTGAAGTCACCCACCACCAAAAGGTGGGGGAACCACAACAGTGCCACTGAGATGAACTCGGAGAACACTGGAAGGGAGAATGCTGGGTCGCGGGGAGCAAGGTATACCAGCACAATCCCATACCTCTCCTGCTGACCCACCAGTAGGTGCAGGCATTCTAACCCTGAACACACCAACGTTGCAGCTTTGCAGACATAAAAGACTGCCTGTAAACAATGGCTACCCCTCCCCCCCCAACCCTCTGATCTGCCTGCATGCTGGTAGTGAAACCCAAGGGAGCAAAGCTGGGCAAGGGAAGCTCCACCTTCTTCGCCCACATAGGTCTTGGTGAAACAAGCCAGGTCGGCTTGATCATCCACAATTAAATTGTGGATGATTGGGATCTTATTATGAACCGACCTGGCATTCACCAGCAAGCAGTGTAGATCGGAGGCACGGAGAGGAATGGACCTCTGCATCAACTGCCTGACCCTAGTTCTTCTCACCTGACCAACCCCATGGCCCAGAGCATATATGTATGCATTTATATGTATACAAAGCACTTGGAATATTGAAGGATTGCTAGATGGCTCAGGGGTTTAGGTCTTTGGGTTTCCAGCTCTACAGTTCTGTGGTTTGCTTGTTTGTTTTCACTTATTTATTTGTTTGTTGTCATTTTTCCCCTGCTGGAGGTTTCAGGATAAATTTATGTGATTTTCTTTCGCTATACCTGAATGCAGCAGGCTGCCTGAGGTGTGCAAGGTGGAGTGCAGGATGCACACACACTCCTGTTATCTAGCAGAGAACAATTTCCAGTTGGAAGAGGAGCTCAGAAACAACAAGCAAGCAGTGTCTCCCCCGTACACTCTACAGCAGTGGTAGCGATAATTTGGCACTCCAAATTATTTTGGACCACAACTCCCAGAATTCCAAGCTTAGACTGCCAATGGCAAAGGACTATGGGAGTTGTGGTCCAACACATCTGGAGTGCTGAAGGTTCGCCACCACTGCCCTACAGCATCCACCAACCAAGGCAGCCAAGGCAGCTCTCCCAAGTGAAGAGTCGGAGGTTTAAAGAAACTACTTGGATGAACACTGAAATGTTTTGATCCAACAAGAAAAAAGTCCAGTTGCTATGACTCAACTCGTGGATGATCATACAGCAGTTCTTCTCCTCCTCCTCCTCCTCCTCCTTTGTCAGAAAGTGGAAGCATTAAAATTGAAGCATCTGTATGTCATTGCGAGCTGCCTAGATGCCTTAAGCACATCCGATCTTGCCTGATTTCAGAAGCTAAGCAGGGTCGGCCCTGGTTAGTACTTGGATGGGAGACCACCAGGGAATACCAGGTGCTGTAGGCGCCTGGAGTAGGAACTGGCAAACCACTCCAGTATTCCTGCCAAGAAAACTCCATGGACATGAGATCACGAAGAGTCGGTCACGAGTCCACAACTGTAACGACACAACACACACACACATACATCATTGCAGCATGTGTAGCTATCCTTAGACTTCAGGGACAGAAAGCTGGATGCAAGGAGCATATCATCCCATTAAAAATGCCTCCAGTAGGCCAGATACATTTCTGCTAATAACACCTGCTGTCATTTCAAGTCACTGCAATGCTTTCAGGATCCTGAGGGAGTTTTCACTTCCACACCCTCTTTGTAGACATCCTTGCTCTGAAATCCATTTGGAAGAGCATTTATTATACCACAAGAATGTTGACTTGTCTGGCTCAGATTGTACAAGAGGAAGTAAAATGTGGTGCTGAAGCCAAGGTTTAGATTAATGAATTATCAGAGGTCAGTAAAAGTAAAGAAGAAGTGAATATATCATATTCTGGCTGCTGAACTCTTTCAAAAGTAATTCTTTTTTCCCCTTTCCTTTTCCTTTTTTTTTGGGGGACAGTTTCAAAAGGCTGATGCTTTCCTTCCTAATGTGCTTTGATGTGACTTGGTTCTAAAGTGGCAATGAGATCAGTACAGATAGAGTTCTGCTTTCAAAGACAAGCAAGTAGCTGTCTAGTGCAAATATGCATGTCAAACTAAAGAAATTAGACACTCCAGTCTTCAATTATCTTGGCTTAGGGAGGCAATGGTTTACAAACATCCAGATCCAATTTTCTGTCCTGCATTAGCATGGCCCTGATGTGATCACTACCCCAATGGCGGTGGAGTTGCAATATCTGAGTACAGTGAAAGGCTGATCAGTCCTGGGGGAATCACAGTCTACCTTGGGTGGTAGAGCAGGTTGCAACCTAGAGGAGGCAGTTCAGAAGAGCTCATGGCCCTATGAAGGGTTCATTGTGTAAAGCTAAAATCAAAGACAGTGGGAGGAAAACAAGTGTTAGATACTTTGCATGTGTTCTATAGTTTAAGTGTCTGGGGGTGGGGTCACTTTTTCCAGGTTGGAGTGATTGTCCTTCGTTTCCACACTAACTAATCAGTCCTTACAGCTTTTAAATTCAAAGAGAGACCTGCCTCTCTGCTGAGAGTGCTATCACTTTATTTTGTGATTTAGTGGCAGTTCCATGTTCGTGTTGATTTACTTGGTTGGTTGCTAGTAGAAACCTTTTTTTTAAATTCTCTATATATGTCTCAGAGGGAGTTACTGAGACATCAAATGCCAATTAATGAGAAAGTGGTGGGATAGGGAAATTTTTTAGCTATTCTCCTCTGTGAGTATCTCTGTACTTCTACTGTGTAGCAAAAAGAGAACTTTACCAGAAATTCAAAACTTAGCAGCACATCCTCTCTTGGTCTACAAAGGGCTCACATTCCTCCTCTGATTCCATTGACAAAGTATCTGTCATCAGGACTTGATTTAATATCAAGACCCAGTTGTCAGGCCTTTAAGTACTATTGCAAAATGGCCAAATGTAGCCCAGAAAGTTATTTTTAAGAATTAGCATAATGACGTCCATAAATTAGAAGTTACAGTGCGATACTCTGCAGCCTTTCCATACTTATAGAAGGGCTGAGTCCCACTTGTGGTGAATAGGTGCGGTATATAAGTGTGAAAATAAATAAATATAAATAAATTATTCTTCTTAAATGCAAATTTCCAAGCTCTGCTCTGTAGGAATACTCTCTGTGTGTGGATGCATGCACATCCACCCACTAGTATACATGACTATAGGTGAGATACACTGGAACACTGTATATTCATTCTTATTTGGTGGGAAGAGGAATGGAGATGGTTCTCCACCTAATTTGATCCAGGCTTGCCAGTGATTATGTTTTTTATTTATTTTTAATATAGATTTGTCACCAGTCATCCCCCAGAGGGAACTTGGGGCGATTCACAGTATAAAACTTGATTAAAAGATAGAGGATCCAGGATGTTAGCCATCTCCAAACATGGCGGCTGCTTGGCTCACCCTAGGCAAGTTTGGCAAAACCATGTCTTTAGACTTTTCCAGAAGGCCAGGAACAAGGGGACCTGCTTGAGCTCTGGGGGGGGGGATGCTGTTCCAGAGGACTGGGGCTATTACAGAGAAGGCTGGTCTCCTAGACCCCGTCAGGTGAAATTATCTTGTTGATGGGGTCTGTAGCATGCCTTCCCTGAACAATCAGGTGGGGCTGGTTGATGTAATGGGGATGAGGTGGTCCCTCAGGTAACCTGGCCCCATGCCCTATAGAGTTTTAAAGGTGATCACATCTTGAATTGGACCCGGAAGCAAACTGGCAACCAGTGTAGCTTGCATAACAGAGGTGTTACATGTGCCAATCTCAGGGTATCAAGAATAACTCACGCCGCTGCATTCTGGGCCAGCTGTAGCTTCCGAATACTCTTCAAGGATAGCCCCATGTAGAACGCAATGCAGTAGTCTATGTGGGAGATAACAAGGGCTTGAGTGATTGTTTGGAGGGCACACCACATGAAGTTGTGCAAAGGCCCTCCTGGCCACAACTGCCACCTGCTCTTTAAGCTGTGAGTCCAGGAGAACCCATAGGTTGCACACTGGGTTTGTTTGGGGCAGTGCAACCCCATCTGAAACCAAATATGACAAATTCCTGGATGCAGAAGAGCCATTCACCCACAGCTACTCTGCCTTACCAGGGTTCAGTCAAAGCCTGTTGTTCCCCATCCAGGCCCCTACAGCCCCCAGTCACTGAGATAGCACAGTCACCACATCAATTATCCGGGATGGAAATGTTTTATTGAGTATCATCAACATACTGATGATACCTCACCCCATGGTGACTGATAATCTCCCCCAGTGGTTTCATGTAGATGTTGAACAGGAGCAGAAAGAGTACCGAACCCTGTGGCACCCCACAAAGGAGGCACCATGGGTTAGGGTTAGGGTTGCTAACACATTGCGCGCTACCCTTGAAGAATATTTTCTTGCTCCCTATCACCACTGATTGGGACCAGTCGTGGAAAAAGAAAGTGAACCAGCGCAGGATTGCACCACCCACTCCCAACTCCCTGAGCCATCCCAAAAGGATACCATGGTCAATGGTATCAAAAGCCACTGAGAGGTTAAGGAGAGCAAGGATGGACACATTTCCCACCATCCCACTTCCACCAAAGACCATAAGTGCAACCCGTGCAGTTTCTGTCCCATATCTGGGCCTCAAACCTGACTGAAAGTGGTCTCAATAATGCAAGTTACAAGGGGAAATGGAATTTAAGAATATAGTACCATATATTTAACTCCACAATGCATGTGGCAGAAAACATGAAGCATCTGATGACTCTGCAGGAGCCCATACATGAGGAGCTTGGTTGCACCAACCACTGCTTGGTTCTTCTGCCACAGGGGCAGGATCCCAAGCAATGTTGGGAATCCATGCAAAGCTTGGCAAAGTAGCAACTTGTTGGGCAGAGGAAGTAATATACATGGGCACCTGAAGATGTCACGGGCCAACCGTTAGTGATACACGGTTGAATTGTATCTTATTTCACAGACAGAGTGGGAGGTAGCTGCTAATTTGACATCCTAAATTAAAAGAAACCAAAAGCCAAATGAAACAGAAAAGCATAAACATTTGCTCAAAATACTGTAAATAATTTTTGCCAATTCCAACATAATGCTAAACTCTGAGGTTAAACAGAGATGCCAACTGCTTCTCAGGCCACTATCTCACCTGGGGGAAGTTCTGGGTATAGTGAAAGTCCAGCTTTTCTTCTTTCTAGGTCACGTGACTGAAGATGTGGGATCTCCGTTCCCACGTACAGTACAAAGAATTTTTTTAAAAAGTGCTGTTCAGCCCCACTGCCAGTAGGTGGTGCTAGGGGAAAAAAAGGAAAATAATAACAAAAAGCGCTGACAGCCTGAAGGCCAACTGATCAGCGCTGGGGGGAGTGGAAATTTTTAAAAAAATAGAAATGCGCCAACCAGCCTCAGGAGCTGGTAGAAAAAAGCCGAAGGCCAGCTGATCAGTGCCGGGGAGGAATTTTTTTTTAAAAAAATTATAAAGCACTGACCATCCCCAGGATGAACTGGTTGTGGCTGGGGGAGGGGGAGCAGAAAACCAGATCATATGCAAGCTCCCACGGACTTCTGGCTCGCATTTTTTACCGGAGCAAACAATTCCCAACTTCTCTGGTAGGTCGTTGAAAACTCTCTAAAGGGGGCATAACCCGTTTGGGTTTTTTTAAAGCCCGGTGGCCATGGGGACAATATTTTTGGAAACACTTTATCTTGAAATTTAATCAGCATTTTAAAGGACATGTGATAGAGCCCTCAGTCATCATACTTACTTTTAATGATGCACCGAGAAACATTTTTTTTTGTGGAAGAGTGGGGATAAAAATGGTAAGATCTTGGTTTCTTTTGAAATAAGTCCCATCATGGTGAAACATCCATGATGTTATGAATAAATATTACAATTGCTGATGTTTTAAACATAGGGCTAATAGCGCAATACTGTGCATGTCTACACAGAAGTAATTCTAAGTTCAATGACATGTACTCTCAAGTAGGTAAATGACAGCAGCATAAATTTTCCATGCGCCACCTGCTTCCTTAGATATCTTTGCATAAACTCCTGGTGCCTTCAATCATCTCTTTCCATGGTTTTGCAGTCTATTGTGGTGAATTTACTAGTTTAGTCATGTGTTTTCTCCATCCTGGCAACAAAAAGGCATGGCAATCACGATCATTCCTCTTTTTTAAGTAGAAACACCGCTTTGAGTTGTTTTTTTATACAGGCAGGTGGTATATAAATGTCAAATAAAGTAAAGTAAAAGAAAGCTGAGACTGAGGACTGAGGTTCAGGCTGCATGACAGGTGCACAGAAGGGGTAAGACAAGAGTAGAGGTACACAGCTCTGTCATAATTAGAACATAAGAACATAAGAACATAAGAAGAGCCATGCTGGATCAGGCCAAAGGCCCATCTAGTCCAGCTTCCTGTATCTCACAGCGGCCCCACCAGATGCGTTTGGGAGCGCATGAGACTAGATATCTGTCTCCTGATACCACTCCCCTGCATCTGGCCCTTGAAGTACCCTGGTTTAAAGCCTAGAGATTACACATCTCCATCATGGTTTGTAACCCGTGATGGACTTTTCCTCTAGGAATCTGTCCAATCCCCTTTTGAAGGCATCCAGGCCAGATGCCATCACCACATCCTGTGGCAGGGAGTTCCAAAGACTTACAATGCGCTGGGTGAAAAATATTTTCTTTTGTCAGTTCTTACTCTCCCAGCACTCAATTTGAGTGTATGTCCCCTAGTTCTGGTATTTTGAGAGAGGGAGAAGAGCTTCCCTCTATCCACTTTACTCATACCCTGCATTATTTTGTATGTCTCAATCATATCCCCCTCAAGCGCCTTTTTCCAGACTAAAGAGGCCCAATTGTTTTAGCCTTTCTTCATAAGGGAGGTGCCCCAGCCCAGTAATCATTTTAGTCGCTCTCTTCTGCACCTTTTCCAGTTCCACTATGTCTTTCTTGAGATGCGGTGACCAGAATTGTACACAATACTCCAGGTGGGGCCTTACTATTGTTTTGTATAACGGCATTATAATGTTGGCTGTTTTATTTTCAATCCCCTTTTTGATAATCCCTAGCATGGAATTGGCCTTCTTCACTGCTGCCATACATTGGGGAGACACTTTCATGGAGCTGTCCACCAACACACCAAGATCTCTTTCCTGATCCGTCACGGATAACTCAGAGCCCATGAGTTGATAGATGAAGTTTGGATTTTTTGCCCCAATATGCATTACTTTACATTTGGTTACATTAAAACGCATTTGCCATTTCTCAGCCCACTCCCCCAGTTTGGAGAGATCCTTCTGGAGCTCTTCACAATCTTCTCTGGTTTTTACCACACGGAAAAGTTTTGTGTCATCGGCAAACTTGGCCACCTCACTGTTTATCCCTGTCTCCAGGTCATTTATGAACACATTGAAAAGCACCGGTCCCAGGACCGAGCCCTGGGGCACACCGCTTTTCACTTCTCTCCATTGTGAAAATTTCCCATTGACACCTACTCTTTGTTTCCGGGATCTCAACCAGTTCTCAATCCATAAGAGGACCTGCCCTCTTATCCCCTGACTATGCAATTTTCTCAGCAGCCTTTGGTGAGGGACTGTGTCAAAAGCCTTTTGAAAATCCAGATAGACTATATCCACCGGTTCACCCAAATCCATGTGCCTGTTGACCTTTTCAAAAAATTCTAAAAGGTTTGTAAGACAAGATTTACCCTTACAGAAGCCATGCTGATTTTCTCTCAGCAAGGTTTGTTCTTCTATGTGTTTTAAGATTTTCTCTTGGATGAGGCCTTCCACCATCTTCCCTGCGACAGATGTAAGGCTAACTACACAAGGGCTTTCAACAGATCAGTTTTGCCAAGGCATTTTTCCTGTTTCAGTACTAGACACTAGACTTCTTAGCATGCTGTTGACTAAGTCAAAAGGGCTGACTTACCGGTACAGGGCATATTTCACAGAACCATTAATTCATACCCTAGTTGACTCTTGCCACCCAGGAAGCAGATTAATGGCTTCATAAAGCACACCCCTGAGTACCTTAACGGGATAACATTGATCTTCAGCTTCAGCATTTAGAACATGACTGGATTTAATTACAGAGAAAGAAAACACTAAGGCTTCTTCCAATGAAAGAATCCTATGTTGCCTCTCTTCTCAAGGCCCAATTGGTTATAGTCGAAGTAGTTTTAATCCCTTTTCTTAAAAGAAGAAGTACGCAGTTACTTTGTTTTTATTGAAAACTGGCTAAAACAATTATTTTTAAATTGCTTTCCTAAAACATCTGCTTCTTATAAGCCATTGTCCTTTGGTATGAAACATATCTAAATAGTGAGGCCACACATGACTTCTAATTGTAAAAGTAACATTTAAAAAAATGAGAAGCCATGTTGATCCATATAGAAACAAAACAAAATCCTAAATCCAGAAATCGATCCCAAATGGACTAATCCTGGATAAGCTTTTAAATTGTCTGAAATTCTCATCATTAAGTGAATTGTTCTGAAGAATTCAAATGCCTGCATATCTTATGAATTCATAGCTGATTCTAATAAAGATATTGGGTACTAGTGGCATTTAGATTTTATTTTAAAGCCAGTTATAGCTATCCTGCAAAATGAGTTAAATTGGCCATTGATCAGTTGCAGGAGTAATGTAACTTAATCATGCCATTGCTATTATATAAAAATAAATTAATTGCAGGCAACTCTCTCTTTTTAATCAGTTATTTTCAGCCTTTGCTTTTTAAGGATATACTTGAATACTGGGATAATGAGGGCTACTATATTAAAAGATATTAGCAAGCCCCAAGAATGCAACAAAATAAATGTAGCAGAACTAAAGTGGTATTACTGACATTCAAGTCTGGAGGATGAAGTTTTATCAAACTATGCATACATTTAACATGTTGTCCTTCTTCACATTTCTTCTATTTGTGGCAAAGATGCCTACATGTGTATATGTGTGAGATGTGAGAGTTGCTATATCTATTCCTGGTATAGCTAAATACGAAGCATGGAGTAAAATGGAACAATCTGATTCTGAAATTCTCCCATTATCAACACAGCCCAGGATACATTGTGGTTGATTTCACTGAAGAACAGAATGGTACTGTTCCTTCTTCTACCTATTAACACTAGCTACTAGACTGGCAGCGAGAAGTGCACTGTTTGTTTGTTTCGGACTTCAGCTTCCAGAATCCTCCAAGAATTTCCCAAGTGGGTTTCCAGTTCACAGGTTCACGCCTGCAGGCACCTACATTAGGCTTACCTGGAAAAAGGCCTACTTCTGAAGCTTAATGGCACTCTCAGGCCTTGTTTCTTATTGTTAATGTTCAGGAAAAGGAATTTCCTTGTGATTTACTTGGAAACAGAGTGTCATTGCTCTTTAGGCTTTTATAGGGATCTGGGAGTCTTGGTGGACCACAAACTGGACATGAGTCAGCAGTGTGATGTGGTGGCCAGGAAAGCCAATGAGATTCTTGGTTGCATGAACAGACCCATAGTGTCTAGATCAAGGGAAGTGATAGTACCACTCTATTCTGCTCTTGTCAGACCCCACCTGGTGTACTGTGTCCAGTTCTGTGCACCTCAATTTAAAAAGGATGTTGACAACCTTGAGCGGGTGCAGAGGAGGGCAACCAGGATGGTTGAGGGTCTGGAGGTAATGTCTTATGAGGAACGTCTTAGACTAGAGAACTGGGAATGTTTAGCCTTTCAAAAAGAAGACAGAGGGGATATGATAGCTATGTTTAAATATTTGAAAGGATTTCATATTGAAGGATGGCTTCAGAGATTAGGACAGGGGCAATGGTTTCAAACTACAGGAAAAGAGATTCCATTTGAACATTAGGAAGAACTTCATGACAGTTAGAGCTGTTTGGCGTGGAATGTGCTGCCACAAAGGGTGGTGGAGTCTCCTTCTTTGGAGGTTTTTAAGCAGAGGCTGTATGGTCATCTGTCGGAAATATTTTGATGGGGTTCCTGCATGGCAGGGGGTTGGACTCGATGGCCCTTGAGGTCTCTTCCATCTCTATGATTCTATGATTCTATGAAAGCACAATTCCCCCAAAAAGCGATGACACCCAGGGAGCACCGCAGCCGTTCCCTTTATTGTACAGGAAGCAAGGCCCAAGACAGTTCTGCTCCAAGTGAGCAGCATGTGGGTGTTTTGTCAGTGTAGGTCAATGGGCTGAAACCTCCAGAATTCTCCCTGGGGAGTACTGGAGAAATTCTGGGACTTGGATTCTTTTTTAAAAAAAAAAAAAAGGATAAATGTGACATCTCTGTTGGTAGAAGAATCTAATGTTCCACACACCAGTGATGAGGTAGCATTCTGTATCTCACCTGAGGACACAATGGCCAGATTTGTATAGGAGGAAGCAATAACACAGCACTATCCTTCAGCAGAAAGGAATTCCCAGGGAATATGTCGGTGAAGATTCTCAGTCATGCAGGTGAGTTTATCTGGAAGTTGAATCATGGCAACTGGAATTCTTTTTTACCCCCACAGAACTGCTCCTGTTCCTTTCACATGGCCCATCATCTCACTGCTACCTGATGCATCCACCTCTCTTTGCCTAACGGTGGGGCTGGGGCTGGTTACCAAGTGCAAGGCTGGCAAGAAATCTCTTGAAAACTCTCTGCCTTTCCCCCATGAGAAGAGAAAGTGCTGAACATCTCCTTGCTCTAATGATCGCATTTAACCATCCCCTGAATGTGCTGTGGTGCTTCATTAATTAATGTTTGCAAAGTGCTCAGTTTCCCCCTCGTAGCAGAAAAATGCTATTATTAGCACTGTGATGGTTAGTAGTGGAAATAGTCCGTGAGACTACCGCTTCCACACGCTGCCTAAAAGCAAGCTACAACCATCTCCGAGAGGCTTTCAGTGTGTTGGAGGCTAAGAGTGTTTTGCTTCACTCTTGGGGCAGAGAGGGGAGGAGGTGGTGATAGCGCTGGGGAAGGCCTCAAATGTATCCTTGTTTGACACAGGCAAATTTTCCTACAGAAAGTACGAACATCTGCTTTCCTGCTGCCTTTGTCACTCAAGGGAGGGAGTTGCCAGCTACATCGTCCTGCTTTTGCAGCTCCTGTTGAGCAGGAGACAACAAGGAATATTCAGTGACTGGGGAAAGATGTCGGTAATGTCAGGAGCAGCTTTCAAGGCACTCTAGTCAAAGGTCCTTGGCTTCTGCACTTCCCAAAGGGTGGTAAGCAACAAGTCTCCCCAGGTTAGCCAACCCATCCCACCAGGGTCCAGGTGTTGTGGTTGGCAAGGTGTTCTGATTGCAGCCTGCAGAGAACATTGATGAAAGAAAGGACTCAGAAGAACTCACTCACATGCAATACATAGAGGAAAAATGTAGCTATGCCCTGCCCTGCATTGTAGAGAAGTGATGCTGCTTGTTGTCTAGGGGCGTTTATACACGACCCCTAAACTCCGGGGCAAATGGCTCCCAGCTCCGGAGCTTAAAAATGTTTACCCACCAGCTCCGGAGTTTACAGGAAATTAAGGTGGTGGTGGTGGTTGCAGCGCCCACTTTTGGCCGGGCGTCCCAGCGCACCTTTCAAGTACCTGCTCTTTGGAGGTGAAAATTATTTGATCCGGTGTAATGATAGTGAGTGCGGGGCTCTCCTTGCTTCTGTTTGTTGTTTTTGGTGGCCGCCCCTTTAAGAGCTACTTTTACAGAGACGAGAGGCAGAACGGAGGTGAGCGGGGGATGCTTTTCTTTCTCTTTTTCTCTCCCTCCCCTCACGCAGCCAGCAGCCAGGAAGTGCGGAGGGGGAAAAAACGCAGGAAGAGCGTGTTTGTATAAGATCTCTGGTCCGAATTTAAATGGTGGTGTGCCTCTTAGGTTTTCATGTAAAAGGCCTTTGCCCAGATCAGCTCACGTCTTCTAAGATACTAAGGCAACCTGTGGTGATCCTAATCAGCCAGTCAGCCTTAACAAGCATAAGCAAGTTATGAAGGATGATGGGAGTGGCTCCAAGCAAAACTCTGGAGCGATGCCATTTCTGCACCAAGGCTACTTGATAGTAGACAGAAAAAATGTCCTCCCAAGACAGAGAAACAAATGCTCTCTCTGAACGAAAGAGCAAATATTTGTGATTCTCCTTGTTCTCATATTCCACTTTTAGATGGTGTTTTCACTGTTGGCCTAGGCAGTGATGGTGAATCTATGGCACGGGTGCCAAAGGTGGCACTCGGAGCCCTTTCTGTGGGCACCCGACATCACCCCTTCACAGCCACCTGTATACAGGTTAAATGACTGTATTGACACTTTGCAAAAAAAAAAAATAGTGGGTTTTGAATTGCAGTTTGGGCACTCGGTCTCTAAAAGGTTTGCCATCACTGCCCTAGAGCAATGTCCCAAGACAACTATGGGATGATGAAGGCCCAGATTTGGAGTCATTGCCATTAACTTCACCAGAAGTCAGACAACGGTGAGCTTCACGGTCCTTCCTGGGTCCTTGTGACATCACAGAGCCATCTTGCCCTGTGGCTAAAGAAGGCTTGATAAGAACGTAAAGAAATTGCTCGGGATCAATTGAGGAAGCAAGTGGAAAGATGAGAAGAGGTGATCCAGAAGAGCCAAGCCAGAAAAAGAAGTCACATTCACCAGTGAAAACTTGCAAATAAAGACTCTAGAAAGCAAAGAACATCTTAGACAATGGACCTGGCAGAATCCACTGGATGTTGGTAAATAGAAACTAATGGCATTTGCTGTGGTCTCTTGCAAAGTGGAAAGTGGCAGGTGTTTGTAGGTGGACATTGATGGAAGTTCACCTTCTGAAGTTGGCTAGTGGAAGCATGATGGGTGTTTTCTGGACTGAAGCCAGGGGTGTACCTCTGAATGGAAGGAGAGCGGCTGATGGAGTGGATGAGCAATTGGGTATCCCTTTGGGGATTGTCACCTGGGGTGGGGTTCTGGGCACAGATGGGAGGCAGAGAATGCAGTTCAAGTGAGAGTGTGGACATGTGTGCTTCCAGGTGGAGGTTGCACTGAAATGTGCAATGACTGTAATGAACCAATGAATACTCAAGGGCGGAAGCCAGTGGATATTGGCAGGCAGAAGCTTGCATCCTCATTTTCTGCTTAAGAAACTAGTACTCACAGATAAATGAGATGCACTATAGTACAATCTTAGTCTTTGACTAGGAAAAAAAAAGAATGTCTGGCTAGCTCTCATGGAAGTAATTTTTCTGGATATAGTCATGTATTTCTTAGTGTCAGCTTGACTTGGCTATGTTTGGGAGGTCTCCATAATGTGCTCTACTAACTGGTGCCAGGTATGAACTGGCGGGACCATATTATAGCAGTGGCTAGTACATGTGCTTTGCTAAATCTTGCTCAGTGTGCTGTCTTTGACCTGGGTCTTGGCTCACTTCCAGGCGAGTCTCCTGTCTCCAAATAATGTCCTCACCATCTAATATCAGCTGAGGCTGCTCCCCTTCACAGATAAAGACATACAAATGGATACGTGTGTACCCTTTCAGTGAGAGCTTGACTCAATCTTTATGAATTTCCAGATCTCTGTGAAAAATTAAAAACTCATTCTCACAAATTAGGAAAACGGAAAGAGCTATGATAAGGCTGTGCTGTGGTGAGAACAAAGCTGTAATCCATTTGGAAATTTGATAGACAGGGAGGATTTTTCCCCTTTCCAGCACTTATGCCAGGTCAAAAACCAGTGGGATTTACACCTTTACCAATTGGGGAAAAAAAGAGTGACAGAGGTGGCTACTCAAAGCCCATATATGAGGAATGCAGCCATTAAGCCACCGTCTCCCTCACACCCGATTCAGGAAGTAGGCTGCTTAGTGTATTAAATGAACTAGATCAAAATGAAATAAAGAAGAAATTCTAGACTGTGAAGATGCTAGACGTCACCACCCTTAACCACCATGGTACATTTGCTTCACACTTTAGGCAAAGCACTGTTTTTGTAGGAAAAAATAGAGAACAACAGAATGCAAAGCTTAAAACACAGCAAGGCTTGCTAGCTTTTTTCTCTCTCTCTCTCCTTAGATGCAGGGATCCCAAGAGACATCAGTAATATTTTGGTTTGTTTACTAGAATGCAAGTTAAACAAAGGTGAAGGCTCAGCTAAATTTCTACAAACATCCAGCTCCGCTGCCCTGCATCAAATCTCCGGAAATAGAGATCCCAAAAGGCATTCTGTAGAGTTCAAAACAAACCTTTTTGCCCTTTTCTCAGTCTGCCTCTCCAAAAAAACCTGCTTCTCTTTTTATATTTGTTTTCTGTGAATTCTCTCTTATGTCACCTTTAGCTAGGGTGGTAGTGAAGAGAAGTAAAAGGTGGTCCTTCTCTTCCAGAAAGAACTGCAGCTATTCCCTTGCCATTGTTTGTAGTTTTCCCTGAAATCTCCCTAACAAAAGGTATTCCTGGCAACTTGGGTCTCCTGACTTGAAGTTGGGGAGGGGGCTCCATTAACCCTTTTCTATCCACTCTTCCCAAGTGAGAAAATATGTTCAGGAGGCAAAAGACTGCCGCAGAGCTGGGCCATAAAAGATGTTAAGTGCAAGCAGGACCTAGTGTATTTTCTGTCATGGAATAGAAAATACACCATGTCCGTTTTCATGATTGACCTGATCTTTCCTATTCCTTGACCTCTTTTTCTTCTTCCTCCTTCTCCGCTTAGAAGAATTAGTACAGCAAACTGCTTTACCAAAGTGCCAGCCTGATTATTATTCCACGCACCCACCCAAGATGATGGATCTGGATGCACAAGCAATCACATGGTGTTTCCTTACACCTGAACTGGCATTTAAGTGTAAGGAAATAGAGCTGACCTATATGTTATCTGTTTGATGTTGTTCTGTGCCATCAAGTTCCCTCTGACTTATGGCAACCTTATGAATGAAAGATCTCCAATATATCCTGTCCTCAAGAGCTGTGTTCAGGTCTTGCAAACTCAAGTCACTGTCTTCCTTTAGGGAGTCGATCCATCTTTTGTTTGGTCTTCCTCTTTTCCTGCTGTCCCCATCCTTTCCCAGTACTGTTGTCTTTTCCCGAGAATCCTGGCTTCTTGTGATGTGCTGAATATAGAACAGCCTCAGTTTCAAAAAACTTTTGCCTCCAGAGGTAGTTCAGGCTTCATTGGATCTAGCACCCACTTGTTCATCCTTCTGCAGTTCAGGGTATCTGCAAAGCTCTTCTTCAGCAACACATTTCTTTTTTTTTTAATTTCTTTTTATTAATTTTATACAAAAAAGATAAAACAACAAAATATGATAAAAAAGAGAAAATGACACGCATCAATGTAACAAAAATGTAACAAATAGAACAGACATAAACCCTGTGTAACCCACCCCCTTTGGGACTTAAACAAAATTACAACTTTCATGATATTGACCAGCCCATTTCCCTCCAGAAATACATTGAGTCTTCTCCGGGTGTGTACCCTTTACCATTTTGAAATACATATACCAACAGTTTATCCCATATTCCATTAAAGTCATTAGACTTGCTCATTTCAAATGAACACATTTTCCCCATCAGCTTTTCTTACAATCCAGCTTCCGCACCCATACATGGTGATTGGCAATGCTAGACTGTGGCTGGTTTTGATCGCCAGTGACACTTCCTTAAACTTCCTTACATGTTATGATATTTCCTTTATTATAGCTACTATAGTCCAGGATTCCAAATAAGCAGCAAAGTGCAAAATGTGCACCAGGAACAAACTGTTCATATTCTGTATTTTGCCACTAACCTTGCCAACAATCAATGTTTGAGGTACAACCAGTGCTTTGAAATGGTACACTGTATTTTGGACTACCAGAATCCCCATTCACATGGTCATGCTGGCTGAGAAATTTGGGGAATTGTATGTTGACAAAACTACCTTTTCCACACTCTGGGCATAATATGGAGATGCTTGGGAGAAGCCGTATCACAATCCAGAAACAATGGCGTCTAATGCTAGCTATAAAGACAGTATACAGTTTCCCAGTGTCCATGTGCATTCTGCACATTCTGGAAGACATTTACCACATCTCCCTGTCTATAAGACGCCCCCATGTATAACAGCCAACACTTTTCCAACCCCAAATTACAGTTTCACAACAGCACGATTATCACCTCAGCTTACTACTGTGTATAAGACGACCCTCAATTTTTAGTTTAACCATTTTAGACAAAAATATAGTCTTATACATGGAAAATACAGTTTTAAAATTTTTTCTAAGGCATTAAACACAGGCATCATGTATGAGTCTCACCTCAGACTGAACACTCACTATTCTGTTTGTGAGGATTTGCATTAATCGAGAGGCCAAAACTACAGCCGTGATTTCTTGGCCTTTCCCACTGATAAGACTAGCAGGCATTTCCCCCACCACCGCCATCAACTTCTCAGCAGCAGTCAACGCAGGTGGGCCTTCTGATTGGACAAGACAAGGAGTGTGTCATTCACATGCCAGCTTTGGTGCCCTCCCCAGTGGTGCCACAAAGAAAACCACAGGCTTTCTTCTTGACACAGAGCAGCCATTTTCTCTCTTACCTCTTTCTTTTTCATATCAAGCCTGGCAGTTACTTCACGTCCTTCTTTGTTCCACGACTAGTTTTGTACCATGACAGTGTTGGTCGCGATCACATGGTTTTGTCCCTGTTTCAGTGTTCTCATGTCATGATAAGTGTTACCTCATGGTCTTGTACTGTGACAAACACTGAACTTGTCTAGCTTCCTTTTTCCTTTTTTTTGGGGGGGTTAATTTTCTTTGGATATTTCGCTTCTGAAAATTCAAAAACAACAACAACAACCCGGACACATTTTTCTGAAAGAAACAAATGTTTTGTTGCGTGACAGTCATTACTACATGGTGTCTTATCTCGGAACAGAAAGCGGGAACAAAGAGTGACACGGGAAAACCCTACCCCAGAGCCAGGTACAGTATTGTTGCGCTTAGCACCCATTCCGGGGGCATGGCCGAGACAAATTTCAGTAGTTGCATGATGGACATGAAGTAACATTTTGTACCACTCCAGGTGCAACACTAACAGAGACAAAACGGATGTGAAGTAACCGCCTGTTGCTCATCTCTTTCCTTGTCTCTGACCATTTGCTGCAGGGCAGATGGCTGGAAACTATGTCCCTCTTCCCTCCCTCACACAGGTCGTGTTACTGACAATGGCTCTTGTCATCCCTGTCACTCCTGCTTCTCCCCCGCACTTGTTCTCAAAAGGAAAGAGCCCAGGAGGTTTGCTGATTAACCCAGTTACGGGTTCCACCTCAAGGATGGAGACCCTTTAAGACGGAAAGGCCATGGATGGAGGCAACAGGAGAGCGTCCCTTAAAGCCCCTTAGCATCTGGCAGGACACAGCGAGGGCGCTTAGAAAGGGAGGGAGGGAGGGAGAAGTCGTTTCAGTATCACTAGTGCAGAGATCAAACCCAGAGCAGTAGCCGCGTCCTTGTAATTAAGGATTAAAATAAAGCAAAACAAAAACCACGCAGAGGATGGGGGAGGAGAGGATTGTAGGGAAAAGCTTAAGAAGAGAGGGAAATAAACAAGGTCTTCTGGTCTGGCAGGCCAGTGGGAGAGCCCCCTCTTCTCTGTCTGCTTTGTATTCTCCAGGATACATCGCATATTCAGGGCATAAAGGGATTTTTTTTGGAAGGGGGGAGTTCCTATGTTAGTGATAGAAAGCTGGACAGTGAATCTTCCAAACAGCCATCGCCTGAGACCCTGCCTGTGACCAGTGAATATGTCTTTGCAGAGGAACATTAAAGAGGTTCAAGTGTGAAATGGCTCCCTTCTTTCCAAAGACATGCTAGGATCCATATCAGAGGAGTGGGACATGGAGCCCAGCAGCCACATGGTCAGGAATGAAGGGAAAGATCATTCCAATGACATCTGGAGGGCCACAGGTTCTCCATCCAGGTGTATAGGTGCATTTGGATATTTCCCTGTGTATTCTAGGGTAGAGACAACATAGAAGGCCATCTTGAGTTGGCTTAAGCTTCTCGAAGCCAGGAAATCGAAAGCTAAGGCTGATGCCTTAACAGATGTGCCCAATGGTCAGGAATGATGTTCTGGGCATGGTGCTTGCTTAATGACTTGGGGGTTTTAACCACAGCATCCGATGGAGTTCCCGGGGCCAGCAAAGGTGCCTCGCCTTCTTTTGGTCCTTTATTGCTTTTAAAGCACCTAGGTCTTACTGTAGTAGGGCAAGGAAAAAGTCCCCATTTAGTTGATCAGTGCCTGTTTGTCATTTATACCAGTGGTTCCCAAAACTTGGCTTAATGGGTATATTTGGATTGTAGCTTCCAGAAGACTTCACCACCAGCTATGCTGGTCTGGGTTTATCGGAGCTGCAGTCCAAAAACGCCTGGTTTACCTAAGGCTTGGATCACTAGAACTAGGAGTTCTCCTTGTGCTCTAGGGTAAAGTGAGTTAAATTTAGAAGAATTATCTAAATTTAAAGGCTCATATTACCTCTCCAACCAAAACAATATGTTTGTGTCTTTTTATCTGGGGCTTAGTGCACATTTTCCTATAAATTAATGGGCTACTAAACAATCTAATAAAATGGAAAAAAAAAGTTACAGCCTTGTGTTGCTTTCCAATGATAGCCAGGGGCAATTGTTTAATAATATTGGAGTACTGGCAAGATTCTAGCTTCAGAATGGAAGATGGAAACAGCATGTTATATGTTTGCCAGTACCTTCTATCATAGGATTTAACAGGGCATAAGCACTTTGAATTATTGTTCAGATTTCCATCAAAGTAATAAATAATAAATTACTTTCATAGCAAGTGGAATAAAGGGTATTGACAACTTTCACCAAAATTTGACCAAAATGTAAGCCTTTTGAAAAATTTGGGATAAAAGTAGCTCTCTCTCTCTCTCTCTCTCTCTCTCTCTCTGACACTTTTTAAACTTGCCACAGCTTTGATGATGTTTATCAGATCCGTTTGAAATTTGTCACATTTGGAGCTCTTATCTAGAAAATTGTGGCTGCTGTTTTCGATTTATTAGTTCAAAAGGTGCCCCCTTTATAAGCAACAGACTGTTGAGACTTATGATGGTGGGATGTGCCATGTGTTCTGTGAATTGCCTTAAAGGGGACTCTCCTGTGCATCTTTAGTGCATGTATATATATGTGTGTGTGTCTCAAACAGGGATAGGCAACTGAAGGTCCGCCAGATGTTGCTGAATGGTTATTGAGTCTCACGGCGCAGTAGTTAAACCACTGTACTGCTGCTATATCTGCTCACAACCTGGGGTTCAACGCCAAGTAGCCAGCTCAAGGTTCACTCAGTCGTCCATCCTTTCAAGATTAGTAAAATGAGTACCCAGCTTGCTGGGTGTGTGTGTGCAATGTGTAGCCTGTATCGTTACTTGAAAACGGCCCAGAGAGTGCTTTAGGCACTATTGGGCAGTATATAAGCAGCATGCTTTGTTTTCCTTTTTGCTGTTGTTGCTCCCATGATTCTTAGCTCAGCTAGCTAAGGCTAGCTGGAGTTGTGGAAACATCTGGAAGGTCATGGTAACCCTTTTTTTTTGTCATGCACATCCCCCTACTCCTCCCACACAAACATGTAATTTCCAGTTGCTCACTTCATCTTCAGGTTGATTAAAACAGAATACTGTAACACAGCAGCCATTTAGCCTATGTCAATACATATAATCACATCATGCTTAAGTTAAAATTTCTTATTGTTGCCAATGGCAGGTGAGTTTATGCTCTTAGTCTCTGTGTATCAGCTCCTGTTTTAAATGCCATTTTGTTAAAAATAGCAGTAGCTTTCCTACATTGGGTGCTGCCGGCAGCTAATGGAACAGGGAAAATATACTACAGTATCACGGGTGGATTAGCCTGCAATTAGAATGGTGTTAACTTTATAAAGTGGCAGGGATTTTAAAGTGTCATTTTAAAAACTTATTCCTTGAATGCCAATAACCTCTGGGTCTGTTTCTATTAATGAGAGAAAGGAGAAAATAACAGTGGTGGTAATGATGATCAGCTGGAATGCTGGGGCAGCCATGTTGGCCGCAAGACAAGCAGCAGAACTCATGCTGGGGGAACACTTTGATTTTAAAAAAGTATGCCTTGTCCACTTAATTCCAATTCATGGTGACTCTTCTTAGGGTTTTGTGTGTATAAAGCGCTCCGAAGTGGTTTATCAACCTCATATGACCCAAGGCCGCAGAGGCTGGCTCTTTGCCCAGGAGCCACTCTGGGAATCGAACTTACCACCCTGTTCCAACCCACAAAACAATCTGGCCAGCCGTAATAAAATTTTCTGCTTATATACTGCCCCATACCACTTCAAATAGTCTCTGGGTAGTTTACAGTTTAATTACAGTAGGCAGGCTACGCATTCTCACCTCACCCCCCACCCCCCAGCAAGCTGGGTACTCATTTTGTTGTGTATTGATCTATATTCCTATTATCTGTACTTGCTTTTGTTGAAGTAACTGCTTTCCTGTTCCAAAGGGAACAGGCCTATTGGTTTATTCAAGTTGCTGCATTTGGATCCTCAATCCTATTGGTCTCTGCCAAAAGGCAGCTTTGTGATTGGTTGTAATTGTTCCCTCCAAAATGTATCTTTTCCTAGCCAGTCCTGGCTCCTATAAATGTTGCTCCCTCTCCCCAGTCCCCAGTCTTGTTCTCTCCCTGAATAAAGAGCTGTTACGTTAGAAGCTGTCTCCAGCCTGCTATGTCCAAGAGCTGAAATCACTGCTGAAATCACTAAACCCCACGTTACAACACATTTTACTGACCTCGGAAGGACGGAAGGCTGAATCAACCTTGAGCCTACCTGGGACTGAACCCCAGGTTGTGAGCACAGTACAGGCATTTAACCACTGCACCACAGGGGCTCTATTATGTGCTGTCAAGTTAATTCAGACTTACATCAACCTTTTCCAGGATTTCTTCAGTATCCATTGCTCAGAAGGGGCCGGTCAATCTCTCCTTTTAGTTGTACTCCAGGAGCTTGCCGCTTGCTCAAGGTGAACCAGGCAAGTTTTCCCAAGGTGGGAGGCATATTGAGAAACAACTGCTCAACCTGTGTCTCTGCAGCCAGCTAAAGCTTTTACAGGCCAAGGATCGGAGTGTCCCGTCCTCTGTGAAAGTTGTCAAGACTTCTAGGTCTCCGTTACAGGAAAAAAAAGGCTAGGCAAGAGGGAAACAAGGAGAAGAATTTGATGTTGAAATTAGCAAAACCATGCTGCCTGTGTGTGTATTCAGAGGTTACATAAGGAAGAAGTTGCAGGCTTTAGCAACTTCTAATAAACCCAGAGGTTATTGGCATTAAAGGAAAAGCAAAAGCAAAGTGTTCTGCCCCATAGGGCTTAAAGCACTCTCTGGGCAGTTTACAATGTAATTATGCAGGCTATACATTGCCCTGCCCCAAAGGAGCTGCGTACACATTTTACTAACCTTGGAAGGAGGGAAGGCTGAGTGAACCTTGAGCTGGCTACCCAGGATTGAACCTCAGGTCATGAGCACAGTTATAGCTGCAGCCACAAAGCTTTTGATATGTACAGTAGTTCACCCACTTTGAAGCACACTGTTTATTTGTTAAAGGTCTTGTTTGGATTTTCAAAATGATTCTACAGCCACCTTTTGCCTGTCCTGACATATTGTTCCCTGATGAAAAAATAAATGCTGATACTATGTAAATGTTAATTTTCTATAACAGACTATAGGAAGAATCTAGGGTTATTAATCATAGAAAGAGGCCCTTTTAGATTTATCATCTATTCCTCATTTCCCAATGTGATTCCTTCTTTATTTTGTTAAGCAATAAAGTTCCTTTTCACGTTAATAAGGGGCACTGTTTGTTCGTGGGTGTTTGCTTTTGTCAACAATTCATGTTCTGTTGTAATGTAATCTTATACAGTGTGACTCAGAAATAAGTTCTACTGCGTTCTATATGGATTAATCCTAGGTACATGAGGTTAGGGTTGCAGCCACAGTGTTCTGCCACTCTTAGTATATCACTCACTTCTGGGCTCACAATGTGTTCCTTGTTTCAGAGCTCTACAGGTGTCAGTCCTAGTAACTCTCCTCTTTACATTGCAGGATGCAGTTACCCCTTAGACCAGTTAATGTATGCATACTCACATGGTAGTTCCGGAGAAAATGTTTCATTCTTCCTTCCTGTGACTGCCCATGTACAAAGGGAGACATTTTGTGTGTAAGAAACCAGGACACTTTTTCTCCTCCTTTCTCAGCATCTTGCAATTCTTTGTTCTAAAACAACAAAGGATTCTCAGAAGGGAAGAAGGGGATGCATGAGACCTCAGACGGATAGGATACTGCAGGCCCTGCTGCTGCACCTTCCTTACAATAATGGAAGAAGCTGGGGACTGCAGTTCCATGAGGCATTGAATCCTCTCTTGGGTGTAGTCCAAGCTCCAAGGGAGCAATTCAGTATGTTGAGCATATTTTAAGATAGGGTACCACATCTTGGGTTGTGCTTGCAAACATTTAGATGAAAACCTGTAGTGGATTCATGAAATTGGAGTCATCCACCTCCACTGCCCTGCAATGACCCATTGGTTTGGGGAGCTCTGGAATATTTATTTTGGAATCCAGTGATATACACAGAGCTGAGAAAGTGTGTCCTGGCATTATAGAGACCAGAAGCAAATGGGCTCAGCTTCCCTTTAAGGAACCTCACTAGAGATGGGCACGACCAGGTTTGTGATTTTCATTGTCGTGTGTTCGGAGCTGGCCCGCTCACTTCTTGGAAAAATTTTCCAAAAATTTGGATCTTTTCTTTTTTCTCTGTCGTTAGTACTGGTTTGGGGGCGGGCACCAGGCACCATCTGGGGTGGGTGCCTCCTCTGGCCCGCATGAAGGGATCAGGCACCTCTCTGGGGTGGGTGCCTCCTCTCATCATCAAATGGCATGCATAGCCAATTGGATATGCATACAACATGGACTCACAGGCACCTCTTTTTTGGGTGCCTCTCAGACCAAGGCCCAAACTGCAGTGTCACAGTGAGCACACTGGGGAAGGCTCCTCCTCAGTCTCGGCGCTCTGTGGTTCAAAAGAAGGGAACTGTCTTGCGTGTGTGCAATGACTACAGATTTGGCTTAGGATTAAGCTCAAGGGCCTAGGCTTAGGGTTGTTACTGGTAGGTTAGGGTGAGTTACTTTACAAACCTCTGGGTGCCACCACCACCACAACAAGGACAGTGTACTGGCGTATGGGTTAGGGTTTTCAGGTTAGGGTTACTTCACTGGGCTCTTTATGCCCGACAGGCACATCCCAGAAGTCTCGGTCAAAACCTGGTCAAGTGGCCATGCAATTGGTGGAATGGCTCCAAAATTTGCATGGTCCAAAACTGGCCAGCCCATCATTGCACAAGTGTAAAAAAAAAAATAAAAATAAAATAAAATAAAATCAATGGAGACGTTTTGTTGCAAGAAAAACCACTGCTGCTACTGTAAAAATTCAGGCAGTTTTAAAATAGCTATTTTCGCATGTTTCTGTGGTGCTTTGGTGTGTTTTTGGACCACCACAATTTCAAAATAAATAAATTGCGGTCGCCCCATTTTGGATCCCCACCCACACCGCATGGCATGGCGATATAATCAGGAATGGATGCACAGCCCAGGAGATCTGAACCCAGAAACCACCCCTCTGGTAGGTGCCCTCACTCAGGCAGGCATATTTTCGCCTGCTTTTAATCGGGGTTTTTTTGAAACTTTTTCCTGTGCTGTGCCTGGTGAGTTCTAGAACACGAGGAATGGATGAACATGCGCAGGCACTCCAGAGGAGAGGGGGAGGCCACCCCTCAGAAACCACCCCTCTGGTAGGTGCCCTCAGGCAGGCATATTTTCTCCTGCTTTTTTGGCCGGGAATCGTTTTTTTTAAATTTTTGGAACTTTTTCCTGTGGTTTCCCATCTCGTGATTGCTGCGATGCTTCAGCTCCGAGACAAATCAGACCCAATTTTTCTTTAGTCGGCACGATTTCATTCTGGCGGAGTAATTGTCGTTCTTCGTTTCTGAAAACGGAAACGAGGAACGGAAAAGAAACGAGGATTTCAGTGGCTCCTGTCTAAACCTCACCTTAAAAGCTAACAGGTTTGTTATTGCATGCATAAACCTTCATGGATGGTAGTTCACTTCTTGGAAAAATTGTCTTTTTTTGGATCTCTTCTTCTTCTTCTTCTTCTTCTTCTTCTTCTTCTTCTTCTTCTTCTTCTTCTTCTTCTTCTTCTTCTTCTTCAACAACAACATCAACATGGACTCACAACTAACTTTCCTCAGACCAACAAAGCTGTTTGGATGAGCAATGAAATATTTCAGTCTTTCAAGAAAAGAAGTCCATTCGCTATGACTCAACTTCCAGATAAACTCACCTGGATAACTGAGAATCTTTACAAACCACCACCACCACCACAACAACATAAGGTAGGGGAGAGTTTCTAAATTTAGTTACTTCACTCTACACTGAACAATTTTCAGAGCTTTTGGTATGTATCCAGTAGAGGTTATGTTAAATACATTCTAAAACTGAAGGAGGTTGATATTAACATGTCACACAGCCATAGTCTGGAAGTGATGTGCCTGATCTATTCTCCTTTTTGTAGGGAAATTCTACTGCATGAAGAAATACTTCCCCTAAGGCTTTACAGCTATGCAAATCATTATCATCATCATAAATGGCAAAGAATATAATCAGAAGGGCCTTTAGGCATCTGAACACAGCATTCCACTTCTGGCTCCTTCACTCAGACCTTGCGGTTTCTAATTTCCTTTGATCCCATATCAATTCATGCCTGGAAGTTCTAGAACAGGGGTGGGGAACCTTCTGCCCTCCAGATGTTTTGGACCACAACTCCCTCAGTCCTTTATCATTGGCAATATAGGCTCGGAATTATGGGAGCTACGGTCCAAAACATCTGGAGTGCCAAAGGTTCCCACTCCTGCTTTAGACGCTTCAGCTCCGAGTCTAGCTGCACATATTCGTGTGAGCACACATGCAGCGAATACATGTGTGCACCAATCTGAAAACCATAGCACGGGAAAAGACAGCATGATCAGTGGCTCCTGTACAGATGTCTGTTAAAGCACCATTTGTTAAGCCTTGTCTCTGGGGACCATCATTTCGTAATGTTATTAACCACCACTTGGCCTCTAAACAATAAATCAATAAATAATGAACAGGCAAATCTGTGCCACTTGCAGCTCAAATGCAGTTTACAGAGAAAAGACGCTGGGTGGGGTCTGGATGAAAGCCAAACGTGGGATGGTGTGCGCACAGGAGAAGATAGTATCCTTGACTGTTTTCTACTTCTGAGCATTTTGGGGACGGAGAGGAAGCAGCGACATCTTAGCTCCCTTGCCTCCAAGAACATAAGAACAGCTTTGCTGGAACAGGCCACACAGCCTCTCCAGTCCAACATTCTGTCTCATACAATGGTTCTCTCCAGTTGAGTATATGTCTCAGTGAGTCTCTAGGTATCTCAGTCCTTCATTTTCTTTTTGGTAAAGGAACATTCCTCTTCAGGACAAGACTCACAAATAAGCTCTGGGAAAAAGTTGGACATGCTCGAGTAAATTGTTTCTGGCTGGCTCACATGTGTGTTTACCCTGATCACCTAGTGCCTCTGTGAGTTTTAAAACATTTATGTAGACCGTATAATGTTCTGGCAGCCCCAAGAACAGGCAAGGAAATACTGTATGTAAAGCCATGTTCACATACCTAATGGCAATTATTTGGGATTGGTTTTGTCAGCTTTGATTTCCTGCCCCTGAAAGAGGAGGTTTGAATGTATGATGAGCTGCCTGGCATGGTGCAGAAGTGGGTTAAAATGCCTTTAAATAGCTTTGGGGATGGGGCACCACCAGCCTGTTGAACCATATAATATATAACAGTCTTTTGGAAGCAATTCTCCAGAATCTGAAGTAGAACTCTTCCACATCTCTCCTTTTATTGGGATTGAACCTGGGTAGGCCCAGCTTCAGCTGGACTATAATGGGGGTAGAATTCACAGGATCAAAGCCCTGAGATTCTCTCAGTAGCAAGGTCTAATTTTATTTATTTATTTATTTTATTTTAGAGTATTTTTACCCTGCCTGTCTCCTTGGAAAAGGACCCAAGGGAGCTTACAGTAAGGAGGGATAATATACAGTCCAGTACAATATGTCCAAGCATTTGTGAACAAGGAATCGAGGGACATCTTACAGCATTAATAGACAACATTGTATTAAAGCAACACGGTTAAAAGTAGTCATAAACACAAAGTCTATGTGAACCCATAGATTCATATAAAATACACATGGTAGTCCATCATTCAGGGAAAGCTTGCCTGAAGAGAAAGGTCTTTGCCTGTTTCCGGAAGGACAATAGAGATGAGGCAGCCTTGGCCTCTAGTGGGAGGGAGTCTGGGCACAGCAGTCGAGAAGGCCCTCACGAGATGTACCTGTGAGGGTGGTGGGATGGAGAGAAGGGCCTCTCCTGATGACTTTAACACCTGAGTCGGTTCATACTGTGAGATTCAATCTTTGAGGTAGCTAGGACACAGGCCTAGGTCAAGGTCAGCACCTTGAATTGTGCAATATCGAAGGCAATATCACCCATCCCTCAGGCTTTTCCATTTCTTTTTTAAACTGAGTTGAAATCCTCACAGTAAGTGGGACAGAACAGATTCTCCCAGGAAGAGTGGATTGTTGTAAGCTCTCACTTTCTGGGTGATTTGGTCTTGAATGGACCATTGTGTGTTGTGTCGTTACAGTCATGACCGACTCTTCGTGACTCCATGTCCATGGAGTTTTCTTGGGAAGAATACTGGAGTGGTTGCCAGTTCCTACTCCAGGCGCCTACAGCACCTCGTATTCCCTGGTGGTCTCCCATCCAAGTACTAACCAGGGCCGACCCTGCTTAGCTTCCAAAATCAGAGATTGGATGTCCTTAGGGCATCTAGGCAGCTTGAATGGACCATTAAGAGCCATTAACTTTACAAAACTGGCTGGGTAGCTCAGCAAGTTAGGTATCTGGTTGGGAGTTCAATTCCCACCCTCCCCGTGCATCCTGTGATTAGAACTGGCCTGTGTGGACAGGAACAAGCTGCACAGTCCCAGGGTGGCCCCAGAAGAAGGGAATGGCAATCTACTTCTGAGTGTTCTCCACCTGGCAAATCCTGGAATGGGTTTCCATCAGTCAGAGTTGACTTGATGGCACATTATTATTAATTTTTACATTAGGCCTCCTCCAGAGTTGATATGGACTGACCAGCCTGTTATGTTTAGACTCTTCTCATGGAGGAGGTTGGCTATGAACTGCTGAATAGCTCAATGGCTTATGTCTCTGGCTGCAGAGCCACTGGTTGATAGCACAGTTCACCATTGTGCCTCCTTAAAAGGGGTCCATAAGGTCCCTTCCATTGGTGGTGGTGATGGTTGTATTAGTGGTTATTATTAAGTATACAGGTATTGGGGTATATACAGTACTTAGGATCAGGCCTAAGGCTAGACAGAAGAACCCCCTGTGATGAAAGTTTGGAAAAGTTATTTTTGGGTTACATCTCCCAGAATCTCCCAATCCATGTGAAATGTGCACTCTGAAAGAAAAAAAACTTCTTAAAACTATGAACTGAACCAAAATCATGACCCGTTATAGATCTGCTTGGAGGTGGGGGCAACAGGATCTTGCTGTATTATCAGCAATCCTGAATTATGCAGAAGTAGAACAAAAGTTTCAGCTCACAGCTATCCATTAATCCTGACTGGCTGGATAGCTCAGCGAGATGGAACAAATGGACTGAGAGTTCAATTCCTCAATGATCCTCGTAGGAGGCCAGTATATGCAGCATTCATTGGTATATACACAGTCATAAGAACATAGGAACATAAGAAGAGCCAGGCTGGATCAGGCCAATGGCCCATCTAGTCCATCTTCCTGTATTTCACAGTGGCCCCACCAGATGCCTCTGGGAGCGCACGAGACTAGATATCTGTATCCTGATACCACTCCCCTGCATCTGGCCCTTGAAGTACCCCAGTTTTAAGCCTGGAGATTGCACATCTCCATCATGGTTTGTAACCTGTGATGGACTTTTCTCCAGGAATTTGTCCAATCCCCTTTGAAGGCATCCAGGCCAGATGCCATCAACATATCCTGTGGCAGGGACTTCCTCAGACTAACAACACACTGGGTAAAAAAATATTTTCTTTTGTCTGTTCTCACTCTCCCAAACCTCAGTTTGAGTGCATCTCCTAGTTCTGGTATTTTGTGAGAGGGAGAAGAACGTCCCTCTATCCACATTACTCATGTCCTGCATTATTTTATACTTCTCAATCAGTCCCAAGAGGACCTCTGGAAGAAAGGAATGGTAAACCACTTCTGAGCACTCTGTACCTAGAAAATCCTGGGGAAGGATTGCCATAAAAAACAATTGGCTTGTCAACACCTAATTATTAATCATCTTAATTGCTGCAGATGTGCTGGCAAACAAATTTGCTTCTTTTTGACATAAAAATATATATGGGAGATAGTCTTGATGTTGTGACTGAGTCCCATGATTGTATGGTGCAAAAAGGGATGAGGAGCATAAGTACTGTACTTCCTTAATTGTTCTCCCTCTTCTTCTACATTACAGGTTAAAAGAAGTAATTTGGGAGAAAAGTTAGAAGTGGTTTTTGTATTTTGTTTTGTTGCACTTTTGCATCACCACCCACAAAATATGTGCTTGTGTGTGTTGTTACAGTCCTGACTGACTTTTCAGTATCCCACGTCCATGGAGTTTTTTTGGCAGGAATACTGGAGTGGTCTCCCGTGTCCTACTCCAGGCGCCTACAGCACCTGGTATTCCCCGGTGGTCTCCCATCCAAGTACCAACTAGGGCCAATCCTGCTTAGCTTCCAAAATCAGGTGAGATCGGATGTGCTCAGGGCATCTAGGCAGCTCTAAATATGTGCTTAAATTTGGTCAAATATAAATTTTGGTGTACTTTAGGGCGATGAGAGGAAACTCTTGTGCCCCTTGCTTAATCTAACTTGATGAACTCTCAGTCCATCCCACACATGACCCACCTCTAAAGACCCCTTCCATTTGGGGAAAGCCAATCTACCCACCAGGGAAATGGCAGATTCTGCACAACATCCTCTAGTGTGGCTGGAGAAGCGACAGGTAGCAGTTTGGCCAGGGAAGCATCATAATCAGGGTTGAGCTAAACTGGACATCTGATTTTTCAAAAGGGCTTCAAATCCCTGTGCTGGCCTAGGAATTTTTTCTTCCAAATTTTGTCTTGGAGTTCATGCAAAGCCAAATTTTTCACTCAGGCTACAGGGCCTGTGACTCTTCAGATGTCCATGAAAGGGAGATGGCCTGATTCAGCAGCCTGATGATTGTTGCTAGAGTAGATCCCTGAACAAAGGAATGATGGTGACGCCTACATGGGAAGAAAGGGATACAGGGGCCCAGTATGGGAATGTGGGAGTGGAGGGGGCACCCGGAAACGGAAATGGGTACCAGGAGGGGGCAGCCCATTGGTGCATAGCACATTACAAGGGGCTGTACCAGAGAAGTTAAAAGGAGGGTATGAGGAAAACAACCCCCTCTTTTCCCTCTTGGCATTTGCTATAGGCATTGGGATGGATCCAGGCTCTAAAGCAAAAAAAAAAAAAAAAAAAAAAAAAACAAAAAACAACAAAAAAAAAAAAAAACTAAACAAATAAATAAAACATAAAAAAATAAACTGTCTAAAATTATTTATGATCTGTTGACAATGATTTATTACCCAGTGACAGTGATTTATGACCTGTCAATATGATTTATGACCAGTGACAGGGAGTTGTGACTTTGCCTCTGATGGGGGTGGACCTCCCCCCCCCCCGGAACCTCTAAGTGGAGTGGAAGCTCAGGACACCGAGGCGGTGGACACCCTGGGGTGTCCCATAGTGGCTGGGGAGCATCCAAAGGATGGGATGCTCTGTTGATGTGATGGATCTGACCCAATTGCCTAGCCAGAGTACTGTTTGCTGTATTAAATAAAGTGGTGGCCTAGTTATACCCCAAAAACTGTGATGGTCATGCCTCTTCATTGTACAATCATGTCATTAAGGGGAGCTCAGCTGTAGGTAACAATAAATGTTAGCCAAACTGGCAGGGAATTAGAGTTCAGCAACATCTGGAAGGCTACAATTCTTGCTCAACAGGGAAAGTTTCTCACCCAACAGCAAAGGGCCGATTGTTGCTGCCCAGAATTAAGGCACCGATCCTGGTGACAGCCAAAATGTTTATTAGAGCTTTCTAATGCAGAACATGGACTATGAGTTAAGACCAACTGAACTTTTGCTGGGGGCTTACAAACAACCTAGCCTAGATGTAGGTGTCTCATCAGAGACACGATATTCCAAGCTAGTACCCATAGTCATTCTGAACCACTGAATGCCCTGAATTGGTGTATATAAAATGGTGCTTGGTGTGCTTATGGCTGCACTTGGCTCCACAGTGTGGATTCGAAGTTACAGTAATTCTTTCCCTGCAATCCTGCCTACAATTTCTTGGAGTAAATCCTTTGGAATTTAAGAAGGTGTAGTTCTCCCTGGGTTGTACAGTACCCAGAGCTTCCAAAAGGTCGGTTTGGGGTATCAGTTCATTGAATGCCTCAGCTAGCACGGTCAGCGCTCACACCGACACGGAAAATTGGAGCATTGTGTTGGAGAAAATAACTTTTGTAAGCTCCGGAGGTAGGCGCAATCTCCTGAGGGAGCCCTCTTGGCTTGGCTTTCATAGGGCCAAACCGGCAGCAGGTCGCCTCATTCCCTCCAAAAGTCTAAGCGAGCGCATTATTGCACCAGGGTAGGAAAGGTCGGCGGTTGTAGGACGTGACTTTTTTGGGGGGGGGAACCTTCCTCGCCGCATGTGTGGCCCTGGGATCGTCTGGAACAAAGGCCAGCCTTGCAAAACAAAGGGGAGGGGCCTGGGCAAATAAGAAACATCTGGCCAGCCTCGTGTCTAGGCGGGCGGCGGGGCTGCTTACGGGCACATCCCGCCTTGAGGGCAGCGGCTTCACTCGCCGCCAGCGCTCGGCTCCGGAGGGAAAAGCAGGAGGAGGAGGAGGAGGAGGAGGAGGAGGGCGGAGCGTCGCCTGGGCGCCTGCGCCAGCCGTCCCCTATCGGCGCTCTCCCTGGCTTCGCTGGGGCTCGGTGGAAACGACGAGAGAGCCCCGGGTAACAAAACAAGCGGCGGCTTTGTAGTGGCTTAAAGGAGCCGCGGCCGCTAGTTGCCAGCCCAAGGGAGGCAGCCCGGCAAGGACTCCCAAGCGGCGTCCCGGGCGGGCAGGCGGGCAGGCAGGCGGGCGGGAAGGAAGGAAGGAAGGGGCTGGAAGGGAAGGATCCCAGGTGGGACCAGCGGTTCCTGCGCCGGGCGTTACACCGGGAAGCTTCGGCGGCAAGAAGGAATTACTTTAGGAGAGGGGAAGTGGGGGTGGGGGGGAGAGAGAGAGAGAGAGAGAAGAGAAGACATTCCACAGGCGGAAAGAGGAGAGCCTTTCAAAGCGGCGGGACAAGGGGGGGCGCGTCCCGGCGGGAAGGGCGATGGGCGCAAGGTTGGCGGCGGCGGCGCCGGAGGCTGCGGCGGGCAAGCCGCGGACAAAGTTTGCGCCGTGATGGCTTGAGGAAGAGCAGCCGGAAAGTTGCCGGGAAGACTGTCTTCTGTGCCCCCAGCGGGCTTTGGACCCATCAGCTGTGTCCGTCCGTCCGTTCATCTGCCGAGGTGTCCGTGTTTTCTTATCTCCTCCCCCTTTTTTTTTTAAAAAAATTTTTTTCTTTTCCCTTTTGTTAAAAAGAAGAAGAGGACGAGGAAGAAGAAAGGGATAGCACCCGACCCGCCAACTTGAGGCTCGCCATGTCGAAAGTGATCCAAAAGAAGCACCACTGGGCGGGCAAAGTGCACCAGTGCACGGTGAGCCGCAATGCTCAGGGTCAGCTCGGGGTCACCATCCTGGGGGGAGCGGAATATGGAGAGTTCCCTTACATCGGGGCGACGGCGGCCGGAGAGACCGAAGCCGGGGAGGCGGCGGCGCTGCCCGGCGGCGGCGAGGGCCAGCTGGGCGAAGGGGAGCTTTTGCTGGAGGTGCAAGGCATCCCCGTCTCGGGCTTGCCCCGCTACGACGTCCTGGGAGTGATCCGGAGCTGCAAGGATCCCATTGTTTTCAAAGCCGTCAGACAAGGTAAAAAAAAAAAAAGGAAAAAGGAAAAGAGAGGGAAAGGGAGAGGAAGGAGAAACCAGTTGATTTGCGAGACTTTCCCCTTTTCTTTTAAAGCGCTCGATCGGGGGTGGGTAACGTGGGGAAGGGGTGTCCGGACAGTGAGCTCGAACCCGGTCCGGTGGAGATGGGGCAACTCGGCTGCGGTGTTTGGTCCCTGTCGGGCCCGCGCTGCGTCGTTTTTCCCACGGAGATGCCCTTCGCCGGAGACGCTGCAGGTTCTTGGCTCGAGCTGTCGCCGGAGTTTGCGGCGGGCCCGTCGCCCTCCCGATACACCGTTAAAGGAGATGGGGGCGAGTTTGTGGGGCACGGACCGCTTGGGGGGGGCGAGGGCGCCCCTCCCCCCCCTCCAGGGAAGCCTGGCTTGTGATCCTTGTAAGGCTTGGTGACCGAGACGTTGTCACTTCCCTCGCTCCCTGCCTCCTTCCTCCGCATGCGGACTTGGATGCGGACTTCTGGTGGGGGCGCAGGGGGTGGTGGTGGGGTGGTGGGGCGTAGCTTTCTCAAGAGTCCGGCTTATAGTTGTGATAAGGCGAGAAGCCAAGCCAGGAGTAGGTTAGTTTGTGGAGGTTTTCGTTTTCGTTTTCGTTTTCTGGTTTTTTGGGGGGACCTCTGCTCGATTATCTTGGAACGGATGCCTAATTAGTCATGCATGGATAGGCGGCGCTGAAGGGAAGGCGCAGCGTTTCAGACATGTTCAGAGACACGCTTCTCTTTAGCCAAGCGCCTGGTGGCGAATGTTTTGGCCATGGTGTGGTGCGGGACTTCGCTCCCACTGGTTTGTGTGTGTTGGTTTGCTTGCTTGTTTGTTTGTTTGTTTGTTTTTGTGGACCACTCGGCTGGATCTGTGGACAGCCAGCTGCGTCATGGGAGCTGCAGCATAGCTTGGATGGAGTTGTCGGTCGCCCCCCCCCCCAAATGGGGAGGTGGGCTCTCGATCGAGTTCATAGAGAGAACGGTGTAGCGCTGCCTGCAGCGTGCAACGTATTAATTAAAACGCTTCCATTCCTTACTTGCTCCATTCCTTGGCCGAGGGTGGCTCTTCGTTTTGAAACGTTCCACTCTCCTCACGACTGAAGCTAGGCAGAAACACATTCAGAAACCTCAAGCACACAATGACAGCTGATTTGAAAAAGTTGGCCTTCCGTTTACTTCACGAAAAATGATCAGTAACTGTAGTTGTGTCGGTCCTTTAGGCTGAGGAGTTATGTTTTGAAATACCAAGTTCTTCCAGAACACCTAGGTTCTAGACTTCAAAAAAACCCAGTGGTGTATGAAACGTTTAATTTTCATCCTTTGTCCCTCCCCCCCCCAACTTATAAAGCTATTTTCCTTGCAGAGGAATCAGCCAAGACATCTATGGTATCTTAAGGCTGACAAACCTACTGTGGCATAAACTTGTATGGAATGGAGTCATCTTTACCAGATGCAGGTTCTGGGTTGTATGTGCCGTTTCTTGGCTTTCCTCAGAGAAGGCTGCCCTTCCTGCCTGGGAGGGGGTGGGGGTTGTATTTCCCAGTCAGTATTTGAGTGACGTCAGCCGGGACTTCCATCTGACACTGAAGCAAGCCAAACAAGTTTTCTTTTCCTTTGGCTCAGCCCAGTTTGGGAGGTTTGCTTCCTTCCCACGTTGTGGATATCAGTGAGGTGGTAGTGGCTGTGTTTGTAAAAGGGGAGGGTAGTTTCTGTAAGGGGGCAAAAATGCAGAGTAATGTAGGGTGTGAGCGTATTTCAGATGCTTATCAGTTTTTGAACTAGGATTTTATTCCTCTTCTAAAGATCACACACAACCTGGCAAGCGACAGGAAAGTCAATCATTTAGCAAGGGGGAACCATGGCCCTGCTCTAAAATAATGCAGACTTTCCTGTGTTTTGCTTTTCCCAGAGGTTTCTGTCCATTCTCCTTCTTGTGCCTCAAGGCAAATGAATTGGCTTATTTGGGGTTTATTGCCTGCAAAGTTGCAAATGGGCAGAGCCAACTTTAGGGACTCTTTCTTTCTTTCTTTCTTTCTTTCTTTCTTTCTTTCTTTCTTTCTTTCTTTCTTTCTTTCTTTCTTTCTTTCTTTCTTTCTTTCTTTCTTTCTTTGAATGCACCTACAAATCAGTCTGCTTTCTTTCTCTCTTCCTTCTCTCCCCTCACCTGGTTCTTTACTCTGTTTGAAAGTAATCTGGTGACCCTAAGTGGACAAAGGATGGCGATGCATCTGCCTTTGTTTTGATGCCAAGGCAGTAAGGGAGCAAGGCATTTCTGATTCACCTGGTGATCTGAACCCTCTGCATACTTCAAACCCCCTTGGGGCCTGGTTTTGAGTGAAACTATTTGCATTCAAAGTATTTGCATTTAAGATGTTCCTCCCCCTCCTCCCCCATTAAAGAACATCAGTGCCTCTGGCTTCTGATGGTTTTTCTCAAAGGGTTTTCTCCTCTTTATGAAATGGTGAGTCCTTGGGTTTAGTAACAAACTTGATTAGGGAATCCAACAGATATTTCCTTTGAAGACCCAACTAGAGGTACAAGAATCCTTGACCTGATCCTGAGTAATACACAGGATCTGGTGCAAAATGTTAATGTGACTGATCCAATAGGGCACAGTGACCACAGCACAATCACTTTTAACTTAATCATAGATTGCAAATCACTGATAAAATCTAACATGGAGAGCTTAAATTTTCAAAAAGGAAATTTCCCAAAGATGAGGAAACTAGTAAAAAAGAAGCTGAAAGGCAAAACTGAAAGAGTCCAAACACTCCAAGAGGCATGGAGGCTGCTCACAAAAACAATAACAGAGGCCCAATTGGAATGTATACCCAAAAGGAAAAAGGGCACTGCCAGATCCAAGAGGACTCCGATGTGGCTTGCAGGAGCCGTTCCGGAAGTGATCAAAAGCAAGAAAAACCCATTTAGAAGATGGAAGGCTTGTCCAAATGAGGACAACAGTCAGAAACATAAAGTCTGGCAGAACAAATGCAAGGCAACAATCAGGAAAGCAAAGCAAGACTTGTAAGAGCCTTTAGCTAAAACACTCAAAGAAATAACAAGGACTTCTTTAAGTACATTGGAAGTAAGAACTCAGCTAGGAAAGCCATTGGACCATTAGAAAATAATAGAAGGCAAGGGATTATTAAAGAGGAAACAGAGATTGCAGAGAGACACAATGAATTCTTTCCTTCAGTATTCACTAAGAAGACAGAGACCACATGCCCAAAACAGAGCCCATCTTCACAGGGAGGGAAACCAAAGAATTAAGCCAGATAGAAATAACCAAGGCGGAGGTCCTTGCATGTCTTGTTAAACTAAATGCTAACAAATCACCAAGATGAGATGGCATCCATCCAAGAGTTCTCAAAAACTTAAAGATGAAATTGCTGATGTCCTAGCCAAAATATAATCCCTCAAATCAGGTGTTGTGCCTGATGACTGGAAGGTAGCAAACGTAACACCAATCTTCAAAAAAGGATCCAGAGGTGATCCAGGAAATTACCAACCAGCCAATTTGACATGTGTCCCAGATAAAATGATGGAAACCATCCTAAAAGAGAAAATTAATAGGCACATACAAGGGAACACGCTGCTGAAGGAAAGCCAACATGGCTTCTGCAAGGCAAATCATGCCTCACTAATCTGTTGGGATTTTTTGACAGTGTTAACAAGCATGTGGATAAAGGAGATCCAGTTGACATTATTTATCTGGACTTTCAGAAGGCTTTTGACAAGGTCCCACATCAAAGGCTCTTGAATAGAGATGGGCACGACCAGGAAAAATGACGTTTCGAGTTGTCGTGTGTAGGAGCCGGCCCGTTTCAGCTCGTTTCCATTTATCGCGAAATTTTTCAAAAATTTGTCATTTCGTTTGTCGTCTGTCCTTAGTACTGGGGGGTAGGATAGCGGGCTCCTGGAGGCACCTCTCTGGGATGGGTGCCTCCTCTGGCCCGCTACGAAGGGAAGGCATTTAGCAGGCTCCTGGAGGCACCTCTCTGGGGTGGATGCCTCCTCTGGCCCGCTACAAAGGGAAAAGGTAGGGTACATGACCGTGTAGCCATTGCGTACCAAGTGGCACTGGCAGAGACACCTCTCTTTTGGGTGCCTCTAGCTCACTAAGAAGGACAGCATACTGGCGTACAGAATTTTTTGGAACTTTGGACTGGTGAGCGAGGTGAAAGAAGAATGCCTCTGCTGGGCGCCCTTTGGCTCACTAAGAAGGGAAATGTACTTGCGTGTAGTGCAATGCGAGTACAGATCTGGCTTAGGGTTGGGGTTAGGACAAGGGCTAGGCTTAGGGTTATTACGGGTAAGGTTAGGGTGAGTTAGTGGGCTGCACCTCTGGGTGCCTCTGACCTACTAAGAAGGACAGTGTATTGGCGTATGGGTTAGGGTTAGGGCTAGGGTTATAGTGGGCTTTTTATGCCCGGCTGGCACATCCTAGAAGTCTCAGTCAAAACCTGGCCAAGTGGCCATGCAATTGGTGGAATGGCTCCAAAAATTTGCATGGTCCCATCCCATGGCCAGCCCATCATTGCGCAGGTGTAAAAAAATAAAAATAAAAATAAAATAAAATCAATGGGATTGGAGACAGACGTTTATTGCAAGAAAAACCCACTGCTGCTACTGTAAAAATTCAGGCAGTTAAAATACCTAATTTTCACATGTTTCTGTGTGGTGCTTTGGTGGGTTTTTGGACCACGATTTCAAAAAAAATATTGCGGTCGCCATTTTGGATCCCCCGCACTGCATGGCATGGCGAGACGACGAGGATGCCCCCCACCAGAGCAGCCCAGGACAGGAGAGGGGGGGAGGCCGGGGACCCCCCCAGAAACCACCCCTCTGGTAGGTGCCCTCACTCAGGCAGGCTTATTTTCGCCTGCTTTTTTGGCCGGGAATTGGGTTTTTTTTAACTTTTTTTCTGTGCCGCTTGGCATCGCGCGATCGCCGCGATGCCATGAACGACAACGACAAATCAGACCCAATTTTTCTTTTATCGGTTCGAGTTCGAGTTCTGACGGCTTAATTGTCGTTACCGTTTCCGTTGCGTAACGGAAACGAGGAACGGAAATGGAAACGAGAATTTCGCCAAGTTGTGCTCATGTCTACTCTTGAATAAACTTGCCTGTCATGGAATAAAGGGACAGGTATTGTCCTGGATCAGCAACTGGCTAAGGGACATGAAACAGACAGTTGCACTAAATGGACACTTTTCCAAGTGGAGAGAGGTAAAGAGCGGGGTCCCCCAAGGTTCAATACTGGGACTGCTGCTTTTCAGCCTCTTCATAAATGATCTAGAAGTAGGATTAAATAGCAAGGTAGCCAAATTTGCAGACAACATGAAATTATACAAGGTAGTAAAAACTGAGAGAGATTTTGAGGAGCTCCAGAGTGGCAAATGAGCATCAACATTAGTAAGTGCAGAGTGATGCATGTTGGGGCAAAAAACAACAACACACAATTACATTGATAAACCGATGGAGTCTGAACTCTCTGCAACAAACCAGGAAAGGGACCTTGGTTTCCTGGTGGATAGCACAATGAAGGTGTCAACCCAGTGCCGCAGCAATGAAAAAAGCAAACTCAATGCTAGGGGTCATTAGGAAAGGTACAGAAAATAAGTCAGCATGTGTCATTTTGCATCTTTATAAATCTAAGATGAGGCTCCACCTGGAGTATTGTGTACAGTTCTGGTGGTCACCATTCCTCCAGAAGGATATTATGGAAATGGAAAAAGTGCAGAGGAGGGGAACCAGAATGATTAGGGGACTGGAACACCTTCCTTACCATCTGAGGCTGCAACGGCTGGACCTCTTTGCTCTTGAACGACAGCGCTAAGAGGTGACCTGGTTGAAGTTTATAAAATCATACACAGTGTGGACAAAGTAGACAAGGAAAAACTGTTTTCCCTATCGCACAGCACTAGAACTAGGGGGGCATTCCATGAAACTTTTGGGTGCTAGATCTCAAACAAATAAGTGCAAGTTTTATTTCACCCAGAGGATCACTGGTCTGTGGAACTCCCTGCCAGAAGAAGTGGTGACAGCTGTCAGCCTTGATAGCTTTAAGAAAGGATTGGACAAGTTCATGGAGAACAAGGGTATCAATTGCTATCATTATGGATGCCTAAGGACAACCTCTGGGTTGGAGAGAGAGGCAGGATATATCTCAATGCCATGTGCAGGGAATCTTAATCAGGTGAAAACATCCGCTTGGGAATACCCTGAAGCAAATGGTGAGCCACTGTGTGAGACAGAATGCTGGACTGGATGGGCAGTAGCCTGTTCCAGCAAGGCTGTTCTTATGTTCTTATGACTGGGCCTAGAGGAATTTCTAGGGCGTGCGGAGGGGAAGAGACCCTCTCTAAGAGAGAAAGAAAGAGAGAGAGAGAGAGAGAGAGAGAGAGAGGGAGAGGGAGAGGGAGAGACTCCTGTACTGATCTGTTTCTTCATGTTGTAGCGATTGGTTGCTCTGCTTGAGAATGATGCCTCTCTCTCTCTCTCTCTCTCTCTCTCTCTCTCTCTCTCTCTCTCTCTCTCTATGTGTGCATGTTTTGAGCATAAGCATGTGATTGCCAGCTGCCTCTTTTATTTTGTGTCAAAAGGTTGGCATAGATTCTGCATGGGGAATGGATTATTTCCCCCCTCCCTTTCTTTTGCCTCCCCGCTGCCTGCCAGGAATGGCTTATTTTTTCTACTTTGCTGAAATCCCAAGCGCTTCTTCGCTCAGACGTCCCTAGCAACAGGATGCTTCTGGGTTGCTTGCAGGCTGCCTGTGGAAACTCTGTCTTTCCTTCTCTAGACTGTTCCTTCAGGGTCCCCCTTTGCTGAGAGATGTTTCAGATCTAAGAAATGGCCAGGAAAGCCCCCTTCCCACATTTCTCCTTGACCCTTGTTGGTATTCAAGAGATGTAGATTGTTAGGTGGAAGATTTATGAGCATCAGAAAAGTGTTGGGAGTTGTTCATTGTTTACTTTGTTATTGTTGTAGTTTTCCTGCCAGGTCTGGAGTATTTAATAGGATTTTCCTTCTTGGGTATCAAAATAACATGGCTGGCTTTAGAGGTAATCTGCAGCTTAATTTGGTTTTGCTGGAGGTGCCGTTTTTTTGCTACTCTGCCTCAGGCAACAGAACGTCTTGGGACAACAGTACAGGTATCCTGACCTTTGGCTCGTTATCTAGTGCAAAAGATCTTAGAGATCAGCAAAGCAGCCCTAGACATTTTCCTTCTTGGCCCCCCCCCTTATTTTTTCTATGCCAAGTGGAATGTTGGACAGTATCCGAGTAGCCTGACGCAGCCTGTCATTTACCCATGCATTACCTTTTGCCCTGAGCTGTGCTCATTAAATCAGGCATTCCTCCTCAGAGGCAGCATAGCTTTCTATGTCCTCCTTGTCTAGGAACCTCAAAGGGACACAACAGCTAGATTAGATGGGTGTGGGGTTAAAATCCAGCAAGGTATTATTTCTTATTCCCTAGCTCTCCACCTGACAGATGAGGAATGACAGGAACCTATATTCTAGAGTGGCTCTCAAAGAAGAGTGGAAAACCTTTGGGGTTTCCCTGTATTTTAGGTTACACATCAGCCTGGGCAGTACTGGACGTTGCTTTGGAGAACTAATGCTCATTCCATCTGGAGTCAAGCCAAGCATCTCCCACATCTTCTTGGAATTTGCTTCCTCTCCCCCCACCCACCCCCAAATTATCTTCTGTGAACTTGAGAAAAGGCTAGCAAGAAAATCCCCTTCCCATTATCCTAAGTTTACTTTGGGGAGTTTTCAGGCACTTCCAATCAATCACTCAATCTTAAGAGTCTCACTGTTACTTGTTCTGGCATTATATCATATAAGAGGGACTATTTTTTTTCTTCCTGAACGAGTTTTTTTAAAGATGAGTTCTGCATCAAAACATTGTATTTTTTGAAGAACATGCACTGCATTTAGTGTTTGCCTTGCAGCAGAGAGAGGAAGGTATATGTTATCCAAATATTTATATGAGCCATCTCAGAACTTTTCATGTAAACTACAAAGGTGCTCTGGAATTTGAGTCATGGCTACTGGACTTCTTTTTCGAGAGATAGAAACGTTTCGCTGCTCATCCAAACAGCTTCGTCAGTCTGAATACAGCTAGTGCGAGTCCTCCATCTTATAGTCAGTCAGCTTTGGATGAGCAGCGAAACGTTTCTGTCTCTCAAAAAAGATAAACTCACCTGGATGACTTGAGAATCTTCACAGACATACAAAGGTGATCAGAAGTAGTTTACCAGTTGCTTCATCTTGTTGTGTGCTGGGACTTCACAGCTTGCCTAAAGGCACACCAGCCACCCATGTTCCAGTTGGTCTTGGCTGGTCCCTCTTTCTTCACAGTGGGGACTCAAGCTGACCCCTGTCTTGGGGTGCCTCAACTCTCTGAGCTATTACAGCTTGGGACAGGAAAACAGACTTGGAGAAAGCCCTTCTGCGTCTAGAGATGTTCTGCAGAAGCAAAAGTGGCATTCTATTTATCCATGGCAGCCCTGAGAAATTATTTTGATTTGCCTGACCTGCCTTGTAGTATCTCTTGAACCAGGTACAGGGGTTTGTTGTTAAATCGGAGAAGCATGGAAGGAACAAGTGCGCTAAGGAAGGCTCTGTCAATCTGTCCCCAAATGGCACCCGTTGTGCAGCTTTAAGAAGCGTTCTTCATTTTCCTTTTCGTCCTGGGCATTGTAAGCTGTAGCAGGCTGGGTACTGAACTGCAACACCTCACCCAAGACCATCACCAGCTGTCCTTGAGTCCAAGCAAGGATTTGGACCCCAGATGCCTTCTAGATTTACAAGGAATCCATTGCACCAAACCTGATAGGCTGGAATCTCAGGATGCATGGCACGACACCAGTGTTATTTAGCCTAAGGCCATAGACATATCATAGTGCTTTGTAGACTGAGAATGCTTCGCATGGTGCAGAGACATACTCCTTTTCCAACCCATCAGAGAAACAGGTGTGTTGATCTATGTAAAAACTTGGCCAGAGGCAAAGTGTGGGATGAATGTATGTATAGCACCGAGCAGTTATCCCTTCTTTCAGTTTGCTGGGATTGTCTTCTGCCGAGCACATATATGGAGCGTGAAGCTGCTTCAAAATGGTCTGAATGAAGAGGTTCAAGGAGTCTTGTTCAGGAACAAACAGAGCCCCTCAAAACAGCATCGTTAACTTCTAGAGCACAAGATTGAGCTCAGATCCCAGGCTGGTGCACAGAATTCAGCTCAGACCTGGAAAGACAGTCTGATGTTTCTTCATTCTGGATCTGTGTCGAGATTGAGAAAACCAAGGTTTTTTTTTTGTATCTTGCATTAACCATCATTTGTGTGGGAATGGCTGTGGCTTTTTACAACCTTTGTTTGATTTGGATGCAGTTTGCAGGGATGTCGTTCCTCAGCAATGGGTTATCTCTGTGAAAAATAAGTGTTTTTGTGCTATGAGCCTTTAATGTCAAATTTTAAAACATGGAGTTTCCAATAACGTTTTTGATTTCTTGGCAGAACAGAAATAAATTTGTAATTCTTGTCCCCTGTTCTGAAGCCCTCAGAGCATCGACAAAATATTTCTGTCTTGGTTTGGCCAGTGTTCTCAAAATGGCAGATAGGATACCTTTAAGTCCCAAACCGGCAAAGATGTAGAAGGATTGGTGCACCACTTGGCATTTTCGCTTATTATTGGGAAGCAGGAGAATTACTTGCTTCATGTGCATTACAGTCACCCCCGCCATTTCGCGGTTCAGGTACTGCGGTCCCACTATATTGCGGGATCGCAGTACCTGGGGGGCGGCGGGGAGTGATCTGATCTCTCCCCAGCGCCCCCCAGGCCCCTCTGGGAGGCCTCGGAGCCGTGCGGGGGGTGGCGGGTGGCGGGGAGATATCTGATTGCTCCCCGCCGCCCCCCCCCTCTGACCATCCCCTCCCCCACCCGCCCCGCTTCTACATATCGTGGATTTTCATGTATCGTGGGTCGGGTGGGTCCCTAACCCCCGCGATCGGTGGGGGGTTTACTGTATTATTTTTCTGCTTGGTCAAAATGTGTGTGTGTGTGTGTGTGTGTGTAAGAGAGAGAGAGAGAGAGAGAGAGAGAGGGAGTGAGAGGCAAAAACATAGCAACATGCCAGAAAACTGTTACTGGAATGAAAGGCTGAGAGAGAAACTCCTAGTTCCCTGAGCTCCTTGCCCTCTGTGAAGATGCCAGCCACAGACTCTGGCGAAATGTCAGGAAGAAAAACTTCCAGAACATGGCCAAACAGCCCGAAAAACTCACACTATCAGATTCTGGCCGTGAAAGCTTTCAAGAATACATTTCTTTTTTTTTTTTTTAAAGTATTTATTTTCTGGGTAAGGGACATTACAAGGAACAAATTAGGAATTAGGTATGTTGGAAAAGGGATTAAAAAGAAAGGGTATGGGTAAGGGAAAATGGGGGGGGTGCAGGTTTGGCAAGGCACATTACACTTCTTCAGTTTCATATTTCATAGTTATACATATCAATTAGGACTTATATACAATAGCCAGTATCTACAAACAAAAGTTTCTGGCTGTTGACATGTTTCAAATACCAACATAATTATCTTTTTTTCTTTAACCACAAATAAAACTTCCCCCAACTTTCCTGATGTTTCTGTTTCCGTGGTGCTCCTAACCATTCCGACAGTTTGTCCATTTCTGCTGTTTCGAGGATTTTTGCTATCAACGCTTGTTCGTCTGGGATTACTGGTTCTTTACAGTGTTTTGCATAAATAACTCTTGCTGCTGTTACAATGTGTGTGGCTAAATACACTTTCTGTTGGTCCAGTTTACCTGGCATTATATTTAACAGGAAAAATTCTGGTTTTAATTCCATAGAATTCCCAAAAATTTCTTCCAAAATCTGCCTTATTTTACTCCAAAATATTTGTGCTTTTTTACATCACCACCACATATGATAGAATGAGCCTTCTTTTTGTTTGCACTTCCAACATAAAGTTGATATATGGGCATTCATTTTAGCTAGCTTTGTCGGCGTCATGTACCACCTATAAAACATTTTATATATATTCTCTTTAAATACAACTGATTTAGTGAGCTTTATATTAGTTTTCCATATTTTTCCCATTGTTCCAATTCTATATTATAACCTAAATTTTGTGCCCATTTAACCATACATTCTTTCACTATTTCTGGTTGTGTATCAAAGTCTAGTAGAAAATTATATAATTGCTTAATATGTTTTTCTTTTGTCTCCAACAGAATTCTATCAAAGGGTGTGCTTTCTAGGTAGAACCCTTGCTGTTTATCTTTAGTGTGCCTAGAGTGAATCTGAGAACAGGCCCACCAGTCTAGTTCAATTCCTTGCTCAGCCATTTCTTGTTGGCTTTTTAGATTTCCATCTGGATTCAAAATCTCGTTGTAGCGCACAATTTTTTTATTTTCTCTCAAAATTGGCATAGCGAATGCTTCTGTTGGAGTCACCCAATGTGGAATCTTTATGTACATTTGCTTTTTTATTTTCTTCCATACCCAAAGTAGTGCTCTTCTTAGTATATGATTGTTGAATTGTTTAAAATCTTCTATTCTGTCATACCATACAAAGGCATGCCATCCCCATTTCAGATCGTGTCCTCCCAGCCTCAAGAGTCTTGTATTGCTCAATTCTATCCATTCTTTGATCCATACTAAGGAGGAGGCTCTGTAGTAAAGAAGCCAATTTGGGAGCCCCATTCCTCCTCTTGATTTAACATCTTGCAGAGATTTTATTTTTATTCTTGCTTTTTTCCCCCGCCAGACGAATTTAGAAATGCATTTCTCCAGCTCTTTAAAGATTGTTTGTTTTAAAACAATTGGGATAGTTTGAACTAAAAATAATATTTTTGGGAGGATATTCATTTTAATCGTGGCAATTCTCCCTAATAATGATAATTGTAAATTTTCCCATTTAATTAAGTCCTTTTTAATCTCATCAATCAATTTCAAATAATTGTCCTTCAGAAGGGTGCTTGTCTTATTTGAGAAAGTTATGCCAAGATATTTTATCTTCCTTCCTCCCTGAAAATTTGTAAGCTCTAAAAGTTTCCTGATTTCTTGTTGTTGCATATTTTTGGTTAGAATTTTTGTTTTCTTATGATTTACTTTTAGACCTGCCATTTCTCCAAATTCTTTTAACTCCTTCAACAGAGGTTCTATTGACTCTTGTGGCTCCTCCAAGACTATGAGTAAGTCATCTGCAAAGGCCTGTATTTTGTATGATTCCCCTCTCAATTTAAGACCCTTAATTTTCTCAGAGCTTCTTATTTGCTGCATTAATATTTCAATCACTAACAAGAAGAGCAATGGTGACAATGGGCACCCTTGTCTTGTGCCTTTTAGTATCTGAATTTCTTGAGTGTAGTCTCCGTTTACTCTGATTTTAGCCTTTTGTTGGGAATAGATTGCCTTGATAGTCTCAACAAAGCTCCGTCCTGCTTCCATCATTTCTAGCTGTGTTATCATGAAATTCCAATTTACATTATCAAATGCTTTCTCCGCATCGATAAAAAACATTGCCATTTGCTTTTCGGGATGGGCCTCATAATATTCTAGAAAGTTAATAACATTTCTCACGTTTGATCTTAAGTATCTCTTGGGAAGGAATCCTGCCTGGTCTTCATGGATGATATCAACCAATGTTTTCTTTAATCTCGTAGCCAAAATTGCTGCAAATATTTTATAGTCTACATTTAAAAGAGATATTGGTCTGTAATTTTCGATTTTTTCTGGATCTGTGTCTTCTTTATGTATAATTGTAATCACAGCCTCCCTCCATGTTTTGGGTATTTTCCCCTCTTGCTGAATTTCATTGATCATTTTCTGAAACGGCGCTGCCAAAACATCTTGAAATTGCCTGTAGTATTCAGCAGAGATCCCATCATTCCCTGGCGATTTCATCATTTTCTGTTTTGCAAATGCATCTAGAACTTCTTGCATAGAATATGGCTGATTTAAAATTTCCTGTTGTTGTTTAGTCAGCTTGATATGGTTCTTCCTTTGGATATATTCTTTCTGTTCCTCTTTGGATTCATCTTTTTCACTGTAAAGTTGTTTGTAGAAATTCTCTACTATTCTTTTAATCTCTTCTGGTTTCACAACAGTTTCTCCATTGTGATTTTTCAGTCTTAATATGAAGTTTTTGGTTTTCTCCCTCTTTAGTTTCTGAGCCAACCATCTTCCAACTTTATTGGCCTTTTCAAAATATGTTTGCCTAACAAATTTCAGTTTATTAGCAATATCCTCTGTTAATAAGATATTCAGTTTATGCTGCACCATTTGGATCCTCTGTTTTAATTGTACAGCTGTTGGGTTTTCTTTCAATTTCATCTCTGCTTTCTTTAGGTCTAATTCAAGTTCAATATACTTTTTGTTTCTTTCTTTCCTTGCTGCTCCTGTAGTTCTCATTGCTATGTCACGGAACACTGTTTTACCAGCTTCCCATATTATTTGTGCCGACATGTCTTGTGTTGAGTTTCTTTGAAAATAGTCTCTCATCTCATCTCTTATTATCTTGACTGTGTCTTCATTTCTAAAAATATTTGTGTTTAATCTCCATTGTATTGGTGGTTTATATGTTTGCAATTTCAGTGTTACTATACAATGATCTGATATTGTTCTAGGGAGGATTTGTGTCTCTTTTACATTTTTCATCCATGTTCTGGGGATCCAACATGCATCGATTCTTGACCAGGATTGGTGCCTATCTGAAAAGAAGGTATAATCTCTAAGTTTCGGGTAGCTTGTTCGCCATGCATCTACTAGGGTTAATTCCTCAGCCAACATGAGAAATGCTTTAGGTAGTGAGGAACAATTTTCTTTTTTTGTTATTTTAGTAGAATCTATTTCTCTATCAAAAACTGCATTGAAGTCACCTACTATACAACATTCCTCATATTCTCTTAGGTTCACATTTCTGTACAGCTTTTCAAAAAATGCCTTCTGATTAGAATTTGGTGCATAAATGTTAATAATTAAAACTCTTTCTTTACCTTTGGTGACTTCCACCATTACAACTCGACCATCTCCTGATGCATATATCAATTTTGGATGCAATACTTCTTTAATATAAATACCTACACCATTTTTCTTTTTCCCTTCCTGTAGTGCTAAGAATACTGTTCCTAGTTTTTTATTTTCCATCAATCTTGAATCCTGTTTTTTCAGGTGCGTCTCCTGAAGACAAATGATATCCATATTTAATTTCTGTAGGTAATAAAATACGTTTTTCTGTTTTTGTGGTGAATTTAAACCGTTCACATTTAATGAGCACAAGTTCCAATTTCCTTTAGTCATTTTTGGATCTTTTATTATCTTTATATTTCTCTTGTTCCTTGGTTTTTGCTCTGGTTCTTCTCTTTGGTTTTGGTGCTGCTGCTCCTCTCTCATCTTCTGAAACTGAATCCTCATCTTGCAATCCCTCTTTTCCTTCTACTCCTCCTTCTTGGGGTTCCTGGATCTCTAATGCCTCCTCTGACTGTAGGTTTATCAGGATCTGTTCTGCCTTCATTATTGAGTTGACATAGAATCTCTGCATTGAATATTGAAATGTCAAGCCTTCAGGTAGTAGCCATCTGTAAGGAATCGACTTAGATCTGAGAAAGGTAGTTAACTTAACATATGATTTTCTTTTCTCTCTAACTTTCCAAGGAGTATGTTTCAGTACTTTCACCGATCTTCCGTCACGTATGAGCTGTTTATCACCAGTTGTTCTCAAGAGTTTGTCTCTATATGAGCTTCTAATAAATTTAACCTGTATTTCTCCCGGTAAATGATTTTTCCTTGTATAAGCTGAGGAAATTCTCCGAACCGTATCTATATTTCCTTCAATTTCGTTTCTGCTACAATCAGACAATTCCGACAAAGTATCTATCGTGACCTCTGATATCTCCTCCTCTTTAAGATCTGGTACATTTTGCAATCTCAAGACGTGATGCATGATCCATTTGGATCTGCATTATTGCGATCTCATCTTGTAATCTTCCTTGTTCAGTTTTTCTCAGACCTTCTTCATTTTGTTCTGCAGTTTACTGTGCTTTTTTGGCAATTACAGTTAGATCCTGTGTGGCTTGTTTCTGAGTTGAGATCTCCTTTGACATTTCTGCTATTTGTGAATTAAAATTTTGAATGTTTATTTGCATTGCTTGCATTGTATCGCTCATCACCTGTATCCTTGAGTTCATATCCTGATTTTGTTGTTCTTGGCGCGCAAAGAAGGAGGCTTGTTGCGCTTGAAGGTTCATCATAGTAGCCATAATTTTATCAAACATCTCTTGTGTGGTCATTTGAGGTTCCTGGGTGATCAACTTGGTCAAGGTGGGTTCCACTGCAGGTGATGATCGTCCACTTCCACCCCTCCCTTTTGCAGCCATCTTCCAAACTAGTTTAGAATACATTTCTTATGTACAGTACTTATTTATTTAAATACCTTTATTGGACCACTAGAATATCATAAGTAAGGGAGCTTTCAGGTTCTGCAAGATCATCAGCTTGGACGCTATAGAGCTTCAGATGGAGTGTGGGATTAAAAAAATTGAAATCCATTTGGGATTAGATGTTGGAGTTGCAGCATGTGTGGTGAAACTAAGGGGAAATGGAAGATTCACATCCTTTTGTTTTTAGAGGGGAATTGACTCTATATCCCCTAAGGAGAAACTTGATGCTCTCACTACACCTTTAGGCTGATTGCTTAAGTTTACATCTTGAGATGTAAGTATTAACTACAGGAGTATTATTATCCATCTCTAAAAATAGGTACAGAAATCTATGGAATGCTTTAAAAGCCAAAAGTGAGAATGGTCAAAGTCGGAGTCGGACCCTGTCTTTATTTCTAGTATAGAGGTTGAAACCCTTAAAACCCTGCCGTGATACTGATAAGAGAAAATGAAATGAAGTTCCCTGGTGTGTGGATCAGAGGGTAAAGAAGCCAAGAAATGGGATTAAAATGCATCTTTTCCAAATCTGGTTTTGCTAGCTGTGCTTCAACCTGTGTCTAAATTCTAAAGCTAGTCTGAGTTTCTAGGTTGATGGCTATTTGTTTTTTTGAAATTATTAAGAGGAAGAGTATAGGAGAAAAAGATTTTTTTAAAGTTTTGTAACAGAAACCAGAATTGCTGAGCTGATTTTAGGGAAACAAAATTGTTTTGAACATGCGGTTCTTAGTTTGTGGCCCATATATATTATTCACTGTCTCCAACTTTGTATATTGTTCTTCAGTGTTATAAACCACCTTGGGTTCTTTCCAAGGAGAAAGGTGGTGTAGAAATATTTTAAATAAATAAATGCTCCAGCCGAAGTGCTTCTTCTGTATTCTACTGCCACATTTTACTTGTTTTTTTTTACTCTGATGAGTGGCAGGGTTGTATGATGTACTGTACTATAGTTGTAATCAAGGTAGCTAGTTTAAGAATTTATAAATGTTACTCTTTTTTTGGGGGGGTGACTGTGGCTCCCAACTCCTCCAGTTGACATGAGTACTCTCCTGGGGGGAGTATGGCATCTGTAGTCCAAAATAGTGAGAGTTCCAAGCTGTAGAATATGTTAAGTACAGGGGTTCTTTAGCTGTGCAACAAGAGTTGGTCTTACCAGGGTTCTCTGGCATCACTTGTCCCTCTTTCTGTTAAACGGGCACAATACCTCTTTTCAGTATAGTTCATGTTGAAATGTGCATGTGAAAATCTGGTTACCCAGATACTTTTCAATGCTCTCCTGGAGGATTATGCACTATAAGTGGCATTTTGGCGTTTTCTTTTCCAATTGGGGAGAAAATATTAAATATTATGAGATTATGTTTTTTTTTTTCAAATTTGTGAAATCTTGCATGGCCCTTAAAATTCAGAAGTTTGGCTTAACCCCTTTCACCTTTTATTTCATTTTTTGTTTTTAAAAAGGGGGTTGCATCTTAACAATGTGTTGTATGTATCACTCAGGTCTGCAGTTACAGCTAGTGAATATTAGTTTATCTGAGTGAGAGCTTTAGATTATATTTGGATTCTTCTGAGGGGAAAGGAATGAAGGAGAGAGAAAGTAAGAAAGGAAGGGGGAAAAGAAAGAGAGCCCAGTGTGTGAATAAAACAGTGGTTCTATTTACCGCTCGCTCGCTGTCATATGCACTGCTTTGACAACATTAATTTGATCCTGAGATGAATTTGAAAGGAGAACGATGTAACTGTTGATTTTTGTGGAGTGCTGGCATTAATTACCTCAGCCAGCTGTGGAATGTTAGGCTCAATTACATTTACCAATGTGAATGAAACAGGCTCTTTAAAAGTTATTTGCCTAAGCACTTATTCTGACATCTTTCCCCAGGGTGTCTGGGGGGGGGATGTGGTGGCTTCCATAGTCTGTGTATTTCTTTTTCCTTCTTCTGTCACCCTGTAAAACACCAGAGGAGTTAGTTAAGGTGGAGGAGGAGAGAAGAGAGGGAGGCAGAAACATCAGCACCTCTGTGAGTTTTTGTGCAGGTCCAGCCTCTTTAGGTATACAAAAAGCAAATTGTCGGCTTTGCTAATAGATAACGCAAAACATATTTCTATAAGTAGGTTATAAACATGGTTGCGTCTCATGGAAGCAGTAAGTAGGCAGTGATGCATAACTTCATGATGCATAGAGAGAGGTGCATTGCATTTTTTGTTGTTGTACTGTATAACCAAATGTGCATCCCAGGTAGATACAAACGAGGCTATAAAATGTTCACTTCCTTGTTTCCCCATCTCATTTTAATATGTCCCTTGTCACTGACATATGTGTAATTTAGATGTGATATATTTGGAATTTTGGGGTTGCTTTATTTTTTGCATGTTAGGTGAAGTCCCTTCAAATGTCAGTTTTCATATATCGGTGGTTTCAGAAATCAGCTGCTGTTGCTTTTTGTTCAAAATACAGATCTGAACAAACGTGCATATGGGAAGAGGTTACACTGGGAGTTTTTGAAACAGAAATTGCAGATTCTGATCAGCTGAATATTAATAGCTTATTTCAGCCTGTGAACTGTTTTTGGCTTCTGTCTTTTAACTAACTAGGTGGAAAACTTGTAACTCAGTCCTGTGGTGTAGCAGTTCTGAACTTTTGTTTTGTCTTGCCAATATTTGTTCTTATTCAGTTTTTGGTACTTTTCTGTATTACATTTTTTGAATTGTTTAGTGAAACGGTTTTTCTATGTCGATTTTGCATTTGACGATGTTGGTAATTTCTTACCAAAATACAAGTTCTAAAGATTTAAAAATGGAGAAAAAGCAAAAGCAAAAAACAAAACAACAGCCCACAGCCCAATTGAGATATGGCTTAGAAATGCAGTATGAGAGGGGTCATGGCCTGCTGACCCAGTTATTTCTTTTCCTTTCCCCTGTCTTGAGCTTGCCGTGTATTATTCTGGCTCTTCATATAATGGCGTTGCTCCTCTTAAGCAAATTGACACATCTTTAGCACTTTTCACAGCTGGGGCTGTAGCTGGCAGACAGACACGGTGCAATGTCTATAGCAGTGGTTTCCAACTTTGGGTTGGCAGTTCATTTCCTCACTGTGCCTCCTAGGGAAGACCCAGCCTGTTTGGCCTTGGGTAAGCTGCCTAGGTCAGGGTGCCCCCAGAAGATGGGAAGGGTAAAACACTTCTGTATACTCTCTACTTGAAAACCCTGAAAAGGGGATATTATAAGTTGGAACTGACTTGAGAGAACCCAATGATGATGATGATGATGATGATGATGATGATGATGATATGATGAGATGATGATTTGGGGGGATAGTCAGTTGAAATACAATGTGAAGAAGAGCTTTGAAAATGCCCTGAATCACCCACCACAAAGAGTAACAAGGAGGTATATAAATGTACCAAATAAATAAATAAATAAATAATCAAATTAAGCTGCACTCTTTCCAGAAACAAAGGCAACTTTGGGCACATCATGAAAAGACAAGACTCTCTGGAAAGGGCAACAATGCTGGAAAAAGCAGAAGGCAGATAGAAAAGAGGACATATGAGATGGATTTATAAAACAAGCAGCAGGCTTAAGTTGATAGGAGCTGAGCAAGGCTGTGGAGGACAGGACCTTTTGGAGAGATCACTCGTTCACCATATGTTGCCATAGGTTGGAGGCAACTTGATGGCACATGCCCATAACATAGTGTACGATACTGTATAGTTTGCCACAGTGTTGGCACTGAGAGTCCTTCCCATGGCAGGTGGATCTTAGAGAAGAAATTCAGCGGCTGAATGTTTGTACGAAGTGCCCACTGCTCCCAGTGGTACTACAGTACGTGATCTGAAACTTAAAACAATACATTTACGTCCTGGGAGTTCACAATGCTAGAATGTGTTCTCTGTGAGCACACGCAAGAAGCTGGAATTTTAAAAACTGATCCTGTTTGTGGCAAAGCCATTAGCAGTGGATTGATGCACATGGTTTTATGTTCTCCACTACAAAGAACAATTTAACATTTTCCCCTGGTGTTCATTTCAATAGTATTCCTGTTTACCTTTTTAAATATGATCCTCTGTTGGGATAAGATTGGTTTAAGTTTTCCACAGTAAGGATAAGTCTTTCAGTTTCATTATGAAATGTTGTTGTGCCACAGACTCTTAATTTTTAGGGGCTCCTGGATGATAGTGCAATTATCTTTCAAAGTGCAGTGTTAATCACAAGCAGTGTTCAAAAATTAACATGCATGGTAGTAAATGATGCAACTATAATTTTGGTGGGTGTTGGTTTTTTAATTGTTTGGCTGAAAATGAATTTGATGTTTTATATGTGTGTGTTTTGGCTTCTAAAAATGACTTGGTTTCAGAATTTAGCGTTTATGACTCCTTGTCTCCATGAGTGTTTGACAGCTGGTGCATGATGCGTGCGTTTCCCCTTTTAATTTAAAATTGGGGCACTCTTCCCTTTTTACAACTTAGGGAACTGCTTAGTTAGTGAATGGAAAAGTTAAGAATCACTTGCACTTACAGACCTTTCTCTTCCAAATGGAAGGAGACAAGCTGGTAATAAAACAAGAGAGGCTCCTTGTCAACAAATGGATTTATGGTACCACATGCTGCTGTGGATTAAAGTTCACATTATCTGATGAAGTGGGTTGCAGTTTATGAAAGCATATACCATAGTCTTTTTGGCCAACATCCAATCGTAAACCATGACTAGGGCAGCTCCAGTGGGTGTCCGTTAGTTAAGTTGTGCATAACTTTTGGAGGTGAAATGTCTCACATTAAGAATTGTCCGTAGAGATTACCTGTTGCATACTGAGTCATGCGACTAGATACACAACTTAATTTCTACAGAGATTCAATAACTTGAGACAGTTTGTGTTCCAAAATTATATGTTTTGTGTAACCAACAAACATGATTTTGGCCATTGAATCAATGGAACTTACATGAAATCTGGTTTCATCAAGTGCCTATTGATCCAGTGGTCTGCTCTAATTGAGAATTAACAATCAGATTTAGTCTTGATCTTTTAAGGCATCTAAACCTCTTTGGTGCCTCAGAAATTATAAACACTGCTGCCTGTCTAGAAACCAGAGAAGAGTTATACAGTACATGCAGAGATACATTGAGGATCTCCCTCCCCCCTTTGGGTTTGCCTAGAGTAGTGGTTCTCAACCTGTGGGTCCCCAGATGTTCCTGGACTGCAACTCCCAGAAGTCTTTATCACTAGCATGATTTCTGGGAGTTGCAGTCCAGGAACATCTGGGGACCCACAGGTTGAGAACCACTGGGAAAGGCAATAATTCAGTGGTAGAGAGGTGAGTTTCTCTGTGGGAAAGTCTTTGGCTTTACAGGCTCGTTATTTTTTTCTGCGAATTATTGAATAGAATTTTACAGTTGGAAAACTCTATGGAGATCATGTAGTCTAACCTGCTCAGTTCATGCCAGTATTTCCGTTATTGTTTGATTTATATAACTAGTGGTGCACATTGTTGGAAATCTAATCTTCTTGCTGTTCTTCCATTCAAATCCCAGTTGAGGTGACCTGAACATTCATCAGGCTGTCTTGTTGCTGCAGTAAAACTTAATTGTAAATGAGAAACCACTTTATTTGCATCAAAGCAATTGCCTTCTGAACCCCTACTGATTACCCTTTACTGACAGTAGCTGTTCACCTGTTATTTCCAGTTTCATCATCTCAGATGCTTTTAAAGTTGTGGAGTGAAAATGAGATCCACCTGGAAAAGGGTGTGCTTGACGTTTGAGCTTTCCCACACCCTTGGAATAATTTGTGAATGTTTTTCACACACCAACATGCACAGATTGCAGCGGTGTCTAGAGCAGCCTTTAGCCAATTGAGGTTTATAATCCTTACCCTCAGGACACTGATGCAGGCATTCATTACTCACATCAGCTACTGCAATACACTCTATGGGGGCTTCCCTTGGGGCTGACCCAGAGACTACAGCAGGTCCAGAATGTGGTGGCCAGACTGGTGAACTGCATTGGTTGCCAGTTGCGTCTGGGATCAGGTCCAAGGTTTTGATGCTCACTTATAAAACCCTTCACGGTTTGTGAAGTTGCTCGGAGCACCTTTTCACAAGGTCATTTACCTGTCCCACTAAAACTTCTTGGTGACCACTCTGAAGAAAGCAAGGAATGATGAGAAACTAGGCTTTCTTCACTGTGTCCGCAGCACTTTGCTCTCAGCTTTCAGTGGAGCTATGCCTGGCACCTTTCCAGATTCTGGACAAACTTCTGAAGACAGGACTCTACAGAGAGGCCTTCCAACACAATCCCTGCCTGATTTTTATGCCATGGGTGGTGCCTTGTATTCTTGTTATATCCATTTTTATCTGTTGATTGGTTTTACTTTTAATCTTGTTTTCCATGTTTTATTTTCATGGTGCGAGCTGTTCAGAATAGTGCTTTGCACTAATGGAGTAGTATATAAATCTGGTAGGTAGGTGGGTGGGTGGGTAGGTAGGTAGGTAGGTAAAATTATGTGCTCAGAAAACATGACATGAAGAGGTGTCATAGAGGACTGTCAGTGGAGGAAAAACGAATCCCTCTGTATGGCTCTAAATGAAAAGGGCAGTTCATTCACATCTGCCATAAGCCCTTGTAAAAGGGTAAAGAAAGATGTGTTAATTACATTTAAAAAATCATAGTTGCCTTCTGACAAAATCTGTAATGTCCAATCTGGATGTTCTACTCTGACAGTTTCCCCCAAACTTTTTAGGCTCCTTGTGTAGTGAAAGTCAAGATTTGAAGGCACTGCAAAGGGCAGGCCTGGCTGAAAATTGTCCTTCCTCTGGATAGCCATCTAGCCCAGCACGCTAACTAGCCAGGGTCATCCGGAAGGTTGCATAGGAAAGGAAATAGGTGTCTTTTTGTGATGGGGCTGTTTTAGGAATGCAAGTCCTTTAAGAATTTAAGAGCTAGTAACATCTCTAGTAAAGACTTCATCCTCATTACTTATACATCAGCTCCTTCATGCTAGCAGTAAAGGGTACTATTCATTATTAAGGAGCTATGCTGGGGTAGCAAAAGAACACAGAAGCCTGTCCCTCGCTTCTGTCCAACTCTCCGCTCTCAACTTTCAGACAAACCCTTATGGCTTAGATTTCTTTTGAGTTTTGGGAGAAAAGTGGGGTTTGAGTGAGTGAGGGTGTAAATTATCCCAAGGTGAACTTGGAAACAGACAGAAAAGGCCATGCTTATACTTTCCAGGGTCAGCTTTGCTCCAGTCTCTTGTTTTTGTTCCAAGAGTGCAGTCAAATCATGGCACCTCTAGATCAGTGGTTCGTAACCCAAGTTCCAGTGTTGTTGGACTCCCATTTCCAGGGGCCTTCACTACCAGCTGTCCTGCCCGGGGTTTCTGGGAGAATGTGTGTGTTACCTAAGGTTGGAAACCAGTGATGCCTGCCCTGGAAGCTGTATGACTCATTTATTGTCTTCTTGTGCAAAACAAATGGAAGGGAAGGGAAGGAATGGTGTGAAAGAATGAAGCAGGGATGTCCAAACTTCTGCCCTCCGGATGTTTTGGACTACAACTCCCACAGTCCTTTGTCACTGGCAAGCTAAGCTTAGAATTCTGGGAGTTGTGGTCCAAAACATCAGGAGGGCAATGTTTGGACATGTCTGGAATAAAGCAATGTATGATGCATTGGTTCCATACTTTTAAGTGGATGAGGTAGTGGTTGCAGCTTTAACCTGTGGCTCCCTTCTCCTTTTTCACTGACAGACTCAAGTCACAAGTAACTCCCAGAGAGAGAGAGAGAGAGAGAGAGAGAGAGAGAGAGAGAGAGAGAGAGAGAGAGAGAGAGAGAGAGAGAGAGAGAGATTAAGCTCTGCAACTGACCCAAAACCATCTCCCTGTTTTTCCCACTGGTAACTTGCATTCACTTTATGTGTGAGAGAAAAGCGGGCAGTGGTGACATGTTTGTTTTCTTGTAATAGCAACCAATTCAAAGGATGTTCTTCAGGATTCTGGACAGGGAGGCTATAAATAATTAGAGAAATTAAAGTGTAAATGGTTTGGGTGCCAGCAAATCTGAAATCAACTCTTCAGTTCCTTCCAGTCCAAGTACACTGTCTCCGTGGTATTTTCATGCATTGCATTCTATCACGTGTGGTATTGATTTTAAGAGGCTGACTGTTTAATTTTAATTGTTGCATTGCTGTATGTTTTAAACATGCAATCCATCTATGTTTAATATTTATAAGCAACCTTAAGTACAATTCTATGAAAGGAAAGGCATAAATGTAATATCCATTAATTATTAATAAAGATGATTTCACTTTTCTTTTTATTGTTCACTGAGTCCCAGTGCCTATCATGATCATATCCATACTCTTTGGGCCAATTTTTAAAGTTGGCCAGTGTTATCACCCTACGCCAGGTGAGGGACTGTTATTTATTCTCATCATCTGTCCCTTCAACAGCTTCATCTGCAGGCATTAGCAGATAATTATGCACATTTCCTTTTATTCACTGATTTAACATTTGTTAAAGAAAGAAGAAGAAAATATATTTTTCTGGTCATTTGACACATTTAGGTGCTTAAAGTCCCTTAAGTTCACAATGCCCCAAAGCAAACAGTACAGTATTTAAAATCCTGTTGTGGAACTCTGCATGTGCAACAGAGATAATGCCATAATCAGTAGCAAATCACCATTGGCAGGATTTACAAATTGTTGTTAATTAGAGGTGATTTTTGGGTGGCCGTACACAATGTGGCAATGTCCCATGCTCCTAAGTGCATGTGATTCAACCGCAAGAAGCCTTTAATCAGCTGCACTCTACCGCTGCTGTTGATGCCATCCCAATTATGCAGGTAGAGCTATGCAACAGGATTTCAGGTAGAGATTTTGGGAAAGGGGTTATATCCACTAGACACCTGGCTGCAGTCTTTAACTTTGTAACAAGTTGTGTTAAACTCTTGCCACACTTTTGGACAGTTGTAGAAGATTTAAATATTAGAACACCTTGTATAGTCCTTGAATAAGTATTTGGGATTGCTAGCTTTCTGCATGCCCTTGACAAAATGCACATGATTCATCTGTAGCATTAAGCACCTTCACTCCTCAGCTTCTTGTAGCTTTTCTCAGAGTTTATTTCCTTAATGCAGCTGAATGACTTAATTAGTTCTGTGGCTAATCTAGCATTAGTAATATACATTTGTCAATAGTTTTTGGCAGGGTGGATTTGATTTAAATCACTTTGATTTAAATCATGATTTAAATAATTAGACAGTAAGGCTTGTTTTAAATCATGATTTTCTACATAAAGATTCATTTTTGCTGGAGTTGTTTTAATCTTAATATTTACAACCAGATGAAGGTTTCATTTTTAAAACAATAACTTTTCAGATTAGTTTTACAGTTATATCAGAAAATTACTGATTTGGTGCTTATATACCATTAGAAATACATAGATAGATAATTGTGAAATTATTGCAAGGTGAACTACCTCCAGTTTAATAGGTTAATCATTCATATTTGGACAACTGTTGTACTTTATTGGAAGGAGAAAAATAATCATTACCTTAATAATAACAATTTAAATAGTTTTATTTAACCAAAACAATAACATTATATAGCATTGTATTTGCTTAAACATCCATGTTTGTTAACTGATGTGGTTAAAAATATACAGTGGACCCTTGTATAACAAACAGCTTGTATAACATAAAATCTGTACAACATAAAAAATTCCAGAGATAGGGGAAATCTGCTCAACATAATCACCTATGGGGAAAATCCGTACAACATGAAAATGGGATTACTCCATTTTCAATGCATTCCTATGGGAATTTGTATAAAGGAAAATTTGCTTAACAAAATTTTATTTGGAACGAATTAATTCCTTTATACAAGGTACCACTGTATTTTAAAAATTTAGATTGACAGACTGATATTCCCAAATTTATGGCCCACTGCCATTTCAGGTTTTTCTCCTCAAGGAAGAGAGTGGGAATAATGGGGTTGATTCTGTGTACATAGATTTGCAGAGGAACAATGAATTCTAATATTTATTTTAGAACTATGAAGGAGGCATGTTATCATTGCAGACGTAAATGCACAGTTTTGAAAATAGCAAAACCAAGCATCTTTGGTATATCTTCTAGATAGAGAATTGCCCCAAATAATCAGGAACCTCTGGGAGAGCATGGCATTGTGAATGGATTTATATAGCCTTATGCTACATAATTAAAAACTAATTTCATGGTGAATAACCTTTGGACTATAATGTATCTTAACTAGAACATGATCTTTAGAGAGACTTTTCCTCAAAAAGCATTTAAATTAAAAAAAACTGATTTAAATCAAAAATCCGATTTAAATCAAAATAATATAATTTAAATTTTTAAAAATCTGTTGTTTTATTTTGTTAAAAAAATCATTGATTTTTTTATCCACCCTGTTTTTTGGCTCCGTCTCCAAATTTAGTCAGCCATTTGTTTGACAAAGTAACCTTGAATCACCTTTTCAAGTAGTATTGATGCGCCTAGACATTTAGTTCATATAAATTAAGTTCAACATTCTATGACCAGGACAGACACATTTCGATGATTGGAACATATTATGTAAATTACAACACATGCTTCATAATTGACATACATTGTTTGCATGAGTATTTCTCTCATGAACCGATGTTTATAGAAGAGACTTGGGATGTTTGTGGCCAGTGTGAGAAACAGAGAGGAGTGGAGTTGGCATCTGGAGAAACTTTAAGTGTAGGTTGATATATTTCTGCTTCAGCATGTGAACTTGGTGTCTGATGAGCAAGGTGGTGTTATCTGAGGCAAAATTCTCTGGATGTGAAACTGGAAGGACTACATCTTACAGGTTTTATAGCATTTGAGAGTTTAAATACTCATAAAACGTCAGAGATGGAAATGTGGAGTAGGTTGTAATCGACTAATTATAACTTGCTGTGAAGATCATATCTAAATAACAAGCTGTTAATTTTAATTATGACAAGTGGAAAGCAGCCAACTTTAAACCATGGTTTGTTAACTTAGCTCATTTTTGAAAAATAAAATAAAACATAGCTAACTCTATTTTTAAATTAGCCAGACTTTTAGAGTTTGATAAGTGCTGGGTTTTATCTCATGACTGTGCTGGGGGTTTGGGGGGAGAGGAGCAGGAGAGCTGAAGACTTACTGTGGCTCATTGCTGTGATGCAAAACTAGGCTGCGCAAAGCATTGTTGTGCAGGGTGCATGTTGCCCAGTGTTTTGTTTAAGACTCCAGACTGCTTGGCTTGTCTCGCCCCCTTCAGGTTCTACATAAGAACATAAGAACATAAGAAGAGCCATGCTGGATCAGGCCAAAGGCCCATGTAGTCCAGCTTCCTGTATCTCACAATGGCCCCATAAGAGCGCACAAGACTAGATCTCTGTCTCCTGATACCATTCCCCTGCATCTGCCCCTTGAAGTACCCTGGTTTTAAGCCTGGAGATTACACACCTCCATCATGGTTTGTAACCTGTGCCGGACTTTTCCTCCAGGAATCTGTCCAATCTTAGAATCCTCTATGAGCAGCCTTCTTGCTATGAAAAGAGGGACGGGACCTCCAAAGCCCCCAAACAAACAAAATTGGGAGTAGAGTTCAAAAAACATCAAGTGTTCTTAAAATTTCCCCCGTCACTATGGCATAAAACAGTACTGGTCTGCTGTCTTTCACCTCAGTACATCTCAGTGGGTGATGGGATAGGTTGAGATGAAAGGAAGTGATGGTGAGAGTTTTATATGTTGTTCCTTAGAGGGGAGGAGCCATGGGAGCATGCAAACTACCATATAGCTAACCTTCCTCCCAGGAAGAATTTCATAAGGGAGAAGGAAAGTAGGTAAGGGAATTCCTTACCTCTTCCTCTTACCTCTTCCTCTTTCCTTAGACTTTAAAAGAAAACCTTCTCTACAGCTTCTAGAATTGAGCAGATGTATGTAAATTCGCTTAAAATCAATGACATTTGTGCCTTGATCCAAGTTCTGTGGGTCTCGGTTCCAATTGGATGAGCTTAATGTTGCAGCCTTATGCACATGAATCTTAAGGCCAGACAGTTTTCTCTTGATTATGTTTTTACAGTGCTGTCACAAGCTACTTGGTTCTGCAAGGGATCCATCCAGGGGGATGGCATAGGACTGCAGTCTTACATTTTCATGGTTGAAGGAACTGACTCTTTAGATACATAAACCAAATTAGTATAAGTCTCATTCGACATGTTTGAATATGTGTCTGTTGCTTCTATCCAGCCTCACCAATGGTGTGGGTGAGTGGATCTGTAACCCAGCTTCTCTGGAGGGCATCAAGTTGCGGAAGGTTGATCAAACGAATGCTGTTGCAAAGTGAAATCTCACTTATGGAGGGATGGGCCAGTACTGCTGATGGAAAGGTGGCTTTGTGAAGGAAGAGGCTGTTGGATGTACCGATAAGGAAATGTTGGCACACACTTAGAAGCTGAAGGCATTTTGTAGCAAACTTGATTTAATTGAAGTGGATGGCATTGCAATAGCTGAGCTTCTAATCAAATGGAAGAGCCTATGTGCCTGTTGTTTCTCCTGCACAAGTTTGTAATGGTGCATTAAAATCACCTCTACACTTGGATCTGTAGAGAGAGCATTGTGGTTTTGTTTGGTAGGGTTCAGCTAGAACAGGGGCAGTTTTAAGCACAGCTATTAAAGTATTTCACAACTGGAGGTGTGCAGAGCTGTGATTGTGGACTGCATCTCCCAGAATTCTTCATGGAGCAGAGACAGTGGCCATGTGCCTGGGGAATTTTGAGAGTTATAAGTCCAGAAACACGCGTTTGTGGACTTTTGTTCACAACTAAATTCAGGGAGCTTGGATCCTGCAGAGAACGTGTTACTGTATGTGGACTTGGGGTTAATTTGGGATTAATTTGGCTCAGAGGAAGCCAAGAGGTGGTCTAGCATAATGGAAGTGAACAAAGAGGTGGTCTAGCATAATGACTGAGAAGTTGCATGGCTGTTGAGAATACCCCTGCCTTGAATTCAGTTAAATGGCCTTAGGTGGGTCATATTGTTTTAGAATGAGTTTTGCAGTCAGCAATATGGGATAATAATGGCCTTTGAGGAGTTTTTTTAAGGATTACAGGATGATGCACCTGAGGCACTTTAAACATATGAATAACACCAGACAAATAACACAAATGGAGCATTTGTGACTTGGCACACGGAGGTAGGTGGCCAATGCTTAGTTTGCTGCCCAAGGATATATTGATTTTTATTTGGGCATCATGTAAAAATTTTGGATGCAGAATGCATCAGTGGACCTGTGCTTAGCTATTTACTTGTACCATCATATTTTCTTGATGTACCTCTAAGCTCCTTTGTGCATAGCGTGAATGGGAATATGTATGTGGGCCATCGGAGTGCTGTTTCTGGTGCAGACTGAAATGGTAAATGTCAACTTTGCCATCCTCCTCTGCCACATGGATACCTTCAGTTTTGACTGCTTTCTGAATATAGTACGCTGGAATGGTTTGCACCATTCCTGTTGGTTGGCTTCCTTCTCCATGCATGTTCAGTTTATGCACCATTGGTTAATCCAGATTGATGGCTGCCTCAACATATTTGAACTGCTCTGTCCTGCTTCCAATTAGAGTGGCAGTAAGAGAGAGAGAACTGTCACTTTTGGGGTAAATTGGTTGGGAGAACCCTGCAATCTATGTTGGGTTTTTTTTTGCTCTTTGTATATAAGCCTAGCATAGACTCTGGAGAGCGTTAGAAATCAAGAAAGTTCATAGTTGGATGGGGAAGGTGGAAAATGCTGGGCCTGAAATTGTGAGTGGGGCTTCCAGCATAGTAGAACTCACAACAGGAGGACTGTTCTTTTGTTGTGAGTCATGGGGAAAAACAGTAAATAAACAAAAGGTGTTTTTTTTTAAAAGAAATGGGATTTATTTAACAAGGAGTGGGAAGAGAGGAAGAAACAAAATAAATAATCAAATGGATGAGTCATTGATTTTAAGTCATCAACTACTAGCAACTGCGGTGCATAATAAAGTTTAGCAATTGTATATGTGCTAATTATATTGATGGAGAACTCATCCATGTAGCTTTACTTATTAAATACAATCTTACATGACAATATTCCCAGCTCTCGCCTACTTTAGGACCCCTATATCTGTGGAAGATTGATTCCAAGAACTTCCATGGATGCCTGAAGCCATAGATGCGAGATAGCCCTATACACAAACATACAAGGGGGTGGGACAAAGGCCAAAAAGGAATCTCTTTAATGGGCTGCAGCAGCTCCTGGATTAGTGAAACTGTGGATATGGGAGTCCCACTGTGCTTAAAATTAGGATATTTGACATTTCTTCATTCAGATACAGTTTATAATTTTTGTAACTTTCATTTGATCTAGCTGCAAGCTGATAAATACTTCTACCTCAAGGATAGTAGTACAGACATTTAAGCACTCCTTAAATTTCACTTAGTAGTTATAGTATTTCCAACTGATGGTAGGACTGTAAGAACATAAGAACATAAGAACATAAGAAGAGCCATGCTGGATCAGTCTAGTTATATCTCACAGCGGCCCCACTGATGGTAGATATCTGTCTCCTGATACCACTCCCTGCATCTGGCCCTGTGTGTGTGTGTGTGTGTGTGTGTGTGTGTGTGTGTGTGTGTGTGTGTGTGTGTGTGTGTGTGTGTGTGTGAGATGCCTAAGGAGTTGTGTTCTTCATCTTGTATTCCCCCTCTTTATTCTGGTGATTCCAAACAAAGTTCTGTTAAACATCTTGAGCCTAGGACCACCACCACCACGTTTAGTAAAAAGTAGAATTTATTTGGATTGTATGTCTTACGTGCTGTCAAGTTTGAACCAACTTATAATAGTTGGCTTTCAAGGTAAGTGAGCTTTTTAAGCAATACAGTAGTTTGATCATTTCTAAACTCCTCCCTCCCCACGTGATTTCCCATGGCCAAATGGGGATTCAAATAATCCTGGGTCTCATGAGAGTCCTGGTCCATCAACTCTTTCTATGACAGTAGCACTACCCAATCTTTTTGACACCAGGGACTGCATTTGTGGAAGACCATTTTCCCACATACCGGTTTTCTCCTTGCATGAGACTTTTTCTTGCTCATACACCTTATGTGCACAACATATGTGCGGCCAGGATGTTGAAGGTCTGGAAGAAATGTCTTACGAGGAGCAGGTTAGGGAGCCTTTCAAAAAGAAAACTGAGAGGAGATATGATAGCTATGTTCAAATATTTGAAAGGATGTCATATTGAAGAGGGAACAGGTTTGTTTTCCATGGCTTCAGAGACTAGGAAATGGGCAATGGTCTCAAACGACAGGAAACGAGATTCCATTTGAACATGAGGAAGAACTTCATGACAGTTATTGCTGTTCAGCAGTGGAATATGCTGCCATGGAGGGTGGTGGAGTCTCCTTTTTTGGAGGTTTTTAATCAGAGGCTGGATGGCCATCCGTTGGAAATACTGTGATGGGGGTTCCTGCATGGTAAGGGGTTGGACTGGATGGCCCTTGAGGTCTCTTCCGACTCTATGATTCTATGAATTCCCCCCACCCTTGTGCTGGTTCTGTCATGACCAAAACAAAAACAGTTATAAGAGTTTTGCAGGGAACGCAAAGCCCCATCTGGGGGTGGGGGTGGGGGGAGAAGTGTGTTCGCCTATGTGGGCATAGGTCTTAGAGGGAACCTTACATTCATGCCCTTATTAATTAATGTGTCACTGGCTGGCCTGGTTCCTTACAGGCCATGGAGTGGTAGAGGTTTGTGCGCTGGAGGTAGAGGACCCCTACACTACACTACAGTACACATTGTTATCCCTACAGCTCCTTCCTCAGCCAGCATGTCCAAACAGAGCCTGACTGAGCTTCCTCCTGCACAATTGGATGTTCTGTCACAAAGTGTTGTGTCTCCCCCAGATCCTTCTGTCAGATCAGCAATGTGATCGCAAACTGTGGGATTTTATAAGCATACCATTTGGACACAAGAGTTTTAAGAATAATCCATTCTTGGATGGAGGTCTAAACTGACAACATGGTTCATTTTGTTAGACTGGATTGTACCGAAGCTTAAAAAACTGGCAAATATTGTGGTCTCTCATAAAGCCTTGGAAGGCAGGCCCTAGTAAGTGGTTGGAGGTTTGGGCTGAGGAATGTTTCAAATTCACAAATATTAGTAGTATTGGTGTAATTGTCATTCCTGAAATGTTTTGCTGTTCTTGAAGTGTCTGCTCAGTATCAGAGGCTGAAAGGCGTTGCATAATAAAACTGCAATCTTGTATGGAAAATTGCAACCTTTGAAAACTGTTTCTGATTCTTCCGTGCTTTCCTGCCCCTATCCTTTCATTTTGTTTTCAGCAAACTGAGTAGGAGATTGTTTTGGTAGTGAGATTGACAGGTCATCCTTTCCATGCTAACAGAACCAACTGAATGCATGTTTATAAATGTGTAAATTACACCAAGTCAGTCTGGTGGAACTTGGAATGCCTGGGGACAGTAGAAGCATTTATCACAAAGTCATTTTAAAAATGTTATATATGCTGTTCTGGTACTGCTCTGTATTGGCGTTATTAATTTTTCTGTTCAAACTATCACCATTGGTTGGTTCATCAGACACCTGGCTATCTCTTTTATAAGAGTGAGGTAGAAAGCCATTAATAACTATTCTCTTGGGGTAAAGGTAAACAGTTCAAAAGGAGGGCTAGGCCTTTTGCATAATGGAATTCACAAAGCTGAATATCACCCTGAACTTTCACATTCACCTCAGTTAATATTAACTGTACACTTTGCAACATGTAATTACCTCATTTTCATTTTATGTGCAGGGTCTCACATGTTCTCACAAAAAAAGTATCTGGGGTAAACTGACACTATTAAAAGAGGACGTTTGTCCTTGATTCAACTTTTGTATTAAAAGTTTCTGACAAAACAGAGCCAACAATCGAGAAAGGAAGAATGACTGCATAAAAAGTGCCATAATAATCAGGATATTTACTAATGAACAACATCACAATGATGACCAACATTTTCAGGGTTTGGGAGAGTTGAAATTGCAACTACCCATCTACAGTATTCCTGTGTTCTCTCTCTCTCTCTGTCTGTCTCTCTCTGTCTCTCTCTTTATCTCTCTCCCTCCCTCTCTCAAACACAAACACACATTCACATACAGCATAGAGGTGTAAAGAAATAAGCACGATGGGACATGGTATGATTTCTAAAGCTCAATATTAACAAACTCTCCAGCAAAAAGAGAATAATATATTCTCCATTTTATCAAGTGCTGTTGTTATTAAAGTGTTAAAGGGACAGTTCCATCTCTGAATGTTGTTAGCTGCCTGACCTGTAACAACCATCAGCCCTCCGTGTTTTTTGCAGCTTAAGTGCATGTGCTGCCTTGAGAGCTATTAATGAAGCTTAAATCATGGCTTTTAAATCCTCATTCTGTCCTATTTTCCTTGGTCAGTGGGCCTCAGGGGCTTTTTTTTTTTTTGAAAAAAAAAAAATCCAAGACAAATACAGTCTGTCAAGGCTAAATCTAGCCAGTTTGATAGCCTTTTCTGGAAGAAGGAATTCTTTAACTTAGTTCATAGCAGGGCCTTTTCTTAGCTCAAGTAATTTAATATTGAGCTTGAATATTGCCTTTTAATGATGCTTGACATGTAGTCTTTTAATGCTGTAGGCTGCCTTGGGTCCATTTCAAGGAGAAAGGCAGGGTAAAAATAAAATAAAATAAAATAAAATAAAATAAAATAAAAAAATAAATAAATAAAATTATTAATATGAATGTAATTTCTTGAAGTTGAGTAATGGCAACTGGACTTCTTTTCTTGAGAGACAGAAACATGAGCAACAAAATGTTTCAGTTTCTCATGAAAAGAAGTCCAGTTGCCATGGCTCACCTTCCAAATAAACTCACCTGGATGACTGAGAATCTTCACAGACATAATGCACGTGATTTGTTCTTTATTATGTTGTGTACACCACCCAAAGTAGCCTACAGTGCAATCAGTCAGTCAGTAACATGTTAGCTTCTGTTGTGGAAATAAAGCACAAGATGCATTGATCAAACTCCAAATGTTGTAGAAATCTTAGGAAGTAAAAAGTAGCTGACGGCCTGTGTATGAATCTGCATTAGAACAGGCAAAGGTTCCAGGGTAATGGTTCCCTTCATCTCTAATACTGCTGACCTTACCCTTCTGACAATGAGTAAACAAGCTTGTCAAAATGGTGCACTTCAGGATTGGGAGTCCTGCATGATTGCATAAAAATTAGTAGGAAGATAAAAGTGGCATGCTGGCTCAGTGGACTAAGGCTCCGAAAACTGTCAGCTGCAAAGTCGGCAGCTCAGTGGTTCAAATCTCGGGTGCCACGCTGCGGAGTGAGCTCCCGCTGATAACCCCACCTCCTGCCAACCTAGCAGTTTGAAAGCATGTAAATGCAAGTAGGTAAATAGGTACCACCGTTAAACGCGGGAAGGTAAAACAGTGTTTCCTTGCAGCCATGCCGACCACGTGGCCACGGACTTGCACAACACTGGCTCTTTGGCTTGAATACAGAGATCAGCACCGCCCCTAGAGTCGGACATGACTAGCACGCATGTGCGGGGGGAACATTTGCCTTTACCTAAAAGTGTTTGAAGCCTACATTGTGGAGTCCTGTAGGGCTTCCTGTCTCCTAACTGCAGAAGTTCTAAGATGAATTTTGGATTCTTCCTCCTTTTTGTACAATGTTTCCTCCAAATTACCCAAATTAAACTTTAAATTATGTTTGAAAGCTTTTGTTGTTTATAAGTCAAAATCAATTTGTGGCAAACTGCTAAAGAGCATGCTTAAAGTCTTAGACAGACATCAAATTGTAGTACATTTGTTATTTTTTTTTTAGTTATTAAAAGCTTTTGCTCTTCCTTTCACAGTCTGGGGCATTTGGAAAGCATTTGTGCATGTTGACATTTATGTCTCTGCCCTAAAGCTTATGTTTTGTGGTTTCTATTCAATCATGTTGAATATTCATAGAAAGTTATCCTTGTTCAATTCATTTAACCTTATGATGGTTCTCTGTGAGAGACAAAGTCCTGCCTCCTTATGGCTTACTCAGAGTTCTGTGAGCCCTGTTTTGCGTCTAGAGTTTGTAACACATGTTTGAAGTACTGCCTTCATAGTAAAGTAGACCAGTCCAAACTGGATGAGTGCAGTGGAGCACGACTTGATATATGAAAGGATTCTTTTAAAATGTATTTAATTTCTTCATTCTGAAACAGACTATGTGTTCTTGGACTACAACTCCCAGAAATCCTGGCCAGCACAGCTCGTGTTGAAGGCTTCTGGGAGTTGTAGTCAAAGAACATCTGGGGACCTAAGGTTTGGAACCATTTCAGTAGACAGTGGCAAACGTGTTCTTTGTCAGGCTTATGGACATGTTTGTGTTTACCCCAGGTTCATCCTATTTACATTAAACTGGTAATTATTTGTTTAAAATCCAGTTAAGATTTGCACGGACAAATATTTATTTCAAAAGCATTTTCTCTAAAAACACATCAGCTGATACCTGAATTTGCCGTTTTGATTAATTTTTCATAAATGAATGATGTCACGTGAGAGTTGAGTAGGCATTTTGCTCTCATGTGAATACTATACCCATGATGAAAGGAAACAGTCTGCTTTTGCTGGCTTCATCCACAACTCGGTAGCCCCCACCCCTGACATCCTTCTGTTCAGCACACCATCTACAACAGTGGTTCTCAACCTGTGGGTCCCCAGGTGTTCCTGGACTGCAACTCCCAGAAGTTTCCATCACTAGCTGAGCTGGGAGGATTTTGGGGAGTTGCAGTCCAGGAACATCTGGGGACCCACAGGTTGAGAACCACTGATCTACAAAGAAAAGTTGGCTGGAATCCTCTGTGTGTTTGCATTAAGAGAGATGAGTGACTTGCCATAGCTAATTGCAACTCAACTTAGGAGGTGCTGGAGCACATCTAGGATGCACAGCTGGGCACCTGACCTGACTTGTGACCAGATGTTCCAGCAGTGCATGCTGAAGACTGTGTCTTTTGTTGAAACCCTGTTGCAAATGGTGACAATGTCATCATCCATATCCCTGCTGATTAACGATGAGATGCTGGTGATTGAAAATTTTTGGGGTGCATACAGTTTGTACCCATTGCAGAGAAGTGGCAAGCACCCCAAAACCACAAAGGAAGCCTTTAATCAGTGGTAATGTGCTGTGTCTGCTGAAGTCATCACCACTCTTCATACAGAGCTGTGCAGCAGCATGTTAGCCATTGAGTAAAAGCAGATTTAAATTGTGTAAAAGCCATTGTGTAAAACACATCTTATGAGATGGAGACCTTTCAAAGCTGTACACATTGTGGTGGCAGATGGAAGATCAAGAGGGGATTTAGGGAATTAGGGATTTCCATGGAGCCATCCTAATTGTGGAATTAGGAATTCCCATCAGTGAGGTAGTGGTAGAGATAAAACTCTGTTATGTGAACTCTCCAAGTCAGGTTCTTGCAGTGGTAGGAACACAGCAGGACCCCTGTTTGACAAAGCCTGGCCCCTGGCTGTTTAGAGCTTTGAGAATGAAAAAGCAACACCACGAGCTAAGTGTGGCAGAAAATTGGAAGACATTGCATTAGATCCAAAACTAGTGTTTCATGCTTTCTAAAGTGCACACTAGATAGCAGTGAGTGGGAAGGGGTTGATTGATGGAGGGGGCGGCATAGCATGGGAAAGGAGCAACAGTCAGCTCTGCTTTCCAAATTGGTGGATCTCCTTGCTGAAACTTGTGGAGGTTGATAAGAACATAAGAAGAGCCATGCTGGATCAGGCCAAAAGCCCATCTAATCCAGCTTCTTGTATCTCACAGTGGCCCAGCCAAATAAGTCCAGGAGTGCATGAGACTAGATCTCTGTCTCCTGATACCACTCCCCTGCATCTGGCCCTTGAAGTACCCCAATTTTAAGCACATCTCCATCATGGTTTGTAACCTGTGATGGACTTCTCCTCCAGGAATCTGTGCAATCCCCTTTTGAAGGCATCCAGGCCAGATGCCATCACCACATCCTGTGGCAGGGAGTTCCACAGACTAACAACACGCTGGGTAAAAAAAATTTCTTTTGTCTGTTCTCACTCTCCTGATGATTCAGATTTTGGAGGATTTTGGAATAGGGTTTTGTCTGAGATTTCGAAACCCTACCAACTTAAGAACTTGTTGGCCATTAGTCTTTTACACTACAGATGCCATTTTAACCTGTTTAATTGTGTTTTTTGCTTAATTTAATTCATTAATTAATTCTGTTCCAGAAGTTTTTTAATTGATACAATTTAGATTGTGGGTCTCCTGATGGCAATTTTAGTGTGATGTTTTAGTATAAGGTTTTTATTGTTGTTTTAATTATTTATTGTTGTTTGATGTTTTTAACTGTTTTAATTCCTTGATTGTAAGCCGCCCAGAGACCTTTGGGTAGTGGGCGGCATATAAGTTGTAAAAATAAATAAATAAAAATAAATAAAATAATTTAAAGTACTTTGAGTTATGCTTTGTAATTACTTGTGAACCATCCTCTTCTTCTCTCTTTCTTCTTTTTCCTGGCATTCGTCTCACTTGGTGGTGGGGTCTGCTATAACGCTCTATCAGTGGACAGATCCATTGTTTAATGCAACTTTGAATAAATCAGCCAGCCTGTTGAGGGGTCCTGTTGCCCATTTGGTCTGAATTCAGCTCAACCAATTTGGGGCAGGGAGTTTCCAGTGGCACTACAAGGAGGGTCAGACTTTCCCACCCTTGTAAACCATCGAGAGTGGCCATATATAAATCAAGTAAATATGTAAATAAATAAATTTAACAGAAACACTGTAAGATGCTGAACTTATTTCTTTGAGAAGTACATTCAGCAGGGTGAAGTACAACTCAGACTAAAACATGGAGCGCATTCACTGAATCCATGAAATCAGAATAATGAGCCTTTTTCTAACAAGTAAGGCACTTTCCGCTGCTTGTGTTTCACAGTGCATCTAGCGTGACTCTTGTTTGTTGTGTTGGGAGGGTTTTGCTGCCTAAAGCTGCCATTTTCATCGTGAAGCGGAGTCCTGAATTTTTGGCTAGTTCACTGTCAGTGGAAAGGCATGTTGTGTAAAAGAGAGAGCTAATTTGAAAACTGGAGTGCTCAGGCGTTGCCTCGGGTTCTCCGTAGACGAGGCTGTGAGGTTCACTCTTCCACATGACATAAGCTTGCGATCAAATAGGTCTTGCCCTGGTGCTCTGCTTGAGGAAATGTTGCTGCTGAACAAGAAGCACCGTGGTTGGCGGAGCCAGGGTGATCTGAGGACATTCCGGATGCCGTTGCCGTAACTCGAAGGCAAGTTGTAGTCTGGCGTTTCTATTTTTACCAGTGTTTCTCTCTCCTCCACCATGCGTAGCAATTGCTGGATGGGCAGCGTGGGTTTGATGCACTTTTGCTTTTCTCTCCCCCCCCGCCTGACCCCTGCTAGCTGTCAACACAAATGCTATCTTAAACTCGATGTTACTCCCAACATGGTATCCCTTGGCGCCAGACCCAAAGAGCATCTTGAGTTCTGCTTTTCTTCTTCCCAGTTTGGTTGAGATAGGAAGGTGAGCTGTACAGTGTGCATGCACCCTTTATACATAGGAAAGATTTGGGGCGGAGGGGTGGCCACAGAGCATGGTTCTCTGTTTTGTAAGAGAGTGGAGTGCTCAGGCGTACATCCACTTCTTCATAGATGAGGCTGCGAGGTTCATGATGACATCTAAATGTTTTGGAGGTCAATTTCCAGATTTCGGGAATCATGGGCCTACTAGCTGGGGCTTCTGGGAGAGAAAGTCCGAAACATCTAGAAATCCAACAGATATGAACAAGTGATAGAATGAATGTTTCAAAGCAGTACCCGGACAGATGGAGTTGCGTAACACTTTGTTGACTTAGATTAGAAGTCCTTTAAGAATGACACTTTTAAGAGTGGCAGACAGTTCCTGAAAGAGTGGATGGTTCTTCTCACTTAACAAACTGATATGTTTGAGTGACATGTTTGACTGACATTGTTCCTGCCTGCTCCAAACATAATCTGGAAAGAGATGGTCTTTGATCAAATGACAGCTACCTGTTGATAAGGAACATATGTTTCAGTTCCTTTCTCCCTTATGCCTATGTTGAATCAGTATCCTTCCCAGCACAGAGTAAACATCTGCATTAATGCAGTTTTGTAGATGTGCCAGGGATTGGTGGTGGTCAGGTGGGAGAGGATAGCCAAAGACAGATATTAAGAAAGGTGCAGCTCCAGGAGGGTTGAACCAACACTGAGGTAGAGGTGCACTGCACTTGAGTCATTTTACCTAACTTGTTGACATCATGATGTTGAGACTTGGATGTCAGCTCATCCTTTCAGACCACTTTAGGCTTCCTGCAGGAATTGTGTGTTCAGTATATGTCAGGGGTCAAAGACCAATTTTGTGTCTTATTTAGACCATGGCATGAGTGTTCATGAACAAACCTTGGATTCACATATTTCCTCCTGTCAATTCTTCAAAGGGGAAGGAAACTGGATATTTCCATTTCCATGTTGCATCAGATGGATGAACCAGGGGTTGCTTCTCTCGCTGCGGAACTGAAGGCTTCAAGTCTTCCTGCTATATACAAAGAAAGGGACCTGTGGCCTCATATCTGGAACTGCATGGGTACAGTACCACTGTTCCCCTTCAGAGTACTGTTGTGTAGAGATGAATATTTCCCCCATATCAGCATCTCTCTGCCCCTCTTCCTGTGGAGAGCATGCCCTTGATTTCCCCCTTTGCCAGCTTTTTTGTATGTGTTGGAGGGCAGTGGTTAGTTCACTGCATTTCGGTATCTTATTATAAAGCAGACTATTACTAGGAGTACATGCCTTGTGTGGCCCAGGCTCTCGTCAGTTGGGATCATGTGAATTTGTTTGTATATCACAGTGCCCAACACTTTGTGCTCAGTGGTATAAGGAAACATAGATATACACATAATTATAATTTTATATATATTAACATGGTAATCCAACCCAATTCACTGAAGATTGCAGCTCTTTAATTAAGAACACAGGAGTTTCAATTGGTCTGCAATCCATATCAACATTATACCTGCAATGGACATGTTGGGGTTATATATTAGGCCATATCAGAGTGACCTATAAGGGTAAGGGCACCATCTGTGCAAAGAAGATCTTGGCCTTGACTGCTTTTGTGAAAGTAATTCATGCACAAGGACATTGGGCAACTTAGACTTTTTCTCCTTGTGCTTGAAATCCCTGTTCTCCATCGTGGCCTTCGTGAAGCCACACAGATGGGTTTCCAAGGCGCCCCTGCGCCAGAGGTCGGAACTTCCCTAAGCAATAGGAAAGTTCGTTAGTCTCCGCCCCCGCACCCTGCGCATGTGCGTGGGTGTTCCCACCTAAACGCCTCAGTTCCTCTTAACCACCGCGGCTAGAGGTGCCCTTCAAGCATTGTACTGGTTGCCGGGCCAAGATTCCTCACACGGACGGGCACGACCGTTGTCTTTTTTGCCTTGGTGAGCACCATCGCACTGACGCCTGCCCGATCTGTCGAGTTTTCAGCTCCCAGGCCCTGAAAAACTGTCGCAACCATTTGGCAAACTACCTTTTAGAGTGCTCCCTTCGACCTCAACCTATGGAGCAGAAATCTGTCGAGGCAGCTCGTACGTCTGAGGCTTCGGGATGGGTGGGTAGACCTAAGAAGATCCCCGTTCTTCAAGGTGTGGTTTCTTCGAAACCTAAAACCCCAGCTAATCCACCCCTGTCTTAAGTCTTCCAAACCGTCTTCGAAGCCTTCGAAGCCTTCGAAATTGACCCTTCTCCCTCCGGCTACGTCTACATCGACTACAGGTTCGACCTCCATTCCGACACTGACTGCGTCTTTGGCTTCTCCTTCGGTTACCATTGAAACGGAATATTCCGGATCGGCAGCTTCTTTGGTACAGGTGGCTCCCCAATCGAAATACCAACCGTTACTCCCTTCGGATTCGTCGGAGTCGTCATCCGATGATGACACAGCCCTCCCTCCAAATATTACATTGACGGGCTCAACTCCCACCATGGAATCCGGGACCTGTCGGTCCACCCTGGATGGGACCAGTCGGTCCAGAGAGCCTTCACTCCGCTCTCCGTCCTCGGTTTCGAAAGCAGCTTCGTCTCCAGTCCCTACGCGGGAGACCGAATTTGAGGAGCGCGCTTCCTTGCTGCTACGTACTTTCTTGTCGGATTCGTCTTCGAAACCGGAAAAGAAGAAGCGTAAGGCCAAGCTGCAGCCTGCTCCTTCGAACCCGCTGGCTGGTTTCGATTCTTCTGCTGCGGCTACACAAACCGAATCTGTGACCGCCACAGTGGTTCAGGCTTTAACCCCACCGAAGCGAACCTGTGAGGTGACGGATTCGTCCGTTCCACCCAAGAAGAAGAGACGCAAGGAGCATCATCTCCAAGCTTCGTCTCTGCCTGTCCCTCCGATCCCGGCGTGTTCTTTCCGTTTCGACAGCAAGCAGTGGTCCATCCACACTTCAGATCCGGTCGAAACTGACCAGCTAGCTTTGATTCCAGCGTCTTCCGGTTCGGCTCAAGAAGACAATGCCTCGGACATTGAATCCGTCGGGTCGGACGTATCGGATTCGACTTCAGTCCGGTTCGTCACGTCGCCTGATTCCGAGGTCGATGAGAAGTCCCCTCCATCTTCTTCCAATTCGATGAGAAACTATGCCAATTTCCTGGTCCGTATGTCAAAGACCAGCGACTTACCGGTTCATCAACCTCAGCCGAAGAGAGTGTGCCACATATTTGGCAGAATTGCCAATGATGAGATGGCTCCTGTCCATCTAACTTTGATTCCATGATTCCTCACCATGGCAGAGGATTCCTTTCAAGCTCTCTCTACGACTACAATTCCTCGTAAGCATGAGATGCTCTATTGAGTGCATGACAATAAGGCCCCTTATTTGAACAAGCACCCGACCCCAAATTCAGTGGTCGTGGCATCATCGCAGGTCCAGCCACATACCAAGCAAACTCCAATCCCACCTTCTAAAGAGGGAAGAAAACTGGACACTGTTGGCAGGCATCTGTATTGTTATGCGATCCTGCAGCATAAAATAGCCAACTACCAGGGTGCTATGGGGGCATACTAGCGTGACCTTTTGTCACAACTTCATCGCTTCCTCGAGCTTATCCCTGAGGACAAGCATGCAGAAGCTTCGGCTTTGTGGGAGGAGTCTATGGCCTTGGCGGCCCAACAGATGCGGGCCTCAAAGCACTCATTTGATGCTGCCTCGAGGGTTCTCAACTCTTCCATCACCCTCTGCAGGCACGCTTGGCTGCGTACCACTGGTCTTTCTGATGACCATAAGGCCCAAATTGAATTCTTGCCTTTTGATGGTTCCAGCTTATTCAGCACCTCCACTGATGACCTTATGGAGGACAGACACAAAAAACAGGACACTGCTAAAAAATTAAATGTGATCCCTTTTCGACCGAAACCTTCCTTTCGTTTCCAATCTAGAAGACGCTTCTGGCCTCCATCTGCCCAGTCCTCTTCCAAGCACCAGCAACGTGACCATCCAGCCAGGCCTTCTGCTTTGTCCACCTTCTCCACTAAAGCAAAAAAGTCCAAATCGGCTTCCACTTCTTCTAAACCCAGGGATAGATGATCCCAGGACGAATATTGACTACACTTCTATTCAGCTCAATCCCTTCCTCCGGGCTTGGCGGGACATCACTTCGGACCAGTGGGTCCTTTCTGTTATTCATAGAGGTTACCTGTTAGAGTTGTCTTCTTTTCCCCCGTTGGGGAATTTAGTTCGCACCACTCCGTCTCCCTGCTTTCTAGAAGAGGTGTCCTCGCGCCTTCAAAAAGGTGCCATCGAAAGAGTCCCAAGGCCTGTTGCCCATCACGGACTCTTCTCCTGTTATTTCATGGTCCCAAAGAAGGACGACGGTCTGCGCCCTATTTTGGACTTTCGGTTCCTAAACAAATTTTTGATTTACAAAAAATTTCGAATGGTAACCTTAGAAAAGGTCATCCCCCTCCTTCGCAGGGGAGACTAGTTTGGAGTTGTGGATCTACAAGATGCGTACTTCCACATTTCGATCCACCCAGCTCATCGTCACCTGCTCAGATTCGCCGTAGGGGAAGACATCTTTCAATATTCCGCCCTGCCATTTGGTTTGGCAACAGCACCAAGAGTCTTCACCAAGTGCATGGCACCAGTAGCTGCATACCTCCGCACTCCGGGAATAGTTGTCTTCCCCTACCTCGACAACTGGTTGGTCGTCACAGACTCTCAGGATAAGGCCCGCCAAGACATCGCCACTGTCCTCAACACCCTAGAGTCACTGGGCCTGCAGATCAATTACAAGAAGTCGCACCTCGACCCCTCTCCAGTAGTAAACTTCATCGATGCCATTCTGGATTCTACCAGAGCCATGGCCTTTCCTCCACGGAACAGGGTTGCGGAAATCCTTCATCTACTACAACAATTCCGCCCACATCACTACATTCCAGCAGTCGAAGTGCAAAGACTGTTAGGTTTCATGGCCTCCATGACTGTTAGGTTTCATGGCCTCCATGGCCTCTGTTGCACGTGAGACTTCGACTCAGGCCTCTCCAGGCCTGGTTCTTCCATCAATTCGACCCTCTTCGGGACCCTCCCAACAAACTCCTCACCATCCCTCTGGACTTACCTCTCCTTCTCCGCTGGTGGTCCTGCCGGCCCAACATCCTCTCTGGGCGTCCCTTCAGGAATCCATTTCCTACCATACAAGTAACTACAGATGCCAGCAACACGGGTTTGGGTGCTGTTTGCCTCTCCTACTCCATCCACAATACGTGGACTCCGCAGGAACAGCTACTCCACATCAACGAGTTGGAACTGCTAGCGATCTTCAAACCGTTCCGGGCGTTCATCCGACACCTCTCCGGCAATGTAGTACTGACGGTGACTGACAACACAACTGCCATGTACTACATCAACAAACAGGGTGGAACCCATTCACAACGTCTTCTGCAGCTCACGATCCGCTTCTGGGACTGGTGCATCTCCATCAACATTCACCCGATTGCGATGCACTTACCTGGAGAGGAGAACTCCGAGGCCGACGACCTCAGCCGACGACTTCAGGTGACCCACGAGTGGGAACTACATCCCAGAACTTTCAGCCTCCTTTGCAGCAAGTGGGGCTCTCCTCGTGTGGACCTATTCGCCTCCCAATCCAACACCAAGTGCCAAGAATACTGCTCCAGGGCCGGGAAGGGACATCACTCCTTAGGTGATGCTCTCCTCCTCCCATGGTCGGGAGACCTCCTTTATGCCTTCCCTCCTGTGCCTCTGAAACACAGAGTAGTCATAAAGACTCTTCAGGAGAGAGCCAACCTCATCCTGATAGCGCCTTGGTGGCCTCGACAACCCTGGTTTGCGTCCCTTCTACAAATGTCCTCAGATTATCTACGCCTTGCCCATTCTCCGGATCTGCTTTCTCTGGACAAGGGCCAGGTCCTCCACCCAGATCTGACTCGCCTTCAGCTCACAGCCTGGAGGATTCCACCTTGATAGAGTCTATCATTGACTCCTGCCGCAAACCTTCCACTAAAAAACAGTACACCTATAAGTGGAAAAGGTTCTCTCTGTTTGCGGCAGATAGGGGGTTTGACCCAGTCAATCCCTCCCTTACCTGGGTCTTACAATATCTGCTTCACTTGAAACGTTCAGGACTTACTTCTGCTTCCCTTCGAGTTCACCTGTCAGCGATTGTGGCTCACCAACCTCAATTTTCAGAGGCGGCTGCATTCTTCATGCATCCTAGAATGAAGCGGTTTCTCAAGGGCCTCAGAAACACTTTCCCTGACAGGAAACCGATTCCACCTCAGTGGTCCCTGTCCTTGGTCCTTCAGGCCTTGCAACACCCTCCTTTTGAACCAATGGCATCTATAGACCTCAGGCTACTCACCCTGAAAACTGCTTTTTTGGTGGCCATTACTTCAGCTAGAAGGTCAAGTGAGCTTTGCGCTCTTAGGTGTGACCCTCCATATTTGCGGTTCCACCATGACAGTGGTAGCTTACCCAGATGTCACTTTCCTTCCGAAAGTGGTTTCCTCCTTTCATGTGTCTCAGCCTATTATTTTGCCGGCTTTCTTTCCCAATCCTACCACCAGGATTGAACGGGACATGCATACACTTGATGTTAGACGGGCCCTAGCTTTCTGTGTCTCTAGGACTAAACCTATTAGAAGATCAAATAAACTGTTTGTTTGCCATGATCCTGCAGTACTGGGTACTCCTGTCTCTTCCCAAAGTTTTGCCCGCTGGGTTGTTCAGACTATTAAGCTCTCTTACGAGCGAGCCAAGGTACCCTTACCCTTGGGTATCCGAGCTCACTCCACAAGAGCCTTGGCCTCCTCAGCGGCTTTTTTGAAGGGTGTACCCCTGTACAACATCTGCCAGGCAGCCACCTGGTCTATGCCTGATACCTTCATGACCCACTACAGGGTGGATGCCCGCGTGAGGTCGGCCACTTCCTTCAGGAGGGCAGTGCTTTCCTTTGTGACGGCGTGACTACCCTCCTGTCTGTGAGTACTGCTTGCAGTCACCCATCTGTGTGGCTTCACGAGGCCACGATGGAGAAGAACCAGTTACTTACCTGTAAAGGTGGTTCTTCGAGTGGACCTTCGTGAAGCCACACAGCAGTCACCCGCATCCCCTCGGACCGTCACCCCTTGACTGGTACATTCATTACCTGTCATCCTGGCGGTCAAGAGGAACTGAGGCGTTTAGGCGGGAACACCCACGTACATGCGCAGGGTGCGGGGGTGGAGACTAACAAACTTTCCTATTGCTAGGGAAGTTCCGACCTCCCAGGAAGCCCGTCGGAGGCCCGTTCAGGGCAGCACCAGGCCTAAGATAAGTGTAGGAGGCCCAAAACAGCCCCCACCCCACCCCGGTCCCAACCCAACCCAGCATCTGCATATCACAGATTTTTCTTTATTACGGGTCGGGTCAGGTACCATCGTGGGGGGGGGAGAATTACTGTAGCTGAAATGCCATGAAATGATACAGTTCTCGTAAGTGACAAAAGCTTGTGGAGGTGCATGACTAGGAAGTATCCATTCATGTATTCCAATAGTTCAATATTGGGAGTTTCCAGAATAAGGATGTGCTTTAAGGGATTATTTTTAAGGCAGGTGGCTCTGAAATTATTGAATGTGTGTCCGTGTGCACATGCACAGAAAGCATCGAAGTACATTCCCCCATGTCTTAAGCCCATCACATTGCAGACTTTTTATTGCTTTGGCACTTTGTGCCAATCTATTCCTTAACGAATTTTGGTGTTGCCACTCATCATTTTACTGACAAGCAATCAAAGTACTGGAAGGATAGTAGTATCTGGTAGTGAACAGCAGAACTTGGCATTTGATTTAGGATGAAAGTGGGGTCATAGGTTAAAATTTACAGCATCTGGTTCTTTCATAATAACTAAACACTTTTATTTAGGCCGTTGTGGGTTCTTCCAAACTGAAAGGTGCTTATAAAATTATGATGGATGCTTGTTCTTTGATACATGCTTCTGATTTTGGAAACAAGATGACTGGAAGTACACTGTGTAAGTGAACTGTAAAAGTTCCATTACTTGTATCAGATAATGGAACTGCACCAGCAATAATCTATTAAAAGAGATATCTTTCAAAGTTTACTACCACAGATTTATGAGCTTTCAGGCTTTTTGCATTGAACAAAATGAGTTATTGCTTTAAGGCAGCCATTGCTTTACTTGACTAAGGTTTCTTTAGGGGAAAATGTAAGTTAGGATAACTTCATGGTGCATCTTAAAGTTAGGAAGAAGTTGTTGGGAAAATCAACACGTTTACTATTGTTTGATTGAAACTGATTTATTGATTGATTTAAATATTGATTTATCATATAAATCATGAACCAGGTTTTCACCCCCAGCCCTTTCCATCATCTCTGCCCACTATGTCACAATTGTCCCTAGAGGTGTTTACCATCATCGTTACGCCAAGCCTAATGTGCTTAACATATGAGTTGGAAAGTTGTGATTATCAGCAGTTTGGAGTGTGTCCGGACCTTGAATCATAATTGCAACATGACTGAGACACCTGGCTTAGTCCTAACTTGGTTTCTTAACTTAGATGTCACATAGAAAAAAAGAATAATTGAACTCTCATCTTGGTAAATTAAGACCATTTGCATAGACCAGTTGATTTGTTGGCATAAGCTTTTTTTTTGTCTGTGGCCTTCCCTCTCCAAACAGTGGTCTGTGTCAGAAATGTTGTACATTGTTTAAAGTTGCACAGGTGGTGATGTTATAGAGTGCTTACCTGGTATTAGCCTAGTTCTGCCTTGATTCTTCTTCAAAAAAAGTTCTGTTCTAGAGAATGGTTAAGACTAGAGTTGGGTACAACCCATTGGTTTGGCAATTTGGCATGGTTTATTTCCTGGTTGGATTGCTTCCTTCCTTGCTTGCTTATTCATTCATTCATTCATTCATTCATTCATTCATTCATTCATTCACCAATCACTCTATTAGCGCTTCAGCACTGGGTGGTTTACACACTGTCAAAACAAACTGCATGAAGCAATAAACACTAAATACAACATACATTTCAAAAGCATAATCTAAAAACTTATCAACCAATGGCACAAACCAATTTTCAGACTGAAGAAAATGGCTTCCTAAATGAGTGCAGGGAGGAGACCAGGTGTAGCTCCTGGCATGAACATCTTACCTGTAGTAGATGACTTTGAGTCCTTTCTCAGAGTGGTTACACAGAGAAGCCTGACCTGAGAAGTTCTGGTGGGTTGGGCAGATGACATTGGGGAAGGTTGCTCTGACAGTAACTTCATCCAAACCACAAAAAGGGTTTATATGTGAGTGTTAGCATCTTGAATCTGATCTGGGGTGCAACAGGTAACTAGTAAAGGCTGGCCAGCACTGGCGGTGATGTGATCAAACCTGCTGGCACTGCTGCCATGGGTACCTGCTAGAGAGAGTGGGCTGCCAAACTGCAGATCAACCATTTGGCCAGGACACTGGTCCAGTTGAGTCATCTGGTCTGGACTTCTTTTTTTCTGAGATAGAAACGTCTTCTCTTAATCTGTTCATCCAAACAGCTTCATCAGTGGTGAATACAGCTAGTGCAAGAGACCTTCATCAAAGTCAGCTTGACCTCTTGTCCCCAGGTCTGATTGGCTCATAAGATGAACAAAGCCTGAATAGGCTCGTTAGGTGTCCACATTAGTGTCCATGGCCTTAAGGTAAACAATGGCACCAATTGCTGAAACCCATCAAGAATGGGTCGAAGGCTGTGACCTGGTGGGGACAACACTCCTTGATTTGCCTGGATGATACCTTGGAAAGTACAGCCTGATAAGTCAGCAGATGATAGACTAAGTTCACTAGGGAAGACCACCACCAACAGGCTCTGTTGAGGGAGGGATTTTCAATGCTAACATGAATGGCTTCCCACACAGATCAATACTCTCTCAAACCACCTCTCTTCTTTGTCTAATATGTGTCACATCCTCATCTTTGAAAGAGTGGCCTTTTTCCTTCAAATGGAAGTGTACTGCTGATTCTGGTCCTGAGCTGTTACCTGTGGATATGTTGGGCCATTCTTCTGTTTAATGGCTGTTTAGTTTCTCCAATGTAAGAACCTGAACATTCTTCACTGCATTGGACTGCATATACTATTTTGCTCCTTTTATCCCTTGTTTATTTCAAACCTTTGGGTGGACAAGTCTCTGCCTTTGTGTTCCCAAAGGTTTGAAAAACCAAAAAGGGATGTAGTGTTTGTCCAAAAAGAGTTTTCAGACTTCTCCATTGAGAAACTCCCAGCCATTAAACAGAATGATGGCCAACATAGGTTCTTCCAGCTCAGGTCTGGAATCTCAGACTGATCCCTTGTTCTTCTGGGATGGCCCACTGCTTTGTTGAAAGCCCACCTTGGATATCCACAGGCCTTAAGAGGTGGTTTCAGGTGCCTGTCTTCCATTCTTCTTGGCTTTGAAAAGGTGGGGATGCTCTCTGCTCTGTGGCTTAGGCTCCTGATGACTCTAGTTCTGTGTTGTAATGGATGGTGGGAGTCAAACAGGCAAATCATTGATCTGTCACCACTGGGTTTCCTGTAAACTTCTACCCATTCTTGGCCACGGTTTCAGGTCTGGCCATTGATGACTGCACAATCCAGGAAAATGCCAGCCTGTTGTCTTGGGTGTCTTCCCTAGTGAACTTCTTATTAGCCAATCCACTGCGGGACAATGTGGTCTGTAAAGAAGGTACTTCCAGCGTCTTTATTTTCACCCAGGTATCATCTAGCTGTTTGGATGAACCAGTGGGATGGTGTTGTCCCTGGGAAGGTGTTGAGTGCCTTGACTTCTCCACTTCTTCCATGGATGACTGTCTTCCAGACATTTGGCCAGGAATTGTGCCAAGATGTCAAACCAGATTCATGCCCATCCAGTAATCACTGCCATGTACTAAAAAGAAAAAGGGTGATACGGATTTTATTTTTGGAGCTTCTATAACAGAAAAAACTACATCTATTGCACAGACTAGCTTTTATGCTCCAAAGTTCCCAAGCTGTCCTGAAAGATAACTAGCTTGGTTTCATACAATTTGCGTAATCGTATGTAATTCTGCCATGGACCATATTGCCTTTTTAAAGGAACTCCTCATTTTAGAAATGAGGAGACTGACCAGAGCCTCGCTCTCCTTTTTGCTCTGGGCAGCCACTCCAAGGGAGGCACGAAGGGTTTCTACCCGGAATCGGGCCTTCTCAGTGGCCGCCCTGGCACTTTAGAATACCCTGCCAATGGAGATGAGACTGGCGGAATCTCTGCCGGCCTTTAGGAGAGCACTAAAGACCTGGCTCTTTAGGGAAAGCTTCGGTGATCGCTGAGTGCACGACGGTATTTGGTTAGTTGGTTTGTTTCTGTCCCAGCTTTTTTTTGCCGGAGTCTGTATGTTTGTCTGTATGGATGCTGTTGTGTTTTATTTTTATATTTTTATTTGATTTATTTTGTTTGTGGGTTTTCTTTGTGGGCAAATTGTCCCCCCCTCCACACAAGTTGTTGTGCAACGCCCAGAGTTCCTGAGAGAAAGTCCGGCACTTAATAAGTACAAATAGATAAATATAAATAAAACAAAGCTCAGGTTATTCTAGACATAGACGAGGTTTGTTTGAACTGGATGGGTGATATAAAAGAGAGAGAGAGAGAGAGAGAGAGAGAGAGAGAGAGAGAGAGAGAGAGAGAGAATAACCAACCTAGTGCTGATTTCAGCTGTGTGCATTTACAGTAATAGTGTGCCATTTTCAAGAAATTATTTCCCTCTTGAATTTAGCTGTGTTGACCTGTGATTATTCCTGGGATAGCAGGTGTATTCTGGTGTATTCCATCTCACCAAAAAGATTCTCAGCGCCTGATAGACTTTTTGTTTTTTTGGTACAATGTTTTGATAAAGATAGCAAGTTGCTAATAAAGGTTTTATCACCAATAAAGCCTACTTCTGAATTTGTTTTTCTGGTCACACGGCTCAACCCACTTTTTTTAACTTCCTTTTTTACATTCCAGACAAGCCACAAAAACCACGATAAGATGTGGTTCTGCAGAAAGGTGTAACTTCTTAACACTGCAGTTTTCCAATGCAAATGTTAGCAGAATGTGGACATCAAAGGCATATTTCTACTTTGGGGCTTGGAAGTGATGATTGAAATCACATACATGTCCATGGTGATTACGATGAGAAGGACAGCACCCAGAACTTGGTGTCATGGCCAAATCCACCTGCTAGTTCCAAACTGCCTACAGCATTTACAAAGCAAGGCTAGTTTAATTGTTTAGCAATATGCAAAGGTTAAACACCTAACTGTTTTCATCCCTACCTGCTAGTACTGCAGTTCATTTATATATAAAGATTCCATGTTTTTGAGTCATGCTTGTGGATGGAATGAACATTTTGTCTCCTGCTAAGCACAGCACAGAGGCAGAGAAATGGACAAATGTTGGTCAGGGAAAGTCAAGGAAGTGAACAATAAAATTTTACTGGCAACTTTGTACGGTGACTATTAGTAATGCTGCAGTGCCCTGGCACAGTGGGTTGCATGCTCTTGTGTGTCATTGGTTTGCAGAGGTGGGAAATCCACAAGACTCTGACCTCATGTCACATGGTTTGTATTTTTATTTTTGTGCGTGGGAAGGGATGGCCAGGGAAGGTTCTGGGATGATGTTTTCCCCCATAATTATGTCCCAATAGGAAGGAAGTTCCGCGTATAGTACCTTTGAATATATTCTCCGTGTTTCAGAGGAGACTGCCAGCTATTCAGGATGGGGAAAATAGCCTTCTGCCAAATATGGATAAGCTGAGGCTACAGAGTAACTTTTTGGCAGGTGCCCAGGGTCAACACTGATCAGCTTACTTAACATGGGGAATCCGTTGACGAAAACAACTCTCCCTCTTCCTAGACTGGCAGGCAGAAGAGTTAATGTGTTTATGTAAGGCAGCTTAATGGAATGACTCCCATGAACCGTATAGAAACGTTGGTGCATTTTAAATGCCCTTAACTGAGCTTGATCTAAAATACATGAGAAGTTCCATGAGGCTTCATACAGCCGGTCATCTTGATTGCCTTTCTTCCAGTACAAATACTAAGCATGAAGGGTGGGATGGACACAAAGGGGTTATGCATGGACCTTGGATTCCCTTGATGCTCCATTTTTTCTATTTCTGCACTTCTGCCTGTGCACCTTTGGGTGGGCATGCCCAGATTTCATGTTTGAGATGAATCAAACCAGACTCTCATCTCAGCCCCTTGGGACTCTTTTGATTTGAGATGCTGTGATCCATGTTCTAGACTAGAGCAAAACAGTTTGTTCAAATATGGCTAGTAATAGTCATGCGGATGAATTTTGCTGTTTCTGAAGCTTGGGATGAAGTCTGGGGTGACAATTGCGTTAGAACTAGACTTGGTGAAGTTACATTCTTTGGCTCCAGTTCCCATTATGAGTTGTGACTTTTACAAACCGTTTTGATCCACGCAGCAAATAAAGTCCTTTATAGAACGTTGAAAAGGGGACAGGAGAGAATGAGATGGTTGCATTGTGTTATCAATGCAACCAACATGGATTTGACCAAACTCTGGGAGGCAGTGGAAGACATAAGAAGGGCCTGGCATGCTTTGGTCCATGGGGTCATGGAGAGTCCGACACGACTGAACAACAACAGAACTTGAATTGTCCATTTGTAGCCCTGCAAGCTAGAAACAAAACTTGTAAACAAGTTATTTAAAAAGCTAAACTGTTTATATCTGTGAGTTTCTTAGAAAACATTAATGTGGTTTGAAAAAGTGCTATACTGGGCAGTAAAGAGCCCTTGTTTTTGGAAGAGGATGCCCTGGTATGGCACAGCACAGATCATGTAGTGTAAGATTTACTAATTAAGGGAACCCCTTGTTTGTATAATTGCATAAACCTACCAGCCCAGTTCTCAGCACTAAGAGCCTACCAGAGAGAGAGAGAGAGAGAGAGAGAGAGAGAGAGAGAGAGAGAGAGAGAGAGAGAGAGAGAGAGAGAGAGTCTTAAGGATCCTGCTGGACCTCCCAATATGAAAGACAAACAAGTTAGCCCTAAAACATTTTGCTGGAGGCAAAAATGATGAAAATGAGGCTTTCCTACTTTGGGCGCATCATGAAGACAAGTTCCTGTGGAAAAGACAATAATGCTGGGAAAGATGGAAAGCAGCAGGAAAAGGGGAGGACTAAATACAAGATGGACTGACTCCCTAAAGGAAGCCAGAGGCTTATGTTTATAAAAGTGGAGCATGGCAGTTTAAGACAGGACATTTTGGAGATTGATTTATTTATATACTACAACCAATTTACCCAATAGGAACCCTGGTAAAAAAATGCAAGCAAATATAAAAACCAGAAATCAAAATTCAGTACAACAGAACAAACAAAAGAGAAAACAAACAAATATCACTCCAGTATTCCTGTCAAGAAAACTCCATGGACATGGGGTCACAAAGAGTTGGTCACAAGTGTAACGATGCAACACACACACACAGTCTGGCAAGAGGCACTAACCACATAATAACAAAAACATCAAACATAGGGAGGACAACACACACATTAACGATTGCCGAAAGCATCCCTAAAAAGCCATGTTTTCACCGCTTTTTTAAAGGATGCGAGCAATGGAGCCTGGCAAATCTCACTTGGCAGTTTGTTCCATATGGCTGGGTCGGCCACCAAAAAGACCCGATTGTGTGTGTAGCAACCTTAGGGGCGTCCCTGGGGTTGGCCACCAGGATTGAGAATGCCATAGATCTTTCATTCATAAGTCCTCCATAAATCAGAGGTGACTTGATAGCACATGAAAACAATGTCCTGTATAGCTGTTGGTTTTTCTTTTTAATATGCAGATTTTCCCCTTTGGCCTCATCTCCCTGTTTAGTTATTCTCCCTTGGAAGTAAAGCCTATGAGCGGCCAGCAAATCTGAAGAATGGTCCTCTGCTCCTCTGAGATGATCTAAGCTTCAACTAGAGCAGTGGTTCTCAACCTGTGGGTCCTCAGATGTTCCTGGACTGCAACTCCCAGAAGTCTTCATCACTAGCTGAGCTGGCCAGGATTTCTGGGAGTTGCAGTCCAGGAACATCTGGGGACCCACAGGTGGAGAACCACTGAACTAGACCTTGAAGGTCAGAGATGCTGATGCAGGACAACATGATGGAGGGCCTCTGTTTACCTTCTCACACTCTCTTGTTTTTGAAAGGTGCAGATTGTTTGTCTCTGGTTGTTTCCTTGATTTACACTTCTCTGTGAGCAACTGGAGTGGGTTGACAGAAAGCTAATGCCTGAATTGTGCTGCAGCAGATGCTAATTAAAATATATATAATGCACCCATGATTAGGTTATAATGATAGTATTCCCCTTATATTTTCTTATTACTGCAGCGTGTCAGGCCTCACGCTTCACTCGGAAACCTTGTAAGTAACAAACCCATCATTAACTGCTGATAACCTGTTCCTAAAGGAATATTTCCCAAACCGAATAACATGATTGAATAAAGGCGTCAATTTTCCATCTGCTATTGAACTCTTTGGGGTTGTTGGCATTTCTCCCCCTTGTTTGTTCTACTGCCCAGCTGGTTTCTTTTGCTGGAGAACAATAGTGCCTTGTGACTGAGCTGTGCTGTGCTTCCCTCAAACACAGGAGGTTTTCATGTAAACTTAAGTGGAGGAGTGGGGGTGGGGGCAGAAAGGGTGATGAACTGGTTTCTCTTCTGTTAAAATATTTAGATGCACCCGCCAAAATTGAGTGCTGCGACTAAACTTGACTATGTTTGATTCTCAAGGCGTTGGTGTCGCTGTTTGTTTTTACTTCTTTTTTTAAAATAGAATCAGCGCCTGTTGCCACCCTGTGCGTGGCACTCCAAACATCGTTTAAATGTGAGTTTCATGCTGGATTCTGGCGAAGAGGATGTCAAACCATGCTGGAGCCTGCCACCCTGCATCTGGCTTGATTGAACCACTGGACTGTTGCCATGCCAAGACAACTTGGACGTTTGCCTGACATTTTGTTTTTTAACTGTTAGCCGCCCAGAGACCTTTGGGTAGTGGGCGGCATATAAGCTGTATAAATACATAACTATGGTATGTATCTGCAGCTACAAAGTTTGGTCTCCTGTTAATTGTCATGGCCATGTTCCATCAGTTTGGTCTCCTCTTAATTGTCGTGACCATGTTCCATGGAGTCCTTGCTGCCAGCTAAGAATGCTGAGAATGCTACCAAACTTCAAGTCTTTTTTTTGGGGGGGGGTCCCATAGAATGAAGCCACTGCAGTTCTGACAGTTTCAAACTTCTTTAAGCGTGAAATGTGGATACGTTTGCGATCAGAAGAGGTGTGTATATCCGGCCTGGCAAATGACAGGGTTCTCAGCAGTGCTTTCTAATATGCAAAGAGGTAGTTCAAGCAGAGGGGTATAGTTAGGACAACAGGCACTAAAAGTTGGGAAAAGGGAGCATCGCTGTTGTTCCCTGCTTGCCGACGTGTCTCTATAACTTTGATCTTCAGTCTCCCCGCTGCCACCTGGCAAAGGGCTGTTGAGGAATAGTTGTTGGTCACATGAGGAAACCTTAGGTTCAGGAGCCATTCTCAGAGGCCTCTTCTACCCCGCATGTCCACCTTAAGTGACCAAAGTTATGGAAATGAACAAGAGAAAGGGCGAAATGCGTATTTTCTGTAAGGGCATTTTCTTAAATGCACAGATTTGATGGACATTTGTAGCTATCTGTCTCTGTTGTGTGCAAAGGCCACCTTTGAATAAAAGCATGGGGAAGAGACAGAGTTGGGTCTCTTTAACTGGAGAAGAGTCCACTTTACTTGGATGAGGTCTTTTTTTTGCCATATTTTTAATTTGAAGGTTTGGAGGCTTGGGGAAGGATTATGAACTAGATCGACCCCTGCAGTTAGTCCTTCTGCATCGGTACCTTCTATCTTTCTCACTCCTCTTTTTTGGGTATGACTCTTCTCATTGCCATCACAGGCAGGACCCAGGTCATGCAGTACCTGTAGTGGAAAAACTACATCAAAAAACCAAAGTCAAATTCTGGAGTCTAAATAAATACATTTTCAATGAAACCATTTATCATTCTGTTTCTGTTATTAAGTACGATCAAGATTGAGCTTGGCCTTGAGGCTCCGGTCACCTGGTTGTTAATGGGTTAGAGAATTCTTAGAAGACCAAGTTCTGTGCCAAACCAGGCACCCATTTTGTGGATGGATGCAAGATGTAACAGCTAATGTGTAGACCACAGACTCTCCTGATAAATGTTGTTTGATATTCTACCAGATAGAACCTGTGAGATTAGCATGCCGATGTTGGGATCCCTTTTTCATTGCTCAAAAGTCTTAGCACATTACTTCATAGGACGACAGTTTGTGGCTGAATGTTTGAAGTGGAGTTGAGTTTCTTATACTGTACTAAGTCCCCTGTTATAAAATGCCTCTTGCGGGACTTAAAATTAGATTTCCAGCTCTCCCCTGGATCTCAGGTGGCAACCATCATCCCTAGAGAAACATTTCCTGTAAATTTCAGTTCTCTGTTGAATAAGGTTGCAAAGAGACAAAACAGTGAAGTACCAGAACAGTTTCCTAGCCTATTTAATATAAAGCTGCAGCATGGTTGGGATGAAGGTTTGGTTTTGGAGATTTAGGTTTGGTTTTGGAAAAAAAAAGCTGGTCTTATGTATTTGTTTCTTTGAATCATAGACCGCCACATTAATGCACTGCACTATCCCAGATGGTTTATAGACTAAAGATGCAAACAAAACAAACACACAGTAACTAAAAGCTATCCAAAAGCAAGATAAACCTATTAGGAGAAGGAGGGTGGGGAAGAACCTCAGGCTGCCATCCTTCTGTCCACTCTCTCAATGGAAACAAAAGAATAGAGCAGTGGTTCTCAACCTGTAGGTCCCCATATGTTCCTGGACTGCAACTCCCTGAAGCCTCCAACACTCGCTGTGCTGGAAGGGATTTCTGGGAGTTGCAGTTCAGGGACATCTGGGGACCCACAGGTTGAGAACCACTGGAATAGAGGATCATCAGTCCCCTTGTAGACCCCAGGCAGAGAGTCTCATCAAAGCCGTTAAGTCCTGAAACTAATTAACCAATGGACTGGATTGGAATAAGGCAGGGAAAAGACTTGCGGGGGGGGGAAGCAGGAGGGAGCAGAGCAGGAGTCAGGAGAAGGAAGAGGAATAAAAGGAGGAAAGAAAAGAACTGGGGAGAGGGACAAAGATAGAGGGAAGTAACCAACCAACTAACGGAAACAGAGCGAGGGACGCCAACCTGAAGAAAGAGAGTGGATCCAAAAAGAAAGTCCTTGGATGGGTAAATGGGAGATGCTAGTGGTCCTGCATGAGGCTTCTTCTTGGGAAGAGGGCAAGGAGATGTTTGAGGGGAGTGGTGGAGTGAGAAAGAGAGTTGAAGGAAGGAGAGAGAGGAAAAACAGATGACTCCTTTGGAGAAGGGGAGTGGTGAGAGAAAGAAAGGGTTACTGGGAGGGGAGAGATTTAGCACTGGGGTCTTGACGTTTGTTGCAGTTACCTGTGTTTCGGAGTCCCTCTTACTCAACATACAGGACCCCAGTGTGTGTGTGGGGGGGACACCAATTATCATTAAATGAGAGTTGCTGACCACTTTAAACATGAAATATTTGATTGATGGTAGCCTGTTCTTATTTGCTGAAGCTTTTTGCAGCTTCATTGTTTCATGATTAAAAACTTCTTAAGAAGATTGGGGGATGGGATGCAGTTGTTTGTTTGTTTGTTTATTACAGTATTAAGGTTTTCCTTAAGTGGCTTTGAGACAGTGAGGTGTAGATTTGCATGCATTTGAGGAAGGTGCCTCAGAATTTTGCAGTCATATCCTTACAAAAACAAGGATACACTTTAAACAAAAACCATAGCCTCTTCTGCAGTCCTGCACTGCTTGTTGCTTGAGAGGAATTTCTGGAGATTTCTGTGAGGAATAAGAATAGGAAGAAATAAGAACAACTAAAAAAATACACACATGGTAGAAATAAAATAGGATGCATCCTACAGAGAGAAACGCCAGCAGTTAGGATCAAAGTAAGTGATTTTTCTTTCTTTTTTTAAAACCAAATTTTCAAAGAATATTAAAAAAATTTTGCTTACAAAAATTAGCCCTGCATGATGATAAATTTAGTTTAAAGGGTGCAACTCAAAGATTTCACTCTGGGAAAGAGATAATGAATTTTTATTTTTTTATTATATTGATTTAATCTTTCAAAAATATTTATCTGAATGTAATCCAAGAGGTCTTAGATTGGTCCTTCCTTGCCTCCTGGCAGAGAGGTTTTTTTTTGGTGGTGAATATGAGCAGAAATTCTGTACTTTTGTTAAGTTAGGTACTTGGACTGATGAGCACAGGAAAAGCCCTCCATAAATGTTTAACAATGGCTGTTGAAGTCAGTCGAGACTAAAGGAGCTGTGGAAGTTTGCCAGGTATACACATTGGGCATGCATTGGCATAAATCCAGTGACCATCTATCTGACTGAGAAATGCTTCCTTCTAATCATATGTCAGCTCTCAGCTGGACTCAGTTTGAGCCTTGGCACATTTCTGATGAACCCAAAATACTTGCATTGGGTTTTTTCTTGTATTCTCAGGTTGCTTTACTTTTTCAGTAAAATCTGTTGATATAGAGAGAAGTGAAAGGCGAGTTGAGATTATCTCATTAGAAATAAATCACTGGGAGTAGCTGGGATACTGGCAGAACTATTTCAAGATATAGAAATCAAATTCGACAAAATCCTGAGAAGAATATGCCAACAAATATGGATAACCTAACAGTGGCCCACAGATTGGGAAAGTCTAATATGTATTCCAATCCCCAAAAAGGAGGACCTTTGCATTAATTTCCTTGCAAGCAAACGGATGCCCAACAAAGGCCTTTATCCTATAAACAGTGAAAAAAGTTTAAGACAGATTTTAAAGAGGCACTAGAGATCATAGCAGAAACATATGTTGGCTCCAGAACAAACCAAAGAACTTCTGAAGAAGATCAGCCTGTGCTTTATATACAGCAAAGCCTTTGACATGAAAATCTGTGGAACGTTCTAAAGAAAAGAGGGTACTCTTAATTGTCCTGATTTGTAACTTCTATTGCGGATACAAAGCTGGTGTTAAAGCAGGATATGGAGAAACAGACTGGGCTTCCCCATAAGCAAAGGTGTCAAACCATGGTGTATATTATCTCTCAGTCTATTATTCAGTCTGTATGCAGAACATGGCATATGGAAAGATGAATTGGATTCAAATGAAAGAGGAATGAAATCATTAAGATATGCTGATTATACCATATTACTACCAGAAAGTAGCAGTGGTTTGTAATAACTACTAATGAAGGTGAAAGAGGTAAATGTGAAAGCAGGGCTGCAGTTGAATATTGAGAAGATGAAAATCCTGACTACAAGAGAACTACAAAATGTTAATATTGGCAATAAAGATTTCGAAGATTTTTGTATGCCTTTGTTCAGTCATTAGTCCAAATGGAGATTCCATGTAAGAAATCTGAATGAGCCTGAGACTTGTTAGGGTTGGGGAAATGATCAAGCGTAATGGTGTGCCACTGGAGTCCAAAGCCAAGAGAATCTGTGCTATTTGGGGGCCTGTTATTATCTGTGGATGGGAAAGTCAAACAACGAATAAAGCCAACAGGGGGGAAAATCAGTTTATTCAAAATACAGCACTGAAGGAGATGGTTGTAGATACTGTAGGCTCCCTGAAAAAAATGAACAAGTGGATCCTAAATCAGATCAAGCGTGCACTTTCTCTAGAACCAAAAAACAAAACAACACAACACACACACACACACACAAAAACAAAACAAAACAAAAACAAAAAATCAGCAGAGGCAGAGGTACTTTGGAAACATCATGAAAAAACAAGACTCGCTGAAAAAGGCAGTACTATTGGGAAAGTTGAAGGCAGCAGGAAGGGAGAAAGACCAAATATGAGATGGATTAACCCCATAAAGGAAGCCACAGTTTGAATTTGCAAGTGCTGTTAATGTGACATTTCAGAAGCTAGTCATTTGGAGGTTTGCAACATTCCCATTAGGGTAAACGGATCATCATGCCAGCTGATTGAATCCCCCACCCCATTTGGAGACATATTGGGTTTGTAATTTGGAACCTGTATTCATAAGTCAAGTGTCCAGTTTGGGAGAAAGTGACAGACAACAGACATCGACAAGCATCAGTGTGCACAAGTGTGATACTACTAGTAAAACTTTTGCCGTGCTCAGGGGAAAAAACTCTAGCACCAGCCCCCTTGAACAGTGTGTGTGCTTCAAGGGGAAAGACGGTAAAGGAACCTGAATTATTGCAGATGAATCCCATCCCTTCAAATGGAATGCAGTCTAATTAAGTCCATCCATCACAAAGAAAATGAATGTGCTTCCAAATTTCTTTCTGGAAGAAGGAATGGTATGAATTACTAATCTAGAAGTTCATGTTTGATTGCTAAGGAGATTAATATAGTTGTAATTAAAGGTGTGCAAATGGGTTTTGGATGCTTTATTTTTGAAGTGGGAGAGGAGACTATACAACAGTCTTGTGCAATGCGGGGATGGGCTGGCCGTTAAAAAGCAAATATCAAGAGAAGAGCCTTAGAAGTCTTTTCCTCACATGCTGGCAGACTGAATCAGTTTTGGTAACTACAGAGAAGTCTAGGAGCTGCCTAGATGCCCTGAGCACATCCGATCTTGCCTGATTTCAGAAGCGAAGCAGGGTTGGGCCTGGCTAGTACTTGGATGGGCAACCACCAGGGAATACCAGGTGCTGGACTAGGAAATGGCAAACCACTCCAGTATTCCTGCCAAGAAAACTTGGGGTCATGAAGAGTTGGTCACAACTGTATGACACCACCACCGCCGCCGCCGCCACCACCACCACCACAACAACAACAATGAGAAGTCTCTCAACCACACCTCCATCTTAGGGCTTACATTTGAAATTAAACTGGTTCACTTTTGGTGAAATGGGCATTCCCAAACTGCACAGAAGGTTCCCCCAGTTTTGTGCTGGAAAGTAATTGTGTCCTGCACGCATCTGAACTTTTTGGTAGCAGATTTCATTAGTGTGGATAAAAGAGGAGGTTCGGAGGCCGGAGTATAGTCAGAAACAATGGCCACAGATCTTGAATACACACTCGTAATGGGAATAATGACTGTGTTCATGATAACAGAGGCCTTGCCAATGGGATGATGGCAGTACAGGCTCCACAGAAAAATATTTTTATTAACTGTCTGAGAGAAGGACATTGCACATGACAAGATTATGAACTGACTTTCACCTGCAGGCTGTGTAGACCCATCTGTCAGGCTAGCTGTTGTGATTTTTTTATGAAGTGCTTGCACGCAGCTCTAGCTGCTGAAGGTATGGTGTGTCACTTTCCAGGGCCAGTTTTGCCTGGAAAGGGTATGAACAGAGACTGAATGCCATGGAATCACATTCACGAAGGCCTGCTAGCTCTTATTGCATCTCTCATGCTTGGATCTAGACTAGAGATGTGAAGGCCCTGGGAAAAAATGGAAAGATTCAGGAAAAAAGTTTTCCCCATTTTTTTCCCTGAAGCCTTTTTGGTTCCCCCCCTGAAAAATTAGAAAAATTGAAAAAAGAAAAAGAAAAAAATGATTATGGAATGTTTTATTTTAACACAATGAATAAAATATTTTAAGACAGGGTGTTCAAATATTTTCCAAATCATTTTTAAAAAATATGCACAGCATTGGATTATTCTAATTTCTCTGCACCGAGGACAAGCAAGTCCTAGGTTACAAACGGAACTCTCCAGTGCAAGAACAAGATGCATTTCTTCCTTCAGGAAGTGCTGCTAATGGTCACAAGAAAAAAGAAAAAGGTTTCACTTTTGTTTCTACATGTGGGATGGTTATGTTGGGTTCTGTTCTCTCCTCTTCACTAGGCCTTAGAGCACTGGAAGAAAATACAGAGCAATAAATTTGCCAAGTCAAATTGTCCATAGTCATATTTTATGTTCCTAAACAGAATGGCTTTCAAGCTGTAAAAGGGGTGGGGGAGAAGTGCAAAGGTAACTTTTTTTATTTTTTCCAAAAATTTCTGGTTTTTTTTTTTTGGGGGGGGGAAACAGGTGGGGCTTTTTTTTTTTTTTTTTGGAGCTTCAAAATATCCAGAAATTTTACCTCTCTAATCTAGAACCACTGGTGTCCCATTTTGGAAATGACAAGACTTGCTTACTGCCCTGTTTTCCTGGTGATAAGCAGGTGCAATAGTTAGATTCTTCTGCTTGCTCCTACAGCCTAGCAGCATGATACAGGACTCAGCTTTCCCTCAGAGTGATCCTCACTATCAGGAAAGAGAAGGAGAAAACTCAGATGACAGGTGTGTTTCTTGCCTGTAAAAGCTGTCCAAATGCTTACCTTCCAGCTCTCTCTGGTTTGTCTTTAATTTGTTTAGAGGATTTGTTTAGAGAGCGATATAATTTAAAAACAAACAAAAAGGATCTTATTGTAAATAAATCAAAACTGACAGAAAGGTGAATGGTTGTTGAGGAGAATGGTCTAACTTGTAAGAAGTGAATGTATGTGGCATGAACTGGACTTTCCCATGGTTGGAGGACATTTTTATTGAGACCATTCACACGTTCTACTGAGAACCAACTTCTTACGCTTCCTCTCCTGTTGAATATGGGGTGTCATTATGATAATTCTGACCTTTTGTCGGAGAGAATCAAAAGCATCTTAGATGCTTCCAGGAATGAGCCAGTGTACATTCATAAAACTGCACTTAGGCAAATGGGTACTGGCAGACCAGAAATTTTGAGACTTATAGTAGGCCTCAAAAGATGCAAAAGTCTGCTCTTAATCTAATTATAGTTCTGGAGACAGAAATAAAATAAGCATCTTGGCAAGTTCTAACTATCTGATGGGAAAATATGTCACCTTGACCATGGAACGCTGCTTGGTGACAGGGTATTTAGAAGGTTGTTCTTGTCTACAAATAAACGAGAACACTCAATAAATGGAAAAAGGCAAGTGGATATATAAGAAAGCCACTTTTTAATTGGCTTTCTTTAAGGACACTTCCCACTTCCCCTAATGGACTAATTGCTCCATGTTTGTTGTGCATGTTTTGTTTTGTTTTGCCATTTTACAGGATTCGAGTAACACATTCTTTTGGGTTGCAAGTGTTATGGAGAACACTTTTGTTTCTGTTCTGATGAAATCATGATGTTAGGACTAATTTCATTTTAAAGCAATATGGGTTCATTCATTCATTCATTCATTCATTCATTCATTCATTTAGATTTGTCATTTCATTCTCACCAGAAGAGACTTAGATTTGTCAATATAAAACACAATAAAACAAAGAGATTCTAAAAATGATTTTTTTAAAATAAAAATAGACAATAAAACAATGAACTATTCTAAAAAGCAGACTTTTTTTTTGAGGCCGCTTAAAACTAAAATGCAATAAATAAATAAATAAATAAATTATATACAGTATATGCAGAGAATGCTCATCTCCTAGACCAAGTCAAGTGAAATGTTCTTGTTGACGGAGTCTGCAGTATGCCCTCCCTGCACAATCAGGTGGGACGGATTGATGTAATGGGGAATAGGTGGTCCCTCAGGTAACCTGGCCCCATGCCATGTAGGGCTGAAAAGGTGATAACCAACACCTTGAATTGGGTTGGTGTCCCTTCACAGTGAAGCAGACAGGCAGGCAGGCAGGCAGGCAGTGTGAGTGCCGGTGGCTGTGGCGCCCTCCTCCTCCTCCTCCAATTCTTCTTCGCCTTGGTCTGGACCACCGCGGGAGAGGTAAGGTGTGCATGTGCTACTGCGCACACACACATACACAAACGCCCACCCGCTTGCCCGCCCCACGCCCGCAGAATTGCCTCCCACTTGCTGGGTGAATACGATGGGGTTGGGGAGGACCAGAGAGGTGCAAAAACAACTTGGTCCCCAGGTGCCCCAAAAGCTTGCTACCCCACTGAGCCCCCCCGCCCCGCCAAACAAGGATAGAATATGAATAAAATATTTGCTATTTTCAGTCTGTGGGCACCTTCAAATGTGCCAGAGTGCCCCCAGGGAGCTCAGTGACTCACATTGAGAATGGTTGCTCGCAGTGGTTTTCAGCCTGTGGGTCCCCAGATGTTCCTGGACTGCAGCTCCCAGAAGCCTCCACCACTTGCTGTGCTAGAAAGGGTTTCTGGGAGTTGCAGTCGAGGAACATCTGGGGACCCACAGGTTGAGAACCACTGCTAGAGAGCCACAGGGTTGCCTCCATGCCATGATGAATCAGCAGATTAGCACATTGTGGAGAAGTTACAACAATTTCTAGAACACTAACACTCAGCAATAAATTTAGATGACAAAAATGTTGGACATAAAATAAAATAAAGTAAGTAAATAGTTCAATTCAAACTTCTTCAAGAGAGAGAGATTTTTTTAAATATTGAATTTCAAAATGGGGAAAAACTACTGTGAAACCTTCACCTAAAATGATATGTTGGAAAAGAGACCATGACCATCTGAGGATCCCAGAAATCTATATTACTATTCCAGGAAAGCTGGATCCATCCCCTCAGCCCTAGAATTTTTCCACCGCCATTTTACAGCAGTTTGTCAGGGACCCAAAATGATTCTGATCTTTAGGATGTTCATATTTCCTTTGGCCTATGACAATCAAAGTGAAAGCTAGCATATATTGGTTAGTTATTATAAGAACATAAGAAGAGCCATGCTGGATCAGGCCAACGGCCCATCTAGTCCAGCTTCCTGTATCTCACAGTGGCCCCATCAGATGCATTTGGGAGCGCATGAGACTAGATATCTGTCTCCTGATAGCACTGTCTTGCATCTGGCCCTTGAAGTACCCTGGTTTTAAGCCTAGAGATTACACATCTCCATCATGGTTTGTAACCTGTGATGGACCTTTCCTCCAGGAATCTGTTCAATCCCCTTTTGAAGGCATCCAGGCTAGATGCCATCACCACATCTTGTGGCAGGGAGTTCCACAGACTAACAATGCGCTGGGTGAAAAATATTTTCTTTTGTCTGTTCTTACTCTTCCAGCCCACAATTTGAGTGTATGTCCCCTAGTTCTGGTATTTTGTGAGTGGGAGAAGAGCTTCCCTCTATCCACTTTACTCATGCCCTGCATTGTTTTGTACGTCTCAATCATATCTCCCCTCAGGCGCCTTTTTTTTCCAGAAGTCAGTTGTATGAATATCTATTTGGGGATTGCTACTGTTACATGGTGTTATTTAGTTTGATAGTTGGTTATTGGTTCTTGTTGTGTTCCCCTACCCTCTTAGTAGTTTATTAACACTACTTGGAACTTATTAGATCATTTTAGGCAGCCTCTGTGTGTGTGTGTGTGTGTGTGTGTGCGTGTGTGTGCGTGTGTGTGTGCATGTGCGTGTGCATGTGCATGTGCGTGTGTGTGTTTTGCACTGGGTTAGAGTTGGGTGAACATCAAATAGACTAACTTCAGGGGCTCAGCAAGGAAAGCAATATGTCTTAATCTTACGGATTTGCCTGGTTCCTTTTGAAGAAGAGGGTCAATAGAGCATGCAAAGGCACCACAAATATAACTCGTTTGTAAATTATTCAATGCCTTACTTAACAAACACCTTTTCTTGGAAGCAGGTCCTGCTGATTTCATGGGAACATAATTCCCAAGGGGATAGGCTTAGAATCTGCATTCTGTATAATAAACTGATCAATTTATTTCTTCTTCCATCTCCACTTTGCTGGCTATTGAGGCCTGACAGAATATAGCCATAAAATGGGACGCAAGGGATTAAAAATAATTCCTAGAATGATTCAAGAGAAAGGGACTGAAACAATGTCTATATTTAACAGGCAGCTATCATGTCACCTGCTTATTTCACAGAGGCCTTTTTGTGGAAGAGTGTAAATGGGCTATAAATTACAGTCACATTGTCATATGGGGTAATTTTGTCTATATAATGTGGATTCTCAGTGAAAGCTTGACCTTCTCTCTTTTGATTGTACTTCTGTCCCAAGGGATACTTGCAGAATGCTGGTTGGCATTGTAGATTCCAAATGGAATGACAACTCCTGTAGCAAAGAACTGCAGTTTTTCTTGTTTCTTCTTGCAGACACTGCTGATAATTGAGATATTTGATTTCTCCCCCTCTTGATTATCCTGTCACATCAGATCATGAAATGTCTGCTTCCAATTTAACTTTGGATGTTGGATGTGGGGAAGAACAATATTGGGAGGGTCCATTCCTAAGCATGGGAGTTTCATAGTTCTTGAAATTCAGCCCTGAGAAAAGACTGGTGGTCTCTTTGCCTTTTAGCCACTCCCAACAATTTTCTCTCTCGTCTCCACAAGAGCAAAATGGCAAAAGGAACTGAACCTGAAGAGGACGGTCTTTGCCTGCTTCCGGAAAGACAGCAGAGATGGGGCAGTCATGGCTTCCAATGGGAGGGAGTTCCAAAGTCTGGGAGCAGCAACAGAGAAGGCCCTTTCGTGTGTTCTTATGAGACACACCTGTGAAGGTGGCGAGATGGAGAGCAAGGGCTCTCCTAATCATCACAAAATTATGAATCTAGAAGTTCATAAAATAGTTAATAATGATTACATGCCATTATGTCAATTTTGACTTACAGTGATACTTTCCAGGGTTTCCTAAGTAGAAGTTGTTTGCATTTCCTACTTCTTGGTCTACCTTGGAGAATGCAGATTGCCCAAGGCGACCAAGGTTAACTGTTTTTCCAGGAGTCACGCTGAGGAAATCAAACATCTGACCTCCCCAATTTCCTGAGTTATCCAGCCAGTCCCATAACTTAATTACTCGCAAGTTATTAAATTACACTTTGGGGTGGCATGCAAGAAAGGTATGGATGTGAATAGGTTGATTTCAAAAGAATTCCTGTATTGAAGTTGAATCTGTGCAGAACCTCCCAGGTAGGGTGGCCTGAAGAACTGTCTTATTGACAAGGAGTAACCCTAGTGTCAGTAATGCATGTTTACCTCAGAAGAAACTGTTCTCTCTCTGTCAATAGTGAACACGCTGACCCCTGTGGAAACGGAAGGGAGCAAATGTCTGAAGCGTGGATGCCCTGTTCTTGCTTTTCATTTGGATGTATCTCCTCCACCCCAGCTCACCTCAAACCCTGAGCTAGGTATATGTGCCAAGGTTAACTCGGACCTCTGGTTTTCTGAAGAAAGAATGTAAAGTGTGTGGACACTTGGTGTACGTATTCTGTGTATTCAATTTCAGCCACATATCCTGTCTTGAGTGATTGTTAACATACCTGGCTGCGCAAAGTCTTTTGCAAAGATTTCCAACCACTGGGTGGTCTTAGGGCTGAATGATGGAAAGACAAGGTAACCGGAACTTCCGTGTTAATTTTAAGGGTCCTTGTGTTTGAAAACAGAGACCAGAACCACTCTCTGATCAGATCTGTAACTCAGCTTGTTTAGATCTTTGGGGTTTTCTCTCTCTCCCTCTCCCTTTTGTTTAGGTCTTTGGGCTTTTTGCCACCGTTTATGCAGTTGTTTTACATTTTGAGTTACTGCTGGGGATTTGCTTAAAGGAAAGCCCTGTGGAGAAAATTCCTTTGAAATTATAGGGATTTTGATTATATCCTGAGTATTTAGAAGGGTGCTCTCCACCGCCCCCCCCTTTGTTAATTAAGGGAAAGCGAGAACCATCTTTGGTGCAGCTGAGATGCATGAAGATGAAGAATGAAGTTGAGCTTTTGTTGCTAGATAAGTCAGGAATACAAATACTGTAGATTTTTTTTTTTTTGCTCTGAGATTCCAGCAATGCTAATCATTCCATACTTCACTTGCAATCATTTTAACAGCCATCCAGAAGAGGGGTGAGGGGGAAAGCAGAGAAACATAACAAATTCTGCTTTCTTTTCACGAGCTCTTGCTCCAATCTTTGGTATTCTTGGAAATCAGCCATAAAATGGATATGTATGATTTCAGGCATGGGGGAATTTCTTTCAAAATTATGTTAGGGAAAAGAGCTGGGGAAACGTTCCCTGCGGCAAAGGAATAAGCACTGATCTCTAAGAGAGACTTGAAGAGGGTTTCCCAACCTTAGGAGCTGGCTTCATGATTGTGTATTTAGGCGTGGATGAACGTTTGCTTTTGAATCCCACATCGGATTTCATCTTATAAAATTCATCAGTCTTGGACACAGGTGAACTGATGAGTATAATGCAGAAGAGGGGAATGTGCCACCCAACCGATGTTATCAGATAAATTACAACCTACAGAGTTGAGTCCAGGATCACACTCAAGCTGTAAACTTTACTTTTCTGGAGAAGTGTAACCCCATCTGATATAAACTGAAGTGTGTTTACCTACTTTACTTTGGGATTGACCTCTATCATGTTTGGAGCAGATCACTACCGACACCAGACACTGATCTAGAACAAACAAAGCAAAACAAAGCAAAGTGTTCTGCTTATATACCGCCCCATACCACTTCAAGTAGTCTCTGGGAGGTTTACAGTTTTTAAAATTACAGTATGCAGGCTACACATCCCCCCCAAGCTGGGTACTCATTTTACCGACCTCGGAAGGATGGGAGGCTGAGTCAACCATGAGCCTGATACCTGGGATTGAACCCCAGGTCCTGAGCACAGTTTTACCTGCAGTACAGACATTTAACCACTGCGCCACGAGGTTCATAATAAGAGATGATCCAGAAGGATACCATTTTGAAAGTCACAGAGAGATCTAGCAGAACCAACAGGAACATACTCCCCCTTCACCCGGGTCCATTTCCTGGTGAAGATCATCCACCAAGATGACCAAAGCAGACCTCTGATGGAAGAAGGGAAGTGAATTAATTTCATCCTCCCTGGTCACACTCGTAAACACGTTGACAAAGGCCCTATAATAACGGATGTTGTGCCGCAACCTCTTCTCTGTTTGTTTCCAAACAGTAAAGGAACAGTATTGTCTTGCCCTTATCCCATGCAAGATAATCTGCCACGACAAACAGAACTCCTAGCACTTAATTTTCTTTCCAAACAGTGGAGCTTCTGCTGAAGATGGCATTTTAATGGATTAGGAGCTCCTGATGGAATACCAGGGCCCTGTGTTTTATCATCTGTAGGATCAGTAAAGTTTAAGGGAGGAAAAAACGAAGAAGATCAAAACATTGATTTGTACAAAGGGAGAAGAATACACGCAAGTGTTAAAAACGGAGGATGATTAACGGCCTCTCTGCTCCCTTTGGACTTGAAGGGCCTGCCCTATTACAAAAAAGCTTTAAACATTCTCAAGCATCAGCTTGAGGAATTACATTCAGTTTGGGAGGGGTTGATTTAAAAAAAAAACTTTCACTTTGCAAGGGAGTCTTTTGGAGTGCCCAAAAGATTTTAACTCAAATCTGGAAAACTGCAGAACGCTGCAAGGCGTCTCCAAGCAAAGGAAAGGCAGCAATAGCTTTTATATCTGACAAATATTTGATTGCATTTCCTTTTCAACTAATACTTTTCCAGCAGCTGCCCATCTTGAGCGTGTGGACTGCTTTTACTGTGAAAACTTCATTTTCCCACAACATAAACTTGTGAGTCAAATCAGACGGTTTAAAAATAATAATACTAAAGTGTAAAGTTCAACAAAAGTTGGTCTGTGCCAATGAAAGCATTTCATAGTTGGAATATAACAAATGTGCAGTTGAATTATTATTATTTTGATTCCTTGGCTAGAGGGGTTTCCTGACGGCTGCTTAAACTGGGCAAAATCCAAGCTGTCACTCTTGACCTTTTTGAAAGCCTGACTATTTGGCAAAAATGCTGTGGAGAAGTCAAATGAGTAGAAATCTCAGAACAGAAGAAAAGGGTTGCAAGTTCAGCCTATTTCATTTGGTTTTAATAGGATCCATTTGATCTTGTCTCTGCGTTTAATCAATTTCATCCAAATAGGACCACTTTCAAAGTTAAATATCTATCAGCTGCTTGTTTGCTTCATCTGGTTTTTTTTTAAAAGATAAAGGCTGTGGAGCCTGTGATTCTCCAGATGTTAATGAACCGATCTACTCATTGGCTTCACCATTAGTCATGCTAGCCATGATGGCTGGGAAGTGAATGGGAGTGCAACAATGTTCTCGGCGGGTCAGAGGTTTTTCATTTTACTTTAGATACAGGTTAACCTTGATAATGATGTCACCGTGATAGTTCTTTTGTAGCATGAGAAATAAGAAAATGTTTGGCACTAGCAAGTAGTACGAGTTAAAATGCCCTTCCTGCTGTTTCAGTGTACTGGGATGAGGGAGATTTGGCAGGGCGTCGAAGGTGCCAGGTTGGGGGCACAGAAATCCCATTGTCAAAAGAGGAGGGGCAATCCCTGTTCTGCCCCTTTTCCACTGCCAATTTTTCAGTGACAGTGTTGCTTTTGGGTGGTGGTCATTACCCTTAACTTTGGTTCCTACCCACTAAACTTCCCAAATGAGTGGGGGAGTTGTAATCAGTGTTGCAGATTGCTTGGGTTGCCAGTGGCCTGTTTTTATCCTTGCTCTTCTAAGAATGTTTGGTTTGGCATTGTTCCTACTTGACTGAGGGACCCTTCTAGTGGAGGGATGCTCCGGAGAAGTCTGCATTAGGCCACCCAAGCCCACCTTCTGAAGGTATGAACATGGTGCGTCAGATGATATAACTTTTGCATTGCTCATTTTTTCAAAAGTAAGGGCGTCCTGCCAGAGTTGCCAGTTGTCCACCTGTTGCCGAAGATCCTCTCAAACCTGGGACCCCTCTTGGATTTCCGCATATGCCTCTGATGCCATTGTGTGGGACCCAAAACCCCAGCCCACCCTCTCAGCCTTTCAAGTGGTCAAGGGGTCATATTTGTATGGGAAGACCTAGAAGATTCTTCCCTTGTTTAGTATGTTTCTAAGGGCAGAAAACACCAAGGGAATTTTCAAGCTGTCTGTTGAACTTACCCCATGAGTCCTTTACTCTTAGAGTTACTAGATTTTTCTCAGATAATGACTTTAGGAATGCTGAATTCAGAGAACTGATCCACGTTTGCACATAAAAGTGCTGTTTAGTAAAGGACTCAGGTTCATAGGAATTTTAAATGACTTGTGTTTTCTGGAAGCTTCTGACCTTCTCATCTACAAGTCAAAATGCTGGCCAGATAGTTTGTGGGTTGACCTTTGGTGCACAGCCTAGTAGTCTTCCATGACTACCTGCCATTGATCTTCAAACCTGGTGTCCCCTAATATTCTGGGACTAAAACTCTCAGAAGCCTTTGACACTATCTGTGCTAGCCAGGATTTCTGGGAATTGTAGACCAAGAGCATCTGGGAACCAAAGTTTGAGAAGAACCACTGACTTAGACAAAGCAAATGATCTGCATTTGTAAAAAAACGATGAATGTTTCAAATGCAGTTTCTCCATAGGCATAACCGAGAGGCTTTTATTGCCTAGCTAGGATTTTAGGCACTGGGCAGTAGTCCATACTGTGCCTCTCCTACTGGAGGACACCACTGATTTCCTCTGTCCCAGTTATGATAACTGGGAGCCCCATTTTGTGACAGTTCTGCTTATTCAAGTGTTCATTGAAAAGATGGAGAGAGGGTGATACAGGTTGGTGCTCAGTGCACAGAGTCTATGGATCAAGACACATGTATTTGTAGCCTGTTCTCTGGAAAATTAAATAGGAAATCTGAAATTCCAGAAAGAGTTGCTATTCAAGGGTAAGCTGTAGACATTTTCCTTCTTGAGCTGAAGAACAAGGTAGCTGCTTCTGCTTTCATGCTATAAGCCATGATGAAGGAAAAGTGTCCAAGTATATATTTGACAAGAGCAGGTCAATTTTGGGGTTAAGTGCCACCATTATGGCGATGACATTCAACTATACCTCTCCTCACTTCCAGATTCTAAGGGAACTGCTATTTTGAATTTACATGAGTGTTCAGCTGCAGTAATGAACTGGATGAGGATGAACAAAATGAAACTAAACCCAGACAAGATAGAGGTGCTCCTGGCCAGTCGAAAGGAAGAACAAGGGATAAGGATGCAACTGTACTGAATGGGATCACTCTTCAGTTGAAAAAAGAGATGCATATCTTGGGATTACTCCTGGACTCATCCTTGAGCCTAGATGCTCAGGTCACACCTGTGGCCAGGAGTGCATTTGCACAATTAAGCTAGTATGCAAGTTATGCCCCTTTCTTGAGAAACCAGCTCTTGCCATGGTGATGCATGTCCTAGTGATGTCCCAGCTGGACTACTGTAATATGCTCTATCTGGGACTTCCGATGAAAAGTCTCAGGAAACTTCAGTGGGTCCAAAATGCAGCTACCAGATTGCTGACTGGGGTGGGATACAGAGATCACATTATACTCCTACTGAAGCAGCCCCACTGGCTGCCAATCAGCTGTTGGGCACAATTCAAAATGCTGACCTTAACCTACAAAGCACTATACGACCTGGGTCCTAGCTACCTCAAAGATCAAATCTCACAGTATGAACCAGCTCAGATGTTAAGGTCATCAGGAGAGGCCCTTCTCTCCATCCTGCCACCCTGACAGGTATGTCTCGTGGGAACCCATGAAAGGATCTTCTCAGCTGCTGCACCCAGACTCTGGAACGCCCTCCCACTAGAGGCCAGGACTGCCTTATCTCTGCTGTCTTTCTTGAAACAGGCAAGCTTTCCCTGAATGATGGACTACCATTGTGTCTTTTATTTAAATCTACCATACATGGCTACACAGACTTGTGTTTATAACTACTTACAACTTTGTGTTTATGTCTCTCCTTCTGTGAGTGCATTGACACTATGTTATCAAGGGTTAGTGTTAATGTTGCCTACTAATGCTGTAAGATTAGAACTCCTTGTTCTCAAACTGAATAGGTCTTAATTGTACTGGACTGTATATTGTCCCTTCTTACTTTAAGCTGCCTCTGGTCCTTTTCCAAGGAGAGAAAGGCAGGGTAAAAATACTCTAAAATAAATAAAATAAATAACATTGCCTTTCCTCAGCATCTGCTGTCTGTAGAAGCTTCCTCATTTCACCTCACATTAGAGCTGGCCCTGGCTGCTTAGGTAATAATGATGAGAAGTCGTTACTCAGAGTGAGCTGAAACTTAGATAAGCCTCACACACTGCTGGATCTGAATCCTGTAGGTCTGTTTCTTTTTTTCATATGCAGAAACAGAATCACAGGAACTGACGCAATACATTGACAAGATGCTGGGCAGATGCTTGGTCAGGCACTCAGGCTGTTGCCCTGTCACACTCTCCACACCTCCTCAGCTACCTGTAGAGTGCTATGGAGCTCCCATGAGATTTTTCCTTGGGTTCCACAACACAAGGGCTGGACATGTTTCCTTTTCCTTGCCATTGAGCCTTCTAAGTCCCAGCTCTTATTTGTTGGGGGTCTGTTGAATAATTTAAGTTGGCTGGGTAGTTCAATGAGTTAGGTATCTGGTTCTGGAGTCCCCCCCACCACCACTGTGCCTTCTGGATGAAAAATCAGCCCATGTAGCCTTGGACCAGCTACACAGCCCCAAGCCTGCCCAGGAGAAGAGTATGGCAAACTTTAGGAAGGATCACTGGAAGCCTGATTGGACTTGCCAGCACATATTTATTACAAAAATGAACTACTTCAGCAGCTCTTAGTTAATGCATATGGCAGTTGTCTGGCTTTTAAAGCACTCTGGCACGTCTCTCTCTCTGTGTTTTTTAAATGTGCTGTTCGTATGGTGCACCTGATCCCTGGATGAACCGGTTTGACTAGTGTCACCTGTGATCAGGCTCTGGCTCCAAGGTGGCTTGGAAATGAATGTTGAGAAATGGTTCAGCCTTGGCAACGGATTGTAAACACAGTGTGAGTCAAACTGTGGCCGCCTAGAAACCGCCAGCCAAGGGAACTGCCTTCCTTTTGATACTTATACCAGGTCGGCTGCCTCCATGGGCAGATCTTATTTCACTCAGGTTCTTTGAACCTGTTAAGTACAAGATCTTGCTGCCAGAATCCAGTGCCTAGGTAAACTCAAGAGAGCAAAAAAGAAACAAGTGGGAAAAGATTATCCTTCTAGTGCAGTGCTCCCCAACCTTTTTGTTTCCAGGGACCGGTATTTATTTTATTATTTTCCCGTGGCCCGGGGTGGGGGGGTGGGGAGGGGGAGATGGGGTGTGGGGGGCAGGGGAGGGTGGGGGGGTGGGGGAGGGGGAGGGAGGAGGGGAGGGGGAGGTGCGGGGGGCTTGGGGTGTGTACCTTGGGGGCCACGGAGCGGCGGCGGCGGCGGGAGCAGCGGCGGCGGTGGCGGCAGCGGTGCTTGCTGGCTGGGGCGTCAGGCGTGTGCTCCCAGCGCGCACGGGCGGGGAGCCCGGGCTCCTGGGTGGGCAGGCCCCCGCCTCCTCCTCCAGTCGGCGGCCGGAGGCAAGCGGCGGCGCAGATCTTGCTGCCAGAATCCAGGGCCTAGGTAAACTCAAGAGAGCAAAAAAGAAACAAGTGGGAAAAGATTATCCTTCTAGTGTATATTTCTGCGCTAACACTTTGCTTTCTAAAAACCATCCAGCATTTTGGAATCTTGGTTAATAGTTCGTTCCAACTTTGAAAATCCCAAAGAGGGCATAAAAACACACTGGATTGTTCTCCGACCTTTATCATACCTATTTACGGTACTTATCAAATACGATACCCAATAAAACATTATTCAACCTTCAACCTAAGTGTCCAGACCAAATGAAATTACTTGTAATTGTCTAGTTTCAGGAGGCTGACCTGGAGTTCCATGCTAACCTCACCATATACACCTAGGAAAAATAGGATGTGCAAAAAATATAACATAATTTAAATAAGCCACAAAACAGAAGTATCTATGCAATAAAATAAAAATGACATGTCACTTAACTTTCTCATTTCTTGGCCTCTCCACTTTTTTCACCTTTGCTTATTCTTATGGGATATTCTAATTAGCGGGAACCTAAAAGGATTTTCAATGTATGTGAGACACTTAAGGAGTGGTTTTTTTGACATTGCTACTATTCATTGAGTTTCTAGGGCCTAGTTGGGATTTGAACTCAGGTCTCCTAATCTTAATCCATCAGTCTGCTCATTACACTAGACTGATTCATGTACATGGATACAATCTGGATATTTAGTTTTCTTTTATTGGAACTTATGCACAGTTTTTTTGTGCGGGAAGGGGACATTTTCCCTGTTTGTAATGAAAATGTTAGTATAGTTCTGTTATAGTTATTTCATGCCTTTTTAATGTAAAGGGGTAATACATTTTAAGTTCTATATTGCAAGATTTTTTAAAATATATCTGTGTCCTACGGGCATTTATCTTGCATATTAAAAATGAACTTATGCAAAGTATACTTTTTTTAAAATGCAATTTTTGTTCCTAACATATGTCTTCAACATCAACTGACCATATTTGGGTTAATTTCCCTTGCAGAGAAAAAAGGAAGCAATTTGGTTTGGGGAGAAGGAAGTGTCCAGGGAGGCAGCTTGGTGTTATATACCCATGTATTGACCACATTTTATCCTTATTCCATGATATATAGAAGCCTGCACAATCTAGCAGATGATCCTGGGAATTCTTTCTTTCCTTTGACCAGTTGGCACAACCAACAGTCTCTTAGCTACAAGCCCACTCCTACAGTGAGAAGATAACAATGATTGATTTTAATCAGCAGTGCAGTTTTTGAAGGATTTACAAATTGAGAGGGTGAAAAAACATTGCAAGGCAAGAGTGAGTTAGAAAGATCACGGAGCATCTTGGTTGCTACCATCTCGGGAGTTTAGACACATAGCATCCAAGCCATAAACTAGGAAGTCCGTTCTTTAAAAAAATCCAGGCGGCAGTTATTTTCCATTCGGATACCAAAACAAATGACTTTAAAATATTCTGGAGAGTTCTTTTCTCCAGAAAAGGGTGTGGCATTGCTGTGACTACACTTACTGGCAGGAAGTACTGAAACACCACAGGAGTAAGCCAGTTGGTTACACAACACATGGAAACAAGAATGGTTGCCCAGTGTCACTCTGACCTTGACTTCTACAAGGGCTGAAGAACTGTTCATTTTTAGGTGAAAGCTAGGAGTGTGGGGTTTCTGGCTCATTCAGTACAGCTGCCTGCCCTGCTGTCATTTCCTGGAAGCCCATGGTGTGTGACTTGTCTCATGAGATGGAGCGTACATGTTACTGCCTTCTGAGGTGATGCTCCTTGTGGGAACGGTGTGTCCTTTTCTTGTTAGGAGGACCGAAAAAGCTGCCTTCATACAGGCTAGTAAGAAGAACGTCTCTGCCAGCATGCCCCCCCCTTTTGTCTCTCCTGTTGTCTGCTTTCCAAGTCTCCCCACCATTGTTCAGCTGCTGAAGGCTCTCTGCTTCTAATGAGGCTTTGTTTGTGACTGCTGAACCTGGCACTCAAAGCCTGGATTGTCTCCTTCTGGAAGGATTTGGTTCTCAGAAGTCTGCCAGAGGTCAGGCCATGGTCAGGAGGTCAGATGCAGTATGGGGGTGAGGAGGAAGAAAGCAAAGTGGACTTGACTTTCACCCATTTATCTGCTGCTGCTTCTCTCTGCCATAAGCTTTCAGTCCCAAGGCTGCTTTTTTCAGCCTTGCAGCTTGCGGCCGAGGCTTTACAGGGAGTAAGGAATCAGGCAGTTCTTCCTGCAGCTACAACACAGACACGGAAGAAGCCGCTTGCAGGCTGGCATTGATGGAGCTGTACAGACAAGTGTTTGCATTAAAAAGAGGTTTGGAGCCGTGCAGCTATTAAAACAAATAAAATCAAAACTAGACTATGGGTGATACCTTCACAGGCTGCTTAGTAGAAAAATAATAAAAAAGTTGCTGAGCTTTCGAGAGCACAAGCCCGCTTTTTAAAAGGTATAAAAGTCCAAACATGGTAAGGGGTGTAATTTGCTAGGAGATAGTTCTTAAAAGCTTCCTCAAATATTCCCTGATAGGTTCTCATTGGAATGTGCTCAATTTCCTAGCCTGGTGAGAACAGAGTTTAACTTTTGGCATTCACAGAGAAGGATCTGCTTACTTTTAGTGGCTCAGTGCTATGAGGAAACAGAGTTGTAAGTGTTTCTCTGCATTGTTCCTACAAATGCAATGTTTGTCCTTAGAAAAACTGCTCCATTCATCACGATCTGACAGCTAGGCAAAGTCTGTTGGAAAATGGAAGAATTGCAGAGCTTTTTTCCAGGCTGTTCTGTTTAGATATGATTGACTGCAGTTTTGAAAATATAAAACAAATATAGAAAACACCTTGTACTGTATACCTTTTTGCAAACTAGTGGGAACTTAGCAGCAGCAGCAACAGCTGCATAGATATAAGGGGCTAGATGAATCATCAAGTCCAGTTAGGCCCACAATGTGGGTCTGTATCACCGGGAGCAAACTTGGAGTCCATGCTCCCTCCCTCCCTCCACACACACACGGAGGGGGGAGGGGGAGGATAATAAGAAGTACAAATTCTATTTTGTCATTTTGGCACCACCACCCCAGTGTGGTGTTGGGACACATGCTCTGCTTGCCTCCGCCCCCCCACCCCTCCATTGTGGTCCTGAGTCCATCTTCTATCAAGGAGGCATGGGGGTGGGGGGAATCGAATTCCCAACCTCTGGCTGATATTTAGTGAGCTATGTCTTCACCCACTCACTAAGGGCTTTTTCACGCGACCCCTAAGATCCGCTGGTCCCTTGAATTCAGACCAGAGATCTTGGGGGTTCGTTTCTGTTCCTGCATCCCCACCCCTCAGCACTTCCTGCTCCTGTCGGCATGAGGGGAGGGAGGGAAAAAAAGGACAAAAAAAGCCTTTACTAACCTGCCGGTGCCGGTCGAAGTTGCCACAAGCCCCATTACTTCCTGGTTCCTTCTCAAGGGGCTCTTAAAGGGGCAGGAGGCAAAAACAACAACAGACAAGCGAGGAGAGCCTGGCACTCTTATCCGCATCAAGGAATTTTCATCTGCTGAGAGCAAGTACATGAAAGGTGTGCTGGGTTGCGCTTATGGGGGCGTGGTCGCACTTAATTTTCTCTAAACTCCGGAGCTGGTGGGGAAACATTTCTAAGCTCCGGAGCTGGGAGCCATTTGCATATTACTTACAGGGTCATTCTTGATTTGTCTCATTCATGAGCATGGGACAAAAAGCTTCAGGATTTTTCTTCTCACCCATAAGATGAATTCCTTCTTCATCTTGCCCTTAGTATCTGAATTTGTGAGTCTGATTTTTGTGCAACTTGTGGGCTTCATTTTTGCACAAAGTGTGTAAAAGTGGCTGTCCTCTTGCATAATTTTTGAGCATTATTTGAGCATTTTTTGAGCATGACTTTGTTCGAATTTATATTCAAACAAAGCAGCCTCCTGTGTTTGTACCCAAGTTCACCAAGGTAGAAAGCACTAGTTTTGCACAGGGGCATATTGGACAACATGTGAATGTTGATCAAATATATACCAGTATATGGAGGTAAAAATGTATCATAGGATTAGTGATTTCACAACAATCTGACTTGACTCAAAAAGAAGGCACTCATAGGGGTTCTCCACATTCTTGTTTCAGTGGAAGCATCTCAAAATGTAATTTGGTGGGTGCTGGTTGATAGGCTGGTTGCTTCAAGAAAGACCTTACCATCTGCTTTCCATTTTTTGCTATCAGTATGCCTTGTATGATTAGGTTCTGTCTTCACCTTTGGTGGTTCTTCTCTTCCTGATCCCATCACGAGGGAAGACCGATTGTCCAAAAATAAACCTTTATTACAACCAACATCTGATTTGTGCACAACTTCAGCCGGGCCAACGGTGTCATAACTATCAACAAACTCAGTCCATCTCCTTGTGGACTTTGGTGTCTCTCAAGTCCTTATTGAGGGACTCTGAAGTCCCAAACCATTACTTGCTCACACAGGACCTCTCAATCTCCATTGCGTCTCTCCTTACAGTGCCTGAATTCTAACAGCCCAGATGTTATCCAGCTTCCTCCCTGATAAGCTTGAATAATCGGTTTCCAAGAACAGGAATTACAGAAAAGCAGTGTGGGGGAAATGGCAGCTGGTTTTCTCCTGCTGTTAGTGAAGAGAAGAAATGAAGTGCAATGGTGGTCTAAAATAATGTAATTAGTCTATTCCTTTCACTCTTCCCATTTTCGTGGAAGGTTTCCTTTCCAGGCTCATGGAGCTTCAAGAACGGGGGGAATTACAAAAAAGGCAGCTTGTTTGTATCCTACACACCAACTCACTTAGTTTAGTTTAAGTGATACCTGCTTTTTATTTGCTGATTTTAAAAATAGCTCTGGAACTTACAGGGCTCAGCTGGCAGGTAGATGAAGGACAGGTAAAAGCAAGAGATAGAAGCTTAGTTGGAACATATCATTTCCTGTATGTGAGACTCCCCGGCTTCCAAGCGCCTGGTAATGAGTCTGTAAAACCTGTTTCACTCACTCAGCCGCCAAAGAGTTCAGCACCCACGGAGGCCTGTTAGAGCACGTGTATGGCTATAAATCCTAGTGGGAGCAGGACTTTCTACATTATATTTTTTATTTCTGAATAGTGACTCTGACTTTATATTCTCTTTGCTGAGCCCTTAATTCTTTGGGGGGTGTCTGAAATGTAACAATTCCCATGGCCCTTTCCCCTTTAAACTTCTTATAGGAGTTAAAGAGAAAAACTCAGAACTTTTCATATTTCTCTCTCTCTCTCTCTCCCCCGGCCCAACAACACTCACACCCTTCCCATAGCATTTAGCACAAGGAAAGAGGCAACAGGAAGATCTGTAAAGCCTGTGTAAAAACAGAACCGTCCTAAAGTTTCTGAGTGTTTGCTAAGTGATGGGTCTTGGGGTTTATTTGAGATGTGCTTTGGATGACATAAGATATAGCAGCTCTTCAGCCAGTGACAAACATCCTCATCCACTGTACAGTCTGAACAGGTTGAATCACAAATTTGCATTGTTGTTTAAGGCAAATGGAAAAGATGCATACTTTTATGGCAGCCCCTGTTCATGCATGAAACCATGTCAGTCTCTCCCACGTGTCTGTATCTGGTGGGAGTGGCTCTTTCTGCCACTCTTAGCTAGGTCTTCAGTGTGGCCATCAGTACTAGGATAATAATGAGGGTTATGATTGCGTCCCTTGTTTCTCTTTACACATCACTTTTCTCACTGGAAGACAGGGAGAGGAACCAAACAGATAATTGCTATACAAATAGCACATATTTTTATTCATACTCTTACCGTGCAGCTGCAGCACAGTCTTGTTGTACAAAATAACTTCAGTACGATCTCTGCCATTTTATTTGCAATATACATTTATTAGTTTATTTGATATCTGCTCTCCCCCTCCCAATGAGGTCAAGCACATGTACAGTACGTGGCTTTCCCACCTGCCTGCTACCACCCTTCCCCCCAGGTTCATCTTCACAAGGGTAGGCTAGAAGTGAGAGAGTGTGACTGGCCCAAAGTAAAACGATGGCCAAGGTCTTCTGATTTGCAGCCCAACACTCTACTTGCTACAGTGGCCATACTTTCCAAGCAGGGCGAGCAAGATGCATATCTGAGATCCTGGAGAGCATGTCCCAGTTGGTGCAGACAGCATAGGGCTATAAAGGTCAGGGTGTGTGAGTCCATATGAGAGAGTTTGATAGCCATTAATCCTAGTTATCCCAAATTTTGGGGCTTAGACATCAGATTTTCATTTCTTCTTAACTGCATCTATCGGAATCTACCAGCCATTCCAATTTGCCTCCAAGTTATTGGGTTCCATTTCTCAACAAATTACACATGGCCCTGTGAGCTTTTCTCACCTCCCTGTGGCAGTCCATCACCATTAGAGCCCTTCAAAAAGAAGGAGACTGGCCCAGTGGTGCCTGGGAATGGTGCAAGGGAACATAGGAGTTTTATGTTTTTGTGGTTTTATCGTTTCTTGGTTGCAATGTTTATGTGATATGTAATTGGTTTTTCTTTTGTAAGCCACCCAGAGTGGCCTGACAGCCAGATGGGAGGGGTATAAATCTAATAAATTAATAAATGAAATTATGACATTATGGAAAATCTGCTTCCCATGTTCCCTTGAGATTCTCTTGCGAACCAGAAGCCCCATCCCTATTTAAGATTTCATAGAATCATAGAATCATAGAGTTGGAAGAGACCTCAAGGGCCATCCAGTCCAACCCCCTGCCATGCAGGAACCCCCATCACAGTATTGCTGACAGATGGCCATCCAGCCTCTGCTTAAAAACCACCAAAGAAGGAGACTCCACCACCCTCTGTGGCAGCATATTCCACTGCTGAACAGCTCTGCCATTAAGTTCTTCCTAATGTTCAAATGGAATCTCTTTTCCTGTCGTTTGAAACCATTGCCCCGAGTCCTAGCTTCTGAAGCCATGGAAAACAAACCTGTTCCCTCTTCAATATGACATCCTTTCAAATATTTAAACATAGCTATCATTTGCAACGTCCTGGATTCCTAAACATTTTGTGGTTACTGGGAACTGATTTGCAGCACCACATTGAATGACAACCAAAGGTTGAGAATCACTATCATAGCAACTTTGAGGAATAGGTGATCTATGCAAACAATTAAATCAAGGTCCCTGTGTTGTGTGGAGTTTGTTGCATTTTAAAGGCAGGGCTGAAGTTGGATTTTGAATGTTTACCCCAGAATTGCATCCTGAATGTACTCAGAAATTTTGCTGCAGTATTTGGTGGACCCATTTCACTCCAAATAATGCAATATGTGAAATGGAATACATAAAGATCAGATTAAAATAAAGACCTCTGGCTGATTAGTATCCTAACAGAGGTCCGTGTTTGTACCTTGCCCCCCCGCCAATGTGTGCTGCTTCCTGTCTTTCCTGTTGTTTGTGTATAGCTAAACCATGCACACGAGGAGGCCAACCGTGTCCTTTCAATACAATTTAGGTTGTTGTGAAAACAGGAATTGAGTCATAGCTTCCAAATGAGGAGGAAGGACCTTGCTGTAGAAGCGGAAAACAGCACACGAAGGATAGACCACTGAGACAGGAAAGGCCCTGATGCTGAGATGGTTCTACTCAAGGCCATTGTTGTTAATAAGCAGTGGCGTTTCCCTTATAATCATGCATTTTCAGTACGACTTGTAAGCACACCTGGGCGCCCTATATCCTAAATATGACTAGCCAACCATAGCTTTGAAAGGTCAGCACAAAATTAAAGGAAGTCACCTGACTCAGTTCTGAATCTAGATGGCCATGCCCTTAGGACTCTTTGAGTTGGGGTAACAATTGGGATTTAATGGCAAGTCATGACAGGTTGATGCTTGGTTTGGTTCTTTGTTTTTTAAAATTCTGTGGGCCTTCTCAAATTGCAACGTTCTATTGGGCGCTGTTAGCCAATGTCTGAGCACTTAGAATCTTCCACTGAAAGAAAGTACTCTAAAGAAGGGAAACATACAAGTTATGCATTGCTTTTATAGTTTTATTCACCTTTCCTGTGTCCCACTGGAGCAGCTTTTTAACAAAAATGGTGGTATGCCAACAGCCTGCTTGGGTGTTAAGATAATTAGGATATGCCTTTCTGTCAGTTCCGCCACCCTCACAGCTTTTTCTAGAGGCCAGCTGGGAAAAGGCCTTCTCTGTTGCTTCTCCCAGGCTTTCGAACTCCTTCCCAAAGGAGGCCAGACTGGCCCCATCTTTGCTGTCCTTCCACAAGCAGATAAACTCTCTCTTCAGGCAAGCTTTCCCTGAATAATTGACTGTCCATGTGGGGTTATTAAATGCCTTAAACTCTCTCTTCAGGCAAGCTTCCCCTGAATAATTGACTGCCCATGTGGGGTTATTAAATGCCTTGTTTTCCCTTACTACTTATACCAAATGCCTTTGGTATTGCTTTAGTTTATTTTTTTTTAGTATGGCATTTGTTTGATCCTTTGAAATATTTGTATGCTCACTGTTGTCAGTTTTAAATACTGCCTTTTAATTATTTAAGTTGCCTTGGGTCCTTTTAAAAGAAAAAAAAGCAAGAGAGAAAGAAATAATGGCAGAAAATAAAATCTGTCATCTTTTCTATTTCAGAATGTTTATCAACAAGTTAATAGTGCATTGCTTGGATTTTGGGCACACTGACAGTCTATACTTCCTTGTATGCAATACAGATACAGGGTGCTGACCTCTTTGTGCTGCCATCATATTCCCACATTTTTAAGATTCAAAATTTCAGTAAACTTAATGTTTCCTCTTCTGCGTGAACTGGTGCATCTTCTTGTGCTCTCTAACGCCAGCCTGTATGTAATTGGGCCTTTAGTACATGGTGAGTTTTGTAAGCTGAATGCTGGGCAGGTAGTCAGGCTGAGTTGTCATGCCAGTGCAGAGGGGGTGAAAACTACATGGCCTTCATGAAGCAGTTAAAAAAACCAGACATGCCCATTTATATGTGTGAGCGCCTGTTTATAACAAATACTGCATCAAGCAATTTTGGTTCAAAATATTGCCTGTGGTTGGAACCATGGAAATTGTCTCAGTGAATCCATATTTTAATTTTCTGGCATATATCTGGAGGACTGCAGGGGCTGTAGCTGTTGCCAGTGAAATCCATTTTTCTATATTTTGTCCTAATTTTATTTCAGTAAATCAGGTTATCTACATACAGCCACAGTGTAATTAAGTTTGTCCCCTACCTAAAACCTAGCTTCAACTCTAGAAATAGAAAGCAGCTTTTGAAAAAGCTATATGAGGATGTTTGGTGCGCATTGTTTTCACTGTCAGGATATGCCCATTTCAACTTCCCAATTTCCCTTAAAATTGAGTCAGTGAAAGTGGATATGGAGAGTAGATCAGAAAGGATGGAGTAGATTGTTTCAGGATTTTTATGTTTTGCAGTGATATCTGTTTGTCCTAGAAGCAAGCACTTTCAAACATTGAAAAGCAGGACTGACAAAACTCTTACAGTCTGTAGGACGTGTTGAGTCCTCATCCACCCAAATCTCCAGGACCATATCCAGAAGAGCTACGGTGTGCTACAGTGTTTAGAGCACTGAAAACTTGGATGGTATTGCATCACACAATGATAGCAGTTTGATAGGAAAGCAAAAGTGTTCTGCTTATATACTGCTCCATAGTGCTTAGAGCAATCTCTTGGTGGTTTGCAATTTAATTATGCAGGCTGTACAATTGCGAGCTGGATACTCGGAAGAATAGAAGGCAGAGTCAACCATGAGCCAGGCATCTGGGATTGAATCCCACATCATGAACACAGTTATAGCTGCAGTACAGCAGTTTAGCCCCTGTGCCACAAGGCTCTTCAATAGCACTTTTATTTATCATGGATAGCACTTTATTCTTCATGGTTTCGTTCAAAGCCCGGGACCTAAAGTTTGGCGAGGGAATTAGAATTCTCTGCTGTAACACACAGAAATGCACTATCATTTTCTAGCAGAACATTCTAAATACCTCTCTCTCTCTCTGCAGGAGGCAGATATCACAGCTCAACTACAGCTGCAACCCCGTATCCGCTGATTCAGTTATCCACAGTTGACAATCAGTGGTGTGTGTGTGTGTGCTGGAGGCAAAAGTGCGCTGCACGGCCCAGCCCTTTTGCCCCTGGCACCTCACTGACCCCTGCCACTGGACAGCATGGCGGACCGGGTGTTGTGAAGGTGCACTGCTGCACTGCCTGGTCCGCTGCCCAGGATGCTTGAACAGCTGCCAAAAGCTTTCACCACTGACACCCTACCAGCCTTGCTGGGCAGCATGGTAGACTTTGTGCTGCACCACCTACCTGGTCCACTGCTTAGGAAGCTCAAACAGCGGGGACACCCCACAGCCATTCAAGCTTCCCAGGTGGTGGACCGGGCAATGCAGCAGTGCACCTTCACAGCACCCGGTCTGCTGTGCTGCCCAGCAGGGGTGGTGGGTTGCCCAGTGTGAAAGCTTTCACCCCCAGCATCCCACCACTGCCATCACCACCATTACCCTCAGATAAGAGTGTTTGCACTTATCCACGGGTTTTCGTATCCACGGGGCAGCCCAGAAATGACTCCCCCCTCCCGCAGATCTATGGGTCCTGTGGTATTATCAAAATGCTGTAATTGAGCCCCCTGGATATATTCTGGAGACACGTAGGTGTATGTGAATCCCTGCTTAGCCGCAGAACTCATTTGTCAGATATCTCTAGTTAGTTTCACTTACTTATGCACATTCATGCATTTATCCTGAATTACAGTTATGAAAATAAAACAGAAGTAAGGGACGAGACCTGTGTAGGATGCTATCCCAAGTTCATCAGACAAAAATAATGCCCTCTTGATCTATTGTGCTGCTTTCAATTTTCCTGCAGTAAATTGGGATGAATGCATAGGGCAGAATTAAGCCTGTCTGTATCCTGGAAAATTAGAAACAGGTTTATGATTGAACATACAGTGGTACCTTTTATAAAGGAATTAATTCGTTTCATGTGAAATTATGTTAAGCAAATTTTCCTTTATACAAATTTCCCATGGAAATGCATTGAAAACAGAGTAATCCCTAATCGCAACCATTTTTATGTTGTACGGATTCATCCCATAGGCGATTCTGTTAAGCAAATTTCCCCTATCTCCGGATTTTTTTTATGTTGTACAGATTTTATGTTATACAAACTGTTTGTTATACGAAGTTCCACTGTATATGTCGGCGGAACTCCTAATGATTCAGAAAAAACGAGAAACACTTGGTATGTTAACAGAATATGTGTTGCACCTTTGCACAGTTTTGTTCGCTTGTCCCTGTTTTGCACATGTTGAAATCTGAATGATTCATTATACAGTATAGTACTTAATAACAGTACAGTGATCTCTCATATAAAAATGGTTTGTATAACATAAAATCTGTACAACATAAAAATTCCGGAGGTAGGGGAAATTTGCTTAACAATTGCCTATGGGGCGAATCCATACAACATAAAAATGGTCGCGATTAGGGATTACTCTGTTTTCAATGCATTCCTATGGGAAATTTGTATAAAGGAAAATTTGCTTAACAAAATTTCATTTGGAACGAATTAATTCCTTTATACAAGGTACCACTAATTAATAATTTTACTGTATTTTTTTCTTGCCATGAATCTGTTTTGTAAGCTATCATTTTCCCATTTTATGTTTGGGAAGGTGAAGTCAAGAAGTAGGGACCTTGCCAGGAGTGTGCCTATCACTAAGCAAGGATTTCACACATGGATTCGGGTTGATGATTGTGTCACTTTGGTTACCAGAGCACCTCAAGTAACTAGATTTTGGTTCGTCATTCTCTATGGCTGCCCATAGGACCCAGCATGTCCATTGAGGCTGTTGCCTATATGAGTCATAGTTTAGCCCTGCGCATGTCTCAGAAGGAAGAGATAGAACAAAGTGGATGGGTGTACTGTAGATTTATTTAATATGCTGTGCTTTCAGGTTTCTGCTGTGTTTCCAATCTAATTGTTTCTCCTGGGAACTACTCAGTTCGGTGAGAATATAGATTTCTGCCCCTTAGAGCTTACTAAAGAGTAAATGGACTTATTAACCATCGCACAGTTGTAAAGTTCTGTTCACCGTTTCTGAGTGCAGATGCTACTTTGGGGTTGAATTTAGTCTTGCCGGCTGTTTTACAAACACACGAGATGGGTGAGTGCTCAAATAACATACAGTAGTGCTTTACTGCTTGCTTAAAGAAGAAGGGACATTCTGTGCATGATATCATACAATAGGTTGTTGCTTCCCTTGTAAAGAAAAGAAATACAGAGGACCCCAGTATCCTCTGGGAATCAATTTCAGGCCTTCCTATGGATAATGCAAACTGTGGATAAGACAAAACATCCCCCAGAAAAACCTGCTGTTTTGTGACAGCTTACTTTACAGCTGCTGTTTTGCGATAGTAGTTTGCTTTACAGCTTATGTTTTGTGACAGTAGCTTGCTTTACGGCTGCTGTTTGTGACTGTAGCTTGCATTGTGACTGCTGAATTATTTAATTGTTTTCCTTTGCCAACCATGGATAACTGAATCAGTGGTTAATGAATCAGTGGATATGGGGGTCCTACTCTAGTAAAAGCAGAAGGTACTTGTTACATAACTGTTGCCTTCTTGTTCTTTACGGCAGTGGAAGTTTGGCTGCCAGCTTGAGGTGTCAAGGAGGAAATATGAGGCAGATCCTTAAAGATCTTGACTAGGCAGGTGAGGATCCCCCTTTAGCTGCTGCATTACTGGGATGATTCTCACCCAAAGGGGAATGCCCCACAAGAGGAGCTATATCAGGATTTCAGGGAAGATTTCTGTAGTTTGAAAAAAGCATGTGCAAAATTGTACTTTTTAAATTTTTGAAAACAGACAACATAGAATTGTTCCTGTTGGCTGTCTTAGAATGTTGGTTTTGGGGAAGCAATTCAGTCCCAGGATGCCCCTAGAAGAACTGAATAGCAAACCACTTCTGAGTACTTTCATCTTAACAAAATCTTGAAAAGGGTTGCCATAAGTCAGAACTGACTTGATGGACAAAAACAACAAATGTCAGCATAGTTTTCTTCTTCTTCTTCTTCTTCTTCTTCTTCTTCTTCTTCTTCTTCTTCTTCTTCTTCTTCTTCTTCTTCTTCTTCTTCTTCTTCTTCTTCTTCTCCTCCTCCTCCTCCTCCTCCTCCTCCTCCTCCTCCTCCTCCTCCTCCCCCCCACATCTGTTAAGAAGGAAAATATGGCAAAATATAGTAAGAGCCTCGTGGTGCAGTGGTTAAACTGCTGTACTGCAGCTATAACAGTTCCCATGACCTGGGGTTCAAGTCCAGGTAGCCGACTCAAGGTTCACTCAGCCTTCTGTCCTTCCGAGGTTGGTAAAATGAGTACCTAGCTCACTCGGGAGGCAATGTGTAGTCATCACCATTACTTGTAAACTACCCAGACAGTGCTTTAACCATTTTCTACCCCTTCCCAAATCTACTGTGCCTTAAATGTGGCTTCGTCAGCATAAGAAACAACTGTTTTTTTCAAGCTAGTTTTCAGGAAAAGCAGTGGCTAATGTAGCTGAAATGAGCCTAGATGTTAGCCCAGAGCCAAAGATGTTCACCAGCATAAGTTATATTTAGTAGGCAGAGGTAAGCCTGGGCAGAGATGAGTGCAAGGAGAAGGCCTCTATGAGCTCCACCAGTGCAGTGGTCCACGGAGAGAAGTTACACTTGGAAGAAAAGCCAGTGAAATCTCCCCTAACGGGATTATCTTTTCCTTTTGTACTTTCAGTGTTGCATTAGGCAGAGTGTCACCTGTTCCATTTTCCAGGATAATTTGTCTGCGTGTGAGCATGTACCTGTGTTTTACTGAAGATTTCAGCTATTCCGTGGAATCTTGCTTTTCCCAAGTCAACCGTTTGCAAGATTTTAATTCTCTTTTGAAGGGAGACCTGGATGTTATATTGTTTTCATCTCAATTTGAGTCTGTCAAATCACAAGGCAGTGGGTCCCCCCCCCCCCGCACATCCTGCTGTCTCTCTTTGTCAGCGACGCAAAGCAATGACTCCCATCAGTTCAGAAACCACCCTTGGCACCTATCATTGTCGGAGAAAGTTTCTTTTGGATTGTGCAGGGAAACTTTCCTAAGCAGAAAAGCTCTGATCAAGCCTCACTCATTTCCACTCATTCCAGCTGGGGCTGTCTTATTTTTTAGAAAAATTTCATACCCTGCTGAAGGGTGTTCTTTTGTTCTGAATTTCTCTCTCTTTCTCTCTTTGTATGTGTGCATGTACGCACATATGTGTGTGTGTTTGCGTTTATTTCTTTATGTCTTATAAGGAAAGTGCACTCTTCATCTCCTACTGCAGGGCAGGAATTCTCTGACTTGGTTTTGTTCTGGAGCAGGTAGTTCAATCTTTCCAGCAGTTCTGTAACACAATATATCTTTGCCGGGGGGGGGGGGGTTGCTGGTGGAAAGGATGGCCTCTTTCTGTATTGGATCAAACAGCTACTTTTAAGAACATTATCTGCTAACTACAGTAGGATTTTAAAAAATCTGGTGGTTTATTCAATTCCAATGGCTTGCACCACTTTAAACAGAGATGCATGGTGAAATGCAAATCAAGACCTTGTCAACGGCTGCTTTCAGGCTGTGGTCCTTCTAAAGGGGACGGTCAAAGTAGCTGTGTTCCTTTTGTCTTGTTGCTGGCAAGCAAATATCCATTTGTTGCTGGCGGTATTTTTTACAACTGACTGGCTGTTCTGGAACAGCATTTTAATTCAAGAACTACAACTAAAACCACTGATATGTACCTACAAGTTTCTTTTAATGTTGTAATTGCAAACAACCATTGCTTACTGTGTTTCAGATGTATCTTTTAAAAAAATAGGATGCCATGATCTGCCTTGGGTCCAGTATTTGGCAATAAGATGGGAAATGGATTCTTGTCCCCTGTGAAATACAAAATTCACGGAGGTGACCATGGAACAATCAATTTATCTTAGCACGATCTGCTTCACAGTGTGAAAACCAGGACACTGCTTTGAGCTTTGAGGAGGAAAGATTGGATGAGATCAAGTGTTTTCTCTAATAAGATTGGAAACTTCTTATTTGGCCAGCGTCTTTGTCATCTGGTGACGTGTTTGCAAAGCCTTTGCCTACCTCCACACCAGCTTCCTGCTCCTGCCCAAGTGCTAACTGGGAGTTTTCTTTCTGAACCTCAAACATGGGTGGAGGTAGCTGAGGCCCAGCACCTTCCAGTTTGGAGCTTTCCATCAAGTGCATCGCCATAAGGCATTGGTACAGTGACCCCTGCCTATCGTGGGGGGTAGGGATCCAACCTGACCCGCGATAATTGAAAATCTGTGATACGCGGATGCTGGGTCGGGTTGGGCCTGGGGCGCCTAGCTGGGGGCTCTTGTACTTACCCCCATCCTGGTGTTGCACTGAACGGGCCTGCGAGGGCCTTTCCAGGTCTTTTGGAGCCCCCAAAAGGGCCTGCCAGCGAACCGGAAGTCATTTCTGAGGCCTCCAACAGGCCCTCCCCCCTTACCCCAGGCCTTTACCCCCCTTACCCCAAGGGGTCTTTTTTCATATACTGTGGTCCTGTAATATAGCAGGACCGCAGTATATGAACCGTGAATGGGCGGGGGACCACTGTAAAGTGTCTGTAATGGGATTGTGTGTGTGTTGTGTTGTTACAGTCGTTACCGACTCTTCGTGACTCCATATCCATGGAGTTTTCTTGGCAGGAATACTGGAGTGGTTTGCCAGTTCCTACTCCAGGCGCCTACAGCACCTGGTATTCCTTGGAGGTCTCCCATCCAAGTACTAACCGGGGCCGACCCTGCTTAGCTTCCGAAATCAGGCGAGATCGGATGTGCTTAGGGCATCTAGGCAGCGTAATGGGATTAGAACCCCCAAAATGAAGAATTATGGTATTTGTCATATTGAACCTCTGAAAAATCCATCCCTCCTTAATGGAAAATATTCTGGGCGCTTTGCAAATGGTCCTTTATTTAATCCTTGGCATGCTCAGATAGGGCAAAGAAGAACTATCTGATGCCTCAGAGAGCCACTGTCTTTTGGTGGACAGTGCAGAATCAGAGGTACACTATCTCAGTGGATATCTAACAGCCAGATTTAAAAAAACCCTGCAGTACAAACACTGAAAGAAACAATACAAATCAAATGGTGTGATAGTAGCCCCTCTGTTTACACAATGGAAACAAAGGGCAATTGGGTGAGAGTATTAGCCATGGAAATTCAGAGCACTGGGGCCAGCATCTTAAGCCTTCAAGCAAATGAGTCTTTCCATGCATCACGATGAAAGGAAGGAGAGGAACGTCATGTATCCCTATTGTTATTGTCTTGAATAAAAGGATGCCGTGTGGCAAAGAGTTTATTATTATTGGTATCTTGTTGTCTGGGAATGTACATTTAGTTTCTCCATTAATGCAGTAATCCAAACCTGTAAGATAAATGTCCCCTGGCGCTTTCCAAGGATTTGATATTGTCTGTCTAGCCACCAGACATAGGGAAATGATCAACTGTTTATTTTGGAAGACATTGTTGGATTCCAGGAATCAAGATAAAAGATTGAATTCTCAAATTAAAGTTGTCTTCCAGAAACCAATCACTGGGGGAGGGGGTATTGCAGATCACTACCAGTCACCCTACACCTCCTTCCAGTGTTTAGGACCCCAACTCTTTGCTAACATGACATAATTGGAGAGGGGTGAAATAAAAGTAGCACATGACTTTGTTTGTTAGCTGACATTGGTTTAAATAGCAGCCTATTTCATAAACATTTCCAGATACCATCACTAAAACTACAGTCTATGTCCTTTTCTTATAGTACTTTGAAGCACCATAGGCATGCCATGTAGATAATCAATTAAATGGTACAGTATATACATTTTCGGGTTAGTCCACTTTGACTGTTAGGATCCAGAAGTAGCCATTCCTTCACTGGATTGGCAGCTTTAGAAACTCAGACTGCCACATGAAGAGGGAGGCAAAATGCATCACTTAATGTTTTCGAAAACATGTTAGACGAACCTCTTTCAATTGTGCCTTTAATTGTTCTATGGCTCATGGAGAATTGCCTCTAAATAGATTTTAGAACCAAAATTTTATCCATTTAATCCCATAAAAATAAATAAATAAATGTTGATTTAAATGGGGATCAAAAGATGCTAAGATGGAAGTAGTTTCGTCCACCAATGTTTCAGAGTTATAATAGGATTTCTTAAGAATGGGTTATCAAAATGATCTAAACATATTTTCTTCCATGAGAAAAGGAGTACCATATAATTTCTCTGCATCATCCATACGGTCTTTACCTAGATACAATCTTCTCTAAGCAGCTATCTGATGTGAGGGGCTGCATTGTAACAACGGAGGCAAAGGACACAAGTGCTTCCTTCCTCCTCAGGTCTTCTAAAAGTTATCATTTTTGGAATTCTCAAGCACTTTATGGATAAATTTCATGGCCAGTGGTTGTTGCCATGGATTGAAAAGACCACCTGGACGTCCTGATGGGATCGTTCTGAATAGGCTTTCCCAAAGAATGTGAGGACTGTGAAGACATTCAGGCATCCCCTTGGTAGTGATAACACTCTAGTCAACCTGTCCCTCCATTCTGGAACCACTTTTGGATTCCCTTCAACACAAATGAAGAAAAATAGAATAAATAACGAAAGTTTGAGGAGAGCTGTCATCTTGATAAATGTTCATCTTCTCAACAAGGACAGTTTCAGGTTTTGTTAGTTTTGAAGGGATGTCAAACTTGGAGAAGTGCAGCAGAGCATTATAATTGAAAAATGATTCTTTTGTTTAATGGGGCTGGTATCAAGCTCATTTGAATACTGTAAACAAATTACATTTGTTGTGATGCGACAGCTTCCTTGGTTGAGTCTGCGAATTTGAGGTTTTTCAACATTAATTGACTGTTGCACCTGCTCCTACCCCCCAGTCTAGCAAAATTTCTTAGGATGCTGGAGATCTCTGTTGTCAGACTGGAAATGGATGCCCCAGCATCCTCTGCCAAGAGATTGCATAGGTACTTGAATCTGTTAACCCAGAGTCTCCTGTAATAGACTGGCCTTTTCTTATAGGCAGAGGTTCCAAATGCAGGTTCTTGTATTCCAAACTGATTCCCGAGTTCATTGATAGTGTTCCAAGATACTTACATGTTCTGTACTTTGCTGAAAACGAGGGTATGCAGTGTGTTGAGAAATGGAATCCTGTATTTCCCCCTAGCCCTGATGTTTTTGCTTTTATTTCTTGTTGGATGGGAAGTTCTGGAAAACTCAATGGTCAATTATTGTTTTTGGATATTTTAGTTGCTCCAAGTAAAGATCTTGCCCAGATGTGTCTTTTGGGTTTCTTTATTGCTTTCTCTATTCTTTAGTTTAGTGGTTGTCTGTTTGTGTTAATTTTTGTTTATTTGTTTGAAGCAAAAGAACAAGCTGCTACAGTGCAATCCTGCCCTAGTAATTCTTAGGTAGGTTTTGAAAACCATTTTTCAGAATTGCTGCTTAGTTCAAATGTGAACTCGCTCTTTTTAAAAGTCATCGATTTGGTCCCTTGGCCTTCATTGTTATTTCCCTGCAGCACAGCGGCTGGAGAAATATTTCTCCTATAATCCGGCTGTTTCTCTTTCCGTGCCCTCCACCCCTTTCGACGGCTTTTCAAACACGTGTCCTGCCTGCTGAAAGGGCTTTTAGAGATTGGCCATGGGCTCCGGGCAAGGAATGTGCCTTAGAGCCTTGCCTCACAATGGGGAAACATACTATTGCTCTGCGTCATCAAGTTTTCTGAAACAGGAGAGTCTGTTTAAAAACTGACTTGGAACAAAGTCCAGTTAAACTGTAATTGATCTTTATCGCTGCATTAGTAGGTGAGCTGTTAATAGGGCAGAGTAGAAAGTATGTGCTCACACTGCTGATCACATCAAGGTTAAGGGATGAAATATGGCCACAGTTACTCACAAAAGCCGAAGGTTGTGTTTGTGGTGTGGGAATAGATCCAAAGCACCCCCTCCCCTGGCCCCTCCTGTTGAACCTGGTGAGTTTCAATGTTGGTGTATTCCTGGAACCTAGTATGCTACAAAGCAGCTCTCTACTCGGATTATGTGAGAAAATGCAGCAGATCTTTCTCCCTCGCCAGAAAGGATGAAAATACTGGAAGAGATTGAGAAAGACAGAAAGAGACAGATAACACATGTCAGTTATGTGACAATGAACACTTAATTTCCCATCCTCTCTGACTGGAACACCAAGATACAGTCTATATGCCCACCAGTTAATGTTGAAAACTTCAATGCAGGGCCAGGAAACTCTGATTGCAACTGCGGTCAGATCCAGCTTTTTTATTAAGGATCACGAGAAAGATAGTTGTTCAATAGTTTGTAAGCCTGATTTCCCAGTCTTGCTTTAAGTAGAGGTATTCTCAGCAGCCTATTCAGTTGGAGACACTTTCCGAGTTCCATCTCTTTTTTAAGAACACAAGGCGGGTTGAGCTATAATGGGTCACTGCAGTGTTGATTTCTTTTGGCAGAGCATAGTCAACAGAAGCTCAGCTTAGGTGATGTGCAAAGCCTCAGCGCTTATAAAAGCTTCTATGGTGGGATTTGGTTATTCTCCAAACTCTCTCTCTCTTACCTTCCTTGTTACTTGCCAGCTTAAACTACAGTCATTTGACTGTGTGCCCATTCCAAATCCTAGGAGTGGTGGAACCACCTTTGTCCTGGTCCAAATCTGTTCTGGCATTGTGAATGTTATCTGTGGACTAGTTGACGTGTTGTAACCCAGCCGTTTCCTCACCTGGTCTGTTTGCTGAGCCAGGAGAACAAGGCTGTGCCAGCAGGTTGCTGTGTCAAAAGATCTCTTGAGATCAGCCAGCTGGAGAGGGATGTGTTTAATCTGAGTCCTTTAGAGACGGGGAGCTTTTAGAATACACAGTTTATCTGGACTTGATTTTGAATGTGAGTTACATATGCAGAGAAGGAAACTGCACGTGAAGATTCCTGGGAAACACCCTTTTCTTTTCAGTGTGATCAGAATTATAGACAAAATAATTGTAGGACGTATAGCCTGAAAGGTGGTGAAGAACTCGGCCTGTACCAGAAATAGTTTACCTTCCAAGGGTCCTCTCCATTCAGGTCCTTTATTCTACATTTTTCTTTGCCCTCACTAGCCTTTAATCAGCCTATCATGTGGGAATGATTCTTGGGTTTTTAATGCTTAAATGATAACTAATGAACGTTACAGCCAACTTGCAACAAATCTTCACTGTGCAGTAATCTAACCCCCCCACATCAAAATAACTCCCAATGTGGGAATATGTCTGTGAAGATTCTCAGTCATCCAGGTGAGGTTATCCAGAAGTTGAGTCATGGCAACTGGACTTCTTTTCTTGTGAGATTGAAATGTTTCACGACTAAGCCAGGTAGCTTTGACAGTCTAAGGAAAGTTGGTGCAAGACCGCCAATTTATAGTTCACCTTGGTTTCATTCCACCCTTGTCTGAATAGGCTTGGTGTTTATTTTTATTTTCCATGGAAAAGCACCTAAGGCAGCTTACAATAACTGAGGGATAATATACAGGTCAGTACAATTAAGACATATTCAAGTTTGAGAACCGGGAATTGAGGAACATCTTACAGAATTAAAAGACAACATTACATTGAAGCTACAAGAGAATGTGAGCAGTTAAAAGGAGATTAAAATTCCATGTAAAGTTATGAGTGATGGAAACTATCATTGAAAACATAGTGTCAATGTCATCACACAAGGTTATAGATTCATATGAAGACACTTAATGGTACTCCATCATTCAGGGAAAGCTTGCGTGAAGAGAAAGGTCTTTGCCTATTTCCGGAAATACATCAGAGATAGGGCAGTCCTGGCCTCTAGTGGGAGGGATTTCCAGAGCCTGGGCACAGCTGCCAAGAAGGCCCTTTCATGGGTTCGCACGTGACGTACCTGTGAGGGTGGCGGGATGGAAAGAAAGGTCTGAATAGGCTGGTTAGAAGTACTCCAGGCCATTGTCCACCTAACAAGGTTAGGCACACCACATTGTTTAAAGCCCCCTACTTTCTGTGTTAAGGTCTCAATGTGGATTTTACCCTTTGTAGTGAAGTGTGTGTGAGAGAGAGAGAAAGAGAAAAGGAGAAAGAATGGGAGGGTGGGTTTTAACTTCCATACTCCATGAACTAGCCTGTAGCAGTTACATGCAATTCAGTGCCCCAAAGTAAAAGAAATTGGCAGACGGGGAGGGGGGGGTTTAAAAAGTCAGTGAGCAGCCTAAAAAGCAACTTCAGGACATAACTGGGCTGGCAGGAGGAACTGCATAAATGAGGAAAAGGACAAATGAAGTCCAAATATCTGAAAACAAGGGTGTGTGTTGTTGTTTTAAACAAAACTAGAGCATTTCATTTTCTCACACTTTATTGCATGCTGTGTTTTAAACACTGACTGTGGTCTCAGGTTGCTCCATAAAGACTGTGGCTTAAGACAGGAAAAATGATGGAGTTAAGAAGCAACTAAAACATTTATTGCAGCTTTTAGAGAGAAGTTAGAGTGTATCAAAATTCAGCAAAGTTTATTAAAATAGTCAGGCACTGATATAAAGTTCAAAATTGCCTCCTCTGTTAAAGATGGACAGTAGGCTATGTTTGACCATTTTCAAAGCCATGTTGGCATGATCAAAGGTTGTGTCTTTTTTGTTCTGATCAGCTTGTACCTTCTGAGGGATGTTCTTAAGGAAAAGAGCATTTTCAAGTTTACTGGAATTTCTCTGCAAAGCCTGAAAGTACTTCTTCCTTTTTGGTATGACTGCAGTTGTGTATCAGATAGAGTAATTATTTTTTCTTGTGCTGCTAATCAATCTTAAATTTGTGGTTTGCTGATTGGGGGAGAGGGAGCTGGGAGAAAATAGGAACAGGTTTTATTGTCTGGATTGTGAGCCTTATTTCTGGGTCTGTGGATCCTTGAGGATTCTATTTTTCTATGTGCCACACCCACATAAAGAATAAACAGCTACACAATGAGATAGTTCATCCATGTATATTAGACACATATGTGTATCTCCTCACATTGCTCTGGGCTTGGGAAAACCCGCATATGAAACTAGAAGAGTTAGCTGATATTTCTCTGTGTTATGTTTATTTTGAGTCTTTTGTTGGCCAGCGTTACTTTGCTTTATATCTGCCTTGAGCACTAATTGGTTTGGCCTACTGCGTCCAGACAAAAGAGGAACCCATTTTTAAAATATATAGAATGCATTTCTTTTTTAACGCTCCTCTTTGTGGGGTTGGTTCTACATTTTTATTCTGAATAACCATCTTAGGGCATTTGGGCAGATGTTGAGAGTTGTGAGTGAGGAATGTGATAAGCTGTGGGAAGAAACTGAAAATAAAGCTGCCACTCGCAGGCTGCATGTGTGCAGGATGGTGGCGTACCATATTTGGAATAGTGTACTGGGTAGGGTTCTGTTTGTCGACCTCAGAAACTACGGCAACATTGCTGGAAAAAAGTGCAGAGAATGGTAATTAAATGATCAAGGGTCTGAAGCAATTCCCTGTGAGAAGAGGTTGCAACCTCTCCGGCTGTTTAGTTGACAAAAACAGCAAATATGAAGAGACGAGAGAAGCACATCAGATTATTCGTGTGGTGTATGGCGACTTTTGTTTAGGAAGACTTGTCTGGCCTCATCCTCTTATAATTCTAGGACATGAAGGGCGGTTACATGGTGAAATTGAACGGCGAGAGATTCAGGCCGAGAAGCAATTGAAATTACATACTTGTGATATGTCTTCCCCTTTCTTGCTACAAAAAGTCTGAAAAACTATCTTCCTGGTAGAATGTTCTGAAATAAATTCCAGATCCAGAGGAGGGTTTAATCAAACGTGTGTGTGTGTGTGTGTGTGTGTGTGTGTGTGTGTGTGTGTGTGTGTGTGTGTGTGTGTGTGTGTGTGTGTGTGTGTGTGTGTGTGTGTGTGTGTGTGTGTGTGTGTGGGGAAGTAAGCTTAAGGAAGGAACCATCCAATGTATTTCTTGAGGGTAGACTAGCTACGATCAAGTATCAATTGCATGCTTGTCATAGTGAATTAGGAAGATTGAAATGGCCCCTTCCTTTGATCTGTTTACTGTCCTCTGGCAGTGATATATTAGAGAAAAAGGCTTCATTGACTTCTTCAGTAAGGCACTAATTGATCATTCTGCCACAAGATAGAGGAGAACATAGTAGTTGTAAGTATCATTTTGCTTTCTAATAAGGACTTCAAGAGTCTAAGAAAAGCTATAATGGTGTTAACCAGAACGTGCAATTCAGGTTTTATCAAGCAAAAGTAAGAGGCTGTACTGGAACAGCTTAATCATTAATTGTTTTGACTGTTTTGATGTTTCAGGTTATATAGTTATACAAAGTGCAATTGGAAACAGGTTTTAGGAAATTCTATTTGGCAGTGTTAGAGTTGATGACCATTTTAGATAGGAACCGTTCCATTTTGCTTACCTCTTGTTCTGTTCAAAAAATATTAGGTATTTTTCTCCTGTTTAAAATTACTGTACTGTAGTGACACAGGACAGTGAACTATAAAAGTAAAGTGAACTAGGAGAGTTGACCTGATTAGCTCTGTCATGGATTGATCCTGGAACTAATAACATAGAAGATTGTTGGTGAACCCATGGCATATGTGCCAAAGGTGGCACTCGGAGCCCTTTTTGTGGGCACCCAACATTGTCCCTTCACAGCCACCTGTGTGTAGGCTAAATTGCTGTATTGGCACTTTGCAAAAAAAAAAAGTAGTGGGTTTTGAATCGCAGTTTGGGTACTCAGTCTCTAAAAGGTTCGCTATTGCTGTCATAGAGTAAATGCTAAGGCACCATAGGTTGGGAGAGATGATCTTCTGAACTGCAGTTCTTAGAATTCTCCAGGTAGCATGCCATGCAACCTGGAGTATTCTGGGAACTGTATTTCACACACCGACACCGACACACCGACACACCGACACCGACACCGACACCGACACCGACAGACAGACAGACAGACAGACAGACAGACAGACAGACAGACAGACAGACAGACACACACACACACACACACACACACACACACACACACACACACACACTCTTCCAGTCTGTATCAGTCAGTATAGCTCCCATCTTTTGCTTCCCTTCCATTGTCAAGTGGTATCTTGACTGTCATGAGATTATGATGTAGTGTTTGTAGAGAAGGAGTTTGCTTTTGATCCCCAGGGAGACTGGCAGCCTGCAGTGATCCTTTTGACGCTGTTCAAACTTTTACTAAACTGAAATGGAAAAAAGTCTGGGACTGGCATGCATGGAAAATCCCAATTCCTCCTCCAGCATTTCATAGAGGGTCATGCTGCATGCTTGAAGGCCTGTCTCTCCTATCTATATAAACCAAGAGTAAGATATTTTGGGGTAAATTGACAATTGCAAAAAGCACTTCTTCTGAGAGCCTTGTCTGGCATGTGCATGAAAAGGCCTGATACAATTTATTTTAAACCTGGTGAAACAGCACACAACTGTGTACTGAAATGCAGTTAATACTAACAACAAGTCTGACACTTATTGCTTTACAGTAAAAATTTACATTGTATTTCTCTAGTGTGTATTTAGGTTTTAATTTAAAGCTTCTAGCTTCCAACTGAAGTGCAAATACTTTTATTTCTGGACTGGGAACGATGGGAATTATTAGAAGAGGTAATGATAGTTGTCAAATGCAAACCACTATGCAGTGTAGGAGTTCCTGTTTAAGTTTTTAAAATACATGTGCCATTTAAATTCAGGACAGCATTTGCTGTGTAGCTGGCTTATGGTTGACTCAGCCCTCAATCCTTCTGAGGTCGGTAAAATGAGTACCCAGCTCCAGCGGGGGGGCGGGGGGCAATATGTAGCTTGCATACTTTAATTAAAAAACTGTAAACTGCCCAGAGACTACTTGAAGTGTTATGCTGCGGTATATAAGCAGAACACTTTGCTTTTGCTTTTTGCTTTTGCTTCTAGATGAGGAGTAGGGAAAAGGTGGGACTTTCAATATTTTTGGAGAACTTCTGGCACCACTCCTGACGACGCATCATGCTGACTGAGAGTGATGGAAGTTCCAGTCTAGTGACTCTAGGACAGGGGTCCTCAAAGTTTTCAACCAGCGGGCCGGTCCTCCACCACCCAGACACCACTGGGGGCCGGATCACAGTCCAAAAGCAGCTGCGGAGGTTGGCTTGCTCACAAAACAGGGGGTAGGTGGTGGGGTTGCAATTGGTCCCAGGGGCCAGATTCAGGACCTTGGGGGGCCGCATCCGGGCCCAGGGCCTTAGGTTGAGGGTCCCTGCTCTAGGAGGTCGTTGAGTCCCCTTCTGCTCTAGTTAGAATCTAGATGAGAACTCTCAACATTGAAGAAGTTCTACCAAAAGCTCAAACTATGATTGAATACTTCACTGCTGTGTTATGCTAGACTTTCTTGGTCAGCTTTGTTCTTGATAAACTCAGCCTCTTCAGGTCCTCTTTGCATTGTGGTGGTCTTTACCATTAGAGGGATAATAGGCAAATACTTCTTTTTTTAAGGTAACTACCATGTCAGTCTTAACCAGACTTCCAATACTGGATGACTGACTTATGTTTATGACTTCTGTCATGTACTGTGTCCCTTCCAGTATTTGTTACAGGTACATTCAGTCCACGTGTCTGCTACTCTATACAGCCGTTATAATGGCAGTCTGCAATGGAAGACTGGTGGAAGGCCTCATCCAAGAGAAAATCTTAAAACACATAAAAGAACAAACCTTGCTGAGAGAAAATCAGCATGGCTTCTGTAAGGGTAAATCTTGTCTTACAAACCTTTTAGAATTTTTTGAAAAGGTCAACAGGCACGTGGATTTGGGTGAACCGGTGGATATAGTCTATCTGGATTTTCAAAAGGCTTTTGACACAGTCCCTCACCAAAGGCTGCTGAGAAAATTGCATAGTCAGGGGATAAGAGGGCAGGTCCTCTTATGGATTGAGAACTGGTTGAGATCCCGGAAACAAAGAGTAGGTGTCAATGGGAAATTTTCACAATGGAGAGAAGTGAAAAGCGGTGTGCCCCAGGGCTCTGTCCTGGGACCGGTGCTTTTCAATCTGTTCATAAATGACCTGGAGACAGGGATAAACAGTGAGGTGGCCAAGTTTGCAGATGACACAAAACTTTTCCGTGTGGTGAAAACTAGAGAAGATTGTGAAGAGCTCCAGAAGGATCTCTCCAAACTGGGGGAGTGGGCTGAGAAATGGCAAATGCGTTTTAATGTAACCAAATGTAAAGTAATGCATATTGGGGCAAAAAATCCAAACTTCATCTATCAACTCATGGGCTCTTGAGTTATTGTGACGGATCAGGAAAGAGATCTTGGTGTGTTGGTGGACAGCTCCATGAAGGTGTCTCCCCAATGTGTGGTAGCAGTGAAGAAGGCCAATTCCATGCTAGGGATTATCAAAAAGGGGATTGAAAATAAAACAGCCAACATTATAATCCCATAATGTTATGATAGTAAGGCCGCACTTGGAGTATTGTGTACAATCCTGGTCACCGCATCTCAAGAAAGACATAGTGGAACTGGAAAAGGTGCAGAAGAGAGCGACTAAAATGATTACTGGGCTGGGGCACCTCCCTTATGAAGAAAGGCTAAAACAATTGGGCCTCTTTAGTCTGGAAAAAAGGCGCTTGAGGGGGGAGATGATTGAGACATACAAAATAATGCAGGGTATGAGTAAAGTGGATAGAGGGAAGCTCTTCTCCCTCTCTCAAAATACCAGAACTAGGGGACATACACTCAAATTGAGTGCTGGGAGAGTAAGAACTGACAAAAGAAAATATTTTTTCACCCAGCACGTTGTAAGTCTATGGAACTCCCTGCCACAGGATGTGGTGATGGCATCTGGCCTGGATGCCTTCAAAAGGGGATTGGACAGATTCCTAGAGGAAAAGTCCATCACGGGTTACAAACCATGATGGAGATGTGTAATCTCTAGGCTTTAAACCAGGGTACTTCAAGGGCCAGATGCAGGGGAGTGGTATCAGGAGACAGATATCTAGTCTCATGCGCTCCCAAACGCATCTGGTGGGGCCGCTGTGAGATACAGGAAGCTGGACTAGATGGGCCTTTGGCCTGATCCAGCATGGCTCTTCTTATGTTCTTATGTTCTTATGCAATGGAAGTTGATCGTGCTGAAGGCCTGGCCAAATCCTTTGACATGAATGAGTTTGCAGTTGTGTTGTGCTCTTTACGGTTGCAACACCGTGGATTTATGGCAGTTGCATCATCTGCTGCCAGTCGTTAGCTTTATTAGGACCAGTCTGATACATGCCCAAGATGGGACGATAACCTAGATTGTTTGATCTCTTCATCAAGCTAGACATTGCAGAAAACAACGAGAGAGAGAGAGAGAGAGAGAGAGAGAGAGAGAGAGAGAGAGAGAGAGAGAGAGAGAGAGGGGCTACTTAATGCTAAGATCATGGCACATTATTATAATTAGATCATAGCTAAGGTGCTAGAGATGTAAAGAAAATATTCACTAAATTCAGAAAATCATAGAATAACAGAATTGTAAGGGGCTTGTAAGGCCATCAAGTCCAGATACACTCAGTACAGGAACCCAAATCAAAGTATATCTGACAGCAGATTAGAGAAGCAAAGGCATGGGAAAAAATGGAAAAAGTTTGGGGGGAACAGTTTTCCCCATTTTTTCCCGAAGCCTTTTTGGTTTTTTCCCCTGAAAAATTGGAAAAATTGAAAAAAGAAAAAGAAAACATGATTATGGAATGTTTATCATGATGAATAAAATATTTTAAGATAGGGTGTTCAAATATTTTCTAAATCATTTCTAAAAATATGCATAGTATCAGATTATTCAGTGTACTAAGGACAAGCAAGTCTTAGGTTACAAACTGAACTCTCCAATGCAAGAACAAGATGCATTTATCCCTTTAGGAGGTGCTGCCATTGTCTCAAGAAAAAGAAAAAGTTTTCACTTTTGTTTTTGCATGGGGGTGGGTGTGTTTGGTTCTGTTCTGTCCTCTTCACTAGGCCTCAAAACACTGGAAGTAAATGCAGAGCATCAAAAATGATTCCGATTAAATTTCATGCCCATTAATTGTAACTTAGTCCCACTCCCTTCTATATATTTCCCCTACTCTTCAATTCTTTTTATGAGAATGAAGTTTTTCTTTAATTTTTATTTAATACTATGGCGAAGAAATATGAATGGTTAATTCTGGGTTTTTAAACATTGTTTTGTAGTATCTTTTCTTGTTCCACAAAAACTAGTAAACTGTTCAAGAGATTGTTAGTTCATTTGTTACTTACAATTACAAATAAATATTGTTTTAAAAGTAATTTTTGTTTGTAATGATTGTTTGGATTCATTATATTTTAATATGCTAGTTGTGATAATTTTATGCCAAGTCAATTTTTCCATAGTTATATTTTATGTTCCTAAAGTAATAGAATGACTTTCAAGCTGTAAAGGGGGTGGGGAGTGCTAATGTAGCATTTCCCCCTAATTTTTCCAAAAAATTCCATTTTCTCCCACAAAAAAAGCCCCAGAAAAAAACAGGTTTTTCCCCGAGCATCAAAATTTCCAGAAATTTTACATCTGTACAGCAGATGGGGCAGCATGCTGACAAGGTGCTTCACTTCTCTATCTTCTGTCTATCTGGAGGTGAGGGAGACCTTTTTCTACATGCTATACTTGCTTATGCTCCAATTTAAGCTATTAATTACCTAACCTGCTAAGATGTTTCCCTAGATGAGACTTAATTGAGAGTTAATTTTTATACCTTAAAGAATATGCCTTTGCATTACAGTAGGACCCTGTATTTGTGGGGGTTTGGTTCTGGGCTGCCCCATGGATAACGAAATTCAAGGGTGACGGTGGCAACAGTGGTGAGGGGGTGCCAGGTATACTGCGACACTGCCCTTTGTGCCCTTTTGGACATCTCTTTCTTCTCCTCCTCGTCGTGCTTGCTGTGGCACGAGGTGGGTGCCCTGCCAGTAGCTGGTGGGCTGCGCCTGGAGGAGATGCTGTGCCAGGCACAGGTGGGCCAGCCAACAGGAAGAGGCAGCAGAGGAAGAAAGGGTGGTCCCCAGGTTCCCGTCTGCCCAGTAGGGGAGGTCTGCTTCCTCACTCACCTCCAGCACTGGCACCCGGGTGGCAGCGGTGCCCCAGTGAACCCCGCCATGGCATTGCACTCATTTGCTGATGGCCTGACCACACCTGCTGCAACCACCTCTGCCTAGGCCACGGAAGATGCCCCCGGGCCGCACCAATGCGGGCCACACAGCCTCCGCTGCCTATGTCACGGACGGGTGCTCCTGGGCCATGTGTCCTCTGCTGCTACTTATGCTGTGCCGCCCAGGCCAGTGCAAGCCTCTTGCCAGCCGTGGGTAACTGAATCTGTGGATGGCCAATCAGAGGATACAGGGTGGTGGTGGTGCTATGTTACTTTTTTGTTATTAAGTATTTTGTAGGATATTAGGTAGCATATATTTATAAAGAGCATTTTAGACTTTTGACGGAGTACTTATATTTTCCATTTAAGTCATGAAGTTTTTATAGTTTACTTTTCTTTAACCGCCCAGAGTGGCTTCCTGGCAGATGGGCAGTATATAAATTGAATAAATAAATAAATGTAAATAAATAGTTCCAGTCCTATAACATTGTATTTTTGTAGTTAGTCTTTTTTGGGTATTCAATAAAGAATTTCAATACCCCCTTCATGTAACACATAACGGTATGGGAGGGAGAATTGTACAAGGTGCAAATTTTTTCTCTGAGTCATACTGGAATTAAGTATTTTGGGCTGAACACCATTCGTGACATATACAGGTTTCTGATTTCTATCGAGTTCTACTGTAGGATGCTTAGGGGAATGTTCAGGCATCAGTTTTCTGGACTTAAGGAGTATGAATTTTGGCATATAATGCGAGTCCCCCTCCCCTTCTATCATTTCTGTTCTTATTTATTTATTTATTTATTTATTTATTTATTTATTTATTTATTTATTTATTTATTTATTGGATTTCTTTGACACTTCCAAAGTCACTTGGGAGGGGGATTTATATCCTTAAGTTTTTCTCTTATAGTTGTGGGAATCATTCCACCAAGTTTCAGCATCCCTATCAAGTCATATTTACCCACTTGAACCAAGTTTTCCAGTTTTTTCTTGTTTGTTTTCCAAGCTCTTTGCCTTTGTATACAGACATCAGAGACTATGATTTGTAGTGTGCTTTCCTTCATACATTCGGTGTTGCTGACGGTGAACAAAGATGACAGAGTAACAACAATGTATATAATCTCAAATTTTGGCAATGCCTTTTAATGTTGCCCTTGGATTTTTATAAAGGGCATAGGAATCTTCCATAGTGTTTGAATGTAACGGAAATTAAATCTTGCAAAAAAGATGAACATGTCAACATATATTGGTATCATAGACAATGCTCCTTAATGCTGCACTGATCTCACACACAGGCATGGAATATGCCTAGGGAATTCAAAGCACATGTGGTGAACCATGTGCGTGTGTGGTAAAAGGGATGAGGGAAAGTGATCTGCCAGCCTGTGTTGCGTGCCAACCACCTTGCTGAAGTCAGCTCAGGTTCTCCTGATCAAACCAGGTCTAGCAGCGGGAGGAAACCAGACAGGTAGCACCCAGCCGACTGCGCCTGCCTTTTGTTGGCTTTCTTTTGGGTTCATGTGCCAGCAGCACAACACAGTTGGAGTTCTAGATGAGACTGTTGCAATGCACTGTTTGTCAGGCGGCTTTTAGAGACATTTCATAAGCTTCAGTGCTTGCAGAATGCTTGTGGGATCAGGCACCCGGAGCGTGTGAACCATTTAAAACCATACGGTGGTGCCCCGACTTAAGAGCAGCTTGACTTAAGAGCAATTCGACTTAAGAGCAGAAAACTGCTGCCGTTTTAACTGCCGCCTTACAAATTTTAGATATGGTCTGCTCAACTTACAAATATTATTTATTTATTTATTTATTTATTTATTTATTTATTTATTTATTTATTTATTTATTGCACTTATATACTTACAAATAAAACAGTAAATCAATTTTTTCATTTTTTTATTTTTTAACTTATTTTTCAGTTTTTTAGATAGGTACCCTGACTTAAGAGTAGTTCGACTTAAGAGCATGCAGTCGGAAGGGATTAAATGCGTAAGTCGAGGTGCCACTGTATTTGCATCAACCACTGGTGTGTTTCTGGGACTCAGGTTGCTGGCTTGCTGAGCCTTTTTGTTCTAACAGGGTGGCAAGTGTTGCATGTTTGTATTATTTTATGGAAGCCACCTAAAAGTGATCCATGAGCAAAAGTGGTCTATAAACACATCCCAAGGACACAGGCGATGGCCCCGTGTATTGCATGATACACAGCAGTGGTGCCATGATTACTATAGGATCTTGATTACTAACAATGGGGTTGCTGCCTGAAAGGAAGCGCTTTTAAATGGCAGGATGCACCTGCACGGTGCTATCCTTCTTGTTTATGTATATGCCAATGTATACAGTCTCTCCAAAGACCTTATACTGTGGGATGCGCCCTCCTTCTGTGAGCACTGAGAATTTCCAGAATTTCCTAGCTGCAGAATTTCATTTGCTTCTGGATGACTGTGTGTTGGACACTCCTTGCACCCCTGTGAGACCAGTTGGTTTATAAATGTTCTTATTGAGCAAAGGAGACAGACACACACTCACCCAAAGCCATGAGTCTGTGATCTCACTACTTACAGGTGAAACTTGAAAAATTATAATATAGTGAAAATGTTCATTTATTTCAGTTAAGTCAAACCAAAGGGGAAAGTAATATATGAGATTGACTCATTACATGCAAAGCGAGATATGTCAAGCCTTACTTTGGTATAATTATGATGATTATGTCACACAGTTTATGAAAACCCCAGATTCACAATTTCAGAAAATTAGAATGCTACATGACATCAATAGTACAAGGATTGGAAATAGAACAGTATCGGACCTCTGAAAAGTATAAGTATGCATAGGTACTCAGTTCTTGGTTTTGGCCCCTTTCGCATCACTTCCTCAATGTGGCGTGGCATGGATGCTATCAGCCTATGGGACTGCTGAGGTGTTATGGAAGACCAGAATGCTTCAATAGCGGCCTTCAGCTCCACTGCATTGTTCGGTCTCATGTCCCTCATCTTTCTCTTGGCAATACCCCATAGATTCTCTATGGGGTTCAGGTCAAATGAGTTTGCTGGCCACTCAAGCACAGTAATCCCATGGGTACTGAGCCAGGTTTTGGTACTTTTGGCAGTGTGGGCAGGTGCCAAGTCAGCATCCCCATAAATGAAGTCAGCATCCCCATGAAGCTTGTCTGTGGAAGGAAGCATGAAGTGCTTCAAAATCTCCTGGTAGACGGCTAGGTTAACCCTGGACTTAATGAAGCACAGTGGACGAACACCACCAGATGACATGGCTCCTCAAATCAACACAGACTGTGGAAACTTGACACTGGACTTCAAGCATTGTGCATTGTGTGCTTCTCCATGCTTCTCAAATGAGATGCAAAAGTTGCTCTCATCAGAAAAGAGGACTTTAGATCACTGAGCAACAGTGTTCAGGAATGGCTTGGTAAGAGGAATATGACATTTGAAGCCCATGTCCAGGATCCCTCTGTGTGTGGTGGCTCTTGACGCACTTACTCCAGCCTCAGTCCACTCCTCGTGAAAGTCCCCAACACTTTTGAATGGCTTTTTCCTGATAATCCTCTCCAGGCTGCAGTCATCCCTGCTGCTTGTGCACACTTTTCCCTTCCACACTTTCTTCCACACCTTTCCCTTCCACATAACTTTCTATTGATGTGCTTTGATAGAGCACTTTGGGAACATCCAACTTCTTTTGCAATCTGTACCTTTGGGGGCTTTCCATCCTTATGGAGTGTGTCAGTGATGGTTTTCTGCACAGTTGTCAAGTCAGTCTTTCCCACGATTGTGATTCCTACTGAACCAGCCTGAGAGACCATTTAAACGCTCAGGAACCTTTTGCAGGTGTTATGGATTCATTAGCTGATGGGACACTTTGAGCCTAGAATATTGAACCTTTTCACACTCTTCTAATTTTTTGAGATTGTGAATTTGGGGTTTTCATAAGCTATACTCCAGAATCATCACAATTGTACAAAAGTAAGGCTTGGCATATCTTGCTTTGCATGTAACAAATATATCTCAGTGGTTCTCAGCCTGTGGGTCCCCAGATGTTCTTGGACTGCAACTTCCAGAAGTCTTCTTTACTAGCTGAGCTGGTCAAGATTTCTGGGAGTTGCTGTCCAGGAACAATTGGGGACCCACAGGTTGAGAACCACTGGTCTATCTCATATATTAGTTTCACCTTTTGAGTTACTAAAATAAATGAGCTTTTGCACAATATTCTAATTTTTCAAGTTTCATCTGTATAGGTTCCACCTCTGTTATTTTTCTCTCTCTCTGTGTGGTGAGCCTGGTCCTCCTGCTACTAGTGTATGGTCCAATGACAGAATGCTTTTGGAACCATCAATGGTTGTTGGCTGATTCCTTAGTTTTGTTCCCCCATCCTGTATGTAGGTATTGCCTGGCAGTAGCTCCCCTCAGTGCCCCTCCAGTAATAAAATGACCTGTAACAAACACTACATTTATATCTGTAAATTAACCACTTGGTCAAATGTTTTCCCACTAGGTGAGGAGTTGGTGCTTTTCCAAAGGTTATTGGATTCCAGCAGTCATTAGCCCCTATCAGGATAGCTGGTCTTCAGGGATGATGGGAGTTGTAATCCAATGCTATCTGGAGGAACATAGGGCTTCATCTCCCCTCCCCCAGCCTTGTGGTGTGCTGAATGGAAATTGATTATCCATGCACCTTTCTTGATGTAGGCCAAATGACAGTATCTGTATGGGATAGGCACAACTGAAGAGCTTTAGGAAAATAATGCAGGGGGCTGGTGCAGATAAAGAACTGGGTCTTATTAGGTAATAATGGTGGTGCATTTTGCCCTGTATAGCCCAGAAGGGCATTGAGAACTGGAGAGCCCAGATGCCCAACTCCTCTAATCTAGTTATGCTGGTGTGACACAAACAGTAACTTTTGGAGGTGCATTGCTTTAAGTGTTGGCTTTGTGTGCATCTGATGATAAGGTCCCCCAGTGATTTCTTAACCAGAGAACAGTTTGTGTTCAAAATCACTACACTTCCTTAGCTCCACAGAAGGATTTTGGGCAGAAAAAGTTGGACTTTCCATGACAGACAAGTCCATTTGGAGACGCCCATCTTGTCTGGGAAGACAGGACCCTTACTCGGTGGAGGGGCAGTCTTGATGTTCTCCACCATGCATTTAGTATACTGTATTTTTTTTTTAAAAAGGGACTATGAAAAGGAAGCCAATGTAGGAAGATTGTGAAGCTTTACCCGTTGGGTTTGATGACGTTAACTGTCCAATAATGTAAACGCCACCCATGTTGGTCTCAGTTTAGGTATCATAGAACCAAGAAGTTGGAAGGGGGCTATAAGGCCATTGAGTCCAAGCCCCTGCTCAAGGCAGAAATCTAAATCACAGATAACTGCAGGGTCACAAACAAAAGGCAGTGGGACCAATTACCCCAAGAGGTGGTGAGTGCTCTAAAACTGGAGACATTCAAGAGAAATTTGGACAACCAGCTGGCAGAGATCCTTTGATTTGTGTCCCTCTGTGGAGCAGAGGGTTGGACTTAATGACTTTGTATGCCCCTCCCAACTTCACTATTCTATGAGTCTATGAAAAGCAGAAATTGTCATGTTGTCTCAAAAAATAACGATCAAGTGAATAAACTTTATCACCCTAGTGTGGATTTTTTGCATTTGTTTTATGTGCCAACATGACCAACCTTGCTTTTGTTTCCAAGTCTTCAATATAGATGAAGGATTTAGGAGGAAGAAAAGGCAGAAGGGAATCTGTTTCCTTCCTCTCCTTCCCCAGCCCTGAGTGGCTATAAAATGTTTAGCAGAGGACAGATGAGTGTTTATGACAAAGCTGGCTGGATATGCTCCAGATGGTTTGGACTAGGATCCTCATACATTTCAGCCAGTATGCCCCATTTGGGGATTATGGGAGTTGTAGCCCAAAGTATCTAGAGGGCATGAGATTATTTGTTCCTGGTCTACAGCAAACCACGGGAGGACTGTACCATGCCCTTCCATCATGTTCATTGCCTTTTTGTGTTGTTTGTGGTTCTTGTGTAGGGCTTGTTGATGTAGAGTTTTGATCTGTGGTTAAAATACCTGTGGCATCTGCCACTCAGCCTTTAACCACAAATTGCAGTACTTATATATTTAATGAAAAGCAGTGACTTCTAATCAGGGGCAATGCTGGTTGCGAACAAGCCTGTCGGCACTTTTTAAGCAGGTGAACACACTGCTGAGAGTTTGATAAGAACAATCTGGTGATGGCGAATTAGTGGGCAAATAACAATACCTCCCCCAAGATGTTCCTGGATTGTACTTCCTCTTAGTCATGACCAGCATTGCCAGTGATGTGGGAGGATGGGGGTTTGTCGTCCCACAATATCTGGAGGGTAATATGTTGCCCACCTGGGTAGTGCTTTGATTATTTACTGTTGAGCATGATGTGAGGAACACGCGGAAGCTGAAGGGGAGCAAAAGATTATATGGTGAACAAGTCATCCCTAAAATGGAAACCCACCCTATTACAGAACTTCTGAACTATCCTGTTTAAACATGTAATTTCTCCAAAACTCATGGAAACTAGTGCGTGCTTCGTTCTCGGAGTACGCTTCCTTTTGGATAAATCTGATCCTCAGCCCATGTCTCCAAAGGTAAAATAACACTACAAACAGATTTTTCAAGGAGACATAATTAACAAGCCCTTTTAAATTTTCTCTCCCTTTTTTGGCCTCCCAAGGAAAAGAATTTTGGAGTTCCAGGATTGTGTTAAGTGATTTTAAACATATTCTAATAGTTTTTGCATTGCCAGTTTTATTTAATTTTCATGATTAGCCTGTGTTAAATCCATGGCAGCCTCTTATGCATAAAACATAAATTGGCAATCTCACTTCAACATCAGTTGCAAAAAAAACTGAACCCAGAGCCAGTTAATAGCACTATTAATACATTTATTTGTTTTGTCTTTTAATTTGGCCATTAATAATATGCCTGTTCCCAGCATAATGTGACAAACCAGTTAACATGCTTACAGGAACTGCGTACTTGATTCTCGTGTCATTTTCAGCTTGATAAAAACCACACACCCTTTCCCTGGTACATACAAGCATACATAAGCCTGAACTGTCTTTAAAGTTTATTTTTAAAATTAACATTTATTAAACTGCCACTTATATAAATTTCATGGGTTAAGTTCAGTAGTCCTAGTGTGGTGCATCCCTTTGCCCTGCTTAAATATTAAAATATAAATAAATTCCAAGTGTGTCTCTGTGTGTTTGTGTTTGTATTGAAGCCAAGAATTATCCGGTATATTTCAGAGCAGCTGAAATGTTTATTTCTGTGACTACCTGCTACTTGGGTAAACAAAAACAAGGAAGCAGTAGCAGACTCTGAGGGCTTCTATCACTTTTGCCTTGTTCCTTTCTAGTCTGCCGAGAGAGAGAGAGAGAGAGAGAGAGAGAGAGAGAGAGAGAGAGAGAGAGAGAGAGAGAGAGAGAGAGAGAGAGAGAGAGAGAGAGAGAGAGAGAGAGATGGGTGGTTGTGCATACACATTCATGCACACATGCACTCTGAAGCATCAGAAGTAGCCAGAAAGTGGTTAAATGCCTATACTGCAGGTAAGACTGTGCTCACAACCTGGGGTTCAATCCCAGGTAGCAGGCTCATGGTTGACTCAGCCTCCCATCCTTCTGAGGTCATTAAAATGAGTACCCAGGTTTGCTGGGATGGGGGGGGGTGGGGGCAATGTGTAGCCTGCATAATTAAACTGTAAACTGCCCAGAGACTACTTGAAGTGATATGGGGTGGTATATAAACAGAAGACTTTGTGTTGCTTTTGCTTTACAAGGCAATGCTAGACTTGGATTGTAAAGCTTCTGTACCTTCCCAGCTGCTATGAAAAGCTAAAGGGGAGCCTTAGATGCCACAAACCTGGGCCTGAGTGGAAAAGATATGATTATTGGAACCTGCCAATTATTTGTAATGGAAGGAGAAGAAGTAACATATACTACAGTTGGTAGTAGATTCCTTTTCCAACAAACAACAAACAAGTAACTACAGTCGTTACTACGAGTAGGATTGAGTCATTCCTTCTGTGGTGTGCCTGTAAACTTTCAGTGACTTTTCTGGCTGAAGAGGATGTGGCATTTCTAAATTGTTTGTCTAAGAGTATTACACGGCCAAGTGCTGGCTATTATTCTGTTTCATCTTTTATTGTAGATTTTGAGACGAAGGTGAGAGGGACAGGAAGAAATACCAGAGTTGTAGTTGATGATTACTTTTTAGAAGTTACCCTACAAGCTCTAGAGTCTGGAAGGAATGCCCCCAATGGAACAGAATGATACCTCTGCTTACGAGTTTAATCCATTCCAAATGCATGCTCATAAGTTGAACAACTCGTAAGTAGAGCAGCCATACCTAAAAAATAAACAAATAAAAAAGAAAGAAGAAAAGAAAAGAAAATGTAAGTAGAGCAGACCACATCTAAAATTTGAAAGGCAGCAGTTAAAATGCCAATGGTTTTCCGCTCTTAAGTCGAATTGCTTGTAAGCAGAGCTGATCGTAAGTAGAGGTACCACTGTATATCCAAGTGCTATATAAAAACAAAGCAAGATCTGGGGGCGAGGAGGGGGGGAGGTAGTTTGATTCATTTAAGTTTTTTCTAGTACCGTTTCTGAAGAACAGGATTATTTTCCATGAATCCTGCACTGACATAAACTTGGTGGTCTAAAGGATGGTCTGATTTATTTATGTTTTTATTATTCCTGAAATAGATCAACTTAGTTACCCCTCTGAACATGAATAAAAATGATTGATTTTAGAGAATAAATATATTTCATCTCACCACAATAGTTCATTTTATTTCTTATCTGGGTAAGTTTGTTTCAAGTCTTTGAGAGTGCTTGAGACCATGTTTTGATTGAAAAAAACCAAGAAAGATAACACAATAGACAGGTATCATTTAGTACTTGAGAAAGCATTGGGGAGGTGGGTCAATCTTTTAATACACAGCCTTTTATTTCTTATCATGCATTTGGATGGCTGGGTGTTCTTTTTGTTCATTTAACTAGTCTATAACATTGTTTATTTTTCAACAGAATTCTGCCTGCACCCTCTAGTGGTAGGAAAACAAATTATTGAAGGGGTGTTAAGAGCTCATCTGGGCTACTGCTGGCTCAATGTAGCTGAGGGATGAAGCAAATATAAATTTGGAACAATGGTGTGGAACACTTTTATGGGCCAGAACACTTTTATGGGCCTGATTAAAATATAGCACCGCTAACAGCAGTGGTGACAAGTATAGCATTCTTCTGAGATTTACTAAACGGTGGAAGAGAGTGGATATTAACTCAGAGAAAGGATTCACAACATTTAATAGTACAGTTTGGCTGAAAAGATCCAGTCACACTTAAATGACTTCTAGATTATTCCTGTAGGGATGCTGATATGTTTCCCATCCACCCCAGTATTTTGAGGGCATCTATACTTTCTAATTTGTGTTTTATGGCTTTCTTTGGTCTATTAAAACCGAAGAAATAGGAAATGTCCCTGTTTAATCCTCTTGCAAAGTTGTCAGGGTGTCCCATTTTTTTACCGTTACTCTATTATCCTTCTCACATGCATTCATTTTCCACCAATCCCCATGTGATGCAGACTATTGCCCCTTCCTCTGCCCCCAGTGGAACAGAATGAATATCTTAGGGCGCTTTTACACGATCCCTAAAATCCAAGGCAAAGGGCTCCCACAGACAGAGCTTAAATTTGTTTCCCACCAGCTCCGGATTATAAAAAAAAATTAAGTATGACCACGCCCACCTAAGCACGTCCCAGCGCATTTTCCAAGTACCTGGTCTCCGAAGGTGAAAAATTTCTGATGCGGATTGCAAAGCAGTGAGTGCTGGGCTCTCCTCCCTTCTGTTTTTTTTTTTGCCCCGCCCCTTTAAGAGACTGGAATGGTTCCCGGGGCAGCTCCCCATGGCAGAGCGGAGATGAGCCTGCATTCTTTTCTCCTTTTTTTCTCCCTTCCCTCACGCAGACAGGACAAGGGAGTGCAGAGGGGTGGGAACACAGCAAGAGGAGCAAACTCCCAAGATCTCTGGTCCGAATTTAAGTTGCCAGCGGATCTTAGGGGTTGTGTAAAAGCGCCCTTAAAGAAATTGTAGTGGCTGATTAAGGCAGGAGATCTGAACAGAAAAGGCTGTTTTTGTAACAGAACATCTGCTTTGCATGCAGAATGCCCCAGGTTGCAATCCAAATGTACTCGAGTCAGGCTGGGAAAAAAGGCCTACCTACCTAAAATTTCTGGCAGGCTACTGCCTGTCAGTGTTGATGGTATGAGACCACTTCTTATCCTCTTCCTTTCTTACCTCCTTGTTTTGTAGGCATGTTGGCCAACGGTTGGCTGAGTACTATATTGTGTGGAGCCAGCAGACCCAGAAGGGATCGTGGCTAGCAACAGTAGAGGAACAGCAACCTTTTGGTTCTGAAAACAATTTGGAACCTCATGGTGGTGTTCTTAGAAAAGATTTCCGTTCATGTTGTACCACTGCCTCCATAAGGACAAATGTGCACCCAAGAGATAACCTCTTTGGTGGCCCTACTCAAACTTGGGAGCTCGCTCTTTACCTGTTTGTCTCTCAGAGGAATGCTTTGTTTTCATCAAATGTTTGAACTGAAATAAAGCTGATTGCTTTATTCAGAAGACAGTGTTCTGCTGTTTGTGACTGTTCTGTCCCAACAAACTGGAGGCTGGAGGCTGAGGTTCCAAGGAGAAAACATGACTAATTTGTGTTTGCTACTTCACTTGCTAATTTATCTAATTTTGTTGCCAAGGTCTCATTAGCACACATTTCTTTCTGGTACTCCTCTCTCTCTCTCTCTCTCTCTCTCTCTGTGTGTGTGGGGGAGTTTTGGAAGAGGTGAGCTGTTTACTTAAAGGTTATCTTAACTATTTTTACTGATAGGTATGTCTCTTGAAATTAATATAATGAAAAAAGTTGATTTTATTTATTTGTTATATTTCTATCTCACCCATCTAGTGACCAGGCACTATTCTGGACAGTTAGCAAGGATTAAATGTACAGAACTACCCACCCCAGCCTGCATAGCCATAAATTATGAGATCCAAAGTTGTCCTTTTCATTTTGTAAATAGACTTTACTCTGTGTCACATCGAGTTCATTGTGTGTGTGTGTGTGTGTGTGTGTGTGTGTGTGTGTGTGTGTGTGTGTGTGTGTGTGTGTGTGTGACTAGGGCAGGTTTCTTAATTGCCTTTTAGGGAGATGGAACAGGCTGACTCTGAAGACAGAGATGTGGTGGGTCATTTAAAAACAAGAGGAGAGAAGGAAGGCAAATCAAATCAAAACAGAACAAAACTAGATTTGCTTGGGTTTTACTAAGGGATTAAATCCTACTGCAAAGTTCTGTTTGAGGATTTTCCTTGCCCCTGGACATTCTCTCTTAATTAGTCCTGTCCTTAGATCCGTAATAGTCAATACTTTCATTATCTGATTTTCAATGTCCAGGGAAGAGAGAAGTGAAACAGAAAGGCCCATTTGATACAGTTGGCTGTATCAGTATTGGCTGGTATAAACGAAGTGCCTATATAATGACTTCAAGCAGAGTGTTTCATCCTAGAGCTTGCGAGCACAGACTGAAAAGGGTCACATCAGCCATTGCACCTTGTCTCTATGGTCATTACTTGTGGATTTTGTGCTGGAGGCACTCAGTTTCTGTGCAGGAGGTACTGAAATGTGTTGCCGAAAGCACTAAATTCTGAGATAATTATAACCATGCTGGCAATTGATTTCATCAATCGCATCAATTGCATCATTCCATTCATGCTGTAAGGAGAGTCCTAGGGAATGATGGGGAACATTTTATGGCACCCGGTTGAAATTTTATTCTTCATGGCTTATTCACGCAATGTCTGTGCATTCCTCTTTCAGAAGAGATGTAGTTGAGGTGCTTTGCAGGCAGAACATTTCCCATTTAGACCTTGGCAACACCATACAATACAGGGAAAATTCTGCTAACCACCAGACAACTGTAATGAGCTACGTAATGCTGTGATCTAATTCTGTGTAAGGCAGTTTCTTGAGTACTTTATTCACCTGCTTTATTTTTAAAGAGCCAAAATGTTTACTAAGCTAATATTGCAACTAACACTGCATTTGGCATCTGCACATTCTTTTTACCATAACACTGGGAAACATGGTTTCTCCCAGGAGTACAAAAAGGCTAGATTGAATTGATAGCTAGGGAGTGAGATTAATAATAATAATAATAATAATAATAATAATAATAATAATAATAATAATAATAATAATAATAATAATAATAATAAACACTGCCCACTGATTACAAACAGTGTCATAATGTAGTTGCTCAAATGGTCCACTGGAATTTGTGTCAGAACTATCATCTGCCCGTAGCAAAGAACTGGTGGGATCATAAGCCTGAAAAAGTGACTGAAAATGAACATGTAAAATTACTTTGGGACTTCCGAATACAGACAGGGTTTTGGAGCATAATACCCCAGATATTGTGATTGTGGAGAAGAAAAAAGTGTGGATCATTGATGTTGTTATACCAGGTGACAGTAGAGTCACTGAGAAACAACTTGGAAAAATTACCAGATATCAGGATCTGAAAATTGAACTTCAGAGACTCTGGCATAAACCGGTACAGGTGGTCCCAGTGGTAATCGGCACGCTGGGTGCAGTGCCCAAAGAGCTAAGCAAGTATTTAAGAAGAAATTGGAGTTGACAAAGTCACCATCAGTCAGCTGCAGAAAGCCGCCTTACTGGGATCTGCTCGCATAATTCGCCGATACATCACTGAGTCCTAAACGCTTGGGAAGCATTCGACTCATGACTTGTAATACAAAATCCAGTATAGTTAGCATGTCTGTTGTGTGATAATTTAACAACAACAACAACAACTGTGATGGTGATGGTGATGGTGAGGGTGAGGGTGATGGTGTGCTGTCAGAACAATTTTGATCTATTGTGACCCTTTCCAGAGTACAGAGATACTTGGCACGTTTTTGCAGAAACATGTCTGTCTAATTTTGTTGGTGTTGAAAGATGCAGATTTAGGTGTTGATACAGGGAACTTTGTAATAAAGCAAGAGAAGAGCTTGGGAGCTGGATGTCCTCTCACTTAGCTCAACATTGTATAATCTTAAATTTAACTATGTTTCTATTAGGCGCAGTTCTGTTATAAATTAGATTGGGTTGGAAACTTCAGTGAGTCCAGGGGGCAATACAGTATTCTACTCTCAGGATGGACCTACCACTTGGTGCATCAGAAACCAAACGGTGTGTGTGTGTGTGTGCGCGTGCGTGCGTAGGGGGAGCTGCTTCCTATTTCTGGAAATCTACTTTTGTTTTTAAAGGTTTTACTTGGGAGATTAGAGGGCTTTGTGTCCCAATTTATTTATTTATTTATTTATTTATTTATTTATTTATTTATTTATTTATTTATATGCCATCTCATCGACCCTGAGGACTATTCTGGGTAGTTTACAATAATAAATAACACAACTGCAATTCCTGGGGAAATGACACTTTATTTTTAAGTGGGGTGCCATTATGAGGTCTAAATTGTATTTCATCAAATCAGTTCTGACTTATAGGGACCCTTTTCCAGGTTTTTCTAGATAAAGAATACTCAGAAGTGGTTTACCTTTCCTTTCTTCTGGGGGTGCCCTGGGAAATTATAGCTTGCCCAAGGCTACACAGGCTGGTTCTTCTGGGATGCATAGTGGGAGAAATGAAATCCCAACTTCCGGCCGCTGAAGTTAGATATCTACCTCACTGAGCTCTCTAGCCAGTCTGGGTTTTAAAGGTTCCTTGGAAAACAACCCCCTCTAGAAACTGAACTTTTGGACACCCTTGAAACCAGTGTTCCCATGCATTGCATCCCTGGAGCTCTGTGTGGAATGGTAACGATGGGTTGTCTTGTTACATAAACCAGCAACTACAAAGACCACCTTGGCACCTGATCCATGACCACGTGGATAGTGACCATGTGTTTCCATACTAGGCTTGCCTCCCATGACCTGGGGGGCATCAGCCTGGCAGTAAGAACGTATTTGGCATGCTGCTTGTTTCTGGCAGCTGGTGTCAGTGCAGAGTGGCATCTCAAATGTATAAATGCATCTTGATGATGGTTGCCTCCTGAGGGAAATGAGGATAGGAAGGAATGGTTAGTAATGCAGAGAGAAGAGTAGTGGCAAGCAGAGAGGGTGGGGGGGGTGGGAAGACTGTGACTTTGATCCTGTATTGTCCATTGTGTTGGCCGTGTAATGGCCTGTATTTCCTGCAAAGGAAATAGGTAATTCTTACTGTGCCTAGCAGACAAATTGCATAATCTTGCATTAGACGCTGTCGGATCATTTAGAACAGGATCTGCTTCGGTTTGCTTTCCCCGTGCATCTGTGTCTGCCTGTCGCCAAGCATTAAGCTTTGCCTTGATTGGCAGGGAGACTATTAGCCATCCTCCGTGTTTGAAGAATAACATAGCAAACGAATATCTTAATGAGATGAGGGAAAGTTGACATGAGGACATGCCGGACAGTTTCAAGCTACAGTATCATATGGAAAACAATAGATGTATTTCTTCCCCTACGTAATGCGACAGGCGTGACAGTTTAGACTATGGACACAGAATTTTGAGTGCTGATGAAATATTGTCATGATTATAATGCTCCTACTTAGCTCTGTTCATGGCCTGTCACGGGAAACAATTTGTTTCTTTTTCTTTTTGGGCAGACTAAGATAAGATGAGAGGGCACCACTGTTACTCTGACAGGGTTTAAAATTTACATTTATAGCTACATTTCTTCTCTGCCTTTCTCTTCAGACAGTTGTAATCAAACTCGGTGTGCAGCATTAAAATGCTGATCTTAAACTAGGGTCTTCAATGTGTGTCACCCCAATTGTGGAATCAAAATTTCCTGCAGCCCTCATCATTAGTTATGCCGCCCGAGGTGCATTGCAACCCAACAGAACTACCTATTCCCCCACTTCTGAAATTTGTATTGTATTGTGTATGTGTACTGCCCATCTGGCTTCTAAAGTGACTCTGTGTGGTATAAAGCAAGATTAAACAATAGGCAGGAACACTAAATTATAACAACATAGACATCAAAACAATATAAAAGAGAAGCACAGATTAATCATTAAAACTTAAAACACAACATAAACAACATGCATTAAAAGCATACAAGACTTTAGAAGTAAAATACTGTATTACAATTAATGCTGCTGCTGCTGCTGCTAATAAAATCTAATGTGGGATCAAGGGGCCAATTTAAATGCCCAAACACCAATATACTAAAATCCAATTTTAAAAGTCAACCATCACCTTAACTTGCTAGTTGCAATAAAGCAGCTTTCATTTGCTCAAAGAGGACAGTGAACGAGCCAGATAAATCTCTCATGCATGAGGGACATGTTATGTCTTTGGTCCTTATTTTATGTGCTTATCCATTGCATGTCTTCAGCGGAGCAGGAGTGGGTAGGTATTGGGAAGAAAAGCTGAAGTGCTGATGTGAGGTTGTTGTTTTTTTGACCCCCACAAAGAGGTGTTATGGGAGGCTCTTTGTCCAGCCCCTTTAGTACTTTGATTTCCTTTACTGTAGTTGTTTTCAAATTGAGCAACATGACAACTGTCACATTATCGAAAAAGGACCAAAAAAAGTAATACATCATCCTTGTGACTAAGTCACTTATTTCAGTGAAGCGTGCTGTGTCCATGAAAATGCACAGTGAAACAGGGATCCACACTGTTTTTGCTCTGGTTTTATTTTACTTGGCCTGGGAAGCTCTTAAAAGAGAAGACATCCTCAAAAGGGAGCCTGCCCTTTTGCAGCACTTCAGACCCAGAATTTGAAGAACAATGAATGTAAGATTGCCTCTTCCAAACCAAGTAACCCACTTCCTGCAGGAAGTTTCTGCAGTGTCATTAGTGGCAGCCTTCCATAACATGCTTTAAAATAATTCAGCCTGGAAATAAAGAGAACACATGTGACTGTATTTTCTAGGAAAAAGCAGAGCTGGCATACAGTGTTAGGCAAAACTGTCACTGCTTCCAGTTTTTCTAGTTCAAAACTTCCACTGCTGCTTTTGAAGGATAAGAAATTAGCTTGGAGAAGAATGGGTTCCAGTAGTGGAATCATTGTGTTAGTGAGTCCATGAACATTGAAATGGAATTGTTGCAAGGTGCTTTAGTTACATGAGGCTGGAAAAACACTGCACATAAGATATTCCTGCCATTAAAACTGTAGTTACTGTATATACTCGAATATAAGCCTAGTTTTTCAGCCCTAATTTTGGGCTGAAAAAAGGGGCCCTCGACTTATATGCGGGTCAATACTTTTAGGCACTGAGGCAAGTGCTTGGGTCGGCAGCTAAAAGTCATTTTAAACATTATGTGCCGCTTCTCATGACCCCCCCTCTGCATCACAGGGGAGCAGCGTGCGATGTTTAAAATGACTTTTAGCCACTGACTCAAGCACTTGCCTCAGTGGCTAAGAGTCATTTTAAACATCACACACCACTCCCCCAGCTCACAAAGGAGGAGCTGCCAGGCCCTGCTGCATTTCCTACCCTAGACTTATACTCGAGTCAATACATTTCCCCAGTTTTGGGGGGTTAAATTAGGGGCCTTGACTTATACTCGGGTCGACTTATACTCGAGTATATACGGTAGGTCATGAACTAGTTGACTTCCAGAAGCAGATGTTGCCAAAGGGAGACATATGAGAATATCTTCCCCTGAAATGGAGTTATCTTTGGTATTGTGGATTGTGAAGTTGGTTAAAATGAGTGCACAGATCTAATTAAGAAAGGAAAGCAAGTGGACAGGAACCTCTTTTGAAAATTGGGTGCAATTAATCCATTTTATAAAGAGAAGATATAATCAGGACATTGATTTAAAAAAACTAGATATTATTAGGTAAAATTATTAAGTTTTATATTTATCTTTGATATAATAATCATGATACAACTCATGTATTTTAATACATAAAATACTGTACATATAATTTGACCGTTGATGTTTAATATTTGTAAATATTTTTCTTTCTGACATCATTGTTGTCCATTACATTTATGCGGGTTAATTTCAAGATTTAGAAGTGTAGTGTCCTGATCAAGGGAAGTATCATAGTACCATTCTGTTGTGGGTTGTGTCTAGCTCAGGACTGTTGTGGGTTCTGTCTAGCTAACGACAGAACATTATGGAACATATTCCAAGGGAAGTGACCAAGGTAGTCAACGGTCTTGAAATCAAGTTCAGAATGGGTGAGGTTGTTTATTTTTAAATGGATGTTATAAATAGACATCTGCCAGGGATGTTTTGGCGATGGATTTCCTGCATCATTGGATAGTTGGGCTCAATGACCCTTGGAGTTGCTTCCAGCTGTACATTTCTGCGATGTTATCATTTAAATATATGGCAAGATAGCAAGATTTTTCTTGCAACAGCTGTGGCCCACGTATTTCCTCCCCAGTAACTAGTGTGGTATCTTAGTTTCAGTTGTGCATTATGCCTGATTAAGTCTTACACTTTTTTCTTCGGTGTGACTACTCAGAGAGTCAGAGCAGTAGCATTTTCTGACCATTTTGTCCTTAGGTGAAAATGCAAAGCTCACATTTGTTTTTAGGTAAGATCATGAATGTGTTTTCTTCTAGAATCCCTGAAGGTTAGTAGTCAAACACTAGAGAACTCTGAGAAACACATTCCAATGGAACTGTATTAACTTACAGTAACTCTTCAAGAATTTTGAAGCCAGGACAGGAATGGACAAGTTGGAAATACCTGTAAAACATGATGGTGTGCCAGCAAAAAGGATTATTCTGACATGTGCCACCAGGTTGAAAGTAACAGCAGAACATTGTGGAAAGTGTGGGAGAAGATTCAGTCTACTCTTAATCAGTGTTCCCTTTAGTGAAAGGGCTGTGAATACACCTCTGTAGGTTGTCCGGTGTTCATACCCCCTCCACTTTTGAGAAGGTGATCTGTAAAGCAGTTTGGGGCAGGCTCAGTAAGTATATCTTTGAGGTGAGGAGATAGTTAAGAAACAGGGGGAAATAGTGCTCTGCTTTGTTCTTCATAAATGATTTGAGCTGCCAAGTTTTCAGAAGGATACAGGTAAGAAGCTTTAATTATTATCCCACAAAGTTTTTAAGGACGTGTAAGGGAATTCTCTCGCCCTGGGAGTGCTGCTTTTGCACAAGTGTGTAAAAGAAAAATACTTAAACTCATTTGAAAAAATCATCTGGATGTTGCATTTTGGTGTAAATTGCTCACCTTGAATATCTTTGTCAGGAAGCCATCTTGAAGACAGTTCCAGTGTTTTGCTTTTTTTGTTATTAATTTTATTAAGTTTTTTAAAAAAATTAGGTTGAGGTGGATGATTTTTTATTTGGGTGGATAGGCTTTAGTGTTTGACCTCAGTATGTCTCAGCATCAGATATAACTTCAGTACTTTATCAAAGTGTAAATAACAGAAGATGTTATCATTAGTGTGCTGGTTTATATACTATACACTATTCCCTACCCCTAGCAGTTTTCTTTAATGAAATAAACCTTGCAGCTCATGTAATTTCTATTTATCAAGGAATGTGCTTGGATGTTCAACAGCTTTTATTTTTGTTAATAGTGGAAAACAAAATCAGAAAATGTGTAGGCTTTGCGAGGCGTAGTTGTAGTGACTATAAATACATTAAAGACCACTTAAACATCTAAATTCTGTATGTTAGAATACATTTATTTTCCTTCCAAAGCAGAAATTTATTTTTCTGTGTTTAAGCTATTTATGCGGTTCAGTTTCTGAGCATCAGATTCAAGATTTTATGATTTGCAGGTTTGAAATATTCACAATGCTTTTGTGAGACTTGAAGGGTTGCAATAAAGCACTTGCTGTAGAGTAGTTATCTTTATAGCTATGGATTAAAACGGAATGGGTGTGTGCTTTTAAAAACTGCCCTTTTTACAATTCTCATTTTTCTTTCCTTTGAAAACAGTAGCCGATTTAGAAGCCTGTGTTATTATGTTGACCTTATGCTGTGAAATTCTACTTCACAGTATTCTAATGAACACTATCTGTTTAAAGGACAATTTTCGAAGAAACAACATTTACCAAATTTTTATTTTACACCAGCTTTTTGGGTTTATGTAGCTGTACAGTTAATGTTCTAAGTTAGCTAGAAGATAGATAGATAGTATTTATGTGCTCTGGGCAGTTCACAACTTATATTTAACAACAAACAATAATCAAAGCAAAGCAAAATAAAACAATTACCTACACAACTACATTAAAATACAGTTGAACATCTTAGTCAACAACGTCACACATAAATATGTACACTTTCTCTCCACGTATGTTGGGTATGTAGACCATTGTATGCTACACAATAATGTAATTAGTGACTTCTTAAAATACTTTTATACAAATCAGGTGAAATTCAGTTTTGATTTATTTCTGAAGATCCTTGTCTTTGTTTTTTGTCTGGAACACTAAGAAGGCCTCTGTTCTGGAAATCTTAACAAATTGACTAGGATGAATTAAGATTACCTTCCACTTTTTTTAAAAAAGGCTATTGTAACAGACTTCTATTGCAACATTTTTGTATGTTTCAGAGCACTATAAAATTGTGAATCACTTTATCAAGTGGCTAAAACACCCTCTTTGTAAGGATTTGCATATCGTGTTCGTTGTGGCCAGAGAACCAATCTGTCACATTTAGTTAACCTGTTTCTTTTCTTGTTTTTGTGATTTGGTAAGCAAAAATAATATACATTGCCTTGTATATTTCCTTAGTTACAGTGACGGCCCAAACCATGAGAACTAAATAATTGATCTTGGCCAACCTGTTCTGGGATAGGACAAAAATAGAATGCAAACTTGTTGACATATCTTGACCTCTTAGTAGCTATTGAAAATAATGACCTCTGGCACCTTTCGTAACAGGTTTTCTTATGGTAGTAGCATTGTTGGTAGCTCAAACAGTTCGATTTATGCCATTCCTCTTTGGTTGATTGATTTCTAACATTCGTTTTTGGGGCATAATAGCCATGTAGTGTCAGAAGCCTATTGATTCATTCTGAAGGCCCTTGAAGAGAATGCCCAGATATTTTAAATCCCATGAATTGTATTGGTCTAATCAGTGTTGTGTTTGGGAAGAGGGGAAAGAGCTATTTCACTTCTCTTTACAACCCCCCCCCCCCGATAAAGGCTTTTTCGGTTCTTTAGCTGCCTTTTAAAAGGTTCAGCACTTTAAAAAACATCTAATGTAATATGTCGTACTCTTATATTACATGGGGGGCATAAGAGATTTTGAACTATGTGCGGAACCCACACTCCTAATCCCAGTGTGGTGTATTTCTCACCACTCCAGGAGGCTACATCACCAAGTACCAGAGGCAGAGCTCTCTCACAGTGACAGCATCTCAATTCTGGAATTCTCTCATTATGCAGTGCCTTCATGGCACTGCCAAAGTAAAGACAAATGATAGGTAGGTAGATGGGTAGGTAGGCAGGAAAACAAATGAAGCTAAAGATATTCAGCTGACACCAATGAAATCTCTTGAAGTAATAAAGTGGTGTCTGGAGGTTTTAACAGGCTGGTTACGATGATAAAGTGAAGCTCAGTCCAAGCAAAATGATAGTGCTATTTAAGATAATAAAGGTGGCAGTGTTCAACCTAGGATGATGAAGGTGGTGGTGTTCAACCTTGTCTGAATGACCTTGCACACTTGTCTTATAGATTACCAAGGAAGGATGGGATTTGATTACCCTTACAGAATCTTTGCTTTGGAACATGTCTGCCAACCAGCTTAGTTTGGTTGCACCCAAATCCTGAATCAGTCTAATCCTAGACAGAGATAACTGTGGTTGTCTATGCTGATTTAAGAGCTAGCTTAGATAATGCCTTGTGTGCATGGGGCCACGTCCCTCAAACTTTAGCTGCTTTGGAACATATGGGTCTGCATTACTAGAATGCTTCTATTTTATCAGGTACTTAAGGGATCTTTGGAGCTTATGGTCAAGGTATTTGAAGAACCTGCCACATTTTCTGAGATCATTTTTTGAAGTTCCTCTTATTGCACCAAGCACCAGTAGTGTTGCATTTTGAAGGTGACAACACATGCAAAGGATATCTTCTTTACAGAGGTGGAAAAAACCGACAGCAGCATGTTTTTGGAAGGGTGCCAATTCAAAAGTAACTCTGTAAGACTGGCATTAATGTACAGCATGTACTTGTGAGTGATTGCTGCCTGGATAGGTCAGTGGGTTTGTTTCTGACTCAGGAACCAACGGTTGGGAATTCATTTCCCCCGCTGTGGATCCAAGAAGAACCCAGCCCATATGGCCTCGAGCGAGTGGCACAGTCCCAGGATGCCCCCAGAAGTAGGGAATGGCAAACCACTTCTAAGTACTGTACTGTATTCTCTTATTTAAGAAAACCACAAAAAGGAAGTGACTTGACAGCACACAGCAACATTCAGCAGTTTTTTTATGACTTGTGATTTGTGCGTTACTTGTGTTCATTAAGATCTGGAATTTGTGCTGTCTATTTGATAGGTATGAGTTGCATAAAATTTTATTAAAAGGGGTTATATTGTATAAATCTGTTAACTAAATGGTCAGATAGAAATGCAGAGCAGAAGTCTAAGTGTACGCCAGCCAAGCAAGTGTCTCCTTCTCTCACTCTCTTTTTTTGCTCCCCCACCTTTTAAAGCTCAAAACCCCAACATCTGTAATCCCAATGTGTTTCAGTTGATGCCTTTCCTTATGCCTCGAGGGTAGCTGATGATTAGAAGAGAACAGAGGAGGGGAAGGAAAAAAAGTCTAGGAATGCAAATCTCCCCACCACCACCACCACCACACACACGTCCAGTGGCGCCTCTGCCCAATTGTCGAAACGAGATGCAATGAGCACAAAATAATGAGAGCAGAATATCATCTGTGATAGCTGCTGATGCAGCAGATATTTTTCATTCAAAACTGTTATTTAAAATGGTTAAGGGTGGAGTGCTGCCTGTTGGTTTTGAGGTGCTTTATGACTCATATTTTGTCTGCTTTTTGTTTTTACACAAGTAACTTTTTAAAACAAGTAATCACCACCTAGAGTTCACTTTGGGAAAGTCGGTGTGGTTAAGAAGTATAAATAATAAATAATAACCTTCAGATTTTTTCCGTTTCTATAGAGTAGATTGAGAAAACCTGGATAACGCCCTGTGTGTCGCAACATTCTCTCTTTCAGATCAATGTTATGTTTAAGTGTTCTTGCTTACTTGTGCAATCTTGAGCCGAGGATTTGTTCCACATTTTGAAACTTGTGGGCAGATTTGGTTTTTGAATTACAATTCTTAGAATTCTCAGGGCAACAGGTCTTCTGGTGTTATTAAGGGGGTTGGACTGGATGGCCCCTGAGGCCTCTTCCAACTCTATGATTCTATGATTCTAAGTTTGAGAATTCTAGGAATAGTACTCCAAAAAATCACAAGTCTGAACATTTCTGTTTTTCATGATCTTTTCATGATTAAAGAGTGCGAAATAAAGCAGAGATTATGATGACATTTTCTTAAGGGGTTACCAGGCAAACCCGTTTCAGTTTCCACACCTATGTAAAAAAAACACTAACTTTGTACCGTAATCATTCAAAAAGAAAATAATGCTGTCCCTGTGGCTAATAACCATTGGTTTAGTGAGATGTGGAAAGTTGTGGAAATTATGGAGAACCAACAAGAACCCATGATCCTATCAAGTGCAAAATATAAAATAAAATAAAATAAAACAAAATAGCATTTTTATTTTAATTAAAAAAATAAGTCTTCCTATCTTTCTGAAATTATACCATGACACACACACCCCGGTGGTCTCATGCTATTCTTCTGCAAGGAGAAGACCTTGCTCTTCTGACAGGCTTTTCCTTAGTGCCAGCCTGTCTGAGAGAATTTTTTTTTTAAGATGGCGTGTTGGGCCTTGTTGCTTTGCTTCTGGTTTTGGTGTTGGTTTTTGTTACCGTTTATAAACCATATGTTTGTTTGATTCTTTTATAATATCTGTATGCTTACTGTTTTTAAATTTCAGTGTTGTCTTTAAATGATGTAAACTGCCTTGGGCCCCAATAAAGGAAAAGATGGCATAAAATGGGTATTTTATATAGGTAGATAGGTGGGTAGGTAAGTAGGTGGGTGGGATAGGTAGGTAGGTGGTGGAGAGAGAGAGGGGTGGGTGGGTGAGTGTGTGGGGTAAAATATTTTAGGAGTAAGGTGGGGCAAAATATTGTAAATAAATAAATATTTTAATTCCCTATACCTCTATTAGTCTGTTAGATTCTGAAGATCTATTTTACAAAGGTTGCAGTCATGTTTTGGATGATTCTAATAAAATTATTAATCTGCTTTGACTGTATTGCCGGAGAGGTATTACTGTGTTTCCTGGGTAGGGGAATACTGTAGTTCTCAAAATGTAATGTTTCCAAGCTATAAAGGAAGCACCAAGTGCGGTTCTTGGATTCTCTATTTTAAAAAATCAGAACATGGGGATTGCTGTGCAGAAGAAGGGAGAGTGGAGAGTTATAGCTCATCGTCAAAACACAGTACTGCATGAGATGAAGAAATAGTCTCATTAAACATAAGGTTTCTATATAATATCTGTGGAGCCCTCTGTCACTTTCACCTTTTAAAAAGACAAGGAATTTGCTTTTGGTTGTCATTTAGCTATCTGTGAAACCATGCAATGCTAAAAGTTGCAATAGCGAGATGTAATTGAAAAAGTCCCAGCAAATTAGGAATTGCCACATCACATTGAAATCATTTTCAGAGATGAAATATATCAGGCTCCGACATTCTTCTGTACGTTTGATGCGGATCGTTCATTCATGTGAATGAAGTCAAGCAGGTTTGAGAGTACTGAAATCATAGGCAAGGGATTTGCTTTCATTGACAACAAAAGTTTGGGAAGCTTGTGTTTTAGGAGGCGGGGTGAGAATATTCAACACCATCAGCAAAGCCATACTCATCTGTAATGTTGTTTGCCTTACCTTTGCTTAGTCAGTCTGTTTATGATTCTAGACTTGACATTTTATTACTCTTCTTTCCAAAGTGCTGCCAGGATAATTTATAATACACTAAATACCAATTGGAAAAAAGTCATAAAATCAGGGACCATTAAAAAAATGAGGCAAAAACAAAACAAAAAAACAAAACAAAAACCCCACCCTAGTCCAACAAAGAGAGAGTCCTGGTGGAATGAAGGCAAGCCTTAATCTCCTGCCTAAAATGTAATCAATGGCAGGTGCCAGCCTTCGACAGCTCTGCTTCTAAGGAACCTCATATTTAAAAAAAGACCATAGGGGGAATGAGGGGAGGGATAGGAAAATATAGCAAAGAATGTGGGCACATTGAAAGCTTTGTTATGGTGGTGTTATATGACGTGCAATCTGAAGGCTGTGACACGTCCACTAAACCAGTGATTTATGTCCTGCAATACTCTAAGTGTATTATAGCTGAAACCCACTTGTGCGAGGTAATGCTGGTGGGGAAGACAGCTGGAATCTAAGAATGAGGTCTTGTTTTTCCAAGAACATGGCTCTGCTAAAAGCATATTTGAGTGCTTGAGAGACATAAGATGTTTTTGGGTTGCGGGGGTGGGAGGGAGGAGATAAGAGGTGCTCATTTAATGTACAGTAGTTGATCCCTTAACAGCAGTCGCTCACTTACTTTAAGGTAACTCTCTTTAGCCCTACAAAAGGAGAGTTCTAAATTCTTTGGGTTTTGAATTTGGCTTGGATGCTCCAGGTCTCTTTGCCTGGCCATCTGTTGGAATTCTGACCTCATGAAACTGAAATCCAACTGTTTGGTTTGTGTGCAGAATTCCTACGTAAGATAGAGCCCTGCTTCTTGACAATTTGTATGTCTTTAGACACATTTCTTGCCCTTGTGGGGTCATGAGACATTGAGTCACGGCAGTTTGCGCATGAAATTTCCAAGTGCGCCAAGCTGCCAAATAGATTGGGGGGGGGGGGAAGCTGTCCAAATTGGAAAGCTTATTTAGCTTTGTGGCGTACACTTTTCCTGTAGGGTTATATCCATTTGGCAAGGCAAACCATTTGAAATGCAGGATTATAGAATTTGATATGAAGGTTCCATTTCCAGTTTCACGGGATGTTAATTGCTGAGCATTAAGCCCAGTGTTTGCTATAGAGTACTTTGTCAGGCATTTCTGTCTCTAAATAAGGCAATTTTGCCTTAACCTGTCAGGTCTTATCTGGAAGTTGAGTCATGGCGACTGGACATCTTTTTCTTGAGAGATAGAAATGTTTCGCTGCTCATCCAAACAGCTTCATCAGTCTGGATACAGCTAGTGCGAGTCCTCCATCTTATAGTCAGCTTTGACCTCTTGTATTCAGACTGATGGAAGCTATTTGGATGAGCAGCGAAACGTTTCCATCTCTCAAGAAAAAGAAGTTCAGTTGCCATGACTCAACTTCCAGATAAACTCACCTGGATGACTGAGAATCTTCACAGACATCCTGTCAGGTCTCATTTTTCTGCTTTTATTTTCTGCGTCTCCATGCCACCTTTCCTCCAATGAACTTGAGGCTATCTGTGTCCCTTACTTTATCTTCATGAGCATTTTGCAAGGTCGGTCAGATTGTGATTTGTCCAAAGTTATGCATGCCTAAGCAAGGATTCAAACCCAGATCTCTTGAGTGGTAGCCCAGTATTCCAGTAGTCACTACAGCACACTGGGACTTATTGATTAAGCTTATACCATGCAGGCTTTGATTTGGACTCCTGCATGGAGTGGGGGGACGACGACTTGATGGCCTAACAGGCCCCTTCCAACTCTGTTATTCTGCGATTCTATGATCAAGTAGCAACACAGTGTTCTTAATTGTAAGGTCATCATTGTTACCGAGTGATGTTGATATTTCGGACTACAGCTCATTTCTCTTGGTTTTGTCCCCTATTGCTAATGCAGTGCAGCTATGTACTTATAACTAGATGGACGCCAAAATGTTGCAGCCAGCATATCTCCTTCTAATCCTGTAAGAAGTACTCTGTATTTTGGGGGAAATAGAGAGCAAAGCATGTTACACTTATACGAATGCAAGCAGCATAGTAAATATGATTTAACATTTGTTCTGAGGATAATTTTGGCAGCAATTGTGTAGAGATATTAACTGACTAATTTATTCCATTTTGAAGTTGGTTCTGAGCTGCAGACTTGGCACTCTGAAAGTGCATAAAATTCAGATTAAGCAATCAAAAGAGGAACTTGGGTAGTGAAAACCATAAATCTTACCCAAATGGTGTTTTCTTTATTGACTTTATTTCCTTCCCTCCATACAAAAGGCACATCAGAAGAGCAAATCTTCATAACCTTCCCACCTTCCTATAGTTCCTGGTCTATGCCCGTTTCGTTTAGTCTATTATCTGTGTGTACTGTCATTGTAATATAGTGGGAAAGAACCTTTCCCCTGGTCCTCAAATCCCATGCCCTTCTTTATACAGTGGTACCTTGTATAAAGGAATTAACTTGTTCCAAATGAAATTATGTTAAGCAAATTTTCCTTTATACAAATTTCCCATAGGAATGCATTGAAAATAATAATCCCTAATTGCGACCATTTTTATGTTGTACAGATTGACCCCATAGATGATTCTGTTAAGCAAATGTCCCCTATCTCCGGAATTTTTTATGTTGTACAGATTTTATCTTATACAAACTGTTTGTTATACAAGGGTCCACTGTACTAGGAAGCATGAGTTCAGTGTAAAGGCAGAAGTGGGTGCACTGGTTCGCATCCTGTTGCACTGTTACATAGATGATGTAACTTTTAGACAAAAAAGAAATTTACAGAGCCACTGTCTTGAGTGTTGAGTGACACCACTCAGCAAACAGCAGAAGTGCCTTGGCCTGCAGATAATGCTCAGATGATGGTTATGGAAAGTTCTTAACTTGTGGCAATTCTTCTGTAAAAATTATGCAGTTTGCATAACTCCACAACAGGATTACAGCCACAGTAAATATGAAAAACATATGGGGAAATTTTTGACTATTTAAATGTTGATGAACTAATTGCTATCTCAAGATCCTCACATCCAGTGAGGCTGGCTGGATTTGACAAAATCTCTCTCCTTCTCCTGCCCCCCTCCTTTTCTGGTTCTTCTGCCTGTGGTAGCAACTTTTGTTTTTCATAGAAAATGCCTTACACTGAGGTCATCTTGCCTGGAAACACAGGGCATTCCCTATAGTCTATATATCCAAAAGTGGTTATCTCTCATGTAACAGCTCTCCGGAGATCCAGGCAGAATTATTTCCTAGCCTCACTGGAGATCTCTCTCGTCTCCTGGTGGTCTCCCATCCAAGCCCTAACCAGGTACAACCATGCTTAGTTTCTGACATCATAAGAGATCAGGTGTGTTTGCAGTGGCACATTGAAAAGGCAGATGACGCTTAGACTTTGGAGATTCCTTTTGTTTTTGAAGTTGTTTGCTACATAATTGGGTAAACGCATAAACCAAAAACCAAGTCTTGTGAAACCTCAGTCTTCCTACTAATGTTGATCAAAAACCTAGCTGTCATGTATCCACTGTGTTAAATTAGTTGTCAGAATTCTGTAATATATGATTTCAACCTGCAGGTACTGGGGTTATTTCTTGGAACTCAGTTGCCAACATCAGGAAGGAAATACAGTGTTTAGTAAATTACTATACATACTACAAAGTAAGAGTTTGCATCACCCTGTTTGGAAGAGCTACTATGATAGGGCTTTTATATCCCTCTCCTCCATGGATGACTATCCAGAATGATAGCCCTTCACCTGTAATCTAAAATTTATTTATTTATTTATTTATTTATTTATTTATTTATATCTCGCCTTTCTCCCCAAAGGACCCCAATGTCATCAATCATAATCCTTTTGCCTCCATCTACACAATGCCTTGATCAGTTTGGAGAAATTGACATTCCCAGACTCTGGAACTCCCTCCCACCAGAGGTGAGGACTGCCCGATCTTTGATGTCTTTCCGAAAACAAGCAAAGATCTTTCTCTTCAGGCAAGCTTTCCCTGAATGATGAACTACCTGTAATGTGTCTTTCATATGAATTTACCATTCATGATCACACAGACATTGTGTTTTCATATTTTGTGATTGCATTGACACTAGGTTTTCAATTGTTAGTTTCCCCCACTCATAACTTTTCATGGAATTTTTCACTCTCTATTTAACTGCTTCGTTTTGTTGTAGCTTTAATGTAACATTGTCTTTTAATGCTGTAAGTCAGGGGCCCTCAACCCACGGCCCGCGGGCTGTATCCGGCCCCCAGGGAGCCTGAATCCGGCCCCCGTGAGCAACAGCACACCCCCTGCCTGCCCCCCCACCTGGAGGTGAGCCGCCGCTGCCGCTTTATCGCCCTGGAAGCTGTTATTCGGCGCAAAAGAGGGAGGCCACATGACTCCCGGGGTGTGCGGGGATCAAAGCCCTTAAAAGGGCCGCCCGCACACCCATCCTCCTCTTTCGCACCTAGCAGCACCAGAACAGGACTCCGGAGTACCTCCGGCAACGTTGGAGGCGTCTTGGGGCTCGCGCTTCAGCCGAGCCCCGGGTGATGGCTGTTTTCGCTGGGGGTGGTGGCGGGGGGGTTCCTGGGACCTGCTGGCCGTTTGTGTAACCTCCCCCATCCAGACCCATCCTAACTTTTCTTCACTTACCCGTTCGCCGGGTACTGTTGTTTAAAAAAGAAAAGAAAAGAAAAGAAAAGAAACCGAAGAGCAAGCACACGCTCTCTGGCAGCCATTTGGGGCTGGGGCTGGGGTTGCCGCCCGGCGTTCACCAGGATAACGGGGCGACTGCCCGCTCTCCCCTCCCCAGCTGACGCGCGGCGGTCTTCCTGGCGCGCGCCCGCCCACACAAGCCCGTTTTTGTCGGGTGCCTGGGGCGGGGTGGCTGCCAGCGTTCGTCGGGATAGCGGAGCGGCTGCTTCGCCCGCCCGCCCGCAAGCCCGGTTGCCGCCCGGGCTTCTAGCCGGCCCTGTGCTGGTGGCTGTTTGGGCGGCGCCGGCATCTAGGATTAGTAGTGGGTGTGCTGCCACCCCCAAACAATAAATAAATAAATTACAAAAAACAAACAAAACCAAAGCTCGTTTGTGTCATCGGGGCCGCCCTGTTCCCTTGGTGGCAAGCTCCTGCGAAGTTGGCCTCGCGTCAGGGCCTTCCTCAGGCCTAGGAGCCTGGGAGCGCCCTCTGGGCCCTACTTGTCTAATAAATAAGTAAATAAATAAATAAATATGAATAAATAAATTCATATTTATTCATAAATACCCGAAGGGTAACGCTGATAGGGGGTGAGGTACTGGAGGGAGGCTCAGTTATTTCCACTGTATTATTATTATTATTATTATTATTATTATTATTATTATTATTATTATTATTATTATTATTATTATTATTATATTAATATTAATATTAATATTGCATTCTTTTTCCTTTTTTGTGTACTACAAATTAAATATGTTCAGTGTGCATAGGTATTTCTTCATATTTTTTTCAAAATCTAGTCCGGCCTCCAACAGTGTCTGAGGGACAGTGAACCAGCCCCCTGTTTAAAAAGGTTGAGGACCCCTGCTGTAAGATGTCCCTCAATTCCCTGCTCTCAGTTACTTGAATATGACTTAAGTGTATTGGACTGTATGTTGTCCCACATTACTATAAGCTGCCTTGTCTAAAATTGTTAGACTAAAAATTGAGGGATGTCTTATGCATGGAAGTAAGCTGAGGAGAAAACTGTGTGGCTGTGAAACTACTGTAATTTTGATTTGGAAAAGTGGGGATTGTCCTATACATGGGGGCATCTTATAGACAAAAATAAGATACTTTCAATAGCGTAAGAAATGGCATGAGAAAACCTGTGGTCTCCTTGTCCCTGCCATTCCTTGAACTTCAGTACTGGTGTTTCTGTGCAAGACTTGTTGGAGAAAGCTTTGCTGCTGCTGCTTTTAGTATCAGGCTGTGAAGATGATAATATCCCATGAAAGATGTCAGAATTGTCTGAGCTCATAGATGTCAGTAGATTTATTTTTCCTCCCTTCTGGTGGAGAATTAAAATACCATAAGCTTTTTATTTGCATGAAGTCATGGTCTCTGCTGACATCTGAATCTCTGGGTTTTCAGTTGTTTACATTCATATTTTACATCCATTGCAGTAGAACTTGGAATTGGTTTGTGCTTCTGAGTGGTGCATTCTTTGAAGTACCTATTAATACCATTTCTGGTTCTTGCCATATTTCCCAACCCCTCCTATTTAATATCTCTATCATCTTGAATCTCCTCCCTTCCTCTCTTCTTCTGATGCATCCTAATAACCCCATGTTATCCATTCTTACGGAAGTGGCGCCAGTGAAATGGATAAACACATGAGAGAATGTGTAGTAGGATGTGTCTATGATTGAGCTCCTTGTTAATGGATCCTAGGTTTACATAGGCTCTAGTTTTCTGATTATTCTAAAAGCAGATCTGGTTTTCCCACCTCTTTCTTTTTATTTATGCAGAAGCTTCCCAGTCCCTCAGTACATGCCTGGCCTCTGTTCTTTTGCTATTTCTCTATGCAATTTGCTGTGTAGGGAAAAAAGTCCCATATCAAGAACAGGAAGAGTCAATAAATGAATCATAGCAAGAAACCAACTTCAAAGCCTTTGTGGTACATTTTAGTTTTAATGTTGAAGCTCTGTTGGAACATGGTTTGTTTGTGATGAAGCATGTGTGCTCCTTGAGCATGGCAGGAGGCCGCGCGTTGGGAGAAGGATGGTCTGTTTCTGAAGTGGTATTGTTTGATTTCCCAATTTCCCTGCCATGGGCTTTCCTTAGTTGATTTTTGTGGTGGGTGGGAGAAGGTTAAATCAAGCTTGATCATTGAAGGTCTGCAGTATGCTGAAAAATGGGATGTCAGTGAGGGAATGTCAGCGTGAATAATGCTTCAGAAAATCTGTGGGTGTTCATAATTGATGATCGAGATGAGTTTTTATTAATTAGACCATTAGTGGGTAGCTATCATGCTCCAGTTGTATGTTACTTTAAACAAAACAGCAGTAAATCAGCAGATAAAAATACAGCTAATGGTTTGCAGTGCATGATTACGTGCAGAACAGACATTTTGGTTAAGAACATTTAATTAACCAATAAATTCTAAAAAAAAATCATGGATGTAATGATTTTGGAGACAGTGAATAACCTCGTTTGCACCATAACATGATGCTTAAAAATAGCCATCTGTAAAATTTCCTTTACATTTCCTTGAATTTTAGTAGCACTCACTCTTCTCTGTGTGTGTTTCTAATTCATAAAGGTTATTTTTTAAAAAAATAAGTGGATTAATTAGGTGATCCCATACAACTTGGGGATCTTGGAAGTCATGCATTATAAGTAACATAAGTAATGCAGTATAAGTTATGTGTTACATTTTTGTGTAGTGAAAGGATAGTATTGATCCAAGGATAGTACTGATCCTCTCTTAGAGAAGACCCCATTCTGTTAACACAGGTATGTAGATTATATAACTGGCAATATATATTTCACATGCTAAATTGCTTTGAGACAATATTTTGAGAGGAACTTTTCAAAATCTGTATTATTTCCTTCCCTTTTTAGACTTAATTCCTCCCCACCAAAAAGTAGGTCAGTGGGAAAAGAGAAACAATGAATTGCTAAGTTTTTGAGGAAGTGTAGCGACAATGAAGTAGGATCTTAGGCCTTGCATAAGTTATCTAACAAAATAATTTCCCAAACTCAGCAGATTTCTTCTTGTGTTATCATAAACTAAATTTTAAGTTCTCTGTGCTGCACTTCTTTTTAAAGAGGCAAAATAGGACTAAGATTTCTCATTGTTTCCTGCAGTAGGTAATTTCTACACCAGATTTAAAGAAAACATTTATCTTAAGTAAGTTATGAGCAACGCTCCCATTAAGTTTCCAGCAGTGTGGGGATGGGCTTAAGGTGTGCATGTGTCCAGTTCCAGTAGGAACCAAATGGGTGGCATTGGTTATGAGGTAACAGAATGAACAGTAGGTTTAGCCTGGCGCCAGAGTCAGGATTAATAGAAAAATTCAATGAATATGTCTTTTATTTCTGAATGCTACATAAAACAACTTGTCCTTTGAAAAGCAGTCTTTCCCATCCCATGGTTAACAGAAAAATGGCATGAGCTGTGACGTACATGTCCATACTTTTATTATTTGTACTGCCACCAGCAGTTTCCTGGATACCTTTATTTTAATAAGAGAGTCTGACACCAAGCTATATAAAGTAGCCCCCAGCCTATCACAGGGGTTAGGCACCAAACCCGACCCGGGATAATTGAAAATCCAAGATATGCGGATGCAGGCCAGGCCAGGCCTGGGGGACTTAGCTGGGGATTCTGGTACTTACCCCTGGCCTGTGGTGCCCCTAACGGGCCTGCAAGGGCCTCCTCGGGTCTGTCGGAGGCTCCAAAAAAAGCTACCCCACGAACCGGAAGTGAGTTCCAGAAAACAGGAAGTGACCTCTGGATCTCTTGAAGGCACTTTTGGGGCCTCCAAGGGCCTTTCTAGGCATTTGCCACATTTGTCCCTCTTCTTTTTTTTCTTGGATTTTTGCCTGAAATTCTTGAAAAGACTAGCACAGCTACCCTCTCTGAAACTTTTTTACTACAGGGTTCTATACATTTATATACTGTAGCCACACCCACCAATTCACTGATTGGCTACTCTAAACACACACATAAATATTCATAAATAACATTACATATTCATAACCAACCCTGTTCTTCACATGAGCCCCTTTAACCCCAATTTTTGGTGTTTCTGAGGGAGGATAAATAAAGGTACAATGAAATAAAAATTACAAAATGTCATGGGGCTTGACATCATGAGATTTGCTGAGAAAATGTTTGTCTCAGCTGTTACTTGTGCCTGCAAATGCCTGGAACTCGCTGATATTGTTTGCATCTCTCCAGGTGACAAAGCAACAACATGCAATAGTTATGGGTGCAGTTTTGTGTGGATTTTGCAGCAAAACACGACCCTCAGGGACTAAAAGGTTACAAGTTAGAGGCCTAAATTCTTTTGTGCAAACCTCTGGCTTGTAAGGTATAGTCAAAAGTTCCAATCCCAGACTGTCTGTGGGATCAGGTATGTTGACCAGAAGTAATGGAGCCCTGGGACATGGTGGCTGCCCTTTTGGTGGTGTGTATCTCCTTTTCAGAGACTCCTGCAGTTCGTACAAGGAGGCTTTCTCTTGTGCTTGTAACTCTTGGCAGTCAGGAAGTATGGGGCAGCATTAGGTCTTCTTGGAGGCAAGAGGCAACAGGTTTTCACTCTGATCAGTCTAGGACAGTGTTGGCGAACCTATGGCACGGGTGCTAAAGATGACACTTGGAGCCCTTTGTGTGGGCACCTGACATAGCCCCTTCACAAGCCACCTGTATCCAGGTTAAATTGCTGTATTGGCACTTTATGAAAAATTCGTGGGTTTTGAATTGCAGTTTGGGCACTCAGTCTCTAAAAGGTTCGCCATCACTGGTCTAGGGAGTATAAAAAGGCTTGTGTTGGGCCCAAAGGAGCAATTTGCCTTGGATCTTCACTTACCCACCCTAGCTTGATGAACTGACAGCTGTAAGGTATTCAACACCAACACCACCATCATGAAGGCTCAGGGAGCTATACTTTGTAATTTGCCATGGCTTTGTTGGCTGCAGCTCTTGGGTAGATAGAAGGATCCAACTGGAAGGAGGAAGGAACAAGCAGATCTGTGATCATATCCAAGTGACTTTTTAAAAGGCATTGTTGCCACTTTTGTCATCGTCAAACAGCAGAGCCCGAAGGGAACCTATGGATCATTGAGACCAACCCCTGTCAGAGAGGCACAGCGGGGAATTAAACTCTGCATCTCTCTGGCTCTGCAACCAGATACAGTAATACCTTGGTTTACAGGCATAATCTGTTCCAGAGACATACTTGTAAACCAAGACATTCTTATATCAAAGCAAGTGTCCCCATACGAAATAATGTAAATGCAGATGATTTGTTCTGGGGCCCCATAGACCACATACTGTGCACACAAAATCCCAAAACTCACTAAAGGAATTGGCTAGAAGTCTACATCCACACCATGGTTTAGGTACCTGGCTGTGGAATCTTGTGTTTGGGACTAACAACTGGATTTTACTCTGTGTTTTTAATGTGATAATAATAAAATGCAATTTGTAGCACTATACACACTAGACTAGCTTCCCCATGAATATAAATGGTTTGAAAAATAAGAATGTTGAAAACAAATTAAAGAATAATATAAAGAAAACAAAACCCTAACCTGCACTCCAGGTAGGGAGCGAGAGAAAGGCAGAGAGAGAGAGAGAGAGAGAGAGAGCATTGGCTCACTGCTCCAGTGCTTGTATATCAATACATTGCTTGTTGTTCAAGGCAAAATTTAGAAGAAATGTTTGCTTGTCTTGCAAAACGTTCTTCAACCAAGGTACTCTTCAACCAAGGTACTACTGTACCTAAAACACTGAACTGTCTAGTAGTATTTTAAGTGGGGCCAGAGAGACTCTGCGAATGCCCAACTTGGTGTCAGTTGCACACACTCTATTATCAGGTGACATATGATCACATGGTTTATCTGAGTTGCTGTTCTGGTACCATCACCCACCACCCAGGTCAGCTGATGTAGGATCTGTCCATCACACTAACGCCATGACAACAAATGGTTTGAAAAATGAGAAAAGATGTTTTGAACAAATGTATATATAAAGAAAAACAAAAGGTGTGGCTGCATCTGTGTCCCAGCCCCCAGTCCTATTAGGGCTTGGCTGACAGTTCTGACAGCTCTTTCATTAACAGCTGCTAATTAGAGTCCACATTGCTATCCCTCACAGCGTTCAGCTTGTGTCCAAGGAAGGTTTATAGCAAAGACAAAGTAGTAGTTGTTAATAGTAGTTGTTAGTAGTTGTCAAGAGCCTTGTGGCGCAGTGGTTAAATGTCTGTACTGCAGGTAAAACTGTGCTCACAACCTGAGGTTCAATCCCAGGTAGCTGGCTCATGGTTGATTCAGCTTTCCATCCTTCCGAGGTCGGTAAAATGAGTACCCAGCTTGCTTGGGGGGAGGGCAGTGTGTATCCTGCATAATTAAACTGTAAACCACTGTAACAGACTACTTGAAGTGGTATGGGGCGGTATATAAGCAGAACACTTTGTTTTGCTTTTAATGGATTCTGAGTTGTGCCGCTGTTGATGCCACTTTCCTTATTTTATGTAAATTTATGCAAGGGCTTTTGGCCAGAATGATATCGTTTATGGGAACAGGCTGGTTAATGTCTGGATTCTGGTAGAATTTGTAACTTAGAATTCCCATGCAGGTTTAAAATAAAAGCTATTAGATGTCTTAGGCATAAAGAAGCCTGTAGCTTGATACCCAAGTGGATAGGGGCAGAACTAAGCATTTCATAATGTGATCTAGATTGTGGCTGCAGTTGATACTGAGCAGAGACAAAGGGGACTTATCAGCTTGATGGGGAGTAGTTACTCTCTGCTTCTTCCCTCAGATGTCTCTTCTGCTGTGATCATTACCATTTGTTTTGTGTCTTTATTTATATATGATCATGAAGCAGTTATCTGAATGTGCTTATATCCTATCTGTTGCATTTGTTTTAATGTAGTTTTAAGAGCTCTACCACACATGCCCCCACCCAAATGAAGTGAACCTGATAAAAAGAAAGTTCGGCTTTTTATCTCATCTGAATATTTTTCCTTTTCAAAATAATTTCGTAAACATATGTTGGCTGGCTCGTGATCTTTGGACACTTGCGCTTGGCAGGATCCTTGAACGGCATTCCATAAATCTGATAGCTGTTTTGTATGTCTTGTTGGCAGCTGTGTCTAGTGGCAGGCGGCCAAGGCTGGAGTGAAATCCAAGAAAGAGAGGAGGGGAAACCCTCATTCTAGCTGCTGCTGCTGCTACTGCTGCTACAACCAATGACTGGAATACAGTGGTGCCTCAACTTACGAATTTAATCCGTTCCGAATGCATGTTCTTAAGTCGAATTGCTCTTAAGTCGAGGTGCTGTTAAGTCGGGGTATTGCTGTAGTTTGTAAAAAGCTCGTCCCACTCTTCTTCCTACAGAAACCAAGCACGGGGGCAAAACTACCCTTTGCCTTGATGTTGAATATGTTTAATTTAGTTCAATGTTCAGTGGAACTGAAAATAATGATGCTCACGAGTGGGGACTAGTCTGAGAATCTTCTCCTAAAATGGGGTTTCTTATGTTAGAAATGATTCTGTCTACCTGTGGAAGTTACAAACAAATCGGTTAGAATCTTACGGTTTGTATTACTTCCTAGTCGATGAGGCCCCAGGGTGAGTGCTTGTGGCATGCCCGGTCATGGCCCTGTTGCATGAATGAGATATGTCCTGGCATCTCAGTAATGAACTGGAGTTAAACGTGGCATGTTACTCAGCACGCATAGGATTCCAGCTACAGTGTTTGTAGCAGAGTTTTGAATTCCTGGTAAAATTCCCTTTTGCTGTGCAGTAGAAGTACAGGGTTCCACAAAGGAAAATGGCTACCAGAGTCAAACCCTTTATCATTAACTGGCACTTAAAGTCTCATTCACTCACTCGGAAACATTTGTCAGAGAAAGAATAAAAAAAAAGGTTTAATTGCTTACAATTGCTTGAAATGACAGATTGATGTGGGTGCTGCTTTCTTTACTGCACACATACCTGTACTGAACAGATTGATAGCAAACAAACAAGTGCTTCATAGTAAGGAGGAAAAAAAGAGGGAAAAGTAATTCATCAGAGAGGTGGAGCTCTATGAAATCAAAGTCTGGAAGGAATGATTGATTAGTGTTAGAGAGAGAGACCATTACTCAGAAAAGTCCCTCTATTTCACCTAAACCCCAGACAGCATGCGAGGATGCAAACAAAAACTCCAACAATGTTTCCTACTAGGGATGGGCACCTTACAAAAAATGGCACACTGTTTCATCATGTCATAAGGTTATGAAATGTTTTGAATTGAAATGAAATACTTACAAAATGAAATGAAATGCCATTTCCTCCTCTAAAATGAAACAATTGGTAAAGCGCACTGGACACGCCCCTTCCATTAAGCACTCCAGCACCTCGTTTGGGGCTTAATAAGTCAATTCCCTGAAACCCAAAACTTTTCAAATTTCAAGAGATTCCCTAAAATTGCTTGGGGAAGCTAAGCCTGTCATTCATATGCCTGGGATCCGTAATTTTCCATTGAATATTTTTTAAAAAATATATTTTTAAAAAAATATTTAGTGGAAAATTACGGATCCCAGGCATACAAGTGACAGGCTTACCTTTCCCAAGGGATTTTAGGGGACCCTTTGAAAATTGGAAAAATTAGGGTTTCTGGGGGCAGAGATATTAAATTCCAAAGGAGGTGGGGGGGTACTTAATTGAATGAGTGTCTACCAATTATAGGGTTAATTTACAGCTTTCCCTCTCTTTGGTAAAGCGTGCTGAAGACACTCATTCTATTTAGTACACCTCCACCTCCTTTGGAGTTTGTTTGTTTGTTTCTGTATCACCCGTCTTCCCGAAGGAACTCTGGATGGTTAACAACAATCACATTGATTAAAAATGAGTAACAAATGTATAATTCAAAGGAAAACAATAAAAACAACAAAACAAAACAAATAAGTAAGAATACTCGGCAAGATGGTGGAAAAGACAAAAAAAGAAAGAAAGAAAGAAAGAAAGAAAAGAAAAGAAAGAAAGAAAGAAAGAAAGAAAGAAAGAAAGAAAGAAAGAAAGAAAGAAAGAAAGAAACAAAGAAAAGAAAAGCCCTAAAGGTTGCCAAATGCCTCTCTAAAAAACAAGGTCTTAAGCGGTTTTTGAAGGCCGACAGGGACTGTGCTAGGCGAATCTCACTTGGCAGATTGTTCCAAATCATGGGGCCAGCCATAGAGAAGGCCCAGTTTCATGTGATCAAATTCTGGGCCTCCCTAGGCGTGGCCAACTGAAGTGAGAAATGCACACAATATTCTGGTGGGTTGGGCCTCATTTGACTTCTGGGATATCCACTCCGCCAGGTATTCAGGTCCCAAGCTGTGGCGCAATTGTAAAGTAAAACCAGTACCTTGAACCTTATTCAGGCCGCAACGGGCAACCAATGGAAGCAAGCCAGAACTGGGCTGATGCGGTCAATTCTGCCTGCACCTACCACCAGTCTGGCTGCAGCATTTTGTACCCATTGAAGTCTCCAAACAAGGATCAAGGGCAACCCCACGTAGAGATCATTGCAATAATATATCCTCGAGATCACAAGCACCTGCACAACTGTTCTCAGGGTACGGGTGAATCTGGGCAATCTGCCGAACATGGAAAAATATGGACTTAGAAATGGCTACCACCTGGGCTTCTAGGAATAAAACTCAGTCTTCTGACCCACAAATCTTTTCAAATTTCAAGGGGTGACATAAAATCACTTGAGGAAGGTACATCTGCTACTGTTGGAGCCCAATGAAAGTACATTTAATTTTTTAAAATAATTTTCGTGTGCATATTTTGAAAAAAATGCATTCAAAATTTATTTACTTTGGGCTCCAAAGTAGCAGGGGTACCTTCCTCAAGCAATATTAGGTAATCCCCTGAAATCTGGAAAGATTTGGGGGACAGGGGACTGCGTAATTAAGGTTCAAAGGGGGTGCCCCTAGGAAAAATTCTTTTTAATTGGAATCAATGGAAAGCCACAGCAGTGCTATCGCTCACCCGATCAGCTTCCGATTCCAATTAGAAAGAATTTTTCCTAGGGCCATCCCCTTTGGACCTTAATTACTCAGTCCTCTGACCCCCTAACCTTTCCAAATTTCAGGGGTTGACCTAAAATCACTTGCTCCCCTGGGTTCTTTAGGACCCAGAGGAGCATAGTGTTTCATTTTGTTTTGTAATGAAATTACTTTAAAATTCATTTTGTAACGAAACAAAACAAAACACAGGGGGACGAAATGAAACAAAACAAAACACTATTTTTCCATTTCGTGCCCATCCCTATTTCCTACCATTTATATTGATAGACAGAACATAATAACACTGTGCTAAGTGTGTCCATGCAGGAGTAGTGTATTAGCAGACAGGCTCGCAATATGGTATTTTCTTCCACTCTTTAGTTAGAAATGGAAACAGAAAGTATTTCTATCACTAATGGAATACTCCTCCTAACATTAGATCTGTAACATATTTGCATACATTGGCAAGAGCTCTTATTAAACACTAATCGTAGGGCGTGAGAAAAAAGAAATAACTGCTGCAATAAGTGGAGGGAAGGCTTCACCACTCTGTGAAGGGCAGATTGAACTAGGTTCCTCTTACTCTTCCACTGGACCTGAAGTCATTCTCAACTCTGGATCAGGGAGGTCAGAACTGAAAATAAGGCAGCGTAATGGATTCCACCAAACAGGATATTCCTGTATTTGCTGTTCCCCAAACCGTCTGTTCTGCTTGAGACAGACTAGTGTTATATGGATGGGATTCTTGGATTCCTTTGGCTACAAGTACCTTTTCTCTGTTTTGGGAGTTCAACTTTATGGACACCTAAATGTGTCTCCTGTGAGAGAAAGGCCTTAACAGTGGGGAATCGAACTCCCAGCCTCGAAACTGTGCAGATGGATGCCTAAACCACTGAGTTATGGCTCCTTAACAGAGGCTGGACTCGACCTGAAGAGTCCCTTCCAGCCCTCCTGTTCTGAGATTAAGATTAACAGTAGGGTTTTGAGATTTAGCTAGGCCCTAGCTCCATCCGTGCTTCCCGTTTCACCCTAGTGGCAGCTGGGAGCTTCCTTTCTGAACAGGAAGCTAGATGGAGCTGGGCCCAGCTAAACTATCTGTCAAGTAACACTCCCAGAACAGAGAATAATGGGTTTTATAGCCCACAAATCCCAAAAACCCATTCCTTATGTCAGGCATGTCCAAACTGTGGCCCTCCTGATGTTTTGGACCACAACTCCCAGAATTCTGACTGCTTAGACTGCCAGTGACAAAGGACTGTGGGAGTTGTGGTCAAAAACATCTGGAGGCCTGAAGTTTGGACATGCCTGCCTTATGCTTATACAGGTGTATGTATGTGTGGGCAGTTTAGTAGGAAGATTCATGGCTATAATTGCTGATTCATACCAAAAGTGGCCAAAGGCATTCTGTAGCCTGAAGGAAAGTGCAAAGCGATAGCTTCCACATTTGGGTGGAGAGAACCTGACAGAGCTGGCAGGTGAAACTTCCTCCATATCAATGGGGAACCCCACCTTCAGCTTAGATCAGCAGACCACTTATATCAGTCTGTGTAGCACTTATGGGAATAAAAGATAAGTTGCAGGGGATAGAATTCTCTTAATATCTTGGCACAAAATATCAAGGTTCTGCCTGAAGTGGTGAACATGTTTCGAAGAGAGTGTTTAGCACTTTGAAGAGCTCCCACAAAGTTTGGACTAAAACCTGGAGCAGTTTTCACCATCCACTTTTGCTCAATTCACCCTGCCCAATGGCAGAACTGCCCTGTCATCATCATCATCATCATCATCATCATCATCATCATCATCATCATCATCATCATCATCATCATCATCATCATCATCATCATCATCATCGTTTATTGTCGTACATATATACACAGTATGCACATGCAATGAAATTCACAAAAACACCCAGAGACCAGACCGAAACACATTCTTAGATTTCTGCCACCCCTATATGTGGAGTCCCCGTATGCAAGCATACATATGCTTGTAATCTGTAGGGTATGAATGATGGGGACTCCACATATAGGGGTGGCAAAATCTTTTCTAACTTACTAAGGTACTCCGACCCACCAAAATCTCTTTGAATGTCCTCTGCAATGAATGCCCCCGCAATAGAATGCAGTGAAAAATCACAACACATGCTTCTTATTTCAGAAAACTTGAGCTATGTTCAGCTAAAATTAACCAATAGCTTTCATCTTTCAGGATATATAAGATTGAAGAGTCTGGTTCCTTGTGTGGGATGCATAGGTACAGGAAAACAGATCCCTTGAAAATTTCTTCCCAGCCTCACTACCATAGGATGAAATAAAACAAGGAGCTACATATTTCTTGTTTTAAGACAAACCCAAGTGTGACATTTCATTGATATTGAGACTCTATTATCCTTTCATCTCCTCTCCAAATAGGCTAACATCCCTAGTGATTGCATATAAGTGTGGGAAAGCTTGTTATGTTTGATTCTCTGTTCCTTCCTGTGCCTGTTTTCTTGATGGTGTTTGTGAACATGCTCTCATTGTGTACAGAAGCAGGCATTTCGAAATCCTGTCTAACTCGGCAAAATAGGTGGTTGCATTGGCTCCTTCTGGGATTTGGCTAAAGACAATGGGAGGTTTTGCGCAAGCAAATGATGTCTTGTCATCTGTATGCATGGAGAAGAGAGATGAGATGATAAGTAAAAGAGCAGTTTCTTAAGCCGTTCAAAACCCCACCATCTTCTCTCTGTGTCAAATATTGGGCTGATTCCTTTTGGTGCTCACACTGGTGTTGCATAACGTGTTAATGAATGAGGTGCTAGGCCACTTCTTGATTGCATACCTGGCCATGCACCTGATTGAAGGTGAAAGGAACCAAAATGTGTCCCAGCACCTGGTCGCTTTGCCCAAGCAATCCTTGCGCAACTGTCAAAATGGTTTTGTACAGATTTCTGTTACAAACAAACAGCTATTAGAGCTGAAATCACATTAATCTTCCAGATATTTGATTTGGTCACATTGTCATACCCAGATAATTGTCTGGAAGTTGAGTCATGGCAACTGGACTTCTTTTCTGTACCTCTGCCAGTTTAGCCTGCATGATATTGGGTGACAAGATGGCTGACAAAACCTGAAGTGGAAGTGAAGAGAGAAGAAAACTGCCCTGACCTGATGTTCTGTTCTCCCTCATGTTGGATATATTATTCCAATGTGTGGAATGCATTCCTAATTCAAAATAAAAGCTGTAAATGGGATAATCCTATCATTACCTTGAGGTAATATCAAAGGATAAGGGTAGCTTGGCCCAAGACGTTACCATTTCACATTAAGCATCTAAATGGGTGTCTCAGTGTTGAGTTATTTGGGCCTGTAGTACAGCCATCTTTAGCTAGTGGGGCCTTATGGTAGATTATGTGAAAAGTAATTAAGTGAGGAAAGAGTGATCCACTTTGCTATCTTTTTGAGCAGTATGGGCAATCTCTATAGATCTGGGGGCCATAAGTTTCCAGCCCAGGATCCTATAGGGCATATTTAGTGACGCTCCCCCTTCCCAGCCACTTGTAGTGAGAAAAATGTTTCAGAAAAGCATTAAAATTGGGGCTGACCATGGAGGGTGAGAAGCTAGTGGTCCACAAAACACGACCAAATTAGCTTCACCCACTGCCAAGGGGTGTCTTTAAAGTGCCGGGGTGGGGGTGGGGTGGGGTGGGGACTTTGGTCCTTCAGGTGTTTCGGACTGCAGCTCCTAGAATTCTGAGCCTATACAGTAGTTCTAATTTTAAACGGATCGGGGGAATTGTGGCCCAAAGCATCTGGAGGGTCAGAGGTCCCCCTGCTTTACAGCATATTTCCTAGTGATTTCCATTGAGTGGATTTCTGAGAGAGAAGGAGTCCTGGAGACCCATGTTTGGGTCCATGGGGCCTCATTCCATATTATGTCTTCTGGAATTGAGTGTCAGTTTTTGGTGAAACACACTCTGTTCATACAATCTCAGAATGTTATGATTTTTTTTAAAAATAATGTGGAATCACTGATGTTGTTTGTATGTTTATTTGCTTTCTATGCTGCCTTTCTCCGGATGAAGGGATACAACTGCAGTGTATTTTTAAGTGGAGACAGTGAAATCTCTTCTGGAGTCTGCACAATCATTCAATCTGGCTGAATGGAGCCCAAAGGACATGTTTTCCTCCCTAGTTTAAAGTAGCATAATCTTCTGTCTTCCTCCCTCTTTGAAATAACTTGTGTAATCGTAAAACAAAGCACATGCCTCTTTTTATGATCCTACGATTCTTATGCTCCCTGCTTCTGAAATGCTAGGTGGGCAACTCCTTGAGCTTACTGCCTGTTTTTTGTTTTGTTTTTTTTGTTTTGTTTGTGTGGAAAATTAAGAGCTGTATTATCAGACCAGGCCAGCACATTGATGCATGTGATGTTTTCCCTTGCCTCAGATTTGCTTATCTTGTTCTTTATGGATGAGGCCCTGGGCCACTCCAAAGGCAATGCACTATGAAAGACACTTTCAGATCATGGTGCTTCTAGGCCCCTTTTGTTGCTGTGAAACTGTCCTTAATGAATCGCTTTCTGCAAGGCATACAGACCAACAGGAACAGAAGCACCAAGTTAGCTTCTCTGCCTTTTGTAACAATCAATGAAGACCGAGAACAAGGAAACTACTGTACTGTAATTTGCTTTTGTAGTACAGTTTAAAAAACAGCAACACCACACCCTCCCCATTTGTTCAACATGAAGAACCATTTTGATTTTTGCAAAGCTTGTTGCTAAAGGTGACTCACACAAGGAAAGGTGGAGGAAAAAAAACTTGGTCTGTTGTTTTCAAAGTGCTTCACTGAAGTCTTTCTTAAAACAAATAAATATGCACCATGGGCACACCTTCATCTTTCCAGTATTTCCTTTCTCCTTGCATCAACGAGTTTGCCACCTCAAGAAGAGCAAGGGTGCTGATGTAGCTGATTCATGACTAACAAGGCAGTGTTCTGTTGGGGCTAAACTTGGCTTGTAGACAATGATTTAAAAGAGCAAGGGGAAAGTGTGGGGCAAAGGAGAAAAGGAGAGGTTGGCATGCCATCATTAACACACTTGGCACAGTTATTGTGATCTTTTAAAATACTGTAGTTGGAATAGATAGTCTTCCTTGTCTGTGTTAGACTAGGGCCAGTTTTGTCTGAAATGGGGGCTTTCTCCATCAGCCTATCAATTTACTATCCTCTTGGTCACAGCATCAAATATAGCACACAATGATCATGTATACATTTACATAATGTTTCACAATCAGGCAGTTGGGGTAACCCACCCAAGCAGTCAACTGTATGCCTCACTGAGCTGCTTCAATTATTGGGCAGAGTGACAGTGTGACATTATGGGTGACTCAGGAACAAGGCATTTCTTTGTACCAAATAAAAGAACATTACTGTGCAGAAGTGGCACATGTGACCCCACTAATTGTGTCTTTTCACAAACTTCACTGGAATGCCTTCTATGCTAGACCTTCAATTGAGGATGAAGGACATCAGCATTTGAAAGGCTTCCCAGCTGAAAGTTAGTTTAAAGATAAGTCGGAACGAGAAGGTAGAATTTGGGGTGTGTGTATATGTGTACGTATGCGTGCTTGGAGTTGTCTGTCCGTTGTAGGCACCTGTAATATTGTTTCTTTCAGAGTTGTTACCTACTCAGTTTTAATTCACTTATTTGGAAGTTGAGTCATGGCAACTGGACTTCTTTTCTTCAAGCAGCTTCGTTGGTCTGAGGAAAGTTAGTGGTGAATCCTTCATTTTATAGTTCACCTTCATTTCACATCACCCTGCTCTGAATAGGCTCTTAGGTTGGGCAAAGGCCTGAATAGGATCCTTAGGTGGACAGTGCTCTGAATAGGCTCATTAGGTAGACAATGGCCTAATATACAAAGTCCTACCTGTGCAACCTTTCCCAACACCCATTAACTATGGCTCATTAGCTATGGAAGTGCTGGTGGAGGTGTGAAGTGCTTCAGCTTTGTGTCAGGATTGATGAACTGGACATCTGACAAGTAGCAGACAGATTGTGCCTGAGCCCCCACCTCTGTTGACAGAGGGTTTTCAATACACACATAAATGTCTTCCCTGACCTGCCCTTTGTCCTTCAAATGGAGGTGTTGGTCCTGAGCTGTTGCTCCTTTTACGTTGGGTCAAACTGTTTAGTTTCTCCAACGTAGAGGTCTGTACACTCCTCACTGCATTGGACCGCATATACAGTGGACCCTCGTATAACAAATGGTTTTTATAACATAAAATCTGTACAACCTAAAAAATTCTGGAGATAAGGGAAATTTGCTTAACAGAATTGCCTATGGGGCAAATCCGTACAACATAAAAATGGTTGCGATTAGGGATTACTCTGTTTTCAATGCATTCCTATGAGAAATTTGTATAAAGGGAAATTTGCTTAACATAATTTCATTTTGAATGAATTAATTCCTTTATACAAGGTACCACTGTACTATATTGCTGCTCTTGTGTTTTGGTGTCGGATCCTTTGGGTGGACGAGTCTCTGCCTTAGTGCGTTTGTGGGTTTGAAGTAAACAGGGATGTAGTGTTTGCCAAAAATCCCTTTAAGCTTCTCAAACACTCCAGCCATGAAGGGAATGAACCGGTTCTTCTGTCAGCCCTGATCCCTTATTCTTTTGGATCAGGACACAGCTTTCTTGAAGGCCCATTTTAGATATCCACAGGCCTGAAGTGCTGTCTTCAGGTGCCTGTCTTTCTTCTTCTTGCCTTCTGTGGATCTGATGATTTTCTCTGCTCTGTGGTTTAGAGTCATGATGACTCCTAATTTGTGTTGTCACTGTCAGGTCCGATGATGACTGCACAATCCAGAAAAGACAGCCTGTTGTCTTGGTTGTCTTCCCTAGTGAAACTAATATTTAGGTCCACTGATGTGGTCTCTAAAGGCCTGTACTTCTTTAGTCTTGATTTTCACCCAGGTGTCATCTACATACCTGAACCAGTGGGATAGTGTCATCACTGGGGAGGTGTTGAGTGCTATGACTCAACTTCCAGATAAACTCACCTGGATGACCGAAAAATCTTCACAGACATTTTTACTTCACTTGTGCCATCTGCAATTGTCTTTTATGATAAGTGAAATAAGACATAGCACAGATAGGATTTTAAAAGGCTTACAGCAAAGCATTTGTTCTTTGCCATTGGGATAGTTTTGGCCAGTGTAGAACATAGGGAAAATTAATCCATGCTATTTTTCAGCAGGCCATAAGGCTGAGAAGGAGAAGCAACTCTTAAGTCAGTAAGTATTCCCTTTTAGATGGAAATCAAAATTTGTTCCATTGGGGAGGACATTTTCACCAAGCATTTTAAACCTGCAGCTTCATTGCAGTGTAATAGTTGTGTGGGGAGGGTGTGTGTGTGTCAGAAAATACCTATGTAGTTCACACAATGTAATTTTTAAATGCTCATTTCGAAATTATTGTGACAGTGATACGTGGCTGGCAACCTGTTGGGTTATGTGGATACAGAAGGGCAACCATGCATCATCTATTCTAGTGTTTTGTTGTGATAATAACTGTGTCCTGGTTGCACAACACTGTGAATTTCAGTACAGTATTGGTTTCTAGACTGAAAGACGGTGGAAAAAACCTATACCACGTGTGCAGCTGGCTTTCTGCCCATAGATTTGGAAAGTAGGATGTGGCCCATGAGTATCATGGCCATATCATTCAACCTGGAATTCCTGATTAAAATGATCAAGTGCCCTTTAAAGAAAAATAGTTCTGCAATGATACCCTTGTCCAATGGTAAGTTGATATGTGCATAGGCTAAGCCAAAACGAGATGCAGGAAAATAACAGTAAGCTCCCCCAATGCCCCCATTTCTGGAAGAAATCTGTGGACTCACAACATTCATTTCCTTGTGAAGTTGCTCCAAGTCATTCTGCCTGAAAAGTGAAGATGAGTTGCTCATATCAAGCCACAATTGCTGCTCAGAAATGAAGTGCTAATATCCTTTTCATTTACGTCTGTGAAGATTCTCAGTCATCCAGGTTCGTTTAACTGGGAGTTGAGTCATGGCTACTGGACTTCTTTTTTGAGAGATAGAAACGTTTCGCTGTTCATCCAAACAGCTTCATCGGTCTGAATACAGCTAGTGCAAGTAGTCCTTCTTATAGTCAGCTTGACCTCTTGTCCCCTGGTCACTGCCATCTGGGATGGTAGTGGGCCATCCCAGAAGAACAAGGGATCAGTCTGAGACCCAGACCCGACGGAAGAACCTGGTCATTCCCTACATGGCGGGAGTGTCGGAGAAGCTTAAAAGGATTTTTGGCAAATACCACATCCCTGTTTATTTCAAACCCATGAACACAATAAGGCAGAGACTTGTCCACCCAAAGGATCCGATACCAAACCATAAAAGGAGCAATATAGTATATGCAGTCCAATGCAGTGAAGAGTGTTCAGACCTCTACATTGGAGAAACTCAACAGCCATTAAACAGAAGAATGGCCCAACATAGGAGAGGTAACAGCTCAGGACCAGAATCAGCAGTACACCTCCATTTGAAGGAAAAAGGCCACTCTTTCAAAGATGAGGATGTACACATATTAGACAAAGAAGAGAGGTGGTTTGAGAGAGGAGTAAGGGAAGCCATTCATGTTAGCATTGAAAATCCCTCCCTCAACAGAGGTGGTGGGCTCCGGCATAGTCTATCTGCTACTTATCAGGCTGTACTTTCCAAAGTACCCAGGCAAATCAAGGAGCCTTCACCACCAGGTCACAGCTAACGACCCATTCTTGATGGGTTTCAGCACCTTAGGCCAGTGCTCCCCAACCTTTTTGTCCCCACGGCCCGGTAAATGTTTGATGATTTTCCGTGGCCCGGGGCTGGGGGTGTGGAGATGGGGGTGCGGGGGTCTGGCGGGGGGGAAGGGGAGGGTGTGGGGGGGCGGGGGATGGGGGGAGGGAGGCGGGGGTGCGGGGGGGTTTGGAGCTTGTGCCTTGCGGGAGGCCACGGGAGCGGCGGCGGCGGCGGCGCTCGTCGGCTGGGGGCATCGGGCATGCCGCTCACCCCCACGTGCATGGGTGGGGTGGGGGGAGCCTGGGGCTCCTGGGCGGGCGGGCCCCTGCCTCCTCCTCTTGTCGGCGGCAACGGCAGCCGCCCGGGTTCGGCCGCCGCCTCTGCCCGCCTCCGGCTGCGGCCTTCGGGCGGGTGAGCGGGAGGGGGGAGGGGAGGGAGGCCGGTGGGGGGTGGCATCCCCGCGCCCCCCCGGAGAGGCCAGTGTCCTTTCCTCAGCCCTCCCCCAACACCCACCCACCCACACACACACACACCTGGCCACCTCTCAGGGAGGCGGGCAAAGCTCACCCCGCGCCGCGCGCGCCCTCCCCCCCACCAAGACTTGCCCCCCTCCCGCCGGGTCTCCGGGCCGAGAAGGGGGAGCCTGAGCACCTCCCGCCGCCGCCGCCGCCTCTCTCACCTGCTGCTGGGCAGGGAGCCCGAGCTCTGGCCAGGCGCGAAACTCAGGAACTTGTCCGCTCTCCCGGGGAGGCGGCCGCTGGGGACTGGCGGAACCCGCCCCGCCCGAAGGGGCTGCAACTTATCCTCCTCCCGCCGCCGCCACCGGAGCAGCAGCAGCAGCAGCTGGGGCGGCGGCGGGGGTCGCAGGCCGACAGGCACAGGCAAAACACCCGGGCCGGCCCGCGGCACAGGCGCGGTCCGGCGGCAGCGGGGGTGGCTCCGCCCTGGAGCGCGGCCGCAGGGAGGGGCCAAAGGGCGTGCGCCCTGGAGGAGGAGGAGGAGGAGGAGGAGCGGCACCCACCTCCTCTTCCGACCGAGGGGGCCCCCACGCCGCTGCGGCGATGCGCGCGCGTGGGGGGGCTCGCCAGCGCCTCCCGCGCGCGCCCCCTCCTCCCTGCCAGCCTCCGCGCGCCCGGCCCCCAGCTTCCTGCTGCTGCTGCTGCTGGTGGTGGAGGGTGAGGAGGAGGAGGGCGGAAGAGGAGGAGGAGGATGCGCCGCCGCCGCCGCCGGCGGCGGGCAGAGGAGGAAGGCAAAGGCAAAGGCAAAGGCGGCGGCGGCTCCTCCTGCGCTCCTCCAGCCTTCCTCCTCCACCGGCCGCCCGCGGGAGAGAAGAGGAGGAGGAGGAGGGCGGCGGAGGAAAAGGGGAGGAGCCTCCCCGGCCTCCCCAGGCGGCCCGGTGCCGACCGGTCCATGGACCGGCACCGGTCCGCGGCCCGGGGGTTGGGGACCACTGCCTTAGGCCATTGTTTACCTTAAGGCCATGGACACTAATGTCTCCCTAAGGAGCCTATTCAGGCTTTGTTCATCTTATCAGACCAGGGGACAAGAGGTCAAGCTGACTATAAGAAGGTCTCTTGCACTAGCTGTATTCAGACCGATGAAGCTGTTTGGATGAACAGTGAAACGTTTCTATCTCTCAAAAAAGAAGTCCAGTAGCCATGACTCAACTCCCAGTTATCCTTTTCATTTGTTAAGGTACTTGGTCAAAATATTAAAAATTAGACACTGCAGCCCCTTGGACTGTATCAGTGTTTTACTGATCTTTGTGAACATTTGCTCATGTTATGGGCAGCAGCCTGGCATTGTGATGAAAAACGTGGCCCGTGCCAAAACAAATTATCTATTTTTCCAATAAGAGGCATATTTAATCTGAAGAGTGGGGTTAGTGGCTCTGTTCGTTACAAAAATGACTATAAAAGAGACATACCAAGAGCACACCGTCAGGCCCATCCAAGCACAGGTGGATTAGAGGATTTGGTGAGCGGCCAAAGCCAAAGCCCTGTCCCTTGGCAATGAACCTAGCTCACACTTAAGAGGGGAGAACGTAGCTCAGTGCATTTGTTATTACTTTCTTCATTCCGTGTCGGTGATGGACAAATCTGAAGATTAGGGTTCCTGCTTGTGTGTAGGCTTTGCACATGAGCAGGAAATTTATTTATTTATTTAGAGTATTTTTACCCCCACCTTTCTCCTTGGAAATGGACCCAAGGCTGCTTACAATAATGAGGGATAATATAGAGTTCAGTACTTGTTTGCATATACAGGCAGAGTGTGGAGGAGAATCGAATTTTCTCTTCATTAGGCTCCTTCAGCACCACATGAAGAAAGGACTGAAAGACAGATGGAGCTAGGCGTTCATCTCTTAAACGTATTGAGGAAACTAGATTTATTTAACACTCAAAGGCGGATGAATATTTGATTGGCAAGGTTTTGAGGATCTGGATAATCTCTGCTGGGTGCCTGGATTCTTACTGTCAGAATAACTTGTCTAAGCATATAGGCTTCTCACCTTTATTAGATTTGACTTCTTTAGTATATTTTACTAAGGGCTGCCCATGAATCAATCGGAACTTGCAACTAGGTTATTGATTGGAACTGGCAGCTTGTAATATATTTCTCTGTTAGTAGCAAAGCGCTAGAGGGGCTGAGCAGATGGGATGGGATTCCTGTTCATTTTTTCTCAACAGGAAATTCCCTCTTTCTTTGGATTATAGGAGATCTTTGGGGGAATATCAGGAAGAACCAAATTGTAGGCGCACCTATGTAGACAGAAGCAGAAAAATGTGAAGGCCAAGTAAAGAAACAATATGTGAACAGTGAGCTTTACGTACAAAGTTCAAGGTCCTTCGTATGCAGAATAAGCAATGACCATTCATTCACAATACCTGTAGCTGCTATTCACAGATACCCTAGCTTTAACTTTGGATGGAAAACTATTATCATAATTGAAACTATGGGTAATAAATAGAATGGAAATTGACAATAAGTTTCAGTCCAGTAGTTTACTATATATTATATACTGCAACTTCCTTTGAAATGCCTTTGCTGAGAATAACTCTTCAGATCAGCAGAGAGCCCACAAAGATACATAGGTTGTCCTACAGGGATTCTTAATGCTGTTATTTCTAATACTGTTCATTATTTTTATCCATCCACATTTGTCTCAAGACTGACATGTTTGTCTTCTGTAGAGTACAGAATAAAAGTTTTGACCTATGATAGTATGTCACCTTGGAAATTATGCTTGGAAAATAAGCCCATGATGTTGTAGTCCAGTCGCTGCACAGATATGAGAACAGGTTTAAGTGTCTTGGGAGTTTACTTACACCTCAGTATGTATTATAGAAGATTTGATATTAACTATCCTGGATACATTTGATGTTGCCTTTCACTCGGCAGAAATTATCCAATACCTGTATTAACTGTACTTGGGTGCTTCTGACATGAACAAAAAAAAGTATCTTGATTTAATGTCTAGGTTTGTTGTAGGATCTAGTCCTAATTAGAGATGGGGACAAATTAAATAAAAAGTGATTTGTCATGATTTGTGATTCATCAGAGCTAAAGAAATGACAAATCAATACATCAAATTTTCAATGACAAATTGATGGCTAGATTTATTTTAACTTTTGAATACTATAAAATGGTCTCCAAGCCACTTAGAGGTGCCAATTTTGGAGGAAAGCAGCCCACGACTCTCCTCTACAATTCCTCCAGGTTTGGCAAGAACTGGGGTTCATATGTCTGAGTTATGCACCCCAAAGAGGACCCTCTAGAAAAGTGCCCCCCAGGTACCTAGAGTAACCAGACTTGCAGAGGGGCTTCTCCCAGTAATGGGAGGAGCATCAGATTTGGAGGGAAGCATTCCCTGACACTCCTCTACAATCTCTCCAAGTTTGGTAATGATTGGGTTTCTGACATCTGAGTTATATGCCCACAAACTGGGACTTCCTAGGAAAGTACCCTATAGCAACTGGGTTGGGAAGACCCAGTCTATGCCAAATGTGGAGGGTTTGTAGAGAAGAGTCAGAAGAGCTTCTCTGCAGGTTTGGAGAGAACGCCAAAGAGAAAGGGAGAACTTTCCTGGGGGAGCCAATTTGGCTGTACACAACTCTGACATCGAAACTCCAGTCTCCACCAAACACGGAGAGATTGTAGAGGCAAGTCAGAGAAATCTTCCCTCCAAATTTGGTGTCCCTGAGTGCCTTGGGCATTTTATGACCCATCAATTTAATAGATCAAAAATTGCTAAGAATTCACCAATTTGTATTTCTCAGGGGACTTCATTTATGATGAATAGGAACAGACACATTTTGATGAATTGGCCAGATTTGTCAGAAAATGTGATTCATTTTTCAATTCATTCCCATCTCTAGTCCTAATATTTGTGTCTGTATTGGGTGCCCTGTTGTTGCTGGTAAACTGATGTTTCATGAGAGGGTTATCTGTAAGTAAAAGGTCTCCCACCGAAAGCTTATGAAAAGGACAAATGTAAAAAGAGAGAGTATCTGTGCTTCAGATTTGTTTAATCACATGTGTAGCTACTCAGCATTACTTGGCATCAAAATCTAAAGTGCTTCTGCAAAATTTAATTACTTCTGTCTTGTTAGCCCTACCTGTAGTAGACCCATTGACACCACTTTTTTATATAAGGTCAACTAGATCCATTGAAAGATGACTGGGTAGCATGACTTGGAGTACTCAACTGTATCGCTGGGGAATTCAATTTCCCATTGTGCAGTCTGGGAGAAGAGCCGGCCTTCAGCCAGAATGCTCCCAGAGGAATGGAATGGTAAATCACTTCTGAGTACTCTCGCCCTAGAAAACCCTGGAATGGGTCACCATAAATTGGAATTGACTTGACAGCCAATAATCATTATAATTTAGGTTTGCAAATGAGGTAATTGGGGCTGTGGGATCCAAGCTGCAAAAGGGGAGGCTTGCAAACCAGGTAATTGGGGCTGTTGAATCCAGGCTTCAGAAGGGGAGGGCAGAGGCACCGTGGAGACCTCTTGGCAAACAAGGTGATTTTTGACTGGGGAATCTTGGCTGCAGAAGGGGAGGAAAGGGGTGGGGAGGGGCTCCCTGGAAGAAGCCTCTTTGCAAACTGGGGTGATTGGAACTGTGGAATCCCGGCTGCAGCACGAGACGGGAGAGGCTCCATGCAGGTATCTCATTTTTAAAGGAAAATCTTTGATATATATCTAGCAGGGACAACTGTATTTACTCTGTAAGACGCACAGACATTTCCCCTTACTTTTGAGGGTGGGAAAAGTCTCTTATAGGGCAAAATACGGTAAAATCCACTGAAATAGTGGCAGTGTTATTGATTAAATGGGGTCTACACTATTTGAGACTGACCCTTGGAGTTGGTGGCTAAACTGTAATCATATATCTAGTGTTTCCTCTTTTTCAGTCACTACTATGGCAATGCTCCAGTGTCACATGACTCTGTTTCTGATAAACAGATATGGCTACATTCCAACAGAAATCGGCCCAATGTGGCTTATAGCCTATGAATATATTGTCTTGTTTTCAAAATATATCTACTTTTTCCATAATATTGATTCCTTTCAAATGTTTGTTGGGTGATTTCAGACTTCGATTTAATGCAGATTTTAGGCATACATAAAACTAGGGTAATTGAAATCAAGTTTATGCATGAAATCAATGGACAGAAGTGAATTTGGATCCACTCTAAATATAAACTGATCCACAAACAATGCATTTCAAGCATACCATTTAAAATTCATTGCAACGTTGACAGTATCAATCTGTGCCGCCCATTATCAGCTCGTATTATTTCTCACTTGTCAAAGCAGAAGAGTAACTGATGACTCTAAGGTGCCAGGAGCATAATTTAAGGAGTAGATTGCATAGAGCTGCTTAGCTCTGATACTCCCTTCCAAAGATTTAAACTACAGTTGAAGCCTTCCCCAGTCAGTATGGCCAGCGTGAATGGTTGATGAGGGTAGTGGGTTCAAACACCAGGAGGTTGCCAGGAGGGGGAAGGCCGTCCTACAGTCTGCACCAGTTTTTCCTGTCCATACTCAGCCCTTCTGCTAGAACAGTGATGGCAAGCCTTTTAGAGACCGAGTGCCCAAACTGCGATACAAAACCCACTAATTTATCCTGCATACAGCTGGCTGTGAAGGGGGTGATGTTGGGTGCCCCCAGAAAGGGCTCCGAGTGCCACCTTTGGCACCCGTGCCATAGGTTCGCCAACACTGTGCTAGAACTACTTTTTTGGTGCAGATGCTGATGGATATACATATTTCCTGAGGGTGGCTTATCGTTTTTGAGAGTTTTTTTAAAATGTGCTTTTCGTTGTGATATCCTAGAGCAGTGGTTCTCATCCTGTGGGTCCCCAGATGTTCCTGGACTGCAACTCCCAGAAGTCTTCATCACTAGCTGAGCTGGCCAGGATTTCTGGGAGTTGCAGTCCAGGAACAGTTGGGGACCCACAGGTTGAGAACCACTGCTGAAGAGTTTAGGATAATCCAATAATTTTATATCGTTTTATATGTAATCAGTAGTGCCCATAGAATTGTCCCTTTAGAAAATAGAACATTAACACAATAGAAGATACACATGGATGAAATATTTCAAAACTTTAGTAATATATGAAAATATCATTCCATATATCCACAGCAAGTACTAATGGTATATAAGAATATTGGCAACAGTGAGTGCCTGATTTGCTGTATACTAATATTGAGGATTGGGCTTTTGAGGGAATACTTTCTCTTTACAATTTGGGTACAGTGGTAGGGAGAGAAGTATATTACCATGGAGAATGTGGTACAAAGAGAACTAGGATGCCTGCCAGAAAATAAAGAGCTTTGCTAAAAATATGGATGAAAATCCTAACTTTTTGGATATGCCCATAGTACCATGTTTAAAAATAGGCATCCAGGAAAACACGAAAATCCAGTACAGCAGACATGGAAGTCCATTGGAGGTCAAGAAAACTCTCACATTCAGCATGGTATTTATGATTTAAGAATCTAGATAGAAACAGGAAAGAAGAGGTGCCTGTCTTAATCCCTTGAAGTTTGTTTTGGCTAATGATTGATACTACCATAGTTTTCCATGCTTACTTGCTTACATTTTAGTTCCATTTTTTCCTTGTGGCATCATCGTGGCTTTTATTTATTTATTTATTTATTTATTTATTTATTTATTTATTGAATTTATATCCCACCCATCTTCCCATGGGGAACTCTGGGTGGCTTACAAGAGCCGAACAAGTCAGCAAACCATACAGACTAGAACAACAAACAATTTAAAAACAGCAAGAAGCAACTGGGCATCATGAGACAAACGGGCTCTGCAGCAGCAAATTGTTGAGCGAGCATTATAGATGGCGAGGCAAAAAAGAAAAAAACTAAAATAGATCGCCAAAGGTCTCGCTAAAGAGCAGAGTTTTTAATGCTCGGTGAAAAGCTAGCAGAGACTCTGCAGAGCGCACTTCACTCAGTAGACTGTTCCAAAGGGAAGGGCCAGCCACCGAGAAGGTCCGATTATGGGTAGATGTTTTCCTGGCCTCTCTAGGGGTGGCGACCCTGAGCGAGTGCGCTCGCGACTGCCGAACTGGATGGGCCAAGATTGATCGCTGGACGATTCGCTCTGATAGGTAGTCCGGGCCCAAGCCATGGAGGGTTTTATAAACTAAAACCAGGACCTTGAATCTGATCCGGGATGCAACAGGCAACCAATGCAGGTGAGCCAGGACTGGGGTGATGTGGTCATGACAACGCACACCAGCCACCAGCCTGGCTGCCGCATTTTGTACCTGCTGCAGGCGCCAGAGGAGAGTCAAGGGCAACCCCATGTAGAGGGCCTTGCAGTAGTCTAACCTCGAGATCACCAGCTCTTGCACCACTGTTCTCAGAGACTCCCCATCTAGGTACGGACGGATCTGGACAATTTGGCGAAGGTGGTAGAAAGCAGATCTGGACACGGCGGCCACCTGGGCTTCCAAGGCGAGCGCCGGATCCAGAACTACGCCCAGATTCCGGACCGTAGATGCCAGTTGGAGGGAAGCCCCATCCAGACTGGGAAAAGGGCCTCCATACCCAGATGGGGAACTCCTGAAGAACATCACCTCTGTCTTCTCGGGATTGAGACTGAGCCTGTTGGCCCTGGTCCATGTCAATACTGCATCCAGGCACTGGTCAAGGGTCCAGACAGCTTCCACTGCAGAGGTGGAAAAGGAGAGATAGAGCTGTGTGTCATCAGCGCACTGATGACGGCAGACTCCAGATTTCCTTATGACTTCAGCCAGCAGCCTCATTTAGATGTTGAACAGCATGGGGGAGAGAGATGAACCCTGTGGAACCCCACAAGGGAGTATCCATGGGGCCGACAACTCTCCACCATGCTGAACCTGCTGGGGACGGTCCTCCAAGAAGGACCGGAGCCAACTGCGCGCAGTGCCTCTGATTCCTACCTTGGAGAGCCGATCCAGCAGGATACCGTGGTTGACGGTATCAAAAGCCGCTGACAAATCCAGAAGAACCAACAGGGTAGAGCAACCCCTGTCAGCCGCCCGGATTAGGTCATCTTGCAGCACGACCAGAGCTGTCTCGGTCCCCCGGCCAGCCCTGAACCCGGATTGGCATGGGTCAAGGCATTGTTGTTCCTCCAAAAAAGACTGGATCCGGACCGCGGCCACCCTCTCGATTACCTTGCCCAAAAAAGGGATGTTGGCGATCGGACGATAGTTGGCCAATTGGTCCGTTGCCATGCCTGGTTTTTTGAGGATGGGCTTAACCACCGTCTTCTTCAGTCGGGAGGGGAAAACCCCCTCGCTAAAGGAGGCGGTGGTGATGGCAGATGCCCACTCAGGCATAGCCCCTCCGGCAGCTTTTATCAGCCAGGAGAGGCAAGGATCAAAGAAGGTGGACACGGGCCGACAGTGGGCAATCGCCCTGGAGGCCTCCAAAGAGGAAACAGGTCCAAACTCATCCAAATGAGGAGAACGGGGGGTGGGTGAAGCGACTAGGGCTGGCGGAGTCGAAACCGGCATGGATGGCCTCTATTTTAGATCGAAAGAAGGCTGCGAAATTCTCACTACTGAACTCAGTAGGAGGAGGCCCTGCCAGACTAGGATTGGTGAGGTCCTGGACCACCCAGAAAAGTTCCGCCTGGCGGTTTGAGGCCTCCCCAATTTTCAGGGAGTAATAAGATGTTTTGGCCTCCCTGATCGCTCGCGAGTAGCGCCTAGTCTGGACAACAAACGCAGCCTTATTGATTGCCGTCAGTTTTGCACCTGGAAAAATTGCTGGCTTAGCCACCTCTGTCCCTATCCCCAGTTCTTCACGCACATATGTGGTCTGATTGTAATTTAGGCAGCATGAGTGTGTATAAAAATAAAAGCAAAAAGCCAAGTGTGTTCTTTATATGCCGCCTCATAGCGCTTAAAACACTCTCAGAGCGGTTTACAAGTAATGATGCAGGCTACACATTGCCCTCTGCCCTGCAAGCTGGGTACTCATTTTATCAACTTCGGAAGGCTGGAAAGCTGAGTGAGCCTGCTACCTGGGATTGAACCCCCAGGTCATGAGCACAGTTACAGATTGAGTACAGTATTTTAACCACAGTGCCATGGGGCTCTTCGTTAAGTCAGTGAATTTTGTTTTCCTGTGTGGAATTAAAAAATAAACTCTATTTTTCCCTTTTTCCCTGATCAATATCTAATATGTACTAGAGATGGCTTGATTCTTGAAACAAATACCAATCCTCTTTCTCATGAGAGGTTGAATGAAATCTTATCTCCTGACTTATAACAAATAAATGAGTTCCCAGTGCTGATACATCAATTTAAAAAGTTTTTGCTCCCATCATGAAGCTTGTGCTTTATGGCAGGAGATTTAAGGGCAAGCAGGAAAAGCATGTACTGATGGCTTGCTGTATTTGGTGGTTACTCATTTCTTACTATGGATATTAGTCAGTGCTTAGAAATACGACTCTTGAATGTGAACTCCCCAAGTTCCCTAGCCAGTATGGTCACTGGCTATGGTAGGCAGGTGCTTCTGGAAGAGAATTGTCTGAAAATTAACCATACCAAGCTCTAAATTATGGTATTGTGAGTCTAGATAGAAGAATTGTGAGTATAGTGTGAGGCTTCAGTATTGTGCTTTTGAAACTCATCCATGCAGGTTTGTCTGTACAGCATAAACACGTTTCCAAACAGCACTTCAAAATTAAACGAACCTGTTCTGCTTAAATGAATGCTCCTTGGTAACCAAATACTGTACTGTCTTTTGAATCCTGAGGGACCTATGGTATATCTGAATCACTATGTTTTTATTTCTGACCAGTGAATTCAAAGTTGATGACCAAGAATAGAAATACAGATGCATTGGTCCATGTACCCTGTCCTGTTCCCCTGCACCACCACCGCTGTGCATCAGAAGCCTGTTGCACCAATGTTGTACAAGCACCTGAAGAAGGGAGCTATGTCTGTGAAAGAACAAGTCTTACCATTACATCACTTATGAATCAGGCAACCTTTTCCAGAGTTTTCTAGACAGAGTGCTCAAAAGTGGTTTAGTATACCCTTCATCTGGGGATGTTCCGGGACTGTGGAAGTTGTCCAAGGCCACACAGGCTGTCTGTCTTGCAGAAAACACAGTGAAGATTTGAACTCCTGCCCTTTGGCTCCAAAGTCTGGTACCAAATTATCTAAGCTACGTCTGTGAAAGCACATGGCAAATAAAAAATGGGCCTCCAACTATGTGACATAAAATGTCTGCTACCTTGATTTTTTTAAAAAAAAATCTTAAAAAGTCAAGGTTGACTTGATTTCATAGACCATGGTCATTATTTGCTTAATTTTAAGACAAGGGAGAAAGAGGGAGACTGTTGTATGGTCTAGGTTTTTCTCCTTATCTCCTCACTTCACACATAAAACACTGTCATTTGTAATCATGTGCATGTAATGACACTAAGCAAGCAAAGAAAAGATCTTAAATTCTGTTTCAGTTTTGCTAGACCTTCAGTTTTACAGATTGCTAAATGGAACTGAAGGTTGTTGGCAAGCTGACAGCCTATGCTTGTCAGCCTGTGTACTTTTGAGAGGGTTCAGCTCTTTTGTATTTGCATGGCCAAAGGTTTAGGAGCACTATTAGCGATCACTTTGTTTTGATGTCCAAACATCTGCCACAGATTTAATGTTGTTATTAGCAACAGTGGAATTAAAGCTATAAATCCCCAACCTCTTGCTGGATATTTGGCTTCTGTCCTTCTAACAGAGACTCTTAGTGAGGCTGTACACTTTTTCTTTGTTGCTGGTGTGTGTTCACGTTTGACACTTCTGAAACTACTGTACTACTCTGGATTCTAGGAGGAAAACAGGCATGTAGTTTTGAATGTTTGAGTTGAAAGTGCAACTTTAAAATGGTGAGACGTAAAATAAGTTGCATGATTTATAGAAAGGTTGAAAAGTTTCTCTATAAATGCAGTGTGTAACAGGTTTCACTTGCATTTAACTGCACTTCAAACACATGCAGTGATATTGTCAATTCGCTTTAAGATTCTGATTCACACCTACATATACTGATTCACAGTGCATCTGTAATGAATAAAACATGTAAAACAAAAGACTACAATGTATATCTGGAATTGGAAAAGTCAGAGTTGTTCATTAATCTGGATCTTATTTATCTAATTGTTCATTAATCCAGATCTGATTTACTCTGTAAAATTTCAGAACTCTATTGAATATCTTTCTGTAGAAATTAAGTCTGGCTTTGGAAAAAAATTATGAATATGCATTCTTCAAATGTCTTAAATAAAGAAATAAATGTCAGCATTTTATTTTATTTTTAATATACTGTACTCAATAAAGTAACAAGCCTTTCAGTTAAATTTGTAATAAATAATGGCTTAAATCATTGTGATTAGGTCCTTGAAAACATTTAAAACAATAACAGAAAAAAAGAGATTTGAGAATTCATTTGTACTATCTTGACTGTTTTATATTGCATAAATGCGTGTGTACACACATACTCTGTGCATATGTATACGCACACAGTATGTGTGTGTGTGCATATATGCAATATATACTGTATACAGCATATGTACAGTATCTATCTATCTATCTATCTATCTATCTATCTATCTATCTATCTATCTATCTATCTATCTATCTATCTATCTATCTAGTGTGTGTCTGTGTAGGTGTGCGTGTAGGTGTGTGATTTAATTTAACTCACATATGGTGATTTAATGTGATTTAATTTAGCTCACATTATGTTCTTAGGAATGGTGAATCCAAGCAGTTTCTTTATGTCCAATATTCTAATGGTTACCATTTTTGAAAGGACAGGGGTATGAATTTGCAGGCTCTCCAGCACACTGGCCCAGCTTGACCTCTCACAGAGCTGCCAGTTGCTTATCTAGGGCCTGAGGCCTCGGTAGTAGGCTTGCAGCAGAACATTGAGCTAGTGTCAATCTTTACATCAGCAAAATAGGAAAATTTTGGTCCACTGTGGACAATAGAGAAGGGCACGAAACGACCATTTTTTACATAACAGAATGAATAACGACCATTGCGATGGGGCAGGCTCGAACCGAACAGAACCAAGAAAATTTTCTTCGGTTCTGTTTGTTTTCGTTAATGGCCGCGTGATGAATGACCTACCTGGTGCTGGCCTTCCTGGTCCAGTCTTCCGGCTTCCGGCTTCCTGGTCCAGTCTTCCAGCTCCCCCAAAATGTTCTCCTCCAGGGACTACAAAGTCCAGCAACACCCCGCCACGACCGTCTTCTGCTCCAAAGGGCGCGCTTCCCCGGAGGGCTGGCGTTCAGGCATGCGGGGCGGGCTCCTCGCTGTTCACACTAGCGGAGGTGGAGCGCCTCCAAGGAGCCTCCCCCGGGGTGGCGGATGGGGCATGGGGTGGAAGTGCCATGCCCCCCTCGCTCGCTCGCTCTGCCCTGGCCCGCCAGGCTCCAGCCAGCCAGCCAGCGCGCCTACAGGGCAGAGCCCCACCGCACCGACCGACCCGCCGAGCTGCCCTGGCCAGCCGGAAAGAGCGGTGACGGATGGCCTGTTGTGCAGCAGCAGCAGCGCCTAGGAGGAGACGCCGCCGCCAGGTGGATGGCGAGTGACCAGGGATGACCCCCCACCACACACACCAGGATCGGCTGAGCCTCGCGGGGAAGCTGAGTCCCCCCTTCTCCCCTCTGCACAGGGGCAAAGGGGGGGTCTGAAAGGGATCTTCCCCACCCATGCTCTCTCCCCACTTCCCCCGTCCCACCTGATGGGGTCGGGGGAAGAGCGGGCTGCTAAAATCTCCCCCCAGCCCTCCCGGGCACCGCTGGCGCCGTCAAGCCGGTCAGGAGAGTGCTCCCGTGGTTGTGGGACTTTTCTCCTGGCCGGCTTGCCGGCAGTTTCGCCAGCGCACGGCTCTGGGAGGGCTCCCCGCGGCTGCGGGACGGCTCTCCCAGGAGGCTTGCCGCCATCTCTGGCGGCGCCCGGCCCCGGTAGGGCTCCCCGCGGCTGCGGGAACGCTTTCCCGCCGGGTGCTGAAAATCGACGCCCGAAAAACAGAGCGTGCCTCTGGGGCCTGAAAAACGGAAACGACCCGAAGCGGGCCCCATGGCCCGAATAACGAGCATGAAATGCCATTTTGGCGTTTCGTGCCCATCTCTAGTGAACAAGCCTTGTTAGATGACAATGCTGTCATTTCTCAACATTGAATATGGTGGCTGGGATGTTGGGACCTGCAGTCCAACATAATTCGGAGAGCTGCAAGTTGTCCCATTACTGTTGTGTAAGCATAATTTTTTTAAAAAAATAGTCTTCCTTCCTTCCTTCCTTCCTTTTGCATGCTGCTCTTTCTCCTATAAAGGGTTTCAAGGTAGCTCACAGTAATTAAAATTCAGACAAAGCTAAAAGGACAGTAAATGTACAGTTTAAAAATAATTAAACATAGAATAATATAAAAATTGATCGTATTAAACACTGAAACAGCCTTTAAAAGTGCACTTACAAATCATAGCCACCAGCTTGGGGACAGTTTACCCTTGGTGGTGGATGTGATTCTTAAAAACCTGATTAAAAATAAGTGTCTTTATCTTTCTCTCCCTTCTTGCAAAGATTATTGTTAAACATTATCCTAAAATTATTTCCTTTATCAGTTTGTTAATACAGTGGTACCTCTTAAGACAAATGCCCCGAAAGACGAAAAACATGTGAGATGAATAAAATTTCTAGCAATAGGGTTGCTTCACAAGATGAGACTTCCCTATGGGATCCTTTGCCAAAAGAAAATCTGTTCTGCATTTTGAAACAAGTTACTGAGGATGCATTGCACCCTCGTAGTTTGTGGAGGGGTGGGAGGAGTTTTTTCATCAAGTTTTGGAGCCATTCTGGACATTGTTTTGCAAACGTTTTTGGACTTTTAGAACTTGGAAAGGTAGGAAGCTGAGGTTTTCTTGCTTTTTTGTGTTTTTACATGTTTTTATATTGCATTTTTGTCGGGAATGAACTGGGTATTTTCTTGGAGCTTGCTTTTGTCCATGTTTGCATTGCACCCTGTGTGTGTGTGTGTGTTCTTGGGGAGAGGGGGTGTTTCCGGCTCTGCATGCCTTTAAACTGCACTTTATAAAGAAGTCTGGGGGGGAATGCATTTTTGTCCTTTTTTTCCTGACCTCTGGAATGGATTAATCGGTTTCCCATTCATTACTATGGGAAACCGCATTTTGTAAGACAAATTTTTCATAAAACTATTCGACCGGTAGAACAAATTAAATTTGTCTTATAAGGCACCACTGTGTTCTAAATAAGTCTGCTTTTTCAAAGCAAGCAAGCAAACAAAAACAAAACAAAAAGCATAGAAAAGAAGGTGGTTGTCAGAGTGTCAAAGTCCCAAACATATTATGACACTTGTATCATGGGTTGACAAGTTACATGATTGTTTCAAAGCTTAATGAAAATAGAAAGCAGTATTATCATCTTCCTAGTTTGTCTCGCAAAGAAAAATGTTGCATTAGTAGAGGGGTGACTTGACCTAACGATGGAAGAAGTGAGGGGGCTTACATAATTTGAGACCAGCCACTGAGAAACACCTCTTGTGTGTTTCCATAAAAAGGACCTAGGGAAACACAGATACTGAGAGAATCTGCTCCCCTAAATGTCTTAGGAGTTGGGCAGGCTCATAGGGAGAAATGTGGTTTTTCAGATAGCCTGGACATAAGCTATATATAATTTTAAGGGTCAAAACCAATTTTTTGAATCGGGCCCCAAAATGGACTGTCAGGCAGTAAAACTGCTAACAGAAGAATTGTATTTCTATACGCCAGAACATATTTTATTGGTGATAAATGTGTTGGGACAACTTTTCATAAAGAAAAAATTAAAATTCCCTAAACTGGGCAGGTAGAAATTACTATGTAATACGTTAACAATATCTCCTGCATCGATTCCATCTTTTTGCATTCACAAGTTAATTATTTCCATGCATTTTAATTGTATTTGTTAGGATTTGTTAGACTCTAGGAACTGACCATCTTAACTAAATTTTTATACAGCGTGCTCATGGGGGGGATGGTTAATAGCAATAGATGAGGTCAACTTTTGTGTCTGTTGGCAGAAGAGCCCTTATTTGCTAGAAATGGAATGTAAAATCTCAGTTTTATGACTGAAATTTTCATGTTTCTTGAGTGGAAGGAGAAAACTGAGATAGGAATATTGCTGATAGAATCCAACCTAAGTCCCCAGTTGATTTAAATGGGTTTCTTTTGAGCATAAATAAATCTGATTCCAACCATAGGAATGCCTGAATCTATTTCTCATGCTTATTACAGTTAAAAATTGTAGAATTAGGAAAGTTTGTTTTGTCTGGATTCATTTTTCTGTGTTTACTTCACCGTGAGTGGAAAACAAGAAAAAGGGATGGTGCAAGTTTGGGAGTAACATTTCTGGTGCACCAGGCAGGAGCAAGTAAATGACTTGTATCTTGATCGACACATGAACTTTAATTTCATTGTCACAATTATCTGGGTCACACTGGAATTCACCCTTTCAGTTATATGTTCTCCAACAACTAAGGCGTGTTATGAAGTTTTGTAGTGCTCTCGTGACTTTGGGTGTCTCACTTTCAAACAGATACTTTTTTTTACTCTCTGAACCCAACATTTTGTGACTTATCTCCTCCATACTTGAATTTTAAAATGCATAAAAGCATAAAATGATTTCTGAGACTGCACTTCATTGGCTGTGTTTGCTGTTTTTCTTCTAAAAGATAGATTCTGTCTTGTGCACCTGCACCATAAATCAGCAAGTAATGAGCGCTTTTGCTGTCATGATTATAGGTTTGTGATTGGTAGCTGCTGATCTAGAGCAAATACAACTGCTGCAGTTTCTGAAAAAGACCCCTGTTTGCTCTCCCAAAATCCCCACACCTAAAGCTCTCTCTGGAGTTTTTAAGAAGCATAATGCATCCTTCTCCATTTCCTAATAACACAATTGATCACTAAAGTTTTTAATTTTAATTCTGCTTTTGATTATTGATAAATAATTTATTTCCAGAATTGTGCATTTATAGAATTTACATGTGAATACCTTATGAAAACAAATAAATAAAGAAACACAATTTTGTTGTTTCGTTATGTAATGAATTGTTTTTTTAATGAAACAAAATGATAGAATGCATTTCATGATGGAACAAAATGAACTGACATTTTTTCTTCCCAGAGGCAACATATTTGGTGGGGAGGTTCCTTGGACGCTTCCCTTTAACTCCTCCAAATTTGGAGAGGTTTGGGGTTCAGGGGGATGAGTTATTCAATTCTACAGTGGGTACACGAGGAAAAAAATCATTTGTAATTGGAAAGTTAGGTACTCGAAAATAGTGATCCTAGTGATCTAGCAGTATGGAAATTACAGAGGATCTTTCCTGTAAGCCTTCCAAATTTGGAGAGGTTTGGGGTTCAGGGGGGTGAGTTATTCAATTCTACAGTGGATACACCAGGGAAAAACATCATTTGTAATTGGAAAGTTATGTACTCGAAAATAGTGATCCTAGTGATCTAGCAGTATGGAAATTACAGAGGATCTTTCCTGTACGCCTTCCAAATTTAGAGAGGTTTGGAGTTCAGGGGGGCCAGGTTATTCAACTCCAAAGTAGGTGCCCCCAGGAATCAATCTGTAATTGGAAAATGCTTTTTAATTTTTTTAATAGAGAGGTTTGGTTTCAGTTTGGTTTCTTTTTAGTATACACATAATTTTTTTCCTGGGAGGACCCACTTTGAGTTGAATAACTTGGCCCCCTGAACCCCAAACCTCTCCAATTTGGAGGGCTTAAAGGGAAGAGTCCAAGGAAGCTATCCACTAAATTTGGTTCCACTAGGACCCAGGGGAGCCATTTTATAGCATAACAAATCATTTCATTTCATTTTGGTTTGGGTTTGGAAATTCTTTTAAAAATTCACTAATAATGAAACAAAACAAAATAAAACAAAATGCTTTGTTTTCATTTTGTGCCCATCTCTAATGCATTTGATTGATTGAACACAATTGCAAATTGAATTAAAAGGAAGCAAAACATGGACACGGACGCTATAATTTAGAACAGCAGCTTTCAACAAGTTTAAGAAAATGCTTGATGCAGTATTGTGGATAGAGCTACTCAAAGGGAACAAAGTTCATAGTGTGGTGGAAGCATCCTAAATAGTTACTATATGGTGGGTGTATATACCATCTGTTGCTTACCAAGTGGCTCAGTGTGCAACAGATAATGCCTGTGGAGATGCTTTTATGTTAACATCAATTTGTGTGGAAAAATACTCTATTTGTGTAATTGCATAACATGATTTCAGCCATTCAGTTCTTCCCTATAAGGCTTTAGAGACCGTATCCAGTTCCTTGTAATCTGCAAATGTTTGATGAACATCTCCTAATCACCCTTGCCTCCCATCCCCCCTTTATATGGAGTCATTAATTACCATCACAAGGGACTTCTGAGTCCCCCCCCCCCAAATCTTTGGTATGTTGAACAGCTGGCCCAGAATAATAGTCCATGCAGACACTTTATTTATTTATTTATTTATTTATTTATTTATTTATTTATTTATTTATTTTTAGAATATTTTGTCCTCCCTTTCTATTTGGAAAAGGACCCAAGGTGGCTTACAATAATGAGGGACAATATACAGTCCAGAACATTTAAGACATATTCAAGTTAAGAACAGGGAATTTGAAGACGCATCTTAGAACATTAAAAAAGGTAACATTAGAGCAACAAAGAGCACACAAGAAGAAAAGAAAAATCCATCATGAGGGGTGAAAAGCAACATGGAGAACACTAGTGTTCTTTTGAAATCAGTCAATGCAAAAATGTATGGTAATCCATATAGTCACATAGTAGGTAGTTTCTCATTCAGGGAAAGCTTGCCTGAAGACGAAGGTCTTTGCCTGCTTCTGGAAAGACAGCAGAGATGGGGCAGTCCTGGCCTCCAGCGGGAGGGAGTTCCAAAGTCCAGGAGCAGCAACAGAGAAGGCCCTTTCATGGGTTCCCACGAGACCTACCTGTGAAGGTGGCAGGATGGAGAGAAAGGCCTCTCATGATGACCTTCAGCATCCAAGCCGGTTCATATTGTGAGATTCAGCCTTTGAGGTAGCTTGGACCCAGGCCATTTTGTGCTTCGTAAGTTAAGGTCAGCACCTTGAATTGTGCCCGCTAGCTGATTGGCAGTCAGTGGAACTGCTTTAGTAGGGGTGCAATGTGATCTCTGTACCCTGCCCCAGTCAGCAATCTGGCCGCTGCGTTCTAGACTTGAAGTTTCCCGAGACTTTCCATCAGTCGCCCCACATAGACCCCCAGCTGGGAGGTCACACTTCCAAGATACAATATATTTTCTGTATATGATGGTTTTTTTTTCTAGTGTGCCTTCTCTTCCTTATAAGCAATCTTTCATGTTTGCTTCCAAAAGGGCCTTTGGTGTCCTGTCTAGAAGTTTCTAATCTTTCCTGACAGGATGGCTCGTGGATGGAGGCCTCTGGAGCCCTTCTGCCTTCTGTTCTGACAAGGATGCCTTGCCTACATACAGAACATTCATTTATGATGGAGTTTTCTACCTTCCAAGGTCAGAAAATGCAGATAAACACGGTGAACTACTAAGGCAGCTAACTTATTGGCTATGTTGCTTCATTCTCTGAAAGAAAAATGGATGGGCAGTTTGTAGCCCAGGAGCGACAGGTTGGTTCCTAGCTTCCTGTGTATGATTCTCATCTTCCTTAAATACAATCCTTTTGTGTTTTACTTCTCTAGGGGTTCTGGTGGCAGCATAGAAATAAAAATAAATAAATGAAGAGATAATAAAATAAAAAGTTTTTAAATGTCCCAAGGCACCCTGCTGAGCTTCCCATGAACGGAAAGCCCCTCTAGCGTAGAAACCTGACGGCATGAGTGTTGCCACTGTTGAAGGGGTGGATTTCCATCCAAATGCTCTTGTGCCAGTCTACTGAGTAGAAGCTGACAGATGTGCAGTAGGATACTGTACTAGGTGGTAAATCTGACTGCATCATCGTTGATGAATTTTGCAAAAGCTGCTAACATCCCAGTAGTGTTCAAGTGGGCTTGGTGGAATGACAGAGGCTGAAATCCTGTTGCTCAACATAGGAAGGCAAGGTAGAGTTAATTCATGTTATCAACCATGCATTTGATGAGTCAGTGTCTTCATGAATTCTATTGATTGAAATGGGTCTAGTCTAGTTGTGACTTACTTCAGGGAATAGAAGAGGCCTATTTGGATCAATGAAACTTGTGGAACAATTGGCTCTCAAAATTTCTGTTGGTGCAGTGGGCCTACTCTAGTGAGACACTATGTTGAATAATATGATTTCAGCAGATATATAGTGGTACCTTGTATAAAGGAATTAATTCATTCCAAATGAAATTATGCTAAGCAAAATTTCCTTTATACAAACTTCCCATAGGAATGCATTGAAAACAGAGTAATCCCTAATCACAACCATTTTATGTTGTATGGATTTGCCCCATAGGAGATTCTGTTAAGCAAATTTCCCCTATCTTCGGAATTTTTTATGTTGTACAGATTTTATGTTATACAAACAGTTTGTTATGAGAGGTTCCACTGTATTGTAGGTAAGGTTAGCAAGTATTTGATTCTAGCCAATGGGATCTGCTTTCTTTCTAGACTTCAGTCAGGCTTGGCTATATTGTGGATAAGGCTGTGCTTAGAGCACAACCACCTATTAAAAATGGCACTTATAAACACTGTTGATATATGCATTAGCTGAGAGGTCATGGGTTTTAAATGAGAAACAGATGGAGGAGTGAGTTAATGAGGTTAAAGCTATGGAAGCAGGTTTGCTTATGTATAGAATAAAGGAATCTGGAAATGGATAGGCGAAAAGAATTGCCAACTTGCACTTTCGAGGTGGTTTCTGAGAGGAACAGATTAAAGGAATCAAGTAAGGAATTGCAGGGTTTGGGATTTTCTTTTTGTCAGGTCCCAATGATGTTAGACTGTCTGAGCATTTGAGTGTGTCTATATGCAGGGTGCTTTTCAAATCAATGAGAAGAGGGATTAATAGTGTATACTTCCTGGAACTTGTAATTGCAGTTGAAATAAAACTACCCATCAGATACGATAGTAAGTAAAATGGTTCTGATCGTATCTGCAATATATCATTCTGTTCTGTTTTTATACTGTGATTTTACTGGCTATATACTGTAACTACTTGAAATAAATATTTCACAATAATTTCTCTTGAATAGAATCTCTTGAGGAGAAAACACTGGGCCCAGAGCAGTTTAGATGTCTGCGGTCATTGCAAAAAAGTCCAATCTGTTTTTATTATTTCCAATAATTGAATAAAACGTAGTATTCATAGCTTGTGTAATTTTACATCATTTCAGCCAAGTTTTTACTTGGCTGAAATGATGCAAACAAAGTTATTATTTGTCTAAAAGGGAAAATCTTCTTATCCACTTCTCTTTCTGTTGCCCAGGATCAGGTAGCCCCAAGGTCTTGTATGTGGAATGTTAATTGTTCTTGTAGCAAAACATCACACTGGATTATGTTCTTTTTAAAATCTGCTAATATCAGTGTTCCTTACCGATGGTATCATTTAATTAAGACAATCAAAACCAAGGAGATTAATGGAATCCCCTAGGGAGAAGTAATGGGGGAGTGTAGGAGCTACTGTGTTCATTTAGCTGGATGCCCAGATGGCAGGACAAATCATTTTGTATAGTCTGTGGACTAAAACAATTCAAATTCAGGTGCAACTCTATGAGGCTGCAGTTATTTGTGTGCAGATGTACTTGTCTATATTTGAATTTTCCTTTGTACATTTAAAAATGGCATTCCTTTATTGTATATTTAAGCACAAGCTGACAGGTTATAAACTGTAGAAGTGTATTAATTGTATGTTGTACATAAAGGTAGTAGGTAAAATACAGTAGGACCCCCATATCCACTGATTCAGTTATCCATGGCTGGTAGAGGAAAAAAATTAAATAATTCAGCAGCCACAAAGCAAGCTGTAATGCAAGCTATCATCACAAACAGCAGCTATAAAGCAAGTTCTTTTTCACAAATAGCATCAGTAAAACAAGCTACTGTTACAAACAGTGACCATAAAGCAAGCTACTGTCAGGAAACAGCAGTCATAAAGCAAGCTACTGCCAGGAAACAGCAGTTTGGGTTGAGTGGGCAGGCGTTCTCTCTTATCCATGGTTTTCATTATCCACAGGAAGGCCAGGAACCAATCCCCAGCGGATACTGGGGTCCTGCTGTAACTCTTTACAAAGGAGGTGCTCACCTGCTAAACATCCACATAAACCTCACTTACGGTACTTATATCTCTTGTAGAAACATGCTGACACTCACTTGTGGACCCTCCTCGCCCCAGCCCAGCTTTCTGTCCATTCTGCCTAAAACCTTATTCCACACCATGCTTGAATGCTGGAAGAGATGTTGGTTGCAGATTTCTTACTTTCTCCAAATTTGCAAGGTCATGTCCCATGGAGGGCATGTGAAATGTTATCAGTATTTCTGAGACCAGCTCATCTCCTGGAACCCTCCCCTCCTTCATCTATTTGTAGATCTTGACAGTTTTAGAGAGGTTCTGAAATATTGATCTTTTCATGTGAGCATTAAATGAACAGATTGCTTGTTGCCCATAGTACCCCTACACTATCAATGCAGTGAACTTTTTGAGATGTGCTCTCAGTTATCTTTCACCAGGCTGGGTTGGCTCTTTTATTGGACAAGAGCAACAGATCACCTTCCCCTCTATTATCCCTTCTCATGCTGTTGTTGCTGTTGCTGCTATTCTGGAGGTATCCAAATATCCAGAGGGTTGCTATGACTATGTACTTTCTTATTAGAGAGACTTCATTAGTACTCCTTATGGCTTGCACTTCTTCGCAGCACTGGAAATAATGGAAGAATCTCGAAAGGAGGTGAATATGTATACTAAACAAGGATTAGAGTAATGGCGTCAAGCTTTCTGTGAACGTTTGCTTCTCCTTCTGAAAATATTGCATGGCTATTCTTCTAGAACTTTTTTCTTATTATTATTATCCAGTAAAATTATGCACCTGATTAAGTTTACACTGCAGTTACCATTGGTATATGATACTACCTTAAGGTGCAGTAACTCTAGGTGGTTCTTCAAATTTGTAACTTTGCAGTTTTGCTTTGAAAAACAAAGTGCTGATTGTAAACCAGCCTTTCTTATCAGTACTGAGTCACTTACATCTGTGCCATTGATTAATAAAATGTAAATTGGCCATCCGAACATATTCTTCTACAGTGGTTTTTGAGAAAAGCTTGGGAAGAAGTGGTTATTTTAAAAAGCTTTATTTTGTACTAATAATGTTCAACTTTAATAAGCTTCGTGATTGCAGTGTTCTTGGTTTTTTTACTGTAAATTGCTGTTGTAATCAAAGTGACAACCTTTCAGCATTTGTTTACTCATGAAAATGTATTAGAATATTCTCCCTTTACCAACTGCTTTGTGCATGTTATTACAGCTAGTTCCAGGTCATCACAGAAACAGTAAGAGGGCAGATTTCGTGGCATTGTTACGAACATGGGACTCTTTCCAGCAGTGAAAACAGAAGGGAAAGTATTTGACTGGTTGATTGTGTGCACACATGCATACACACACACAATCAAACATGAAATGCATGATTTAGCTCTAGTCATGTTAAGACACATAGAAAAAAACATTTCTAAATAAAACTAACCTACAGTATTTTAATTTTTCCAGTCTAAGCTGTTTGTTTACTTTCTGGAACTGCTTTCTCATCTGTGGCCTTGAATAAGATGTATCATGCAGTCACTGATTACTCTGCTCCTCAGTGAGAAATTGTGGTTATTTATACATTCTGAGTTTACTTAATTCTGCCAAGAAGCAGCAGTCTGTTGCGCTGCCATTAAATAGGGAAATGAATAACATACATTGTACACCTACCATGAAGCAGGTATATTCCTGTATCTACACCAAGTACCGTCAGATGTCAGTGTTTACTATTTTCATATCTCCTGTATATGGAATGGAAAAGGAAACAGGACATTTTAGTAAAAAAATCTTCTTTCACTGACCTTACATTTGCACTATTTCGGACATATAATGCGCAATAAGAAATACCACCTTAGTTATCTTTCAAGGAAGTTATCGTTCAAGGAAAAATAGAAGGGAAGCATGGGCGGGGGCATAGAAGAGCATTCTGGATTAAGAATTTAAGTTAATGGTCCACAGTGAACACAGCTGCTCTATTTAGAACAACTTTAGATAGAATCCAGTTCAGGCTACTGATTGCCAACGTTCAACGAGGAGGACATGGTATTTGAAAAAGAAGACTAATGATCTTACTGTTGCTATAGCTGATTCATTGTATAGTAATATCTTGGTTTATGAGCATAATATGTTCTGGAAACATGCTTGTAAACCAAAGCACTCGTATATCAAAGCTAATTTCCCTATAAGAAATAATGGAAACTAAGATGATTCGTTCTGGCGTCCCATAGACCAGAGACTGTATACACAAAAGGCCAAAACTCACAGAAAAAGTTGGCTAGAATTCCACATCCACACCATGGTTTTAGGTACCTGGCTGCAGAATCTGCTCCGCTGGGGACTTACAACTGGATTTTACTCTGTGTTTTTAATCAGACAATAATAAAATGCAATTTGTAGCAGTATACACACTTGACTAGCTTCCCCATGAATATAAATGGTTTGAAAAATAAGAAAGGATGTTGAAAGCACATTAAAAAAATAAAGAAAAATAAAACAAACCTCTAACTCACACTCTCCATGGCTTGGGCCCGGACTACCTGTCAGAGCGGATCGTCCGGCAGTCGCGAGCGCACTCGCTTCGGGTTGTCACCCCTAGAGAGGCCCGGGAAACATCAACACGTAACCGGGCCTTCTCGGTGGCAGCCCCATCGCTATGGAACAGCCTTCCAAGTGAAGTGCCCTCTGCAGAGTCCCTGCTGGCCTTCCATAAAGCTTTAAAAACTGCTTTTTTTCGGGAGGCCTTTGGTGAGCTTTTGCAGTCCCCCCCCTGCCATCTTCACTTGCACTCGCCAGAGGGCTTGTTGCTGGGTTCTGTGCGTGATGCTAGGGTGCAAACTGTTTTATAGTTAAAATTGTATAGTCTTTGCTCTATTATATTGTTATTGTCCTTTATTGTGTTGTTGGTTGCTTTGACATTTTGTAAGCCGCCCAGAGTTCCTACGGGAAGATGGGTGGGGTATAAATCTAATAAACAAATAAACAAACAAACAAACAAACAAACAAACAAACAAACAAACAAACAACGTTCCTGGCTGGTGCAAGGGAAACCTCCATTCCTCTTTCCTCCCTCTGCTTTGGAGGCTGCTTGAGATGGAACATTCCAGACAGTCACCCACAATCCAGATGGTGGGGGGAGAGAGAGATCCACCATTGGCTCACATGTGATCATCTGACCTGCTTCAGTTACAGGCAAAATTTTGAAGAAATGTTTGCTTGTCTCATTCTTAAACCAAATTACTCTTAAACTAAGGTACAGTATTACTGTCTTTAGAAAACTTGTAGCAAACAGTATTTTTACCCTGCAAGTTTAAAAGTACTTTGCTTTTAAGGCAATTTTAGGGCTATTTCTATACCCCTGTAGTTGTTCTAACACTCTCAAACAGAGAAAGAATCAAACCTTGGCATGTCCATATAATATGTGATGGATTTCACTACAGGACATACTGGCAAATCCTGCTGCCAATTTACAGTTGCCTGAGAGAAATTATGCAAATCTTGGCAGCAAATTGCCCTTCATTAATGAAGTGCTGATTGTATTCCTGGACGTGATCCCAGTTACGCAGCACAACCAGTGCCTCATTAATTAGCAGCAATTTGCTGCCAAGACTCTGCCAAGACTTATGTAATTTCCCCTATACAAGTATAAATTGACAACAGGACCTTGGTCATCTTTTGTACTGTATAAACATTGCTGGGGGAAACAGTACCGTAAAGTGAATGGAATGTACCCTGTTGTGGCAAGTTGCAAAAGGTACCTCAGATGTATGGTCCTGTCTTTAGTCAGGTCAGAAAACCTGATTCCTGACCCTCCCTAAGAGTTTTACAGGACTATATGGTAGGAAAAAATCAAAAGCTTGTTTTCATGACAGCTGTCATCAAAGTGAACTCCAGAATTAAACCAAACAATCATTCACGATCATCTGAGTATCAAGATCTAAGTCTTCTTCTTATTGCAATAATGTCAGGCTACATCAGCCTGTCTAACTCTAAAGACCTTAATATGCAGTACACAGTGCAGTAATACCTTGGTTTACAAGCACAATCAATTCTGGAAGCATGGCTGTAAATCAAAACAAAGCAAAGCAAATTTCCCCATAAGAAATAATAGAAACTCAGATGATTCATTTTGGGTCCTCATACTGTGCACACAAGATGCCAAAACTCACCAAAGAAGTGGGCTAGAAGTCCACGTCCACACCATGGTTTTGGTCCCTGGCTGAGGAATCTGCTCTGCTTGGGACTAACAACTGGATTTTATTCTGTGTTTTTACTTTGACAATAATAAAGTGCAATTTGTAGCCCATGACTAGAAATTGTTTGAAAAATGTGAAAGGATGGTAAAAACAAATTAAATAAAAATATAAATACTGTATAAAGTAAAATAAAACCCTAACTTGCACTCTCCTTTGAAATGTTCGTGGCTGGTGCAATGGAGACCTGCGTTCCTCTCTCCTCCCTCTGCTTTGGAGGCTTGCCTGAGAGGACACTTTTCAAACAATCCACTACAACCCAGCAGGGAGAGAGCGAACCACCATTGGCTTGCTTGTGATCATGTGACCTGCTCCAGTGCTCATATTGTAAGAAATTGCTAATTGATCAAAGCGAAATTGATCAGAAGCATTTGCTTGTCGTGTAATACACTCGTAGACCAGGATACTCGTAAAGCAAGGTATTACTGTACTTGAGAGTTGTCATAAACTACAAAACCTGAGTGTGTTTGGGGGTGGGCGGAGAAAACTGTGGGCATTAATGCTTTTCAAAAACTCTTCCTTGAAACTTGTAAAAAGATGCAGGTTTGAAAATGCAACCTGTAGGCTGAACTTACATCGTATCTGAATCCAAAATGCATGAAAAAGTACAATAAAATATCAAATAGGATGTTTTATTTATTTATTTATTTATTTATTTATTTATTTATTTATTTATTTATTTAGATATTTTTAAAAAAACTCCCCTCTGGGCTATTTAGAACAATAACTACAAGATATCAGCACAATCAGACAAAACAAAATAAAGAAAAATTAATAAAAATTAAACAAAGGATAATAAACATTTACAACAATAATCAATAGTTTATTCCTAGGTGGAGCTGTTGGATCTAATGGCCTATTACATTCCTTAGATAAGAGTCTAGCGACAGAGCTGTAAATGTGCAGTTAACATTGAGCCTTATAAATCACACTATATCCCATCACGCTAATTTCCTTACATGCTGTGTCCCATCATCCTAATTTTGTTACAAGGCCCCTTCCAACTTCCCTCTTCTCTGATTCTAAAATGACAGTTCAAGGTGATAGGTGAGTAATCATAAACAGTTGAAGGTGAAAACTGAGCTCGTTTTATATGCCGCAGCTGTATCCTAGTCTGGGGAAAATCCTGCCTAAACTTTGGATTTTTTAAAGAACACTTAAAAGATCTAAAGGAGGGGACCAAGCTTATTTCAGAAGGAAGAGAGTTCCATAGGCGCAGGGCCAACCTCCGAGATGCCTCGATTCCTGGTTTTATCCTGATGGGTCTCTATCAGGGTTAACGCTCTCAAACACCCTCCCAAAGAGGAGCGGCTTTTAATTACATTCTGAAAATGCAAGAGCTTATAGCCAAAACAGGCACATTTTAAAAGCAAAGAATTCATCTCTAAAACATGATTAAAAAGTTAAATGCATTACAACTTTAAGTAATCTCTAGGTTACTTAAAAAGCATGGGAGAAACATCAAAGTTGTTAAAAGTAAGAATATATTAAAGGAAATGACTTTTCTAGCCTCTAAGCATATTAATAACACAGAAGGAAAAATAACAGATTTTCTAAATGCTTACAGAGCCATCTACCAGTTTAAGTGTATGGGGAAAAATCCATGCTTTCTCACTCTTATCTATCTCTGCACGGCTTCATTATCTCTCTCTCCCCCCAGCTCTTCAGCTAAGCTCAGCTTGGTTTTCCTACCTGATATCAATGTTGTTAGTATCTGATACCTGGCATAATGTAGAGTGTTGTTGATTTGGCTGTTGTATTCACTTTCCTGTGTATGTCTTATCTTCCTATATTTTAACTCTCTCTCTCTCTCTCTCTCTCTCTCTCTCTCTCTCTCTCTCACACACACACACACACACACACACACACACACACACACACACACACACACACACACACACACACAAATATTTGTTTCAATTGGAAATTATATTGTTTCTGCAGATATTGTGACTCCATGGATATATAACCTGAAATCTGGCAGACTGCCATTGGAGCAGTGTTGGCAAATCTGGCACAAGTGCTAAAGGTGGCACGCGGAGCTCTTTCTGTGGGGCACAAGATATCGCCCCCTCACAGCCACTGCACTTCCCCCCTCTTCCATGCAGACAATTGGGGGGGAGGGGAAGCAGTGGTTTGTGGGCTCCCACATAGCCCCAGTTTACTCTCCAGACATGCTGCTTTTGGGATGCCCAGAGCACTGTGGCTGGAGAGTAAACTGGGGCTCCGAATGCGCCCACAAGCTGCCACCACTCCCCCTGGCTTTCATGATGGTGTAGCACCCCATCTGCCTCTGTGCTCAGGGCAGAGAGGCGGATGAGATGCTACTCTTTGGGAAAGCGAGGATCAAAGAGGGTGCTGTAGTCACGGAAAATTCAAAAGCCTGCTCTTTGGTGCTCGCTTTCCTCAAGGGTAGCACCTGAAACATTTGTAACCTGGGGTACCACTGTATTCAGGTTAAATTGCCGTATTAGCACTTTGTGAAAAATGGGAGTTTGGGCATTTGGTCTCTAAAAGTTTCGCCATCACTGCGCTAGGGTGATAACATTTATATCATAGCTAAGATTCTACAGAACCTAAAAGAATAAAACTCTGTAGCATGAAGCCTCTGTAACATCAGGATTTATAATACTAAGATTCTATATTGTCAGAATAATGTCACTCTAAAATCTAGAAATGCTAGACTATTGGGAACTCAAAATATTTTAATCACAGAATGAGGGCATTATAGGACTTTATGTTTACATACTGTAACAGAAACATAGTTCTTTATGATATAAACTCATTCAGCTGCCAGTTCGTGGATAATTCAGTGACTTTGCCCAATTTGAAGTGTACTTTCATTTTCAGAGCTAGTTTTTAATACCTCCTTTCCTCTATTGAATAGAGACAATATTTCATACTTTGACATGATCTCTCCCCTTTTCTCTGCCTGTTTTTTCCCCTCTTGACCTGGTTTCTTTTCTTTTTTGGTGTAGGCAACTTCATACATTCTAGTTTTGGACCACAACTTCCAGAATTCCAAACATGTATTGTCAATGACGGAGGACTGTGGGAGTTGTGGTCCAAAACATCTGGAGTGCCAAAGGTTCACCACCATTGTATCTAGCCCATTGTTTCCTGGTGCACCCAATTAAAAGCTTCTGGAGATAATATCCATCTAGTAGCAGCTGCATGCATCAAGAATCCCATTTAAAAACTATATACTGTACCACACAATCTGATTTAAATTTGTGGACAAGTCCTTGAACCACTAACTTGGACAGGAAAGGGAATTATAATAGGACCATATAACATCTGCACAATCTTGTGCAGCAATATCAGGGCATTTCCTGGTGTTTTGAATGGTTGATATGGAAGCACAATATCCCACTTAGATAATCTGGAGGTTATGTTTAAAGAATCAAATGTCTAAAATGTCCCAATGGTCATCACTTGGAGAAATCCGTAATTGTTCACAAGTACCAGGCTAGTGACTAGCTGGTCAAAATGGGCTTACAGAATGGGAATGGGTGTAGAACAGGGAGAAGAGGTTCTTCCTTATAAACATTCAGATGAAACATGGTCATGTGCAGCCCAAGCTGCAAGGTTGACTCTTCTTGCCAGAGTAGCAGATGGCCTGTTAATCATCACAGACAGAAATTATGTTAATTAATGCATTGCAAAAATCAGTCTGGCTAAGCTTTTTTTAAAGATGCGAATAAGATTGTTGATTTTGGGAAGGTGAAATTGGGGAATACTTGGAGTGATTTAAAATTAGTGTGCTGTTACATTTGGGGGTTTATATTTGTTCAAGTCAGTAATTAGAAAAGGATTGAAATTCAAGGAGGTGACAATGATATGCTTAGGACCGCCTGTCTAAAGTAAAAGGCTGTCACCTAGCAGCGCCACCTGAAGGTTCATATTGACAGCCCCATATTCCATCTTAAGCATCTTTAGTTAAATGAACCAAATCACAAATGAAGTGGACAAGATGTAGTTGGCAGGTTTGGTGGTGCTGAGATATTTATTGTTTATTTATATGGAAGCCCACAAAGGCTTTCAAGATTGTGCATGTAACCATCCACCAAGTAGGTGTTATGCTGCAGAGCAGTTGGCCAGAGAGATCCTTGTCTCTCCTGCATCCTGCCATTGTGTCCTCCTAGTACTGTATGGATATTTGGCTGAATATCAGGAAAAACTTCTTAACTGTTAGAGCAGTATAACAATGGAACCAATAGCCGCAGGAGGTGGTGAGTGCTCCAATGCTGCGGGCATGTAAGAAATAGGATAACCACCTACTTTTCATCTGTATTCCAGCACTGAGTAGGTAGGTGGACTTGATAACACTTGTAGGCCCCTTCCAACTCTATTATTCTAGGATTCTGGGATTCAGGAGTGGCAAGTAAATTGAAATTGCATCTAGAGATGTCAAATTTCTGAAAATTTAGAACCTGTGGGGGGAAAACTTCAGAACAAATGTAAAAATTGGGAAAACCCAATTTTCTAGTTTCCCTCAGAAATTTTACATCTCTAACTGCATGTAGTGGAACCATGTCCTTTCTATCATGTAGGTCCAATGTAATGCCTGTCACAGATTTCTAATAAGAAATTTAGTGGTCAATTGCTACATTCCCTAATTTTTTTGCTTACTTTCTATGAGTTGTGAGTTAGGTCACATGGCATATTTGCTTCCCTCTCGGTCTTATTTTGCTTATGGGGGTGTTGAAAGTAATGAAAAAATGGGTTCTTCCATGTACCCCTGAGCTACATCTCATAAGCTTTTCCTCACAGAACCTAAAAGGACACTTGAATCATGGTCACTGAAGGAAAGGAAGGAGCTGAGATTCTTGTGGTGCCAAAACAGTACATTCCCTAAGAACAGGCATGCAATTTAGGTATATGTTACCATCTTCATTTTAGAACTGCAGAGCTTAATTCCGTGTATTGTATGTCAATATACAGCTTTGTAGCATTAAGGTGGGAAGAATTGTAAACATGGTCATGGGTGAAATGGCATCCTCCCTTCTCTGCCCTTGCTCCTGTGAAATGTATATGCAGAGCCATACTGGCTGTGTTACTGGAGAGAACCTCTATTAGTCAAGAGTAGGATCCACCCATAACCTCATCCCCTATGTATTTGTCTGATCTTTCCTTTCAAGTTGACCAAACTGGTCATCGTCATCAAATCTGGTAGCAAATTTGAGCATTTCAGTGTTCCCGACTGGGTTAAACCTTTGTGTCTAGTAGCAGTTTCTCTCCTGCGCCTTCTCTGTGAACCTCTCTGATGATCCCTTGGGTTGCCTTAATGACCCAAGAGTGGTCATTAATGTCTGCCAGCTGGATAGAAGCTTGGGGAAATTTGGGCAGCCCCTTTTAATTGAGGGTAAATATAATTCAATGTCATGCTATAGTTTATTCTGTGGTTCCTAATGAAAGCTTCACAAACCCCTGATCAATATATGGGCACCCACAGTGTGTTGCAAATGTTTCTCATTTACTTTACAGTTCCAGATTAATGCATTTCATGTACCCATCTGTCAAGACCACAGAAAGATCAGCCACGAGATGGCATGCCATGAGAGTTAACAGAAGGATGAAACTTGTGTGATGACAGTTGGATGCTTTTCTATGGTCTCTTGATTGTTGTAAGCTGACCTTGAGTCCTGCTGGTTTTACCCTCAGAGAAGAATTAGCAATTAATTTAAAACTTTTCTCCTTCTTTTCAACATTGAGGGTGAGAGTCTGGTATGTTTAATCAGTATGCACGGAGTAAGATTTACAACTCAAAGAGAGAGAGTGAGGATACAAAAAGATGGAGAAATTACTGATGAACATATGAATGTTAAAGTCCATTTAAAATTTTTGTGTCCTCAAGCCTCTCTATTTGTGGACAATGAAATTCTTTAGTGCAGGGACAGGGTACCCAATGCACTACAAACATCAATAAACAATATTAATGATAATGTTGAAGAAAGCAAGATGATGTTGAATCAAATACATATAGTTGATTCTTTTTCTGTTTGGCAATATGTGTTGTGTTGTTAATGAATGTTGTTAATTTAAAATTGTTGTACAAATATTAGCAAGTTATTTCTGTGGCTTGTCATTATGTTTCCACCCAGAACTTCTGGCTTACCTTCCACCCTGAAATAAAACCACAAAAAGAGATGGGAGTGAAATGAACCAGAATTGGGGAAAACAAACTTTAATATTTCAGTTTGTCTACTAAACACAAACATAGCAGGTTAATTTTAAATTCCTCTTTTGTTTATAGTGTGATGTGGACCATAAATACATAGTCAAAGTAGCTGAAGACTATAAACATGTGAAGTAGCATCTTTATTGCTTAACTTCTCTTTTCATGTAAATCTGGGATTTGATTCGTAGCAACTGGACTTCTTTTCTTGTGGTTTCAAATCGTTTCACTATTTATCGAAGTAGGTTCTTCAGCCCGCGCAAGGTTGGTGGTGGGCTTCCAATTTATAGTTCACCTTGGTTTCACCCCACTTTCATTTGAATAGGTTCATTAGATGGGAAGTGGCTTGGGGTGTGTGTAACTTACATCTATGCAGACCTTTCCAATTAAGTATGGACTGTTAGCAGTGGCCTTCCTGGTGGAGGTATGAAGTGGTTCTGATTTTTTTATGTAAATGGATAATTAACAGGGCCAAACATTCACAACATTGCTTGAACTTATATTAATAGGTGGTAGGACAGTTTCATTTAAAAAAAAGCCTACTGAAGAGTTTTCTTCTTTGAGAGTTGCTAACACAGACTATTTTGATGACTGATCTCTTTAGGTTTTGAAGCAAGTATCTTTATATTCGTATGTGTACAAGAGCTGTTCCACTTTTTTGCACAGAATCTAGTTGTAGTTCAAGTATATACATGAGCAGAAGTAAAATGTTATGTACAAAATCAGAATAGGCATCGTGACTAAGAATTATTTTCTAATCTTAGGTATAATGTATCTGATTCCCTTCTTTGTCTAGCTCCATAAGCTACAGATACTAGGCCAGTGGTTCTCAACCTGTGGGTTCCCAGATGTTCCTAGACTGCAACTCCCAGAAACACCTTCCAGCACAGCGAGTGGTGGAGGCTTCTGGGAGTTGCAGTCCAGGAACATCTGGGGACCCACAGGTTGAGAACCACTATACTAGACCAAGAAGCTAGATAGGAGGAACAATTATTCATTCATTCATTCATTCATTCATTCATTCATTCATTCATTCATAGACTGCCAGTTTTATTGCTAAGAACTACTTGAAGTGGTTTAAGGAGCCTCGTGGTGCAGTAGTTAAATGCCTGTACTGCTAAAACTGTGCTCATGACCTGGGGTTCAATCCCAGGTAGCAGGCTCAAGGTTGACTCAGCCTTCCATCCTTCCGAGGTAGGTAAAATGAGTACCCAGCTTGCGGGGTTGGGGTGGGGGTGGCAATATGTAGCCTGCATAGTGTAATTAAAACTGTAAACCAACCAGAGACTAACTGGAAGTTGAGTCATGGCTACTGGACTTCTTTTTTGAGAGATAGAAACGTTTCACTGTTCATCCAAACAGCTTCATCGGTCTGAATACAGCTAGTGCAAGAGACCTTCTTATAGTCAGCTTGACCTCTTGTCCCCTGGTCTGATCAGGGGCGACTTTCCCATAGGCCTTTGTGGTTCAATGAACCAGGGCGCCTGAACCCCAAGGGCGCCTGAACTCCCAAACCCCAAAACTCTCCACAGGCAGGCAGGCAGGCAGGCAGGCAGGCGCGCGCAGCAGCAGCAGCAGCACCACCACCACCAACCGCCGCAACCCAACGGGGCCGGGGGTCCCACGCGGGCGGCGGCTCCTCCTGGCCTCCTCCTCCTCCTCCTCCTCCTCCTCCTTCTCGTTCTGGGCGCCGGGCGGCCGCCCCTTCCTTCCTTCCCTCTGCCTCCCTTGCAAGGAGCGCCCCTCCCCGCGCAGGCTCCTCCTCGCGACGCCGCCGACGCCGACGCCGCTGCAGCAGAAGCCGGCGCTTGGCCAAGGCGGGGGCGGAGCGGGGCGGGGGGGACGGGATGCCGACCGGTCCCGCTACCTGGGGCTGTGCACAAGCCGGCGGAGGAGGCCGCGCGCTCGGCGGGCGGGGATGCGGCGCCTCCCCCTTGCAGCTGCTGCCGCCGCGAGCGGGGCTGGGTGGCTCTCACTCTCCCTGGAGCCTCTTGCGCTCAGCCTTCGGCCTGGCCGGAGGGGGGGTGGGGGGTGGGGGGGACGGGCAGCGCCTCCTTGCACGGCTTGCTTTCCTCTTCTTGGCCAAAAGAAACTTCCTTTCGCCTTCTGCAGAAGACGCGGGGGGCGGTGCCCCATTCTCCTGCCCCCTTCCCGGGGAGAAGTTTGCGCCCAAACGGCTGTACCTCCCTGGGCTGCCGCATGAGCCGGGAGCCTCCAAGCCCAGCCAAAAGAAAGAGGGGAGCCCTCCCTAAGGGTTTTTTTTTTTGCACCAAGGAAGCGGGAGAAAAGCCCTCCCCACGTCCCCAGGGAGGTGGGGGCACCAGACGCCTCTGGCTCCCAAGAAGAAAGGGGTCTGGCAGTGCCTGTCCAGAAAGCCCTGGTGGGCCCTCCCATTCCCTCCCCCAGGATGTCCAGTGTGTGGGGGGGACTGCCTTCTTAAACGGATGTGGGTCACAGAGTGTGAGGTTTGGGGAGCCCCAGATACACACACACCCAGCCTCCCCCCCCGTGCTGCTGCTGGCTGGCCTCCTACTACCCCCTGGGGGGGGCACTGCCCCTGAGAACTCTCTGGGAGGTTTACAGAGACATTTCAAGAGGAAGGGGTTGTGGTTGGCCAGAGCCTTTGGTGGGCAGCGGCCCACCTCCCTGGACCCCCCAGCCCAGGAGAGACAGGTCGGCCCTTCAAGGGGGCGGGTCTTGATCCCCTGCCAGGGAACGTCCTCCTGGGGGCTCATTTAAGATCAACTATGTCTCAAGAAAGATTGTCAAACCTTGCCATGATCAGTATTGAAAAAGAAGTAGCAATAGATACCATTGACCTTATAAAGGATTTTGCTCATAGAAAGGCTCGAAAAGTAGATTTTTTGGGACATTAGCAAACAAGCAAAAACAAAACAATGTTGTGGTGTTGTATACTTAATAAGTGCATTGTTAATAAATGAGCAACCTGAAAAGTTTCCTGTTTTCTTTATAATATTTAAGTGTCGCGTTAGCTCCCTTAAAAAAGGAAGGTAGACAGCTCTGTGAAAGGGGGGGGGCGCCAGAGGGATCTTCGAACCACTGCTCCACATATCCTTAAGACGGCCCTGGGTCTGATTGGCTCATAAGATGAACAAAGCCTGAATAGGCTCGTTAGGGAGACATTAGTGTCCATGGCCTTAAGGTAAACAATGGCCTAAGGTGCTGAAACCCATCAAGAATGGGTCGTTAGCTGTGACCTGGTGGTGAAGGCTCCTTGATTTGCTTGGGTACTTTGGAAAGTACAGCCTGATAAGTAGCAGATAGACTATGCCGGAGCCTACCACCTCTGTTGAGGGAGGGATTTTCAATGCTAACATGAATGGCTTCCCTTACTCCTCTCTCAAACCACCTTCTGTTTAATGGCTGTTGAGTTTCTCCAATGTAGAGGTCTGAACACTCTTCACTGCATTGGACTGCATATACTATATTGCTCCTTTTATGGTTTGGTATCGGATCCTTTGGGTGGACAAGTCTCTGCCTTAGTGTGTTCATGGGTTTGAAATAAACAGGGATGTGGTATTTGCCAAAAATCCTTTTAAGCTTCTCCAACACTCCCGCCATGTAGGGAATGACCAGGTTCTTCCGTCAGGTCTGGGTCTCAGACTGATCCCTTGTTCTTCTGGGATGTCCCACTGCTTTGTTGAAGGCCCACCTTGGATATCCACAGGCCTTAAGGGCTGTCTTCAGGTGCCTGTCTTGCTTCTTCTTGGCTTCTGTGGAGGTGGGGATGCTCTCTGCTCTGTGGCTTAGGGTCCTGATGACTCCTAGTTTGTGTTGTAATGGATGGTGGGAGTCAAACAGTAAGTATTGATCTGTGTGGGTGGGTTTCCTGTAAACTTCTACTCCTAGGCCACGGTCAGGTCTGATGATGACTGCACAATCCAGGAAAGCCAGCCTGTTGTCTTGGGTGTCTTCCCTAGTGAACTTAATATTAGGATCCACTGTGTTGATGTGGTCTGTAAAGGCCTGTACTTCCTGCGTCTTTATTTTCACCCAGGTATCATCTACATACCTGAACCAGTGGGATGGTGTTGTCCCTGGGAAGGTGTTGAGTGCCTTCTTCTCCACTTCCTCCATGTATAGGTTTGCTACAATTGGTGACACTGGGGAACCCATGGCACAGCCATGCTTCTGTCTGTAGAAGTCCCCTCTGTACATGAAATATGTGGTGTTCAGACACAGGTCCAGGAGCAGGCCTATCTGGTCTGGGTTGAGGCGGCTTCTGGAGGTGAGGGTGCTGTCTTCTCTTAATCTTCTCTTTACCATTATTAGCGCATCAGTGGTGGGGATGCTTGTAAAGAGCGATGTAACATCAAAGGATACCATGGTTTCCTCTGTATCCAGTTTGAGCTCCCTGACTTTAGAAACAAACTCTTCTGAGTTGTGTACGTGGTGGTCCGTGTGTCCAACCAGTGGGGCTAGGATAGTTGCCAGGTATTTTGCGATGTTGTAAATCACTGAATTTATACTGCTGACAATAGGTCTGAGGGGGATTCCTTGCTTGTGGATCTTGGGAAGTCCATAAAAGCAGGGGACTGTCTCTCCGGGATATAACTGGTGGTAGGTCACCCTGTCAATTGCGTTTTCCTGCTCCAAGAGTTTTAAGCATTCTATTACTTTCTTCCTGTAATTGCTGGTGGGGTCTCTTCTTAGTTTTTCATATGTGTTTTGATCATCTAAAAGTGTGATAACCTTCTCGTGGTAGTCCACAGTATTGAGGACTACAGTGCACCTTCCTTTGTCCGCAGGCAGAATTGTGATGCTCTCATCCCTGCTGAGGGATGTCACAGCACTTCTCTCTTGGCTGGTGAGGTTGGATGGTGGTGGTAGAGCACTGGCGAGTGCAGCAGAGACTTTTATCCTGAGTAGTTCTGCTTCTGCTGCTGGCAGATTGTTGCTGTGAATGGCTGATTCTGTCGCTGTGATGAAATCCACAACAGGAACCTGTTTGGGTGTGATGGCAAAATTTAGGCCTTTGGATAGGACCTCTCTCTCTGTCTGGGTGAGTTCCCTGTATGAGAGGTTCTTCACCCATTTGTCCTTTACATCTCCTGTCATGGTCCCTTCATCCTTCTTCCTCCTGCCAAACTCTTTGACCGACTCTTTCCGGCAGAGGAGAAGATCGAACTTCTTTATTTGCCTCTCTTTGCCTTTGCAATGCTGAGCCAGTTGTGCTTTTTGGACAAATTCTATGACTGCGAAACGTTTCTATCTCTCAAAAAAGAAGTCCAGTAGCCATGACTCAACTTCCAGTTAAACGAACCTGGATGACTGAGAATCTTCACAGACAACCAGAGACTACTTGAAGTGGTATGGGGCGGTATACAAGCAGAACACTTTGCTTTGCTTTGCATTTTCATACCAAGAAATAATCCAAATCCCATAAAACTCATAAGCATACCCACCAATCAGCCCTATACTACTATATATGGATCCTCGGTGGTTTAGATGTTTGTGTGCAGAGCCAGAGTTTGGGAGTTTGATTCTTTGATGGGCTGGTCTTGATGATCCATAGGGACCCTTTCAGCCCTGCCGTTCTAAGGCTATGGTTATAGAGTATTAATATCCTGTTATACCTACTTTAATAAAGGGAATTACTGATAGCACCTTAGTGATAGCAGTGGAAAAGAATATCAATCACATTTTCAAAGAGACCTGCAGATCAAAAGCAAAGTACATGCTTTCCTTTCATTGTTGCTCTGGCTATAGACCTTGGCTGTAGGAATGGGAAAGGCCAGGGTTGAGCAGGCATTGGGATGAATGGAGAATTTTCAGGCTTGGGCATTTAATGCCTCCACGTGATGGAACATTTTCCCATGTAAAGGAATGGCTCCTCCTTGCCAGTGACAATAATGTATTTCTCCCACTGGCAAACATAATTAAAAAAATCTCTTCAAGAAACAATCACTTTTAAAAGCTATTGGGAATCAGTTGGGAAACACGAAGAACTACACAGCCTTGGTGTTATGGTCTTCAAGCAAATAAACCATTCCTGCGTGATATAGTTCAGCTCATGCAAAACACGTAGATCTAGCACTCAGTGGAAGCTGTAGGATCACTACTGGATGCTTGAAGCCAGTATTTATTGATACTAAAATCAGTTATCTGGCAGACCTTGTTGCCAAAGTGATATGCAGTGATGTACAGTGATGAACAAAGAGGAGACAGCATCTAATAACGAACAATTCAAAACATCTGCATCAAATGCACATCCACACTTTGGCTATCATCATGGCCCTCACATCTGCGAATCTTCAAGGAACAGCAGAGAATATCAGGACTATCAGGTGGAAAAGAAGAACGACACAACTCTTATGAGATGGAGCTGCAGGAAAGTCTGGGCCATGGTCACACGGAGAACTGGGTTTTTGGAAGTCACTCATGTCAAGATTATTCTTGTGTGAGTGAGTTTTTCAACTTACAGTTAGATATATGGAGTCCAGCTGTGGACTGAAGCAAGCTCGATAAAGTGGCCTTGACAAGAAGGCTAATGTCCAAGGAGAAGCGTGGATGAGAGAAACACTGTAACATGTGATGTGAAAGTAAAGAATTGATTGGAAAGATTTTATATATACCTTATGTATTGCAATATGTTCTTGCTGTTTAGCCAGGGTTGTTTAGCCAACCCTGATGTGTTGGCTGTGACCAGGAAGAGTAGCTGGATTATTTATGCTACTAGATGTAAGTCTCTGGAAACTAATGGAACCTGTATATATTTGTGTAAATAGACTGCAACAGAAAATCCAGCAACGGAATCTGTCATATTTTTGCCTCTAATCCTTGACATTGCTGCAACTCTGATTATTGAGTTTAACTCCTCATAAATTCCCTGACAACTCAGGATATGGACTATATTTGACGGAACCAAGGTGAGCCTAAGAAAACTAAGGGTTTTGTGCAGACACTGTCTCTTATTACTTATTTATATATTCAAAAATCTTTATACCTCATTTTTCTCCCCAAGATGACTCCATGAGAGCAGATAACAGGAAACTTCACATCAGCCAGTGATGATAGTGTACTCATAGTTCTCCTCAGCATGAACTATGGAAGATTTGATGCTGCCCCAAATGCTCTCAATATTGCCTATTGTCAGGCAAAACATTACCTCCTTTGTTTGCAACGTTTGTGCTTTGGTCGTGAACAAAGAAGAGGGACCGCCACCCCCATGTTACACATTACTCACAGCTATAGAGCATCTACTCTTTTGTTTGGTTTTGAGAATTTTTTTTTAAAAAAGATTTGCTTTCTACCACAGCACAGTCCCATTGGGTCCCTTGAATATTTCATGAGCTGTATGTAGGATCAGGAAACAGGCATGTAAATACAGTTGGACACGACACTTCTCGCCCACTGGAGTTGGCCGTCTGACAGTACAGCTGGCAGTGAAGGAGGCCAAGTGCTGCTTAGCCTGCTCTGTCACAGCTGGGTTGAATCAGAGAGGAATCAAAACTTATTCTAGGCACCAGGCCCTCTGGAACGGCCTCTGAGGCTTTGTGGCTTTAGAGAATTGAAGGCTTGTGTATCCCCTCTGGCAGCAGCCTCTCTGCTTTCTATTGGATGCACATGGTTGTGGGCAGCACCACCGAAGTCCCCTTTTCACTTGCACCAGAGACAGCTGCCTTTGCCCCTTTCAATATCGGAATTCCAGGACAGTGCTTTAAGCAGGGATGCGGCTCTGAAAGCTTTGGTGGGTAATTGGTACTAATAACTCTGGACCTTCCAAAGACATGAAATACTGTCACAGTGCTTTAAGGACTAACACTTGACATAATATTTCAGGCCTACTGTGGCAGATGTGTAGAGTGTTGCCCTCAGTAGACAGGAAAATTACTTTAAAGTTGCCACCTTTCTTAAATATTCTTAATTTCTGTCTGTGCGTATGCGTATGTGTCGTACAATGTGCCATAACAAAAAATATGTCAATTCTGTTAGAACTCAAAGGTGATTTTTATATGCCCATCTGGCAGCTGAGGAGACGTCTGCAGAAAATAAATCTGTTCCATGGAGTGGTTCAGGTCGATAGCTGTGTGTCTAGTTTCAAAAGTCTTAGCAGAATTCCTCTAGGTCTTTCCTGGACAGATGAGAAGTTCATGATAAGAAAAGGGATAAAAAGGCAGGGCGGAGTAAATCTCATTCTGAGATGCAGATGGTACACCATGAAAGCCACACGTGTCCCCAAAGCCTGTGTTTTTCAGGTGCAAAAGATGTTCATATTATGACAGTGAATTAGCAATGTCAAATGTTGGTTACTGTATTGCCACTGGAATTTCCCTTTCGGTACTTTAATAGTAACAGTAATATGCTTCATGTATGGCATTCAAACCAGATAGTTCACACAGTTCTGATAATATGCTATCTCGTGTGACTTGGGAGGCTTATTTTTGCTTGATCTCTGCCCAACTGCTAATTGATCCAAAATGGTTTAAAATTAGGGGGTCTTGGGAAAAATAGGGGGTCTTGGGAAGCATTCAACTCTGAAAGCAAGTGAGTAGCCTTGGAGTTGTCTAAGCAGGGAGAGTTTATAGAACAAGTGGAAGGCGAACAACATGGGCAACATGGCTATAAGGCTTATATCAAGAGTCTTCTTGTAAGAAAAAAATGCTGTGCGTACATTTGAATTTCAGGATATACACGTGCACAGCTGTATTACAGTTGTTCCCAATCCAACCGCAAATAATGTCAACACTGTAATTGAGCAAAACATACAATGTCAAAGCCTATTCTTTCTTTGTTTTTGGTGTGTGTTGGGGGGAATGACAAGAAGCAGGGGGAAAGTTTCTTTGTGTGGGGCTGATTCTGGGTGGTAATGGAAAGAATTTACTTTCTGGCTGGCTTTCTTTCCTTTCCTATAAAAAAGTTTGCTTCTTAATGAGTGAAAATTGTGTCTGAACAATTTTTCATCTGTCAGTAATCTTGATGTAATGGAGATGTTGGAGGGGAAAAATTGATTCTTCTTTTGTGGCTAGTGGGCTGGGAATAGAAAAGGTTTATGATGCCCAGAGGAATGCATATTTGCATATGGTATGCATTTTTTTAAGGTTATGCAGGCCTCCATCAATAAGAACAAGAAACAATTAACCTTCATCTGTGTCCAAAGCAAGAGATATATTTCAAGGAGATTGTATTGTGTCTGACACACTTTTAATACCATTCAAATGTTAGCAACAGCTTTTAAATCATTCAATCCTTCATTTTTGTTCTGTCTGCTTCTGATTTACCTGAAAAGGGAATAGACATCCTTCCTCTTTTCTTGGGGTCTGTTTGTGTTGCAATATCTTCTAAGGAATGCGACTTGACCGTGTTCAAAGCTGGATGCTGTGTTCTGCTCCTGTGAAAAAGACTGCATGTGTAGGTGAACGTGTGAATGCGATTTCCTGTGCTCCGTCTGCTTGCTGCTGTTTGGTCTGAGTAAAATGTAGAACTGCGTTAGTCTTTGGCAGCCATTCCTGGCCCATTGTGAAAGACAAAAATGTTTCTGGAACAAGCTGCAAATCCACCCTTTTATACACCCTTGTGCGTCCTGTGCCAGTTGGATGGACTAAAGAGGAATGTTTTACATTGCTTTAAATGAACATTGACTGGTGCATTCCCTGTGGTTTAGAAGAGGGCGGTTTTTGTTGAGCTCCAAGGAAGGGGAGGAAATGTAGTAATTCCTATATATCTCCCCCTTTTTTGTGAGTAATCAATAGGACTGCGTTTCAAATGCCACCCCTTTGGGACTTGGGATGAGTGTCAACCATTGCTCCAGGAAAGACAGTGCCCAGTAACTGGAGCAGAGAGATTCAATATCTGCCCTGTTCTGGATCCCAACCGGTTTAAAAGAGATATTGTTAATAATGCTGACAAGTTGATTTGGACTGGTGGTCAACCTTTCCAGGGCCTTCAGGGTAGAGAATACACTCAGAAAAGATTTCCTGTTCCTTTCTTTTGGGTGCATGTATCCTAAAGATGTGCAGCTCATTTAAGGCTCCACAGGTGGCGATTCTCCAAGAAGTCACAGTGGCAAATTGAACTCCCATCCTCTGGTCTTGCAGCCAGTTCCTTCGTTTTGAAACAGAAGCACAGGTAAATTTAGGGATAGGGCTGGCAACAATTGAATATATGTCACAGGGATTCACTTAGGTATACACATCTCTTGTGCCTCAGTCTGGAGTATCTTATAAATGGGGCACATTTCTACTTTTGTGTCCCAGTTGATCAGTGAGGCTACAAAATAAAACAGGCTGAACTGTGCTTTCATCATTGTAAGGCTAATTACACTGCTGACAATGAGGCCTGTAATAAGACTTCCTGGGGTAGGAACTGGCAAGCCACCCCGGTACCCCTGCCAAGAACATCCCATGGTCAGAAACAAAAGGCTAAAAGATATGACGCTGGAAGATGAGCCCCTCAGGTCGGAAGGTGTCCAACATGCTACTGAGGAAGAGCGGAGGAGAAGTACAAGTAGCTCCAGAGCTAATGAAGTGGCTGGGCCAAAGCCGAAAGGACGCTCAGCTGCAGACGTGCCTGGAAGAGAAAGGAAAGTCCAATGCTGCAAAGAAATATACTGCATAGGAACCTGGAATGTGAGATCTATGAACCAGGGTAAGCTGGATGTGGTCAAACGTGAGATGGAAAGAATAAACATTGACATCCTGGGTATCAGTGAACTTAAATGGACAGGAATGGGTGAATTCAGTTCAGATGACTATCACATCTACTACTGTGGGCAAGAATCCCAAAGAAGAAATGGAGTAGCCTTCATAGTCAACAATAGAGTGAGAAAAGCAGTGCTGGGATACAACCTAAAAATGATAGAATGATCTCGGTTTCCAAGGCAGCCCTTTGAACATCACAGTAATCCAAGTTTATGCACCAACTACCGGTGCTGAAGAGTCTGAGATTGACCAATTTTACGAAGACTTACAAGAACTTCTAGAACTGACACCAAAGAAAGATGTTCTTCTCATCATAGGGGATTGGAATGCTAAAGTAGGGAGTCAAGTGATAAAAGGAATAACTGGCAAGTTTGGCCTTGGAGTTCCAAATGAAGCAGGGCAAAGGCTAATTGAGTTTTGTCAAGAGAACAAGCTGGTCATTGCAAACACTCTTTTCCAACAACACAAAAGGCGACTCTACACATGGACATCACCAGATGGACAATACCGGAATCAGATTGACTATGTTCTCTGCAGCCAAAGATGGAGGAGCTCTATACAGTCAGCAAAAACAAGACCTGGTGCTGACTGTGGCTCAGATCATCAGCTTCTTATTTCAAAATTCAAACTTAAACTGAAGAAAGTAGGGAAGATCACTGGGCCAGTTAGGTATAACCTAAGTCAAATCCCATATGAATACACAGTGGAAGTGAAGAATAGATTCAAGGAACTAGATTTGGTGGACAGAACACCTGAAGAATTATGGATGGAGGCTTGTAACATTGTACAGGAGGCTGCAATGAAAATATTCCAAAGAAAAGAAAATGCAAGAAAGCAAAGTGGTTGTCCAATGAGGCCCTACAAATAGCGGAGGAGAGAAGGGATGCAAAATGCAAGGGAGAAAGGGAAAGATACAGAAAATTGAATGCAGACTTCCAAAGAATAGCAAGGAGAGACAGGGCGGCCTTCTTGAATGAACAGTGCAAAGAAATAGAGGAAAACAACAGAAAAGGAAAAACCAGAGATCTGTTCAAGAAAATTGGAGATATTAAAGGGGTATTTCGTGCAAAGATGGATATGATAAAGGACAAAAATGGTAGGGACCTAACTGAAGCAGAAGAGATCAAGAAGAGATGGCAGGAATATACAGAAGAATTATATCGGAAAGATCTGGATGTCCCTGATAACCAAGATAGCGTAATTGCTGACTTGGAGCCAGACATCCTGGAAAGTGAAGTCAAATGGGCCTTAGAAAGCATTGCAAACAACAAGGCCAGTGGAGGTGACGGCATTCCAATTGAACTCTTTAAAATCTTAAAAGAGGATGCTGTAAAGGTGCTGCATAAGATATGCCAGCAAATTTGGAAAACCCAGCAGTGGCCAGAGGACTGGAAAAGATCGGTCTACATCCCAATCCCAAAGAAAGGAAATGCCAAAGAATGCTCCAACTATCGCACAATTGCACTCATTTCACATGCTAGCAAGGTTATGCTCAAAATCCTACAAGGCAGGCTTCAGCAGTATGTGGAAAGAGAACTTCCAGAAGTACAAGCTGGATTTCGAAGGGGCAGAGGAACTAGAGATCAAATCGCCAACATGCGCTGGATTATGGAGAAAGCCAGAGAGTTCCAGAAAAACATCTACTTCTGCTTCATTGACTATGCCAAAGCCTTTGACTGTGTAGACCACAACAAACTATGGCAAGTCCTTAAAGGAATGGGAGTGCCTGACCACCTTATCTGTCTCCTAAGAAATCTATATGTGGGACAAGCAGCAACCGTCAGAACTGGATATGGAACAACTGACTGGTTTAGAATTGGGAAAGGAGTACGACAAGGCTGTATACTGTCACCTTGCCTATTTAACTTATATGCAGAGTACATCATGAGAAAGGCAGGTCTGGATGAATCACAAGCCGGAATTAAGATTTCCGGAAGAAATATCAATAACCTCAGATACGCAGATGATACTACTCTGATAGCAGAGAGTGAGGAAGAATTAAAGAACCTCTTAATGAGGGTGAAAAGGAGAGTGGAAAATGGGCTGAAGCTCAACATCAAAAAAACTAAGATCATGGCCACTGGTCCCATCACCTCCTGGCAAATAGAAGGGGAAGAAATGGAGGCAATGGCAGAGTTTATTTTCTTGGGCTCCTTGATCACTTCAGATGGCGACTGCAGCAATGAAATAAAAAGACGCCTGCTTCTTGGGAGGAAAGCAATGGCAAACCTAGATAGCATACTAAAGAGCAGAGACATCAGTTTGCCAACTAAGGTCAGGATGGTTAAAGCTATGGTTTTTCCAGTAGTGATGTATGGAAGTGAGAGCTGGACTATAAAGAAGGCTGATCGCCACAGAATTGATGCTTTTGAGCTGTGGTGCTGGAGGAGAGTCTTGAGAGTCCCCTGGACTGCAAAGAGATCAAACCTATCCATTCTGAAAGAAATCAACCCCGAATGTTCACTGGAAGGACAGATTTTGAAGCTGAGGCTCCAGTACTTTGGCCACCTCATGAGAAGAGAGGACTCCCTGGAAAAGTCCCTGATGTTGGGAAAAATCGAAGGCAAAAGGAAAAGAGGAGGACAGAGAATGAGATGGTTGGACAGTGTCATCGATGCAACCAAAATGAATTTGACAAAACTCCGGGAGGCAGTGGAGGATAGGAAGGCCTGGCGAGCTCTGGTCCATGGGGTCACGAAGAGTCGGACACGACTGAACGACTAAACAACAACACATCTCTTACATATGATTACTCATGCCTTCCTGTTTAGTCTGTTCCTTTTGACTAAGTTACACTCTTCACTTAACGGCATTCTGTCCATGGTTTCTTTGGGATTTGCTGTTTCGTCTGAGGAGTTCAGGCAACTTTGTTTATTTTCTATAATCTGTCCATTGGTGTAGAAGAGGCATTCCAAACCTTATAGATAGTTCCCTTTGGTGATTTCCTTGTTATGTTTTTCTTTCCATTGGTGAGTTCCTGTACTGCTGTTTCAGTTTTAGGTGTGTCATTTGCAGATGTGTGCTTAGTACTTGTCTCCCTTTTTATTGAATATTGTCTCCCTCCTGGAACAATTCAATTTAAAAACTCTTCAGTACAGGTTTCCATGCTTTCTAATGCAAGTGCTACCTTGTATAAAGGAATTAATTTGTTCCAAATGAAATTCTGTTAAGCAAATTTCGCTTTGCACAAATTTCCCATAGGAATGCATTGAAAACGGATTAATCCCTAATTGCCACCGTTTTTCTGTTGTACGGATTCGCCCCATAGGCAATTCTGTTAAGCGATTTCCCCCTATCTCCGGAAATGTTTTCCTTTAAGCGGATTTTCTGTGAAACCGCATGTCATAACGAGGGTCTACTGTACATTTTTCAGAGTCCTTATGAGGTCCAACTCATCTCTCTAAAATATGAATTATTCCAATGCTTTCTATGTGGGGCTCCACTTGAGGCTGGCTGGGGGACTACCGCATGCCGGAATGTGGCAGCCAAATGGGTGGCTGGTATGAGCACATTTACATATCCCTAGTTCTGGCTTGCTTGCGCTGTTTGCATTGCATCCTTTTGGCAGGCTTAAGGCTTTGATGCTCTTTGATATAGCCCCTCATGGGTCGGGACTGTGGTACTTGTCAGGTGCCTTTGCCCACAAGGGCCTCTACCTGCTCCACCAGATCTTCCCAGGCAGTGCTGTCTAGGGTGGCCCTAGACTCTGAAAGAAGCCAAGAAAGAAGCTAAGCCTATGCTATGGCAATTTTTTTGGTACAAGTCTTAATTTGCTTAACTCAGACATTACAGTAACTATGGTTTGCATAAACCCGAGAACAGAAGGGAAAGTGGGTAGAATGCATGGGAAGAGTGGAGACGACATGTGTATCTCAGATTCTCGAAGGCCTGGGCTACAATAGTAGTTCCTGTTTTTTTTTAAAAAAAATATAGAGTAAAACAAAATACAAAACAACTGTGCTTCCCTTCATCAACTGGAACTCTTGAGAAATGTTCTTTATTGTCCTCTCCTCCAGAACTGAATTGTTGGAGTTTTCTCTTTATCTCTTACAAGCACATATTCACGCAATAGTGGTTCCAAATCTTGTTTTCATCCCTTCTCTATGAACTGCTCCTAATTTCCCCCTCTCTTGATAAGTGAAAGATCAAATTATACAAGATGCTTTGCTCACTTTTAAAAGTGGTGCTCCTAAAGTTATATCAGATGTCTAATTAATTTGGCACAAAAGTTTTGTTTTGTGATTGAGCACTGAAAGGTAAAACAGGAACTTCATTCACAAGTTACATTGTTTACGCACCAAGCTCTGAGGATACCATGTTTCTGCCCCTGCCTTTTGTTTCATATACTTTTTCTTGTTGGACTTCATGTTCTTTGCACTTCATAATATCTTTCAACTGTTTGGGTGTGGTGGATTATTTTAGCTTCCTTGAAGGAATCAAAGGCAATGCAGGTAGCCACATGGAAGTGACTTCAAATATATATATATTTCTCTTCTTTTATGTGGTATTAGCATTTGTGAATAAAAATATAAGTTGCTTAGATTAGAGTAAAACATATATCCTACGGTAGGCAAAACGGGTGTAGAATAAGATCCAATCCAACGTCATAAGTGAAAGAATGGTTTACATCAGCCTTTTTGTAACCTGATGCCCTGTGGTACACACTGTTATACAACTCTCACCATCTCCATGACAGAAGATCCAGTCCAAGACATTTGGGTGGGAGCCATCTGGAACGTTTCATTGTCACCTGCTCCCTACTCCATCCTCCATCCTAAATACATTAAGCTTTTAGCCACCAGGGTTTTAGCTGTGTTCCCCATTCTAGCTTGTTGCATCTGAGTTTGTAAATATAAGCCAGTAGCTCCATCTGCAGTCAGCATCACTGCAGGTCTCTTTGCAAAAATGACTGCAAACTCGTATTCCATCGTTTGCCTAAATGTATTTGCAGAAATTCAGTCGTTCAGATAGGTGTCTTATGATATCTTGGGTTTTTATCATCCTGCACTTCTGCAAGAGATTTTCACACAACTGCAAGTTTTCAGTATTTTAGAAAGAAAGCTTCAGTTTCCACCTTGTAATTATCACATTTTGTTTTTGAAGATTCAGTGGTTTTCAGTCATCATCCCTCATTCAAAAACCAAACTCCAGTTTCATAAAATCATTTCTGTAAGGGCCATTGTGTACAGTATATCTGTTTTGCAGTTTGCTGGTTATCTATTACACACCTGGTTGTGCTATAAGTTATGCAACTAGGAGATGAGCTGGTGCATGGTAAACACCTGGCAAAAGACCCTGTTGTTTGTGTGTTTGCCCTGTTGCCACTGAAGAATGCAACAGGAGTCTAGCTGGAAGTGTTGCAGGTGCAGCAACATGACACCCACAATTATTTTCCTTGAGGTTTTAGTACTTTACTTTTAGAATGCAATTTATGCATATTGCCTTGAGCATTCAGATCTGCTTGAACTTGGTGAAACTTATGTCTGAGGAGAAAGGTGGTTCTCCACAATGGTACATCACAGGAGATGTATATGCGGGAATATATGAATCCTTTTCCTATGTGAGCTAAACTTTCTGCTTGTTTTCATAGTACAGTAGTTTTCAGGTGCCCTTGTATGGCAAAGCTCTTTCATCACTGTTGTCTACTCTGCATGTCTGGTTCCTCAAGTCGGATCACAGATGTCAGCACATTACGTACCTGTTGAAAAGCAAAATTGTGCTGTTTGGACATGAATTTAATAAATAAGATGGGACTTTATAGGATTTGTAGAACAGAAATTGCATCTTTCGGTGTCAGGCTCAGATGAGCCTGTAGTACAGCCCAGATGAATCTTGTGCAATCTGTTATCCTGGTGCAATGCCCATTATTCATGGGCAACATGGCTAAAGACATTTTGTCCAGGAGGCTGGCATGAAGTTTAGGAAGAGTTCTACCAGCTTGGGGAATAGTGGCCTAGGACATACGCCACAGAGTTGTATCAGGCAGACTTATAGTGGAAGCAGAGTAGCTGTGTTAGAGGAGATAATATGTCAGGGTTTGACTTTTGAGAGTTTTCAACTGAAAGCCTGCAGACCTTTATGGGACTGTGGTGGCCTGGTTAGTGTAGGATGGTTTCATGTACATTGTGTTAGGAATGAGGCTACTGTGAAGATCTACAATTAGGAATAACTGAATCTAGACTTCTCAAAATGTATTGTCTCATCAACTGTCTATTGGATCATTGGCATTCCATATCTTGCTGGCTGTGATGTTGTAGTTAAGGAAGGACATTTATATTGTTGTTCAAGGGCCATCTTTCAGATCTTCTTTGATTTTGATTCCTGCCTTGAACAGAGGGTTGGACTTGATTGCCTTCCACAGGCCCCTTCCAACTCAACGATCCTAAGACCCACTCACCTGCTTTTTTGTTAAAAGTATATTCTGAATCACACATTCATTTGGAAATGTGGAAGAGGTTGGTTGCTTCTTATTGATGAATCAACTGGTTGTTGTGTTCATTCTGAGCTATATGTATAGGACTACAATTAAGATAGCTTTGTCTTGATAGGTAGGTGATCAGTGTTCCAACCTCAGCAGCATTTTGTTCGCAAAATTCCATGAAGCATTCACTTCCTTGGATTGCTGTCCTCAATTGACAGATAGAATAACAGCACATTTGAAACACTGCAGATACATATTTTATAGGTGGTCAAACCACTGACTTATGAGAGTCGTATAAAATCTGCTTCACTCTGTTTATGACCAACCTAGCAAGGCACAGAGGTTGCCAGAACTGTCATAAAACTATCAAAGCTGCAGTCTTACTTCCAAAGCAGTTTGTGGTGAATTAAGCTGAAAATGAAAGAGAAAAGGGTAAAAAAAAGTTGCTTGACAGAGTGTGGGGATTTAATGGGAGCCGTTTTAGGTTAATCTGCGTGAACAAAAGCACTGCTGTTTTGTTTTCCTTAATAGGAGTTCAATACCTGCCACTTAAACTGTAGTCTTGTCTTCAATGTTTCAGATGTCATAGGATCCCAGAAAATATACGAGCCCAGAGCCTTGAGTGAATTGCAATGAATTACATATTGATTTGTGTATTGGATTTTTATACCAACCATCTGGCAGTGAGGACACATAGATTCCATAGTGTACCAGAGTGACATTATCAAACAGTCCAGGCTTCAACTAAGGCACACACAATAAAGAGTTTGGCCAGCATTGTTCCTAGAGCCATGTTACCTTTCAAAACTGGTGTGTGTGCCATGAAGCCAGTAGACAGATATTGATTGTGCAAGTCCACAGACCACAACAAAATCTGTGAAGCCTGAAGACTTTTGTATGCTGCACTTGCTATGGATATCGACTCCAAATTATGAAATACTAACTCGAGTTCTTGGTAACTTTATTTTTTTTTGAAAAATAGTATCTGAATACTGAATAGTATCTGCATTCTAAAAGCCATCCTCATAAAGTCTAGCAATTATGAATGAAGTGAAATATTAGCATCGTATAATATATTGTGCCTTGCCTTTGGAAAGTTGATGAGATCAGCAGAGTTATCCTTTGGCAGACAGAGTTCTAGATAAGTTGATGTTAAAGATATTATGTAACCAGAAATTGATGGCACATTTTACATTAATTTATGGCAGCCAATGCCAAGAACACAGCCTATTAACTTATTCTCTTGGACTGAGTTTGATTAGAAACTGTCCTTTGACAAGGAGGGTATAAATCTGTCCAACACGTTTATATGAGTGTACCTGTTAAGTACACTTTGATTGCAAATGACCCTGTCTCTCTCCTATGTGTGTGTTGTATCGTTACAGTCGTGACCAACCCTTCATGACTCCATGTCCATGGAGTTTTATTGGCAGGAATACTGGAGTGGTTTGCCAGTTCCTACAGCACCTGGTATTCCCTGGTGGTCTCCCATCCAAGTACTAACCAGGGCTGACCCTGCTTAGCTTCCAAAATCAGGCAAGATCGGGTGTGCTTAGGGCATCTAGGCAGTGACCACATAATAAATGAAAACAGTGTCTGACAAGCTTTTTGGGCATCCACACTTGGGGGGAAAACACCCTCTTGTGGCACAGAGGAGCACCTGCAAGCGTACTGTAGCCAGTCCCTAATACTGTATGCAGTATTTCCTTTTCTTTGTGGATCTTCTGAAATTAGTACCAAATCTTTTGTCATAAATGTTGTGGGTCTTTGAGTTCACTGATGTAGGCATGATGTTTTCTTATGCAAAGCTAATCAAACACTGAATAGCCAGGTTGGTCCCCTCTCCTCTTGCCCTTCCACGGTCACATGAAGACTTTCTTTTCCCGACAGGCTTGTAAGCAGTAAATGTATGCCTCAGGCATGCTGCATGTCTTCAATCTAGATATTTTTAAAGTAGGTTTTAAAATGTTTTAAAATTGCTTTGAATTTTTTTTAAAAATTGACAAATGCTTATTGATTTCAAAAATAATTTTAAATGATATTTTTAGAAATTAGTGCATTGTGAGCTGTCTTATGTCCTATGGGGTGAAAAATAGCATATAACAAATATAAGTACTAATAAGAACATAAGGACAGCCTTGCTGGAGCAGGCCACAGCCCATCGGGTCCAGCATTCTGTCTCACACAGAATGTGCTGTGTGCTGTCAAGACAGTTCTTACTTACAGTGACCTTTTTCAAGGAATTTGAGGTATAGAGTATTCAGTTTCCTCTACTGGTAGAAGACTCAGTGGGGAATCTCACTCCCAAACTTGGTCTCTGAAGCCAGTTTCCTAAATCACTAAGCTATCTGGCTAGCTAAACAATATAAGTACCTAACTAATATGTATTCTCGAAGGCTTAAATGGCCAGGATCTGATAGTTGTTGTGAGTTTTTTGGGCTGTTTGGCCATGTTCTGGAAATTTTTCTTCCTGACATTTCACCAGACTCTGTGGCCAGCATCTTCAAAGGGCAAGGAGCTCAGGGAACTAGGAGTTCTCTCTGTGCTCTGAGGTATAGATTAAGTGAGACTGTGGCGTTTAAAGTTGTGGAAACTTGTCCTATGCAGGAAAATAGGTGTTAGTCATTGTATTGTGATGAAGGGATTAACCACCCAGGCTTTGTTAATTTTTAGACTTTCTTCTTTTTTGTTGAAACTGTGCTTATGTTTGTGGATTTCAATGGCTTCCAGTATTAAAAGCTGTAGAGTTCAAAAGGTCAAAGCTCAATGATTGCCCACACAGCCACAAAGGTGATCAGTTCACACTACAGAACAGCTAAGCCTTGCTACCCCTGATTGAATTGAAACTTCCTAATCCCTTCATCACAATACAATGACTTAAAACCTATTTTACTGCATAGGACAAGTTTCCTCAACTTTAAAAACCCCAGTCTCACTCCCTCTATACCCCAGAGCACAGAGAGAACTCCTAGTTCCCTGAGCTCCTTGCCCTCTGAAGATGCCAGCCACAGAGTCTGGCAAAACGTCAGGAAGAAAATCTTCCAGAACATGGCCAAACAGCCTGAAAAACTCACAACAACTACCTAACTAATAATTTGTGTGAATGTCTTCACCAGGTACCATTGTACTCTTTTGTCATTTGCCCTTATTTTCTTCATCCAGTTTGGCCTTTCTGCTCAGATGTGTGAAGCTTGTAGCAGTCGCATGTTTTGAACAGGAATGCTCACATGTCAGCCAAATCATCCGTACTAAATCAATACAATGAAGATGCTGGCAGATTTTGAGATGAAAAAGAAATGCCACATGGAGATTTGGCTGACTTACTTTAGCTCCATGACACTTTTGATCCCATTTTGGATTTCGCTGATTATAGGAATTGCTGAACTCAAGAACCAATTTGAATTAACCATCCACATCTTTGACTGGGGTCTTCTGGGAAAAAAATATGTAGTCAGGTTTTCTGAAGCAGTTTCTGGAAATGCTTTTTCTTGGAAACCCTCGAAACAGCACTTTCTTTTGAAGCCTAATTCCATGCCAAAGAGGTGAGGTATCAATGGCTTGGTAAACTTTCATGTCTGAGTCTGATGTGAGACAAAAGCCTCTTCAGTGCAGAAAGGCAGAAGTCAGTGGATGTATTTGGTTCTTCAATATATATACATATCCATGGTTCAAATGACCAGGTAATAGCACAACATTTCTGCATAATACTATGCCCACACTGCCAGCAAAAAAATTCCACGCTTTTACATAGAAAAGGGCAGCCTGAATGTTGACAACACCAGTCAACATTCAGCAGTCAAGATGGGCTACTGAGTACTGTCGTGTGTTTGCTTATTTATATTTTTATTTATTTTATTTTCACATTTATATACTGCACCTATTCCCACATAGGGGACTCAGGGCGGTTCACAGCAGACAGAATAAATCAGTTAAAAGACTAAGGCATCACCAGTGCAGCGCACAAAGTCAATGCAATCAATCAATCAATCAGCGGGCCAAAAAAAAAAAAAATCCCTAATCAGTGCCAAAGGCATCCCGAAAGAGTAGCGTCTTTAGATCTTTCCTAAACAACGCCAGTGATGGAGCCTGCCGTACCTCGTTCGGAAGTTTGTTTCAGAGAGTTGGCGCTGCCACCAAAAAGGCCCGTCCACATGTGCTGGTTTTACGGGCCTCCCTTGGGGTGATGGTTTGGAGCGAGAGGGCCAAAGATGATCGGGTGGGTCGGGCTGGATCTAATTGTCGGGGGAGGCGCTCTGCCAAATAAACAGGGGCCAAGCCATGGAGGGTTTTGTAAACCAAAACCAACACCTTGAACCTTATCCGGGAGGCTTCCATTTTGTTTAAGCATTTTGTGGCACCAAATAATAAATCTGCAGAGAACTTGTTGATAAGTGACCCTGGCAATTGCTTTGTGTTTGGGTTAACTAATTTCTTAAACAAGCACAAAAGGATATCCTGTAAATATTTTGACTGCTACCACAGACAGCCAGAATGAGAGAAAAATGGGTTCTCAGAAAAGTCAAGACTACTTGATTGAGCAGTAAGAAGGGAGGCAACCTAATACGAGTTGTTGTTTTGTAACATCTGAAAACATTTGGGAGGTCATTACTTCAGTCACCACATATCACGAGTTATTCAAAGACATATAATGTCTTTGAAAGTTTTTTTGTTAAGTATCAGACAATTGTATAGTGATGTGTGGAATGATTGAAACTATAACAGGATATACACACCAAAGCTCTGCTAACATTGGATAAGACCATCCATCACTACAATGAAAAAACAGTAATTTTCAAGTTATATGAACTATATTAAAATCTGGGGACATTTAAGGTTGCTTGTTTCTCCCTGTATGTAGGTGTAACGAGTTTTACCTTTAAAAACTCCTAACTCAGAAACTCTTTGCTCAAACACCCCCAATTTGGCTCAGAATAGGAGCAGATGATCTGTTACAACTTAGCCAAATTTGGTCCTGATCTGAAATCCAGTTTTAAAATTGCAGGGTTTTGTCTGGCCCTATTTTAAAAGTTTTCTTTTTTTGTTTGCTTAGTTGTACATTTTATCCCCTTCCTGGCCACCACTGCCACCTCCTTCCACTTCCGCTCCTCATCACCACTGCCACCCCGGATAAGAGCGTTAGCTGTTATTTGTGGATTTCTATATCTGCAGGGGGGGGTTTCCTGGAACCGAGCCGCTGCAGATATGGGGGTTCTACTGTATATGAAACATGAAATGGCGGGGGGACAACTGTAACAGTTTGTGATACAGGAGCCATATTAGAACTAGCAGTAGAAACAGGAAGCAAAAGCTGCAACTCTTCTCTTTGTGTTGTGGCTCATTATGTCCAAGTCAGACCTGTATGTGGCGTACATGAAGACTTTTGCTCATAAACTTTGAAGTAAGTATAGAGCAGGGCTGTTCAACTTTGAACAGGCCGAGGTCTACTTTTTCCGGCCCAAAGTGCCTGAGGGCTACTACACTAAAACCTCTACTTACAAATTTTATCCGTTCCGAGCACATGCTCATAAGTAAAAACTTTTGTAAGTAGAGCAGCGGTTTCCCATAGGAATGCATTGAAAACCAATTAATCCGTGCTGGAGGGAACAGATTTCCATGCACCATGAACTGCCCTGCTTGGCTGAGACAGTGGGCTGGCAGACCCAAAACTTTGCTGGGGCAGTGGTGGTCCTTGGGATGGTGGAGGGAGGGATGGAGAACATATCCCCTCACTTTTTTATTGATGGCCAGTGAGCTACTTTTGAACCTTTCGCGGGCTACCAGTAGCCTGCGGTCTACCTGTTGGGCAGGCCTGGTATAGAGTATGATCTCTCCTGTTGTAGAAGGAGTAAATTTGTAGATACTCTGTTCAGCAGCATGAGTTGCTGACTGAGACATAGAAATGAGCTGCAAACATTCCTTGTGTAACACACTGGCCGTCTCAGCCTTTCGCTGTCTGACATTAAATGGACTTTCTGACCTTTTGTGCCTAAGCCTAAACCTTTCTGGAATCTAATTGCTACTGGCTTTGAAGTTGGAATGTGAATTGATTTTCTCCTATCCAGCTTGGTTGGAAACACAAGTGTCACCATCTCGTAGTGGAGGAAGACATATCCGCAGCAACTGGTGCCGGACTGTAAAATGCAGAGATGAGAAAGTCTTAGCTTTCAGCTACCATTGTGCCTTTAAGGAAAATGTGTTGTGTTCAAAACCATTTTCAAGAGCATTGCAAAGCAGTGGGAGCGGGGGGGGGGAGCACACCAGCATGTGGCGCTGCCATTTCTGTTTCATTGCAACAAACCGTCGTTTGATGTGATGTCTAAGCTGAGGTAAAGTCTAAGAAGAAATGGTAAACAGACAAGAAAAGCAAAGGGGCCAAGCCTGCAGGAAAGGGGATTGCATGATTTAGTGACCTCCCATGCAAAAATAAAATGAGTGGAATCTGGAAGTCATAGGAATGTGGTTTTCAAGCCCTTTGAACTCACTGTTCTGACATTATTGCTGGGTTATTCCCCCTAATGCCAGAGGGGTTATATGTAGCTGGATCTCATTTTCTGGGAATACATGAGAATGAACCTTGTCCATGCTTTTTAAAAATTGTCAACAGTCTACCAAAGGTGTTAAATAATTATATCTATTTTCAATTAACCCAGTATGAGATAATGTTTTAGTAAATCTGAGTTATTAGGTTATATAGTTAAGGTATGTTGAATGATATGCTTATATAAGAGTTTTTTTAAAGTTTATTTATTAAGCTGATTTTTCAGCAAAGGTGTGTAAATCTTGCAGATTTAATTAGATGATGCAAATGCATGTGTCTGAGTGTATATAACATTCCTGTCAGATATTGTGTGCCAGAGAACTAAAGTGATTGATATTAAATGCATTAGTGTACCATATTTTTAGTGCTTAAAAATTTAGTGCAGTGAAAAAAAAATGAATGGCAGAATCTCAGTGCAATGTTTTTAGGTTGACATTCAGACATATGCTTTTTGTTACCGAGAGGATAGTATGACACTCATTAAAAGTAATGCACAAATCTGTCATCTGGCACTGGGCTTGCTGTATTTGTGTTTACTGTTAAGCCTCAGGAAAACAGTGACAGACCAAAGCAGTATTTTTACTCGTTCCTTCTGCAGCTCGCCCATCAACTCTTGTCATTGGGTTTCCACATTCCAGAGCTCCATGTTCCATCTGTCATGGTTTGCTCAGTGCTTTGTTCTTGGATTTATGGCCTTTAGCAAAGCTGTCTCCTGCTAAATTGGCTGGGCTCCCCATGTTCAGTGAAGAACTTGCTTCTGCTTCAGATCTGATCATAGCCCATGTGATTTTCTCTTTAAATTTTAAATGGGTGGAAGAATTCTGTACTTTAGCTCTAAAATGCTGTGTGGCCAATGAAGGTAAAGTGAGACAATGCCAGCTGTCTTTGTGCCATTTTACCCCCTTTTTTCATTCTAGTTCAGATGGACACACTGAACTTGTCCTTGGTATTCTTTATTCTGCTTTGGAGTCCACTCACATTAATTAATTAATTTAATATATGACAATTCAAATTTTAAACCTGGTGAGGTGACTGTTGAATATATTATTGACCACGTGATGTCCACTTTTATTGGACTTGGAGGCCACAACCCCATGTACTTAAGTCAGACTTATTATACCCCATAATCATTTGACACATCTGGCTCATGGTGTATCTATTTCATATATAGAACATTCACTGATGTTCCACACTCATAAATGTCTGCTTGGTTGAAGGGAAAGTTAAGTACCTACTTGGATTCCCCCTCCCCATTGAAATCAGTGCACATAAAATGCAGATCTATGGCTATGCTGTCTACTGGATGATCATCTATAAGACATAGAACCAATTTTTAACCTGGTTTTATCGCTGCCTGAAACAGCTGTTGCACGACAAAGTAGCATTTAAGCTTAAGCTGGTTGTCAACACGGTATGTCTTTTGAAACCAATACAAGTTGCTGTCAGGAAAGTTAAGTAGGTGTCTTCGAAGATATATGCAGAGGTGGATTGTAGGCATTTGCTGCCAGAAAGGCAGAAACATAGTTTGAAATAGTAATGTGGGCAATGATAATGACAGAGATGACAACTGTGTTTTGCAAAAGCATAAAGCCATTTTAAAACAAATAGGTTACTCCTCTACTTTAGAGCACTCAGAAATTAATTGATTACATTCTTTAAAGGAACGCTCTTAACTGCAATTTACATGCTTCATGTTCTAATCAGAGAAATGGCATGGCAAGTAAATGGAGAACATTTTTTTCTGAAACGGAGGAAGCCATGTGGATTCAAAAGTGACATTTCCCGCTCTTGTTCTTGCCTTTATTTGAACTTAGTCACCTCATCTCTCCATTCAGTAAGACAAAAGCTGATTGGGTGATTGAGTCCGTCCTTGTGCTGTGTGGCAGCTCATGGTAGAAATTGGACAATGAGCTGCTTTTCTAAACAGAGTGTCCTTGCTGAGTGACCTCGGGTGATGTTGGTTTTTAATACTTTATTATTTCTGAAGGAGATTGAGAACTGGAGGACAAGGACTGCCCTCTAATCAACTCACATAGTTGTGGTCAGGAATGGGCAGCATTTATGGGCAATTTTGCCTCTGAGTATTTTTATTAAAGTATCTGGTACGTGTTTCCCCAGCAGAGCAATACTGTAACATCTATCACCAGCGTTTTTTTCTGCTGATTGGTCTACTTGAAATGTTTAAGCCTCTGAAGGCAGAGTGAGGGTGAGAAACATAATTATGACAATTGTGACTATGGCAGAGGAACTACTTTGCAAGGATAATCTGGTCATAGGCAAGCTATAGTTACTTAGGGCTAAAAGCCAATTATTCACATCTGCTAGAATAGGCCCATTAAATGAACAGGCCTTCCATAACTGTTTGCTTAACAAGTTAATACATACCCTTCAGTTTAGTGAGTCTACTCTAGGTGGAACTAACAACTGGATTTAGCTCTCAATCCTGGCCAGCATTCTCATGTAAATACTTGTTCTAATATGATAATGACTTTGATATGCTTTGATCGCCTCCCCACCCCCAATTTTGTACAGTTACTGAGGTGATGGTGGGGGGTTGGTGGGTAGGGGAGTGTTCGGGGATTTTTTTTATGTGTGTGTGTTGATGGGATTTCTTAATGTGTGTGAGAGTGTTCTGGGAAGTGTGTGTGTGTGTGTGTGTGTGTGTGTGTGTGTGTGTGTGTGTTGAATCTGGTCTCTGGGTGACTGACTTGTTTTATGTGTATACTGTGTATATACCAACAATGACAATAAATTGTTGTTGTTGTCAAAATCCAGACCAAATTTAAACCATCAGGCTGCCCACTAAGCGTAGTTCATTTTAGAATCCCTGGTTGATTTAGCAATTGGAACATCAAAGAACTGGCCCCATTACAGGCTGTAAAATTGTTTTAATTCAGTAGTGCTGACATGCAAGTATATGCTATTTGTTGAAAAATAAAGTAAGACACAACAGTAGTGTTTGTAAGTCATCCTGAAATAGAATGGGCACCTAAGGCACTGTGAGATAAAAATACATCCCAATCTCTCTCTCTCTCTCTCTCTCTCTCTCTCTCTCTCTCTCTCTCTCTCTCTCTCTCACACACACACACACACACACACACACACACACACACACACACACACACACACACACACACACACACACACACACACACACACACACACAAGGATGAGACAGATTTTCCTAAAATATGTCTTGTGATCACCACCAGCACTACTACCTGTTGTGATGCTGGTGGAGAGGGTCTTCTTTACCATAGGCTTCATGATGTCCAAACTCTAAATTATTTTATTATTGTATTTATCAAGGTTGGGGAGCAGAGTTTGGTGCTTAGTTATCTACAGCTTGATATTCCAAAGGGGTGGCAGGGTGTGTGTGTTGGCTAACACCACTAGTCCCTTACTACTCCTGATCACTGGACTGGTAGAGTTCATAGTACATGGCTGGGTCTAGTATGCTGGATGGATGCCCTTTAGGAAATAATGCCAACTATTTCAGGTGCTCCTGTTCCCCATGGCCATCCGACCTGTTGTGGGGCTGTACAGAAGGTGTTAGGCTGAAGAGCAGCATTCCTCTCCTCCACCCTCACTTTAACAATGCAGAAGATAACTTGTTCCCATCAAGGACTTTGGACCTTCAGCAACCAAACCCTCTCTGGCACAGAAGATGAGCACCAATTCCTCCACAGCATCCACCCATTCCTCTCCCTCCGAGTGCATAGAAGGTGACAAGTCTGACTCTCAGCTTCCCTGCCTTCTTGCTCCTGCTCCTCATCCTAGTCCTCATCCTCGTCCTTTAAGCACCAGTCCTGCCAACCTGTCCCGGTGTCCTCCCCACCCCATAGCTACAGCTTCCTTCCTCTGAACTGGGGCTTTGCACCTTTTCTCAGTGCCTTCAGGATGTCCTGTGGCTGAGGTCCCCATGAAGTCCACTGGAGGTGATGGGACAGAGGTAGTTGGCCTGTCAGGGATAGCTGGAGCATTCCCCTCATATACATATCTTACCTTATATGTAGAGATACAAACTTAGAAATAATAATTAAATTTTAAAATAGAAAATAGAGATGGCTCAAACTTCCCATTTGGCCAGTGGCCACACAGCTGATCTGTGGTTTAGTGTCACATCTTTTCCATTGGGCACCCACTCAGAGATATCACCTTGGCTTTCCTGCCCTGGCTCCTTTGGGTAGGGGCCTGTCGGAAGGCGCAGGGCAGTTCATGCCCCTCCTAATAGAAAGACAATACTTAACATGGTAGGGAATAGTTCTGTGACCCATGGGCTATGTCAGTCTGTGGGCCAAGTCCTATAGTTGGTGGTCCACTTCAAGGCCCATACCTGTTTCTCCCTCTTTTGCTTGTATGTCTATAAACTATAATAATATAATATTTTACAAGGTGCCACATGTTTTTGTTTCCTTTTAGGCATGTGTGCCTGCCTCCCCCCCCCCCGGGCTTTTCTTTGCAACTGTTTTGGTTTTGATTATGATAGAACCTGCTTGAGGGGGTTGTGAACACACACAAACACAAGAAAAAGCCCTTCACAGCAAGGAAGAAAATTGGAGGGCGTGTTATTTTTGTCTTGTCTTGTTTCTTTGGATTTTGTCTTTAAACAGAACTTTGATCCAAACAGCTCATCAAATAGAGCATTGTCCTCTGTAGGCCACATGGTAACCTTACTACGAAGTCTCTGGATCTGTGTGGGTTGATTAGAAATCCCTAAAAGTGTATGTTGTAGAAGACAGGCTGAGACTGAGCATCTCCTTAATGAGTTCAGAGCTGAATTGGAAATGTGAACTGGATATGGTTCTGAGCCAGGAAGTTATCTTCTGACCAGCAGGAGTTCTCAATCTTGTGAAGGCCAAGTGTTTCCAAAATCTGTGGCAACCTGTTAAATAGTTTTCCAGGAGCTCTGAAATATATTTACCTCAGATTCTGCCTTTTGTCATTACAGACTAAGCATTTCCTCCCTTACAAACAGACTTTCTTGTTTCCTTTATCATTCTTGTTCCCATCTTCTTTGGTTTTGAACGGGAAATAAAAAAAAATGTGACAATGATGAGTGCCAATCTAAATGATCTTGGGTAGCATTATAAACTCTTTTTCAAATAACTGAGATCGGGGTTTTGATTGTGTCTTGCCAGGTAATATTCCATGAAAAGAGCAATATATGTTTTAGCTAGACAAAAATATTTTACCAAGCATATCTTTTTTTTTATGATACCTACAGTACTTTGTTCTTCTTTATTAGTGTAATTATTGCAGGTTACCATGGCTATCATTTTTCTTATTCATGACTTGAAAGAATGCTATTACTTTTCAGTGGAGAAAAATGTAGATGACTTTATTCACATTGTTACTATCCTTCAGTGTTTCACTTTCCTATAAAAACTGGTTAAAACCTGTGACCAGTGTTTGAAAGGTTACCTCCGCTGGGCGAAGTCCCGCGCGGGGGTGCTTTGCCCTCGCGCCAGGGAGGCGTCACGGGCAGCGCCGGGTCACGTGGGGGCCAGGGTATAAGACCCTGGGTCCTTGGTCCCTGGCCCTCTTTCCTTCCCGGCGCTGCTGCACGACGGAGCTGCGGCGGAGCGGCGGATTGCGGGCTGCGTTGACGAGCAGCTGTGTGGTGACGGGGACAAGCGGCAGGCTTGCCGCTCGGGGAAAGGGACTCGCGGCTGATCAGCCGCGGGGCGATTGAAGCCGGCCGGCTGCTAGCCGGCGGGGGGAAAGCCTCGCTTGGCCGTGGGTAGGAGGCATTCAGCCGGTGGCCCGACGGCCAGGGAGGGAGAAGCCGGACGGCTTTGGGCTTCGTGGGCGGCGGGAAGGCTTTGAGCAGCGGGCGGGCGGCCGGCCGGCCACGGAGCCTCTGTCGAAGGGTGGTGGGCGGTTATAGGTGCGGCTGGGCCACGCACCCGGGTTTGAGGTTGGGCGCCCTTTCCAGCGTCTGTGGATCCCCTCCCACCTTCTGGGGTATCTGGTCCCAGGGCAGGTCTTTGGTCGGGGTGGCCTAGGTGTAGGGTGTAATCCTAGGAGGCCTGCTATTGCCCCGTGGGTGCTGGGTGGTGGATAGGAGGGGCAGCCCGGTACTTTTGCTTGACCAAGGGAGTGGCAGGTGGGCGGTGCGGTCTTTTTGTCAGGGGTGGTTGGCCTGACAGGGGCTGTAAGGCTTTGACGGCCTGTTGGTTAGGGGGCGTGGGCTGGTGGCGCTTACTGGGGGCGGCCCATCTGGTTCACAGCGGCCATTTTGTGAACCCGGCCTGCTTTACTGGTGGCTTGGTGGGCCGGGCGGCCATTTTGGATTTCCTCCTTAGGGTTCGGCCTAGCTATTTGAAATCTGGGAGCATCTCCCAGGCCAAACATCCTTTCTTCCGCAGGGCTTCCCAGCTGTCTGTACTTTTTAGGGTGGTTGTGTTGAGAGCGATATGGCACCTAAGAGGGGTCAGGCCAGTGGGAAGGGCAAGCAGCCAGCCAAGAGGAAGGCCACTGCGAGGCCTTCAGCTCCGATGATTTCGTCCTCGGATGAGGATGATTATCCGGACTTCCGGCCCATCCTGGATAAGCTGAGTTCACTGGAGCGGGAGCGGGCCCAGGGGTCTGGGATGTCTTCTTCCTTTGATAGGCGGCAGTCGCGAAGGGAAACGAGGGCTAAGAAGTTAGCCGAATTGAAGCGGGTCAGTGAAATAATGCTTGCTCGTATTGCAGTTTTAGAAGGCGAGAGATCTGCGGGGAGCCAGGATCTTTTTGGCAAAGACGCCGGGGCTAGCGGAATGACCCATGCTGCAGTACAGGCCTCTGACCTAGAGGATGCCCTGGATGAGCCATGTGCGAGGAGAGACCAGACTGGTGTTGAGGAGGCGGCTGGCGGATCCGAGTCGGGAATGGTGATGGACCTGTCTGTCAGGCACAGATCGAGACCTGAAAGGGTCAGATCACCTCCACGGGCTCGTGAGTCAGGTGAGCGTGTTCTTGTTACACCAAATATGCACACGGAGAGATGGCCTTGGCGCCCGTCAGTTCTTAGGTCGCCGACCAGGGAGGTGCGGGCTCTCCAACATGGTGCTATGCAGGTGAGGCGGGTTGAGTCTGCCACGCAGACCATGCCTATGGAGGCTGGGCCCACTTCAGTGGAGACACAGACGGACAGGCCGGCCCAGGAGTTGCCCGGGCAGGGTTCGGCGGCTGTCGGTACCACTGAGCACACCATCCCGTATAATGCCTTACCGGATGAGGACGAGTCCCTCCCGTTAGGGGACCACCTTTCGCAGGCCATGGTTGACAAGATTTTGCGAGGAGATTATGTGGATGTGTTTGAATTGCTTAACAGGGAAATAGGGGAAGGCAAGTATGATAAGCTAGATGATAAAGATAAGGAGAAAATAAAACGCAGGAAGCCGGATCGTTGCTGGGGAAACTGGGTCCCAGCGTTTTATATTTACGCTGGGGTGATTGTGAGGTCCTACCCGGAGAGGGCGTTTGCTTTGTTCCAGTATTTAGACCTAATTCACAGGGCGCATGCGGATTTCCCAGGACCTGCATGGCTGGCGTATGATGAAGGATTCCGTATGAGAGCGGCAAGGCGCCCCGGCTTGCTCTGGAGTAAGCCGCATGAGGCACTCTGGCTACGCATTATGTCACCAAACAGGCCGGTGAGCGGGGAACGATTCGATTGTGGCCATCTTATTCAACGGGGTAACCAGCCCAATCTGTCCCGCCCAGGAGCGGGCCAGGTGGTTCAACCCCGCCTGGTCTGTTGGGACTACAACAATAAGGGCACCTGCTCCCGCAGGCCCTGCAAATTCAAGCATCAGTGCTCCCTGTGTAGTGGCCCTCATCCCGCGATGCAATGTTCCCGAGGGAGGGGAAGTTGGGGGTCCAGCAGGGATGGGGGAGTCAGCAAGAAGCCCCCTGGGTCTGGGCCAGCTGCAAAAGGGACCCAGCCCAGTTAAGTTAGAGGTTTTATGCCGCTGGCTTCGGGAGTACCCCGATAGAGCAGCGGCTGAAGTTTTGCGTTTGGGTTTTTCAGTTGGTTTCCGTATTCCTGCAGTTGGTGTTACGGTTGGGGATCCTCCAAGGAATTTGAAATCCGTCCTGGGACGGGAGGAGGTAGTCAGGGATAAGATTCGTAAGGAAGTGAAAGAGGGCAGGGTTGCAGGGCCTTTTGCGAGGCCCCCCTTGGCCAACCTGAGGGTTTCCCCTTTGGGGGTGGTTCCAAAGAAGACCCCGGGCGAGTTTCGCCTAATACATCATCTTTCGTACCCTGCAGGTGATTCTGTGAACGATAAAATTCCCAAGGAATTGTGTAGTGTGAGGTATACATCCTTCGATACGGCCATTCGGATGGTAAAAGCTTGTGGCCCGGGGGCAGAACTCGGGAAGTGTGATATTAAATCTGCATTTCGCCTGTTGCCTGTGCATCCTCAGGATTTTTGGCTGTTAGGGTTCAAGTTTGAGGACCAGTTTTATGTGGACAGAGCTCTGCCAATGGGATGCTCTGTATCTTGCGCGGCATTTGAGTGTTTTAGTTCCTTTTTGGAATGGGTGGTGCGGAAGAGGTGCAGGTCCCGGCAGATAGTCCACTATTTAGACGATTTTTTGTTCTGTGGACGGGCAGGAACGGGGCAGTGTGGTGTTTTGATGGCCGAGTTTGAAAGGATGACTGATGAGCTAGGAGTCCCGTTGGCGGGGAAAAGACTGAGGGCCTACAACCAAGCTGACGTACTTAGGTATTGAGTTGGATACCTGTCAACAGTGTTGTCGCTTGCCCGCGAGAAGTTGCAGGAATTGAGGGGTAGGATTCGGAGTATGTTAGGCCAGAGTAAAGTAACATTGAGGGAATTACAAGTTTTAGCAGGTCACCTGAATTTTGCGTGCCGAGTAGTGGCTCCTGGCAGGGCATTTTTGAGGAGGCTCTGCGATTTAATGATGGGGCTAAAAAGCCTCATCACCGGCGGAGGCTATCCAGAGGGGTTAAGGAGGACTTGCAGGTTTGGTTGGACTTTTGGAAGGTTTCAATGGAGTGTCCTTTTGGAGAACCGATTTGTTTTTAGGTTCGGACTTACAGGTGCATACTGACGCCTCAGGGGCCTTTGGCTTTGGCATGTTTTTCAGGGGTCAGTGGTGTGCAGGGACTTGGCCAGCGGAATGGCATGAGCAAGGGGTTACTAGGGATTTGACATTTTTAGAGTTCTTCCCGATAGCGGGGGCTCTGTGGATCTGGGGTGAGCGCTGGTCGAACGCTGCTGTTACCTTTTGGTGCGACAACTTTGCAGTGGTTCAAATCCTTAATTCCTTGACTTCCAGATCTGCACGGGTTATGTCCCTGTTGCGAGCTTTCACTTTGAGATGTCTGCAGTTTAACATAGTGTTTCGTGCTAAACACGTGCCGGGCATTAAGAACGAGTTGGCTGACGCTCTTTCTCGCCAACAGATGGCGAGGTTCAGAGCGTTGGCCCCGGCTGCGAAGTTACATCCAGAAGCACTGCCTTTGGAGGTATGGAGGATTGGCGGGTGGAAGCCCACAGAGCGATGAGCCTGGCCCTAGCTCCAAGTACCAGGAAGAGTTATGCGGCAGCTTGTGTTGAGTATAATAGTTTTTGCAAGGGGGTGGGAATAAGCCAGCCATGGCCCGCTGATCCTGAGATGTTGATGCGTTTTGCTGTTTACTTGTTCAGGCGGGGCTTGGCCCCCCGTTCTATCCAAGGCAGGATGGCGGCGGTGGCGTTCTATGCTAAAGCAAAGGGATTTCCACATCCCACAAATGATGGCAGGGTTGGTAAGATGATTGAGGGTTGGGCTAGAGAGCGGGGAAAGGTGCCGGACAAGCGGGTTCCCATTTCACCAGCGATTCTAAGAAGGTTGTGTGAGGGTTGGAGAGTGATTTGCAAGGACGCTTTTGAGGCTCGTTTATTCAGGGCAGCCTCATTGTTGGCCTTTTTCGGGGCCTTTCGCATTGGAGAGTTGGTGGCGGCGGCAAAAGGGGACCAGTCAGGTACTGCATTGCAGAGAAGGGACCTGTTGATCGAAAAGGATTTACTTATTGTGACCCTAAGAAGATCCAAGACGGACCAGAAGGGAGCTGGTAAGGTCATCCGGCTGGGGCCTTGCTCTGATGCTGCTTTATGCCCTTATCGGGCGATGGCCAGCTATTTGGAGCTGAGGGGTGATGGGGATGGTCCTTTGTTCAGGCACTGTGATGGGTCCCCATTAACAAAATACCAATTTTGGCAGCTGTCCTCCCAGGGTTTACGATTGGCGGGCCTGGATGGGTTGCGATTTGGAACGCATTCGTTTCGTATTGGGGCAGCTTCAACGGCAGCCGCGTTGGGTTACTCTGTCCAAGACATACAGGCTGTGGGGCGGTGGTCTTCTCAAAAGTACCGGACTTATGTGAGGAGCTTGCCTGATTGTTAGGGCTGGTCTTTGGCCGGCGTTGTTTCTCTTTTGTTTTGCAGGTTGGCTGCCAAGTTCCAGAGTTCGAGTGCTCATCTGTGGGCATAGTTTCGTTTATTGGGCGGCAATCCATGCACGGAAGACCAGCTGGGGCAGGGATCTGGGCCTTGGCCCTTCTGCATGGATCGAGTGGCAAGGCCGCAGGGGGATGCTCTGGGATGGCTTCGTTCCCTTGGTTATGCAATGTTGTGCGGGCCAGCCGCCTGAGATCTTGATGATTCACCTTGGGGGGAATGATTTGACGAAGCGCCCTGGCAAGTCCCTGATTTTACAGGTCATTGCTGACCTGCAGTTTTTGAAACATCATTTTCCCCGCATGCGGTTCATTTGGTCGGAGATCTTGCCACGGATTGTTTGGAGGGATGCAAGGCATCCCAAAAGGGTCGATTGCGCCCGAAAGGGTGTCAACCGTGAAGTGTTTAGAGCTATGCGTGGGGGGCTCGGGGGAGTGCTCGCCCACCCTCGGCTCCGGGGCCGAGTGCCTGAGCTCTATCGGCCGGATGGTGTTCATTTGTCCCCCAGGGGTTTGGATATATTTTTAGAGGATATTCGAGGAGGCCTGGTCGATGAGATCGCCTTCTTGGTGGGGGGCAAGGAGCATACAGGGTAGCTCCTTTCTGTGGCGGGTAGTGAATAGGTCTTTTAGTTTTGGGAGATCCCAATGGCATCCAAAGGGTGCTTGGTAGCCCTCTTGCTATAAATAGGAAATGCCCACTTAATGCAGCCATAAATCTAAAGAGCAAAGGCAGAGGGCGGCCCGGTATTGTTTTCCTATGGTGTTGGAAGCACGCTGAACAGATGGGCAGCGAGCTTACAACTGGGATCTCCCAATTGATTTTTGGTATAGAGGACCCCCTGGGGTTCGATATCAACCTATTCACTACATAGGCCTCCTTTTTATTCATGAGTTTGGTTAATAGGTTAATAAAGTTGTGGCCCTATTTAACCCAATGCCGTTGTCTGCCTCGTTATTCCTGGGCTGGGAGGGCAAGGTTACCTCCGCTGGGCGAAGTCCCGCGCGGGGGTGCTTTGCCCTCGCGCCAGGGAGGCGTCACGGGCAGCGCCGGGTCACGTGGGGGCCAGGGTATAAGACCCTGGGTCCTTGGTCCCTGGCCCTCTTTCCTTCCCGGCGCTGCTGCACGACCCACCCACCCGCCCTATCTTGATGGCGAGATTAGCTGGTCGCTGCGGGGCCGGATGGGAATTTTTGGCTGCTTCCCTGATTGGCAGGTGGGAAGCAGCGTGTTTTCGCCCATCCCGTCATCAACAAAGCAGGGCTGTGTAGGTTGCCACCTTGGTCACATCAGCGGGTAGTGAATAGGTCTTTTAGTTTTGGGAGATCCCAATGGCATCCAAAGGGTGCTTGGTAGCCCTCTTGCTATAAATAGGAAATGCCCACTTAATGCAGCCATAAATCTAAAGAGCAAAGGCAGAGGGCGGCCCGGTATTGTTTTCCTATGGTGTTGGAAGCACGCTGAACAGATGGGCAGCGAGCTTACAACTGGGATCTCCCAATTGATTTTTGGTATAGAGGACCCCCTGGGGTTCGATATCAACCTATTCACTACATAGGCCTCCTTTTTATTCATGAGTTTGGTTAATAGGTTAATAAAGTTGTGGCCCTATTTAACCCAATGCCGTTGTCTGCCTCGTTATTCCTGGGCTGGGAGGGCAAAGACTCTGCGAGGAACACAGTAAGATTATTTATAATGTAAATATAACCCTTTAATAGGAATTGAGATTGTTGGTTCTTGCAGATCATGTATTATGGTATTTTAATTCTGACACTACATCTTAGTGGACTTATTTTGCATGCACTCATGCACCTTAGCAATAACTTGACAGCCACAGTTTACCCATTCCATTTTAAGACCTAGTTGTCAATTATATTATATATATACAGTCCTGTGGCACAGTGGTTAAATGCCTGTGCTGCAGGTAAAACTGTGCTCACGACCTGGGATTCAATCCCAGGTAGCAGGCTTATGGTTCACTCAGTCTTCCATTCTTCCGAGGTCGGTAAAATGAGTTCCCAACTTGCTGGGGGGAGGGGAGGCAATGTGTAGCCTGCATGTTGTAATTAAAACTGTAAACCGCCCAGAGACCTTGCTTGGCTTTTTATTTATTTATTTATTTATTTATTTATTTATTTATTTATTTATTTATTTATTTATTTATTTATTCAAATTAAACATATCCTGAGATTCATCAGAAGAGGTGGACTGTGTGTCAGTGCAAGCTCATGTTAGTCCGAGCGGGGCCTGAGTAACGGTGGCGGCTGCTCGGGAGAATTATATTTCCCAGCATCCTCAGCCCCCAACGCCACCCTCCCATCTTCCTCTTCTTCCTCCTCCCCCAATCCACACACACCTGAAGAGCTGCTCGGGCAGCAATGCCACCACTGCCACTTGAGCCCTGATACCACCACCAGCACCAGTCACGCAGCATAGGGTGCACGGAGCTCCACCGCTGGACAGGCAAGCAAGCAGACAAATAGGCAATGGAGCACGGTCATCGGGGTGATAGGTCTGGCTGGCTTGGAGGCACTTTGAGGCTGAGGATAATGGGTCGGCCTTCCTCCTCCTCCTCCTCCTCCTCCTCCTCCTCCTCCTCCTCCTCCTCCTCCTCGTGCTTTGTCTGTCCGGCCAGGCTGGGCACGTAAAGCAGCCAGCATGGAGAGGAGGTGGCGTGGCTCCTCAATCTGCTCGCCCAACGGCGCCTTCCCGGGGAAGGCAGGCCTTGCCTTGCTTTGCCTCACACCTTTGCAGCTGGCCCGTGCTCGTTTTCTGGCTGCCAGTGGCAGCTGGGGTGGCAGGGGCGATAGCGGTGGCCCCTTGCTCCTAGTTTAACTAGATAGCGAATGAGCATATACAGGGGTCCTACTGTATAATAATGCTTTTTAATGATGTAAGATGCCTTTGTTATTCATTGTTTTCAGCTTTCAATGTTGTCTTTCAATGTTTTAAGCCACCTTGAGCCCTTTTCAAGGAGAAAGGCAAGGTAAAAATATTTTAAATAGATTGTGTTGTTTCGTTGCTTTCAAAATGATTAAAAATAAATTTAAAAAAATCAAATATTCCCCTAATTACCCTCCAGGAATAACAAGTAAACATTGGCTGAAATCCTGTTGCTTAGTGTAGTAAATTTGCAACTCTAGGCAGGTCATTTGAATATTTATTTATTTATTATTTATTTATTTTAGAGTATTTTTACCCCACCTTTCTCCTTGGAAAAGGACCGAAGGCGGCTTACAGTCCAGTACAATTAAGACAGTCCAAGTATAAATGTTCAAAAATAAATGGTACTTTGTGAGTAAATGGATCTGTGCTGATTTGAGGGGCCTACTCTAGTTCTAATTTACTAAGCTAAGCAAGGAGATTTCAGCCATTACTAGACCAAGTAGTACAGTGTTAACAATGGTTACATGATGTACCCTCATGGCCTCCTAGAAATACACTATTGTGTGGGTAACCTTGTTACTTGTAACACATTGCTTCTAAGATATTACCTTTTTAAAAATCTAAGCACATGGATCTTGTGTTCCAGCAGCACTTCTGGAAGAAGTCATTTCACAAAATATTAAATTAAATTAAGACCCCTCAACTCCAAAATGTTTTTTAAAGAATTTATAATATTACAGCTTTGTTAATTGAATGGTTATGTTGTTTTAAAGAACTTAAAGCGTGTATGTCCTCTGTCAATTTAAAGTTTTTTTTTAATTTTTCAAGAGCCTTATAGCTGTTACACAAAGTAAGCTGACTGTACAGTAGGACCCCCATATCCACTGATTGAGTTATCCACAGATGGCAGAGGAAAAAATCAAATAAATAATTCAGCAGCCACAAAGCAAGCTACTGTCTTAAACAAAGCGAGCTACTGTCATAAACAAAGCAAGCTACTGTCACAAACAACAGCTGTAAAGCAAGCTACTGTCATAAAACAACAGCCGTAAAGCAAGCTTCTGTCACAAACAGCAGCCGTAAAGCAAACTACTGCCATAAAACAGCAGCTGTAAAAAGCAAGCTACTGTCATAAAACAGCAGTTTTGGGTATTTATGGTGTTCTCTCTTATCCACGGTTTTCATTATCCACAGGAAGGTCTGGAACCAATCCCCAGTGGATACCGGGGTTCTACTGTATTGAATTGCATTGAATGGATATTAACAGTCAGTTGAGGAAAGCACACATTAGTGATGAAAATGTCAAGGCAGAAGACTCTTTGGGTGTAAGGCATACTGAATCAAACCATGAGAGAACAGGACAGGTCTCACAGAGTATTTATATCTATCAGAACCAGCATAATTTCAGGGTGGGGAAAGGAACAGGGGAATCAAAAATAGGTGTCATAGTTATGTGTGTTACTGTGATGATAGCATGCCTCACACTGCTTATAAAGTACAGTATCAAGAAATGGCTGTTTTGAAGACTGTTGAAAATCCCTGTGACAGATCTCCTAAAGACCAGTATAAGGTTTAACTCACTGATGAACAAAGCCAGATACTTATGTGACAAGAGTGTGGAATGCACAGCCCTTGACAGAGTTCTAAGGGAAGAGTGCAAAGGGATGCCCTGGTTTGAAGAGCTGAAGTGGCGAGAAGCTCTTGGTGGGGAATTTTCCATAGTTGTCTGCTGTGTCTCACATTTTTCAGAGCACAACTGAAGATTGGTTACATGCCCATGGCTAAATGTTGGGTTGATACATAGGCATGACTGTGTGCCTGAGGCAAATGGAAGTCCCCTGTGGTTCCAAGATGTATGTGCTGCTATAAGACATCATTGCCTTGCGTCTAGCAGAATCACCCTTGGTTGGTTCATAGGTTGTTGCAAGTATTGCTGCCTCCCCATACCCACACCTCATCTTCTCAGCTGCATTAAAATAGTGTGCAGTTGTCAACGTCAGGAGAAATTAAGGCTCCGAGTAAATGGGGAATACTAAATGACAGAAGGGGTGAAGGCACAAATGCTGAGCTTAGTGTCTGAAGGATGTGCTGTTGGTGGTGGAATTTTGACTTCTTTCTCTCTCTCGCCCCTAGCTGTTCTGAGCATATTGTTGTTAAAGACTGGGTTGGAAGAGTGGAGGGGAAAAGAAGGTAACACAGTGACTTGGTCTGAGTCCTTTAGTCATATGAGCTATGCTTTGAGGAAGAAGTTCCCACCACCCTTTCCAACACATCTAAAATTAAATTTGTTCCATTGTTCAAGGGCTGACCTCTGATAAGGTGTCCACTGTCCTCTCTTTAGCCCTGGAACAAAGCAAACATTGTAGTGTCAGACAAACATAGTAATGCAAAATATGTTTTCGTATTCCCTTCCCCTTTCAGAATATCACTTCTACTTTTAAGACATTTAAAAACTAGAGAAACTACATGTGTTTTACAGTTTAAGCTTCAAATTGTTTGGACACCTGTCTGTGATCGTGTTTGATTAGTATGGTTGTAGATTAACAAATTGCTTCGGTAGCATTGATCCGAACAACAGTGGCTAGATTGTAGAGATATTTGATCTAGTGGTCTAAGAACTTAAAATTCTGTTTGGAAGTGTCACAGTTTCAGTCCTTGTTGTGACTAGAAGTGAATCTAGCAAAAGAAATCCTCCAACAAGAGGGAAGTTCATTTACTGGCCTGGAAATTTGAGGGCATTTAGTAGCTGCCTAGATGCCCTGAGCGCATTCAATCTCGCCTGAAGCTAAGTAGGGACGGGCCTGGCTAGTACTTGGATGGGCAACCACCAGGGAATACCAGGTGCTGTAGGCGCCTGGAGTAGGAACTGACAAGCCACTCCAGTATTCCTGCCAGGAAAACTCCATGGACATGAGGTCATGAAGAGTCAATCATGACTGTAATGACACAACAACATCAACAATGACAGATGAACACTAGACTTGAATCCATTTGGTGACTTCTGGCTCCACTCTTTAAGTGAGAAATCACATGGATCACTGATGTTCCAACCTCTTTTTTTCTTTAAATGCAGTTGAAAGTCTGAAAATATACTAAATATCAGTATGTACACCTTGAATACTAGACTTTGGAGAATTTATAGGGTACATGCTACTTCTTCTCAGCATGTTCTCAGCATAACCTGTTGCTTGTATCCCATTGACTTATGTTTCATTTCCAGCTAATGCATTAATGACAAGCTATTGATCCTTTTTCGTCTGTGGTATTTATTAGTCATTTAATATGTTTGCTACATGCCACAATGGGAACTTTACAAGATTAATAAAAATTTATGAACTTAATTGCCAGATCGGCTCATGTCATTGCAAGCTTAGCAGCACAGTTATTGGTTCGTGACCGCTCAATGATTGCTTGGAATCATTCCAGGCTCATAAAAGCTGTCTGGATTTATACTGCAAATGACTTGGTGGGAAGCTTTTCACTCCAGGAAAGAAGGGGGCTATATTTGTAAATATGATACTGTAAGAATTTAAGGCTATTTAAGTTGACTCCATATTTCACACAACAAAGCATCCCCACTTTATCCTGATAGCAACCCTTTGAGATAGGTCAGCCAGGGAGTTTCATGACCAAGTGGAGTTTTGAACTCAGGTCACTTTGGTCCTGGGCCATCAATATGCTGAGGACATGGCCCTCTGTCACTCTCATCTTCAGCCATAATATCTGTGCAGACCCTGCAATGGTACCTGGACTGGGTGTCTTGGAGTGGACAAGGGATAGCCATTTGTGATTGAATCTAAACATGATGAATATCTTGTTGGGCTGGTGTGGGTGTAGAGGGCAGGTTCATCTTGTCTGGATAGGGTTACACCTTTGGGTCTTATCTCTGACAATAGTTTTGCATATTCTTTGAACCTTGGCTCTGGCCGCTTGGTGTTTGCTCTGGCCTGGTTGTCTGTGGAGATTCTATGTCCATCCAGGTGAGGTTATCTGGAAGTTAGTAATGACAACTGGGCTTCTTTTCTTGAGAGATTGAAATATTTCGCTGCTCATCCAAGCAGCTCTGTCAATCTGAAGGAAGTTAATGGTGAGGCTTCCAATTTCTTGTTCACCTTGATTTCACATCACCCTGGTCTAAATAGGCTCCTTAGGTGGACAATGGCCTGAGTAGGCTCATTAGATGTACTTTGGCCTGGTTGTTGACTCTTTCTTGCTTCTGTTTATAGATATTTCCTTTTTTTCAGAAAAAGACAATTCATGTGTATTATCTGGGTTCTGCTTTAAATTGCTTGGTTCCTTGGGCAACTGGGCTGTTCTGCAAAGGATTTTTCAGGGCTCTCATTGATTGCACCTTGGCCCTGTCAGAAGTGCATTACCTCTAAATTCCATTCATTGCACAAGTAAGGTACAGAAAATAAGAAGCATTGGGCTTGGTGGACTGTTTTGGCACACAAACTATCCGTGGTTCAGTCTTCTCTATTGCTTGTAGGCAATGTTTTCTATACTTCTGCTGTGCTGCTTGACCCTGACTTCCAAACTTAGCTCTCAATCTGTCATTAGGCCAACCTGGAGTAGATTCAGCGACATGAATGGAACTTCTCAATCAGCACTAACTTACATTACACAGACTTAGCATTTTGCATTCTTGGCATTTTGTTGTGGCTATGGAGGCAACAAGGTAGATCGGATGGGGGAAAATTGTGTTTTGTGCAACCTGTTCGCAAAATTCAGATTTTTTTTTTTGTTTTGTTTTTGTTTTTACGTGGGAAAAGGTTGGGCTAATGACAGATTTAGAGTCATGTTTGGAAGTCAGGTATCCATTTACTTATGAGAAATCAAAAAGTAACATATTAGTCTTTAATTATAACTGTCTACCTTGGACATTATGTTAATTGCAATTATTTAGTTTAAAAAGTGACTTTCAAAATAGAGTGAATGAACAAATAAATAACAAATGTTGTTCATGGCCATGAGCTTATCAATTTGGACCGTATTCCTTTATGGAGCAGGGGATTGGACTTGATGACCTTATAGGACCCTTCCAACTTCACTATTCTGTGATTTTATGATTCAGAAGATTTAATCCAGGACTGAGTCTCAGATTAGCTCAAGTCCTCTGGCACTGATGTCCGACCCACCCCCAAAACAGAGTCCCTTCCATTTTAATGAGCTTTTGCTTTACTTTATAGAGGCTGTGATAATGGCCTAAGAACAAAGACTGTGTTCAGAAAATACCTTTTCAAAACATACCACTGCCTTCACAGTTTCTGTTCCATTTCTGCTTCTGATGAGGGGGTTACATGAATACATTTATGCCATTTTCGGTAAATGTGAAAAATGGAAGTGTAAAAAAATGTAGCAATCATTTAAATACCTGGCATCTGGCGGTGGAGCAGAGTTGCATATCTAGTGGAAATGTATTGATTATTCATTCTTTCCCTCCCACCCTGCCAGGCAAGATACAAATGCTTCTAAAGTTCTTCTAATTGGGAGATGTGTGTGGATTTTAAATGTCTTAAACGGTTGATGCACACACCTTTTGCAAACTTGGCAGAAAGGGCTGATGATTTTGCATATGTTTTAAGATAGTAGATGTGCGATTAATTTCTGCAGAACAGAATGTAAATGTGCATTTCTTCTCTCTGTTTTTCAGGTAAGAAATTGCATTCCACTGATGTGGGCGCCTTTTGGGATTTGACAGATGCTTCCTCTTTACTCTCATTTGTAAGCTGCCAAATCATGCAAAAATGTTCTAGCTTGCGAAATTAGGGAGCTTGCCTGTGAGTATGTCTTTTTACAGAAAAACCCAATCCTTCCTGTGTTGGAAAAGAAATACTTTGCTGCTGGACAAAGACAAAGACGATGTTGGTGGGGAGAGCTGAGACATGATTCTGAACCTCTGACCAATCCCTTTGAAGAACTGAGTCTTGCTTTTTAGCTAGAGAATCCCAGGGCAACTTGCAGAAATAACTATAAATCTTGCTTTCTGCCAAGGGCCAGACATTGTGCACAGGGAAGTGTCTTGGGTTGTCCTTTCCATCTCTTTCTGCTGAGCCTCTGCTGCAGCTTTTCCTCCTTTGGATCCTCCGTTGTTGAACAACAGGGCCTCTCATCCCGGGAGACCTGGGAAGATGACATGTATCAACGAGAGACAACAGTTTGTGAGGTCCCCATGACTGGAAAGGCTGTTTCAGAGTTTCCCAAGCAATGAGGTTCTCTCTTACTATTTCCTCGCAGAACTCAGAACACCTGTTAATTATTATATAGTGTTTGGTTAAAAAAAAAAAAAGAGCTGTGAGAAGATTGACAACCCCGAGGTGAACAAGACTATGCCATGTTTCCTCTGGTGGAATTTATGAGCAGCAAAATATTTCTGTGAAATGGGGAGCCGGGAGGAGGCCAATGATGTATTATTAATACTTTACTAGTTAGTTCAGTTTCTTATTGAAAAAAAAGTGCATTGTGCAAAATATAGGGGCCCTACAAGAACATATTTTATGATGGAATGTTTATTTTCTAGACACTTTATTCCACTTCATTCCTTAGTCAAGGCAAAGAGTGCTGTCCCTAGTCATGTCTGACTCTAGGGACAGCACTCATATCCGTTTCCAAGCCAGAGCCAGTGTTGCGCAAGCCCGTGACCATGTGGCTGGCATGGCTGAACACATTTCTGTGCACAGAACACTGTTACCTTCCCGCTTTTTACGGCGGTCCCTATTTATCTACTTGTTTTTACATGCTTTTGAAATGCTAGGTTGGCAGGAGCTGGAGTTAACAGCAGGAACTCACTTCTCTGCATGTCACACAGGATTCGAATTGCCGAGCTACCAACTTTTCAGGTTCTTAACTTTTCAGCACAAATTGCCTGTCAGGATTCCATTCTTTTGAGGGAAGGAGAATTCTATCCCCTTACAGCTTTAAAAAAATAACATTTTCATACATTTGCAAAGCTTGGGGTTATACCGTATCTATGGATGTATCCCATCTCTTCAGTGCTAGTGGTAAGTTTTGACTCCTTTTCTCGAAGGGGAGACTTGAATCAGAAACAGAAGAAACAAAAGTGACCATGGGACAAACCTATTGCAATTTACAGTGGTACTCCCACAACTCCTTGTAGTCTGCATGGACTTGGGTTTTTTTTTTTTTTTTTTTTTTGGATGACTGTGGCACAGTCAATACCAAGATGGTAACTTTAGGTACCCCAAGAGCTCAACATTGATAGTGACCTTCTACATGGGATGGTGAATTATACCAAGTTTTTTCTACAATAGAATGGGATCATATATGCCTATTGCCATTTGTCCATTCCTCCTAAGGCATGGCTTTGGCATTGCAGACTGCACATTGTCCTTGAGACTGTACTTACTAAATAGTCTCTGCTGTAGAAATTATAATCTGAACCAACCCTTTCAGAGATGGAATCAGAGGGTGAAATGTGTTGCTCTGCCAATCCCAGAAAAAGCATGGCCTCCTCACTTGCTCTCCTTTACTTCCAGTATGTTCATATAAATCACAGCAGGGGGTTTTACAGGTTTATTGCTTCTCGTCTCCTAATAGTCCGTGAACAATCCAGACCATGCAAGCGAGTGTATGTATTTAAACTCTCTTCAAATTTCATTTGGACATATACAAGGCTGGGTATCTTAGGGGCTCCACACACAGACTACTCTGTGAGTTATGATTTTTAAGGGAAATTCATGCATATGAAACTTGATTAGGGAGCTGGGAAAGTTTAGCCTTTCAAAAAGAAAGCTGAGAGGGGATATGATAGCTACGTTTAAATGTTTGAAAGGATGTCACATTGAAGAAGGGACTGATTTGTTTTCTATAGCTTCAGAGACTAGGATGTGGGGCAATGGTCTCAAACTGCAGGAACAGAGGTTCAATTTAAACATTAGGAAGAACTTGATGACAGTTAGAGCTGTTTGGCAATGGAATATGCTGCCACGGAGGGTGGTGGAGTCTCCTTTGGAGGTTTTTAAGCAGAGGCTGGATGGCCCTCTGTCGGGAGTTCTGTGATGGGGTTTCCTGTGTGGCAGGGGGTTGGACTAGATGGCTCTTAAGGTCTCTTCCAACTCTATGATTCTATGATTGTACATAACTTCAGCACAATCTGTTGACGCACCAGTAGTAACAGCTGACGGTGCCCAATTCAAGTAAATCTAAGTCTACCTTCAAAACTTTTATTGATTCAATTTTTGTGTTCATTACACAGAGAGATTCATACCTCTCCCATTCTGTTGCCCATCTCCTTTGTCTACACATCATTTCTCCCCCTACCCTTATATTCCTTTCTGCATCCAATATCTGTTAGGAAAGGCAGAAACTGTGCAAAAAGGGGTCTGTCTTATTGGCTCCTGGATCTTTCTGGTATTATCAGCTAATACTTTTATTTTCCCAGTAGTTTGCATAGTGAGCCCGATCTCAGATGCAGGGGAAGCATGCGGCATGATCATGTGTCCCAACCAAGTAACTCAAATGAAGTGGTGATGATGGTGGTGGTGGTGGCGGGGAACAATTTACATTATCACCTTGACAAAAATATGGACCCTCTCAATTACTTGGGCCTTCTCTTTCACAGATACAGTCCAGCCTGCCAGGTATGGAATACATGTACTCTGAGATGAAAGTTAAAGCATGCAAATGTAATTCACATTAATAATTTGCTGGCATATCCTCAAGCCTATTTCGTATTCAAGAAAAGAGCTTACCATCCAATGTGTTGAGTCTATTTTCCAATGTGACATTTGCAGCTAGGGCCCAGACATTCTTTTGCAGACATTGGTGTAGTCAACACTGTTAAAAAAAAAAACCACTAGCCACTGTATCAGCAGATACAGGCAAGCTGTTATCGGAACAGATGGCCAGAAATGTTTGGCAGCCCAGAACCCTCTGCATGTTAATAAATCAAATATTTTTGCATAAACATGAAGTTTAATGGACAAACTTCACCCATGCTGGAAGTAGAACATGTATACAGAGAATGGGGTTTTTTTGGTTGCAAAGCATATGTATGTGCAAATATAAAATATTCATCTGTTAGACTTGGTTCATTTTGATGGGGAAATCCTAACTATAAGACATTTTTAAACAGTGACCTATAGAAGTGGCTTGTTTCAAGTATTGCTTAATTATAAATATGACAGAATTCTGCATCAAGGCTGGATATTCACCATGTGCTAGATTAACTTTTTTTTTCCAGTTAGCAGACTGGCTGTGACAAGTTACTTCATTTCAATACCTATAAGACTGAGGTTTCAGTCACTTTGAAACAATCTCCAGGAAATTCAGAGTGGGTTTGTTTATGTATAGATATATATAGGACTGTAGTTCAAGCAACTCTTATGAGTTTTATGTATTCTGGAAGGCTTTCACGTCTGAGATCTGATAGCTGTTGTGAGTTTTTTGGGCTGTTTGGCCATGTTCTGGAAGTATTTCTTCCTGATGCTTCACCAGACTCTGTGGCCGGCATCTTCAGAGGGCAAGGACTAGGGGTTCTCTCTGTGCTCTGGGATACATACAGAGATTGGCAAAATATCAGGAAGAAAAACCTTCCAGAACATGGTGAAACAGCCCAGAAAACTCACAACAGCTATCTTATGAGTTTCTTTGCCGGAGGATGGAACCTCAGTCCCTCTGTTCACAAATGCAGTGTGAAAGTGTTTCCATCCCTCATAATGGGTTTTTTCCTTTTTCGGTATACTTGGTAGAACATAAGAACATAAGAACATAAGAACATAAGAAGAGCCATGCTGAATCAGGCCAAAGGCCCATCTAGTCCAGCTTCCTGTATCTCACAGTGGCCCCACCAGATGCGTTTGGGAGCGCATGAGACTAGATATCTGTCTCCTGATACCATTCCCCTACACCTGGCCCCTGCAGTACCCTGGTTTTAAGCCTGGAGATTACACATCTCCATCATGGTTTGTAACCTGTGATGGAGTTTTCCTCCAGGAATCTGTCCAATCCCCTTTTGAAGGCATCTAGGCCAGATGCCATCACCACATCCTGTGGCAGGGAGTTCCATAGACTAACAACGCGCTGGGTGAAAAAATATTTTCTTTTGTCTGTTCTTACTCTCCCAGCCCTCAATTTGAGTGTATGTCCCCTAGTTCTGGTATTTTGTGAGAGGTAGAAAAGCTTCCCTCTATCCACTTTACTCATGCCCTGCATTATTTTGTACGTCTCAATCATATCCCCTCTCAGGCGCCTTTTTTCCAGACTAAAGAGCCCCAAATGTTTTAGCCTTTCCTCATAAGGGAGGTGCCCCAGCCCTGTAATCATTTTAGTCGCTCTCTTCTGCACCTTTTCCTGTTCCACTATGTCTTTCTTGAGATGCGGTGACCAGAATTGTACACAATACTCCAGGTGTGGCCTTACTATTGTTTTGTATAATGGCATTATAATGTTGGCTGTTTTATTTTCAGTCCCCTTTTTGATAATCCCTAACATGGAATTGGCCTTCTTCACCGCTGCCACACATTGGGGAGACACCTTCATGGAGCTGTCCACCAACACACCAAGATCTCTTTCCTGAGCTGTCACGGATAACTCAGAGCCCATGAGTTGATAGATAGCTTTAATGTTACCTTTTAATGTTGTAGGATGCCTCTTCTAATTCCCTGTTCTTAACTTGAATATGTTTTGAATGTTCTGGGCTGTATATTGTCCCTCATTATTGTAAGCCACCTTGGGTCTTTTTCCAAGCAGAAAGGTGGGGTAGAAATATCCAAAATAAAATAAATAAATAAATATTTGATTGAGTGAATATTTGGCTAGATAGCTCCGTGAACTGAGTAGATGGCTATAGAGGCAGATGTCAAAGGGGTTCATTCTCACGGTGCCTTCTGGGAGAAAAGCCATCCTTTGTAGCCTTGTACTAGATTGCCTTTTGAAGAAAGGACATAGTAAATGACTTCTGAGGCCTTCTGAGGTTAGAAAAACCTTGGCACTGTCATCTTAGGTCAGAATGGATATGATGACACATAAGTGTTATGAAGAAGGAAAGGTCTGATGGTGATCCTTTAGTGTGGTATAGTATTGAATGTGTACTGTGTACAGGAAGATGGGAGGCTGGAAAAACAATCTAGCCTCTGGAAATATACATTGTTGAAGGGCTTTTAATCTGATTTCTAGCCAGATGATTTTGGTGCTGGTATAGATGTGTTTTAAAAGTAACTCATTGTCTTATTCATTACTGCTCAACAGTGGTGTTCCCATTGTTTTTCCTCCAACAAAGTTAATTTGTTGCACTGGGTGTTATAAAGAAATTTCATTGTCATTACCAACAGGACAAGAGAATACAGAAAAAATACATTCTGATGCCGATATTTCAGCTTGAAAATATTTATTTAAAAAGGCATGACAAAACTAACGAATACTTTTCTTCCACATTGGTTTATTACCGACATAAAACCTAGGTAAAAAGCCCTTTCAAGATGTCACTAAAAATGCTCGTATAGGTACTTTTTAAAATGAAGTCACACATAAAAATACTATAATTGTGTTATACTACTTGATAAAAAGTAACAAGTTATAAATAACTGCACTGCTGATAACTAGTTGCTTCTTGACTGTTTGAAGCTCTGCCTCTGATTCAAGTTCATGATTGTTTAGAATTGCGACAAGGAAGAAATACAGTGGTACCTTGTATAAAGGAATTAATTTGTTCCAAATGAAATTATGTGAAGCAAATGTTCCTTTATACAAATTTCCCATAGGAATGCATTGAAAACAGAGTTATCCCCAATTGCGACCATTTTTATGTTGCACAGATTCGCCCCATAGGCGATTCTGTTAAGCAAATTTCCCCTATCTCCAGAATTTTTTATGTTGTACAGAGTGCATGTTATGCAAACCATTTGTTATACGAGGGTCCACTGTACAAATCAAAAGATATCTACCAGGATGCTTGTCTAAATTTCTCTTGAATGCCTCCGGTGTTGGGAGTACTCACTCCCTCTTGAGATAGTTGGCTCTTTTGCTGTTCTGTCCTAATAATCAGGATTTTGTTTTATTTTTCTTTGATTTTTGCCTTTTGAAGTTTTTCCTGATATTCAACCAATAATCTGACTTCCTGTAATGTGAGCCCATTGTTTCAAGTCCTGCCCTCTGGGATGATAAAGAGCAGATCCCAGTCCTCCTTTGTATGATAGCCTTTCAAGTCTTTGAAAAGTGCTATCATCTCTCCCCTCGGTTTTCTTTTCTCAAGACTTATCGTGCCCAATTATTTCAGTCTTTCCCTGTAGGACTTAGATTCCATCCCCCTAATCACCCTTGTTGCCCTCCTTTGAACTCGTTCCAGTTTGACAGCATCTTTCTTGAAATGCGGTGTCCAGAACTGGACACGGTAGTTGATGCCGAATAAAGGGGAACTAGTGCCTTATTATGGGATTAGAAGACTTGACTTCTATTAATGCAGCCTAAATTAGCATTTGCCTTTTTTGTTCTCACATCATTCTGCTGGCTCATATTCATCTTGTGATCTATACTTGTGATAAGTGTTCCACTAATTGCGAAGAATACTGATAATGCATAGAGATGGGCTGTGTTAAATAAAATGTTGTTTCCACATTTGCTTAAACAATAGGCCTTTGAGGGTTATTTTGCTGATCTATATTGGCCAAACAAAAAAGTGCTGGAGACAGGTGTCAACCTAAGGCCTTTTGTAAATAGCAATTCTTAAGAAAACATCTGGTTATCATTGGGGGATATTGAGCTTCTGTGCTATGTAAACTACCAGAAAATGGCCTGAAATGGCTGCAAAATATCACACCCACCTTTCCTACTGAAAAGGAAGCCTCCAAACTTTACATAGTAAAGGACAGTCTGAATGTTGACAACACCTATGCCAACAGTCAAAGGATACTGTTTTGTGCTCATTACTTTTACTTCTAGGCAGTTTGATTACTTTGTTACTTTGATATTTATTGCCTCTAAGCAACAGATATCTAGGAAACGGGTTGAAAAACAGCCCTGGCAATTACTTTGTGATTAGGTGAGAAGTAGTTAAAAGATGAAAAAAACAAGCAAAGCAAAACAAAAGCAAAATAGATTAAAGCACTCTCTGGGCAGTTTACAGTTTAATTATGAAAGCTGCACATTTCCCCTATTCCTCATGAGTCAGCTTTCCTAAACCTGTAAGGATCAAACGCAGGTTGTGAACAGAGTCTTGGCTGCACCACAAAAATTGGTGGCATCCTATCAGGATGCCACACAAGCACCTTCTTCATTGTGGAGCTCGCTCCTAGCCGTGGTTTACAGCTGAGTTGCGAGTGATGAAGCAAGAATGAAGGAGGCTTGAGAGCAGATGGAGAAAGGACCGATTGGCAATTAATCAGGCTGCAATTTGTTCCCTGACTAGGCACTATGTACGTGCGGTCAGGGAGGCTAAAAGATCTTATGTCTCCCTGAGAACTGGTGAGGCCTCGAACCGCCAGGCGGAGTTGTTCCGGGTGGTTCAAGACCTCAACAACCCTGGTCAGTGTGGGCCTCCTCCTAGTGATTTCACTAGTGAGTCATTTGTAGCCTTCTTTAGATCTAAAATTGAGGCCATCCAAGCCAGTCTAGACCCCGGTTGCTCTAGTCTCCCCTTGAGTATCCCAGGTGCCGCATCCCCTCAGTTTCCTCGTCTGATTGAGTTTGGGCCTGTATCACCAGCTAAGGCCTCTAGGGCACTGGCCCATTGTAGACCGGGGAGACCCCCTTTGACCCTTGCCTGTCCTGGTTTATTAAATCTGCCGGAGGGAGCATGCCAGAGTGGGCATCCGTTATCGCCACTGCATCCTTCAGGGAAGGGATTTCCCCCTCTCGTCTGAAGGAGACAGTGGTGAAGCCCACCCTAAAGATATCTGTCCTGGCCTCAGACTATTTGTCCAACTATCGTCCGATTGCCAACGTTCCTTTTTTGGACAAAGTTATCGAGAAGGTTGCCACCATCCGCGTCCAGACATTTCTGGAGGAGGATCGTGTCCTGGATCCTTTCCAGACTGGGTTCAGACCACGTCGGGGAACTGAGATCACCCTGGTTGCCCTGCAAGATAACCTCCTCAGGGGGGCTGACAGATGTTGCTCTACCTTGTTGGTCCTCCTGGACTTGTCAGTGGCCTTTGACACAGTCAACCATGGAATCCTGCTCTGCCAGCTTTCCGAGGTGGGGATTGGAGGCACTCAGCTGGCTCTTATCCTTCCTTAATGGCCATCCCCAGCGTGTTAAGTGGGGGAAGAGTTGTTGGAAGCTCTCTTGTGGGGTGCCTCAGGGGTTGGCAATCTCCCCCATACTGTTTAACATCTATATGAGGCCACTGGCTGAGGTCATTAGGGGATTTAGAGTTTGCTGCCATCAGTATGCTGATGACACACAGCTCTCTCTCTCCTTTACCACCCCTGCAGTAGAGGCGGTGCAGACCCTTGACTCCTGCCTGGAGGCGGTCATGGATTGGACCAGGGCAAGCAGGCTCAAACTCAACCCCGAGGAGACTGAGGTTCTGTTCTTCAGAGCATCCTCTACTGCTTACAGTGGCCTTTCCCCCAGACTGGAGGGTATTACCCTTCAGCTGGCAAGTAGAGTGAGGAATCTGGGTGTGATCTTGGACCCGACCTTATCCCTGGAAGCCCAGGTGATGGCCGTCTCCAAGGCCGCCTTTTTCTATCTTCTGCAGATTGCTCAGATTCGCCCGTACTTGTACGAGGCCTCCCTGAGGACAGGTGTGCAGGCGCTTGTCATCTTGAGGATAGACTATTGCAACACACTCTACGTGGGGTTGCCATTGGTCCTTATTCGGCGTCTTCAGCGGATACAAAATACAGTGGCCAGACTGGTGGTTGGTGCGGGCAGATATGACCGCATCACACCAGTTTTGGCTCGCTTTCATTGGCTGCCCATTGTGTCCCAAATAAGGTTCAAGGTATTGGTTTTGATTTACAAAACCCTCCACAGCTTTGGACCTGAAAACCTGGCAGAGCAGATCTTCCAGAGGTCAACTGAGGCCTGACCCACCAGTATGTTGGAGGTGCTCACATTTCCGGTTGCCATGCCCAGGGAGGCTCAGAAATCGATAACCCGAAACCGAGCCTTCTCTGTGGCTGGCACCTAGTGAGTTGCGCCTAGCACAGTCCCTGCCTGCCTTCAAAAAAGCATTAAAGACCTTGCTTTTCTGAGAGGCATTTGGCAACCTTTAGGGTTTGTATGTCTGCTTTCTTCTTCTGCTTTGATTTGTTCTGCTTTGTGAATTATTGCCGCCATCTTTACTGATTACTCTTATTACATTTATATTTATTTTTATTTTCTGTAATATTATTGTTTTAATCTTTTTATTGTTCCTGTGTTTGATTGGTATAAACCCCCTGGATTTCCATTGGAAGATGGGAGGTATAAAAATGAATGAATGAATGAATGAATGAATGAATGAATGAATGAATGAATGAATGAATGAACATGATTCTGGGATTTTGCCCTGCTTGATGTTTCTTTGTGAATGAGAGTAAGGACAAAAGGTTATCCTATAGACCATCTTGGTTGCTGCCATTGGTGTTGTCAACATTCGGGTTGACTTTTGCTATGCAAAGCTTGGCATACTTTTTCCTGTTAGTTACATGGGCGCAACGCTGAACAGTATTATCTTTTAAAACCCACACAAAAAGGGCTGGGAGTTGGCAAAGCTTGTCACTTGAAAGCAAAGCCAAAACCATCCATGCTTTGTAAAAACGAGGACAGCGAAGTTAGAGTTGGGAATGGGAAGAAACAATTCATTTGGAAGGTGTCGATGGTGGGGCTGAGCTGAGCCTTATAGGTAGTCCATATGCCATCATAAAGGCAAATAAGTAGGTGGTGAATCAAGCCCATGAACTCTCATTGGAACAAAAATCAGTCTACTGAAATTAGTTTCCTAGCACATACATTGCAAGGAATAAACAGAACTGGCAGGAAAAGATAATAGTGCTAGAAAAGGGGTGGAGGGCAGTAGGAAGAGAGAACAACCTAATATAAAATGATGTTGGTTTGAAAATCTGAGCAGAGCTGTTAATGGAAGGACATTTTGAGAACTCAATAACAGAGCAAGAGTAGACCTGGTGTGCATCCTGAGCCCTGTTTAAAAGTTATAATTTTTTGTTTGGGCTGTCCCCAGTTTTAGAAGTTCCTTGTGGAAGGTTGGTTTCCCTTGCCAGCACAAGATGAATGCTTGTTAGGTTGTGGATCTGTAACGAGTTGCTTCTTTCAGAAAAGAAAGCCTGAGCCATAATTGCATTTATATCCATACATACTATTCTCACATCCTTTTCTTTGATCTGGGCTTCATGAAAGTTTTAATAAACACGTTTAATCATCACATCAATGAATCTGTGAAAATGTATCTTGGTGATATCTTCATTAAATCAACAACTGTCATTAAAAAAAGAGGTGGGATAATTACCTGTATCCTCAGGGGAATAAGAGTAAAAGCAGTGAAAGGAAAATTGGAAAGCTAGCTAGCTACTGGGCTGCCAATCAGTTTTTTAGAGAGGTGTGAATTGTACATTGATTCCATGGGTGAGAACCCCTTAATGAAAGAATGTCATTGATGCCAGGCTGGTTGTCTCTTCAAGAGCCTATTGTAATATATAAATGCTGCCAGATTCTGTTTTAAACAGTAACTGGATGTTAGTAACATGGCCAACTATTTTTTTAGCATTATTATAATTTCTTATAATCTTGTTGACAAGAAACTAGCAAACTACATGGCAATTTAACTGTGAATTAGGCATAGGACGATGGGTAGAAGCAGGTTGCCAGTTTTTGAGCAATGGCTTTGGAATAATGGTATTTGAAGCCCTTTTTAAAAATGCTTAAGCAATTGTTTTTGGTTCGTCTGCTAATGCCTTCTGTTTTTTCCTCTCTGAGATTTAAGCTTTTATCAAACTGTTCTGAAGGTATCTGGAAGCTGAGTCATGGCAACTGGACACCTTTTTCTTGAGAGATAGAAATGTTTCACTGCTCATCCAAACACCTTCATCTGTGACATGAAACAGCTTCATCAGTTGCCATGACTCACCTTCCAGATAAATTCACCTGGATGACTGAGAATCTTCACAGACACAAACATTGCCCCTCCCCCAGCATACAGTACAAAGAACAACAACATCACTGGCCACCAAAGGCCTCCCTGAAGAGCCAGATCTTCAAAGCTCCCCTGAAGGCAGGCAGGGATTGCATCAGATCAGTCTCACTGGGGGGCGGTGGATAGGCCAGGCACAGAAAAGGCTTGGTTCAGCGTGACTGCTTTGCAGGCCTCTCTAGGAGTAGGTGCCCGAAGTGCAAGAGCCTGCGAAGATCTGGTGGGTCGGGCCACAGCTGATCTGAGGGAGATACGCTCCTCCAGATAATCAGGGCTCAAGCTGTGGAGGGTTTTGTAAACCAAAACCAGTACCTTGAACCTGATTTGGGAGGCAATGAGCAACCAGTGCAGACAAGTCATGACAGGGGTGATGCATGCAAATCTGCCTGCACCAACCCAGCTACCACATTCTGCACCTGCTGCTGTCACTGAATCAGGCACAAGGGAAGCCCCACATAGAATGCATTGCAGTAGCTGGCCCTGGAGATCACCAGTGCATGCACTACTGTTCTCCAGGGAATCCTTGTCAAGAAATGGGCAAATCTGGGCAATCAGCTGAAGTTGGTAAAAAGCAGACTTGGATACATTCGTCCCCTGGGACTCCAGGTATAAAGCCGGATCCAGTACCATGCCCAGACTGCTCACACTCTCAACCAGCTAGAGGGCGGAATTGTCAAGCCCCGCACACAGATCACACACACAAACAGGATTCAGTTCTTTGCCAAGATCTTTAGTGGAAAGCAGGCAAGTTTAAGTCCTTTGCTAATAATTAAGTGCCAGATAAAGAACAGAATCCAACTCCCAGCAATTACCAGTCCAAGTCAAAACCAGAATATCTCACGGAAACCAGATGCCAAACTCAAGGGAACAGATCAAGCCGTTGTCCAGGAAGCCAATCTGAAATCAGGAAACAGAGCCAAGGTCACAGACAGGAGCATGGTTGCAAGTTCAAATGACATGACACCTTGCTCCAACAGAGAGCTCAAGGTGAGCTTGCCAGCTTTATCTCAAAACAGGGGACACACCCTTACTTCTGGAAAGGCTTCTGCTAGTACTCAGGGCTTCCCGACCTGATTCCCCATCTAGCATCAAAGACCCTTTCCCTAGCTCTTCTGGTAGCAGGTCTTTGCAGAATCCTGCTCATGGCCCTTCTAGGAGGTGAATATATGTTTTCAGCTGAGTCATCAGACCCAGCTGCTTGCTGATTTGAGCTGCAAGGCTCCTCCAGCAGCTCTTCACCATTTAACCCCTCAGAGTCAGGTTCTGTGGCAGGAAGAGTCCTGACAGGAATCATCCAACCAGGGAAGAGAGCCACTAAAGTCATTGGAGGACAACCCCCCCAGAAGAACAGAACCTCAGTTTTCCTGGGGTTCAGCCTGAGCCTGTTAAACCTGGTCCATTCCATGACTGCAACCAGGTAGTGTTCCAGGGTCTGGACAGCCTCCACTGCAGAGGTAGAAAAGGAGAGAGAGAGTGGCGTGTCATCAGCATACTGATTAAACAGCATGGGGGAGATCCTACAGGAGACAGTCCACAGCCAAGCTGGATGTTTTGAGAATGGGCTTCACCACTGTCTCCTTCATGCAGGTAGGAAAAACCCCAACTCTGAATGAGGTGTGAGTAATCAATGAAGCCCATTTCAGCATGCTCCCACCCCCCAGATCTTTATCAACCAGGAAGGGCAAGGGTCAATACCTAAGCTTCTGAGCAGTCTTTCTGCTTCCTACTCCATCTGCTTAATTATTGTATATAAACAACACACAAGGTAAGTGCAGGTCACACAGTAATAGTATTTCAAAGATGGGGTAAAAATACTCTAAAATAAATAAAATATAAATAATGATAATATATTAGTTCTTTTACTTTGTTAAGGTAAATACAGTATTGCAATGGTTGGTTAGCACAAGAAATTTCTCCTTATGATTAACTTCAGGATTTGTAGTTGGCAAAGGATGACTTTTGGTTAGATTATGAATTCACTAATGACTAAAAGGGTGAAAACCATAGCATCTTAATATATAACATCAGGAAGGAATATATTAGCATACACTATGAATTAAATTATGTATGGACTTAGCGGGGCGCATCTTTGCCTGATATATCATGGGCATACTTTTTATTTTTTTACAGTGACCTTGTTAAGCATAATCTTCAGAGGTTTTTTTTTTAGCCTCAAAGCAAGTCTCTACCCTTCTGAGTTGTTTAGTTTGGCTTGTGCTGTGCTCATAGAGATCAGTCAGACCAGCAGTGGAGTTTGTTTGCTCTTGTCGACTTTGATTACTGGCATGTTGCTCTATTTTAAGATCTTTCTCTTTTATTCAAAAATTGGTATAGCTGCATAAAGCCATTAGTTACAACAAGGGACAGTGTTTATGTAATATAACCTGGTTTTCTTCCATTATGTATGTGTAGCGATCTTTTAATGGTTTGCGAAAGTAGTTGTAGTGCTGAAGACTTCTCCAGGACAATAAAGAGCTGGATTTAATTTAATTTAATGTAATTATATTTTCATCCTGCCCTCCCTCCAGGAAATTTGGGTTGTCTTCCCACCCCTGCCTGTTTTCCTTCCCCAGCAACCAACCCTGTGTAACATGTGAGGATGAGAGATGGTGATTGGTTAGCATCAATTTTCATGTGGTTTTATGGCCTACAGCCACATGCAGTTTACAAGATTTATATGCATTGCTGTTTATTACTCTGTGACCTCTCATGGAGCATTTTAATGGGATTTCATTAATGAGAAGGCACTGCAGAAGAGTGCAAGGGAGAGTAGGATTCCAGCTGACACCACCTACAATGTCAGATTCTCTTTGTTACCTGAATGCTGACAGAACAAAGCATATGTTGGAAGAAACAGCAGAAGCGTTAAAGCCCTTCACTTAATATTTGTTTGCCCTTAACATTGTCATGTATTATTTTACATGCAAAATCTCTTCCCCCCCCCTCAGCAAAACTAAAGGAGTTCCCCTTAACATGTTTATTGAAATTCTAACTTTTGAATTTAGAAATATGTTTAGATCCAAGAAAGACCTGGGAGGTTTTAGCAAAGAACAAAGCAAAGAGCACTTAAAGCACTCTCTTGGCACTTTACAAATTAGTTATGTGGGCTACCTGTTGTCCCCAGCCCCTAGGAAACTGGGTTCTCAGTTTACAGACCTCAGAAAGATGGAAAGCTCAGTGAACCTTGGGGTTGGCTGCCTAGGTTTGAACCCATGTCACGAGCATAGTTTTGGCTTTAGTACTTCAGTTTAACCACTCTGCGAAGAAGAGTTTTCTCTCTCACGAAATCAAACAAAAACCTTCTTTCAGCAATTATTCCCCACCACCACCACCTTTTGTTGTTCTAACAGTAGTTTGTACATGAAAGGCAGAATCACAACTCTTTGAAATGAATAAAGATGTAAATATAAACAATATTGTGGATGACAGTTTTGAACTCCTTAAAAATCGCATAACTGTAGAACTAGTAAAGTAAAGGTAAAGGTTCCCCCTGCACATGCATGCTAGTCGTGTCTGGCTCTAGGGGCGGTGCTCATCTCCATTTCCAAGCCAAAGAGCCAGTATTGTGTAAGTCTTGGCCATGTGGCCAGCATGGCTGAACGCATTTATGCGCACCAAACACTGTTTACCTTCCCGCTTTTTATGATGGTACCTATTTATCTACTTGCATTTACATGCTTTTGAACTGGCAGGAGCTGGGGTTAACAGCTGTTATCTGAAGCTTTAAATTTGAACCGCTGAGCTGCTGACTTTGTAGCCAACAGTTTTCAGTGCTCTGGCCCACTAAACTACCTCAGACCCCTAGAATGGACCTCAAAGACCATCCAGTCAAACCCGCCAGCATTGCACATCTAAAGCATCCCTGAAAGATGACTTTCTACTATCTGTTTGAAAATATCTAATGAAGGAGACAGGCCACCCACCTTCAGAGGTAGTCCACAACACTGTTAAGCAGGTCTTCTCTAATGCTTGGTTGGGGCCCCCTTTCATGTCATATGAATCAGTCTCAGATTTTTTCGGCTATTGGGACAAACGATGGCAGCTTAGACCAGTACATTAAACTGTGGTTTCCCATGATTCTTTTCATGCAAACCATGGTTTATCTATATAGATGTCATGCCAGAGCATACATCTCTATAGATGTGTCTATTAATCCGTTTTGTCTCGCTTGAACACTACTTCTCCTCGTGTTCTCATAGAAGTATCACAGCACAGGTGAGATGGATTTGGCAAGTGTGCATTTCATAGTAAGAGGTTTATTTATTATTTTAGCTATTTGGTGAATGGTAACAGAGCAATTTACATTTGCTGCATTTCCCTCCCCCCCATGCTTTTTTTTTTTTTTTGCGCTCCGAGGCGCTCTTACCCAGTCACCCAGTGGGTGGCAGTGTACTAGCTTTGGAAGAGTGCTGTACATTGATTCTTGTTCTCCATTATTATCCTGAAGGTAGTTTCCATGGTGATCACTGCAGCTTTGATGCTTGTGCAGAAGGGATGAGGGAGATTCATTAAAATGGGAGCTGAAAGAAGCAGACAGCTACCTGAAGAGCTGCCTCCATTAAGCTGCCCCCCCACCTCCTTCCTTCCCAGAAGCTCTCTGAAAGAAATAAAGGGTGGAAAGGAAGGTCATGGATCAGTGGTGGCCGGGAGAAATTACAGTAAATATTCTGCTTATCTTTGTGTGAAACAACTCCTCCGTCCGTCCCCTGAGCCAACACGGCGTGAAAAGCAAGCTGATTTTTTTAAGTTACATAAGTAAATGTAGGTTATGGTGATTTATTATTAACTTGCCAAGCTGTTTATATCCCTGTGCTTCTGAGTCTATAGGCTTAGAAGTCTAACTTTTCTGTGAAAAGCAAGCCTGAAATAGGAGCCAGAGTAGAATATAACGTACAAACGAGGAAGAGGAAATATGTAAGCCTGAGTGTCACCATGGCTAATTTACAGCAAGTCTAAAAATATAATCCGGAGGAGGCAGTATTCGGAACTGATCCTCGGCTGTGCAGCTCCTGTCTGGAAAGTAGAAATCATATTGCCATATTATAGAGGATTGCAGGTGATGATGACACAGACATTGGGAGTAGAGTATTATAGAAATGGGAGAGCGTGCCCCACCTCCCCGGGCTCCTATTTTAACTACTTTTCTTTGGAGGTTTTTTTCTTGCTTGCCATCCTATCTCTTTTTGCCCCTGTTTTTCTCTCTCTTTGCACCATACATGTCAGAAGGGTCACCTGTGCTGTGCATTGTGCAACATCTCTTTGCCATTGCATGTGCTGGTTTCCAGTTTTAATGACATTTAAATGCATTAATTTATTATCACTCTGCCAAATGTCTATGTGTGAGGTGGAGAATGAGGGAAACTGAGGGAGGGAGGGAGGGAAGGAGGGAGAGAGAGATAAAATGAATATGTGAATATGTGTACAGGCAGTGGTATGCCCTGAATTAAATGCCCAACTACTGGAATTAATACACTGTGCTAAATATTCCACTTGCCTTTTGCATATATTCATGAGGATTTGGAAATATGACTACTTTTTAAAGCTGTGGAGAACACCATATTTTGTTGGGTATTTATTCTGTGGACTAGTTGGGAGCTGCAATTTTAGATCCTACCCTTTCAGAATATTTCATCTAAGTGAGAATGCAGTGCTTCCAGGAGATACCGTGGTGTGTTTCTGAACCAAAGTAGTGGAAATAGAAAGAAAATGAAAGATAATTTATTTTTACTGTTGTGTCTTGAAGGTTCTTAAATTGCACTAGGTGCTGCTTAATATTATGCTTAGCATGGAAAACCTTCTGTAGTGCAATATGAAACCATCAGATTACTCTTCAACCCATCTTCTAAATCAGTAATTCTCAATCTTGAGTCCCCAAATGTTCTTGGACTACAGGTCCGAGAAATCCTGCCCAGCACAGCTAATACTAAAGTCTTTTAGTAATTTTCATTCAAGTATGTCTGGGGACCAAGGCCTGGGGACCACTGCCCTAAGTGAACACCTATCCATTTAATTTGTCTGGTTTGCAGAAAAAAAATATTATTGTGCTATTTCTTCCTAAAGCAAAGCAATGTATGCTTAAAGCGCTCTCTGGGTGGTTTACAAGTAATTATGTAGGCTACACATTGTCCCCCACCCCCAGTAAGCTGGGTACTCATTTTACCAACCTTGGAAGGATGGAAGGCTGAGTGAACCTTTAGCCTGCAATCTAGAATTGAACCCCAGGTTGTGACCACAGTTATAGTTGCAGTACAGCAGTTTAACCACTGTGCCACAAGGTTCTATATAGCTATTAGTTGTTTATCAGCCCTAATGCAATATCCTATCTCTTTACATAGCTGGTATATTAGTTAGTTAGTTAGTTAAATGATGTCCTTTTCCAAAGAGGAAGGCGGGGTAAAATATTCTAAATAAATAAATAAATAAATATTTCTAATAATTTATATTAGGATGACATAAATTTTCAAAATTCTTGTAATCCTAAGAAACATCCTTACCATGTACAGCTTGGCCTTCATCTGATTATGTAGTAATGATCACAAACTACTGGAACATAGGTCTGTGAAGATTCTCAGCCATCCAGGTGAGTTTATCTGGAAATTAAATCCATGGCAACTGGACTTCTTTTCTTGAAAGACTGAAACATTTTGCTAGTCATCGAAACAGCTTTGTCAGTCTGAGGAAAGCTAGTTGCGAATCCTCCATTTTATAGTTCGCTTTGACCTCATGTCACCCTGGTCTCAAATAGGCTCATAAGATGAACAATGGCCTGAATAGGCTTGTTAGGTAAGCAATAGTCTCAATAGGCCTTTAGGTGAACAATGGCCTAAGGTGCTGAAACCCATAAAGTATGGGTTGTTAGCGATGGCCAAAAATACAAATCAAGTATTTTTGATTTGTCTGGTTATTGTTGAAATCACTGATTTGTCTGGTTAATGTTGAAACCACTGTGCCTGAACCTCCCCACCCCCTGACCCCTGTCTCAAACCATCTATCTTCTCTGTCTAATATGTATACATCTTCATCTTTGAATGAGTGCCCTTTTTCCTTCAAGTGGAGGTGTACTGCTGATTCTGGTCCTGAGCAGTTGTCTCTCCTATGTTGGGCCATCCTCCTGTTTAATGGTGGTTTAGTTTCTCCAATGTAGAGGTCTGCGACTCCTCACTGCATTGGAGCACATTATGCTATATTGCTCCTTTTGTGTTTTGGTGTCGGGTCCTTTGGGTGGAGGAGTCTCTGCCTTACTGTGTTGGTGGGTTTGAAATAAACAGAGATATGGGGTTTGCCAGAGTCTGAGGGCACTATAGAAAGAAAGACACTATTTCTAAAGCATATTACAGGTTACACTCCCTGGATATATTAATTGAAATAAATCATGTTCTTTCAGAATGCTATTTAGTACTTTCTGTTGTGACTTTACTGTTAAACTATATGCAACAGATAACATTAGAAGTGATAGTAAATATCCCAGTGTTATCACAGGAAGTTTTCACTTTCTCCATAGTCTGGAAATTGTCTTGTTTTTTATTGTTCATCAGGTGGTAGATACCTGCTTTATTTGGAGGTGTGCTAAGGAATCAATTGCATGGAACAATAATGGGAGCTTAGCATCTAATTACAAGTGATCGGTAATCATGTTATTGTTTGACCCTTAGGAAAATGGCATTTTGAACATGTAATGGGGACATCCTAGAATTCCTTGTAGAAACAAACACTGGAATTTCATGCAAATCCCAAAAGAAATTTTATCATCCAGTTTACTAGCTGAAAACTAGCTATGGAGAACACATTTGCTGTTTTAACAACAATGAAACCAGCAGTAAGGATCCAGTTACCTCTGTTGTACTCATTTGGAAATAGTGCCAGCCAGGTGCTTCCAAGAGCTGTGATCAGGCCTGTGCTACTTTACACTGTGAGGCCCCCACAATCTTTGAGTTTCAGTCAAGAACCAGAGTATATTGTAAAAGTAAAGTGGTACCTTGTATAAAGGAATTAATTCATTCCAAATTGCGATTTCCCATAGGAATGTGTTGAAAATGGGTTAATCCGTTCCAATGTGCAGAGAAATGCAGAGAAAAAAATGACACAAGGTACAGGTATAATTTTGGGGAACAGAAATGCAAACAGGCAACAACCCCCCCCACTGATTTCGGGCAGAGTGTGGCAGCACAAGGGTTAATTCTTCTAGGCTTGTGGGAGGAGGAGGATGTAAGAAAGGGGGCACTGTTGCCAAGGCAATGGCACTCAAATGTTCTGGCTCATACCACTGTGCAGGCTGTGCAGGGAGGTGTGGTACAGCTGCCAGGGAGCAGGCCGGGCCTAGGAACCATCCTCTATCGTCTCCTCCTTCTTTGCACACACACACACCCTGCGCTCGGCCTGAGTGTGGCGCCTGGGCTCCGGAGGCCATCAAGGGGGATGAACGTGTGAGTTGAAGCCTGCGGAGTAGAGGCTCCAACTCATGAATGAGGGGCTGGGAGAGAGACAAAAAGGAGGAAGGGGTGGCAGAGACGCTTCTGCTGCCGCTGCTCAGGGGGAAAGCAAACCCGCTCGCGGGACTGAACATGATGCAGCGGTGTGGAGCGGCCTGAGCCTGGCTAGCAACAGCAGCCGCAACCAGAGTCACAGGCTCCGTGAACGAGCCAACCGCGCCGCCCGCCTGGGGAGTGTGCCACCACCTCTCCCGCCAATGCTGGCGCTGGCAGCACTGATCCACAGCACCACCGGGTGTCCTCAGCTCTCTTGCGCCACATGGCTCGGGCTCCCCGGGGATGGCTGTGCATGGGTGGTGTGGGAGGGGATGAGGTCCAGTTGTTGGGAGATAAAGAGAGAAGGAAAGGGAGAAGGTAAAGAGACGAGTGGGCAGCGCTGACAAAGCTTTGTTGTGGATGCCCAGCCAGGCCGAGTGGGCTGACTTAGCTCTCCTCCATCGGCGCCAAAGCCACCGCTGCTGCGGGTGCCCAGCCAGTCTGAGCGGGCTGGCCTGGGCCGCCTCCTCCTCCTCCATTACCAGCTTGCATCTTTGGTGAAGAGTGCCAGAGGGAGGGAGAGGGAAGGGGAGTGGGAGTGGTGGAGGATTCCCCCCCCCCCGTTGTACGGATTTTCCATTGTACGAACGTTTTCTCGGAGCTTGCTTTTGATCATCTTTGCCTTGCTTCTCATTGCACCTTTGGTGGGAACTACCTGGGATTTTTCTTGGAGCTTGTTTTTTCTCTATATTTGCATCTCTTAAGAGCCTCGTGGTGCAGTGGTTAAATGTCTGTACTGCAGGTAAAACTATGCTCACAACCTGGGGTTCAATCCCAGGTAGCCGGCTCATGGTTGACTCAGCCTTCTATCCTTACGAGGTTGGTAAATTGACTTGCTCTGGTGGGGCATTGTGTAACCTGCATAATTAAAACTGTAAACCACCCAGAGACAACTTGAAATGGTATGGGGCGGTAAATAAGCAGAACACTTTTCAAGCAGAACACTTTTTTGCCCCGTGTGTGGGTGGGTGCACACCCACCCACCCACCCACGGGGCAAAAAAGTTACGGGGGAGGGTTCTGGCTCTGCATGTCTTTAAAGTGCACTTTATAAAGAGGTCTGGAAAAAATGGCTTTTGGGGGGGCTTTTTTCTGACTTCTGGAACGGATTAATTGGTTTCCTATTCATTCCTATGGGAAAATGTGTCTTGCAAAACAATTTTTTTGTAAAACAAATTGACCCATCGAAAGAATTGAGTTTTTCTTACCAGTCACCACTGTACAGTACCACTCACCAAGCTATTGTCCGTAGCAGCCCACAGTGAGACTCATGAGTTAATTTTCCCCCACTTACAGAGAGCTGATTTTCTCTGAAGTTCCAGGACTTAATAGTTAAACCAAAGAAGGAGGAGGAGATTGATTGAGAAGCAGGGAAGAAAAAAAACACCCACCCTCAAACCCTGAAGTCGAAAGCCATGGGTACTACAAACACTGAATTGAATAAGCCTTTTTTGGCACTAGAAAAGCAAGATGTCGTAGAGGTGAGGTGAATCAGATCCATTTTGCAGTTGGATATGCATGAAATGTAATTTAACATAATAGAGCAAAAGTTCAGCTATTAAATTATCCTCACTTTGAAGGAAGGAGGAAAAAGCCTTTACTTAGGCCTAGCGAACCTTTGCAGGTTCTATTCGCCTTCTGCAAAATGATCAAATACAGATATTTTTGAAAATGTGCTTCCATAGATATATGGATCAAAATAGCTGCATTAGAGAACCACACAGTGCTGTCAGAACAGCCCTCAGTTCAGGAGATGTGGGGAAGGTGGGAGGAGGAGGAGAGCAGAATTAAGTACAGAGCATTGATGTGGAGGGACCAAGGAGAGCGGCATTGCACCTATATCTTCACATAAATGGTACTGCTGAAGTGACAGGCAGTAGGTATATCACAGTATTTAAGAAATCGTTTTCCATTGACGTTCACGGTACCTTTGTATTGCAGAAAATGCCTTCCTCTTTGAGAAGCCATTCCCATTGTTATTTTCTCAGACATTCGAAGTGTAGACACTCATTTTTTCTCATTTTCACATGAGCACGTTGTGACAACACCCTGGAAGCAGGAGAAATGCATATGTAAATCATCAGCCAATCCCAGCAGGAGGGTGCGGGATGGTATGGTATAAAAAGGGTGGAGCCTGGTCTCTGAGAATCAGTTGAGTTAGTTGAGGGTTGTTGAGAGTGAGTGCTGAGAGGGCGCAGCTCTGTTAGAGTTCAGTCAGGCAGTGAGGGCTTTACTGTTTACTGGTTATTAAAGACAGGGAGGCTTGAAGAGCTGGATTAATCTATTCTATGTTTAAGGCAATGCATAACAACTTCAGACATTATTGTGTTTATTTGTTTTCTCAACTTACTTCATTATTATTTTTATATTATACATCTGAGTCTGTCCCAGTTCATAAGGTGACGATTTAAAAGGTGGCAGCATTACCAAGAGGATATTGTGAAGATTAATAACTTGATACTTTACACACGTTTTAATCACAATCACACGTTTAAAAGGGAGGTGTCGACACACACATACTAGCACAATTCAGTGTGGTTAGGAGCATGGTATAGGAATTATTGGACAAGATCTGTGAGGAGCCGGGTTCAAATCACCCCTCAACTATGAAATTCGTTGGGTGACTCTTGGTCTGACTTACCTTTCAGGATATTTTGGGATTGGAAAGAGGGAAGAAGAGAGCTATGTGTACAGCCATGAGGTCATTGGAACAAAATGTGGGATATCAATATGACAAATAAGACAGATAATTACAATAATATCCCCATTTCACCTCCTGTGTCCTGAATACATATAACCTCTCCTTGGATCAAAAGATGCTGAAGGCAGATTTCAACAGATTGCAAAGACAGTAGCAACAGTAAACGGCAGCATACAGAGAATTGTTGGCCCTGTATGTGTAGCTAAAAGGTGGAACCTGGTGGTACCTGCCTTTAACCACACACTCTTAGGGAATGTGGCGTTTGCAGTGGAGTGTTATTTCCAAACTATCTGCATTTGCTATTTACTTGGTTGGTGGATGGGGCTAAGTGCACCTTCCCAGTTGCCCCAGACTGAGGAAGCTACAGTCCTTTCAGCTTCCCAGAAGAGGCAGTCCTAGCCACTGTGCTTGTGGAAGTATTTACCATCACTTTCCTAATTCAGTTGTTACAGCATTCAGATGCTCTCATTAGCCCATCCTTACTGGACTTTTTACCTGCCTAGATGCCCTAAGCACATCTGATCTTGCCTGATTTCAGAAGCTAAGCAGGGTTGGCCCTGGTTAGTACTTGGATGGGAGACCACCAGTGAATACCAGGTGCTGTAGTCGCCTGGAGTAGGAACTGGCAAGCCACTCCAGTACTCCTGCCAAGAAAACTCCATGGACATGGGGTCACAAAGAGTTGGTCACAACTGTAACGACACACACACACACACACACACACACACACACACACACACACACACACACACACACACACACACACACACACACACAGAGGACTTTTTAGAAATTTTTCCCAATAGTTGGTTAACTATTGGATCAAGAGCTGTAATTATTCTCTGGCCTTTGACACCACCACCACCACCACCACCACCACCACCACCACCACCACCACCACCAACAACAACAACAACAACAACAACACAACATCTTTCCAGAGTGCAGAACACGTAATAATGGGTTTAAGTTATAGGAAGACAGATTTAGGATGAATATCTGGAAAAATGTCATAACTGTTAGAGCAGTATGGCGATGGAACCAATTACCTTGGGAGGTGTTGAGCACTCCAACCCCAGAGGCATTCAAGAGACAATTGGACCTTCCTCTTTCAAAGCTGTTTTGACTTGGATATCTGCATTGAGCAGAGAGTTGGACTCAGTGACCTTATAGGCCCATTTCAACTCAATGTTTCTATGATTTTGCATTTTTCCTAATACATAAAAGGCTACCCTATGTACCAATTGAAATTAAAAACAATAAATCTGTTATTGCATGTTTTAATTGGTGCCTGATAATAATGCTTTGTAGCAATATAGAAGATCTTAGAAGACGTTGTAAGAATTGCACCCATACCTTTTGGCTTTGATTGAGAAAATAAGAGAGAGAGAGGAAAAAAACATTTATTGACAGCATTCTAGAAGTCTAGAACTTACAGAATATGACCTGTTGGGACACCATTATAATGTAACCTTATGTGGGGTCAGTACAGAAAATATTTTGAGTTTATGTTTATATGAAACATATCAAATAAATTAACTTTATTTCTTACCTAAACATCTTAAAGATAATCTTTTCTTTGAGCACTTTGGTTGAGATACAGTAGGACCCCAGTATCTGTCAGGGATTGGTTCCAGACCTTCTCGTGGATAATGAAAACATGGACAAGAGAGAACACCAAAAAATCCCCAAAACTGCTGTTTTGCGACAGTAGCTCGCTTTATGGCTGCTGTTTGTGATAGTAGCTTGCTTTACGGCTGCAGTTTTGAGACAGTACCTTGTTTTGCGGCTGCTGAATCATTTATTTAATTTTTCCTCTACCAGCTGTGGATAACTGTATCAGTGGACAATGAATCAGTGGATACAGGGTCCTACTGTATTTCCAAAGATAGTTGTGTACAGGTTTCCCATCTCTAGAGCATCCTTATTAATTCAAGTTGAGAAATAGCACCCCATCTTCTCATTGCCATTGGAGGCTCATCTGTTTTTTGTTTTTCCTGGATGTATCTACCCTGCACAAAGTGGCTAAGTCATATTAACGTATAATGGGATCTGAATTGGTGTTTCCAGTTTGCAAAGGGTCCAGGCTTTTTGTCAACTGCACTACATGTATAGGATAACAGAGAGAGCAGTGGTGCCCATATTTTACAACCCTCTCATAGATTAGCCATCATGTGACCAGAATAATAGGCCAGCTAGGCCTTTGGTCTAATCTAGCGCAACTGTGATTTAAGATAAAACCCTTTACCAAGTTCCCTAGCAACAGTCCCTTCTCTGATTCAATAAATGCAGTACAGCTCAAGTGTTTCTAAAATGGGTTAAAATAGGACCTTCCCCTCCCACTTGCATTTAAACATGAAAAAACTCCAAACTATCAATTTATAATCTCCTCCCCCAAATTTTTAACAACAATCTGCTATTTTCCCCCAAGATCTTACTGTTGCAACTTGTGATTCTCATTCCCTTAACAAAGCCAGTCTTTCAGTTTTATTTAGGCCACTAAGCACTCTCTGTTCTCTTCTTAATTTTCCCAAATTGCTTCTTATGTGGAAAAGGCAAATATTAATATTTTTTGCTGATGATCTGATTAGAAGACAAAGCAAAGGCAAAGACATTTACTACTAATTCTTGCTGCGTGCTAGTCTTATGATTCACCATAAAATCAAAGTCACTCAACCATTTATGAAGATATGGAACTTTTGAAGTTACATGTGATTAAGTTGTCCAACTTGGTCTAATACCAAGTGAGTAATAATGACTTGCCCGCAAACCTATTCAGAATTTACATTCAAAGTCTCTGCTTCAAAAGCCTGCATTTAATAGCCTGATCTCATGTAATGGAAGTTTGGGCAAATATAATTTACATTCTGAACTCCTACCAGTAGCTATATATGAAGAACATGCCCAATTTCAAGCAGCTGTTTCCTAGCAGCATTGGTTGAAATAATTATTGTTGTATAGGATCTGAAGATTGTACTTTTCCTCAAATAGACTTTTATTTATAATTTTATAGCATAAGGAGAGCCATGCTGGATCAGGCCAAAGGCCCATCTAGTCCAGCTTCCTCTATCTCACAGTGGCCCCACCAGATGCATCTGGGAGTGCACGAGACTAGATATCTTTCTCCTGATACCACTCCCCTGCATTTGGCCCTTGAAGTACCCCGGTTTTAAGCCTGGAGTTTACACATCTCCATCATGGTTTGTAACCTGTGATGGAGTTTTCCTCCAGGAATCTGTCCAATCCCCTTTTGAAGGCATCCAGGTCAAATGCCATCACCACAACCTGTGGCAGGGAGTTCCAACAACACACTGGGTAAAAAAATATTTTCTTGTGTCTGTTCTCACTCTCCCAACCCTCAATTTGAGTGTATGTCCCCTAGTTCCGGTATTTTGGGAGAAGGAGAAGAGCATCCCTCTATCCACTTTACTCATGCCCTGGATAATTTTGTACGTCTCAGTCATATCCCCCCTCAGGTGCCTTTTTTCCAGACTAAAGAGCCCCAAATGTTTTAGCCTTTCCTCATAAGGGAGGTGCCCCAGCCCAGTAATCATTTTAGTCTCTCTGTTCTGCACCTTTTCCAGTTCCACTATGTCTTTTTTGAGATGTGGTGACCAGAATTGTACACAATACTCCAGGTACGGCCTTAGTATTGTTTTGTATAATGGCATTGTAATGTTGGCTGCTTTATTTCCAATCCCCTTTTTGATAATCCCTAGCATGGAATAGGCCTTCTTCACCTGTGATGGACTCTTCATCCAGGAATCTGTCCAGTCCCCTTTTGAAGGCACCCAGGCCAGATGCCACATCTTGTGGCAGGGAGTTCCACAGGCTAACAATGCACTGGGTGAGAAAATATTTTCTTTTGTCTGTTCTTACTCTCCCAACCTTCAGTTTGAGTGTATGTCCCCTTGTTCTGGTATTTTGTGAGAGGGAGAAGAGTGCCTGGGTAAGGGATCTTGGGTAGAAGGGCTGAGACAGTTTTCTAACTGCAGAATGTTTGTTGGTTTATTACATATTGTATGAAATGCACAATACTTGAAGATCGAAACATGCAACTTATGTGTACTTATATATAATTAGCTTATTTTTTAAACATACATATAATTAACTTGCACTGGGATGGGTCCTTAAAGAGGTATATTATCACTTTTTTGAAGGGCAACTGTATCTTTAAACTAGTTTTTATAGTTATGAGGTTGGGATATTGTATGATTCAAGCATTGTTTTGTGCTGGGCCTCATCCTTCTGTTTTGCGCTCTGTTGTGAATGGTGAGATACTTTAGTAGGTGAGTAGAAAGAGAACATGCTTTGTGCTACAATCTAAGTGATTAACTGCTTTGTGGTAAGAGCTACTTTGTAACTATAACAAGTAATTACTTATTTTAAAAGTAATGTTTGAGTTTTGGAGGCCATCATAGGGCATCAGGGATTGTTGTCCCTTCAGATATTGTTGATTGCAACTTGGAGGTGCCTAGGCCAGTGATGGCGAACCTATGGCACGGGTGCCAAAGGTGGCACTCGGAGCCCTTTCTGTGGGCACTCGACATCGCCCCTTCATAGCCACCTGTATACAGGTTCAATTGCTGTATTGGCACTTTGCAAAAAAAAAAAAAAATTAGTGGGTTTTGATTTGCAGTTTGGGCACTCGGTCTCTAAAAGGTTCGCCATCACTGGCCTAGGCTCTTAATCCTGCCACTTGCTGAACACATGAGGTTTCTATTTGTGCTTTTGACCCGACAAGAGCATGCAATTCTGAGATGAACATTGTGGTTTCCCGATATCTTCCCTGGGTCGGACTGACTTCTGATAGAACACATCTGATGCTGGAGTGGGCTTCCCCATAGAGGAGTTTTGAGAAGCACACCCTTCTCATCAGCATTACAAGGAACACATTGTAGTAGGTGGGATTAGTTAAATTGGTTTGGTTCTGCTAGAAATGATAGCAGAAATTGCTAGAGAACTTTTTAATTGCTATTCAACTTCTTAATGTTTGAGGTGTTATGTTGCTACTGACTGTTTATTCCAGTATTGGGTTCACTTTGTTCATTTAGGCAGGGTCTTTTTTTTTAAATAAATCCTTGTATTTTCTTGTTCAGTAAAGAATTTCTTTCATAGGCATTAATGTCTCTGTGTTCCTATGTTTTAAGAAGCAGGGAAATTCACTAAAGTGTGAAAAATGATCTTAAAAAATGGTGTGGTTGAACTTTTTTATCTCAAAAAGTAAAGGAATGTGGACCACAGATCAAGTCCCCTTGCCCATTCAGAACATTGGCAATTTAGTTCACCTTTTTTTGCATCATAACTTCAAGCTGAAGTAAATATTGGGTCTGAACTCTATTATCTTTGCCTCCCTAGGACTCAGCCATTAAACACAATGAAAAATTCTTCCAATAGGTTGGACTGGCAAAGTAGAATGATTAATGATCAAAGTATGACTTGATAGGAAAGTGACAGTGGCCTCTTCCACACCACTAGTGACACATTATGTAAGGTATTGGGTGATCAGTAGGATGATGCTATAGTGTTCACTTGGGTGGATACAAAGTACATGATGGATGGACAAATGTCATAATGTTTTCAGTAAATTGGGTTGATCTTTGGTCTAGATTTACTGAATTGTGAGATTAGCTTAAACCACAACTTTCTCCATTTAAGCCGAAGGGTTCCCATTCTATTTAATTTAGGGAACATGTAACCTTTTTTTTACAATACCACCACACTATTGGTTAGCTTCCTAGCATCTGGAGTACTGTTAGCCATCATCAAGGGTGTGTAGATATAACTCCTGGCTAAGGGTGCTAGAGGGTGAAATTCACAATCCAATGACAAGCAGTAAGTATCTGGGATTGTTAGATCTGCATATGTCCTCAATATGACAATGAAATCAACATACAGCTACAGCTAAAGGGCTCCTTGTAAATCTAACCTGCCTTATCTCAGATGCACTGGAAGAAAATCAGGGAAAAACATGTTGTATCAAACTGTTTTCTTGTGTGTTACAGAAGATTAATATGGCCAGAACTTTGAGCTCCTGCTGTAGTGTTGGTGGCAACAAGAAGATACCTGTCTAATTGCTTTCTAAGTAGCATATGGTTTACTTTTTGCTGCAGACATTTCTTTGATCGCATTTAAATCTGCCAGTTAGAACAATGGTTCTGTGTAGTGCTTCTGTGGCAGGAATTAAATAATGCTTTTCATAGCAATGACCTATGTTTACAACTGGAAAGGGATTGCAGGTATTGATAAAACAAAGTCTTCACTGTATAGAAAAAGTTGTGTTTTGATTATTTGTGGCAGTGTTCTCAAATGACCCAAACCCAGCTGGCTTCCATCCCAATATCTGCTCAATCCAGGTATTGATTAATGATAGAGATGCCTTTGCTCAGACACAATCTGCTGAATTGCACTGTCCTATTGATTGGGTAGAGTCAGTGGCTAAATTATACATCACCCTCTGCCATTTCTAAAAGAAGTGTGAGCTAGAGAGCATGGATGAGAAACATGTGGCCTTTATGATGGTGTTTGACTCAAAAGCTGATCAGCCTTAACTAGAGTAGGCAGTGGCGAAGGATGATTGAAGTTGTAGTTCAGCAGTATCTGAAAGGCCACCTTGTTCTTGACCCAGATAAGTTATAGACACTTTTAGAATGATTTTATAATAAACAGGCTGTTTTCTGTTAACATACTATGTTGTATTATTGTGGAATCAATCAATCAATCAATCAATCAATCAATCAATCTATCTATCTATCTATCTATCTATCTATCTATCTATCATCAGTATATAACAAGTGTGATATATGTTACACATGTAGTATCACACACTTACACCCACACACTATGTATATTTTCTGTTTAGAGTTATTACATAAATAGATGCCACTCCTTTGTTAGGCTTCACAACGTAAATACTAGTTAGGTCATATAACTACAGTTCTCAGCCTGGAACCCATTACAAATATAGATCCAGAGCTGATATGCATAAAATAACTTACAGTGCTATGTGAAAGCAAATCTTTCCCATTTTTAGTCTAAAACACTTTACAAAAATAAAGATGTCAAGTATCTAGAAGGAAGTCTGTCAATGATGAAACAAGCAGCTCTTCTAAGAAAACAGTGTTGTTATCAATGGAAGCCCGTATTCACCCCACCATGTTCACAATCTGGATTCTTCTTGATTTTTATAGAGTAGGGTGTCACCAATGCTGTGAATTAACTGTAATAATTGATTTATGGCATTATGTCAACATATTACTCTGTTTTCCTGAGTGGAGGAGGAGCATTCCCATGTGTACCTAATGGTCTCTTTCTGCCTTCACATGTTCCCTGGCATGTCTGTGTCTACTTTAAAATCAAGATGCAGTACATTCACCCATGCTCAAAAGTATTTCACAAAATATTATGTGCCTAGTTATCCTAACTTGATAGGAAAGTGACAGTGGCCACAAAATGGTGGTTTGAACTGTGATGCATACCGTTTGTGAGAGAAAGGTGAGAGATAAATAAAATAATTGGTGAATAAGGAAGATAGGCCAGACCAATGAAATGTCTAATTTGACAACACTTACTTGTATTTTGTCTTCCCCTCCCCCTCCCTTCTCCTAACTGTCTTTTTGTTTTCCCATTTTGTGTTTAGTAATTGCAGTGATCAGTCTGAGGTTGTTAACATTCTTACCAGGATCTCCATGAAAGCCAACAATTGCTAAAAGTTATTTTATAAATTATTATCAAGTAAGTGTGTTATGTAAGATATTTTGGAATGCTAAAGTATAGCTTGGAATTTGGTCTTGTGTGTTAGACTCGTAATATGTAGGGTGTAAAAAAATGTGCTTCCCCCTCCCAGCTTGCTGAAAACATGAAGCACATGTTCACACACTTGATTGATCAAGCAAGTTGTAGAGAATTTTTCTTTCATTCTGTTACAAGGGAACTGTGCTTGAGAAACACTTTCATAAAGAGCCATTATTACAAAGCAGACCTGATCAACTTCCTCTGATACCGAAACTTATTACTGCAAAATAAATGGCTTTTGTCAAAATGTGAAATGCTTGGTTCAGAAACAAGGGGGACTGCAAATTGTCACTCTTGCTGTAGTGTTTGCCCTCTATCAGTGGCAATTATTCCTCATCTCAATTCAACTAATGACAAAATGTCCAGCAGTAGATAATTTTCTGCACAACTGAGGGGTGTGTGTGTGTGTGTGTGTGTGTGTGTGTGTGTGTGTGTGTGTGTGTGTGTGTGTGTGTGTGTGACTAGATAGGGAGGCTGTCCTAGGTTGAGTCAGGTGGATCTGAAATCTCCTGCCACAGTTAAATCACTGTGGTCATTCACACAGAATGTTTAATTATCCTGGGCAGTTTTTATGGCTGGACTTCATATTTCACTTCTAATCACTGCAGATGTCACAGGAATCACAGGCCTTCCACTTCCCTCTGTCATGAACACCACACTTGGCAAGTGACAGCGCTAAACGTATATCATAACCTATCATCAGTTAAAACATTTGGTACGGTCAGTGGTATGTGCAAATGTTTATACTGTACCACAATAAATTTGTTAGCCTTCAAGATGGTGCAGGTCTCTGTTGTTTAGACTGTGTCATCTTCTGATATTTAGAGATCCCATAACAGAGAACCTTAAGTTGCCTCATACTGTGATGCTACTGGCAACTTATAGAAGGTTAACTCAGCCTTTCTGTCCTTCCAAGGTCAGTAAAATGAGTACCCAGCCTGCTTGGGGCAGGGGCAGTGTGCAGCCTGCATAATTAAATTGTAAACTCCCCAAAGACTGCTTGAAGCACTATGGGGCGGTATATAAGCAGAACACTTTGCTTTATGAAACTGCCATATTATCTAACAAAGTGTTAAATTGGAAAAATATAATTTTAAAAAATTGTTTAAGAGACAGTGGATGCTCACCTGAGGGGAATGTTCCCGACGTGCTGGCATACCAACCTACAGGTAGTGGCATACTGGTACAGCAGAAATATTCCCTACAAAAAGGGATCAACCCTTGTCTCTCTTCTGAACAATATGCTACTACTCTCCTGTGCATCAGAACACCCTCTCTGGTACTCAGATGTGCATCACCTCAACAGGTAGTGACTTGAAGGATGTTGGAACAGTGAGCTGGGGAATTCTATTCTTCTTCTGAGACACCAAAGTTTAGGCTGAAATAACAGTGAGGACTTTCTGGCCTGGAGCCTCAAACCTGAGACAGGGGGAGACCTTCCATTCATGTAGCCTTGTGCTGTGATCACTGCTTGACAAAGTCTCTCCAAGGTTCCAGCCAGGATTCTTCTCTAGCCCCTACTTGTGTTCTGATACAGTTGGTCCCCTGCAGCTAATCTTGAGAATATGCCTTTATTTAGTACTTTAAAGAGGTACATAAGAACATAAGAACATAAGAAGAGCCATGCTGGATCAGGCCAAAGGCCCATCTAGTTCAGCTTCCTGTATCTCACAGCGGCCCCATCAGATGTGTTTGGGAGCGCATGAGACTAGATATCTGTCTCCTGATACCACTCCCCTGTATCTGGCCATTGAAATACCCTGGTTTAAAGCCTAGAGATTACACATCTCCATCATGGTTTGTAACCCGTGATGGACTTTTCCTCTAGGAATCTGTCCAATCCCCTTTTGAAGGCATCCAGGCCAGATGCCATCACCACATCCTGTGGCAGGGAGTTCCATAGACTTACAACGCACTGGGTGAAAAAATATTTTCTTTTGTCAGTTCTTACTCTTCCAGCACTCAATTTGAGTGTATGTCCCCTAGTTCTGGTATTTTGAGAGAGGGAGAAGAGCTTCCCTCTATCCACTTTACTCATACCCTGCATTATTTTGTATGTCTCAATCATATCCCCCCTCAAGCGCCTTTTTCCACTTCGAAAGAGGCCCAATTGTTTTAGCCTTTCTTCATAAGGGAGGTGCCCCAGCCCAGTAATCATTTTAGTCGCTCTCTTCTGCACCTTTTCCAGTTCCACTATGTCTTTCTTGAGATGCGGTGACCAGAATTGTACACAATACTCCAGGTGGGGCCTTACTATTTTTTTGTATAACGGCATTATAATGTTGGCTGTTTTATTTTCAATCCCCTTTTTGATAATCCCTAGCATGGAATTGGCCTTCTTCACTGCTGCCACACATTGGGGAGACACCTTCATGGAGCTGTCCACCAACACACCAAGATCTCTTTCCTGATCCGTCACGGATAACTCAGAGCCCATGAGTTGATAGATGAAGTTTGGATTTTTTGCCCCAATATGCATTACTTTACATTTGGTTACATTAAAACGCATTTGCCATTTCTCAGCCCACTCCCCAGTTTGGAGAGATCCTTCTGGAGCTCTTCACAATCTTCTCTGGTTTTTACCACACAGAAAAGTTTCGTGTCATCTGCAAACTTGGCCACCTCACTGTTTATCCCTGTCTCCAGGTCATTTATGAACAGATTGAAAAGCACCGGTCCCAGGACCGAGCCCTGGGGCACACCGCTTTTCACTTCTCTCATTGTGAAAATTTCCCATTGACACCTACTCTTTGTTTCCGGGGTCTCAACCAGTTCTCAATCCATAAGAGGACCTGCCCTCTTATCCCCTGACTATGCAATTTTCTCAGCAGCCTTTGGTGAGGGACTGTGTCAAAAGCCTTTTGAAAATCCAGATAGACTATATCCACCGGTTCACCCAAATCCACGTGCCTGTTGACCTTTTCAAAAAATTCTAAAAGGTTTGTAAGACAAGATTTACCCTTACAGAAGCCATGCTGATTTTCTCTCAGCAAGGTTTGTTCTTTTATGTGTTTTAAGATTTTCTTTTGGATGAGGCCTTCCACCATCTTCCCTGGGACAGATGTAAGGCTAACCGGCCTGTAGTTTCCTGGGTCCCCCCTCCTTCCTTTTTAAAAAATTGGTGTGACATCCGCTATCCTCCAGTCCTCCGGCACTGTGGCCGTTTTAAGAGACAAGTTGCATATAACCGTTAAAGAGATCTGCAATTTCATTTCTCAGTTCCCTAATAACCCTTGGGTGGATGCCATCTGGGCCCGGTGACTTGTTAATCCTCAATTTATCAATTAGTCCTAAAACCTCCTCTCTTTTAACCTGTATTTGATTTAATTCTTTAGTCAGGAGGGGCGGCTCAGGCAGCGGAGTCCGCTCAAGGTCCTCTGTCGTGAAGACAGACGCAAAGAACTCGTTCAATTTCTCTGCAATGTCCAAGTCCTCCTTAACCTCCCCTTTTTCTCCCTCACCATCCAGAGGCCCAATTAGTTCTCTGGCAGGTTTTCTACTTCTAACATATTTAAAGAAGCTTTTATTATTACCCTTTATATTGCTAGCCATGCGTTCCTCAAAGTCTTTCTTTGCCTCCCTTATCATCTTTTTACATTTCTTTTGCCAGAGTTTGTGTTCCTTTTTATTTTCCTCGTTTGGGGAGGATTTCCATTTACAGAAGGACCTCTCCTTGTGCTTTAGAGCCTCTCTAACTCCACCCGTTAACCATGCCGGTGTCCTCTTGGACTTAAATGAGCTCTTCTTTCTTTGTGGTATGCACTTGTGCTGGGCCTCTATTATTGTTGTTTTAAACAGGCTCCATGCACTCTGAAGAGATTGGATTCTTCTAACCCTCCCCTTCAGTTTCTCTCTAACTAGTTTCCTCATCTGAGGGAAGTTTGCCCTTTGAAAATCAAGGGTTTTTATGTCTGATTTGGTTGACACTCTTCCTCCGACATGCATGGCAAAGGTAATTGCAGCATGGTCACTGTTTCCCAGAGGCTCAGTGACATTCACATCCCTGACGAGGTCCTGAGTATCACACAATATTAGATCTAGAGTTGCCTGTTCTCGGGTGGGCTCCATGACAAGTTGCTCTAAGGCACAGTCATTCAGCAAGTCGAGAAACCCAGTTTCTCTTTCTTGCCCAGAGCTCGCATTGGCCCAGTCAATGTGGGGATAATTAAAGTCCCCCATGATTACTATCCTATCCCTCTTAGCCACCTCCATGATTTCTCTCCTCATTTCAAGGTCCCCCTCAAGTTTTTGATCTGGTGGACGATAGAATACTCCAACTATCACATCACTCTTTGGACCTGGTAGTTTAACCCACAGTGATTCTATGGTGGAGTCAGACCCTCTGTCAATCTCCATTCTGCTGGATTTTACGCCTTCTTTGACATAGATGGCCACTCCTTCTCCTACCCGCACCTCTCTATCCCTTCTATAGAGTTTATAGCCTGGGATTGCTGTGTCCCACTGGTTCTCCACATTCCACCAGGTTTCTGTTATGGCTATTATATCAATGTTATCCCTAGCTGCCAGATGTTCAAGTTCTCCCATCTTTGCTCGGAGGCTTCGAGCATTGGCGTAGAAGCACTTGTACAGTGGGTCCCACAACAGCTGCTGCCTTGTTCTTCTCCCCCCCACAGCTTTTATTTTCAGTAGACGAACTGTCACATTCCGCTATTCTGCCAGTGTTAATACTTGCTATGTCATCTCTATGTGATTCTCTACCCTCTCCAACCTCATTCCCCGAGGATGAGGTGTTCCGAACTGGATGCCACACAGCTCCTGTCGGCTTTCCCCCAGTTATCAGTTTAAAAGCTGCTCTGCTGCCTTTTTGAGGTTGAGTGCCAGCAATCTGGTCCCATCATGATTCAAGTGCAACCCATCCCTCCTGAACAGGTTTGGCTTGTCCCAAAATGTTCTCCAGTTCCTGACAAATCTAAAGCCCTCCTCTCGACACCATCGCCTCATCCACGCATTGAGGCTTCTGAGTTCTGCCTGCCTGGCGGGACCTGCACGAGGAACAGGTAGCACTTCTGAAAATGCTACCTTGGAAGCACGGGACTTCAATCTTCTACCTAGCAACCTGAATTTGGCTTCCAAGACTGACCGCTTGGCCTTCCCGACATCATTGGTACCGACGTGTACCATGACCACTGGCTCCTTCCCAGTTCTCTCTAACAAGCTATCTATATTTCTGGTGATGTCTGCAACCTTTGCACCCGGCAGGCAAGTGACCATCCGGTTATCATGCTCCTCACAAATCCATCTGTCTGTATTTCTAATGATAGAATCCCCTAGCACAATGAGCTTCTCTCCTGCAGCCTGCTCATCAACATGTACCTGATCTTGTATCTCATCAATAGTGATGAGGGAGAGATCCTCCGGTGGAACCACTTCTTCCTCTATGTGTGCCTCATGAGGTGTGCTGAGGGAAAGAGCTTCAAATTGATTTTGCAAGATGAGACTCTCTGAGCGATGCCTTGGCCTTCTACTCCTTTGAGTCACATTCCTCCACCCATCCACCTCCTGAGTTGGGGGAGTGACTTCCTCCTCTGAAGTGTGCCCTGTCTCTTCTTGGACCTGGATAGTCTCTTCCGCTCTGTCCAGGATCTGCTCAAGCTCCTTAATATGTTGCTGGTCCACTATGCGAGCCTCTAGCTGCTGGACCTTCTTTTCCAATAGCGCTACCAGCTTGCACTTGCAGCAGATGTAGTTCTGCACACGCTCTGTCAAGACAACAAACATGGCACAAGTACTGCAGGTAACTACAGCTGCTCCCTCCAACTCCATTTTAACGATTACAATAAAATGTATTCAAGGTCTCAAAAATGTAAACTTGCACTTATTTTTTTAATCTAGTAAGACTCTTTACTTCTTTTATTGTTTAGTCAAAATTTAACAGTGTAGGGGCCGCTAAAGCACCTCTACTCCAACTGCAAGCACATCAGGAAGTGTAGGACCTCCTGAGGAGTTGCTTGGCTTGGGAACTCAATTAAACCCAGAATTTTTTTTTTTAGTTTGCACGCGCCAAAGGCGCGTGCTGCTGGTAAAAAGAAGAAGTTAGCTCTGCCCTTTGGCCGTGTGCTCCTCTGACCAGTTCCTTCCTCTCTGCTGCTCTGCCAGAAAAGGACTGAGAGACTGCTGGTAGCAGCTATTTAAAGCTAAAACTCCGCCCCTTGCTCCTGCAAAAAGAAGAAGTTAGCTCTGCCCTTTGGCCGTGTGCTCCTCTGACCAGCTCCTTCCTCTCTGCTGCTCTGCCAGAAAAGGCAGGTAGGGAGGGATTGGGTATGGGTGTGAGTTTTTGGTTTTTTTTTTTCTTTGAAAATTAGAAGCAGAGGAAGGAAGGGCAGCTCCGAACTGCCATAGAGCAGGGCAAGGCCCTTTTGCCTGTGCGTGCGGCTGGCGTCATGTGTGTGCAGCCTATCGGCTGCTTGCAGGGGTGTTAGTTTTATAAGGCCTCACCATGCAGTGCGTGGTCTCTGGTGTTAGGTATAAATAGGTTCAAAGATTCGGAATGAGGGCTGCCCAGACTGCAGGTTTTGGGAGGGTGCTGAACAGGTGGGCAGCGCCCTGCTAATAATATTAGGAATCATTAACTGATCCACTTGCACTACATTCAGGCCCCCTTGTTTAAGGGCTGTTTAACAGTTGAATTGAATGAATTTTATATCAATAAATTGTGGCCCAATTTTAATCCCACAAACGTGTTTTGACTCTTTATTTCCAGGCTGGGTGGGCAAGGATTAATATTTTCTCCCCAGTGTTAACCTGCCAATCCCACCACCTCTACCACAAGCTGAAGAGAGCACTGGCAGAAGGCTTCTTTGGGAGCCAATCCACAGCTTCCTCTAAACATACTTTTGCTAGCAAGGCAAGAACTGCTTCATTTTCTCTGCCTAGAATAAAGAAGTCTCCCTTTATATAAAGGGCTCCAAGCACTATTAGTGCTTCCCTCTCTTCTGTCTTCAAAGCCCAAAGAAATTCATTTGTGCCTCATCCTGTATTCTTTTTACCTTGATGACCTGGGGCTTATGCTTAGCAAGCAGGAGGAAAAAAAAGAACTTCATGAACAAGAGCTGGGAGATTTGAATGCATCATGAACTAGGTGGTGACCTGGAAGGTCACACATACTTTCCCACATCTAATAAAAAGGCTTTTCAGTTTGGTACGCATCCGATAAATGGTGAAAAGGGACTGAAAGGAAATCTGATTTTCTCCAAAAGGGAGATGTGGTGCATGCCGATCTCTTTATATTCTTTAGGAGTGGCTGTGGAGTGTGAAGCTGCTAATGGGTTTAAGAGTGGAATAGCATTTTGGTTTTTTCCCGTCTATTGAGTTCTCCTTTGAGGACCAGTGTGGTATAGTGGATAAAGTGTTAGTTTCACATTCAGGAATCTGGATTTCAAATGCCTATTCAGTCATGGCAACTCACTTGGGCGGTGAGAATGGTAAGCATACTGCAAAATAAAAATAAAAAATAAAAATTTCACATCTCTAAAAACCAGTTGGGATTGACATATTTGGGAAATGTCTAGGCAGTGTATTGCAAAAACAACTAGAGTCACCTCATGCCTTTTGCTATAGAAATATGCCCTTTTGTCACCAAGATAAAAACATAAGAACATGAGAAGAGCCATGCTGGATCAGGCCAAAGGCGCATCTAGTCCAGCTTCCGGCATCTCACAGTGCCCCACCAGATGCGCCTGGGAGCGCACTAGACTAGATCTCTGTCTCCTGATACCACTCCCCTGCATCTGGTCCTTAAAGTACCCCGGTTTTAAGCCCGGAGATTACACATCTCCATCATGGTTTGTAACCTGTGATGGACTTTTCCTCCAGGAATCTGTCTCTTTTGAAGGCATCCAGGTCAGATGCCATCACCACATCCTGTGGCAGGGAGTTCCACAGACTAACAACACACTGGGAAAAATATTTTCTTTTGTCTGTTCTCACTCTCCCAACCCTCTTTTTGAGTGGATGGTCCCTAGTTCTGGTATTTTTTGAGAGGGAGAAGAGTGTCCCTCTATCCACTTTACTCATGCCCTGCCTTATTTTGTACATCTCAGTCATATCCCCCCATCAGGCACCTTTTCCCCTAAAGAGTCCATGTGTTTTAGCCTTTCCTCATAAGGGAGGTGCCCCAGCCCAGTAATCATTTTAGTCTCTCTCTTCTGCACCTTTTCCAGTTCCACTATGTCTTTTTTGAGATGCAGATCCTTCTGCTTTGTGGTTAGCATTTGTATGTTCTGTCACAGTAATGGCTGAATTCCAGTAGTAAGTCACCACTGGAGTAGGCTGATTGAATCAATGCAGATTTCATGATTCAGCTTTTCCATAAATTCATTTTATTCGGTGGGCATGCTTTAATTGAAGCTTACTACTAGATTTCAGTCGGTGAGCTACATCATTTCACCCCACGTCTTGAAAACAGGATAAATGAACCTTGATCTTCCAACAATTTTTGGGCGGTAGTCATGAGGTGGTAAAGGGCCTTTGCTAAAGCTGCTCCTTGCCACATCTCAGTTGACACAATATTCTCTTTGAAGCAAGGTTACTCTCCAGCAAGTGGTGTGCAGAGCTTTTTGGCAAAGTAGGGAAGCCAGCAAAGTACACCTAAAGTTCATTCAATATTGATCTTCTCCCAGTGAAACAGAGAGGCAGAAACTTATTTTCTTACTGAGCATCAATTTAACCTTTAAAGAGAACTCTTGGGGTGGGGAGAGAAGTAAATAATACAGTACTTCTAAAAATTCAGCATTACAAAATGTTATTTGGATCAGGAATATTTTGCCCCCATTTGAACTGTCTCTCTGTGTATATACAGGTGTAGGGGTCACAGAATAACTGGGTTGGAAGGGCACTATAAGGCCATGAAGTCGGTGCAGGAATCCTAATTAAAAGAGTTTTGACTGATGTTAGACTGGTTTTCTCTTGAATGCCTCTTGGGGCATTCAAAACCTCTCTAGGTACTGCCCTAATACAGTAACTCCTCCATCTATCACGGGGGTTAGGGACCCACTCGACCCGTGATGATTGAAAATCCACGATATGCAGATGCAGGTTGGGTGGGGTCTGGGGTGGTGGTGCATGAAGATTAAAATGCCTTAAAGGAACGGAGCCAAACACTTGGCTCCATTGCTTAAAGGCATTTTTAAACACCACATGCCACTTCTCTTGAACCCCCCCCCCCGGGCGTGGGGAGTGGCGTGCGATGCCAGGGCTCCAGTTCATTGGCGCTGTGGTAGGGGAGAAAAACCTTTATTTCCCCACCCCAGCGCCAATGAGCTGGAGACCGGGGCTTGGGGAAGGGGAAAACCTCCTGCCCTTTCCCCATGCTCCGGGCTTCAGCTGATTGGTGCTGGGGTGGGAAAATAAATGTTTTTCTCCCCCACCCCAGTGCTAATCAGCTGGAGCCCCGGCATGGTGCTGCTGCTCCCCACGCGGGTGTAAAATGCCTTTCGGGTTGCACTGTACTGTGGTCCCGTGATATAGCAGGACCATAGTATATGAACCGCAAAGGGGCTGGGAACCACTGTACTTAAGAAGTTTTCCCTAATACAGTATTCAGCCTAAATCTGGCTTCCTGTAACTTGAGCCCATTATTCTGTGGACCGCATGCTGGGAGGCTGGAGAACAGATCCTCCTCCTCCTCTATATGAATACCCTTAAAGTAGGCCTGCCCAAAGTCCGGCCCGGGGGCCAAATCCAGCCCGCCAGGCCATTCTGAGTGGCCCGTGGCTGGCTGGCCCGCCCCTCCCTCCCCCTCCTTCACCCACATTCATTCGCCCCTGTGGTGGCCCCACCTCCTCCCTCCCTCCTTCCTTTGGTCCCCACCTCCTTCTCCCTCCCTTGGTTTCCACCTCCCTCCCTCCTTTGGTCCCCACCTCCCTCCTCAGCCACCATCCTTGTTTGGGCACCCTCCTCTGAAAAGTCTTCTCCCCTTGTTGTTCTTTTTTCATGCCCCAGTTTGTCTCCTCATAGGGCTTGGTTTCCGTTCTCCTAATCATCCTTGTTACCCTCCTCTGAACTTGCCCCAGTTTGTTGGCATCCTTCTGTAGTTACATGAAACATCTTCAATTGATAGCAATTAACGGGAAGTTTGGTAAGTGGCATTCCGGTTCTGGGTCAGAGTCTAGCCCAATTTCAGTGCTAGCCAGCTGAGTCTAATTAGGATAACTGGTAAGCTGCCGCGGGGAATGGTGCACAAACAATGGCCCTGGTTGTTAGATATCAAGCTGATGTCACAACAGAGATACAGATGGTACTTGTTCTTTTCCATAAGAATTCAGCAGGCCTTTGCAGGAAGGGTTTGCTGTAACTAGCAATAGTTGGCATAGATTATAAATGTTGTAGATAAATATGCACATAACCTTTATTTCTATTGTGAAGATGTTTGTTCTGTTGGCTGGCCCCTACTGAGGGTGGCAGCAAGAAGGACATCATTTGTAACAAGGTGATTTAGTCAAGTTATGTTTGAGCAGGCATCCTATTCTTTGTGAACGATGAACTTTCTGATTAAAGCTCAGTAAACAACTACATGGAAGGATGAAAAACACATGGTTGTGAGAAAGTTAAGCCACTGTGGGCACTGTTTTGGTATGATAAGATTTATTTATATTTTAAAATTATCTTAGGGTGTTTAGGAAAAAAAAGGTAAAAAATAAAGGTTCCCCTTGAGAGTTAAGTCCAGTCATTTCTGACTCTACGGGCTGATGCTCATCTCCATTTGTCTGTAAATATATTTCCATGGTCATGTGGCTGCCATGACTGAAAACATGCAAGTGCATGGAATGTGTGGATTTTAACTGCCAACCTTTTAAATCAAGAATCTCTGTGGTTCAGTGGTTTAACTCGCAGTGCCACCCATGTCCTCGTTTAGAAGTACATAGTAAAGCTGTTTTATTCAATGTAATTTTAAATTATATTTACATCTCCATGGCCTTCCACTCCAAAAGAATTCTGGGAAGATTCTTGGAGCATCCCAAGACAGCAGTCCCTTTGGAACTCATCTGACTGACTTTGTATTTATTTATTTATTTATTTATTTATTTATTTATTTATTTATTTATTTATTTATTTATTTATTGCAAAAACATTTGTTGCTTGAGATGCATAGTGTAACCATGCTTTATGTATCTGGAAGTTGAGTCATGGCTACTGGACTTCTTTTTCTTGAGAGACAGAAACGTTTTGCTGCTCATCTGAACAGCTTCATCAGACTCAACTTCCAGATAAACTCACCTGGATGACTGAGAATCTTCACAGACATGCTTTATGTAAAAAAAGATGGGTCAAAGTTCACCTTGGGTGACAAACCTCTCTTTATCAAAAGTGAGAACTGAGGCTAAGAGGGATGCTGTCCTCCCACCCACCTCGTCTCACTCTCTCTCACACATTCCATGTTGACATAAGAGCTGAAGAACACCGGCAGCTCTTTAAAAGTCACATTCATTTGGCAAATGAAATAAGGTGAAAATTCCTGCCAAGGAAGTGTCCCATACTTTCCTGTACCAGCCTGTACTAGATTTTTAAATTACAGGGATTCTGAGTTCTCTTGAGGGTCTGTTAAACTGTTTCGGGTGAGACCACCCAGAAGAGAATGAAACATTTTGGCTCTCCCTTTGTAATGTAGAGCTTTTGTGCCTTTGAAGGAAGGATTTGAGTTGATTTTCGAATTACACAGCTCAATTACATAACCAAACATGCTTTTATCTGCCCTAAGCGTTATTGTTTTTGCAACCTTCCATTCTGGGATATAGTTACAAATCTGACTACAATTCCCAGTTTGTGTTATGAGCATTAAAGAGAGCCGTGCTGAACAAATTGCTCCAAAACTCAATGACAGAAGATTATTTATTTATTTATTTATTTATTTATTTTTTATTTATTTATTTATTTATTTTATTGTTAGATTTGTACCCCGCCCATCTTCCCAGGGGAACTCTGGGCGGCTTCCAGCAGACAGACCGAATAGTGGTCATCATTACAAAATACAATAAGTATTGGTCATCATTACAAAATACAGTAAACAAATTCAATAGGTAATAAGTACAGTAGATAACAAACAACAAGTTAAAAGACACTGCTAGCACCCTTAGCATACAAGTGGAGAAGGCTCAATAGCCCAATATCTTACTAATCAAAAAAAGCGGTGATGGCAATGGCGGGTAAAAAAAAAAACTTGAATAGGTTAAACTTGGTCACCAAAGGCCTCTCGAAAGAGCAAGGTTTTGAGGGCTCTACGAAAGGCCAGCAGGGACTCTGCAGAGCGCACGTCACTCGGCAGGGTGTTCCACAATGAAGGGGCTGCCACTGAGAAGGCCCGGTTATGGGTGGTGGTTCTCCAGGCCTCTCTAGGGGTGGCAACCCGGAGTGAGTGTGCTTGCGACTTTCAGACTGGTCAGGCCGAGGTGGATTGCTCTGCCAGGTAGTCCAGGCCCAAGCCATGGAGGGTTTTATAAACTAAAACCAGCACCTTGAATCTGATCCGGTGTGCAACGGGCAGCCAATGCAAATGGGCCAGGACTGGGGTGATGTGGTCGTAATGACGCACACCAGCCACCAGCCTGGCTGCCGCATTTTGTACCCGCTGCAAGCGCCGGAGGAGAGTCAAGGGCAACCCCATGTAGAGAGCATTACAGTAGTCCAACCTCGAGATCACCAGTGCCTGCACTACTGTTCTCAGGGAGTCACCGTCCAGGTATGGGCGGATCTGGGCTATTTGACGCAGATGGAAGAAAGTGGATCTGGTCACGGCAGCCACCTGGGCATCCAAGGATAGCGCCGGATCCAGACCCACGCCCAGATTCCTAACCCTATCTGCCAGCTGGAGGGAAACACCCTCCAGACAGGGGAGAGGGCCTCCATATCCAGACGGGGAACTCCCGAAGAACATGACCTCAGTGTTCTCGGGGTTGAGTTTAAGCCTGTTTGCCCTGGTCCATGCCATGACTGCCCCCAGACACTGGTCAAGGGTCACGACAGCTTCCACTGCAGAGGTGGAAAAGGAGAGATAGAGCTGCGTGTCATCAGCGTACTGATGACAGCAGACTCCAAAACTCCGGATGACCCCCGCCAGCGGTCTTACATAGATGTTGAACAGCATGGGGGAGAGAGATGAGCCCTGCGGCACACCACATGGGAGTGTCCACGGGGCCGACAACTCTCCTCTATGCTGCACATACTGGGGTCGAGCCTCCAGGAAGGACCGGAGCCAACTGCGAACACTGCCTCCGATACCCACCTCGGAAAGCCGATTCAGTAGGATGCCGTGGTCGACGGTATCAAAGGCCGCTGACAGATCCAGAAGAACCAACAGGGTAGAGATACCCCTGTTGGCCGCCCGGAGTAGGTCATCTTGCAGTGCGACCAGAGCTGTCTCGGTCCCTCGGCCAGGCCTGAAGCCAGACTGGCATGGATCAAGGCAATGCTGTTCCTCCAGATGTGATTGTAATTCAATTTGTAAATTAAGTTGTGGGTTTTGGTGCATTAAACCACAAGAAGGCAACTAGTTTGATTAGATGGCTTTACAAGAGCATTTCATATATCCATGAAAGCAGCCCTCCATCAGTGACTACTTGTCTGTTAGTAGACAAAGATTCTCTTTTGGGGTGTGGTAGTATACCTCCCAATATGGCCTGCTGGAAAGCAGCCGGTCGGATGAGTGGGGCTATTGTTTTGTGGGCTTTCCATTGAATTATTTCAGGATGTGACGTCAATGGCGGTTGCTTTCTTATGGTCTATGTACCTGAGTTTGTTTCCAAGTCAGTATTTCACCGGTGTGTGTATGCATGTACAGTGACCCCCCGCCTATCGCAGGTGTTAGGGACCCGACCAGATCCGCGATAATTGAAAAATGCAGTGATATGCAGATGCAGGTCAGGTTGGGCCTGGGGGGGGCGCTAACGGGGGCTCTTGTACTTACCCCCAGTTTGGCACTGCCCCAAACAGGCCTACAAGAGCCTTCCCACGCCTTCTGGAGGCCCCGGGAAGGCCCTTGCAGGCCGGTTCTGGGCAGCACCAGTCCTGGAATAAGTATGGGAGGCCAGAAACAGCCTTTGCCCCTTACCCCAGGGGGGGGTTCATATACTACAGTCCCGCAATATAGCGGGACCACAGTATATGAACTGCGAAAGGGCGGGGGACCACTGTAGATGTCTTTGTGTGGTAGAACCCCACGGCATTAAAAGGACATGGCTGTTGTTCTTCCTTGAAAAAGGCTTATTCCATATTTTAAGGCTGGGATCTCTTGGATGGTGTAAGGGGCTGACCTTTGAGTAGGTTGTGAAGCAACACAGCCAACCCCATGTGGAGGGCCACATGGAGGCGCCTGAAGCAAATTTGCCCCCGTTTTCTAGAATGACCTTCCCATGAAGGCAGGCTTGGGCCTACCTCCTCTTAGCTTTTCAAGGGAAGGAAACATGTTTTTGTTTCATGAGACTTATGGGAATAGTTTAGTTTAAAGATAAAGCGCAAAAGGCTTGTTTTTGCCTTCAGGAAGTGCCTCTGAAGAGCTTGGGGGAAAAGTTATTTTAGGGAGCATATCTTATCAGGCTCCTTGTGGTTTCACCCTTGCATGAACTGTGAAAGAGGACAGGCATCTGTGATAAGACGTCTTCAGTGCTATACCAGCCGCAGGAATCAACTTCATCTGTTGAAACTTATATAGAAGCACATAGGTTGGTGTGTTTCATTGCCATTAGCATGCCTGGCTTTTTGCTGTGTAGCTTGTTCCTTTGTGAAAATGTGATTTATTTGGTTTATTGTGTCCAATTAAGGAAGTTTCTGTGTATGCCAAATGACAGGAAAGTGGAGTGTGATAAATCACATTCAGGCATCCTTATTTTACCATAGTTTCTATGTTTGCTGGTAGCAGGATGATGTTTTCCAAATCAATGCATATCTTTGAATTTATCAAGCAGTAGTATTATTTTGCACCCCCTGTACCCAAATTTGGTAGCTTGACATTTTACTGTAAATTGCTTTGATTCACTGAACCTTTGCTGTTAAAAAGCTAATATAACCAAAGCTAATATAACCAAAGAAGGAGCTGCCTAGATGCCCTGAGCACATCCGATCTCGCTTGATTTCGGAAGCTAAGCAGGGTTGGCCCTGGTTAGTACTTGGATGAGCAACCACCAGGGAATACCAGGTAGTGTAGGCGCCTGGAGTAGGAACTGGCAAGCCACTCCAGTACTCCTGCCAAGAAAACTCCATGGACATGGAGTCACGTAGAGTCGGTCACAACTGTAACGACACAACACACACACACACACACAACCAAAGAAGAAGAAAAGCAATGAAATGATCTCCCATTAAGTTTGAAGGGGTTAATAACTTTAACTGTAATTTAGGGCCTACATTGACTTGGGGATCCTAATTTATCGAGCAGATGTTGGAAATTAAATGATAAAAGGAGTGTAGAGTGAGTCTCAGTGCTAACCAGAAGCACAAGCTTGTATTATTTGAAGTCCTTTTTTAAAACTGTTTTTCAGTTTTGAAAGACTGGTCATCAAATTAAACAGAGTACGCAATTCAGATTTCTGTACAGAGGCTTGGCAGAGGCCACTATTAATTGCTTCTTTTTTAGTTCCAGATGCCTTTCTTCAAAGTTCTGCACTTAGCAAAAGAGCACCAGCCTGCGTTGCTGAAATACCAATAGAAAACCTAACACCAGAGTATTGCAAGGTTCCCAGACAGAGCTATGTTAGTTGCCATAGGTTGAAGAAGTTATTCACTAAAAGCACATTCTAAGAGCAATAAACTTTTATTTTATCTGTAAGGCATCTGCTCTCTCTGTGTTACTTTTTCCAGTGCTTATATTTTATTCTGTGTACTGTACAAGCAATATTTAGTTTTCCCAAAGACACTGCTGTTGGGCATAGCTGCAGTGTTTCTTTGCTAAGTATTTTACAGTGGTTTAGGATGAACTTATATGATGATCCGGTTGAGCATCTCTTTTATGGTACTGGGAGGGGAGATCTGTGACCTGAATCAACATCATCTGTGATCCCTGGCCATTATAGCTAAAGCCAGTGGGAGTCCCAGCACCACGTGGTGGGTCACAGGTTACACACCCCTCCTGTATTTTGGTAAATCAAAGTAAACTTCTGTTTCTGGTGAAATGTCTGAAAACTACCACTGCCTACATTTTGATGAGTTGATGCTTGTCTGTAGCATAACTTCTTTATTTGTTAGATGCCATGACAATGACAGAAATAAAGTTCAGGCAACCTCTACAATATTGCCTTCACAGTCTCCACTTGATCTCTGATCTTCCTAGGAGAAGGAAGCGGAAGACCTGGTGTGCCTTGGACTAGCCTTTGAGGAGGATGTGTTGCAGACCAGTCACCAGCCCTTACTAGCCGCTCCCAGAATGGAGCCAGCTTGCACAAATGGCTCCAAGTCAGCTTTCCTTTAGCTGTGAAAGCCCAGAGTGCACACAAATGGACACATTGACTCCATACCAGACGGCATCTTGCCCTTCTTTCTCTGATTTCCTTGCAGCTATCCGAAAGGAGGACCCTTCTCCTGGCAAGAGGCATCATAAGTAAAACCACACTCATATGCCTGCTAAAAATGCAAAAAAATCTGCCATCTTTATTATTTTGGTGCTGTCCCAAAATTGCATCTCAGATAAGGACACTTAACACCACCATCCTTTTACAATTATCATGGTGTGCAAGGCGTGAAACATACGGCGCCATGCTGTGATCTGCCTCTCTACTCACTGATGCCAGCTCCTTTTGGCTATCAGCTTCACAGCCATAGAACCTTGGAGCCTTAGCACCTAGACCTAAGCAGTCTCATACAGCATCCGTTTTCCAGTTTCCAGGATTGAGGAAATATTCTCAGGCATTTCATACCAATTATCTTCTCGTCTTTCATTTTCATAGTCCTCTTTGCCAAAACACAAATATTGGGCTCTGGCTTTATTGACCACAGACACCGGCTTCTAGCTCCAACTTCCTGCAAACATAAAGGAGGTCAACATATTTTACTAGTGGTTAATTTAAGCTCATTTGCATCTGGAAATGCCTTTCATGCAGGGGAAATAGTGCTGTTAGACTTTCTAATAGTATACTGTTTTATCATGACAGTGAGCTAGTCTGTGAACTTTTAACAGATTTACTATACAATTTTTAAATTACAGTATGTAATTTTCTCACTACTGTCCTCATTAAGCAATAGTCTTGAAGGAGGCAGGAAATATAGCACTTACATGCTTTTAATAACCTTTCCCGGGCTTTTTGTTTTTTGGAAAAAAAACTTATTCTTGGAAACATGCTGAAGGCGTGTGTTTATGTGAAGATGAAATGGTTGTTTTTGTTCAGAAACTAAACTTAGCAAGCAAGAAACTAAGCCTTGAAAGATGAGAGCAAAAGTATCAAAGAAATGAAAGCATGTGGTTTCAACGGGTCCTTAACCAGGTAAGAAAGAATAAATGTGTGCTTGGTTCACAAATTTTCAGATATGTGTTAAGTGGAAAGATGGTTCCCTTGTAATTAAGCCTGGTAAATTGAAGAAAATAAGATGTGGAGGCTGAGCACCTAGCATTCCTATACCTTGATGCTTGGGTGAACGCCACAGCGAGTGTTTTGTGGCATTGATTTTTTAAAATAACAAAGTGAGGAGGAATAGCCAAATATACAGTGTCATGTTGCTTGCGGTAAAGGCTAGAGGCCAGCCCAATCAGGGGAAAGCCTTTTTAGTTTTCCCTGGTCCTTGAAAGCCCAGCTTTTACAGCTTGTCCTCAGTTTTGAAGAGAGACAATTAGTGCACAAATCAGCATTAGATGGTAAAAAGAAAGATAGGAAACAGAGCAGAACAGAGGGCACACTTTGAGGCCTACATGGATTCTGGGCTGAGAGATACAATGCCTCCCTTGCTGGTCTTAAGGAACTTTACTAGACATGGGCACGACTAGGCAAAATTCTCATTTCCGTTTTCGGTTCTCGTTATCGTTACGTAACGGGTAACGGTAACGAGAATTACTCTGCTCCAACTCGAACTCGAACCGAAAAAGAAAAATTGGGTCTGATTTTTCGTTGTCGTTCATGGCATCGCGGCGATCGCACGATGCCAAGCAGCACAGAAAAAAAGTTTTTTAAAAAAACCCGATTCCCGGCCATAAAAGCAGGCGAAAATATGCCTGCCTCAGTGAGGGCACCTACCGAGGGGTGGTTTCTGGGGGGGGTCCCCGGCCTTCCCCCCCTCTCCTGTCCTGGGCTGCTGGTACCAGGCGGGGGGGGCCCTCCTCGTCATCTCCATTTGCCATGCGGTGGGGGGGATCCAAAATGGCGACCGCAATATTTATTTTTAAATTGTGGTCCAAAAACCCACCAAAGCACCACAGAAACATTTGAAAATTAGGTATTTTAAATGCCTGATTTTTTATAGTAGCAGCAGTGGGTTTTTCTTGCAATAAAACATATCCATTGATTTTATTTTATTTTTATTTTTATTTTTTTACACCTGCGCATGCGCAATGATGGACTGGCCATGGGATGGGACCATGCAAATTTTTGGACCCATTCCACCAATCGCATGGCCAGGTTTTGACTGAGACTTCTGGGTGTGCCAGAGAGGGCATTAAAAGCCCACAAACCCTAACCCTAACCCTAACCCAACCCTAACCCATACGCCAGTACGCTGTCCTTCTTAGTGGGTCAGAGGCACCCAGAGGTGCAGCCCACTAACCCACCCTAACCTTAACCGTAACCCTAAGCCTAGCCCTTACCCTAACCCCAACCCTAACCCAGATCCGTACGCAAGTACACTTTCCTTAGTGGGTCCCAGGCACCCAGAGAGGTGCCTCGCAAAGCCCACTATCCCCTATCCCATTCCGTAACCTGTACGTCAGTACGCTAGTACGCTCCCCTTCTTAGTGAGTCAAAGTGAGGCCCCCAGAGAGGTGCCTCGCAGAGCCCACTATCCCCTATCCCATTCCCTAACCTGTATGGCAGTACGCTACTATGCTTCCCTTCTTACTGAGTCAGAGGCACCCAGAGAGGTGCCTCTGCCACCCCACCCTAACATAATGTAATTGTAATGTAAATGTATGGTACACGGCGGCTCTGCGAAACGCTTCCCTTGCTTCCCTTCTTAGTGGGTCAGACATCAGAGAAGCACCCAGAGTGGTGCCTCCCAGAGCCCACTTACCCCAACCCCAACCCGAACCCAAATGACAAACGACAAACGGAAATGACAAATTTTTGAAAATTTCCTCGAGAAACGGAAACGAGCCGAAACGGACCCGTCCCGACAATCGAAAACTCGAAACGTCATTTTTCCTGGTCATGCCCATCTCTAAACTTTACTATCAAACTCTTTTCTGACAGCTCAGTTCCATATAATATTTAAGTGGCAGAATATAGCAGCAATTATAGCCAATGCAGTTCACCCATAGCTTGTGAGTTTTCTCTCACAGGAATCATAAATCTGTTTATCTTTCTTTTGCCTGCATGTGGCAGCACATCCAGCCACACAAACCCGTCTCACCTCAGCCTAGGGCTTCCGTTTATTTTGAATGGGAAGGATGCAAAAGTGGCCTTTTTTGATTCAATATTCTGAAAAATAGGGTGTCTGTCTATTGTACTGCTACATTCTTTAACCCTCTCTAACCCTATGTGCATACCTTAAAGATGCCGTGTGCATGAGAAGAAAATCCGTGTCATACACGGAAGTTTACCAGATTGGTATCTTTGTAGGAGATATTATCTTAAATGTATGTGCCATTAATCTCTGACTCCTGTTTTTTGCAAGAAAAACAGTTGCCAACACTTGTGGGTTAGCAGGGCAGCTGAGCATTGAGCTGTCCATTTGTCTCCATTTTTTTTTGTTTTTTTGTTCTGGGGAAGAAAAGTATCCTGGAATTGTTCTGAAAAGAAAAATCAAAGCAGTGGCTTCATTCATAGAGGCTGTGGCCACTGTTTTCTGAAACTTAGGAAGCTGTCCAATAAATGAGTAAGATGATGAAGATCTCCAACAGAGAAGCCAGACACTGGAAGTTTATTTAAACCTAGGGAGCACAGGGAGTTGTTTACAGTCTTCAGTGGAAAGCTCTCCAGAGTTTGCGCCTCTTTTGGGGAACTTTCTATGGCTTTTATGTTTGGAAGGTAAGTCACTTTATACAAAGGAGGTATTCTTGGATAATTTTTTTTGAGCTGTTTGATTTTTTTCAGGCTTATTTACTTCATCTGAATTTGTGTTGGGTGTTCAAACCTTGCAAATGTCACACATCCGTACAAATTGGCCGTTTGTGTTGAAATATTGATGGGCTTCTGCAGACTATCTGGAGAGCTTTTTATATAGAATTTCCTTTTTTTCCCTTTGCTCATAAGTACTGTATTGCATTTGTAGAGTTGGAGTGGGATGTGGAAGATATTAGAAGTAAAAAAACTCTGCTTATAAAATTCTGTATTGCAAAGTGTTTTTGAGTTGAGTTCCAGCTGTAGCCCATGTATGTTCATGTGTTTAAACACACACACACACACACACACACACACACACACATACAGAGAGAGAGAGAGAGAGAGAGAGAGAGAGAGAGAGAAGCACCAGAGATGTAGCTTTGCTTGTCATAGCAACCTCTTCTTTTCTTGTGACACCTTTCTGGCTATGACGCAGATGAAAGAAATCTTTGATATGTAGGCATTTGCAGGGTAAGAGGAAGATGGAATTCAGCCATAAACCGGTGTCTACAAATTCGTCTTTTATGCTGCTGCCCTCCATCAGGCCATCACCTGCTGCCTCATATCTGCCACCTCCCCTGCTTTAAGTAGATAGGGATGTGTTGATTTGACTCCTTCGTAAACAAGACCTTCTGTCTCCCAGCTATAGAACAGCTTGATGTAAGAGCAGAAGGGGATCCCCAGTCGTGGGTTGTTCTGCCATATGGCTGCTGTAGGAATAAAACATTGAACCAGAGAAACCAGCCTTTTGCAATATTCAGTCCATAGATGGCATTGGACTATGGCTTCACCTATGACCATTGGGTGGTTTTGCCGGGGATCATGGAGGTTGTAGGCTGAGAACCAAGGTTGAAAAAGGCTGCAATAGAGCTGTGCCAGTGTGAGCAAGGCTGTTCTTGTTTCCATGTTCTTGTTATCCCTGTTTTGAAATGAAATCTCTTAAAAGAGCAACAATATCATGAGTGATTGTTTTCACCTTTATAGAAAGAATACTAATGCAATTCCGCTGTGCACAGTCAGTGGTCAGCATGCAGTTAGTGTCTGTGCAAGGCTTGTGAAACTTGCAGTGTCTAATATAATACCTTATATGTCAAGCTGAGAGAGACTGAATGTTTCTATTTTTATTTTAGTTTATAGCTGTTGATTTATTCGGCTATAATTGGTTTCATTATGTTGTTTGTATTTTTGTTATTTAACTCTGTTGTTACTGTTACTTTGAGATTTTATATTGTAAACCACCCAGAGTAGCCCTTAGGCTAGATGGGCGGTATAAAAGTCCAAATAAATAAATAAATAAATAAAATAAATTGCTTCTAGGTAATGAGATGCTGAGGCATGTCCTGATCATATATCTGGTCACACATCTAGTTGTACAACTGAGATGTGCCTAGGAGTGTTGTCAGTGAGCTACAATCAGCCATGACAAGTTAAAAATGCTCTATATGGACTGTGGAGAAGATATAATGTGAAAGATCTGCACAACACCAGTAGAATTCTGAGCACTCTCTCTTGGTTAATATAGCTACTGCCATCTCACCTCTAGTCATGACGTGGATGGCCTTTTTATTTTATTTTATTTTACTCAATAACTACTAGTGAAACAAATAGTATAATATAGAAGGTTTAATGAGCAGTGATTAAATTTAATGTGCATTTGCATTTATCTGTAGTTAAGGTATTTGTACTGTAGTGTTATCATTATAGTTCTACTGTACAAAAAAGTATTCCATTAACTCCTATGGAATCACATGAAGGGCAAGAGGGTTTAAAAGTCTTGAAGCCAGTGTTTTACTTGCTTGGAGGAAGCTTTTTTTGTTCTCATTTGTATTTGGTATGTAAACAGCATAAAAATGCTGGTATTTCATGAACATGAAGTAAATAAAATTCCGAGTGTCACTTGAATTTAATCACTGAAGATTCCTGTTTAGCATAACAGAAGCTTGTTTTGATTCTTTTTTGCCATTTTTTTAAAAAATAGATATAATACTTTATCTATGGTCCCTGGATGATGATGATGATGATGATGATGACGATGATGACGATGACGACGATGATGACAACAACGTCGTCATCATCATCATCATCATGTGCTGTCAAGTTAGTTCAGACTTGTGGTGATCCTTTTCAGAGTTTTTAAGGTAGAGGTACAAATGTGAATAGATAAATAGGTACCACTTTGGTGGGAAGGTAAGGATGTTCCATGCAGTTGTGCATGGCCACATGGCGATGAAAATATGTCTATGGACAAGCATAGGCTCTTCTGCTTCCTTCAAGTTGGAAATGACTGGACTTGACTGTCATGGGAAAACCTTGACCTTTTTTAAAACTTATAAGTGATTTATCATTCCCTTCTTCTGGGGGTACCCTGAGACTGTGCAGGTTGCCTAAGGCCACACAGGCTTTCTCCTTTGGGATGTACAATGGGGAACTGAACTCCTAATATTTGGCTCTGCAACCAGGTACCTTATTCCACCCTTTAATCCTCAGTAGTCTCATCTTGCCTTACTTGTCCTCCAGGCATAGAAGTTTGTACAATACTGCCAAAACTGTGAAAAAGTGTGGAAAGAAAAGGAGAATAACCACATGTCACCATTTTTTCTCAGGTGGTGTAGTAGTAACAAGTCACTCCTTTTCTACCAAACACAGGGAGATTCTTAGTTTAAAACAATTAAAACTGGCTGGAGCCAAAGGAACTTTCTTTGACAGTGATTGCACAGCTGCCTCTCCCAAAACATCTGATGTGGTGCCAACGTTTCCTCAATGCTAGTAAGAAGACTACAATGATGTTTAAAAACTATGGGGTTTAAACATCAGAAAACCTAATTTGAAATGCTAATGGAGGGACAAGTAATGCTGGGATTGTTGTTCATGTGGAAGGCATAAAGTGAGATATCATAAGTCTGTGGTCTATAGTACTTTATCCTTATGTCTAGGTGAAGTAGGACATGATTTTTCTTTAAACAATTATATTTTAATTTTTATTAAAATTATTTTATTTTATATTTACCCTGGCTTTCTCCAGAGTGAATTATCGTGTCCCTAATGCGATATTTATATAAAATGTTTTGAAATAGGAACGCATGGCAGAGGCTGCAGATTCTAATTGTGAAACCTGTTCAAGAATGTGCTAAACCCAGGAAAATTCTGTCATGTGCATGCCTACAAACTTTGCATTAACTGTCATAGTCCTACAATTAATACCTCCTCCCTTTCTCTTTCCACCTGTCTCACAAAATAAATGTGGTTTCCTTCACAGTTTACTGTGTGGGGCATTGTTTTGTAAATATTGATTCAAAGGAAGCATGTTTTGTTAGATTTTACAAATTTACCCCTAATTCCATTAATTCTTTCCACAACGAATTGCTTGGATCACCCATTTGACCCATTCTGGGAATTTTGTGATGATGACTCCAAGGGAGGCCTGATGATTGGTAACAAGGAACCGGGCCTTCTCAGTGATTGCCTTGCACTTATGGAATATACTCCCTCAGGAAATTTTTCCTTGCCTCTTCACTTCAGACTAGAGATGGGCACGAAATGAGCAATTTTTCATTTTCATTTTTGTTTTTTTGTTTCGTTATGTAACGAAACGAAAAACAAATTTTGTCTCCAAAATGAAATGAAACGAAACAACAGAAATTTTGTCATGCATTTCGTTTTCGTTGCGGCAAATACATTGAACTGTAATGAATGCTAACGAAACAGCAATTTTTACTTTTTGTTTTTGTTTTTTTGTTTCGTTACATAATGAAACAAAAATGATTTTTTTGCAAAAAATTCATGAAAAATGAAAACGAACCGAAATGGACCCCCTAAACGACAAACAAAACAAAACCATTTTTTTGAGTCGTGCCCATCTCTACTTCAGACCTTTAAGGGCCAAGTGGAAACTTGGTTTTATAGATTCCAGGAACACTAAGGTTAAGGAGGTGGCCAAGTCTGTTTGGTTCCATTTTTTTTTCTTCCTAGTATTTGTAGGTGTTTTTAAAAAGTTTTCATATCTAATAAGGTGAATTTCTTTTTTAAAAAACATTTTATCAGGCATATAAATAATTAAACATAGAAAATCAAGCCAAGGACATACACAACATGACAAAAGGAAAAAAAGAAGGAAAGGAAAAAGGTACCATAAAATATACATCCACACATTTTCTATAATATGACATGTCTCGCTTGGTGATTCTCTCTCATTGACATATTATTACCTATTTATCCTCTGATTCTATCTCGTTTTAGTCTAGAATACTTTAGTTTTCCACCAGTCATAAAAAAGTTCCCAACCAGCATTAAAATTTGATTCTTGTCCTTTTAATCTTTTGGTTAATCTATCCATTTCTGCACATTCTACTATTTTTTTAATAATCGTCTCATCAGTTGGGAGATTTTCAGATTTCCAGCACTGGGCCCATGTTATTCTAGCTGCTGTTAAAATATGTAACAATAAATAAGACTTTTGTTTATCTATCACATTTGGCAATAAGCCTAACAAAAATATTTCCGGTTTAAATTCTTTCTTATTCCTTTTTCATACTAGTGGTGGATCTACAGGTTCTATTTAGAGAGGGTGGGGTTGTTAGATAGGAAGAGAAGTAGCTAGCTAGGTGAAACTTTGTACCTTAGGAAGGTAGATGGGGCTGAGGATACCTTGACTATTCCTGAGCGGGTGGATACTTATGCAATGTGCAAAATGTTTTAGTGCTCTTCTATGCTAACAGACACAACTGAGAACCAGTGAGACTTATATAAGTGTTGATTTAATAAGTCTTATTTATTCAGTGGCCGTGCTCTATTTTGGACTAACAGTTGGATTTAAATTCTGTGTCCGGGAATTGTCAGCTGCATAGCATAATTCCTGATTTATTGCTTCTGATTTAGGGTTAGGATTATAAATCTTTGGGATGAGGGTTGTTGTTGTTTAAACAATATATATTGAATATTCATTTATTTTCTAATTTCTTATTCAGATCATGAGTAGCAATCTGAAATTAGAAATCTGAATGGCATTTTCAAGTTGCATTAGAGTTTCTGGCATCTGTTGATCTGTTTTGGCTGATGAGAAAAATGAATATTGCAAGCTGTCAACTATGGAAAAAAAACAGTAAAGCAAAGCAAAAGCAAAGTGGTCTGCTTATATACCACCCCATACCACTCCAAGTAGTCACTGGGCGGTTTACAGTTTTAAAATACAGCCAAATATAGCAATCATTTATCAGTCAAGCATTTTAATACCAGTTGCTAGAATGCTGATCCATTATCTAGTGAAGCTTTTTTTATTATTTCAAGAACAAATAGTGAAAGTTCAACATTGAAATCCACAGCGGAGCTATTTCATCATGCTCCTCTGGTACTACAGTGTGACCATTCAGACAATGGCAAGATATTTTGCATAATAGGGATAATTTTGTGACATATTGTCTCGTTTACATTTGAGCAATTGACCTCTGTGTCCCATTATAAACTGCATTTGAACTCTTCTCAGGTTCCAAGGCTATTTGTTATGTTCCTTGGTGTGTGTCACTGCACTATTCAGGAAAATCAAGCTTAAAATCCCCTGAGGAGCACAGTACTTGTAGTCTTAAAATTCCAAGCTACTGTTCATCCTGTTCAGTCAATGATCTCACTTTAAAATATGGCTGTTGATCTCTGTGGATAAATATGACCAATAAATCAAGCAGAGTGTCTAGATCAGTGGTTCTCAATCTGTGGGTCCCCAGATGTTCTTGGACTACAACTCCCAGAAGCCTCCACCACTCACTGTGCTGGAAGGGATTTCTGGGAGTTGCAGTCCAGGAACATCTGGGGACCCACAGGTTGAGAACTGCTGGTCTAGATCAAGGGAAGTGATAGTACCACTCTATTCTGCTCTGTTCAGACCCCACCTGGAGTACGGTGTCCAGTTCTGTCCACCTCAATTTAAAAAGGATGTTGACAACCTTGGTTGGGTCCAGAGGAGGGCAACCAGGATGGTTGAAGTTCTGGATGAAATGTCTTACGAAGAATGGCTTAGGGAGCTGGGAATGTTTAGCCTTACAAAAAGAAGGCTGAGAGGATATGATAGCTATGTTTAAATAACTGAAAGGATGTCATATTGAACAGGGATTCTATGATTCTATTTGAATGTGTATATTTTTGTATTACCACATGTTGTACATCAGTGGTCCCCAACCCCCGGGCCGCGGACCGGTGCCGGTCCGTGGACCGGTCAGGCCGGGAGGCTCCTCCCCTTTTCCTCCGCCGCCTCCTTCCTCTAGGCCTGGAGGAGCGCAGGAGGAGCCGCCGCCACCGCATTTACCTTTGCCTCCCTCCTCTGCCCGCCGGCGGCGGCGGCGCATCCTCCTCCTCCTCCGCCCTCCTCATCCTTGCCCTCCACCACCACCACCAGCAGCAGCAGGAACCCCGTTTGCCCCGCTTGCCCCTCCTCGCCTCCTCCCGGCCCCAACCCCCCTGCCCTGGGGGCCGGGCGATTTTGGGGACCGTCAGGGAGGAGGGGGCCCCCTCGGTCGGAAGAGCAGGTGGGTGCTCCTCCTCCCCGTGGCGCGCGCCCTTTGGCCCCTCCCTGCGGCCGCACTCCAGGGCGGAGCCCCCCCGCTGCCATCGCCGCCGGACCGCGCCTGTGTTGGGTGCGGGCGGGGGCGTCATCCGGATGTTTTCCCGCCGTTGCTGCGCCTGTGTTGGGGGCAGGCGGGGCCCTTCCCCCATGAGAAGGCCTGGGGCCGTCCCGGGAGCCGCCGCCGCCTTGCTGCCCCGCTGACGCGACCCCGTCATCGGCCTCGCAGGCCAGCGCCGCCGCCTTGCTGCCTGCCCCCGGGCGGGGACCCCGTCATCGGCCTCGCAGGCCGTCCCGGGAGCTGCCGCCGCGCGACCCCCGTGTCGCCGCCGCCGCCCGGGCCGCCGCAATCCCCTGTAATTGCCCCCATCCCGCCGCCGCCGTGACCCCCATGCAATTGAAAGAAAGAAAGAAAGAGGAGGGAGGGAGGAAGGGAGGGAGGGAGGAGAAAGAAAGAAAGAAAGAAGGGAGGGGGAAAAGAAAAGGGCAAGAAAGAAAGGAGTGAGTGAGGGAGTGAGAAAGAAAGAAAGAAAGAAAGAAAGAAAGAGAAAGAAAGAAAGAAAGAAAGAAAGGGGAAGGAGGAAGGGAGGAAGAAAGAAAGAAAGGGGGAGAAGGAGGAAGGGAGAGAGAGAGAGAAAGAAAAAGAAAGAAAGGAAGGAAGGAAGAAAGGAAGGAGGGAGGCAGAAAGAAAGAAAGAAAGAAAGAAAGAAAGGGGAAGGAGGAAGGGAGAAAGAAAGAAAGAAAGAAAGAAAGGGGGAGAAAGAGGAAGGGAGAGAGAGAAAGAAAAAGAAAGAAAGGAAGGAAGGAGGGAGGGAGGGAGAAAGAAAGAAAGAAAGAAAGCCGCCCACCGGGTCCTCGCCGCCGCGGGGCAGCCCCACACGAGGAGGAGGAGGGGGAGGAGGGGCGCGCAGCAGCCCCCCTTGGCCCCCCACCCGCCGCCTCCCCCGGGCTCTTCGCTGCCGCCGCCGCTTCCCCGTGCTTCCCCGGTGTCTCCGTTTGCGCCCGAAGGCAGCGCCTGCTCCTCCTCCTCCTCCTCCGCGGGAAGGATCCGGCCCCGTCAGCGGCGGCGGTCCCCGAGCAAAGCCGGGCCTCCCCGGAAAGGAAGAGTCCCAACTGGCCGGTTTGCAAAGGTGAGAGGGAGGGGTGGGGTGGTGCGGTGACCCCCATTCGCATTCCTTTATCTCCCCCCCCCTTCCCCACCCCCACCCCCACCCCGGGCCACGGAAAAATTATCAAAACTTTACCGGTCCGCAGGGATAAAAAGGTTGGAGAGCACTGTTGTACATTGCCTCAGAGGGCCTTTCTAGGCCTCTCCGAGGCCTCAGAAATGATTTTTGGTGATCTGGAAGTCACTTCCAGTTTACCGAAAATCACTTCCGGATTGCAGGGAGGCCCTTCCCAGAAGGCTTGGTAAGGCCCCCGCAGGGCTGTTTGGGGCAGCACCAGTCCTGGGGTAAGTACAACAGCTCCCAGCTAGGCCGGCCCGCAGGCCTGAACTGACCTGCATCCGCATATCGCAGATTTTAAATTATCGTGGGTCGGGTCGGGTCCCTAACCCCTGCGATAGGTGGGGGGTCACTGTACAGGAAAAGAGATTCCATTTGAACATTAGGAAGAACTTCCTGATGGTTAGAGCTGTTCACCAGTGGAATATGCTGCCACGGAAGGTTGGTGGATTCTCCTTCTTTGGAGGTTTTTAAGCAGAGGCTGAATGGCCATCTGTTGGAGGTATTTCGATGGGGGTTCCTGCATGGCCCTTGGACTGGATGGCCCTTGAGGTCTCTACCAACTCTATGATTCTAAAATGTTTGTTGTTTCTAGTTTTATTGTATTGGGGTTTGACCTGGAAGGGGAATTCCTTAAGGGGAATTTTCTGCTATCAGAAGTAGGGATTTAAAAAGCAGTTGAAGGGGCAGGGGGAAAATAATAGGATGGTGGCTCTTAAAAAGGATATGCAGGACACAAAGGCCGCTGCCTGAGAGAAATTTGTGCAGTGTTGGAAGAAGACTGTTGAAGCACATTAAAAGCATGGAAAGAAAACATAGCAGCCTGGGGTCCATTTGTAAGGCCTCCCTGCTTTTTCTCTCCCTCTCCTCCTCCCTTTGTTGGTTTGTTTATTTGTTTAAAATATTTTGCCTCACCTTTTCCCATAAAAGTGCCCAAGGCAGCTTTTGCTGCAGGGCTTTAGATGGGCATGTATGTGTGTGTGTGTGGGGGAGGGTTACTTTGTGCACCTTTTTGTGCCTACCTTCCTTGTGGAGGAAATTAATGTGTGCCTAAACACTGCATACATCCTGTTGGTCTTGGGTTATGTTTGTCGGCTCAAAGGGCTTCTGGTGATTGACAGTAATTTATGCCAACCATTCACTTCTACTTGGTGAAGGTCACAAGTACAATGACTAATGCATCTTAGTAATTAGCATTATTATTAAATTAGCTTAAGAGTCACTTTATAATTTATATACAATCACATTAATTGTAATTTTGAGGGGTTTTCAATTTGTTCTGATTTATTATTCAGAATTTTCAATGCACAGATGCTCTCTGATCTTGGAAGGACAAAGACAAAAAAATGACAAGGTCCCAAACACTTGAAAAAATACAAATAGGACTCCACACTCACAGCAATATATTGACTGAGGCTGAGATTTCCATTTTCTCTAAATCTGGGCAGCATGCCTATCACATTATGCATTTTAGATAGTCTAATTTGCACATTTGAGCAATATGTTAATTAGCATTGATTTTTCATATTATGCAGGTGTAGCATATTAATATTTGCAATTTTTTACTAAAATATTTTAGCATTGGCATCATTTATATAGAAACTACTGGTTTGAAGGAATTAGTATAGTGTAATAAGTAAGATTGCTGGAACACTGAGATTTAACTCCAAATCCCTCCTTAGTTACAAAATGTAATTTTTCAGCCAAAGTAAACTTCTCAGCCAAAGTAGATCCATCAGAATGAATTGTAAGTGGTACACCATCACTTGATTTGCAGGGGGAAATGCAGGAAAAAGTGAATACAAACTACTGAAATCAGGAAAAACAATAGAAGTGTCATTTCCTTCAAAGGACATAAACTGAATATTTTATATGAAAAATCATTAGTAGAAAGTATACTACCATGAATTTATTTGCCATTTTTGCCCCCTCCCCTGACATACATACAGACAGACAGACAGACAGACAGACAGACAGACAGACACACACACACACACACACACACACACACACACACACACACAGAGAGAGAGAGAGAGAGAGAGAGAGAGAGAGAGAGAGAGAGAGAGAGAGAGAAACTAGTGTAGTTTGGGGATGGGGGGGGCAAAAGGCCCTAGGTGCAGAGGTCTAAGGGTACCTGGAGGGGGAGGGGGATGATGATGATGAAAGGGAGTCAAACTGGCCGCCTCCTTAGGAAGAGGAGTGGGAGGAGGAGGAGAAGTGGGAGGAAAGAGACAGGCCTCGGCGACCTCTGCGGCTAGGATGGAGGAATGTGCGAGCATGTTCCCTGCCACCTCGCGCTGCCACTGATGATGGTGGTGCATGAGCCTGGGCTTTGCACGTTCACCTTCAGGGAAGTCGTGTGCCCTTCTGCTGGTGGAGGCTCCTCTGGTGACACCGGGAGTGGTGGCGCTCCTGCCCTGATGAAGCAGCTCGGTGGTTGTGCCTCATTGGAGCCAGTGGAAGGGAAGCAGAGCCCAAGTGAGGCTGGGCTGGGAAGCTGTTCCAGGAAAAGCGTGGCAGCAAGTATGTGAGCACATCCCTTGGGGTCCGGAAGTGCCGTCCGTCAAGTCAGAAGAGTTTTGCTGACCGGTGCCTGGGGGTGCACAGCTTACCTCTCGCTGCCAAAAGGGCTTGCGTTGGCAGGAGAATGTGCCCCCCACCCCTGCCATCTAGGCAGCGGAAGGCTCGACTTCCTCTCACCTTGAGGCGGGACTCGTTCATTGCCCCTGCTGTCCGTGTGATGTGCGGTTTGCACAGGAGAGTCTTGTCTGTTAGAGAGACCCTCAAAGAAGGCGTAAGAAAAAGAGACGCCTTTCCCCACTCACCCACTGTTCTCACAGGATTCCCCCCCCCTTGCTGAGTGGGTGAGATGCAGTTGGGGGGGCAGGAGGGGGTACAAAAACTGTCCCTGGGTGCTCCAAACCCTTGCTATGCCTCTGCACAAAGAAATAGAGGGGGGATAGGAACTGGCTGGAATCCCAGAATCCAGTGGGAAATACGCTTGGAATGGGGCAATAGCTGGAGCCAAGAAAACACCTCAATAAGTCTAGTACTATGCCCAAGCAGGAAATGTAGCTAGATGCATAATATCATAGCTTTTTAAAGCCAGTCATTTTTAAATGAATGACTGCTTCCCAGTCCTCTAGCCAGCATTCATTTCTATGGGTTGATCATTTTCTTTGCATCTTTTGCAGAAAAACAATCCAGATATTTCTGAAAAGCGATTTCTACAAACAGATTTCTCCTGTATGCAGAAGGACAAAATGTCCTGGGACCTTTAACATTCTCCTGGTTCACTTCTCTGTGAAAGTCTGTAAAACTGTAGATGGCTCCACTCATTAGCTAATCACATGGAAATTCTTGTTTATTACAAACAGTTAGGGAATAGCACATACTGCCAATTTGGTGGTTCATGCCAGTTTATTTATTGACTGCTTCAAAGCCTGCTCTCCCTCCCTCCCTGGGGTGCCCACAGTATCCTTAGAATGTGGGGCAGGAAAACCACAACCCTGCCTCTACGTGGGTGTCCACTGGAGGAAGCAGGGCTTTGAATTGCCAAACATCTGCTCAGGCAATAAACAAACTGGCACAAAATGCTACACCAACAGTTTGTCCCCAACTCTACAAACAATGCAGGAGCCATACATTTTTCCTTATATTTTCCTTTTTGTCAGGGTAGAGACTTAGGCCAGATGCTGGTCCAAACAGGCATTATTTTATTTATTGTATTTATTTTGAATATTTTACCCCACCTTTCTCCTTAGAAAAGGACACAAGGTGGCTTACAATAATGAGGGACAATATATAGTCCAGACAGAGCATTCAAAACATATTCAAGTTAAGAATAGGGGAATTAGAAGAGGCATCCTACTACATTAAAAAGTAACATTAAAGCTACCAAGAACACACAAAAAGGAAAAAAAAAATCCATATGAGGGATGGAAACTAGCATGGAAAACATTAGTGTTCTTATGAGATCAGTTAGTGCAGTCATGTATGGTAATCCATCTAAAAGTCAAATAATATGTAGCCCACCATTCAGGGAAAGCTTGCTGAAGAGGAGGGTCTTTGTCTGCTTCTGGAAAGACAGCAGAGACAGGGGAGTCCTGTCCTCCAGTGGGAGGGAGTTCCAAAATCTGGGAGCAGCAACAGAGAAGGCCCTTTCATGTGGGATGGAGAGAAAGGCCTCTCCTGATGACCTTAACACCTGATCTGGTTCATACTGCAATACAGTGGTACCTCGGATAATGACGGTAATTCGTTCTCCGAGGTTACTCGTTATCCGAATCTCGTTGTTATCCGAAACGCGGTTTCCCATAGGAATGAATGGGAAACCGATTAATCTGTCCCAGAGCCTAGGAAAAAGGCACAGACACCTGTTTTTTTGCTCAAAACTCTTTATAAAGTGCACTTTAAAGGTAAAGATGCAATGCCACCCGGGATAATTCTTTTTTACTGATGCATGCTGGAAATTCATTATCCAAGGTGGTCCATAGGGAAAATTCGTTATCCAAGGCAGCCCATAGAGAAAATTCATTATCAGAGGCAGTCCTATACCCGGAAATTTGTAGTCATCCGAAAAATTCGTTATCGGGGACAGTCGTTATCGGAGGTACCACTGTATTTGATCTTTGAGGTAGCTTGGACTCAGGCCATTTTGTGCTTTGTAGGTTAAGGTCAGCTCCTTGAATTGTGCCCGATAGCTAATTGGCAGCCAGTGGAGCTGCTTTAATAGGGGTGTAATGTGATCTCTGTACACTGCCCCAGTCAACAATCTGTCTGCTATATTGTGGACCTGTTGAATTTTCCTGACACACCTCTAAAATCCAAAGAAAACCCAGCTGAAGGGTTTTCCATATGACAACCCTAACTGAGCACAACAGAATTGGAGGACTTGAGGACTAGGTCAGTTGTGCTAAGCCTACTCAACCTAATGCAGGCTCAGTAGACACAGATATCTGTGCATGTGGGAAATTCTTCATTTCACATTTGTTAGTGTTGCCAGGACCCTGCCTGTCATGGAACCTGAATGTGAAGGGTTAAATGCTGGAGAGCAGCAGGAGGAGCCTTGTAGTTCAACTCAGCAGGCAGCTGAGTCTGAGGACACAGCTGAGGGCACATCTCCTCCTCCTATAAGGGCTAGGAGCAGGATCCTGCAAAGGAGAACTAACAGGAGAGCTAGGGAAAGGATCTTTCATGATAGGCATAGAATTAGATCTGAAAGCCCTGAGTTCTAGCAGGAGCCTTGCCAGAGATATGGGTGTGCTCCCTGTTTTAGGATAAAGCTAGCAAGTTTACCCTGAACCCTCTGTGGGAGCAACGCGTCACTTACCTTGCCACCACGTTCCTGTGTGTTATGCTGACTTTGTTTCCTGACCTTGGACTGGCTTTCTGACTACGGCGTTCTCTGTTTCCTGACCTTGGACCGGCTTCCTGACTACGACGTTTCTCTGTTTCCCTTGAACTTGGCATTTGGCTCTGTAAATTATTCTGGATTGACTCGGACTGTACTTTGTACTTTATCTGGATTACAACTAAAGTTCCTGGCAAAGAACTGAACTTGGCTTGCTGTGTGTTTTGTGTGCGGGGCTTGACAAGTGTCATTGGTGACAGATATGGGTGTTTATTTTCATAATATTATTTTGAACGTTATGAATATATTTTCAATATAGGAAGATCTCATGTAGTCGTTATTGGAAGAACCTGTCCCCACAGTAAAATGTTTTCAAATGGTTTTCTTCTGTGCTGCAGAGACAATTGTTGTAGACACTGTGCAGGTGCATAAAAGTGTGTGGAGATGAGCAAGTGGGCAGACAAAAGAGGATGTGTAATTTGCGTTAGTTTGGCTGACCTGTACACCTAGAATAGAAACCAAACGTGCTTGTGTGGTAAGGGAGCTTGGTTTCCTTGCTCAATATAGGTTGTGGGTTGTTGGTATGTTTGTTTGCTTGCTTGAATTATGTCCCACCTTCCCTCAGTATCCGTGCTTGGGACACGTTAGAGGGTGCAGACAGAAACTAGCAAATTATGCTAATAGTTAACACAGTCAGACAACTCATAGTGTTACAGGACTGTATGAATAAGCAACTTGAAAACCCTTTAAAATACAATAGTTTTAATCGACTCAAAGCTGTTTTTTAAAAGTGGATTGCTGGTGAAAGGGCAGAAATGTTCGTTCTCCTCTGCCAACTTTCAGCAGGCTATTTTTTTACAGGGTTGGAATCTTTTGGGGCTTATTTAGAAAGTTGATTTACCATGTTTTCAATAGGCTGGCAAAAGTGTGCTAGAAATAATCTAACTTGGATGGCTACTCGAGTTGCGTCTTGTGTATACGCATGTACAGTGAACCCTTGTATAAGAAACAGTTTGTATAACATAAAATCTGTACAACATAAAAAATTCCAGAGATAGGGGATATTTGCTTAACATAATCGCCCATGGGGTGAATCCATACAACATAAAAATGGGATTACTCTGTTTTCAATGCATTCCTATGGGGATTTGTATAAAGGAAAATTTGCTTAACATAATTTCATTTGGAACGAATTAATTCCTTTATACAACGTACCACTGTATAACATTAGTAATTAGGCTGTATAAAATAATGCAGAAGAACCCCAGCAGGTGTCTTATCCATGTAAAATCTGATCCATGTTTCCCCCTTTTGAGAGAACTGACAGCTTAATTTTAAAGGCTTAGAAAGCTGCCTATCCTTAATTTTTTCAAAAAGGAAAGAAGAGATGCGTTTTTCTGCCTTCAAAGGTCATTCTTCATCCTTTTTATCATCATCGTCATCTTTTACTTCCCTCTGTCTGTGTACTGTCCTTGTTCAGTGGATATAGGCAATGAATGCCTAAACACCCAAACAGAATGATTTGTCTCTGTGACGGACTGTTTTATCTCCCATTAACAAGGGTGTGTGACATTTGCTGTGTATCAGTATTTTGTGACTGTAAATGTCAGGTGCACAGGGCCAATAAGAAAGGAAACAATTTACTTAGAAGGTGGTATTTGGTCTTTCCTTCTTTCTTTTTTTCTTTCGTTCGTTCTTTTTAAATTTGAAAAATGTTAAGTCATCACAGTGGTTGCTCAGTGACAAGAAGCACCATAAATGTGAAGGGGTTCACCTTTTCTTTTTTAACACAGAGAAAAGCCATGGTGATGAAATTTATTTTCAACTTTTTGGTATATTATTCATTCTCAGAGTCACGTTTTGTTTACCCAGAGGTAGACCTACAGCATAGACATCCTGTGACATTGTCATCTACAGAGTATTAAATGGTGTCTTCAAATTTCAGCCACTTGCCATGTATGATTATGAGTTTGCTTGGGTGTTATTGTTTTAAATGAAAAAGAAACAGTCAAAATTAAAAAGGGAAAATACTCAATAAATCTAGTAAGTTCTTGTCTCGGGGCTTTTTTTTTAAACAAAAAAATCGCTATGTAATGAAGTGACAACCTCTGTTGGTTTTCCCCCCATATGGAGGAAAATAAAATTGTCTTATAGGGGTGTGACTAGCAGCGTTTTGAGCCTGGAGCATTGCTTGTCTCTCCCTTTTAAGATATCTACTGTTTGCACAGTTTTCCTTATCTAGTTTTTCTTCAACCTAAGATCTTGCTAAGAAGTTATCTCTCACTCAAGGTTAAGAGTGTTTGGACATTGGAATGCCTGGAGGAGTTATATCTCTCGGGACCGGTTTTCCATCAACTGCTCCTGCTAATTTCCACAGCCTTCTACTACCGCAGCTGCTTTTTTCACAGAAGAGATCGGGAAGTGCTGCGTGAATGAGAGAGAAAGCTGGAAGCTCAAGGTACTGTCTCAGAGTTATAGAATTAGTTGTTTGGCAGTGATTAATTAAAGCTCTGTAGGACAGAGGCTTCCACCCTTAGGTTAGCGCCAGCTGTTTCAGCAGGATAGCTGAGAGGGGAGAGAAGACACCAAAGTAGTCAGAATGATAACTTCTGCACCCAGTGAAGAGGAGGAAGTTCTGGATGTCTCCCTCCCTACTCCAGTATTATCTCAGCTTCAGAGGACCATGTCAATAGCCATTACACCTATCTCGGACCTTAGAGAAACCAGTAGTAGAGAGCATTTGTTCACTCCCCTACAAGCCAGGGCGAGTAGCTCGGGACCTGTTACACCTCCCTCCCCCCTGCTCAGGTGTCATATGCAATCTATGAGGAAGAACAAGCCTCTGATTGCTGCTAAAGATTACAGCAGAATAACGAGCAAGATGAAGCAAACCACTATAACTGATTATCTCAAAAGAGGGGAACCTGCCACAACTAGGGTGGATCAAAGCAGACTGACCCCTTCTGGGATGTATGGAACACAGTCAATAGACTTACCAGCAAGTGTTATGAAGGACTATCAAATCCTGGATTGCAGCTACTTGGAAAATAATTTAAATGCTGATTTTGGTGAACTAAGAACAATAGAAACGTTATACTCCCCTGTGGGTCCAATTGAGAATATTGTGGTCAACAATTTGCAAAAAGACACCACTGCATCATTTACAAACTTAGACACGCCCTCCTGTACTAGGGACAATGACCCCTCATTAAATCAGAAATCTGTTGATGAAATTAGAGATCTACTAAAGGACATTAAAGAGCTTATTGTGACTATGCTTGGATGCTTGCTAGAAGCCAAAAAATCACCTGAATTGACAATCCAGAGTACAGGGCAAAGGGAGAATGTTGTTGACCACCTGCCTCCAAGAGACGATGTGGAATTCTACAACTTATCCCCTGAAACTATCAACAAAATCACAGGGTTAAATATGGAAGAGCTGCTTTTGTGTGCTGGTCCATCAACTATTATGCAAACCAGATCACCTATCCTGATCCCACCCATTGTTGACACGGAAGGGGATGCTGCCAGTTATACCAGCTCCACCCTCATTGAGGTAAAGGGTCCCACACAAAGAACTGTGGAGATGCATGATGGTGGGCTAAGAACAAAAGACAAGAAGAAAGATCCCTCACAAAAGAAGCTACCCCTGTCAACGATGGAGAAAAGGAAATGCAGAAGCAAAATAGATAGCAACCATTATGCCAAGGGGAACAGGAGGATGGACTTTAAACCTTTATTCAAACAGCTAGAGCCCAGAGATCGTCCTAAGAGATCCAAACAGGGTAAATCCAGTTCACATCATAAGAAGTTAAAGCTAAAAGAAAGACAGGGGGGACACTCACCAGTGTCGGGGACAGCAGTAGAAGAGATGCCTTCACCTGCCAGCCATGTCCAGAAGCAAGAGGGAGGTAGTCACCCAAAGGAGCAAGACTTACAGGAAAACGCTCAACAACAACAGTCGGCATTAAGGAAGAATTCTGAATTGATAGGAGCCTCCCAAGAATCTACAAAGCTGGACACCTATATGAGTAAGCCTATCCCAGTTTTGATCAGACCTAGAACCACTGTCCCAAATCCTAGAAGGAAGAAGAATGTGTGGAGTAATCCAAAACACACAAAATGGAACAAAACTCAGAGAAGCTTGGACACCTTCAACAACCAAATTACAGAAACTCCTCCTTATTGGTGGCAGAGACATTATGCAAAGGATAATTGGGGCTGGTTCCAGCGAGACTGACTTGGGGATAATAATTTAGCCATGTGCAAAGCTGAACTCTTAAATTTTTCCAATTGTGAGCTTGGCTCAACCCCAGCACCTTTTACCTCTCCCTCAACTCATAAGCAGAGGGATCTAAATCATCAGATGAGCCAAGCTTCCTTTCAATATGACCACATTTTGTTCCCCCAAAGTGATTCAAACAATAATCTGTCACTGAGACAACATATGAGGGCAGATGATAATACAATTGAAATTCTCTCTTGGAATGTAGCTGGATGGCAACGTTGCCTCCACTCATATATGGATGTTCCTTTCGTAAAGAAAGTGTATGACATTATCCTTCTGCAGGAAACATGGACAGCAGAAACGCCTCTTCTGAATGGTTATTATTCCTTTAACTTAGAGGCATCTGCTGGGATAGGTCCGGGAAGATTAATGGGTGGGCTGGTTATATTTGTTTCAACTACCTTAAAGGTAAAATGTGTTTTAAAACCACCTTTAGCCCACCTGGCAATGGCCGTACTGATGAGCTGGGTGAACGGCAGCCTTCTTATAATAAATGCCTATCTTCCACCTAGAACAAAGAAATCCTCTATTGAAGAAAACTGGTCAGCCTTAGATAATTATATATCAGATCTGTTAGCTGGGTGTCCCGAAGCAGAAATCTTGTTGGCAGGTGATTTTAATGCCGAGTTGGACCAAATGATATATTTCTAGCAAAGAAATATAATCTGGTCTTAGAGGATCTATATGGGGAATCATATGGACTCCTGTCTACACGCACATCTAAAGACCCAAAGGCGAACTATGCAGGTGCATGCCTTGCTAAGTTATCACGTAGGAGAGAGCTTCATATTCTTAATGGGGCATTCTATGGGGACTGCCCAGGTGAATATACTTTTATGGCAGGTAAGAGGGCTAGTTCTATTGATTATATGCTTGTCTGCAATGTTTTACTACCTAGGATTAAAACATTTAAAATTCTGCCATTCTTGGAAGGGGATCATCTACCACTAAGCCTAAAACTGTCTCTTCCTCTGAATCCAACACAACCAAAGGACCAGTATACTCCACAGCTAGAACTTATAGGAAAAAGGTTAAAATGGTCTAGCACCAGTAGTACCAAAGTGAAAGAAATACTAACTACAGAGAAATTGCAATATCGTCTCTTGCTCTTTAGTAACTTAAGTCCAGAGCAAGACCCTCTTGTAAACTTCCAGGCTTTGACCCAGGAAGTAAACTCCGTTTTGACTGTCCCTTCAGAGAACAAAGTATACCCTGCTTATAGGAACACGAAACCTTGGTTTGACCATGAATGTGTACAAGTTAAAAAAGAGCTTAACACCCTGTACCATCTGTCCCTGAACAAAGGTCAGGAGGAAAGACCTGAAATACATCTTCAGCTGCTAGCTCAAAAGAAATTATATAAAACCACAATTCAGAGGAAGAAAAAAGAGCATGTAATGAACTTATGGGAGGAGCTAATCCAGTCAGCCAAACAAAAGAACTCAGCTCAGTTTTGGAAACTTATTAATGCTGGAAGGGCGAAGAATTCATCGCCACTAGATATGCATGTTCCAGCAAACAAATGGGCCACTTTTTTTCAAAATCTCTATGATGATTCTGTGCAAGGCACTACTATAGGAGACCTAAGGAATCTGCCTATATGGTCCCCAGTCAGCCCAAGAGAGATAAAAGACCATATTGGCCGTCTAAAAATAGGAAAGGCTCCAGGATCGGATGGAATTCCACCCGAAGTCCTCAAAGAAAATGTTGATTGGTGGGCACATTATCTAGCAGAATTATTCACATTTATAGACCAATCTGGCCGGATTCCCAAGCAATGGGGGATGGCTATTGTGGTTCCAATTTATAAGAAAGGTGATAAGAAAGACCCAGCAAACTATAGACCCATCAGCCTGCTAAACATCATTCGTAAGCTATACACAAGACATCTCTTAGAAAAACTAGAATTATGGCTTGAGCAAGAAGAATGCATTCCATTAGAACAAGCAGGCTTTAGAGGAGGAAGAGCGACAATGGAGCACTGTCTGATACTCCAACAATTAATTGAAAAATATGCCTCTAAAGGCCCAATCTCCCTATATGCTGCATTTATAGATCTGAAGGCCGCCTTTGACTCTATCTCAAGGCAGAGGTTATGGCAAAAACTAGGCTCTTCTAGCATTGACAAAAGACTTCTTTACCTTATCCAAGCCCTCCATCAGGAAACATACCTTAAAGTAAGATGTAACCCACAAGGCTTACTAACAAATTCTATCAAAACCTCCAAGGGAGTCAGGCAAGGCTGCCTGTTGGCCCCCACATTGTTCATCTATTATATAAGCAATATGGTGAAGCATATGAGTGACTTAAAATTTCACCCACCAAAGCTTGCTTCACGGCACCTCCCAATACTGATTTATGCTGATGATACTGTTATTCTATCAAGGTCTCCAGTAGGTCTCCAAAGGGCCTTGGATAGCTTCACAGCCTACTGTGATAAAGAACACTTGACTATTAATTGTGATAAAACAAAAGTGATGGCCTTCAGCAGACAGCCAAAAATAAGATCTTGGATAATAAAAGGGAAGAAAGTTGAGCAAGTGCATAAATTCACCTATCTGGGGGTGATCGTGCAAGAATCTGGGGCTAACAATGCACACTGTAATTGGAGAGCTGAGAAGGCTGAGCAGTCTGCTAATGCTATTGTGAGATTCTTCTGAACAAAGGGAGGTCTCTTTGTTCCAGCAGCATTAAGGCTGTACCAACACAAAGTCGTAGCTCAGCTCCTATATGGCACCTATACAGGAATATCTCTGGCTGATCTGGCTGTGTTAGAGAAGGTACAATCCAAGTTCTTCCGTTCTATCTTACAAGTCCCTCCAGGTGTTTCCAACGCTTTGATATGATTAGAACTGGGTCAAATGAAACTAGAAGCCAGAATACTTATTGCCTCTGTTTGTCAGTGGCTTAAGAGCTTCTCAGACCAAAAAGGCCTTCTCCCTTTAATAAACCAAGACCCTTTTCAACCTAGGTGGATACAAACTTTAAAAAGAAAATTAGAATCTATGGGACTCTCAATAGATGACCTATTGGTTCAGAGTACTACACAGGCCAAAGCACTTATTAAACAAAGGATCCAAGACATTGAGCGCCAACGAGATATAGCACAATCCCCTTTGTTTAGGGCTCCTATGGAGACCAGATATGTTATGAGAATGGCCAACTATCTCTTACAACTGGAAGAGCCTGCTTATCGGAGAGCCTTCACTTTAGCCCGCTGTTCAGTTATTCCTTCAATGGTTTTAGAAGGGAGATATAAGAAAATTCCCTATGAAGACAGACGCTGCATGTGCTCCCAAAGGGAGGTGGAATCTATGGTACATATGTTTTTTTGTTGTCCTCTTCACAATCTTTATAGAGAGAGATTCATTCACCCATGCTTAGATAGACTTACAGTAGACCCAAACGAGATGGGCCTGGAAAGACTTTTAAGTGATGAAAACTCTTTTATTACCAAACAAATAGCCAAATTTTGCTTATACCTGATTAAATTCCATTCTAAGAAGGCGTGCTAGTTTTAACTAGAAAATTATCTATTTTCTTTTACTGGTTTAGTTTCTTTTTTCGTTTTAATATTTCTATGTATATTGTTATATCTACACTGTTTTTGTAACTCTACAATTTTGCAATCATGTTTTAATGACTTTTAATGACTTTTATGGTTTTATACCGCAATAAAAACCTGACCTGACCTGAATTGTCTTATAATAGAAAGATAATGGAATTTTCCTTGGGAATGTTAAAACCTAGTCCTAACCCTAAGACTTACTCTAACTTCTGGTATACTGGAATTCTCACTTTGGGCAAGAAGTACTTGAGTCAGCCAAGGCAACCTCAGCTCTCATGCATGAGCATCAATAAATCCATCACCTGTTCCATGCTTCTCTGTTTTATGCTCATAGTGTACTGCTTTTTAAAATTAGATAAATCAAGGCATAATGTTGTAGGTTTCCCCCTCCTGTTTGTTCTGCAGAAGTGGCCAAGCAATACCATGGGGTGTCATCTCTGCTTAAAAATATGTTGCTTTACATTCTCAAAATGAAAATGTGTTTTTAGATTTTTACATTTTAATTTTATGTATTCATTTACTTGATAGGGAAGAGAAAAATGATGTTGAGACTTAACTAATATGTCAAAGGGTACAATCCCTGTATGAAATTCATTACTGTACTAGGTTTTGTGACTGTCTTTTCTACTGAGTCAAAAACAGTGCTAAGTAGGAAGGAAACGGAGCTGACAATTCAATTTATATTTCATTCCTTCTTGTAAATTTTGGAGGTGTTCTCAATTTTATGAAATATCTTTATGAAATAGTGTCAATTAAGAAAAACTGTTGGCATGAACTGGCATATTCTCAACATTTTCTGGTGTCACCACTTACTTTCTGCAAGAAGGGTTTATGTGATATGTCTGTCTGACAGGTCACAGTTTTAAAATGCAATGTATGACAAATTAAGTAAGATGAGAATACGAGTGGCACGGGTGCTGGCACAAGTTGTCCTGCTGTTTGAGACAGGAACGGAATCAGACCCTGCAATCCCCAGGAACACACACTGAGAAGAAGGAGCGGTAGTAGTTGGGTAGTAGCTATCTGCTTTCTACCTCCATACCTGGGGGCTTCCTCAACCAGTGGTGGTAGCAGTGACCAGCTCAGATGGTTGCTTTGCCACTCTCTCCAATGGTTTGCTGCCAGAGGTAACTGCTTCCTTTTGGCTAATGGATACCCTGGCCAGGAGTGGAATGTAAATATGAGGAATCTGTTGTAACATGAGGAGGCGGTTCGCTCCCTTGATCTGTGCCTGGAGGCCGTACTGGAATGGACCAGAGATAACCGGCTCAAGCTCAACCCGGAGAAGACGGAGGTTCTGTTCTTCGGGGCGCCCTCGTCTCGGTACAATGGCCCCCTCCCTAGTCTGGGGGGTATTTCCCTCCAGCCTACAGACAGGGCCAGGAACCTGGGCGTGGTCCTGGATTCGGCCCTCTCCCTGGAAGCCCAGGTGATGGCAGTCTCCAGGGCCGCTTTCTTCCATCTCCGCAGGATCGCCCAGATCCGTCAGTACCTTGATGAGTCCTCCCTGAGGACAGTCGTGCAGGCCCTGGTGGTCTCGAGGATCGACTATTGCAATGCCCTCTACGTGGGGTTGCCCTTGACCCTGGTCCGGAGGTTGCAGCGGGTGCAAAATGCGGCGGCCAGGCTGGTGGTGGGTGCTCGTAGATACGAACACATCACCCCAGTCCTGGTCCGCCTGCATTGGCTCCCCGTTGCCTTCCGGATCAGGTTCAAGGTACTGGTCTTGGTTTTCAAGGCCCTCCACGGCTTGGGACCAGGATACCTGGCGGAGCGCATCTCCCAGAGGGCATCCGGATCCAGACCCACGAGATCATCGCAGGCGCGCTCATTGAGAGTGGCCACACCCAGAGAGGCGCGGAAAACGCGTACACGGAACCGCGCCTTCTCTGTGGTGGGGCCCTCTCTCTGGAATCATCTGCCGCCTGAGCTGCGCCTGCTGGAGTCCCTGCCTGCCTTTAAGAGGGCTCTAAAGACCTACCTCTTTAAAGATGCATATGGTGACCTTGCTACTTAGTCCATTTTTTATTTCCCTGCCCTATTGTTTGCCGCCATCTTGCCTCCCGCCACCTCTGCCTGGTGGCTCGGCTATTTTTAGCTTTTAGCTTTTTATGCTCTTTTTTCTGTATTGTTAGCCGCCCAGAGTTCCCGTTGGGAAGATGGAGCGGGATATAAGTATTTAAATAAATAAATAAATAAATAAATAAATTATGGTGTTAGGAAACCCATGAAAGAGCTGACTCTGTAGGAAGACTTGAAAATGAGCATACAATGATACCCTGGGTTATGAAATTAATTCGTTCCCTGAGATGCTTTGTAAACTGGAAATTTCCATAACCCAGATCTGAATGGGGCACAGTGCACTCTGGGAATGGAAGTCTTCAAAAAAAAAAATCATAACCCGGGGTTTTCCATAGAAAAAAAATCATAACCTGTTTATTTGTGGAAATTTTTTTGGACGGACTTCCATGCAGACTTCCCTTCGTAACTGTAACCTAATGGAAAATAATCATTTTCATATGAACTGTACATTTCCTTGGTTACATTTCTGTGTAGTTGTGTTAGTTGAGTTTTTAAATAATTATATGAGGAATGAGGGGGAATTGCTGCACATTAGATTTGATGTGCCAGCAATTCATGATGGGGTTCTCCCTTACTGTATGAAGGTTTTCCATGCCGTGTAAAGAATGTCTGTAAAGATTCACATGTAAAGAATAGTGTACAGATCCTCTATTGAAGCACCAAGAACCTTAGAGGACAGTCTACATCTGATACTTGATTTCGAAATCTAAGCAGGGTTGGCCCTGGTTAGTACTTGGATGGGAGACCACCAGGGAATACCAGATGCTGTAGGCGCCTGGAGTAGGAACTGGCAAACTACTCCAGTATTCCTGCCAAGAAAACTCCATGGACGTGGAGTCACGAAGAGTTGGTCACGACTGTAACGCAACACAGACACACAATATATATTTACTGACCTATATGAGGCTTTCCTGTTTTTTGAGCTTGCCAGAGAAAGGGAGCAAGGTATCTAATTGCATAGAAGTGGGACAGGCAGAGTATCAAATTACCTTATTTCTTGGTGTGCTCAATATCTTTGTCATTTTTTAATATGAATAGAGATGTAATTTTCCTTAACCTTGTAGTTATCCACCTTTTATGAGCGGGATGTTGACAGCTCCGCCATGTCTGTCAACAGATCCAGACATGGAGATCTAGATAGTCATTAAATATGATGAATGTTTTAATATCTTGAATGTTTCACATGTGGGCAGAAAATATATCCTGATCTAATTTCCTTGTGCCGCAAATGAAAATACATTATTTCAAGTTCAAACAGAATATAACAATACAGATTAATCTCCTATGGTTGGGTTAGAAGAAAAAAAGGCCTGATTTTAGTATTGGTGGAGTGTAGGTCAGGGCTTGGTAGTGTTGTATTCCTTATTCATTTCATGGACCATTGTTTAATATTCCTCAAGAGAAAAAAGTGTTCTGCAAAGTGTTCTGCTTATATACCGCCCCATATCACTTAAAGTAGTCTCTGGGCAGTTTACAGTTTTTAATTACAGTATGCAGGCTACACATTGCCCCACCCACCCACCCAGCAAGCTGGGTACTCATTTTACTGACCTTGGAAGGATGGAAGGCTGAGTCAACCATGAGCCTGCTAGCTGGGATTGAACCCCAGGTTGTGAGCACAGTTTTGCCTGCAGTACAGGTATTTAACCACTGCGCCACAGGGCTCCTATAAAAACTAAACTAAAAAACTAACTTCAAACTATAGAATTATCTTCAAACTATAGAATTCTGACTCTTATGTCTGATAAAATGGGCATGTAAGTTACATAAAATCTTGCATCAAAATGATGCAGCCAGTCTTTAAGGTGCCACAAAACTCTCCCACTTTGCCAGCAAGTTCACTTTTATAGCCAGACATATATACAATTTGATGAACTGTTTTTCTATGGATAAATGCAGCATCATTTTTTGGACTAAAAAGGTTTGTCGACAGTGATAGACATATCCATTCTGCAATCTTACATACAGCATTTCTTCAATTTTATGAAGGTGCATTTCTCTCATTGAATTCGGTGCCAGGAATACTATAGACCAGTGTTGGCGAACCTATGGCATGGGGGGCAAATGTGGCACTCAGAGTCCTTTCTGTGGGCACCCGATATTGCCCCTACACGACCACCTGTAGTCAAGTTAAATTGCTGTATTGGCACTTTGCGAAAAATTAGCGGGCTAATTGTTTGGGCACTCAGTCTCTAAAAGGTTCGCCATCACTGCTATAGACTAATGCATTCTATGAGAGTTTAACTTTGCTGTAAACTCCTTTTAGTGGATTATTGTTATTTGTTACCCTGAGATATACTTTCTATAGTTGCTCGCATGTGTGTGTGAATTTATTATGTCCCAATTCAGTCATCATATTCTGAAAGCTACAAGCTCAAACTATTTAAGTTTTTTTTTCATAATAGTGATGATTCATCGACTGTTTCCATTTTTAGGTGGGTGAAGGAAATATCACACACTGTTCTAAATGTGTTCATCGTTACAATGCTTGCTATTTTATCTTTCCTTTATATGTTCTCTTCAGCACGCAGAGTTGACATTTTTGCAGAGCTTTTTGCTGCTGCCGTTGCCTAGAAGATGTTCCTCCATGGCTGCGCCCAGTTTAAAATCAATTCAGACATGAATTCCTATTTGGCTCAGACCAAATTACCACATTCACATATGCTTCTCTTTCGATCGATTCATCTTTCCCCTTTAAGAGCTGCCCCATAACTTTTTGAACCCCTGTCAGGGGGTTGTACTATTTTGATGCAGGTTGGAAGGCTCAAATAAAGTCCCTTCATAGAAGGTGTGGTCTCTTGGAATAGACAAATTGGATCCTTGCAGCTTTTCCAGGGCCCTGAAGTGTTTTACGAACTGATTCAGGACACTGGAAATTATACACTTCATCTGTGGACAGGCAGGGGAAGCATTTAAAGAAAAAAAATCTGCTAAATTATTGTTGAAGCAATGTATTATTTTTGTTGATTTTTGTAACAAATGTTTTTCTTTGGCCATCCTTTTGTTGCCAATTTGCAAAACTGTGGCTGCAGGCCATTTCTCCATCACAGAAGCTGCCTGCAGACAGGGAGAGGGGGATTTTTTTTTTTAAAAAAATAACCAACGTGATAAATTGCATCAATTTGGAAGGAGGGCTCAGGTGGTTGACTTGAGGTCTTACTTCTCCAGGTGAGGAAGAGGAGATAATTAATGGTTGAAAAAGAGGCAACTCTTAAGTTTTTCCATCAGAACGAATAGGACTAGGAACAGGAATCTTTATTGTCATTCCTATTCCTATTAGTAATCTCCATACCTTAGTGTCCCAGGTGTTTAGTGAGATTTCTGCAACTCACTGCATACACTCAGCAGAGGTATCAGAATGGGAACATAGATGTGTTTGTTAAAACTTGGTCTCCTTTTATTAATCATTGTAATAATCATACTGACCCTCTTCGTATCCCCCCAACAACTCATGCTGATTTATTGAAAGATGTTCTGTGTTAAATACGAGTTCCATTGTTCTCTATGGGCGTTTATACACGACCCCTAAGCTCCGCCGCAAATGGCTGCAAGGTCTGACCTTAAAAATGTTTACCCACCAGCTCCGGACTTTGCAGACAATTAAGTGCGACCCCGCCCACTTTAGTGCGACCAAACAGCAGTTTTCTTGTACCTGGTCTTTGATGGTGACAAATATTTGATCCGGTGTAAGGATAGTGAGTGCGGGGCTCTCCTGGCTTCCGTTTGTTCTTTTTTTGCGCCCCGCCCCTTTAAGAGATCTGAATGCTACCGGGAACAAAACGGAGGTAAACTGGCATTCTTTTCTTTCTTTTTTCTCCCTCCCTCACGCAGCCAGCAACCAGGAAGTGCAGAGGGGGTGGGGACAGAGGAAGACAGAGGAAGAGCGACGAACCCCTAAGATCTCTGGTCCGAATTTAAGTGGCCAGCGGATTTTAGGGGTCGTGTAAAAAGGCCCTATATTGTTCTGTTTAATTTAAAAGAAAAGAGGCAACTGGACCCTGAATGAAGTTGCTATGCAGGCGCAGAAAGGGGGAGGGAGATTGGAGCTGAAAGGGGTTCAGGTCCTGAGTGGTATGTGGGGCTAGAGGCCGCCCTGTTTCATTTCTCTTTGCAGCAACACACTCTCAATCTGGCACAGCGGTCCACTCCCTTGTCTCTTTACTGCCAGCATTGGTCACACAGACACTTCAATGAGCAGCCACTTGTTCATTTGATGGCTCCTTTTCTCTCTCTTGGGGCTGTGCTCTGGAGCCCCAGCACCAACCACCTCAGCTTCCATCTACCATTATGGCTGGAAATTCCCAGTGTGAGAGAGACAGAAAATGAGGGGAGAGAGAGGGTAAGGAAGCAGGGAGAGGGGGAAAGAGGGAGAGAAAAAGGAATGTCACTGAAAGATGGAGAGAGGAATTCTAGTAGATGTGACAAAATAATTTTAATCTCCTGATCCTCCACAGAAGATCAGTGAGGAGCCCTGGATGACAGTAGATCGGAGACAGGGATTGTTTTCTGGCCAGGGTGTCAAATGATACATTGTTCCCTCCCCCAGTCTTAAACAACCTTTTCTTTGGTATTTACTTAAAACATTTTACCTCAACTTTCTTCTTAAAAAGGACCCAAAGTGCCTCATATCATTAAAAGACAAGGTTAAATACAAATACAAAAGGGATCATCAAACAAAAAAACATACTAAGAAATGAGACAAAACAGTACAGAACTAAGGTACAACAATCCCTTTAATACCCCATGCAGTTACCCAGAGAAGACTTGCCTGAAGTGAATGGTTTTTAATGTCTTCTCTCCAAGGTTTTTGTCTGCTTGCAAAGGACAGCTAAGATGGGGCCAGCCTGGTCTCCTGTGGGAGGGAGTTTTAAAGTCTGGGAGCAGCCTCAGAGAAGGCTGTCTCCTGTGTACCCAACAAGTACACATATGAGGGTGGTGGGAGTGAGAGAAGGGCCTCTCCTGATGACCTTAACACTTGAGCAGGTTCATAAAGAGAGAAGCCGTCCATGAGATAGCTTGGACCCATGCCATACAGGGCTTTATAGCTATGAAGCATTACTTTGAATTCAACCAAGAAATGCATTACAGCTCAGTCTAGTCCACACCAAAGCAACCCATCTAGACAACCCTGTAAACTGTAGCATACTGTGAAGTGAATTACATAAAATAAAATAAAATACAGTAAAATAAAAGGAGCTTGAAAGTGTAGCTCTACCTGCTTTTCGAACCTACTTTCATCAGCTTCTAGAGTTTATGTCTAGTCCAGTGATGGTGAACCTTTTAGAGACCGAGTGCCCAATTCAAAATCCAGTAATTTTTTGCAAAGTGCCAATACAGCAATTTAACCTGAATACTGGTAGCTGTGAAGGGGCGATGTCAGGTGCCCACAGAAAGTGCTCCGAGTGCCACCTTTGGCACCCGTGCCATAGGTTCGCCAACACTGGTCTAGTCCCTCTGCTGCAAGGGGAGAATATATTGAAGCTTTGATTCCACAGAAAGGATTGTAGTGGGGCAAAGAAAAATAATATCCTTTCCTTTCCTTTGAAGCTAAGCCTGTATGGTTAATACTTGGTACATCATGGTTTGCAGTAACAATGGACATTAAAAATCATTACGATATTTCATTTGTCTATAAGCAGCTGCTTCAATTTATTCATTATAGTCTCTAATTCTTGAAGAAAGTCAGGGCCAACAACACTACACTTGTAACTTTTTTTAAATCATTCACCATAGAAACCTTTCTGTACCCCACTATTTTATCTTGGAATGCTTTCCATGTGCCATATGTTTTTAGTCCCTCTATTTTACTTTCTAAATCTGGTTAGAGGCATCTGTTCCTGCTTTGAGTACTAATGGGTTAAGCTGGGAAGTGGAGATTGCCCTCACTGTATACCTGGACTAGTTAAAAGGAAAAGGTGGAGCAAAATCAGTACAGTCCAGATTTCTCAAATAAGTAGCACTACAGGAAGGCCTGATCCGAGGACGAGAGATGTTTGCAGTAGTAAGTAGTGTTGCATCTGGAATAATTTCCATTTCTCCATCTGGTGGTGATGTTCTCAGAAATTTTACAGCAGATGTCAGTAACCAGTTGCTGTCACATTTGTATACTGCACTATTGTGCTCAAACCAGTTCACTGAAACCAAATAAATACATTAAGAGTTATTACAATTGTAACACATTAGTACATCATAACAGAAATATAATGCATAATGTTGCAATTCATGTAAAACATTGCAGAGGTCTAAATAAGAACAACATCTGTTAATACTTACATGCTGTCAAGTTAATTCCAGTTTACGCTGGCTCTTTCCAGATTTTTTTTCCCAATATGGAGTGCTCAGAACTAATCTTACCATTCCCTTCTTCTGAGGGTGCCCTGGAGTTGTGCATCTTGTCCAAGGCTGGACAGGCGGACACTTTTCTTGGAATGCACAATGGAGGATCAAACTTCCAACCTCTGGGTCCGAAGCCTCTTAACTCAATGAATGTCTGTGAAGATTCTCAGTCATCCAGGTGAGTTTATATGGAAGTCCAGTTGCCATGACTCAACTTCCAGATAAACTCACTGAATAATTCAGCCAGCAACAGCAGTGTATAAAAGAGGGGGGTTGGAATCACCACTCCTAGGATTCATTCATAATGTTCTCTAATTTTACAAGACAACAAGGTGCAGGTACCTGTAATAAAGTGAAAGCGCTATTTATTCATTGAAATTGTTAGGGAGATGCAATTAGTTATATTGGCCCACTGCCTCTTATTGATCCTTAGAATGAACTATTTAAGGCTTTGCGTTTTCAAGAAGGATCTCCGCCTTGGGAAGCTCACCTCCTTACAGTGCTTTGCAGACTGGAATTCCAAAATGTCAGCACTTAATCCATTTTGGAATTCCAGACTGGAATTCCAAAATGTCAGCACTGCAGTCAGGTATCTGGACAATAGCAATCTATTGCTTTTTTTAACCAGGGCTGGTGAGTCCCAAAGAACAGTGGATTAAGCTGTGGGCTAGCAGGAAAGGAATCGCTTCTCAGCCACATGGTGGCAATTGGCCTTGAGTTCATCCTCTTCTCAGCATCTCTCATTAGGAGCAGGCTCCATGCCACTGCATTGGCTTTGACAGGGCTCTGAACACGCTGACCACTAATGCCAGGCTTGCAGTGAGAAAACAAGTTGCTTACCAAGTAAATAGACACTCTGTAGGGTTGTTAATACACGACAAATTGTAGGGATCAATAGCTGGTGGTTCTTAAAACCTAGCCTTATTCTTGTGCATGGAGACGAGCAAACTAGTGGAAGGTTGCTAATATGGTCTATAAAGAGTGAAAAATGCTAGCAAATAAATCCAGCCCTTCAGTGGTGGTAGATCGCTTTCTTAGTGGTTGGCCTTTAATAAGATATGGTTTGTGGACATTGATTCTGATAGATAGAATTAATGCTCAGAATTCTTATCATATGAATTATTGGCATGAATCAGGAATAATTTGATTGGAAATATTAGGGCATTTGATTGGAAATATTAGGGCATGACACCCATTCATACACCTGGTAACATTTCTGTACATTTGTTCCCAAAGGAAGGTTTGTACAGTAGTTGTCTGTGCACCAAAATGATTCAATTTTGTATGCTTACATACAGTATAGACATAGATCCAAAAGGCACAATGGCCATTGGTGGTTCTGGTTACTTATCTAGCACTACTATTTAAGTAGGTCAAATACTCCACTCCTGTTGCCAGGTGAGACCAGGTATTAAACTACTGCATTATCAAAAATTGTAGAGGAGAAACATAGATATGTATAGTGTATTATGCATTTTCTCATTTTTAAATCTCTGTGCATCATGCACTTCACAAAGGGGGAAAAACCATTAAATTGGTCAGTGAAAACTTGGGGGTGGGTGGGAATGGACCAATTGTGAAGCGATTTGCCTGTTTCTAAATAGATGGACTGATCATGAAGCCTCCTCAATTTCCTTGCCTGGTAAAGTGCCCACTTGGGCAGCTGGGTTTTGCTTGTCTATAAATGTGGTTTGACTTGTAAGGCCAAGCAAAAAAGTCAAAAATGCCTCTGTGAGTTTTTGACTGAGTCCCAGAATGGGGCTTTTGAAGTATTTGGCAGTATAAAAAACTCTCAAGTGATTGAAAACCCTTGTGTTCCTCTGGATTTTTTGAAAAGGAAGCTCAATCTATGAGCAAGGTTTTCTCTGTAAATATTATTTTAACCAAAGTAGTCCGAGATTTCTAAAATAAAATACAAATAAATAAAACAAAATGCAGCTAATTCAAATCCTCTGTGTTTTGTTTTTGCTTTCCCCTTCTTACCAACAAGCAAGTAATATCTTTGGATTTTTCTTCTAAATGTGTCTATTTCTGCCTTTTAGTCTGTGACTGCAAGAGCACTTAGAGTTACTGTACCTCTTCTTAAAGTTCCCCCATGCTCTGCGCCGTCTTTTCTCTAGTCCCATCTCCTCATTCTTGTTTGGCAAATTCCAGTTGGAATCTAAGAACAAATCATGCTAGATCATACCTGAGGGCCATCTGTTCACACAGTGGCTGGGCAATTGTGTGTGGCATGTTGAAAGCCAAGTAGCACAAAGTAGCACATAATTTTTTTTTACCCAGCGTGTTGTTAGTCTGTGGAACTCCCTGCCATAGGATATGGTGATGGCATCTGGCCTGGATGCCTTCAAAAGGGGATTGGAAATATTCCTGGAGGAAAAGTCAATCACAGGTTACAGTCACCCCCCGCCAATCATGGGGGTTAGGGACCCACCCCCACCTGTGATGCATGAAAATCTGCGATGTGGAAGCGGGTTGGGTGGGGCCTGGGGGCAGGGGGCGATCACACGCCTGTCTGAGGCTTCTCAGAGGAGCGCGGGGCGGCGCGGAGCAACCGATCGTCCCCCACCCCCCCCCACGTGGCTCCGAGGCTTCTCAGAGGAGCGCGGGAGCGGCGCGGAGCGACCGGATCACCCCCGCTGCCCCCCGCGCATCTCCGAGGCTTCTCGGAGGAGCGCGGGGATGACGCGGAGAGCGACCTGACCCCCCGCTGCCCCCCGTGCAGCTCTGAGGTTTCTTGGAGGAGCGCAGGGGGGCGGCGTGGAGTGACCCGATTGCCCCCCGTCACCCCCTCCCACGTCCCCCGCGCGGCTCCGAGGTGCAGGTACTGCGATCCTGTGATGTAGTGGGACCGCAGTACCTGAACCGCGAAATGGCGGGGGGGCGGTGACTGTACAAACCATGATGGAAATGTGTAATCTCCAGTCTTAAAACCGGGGTACTTCATGGGCCAGATGCAGGGGAGTGGTATCAGGAGACAGATATCTAGTCTTGTGTGCTCCCAGACATATTTGCCTGGGGCTACTGTGAGATACAGGAAGTTGGACTATATGGGCCTTTGGCCTGATCCAACATGGCTCTTCTTCTTATGTTCTTAAAGGGCTTCAAGGTCTAGGCGCCCATGGGGTGTGCACAAATAGGTTAATTTACATGTTTAGTTTTGAATATATATTATATATACTAAAATAATATATATTAAAAAGTGGAATTGGTAGTATTCTAGAGGTTGCTACAGTGTTTTTTTGTTAACTGCAAAGAGAGGTTGAACTTAAAGTGTGTGGGGGTGTGTGCATCAGAAAGTGCTCCCTTGTGTTGTCTAATAGACAAACTAGGGGGAAACGTGTTGAGGGTGATGGTATTGGTCCTTCTGAACATGGCAAAATTTGTTTCCCACAACCCCAGAAAGGCCCAGAAGGATTTTACGATGAGAACCCATTTGGGGTATCTAGGGACAAGTAGGGAGGCCTGGGATCCTGCATAAACTACCATAGGAAGCTGCATGTGGCCTCCAGGCAAATGCTGCAAACCCCTGATTAGGAGGACATGAGTGCAACTACACCCTCCCTCTCACTTACTGCACCAACTACAGTATATAAAGGAACACTTTGATGCTGGAGATTATGTACAACTACTGTGAGAAGTAGCCATTTATGCCCCTATTCCCATTTCAGTGTTGTCCAGTTGATCAGCCATCTTATGACCGTGAATACCGAGTTCTAACTTTGTACAGTGGACCCTTGTATAACAAACGGTTTGTATAACATAAAATCTGCACAACATAAAAAATTCCGGAGATAGGGGAAATTTGCTTAACATAATCGCCTATGGGGCGAATCTGTACAACATAAAAATGGGATCACTCTGTTTTCAATGCATTCCTATGGAAAATTTGTATAAAGAACATTTGCTTAACATAATTTCATTTGGAACGAATTAATTCCTTTATACAAGGTACCACTGTACCGTGTAAAGAGCTACTTCTTTTCCTCTTTGCCGAATCTCCCACTATTGAGAAGTCCTATCTTGTATCCTAGGAATGAATGCTGTTCGTCAAGTCGGAGTAGAGCTTGAATCTGGAACTTGTATCCTGTTTGTTTGTTTGTTTGAATTTATTTATTTATTTATTTATTTATTATATTTATATCTGTTATCTTCCTTGTCATCACAGCTGGAGTAGAGCCATTGAATCAATGGAACTTGTACAGGTGCCAGTTCACAGTTTAGGTGTTTATTTATTTATTTATTTATTTATTTATTTATTTATTTATTTATTTATTTATTATATTTATATCCTGCTTATCTTCCTTGTGGAACTCTAAGCGGCTCACAATGGGCGACTAGCGCCAGTTAAACACAAAATTGAATCAATGGAACTTGTACAGGTGCCAGTTCACAGTTTAGGTGTTGATTACTGTAGTGGCACCGACAGTAGGATTTGTACTCTTTTTTTTCAGTCTAGCTGGCCATCTAGACTCATTTATTGATCCAGAAGCTGGGAGTAGATACGCCACACCAAGAGAGTCTTCTTTTCTGGCAGGAATGTTGACCTTTGCATGTTTGCTTTTAGAACAAATGCCTGCCAAAAAAGCAAAAACAAAACCCATTCATGCTTTTTGATCTTAAACAAGTAAACTTAAAATTGGTTTTGTGCAAGAGAAAAAGGTGCCAAAATCTGATATGGGTGCATTAAACTCCTGGGAAAAGGCTCATGTAAACTTCCTTTACTTTCCATATATGTATGCAAACATACACATTTTGTTGGAAGCAGATGAGAATATGTAGCAACAGTGGGGCATGACAGACATACCAGGGTCTGGTACAAGTGGTGGTATGAATTGTAGCCTCCCAAAGTGTTTCTTTTCAGGGCAGCAAATGTACTCTCGGAACTTGGTCAGTATCCCTGTTATACTAGGTTTGCTATTAAGACCTTAGTCTTGTGTGAGTTGACTTTATGATCAGTTGCCATATAGTAGGACAAGCAGTATGAGGTTGAGGGAGAATGTGCAATCTTGTTTGAGGTATAGAGAAAAATTGTACTCAAAGGCGCCAAAGAAATAAGGATGGCAGTATTATTCAGCAGAAGCCGGTTAGCTATTTTCACTGGGTTGATTCTGCTGGGACCCGTGAGTGTTTTGTGTTGTGCTGAACAGAAGGGGGAGTTAAAAGCTTTTGTGTGCTATTCTGTAATGTAAAAAAATAAATAAATGCTGATTATCTCCCTCCCGTAACATGCAATTTAGTTTTGGGCAAGGCCAGGTATGAGTGGCTGCTGAGAGAAAAAAGTCTATGTATATATTTATATGTAAATAAGTCTATGTATTCATTACATGAAAAATGTTTTTAAAAAGGAAGAAGCATCTCTGCTGGAACGGACAAAAGGCATATTGAGTCCAGCATGCTATTTTCACATTGGCCGGCTAAATGCTGGTGGGTCTGTGTAGCTCTAGAGTTGGCACTGGAGACTTGTCCAGATCTGAACGCCAGCATGTTGTGGCCTTTAAATATTTTGCACCCCTGCTAAGATCCCAGCATAGATTTGGCCTCCTGCACTTGGCAGTTTTGTACTGCCTTTGTAGCGATTATCAGCCTGCTCGCCCCCAGCTTCTCAAAATTCATTTGAAGATGAAAATGCTGGAAGGCTGCTTTGGATTAGGAATTGTGAGTCGCTGGGAAAGCTGCAGATGAATGATGAGAAGTTCAATAGCGAGGGTGAATAAAGACAAATTACAAACCTAACATTATACACTTGAATGTGTAACCAAAAGGAATTCTAAAAGACTCTGAAAATGACACAAGAAAAATGTGACTTTATTTGATTGGGAAGTAACCCTTTTGGGATGTGGAAGACAAATTATGGCACAACAGTGGCATCATTCTCAGCCCCAACCCCAACTGCTTTCTCTTATACCGACTACAGGGCTTACATGCAAGGAGTCATGCTATGTAAACTCAACTCCCATGTAGCCTCATGGAACCATGGTTAAGCTCCTATACTGCAGCCAGAACGGTGCTCACAACCCAGCGATCAGTCCGAGGTAGCCAGCTTGAGGGGGATTTAGCCTTCTGTCCTTCCAAGATTGGTAAAAAGAGTGCCCATCATGCTGGGGTGGGACAGTGTGTAGTCTGCATAATTAAATTGTAAACCACCCAGAGAGTGTCTTAAATGGTATATAAGCAGCATGCCTTTTCTTTACATTTGCACTGGGGATGGTATACATCTAAAGTTACCCATTCAAGATTTGAACTTGTGGAAGGAGTGGAATAGAGGGAAAACGGCCTGCACAGTTAATATTGTTGCCATTTTCAATGGTATAAATAAATATTTTTGACGGGGAAGGTTTCACTGTTACAGCCCTACGGTTAAAACTCCACTGCTGGTAAATTTCACCAAATTTCTTCCCTTGGAGAAATTTGGTGAAATTTTCACTCCCAGTTTTTCTTTCCTCCAAGAACGTGGAAAAATTTAAAAGATGGCGGATTCACAGCGGTATCTTGAAGCTATCCATGTGTTTTAATATAATAATAGGAGTATAAAAGCCATTCAGTATTGCTGCCCTTTCATCATTCCTCAGACAAATCACTTCACAACTCCACTAGGAATGGCACTGCTAACAACCCATACTTCATGGGTGTTGAGAAGGGTTGCATAAGTGTGACTTTCACACTCCCCAGGCCATTGTACATCTAATGAGCCTATTCAGGCCATTGGCTACCTAATTCAGACCAGTGTGGGGTGAAACCAAGGTGAACAAGGAACTGGAAGCCTCCCACCAACTCTTCTCAGACTGGGGATGCTACTTCTTCCATCCCACAAGAAAATAAATCCATTTGCCATGATTCAACTCCCAGATAACCTCACAGGGATGATTGAGAATCCCCACTGACACCCTCAGAAGGGCTTATGGTATTCAGCATGAAGCCTACATAATAGTAAACTTGACTCCCACAATTTATAATTAATGTTTGAAAATCAGCATGAAAATTCACTGATAAGTCCAGTATTGCGCAAAACAAAAAAGCAAAGGAAAAAAAACCCAAACCCAAACCCAAAACAACAAAAAGCAGCCTCAGTTGGATAAGTCAATGATTCCAACTACAGCAGTTTCAGTGTGTTGGGTTCATTTTTTTCTCTCCCTTTAAAAATGATTGTAATGCTGACCAAAACTGTATATTGCGGTCCCTTTTTGTGTGTGGGTGGAAGAAAATGAATGGCTGGAATCCTGTTGGCATTTTAGGCCTCCATAAGGAAAGCTGTGCAAAATCTTAAAGGCAGGTTGTTGTTGTTCAGTCGTTCAGTCGTGTCCGACTCTTCGTGACCCCATGGACCAGAGCTCGCCAGGCCTTCCTATCTTCCACTGTCTCCTGGAGTTTGGTCAAATCCATATTGGTTGCATCGATGACACCGTCCAACCATCTCATTCTCTGCTGTCCTCTTTTGCTTTTGCCTTCCATCTTTCCCAACATCAGGGACTTTTCCAAGGAGTCCTCTCTCCTCATGAGGTGGCCAAAGTACTGGAGCTTCAGCTTCAAAATCTGGTTGCTATTGATCAATGAGATTTTGGTTGCATTCTTGATCTTTTGCCAGCTTACAGGATTGGATGTGGACCCAGGGATTCCAGCAGTGCCTTAGCAGTTTTAATTTCCCTTATACAAATGCAAATCGGCAATGCAATTCTGGCCACCACTATGTGGAATTGTTTTTGCTTCCTTCACGTTGTAATGATAGGGTGAGCTACAAAAGATTTCATAAGAGTAGTTTCAAACAGGCTAGTCCCCAGCCTGGCTGACTGTGATTCAAGCTACCCAAGGGAAGTTTATTCATTATTTTCCATACAGTAGTCTCTCCAAACAAATCTTGCCTAGCAAAGTATTTGAAATGGCTTTCATTCTTTTTCTTCTTTTTCTTTGTAAAAGGAAATTAAAAGAAACAGCCATGACAAACAGCAGTTCAATCATCACTGTTTGTTTGTTTCTTCCCCTCCCATTGCGAAGACATCACCGAGCAGTGTTTGACCTGAAAGCCCCAGTACTATGTGGGCTGTGCAATGGCAGAAGTAACAGCCCTAACTTACATAAATCACTCTCTTTTGTCACTGCTGGCATATGGCCAGTGAGGTTCTAATTATTGAATGGCTTTTATAGCCCCATTACTTATAATCACTTTTGGTCTGCAGCTGGAAGGCCATGGTGGAACAGAATGAAATAATAGCATGCACAGTGTTGTCATTTGTGTAACAGCTCCTGGGATTAGGTGTATGCCAGAAATTATAGTTCAGTTGCTTGTTACAACCCGTGTCCCCCAAATCCCGTCATTGATTTGGTTTAGCAGGGGTTCTGTTCTTCTGGATACTGCGATTGTATCTCACACTGTCTGTGTACCTTAGGTGCTAATCTGAAGCTCTTTTTTCCCCAAGAAACTGCTGTACTTTTCCACAAAGAGATTTCTACAAAGTAAAGATATTTCTAGAGAATGTCACTTGGTCTGTAGAAAATGAATACCTATTTTTCTTGCATGATCCTAGAGCATTGCTTGTCATGGTTGTATGTATTATTGCACAGATCTGTGCAGCATTACATTTTATAGAAAGGAGCTCTCTCTTTATTTTTATAGACAAAATGTTCCAGAGGTTTGGCAGTAATTTGCATGGTTGTTAAAGGATATGACACTTCTTTAATCTGCATAAGTCTTTCGGTGATATTGTCGGATCAAGTTGATTTTTTAAGAATAAATTCTTTTATACTGATGTTGTTTCTTATCATTTAAAAAATTGTGCATTTAAAGGTAGGATTGAAGCTGTTGATGTTTGCCTGGGACCTAAAAGGAAGCAAGCCAGAAGTCAAAATAAATTATATTGTAGGGATATAGGCAAGGTCTTCAAGGAACAGTAGAAGGAGCAAAGAGTACTTCCAGCTTTCTGGAATGTCACATGGCTGTTCTGCATAGTTATAAATTTTTGGTGCAAAATATTCTAGTTAAATTACTATCAAAAGGTATTTTACAGGCATTTTATCAGACTTTAAAAGCAGATTTAAGATCTCCTATCTGTTATAAACAGGGCTTGAAAGTAAATTAGTTACAAGTAGTTAGTTACTTATAACTACTTTATTTTGAGGTAATAAATAATGTTACTAGTAAAATTATTGTTTTTTAGATTTAATTAATAGTAACTAAATTACTTAAGCATCAAGGAAAATTGTCTTGTGGGTCTAAAATAAATATTAAAGAAAATTACTTTATTTGAGACTTGTACCGCCAAGTTGTATAAAAACAACTCATGGCAGTTAACCAAGAACAAATGCAATAAATAAAGGAATAAACAGGAGTGAATAAACAAACAACAAACAGGCCCAACCTAACGTATTTGTTGAAATAAATGTCATAAAATATTACAATCATTCCTATTCAAAACAAATAAAAAGAAACATAAAAACATCAATGAGACAGAAATGTACAAACTAAATAGAAAACAAGCTGTAAAAAAATTTATACCACTTTGTGTACATTTCACCCTCGGGGGTATACTTTTGTTTTAAGATCCATTTATTATATTATTTCTATGTTGGCTAACATCCTTCCTAATCCTGCCCCCATTCTTTCCATAAATAAATTGAATCCTTAATGGGAGTACTAGTTTGCCAATAGAGATGGGAACAAAAGTCTAAAATAGCTTTTCATTTCATATTCCATTCGCTTCCGTTTTGTTTTGTTTTAAAACCTTTTTTTTTTTAAAAAAAATCGTATTTGTTTTGTTTTGTTTTTTTGTTTTTATATGTATGTCTGTGTACTGTGTGTGTGTGGTGCTGGTGAAACTTTTTTGTCTTTGTAGTGCTGGTGGAACTTCCACCCCTCCCCCAAGCCCTGCACACCAGCTGATTGATGCTGGGTCAGGGGGGAAAAGCTTTCCCCCCCCCCAACCCACCGCCGATCAGCTGGTGCACGGGGCTTGGGGGAGGGAAAAAAGTTTTAAAGGCTTTTTAAAGCCCCCCCAGCCTGCACGCCAGCTGATCTGCATTGGGGTGGGGAAATCCCCACCCCCACCCCAGCACCTGTCAGCTGTTGCGTGGGGCTTGGGGGAGAGAAAAAAGTTTTAAAAGCCCTGGGACTTTCCTCCCCCTTCCCAAGCCCTGCACACTAGCTGATTGGTGCTAGAGTGAGGGGAAAAAGTTTTTCCCCCACACCAGCACTGATCAGCTGGCGCGCGGGGCTTGGGGGGGGAGTTTAAAAAGTCAGGAGGGGAAACTGCAGGCTTTTAAAACTTTTTTTCCCCACCAGAGTGCCAATCAGCTGGTGCGCAAGGCTTTGGGTGGGGGTGTGTGTTAAAAGCCTGCAGTTGCCCCGTGCCCGGTTGGGAAAATGAAAAATGAAATGGAATTAAATGAAAATTTCCATTTCATTTTGTTCCATTTCTCTTTGTTGGGACACTTCGTTTTTTGTTTTGTTAGTGAACAAAATTAAAAATGAAATTGAAAAAAATTCATTTCACCGCCCCGAGTTCCTTATGGAAGATGTGGCAGTATACAAATGCAACAATAAATAAATAAATAAATAAATAAATTTCTATTTGCTAGTTTTTCGCCATGATTATCCTTGCTACCATTACCATAATAATTGCTAAATTTAGTTATTTTACTTGTGCGGTTTTGGTACATATTTTCAGAAATATTTTCCAAATTCAGTATTAGAAGTAGTTACTACAAGAAACTAGAGGCTATTTCACAGTTTTATGCCCTCATGCTTGTAAATACAGTAAGAACACATAATACAGTGAAATACTTCTGTGAATGGAGCAACAAGAATGAGTAGCAAGTGATCCAAAATGATAAAACAACTAAGTTAGGGTGAAGATTTTATTGTTCAGTCATTCAGTTGTGTCCGACTCTTCTTGATCCCATGGACCAGAGCACGCCAGGCCCTTCTGTCTTTCATTGCCTCCCAGAGTTTGGTCAAATCCATGTTGGTTGCATTGATAACACCATCCAACCATCTCATTCTCCGTCGTCCTCTTTTCCTTTTGCCTTCGATTTTTCCCAGCATCAGGGACTTTTCCAGGGAGTCTCTCTTCTCATGAGGTGGCCAAAGTACTGGAGCCTCAGCTTCAAAATCTGTCCTTCCAGTGAACATTTGGAGTTGATTTCTTTCAGAATGGATAGGTTTGATCTCCTTGCAGTCCAGGGGACTCTCAAGACTCTCCTCCAGCACCACAGCTCAAAAGCATCAATTCTGTGGCAATCAGCCTTTTTTATAGTCCACCTCTCACTTCCATACATCACTACTGGAAAAACCATAGCTTTGACTATCCGGACCTTTGTTGGCAAAGTGATGTCTCTGCTCTTTAGGATGCTATCTAGGTTTGCCTTCGCTTTCCTCCCAAGAAGCAGGCGTCTTTTAATTTCATTGCTGCAGTCGCCATCTGCAGTGAACAAGGAGCCCCAAAAAATAAACTGTCATTGCCTCCATTTCTTCCCCTTCTATTTGCCAGGAGTGATGGGACTGGTGGCCATGATCTTAGTTTTTTTGATGTTGAGCTTCAGCCCATTTTTTTGCTCTCCTCTTTCACCCTCATTAAGAGGTTCTTTAATTCTTCCTCACTCTCTGCTAACAGAGTAGTATCTATCATCTGCGTATCCGAGATTGTTGATATTTCTTCCGGCAATCTTAATTCCGGCTTGTGAATTTATTCACAGGGGTGAAGATAGGAGATTACATCATCTGGTACATGTCTTCTAGCTAAAGATGGGCTAGAGGCATGCAGCTCTAGATTTTAAAGTCACCTTGGATCCCTGTACTAGGAGAGTCTGTGACAGAATGAATTTTTTTAGAAATAAATTGCTTTGGCCCTGGAAGGTTTGCTTTTTCTCTATGTTCCCTTCCTTTCAGTAACATAATCCGAAAACACTCCTCTGGGGTGATATTTTACAATTGTAAAAGAGAGTGACTGTCTAAGGCAATTAAAGTCAATCAGTAGTTCAGAAAACATTTTAACCCTGTTTCTCACATCCATGCTGAAGCCTTTAACCAGGCAGGTATTTCGTATTTGAGGTGTTTGATGTCAGTTGTTATAAAAATAGCTCCCCCCCCAATAAAATATAATATGTCTAGGGCTTTGGACTCCCACTTTTTAATTTATAAAGAGATACAGTATTGTCATTTTCATAGATGTTTGGCCCACTGCTCTTTGAACATAATTGGTTTGAACATTTTTCCACAGGGAAGACTACCAACTTAATTTTTCTTAAAATGGATCTGTGGCTGGGTCTAAAATTGTTTATTCTTCCTTTGGCAATTAAAAAAAAAACACCTGTGCTTTAAAATGCCGCCTTCTGTGCTAATAATATGCTTCCAGTCTCTAACCTGGGGATGGTCATGCATTAAAAAGGTGTGTATGTGTGTCTTTCTGAGGCCATCCTAAGCGAGGCATTGGTTACTGCTTGATGAAGTGTTCTGAGACCCACTGATGGCAGCTGCAGCTTTTCATTAGAATCACACTGACAAAATTCAGCTTTGCTATGCAAAGCTGGCTCTTAAAAGCTGCACAATGTGTTTTTTAGAGAACGTAAGAGCACCGTTCATTTATGCAGAGATGATGAGGATGATGATGATAAAAAGAAGCAGTAGCCGCAGAGCAAAACACTGTTTCTCTGTAGAGACCTAATGTAGGTCACAGCCCATAGCACACTGGCCTTGACCTCCGTCTGCCCAGCAAACATTCTTACACGTCTTCTTCAGCATAGGGCTTATGACCCTGATTACTGATTCTTGCTGCAAGATATTAATGAAAGGATGCTGAGGAAAGCTGGAGGCAGGCAAAGTAATTGCCATGAATGTTGTTCCAAGCCAGTGCAATACCAATTGCCTCTCAGTGCACCCTAACTGCTCAGCACAGCAAAGAAACAAACAAATCTCCCATTTGTAGAGAGCCCCGGTTGCAAGTGTGTGTTCTTCTCCACTTGGGTCATCTTGACGCCTATGGCAATGGTGCACTTTCTGAAACATTTAGTAGAATGTGCCTGAAATGAATTGCAGCAAAACTGGACTTGGCACCTTTGGTGTGGCAGGAAAAGTAGGATGGATGTTGGCCACATATCCATTGAGGTCGCAGTCCAACTCATAAACGGTAAACTTCATGCCTTGTTGTTACTTTCTCTGTCTCTAGCCTTCTCACAACCCATGCTCTTCTTTATGTCGATTGCTGTCATGGTGATTTGCTGAGAGAAGATTTGCATTAGCTTGGTCACCTCACACTTCTGTTATGCTAATTATGATGTCTTTTAGTTAAAGGAGCAAGCCCTCTATGTGACTCTCTTTGGCTGACAGGGGACCATCTTTCTGCCCCAAGGGCAGCAAGGAGTGGGTGATGGGTGTTTCCCAAAGGCAACATGGTATTAGCAGCGATTTATTTTCTGTTTTATGATGTTTTTGGGGGAACCTGTGTGTGAATAATTCAGTCGCCTTTGGTTCTTTTTTACACAGAAGACTGGCAGATTCCCAGTGTCTGCTTTGCCCGCATATACATGTTATTAAGCTTCCTAGATGCCCTAAGCACATCTGATCTCGCCTGATTTCGGAACCTAAGCAGGGTCGGCCCTGATTAGTACTTGGATGGGAGACCACCAGGGAATACCAGGCGCTGTAGGTGCCTGGAGTAGGAACTGGCAAGCCACTCCAGTATTCCTGCCAAGAAAACTCCACGGACGTGGGGTCACAAAAAGTTGGTCACAACTGTAAAAACGCAACACACACATGCACACGCACACGCACACGCACACGCACGCGTGCGCACGCACACACATTAAACGCACAGCCCTCCCTTGAATAGATTCTTTTAGTCTCCCTCTCCCAAAATTTGCCATACGGCTGCCTATTTATGAATGCTAGATCCATCCCATGCGGGTTGTTATGAACGCTATGGAGTTGCTCGAGGAGGTTCTTGGAGTCGTAGTCCAAGCAAAGTAACTTTTCATGCTCTGATCACATGCAATGTAATCCAAAACAAAGCAACTATTTTCCCTATGAAAGTGCCAGAAGATGTGCAATTAAACTTAAATGGGGTGGCAGTGGGGTTTAGAAAGGTATTTTATATCCAGTGGGAATTTGTGTTAATGGAATAATTTCATTTCAGCTTAATCATTGCATATGCCTAGAGAATAAATTCCTTGGGCCCTTGAGGAATTGTGGGGAGTATAAAAATAGATGAGTGTGACAGAGAGAAGTATTGCTTAATTGTTCCCTTTTTTAAAGGAAAAAAGACAGTTGATCCTCTGCCCTGCTAGGAACTAATTAGTGTGAATTCAATAGGGCTAATAAAAATTGCTCTTTCTCAAATCTCAAAGCAGTGATTAGTCCAGGAAGTCTCTGATGGAGAACCGGCCCTATAGAAAATCCTGGAAGTTTCTTGATTATTATTATATAATTAAATGTTTAAAATCACATTTTGACTACAGCACATTAAGTCCCTGCTGGTCTGTGACCAAATAACTAATGACTACATTTATTGATGTATACGGTTATGAGCACAGAAAAAGCCACATATGATTTATATTCTGTATAAATCTTATAAGCTGATTCTGCACAATATTCTCCTTTAATATTTCATCTACTTGTACAAATATTTCATTACTCTGTGATACATTTTGAACTGGCTGGATAGCTTAGTGGTTTAAGTATATGGCTGGGGGAGCTAGAGGTTGGGAGTTCAATCCCCCCCCCTGCCTGTTTACTTACTATGAATCCTCCTTGATATCTAGGGGGAAAAGAGATGTAGTTTCACATTTAGGACAGAATCCCGTCTCTCTTTGGCATAGCATAATACGTGCAATTTCCAACCTCCTATTGTACAAGCTGAGCTGGAGCCACTAAAACAAAGGTGTCTCCCACCTACTCCAGGAGGTGCTGCTTGCCTGCTTCTTCAGGGTCCTGAAAGGTCATCCCAGTTCAGCAAAAGCCATCCTGCCATTGTCATGGGCAAGTGCCTGGCTTTGTTCAACTATCATGAATACTATCAGGCTATTGTTAAGTCCTTTGACAGCCTTTGTAGGAAAGAAAGCACTGGGAAAGGCAGATGACCTTTTTGCCTTGTTGCTTCTCAAACAGCAGCCTAGCCAGTGCTTGGAAACATGGCTTTTGGGAATGATGGCTCTCAGAATCCTCCACCTAGCGTAGACCGTGGCCATGTGAGGAGGGGGCTTCTGGAAGCTACCTGGCATGGAAGTAACCTTTCTAAATTCCGATTATAGTTGTTCAGAGTTTCCCCTTTCTCACTCTCCTTCCTTCTCTTACTCTTCTGGATTGGCTTTGGTGCCTGCATCATGGTTTGTTCTTATGTATATCACAAATGGGGAATTCTTTCTCAGCGTTGATGTGCAATGGCTAGGATCTTATCCAAGGAGCTTGGGTCCTTTTCCAAGCAGAAAGGTGGGGTATAAATACTAAAAATAAATAAGTAAATACGGTTTACCCTTGTATAACAAACGGTTTGTATAACATAAAATCTGTACAACATAAAAAATTCCGGAGATAGGGGAAATTTGCTTAACAGAATCGACTATGGGGTGAATCCATACAACATAAAAATGGTTGTGATTAGGGATTACTCTCTTTTCTATGCATTCCTATGGAAATTTGTATAAAGGAAATTTGCTTAACATAATTTCATTTGGAATGAATTAATTCCTTTATACAAGGTACCACTGTAAATCAAAGTCAGTGTTGGGTCAGAAGAACAAGCAGGCCTCCAGTGCTTTTCTCCCTCCTTGGTTCCTTATGTTCAAACCATTCTGTTGGGTCGGTACTCCATGTTGCCTTAGTTGAATGTTTTCTGGAGTCCAACACAGAAGAAGAATGCCTCTCTTATCTATGTCATTTCTCTGCATTCAGAAGAATGATGTGACCTGCTGCTAGTGAAACATGGTTGTTTCTTGAGGAGGAGGAAGAAGTATCATGGGATATGAACCTAGGGAGATCCCATGTTTCAGAGCAAGTTGTTTCTGGGAACAAACTATTTACATGGACCCAAACTGTATAAAATCAGCATTCCGTTATTCAGAGGCCACACAGCTTAAAGGACTAATGCATGCCAAGGCTGGAAATATCAGTCCTTTCACGATCAACGATGGTTTCTTTTCTTCCCCTGCAGGAAGTCGTCTGAACAAAGACCTGAGACATTATCTCAACCAGAGGTTTCAGAAAGGATCTCCAGATCACGAGCTGCAACAGACTATTAGAGATAACCTTTATCGCCATGCTGTGCCTTGTAAGTAATTAACAAATCATCTAGTGGGTTTATTGATGGTCACCTTTTCATGTCTGCCAGTGGGATGTTGTGTAGAGGCCTGGTTTTGATAACAGGGAGATTATTGTTCAGAAATATGTGGGATTTGCTTTCTCACTTGTTGGTGGTTTGAGTCCTAAAAGGCCAGAGGACAGGAGGGTGGTAGGGAACATGAGGGTCCTTATGCTCCCACTTTGTTCCACATCCTGGAAATTACCTCCTCCCCTCCCACATAAGTGGCTCAGAGATTGCTCTTCTTCTTGGGCTTTGCCAGTGTGCTCTAGTTCTCCTGGGAAAGGGGTCATTCTGGGGCAGTGCCAGCACTTGCAGCCCCATGCTACTGACAAACGCATTCACATAAGCACAAATCACCTCCCTGCTGCTGTGTCTTCTCCACTCAGAACAAGGAGAAAACAAAAACAGAAGGGATACTTCTGCTTCTGGCCTTGCCATTAGGCCTCCTTTCTTCAACAATCAGCCTAAATCAGTGAGAAGGAAGAATTTAGTGAGCATTCCTTACCTCCATAACTTGCGTGCCACCCAAGAATATCTGCAGGAGTTTTTGAGCTCGTTTGTGACAAAGCTGTATGATGGCACACTATCTAGACAATAACATTTAGTAGTCTAGGCATGGAGTACTGTAAAATTTTGCACAGTTCTATTAAGAGCAGCCTCTTTGTACAGTGGTTAAACACTAGGCTCTACTCACAACCAAACAGAATTCAGGGTGCTGGTAGGCAAGCTTCAAGTCGACTCAGCCTTCCATCTGTCCAAGGTCAATAAAACTGATGACAGCAATGTGTAGCCTGCATAATTAAAAATAGCAAACCACCTAGAGAGTATGGGTGTGTGTGTATTAGACGTGCATTTTGCTGTTTTAAGAAGCTGCCCCTTCCTGCAACCACCGAAGCTACCATCAATGCCTTATGAACCTGTGCATCTTCCACTTCTTTACAGTTCCCATTTCAGAAATGATGACTAAAAGCTAATGAACCTAAGTTTTGTTGGAGCATTTTTCTCTGTTCCCAATGCTCAAGTCTTGATTCTTTTCTTTGATTTTATAGGACTTGACTGTGAGCTGAAATACTTTGCTTGGTTTTTAATCTTACCAAAAGGATTTGATTATAGAATTGGATTTATGTAGGGGTGGGTGATGATGGAGAAGAAAACAACTTTGGCTATTATGTTTTATTCTTTAAATTGAGTGTGGAGCTGAAGAAAGGATTCTGCTGTTCTCCTATTAATATGAATATGTGTGCTTCTACCTCAATTATATAATCAGCCAATGAACATGGAATGGAGCATTAGTGGTTATGCAATACTACCTTTCTTTAGCTGTCTGTTGAATAACATCCCCTTATCCCTCACCCCATGTTTTCTGCAAAGAAGCTTTTCAGCAGCTTTGGGATGTGATAAAGATGCACAGGCGCGAAACTAAACAACGTCACTATACGTATGACTGCTTGAAGGTGCTGAGGGGTGGAGGGAAAGAGAGGGAGGTTGAAAAGGTTTTTCCAGAGCTGAAGATTAATCTGCTTGCATGCTCATTCATATATAAATATTCTTCAGTACATGTGAGCAGAAAATCCAGTGGTCTGGGCCAATCTCTGTTGTTAATGGATTATGAGGTCTTATATTTTGAAAATGGAATTCCCTGCTGATTATTGTGGTAAACATGTGAAAGGCTCACAAGGTCACTTGCACTGAGCATGCCTTGACGGCCTTCTGCGATTGTGGTAGCAAGAGGACATGCTGAATGGATGATCCCGGTTCTTTCTTGCATGATTCATTTGGAAGCCCTTGCAGTTCAGGCCAAGACAGCTCAGGTCTCATGTGCGCGAAAGGGCATTTTCCGTCCCATAGGCTTCCCTTCTCACAATCAGGGCAAGGGTGCATGGGCAAAGGAACGCCTGCTGTAGTGGTGAGGGTGGTGGGGCGGTAGGATGCTTATGCAATGGCCATTATGCAGTCGCAGAAGTACAGTAACCCCCCACCGATCGCAGGGGTTAGGGACCCACCCCACCCGCGATGCATGAAAATCTGTGATATGCGAAAGCAGATGGGGTGGGGCCTGGGGATGGGGTGGGGGCGATCGCGCACCTGTCAGAGCAGTCTTGGGGCGGCGTGCACAGGCAGTGTTGCGGGATCTTACCTCCCGCCGCCGCCTGCCTGCGCGGCCCCGAGGCTTCTCGGAGTAGCGTGAGGGCCGTGTGGATCGACGTGATTGCCCCCCCATGGCCCCGAGGCTTCTCGGCGGAGCCTGGGGGCATTGCGGAGCAACGCAATCACCCCCTGCCGCCCCCCACGTGGCCCGAGGCTTCTCGGCAGAGCCTGGGGGTGGCGTGCAGCAACCCGATCGCCCCCTGCTGCCACACCCGCAGCCTCGAGTCTTCTCGGCGGAGCACGGGGCAGCATGGAACAACCCTATCGCCCCCCCCACTGCCCGCGTCCACGAGTCTTCTTGGCAGAGCCTGGGGGCAGCGCAGAGCGACCCAATTGCCCCCCGCCGCCCCACCGGCAGCCCCAAGGTGCAGGTACTGCGATCCCACGATGTAGTGTGACCGCAGTACCTGAACCGTGAAATGGCGGGGGGTGACTGTAAATAGGATTCTAGCTATTGCATTACAACTTCAAACCAAGATACAGTATGTATAACAGAGAAGCATGGCGGGGTGGCTAGCACACTACTGCTGTTACAGCAGTTTGCAATTCACCCGGTGCATTTACTGCATTTTGAAAGCAGAAAGAGCTACAGTAATACTTTGGTTTACGAACATAATTCGTTCTGGAAACATGCTTGTAAACCAAAACAAACTTATATCAAAGCAAAGCTCCCCATAAGAAATAATGGAAACTCAGATGATTCATTCTGGGGCCCCATAGACCATATACTCTACACACAAAATGCCAAAACTCACAAAAGAAGTGGGCTAGACGTCCACGTCCACACCATGCTTTACACCCCTGCCTGTGGACCAACAACTGGATTTTACTCTGTGTTTTTAATGTGACAATAATAAAGTGCAATTCGTAACCCTGTACACACTTGACTAGCTGCCCCATGACTATGAATGACTTGAAAGAATAAGAAAGAATGTTGAAAACAAATTAAATAAAAATATAAATATAAAGAAAAATGAAACCCTAACCTGCACATTCCAGGCTGGTGCAAGGGACACCTCTATTCCTCTCTCCTCCCTCTGCTTTGGAAGCTGCCTGAGACAGAACGTTCCAAAGAATCACCCACAATCCAGCCGACGCATGGAGGGAGAGAGAGCCACCCTTGCTCACTTGTGATCATGTGACCTGCTCCAGTGCTTGTCTATCAAGACATTGCTTGTTGATCAAGGCAAAATTTAGAAGAAATGTTTGCTAGTTTTGCAAAAGGCTTTTAAACTAAGTTTCTCTTAAACCAAGGTATTACTGTACCACATTAAAAACAAAGGAAAACAAACTTCTGGGACCTGAAAGCTTTGTACTGTAGCTCTTGCAGTTTAAGCAATTGCCTTTCTTTGGATGTTGCACTGACCAGTGTAATAGGTAGCTTAGCTTGATGTATCTTAGATTGCATTTTTGGTACAATGCTTTGATAAAGATAGCAAGTTGCTATCATAAGCTTAGCTTACATTTTTTGTTTTAGTAGTGACCAGTAAAGGTATCACCTAGCCAACTTTTGAATTAGATTCAATAGTGTTCTGAGAATTTGCAAAGCAGAGATGGGTAGAACTCAGCCTTCAGGATGTCAGATTGCTTTTGGTTGTCCTGGCTGGGGTTGATGGGGGATCTAGTCCATCAACATTTAGAAGGCCCACTTTGCCCTCCACAGTATAGAGGAATATGTAGTACAACTCACAAGATTTAGCTTAAATAATACAGGTCATCGAAAAGAAAAGACATACATACTTAACTTCACATGCTCAGATCAAATGTGTGCATTGCTAAGAATTTCTGCCTTGCCAACCCAGTTGCTTAATGGGTCTTAAATATCAAATGCCTAATAATGGCATTTGTTGCTGAAGTATTGACAAGGTTTTACATCACCTATTCATCACCTATTGTGATGTGGTCATGTCAAACAGAAGGCCATTTATCACAAATTCTATCATTCGTTTCCCTTTACAGTCATAAGTCTCTTTTTCCCTACTAGAAAATTAAAAAAGCAGAAGCACAGTGCAAAAGACAGAGTGCAGTGCAATGATTGTAGTTTTTCATTTTGTGTCTGTTATCTATCCGTCTGTCACAGAGCCTTATTGGAGAAGGGGAGTGTTTGTATATTCACTGTGAATTTTATCCGATGAGCTTATTATCAGTTCACAGTCATAAAAATTTGCACCAAATCTCAATGAACGTAAATTGCCAATCATGATAGATTTGTTAGTCTTGATTTCTAGCTATGATGGGCCACCAAATCCAATGCAGGACCTACCATTAAAGGGGATAAAACAAAGATTAAGTCTACATATGGTTTCACCCCTGCTGGCTTTTTTGAACAGAGATTGGCTGGTATGTATCCAAGCTGTATGAATGAGCCAATGTTATTGAGAATTCAGAATTAAGGAATGTAGGTTCAAGCAATACTGAGCTTTACTGGAGAACTGGCTTCCGCTAACATAGTGGCCCAAATTCTCTTGTCTAGTGATAATGGAGTAGCACAGGTGGTGTAATGTTTGGAGGCAGATTTCATTAAATCAAGAAATTATCTTAATCATTTTCTGTTAGATAGTGAGTTGTATGACTCAGTAATGTGTCCAGTGATTTTTTTTTAAACTTGAAAAAATTTGTCTCATTTTCTCAGCTGCCTCATGGGATTTTGGCCTCTATTTCCAATATGTCCATCTCAAGGCAAAGTAGATATGTAACAGTTTTAGAAATGGTAGCTGTGTTGGTCTGTGTAAGGATATCAGGCAAAATCCAAAGAAAAACAAATCAACACAAGTCAAAAACATGTGGTTCCTTTAAATTTTTATATTTTAATGTGAGCTTCTATGGATCATGTTCACTTCTTCAGATAGATGGAATAAAATGAAATGCAGAACAAAATACCATACAAGTAAACATTCAAAACCTTCTTTGATATTAAAAGTTTTGGGTGTATGATTACATCTCCCCTGTTTGCCCTATTTAGAGGGCAGAAGGGGACTGTTGGCAAAAGATGGCATATATCACATTAGCTGAAGAATGAATAAAGTTACCTTTGACATTGTGTGTGGCATTGTTAGGTTTTGTTATTGTCTTGCCAAAGTAGATGTGTGGGTAGAGTTGGTGTCTGGATCTGTTTCAGGCTTTAATCCCATATGTCTGTTATTGTTTTGTAGTTCATTGTGTGTTAGTAGTTGAATGAGGTTGAGGAGGTTGTCCATAGTAAGTGTGAGTCTCCTTTGGAGAGTAGGATGTAACGATTGGCTGGAATCATTTAAGATGCATGTGACATCTACCGTTGTGGACTCAAAGTGACAACTAGCAGAGTTCTGTCATTTTGTCTTCTAGGTCTGCCTTCCTATAGGTTATTTCTGGTTTTCTTTCTCTATTGATTTGTTCCTTAATCATATGGGGTGGGTATTGTAGTTTGAGGAATGTGTTTTGTAGATCCTTGAGTTTGGATCTGTCTTGTGGGTCTGAGTAGATCTGATTGTATCTTAGGGCTTGGCTGTACACATTGAATTTCTTATGCGCTCAAGAGGGAAACTGGAAGCATGCAGGAAGGTATTGTATATTGAATGGTGAATTTTGATATACATCAGTGTGAGCAAGGTGCGAAAGAATGTACACCCTCCTCTCCAATCAAAACCAGCAATGCGGGGGACGGAATAATTAAAAAGGGAGTGGAGGAGGATAAAATGGAGGAGGCAGGAGAGACTGGGCAGTTACAGGCGGAGGTGGTGGTGGGAAACTTTGTTTTAGTACAAAGTGAGGGAGCCGGAGAGGAAGAACTGTACGAAGTAGTCAAAGAGGATCCGTGGACCGGAGAGTGGGTCACTTCCGACTACCTCGTGAAGCATCTATCCTAAACTACTATAATAATAAATATAATGAATGCAATAATTATTAAAATACATGTTCCACTTATAACAACTCCAATCAGATTTCCAAAATATATAAGATACTTAAGTAATTATTTTAGTGCTACTACCCTGATGTTGGGAAAGATCGAAGGCAAAAGGAAAAGGGGACGGCAGAGCATGAGATGGTTGGACGGTGTCATTGATGCAACCAATATGGATTTCACCAAACTCCGGGAGGCAGTGGAAGACAGGAAGGCCTGGCGAGCTCTGGTCCATGGGGTCACGAAGAGTCGGACACGACTGAACGACTGATCAGCAGCAACAACAATAACCCCTCTTTGAGTTTCCATGCCTAGGTGGGAATTTGAGGCCTTGTGAAGGATGACTAAGAGACAAAAATGCAATAATTATGCAAGCTCTAGTTCAGGTTTCTGCTATAAAGTCCCATTTTTGATGGAAGAGAGTGATGGGAGCAAAAACACCAAAGGTATACACACCAGTATCCTAGTCAAGTTAGTAAATTATTTCATTGAATTTATCCTAGCTTCCTAAGCAGCTTATCAAAATGGAACATTTTACGGTATTCTTATCACCTCTTAATGTATGCAAAGATAAATTTAATCACACTGTGCTGTCTCAGGAATTCTCTAAATCTGCTGGAGATTGTGTAGCATTTTGCCAGCATACAAGAAGAACTAACTTGCCGTGGATAAATTACATGAGGGGATTTTTTTTCATGAAAACGATGATGACTGCACAGTGGAGATAGCATACTGAGGCCCTGCTATCCCCCTCAGCTATGTTTCACAGAGGAAAGCTACTGAAATTGTTTACAACATTTACCAAACTAAAGTGTCTGACGTGTAAGTCTAAGAAAGCAGAAGTCTCCTTATTCACTGAATCTTCAGGTGACCAAGCTGAAACAAAACAGCCTCTTCTTCTATCTGTGCTGCACAAAAAGATGGGTTCGTGTGGTCACCACTTGATCCTTATGTGCACAGCAGCTTGCCTCACTAGTGAGCCCACTTCCTTTTCTTTGAGTGCAACCATACATGTGGTGGTGGTGGGGAGAGAGAACAAGTATCAAGTTCTCTTCTCTTATTTTATTTAGCAGGAGCTACTGAGGGAGGACTTCGTTCTGTTGACTGTTTTGCTTGATTCATATGTTTGTGCCAGTGCATAAATGGGTCTATAGTTATGTTGGAGACACGGGGGCTTAAAACACTGGATACTCATTTTACTGACTTCTACTGACCTTGAAGGGATGGAAGGTTGAGCCAACCTCAGGCCAGCTACTTGAGCCTGTTGGGATTGAACTCAAGTTGTGGGTGCAATCTTCACTGCTGTACTTCAGTTTATGCACTGTGCCACAAGGCTTCCATAGGGCAGCCACCAAAGAAAATTTTTCTTTCTTTCTTTCTTTCTTTCTTTCTTTCTTTCTTTCTTTCTTTCTTTCTTTCTTTCTTTCTTTCTTTCTTTCTTTCTTGCTTGCTTGCTTGCTTGCTTGCTTGCTTGCTTGCTTGAAATAGTTTTCAATCCCTCCCTAATTAGGAAGGGTTTGAAAAAGTCTATTGATTTTAATGGGATATGGGATAAACTGTTGGCATATGTATTTCAAAAAGGTAAAGGATACACACCAGGAGAAGACTTGGTGTATTTTTGGAGATATATTGGATGCTCAATATCTTAAGATTTGTAAGCTCGTGCTAAGTCCTGAGTGGGAGGTGGCTTGCATGGGGCTTGTCTTGTTTTTTTAGTGTTTGGATTAACTGTTTTCCCTTTTGTGTAAATGTTGTTTTATATTTTGCATTTATTTGTCTGTATTGTAATCTATATCTATTAGAGATGGGCACGACCAGAAAATTTTTTTTTCAAGTTGTCGTTTTTCGGGACGGGTCCGTTTCGGTTTCCGTTTTTCGTGAAAATTTTTAAAAATTTGTTGTTGTGTTGTTTGTCGTTACCGCCGCCGCGATTTCGCCCGATTTGACATCCCAGCGAGTGGCGTCCTGCCGGCGCTAGGTGTTTTTGCGCCCTAGGCGGGCGGAGGGGTGGCCGGGGAGCCATGGGCGGGCGGCGGCAGCGGCAGGGGGAGGGGCGGGCGCGCGGGTGGCGGGCGCGGGTCCCGCAATGACCCAGAGCAGGCGGAAAACACTTTAAACTGACTTGCTGCACAAGACTGCATCGAATAAAGCAATTGCAATTTTTATTGCAAACAAAGTGGGCAGTGCACCCACAGCAGAGCTGCAGGCAGGGTATGAAAGGACCTTGGCTTGCCACCAAGCAAATGAAATTTTTAAAATAAATCCACACCTCCCCTCCCACTCAAACCTCCCCCCCTTTGAAGCACTATCAGAAAAGAAATCCTAACAAACTGCAGGAGAATAAAAAAGAATAAACTGTGTTGCTATTCCCCACAGCAGACAGAGAATGAAAGGAATTATTATTTCCTAAAAATTCAATTGAGTCAATTCCCTCCCTGCCTGCCTAACTGAAATCTAAAGGCTCCGCGAAATCAAAACTAGTCTAGCACAGCAGCCAGCTACACACAGCCCTCTCCCACCCATATCCAAGCCCGGACTGCGACTCTTCTGGGAGTGCCTCGGCTTTTTATGCCCTTTTGCACATCCAGTAGTGTCAGTCAAAACCTGGCCATGCGATTGGTAGAATGGGTCCAAAAATTTGCATGGTCCCATCCCATGGCCAGCCCATCATTGCGCAGGTGTAAAAAAATAAAAATAAAAATAAAAATAAAATAAAATAAAATCAATGCGACCTTTTACTGCTATAAAAAACCCACTGCTGCTACTGTAAAAATTCAAGCATTTAAAATAGCTAATTTTTGCATGTTTCTGTGGTGCTCTGGTGGTTTTTTGGACCACGATTTCAAAAAAAATATTGTGGACGCCATTTTGGATCCCCCTGCACCGCATGGCAAATGGAGACGCCGAGGATGTCCCCTCCCAGCCCTGTACCAGCAGCCCAGCACAGGAGGGGGGGAAGGCTGGGGACCCCCCCCCCCAGGAACCACCCCTCTGGTAGGTGCCCTCAGGCAGGCATATTTTTGCCTGCTTTTTTGGCCGGGAATCGGGGTTTTTTTATTTTTAAGACTTTTTTTCTGTGCTGCTTGGCATCGCGCGATCGCCGCCGATGCCAGGAACGACAACGACAAATCAGACCCAATTTTTCTTTTTTCGGTTCGAGTTCGAGTTCTGACAGCTTAATTGTCGTTACCGTTTCCGTTACGTAACGGAAACGATATCCGAAAACGGAAACGACAATTTCACCAAGTCGTGCCCATGTCTAATATCTATATCTATCTATCTGTAGCCAAACACACCACCACCACCACCACCACCTTTATCCTTAAAATGAGCCAAGACAGCTTACATAATTAAAAAATAGTGTTTAAAAAGCTAAAAACAATAATATACAAATACTAAAAAATAATGAAACAAGTATCATAGTAGCTGTATTTGAGACAGCAAAAACCATTTCTTTTATTATTTAGGGATGCTGAGGACTAGCCTATTCTTTGAACACTTTATTGTAATTTTTTAAAAATTACAATTGATTTTTTTTTAAATCCAGAACTAGACACTTGTTCTCACTAAGACTTTTCTTGTAGGTTTGTATGGTTACATATTTCTTTGTACAGTAATGGTTATGAAGATGTCAGTGATAGTGATGTTGTTTGTAGTAATAGCGGATTGTGCTGATATTAATAATTACTCCATGAAGGAGGCTAGAATAGATGCTGTCTCCTTCACATCTGTTTTTTTGTTTTTTTTTATTTATGGAGGAAATTATCTGGAGAAACATTTGACACAGTCTTGTTCTGCAGCCTGGATTGATGGTGTTGAGAATCGAGGTTTACTGTCTCAGCTAGACCTCGACGTAATATAAAGCTGGTGAATCTGGCAGCTGTCTGAGTAGTCTATTCAGATAGCTCTTATTATTTCCCCTTAGTTCTCTAATGTTGTCTCAACATTTCAGGCTACGGCTTTTTAGATGTGGGAAGTCTTTTCACTCAACACTGTTTCTTGCTTATGCTCTTTTATGATAGGTCCAAAGACGGCTATCGAGCACTGTAATCTTGTTTCACTTTTTCCTAGGACACACTGGGCAAAAGCTTCTGTGCTTCTGTGCATGCTATAGCATCGAAGTCGAAGCTGATAAGTGATACTTATTTCCAGATGTTTGGAAACCATGTTGTGATCAACCCACTTTCTCCACTTCCCTTGTATATTTCAGTATGTGGACATTTCATCCTAACTAATACAACATACTTTCATCAAACTTCTGAAAGTTTATTTTATTTTTAAGTTTAAAGGAAATACAAGTCTGTTCCCATCTGCTTGTCAGCCTCATTAAGGAGCTGCTCTAGCTTGAAACTGGCCGAAGATTAAAAGAATACAACAAAGTCAGAGTGAACCCTTTCTGCACTTCAGCTCATTTTTTTCTGTACCATTTGCCAAGAAGCTTCCCAGTAAATAGTGTGGGAAAGACAGCTGATGGTTTAGACATCTTTGTTTCTTTATTAATTCCAAGTACTCTTTAGTTTGCTCCCATAATGATTAAATGCAAAGGGGGTTCAGAAGATTACTTGGTTGCCTGATTGGGAGGAATCTGCTGCGCGTATTCAAGTGGTTCTGAAAGGTATTAAGACTGAAAGCCACTGAGCAAGAGAGGAGGAATGGCTATTCAGTGCAGAGTCTTTATCATACAAGGAGTATTAAAGGCCTGCACAAGTATCTGGGGTGGAATGGGGGCACTCTCCTTCATGGAAACAGTGTGTTCCATGGGGCAAGAATGGGGCGGACATACTGTAGTGTGTGTGTCTCCTTTCTCCCAAGCATGCAGTGCCATCCAGGGAATGGTTATGGCTGAGTAAGTGCAGTCCTCCCCCAGTAGCCCAGGGAGACCAAGCTCTTCTCTGGGCCAGACCTCGGCAGCAGTTTTGAAGTTACAGGCAAGTGTGAAGGAGCAACAGAGATCAGTAGCCAATGATCAACACTACCTTAATGTCTGTGCTATGCAACCTGGTTCCCAGTATTACCTTGACTCTTGCCTTCTGGGACCCCCCCCTTTTTTAAATTTATTTGCCTTCTATTTTTTAAGATATGTTTCCTTTCTCTGTTTTGCCTTGATAGGTTGGAGGTGGAGAGGTTTGTTTTCTTGGTTTTACATTTGGTTTTGTTGAAAAATGCACTCATAAATCCCAAATCGTGCAAATTTCCCTCCATCTTCTTAATTTACTTCTCTTGACGTTTATAGTGGCTTTGATGTAATTTATCCAGCTGCAAAGCATTCATGCAGCTACATGTTTACGTCGCAATCCTATGTGCACTTGGTAAGCTGTAAGTCATACTGCTTGCACCAGGACTAAACTTCATATTCACATATGTATACCTGTAGTCTTTGATGTACTGAAACATAACTAGGGTGAAGAGCTAGAGTTGTGCTACAAATCCAGGATCATTGTATATTAGACTGTAACATATATAATGTTACAGTGTAATATACAATACATACAGTATGTATGTTACAGTCTAATGCTTGTATATTAGACTGTAAAATATACTTTGTATATTAGACTGGCTTAGGACCTAGATACCTGAAGGACTGCCTCCTTCCATATGAACCTACCCAACAATTAAGATCTACCCAGGGAGCCCTCCTGAAAGAGCCATCCCTTAAGGAGGTGAAAGGGATGGCTTGCAGGTATAGGGCCTTTTCGGCAGCTGCCCCCAGACTATGGAATGCCCTACCAAATGAGACCTACCTGGCACCAACGTTGATGATATTTCAGCACCAGGTAAAAACCTTCCTGTTCCAGAAGTTTTTAACTGATGATTGTGGGTCTGATGACAATTTTAGTGTTGTGTTTTAATGTATTGCATTTATTGTACTTAAATGTTTTTATTGTTTTAATTTTATGGCAATTTTGATGTTTTAATTGTTTATTTTGTGAGCCGCCCAGAGACTTCTGGGTAGTGGGCATCTTACAAGCTAAATAAATAAATAAATAAATAAATAAATAAATAAATAAATAAATAACACACACACACACACACACACACACACACACACACACACATTTTGCCATAAGTTAAGAAATCTTTGTCAATATTATTTATTGTACACAAAGTCACAAAACTCTGTATGAAACGGATCATCTTTATGGAGATTTCTTAGGTAACATCAATTTGAATCCCAATGTTTTTTGTTTGTTTAATTTATATGTTGCCTTTCTCCTAATAAGGGGAATCTAGGCAGCTCACAATATTAAAAGGAATAGAATTAATAGCAGAACAAGTTAAAGATAAAAAAACTATGTGCTAATTAAAATACAAAAGCAAGTAAACATTAAAACATTAAAATCCACCTGTGTAACTGTACAACATATTGTTGGCCATTATATGATATAGTCATTATAGTACAGGACAAAAAAAGTAAGTATGAAGAATTGATCGTGTAAATAATGAATCCAAGGATTTTTTTAAAAAAGCAACACAAAAACATATATTTGAATTAGTTGTCAGTTAATTTTTTGTTTTAAATTTAAAATAACATAAACATAAAAGAAAACAGCATTTACCTATTTCACTATGCAACCTCCTGCCCCCTCAGGACTTATTCCATGCTTAAGATATTGATGTTCCAATTTCTCTCCAGAAATATACTGAATCTTCTCCTGTTGTGTACCCTTTCCCTTTTTGAAATCCATGCACGAATTTTCCCCATTATAATTTAAAAAAATTTCAAATCCTTTTTTCAATTCCAATTTTTCTCGATCCTTTTCTAGTTTTAATTTCATGTTAGTTTATTGTTAATAGCCATATTCTGTAACTCTCTGTACCACTCCTCCAAAGTTATTTGGTTGTTGGATTTCCAATTGCCACCATCCTTGCCACCATCACCATTGTTTTTATTAACTCCCTCTTTATTCAATTGCTTATTTACAACCATATTCAACAATTCCTGTGAAGATTTTCAGTCATCCAGGTGAGGTTATCGGAAAGCTGAGTCATGGCAATTTGACTTCTTTTCTTGTAAATTCAATCTCACAAGAAAAGAAGGCCAGTTGCCATGACTCAACTTTTGAATATATTCAACAATACAACCTCAGGGGACACTTAAACGCTTTCCCCTATCATTTATTGTATTTCCTTAAAAATCAATGTCTGTTCCCTCTTTCTTATTTCTCACAATCACCATCTAGGCAAATAGGCAAGCATGTTCCCTTGTCATTTTTACACCTCCAACATACTGGCTATATTTCTTTATTCATTATGCTCAACCTTACCAGCATTATACACCATCTCCTCTACACCTTATAATGATTCTCCTTTACTCTTACTGACATATTTTTCATTATTTTATTCTAAATTTTATCCAATTCTTCCTTTTTAATTTGTTCATTGTCAGTGATATTTTTACCCCCAAAGAAATGCCTTTATATGGAGGGTTGTGTTATAATGATCGCTTAAAATATGTTTAGTTCTTCACATGGCCTCTTTCTCTTCCACCCTTGTTGTCCATGGTGGAGTAAAGCAGCCATGATAGTCAGTGAGTTTTTCCTCACTATTATTATATTTTTCTTTGCATACAACTGCTGCTTTATTGCACAGTTAGTTACCTAAAAATAAAATGGTACTGTTTTTTGCCCAGATTTACTTCCTTGGTAGGGAGAAGAAAATATCCTGAATTGCAAAGAAAACTCCAAAATGCAGGTTTTGGGGAACATTGTTTTCTCCTGCCTTCTTCCTGTAAACAAACATGTTTATGCCATGTGGACATAAAATTTGCTTCCCCCTTCATTTTTTTTTATCTGTGCAGTTGTTAATGCCACGGAAGGCCTGCATGCCACAGGCGCAGTTCCGAGGGATTTTGCAACAAGAGGTGATGGGGGGGGGGCAAAATGCCTTGTCATGCTGCCTGAAGAGTCCTATTGTATATTTTGTCACATGTTTCTAACACGTCAATAATTTGATTACCAAAGCTCCTCTATTGCTATCAGCCCTTGCACATTTAGCTACGGCTCCAGATTTATAAGCAGCGTCCCAGTGCTTTAGATAGTACGCATCTAAACTGCAAGGGGATTTGAATCCATGTTGTTTTCATCCATGAGACAATAGTGTCATTATATGCCAAGAAGATGGGGAGAGCCAATTGCTAAAAATCAATGATCATACAAAGAAAATATTTTCAGTTTTCCTCGTATAAGGGGGGGAAATAAATCTCTTTGTTGAGGTCATAGAGTAGACTGTCCTCCATGAATAATTACAGTTTTGACTTATGAAGTCAGTCTTGCTGGGAGGGTGCCAGAGCAGATTTGATGGAGAGTGGACATAAAAGGTTCTGACTCTGATAGCCTTTTAAAAGGCATTGTAATGTCCCAGACTGCACTTAATTATTGATTCAAGAGCAGACACAGCTGTTTTACTGAGAATTGTGAATACAATGATGCCTTGAATTATGAATGACTTGAGTTAGAAATGACTTGAATTACGAAGGGAAATCCGCCCCCTGCCAAGATGTCAGAATCACCTGGCTGTTGGTACCCTGACAACCAAGTGATTTTGACAGCTTTGCAGCCACGTTTCTTTTTCCTTTGTAATTCACGGTTTTTTATAATTCACAATGCTTTTTCCTTCAGTGTGCCCAGAAAGCAGGCGGGCAGCGGGTATCCGAAAGCATGGACCCCTGCCTGCTTTTGGAGGCATGCTGAAGGAAAAAGCAGCTCTTCCCCCACCACCTGCATTGACAGTGAAATCCCTTACCCATCTTTGGGAGAGAGCTTTTGCTGGCTGCCCTGACCCACCAAGGAGCTGAGCAGGTGAGCAGTGGAGTCACACCTCACCCGCTCAGCCTCCTGATGGGTCGGGGCAGCCACTGCCCCTTCTTGCCACAGCCGAGCCTGGCTGCCCTAAACCAACAGGAGGCTGAGTGGGCAAGGGGAGAAGTCACTCCTCACCTGCTTAGCCCCCATCTGGGTTGAGGCAGCTGCTGCTGCCCCTCGTTACAGAGTGCTGTGGCCGTGGGAAATTCAAAAGCCTGCTCTTCGATCCTCACTTTGCCAAAGGGTAGCACCCAAAGCATCTGTAACCTGGGATAGCACTGTATTCAGGTTAAATTGCCATATTGGCACTTTGTGAACAATAACTGGGTTTTGAATCGCAGGTTGGGCACTCGGTCACAAAAAGGTTTGCCATCACTGTGGTAGATCAAGATGGGGCAGGGATCTACAGTAAATCCCACTTGACCCCTGCAGGACAAATTCCTTCAAGCCATTCCTCTGAAATTGGGTGGAGGGTGCACTGGGAAGTCATTAAACACCATATATCAATGGCATGGAAGCACATTGTGGGATTTCCTTGATTATTTTTAAATATTACTAATGTAAGAGAAGAATAAAGGGAAGGTGTTATCGAATGTTTACTATAAAGCAGTATTGGCAAATCTGTGGCATGGGTGCCAAAGGTGGCACGCAGAGCCTTTTCTGTGGGCACGCAACATCACCCCCCTCACAGCCACGGCACTTCCCCCTCAGCTCAGAGCACACCACTGTACTTTGTGCAGAGAGCCGGGTGAAGGGGAGGCAGCAGTTTGTGGGCTCCTTCGTAGCCCCAGTTTACTCTCCAGCCACAGTGCTTTTGGGATGCCCAGAGCGGCATCGATGGAGAGTAAACTGGGGCTATGAACAAGCCCACAAGCCTCTGCCACTCCCCCTTCGCTTTCTCAACCGTGTAGTACCCCATCCGCCTCTCTGCCCAGAGCAGAGAGGCGGATGGGGTGCTACTCTATGGGAAAGTAAAGACCAAAGAGCAGGTTTTTTAATTTCCCATAGCCACAGTGAGGGTGCTGTGGCTGCTGGTAATTCAAAAGCCTGCTCTTTGATCCTCATGTTCCCAAAGGGTAGCACCCATCTGTAACCTGGGGCACCACTGTATTCAGGTTAAATTGCTGTGCTGACACTTTGTGAAAAATAAGTGGGTTTTGAATCGCAGTTTGGGCACTCGGTCACAAAAAGGTTTATCTCACTGCTATAAAGTGAGAAGATGAAATACTGACCCTTTAAACTGAAGTGAACCATCTGTGTTTAATTTCAACATCTTGCTGAGTTTTCAGTTAATGTGAATTCACAGTTTGTTTCTCCATTTGGTGCTCCCACATGCTAAGTGAATCAGTTCCAATATGTACTGATGCCGGCGTTTGTTTCTGCCTAAGAACATAAGCGTCAAACTGGAAGCTTCTTGGCCATGGTCTTTAAATTAAGTGAATTTAGGTAGGGGCATTATTTATTTATGTATTTATTTATATCCTGCCCATTTGGCCAAGAATTTTCCTTCTGCACTGTAAGTATAGGATGTAATAGCCAGACTGGTCGTATACTGTCAATTAATGTTCAAGATGAAATTGCATGGTTAGGGGTCATTTCAGTTTGCCTAGACCAGGGGTTCTTAATCTTAGGTAACACATTTGCAGTCTGACTTCTGTGGGTTAGATTCTACTTCACCGAAGCCTTCACCGCTAGAGATGGGCACAGAATGAACATTTTTTCATTTCTGTTACCATTTGTCATTTCCGTTACATAACGAAATGACAAACGGAAATTGTGATGAAAATGCAACGAAACGAACAGAGCCACGAAAATAGTGGTCATTACGTTTTGTTTCCGTTAATGGTGACGCACAATGAAATGAGCTGTTTTAAATGTTAAAAAACACCCTGGACATCCGTAAAAACGCAGCGATAATTATTTATATTGTCTGATAATACCTACCAGGGGGGTTGGGGTCCTTAAAACGTTTGTTTTTGTCTTCTCCCATTGCGATGTGTTTTTCTTTTCCCTTTAAAATGGATGTCGCACCAGCCACAAAATGGAGGCAAGCCATGTCATGGGATCATGTTCAACCAATAGCATGCCCAGGTTGCAGACTGGGCGGGCAGGTCTGGCAGCCACAGAGGGCATAAAAAGGTCTGGCAGCCCCCATCCTCCTTGCAGTCTCTGGTGGGAGTTAGGGTGGGATTGCTGTCTCTGCGACTCTAGCTTCAGTCCTGCAGCCTCCCTGTGTGCGTGTGTGCTGCGTACCTCTCGGTGAGTACCCTCCCTTGCCCTGCACTGCAGTCACTCTGCGGCTGCCTTGCACCCTGGGCAACGCCCGCCGCTGCCTTTGCAGCCTCCCTGCATACCTAGTCTATACTGTGTCTCTGCCAGCATCCATTTTTTTTAGTATTTTCCCTCTGGGGCATTGGGGGATGCCTGCGCACGGAAATGCTTTAAAAATCGCACAAAAGCGGGTAGAAACGACAAACGAAAAAAACAAAAAACGGTAACAAAATTTTTCAAAAAATTCACGACAAACGGAAAAGAACCAAAACAGACCTCTCAACGACAAACGAAAAACCAAAAAACCATTTTTTTGTTTTGTGCCCATCTCTATTCACCGCTAGCACCACTAAGAACATAAAAAGAGCCCTGGTGGATCAGGCCAAAGGCCCATCTAGTCCAGCTTCCTGTATCTCACAGTGGCCCCACCAGATGCGTCTGGGAACGCACGAGACTAGATATCTTTCTCTTCATACCACCCCCCTGCATCTGGCCCTTGAAGTACCCCAGTTTTAGGCCTGGAGATTACACATCTCCATCATGGTTTGTAACCTGTGATGGACTTTTCCTCCAGGAATCTGTCCAATCCCCTTTTGAAGGCATCCAGGCCAGATGCCACCACCACATCCTGTGGCAGGGAGTTCCATAGACTAACAACGCACTGGGTGAAAAAATATTTTCTTTTGTCTGTTGTTACTTTCCCAGCCCTCAATTTGAGTGTATGTCCCCTAGTTCTGGTATTTTGTGAGAAGGAGAAGAGTGTTCCTCTATCCACTTTACTCATGCCCTGCATTATTTTGTACGTCTCAATCATATCCCCCCTCAGGCGCCTTTTATCCAGACTAAAGAGCCCCAAATGTTTTAGACTTCTGGGAGTTGCATTCCAAAAACATCCAGGCTGCCCATTTTTGGGGAACATTGGCCTTGACACATTTACTATTGTCCTTGCGCTTATTTATGTCTATAGCTGACCTCTACCCTATGTACAGTTATTGTATAATTTCTAAATCTTCTTAGGAGATAGGCTCAACTGCTTTATCCTATGGATTTCCATTAGCTCCCATATTCAAGAGTTTCCTAATCTGACTCCCTAGTATGATTTTTTTCTAGAGCCTGATTTGTTAGAAAATCTTGTTTCTTGTTCAGATTGTGTCACTGCAAGAGCAGAAATATTTTGCTGGCTGTAAAACATGGGTGGTGCATCCAAATTCTGATGGCACTGCTTTTTATAAATACAGTTGCCCACATATATCATTTGCCACACGGATGAAATGGTCATTTGTCAGTGCCAGCTCTGTCATTAGGAAGGGGGGGAAGCAACTGTTAAAGGTCTACCCATGCAAGAAGCACGAATGATAGCTCTCCAGGCTTTCCTTTCAGGTCCCAGCAGTTTGTACTACAATTCCTGTTCTGTATCCACTAATGTAGGCTTCTGCCTCAGAAGATTGCGGCTGCCGATGCTTAAGTAAGGTTCAGCCTGGTTGTACCTTCTGTATACAGAATGAGTGAGGGAACTGTTTTGTCTTTTGCTCTAGGTACCAAAATGTTGCAGATTGGGTCATGTCAGTTTCATGAGTGTCCCTCCAACGGTATTCTCTATGAGTTTTCCTTCAGAGTCATTCTGAAGATCCAGGAGCTCTTTTTCAACCTGAGTCAGGTCCTTGATACTTCTTCAGCCAGAGGTTTCAAGAGCAGGTTGCTTTGGTCCTTTGCAGGATGTTAATGAAAATTTGTTTTTGTTGACTAACACTGATATTTCCTATCCCTTGTTGCCTGAACTATAGGTTATGTCAAGAATTGAGCATGGTGCCTTCTGTTTATGTTCTAGTCACTGACTATTCACTATAAATGGGAGATATTATAATGCACAAACCTGGAGCCAATGTTTGACTGTCATGGATGACTTTTAAAAAATAGGAAAGCATATAATCTATTGCAAAGGATCCTGTGATCAGTAGCAAAGTAAAAAAAAAGTTTAATGGTGGGTGTCACTGTTGAACTGTCTGAAAGCTAGAAAATCAAAACTATATTCCAAGGCCAAATGTTGCAATACTCTATTTATTGACAATGTAGCTGTTGAGAGAGGGAAGGCTTTCTGTGGCAGAAGCCTTAACAAGCTCAGGATAGTTTTCTGTTCCCTATTCTGTAGCCATTGCAGGCTGTTGTTAGGACTCATTTTGGCATCTGCCAAAAATTGCACCGTTTTGTAAGCCTGCCTACACAGTTAAGAAGCATTAGACAAAGGACATGTAAGGGGTTGCAATGGAAGAACAAAATTATTGCAAGAACCAAGTACCAAACAAGCCCTTGGTGTTGTTATGCATGTGCAGTTTGCATGCTGTTCTTAAGAAACACAACACGTTGCTTTTTCTCAAGCTGAGAACTGTGTGGTCTAGAAAATGTAAAATAGTGAAACTGAAATTAAATTAAATTTTGTACTTTCCCCTCTTCCCCTCTGTTGGGGGAGGATTGGTGCAGTGTACCCTACATCAGTGGTTCCCAAATTTTGGTAACCCAGATGTTCTTGGATTTTAACTCCTAGAAACCCTGGCCAACACACCTCTGTGAAAATTCTCAGTCATCAGGTGGAGGTTATTCAGAAACTGAGTCCAGGCAATTGGACTTCTTTTCTTGTGAGATCAAAATGTTTCACTACTCATCCAAGTATCTGTCATACCAACTTGGATGGGCAGTGAATCATTTCGATCTCACAAGATAATAAGTTCAGTTGCCTTGACTCAGCTTCCAGACCTGGCCAACATAGTTGGTGATAAATGTTTCTAGGAATTGTACTCCAAGGTTAGGAACCATTGCCCTCAGTAGTTATAGCCATGTTAGCCAGATTTATGATGGGCAGGCAGAGAATTAAAATGGAGATACAGCTTCTCTGTGTTGATGTAACTATTTATTTGTGTCATCAAGCTTATTTACCCTGTGCATCAAGTTACATTCCACTGCCTCTTTGGTGAAGACCAGAATTAGCAAAAGGACAGCATCAGTTGTTACCAGCAAACGCGATGTACAGTGGTACCTTGTATAAACGAATTAATTCGTTTCAAATGAAATTATGTTAAGGAAATTTTCCTTTATACAATTTTTCCATAGGAATTCATTGAAAACAGAGTAATCCCTAATTGCAACCATTTTTATAATTGTACGGATTTGCCCCATAGATGATTCTGTTAAGCAAATTTCCCCTATCTCCAGAATTTTTTATGTTGTACAGATTTTATGTTATACAAACCGTTTGTTATACTAGGGTCCATTGTAGTATATTTGCTCTTAGAGTTTAAAGTAAGGTGGATAAAAACCCATGATTAAAAAAAAAAATTATTAGTACTGTCCCAGAGTGTCCTTGTCCTGTCGCAGGGTATTTCAGGATTGGCTTGGAGGCAGGCAAATTGTCTGCCCCTTCAGTGGGAGGGCACAGCTGTTTGCATTTCTGTGATCGCTATGAGCACATCCACCACTGGAGGACCCTCAGTTACCCCACAGATATTTGTACTGCTCAGCCAATCCCAGGAAGCCGCCTTTGAACGGGGATTCGCTCTTTTCCTCTCGCCATTCTGAAATGAACTGAAAGCCCCTCCCCAAAACACCTCCTGAGCTATTTTTGTAAAGGAAACAGGTGGAAAAGCATCCCATATGCAGAAGGAGGGTTTAAATCAGTCTCGGTCAACATCATCCTTCCGAAAACCCTTCGACGTAACTCTTTCAGTTATTTACAGTTGCACAAATCCACCTGCTTTTTTAAAAAAAAAAAAAAAAAATAAAATGAATACTCCTTGAGAAGGAAAGGGTGCGGAAAGGTCCGGGGAAGAAAGAAACCGACGAGGAGAAAACGTGGGCCAAGGAAGAGTCTGGTCTCCTGAAAGGCAGCCCTCCCGCCAAAAAAATGCCCCCAACCCTGAGCTACTGAACGTCCCATTCATTACACACCCTTCCATTTGGGGAGGGGAAAAAAAAAGAGGGCTAGTCTCCCGCCTCGCCAAAGAGGGAAGGAAACACCATTTCCCCCTTTGATGGGGCGTCCTGTCAGGCGAAGGTGGCGGGAGCCCAAAGACACCTGCCAGCCCTCCACCTTTCCCCACAAGCAGGTGCCCTTTAGCCTCCCCCTTCACACACACACACACACACACACACATTTCCCGGCCGACGTCGCCTGCACCGCCGCCAGGGAGGGAAAGGAGCCGTGAGGCAAATGCTCTTTTTCCCTCTCACGCCCGGCTGATAAACACAGATGGGGCTTGTTGTCATGTGTTAGAAATATCACCAATAACAGAGAAGGTGGGCTTCCGCCGCCGCCGCCGCCGCCGCGCTGTCGGCTGCCCAACGCTTTCCCACCGCGCCCCTTTGTGTTTGGGAGAGTGTGTGCGTGCCGTGTGTGTGCCTGTGCGTGTCATGGGGCAGAAGCTCTCTAATGCAAAGAAGCCCTGACCACCAACGCCGACGCCCCCACCCGAGCCTGGCATTTCTCTCCCGCCCCCCCCGCCCCAAAATAAAGCCCTCCCTCCCTCTTCCCTTTTGCGGCAGCTTTGAGCCTCGCCTCCGCGCGCGGGACTTTTTAGCGACGCGACTCCGCCAAGGGAGGACTAATCGGGCGGGTTGAGCTTCCAGCCGGCGGCAAGACCCAGGCAAGTCGGCGTACGCCGCTCACTCTCGGGGTGTTGCCCGTGTGTGTGTGTGTGTGTGTGTGTGTGTGTGTGTGTGTGTGTGTGTGTGTGTGTGTGTGTGTGTGTGTGTGTGTGTCGCTCTCTCTCTCTCTGTGCCTGTGCCTGTGCCTGTGCGTACCGAGTCCATGCCGTGTCGTGTGTCTCTGTGTCTCTGTGTGTGTGTGTGTGTGTGTGTGTGTGTGTGTGTGTGTGTGTGTGTGTGTGTGTGTGTGTGAGGGGGGAGGAGGCTGGCTTTGGCAATGCGGAGGCAACAAACGTGAGGGCAGCAGCAGCAGCAGCAGCAGCAAGTGGTGGTGGTGGTAGCCGCTGCAGCCTCTCGGGGAGCCCAAACAGCCCACAGGTTCCTCCTCAGCTTCAGGGCAAGGCGTTGCTCCGCGAAGAGCGAGCTGGAAGGAGAGACCAGGCGGGCAGGCGGCGGGGCTCGAGAGGCTGGAGAGACAGAGGGGGGGGGGCAGGGGAAGCGCCTACACGTCGGAGTTCAGCGTGGGGGGGCGTGGGGGGGAGGGGGGGAGAGGAAGGACAGATGGCCAGGGGCTGCTGCTGCTGCTGCTGCTTCCCCCAACCCCCCTTTCTGTTTAATTCATCGAGCCAGCGAGGCCCCTCGTTGGACGGGTGCGCGGTGAAAAGCGGGGTCAGTGGGCACGAATAGGTCGAGACCAGGACCAGATGCCTGCTGAACAAGGGGGCTTTTGAGCGCGAGGCCAAGGGGGGGGAGCGTGGCGCTCGCTTTGTCTTGCCTTCCGCATTGCAGGTTGGAATTGGGCAGCGACGTTCTATATTTTAATTGAAGTGCATTCCGAAATGTGGTCGTCAGCCTGGGGTGGTTGCTTTGCTTTGCTTTGCTTCCTCCTTTCCCCCCCTACCAGCTTCCTTTCTCTCCTCTTCCCCAAATCCACCTCCCTTCTCTTCCTGCAGAAGGGGGAGGAAAAGGAGCGAGGCAAAAAAAGGAGCTTGGGGGTCGCCGGGGGTTGGGGGGGGAGGAGAGCGAGGCAGCAGCAGCAGCTGATGGGGCGTATAAAGTGGGCTGGAGAGAACAATGCTGTCTCAGTGTTGGTGGGGGAAGAGAGCTCGTCGGGTGGGGTGGGGTGGGGTGGGGTGGGGATCCTTCAGTACACCCTTGTGCATATTAATGGAGGTACGGCAGGTGTTGCAAAATAAAAAGTGTGTCTGTTCCATTCCACCACCACCACCACCACCACCCCCTTTTAGCCTCAAGCAAAACGGGGGAGGGGAGGGTGTATTGGGGATTGTGGAGAGGGGAATGAGAAAGGGAGTCCTTGCCTGTGAAGCCATTCCGAGCTTTTGAAAAAGGCAGTGGCGGTTCAGGCATCAGCAGTTGCTTAAACTGGGAGAAGGGAGACTCCACGCACACGCACTCACGTGCACGCACACGCATATACACACCCCACCTTTCCAGCATGTTGCTAGCCAAGTGTGGGTCCACAGGCACATGTGCGTGCATGGATGCAAATAAAGGGCACTGTGCTTATAGAAAGGAGGTTGGTTGGTCTGCAAGGTAGACAGACAGCTGTGAGCTGCTACACTTATCGCCTGCTGCTGTGGACGCCTGATTCTGGCAAGCAGATGATTGAAATGGGAAGAGGCTAGAGATGCTTCGTTAAAGGGACAGTTCATTGGTAAAGCCCAATGGTATGGAAGGTGGAATTGGGTAAATGATGGAAACAGAGAATGTGGTAGGGATGTAGATTTGTTATTTTTCTTGTAAGAATGGAAGCATATTTCCAAATGAAGGTCAAGAAGGGTCTCTGGTTGGCCACAGAATTAAGAGGGCATCTTTTGCATGCTGTTCTTTAAAAATATCACAACATATTGCTTTTTCCACAAGCTGGGCACTGTGTGACTTGGAATCCTTAAAATTGTGAAATTCCTAATAAATTAATTACTGTGTTTCCTGTTCAAAACCTTTCTGTCTGGGTGTGGGTTTATGATTTCCTTCTGCATCCAAAGTAGATGGGTGATCAAGGAGGGGGAAAAAGGAGATTTAGTTGCTGTGTCTTACCACTGTTTCACAAAATGTATTTACCATTCTAAGATGGTTATGCATCAGGTTGCATTCCAGAACTACCACCACCTCTCAGGAGGGGAAAGAACTGAACAAAAAAGAGCATTCTTGATTGCTGTCTGTGAATCTGTAGATCTTTTAAATTTGCAGTACTTCTTTTACAAGTATCTGTGGTAACAATTCTTTGTTGGTGATTAAATGCTTATACTTCTGGGAGTTCGGTGGATTGTTCAAAATAAAGTATGCTGTGTGAAATTGATAGTGAATTGTAACCACAAATGGAAATGGCAACTCTTTGCATGAATGCATAGGCAATTTTCCTGGAAAAACAGTACCATTGTGGCCACAGTATTTCCTCATTGGAAAGCATTTAAAGTACCATTAATAATGGGATTTCCCTTCCCCCTCATTGTGCACCTCAAGAATTTGACAGACATGTCAGATCGACCCAAAGGCCTATCGGAGTTCAGCATTTATTTCCCAGAGGAGCTATCCAGAGGCCTCTGGAAAGCCCCCTCAGCAGGGTTTTAGTGCAGCAGGACCCTTCCACTTGTGTTGCTTAGCAACGGATATTTCCGCAACATACTGCCTTGGATGCTGGAGGCAATTTGTAGCCATCATGACTCATAGCCTTATCGGTCCAATCCCCTTCTAAGGCCATCTAAGTTGATAGCTGCCATTTTGTCTTTTGATAATAAATTTTGTGCTTTAACTATATAACTTGTGAGGAAAAAAGATTGAAGGCAAAGGTGGGATGCAAGGAATGCAAGTGATTCCCCCACTGAAATTGGATTAGCCTTGAACGCAGTCAAGCAAGATGAGATTGTATCCAAACCCTGCACCCCTCACTAAGCCTAACCTGCTATTGTGTATTTACCTTCCTACTGAGATACATAGATGCTTTCTGTATGTGTGTGTGCGAGTGTGTGTGTGTGCGTGTGTGCGCATGCATGTGCACATGTGTGTGCACACGCAGGCCGGCAGTATTTCCAAGTGTAATGTATTTTTAATGCTGACATGGATGGCAATAGCTTCTCATGATTAATAAACCCTGGCTTTCTACTTACTTGGCTTAAATGTTTTGCTGTTAAAGTAGGTCATAAATGCAGATGTGGAGGGAAAGGCCAGAATGGTGTATCATCAATAGTTTAATGTGATCTCTTGCATATGCCATTTTCGCTAAAGATAGATGGAGAGGTCTATTTGTACTCCATCGCAGTTTATCATGTGTTCTCCTACATGCCTCCCCCCACTCCATATCCATCTGCAGTTTTACCAAAGAAACTTCATGTGAAAATGTAATCTAGCTGGTACCTGTGTTAGGCTTTTAGAACACAAAGAAACCAGAAGTATTGCAACACCATTAAGACTACCTACTTAAGGTTTCTCTTTCTATGAAAATGTACATTCATGTAATGGCCAGAATCCTATTAGGTGGGGGGGATTGCCTTTACAACAGGAATGAGGTCATTAGCAGTGAAGGACTGCTGCTGACTAAAGACTTCCTTCTGCAAGTTCAGGATGCACACAACTTTTATCACATTGTATATAAGCCATAAACACTCCAAAATTGTAGAATGAAGTGTTTAATCAGTGGTGGTCTGTCATTGCCAGTGACATCATTCCTGTTGCATAGACAGAGCTGTGCAACAGGGTTTCAGCCAGGATGTTTAAAATGTTATAAAATATTGGTTTTGCACAGATATTCCATCAAAATATGCATTTTAAACAGATGTACTTTTCCCCCAAATTTTAACAGAATCTTAAGATCTAGAGAATTAAACTTGAGTGAATAGTGATGTCCAGAGAGATGTGGATCAGGTCAGTTGTCATACCAAAATTTGCAACAGCCAAATTTACCAAGGCTGTGTTTTCCTACGAATTAAAGTGCTCTCTTTGGACACAAGTTGCTTACTTAAGTACCAAATTAAATGTATTCTCCTCCCTATCAGTTATTCGAGGCATTAAGATCTTTAAAATTATGATGAATCCTATGGCATTATCATGAGCCATTCAGCAGTTTATTCAGCAGATATCTTTTTAGTTAGGGCTAACAATTGGATTTAGGCCACACGGCATAATCATTCTGTTGGTGGCTTGTTGGCCATGGTAAGACTGTGATACCTCCATCAAGGAACAGGCATCACTCGGTGCTGGAACCTGCAGTTAGCCAACAGCTGGGAAGAGGCCTTATCTTTGATTCCTGCTAGAAAGTTTCTTACAATTTTTTCTTCCTTTATGGTTATGCTGTAACATGAAGGTGAGGAGTGGCAGACTGAGGATTGATATTGTTATATATAAAATGTTCACTGTGGGATTTAGGATATAGAGATGGCTGCTAGATTAAATGGTTTTAAAAGAAAAAAATTAGGCAATTTCATGGTGACTGAGTAATGTTTTCTAGTCCAGATAGGTACTTACAACCTTCAGGAACAGAGACAAAATGCATCAGCATGTCCTTTGCTGAAGTATGGGAGATGGCTATAGCATTCATGATCCACTCAGGGTTGCCTGTGTACTCCTGGTTGGCCACTGTGAGGACAGAATGCAGAACTAGGTAGGCCTTTGTTCGGATGCAGTGCTCCCGATCTGCTCATCTTTGTTCTCCTATGGGAAAGAGCAGATGGGCTAGTTAGACCTAACTGTGACATAGCACTCAAACGTCAAAGGGAAATGTGCCTTACTGACAGACCTTTGAGATTAGTCTTTGAAGAGCTCTACAGAAACGGATATGTCCCTGCTTTCATCTGGTATCTCAAATAAGAGCACAGAGAGAGTTAAATCAGGAAGGCATTCTTTGTAGATTGTGACATGACGGTAGGGAAGGGGAGGAAATTATTGAGGATGGTAAGTGTACTTTGTACATTTAAATGTGCACCACATTCTAAAATTACTTCCAAACTGGTCTGCTCATGTAACATCGTTCCCCATCGAAGGTGAACCATGATTTCCCACAGGATGAGCATAGGCAAGTGTAAGAATGTTGCAGTAGTCTATCCATGTTGACAAATAAGCCTTTTCACCATGATTTTGGTGAAATGCAACCTGCTTTTACAATCTAAACTGGTATGTTTAACAGTGTCTCATTTGTTCCTATAGTAGAAAGCAGTGGTTCCCAACTCTAGGTCCCCAAGATGTTCTTGCACTACAGTTCCAAAGGATCCTGCTGAGCGGAGCTAATGGTGAAGGTCATTTTAGTCCAAGAACATCTGGGGACCCAGCCTTAGGAACTACTGCTATATAGAAATGGATTCCAGTCCTGCCTCCCACTTACCTGTGCCAGCTGAGGACAGCTTGTCTTTGTGGGAGTCATCCATTTCATCACTGAAAGCAATGTCCTGTGTATGTACAGCTGCAGAAGATGCACGTGGGTAAAAGAAAAGGAGTCCCAACTTGGGACATTCTTCCCACCCTTGTTAGATGTGGTCAGTCAGGACACCTGTCTCACAACATTAAGCAGATCAGTAACTGGAATGATGTGGGTCCTGTACTTCTGTTTGTAGTTGGTGCATCTGCTCCCCCAAATTTTCCCTTTTATTTAGATAATGTTAGTGAGTATTGTTGAGTCTCTGAAACCAGTGGCTCTGTTGCCGAATGAAACATTGTCTGCAACTTCTACAGGTGGTTCTTCAACTGGCACTCCAGGTTCTCTCCCAATTTACTTTCCTTATGCAGAAGTGTTTTGCTTGCATTTTTGGAGTAGTTGAGTCTGGACTCTGGGATTCAAAAGATTTCCAAAGCACCATCTCAATTCTTTGCCCAAGAAAAGCAAGAGGGAGCAAAGGCCTCCTTTAGCCAAGACTTCTTTCTGTCTGTCTTTCTTCCCCATTGTCCTTCTGTGGAGGTAGGCCTTTGTGGCGGTGCTGTCAGGTCCCCATATCTGCTTATTTGTCCTCTTGTGCTTTATTTTGTAGTAAGCTCTGTGTTTTTAATTTATAGATAGATAGATAGATAGATAGATTTTAAAAGACAAAAACCTACAGAACCTTAAGGACTGTTGCATGTTAATATGAGCTTTGGTGGACAAGTCTGCTTCTTCAGACATGTCAAGAAAAAAACCTCTTCATATGTCTGAAGAAGAGGATTTGTTCACAAAATCTCATATTAAAATATAACAGTTGGTCTTGTAGGTGTGACTAGTTTTGCTGTTTTTATTGTTTATTTTTTATTTATATGCCCCCCTTTGGGTTTTGTGTGATAGGTTTATCAGTGGTTGCTCATGGGTGAGATGAGATACATGTGAAGCTACTGTTGCAATTTGAGGACAAGAGGCTTTGAAAGGGTGATAAGGAGGCTTGATAGCAGCCAGACTAAGAAAGCTTGATCTTTTTTGTTCTTTGTTTTTCTGCAGGTGCTTTCATTTTCTGCTTTCCAGAAAGGGGAAAGGGCCATATCTTTATTCCTTGCAGTTCTTACTGTTGTTGCTGAATACACTTTGTGTGTTTGCATCTGAGACATATGAGAATTGAAAGGCATGGTGTATTCAATAATTTTAATTTTGGGAATGAATAATCATGTCAGAATTCTCTGTGTCTTGCTTTAGTGCAATTCAGGTTAACCTAAATAATGTCAAGATCTCCACTTCCTATGTTTACAATTGCATACATCTACTTTAGACTTTATTGCTACTGCATATTATACTGGGATTACTACACTTACCGTTTTAAACTGTAACATAGGGAATGCAATAGTTGTAATGTATAAAAAACTGAGAATGGGTGGCAACCAGCATGTAGTCATTGTGAGCTTTATAAGTGAAGCAATATCCACAATCCTCAAGGATATTAATTACAGGTTGTAAAATTTCCTAGCTATGTCATTGGCCAGGTGTTTCCAGGATGTTGCCAAAGCTACAGATCTGATTGGGTAATGAGAGTGTAGATGCTTCCAAAAGAGGAAGGAATCTGTCCAAATTTTCTTTTGAAGATTTTTGGGTTTGGGGAAACCATCTGAGTGTTGTTACAGGTAGGCAGGCTGTTAAAAATGGCTTTCCAAAAAGCTCCTTCTTATCCAGAGTGGTACCAGGCGATCCTAGAAAGAAATCTGGTTAATAAAAATTCCAGTAGGTAATGGTAGTTAACCCCCCCCCCCCAATATCCTTTCGTAGAGGTAACAAGTCTGGAAATAAAACATGGATTGTGTACAATGGCATTCTGAATAAGAGAGCTTTTCAGGTGTGTGTGTGTGTGTGTGTGTGTGTGTGTGTGTGTGTGTGTGTGTGTGTGTGTGTGTGTGTGTGTGTGTGTGTGTGTGTGTGTGTTGTTATAGTCGTGACCGACTCTTCGTGACCCCCATGTCCATGGAGTTTTCTTGGCAGGAATACTGGAGTGGCTTGCCAGTTCCTACTCCAGGCACCTATAGCACCTGGTATTCCCTGTCTCCCATCCAACTACTAACCAGGGCCGACCCTGCTTAGCTTCCGAAATCAGGTGAGATCGGATGTGCTTAAGGCAACTAGGCACTCACACTGATGTACTGAATAGTAATTTAAGAACCATTGGGTCATGTGGCTTTATTTGCATCTGTGTCTTTCACTCCCAATATATTGCAGTTGATACAATTCATAGTTTATTAACACCACTCTAGGATTCTGCAGCTGATGTTGGTGACTCCTTTTATATAAAAAAAGGTATTTCCAGACAGATAGGTCCTACTTATCTTAGTTAAAAGGCAGTGGCCTTTGCTTTTTGTTTAACAGATTTTTGCTGGTAAGAAAATACATGATACGCAAAAGTAAAGTGCACAGTGCTTGCAAATTGAATTTGCCAACTAGACCTCCCCACCAAAAATTAATGAATGGGACATTCCAGATAAAAATGTAGTCATAAAAATGTGATCTAGAAACACTCTAAAATAAATCCTGATGTTACCCAGACCTTGTGTTCTTTCCCATTGCTCTCATCATCCACATACCATCCACACTCTTAATGTGTCTCAAAGTTCTGTCTCATTGATAGTCTACAGTCACTTTGATTGATTTAAAAATGTATACTGTTCAGATTACTATTCAGATTTATGAATTGATTTTATATTTATATATTTATTTATTTGTAGACCGCCCGACTTTCCAAGAGGAACTCTTGGCGGTTCACAACATAAGAAATTAATACAAAATCCGAATATCAAGTATAATAAAACAAAATCAATCAAACAGAAACGTATGAAAGGACAATATAAGAATAAGAGTAAGATGGCAGCAAAAAAAAAAACCCATATACTTTTAGGATATACGTTGCTGAATATAAATGGCCTACAGTAGTAAAAAACAGACTTGTCATAAAGGGAAGGTGGAAGCAAGAGTACACAACAGTCATTCAGCAACGCAAGCTGTTCAAGATTCCAGTTCTTTGCCTGACGCTAGAAATGATTATCGTATATTGGATTTCATTCTTTTGTTTGTTTGTTTGTTTAAACAACACTTACCAGTAATATAGGTAATCTTATGCTTTCACTTTGAAGATCCTCTATTGATGTCTTGCTGTCATCCTTCCACCGGCTGCTCACTGTTGTGTCTGTGAAATAATTTATGCCATAATTGCTTGGGGAAATAACATGCACGAAATTCTGTTCTTTTTTTTGGGGGGGGGAAGAATTGCATGTGATTGTGTCAGGAATTTGCCATTTCTTTGTCACTCAAATCTTCTGAAAATCCTCTGCATAGATGCTACTCTTGAATATTCTAGTAGGCATGTTGGTTCACTGTGCTAATCCCACATAGAGTCTCCATCTGCAGCTAATCCTGAGCTGCTTTCATTTGCATACAGGAATAAGTCAACCCCCTCCCATTTTTAATATCTGCTAGATTTTCAGCAGGCTGTCATTTTGTGCATGTATAGTATTACTTTCCCCTTTTACTTCAGGTTTTTATATTTCATTATTTATCACATTGAACCAAGCACACTGAGTGAAGGCTTTTGCCTTCAGAACGGATGGAAAAATGTCCTGGAAAAATAAATAAATGTTGTGCTTTTTTGGACAGATAATCTTTCAGGAAGCAGGATTGTGTATGGTACTGAAGTTTCATCACAATCTGGCTACCTGAAAATCACTGTTGGACTTATACAACCATTATTTTGTCCATAGCTATGAACTTGGTTGTCAGGCATGCTAATTTCACACAAAATTACACACAACAAAAAGGATTATCATACTGTGGGAATTATGTTTGGCATGAAATAATGAAAAGTATCATGACAATACAGGTCTGGCCTAATTTGCATATACTATGGTGACAAAATTAAATTCATGATTTGTGGCTGAAGCAGACTTTCAAAAACATGCTGGATGCTGGGTCAGTATTCAACTGTAACAGAAGAGCAGTATTCATATCCAACATTAATTCAATCTGTTTCTTGGACAATTAATAAAGTTAATTGGTTATATAAACAGTAAATAACTGGGGTTCCATCCATGGAGCTGGATAGAAGATGAAAGTTTGTGTAGTAAGATCCAGGAAAAAAGATTGGTTAAGGAATATGAACGTATAAAGCAAGATGTTGTGGAATAAGCAGCTGCTGTATAAAAGACACATCTTTGATCTATCTAGCATCATATCACTTACCTGTAGTAGTTCTCCAGGCTGTTCAGTACCACCTGATATGAGAACATTTAAATGGAGACGATTGATTCAATCTGAGAGCTACCACATGCAAAGCATGTGTCCTATAACTGGGCATAAGAATGCTGTTCCTGCCTCTGCCTATTTTGTTTGCTTTGGTAAGTCAGGTAAGACATGGTACTATGGAGGAATTGCACTATATCACAGATGCCAGATAAAATGTATGAACGAACGCCAAGAGCAGCATACCTAGCCTCCAGTTATGATTGTGACAGCCTCTTGCTGTCAATGATGGGCATCTTTTATCCTACTGAGGAATCTGAGTTTCTTATCTCATGGTGGTTTTCACCGTTCTCCTGTGACTACACCTTATTTATTTCTCCTTTCGTATAGACTGTCACCAGGAGCTTTTGTAAGGTCCACAATCTTCCCTGCATATTACTATAAGTGATACTCAGATTATTTTCAAAAATATCTTTAAAATGTCACACCACTCTTTTTTTCTTCCTTGTGGATGGTTAGGTGATAGAAAGATCATAATTCTGTGTTACAGTGCAAACTGAACTTATGAATAAAGATATATGACTCATTTCAGTCTTCTAATCAGGCTGGATTTGTTTTTTAATCAATTTAAATCACAATTTAAATCATGATTTAAATCAGAAAAAAGCTTTTTTATGATTTAAATAAAATATTTTTTTAAAAATTTATGTTGTGATTTACATCAGTTTGACCTTAGGAAATCAGTGATTTTTATTCACCTTTCTTCAAATGCAGAGATGTTTAGTATCATATCAGCATTTACTCTTTATACTGTACAATGTGATAGTGTTAACAATGTAAAATGTCTGGAAATTTTAAAGCCATTGGGAAAAACTTTGGAACAAACAGAAATATTGGAGAAAATAGTCCCCCCCCCCGCTAGTTTCCAGACATTTTTTATCTCTAGCTATTATCCAGTTTTAAATTGCAAAAGGAAGTCTATACTATCCTCTATGTTTATACTTAGTCAACAGAAAACCTATTAAAATTTCTACTCCCTGCCAGTTGCGCCATACATCTATAGAATAACTGTTTTTTCTTACAGCCTTAATAAGTGGTATATGACAGCTCTCCAGTCTTATAAATCTACAAATAGATTTGTAGTACCTTCAGGAATAATCACATGCTTCTGCCAAAATGGACAGTGTACACGAACCCTTAAATAATGGCAACATTAGTTACAAAGCTGCTAAAAGCCTTTGTTGTTTTTTTCTGGAGCAAACAATATTGCCCTCCTGGAAATCACCATAAACATAGGAAGCTATGAAGATTCCTCCCCTCCTGTGATTCTTAAGATCTAAAAGGAGTTGCATCCTGGTATCAGGTCTTTTGAATGCAAATTTCTGGACCTCTGAGATAGTTGAGTGTAATTGTTCATGCCTGAAGGTGTAACTTAATTGCAGTTTCCTTTCTGGAGATCTATTATTTTATAATTAATATTTGTTCAAATATTTCACTGGTTAGTGGAATATGTTTAGGAGATCTTTAGTATCAGTAGGTGTTCACTAGGGGGGAGAAGAGAATATCATCTATGGCCTAATTTCCAACCCGCTTTGCAAGTTTATGTTGGAAGTGCTGCGTCTTGTTTTAAAAAAAATGTGCCTGTTTTTCTGGATCTCTCGTAGCAAGAGGAAGCCTGCCATAACACTTATGGGGGATAGGTCAATGCTGTTTGTTCCCAGGTCTGTCAGTATTATTTATGAATGTAATGTTCTATATTGATTCCAGGCAAAATCCAAACAACAAAAACAAAACAAAAGAAAAAAACATGTGGCACCTTAAAGACTAATTATTTGTCTTTTGTTTTGTTTTGTTTGGATTTTGCCTGGTATGATTGCACAGGCTATCACAGCTACCTCTTCCAAAACATACACATTGAGAAACTGAGCAATTGATTATTTCATTAAGGATTCTTTGGAGGAACAGTGGCCCACCACTCTGTGATGCCTGGATATAAGGTAGATATTGTGAACATTATTTGTGTTCTTCATCCTTCTGAACAGAAAGAATTGGGAAAGATTGGATGGAAGGCGAAAAAAACATACTTGTGGGAATAAAATGGAAAACAGGTACAACATTTATTAAAGTAAGTGTACCACCCAGGTTTGTAAACTGGTATTTATTTCCTCATCTAAGCTTTAAAATCTTGGAATATCAATTTAAAGGTATGGTACTTCATGATGAGTGCAAATGTATAAATATAATATTAATTTGTAAGCATTTTAAAAAATACAATTTTCCTTTAAATGTGAGTTGTTTAGAATTTAAAACTTTGCTTGCCTCCTTAAGATCTGTCTGTACCAATCGGGCAGTAGGTTCTCCTTCAACTATACATTTTGTGTATCTGAAGACCACATCAGGCATATTCCATCTGACAACAGGCAAAACATGGTTACTCCTTGTTGAATCTGCACTAGATTTTTGCAGATAATCAGAAAAAAAATTCACCTATCCTCAGAATGCATACGATCTGCTGCCTGTTAGGAAATTTTATTATCTCCTTGAGGCAACGTGTTACTGATCTGAAGAGTAGTTCAGCAATGGAAAGTTTCACAGGTGTTTTTAACCTGACTCCATATCTTATCAGATCCTTAGAATCAGATTTCTTCTTCCTTTTATACATTATTTTACATATTATAGAATTGCTAGCATTTCACTTGAAAAGAATATTCCTTTTTTACACCCTCCCAGGACTAAACATGATTTTGGTTTGAATTTAGTTTAGAGCAGTAAATTGTACTTAATGGTCCAACAGGGGCATTTTTAACTGTATGATTCTACAACTGATGGTGGTGAAGACTGAGTCTTCTGTACACCAGACCTGACTAGTAGAGGCCAGTGTCATTGTTAACCTGTTGCCAGCTGAAGCACAGGTTGAGAGATCTTTTCCAATTCCATCAACTTTATTAATAGCGATGGTGAGATTTTAATTTGGGATTTTATTTACAAGATATATTCTGGTTGCCTATAGTTACCCCGATAGGTCTGTCTTTGTAATACAGTATAATTATTCAACTTATTGCCCCTGATTTTTACAGCACAGGAATGCTTTGCCAAGTTAGATTATACTGAAGGCGTGAAGAACATGACCTATTCCAACTCACTTCTCTCCTTCCCCTCCCCAGATTTGCCCCTGTGCATTTTAGAAGTACAGTGGACCCTCGTATAACAAATGGTTTGTATAACATAAAATCTGTACAACATAAAAAATTCCAGAGATAGTGGAAATTTGCTTGACAGAATCATCTATGGGGCGAATCTGTACAACATAAAAGTGGTTGTGATTAGGGAATTACTCTGTTTTCAATGCATTCCTATGGGAAATTTGTATAAAGGAAAATTTGCTTAACAGAATTTCATTTGGAACAAATTAATTCCTTTATACTGTACAAGGTACCACTGAAGGTTGTTCTCTCCATTTCACCAGAGGAAGATGGTACATCTGCCGAGAAGCATAGCGTTGGATAGAAATGACAGCATTGGCAATATGATCTCTTTCATTGCATAATTAATCAACCATCTTATTAATGTTTGGGAAGCCCATTATTATATTCCTCAGTAACAGGCATCAAATGTGGACTTTTGTGTGCCCTACATGAACATTTTTCAATGACCAAAATTACTCCATGAAAGCCTTTGCCCCCACCCACCCCCGTACTTCAATATCTTCTTATAAAGTGTTCTGCTTTAACAATTAATTCTTCCATTTTGCCTAACACTCACAGTGGGTAATTTATTATTAAATGTCTGATGTGCTATTCATATGTAATATGTGCCTGTCTAATTAGTTTTTAACCTTTTAAATAAATTGTTCTAAAGAGTAATATTGTAAACCGACATGAGGCCAGAAGACTATGTTCAGGAACATTTCCAAGGCTATAAAAGCTGGTGCCAATTTCATTTATTGCTAATTCAAAGTCTTTAGAGCTTCCTGTCTTCCTGCATATTGCTGGGATTTTAAGTCACCTTTATATACAAATATGCTACGTTTATGTTTGTAAATGGAAATTAGGCTACATAATAGTAATTCAGTATGATGCTATTGAGGGACAATGTGGTTTTTATCTTAATTGCAATAGTGTGGTAGAGATTGGTTAACCAAAAGCTTAGGTGGGACTGGTTTTTTTAAAAAAAATAATATTTGTAGATGGATTTCCTAAAGAGATTATCTTTTGCCCTGAGTAGGAAGTGGCAGGATGAAGAGCACTCTCACTAAAATTCATTTGCAACCACTCAATAAAAATTGATGGCATAACAAAGTCTGTCTGCTTACAGAAGCACACAAAAACCATACAGAAGAGAAAGAAGTGGCTCCAGTCCATAGCATGCAGCAAAAAGTTGTCTCGACCACGCCCCCAGAACCGGGAACAGAGCGTGACAAGCCCTACCTGCCCCTGGGCTGGGGAATTCTCTTGTCACGGTTAGTTCCCAGTTCCTGTTCCGAGACAAGGGACGTGTGGTAACAACTGTCACACAACAACCAGTGTCCACCTAGTGGTCAGCGGCTGAAGCGGCATTCAACATTAGTTTCCCTATGGGAAATACCATGCAGTGCAAATGTTTATTAAAGAAATGGAGAGCGGGACAGAGTGAGTCTTATTGATGAAGAATTCTGGAACACCGATAGAAAACATAATCAGATTTCTAGACCATAAACATTTTTTCTAACATTTTTAATATTTCTGTACAGGATTAGAAGTTGGCTGGTTTATATGCAGTATTATCACTACTAATATTCATATGAACCAATGAAATTTCTAAGAAGCTCCATCGGGAGCACTGGGGCATCACTGTGTATAAGTAACCAGTTCACAAACCTTTTGGGATTCCGGGATCATCTGCTGCCTTTTTAATTGCTGTGAAGATTAGTGTGTGTTTTTAAATGGTTCTTTTTTGAATTATTGCAGCCAAGCAGAGAACATTCCATTCCTTTTTATCTTTACTCTTTGTAGTAGTTATTTGATTGGGAGGTTCTTTATCAGAATTTCCTTCCATTTATCTCTCTAATAATTCCTTGTGTTTTTACAGTTTTATTAGTTCTGTGTCTTTGATGTCTTCAATGCCTGAGCATCCCAGCCTTTTAAGAAGGTCTTGGTGAGAAAATATCATTGATGGCAATAATTCTCTCTCTCTCCCCCCCCCCACCACAACCTTTGTAAAAGTGTTTGTATATCCTAAAGCAGGATGGTTCAAATGATAACTTCTGAACCTGTTTTATGCTTATTCTCTGATGCTATGCAGCCCTTCATCCTCCTTTTGTCTAGCTGATCAAATACAGATTCTTTTTAAATCACTACTTTGGCACAGCTTACTGTTTCACTATTAGAATGAGGAAGGAGCCATTGCTATCCTTTGTTTAACTCAGGGGTGTCCAAACTTTGGCCCTCCAGATGTTCTGGACCACAACTCCCAGTCTAACTAATCAGCTCCAAATCCTTTTAAAGTTATGGAGCATTGTATTCAGTTTGCTGTTTTTCTGTCTGGGTGAGTCAAAGAAGGAGGAATAGATTTCCTGTCTCATGTCTTGCATGCCCCTTTAGCTTTGCCATTCCTTCCTGCCAGCAAAACTGACATGAGCAAATGTCAAAGGCTCCAGTAACTCTCTCCCCCTCCCTCTCTGTCTGTTGATCTATTGATCTATCAATAACACGAACAATTCTAATGAGATTTAAAATGAACCATCGAATCATAGAAAAATAAAGTTGGAATAGCCCTGCAAGGCCATTCTTGCTCAATGCAAGAATGCAAATAATAGGATATCTGCCAGGTGGCAGTCTGAATTTCTCATGAATGCTTCCAGTGTCAGAGCACTTACCACATCTCAAAGTAATTTGTTCCATTGCAATACTGCACTAACAAGTTAGGAAGTTTTTCTTGATATTCAACTGAAATCCGTTTCTTGTAAGTTGAACCCATTGTTGTAAGTCCTGGTTACATGTAAGTGGCTATACCCTACATTTGTAAAAGATGGGTAGTTATTTATTCCTGTCCTTCACCAACATGGCATGCCAAGGTGCGTTGAGATTGATCTGTGCAAACGTTGATACAGCCAAACAAAAAGTGATGTTCCATCAGGCTGTGATATGCATGCCATCTACATAGTATCTTAGGAGCAAATTCTATGTAATAGTCCACAAATTATGGCCTGTTTTACCAGATACTAATATTTCTGGTAATCACCCATCTCTTTGCTTGCGATCTCTAATTTATCCTGGTCTGCAGGAACCACAACTTCTGTACATGGTGCAGTGTGCAAATTGTGTTCATAGGGCTCATTTGCTGCTTACAGTTTATGGAGCTGGAGTGTTGCACAACACCCTCTTCCTCTAAATGCAGGTCATGGCTTGTTTTTGAATGGTATTTAGGAACATAGATGTTCCTTACTTGTCTTGAATGAATTGATATCTAGGGGCCTGCATCTTAACATACCATACTAACAAGGCTGAAAATGATATCCTTTATGATATCCCGACTAGAGCAATAAGCTCAAAGCTTCTTTGTATACTAAGGTTAAGGAGGTGGCCAAGTCTGTTTGGTTCCATTTTTTAATCCCTAGTATTTGTAGGTGTTTTAAAAAGTTTTCATATTTAATAAGGTGAATCTCTTGCTGGCTCAGGCAAAGTTCCATCTAACCCAGTGATCTAGTACTTTTTCCAATAGAGTTGTCCCTCGCCCTTTCGCGTTTCATATACTGTGGTCCCGGTATATCGCAGGTCCGCAGTATATGAAAAAAGGTCCCCTGGAGTAAGGAGGAAAGGCCTTCCCAGGCCCATCAGAGCCCCCCAAAAGTGCTTTCCCGCAAACCGGAAGTGACTTCCGGTAAACCAGAAGTGACCTCCAGATCACTAGAAAGCACTTTTGGGGTCTCTGGGGGACTGGAAAGCCCCTTGCAGGCCCGTTTGGGGCACCACCAGGTCTGGGGTAAGTACAAGAGCCCCCAGAGAGCCCACCCAGTCCCAACCTGACCCAGCATCCACATATTGCGGATTTTCAACTATTGCGGGTCAGGTTGGGTCCCTAACCCCTGCGATATATGGGGGTTTACTGTAATGTCCAACCCAGGCAAATGTCTCCTTGAAGCCTATAAGCTGGACATGAGAGCTACAACTTACTTACTCCTTTTTCATACAAGTGGTGGATCTATAGGTTCTATTTAGACAGAATGGAGGTGTTAAATAGGAAGAGAAGTAGCTAGGTGAAATTTGGAAGATAGATGGGCCTCATTATATTTTGACTACTCCTGAGCAGGTGGCTGCTTATGTGATGTGCAGAATGTTTTAGAGCTCTTCTATGCTAACAAACATAACTGGGAACCAGTGAGACTTATATAAATGTTGATTTAATAAGTCTTATTTATTCAGTGGCCGTGCTCTATTTTGGACTAACTGTTGAATTTAGATTCTGTGTCCAGGAAGTGTCAGCTGCATAGCATAATTCCTGATTTATTGCTTCTATTTTAGGGCTAAGATTATAAATCTTTGGGATGAGGGTTGTTGTTGTTTAAACAATTTATATTAAATATTCATTTATTTTCTAATTTCTTATTCAGATCCTGAGTAGCAATCTGAAATTAGAAATCTGAATGGCATTTTCAAAATTCAGTTTCTGGCCTCTGTTGATTGTTTGATTTTGGCTGATGAGAAAGTTGAAATACTGCAAGCTCTCAACTATGGAAAAAAATCAGTAGATTTCATTGTTTGTCAATTATAAAATATAGTCAAATATAGCATTCATTTATCAGTCAATCATTTTAAAAGCAGTTACTAGAATGCTGATCCATTATCTTGTGAAGCTTTTTTGATTATTTTGAGAACAAATAGTGAAAATTCAACATCGAAATCCATAGCGTTGCTATTTCATCATACTACTCTGGTACTACAGTGTGATCATTCAGACAGTGGCAAGATGTTTTGCATAATAGAGATAATTTTTGTGACATCTTGTCTCATTTACATTTGAGCAGCTGACCTCTGTGTCCATTATAAACTGCATTTGAACTCTTCTCAAATTCCAAGGCTATTTGTTGTGTTCCTTGAAGTGGGTTACTGCACTATTCAGGAAAATCAAGCTTAAAGTCCCCCAAGGAGCACAGAACTTGTAGTCTTAAAATTCCAAGCTACTGTTTATCCTCTTCAGTCAATGATCTCACTTTAAAATATGTTGAACTCTGTTGAACTGTTGAACTCTGTGGATGAATATGACCAATAAAATGAAGCAGCCATTTTGTCTAGATCAAGCATAGTGTCTAGATCAGGCATGTTCAAACTTCGATGTTTTAAACCACAACATTGGCAATCTAAGCATTTTGTGGTCCAAAACATCTGGAGGGCCGAAGTTTGGACATGCCTGGTCTAGACCAAGGGAAGTGATAGTACCACTCTATTCTGTTCTGATCAGACCCCACCTGGAGTACGGTGTCCAGTTCTGTCCACCTCAATTTAAAAAGGATGTTGACAACCTCGGTCGGGTCCAGAGGAGGGCGACCAGGATGGTTGAAGGTCTGGAGGAAATGTCTTATGAGGAATGGCTTAGGGAGCTGGGAATGTTTAGCCTTTCAAAAAGGAGGGGATATAATAGCTATTAGGGATGGGCATGAAACAAAAAACGAAATGGTGTTTTGTCATTTTGTTACATAATGAAACAAAACGAAATGAGGAAGCAGCATTTTGTTACAGACTAAACAAAACGGTCATTTTTCCATTGAAATGAACCACTTCATTCTTTCTGTAAAATGGGTCCCTTACCTGCAGGGTGGCCCCCGCCACTGGGACCTAGGAGAGGGAAGAGGAGAAGGTTGGTCACCCCCACTGCTCCAGCATTCCCGCCTCCTCTCAGCTGGGAGGTGGGTGGGGGGTGACTCCCCTGGGTCCTAGAGGCAGGGGATTTGGTGCTGGGGAGCCTTTTCAAGAGGCTCCTGCTGAGCTGTCAGTGGCTGGACCCCTTTAAAACTGGCCCAGTCGGCATCAATGGGATCCCCTGCTGCCGACTGGACCAGTTTTAAAGTGGTCAGCCAATAACAGCTCAACAGGAGACCTTTAAAAATGGCTCCTGGGCACCAAATCCGGTGCCTCTAGGACCCATGGGAGCCATTTCATTTCATTTTGTTTAATATGATTTTTTTAAATTGTAAGAAATAAAATGAAACAAAACGGCTGGGCATGAAACAAAATGAAACGTTCTTTTTCCGTTTTGTGCCCATCCCTAATAGCTATGTTTAAATATTTGAAAGGATGTCATATTGAAGAGGGAACAGGTTTGTTTTCCATGGGTTCAGATACTAGGACTTGGGACAATGGTTTCAAACTACAGGAAAAGAGATTCCTTTTGAACATTAGGAAGAACTTCATGACAGTTAGAGCTGTTCAGCAGTGGAATATGTTGCCACAAAGGGTGGTGGAGTCTCCTTCTGTGGAGTTTTTTAAGCAGAGACTGGATGGCCATCTGTCAGGAGTTCTGTGATGGGGGTTCCTACATGGCAGGAGATTGGACTGGATGGCCATTGAGGTCTTTTCCAACTCTATGATCTATGATTCTATGACATTCTTTCTTGAGAAACAGCAGTTGTAGTCATTGTGGAGTGTTTCTGCTTTGGATTTCAACTGCCTAGCCATCCCCTTCTTTAGGGTGTGCCGTTCCCACCTGTAACCCAGTTTCATATCTTTGGATAGTCTGTATGTGCTTTGTTTAGAGATGCCTGTCCTATGGATATTTTAAAATATGTTTTTTCCTAAACATTTTCTCTGGGTCATCTGATCATACCTTTATTTCTCATTTATTTCTCACCTATCTTCTCATCCTTATACCACTTCCATTGCCCAATATGATCTTGCCCTCTCTATGCCTTCTCTACAGTTCATATCTGGCTAGTGGTCCCAGCAGGCTGCTTGGGAGAGCTGCCCTGCCTTTCTGAATTCATTCTCTTATTTCCCTTCTTTCTTTTTTCTAAGCATCTCTTCCCTTCTAGATTTGTCCAGAATTTGCAAATCTTACGGTTTTCCCCAGATGTATGCTGGTACAATACCTATATTGTCTTTTTGGATCATGATGTTTTGGTTTGGTAGCAATGAATATGCTCTCGCAAACATTTTTTTTACTAAAAAGAGGAAAAATATCTGTGCCAGGCTGAAGTTGGCAAGTACAGAATCATAGAACTATAGAGCATAGAACTTTTTTTATTTTAGAATATTTTTACCCCACCTTTCTCCTTGCAAAAAGGACCCAAGGCAGCTTACAGAATGAGGGATAAATATAGTCCAATACAATTAAGACATGTTCAAGTATTGAGAACAGGGAATTGAGGGACATCTTACATCATTAATAGACAACATTACATTAAAGCTACAAGAGAATGTGAGCAGTTAAAGAGAACAACAAGATTATATACAATATTATATATATAAGAGGCCCTTCTCTCCTTCCTGCCACCCTCACAGATATGTCTCGTGGGAACTTATGAAACGGCCTTCTCGGCTGCTGCACCCAGACTCTGGAACCCCCTTCCACTAGAGGCCAGGACTGCCTCATTTCTGTTGTCCTTTTAGAAACAGGCAAAGACCTTTCTCTTCAGGCGAGCTTTTCCTGAATGATGGTCTACCTATTATTTGTCTTTTACATGAATCTACAGAATCACATAGACTTTGTACTTATATCTAATTATGACCTTATTGACATTGACAGTATGTTTTCAATGTTAGTTTCCATCACTCATAACTTTACATGGAACTTTACTCCTGTGTGGCACGCTGCTAATAGTGCCTAATAGGACTTTTAAGATGAGTTTCCATGGACAGGCGTAGATCTGAGCCCTGTTCTCCTGATGTCTGTGAAGATTCTTAGTCATCTAGGTGAATTTATCTGGAATTTGAGGCATGGCAACTGGACTTCTTTTTCTTGAGAGATTGAAACGTTTTGCTGCTCATCCAAGCAGCTTTGTCAGTCTTGTTCTCCAAAGTCCTAATGCATCATTCTATCCCCTACACCACACTGGGAATCTGATTTAATGTTTTGTTAAGTTTATAACAGACTTTTTTTTCTACCCTTGAGGAATTGTATGTGGAATCTGGAAACAATGTGAGCATATTTTTACTTTAGAAGGATTCTTCACCTTTGCACATTGATAGCAATGTAATAGATTCTCATTTGATTAATCAGCCTTGGGAAACTTACAGCTCCCCAAAATTTTAGATTTCAGCTGCCCCGATTCCATTGGCAATGGTGGCTGGGACTGATGAGGGAACCAACAGTTTCCTCAGTGCTGGATCTATATTTGAACAATGCAGAAGCCTGCTGTGGTGTATTGTGTGTGCGATTGTTTCTTTACGGTACAGCTCATTTTTAAAGCTACAGTGCATGTAGGTGTGAACCACAATCTGAGACTTGTTAGTTGCCGATTTTTCATATCCTATTGCAAGTGGATACAATCTTGTCAATTAAATTATTTCGGTTTTTCTTGGCTAGCATCATATCAAAATCAAGAATGTCCATAAGAAATGTTTATATCTGGGTATCATTTGGGATAAGCTGCCAAGATGCTCTGAGAACATTCAACTTCGCCTGACCTTGGAAGCTAAGCAGGCCTGGCTAGTACGTGGATGGGAGACCACCAGGGAATACCAGGTGCAGCAGGTGCCTGGGATAAGAACTGGCAAGCCACTTCAGTATTCTTGCCAAGAAAACTCCATGAACATGGGTTCACAAAGAGTCGGTCACGAATGTAATGACACAACAAAAATAAATCATTTGGGATATTCCTTAGCCCAGGCTGTGCTACCAAATATCACATTATTCTCTGTTATATGGGCTTTGTATATAGAAATCTCCTCTTTTTATTTTTAAAATCCACTTTTCATTTTACCATTAAGAAAGACATGTTGGAAAACAAGAATTCCATTATCTCTGTGGGGTTCCATTGGTATAAAATATTTTAAAGTAACATACACTCATTGAATTATGTAGTAGTGACCTATTATTTCAGTAGCTGCACAATTTCCCTGTAGTTAAGTCTGTTGTTGAGTTTCCTAACGTTTTAAAAATGCCTATCTAGACTGAGGCCCAAACCAGATATCCCCATTATGACAAAACTCTTTGTATGAGAACACTTTGATCTGATGATTCCCATGGGTGCTTTCATAATGAGGGACTGGGACTGCCTTGCAATGACTGTTCTCTGATCTACTTTTGTGCTTAGCTTTATTCCTTCCATTTCCAGAAAATGGAAAAAAGCTAGAGTGTTACACTTTAATAATATTTGGGTTATTTTAAACATAAAGAATTTCTTTGGTGGGACACAGTGACAGTGAATTAGAAAGATATATAGAGAAATACCAGAATATAAACAATTTACTCAAAATTGATCTCAAATGCTAAAAACACTGGTGGCTAATGCCTGCTGGGGGTAGAAGTTAGAGATCAGCAGAATTGGTAGTTTCTTGAATCCACATACGACCATATCACAGAAGGGAGAAACTGGACCACATTAACATTCCTCCAGATATTCAGTGCAAAGCACGATGCAGAATTCACATAGTCAGCAATGAAAACAAACAAACAAAAAGAGTAGTTTGGACTTGAATTTACATGTTCTAGCAAGAGCAAGTTGAACAGAATTCAAGTGGCTTTGCTATTAATAGTGCAAAATTTGGAAGAAGTGATGGTGGAAATGGAGTCCACACAGCCACCCCACAAACACAATGTTGATCCACAGCAATCCATTGCAAAAGAGACACTAAGGAGCATGCTTGCAAAGATAAATATGTGAAAGCACAGGTTGAGTGACATTGGTAGTAGGGATGGGTATCTTCAGAGACATGGAAAATTAGGAACTTGATAATAAACTCAAAGAACTTCCAAATCATGGCATGAACACCTCTTTCTATGTATTGACATAAAATCACCACACAGTAGAAACATATAGAGTATCCACATATACAGTACTCATTCCCTTGTTTTTGCAGGAGGACCCTGGGCACTCATTATGTTTCAGTGATGGGAAGGAGAGTAATGGGAGGATCCTGGCTTTGTGACCCATTTTCCTTGTCTGTTGGTATTGGTTCGGCCATTTTCTCCTGTGAAGCAGAAACAGAAAGCTGCTTCTGTATGAATTAGGAGTTTCTGAATATCTTCCATCCTTTTTGATGAGTTCTGTGAGTTGGTGCAGACTGATCCCAAATGGGAGGCTCAAGTGAGAGATCAATGGCGGGGTGCTGGCAAGGAGGAATAAACAAGTCCACTTGTGAAAGAAGCCCTTGGGAGCCTCTTGTCCTAAGGCTACCCACTCAAATGGCTGTAAAGAATATATGTAAAGATGTCATCAAACTGTTTCCTGTGGAAAACAGCAGTGTTTCTGCAGGAAATAGGTTCATTAAGTGTTATGGTAGAGGCACACTCAATTTTTGTAGTTTTTACATGAATTTTCACATTGACATAAAAGTATCAAAATGAATTAACACCTATCCAGGCTTCCCATGGCTTCTTGGAAAAGGTTTCACTGTGAAATCCTGATGCTTCTGTCATGCTGGGCTGTCTTTTGATATTTAGATATGTTAATGATAATACCAGGTCAGTACTATTTCAATATCTTATTTCAACAACCTTATTAAAGTTAATCTGGATATCAAAGTATAAATCATTTACTTGGTCTTGCCAGGTTCACCAAAATGTTAAGGTTCTATAATTAATCACTCTGGTTTCCTTGCTGGCTCATAGGAATGTAGCTTCCATACTTTTTCCACCTCTCTTCAAATGATGTGAAAATATAACAGTTTTCACTCATGATGCAGTAAATGAATATACTTCATAATTGTTAAGAACACCAGCAACCATTCTCATGACTATGAGCAAAGTTTAAAGCATATATGCTTAAATATAAATGGATTCTGAACTAAAATTGTAAGTAAATGCTCAACTTAGAAAAATATATTTCAACCATCAGTGTTTGGCATAAAAAGCTACAGACAAGAACTTAAACCTCATATTGGTTCAAAAATACAAGAGCTTATGGCTTTAAAATGTCAATTTTAACTGCTTTAAAAAGTTAAAATCAATAATGGTAGAAATAGCTTTCTTATCATAGGTGAGCTGCTCTGAGAATAGCTTAAGTAAGTTCATTACTGCATTCATTCTGAGCCAAATTTCATGTCATATTTCGGATGTCAGTGTCCTGTTAATTAAACCTATGGTCAGAACACAATTTTGTATGTGTGTTTTTGCAAATTTTGAGAACATATTGAGCACAGGAGAGAAAGAGTCTTTCCCCCTGTATTTTCACCAATGGATATATTTCACTCTGTGAAATGAGTGAATTATCCACATACAATGGTACCTCAATGTACCCTTGCTTAGACAACCAAATTATTTGACTTATGAATGGAAAACCATAGGTATAGGGAAAATTTGACTTACAAAGAAAAGGTCTGTTTTGCTCGACTTACAATTTTTTTATTTTTTCAAAAATGCTTCTCCCAGGGTGCATTGCGTCCGGGAGATTTTAAAACACCTGTGCCATGCTTCCAGACCTCTGTGGGTTGCACGAGGCATGGAGTGCCTTTTAAAGTGCACTAAAGTGTCTTTATTTATTTATTTATGTATTTATTTAAATACTTATATCCCGCTCCATCTTCCCAACGGGAACTCTGGGCGGCTAACAACGCAAAAGCTAAAAAAGGTAAAAGCTAAAAATAACAGGCCACCAAGCAAGGGCAACGGAGGGCAAGATGGCGGCAGACGGTTAGGGGTAGGAAAAAGAAGAGAAACTAACTAATAAGGACACCATATGCTTCTTTGAAGAGGAAGGTCTTCAGAGCCCTCTTAAAGGCAGGCAAACTCAGCAGGCGCAGCTCAGGAGGCAGATGGTTCCAGAGCGAGGGCCCCACCACAGAAAAGGCGTGGTTCTGTTTTTCCGCGCCTCTCTGGGTGTGGCCACTCTCAATGAGCGCGCCTGCGGCGATCTCGTGGGTCTGGATCCGGATGCCCTCAGGGAGATGCACTCCGCCAGGTAACCTGGTCCCAAGCCGTGGAGGGCCTTGAAAACCAAGACAAGGACCTTGAACCTGATCCGGAAGAAACGGGTAGCCAATGCAGGCGGATTGATGTGCTCGTCTACGAGCACCCACCACCAGCTTTTTTGCAAAACCAGGGTCAAGGGCAACCCCACGTGTTGCAATAGTCGATCATCACCAGGGCCTGCACTCCTCAGGAGGACTCTGTCTGTCCTGTTGGAGACTGCCATCACCTGGGCTTCCAGGAGGGGCATTCCTGGCCCTGTCTGTAGGCTGGAGGGAAGTACCCCCAGACTTTGTAAAGTGAGACACTAAAGTGTCTTTATCATGTTCAAAACTGTGATGTGTGATGCTTTAAAATGTTGTCTCAGGTTGAGGTGTGTTCCTTTACAGAGTGCCTGTCTTTAAATTGCACTGATGTGATCTGCATCAGGTCCCAAAAAAGAAAGAAAAATGATGTGTGAGGTTTAAAAATGTTGGCTGAGGGTAAGACATGTTCAGTGTCCCTGCCTGACTTTAAAGTGCACTGAAGTGATCTGCGTCAGGTCCAAAAATAATGATGTGTGAAGTTTGAAATGTTTATTCTGGATAAGTAATGTTGCTTTGAAGTGTGCATGTCTTTAAAATGCACTTTATAAAGAGTTTTGCACAAAAAACCCTAGTGTCTTTGTCTTTCTCCTAGCTTCCGAAATGAATGAATCCGTTCCCAATGCATTGCTATGGGAAACCGCTGTTTGACTTACGAATTGTTCAACTTCTGAACATGCATTCAGAACGGATTTAAAAAAATAAGTTGAGGTACCACTGTATAAGATTTGTGGCCAAAATACCTGCTTCCCTGGCAGCAGTGAAGAAAAGAAATGAAGGAGCGCCAAGAAGTATCAGAAATACCAATGCTAGAATTGGAGGAAGTTTATTTCTGGTAGAGAGGGAAATACGACCCAGCTCAAGTTTGAAGAGGCTGAGGGGCCTGTTTGTTGAGGTGCTGAGTTTTGGAAGGATTAGCTCATTCAATATGTTTATTGTAATAATAATAGTAATCATAAAAGAACTCTAAGGGAATAAATGCAATAAAACCAGTGATGGCTATCGGAGCTACTTGTCTGTCTGGAGGATTTGGAGGTGTTTGGGCAATGTAATTGCAAGTTCTTGGCAGCTCTGTTTCTAGCCTCATCATTTTCATGGCCATTAAGTTTGAATGCTTGTCTTCTCCCCATTGCCACTGAGAGCTGTTGCTAAGACACATGCCCCATGACTATTCTGTTACAGCAAGATGACACAGAAAAAGCACTTACATGGGATGACCTAGGTGCGTTCATTCACATCTCAGTGTTTCATTGTTACATCATTTAACTCAGACATTAAAATACACAACTCTGGGTGGTGGTGTTTTTTTGACAGCTAATAACTTTCAGGTTCTTGCTGAGTTCCCATTTTGTAACGTGCAATACATGTATGGGTTTTAGTCATTAGAAGCAGATTGTTTCATTTTCTTGAAAAGAAGTGGAACTCGGTAAATAACTTGCTAATGAGATATTTCATAAGGCCTTTGTATGGATACAGGGTCTTGTCTCTTTTTTTGTACCATGGTGTATATGCATGACTTCTACATTAAATGTCTTATCTGGAAAAATATACTTGTTGTAAGTTTATGTTAACTATATAATGGTCAAACAAGGAGTTCATCAGGCAGGCAGGCGGAAAAAAGATGGTCCTCTATTGTCCCATGAATTGGTGGGTTTATTCCCAGAGCCAGCAAATAGAAATTTACCAGGGTGTAAGGTAGTGGTTCCCAATCTTTGGGGATCAAATGACCATTTCACAGGGGTCACCATGAGCCAGTGAAGAAAAAGGCACAAACAGCTTGGGTCTGGAGGAGGAGGAGGAAGAAGAAGAAGAAGAGGAATGGGGGAGAGTGAGCTACAGCTTGATAGATTGGAGGGAATGTCAGTCAATGGCACTGGAGGCTGTGATTGGCTGAGGGTGCCTGTAGAGGGACGTTCTCTATGGCCCTGGTCGCGCTGCATGATGATCTGTTGAGGAGGGCCGACAGGGGTTGCTCTACCCTGCTGGTCCTGCTCGACCTGTCAGCGGCTTTTGATACCGTCGACCACGGTATCCTGCTGGAGCGGCTCTCGGAGGTGGGGATTGGGGGCCAGGCCTTGTCCTGGCTCCGGTCCTTCCTTGAGGGCCGCACCCAGCGAGTGAGCTTGGGGGGTGAGTTGTCGGCTCCCTGGACACTCTCTTGTGGGGTGCCTCAGGGGTCGTCACTCTCCCCAATGCTCTTTAACATCTATATGAAGCCGCTGGCTGAGATCATCCGGAGTTATGGAGTCTGCGGTCATCAGTACGCTGATGACACGCAGCTCTATCTCTCCTTTTCCACCGGTGCAGTGGAGGCCGTTCGGACCCTTGACCGTTGCCTGGCTGCGGTTCTGGACTGGACCAGGACGCACGGACTCAAGCTCAAACCCGGCAAGACCGAGGTTATGTTCTTCGGGGGTACCTCGGAGGGGTATTGTGGCCCTCTTCCCAGTCTGGGCGGGTCCGCCCTCCAGCTGGCGCAAAGAGTGAGGAATCTGGGCGTCGTCCTGGACCCAGATCTGACCCTGGAATCCCAGGTGTCGGCCGTGGTCAGGTCGGCCTTTTACCACCTAAGGCTCATTGCCCAGATTCGCCCATACCTCGATGAGGGCTCCCTGAGGACTGTGGTACAGGCACTGGTCATGCCGAGGCTGGACTACTGCAACACTCTTTACATGGGGCTTCCCTTGAACCTTGTCCGGCGATTGCAGCGGGTCCAGAATGTGGCGGCCAGGCTGGTCGTTGGCGCGCACCGCTTTGACCGCGCCACCCCCATCCTGGCTCGCCTGCACTGGCTACCCGTTGCCTCCCGGATAAGGTTCAAGGTGTTGGTTTGGGTTTACAAAACCCTCCATGGCTTGGCCCCTGCCTATTTGGTGGAGCGTCTTTCCTGACAATCAGATCTAGCCCGACCCACCCGCTCCTCGATGGCCCTTTCACTGAGGACTGTCGCCCCGAGAGAGGCCCGTAAAACAAGAACCCGAGGACGGGCCTTCTCGGTGGCCGCACCAACTATGTGGAATAAGCTTCCCGGTGAATTACGGCTGGCCCCCTCGCCGGCGTCATTTAGGAAAAACCTAAAAACCTATCTTTTCCGTGATGCCTTTGGTGATCTCTAGGGATCCAACTGTTTTTTTTCCCCCCGCCGATTTATTTATTCTTGGAAACTATTGTTCTTAGCTATTGTATTGACTTGCTGTTTTATTTTTATTGTTGTAAACCGCCCTGAGTCCTTTTATGGGAAATAGAGCAGTATATAAGTGTAAATAATAAATAATAATAAATAAATAAATAATACTTGTGGCAATGGCCTGCCAAAGGGGGCTTGTGGCTTCTTCCAAGCAGGGTAAGGGGTCACCACATAATGAGGAACTGTATTAAAGGGTCATCGCATTAGGAAGGTTGAGAACCACTGGTGTAAGGTAAACCAGGTGTAGAAGATCTGGACTCAGCATGCAGAACGGTTCCATCCACCTCGTCTAAGAATCATGCAAATAAAAAGAGAAACTTCAAAAGATAGTCATGCAATCCTAAAACTAATCTACATCATAGAATTGGCAGAAAGGTCAAAGTACAAGGGGACAAGGAAACAGAAGAGGCATTATCTCCCCACCTATCTCAAGTTGAGCGCTCTCTCTGAGTTATCAGATGGCATTTGGGCAGCTTGTAGAAAAGTAGAGTCACTGGATTTTGTTTCACCAGGAGGAATAGCTTTCTTTCAAGGGCACACCTTACTTCTGAGGAAGCTCCTTTTCTTCTCAAAGCTTCTTTTCAGATTTGTGACGTGAACACGTCTGTTCAACACATGCCTTTATGTGTATTGTGAAGAGACAGGGGTGTCAGGCTCCTGCCCCTCCAACGGTCCACTTCTATATGGGGGATCTAGCCTTCTGCGTTTTGGAGATTCCAGGATCTGGTAGTCCTTTCACTATATTGTTTTTTGGAAGCTACACTTGGTCCTCACTAGGCAGTATATCCAGTAACACCATTATAGCAGTGTGGCGATTGACTTTCTAAGGTAGCTTATACTTTTCTTGCAATTTTCATCAAGTCTTAAATGCGGTACAACAGAATACAGGGAAAAAGCATAGTGTTCTCCTTCGTGAAGCCACGGAGATGAGTTTCCCAACGCACATGCATGGGGCTCCAGACCTTCCTAGCAACAGGAAAGGTTGTTAGTCCCCTCCCCCTCCTACTGCACATGAGTAGGAGGCTTCCTGCCCAAACGCCTCAGTTCCCTGTAACTGCAGCGTTGGACTCTTCTCCTGTTAGTCTCCTCGTTGTTTTATTATTGAGGGAGTTTTTTCTCTACTTTTCCCCTCAACTTTTATGGCATTTTTGCCACCTTTCAAGCACTGTGCTACTTGCGCGGGGAAAATTCCCCATTCATACGGGCACTCCGGGTGCCTTTATTGCCTTGGAGAGGCTCACCACCCTGACTCGTACAAGTTCTGCCAGCGCTTTAGCACCCAGGTGGCGAAAAATCGTCGTAACCACCTTAACGGTTATCTTTTGGAAAAGGCTCTTAGCCCTCAGATGGAGAAACCTTGATCTTCCCAGGTGTCTTCTCCGGCTTCACAGTCCTCGAAGAAATCTTCAGTATAAACTACTAAGAAGGATTAGAAGAAGTTACCTCTTCTTCAGCAAAAATCCTCTGCCTTGAGTTTGAAATCTTCTCTGATGCCACCTCTTCCAACTTTTACCTTTCACTTTGAGGGGAAACAGTGGCGTTTTCAACCTCTTCCTTCTTCTTCTATGGCGTTGGATTCAGATTCAACATCTGTGTTGGGTTCAGGACAGGATTTGGACAGTCCCCACTGTGTCACAACTACCGATTCAGATATAGAAGACATTCTCCACCTTCCTCCTCTGATGCCATGAGAACTTAAACCACATTTGTTCTGCAGGTGGCTAAGACTATTGATTTACCTATCCACCATCCGAAGTCCAAGTATATCGACCATCTGTATGGCAAAATTCCTTCAGATGAGATTGCCCCTGTCCCTCTCGGAATTATTCCATCATTCTTGCAAATGACGGAATCATTTTTTTAAAAGATTTCACCCCAAAAGATTTCATGGGAAATGGAATCCATTTTTAAATTTTTGACAGCAAAGCCTGTTTTCTTATGAAGCATCCTACGCCTAACTCGGTGGTTGTGGCGCATTCCCAAATTCAATCCAGAACTCTGCAGATTATGGCTCCACCTTCTGAGGAGGGAAGGAAATTTGATGTGGCTGCTAGGAATACGTCATTGATTTATAAAATATCAAGGCTCCATGGAGGCTTATCAATGGGAACTTCTCACCCATTTACAACCCTTCCTTAACTTATTGCCTGAGGATAAAAAAGCTGATGCATCAACAATTTTTGAGGAATCCATGGCATTAGCAGCATAACAAATGTGGTCTGCTAGACACACATTGGATTGCTCCACTAGTTCCTCTAGGATCTTCAATTGCTCTAAGACGTCATTCTTGGTTATGATCTACTGGGCTTTCAGATGACAATAAAGCCCATATTGAACAACTTCCATTTGAAGGTGATGGTCTTTTTAATCAATCTATGGATGACATCATGGAAGATATCAGAAAAAGCAAACTACAGCTAAATGTCTGAACTTGGTGCCTCAGGCTCAACAGCAGGCTCTTTGTTACCCATGGCATAAGCCAGTGTTTTTCAACCTTTTTTGGGCAAAGGCACACTTGCTTCATGAAAAAAATCACGAGGCACACCACCATTAGAAAATGTTAAAAAAATTAACTCTTTATATTGACTATATATAAAGTTTCTCTTGAATAGGAATCAAATAAACAGAAAGTATTTTATAATTACTTTATTATGAAATAGTAAGTAAACAGAAATATGAAAAATTATAAAATACTTTATTCAGTGCCATCCTGTTTGGCTGAACACAAAGCTGATATTCAGCTTTTCCAACGGCAACCAGGCTCTCAAATCTAGAAAGTCAAAAACACTGGCATAAGCAATCTTTCCAGCAGCCCTTTCATTCAGTTTTCTCCAGACCCTCGTACTGTGATAGGCCATCTCGCCAATCTTAATTTAGTGCCTACAACGTCTTCAAATCTAGAAAGTCAAAGTCCACTTCCACACAATCCTCCCATAGCCAATATAAATGCCACTTCAATTTCGGATGCGCCATCCGACATTCACCTGGGTCCATTTCCTTCAGACCGTTGGGTGCTGTCAATTGTAGCTCATGGTTACCAGCTAGAGTTTCCCTCGGACCCACCTACTGGCAATTTTCTTTCCATAGAACCTTCCCCTTGTTTGCTGGAAGAGGTCATATCTCTTCTCCAAAAAGACACAATTCTGAGTCAGTCGTCTCCAAGGTATTTTACTATGCCAAAAAATGATGAAGATCTGCGCCTCATTTTGGATCTTCATTAATTAAACAAGTACATTATATACAAAAAATTCAGAATTTTTACTTTGGAAAAATTGCTACCTTTTCTTCAAAAGGGGATTGGTTCAGGATCCTAGACCTCAAGGACGCATATTTTCATATCTCCATCCACCTGTCCTTCTGAAAGCACCTTAGTTTTGTCATCAGTGACCAAACTTACCAGTTCATCTCCCTTCCTTTTGGGTTGGCCACAGATCTGAGGATTTTCACCAAATGTATGGCTCCAGTAGCTGTTTACCTGAGAACCTCAGGAATTTCGGTTTACCCATACACTAACACCTGGCTTGTGGTATCAGACTCCAAAGAACAAACAAAAACACATTCATTTTGTTTTCTTCACGCTAGACACCTTGGGTCTCAAGGTGAATGTAAAAAAGTCTCAACTGGCACCTATCCAGAAACTTTATTACACAGGAGCTGTCCTCTACTCACAGGCAGCAAGGACGTTTCCACCTCTCACCTGTCTTCAAGACATTTCTGCAATGATATCCCTTTTCAAACTGGGTTTGTTTCTACCAGCTCACATTACCCAGCATCTGCTAGGCCGAATTAATTACTTAAACCGAGGTACCACTGTAATGCCCTGTTGGAGTCTCTGTGTAGTGTTTCTGGTATCCATTAGAAATAATGGAATTTTTCACATTACAAAATGTTCCGGAGGATGGATTAAGTAAGTAAACTGGGGTACCACTTATATGTAATTACAGATCCCAACTAAAATGCACCCCTCAAGTCAATTACTGAATATAAGTCCACACATACATAAATCCCCATTGATTCAGTAGGTCTATCCAGCTGGGATGAACAGTTTAATTTAGAGCAATCTGGTCTTCTGAAATCTACCTCACATGATTTAAGCTGTAGGAGTCTCTGCCTTCTTCCGCTTCACAGTCCTTTCAACTATGATCATGTTCATATTTTCTGCCAAGGTAACTTACCTTGGACTTACCTCTCCAAGGTAAATGTGTTTATTTCCTGCTGTATTTTACTCACATGTAGTATTTCCTCTACTCTCAATTATTGTTATTCAATTCCTCAGAATGTGTTGTAGTTTGTTTATATTAATTTCCACGTGTGTGTGTTTTCCTGGACACAGAACATCAGATGAGTGCATATGCAAAAGTAAGGTGGGGTTTAACTCTTGATCTAGAAACCCAAGGGCGGGGTTGCTAAGTACATTTTACATAACTTTTTCACCAATGAAGTCAATGAATGTTTTTTCAATGAAGTCAGTGGGAGAAGTTCTGGCAGCTCTCCAGCTGATTTCAGACAGTCTGTTGTTTGAGCCTTGAAAGTGTCATTCTGGCAACAATTGATTTTTCTTAAACAGAACTTAGTAGGAGGCACAAGAAATAGATTCAGCAAGTCATAAATTAATATATATCCTTGCTAGGAGTTGCCAGACATAGGTAGAATACAACAACACTCAAGAATGAAATGTTATATTGTCACTGTTAGAACTCTTAAACTGAAAATTTGTCCTATAAGATTGGAAATTTCTTTAGGAGCACTTGTAAAGGTCCACTGAGGTAACTAAACATATTTTTGTTTAAAACATAAATTGGTCTAATGGGTTTCCAGGACCACAAACATGATTGTGCCCATTATACAGTAGTACCCTGACTTGCAACACGTCCGGCGTACGAAAATCCTGACTTAGACGTGAGATTATTTGATTTTTTTGTCATCCTGCCTTACAAGCAGGAGATTGGGTTTCCGCAATTTACAGTTTTTTAAAAACTGCAGCGGGTTGCAGTGGGGAAGCACGCACTGTTTAAAAATGTTTACCCCCGTGCCCGAAAGACATTTTAAACCGAGCACTTACACCCTCAGCCCACCCTTGTTGGGGCGGGGGGGGAGGTGCATGCTTTTTCAGCCATGGAGGCAAGCACTTGCCTCTGTTCCTGAAAGACATTTTAAACAGCGAGCACTTTCACCCTCACTTGCCTTCGTTGGGGGAGGGGGGAAAGGCGGGCGGTGTTTAAAATGTCTTTCAGCCACAGAGGCAAGCGCTTGCCTCTGTGCCTGAAAGACATTTTAAACACCACCCGCTTTAACAGCAGTTTCCCATAGGAATGCATTGAAATCCGTTCGTCTGGAATGGATTAATTGATTTTCAATGTATTCCTTTGGGAAACCGCTCCCGATTTATGAGTTAACCTATTTACAAGTGTTCGCTCAGAACGGATTAATCTCGTAAATCAGGGTTCCACTGTATTTTGCAGGTCAAATATGAATCCCCTATTGATTGCAAGGCGGAAAATACTCCCCACTCTGCCAATGTCCTATTTTATTCACATTTTGTTATATTTATTTGTTATCTGACTCAACCTGTTCTATAAAAAGCATGGGTTGTAATCTTTGCCTTGTTACAAGTGGCCTAATTGGAATTCATAAAAGTTCTGCATTTAATGTTGGTTTTGTTGTTAGCTGCCCTATTTCTATTTGTGTGCAAGTAGAAAAGCTTGGTATTGTATTTTATCTCAATAAATAAAGATACACCAAAATTCTCAATGAAATAACTATAAAGACAAAAAAATAGCAGATTCTTGGGGGTTTTGTACTTTGAAGTGCCCATCTGCTATTAACTCCTATTGCTTCCCCCCTCTCTAATATGCTTTTCCTTAGCTTAAGCAAAGCAAGTGAGTTTATTTGAATAGCCCATTATTGAATCATCTACAGCAGGCATGTCTAAACTTTGGCCCTTGAGATGTTTTGGACCACAACTCCCACAGTCCATTGCCTTTGGAAATACAAGCTTGGGATTCTGGGAGTAGTGGTCTAAAACATCTGGATGGCCAAAGTTTGGACATGCCTGATCTACAGTATCCTTGATCCCCTGTTCCAGTATGGCCTATCAAACTTGAATATAAGAGGTCTACATAAAGTCCTGTGAACGTAAGGAGAGCTAGTAGCAGGAACAGGATCCCAGAATTGGAGGAGGTGTTCCTGGCTATTTTATTCAGTTCAGTTATCTTGGAAATCCAGAGTTGTGTCACATCTAATAGATACTGTATTTATTAAATGGATTTATATACAGGTCATCTAGTGGCAAGCCACTGCTCTGGGCAGTTTCCAAACATAAATGCATGCAACACCTCCCCCCCCCCCCATCAAGCAAACACTTTTTGGGGAGATGCAACAGGTTGAAGCAGATGCCACTGGAACAAATGTCATTGAATAGGACTTTTCAGATTTTGGACCTTCAGATGTTCTGGACTTCATTTCCCCAAAATCACAACTGTTGAGATATGATGGGTGGGGTGTTGTTAGGAAGCAGAAGTTGGAAATATCTGAGCAAGAATCCTGTTGCCTAAACTTGTAGCAGAAGAAAATGATGTAACAGTTCTCTTTTGGCATGATTCAGTTTGTGATGTGTATGTGGATTAGCATGGATTGCTGCTGCTTTTTTCCATCTGGCATAGAGAACTGGTTTCTGTGCTGCTTTGGCTATGGATATTAGCAGGGGGAAATGGATTTTCCACCTTGTTCTTGGACTTCTTTTGGCTTGAGCACAAAAGGCCAGAGGTAGATATGAGTTGTGCCTTGCTAATGCTCTCTCATAGGATGTGAGTGATAATTTGGGTAGCTGCAATTGATTACATACACAATTATGCACTATGCAACAGGATGTATGTGCCCACTTCTTATTGTTTGAAATCGCACTGCAGCTATCTCTGAGACACAGACCACTGCTTCTCATTTTCTCATGAGTGTGTTTTTTACCAGTGTTTGGTAAATCCTAGGCTTCTGATTTTTAATTTATTATTCTTTGCCTAATTAAACAGGCTAGAGGTTAAGCCACGTGGGGAGCTTTCTCCCTTTTCTCTGCATGACTGCTCTGTTTGCTGACATCTATATAAAAATGTCTTAGGAGGTAGAGAAAAATGCATGGCAAATGGAAACAGCAAGCGAGACTGAAACAACTAATTTGTAGGTTATTAGGTTGAATGCTCTGCTTTGAATGCTCTAGACCTGTAATAGAAACTGTATACTGGAATAGCCTGGACATGGTTTAATAGGAAATACTTAAGTACAGTACCCGAGTTGCCTTCTCCATGTTCAAAATACCTTCAGTTTCTGGCACTTGGCTTTAGAGGGCTCAGGGGGGATCCTTGTTTCCTGTAAATAATTTTTCCTTAGTTACTTTAATTAGTGGTTCTCAGAAAGAAAACTTAATTTTAATATTCCTATGAATAGCTTCTGTTGCTACTTTTGTTGTATAATGTATGGCTTGTAGGGCAATAAAGAATTGAAGTGTCACCCTATAATCCTTTAATAGAAATGCACAAGTTGCTACTTTGATTATTCTAGGAACGTTCAGTGGTATTTGTTTTTGAAAGGTTTGGGAGATTTCTTCATTGATAGCTGAGAAATGTATAGGAGTAATAAGACATTGTTTTGTATTCAATTGGCTTGCAAACAAAAATAGAGATTCTAAAAAGTTATGCTAAAATACTTACCAAAGTGAAAATAAAATCCATGAATTACAAAGACAACTGGCCTAAGGCCAGTGCTTCTTTTCTTCTTGAAACCAATTTGCAATTCTGGATGTGGTTTTGTTTGTTTGTTTGTTTTTTAACCATAGCTTACTCACAGTAGACAATAAAGGCAGATCTGGATGGAGAGAAATGATGCCCTTGGTCCGTGTAACCTGCATTCATAGCTACACATTAACTTACATAAATTCTATGTTGGTAGGGTAGTTTCCTAGTTGGTTTATATTTAGCACACTCATAAGTAAGTAATACTTGGAGATGCAGTCGAAATTGTCTTGGGTTATGTGAGCTTTCTTTTCTTTTCTGTTTTTTCTTTTCAATTTCTTTTCATTTTCTTTCTTTCTTTCTTTCTTTCTTTCTTTCTTTCTTTCTTTCTTTCTTTCTTTCTTTCTTTCTTTCTTTCTTTCTTTCTTTCTTTCTTTCTTTCTTTCTTTCTTTCTTTCTTTCTTTCTTTCTTGCTGCAGAGCTTTAGCCCTGTCACACTGTCCTTTTTAGGAAACCTCCTATCTTAAATATAATCTCTCGGTGTCTTCTGATATATACTGCAAATTGTTCAGTTGGCCTCCCTAGCATAAATCAGCCTCTGACAAACACATGGGATTCTCCATAACATGCTCCATCTTTTAGGTGGGTTTTCAGAGAACCATCTTGTGACAAAGGAGAGACGAGCCATTGGTTAAACTGGAGAGGATGGGGTAAAAAACCCAGTGTCTTTTCAGAGACAGTAACAATGGTGAAATTTTATAGGCAGTGTGTATAAGGTTCATATTGGTAGCTTTAAAAGGAGCTGTTAAAGAACTTCCTTATTCACATGTGTCTTGATGAACACCAACTGAGATCTTGTCCCCAGATGGAGCATCACACAAAAGACTCTAAACTCCAGTAGATTTGGAACATTTTCAAGTTGGGAAAGAATAATTGCAAAATAAAAATACATATTTTACTTTACTGCAAAGGCATCTAACAGAAGAGAAGAACACCCAGTTATTGTATGACCATCCATTGCTTGTAGAGATGAAGCTTGAAGTGGAAAATAAGTGTTTTCCAATAAGGATTTGTCACTTACTGGTTTTGTTAGTTCTGGTACGCCTCTTGCTGGATTCTCCGCTTTTCTTTTCTTTTCTCCACCCCACCTGTTTTGGTGGTTTTAATTGTTTGTATTGCCCTTCTCAGTTACTTTAAAATGACTGCGAACACAGACCTAGTCTAGGGGATTTTTCTATTGCAAAATTAAAAATTATAGATCAGAGGATGCATCTGTTAAGTATAAACAATAAATGGAGAGCCCATTGGATCAATTTGAATAAAGACCGCATAGCCAAAGCGATTTGGCTGCAAAATGAAATTTGGAATAGGGAGCCAAATGCTCTGAGGAGAATGCTGAACATGAAGAGAAGCAGTTAAACTTGAAAAATGAGGCTGGGGCTGTAGCCATCTAGTTGTGCTTGACTTCTTAAGGCCTTGGGGCCACCTCAGCACAAACGTTTACAATTCACAGTATGTTTAGCACATGAATGGACTTTGGGGCTCAAGGTCGGCAGGTGTAGCACCAACTCCTGGGAGGCATGGCTGTCCAGAGAGGGCTATATTGCCATGTCATAAAAGATGGATATGTGTTTCATTGGAGAGTGAAGTGATTTCAAGACATAGTGCACGGTGGCTCAGAACAAAGAAGGCAGTGGTGTGGTTCCTATCTAAGGAGAGTAACGCTGGCACTCTCATTCCTGCCAAGCATCAGGCCTTTTGCTTTTTAGCTGCCTTCTCCAAAAAGAGCATATGGATTCTTTAGCCAACCTGCCAAGGGGATGGCAACAAACATACAAAGTATGTTAGTGAAATAGGCTGTCAAGTTGATTCTGACTTATGGCCACCCTGAAATGTAAGATGTTTAAGGAGTGGTTTTGCCAGCGCCAAGACATTCCTCTCTGTTAGTTCATGTCTACACATGGATTTGAACTCTGTGCTACTTTGAAACTCTATTCACTAGAGTATGCTAGTTCTCATATGAAGTACACTAGTTTATCTGTAGAAAGGATATTTTATTAAAATATGGTCTAAACAGTTTGTTAAAACACTAAATCAGTCTATGTATTTAATTTTGTTTTAAAATATTTTATGTTTGTTTGTTTTAAAATCATTGTGTATATGTTTATGTGTGTGTGCGTGCACACATGCACTCGCATAAATAGGTATATGTGTGTCACAGTTCACAAAATAGAAAAAAAACTCTGAAAGCTGCACATAATAAATACCTTTCCTCCAACAAAGAAAATTCAGCAATGCAGGAAAGCACATGTCGAGAGGCAAACACAAGGGATCCAGTTGCCTGTTTCCAAAGGCCAGAGATTTTACACTAGTTTCTTCATAAAAGCTGTTTATTCATGTGCAAATTTATGCAGATTGAATTGATTTGATCACCCAAAGATTTCTTTAATTGGAAGATGTCACAATTTTTGATGTTAAGGAGGAATGAGACAAATTTTAGATGTAAATCTCTTGGTCATCCTCCTCCCCCCCCTTTTATGTATGATTCATTATTTATTTTATTTTATTTTTCACACTTATATACCGCACCTATTTCCCACATAGGGGACTCAGGGCAGTTTACAACAGTAAAAGTAAAACATGTAAAATCAATAAAAATAGCTAAAACAGTGGTATCCAGGAACAAATTGGCGGGTTTAAAAAAAACCGGAACTGGGTCTGCTAGACATTGCCGAAGGTGTCCCGAAAAAGAAGGGTCTTAATTATGTCTTTTCTTTAATTCAGCATTCAAAACTGTTCTACTTTGTGAATGATTTATTTTACTATGGCTTGTATCTTTTCTTCTACTAACAAAGTTTCCTCATTTTTGAAGTTATGTTGGACAAGAAGCAATCTACTAGTCATCTTAGTTATTATAGAGAGAAACAGAGACTTCTGAATTTACTGTGTAGAAAAAAAGGGCTTTTATGCCTTTTCTATTCTTTGTTACGGTTTTATACAGCTTTGAAAATGGAGAATTTGATAGTGTTTTTTTGTTTTAATATAATTCCATGTGTATACATTTTATTTAAATTATTTATTTATTCATATTCAAGTCAAAAAGCCCTTCAGCTCTGGATACATTTTAAAAGCATATACCAGTTCAGTCAAAATGCAATAAAATATGAAAAGTCTAGGTAGTCAAGAGAATTATCCCAGATTAAAGTAGTCATGAGGGGATGGGGAACAGAGGGCTAGCACACTGCACAAGGCCAGAATAAATAGAAAAACCACTTAGTATCTATCTAGGAAGGTCATTTTAAAGTTAATCAAAAAGCAAAGGTAGCCATGCTGACTATAAACAAAATTCCAATCCCATTTTAGGTCAATTCCAAGCCACAAAATAGTTTGAAAATGGTCCAGCTCCCCAGAACTCTTCCTCTGGTTAGACAACATCACAATAAGGAGTAGACCCGATCCCTTGGGATGCTGGATAACCTGCTCTGTCATCTAAGACTGGTGTTTGCCAGATATGTCAATGAGCAGGCATCTTGAACAGGATCTGAAGATAGACTGGGAGCCAGGGAAGTTGTGATAAGACCACTGCATTATCTGGAAGTTGAGTCATGGCTACTGGACTTCTTTTTTGAGAGATAGAAATGTTTCGCTGCTCATCCAAACAACTTCATCAGTCTGAATACAGCTAGTGCAAATCCTCCATCTTATAGTCAGTCAGCTTTGACCTCTTGTCACCCTGGTCTGAATTAGGCTCAAAAGATGAACAATGGTCTGAATAGGCTCGTTAGGGAGACAATAGTATCCATAGCCTTAAGGTGAGCAATGGCCTAAGGTGCTAAAACCTATCAAGAATGGGTTGTTAGCTATGGCCTTGGTGGTGAAGGCTTTTTGATTTGTCTGGGTACTTTGGAAAGCACAGCCTGATAAGTAGCAGATAGACTATGCCTGAGGCCGCCACCTCTGTTGAAGGAGGGGGTTTCAATGCTCACATGAATGGCTTCCCTTACTCCTCTCTCAAACCACCTCTGTTCTTTGTCTAATATGTGTACATCCTCATCTTTGAAAGAGTGCCCTTTGTCCTTCAAGTGGAGGTGTACTGCTGATTCTGGTCCTGCGCTGTTACCCCTCCTATGTTGGATCATCCTTCTGTTTAATGGCTATTTAGTTTCTCCAATGTAGAGGTCTGAACACTCCTCACTGCATTGGACTGCATATACTATATTGCTCCTTTTATGTTTTGGTATCGGATCCTTTGGGTGGACAAGTCTCTGCCTTAGTGTGTTTGTGGGTTTGAAATAAACAGGGATGTGGTGTTTGCCAAAAAAATCCTTTTAAGCTTCTCCGACACTCCAGCCATGTAAGGAATGACCATGTTCTTCCGCCGGTCTGGGTCTCAGACTGGTCCCTTATTCTTCTGGGATGGCCCACTGCTTTGTTGAAGGAGTGTTGAAGATCCCTGTATTGTTAGAATTTGCATCAAATCCAGCAAATATCCTGAAGTTTTATCAAGTGTTACTATAGCAGGCATTATTAGGAAAGCTTCCTAAGGGATTACAACAACAAGAAGAAAGAAATGAGTGTTGAATTATCACAATTAGGCAAATGTCTGCTCCACTATGCACAGTTTTTTATTGTTTGCAAATTTGAATTTCAAAATTGATTTACAACCAGCTCTGTGTGCAGTTAAGCCTTCTTGGTCATTTTTTAAAAATGAACTAAAAATCTCCCAGTAGGTGGAATCTCGTATTTAATTGGGTACAACCTGTTTTGGCTTTCACCTGCAGGAAAGACCTTGATAGCTGTAAAGTGTTTCTGTACTGAAGGAGTCTGATATAATTACCTTTCATGGGTGAGATATCTTGCTCATCTCCTCGGAAACGCATATTCCTGAAATATCTGACAAGAATTTATTGTAGTCTGGGGTGACTAGAATCAGATGTTGCTTTATTATTGTTAATTGAGCCCTGTGAGGATGTGGACTGTGCTGCTAACTTCACTCTCTCAGAGCTGATTCAAATGCTCAGAAAAATCATGTGTTAACAGTTCTCTAGAGACTGTACCAGCTCAAACTGAACCAGGGAAAGACTGAAGATTTAAATGCTTCCCCTGTACCATACAGGTAGGAATTTACTAAGTCCAGGAAAAGAGCTACATTCCGGGCTCTGTTTTTATATATCTATCTATCTATCTATCTATCTATCTATCTATCTATCTATCTATCTATCTATCTATCTATCTATCTATCTATCTAAGAGAACCATACACACACACACACACACACACACACATACTCCAAAGAACCACACACACACACACACACACACACACACACACACACACACACACACACACACACACACACACACACACACACACACACACACAGAGAGAGAGAGAGAGAGAGAGAGAGAGAGAGAGAGAGAGAGAGAGAGAGAGAGAGAGAGAGAGAGAGTATATAATCGTATTGTGTGCTATTTCTGAATGGTTAGATCTGCTCTTAGTCATATGATGCCAAGGTTAAAATGATTGAATATTTAGGTGCTGCCTATAGCTGCCAAGCTGAGGTATCAGGCTTGGTTTAGGCATCAGGCTGACGAGCCAGAAGCTGGGAATTCGATTTTCCACTGCTCCCCCCCAACCCAAAGATGAGGCATCCTGTGTGGCCTTGGGCAAGCTGCGCAGTCACAGGACGTCCCCAGAAGAAGGGAATGGCAAACCTCTTCTGAGTATTCTCTACCTAGAAAACTTTGAAAAGGGTTGCCATAAATCAGAATCGACTTGACAGCATGTGATTATTATTATATGTGGATATCTCATATTCAGAGGCCACAATTTTATTTTACTAAAATATGATGTACAATTATGGTAAGATTATCAAGAGAAAGGTTTCATACATAATATCTGAATATTGAAAACAGGTGCTCTGAATGCTAGAATTGTGGACTGACATGAGTATAGAGAAATAGAAAGAGTTGTGTGTTTCTGAAGATAGCCTCTCTCACATTAGTAGGTGTCAGTTTGTTTAATGTTGTCTAGAAGGGAAAAAGCAATCAAAGCTAATAGTTTCCATTCTAAGGGTCTCTGTTTATCTTCCTTGAAAATATAAGAGCATCAACATGTTTTTTATACATCAGCTTTCTACCTGTTATTCTGGTTGCCTCAAACACAGTAATGCACCCATAATTCTGAGTGCTGTACTTTAGTGTAAGAGATAGGCTTCCTTCCTTGTCAAAGAAATCATTGAATTTATTGTTTAATAGGAAAACTTCCTATGCTTTGCTCATGGTCCCCCTATGGGGAGAAAGGTAGCACAGTGCATCCACCCACCCACCCACCCACCCACCCATCAAGCTCATGAGTTTTTGATATTTGAGGCTTTAAATCAGTATGGTCAACTTTACATGGTACACACTTTATCCAGATAGATCTCTATTGTGTGTCTGGCACTCTGATATGAAATCTGTAGACTTCTGACTCTCTTCATTAATTCCTTTGTGTTCAAAATGTATGACTTGCTTTTACTGAAATTATGCATGAATCTATTAAATCAGTCAACTGATAAGATTAGTCTCAAATAGGGCAGATGGTATTTATGACAACAAAAGAAGGTAGCATGAGATTTACTCACAGTTCTATGCATCTCTTGCCTTTCATAGGTGTTTGCCTTATCTCAAAGGGCGGTATACTAGGTATTTGAGTCCAGTTGGTAGTTCCAGTTAGAGAAGACCCACTGAATTAACGTGACCATCTTAATTGCAGAGATTTGGGGTTCCACTAAATGCAAATCCAAAGAGAGATCTACTTGTTACATAATCTGATAAACCTGACAGATTCATTCTACCTTCACAATAATCCTCTGCCTTTAGTTAAGATCGTATCTTGCTTAGAGTTGTCTAGAGAACTGTATTTTTGGGAATAGATTTGCATCTGTTATATGTTTCAGCTATGTTACAGACATAAACATTACTGTTTGGTGTTTTCTGGCAAGATGGCAGCCGGCAGAGGGTATCTGCTTCTGATGCTGGTCTTTGTTGTTGTTTTTTATTCTGTGCCTTTTTTATTTTTTTAGTATTTTTGGGAGATAGGGTCTCCCTTTGTGGACATGATATCTTGCCCAGATTGGGAAGCCGACTAGCCTTCAGGATATCTTGGATGCCAAGACTTGGTTTTGGACTGGTCTATGTGATGGGCTGGGGGCCCTTTTCCCATTCTCCCACCTTCAATTTTCATCTTATGGCTGGTTGGCTGTGCGACTGGCCTATATTGTTTATTAGTTATTTTGTCTTGTTTATTATTAATTGTATTTTATATTTGTCTCCCCCCCCCAATTGCTTGGTGGGTGGGGTGGGGAGGGCTTGTATTGGTTTGTTTGTTCCTCTTGTTGGCATTATGTTTTCTTCCCCTTGTGGTGTTTCTGTCTATGCCAGTTCTGGCTCCTGTCTCGGTAGTGGCGGATCTTGGGAGGTATGGTATGGACTGGAGGATTGGCCGGGTAAGGAGAACTTGGGACAGACATCTTGTGCCTGTCCCCTGTTCTGATCCTCTACTGCACTGCCACATAAAAAGTAGCCTTTTCGTCCGTGCTTCCGACCTGTCCTGTCTGCTGGTTAATGCCAGGTCAGTTCATAATAAGATCCCAGTCATCTACGACTTGCTGACTGGGATCCTATTATGAACTGACTTGGCATTAACTGGCAGACAGGACAGGTAATCTACTACTTGCTTCTGCCAACCTAGCAGTTCAAAAGCATGTGAATGCAAGTAGATAAATAGGTACCCCCATAGAAAGCAGGAAGGTAAAACAGTGTTTCTTTGCAGCCCTGCCAGCCACATGGCCATGGACTTGCACAACACTGGCTCTTTGGCTTGAATACGGATATGAGCACTGCCCCTAGAGTTGGACACTACTAGCTGGCATGTGCAGGAGGAACCTTTATCTTTTACCATCTTGGATGGGCAGACTGACCTGGGATTTCTATCAGAGACTTGGGTGGGTGCAGAGGGGGGAGCTTCCCTCTCCCAGCCGTGCCCCTCGGGTTTTGTGTCCAGCACCTGGGCAGGTTGGAGGTTCAGGGGGTGGGGTTCCCTTTTGTTTACAGGGAATATTTTCATGTCAGCAAATCTGCTGTGCTGGTGTGCCCAGGGTTGGAATGCCTGCACCTTGTGGTGGGTCAGAGGGACAGGTTTGGGATTGTGCTTGTTTACCGAGCTCCCCAGGACCCTGCACATTCCCCTCCATAGCTCTCCAAGTTCATCTTGGTGGCATTGTTGAGGTTTCCCTGCCTTTTGGTGGTTGGGGACTTCAATGTGCATGCTGGGAGTGGCTCTGGAGTTCACGGAGTCCATGGCCTCGATGAACCTGTCCCAATGCAGGGCATACCTGGACCTGGTATTTGCCTCTGTGTCCACCGACGCTGATTTGAGGGTCAGGAATTTGGTTTCTCGGCCTGTGTCATGGCCAGATCATTATTTGCTGACTCTTCCCCTGTCATCTGTTACCCCACCCTGTGGGAATTCTGGGCCTACAGTACGGGCCTGCCCCCGACGGCTTCTTGACCCGGTGTGGTTCTTGGAGGCCATTGGAGGCCTCCTGGATGGTCTGGCTGATGATCTGGTTGACACCTTGGTGGACAGATGGTATGTGGATGTCATTGGGGCCGCTGACCAGATCACCCCCATCTGTTGCCAAGCCCTCTCCTTGCCTTGGTTTACTGCGGAGTTGTGGGTGATGAAGCAAGAACAGAGGAGACTTGGGAACAGATGGAGGAACAACTGGATGGAACTGAATTGGGCTGTGGTTAGTGCGTCAACCAGTTGCTATATTTACCAATTAGGGATGCTAAAAGATATTTTGCCTCCCTGAGAACTGGTGGGGCCTCAAATCACCAGGCGGAATTTTTCCTGGTGGTTCGAGACCTCACCAATCCTGGTCCGCCAGGGCCCCCTCCTAGTGATTTCACTAGTGAATCTTTTGCAGCCTTCTTTAAATCTAAAATTAAGGCCATCCTTTCCAATCTGTACTCCAGTTGCACTGATCTGCCCCCGAGTATGGCCAGTGTGGCGCCCCCTTGGTCTCCTTGATTGGTTGAGTTTGGGCCTGCGATCTCAGTTGAGGCCTCCAGGGTGCTGGCTCGTTGCAGGCCGGCAGCTTCTCCTTTCTATCCCTGCCGCTCCTGGCTTATTAAGATCACTGGACGGAGTATGCCGGAATGAGCCTCTTTGATTGCCACTGCCTCCTTCAGGGATGGGATTTTTCCCAGTCTGCTGAAGGAGGCTGTGGTCAAGCCCATTCTTAAGAAACTTGGCATGGCTGTCATCTGATATGCCTGGCTATCATCTGATAGCCAATGTTCCCTTTTGGGGCAAGGTGGTGGAGCAGGATGCCGCTGTGCGGCTCCAGTTGTTCCTGGAGGAAGATCTTGTCCTGGACCCCTTCCAATCATGGTTCATGGGGCTGAAACAGCCCTGATCGCTTTGCATGATGACCTCCTTAGGGGGCCCAACATGGTTTGCTCTACCTTGTTGGTCCTTCTTGATTTGTCTGTGGCCTTTGATACCATCGACCACAGTATCCTCCTCGGCAGGCTTTCTGAGGTGTGAATTGGGGGCTTAGCTTTTGGACTGGCTCTGCCCCTTCCTCAAGGGCTGGGCCCAGCAATTGAACCTGGGCCTGGGGGTGCTCTCATCTCCCTGGTCACTCTCTTGTGTGATGCCTCAGGGGTTGGCAATCTTCCCCATGCTCTTCAACATCTATATGCTATATGTATAGATGCTGTGGCCATGTTTTGTGCAGCAGCAATGAAAATTCACCACTCCCTATAATGCTACTACTGAGGTGAACCCAGCTGTACTGGTCACCCTATATTTCACATGTTATCATTAGGGTAATAAAGTTGGTGACACTATATTTACTAAACTGAGCTGTAGAACATCTCAGTCTGATGTAACTGAGGAAACAATTTATTCACATTGTCATAGCTGTGTTTAGGTGATACAATGGTTATGTTACATTGTATTTTATTGAATTGTATTGAATTTTCTCTGGTTTTATTGAATGCATATACCTGCTTATCTGTGACCATAATTAAGATTACCATACCATACCATGCTGTGGCAGAGAAGATGGCCCTTGAAATATCCAGTAGTTCTAATACTGGTAGCCCTCCTCAGACAGACCGGTTGTATGCGTAAAGTCGTATAGACATCATAGATGTAGATAGCCAACTCTACTTCTTCTGACTTTGGTGGCATTCAAAGTCTGCAACAGTACATCTGTTGCCTAGTAGACTCAATCCTGAATGTTAGTTATAGAAATTTTGTCAATTGTTTGGGAACATTTTAAAGAGTCTTGCTTTCTGTTTGGTGCAGTTAACAAATCTCTCCTTTTCCTCCTCTGCAACGGAGGCCGTCCGGACCCTTGATCGCTGCCTGGCTGTGGTTCTGGATTGGACCGGGACCAACAGGCTCAAGCTTAATCCCGAGAAGACTGAGGTTCTGTTCTTCGGGGGTGCCCCGGATGGGTACAGTGGCCCTCTCCCTAGTCTAGATGGGATTGTCCTCCAGCTGGCGGAACGAGTGAGGAATCTGGGCATTGTCCTGGATCCGGCGTTGTCCCTGGTGTCCCAGGTGGCTGCCATGTCCCAGTCAGCCTTTTACCACCTTAGGCTTGTTGCCCAGATTCACCCATACCTTGATGAGGACACCTTGAGAATAGTGCAGGCGCTGGTCATGTTGAGGATGGATTATTGCAACGATCTCTACATGGGGCTTCCCTTCACCCTTGTTCAGTGACTGCAGCGAGTGCAGAATGCGGCAGCCAGATTGGTGGTCAGTGTGGGCAAATATGACCGCATCACGTCAATTCTGGCTCACCTAAATTGGCTACCCGTTGCCTCCCGAATAAGGTTCAAGGTGTTGGTTTACAAAACCCTCCATGGCTTGGGACCTGAATATCTGGCAGAGTGTGTTTCCCAGAAGTCAGAGCTGGCCCGGCAAACGGAAGCCTCCGTTACTTTCTCGCTCCAGGTAGCCACCGCCAGGGAGGCCCGTAGGGTGGCAACACACAACTGGGCCTTCTCTGTGGCTGGCCCTGCTTCCTGGAACAAATCGGCAAGCGAGATATGCCAGGCCCCATCCCTGGCATCCTTTAAAAAGGCTGCAAAAACTTGGCTTTTCAGGGATGCCTTTGGTAATCATTAAGGTGTGTTTTTGTTTTCCCCTGTGTTTGTTGTCTGTTTTGTTTAGTGTTTTATGCCTCTTGCCATGTAGCTATTTGTTCTCATTGTCTTGCATTATTGTTTTCTGTCTTTATTATTATTTGTTGTTTTTTGTTATAGTGCTTTATGTAAACTGCCCAGAGTTCCCTTTGGGGAAAATTGGTCGCGGTATACACATGCAAAAATAAATATATATAAATATAACCCCTGGATGATAGCAAGAAAAGCTGTGTCTAAGGAAAAGAGATAAAAATGTTTTTGAATTGTTGTCTTTATTTCTGTTGGTTACTACTAGGTGTGTGAAGCACAGATGTGCATGAGTCTGTATTGTGATCCCCCCCCCGGTAGATAATTCTGGGAGTTGCAGTATAAAATTGCAGTCTTTATAAGCTTTATAAGCATATGCAACTCATTGATTACAGCCAATCTCACAGCAGTCATGAAACACTTTTCATAGATGGGTTTGTTTCAAAACCAGGTAGATTAGTTGAGATATGTGTATGCAGAACAGGCTACCCTTCCTCCTGAAATAATACCTGGTGACCTGTGAAACAAATGCTTGTACTCTGTCTATGCCATACTGTATTTGCAAGTGCCTATGGCAGACATTTTCAGAATGTCAGTCAAAACAGTAGATAATTATCTGTTTTTCCTTTTGGTATCAGCAATCAATGTAGCAAGAGGAAAAACCTGAAATTATTCTGTTTTGGACAGTGTATGGATTGTGCAGAAGGTTCCTAGAGAATAATTTGAGTTACAGAGATAAGCATTTGTCAGTACAGTCTCCCCGGTTGTTAATACTTTCTGTACCAGAAGCCCTGAGTAATCAGAATAAGGATGAACTCATTCACTTCTTGTCTGTTACACATGGGGTAGCAGGGTCGAAAAGCCTGATATGTCAAGGTAAAAGCCCCCCAAAAGCTAACAATCTGAATGGATTATCATGATTGATTAGAAAATACACACACACATCCATGTAGTTCTACATTTGCTGGAAACCACCCAGCATCCTCATATTGCGGATTTTCCATTATCGCGGGTCAGGTCAGGTCCCTAACCCTGCGATAGGTGGGGGATCACTGTAACATTTTTTTCATAGAGCTGCTATACTGTTTCTTTTGCAACAAACATCATACTCCTTAATTTGAGTTAGGCCTATGGTCATTGCCACTTTTTTGAGATGACAATTTGCATAAATTATTATTTATGCATAGGATCTGCCTGTATTTTCACCACTGGTGCATGGTGTATTTTTAAGCAGATCGGTATCACTTAATTCAGTTTCCCTTAGGTAAAATGAGAAATTACTTACTTATTAGGAATAGATAGATTCAGATGTATACAAATCACAAAGTGGATTATAATAGTGCCATAAAATAATAAAATAATCCAATAAAAATACCAAAATGGAATTATATAGGGAAGTTCAAAACAATTCATGATTGGTGGAAACTGAAATTGAAAAGAAATGTTTTTAGTTAATACCTAATATTGAGGTCTGATATACCACATTGAGTATATGGAAGGAGAAGGTCTATCTCTGTGTTGCCAACTTGACAATAAATGGTATTTATGACACTGACTATCAGATTTTCTTATGGATTTTAGTAGTCTGAGAAGCTGGTATGGGAAATGTTGCATGAGGTAGCCTGGGCCAAGCATTGAAAAATGAATTGTGTACTCATTTGTTACGTGCCACAAAGTTGGAAAACAACAAACATCACCCCTAATACAACTTGCATGGTAAGTGAGATATTTAAGGGGTGGTTTTACCAGTGCCCTCTGTAATTGAGCCTCCATGGCTTAGCAGACATTCCATGACTACACCGCTGTAAGTACCCTTATGTACTAATACCAACAATTGAAGTCTAGTTGGATAGGAAAATCAGCAGCTATTGTACAGGTAGATGCTTTACTATTGTTTACTTAAAATATTTTTACACCACCTTTCTTCTTAAAAGGACCCAGGGCAGTTGTTGTGAGTTTTTCGGGCTGTTTGGCCATGTTCTGGAAGTTTTTCTTCTTGACGTTTTGCCAGACTCTGTGGCTGGCAAGGAGCTCAGGGAACTCTGGAGTTCTCTTTGTGTTCTGGGTTATAAAGTGAGTGAGACTGGGTTTTTTAAAAAGTTGAGGTAACTTGTCCTATGCAGGAAAATAGTTGTTAGCCATTGTTAATACAATTGTAGATGCTTTACTATTTTGTATTTAAAATATTTTTACACCACCTTTCTTAAAAGAACCCAGGGAAGTTTACATCATTGAAAGACAATACTAAAGCAAACAGTAGTGAGTATACAAATGAAAGAAAAGATCAAACAAATAACATAGAAAAACATAACACCAAACCACATTCAAAGCATTTAAAAACTCCACTCAGGCAGTGAAACACTCAGTAAAAGCTTCCCTGTTTAGGGAAGGTCAGCAGTGGCTTCTTCTGAGGGGTGATTCCAGAGTCTGGGAACAGCAACAGAGAAGGTGCTTTGGCACAGAAATAAATGCCGTAAGTCAGTATATCTGCTGGATTCTTCACCTATATTACAGATTCTCTGTCAGGCTTAATGTTTTCCCAAACACAGCATGTTACAGTAAGGCAATTGTAAATTTTTCATTATGTGATAATGTCAGTATTTATTTGTTTATTTGTTTGTTTATTTGTTTGTTTATTTATTGTAAGGCTTATATACCACCGTCTTCCCGAAGGAACTCCAGGAGGTTCACAACAATATAAACCAACAGTGAATAATCAACTAAACAATAACAACAATTTAAACAAACAATGTAAACAATTTAGCTTTAACATAAAAGCAGAGAGCAGATAGCGGGAAAGAAAAAAAAGTATTGCTTGGTTTACAAGAGACTGTAGAACGCTTTTAAAATTAAGGACGTTCTTGCATAAGTTTTAATAAGAGTTGTGACTCATGATGCCACTCAGAAAGTGTTTAAATATGCAAGTATAAATTAGTCTGTTCTTGAAGAGCAGTGTCTAAAAATATTGAGCAGAATTGTCAGAGATACTTGGCTCCTGATAGAGGTTTTAATAAGGGATCTTTAGTTGTAAAATCATTTGTCATTGAGCAGTAACACTGCTGATCCTACCTGAATGAGAGCATAGCAACAAATCTATCTAAATGACAGTTGGTTGGAGATAACATACTGTGAAGTACAAATGTTGTCAACAAGTGTAATGAACAGTTGTCTGCAAAATAGAATGGAAAACTGCAGGACTTAAGAATGGAAGTTTTAAAAAGGCTTGCATTTCAATACTGCTTGGCCATTGATCTGGAAATTTTCCCATCAAAGCTTCTTCCATATTTTGTTAGATATAGAAGAGCAACATGTGTGTAAAAATGAATAGGAAATTGTAGCCTTGTGCCTGAAGGCACTGTTGAGGGAGGGAGTGGGTGACACAATGTTATGAATGAGGGAAACAACCTAAACCAGTGATGGTGAACCTTTTAGAGACTGAGTGCCCAAACTGCGATTCAAACCCCACTAAATTTTCACAAAGTGTCAATACAGCAATTTAACCCAAATACAGGTGGCTGTGAAGGAGCAATATTTGGTGCCCACAGAAAGGGTGTGTTTAAAGAAGACCTACCATGATAATTGCACTCAGTGTGTTATAGCTCAAAACCTCATTATGGAATAGCGATTATAAATTCTAATTCCAGATTATGATGTAAGTATACACATTATTTTTGTAAAATCTGTCAATAAAGTCCAACAATTCTTGGTCTGGAGCCTCAGTTGTATGAGGATTTTACAGCATTCTGTGTAGATTATTTTATGTAGAATATTAATGTATGTGTCTGTCTAATACTGAGGCTAGTCTGCAGTCTAGAAGTTGCCATCTGAAAAAATTGCATTTCTAACACTGGGTTTGTTTCTTCCTAGATGTGTGTGTGTGTTGTGTTGTTACAGTCATGACAGACATGATTTATTTTAACATGATAGGATGTTGGAAATTCTTTGAACTCCTTTTACAATCTCCAGAATTGTTTCCAATAGTTTTCTTCCATGATGTTGATTCTTTTAGAGTGACAACATTAGCTATTGGTTTCTCTGCAACTTGGTGCAGTCCTTTCCCGTCTCTCTATTTTTACCCCAACATTAATTGTGACAACTTACATAGGAACAGTTACTTCCTATGGAGGCCTGATTGTACTTCTAGAATGGATGCTACACTGCAAAGACAGTTCATTCTCAATAAATCCAGCACTCTCAGAAGTTCACTGCTTGTGTTAACAATGGTATTGTTATTTGAAACTGCATTTTTTCTGCCTGTAGCCCTCCTGTATACTTGTACATGAACCTGTGACTAAGTATGTTGCTTTGTCCATCTGAGGAAATGTACAGTATTGTAATTCAGGAACTGTTGCACTGAAATTTTTATTTTAGTCTTTAAGATGGCACAATCCTTTTCATATTTTTTTATAAACGTAGAGAAAATGACTAGAATCCAGCCATTGCCTTCTGCTGGCATAACTGACGACGATGACACCAAATGACAGTGTTTTCAATATAAAAGTTCCTGTCATATTCTTCAGGTTCTGATGCGCCCTGGGAATTTCTTTTGGAGCTCCAGGGGCAGTTCTGATCCCAGTGGAAGGACTGGCGGCAGTGATTTTTGGTTATAAAATGCCTCACCTCCTGCCCTGAACATTCCCAAAGTCTTCTCCAGGGTCAAGGGGATCGCTAGAGAGCCTTGGAACCAGAGATGGGTATGAAGCACTTTGTAGAGCTTTGTGCAGATCCAAGGCTGTAGCACCACAAGGGCCCATCTTAACCTCCCTCCTGCCCTCCCTCCCTCCCTCCCTTGTCTGTACTGTGAACTGGGCCTTTTCTGCCTCCAGAGGCTTCTAGCCAGTCTGAAGAGGAGGCAGGATGGGGGGGGGGAGGCCTGGCACAGGCGATGACTGGCTGGTGGCTCACAGAGTTGGGGAAGGGAAGCCCCAGTTCCTTACTCGACTGGTGTGCCACTAATGTAGGAGGACCTTGTCATGGTGCTGATGATGGTGATTGGGTCTCAGGAGGGTGAGGAAGAGGGGAAATTAATCGATTTGGCACAAAGTGCTATGAAGTGCTTTGTGCCCATTTTTTCTTGGAAGCTGAAAAAAGGGGGATAGGATTTTACAAATCAAGATAAATTAAAGATTTGCATTGCTATATGATGACATCATTACCATTTATGCTGGCAGAGTTACACAACAAGATTTTAGGTATTGTTTACTATTTTAGAATCATAGAATCATAGAGTTGGAAGAGACCTCAAGGGCCGTCTAGTCCAACCCCCTGCCATGCAGGAACCCCATCACAATATTTTCGACAGATGGCCATCCATGTTGCATGGAACAGAGTAGAGGAGGGAAATGACTATTTTAATAACAATTTTAAAATATTTTAATTTATTTTTAAAAGGTACCCTTTTAAAAACTCTTGGTAAGGGACCAAATAGGTACCTGTTAGACATGGGCACGGCCAGAAAAAATGATATTTCGAGTTTTCGTTTGTCGGAATGGGTCCGTTTCGGGTCGTTTCCGTTTGTCGCGAAATTTTTCAAAAATTTGTCGTTTCCATTTGTTGTTTGTCATTTGTCATTTCCACCGTGATTTAGCGCAATTTGACTTCTCAGAGCATAGGGGCGTCCCGCAATCAGGGCCGGCGCTAGGTGTTTTTGCGCCCTAGGCGGCGGGCGGGGCAGGGGGCGGGCGGCAGGGGGAGGTGCGGGCGGGCGGCGGTGGGGGGCATGGGCGGGTGGCAGCTGCGGGCGGGCAAGTGGGCAGGCGGCGGCTGCGGGCGGGCGGGTGAGTGGGCAGTTAGGATATCACTTGGATAGAGTTTCTGTTCTTGGCTTGCACCCCAAATGTGTGTGTGTGCAAACAAATTGAAGTTGGGAAAATAGAAAATAAATGGTAGTATATAATATATTTTTAAAATAAATCCACACCTCCCACTCCCAGTCGAACCTCCCCCTTTATCCAATATCAGAAAAAAATCCTCACAAACTGCCAGAGAAGAAATAAAGAATAAACTGCTATTCCCTTCAGCAGACAAAGCTGCAGGGAATCAGCAGACAAAGCTGCAGGGAATCAAAATCAATTCCCTCCCTGCCTGCCTAACTTAAATCCTAAAGCCTCCAGCCTCCCTCCTCAATCTCGATCGGATCACACCAGCACCACCCCTCTGGTAGGTGGTAAAGCCTCAGGCAGGCATATTTTCGCCTGCTTTTTTGGCTGGGAGCCGGGGTTTTTTAAAAAAAACTTTTAAAAACCTTTTCTGTGCTTCGCATCGCACAATCGCCACGATGCCACAAACGGAAATGAAAAACCCAACCAAATTTTTGTTTTTTCGGTTCGAGTTTGAGTTCTGACGGCTTAATTATCGTTACCGTTTCCGTTACGTAACGGAAATGATAACCAAAAACGGAAATGACAATTTCGCCGAGTCGTGCCCATGTCTAGTACCTGTATTATGAATTTCCCTAGCAGAGATAGCAGTGTCAAGGCGAAGTACTGTATTGGAAAAGCAGAATTTTTTTCATGTTCTTCCTCCTTTCTTTAGGTGCTGATCTTTCATTCACTAGTTGCTTCTGTACACCATTCCTTAGAATCTAGGGCTTAGATATTTCATGAGGATAAAAGCATCTGAACTGGGTCAGATGATGCATCTCGTAAGGGAGACCTGCCAATCCAAGCATGCTAGCAAAAAGCTTCCTGTTTGTAATAAGTTGCCTTGAAATATCAACCCCTTATCTAGATAATTTGATATACTGTATTGCCTATAACTCTCTCTCTCTCTCTCTCTCTCTCTCTCTCTCTCTCTCTGTGTGTGTGTGTGTGTGTGTGTGTGTGTGTGTGTGTGTGCGGAGAGAATCACGTGATTTGCTCCGTGGGTGATGTGAAAGTCTTGTTTATCCAAAGGCCATGTGGAGGTGGGCGGGTGCTAGCTAGAGGGACAGAGAGGGACTCACTTCACACAAGAGCTTGGCGTATGAACAGCTTCAGCAGCACTGACTGAGCTGGAAAATAGGGTAGGGGGGCTAATTTGCTGTGCCTGTGGGCTAATAAGAAGAAGCAGCTGCTGGTAATGGATTACTCTGTCGCATATTGATGAGACTGTGAACTGCAATTAAAAGAAAAAGGAAGGGGAACCTTATCAGAGTTTTTCTCCAGGTTAACCATTAAAATCTCTGCTTCTCACTCTCTGGTGAACTTCCATTGAATAAGGTAAAATGATTTCTGATCTCTGTGCCTCTCTGGTTTTTGCCCTTGTTGATTGTTTTCATTGACTGTCAGACGGATGAATGGGTGAACGCGGCTGCTGTGAGTAATATTTAAATAGCAGAACTAAATATTTCTATCAGACCTCCGTTGCAGTCTTGGGTACAGAATTAAGATAAAAACAGATTAAAGGGAAGCTTGGCCATGTTAGGTAAATGAAGGCATATATAGCGCTTGTGGTGGTTGTTCCTCCTTCTAACCCCCCCTCCCCAATAAATGCTGTGTTCTGAATAAGCCTCAGTCAGTAAGTTCTTGTTTGCATCTGTCGGTGGACCAGCCAGCCATGTTTTTCATGTGATTATCTACTGTGTTGGCTTTCACTGAAAAAAGCTAGGATGTTCACTGTTGGTTGAGAGGCAGAGCTGTTGCAGCAATGTCCAAAGGGATGGAAATTTAATTGTCTACTGGTGGCTAACCTTATTTGGAGTACATTTATATATTTAATTTTTTGTTAATTCATTTATCGTTTTCTGGGATGAGTGTGGACAGAATATTTATATTATGTACCTCTAAGCAGCAAGATGAATTAATGCCTTACCTCATCTTTTTTTAAAATTCTGTTGATGTTTCTGGTTAATCAGTTACTGTATTTCATTTTTGCTTCTGGATGTAGCTTTTTTTTAAAAATTTAAATAAAGCTTCCGCTCAGCTGGGTGAACAGGAGAGGCAGGCAGGGTGAGAAGGATGGCCTTTTGTGTTACCCGCTATTGTGCTCTCTCTCTCTCTCTCTCTCTCTCTCTCTCTCTCTCTCCTCCCTCCCTCCCTCCCTTCAGCTTCAGTGGAGAATACCAGCCGTTGTTAGTTAACTGTCTGATGCCTGAATAAAAGGGGTTTGTGGAACGGAAGCTAAAATATGTTCATTTAAAAATGACAGAAGAATGCTAAATATCATTCAGAAACTGTATGCTGAAGAAGGCTGGGAAACTTAGCCAAATGTATCTTATATGAATCTGTTACCCCCACCCTACCCCCACCCCCACTGCTTATTGACAAGCTGTTTTCCCTCCATCCCTCTTGGCTTCAAGAGTAATTGGTATGTCTGTCGAGTTCTTCTCAACTGAAGACTGCTGTGTTTTCATAGATAATTGTTTCAACAATTGCAGTAAACCCTTCTAGACGCATTCTATAGATCCCTAAAATAAGGTCTATATTGCCTTGTAATTGAATTCAATATTCAAACTCAGTCACTCTAGTGCAGTGAACTCAGATGACAGATATTCTTGGAAATCATTAAGTGAAAGGGCTGAAAGATAACTGACGGAGGAAGACATCAACGTTGCAATAATCTGACTAGCTTTGTTTTCTTGTTTCAAAGAGTTCTTTTGCTACAGGCTTATTGAATTCTGAACAGTCCCCAGTAATATTTTGCATATATTCTTGACATGCTAAATGTTTGAACTTGGTATGATGGCATTCAAACAAATAGATGAATGTGACTGGCTACCATTGCACAGAAGGTAATTTTGTGTAAACTGGAATTGATTCAGAAGGAAGATTGGGAGGGGTTTTTTTCTTCTGTTTCGTTCTTTTAATTACAATCAATGTTTCAGTTAAACTGGCAATACTTTCTGAAGAATGACCTATAGGTTTAGCGAAAGAGTAAAAATCAAATAAAGTTTAGCCTAATCCTAGTATACATTCTGCCTCGGGTTTTGCCTTAAAGCAGATTTCAGTTTGGGTTGCTTATTATGTCAGTGTAAAATGTGAAACTTTTAAATATGCCAAAACCTGTGTCTTTGGAAGATGTCAGTGGAATTACATTTGAACCATTTAATTAGTACAGTAACTCCCTGCCTAGCGCAGGGATTAGGGACCTGACCCAACCCGCGATAATTGAAAACCCACGATATGTAGATGCAGGTCGGGTTGGGTCGGGGGCTAACTAGGGACTCTTGTACTTACCCCTGGACTGGTGCTACCCCGAATGGGCCTGCGAGGACCTTCCCGGGACCCATCGGAGGCTCAAAAAGGGGTTCCCCATGAACCGGAAGTGACCTCAGGATTGCATGAAAGCATTTTTGGGGGTCCTGAGGGCCTTTCTAGGCATGTTGGAAGAAATGCCTAGAAAGGCCCATTGGAGGCCCCAAAAGTGCTTTCAAGTGATCCGAAGGTTACTTCCTGTTTTCTAGAAGTCACTTCTGATTCGCAGGAAGCCCTTTTAGAGCCTCCATTGGACCCAGGAAGGCTCCCACAGGCACGTTTGTGGCAGCGCCAAGCCTGGGGTAAGTACAGGAAGCCTGAAACAGGCCTTTCCAGTTTACCCCAGGGGGCTTTTTTCATACACTGTGGTCCCGCAGTATATGAACCGCGGAAGGGTGGGGGTTTACTGCCCCCACTGCCAAATCATGGTGGGTATAGTAAAAAAAATCCATGGTCTTGGACTATATATTTTTTGATATTAGGTGTCAGGCATGAGGAAAAATGTACTCTCTCGCTATGCTCCTAAGAGGATATTCTTTCTTTTTCTTGGTTATTTGAGGATGGGGAACTTAATAACTGCTTGTTAACAGCCAATATCATAAGAACATAAGAACATAAGAAGAGCCATGCTGGATCAGGCCAAAGGCCCATCTAGTCCAGCTTCCTGTATCTCACAGCGGCTCCACCAGATGTGTTTGGGAGCGCATGAGACTAGATATCTGTCTCCTGATACCACTCCCCTGCATCTGGCCCTTGAACTACCCTGGTTTAAAGCCTGGAGATTACACATCTCCATCATGGTTTGTAACCTGTGATGGACTTTTCCTCCAGGAGTCTGTCCAATCCCCTTTTGAAGGCATCCAGGCCAGATGCCATCACCACATCCTGTGGCAGGGAGTTCCATAGACTTACAACGCGCTGGGTGAAAAAATATTTTCTTTTGTCAGTTCTTACTCTCCCAGCCCTCAATTTGAGTGTATGTCCCCTTGTTCTGGCATTTTGGGAGAGAGAGAAGAGCTTCCCTCTATCCACTTTACTCATACCCTGCATTATTTTGTATGTCTCAGTCATATCCCCCCTCAAGCACCTTTTTTCCAGACTAAAGAGGCACAAATGTTTTAGCCTTTCTTCATAAGGGAGGTGCCCCAGGCCGGTAATCATTTTAGTCGCTCTCTTCTGCACCTTTTCCAGTTCCACTATGTCTTTCTTGAGATGCGGTGACCAGAAATGCACACAATACTCCAGATGGGGCCTTACTATTGTTTTGTATAAAGGCATTATAATGTTCGCTGTTTTGTTTTCAATCCCCTTTTTGATAATCCCTAGCATGGAATTGGCCTTCTTCACCGCTGCCACACATTGGGGAGACACCTTCATGGAGCTGTCCACCAACACACCACGGATAACTCAGAGCCCATGAGTTGATAGATGAAGTTTGGATTTTTTGCCCCAATATGCATTACTTTACATTTTCCTACATTGAAATCCATTTGCCATTTCACAGCCCATTCCCCCAGTTTGGAGAGATCTTTCTGGAGCTCTTCACAATCTTCTCTGGTTTTTACCACACTGAAAAGTTTTGTGTCATCGGCAAACTTGGCCACCTCACTGTTTATCCCTGTCTCCAGGTCATTTATGAACAGATTGAAAAGCACCGGTCCCAGGACAGATCCCTGGGGAACACCGCTTTTCACCTCTCTCCATTGTGAAAATTTCCCATTGACACCTACTCTTTGTTTCCGGGATCTCAACCATTTCTCAATCCATAAGAGGACCTGCCCTCTTATCCCCTGACTGTGCAATTTTCTCAGCAGCCTTTGGTGAGGGACTGTGTCAAAAGCCTTTTGAAAATCCAGATAGACTATATCCACCGGTTCACTCAAATCCATGTGCCTGTTGACCTTTTCAAAAAATTCTAAAAGGTTTGTCAGACAAGATTTACCCTTACAGAAGCCATGCTGATTTCCTCTCAGCAAGGTTTGTTCTTTTATGTGTTTTAAGATTTTCTCTTGGATGAGGCTTTCCACCATCTTTCCTGGGACAGATGTAAGGCTAACCGGCCTGTAGTTTCCCGGGTCCCCCCTCCTTCCTTTTTTAAAAATTGGTGTGACATCTGCTATCCTCCAGTCCTCCGGCACTGTGGCCATTTTGCATATAACCGTTAAGAGATCTGCAATTTCGTTTCTCAGTTCCCTAATAACCCTTGGGTAGATGCCATCTGGGCCCAGTGACTTGTTAATCCTCAATTTATCAATTAGTCCTAAAACCTCCTCTCTTTTAACCTGTATTTGATTTAATTCTTTAGTCAAGAGGGGCGGCTCAGGCAGTGGAATCCGCTCAAGGTCCTCTGTCATGAAGACAGACGCAAAGAACTCATTCAATTTCTCTGCAATGTCCAAGTCCTCCTTAACCTCCCCTTTTCCTCCCTCACCATCCAGAGGGCCAACTGGTTCTCTGGCAGGTTTTCTACTTCTAACATATTTAAAGAAGCTTTTATTATTACCCTTTAGGTTGCTAGCCACGCGTTCCTCAAAATCTTTCTTTGCCTCCCTTATCATCTTCTTACATTTCTTTTGCCAGAGTTTGTGTTCCTTTTTATTTTCCTCATTTGGGGAGGATTTCCATTTACAGAAAGACCTCTCCTTGTGCTTTAGAGCCTTTCTAACTCCACTCGTTAACCATGCCGGTGTCCTCTTGGACTTAAATGAGCTCTTCTTTCTTTGTGGTATACACTTGTGCTGGGCCTCTATTATTGTTGTTTTAAAGAGGCTCCATGCACTCTGAAGAGATTGGATTCTTCTAACCTTCCCCTTCAATTTCTCTCTAACTAGTTTCCTCATCTGAGGGAAGTTTGCCCTTCGAAAATCAAGGGTTTTTATGTCTGATTTGGTTGACACTCTTCCTCTGACATGCATGGCAAAGGAAATTGCAGCATGGTCACTGTTCCCCAGAGGCTCAGTGACATTCACATCCCTGACCAGGTCCTGAGTATCGCACAGTATTAGATCCAGAGTTGCCTGTTCTCGGGTGGGCTCCATGACAAGTTGCTCTAAGGCACAGTCATTCAGCAAGTCGAGAAACCCAGTTTCTCTTTCTTGCCCGGAGCTCGCATTGACCCAGTCAATGTGGGGATAATTGAAGTTCCCCATGATTACTATCCTATCCCTCTTAGCCACCTCCATGATTTCTCTCCTCATTTCAAGGTCCCCCTCAAGTTTTTGATCTGGTGGACGATAGAATACTCCAACTATCACATCACTCCTTGGACCTGGTAGTTTAACCCAAAGTGATTCTATGGTGGAGTCAGACCCTCTGTCCATCTCCATTCTGCTGGATTTTACCCCTTCTTTGACATAGATGGCCACTCTTCCTCCAACCCGCCCCTCTCTATCCCTTCTATAGAGTTTATAGCCTGGGATTGCTGTATCCCACTGGTTCTCCTCATTCCACCAGGTTTCTGTTATGGCTATTATATCTATGTTATCCCTAGCTGCCAAATGTTCAAGTTCTCCCATCTTTGCTCGGAGGCTTCGAGCATTTGCATAGAAGCACCTGTACAGTGGGTCCCGCAACAACAGCTGCTGCCTTGTTCATTTTCCCCGACAGCTTTTATTTTCAGTAGACAAACTGTCACATTCTGTTATTCTCCCAGTGCTAATACCTGCTATGTCTTCTTTATGTGATTCTCTACCCTCTCCAACCTCATTCCCCGAGGATGAGGTGTTCTGAACCGGATGCCACTCAGCTCCTGTCGGCTTTCCCCCAGTTATCAGTTTAAAAGCTGCTCTGCTGCCTTTTTGAGGTTGAGTGCCAGCAATCTGGTCCCATCATGATTCAAGTGCAACCCATCCCTCCTGAACAGGTTTGGCTTGTCCCAAAATGTTCTCCAGTTCCTGACAAATCTAAAGCCCTCTTCTTGACACCATCGCCTCATCGACGCATTGAGGCTTCTGAGTTCTGCCTGCCTTGCAGGTCCTGCACGAGGAACAGGTAGCACTTCTGAAAATGCTACCTTGGAAGCCCGGGACTTCAATCTTCTACCTAACAACCTGAATTTGGCTTCCAAGACTGATCGCTTGACCTTCCCGACATCATTGGTACCAACGTGTACCATGACCACTGGCTCCTTCCCAGTTCTCTCTAACAAGCTATCTAGATTTCTCGTGATGTCTGCAACCTTTGCACCTGGCAGGCAAGTGACCATACGGTTATCATGCTCGTCACAAATCCATCCCTCTGTATTTCTAATGACAGAATCCCCTAGTACAAGAAGCTTCTCTCCTGCAGCCTGCTCATCTACATGTACCTGATCTTTTATCTCATCAATAGTGATGAGGGAGAGATCCTCCGGTGAAACCAAATCTATCTCTGTGTGTGCCTCATGAGGTGTGCTGAGGGAAAGAGCCTCAAACTGATTGTGCAATATGAGACTGTCTGAGCGATCCCTTGGCCTTCTACTCCTTTGAGTCACATTCCTCCACCCATCTACCTCCTGAGTTGGGGAAGTGACTTCATCCTCAGAAGTGTGCCCTGTCTCTTCTTGGACCTGGATAGTCCGTTCCGCTCTGTCCAAGAACCGCTCAAGCTCCTTAATATGTTGCTGGTCTGATATGCGAGCCTCTAGCTGCTGGACCTTCTCTTCCAATAGCGCAACCAGCTTGCACTTGCAGCAGATGTAGTTCTGCACACACTCTGTCAAGATGACAAACATGGCAAAAGTACTGCAGGTAACTACAGCTGCTCCCTCCAACTCCATTTTAACGAGTGCAATAAAATGTATTCAAGGTCTCAAAAATGTAAACTTACACTAATTTTTTTTTAATCTAGTAAGACTCTTTACTTCTTTTGTTGTTTATTCAAAATCTAACAGTGTACGGGCCGCTAAAGCACCTCTACACCAAGTGCAAGCACGTCAGGAAGTTTCCAGTGCTAACTTGCTAATGTGTGTAGGATCTCCTCAGGAGTAGCTTGGCTTGGGAACTCAAATATACTCAGTTTTTGTTGTTGTTGTTGTTATTGTTGTTTTTTAAGTTTGCATGTGCCGTGGCAACATTCCTTAAGATGTTGCAACGTACTGTGGAAGTTTTGGGCTCATGTTGTAATCCACCTTCTCCTCTTCTTTTCTGGTTTTTCTCCCTGTGCTTGTTCTGGGCTGAGGACAGGTGTTATATCTGTCCCATAAACCATCTGTCTTCTGTTAATTAAACTCAGTAAAAGCTTAAATAATTTTTCTGACTTGGCATCAAGCTTTTCAAAGCATGACACAAGCTTCCTAAGGAAGCACAGAAAATTATTTATGTACTTATGTATTTATGTATATGCCATACCATCTAGCAACAAGGCCACTCTGGGCAGCATACCCAGTCCCCTGTGTAGTAGCTTCCTTCTCCTCTTCTCCAGACCTCTTGTTTGTATGGATGTCTGTTGGCATGAAAGCAGAACAGTCAGGATTTTTTGATGGTTTGTTTTTCGCTTGTTTCTTCTCCCAGCTTATCAATTCAGAAGAGCAATCTCCCAATTTTCCCCTGGTTTTCTGCTTCATTAGAAAGAAATATCTCTTCTGAGCATCTCATACATCATGATCCAGTGGACCTTTTCATCAATCATTTTATACAGAAAATTGCTTGAAATTTATGTGTTCATTTCATCGTTTTCATAAAGTTTGAAAAGTAAGATATGCTTTGGAGAAATTTGGGGGCAGTGTTTTGTTTTTTGTTTTTATCACAAAGTTACTGATGTAATCCAGAGATCATCTAAAGAATTGTTAGTGGTTAGTATGTGTTGTTGCTTTGTGACTGAGGAGAAATTGTGCCAGTCATTCTTGTTCAAGAATAATCTTGTATTATTAAACTTATTAAACATTATTATTAAACAGTATTAAACAGTATTATTAAACACTGCCGGGAGGCAGTGGAGGATAGAAAGGCCTGGCGAGCTCTGCTCCATGGGGTCACGAAGAGTCGGACACGACTGAATGACTGAACAACAACAATTAAACTTGAAAATAATTGCCTTCAGTCTCTACATCTGATGGCCGGAAAGTGTGTGATCAGATTTCAGAAGGTAAGCATGTTGGGCCTGGTTAGTGCATGGGTGGGAAGCCCTCAGGAATATCTAGGTCGGGCCAAAAAAGCACCTGCTCTGAAACCCCAAACAGCTGCAGAGTATTGGGCTAGATGGGTGAATGGTTTGGCTCTATATGAGTTGTTCTGTAGCTCTGCTATTTGCTAGTAGAGCAGGTTTCAAAAACATTGTCCCTGCTACATAGAATTATGTTACATGACTAGTCCTTCCAACAAATGCGCTACCATTTCAGCTATAATTGTATTCAGTAACAGTCTGCCATACAGCATGTTAAATTCCAAAACATAAATGATCATGTGACCTAGGATACCATCTGTTACATGCACTACTGAAATGATTTCCCTTTACAAAGCAAATCGGCTGGCAGTTTTAAAGCTATACAGTACAGTGTTCTTTCCCTCCCTCCGGCCCGCCCCACACAAATATAACAGTACAATAGATTACTTATCAATTTCCATGTAGATGTTCAGAAGAGATGTCTCAGTATGCATGTGTTTTCAAAGCCTAGCTGCCAGAGTGGAGTTGTGCAGAACTGGCTTCAAGATGTTTCCTTTCCTCCTCCAAACCATAAGCTTTTATGATAACATTTAAACGGCAGACTCTTTTAGGCTTATATGCCCACCGTTTCTAGTTTCTACACTTATAAGAAGTAGATCTGCTTGTGGCCTTCATGTGGTGCTCTGTCTCTGCAGTATCATAGTCGTCGGTACTTTTCACTAAGACAGTGGCTTGTTTGCAAGACACTTCATGTACTTTAGCTCAATCCAGGCATTGCATTCCTGGTCTAACAAATGATGGCTTATAAAATTTAGTATTTATGTATTTGTTTAAAATATTTTACCCTCTCTTTCTTGTTAATAAAGGGTCCCAAGGCGGGTTACATTATTAAAAACACATTATCAAAAACTAAGAACAGTAAACTATTCAAATATTTAAAAAAGGATCAGTAACAGTATATTTTAAATGTTATGTTAAATTTTAGACCCATCCTGTTTTAAAACCTTTTGCATTGCCATTTATATTATCCCTTTGCTCACATGGTTTAAGAGGAGAAATCCTGAATTCTAAAAGCACAGTAGGATGGGACTTTCTAGAAAGCAGAATTTGAAAGTGTGGCTAGACCCTTATTTGGAGCCATTTTGTCTAGGGTGGCAGGTCGTTATTCAACAATCTGTTTAAAAACTTGTGGTGAATTCTGAGGTAGTCCATTCCATTGTCCAGCAGCTCATACTGGTAGGAAATATTACCTGTTTTATCAATATTGTTCTAACATACTCAATGTGATTTTGCATGTAATTTATTCCTTTGCTTGAGTATAACTGATGCAACAATTCAATTCTGAATAGTAAGACAAAACAGGTTGCCCCTTTTCTACCTTGAATTATTTCAGTCTCTCTCTCTCTCTCTCTCTCTCTCTCTCTCTCTCTCTGTCTCTCTCTCTCTCTCTCTCTCTCTCTCTCTCTCTGTGTGTGTGTGTGTGTGTGTGTGTGTGTGTGTGTGTGTGTGTGTGTGTGTGTGTGTGTGTGTGTACATGAACAGGTGTTTTGTTGTTTTCTTAGCTTGAAAAGGCCAAGAAGGAATAGGCAGTCTATCATTTTCCTTTCTAATGGAAGCTTGATTCTGACAGTTCTGTTTTGCTGGGCGTAACCTTCCTTCCTTCCTTCCTTCCTTCCTTCCTTCAGTCCCCCTCTCTCTTCCTCTCTCCCATTGTGAAGCAGTTGCAAATAGCATTGATGATACAAGTAGTATAAAGCAATGTCAGCTTCTCAGAATTACTTTGCATACCCTGTGGATAACCATCATAAAATATTTAGCCAAGGACTGAAGTTCACAGCTTTCTGTTCACATAGAACAAGTGCTTCCCACCCACCGTTCTTCAACTCCCTTCATTCCCTTCACTCCCAAGAGCCACAGCTTTAGCATTTTGGAATTAAAACAACTGGAGGTTTTGATGAGTAGAGACAACAGCATTTGGTTGTAGATGCCACACGTCAGGGCTGTGGAGTTGGTAGATAAATGTTCCGACTCCGACTCCTAAGTTTTTTTGTACTTCCGACTCCGACTCCCCGACTCCGACTCCTCTGTATTAATATATAAATGCATACAAGTGTCTCTTGTCCTGCAAAAAACATATTTACTTAATGCCTTATCAGTGAGAGGCTAGGTTACCCATGGGTGCTGCGTAACAGCAGAACACAACACTATGGAAAGAGTAAGTATTGCTGCTCCTAATTGTGCATTGTGTGCCATATAGTGAAGCACATGAAAAGCATGCTTCTTCACGGTCACTTAACGTGTTTGTTTTGCGGTTACGTGAAGCACTGCATGCATCGGTCTTTATTCTTACAGTAGAGAAGTCATTAATTATAGCTTTTTGTGAATTGGGACATTTAAACTTGCTTTTTTAAAATTCCAATCTAAATTTCGTAGGAGTCGGAGTTGGAGTTGGTGCATTGTTTGCCGACTCTGACTCTGACTCCAGGTACCCAAAATTTCCTCTGACTCCGACTCTGACTCCACAGCCCTGATGCGAGTTTCACAATTTTGGATCAAGACTGTCCCCACCTGAAATGAATAATTTGTTCTCATGGGGTTGCACTTTTTCAGATGGTTCTCAACAGGCCTTGGTCTTTTTGCATTCAGTTTGCATTCTAAGTCTTTGACTTAGTTGGGTGCCTGAGCATAAAAATTGATCTGGCTCACTGATTTGACCACTTTTCTATGTTCTTGATGTATATTACAACAGTCAACATGCTAATAAGGAGAGAAATAATTACAAAAAAATGGAAGGGAGTATGGAACAAATACATCATGCTTTAAGAGTATAGGCAGCCTGCATGATAGTTTAAAAATTGAACTCTGTTAACATCCTTCATTTCACACCAGCTTGTTATAACACCAGCTATTTTCCACTGTGTTTGGCAGCTGTGATGAATGACTTGTCAAGATACAAAAACATACTGGGACGCAAGCAGCTGGGCCGATTTCTTTTGCAGTATAGGCAATAAGCATCTGGGGAGTTGCATTGTCAGCTTGTTTCCTATTTACAGTTGTCTTCTTACATTGTAGAAGAATCACACTTTCCAGGTTGTTTGGTCACATTTTGCTCTTTTAGGGACTGAGTGGCCTCAAGTGTATCAGAAACAATATACAGTAACCCCTCGCCGATCACGGGGGTTAGGGACCCACCCCACCCGTGATCCATGAAAATCCGTGATATGCGGAAGCGGGGGCCACGGGGGGTGATCGCGCACCTGTCGGAGATGTCTTGGGGTGGTGCGCACCGGCAGAGGCAGGGGGATCTGACCTCCCGCCGCCACCCACCCGCACCGCCCGAGACTTCTCCTCAGGGGCTGTCTCCATTGAAAAGCATTGCCAATGCATTTCAATGGAGAAAATTTTCCCCATTGGAAAACATTGGCTCAGTGCTTTCCAATGGGGAAAATTTCTCCATTGAAATGCATTGGCAATGCTTTTCAATGGAGATTGCGGCGCCGCCCCCGCCCAGCTCTGTGAAGCCTCGGAGGGGGCAGGGGGGCGGGGAGCCATGCGATGGCTCCCTGCGACCCTCCCGGGCGGCTCTGTAAAGCCTCGGAGGGGATGGGGAGTGGCGGGGAGCGACCTGATCGCCCCCGCCCCCCAGCGGTGCAGGTACTGCGATCCCGTGATGTAGCGGGACCATGATACCTGAACCGCGAAATGGCGGGGGGGACTGTAGCAGTACTGTATGCCTAAACAAAGGTAAGGATTTCATTGTAACCAAGAGTACAGGTGGCATTAAAGGGGCATTCCACAAATGTACAGTTTGTGATTTTCTGTTACAACCAGCCTGATAGTTTAATTGAAACACAGTGTTCAAAAAGAACTGGGTTTTTGAATATCAAATGCTATGGATAAATAACCATCATCTGACACTCATCTTGAGGACCTGTGTGCAAAATTTTGTGGTATTCTGAATGGTTCACTTCAGTAAATAGGATCCATCTGAGCTTGCTCTGGTTCCATGATGTCAATTCACTAGTTGGGTCACTGTGATGAAGTTGCCATCCACTTTGAGGGGGGAAATGCTCAACTTTGCAAAGAATTAGACTCCACCATTGATATTGAGTCCATGGTTGTGTTCAATGCTCCAGGCTTAAGTCATAATTTATTGGATCAATTTCAGTTGTTAAGACAGGATGCTTGGATCTGTCTGTGCCACCACTACGCAACTCTACCCTTGCCCATCATAGCTAATAAAGGAATCTGCGGGGGGGGTTGCTCCTGGGTTCTGCAGGTAATCAACTCCTCCCTAAGAGGGTGGTGGTGGCCCGTGCCCCATTCAAGGAGGCAGTAATTTGACCACTCCTAAAAAAGCCTAATCTGGACCCAGGGCTGGTGTTTAATTATCACCCAGTGGCAAATCTCCCTTATTTGGGCAAGGGGCTGGAGCATGTGGTGGCTGAGTTGCTCCAGGATGAAATGGATTATATATATCCATTTCGATCGGAGTTTAGACCGGGTTATGGGACAGAGACTGCCTTGATTGTCCTGTATGACGACCTTTGTCGGGAGAGAGACAGGGGAGTGTGTCCCTGTTGATTCTCTTGGACCTCTCAGCAGCTTTCAACAACATTGACCATGGTGTCCTTCTGGACAGATTGGTTGGAATAGGAGTGGGAGCACCCTTTTACAGTGGTTCCGCTCCTACCTGACTGACCAAGTCCAGAAGGTGGTGCTGGGGGACAGTTGCTCTGGCCCATGGCTCTATGCTGTCCCCCGTGCTATTTGATATCTACATGAAACTGCTGGGTGAGGTTGTTAGGAGGTTTGGGCTGAGGAGTCAGCAACATGCCGACAACACTCAACTCTACCTCTCATTCTCCACCAATCCAGGTGTGGCAGTCTCTGTTCTGAACTCGTGCCTGGGCTCAATAATGGACAGGATGAAGCTCAATAAAATGAAGTTCAGACAAGTCGGAAGTGTTGTTTGTGGGTGTTCCACCTGATAGGTTAGAGGACCATTCCTCTGTCCTGGATGGGGTTGCAATCCCCCTAAAGGACAGGGTCCACAGTTTGCGGGTGCTTCTGGACCCAGGTCTTTCCCTGGAAACTCAGGTGGACTCAGGGGCCAGGGGTGCCTTTTTACAGCTGCAGAGATTATATCAACATCACCCTTACCTGGATGAGCGGAGCCTGCCAACAGTCATACATGATTGACTATTGCAATGTGCTTTACATGGGGCTGCCTTTGAAGATGGTCTGGCAATTGCAGCAGCCACGTGGCTGGTGAGTTGTGCCACTGTGTGGACTCATATTATGCCGGTTCTAAAAAATTTACACTGGCATTGAGTTGCTATCTGGGCCCAATTCAAAGTGCTTATGCTTACATATAAAGCTCTAAATGACGTAGGACCTGGTTACCTAAAGGACCACCTTCTTCCATACGAGTCTGCCTGTACCCTAAGATCAGGCCAAGAGGCCCTGCTGAAGGTGCCATCCCTTAAAGAGGTGAGAGGGATGGCATGTTGGAACCGGGTCTTCTCGGCTGCCCCCACCATCTTTGGAATGCCTTCCCAACAGAGATCTGCCTAGAGCTGACACTTTTGGCTTTTCAGCGCCAGGCAAAGACCTTCCTGTTTAGCCAGCATTTTAATTAGCTAATGTTATTTTAGCTGGGCGCATGAGCAGCATGATTTTTATTATTTGTACAGTGGTACCTCAACTTACGATTGCTTCGACAACAGAAAAATTCTACTTAGGAAGGCTCACCACATGCATACCTGTCAGCTGGTTTTGACAGGTTGGAAAGCAGCCTTTCAAGGGAAATCACCACCTCCTCCTTCTCCTAGCTGCTTTGATCTCTGCAAAAGAGATTGCAGCACCTAGGAGAAGAAGGACGAGGTGGCAATCTCTGCCTCCATCGCTTCCCACCTCCTTCTTCTCAGCTGGGAGGTGGGCGGCAGCCCATATACACATGCACACACTGCAGAGTCAGGAGGAGGAGGAGGAAGAGGAGTGTGTGTGTGTGCATGGGGGGGCTACCATCCACCTCACAGCTGAGAAGGAGGAAGGGGGAGGCAATGGAGGCAGAGATTGTCACCTCCTCCTCCTAGCTCAGTGGTGGTGTACCTTTGGCACTCCAGATGTTTTGGACCACAACTACCAGAATTCTAAGCCTAGATTGCCAGGGACAAAGGATTGTGGGAGTTGTGGTAAAAAACATCTGGAGTGCCAAAGGTTCACTGCCACTGTCCTAGCTGTTTCGATCTCTGCAAAAGAGATAGAAGCACCTAGGAGAAGAAGAAGAAGGTGGCAATATCTGCCTCTGTTGCTTCCTCCCCTCCTTCCTTGCTTTCCTTGCAAGCTGCCCAGGCTGGGTGAAGATCAATGGGTGATCTCCCTCAATAAAGGGCAGCCGAACCTTGCCAGACAGCTGATTTTGACAGGTCGCACCTGTCAAAATCAGCTGTTTGGTGGGGCTGCAGAGAGCAGCTTTCAGCTGTCCTTGATTGAAAGGAGTTGGGATAGCCTTCTCATGGGAATGCACTGAAAACCAATTAATCTGTTCCTTTTTTGCCTTTTTTTCCAACCTCCAGAATGGACTAATTGGTTTTTAATGCAATCCTATGGGAAACTGCAATTTGACTTATGAAAATTTTGACTTATGAAAATGCATTCGGAACAGATTAATTTCATAAGTGGTGGTACCACTGCATATTGATTGTTTTTAAACTGTTTGTTATTTTGATGGTTTTAATATGTTGTTTTATAGTTTTAATATATTGTTGTATGCTGCCCACAGACCACTGGGCAGTGGGGCAGCTAAAAAAATTCTGTAAATAAATACTGTATATACTCGAATATAAGCCTAGTTTTTCAGCCCTAATTTTGGGCTGAAAAAAGGGGCCCTTGATTTATATTCTGGTCAATACTTTTAGCCACTGAGGCAAGTGCTTGGGTCGGTGGCTAAAAGTCATTTTAAACATTGTGTACCGCTTCTCATGACCCCTATCTTCATCACAGGGGAGTGACGTGCAATGTTTAAAATTACTTTTAGCCACTGACCCAAGCACTTGCATCAGTGGCTAAAAGTCATTTTAAACATCACACATCACTCCCCCAGCTCACAAAGGAGGAGCTGCCAGGCCCTGCTGCATTTCCCACCCTAGACTTGTTTTCAAGTCAATACGTTTCCCCAGTTTTGGGGGGTTAAATTAGGGGCCTCGACTTATACTCAGGTTGACTTACACTCGAGTATATACGGTAAATAAATAAATAAATAAATAAATAAATAAATAAATTGTTAGGTTCATCTGCAGTTAGTTTGAGGTATATATTATATATGTTATATATTATAACATTCTGAATATCCTGATCACAAGGGCATTTACTTGGAATCTGTTTATCCACAATTCATAAGATCCTTGCTTCTTTTGGCCTGAGTGTGACAATTTGTCGATGTTGCTAGGAAAGGAATATACTCATATATCTCCCACCACCACCACCCAAGGTTCTGTAAATTGACATGAAGTAGGGTTCCAGAGCTTGGAGGTAACTAGTTATGAAAAATGAGTACATTTGAGAACTCATAGTAAGAGGCCCAAGAAAAAAGGAAGAGCAGCGAAAAAGGGGGAATTGTTTGTTTGTTTGTTTGTTTGTTTGTTTGTTTGTTTATATAGCTTGAATGCCACCCACTACCCAAAGGCCACTTATGAGACTGAATCAGATCATCTGAAGCATCTGATAAAGCGAGAGCAAATACAGTGGACCCTTGTATAACAGTTTGTATAACAAAAATCTGTACAACTTAAAAAATTCTGGAGATAGGGGAAATTTGCTTAACAGAATCGCCTATAGGGTGAATCCGCACAACATAAAAATGGTTGTGATTAAGGATTACACTGTTTTGCTTATATATATTAATTTGCTTAACATAATTTCATTTGGAACTAATTAATTCTTTTATACAAGGTACCACTGTACTAGATAAAACAAAAACATCCTTAAAGAAAAGGCATAATAGCCACACATTATTTCAGAGAAACCACTCTCCAGCAGCAAAGAGAATCTTGTCATCAAGATTCTAAGCCTGTAAAAGAGCATTTTCATCCTCCTGGTAATTTCACACTTACATTCTTTTTTAGACAGTAGTGTTCCAAGAGAAGCAGGATAGGGAGATCTCTTTTTTTCCGTTGCCACTGCTGTCCTTACTAAAATAGTGCTAAAATCAACAGAGTAGCCCATCTTTCGTAGGCTAGTGAAAGTAAACTTCAATGCCTCCCTCACCATTTTAGACCCCAAAGGAAAGTTCTATAGAATTTTGCTTCTTCTCTTTTGTCAGATTTTATAGCTTTTAGCAGTGGCAGCAGAACTACTTATCTGCTTTTCTTAAGGAAAAATAATACTGTCCTAAAACAGGTGGAGAGTTTGCCCTAGAAATTCTGAAAGTACAGTTAAGGAGGGTCTTGGTTCCAGGGCTATGAATAGGATTTGAGACTTACTACAGGCGAATAAATAACTCAGTATAACTCTGCCAAATAAACATTGGGATGAGTTGAAGTCACAATTGATCCACTGTGCCAACCCTATTGGGAAACCAGTTGTTTCCATTAGCAGTGAGAATTCTTGGCAATGTTAAAGCTTAAATAGAACATTAAGGGGCACACATAATTTATTCTAGTCATTTTTGCAAAGGAACATATTGCAACCATACCAACTAGTATATGCCAATAAAAGTAGTCCCCTACTGAAAAGATTTACTGGAGTATGACTAGGATAATGGTATACGTATCTGATTCATTAAAGGGATGTCCCCTTTCCAAAAGAGTCAGTGCCTATAAACTGTAGGTGGAGTTATGTTGAATCTAAAGCTGTGTATGTCAATTTCTGGAATGGTGTTGGGGGAAGCCAGGTGAGTCTGTTGTTGGGAGAGGGAGTCTTTTGGCTCATTTGACTAGTGAGTATTTATGCCAAATGAAACATACAGTATTAGTCTTTAAAGTGGAGGAGGGTGAATATTGTCCCTATCTTCAAAGAGAGGAAAAAAGAGGACCCAAATAATTACCACCCAGTCAGCTTGACTTCAATTCCTGGCAAGATCCTAGAACAAATTATTAAGCAGGCAGTCTGTAATTATTTAACTAGCAATGCTATCATTACAAGAAATCATCACGGATTTCTTAAAAACGAGTCATGCCAGACCAGTTTGATCTCCTTCTTTGATAGAATTACAGGCCTGGTGGATGAGGGGAATGCTGTGGATATTGCTTATCTAGATTTCAGTAAGGCCTTCGATAAGATTCCCCATGGTATACTTGCAAAGAAGTTAGTAGAATCTGGGATAGATAGTGCCACAGTTAAATGGATTTGTAATTGGTTGACTGATCGCACCCAAAGGGTAATCATTAATGGCTTCTCTTCAGCTTGGAGAGACACGACCAGTGGGATGCTCACAAGGAAAAAGAAGGGTGAAGGAAAGTATCTGCATCTTAGCTCTCCAGGAATTCATGGGAACACAATTTTAGACCCAGTCCTTCCCCCTCTGCTTTCTTCGTATGGAGGAGAAAAATAAAAATTCAAGCGATCTCTTCAGCAAGTGCTCAGGGAGGTCTATGATCACTGGCTGAAAGCAAAATATTTTTCATATTTTTGAAACAATGGCTCCCTGAGATCGCCTAGGTTACAATATGCCTAATATTGTCATATTGTCATGGGGGGGCATGGTGGCTTAGTGGACTAGAGCGCTGAAGCTGTCAGCTGCAAAGTTGGTAGTTCAGTGGTTCAAATCCTGGGTGCCAAGCAGCAGAGCGAACTCTCACTGTTAACCCCAGCTCCTGCCAACCTAGCAGTTTGAAAGCATGTAAAATGCAAGTAGGTAAATAGGTAACACCATAAAAATTGGGAAGGTAAATAGTGTTCTTTGTGCCGAAATGCATTCAGACATGCCAGCCACATGCCAGACTTGCACAATGGCTCTTTGGCTTGGAAATGGAGATGAGCACCGCCCCTAGAGTTGGACACAACTAGCATCCATGTGCGGGTGGAACCTTTACCTTTACCTTTAATGTTGTCATTATTATCAGCACCACCAATACCATTGTAATTTGGAACATCAAGAAACTGTAAATTAAGATAAAGTGAATCTCATAGGTTATCTTCCCCCCTCCCCCTTTTCTTTCAAAGTTTCTTTTGTTGTCAAAATGTTGTTCTTCCTTTAATTAAAAGAGGGGGTATTATGTCAAATTCTGCTTTCCCTACCCAATTTGATGTTTAAATTTGCACACTGAAATCTGAAATAGAAGGCTTTAAATTCCTGATTGAAAAGAAAAGCTTAAATAGAACTCTGATGGAGGTATTTCTCACCTGTGTTTTAATTCTGAGCCTTAAGGGGTTTAAGTCAATCTTTCACATGTCACAGATACTTCATTTCTTTGATTTATAAATGATAGAATTTCAAGGAGCTGAATGTTAGAAACACGCCAGGTCTTTGAGAAGATTAACAACCATTTTATTGGCATTCTTGGAGTTTAGACTAAGGGGCCCTTTTATGAGCAATACATTTGTTCATTTGAGGTTTCACATTACTATTGCAAGTGAATGAGATGTAATAGACAGAATCACTGAGCTCTGTATTTTCCTACAGACTCCAACTTGCCTTTATTTTTTCAATCAGTTTTATGAAGAATTTTTTTATTTTATCAAAAGAGCAAAAAAATTCAAAACAGTTACACCAGTCCAAAGAAAGTTTAAAAAGTGGTGGTGGTGGTGGTGGAGAAAATAATCAAGTAATAGCTTGAAACCAAAGCAAGCACACACAAAAATAAGAAAGCTAGTTAAACTATTTTCTACATGGGGCTGCCTTGGAAGTTAATGCGGAGGCTCCAGCTGGTGCAGAATACTGCGGCCAGACTAGTTTGGACACTGAAAGATTCCATCATATTACCCCAATGCTGGCCATACTGCACTGGCTGCCTATCCATTACCACATTGACCTCAAGGTTCTAAGGTTGACATACAAAGCCCTAAACGATTCGGGGCCTCGCTATCTGTCAGAACGGCTCCTACCCCCGAGTGCGGCCCATGTTGCTTCTGCATCGCAAGCAGGTCCCCTGAGGGTGCCAACACCGAGGGAGGCCCGCAAGACAAAAACAAGGAACCGGGCCTTCTTGGTGGTGGCTGCTAGAATGTGGAATCAACTCTCCCTTGGATCTGCCAGGCCCCCATGTTGCTGAGCTTCAAAAAATGATTGAAAGCTTGGTTATTCAAAGGTGTTCTCCCTGGTTATTTATTGTTTCGCTGCTCCGCTGTTTTGACTTGTTTTTTGCTGCCCTTATCCTGTCTTATCTATCTCTGATTTTTATGAGTGATGTTTGATTTAATTATGTTTTACTTGTATTATTTTTTGTCTTGATTATGATTTTGTATTATTACATATTGTAATAGTATGTTTTATCTTGTAAACTGCCCCGAGTGGCTTTCCCTCAGATGGGCAGTATATAAATTGAATAAATAAATAAATAAATAAATAAATAAATAAATATTTATGTAATAAATAAGGCCTAGCTATAACATCATCCACATTCCAAATACTGTATTTGGTTCCAGTTTTTAGCATCTGAATGAGGATGGGTTAGAATAGATATATCAGATGCACAAACCTTGCTGGTAGAGGGACAAGGACAAAACACACAACTGTGTCAGTGCTGCAATTTGTAGGAAATATTGCTGGGGGCAGCTTTAGGTCACCAACAGGGTTCATACTTTGCATGGCTAGTTATTAATGATCACCAGAAAATAAACAGTTTTTTATTCTTATCATTTTCATCACATATGACAAGTATTCAACTGGCGTATCTTTGCTCACTGGGTGCTCTTGGATCCATCTTGCAAAGGCATCTCAAGGCCAAGTAAGAAGAGGGGAAATACTTTGCAACTCTACCATCCCAAGGAATCTGTTTAAAATACTGTAGTATGAGGGGTGGTGCAGAAGGCTGCATGTACAGGAGAATTTTTTTAAAAAAAAAAAACATTCCACCTCTTAGGAAAAAGATCATTCTCTCAAAGGAATGAAATCAGTTGGATACTGCCCTGTGAACATCCTTGTTTTTTCTTGTTTTTTTTTTCTTGGTAAGTTACCACTTTAAAAATGTGGAAGATTTAGTCATGTCTATCTGGAATGGCCAAAAAGAAAATTTAGTGGTTTTATTTGTTTGTTTGTTTGTGTTTGTGGTTTTTGTTGTTGTTTTGAGACATCCTCATCTATACTGTATTTGAGCTCAGCCACTGGTGGGTAATGTTGCCTGCTTTATTCTAGTCATAGGCCTCAGAGAGTTTAATATGTCCACATCTTACCAGGTTCACTCAATGTTTCTACAGTTATGACGGTGACTTGAACCTACTCGCTAAAGGCAGAACTAGCTTTGCAGCAAGTCCGTGGCTACACAGAATCATGCAAAGTGCTCAGATAGCACTGAACACCCTGATATGACCTAGGTGTTTTGAGTGTAAGCTTTGAGAGCAAATAAATACAATGAAACCTTGGTTTGTGAGTGTTCTGCAAGATGAGCAACCTTTTCTTATAACTTTGTCCTTGATCGACGAGCAATGTCTTGCAATTTGAGATCACTGTAGTACATCACATGATCACAAATAAGCCAATGGTGGTTCCCTCACACCAGCCACAAGGGTTTTCAAAAGTGAGTGCAGGTTATGATTTTGTTTTATTTTTCATTATATTTATATTTTTATTTAATTTGTTTTATTTTCTTTATATTTCTTTTTCTTATTTTATATTATATTTCAGTATTGCAATCATACTACAGCCCAAAATATTAATTTTGGGCTGTAGAATGAATCATTTGAGGTTTCCATTATTTCTTGTGAGGAAATTTGTTTTCATTTACAAGTGCTTGGGATTTCAGGCATGTTTTCAGACGAATTATGCTCACAAATCAAGTGAAATGCTGTCTATTTATATTTAACCACAGAAATTTATGTTCCATTATCTGAAACCAGAATACAAGGTAGTGCTGACGTATAATGTGTAAAAGTTTGAGGAAACACAAGTCTACCTATGTTCTTATTTAACAAGTTGGGTTTTATCATCATGTTTCTTGCATCTTCTGCTTTCTTGAGGTATTTTAATGAAGAGGAAAAGGGGAAATGAAAACTCTGTCTTCAATGAAAATGTAATGAAAAGTGTCTGCTTTTTAAAAAAAGGCAAGGGGAAAAAACCAGTAAAGTGCTGTATTGGTTTTTATTTTTAGAGGGTAACTGTTGCAAATAAGATATGTGGACATGATTCATTCTGAAGCCAATTCAGAACATGGTGCAGTATTGAAAAGGCACTGAGAACTAATGACAGAGATCTAAGCTACGCAACACTCATACACTGTGAAATGTTACTGCATGTTTTGGGAGAGGAGACTATGTTTTCTCCTTGATATTAAGGCACTGAAACAACACAGCAGAGAGGAGAGAGAGAGAGAGAGATGCAGTATTAATAAGATTATATTTGCATCCCAGACAGCTGCTGGGAGGAGCTCAAGTGTCTGGGAATGCTGGAGAAGTGGGATTGTGTGACTTCTCAAGACAGAATCTTCCTCCTGGCAGAAGGACTTCATATGTGTGGGATGCAATCAATTTTTAATTGGGGGATATTATACGAAGCAAAGGCAATATGTGTTATCCATCATTTTCTTGCTAAATTTCTTTGCAACAAGCCTGCCAACCTGACTCTCTTTGCTCTTCCGTTGATGTGTTTTCCTCCACTTGTCTTCAGTGTATCCTGTTGGCAAGTCAACAGTAGTTGATGACTGATGACTTCAAGTGAACAGCTGCTGATTTGATTATCAGCCTTTCTTTTCCTTCACAGTATGATGTGGGGAAGATTTGCTCACCTTGTCATCCTTAATAGATTTTGGTGCAGTGGTTTTGTGGGAAGCATTATTTGGAACAGATAGTTTAGGGATTCCCCTAAATCAGTGGTTCCCAACCTTGGGTAACTCACAACTCACATGTTCTTGGACTGTAGTTCCTAGAAGCCTTCACTACCAGGCAGGGTGGATAAAAATCAATGATTTTTTATGGATTTTATTTAAATCAGATTTTTATTTAAATCGGATTTTTAAAAATTTAATTGCTCTTTGAGGAAAAATATCTCTAAAGATCATGTTCTAGTTAAGATGCATTATAGTCCAAAGGTTATTCATCATGAAATTGGTTTTTAATTATGTAGCATAAACTACTGTATATTAATCCATTCACAATGTCGTGCTCTCCCAGAGATTTCTAGTTATTTGAGGCAATTTTTCAATCTAGAAGATAGTATCAAAGATGCTTGGTTTTGCTATTTTCAAAACTGTGCATTTGGGTCTGCAACAATAACCTGTCTCCTTCATAGAAAAAAATGTTATAAAATAAACATCAGAATTGAGAAAAAGACCTTAATCCCCTTGTTTGTCTGCATAGTGATGTAGACAGACTCAACCCCCTTGTCTATTAAGTGTTACATTTCAAGAAGTTCAATGAATAGAAGGTTTTTTGGAATGGAATAGCTCTGCATAAGGAGCAAAGCTTGAGGAGGGAAGGGAAAGCACTAAAATGAAAGGGAAACCTTTTGAGCACAGTACTCCACATCTTGAGATCTTTATGTGTGTATAGTAGCCTGAGGGTTATCATATTATTCTCACTCTCTCCCTTGAGGAGAAAAGCCTGTAATGGCAGCAGGCCTTAAAGGAGACCCAGTTCTACCTATTGGAGAAGAGAAGCGGCTGGTGGTTGAAAATGTCTTTAGCCACCGAGGAAACTGCTTGCCTCCTTGGCTAAAGACATTTTAAACCGCCTGCCACTTCTCCTGACTCCCTCCCCCCGGGTGCTGGGGAAAGGCGAGCGATGTTTAAAATGACTTTAAGCCACCGAGGCAAGTGCTTCCCTTGGTGGATAAAAATCATTTTAAATGACCTCCGCTTCCCCCCAAACACGCTGTCATTACTCATGGAAACCCCATCTTAATCGTAAAGTGGTGGCGGGGGGGCTGGAAGCCTGCTCATAAGTCATGATTCTCGGTAGTCAGGGTCATCATAAGTCGGGGTACCACTGTATAAGGTGGATACACAATTGGCTACAGAATCGTACTCAGTGAGTGATGATTAATGGCTCCTTTAAGTGGGAGGAGGTAACAAGTAGAGTACCCCAAGGCTCAGTTCTGGGTCCAGTGCTCTTCAACATTTTTATTAATGACTTGGACAAGGGAGTACAGGGAATGCTTGTCAAATTTGTGGATGACAGTTGGGCGGAATAGCTAATAGCCTGGAAGACAGAAACAAAATTCAAAATGACCTCTGATAGACTAGAATACTGGGCTGAAACTAACCGAATAAAATTTAATAGGGTTTCAGAAAGATGCTAATCAATTAAAACAAGTTCAGAGGAGGATTACAAGGATGATCAGTGGCCTGGAAACCAAGCCCTATGAGGAAAAACTGAAAGATTGTGCATGTTTAGTCTGTAGAAATGAAGAGTGAGGGTTGATATGATATCACATTCCAAATATGTGAAAGGCTATCAGTCCGAGGAAGCTGCCTAGATGCCCTAAGCACATCCGATCTCGCCTCATTTCGGAAGTTAAGCAGGGTCGGCCCTGGTTAGTACTTGGATGGGAGACCACCAGGACATACCTGGTGCTGTAGGCGCCTGGAGTAGGAACTGGCAAGCCACTCCAGTATTCCGGACATGGAGTCACGAAGAGTCGGTCACAACTGTAACAACACAACACACACATACATCAGTCCGAGGAGGGGCAGGATCTGTTCTTTATCATCCCAGAGTGCAGGACACACAACAATGGGTTCAATTTAAGAGAGCCCAGCTTTTGGCTGAATATCAGAAAAAGCTTTCTAATTGTTAGAGCAGTATGACAATGGAACCAATTACTGTATATACTCAAATATGTTGAGTTTTTCAGCCCTTATTTTGTGCTGAAAGAAAAAAGCCCTCCACTTATATTCGGGTCAAGGAGAAGTGGCAGGTTTTTAAAACTTTTTTCCCCTCTCCTGAAACAAGCGCTAATTATTGCTGGTCATTCTCCTGGTAGATTTTTTTGTAGGTCCATAAAACATCTAAATATTACCTACCCCCAGTGCATTCCTTTATGACATGGCAGAATAACCACTTGGTAATAATACACACAAGTAGTAAAAATGTGTCTCTATCGTATATTTGTAATAGGCATGTGTCTATGCAAACTTTGAATTACCCATGACAATTTGTTCTTATTTTACATTTAATTTTATTCATATTCTCCTAAATTTTTATTCTACCCTGGGACATGTGGACAACTTTAGCTTTAGAGTAGAAACAGCAAGGAGTTTTGGGATGTCATAAAAACTAAAAAGTTTTATTGTCGTATTATTGCCAGTTTGTAGATTGCATCCCACTTGATCAAATGAAATGAGCATTTAATGGAGTGGTTTGTGGTCTGCAAATGCTGATGCTAGATAAACATTCATTAGTCTTTTAAGGTGCCTTGAGATTCTCCATTGCCTGTCCATTTATTTGTGACTGTTCATAAGGAAATATGAAGGAAAACCTGTAGTCTAAAATCAGATTAGATTGTATGCATTTGGTATGAAGGCATCCTTCAGCAGCAAGAGAGAACTAAATAAAGATAAACTTTAACTGAATTTATCTAGTTCTTTGTTGCTGTTGAAGGATGCCTTCAGAGGCATTTGTAAGTACTGTAGTGTGTGCATGTGTGATATGAAGAACTCAGGGGTGTGTATGGTAGACTGAGAGGGCACTAGTCAGGGGAGGGTTTATGCACAATTTAAAAAAACTAATTTACAACATACACAGGCTGTACGGTACTAGGATTGATTTTCTTGGTTATTTGTTTTCAGCTAAATAAAGATTAGGTTCATTTCATTATTTCTACCTCAGGTTTCTCACTGCAGATAATAACATTAATATCAAGAGTATTATCAGTTAGTTCAGTTCGGCCCCCACCCTGCTAATGAGCAAATGCATTCTTTTCTTAGCATGTTACCAATCGTCATTGGATTATCTATCCAACAAACTTCTCTCTCCCTCCTTCCAGTGTCATATTTACGATTGGGATGGTACAGAGCACAGTCCTCCTTCACTAGTGGCTCATTCAGGCTTGAAAAGGTTCTGAAGTTTCTAACTTATTCCCAGCTTTGCAAACTTTGGACAGGATGAAGGTAGTTAATTGGAACTGGCACTTCTAAACTTGTTCATAAATTTGTTCTACTCTTGTTCTACTGTTGTTCTACTCTTTGCTTACTCCTGATTTTTTTAAAGGATTAAAGCAGAGAGAGATGATGAGAAATTCTGTCCAACATGGTCCCATTTGGTGTTTCGGTGTAAACAAGGACAAAGGGAAGCTTCCTAGGTTAAAAAATTATCTTAACATCACATAGATGCTGATGGAGTTTGATCTTGAGGTAAATGACCAGGAAAAGGAACCTGGTAGTTTGGTGGTTGAAAAACACAAATCACCTGTCAAACCATTATGTTCCTGTGAGTAAATTCCATGTTGAACATATTAAGAAAGACATTTAAATGATTATTTAAATGTATCATAGTACTTTTTAACCAATTTAATTGCAGCAATGTTCTTTATGATTCCAGTCACCTCCAGAAGGATATCCAGTTACAGGGAAAGGTACAAAAAGGATCCCCACATTACCTTAAGTCTAGAGTAGTCCTCTTCTGAGGCAAGGCTACAATGTTTGGATTCAATAGCATTGTATAAAAATACAAGTAAGTGTGGGCATGTCATGAAAGTGCATAAAATTATGTATGTTGGCACAACTAAAATGAAAAGTGGGGAAGAGTGAAAAAGCAATGACAAAGTAGTGGGTTGTCTTAAGGTTGTTAGCAAACTGAGTTTGAACTTTCAATGTTCAAAATGTCTTTTTTGAAGACACAAGTGGATTTTGATCCATAAAAGCTCACATTGAAACAAACCACCTTAAGATGCCACAATATTTTGTCCTTGTCTCCTCCTCTTTTCCCCTTGTTTTGTCCACATGTTTAGTGTTGTTGTGCAGAATGTGCTTAAGAGGAATTATTTCTTCCTCTCATAGTGCTAGAACCCATAGACATGCACTAAAGCTGATTGGGCAGGGGACATTCGAAAAGAAAACAATAAGTACTTCCACAACAATATAGGTGTGCTTAACAGACACCAATGTGCCATTAAAAGGGGATTAGATTATGGGGGAGAAGTCTATTAACGGTGTCATGATGTCCGTATACCTCCAGTCCTAGAAGAAGTGTCCTTCTGTATATTAGTCACTAGGGGAAAACAGAGGGATCCCTAACTCGTGTCTTCCACCTGTGGAATTCACCTGCATTCATACACGCCCAGGGCATGTATGAGTGCTGTGCTTTGACCTCAGGTGTTTATGGAAAGCTGTTGGTTGTTTGGTTCCTTATTCAATATCTTGGCATATTTCTGAACATACAAATATGGAAATCAAGGTCCAGCTTCTCCATTTATGAGAGATAAAGTCCTTTAGTGTTGAAGTACTTCTGAGTTCCTTCAGGAGAGGGTGATCATCAGCTGCATAATTCACTATTTCTTCCCTCACCCCCATCTGCTCCTGCCCTGGCTATTACTACTTGATGGGGTTGAGTACTAAGTGCTGTCTGGTGGTCCTAGTTTAGAAAGACGTGGTGGGAAGAGATGTGTGTTGATGAAAAACAAAAATTTTCCCCATATTTCTATCGACATGGATGGTTGTTAACCTTTCAAGCAAATCGTTATGAGGATAGGAAGAATGTAAATGCCTTTCAATTTTGACACAGATAGCTTGTTTCACTATATCTTCTGGTGTTTACAATGGTGATGGCTATAATTAGAAACAAGAGGGATCAAAGCCTTCAAGGTCTGATGTATTCAGATCAAATTCAGCTGTTTATTTGTACAGTTACGGAAACAAAGCAGGTGCAAGTCTTCTAATTATTTTCACTGAAGTCTTTACAAATATTTGCAAGTCTTAATATACAATTCAGTACATATCTGAGTGATTCATATGGGAAGGACAGTTAAAGAAAACACCCTGTATTGTCCTTAAACATTATTTGTAGCTACAACACTGACTTCCAAAATTTCAAGTTTAGTGAAATGTTATCAAGGAGAACTGAGGTAGTGACAGATAAGGTTCCCTGAAAAATAAGTTGCCCTTCCCAGGTCATCTTCCCCTACAGTGTTCAGATTTGGAGGGCACCTTGAGTTCATGCAGCATAATTTTGAACGTCTCAGATCTGTCCAATGTGTTAAGTGAATTGTTCACTCTGGATCCGTGCCCATGATGGATGCTTGGAGGTTTTTATACAGCTGGGACAACAGGCAATCTTAGCAGGGCAAAGGGCCATTTTTCAGATTTTGCTGGCAGCCTGAAGGATGTCTTTCCATTGGGGTGGTGTTGAATTTAGAAATTAATCTAATTTTATGTTATTTTCACTTTTAAATTAGATTTTCTTTTTTTAAAAAGCTGCAGTTGTTTTGTTTTGTCCAGGGAGGCTTGTCCTTGTTAAATGCCAGATAACCTACACCTTAGTTTATTCATTTTAGTTTCTAGCAAGAAGGGTGCATGTGAAAATTTCCCTTGTGGAATTGCATGCCGCCTGTGCTTGCCCTTCTCACAGGTCCAGCAGGCACAAGTAATAACATATTCCCTTATAATAGAAAGTTCTGAAGTCGATATGATTGGAGTCTATTGGCATCCATTTACATTGGTTGTGATATGATCTCACAGCTGGATTTCTCTCAAAACCTTAACCATTGTATTTGTGGTCAGGAAGATGAATCAGTAAAAGCAAGGGTGTTATTAGTATCAAGCAACTGTATGCCTTGATGTATTTATTTATTATTACAGTGACCCCCCACCTATTGCGGGGGTTAGGGACTCGACTTGACCCTCAATAACTGAAAATCTGCGATATGCGGGTGCAAGTCTTCTGGGCCCCCAAAAGGGTCTTCCCATGAACCAAAAGTGGCTTCCAGATCACCAAAAACCATTTCGGAGGCCTCAGAAATGATTTTCTGCGAAACGGAAGTGCCTTCTGGTTCACAGGGAAGCCACTTGTGGGTCTCCAGAAGGCCCGGGAAGGCCTCGCAGGCCCGTTCGGGGCAGCACCAGTTCTGTGGTAAGTATGGGAGGTCTGAAACAGAGTTATCCACTGAATCAACTATGCTTCTGTTGATGCAACCAAGAATCGCATTGGCTTTCCTGGCTGCCACATCACACTGCTGACTCATATTCAATTTGTGGTCTACCAAGTCTCCCAGATCCCTTACACATGTACAGTTGTACCTCAAGTTATGGATGCCCCGAGTTATGAAAATTTCGAGTTACAAAAAGTAATAATCTGCGGATATAGGAAAAAACTAAATTACAAAAAATCCTTTTTAAGTAAGGAAAAGGAACGGAAAGATCCCTTTTCAAAATGGCTCCTGCATGTTTGCAAAAGCAATACTGCCATCTTGTGGCCACCCAACTCAGGCGTTGCAATTAGGAGGAAGAAGGAGCCATTTTGAAAAGCAAAACTGAGAACTGTTGTTTTTTTTTAATGACCTTCTCAAACTGCCCATTTTGGAAATATTTGGCATACTTTTGGGGACTTCTTTGGTGGATTTCTCAAGTGGTTATAAGGTAGGCTGCTCATCTTCTTCTGTTTGCTTTCTTATTACTATGCTTTTTGCGACCTAGGGGTGGTGATTTCCCACTTGGAATGTATTAATCCGTTTCCAATGCATTTCTATGGGAAACTCTGTTTTGAGTTATGAAAATTTTGATTTGCGAATATGCATTTGGAACGGATTAATTTTCTTATTAGAGGTAGCACTGTACTATTTTCCAGCCAGGTGTCTCCCATCCTGTACATGTGCAATTTATTTTTTCTGCCTAGATGCAGAACTCTAAATTTCTCTCTGTTGAAACTTCATTCCGTTAGCTTTAGCTCAGCACTCTAATCTATCAAAGTCAAATTGGATTTTCATCCTATCATCTAGGGAATTAGCCACCCCTCCCAATTTGGTACCATGTGAAAATTTAATCAGTCTACTCTCTATTCCTTCAATCAAGTCATTAATAAAGATATTGAATAGCACCAGACCCAGAACAGAACCATGGGGCACCCTACTCGTCACCGCTGTCCATGCTGAATTTCCAGCATGAGTGGAGTTTGGACAAACGAACCATTGGTGCCCCTTTAATGCTGTGATTCTATCCCTGCTTCACAGTATACTTTTAAAAATTCTCGTGGTGAGCTGGGTCTCAGCAGGAAGGCATATTAAGCAAATTATAGAAAATAAACCACACATACGTCAGAGAAGCCAGCCTAATGCCATGTATGTGCAAAGTAAGATTTTCAGAAGCGAACAGGAAATCCTGTAGCAGCACTTAAGATTTTTTAAGTTGGGCATTCTACTTGACAGCTTTCGCTTCAACCAATTAGCCTATGGCAAGATACATGGCATGCTCTTATCTTTAAATCCTTGTAGACAGAGTAAGACATTTTCAAGCATTACAAATCAAGTTCATTTTCAGTAATATGAATAACTCAGATTGTGTCTGGCATCCAAGCTCATGAAACTGTATGCTTCTGTGATTTACGTCTAACTTTTATTTCCTAGGACATCTACATTGCCTTCCTAATGAGAGTTTGGCACCCTGATCCTATGGATAGGCACAGCTTTGACAGCAAAAAGAGTGGTTGTAGCTACTATGGTACTTGGTAGTTAACAAGTATGACATGCCCATCCCATCTCTGTGCTTAATTCTTACAGAATACCACAGGCAAAATCCTCTTTGTTACATTGAATGGCCACAGCCGTCTCTTATGCAAGTGGCTGGAGCTTTCCAGAGCTTCTAATAGCAGACATACTGTATTTTCTATGTATATAACATTTTTTTCTAAAATTATTACACTAAAATTAAGGAGCATCGTCTACATGGAAGTAACCCTTTCCCGAGGGGTGGGGGGCTTGGTTGGAGAAGAACCCAAACTGACCTTACTGCTTTGTTTCCCTTCCTTTCTGGCAGCCTTGTTTACTCTCTGTGTCCTGAAGTCTCCCCTCTCCTTTGCTTTTTGCAGGATATGTTCCTGCTTTTCAGTGGGGAAAGGCTGTGACTTGAGCAGTTCATTAAGAAGCATTTCTCCATGCTGAAAAGGTGTGGCTGAAAATAATCCTTGCAGGAGCAAAGCAGAAAGAATAGAAAACAGCAGGGGTAGGACAGCAGGAGGTGGGGTGGAGGAGAATCCAAACTGATCTTGCTGTTTCACTTACTCTCTGGCAGCATTTCAGGAGGTTGGAAGTGGCACTTAGATATTTGAAAGCTGAAGGACTCTAAGTAGCATTAGCTATACTTTATGGCATTTGCAGTCTGGACAGACCCAAGTTTCAGAGCCTTGATCTAACGCAGTGGCTTGGGTCTCCAAATAATCCTGGACTACAGCTCCTAGAAATCCTAGCACAGCTAGTTATCAAGGCTTCTGGGAGTTTTAGCCCAAGGACATCTGGAGACCCAAGGTGGGGAACACTGGTCTAAAAGAAGCTGTAGCTGAGTAGAATTCAGAAGCAGAGGCGATTTGTAGTGTGGAGTATGAAGAACAATCTCCTATAGATGCCAAGTCAAATTATTTATGGCTGTAACAATAAACATTCACTCCCCCATCTTGCTTGCTTACATAGGTTTCTCCTGAGCAAATGTTTAGCAGCATTAATAATTGTGTTTTACTCTTCACCTCTAAAAGCTGCCTAATTTGGCTTAGCAGTCAGAGTGAAAAATAATAATTAATGTGACTCATCCATCTAGAAAGTTTAACACATAGCACAAAAATGAATTGCAATAGTGACCCAGAAATACAGTGTGCCATATACTATGGTACTATACATCCACCCCCACCCCAGCTGTGGAAGAAAGTAATTCACATGAAAAGAGTTATCCACTGAATCAACTAGATTTACATTTCATGAAGCATTATTTGTTTTTCCTTTCTCCTTGTGATATTCAGCCAGAATAAAACTAGCTAGCACTGTAGATGAATATAGCATCTCTAAATCCAGACTGTAAATAATCCATTGTCTGAGGAAATTACTGATATTTTGGTTTATCTCAGTAAATGTAGTATGCGCTGTTCCCTGCAGTCTATTGTCTGATGTGGCGTATAGTTAAAGAGGCTACCTGCAGAGAGTTTTGTGGTATCTCTGTGCGTGGGAAAAAATTAACAGCTTCCGGCATGAAAAGATATACAGTTATACCTTGGCTTACGAGCACAATCAGTTCCGGAAACATGTCAAAACACTCTCATATCAAAGCAAATTTCCCCATTAGAAATAATGGAAACTCAGATGATTTGTTCTGGGGTCCCATAGATCACATATTGTACACACAAAATGCCAAAAACTCACAAAAGAAGTGGGCTAGAAGTCCACGTCCACACCATGGTTTAGGTACCTGGTTGAAGAATCTGCTCTGCTTGGGACTAACAACTGGGTTTTTACTCTGTGTTTTTAATGTGACAATAATAGAATGCAATTTGTAGCCCTATACACACTTAACCAGCTGCCCCATAACTAGAAATTGTTCGAAAAAATAAAAATGTTGAAAACAAATTAAATAAAAATAAAAATATAATGAAAAATAAAACCCTAACCTGTACTCCCTTTTGAAAACCTTTGTGGCTGGCGCAAGGGAGACATCTATTCCTCTCTTCTCCCTCTGCTTTGGAGGCTGCCTGAGATGGAGCATTCTAGACAATCATTCTCAATCCAGCAAGAGAAGAGAAAGCCACCCTTTGCTCGCTTGTGATCATGTGACCTGCTCCAGTGCTTGTATATCAAGACATTTTTGTTGATGAAGAAATTTAGAAGAAATGTTTGATTGTCTTGCAGAACACTCTTAAACCAAGTTAATCTTAAACCAAGGTATTACTGTATACAGTTCCTTTCCTTTCACCTGGAAATGGTAGGGAAACGAACAACAAGAAAGAATTTGTCACAATTCTTTTCTCAGCATTTCTGTAAAGCTTCCAAAGTGGACAAAGGTTAAAGATCTGTAGAGACTGTACTGTAGTCTAGCAATACTTGATTGTTTGATCAATTTGATCCCATTGAGCTCAGATAGCCAGGTCATTTAACATAACCTTCCGTTCTTCCAAGGTTGAAAAAACGAATGCTTAGCACACTGGGGGACGAGGTGTTGTCTGTATAGTCATGTTGTAAGCCATCCAGAGAGTACTCTAGATCTGTGGGGTGGTATATAAAACACCAACAGTTCCTTTTTTAAAACTGCTGCTTCCCATTTCCTTTCGTTTTTATGACTGCTTCAAATTATGGCAGCATAGCAATATGAGACAAGATGTTATGAGAGATTTCCCAGGCAGTATCTTGGATTGGTATAAAAATATTTTTAGCTGATGTAAATAACTTCAATACAGAACTAGTGGCCAAGTCTCTTGACTCTGTACAAAGAATATGCAAGACAATTCTTGTCTCTGATTTATAATATTTGTTTTTCAATTGTGTCTGTGCTATTTGAAATTGTTTTAATGCATTTTATTTGTTTTGTGAGCATACAGTAAAGTTTGATTGGTTATTATTGCATATGAGGAATCAATGAGCTCTTGTCTTTTTAAACGGATAATTCAAGGGCTTGTGAAAGTTACTTTGTCGACTACGGTTCCTAGGTAGAATTCTAAGAGTTGTATTCCAAGAAGAAACTTATCTAAACTTTGTAAAATGCCAATATAATGTAGGGAAAAAAATCTTGATAAAAAGCAAATATTTGATAAGCCATTGTAATTCCTTCTGAAATTCCTCGTTTGCTGTTGTAACTTAATTTAGAATATTAGGTCTGGACAAATATGGAGGGTTTTTGTTGTTGTTTTTTTGCTTTTGGCATCCTGTTGCAGGCAGCCACTATCCATCCTCAGTTGATTCCCCTTGTTTAAATAGGAAATTATGAGTGTATCTGAGCCAAGATATGCAGTGGTTTCTCTGTGGACAAGAGCCATCTGAACTAAAGGAGAGAGAAGCGAGCAGATGTCCGTCTTGCTGAAAATTGGCATGTCACCGGAGCCACAGATTTGTAAGAACACAGTGAGGTTATCCCAGTTGGAATTCCATTAGGTTTATAGCATTTTGCCGCTTATTCGCTGTGGGAAGAGAAGGTACTGTGGAGAAGTGGTCTCTGGTGTGTGTTGCTCAGGAATAGAAGCACATTGAATAAGGGTAGCCCTATAATTATTGTTTGTAAATGTAGTGCCTTTGTATCAAAGTGCTGCAGATAAAGGAGACTTCTATTCCTTTGTTAGGAATGGTTTTCTACAATCCAGTAGTAGTTCACTGGCTTAGGTGTCTTGCTGCCAATCTTTGGAACCCTCTCCCACAGGAGCCCAGGCTGGCGCCATCTTTGCTGTCCTTCCACAGGGAGGCAAAATCTTTTTCTTAAGGCAAGCTTTCCCTCAATGGCTGGCTGCTTTAGTGGGATTTTTAAGTGGATTGCTATGCATTACTGTACTGCTTTTTTTTTTTTTTTCTTTCTTTTTAAAATTTTGTATAGTTACTGTTTTTAGCTTTAAATATTGGCTTTGGATAATGTAAGCTGCCTTTGTATATTCACTGTGTTTCATAATAAGCCATCTTGGTTTTTTTAAAGGAGAAAAGTAAGGTAAATAAATAATTATACTTCAAAATTGGCAATCTCATCAACATCTTGAAATGATGTACAGTAATACCTTGGTTTACCAGCATAATCAGTTCTGCAAACATGCTTGTAAACCAAAACACTCTTATATCAAAGCAAATTTTCCCATAAGAAATAATAGAAACTCAGATTATTCGTTTTGGGGTCCCATTTTGTACACACAAAATGCCAAAACTCACAAAAGAAGTGGGCTAGAAGTCCCTGTCCACACCATAGTTTAGAGACCTGGCTGTAGAATCTGCTCTGCTTGATACTAACAACTGGATTTTACTCTGTGTTAATGTGACAATAATAAAATGCAATTTGTGGCCCTATACACACTGACTAGCTGCCCCATGACTACAAATAGTTTGAAAAATAAGAAAGGATGCTTTGGAGACTTGTGTGAGACAGAATGTTCCAGACAATCCCCCACAATCCAGGAGGGAGGGAGCTATAATTGGCTCACTTGCAATTATGTGACCAGCTCCAGTGCTTGTATTGCAAAACATTGCTCATTGATCAAAGTAAAATTTAGAAGTGGTTGCTTGTCTTGTACATCACTCATAACCCAAGGCACTCGTAAACCAAGGTATCACTGCACTCATATTCTATTGCTTTTGCTTTTATACTTAGACTTCAGTTGCTTAATTAGAGTCTTCTGTATCAATATCCTTTGTGAAGCAGGTAGTTTGGAATTAAAGCATCCCATTTAAATAATTACTGGATAGTTCAGTGGCGTAGGTTTCTGGCTGCAGGGCCAGAGGTTGGGAGTTTAATGTGCCACCTTCTCTGATTGGTAGAATTCCTTCCAGCTGTGCAGTTCAAAGATTCCGAGATTCATTTCAGAAGCACAATGTTAGTACACGGCAACATATACATGTTGAGATGGTACACATTGGAAATGGGCTTATGCTACAGCTAGTGTCCTTATAATAATGTGGTGCTACCAAAGGAGTGCACGAGAAAAGGATATATCAGCATGGAATAATTTTACAACTTCAGAGGTACAGGCCCGTAACTTAGGAATGCAGCTGGATTTGCAGTTGTGTCCAGATTGATGGTGAAAGTCAGACGAAGACTTACAAATTTGTGACTCGAAGTAAAGTCAGTTTTTTCCCCATTGTCTTAAGTCTCATTTTTTCAGTGGAACTCAACTGTATCCACATGTGTGGTTAGTACTACTACATGGATCTGTGCATTTTAGTTGTTAATATCAGCATTTAAGCAACAATGCTTAAATGCTGATAGGGTTATGGGCCCAGCTTCCGCTGCGCTACTCTGCTGTACAAAGTGACAGCAGATTATGCTGGTGGGCAGTTACATATAATATAGGATTAAATGTGTTTGCCACAGAGCAATACAGCAGTAACGTAGATAAAATGTCAGTATTGATATAAAGGGTTGCAGAGTTAGGCTAACAGAAAGACAATGACAATGAATAGAGTAAAAACTCATATATTCATATATACATCAAAATATACACAGCATAACAACCAAGCATTATATACAATATAGCAAACAGACAAACAGAGTGTGGGGTAAACTGTTCTCACCATAACAGTCCCCAGTAACAAATGGCAAGCTAGTGCTTTTTATGCTATTCAGCACTCATAAGATCTGATGCAATCACTAATTAACAATCTGATGCAATCTGATCTAACCATTACAAATCATGATGTTATAATCAGTTCCACCTGCACTTCATCACTTAACATGCCTGTGATTACTAGTCTCTAACACTTATGAATTAACATCATGACACTGCAGAATCTAACTGCCTCCATTTTACAATTCTCTTTACACATTCTGTTAAATATACATAACATATGTTTTATCAACTTTTACATATCTTGACAGTTAATGCCTTCAAGTCACCTCCAAGTGACAGTGATACTATGAATGAGCAATCTCCTGCCATCAACAGTCCAGTTCAACTGCTGTAAGCTCAAGCTTGTGGTTCCTTTACAGTGGTGGTGAACCTATAGTACTCCAGATGTTTTGGACCATAACTCCCACAGTCTTTTGTCACTGGCAATCTAGGCTCTGAATTCTGGGACTTGTGGTCCAAAACACCTGGAGTGCAGAATATTTGCAAGCACTGCTTTAGGGAGTCAATCTACCACATATTTTGTCTTTCTCTTTTCCTACTAGCCTCAACCTTTCCTGACATTATTGTCTTTTCCAGAGAATTCTCCTTTCTCATAATAGGATCCGCTTGTTCTTTTTTTGTAAGTCCAGGTATTTGCAAAATGTTCCCTTGTCTAAATTAGCATATTCAATAAAATAGTTGTGTTCTGTCTCTTCCTTCCTTCCTTCCTTCCTTCCTTCCTTCCTTCCTTCCTTCCTTCCAAAACTTTCTCATTAGTATCTCCTCATTCTGTAGCACAGTTTGCATATCAGGTTTTCAGACAGCGAAAGTTTTCTTAAGGTCTATAATCCTTTAAGTATTCCTAGAAAGCTAGTGATCTCAGATTCCCAGACCTCACCTCAAGTTCCCAGACCTAACCTGAACTTATCCATACTCTAATCTTCTCTTTGTCCTGGTGACTTCTTTAAAAGCTTCAAGAATCATCCATTGTTTGTTGTCCATTGCCAACTATTGTAATATCTTGAAAGTCTGCATCTCCAATATTTTCCCATCTTTAGAACTAACTTCTTTCCACAGTTGCTTTGTTGTGCTGAACCATTCAGTTTTGATTGCTTGATTTTAAAAATTCCAATGGAATGTTGGTAACTCAATATTCAAATTTAGTGGAAAGTCAAAATGAACGCTCTATAGTGTAAATTACTGGCTGAAATCCTGTCCCACAGCTTTGCATTTGTAATGGTAATGATGCCATCATCTATAGCAAATTGCCGCTGATTAAAGATATGTACTCCAAAACCACCAAATAAAGCCTTTTAATCAGAGGCAATTTGCCACAGATGGGGATATCATCGCCATGATGCCAGGCCTGATTACCAAAACGTAAAGGAAGAGATAAATAGAAACAGTTTATTTCACATACCAGGAAGAGTATGTTGAAAACCTAATCTAGAATTTGTGTTTAAAAATGGATAAAGTAACTATCAATCCTCCCTATTTACTAAATGCTTAAAAACCAGTTACTTCAACAATGCTTGTTTGTCTCATCTGCTGATTTATAGTTCCTTTCCAATCCCAAGAGGGCATTTATTAAGTGTATTCTGCGAGCATTTCAATGAATCCATTTTGCAAAATGTTCAGTAAAAACAGAGGGATGTTGTCAGTTTAGTTGTAGAGTATCTGGTATGAAAATACACTACCAGTATTTTAAAGCTGTCAAATATGGAACTTATATTTTGTATACAGTATGAGGATTTTCCCACTGCGTACCAGTGACTTATAAATTGTTAGGCAGGTTTCCATCAAAGGTCAAGGATTCTCAAGGAGATGATGAGAGGAATAAAAGCCTGGCTCAGCTGCCAGCTTTCCTCTTGTTTGAGTCAAGCCTAGTTAGAATGAATAACCTGACAGTGAAATTTCAGTGTGGAATCAGTTTAGATTTGTAGGAGTGTCCTATAATTTCAGTGTGATTGGGTGGTTTGGGAATAAAGACGGTCTTTATTATTATACTTATTTGTGTATGACTTAGGAAGGATCAAGTGAGGATTCTGCTCTTCATCTAATGCCAGTGCTACACCTTTTATTTCTTGGTTTGTTAATATAGCTCATAGACCCATGCAGTCTGTAGATTTGCATTTTTGTTGTTTCTAATGATTCTCCAAGGGTTTCAGATAGTCCCACATAGGCAATCCAGAGATTAAAGTTAGGACTTTTTGCATATGAAGGGAGTTCTCTGCTACTAGTTTTTAAGATGAATGTTAGTTTTGAAGAATTGTATCTATATTTCCTTACGATAGTCTGTGAAGATTCTCAGTCATCCAGGTGAGGTTATCTGGAAGTTGAGTCATGGCAACTGGACATTTTTTTTCTTGTGAGATTGAAATGTTTCCCTACTCATCCAAGCAGCATCGTCAGTCTGAGGAAGCAGCATTGTCAGTCGCTCTTGCCGCTAACTTTCCTCAGACTGACAAAGCTGCTTGGATGAGTAGCAAAATGTCCAGCTACTTATGATAGGGAACCTCAGTTTATGGAAAGAATGGTCTTTGACTTACATCTGTAACAGGATATTTGGTGTATGTATACTAAAACTCTAGTATCTGCAGGTTTCACTTATCCTCCTCATATACAACATACAAAGGTGCTCACTTGCCTTTGGCCAAATCCTTGTATGTTGTATATATGATTATGTCATATAGTCATAGTTTCAGGGATCCATGGTAGATTATGGAATCAATCCCATGAAGATGCAGGGGTTCCTACTGCACCTACTTAGATGCCACTGATTAAACAAGGGACTTTGTCCATAGAAATTATGTGCTGTGTTTCTGAGCCGTAGCCTCTTTCTGTAGTTAGCTCCTATGATGGGGTTAAAGCAAATGTTCTCCAGTTGTGAGACAGATGCTCTCCCACCTCCCATGGATTTGTGAACAATTGCTACAGGACTTCCTAGCTTTCTTTTGTCACCTCTCCCTGTACTTTTGCTAAAGATAGGCATTATTTCTCACAACTGCCTCACAACTTATAAAAGTGACAACTAAATATCTAATAGCCAGAACTCTGGTAGCCTTGATACGTGATGACATTTATGAACACATCCAATTTCAAACCAACCCGATAAACATTTCTAGAGGTCACACAGACTGGAAGTGCTATAAATTAACACACTGACGTATTTTGGTCACATTTTGGGGAAATTGCATTATATATTTCTATCGACTTTTGAAGGGAACTACTGGTGTACTTTATTCAAGGCTTGTAATGGAAAGAAAGCAATTGGTGAACTTCAGAACTAGAGTTCAAAAGTTATTAATTTTTTAATGCCCATTAAACTATGTAGGAGGAAATATTGGCAGAATTATCTTGTGTGGCCTTTGTTTTTCCTTCTAAAGCTAAAATTCTGCCAGTACTTTTATCGGCAGTAATTACAAATCAGTAATGTCTGTCTTCTTCCTATTTTTTATATGTGGGTGACATTCTGCAGTATTGTAATAAGAGACTATTCCATTAGAACATAGATAAATAGGTTATGGGTGTTGTGCATCCAAGATATTTGAAATTTTTGAAAGGACTTTTTATGTTCCTTGGTAGCAATGAGTATGAACATGGCATGCTTCATAGAAGTATCACATTGAAGAAAGCTGCAAAATTTCTAAAAAGTAGGTTGACAACTTGGGAATTTTAAAAAAAAATTGTTTAAGCCTTTCTTCATACTGAGCTGACATCAAAATCAGTCAACTCATGACAGGGCAGGTGGATATCGAACATACAAAGGCAAATAGAAGTTCTGTGCATACATTATAGTGAGTACACGTGTTCAAGTAACAGGATGTTGGGTGGAGTAGTGGTAACTATTTCCAAACATTGTAAGTCAAAACAAGGCTTGAAAATAATCAATCTGTTTTATAGATTACAGTGTGTGTGTGTGTGTGTGTGTGTGTGTGTGTGTGTGTGTGTGTGTGTGTGTGTGTGTGTGTGTGTGTGTGTGTGTGTGTGTGTGTGTGTGTGTGTGTGTGTGTTTTGGAATGCACTGGTTCTGAGCAAGATTGGGTTGCTTGATTATTTATGCTGCATAAGAGGGACACAGGATAAAGTGCTGAGCTGCTGGTCTTGCTGATATGGGGACAAATTAAAAAATAAATCAGCAATATTCATTGATATCACTGTTTTATAGGATATTTGTCCCTTTGTATTTGTCAGTTCCAGAGACCCTGAAAAATACAAAGGGGTGATCCCCCCATTTAATTTGCCCCTCCATTGAGTTTCCCTCTCTGCCTGTGCTCTCCCCCATGGATCAGCTGGTCTTGGGAGGCATAGGCAGAGGGAGGGGGAAATCACTTTCCAGACTATAGTTAAGGCTATATATTTGATCTGTATGCCAATCTGAGAGATAGAGCCTTGGCTGGGCTCCAGAAGGGGATTTCCCACTGCCCAGTTTCTTCTTCTTCTTCTTCTTCTTCTTCTTCTTCTTCTTCTTCTTCTTCTTCTTCTTCTTCTTCTCTCTCTCTCTCTCTCTCTCTCTCTCTCTCTCTCTCTCTGTGTGTGTGTGTGTGTGTGTGTGTGTGTGTGTGTGTGTGTGTGTGTGTGTGTGTGTTGTCTTGTGTGCAGTCGTGACCAGCCCTTCGTAACTCCATACTGGAGTGGCTTGACAGTTCCTACTCCAGGCGCTGACAGCACCTGGTATTCCCTGGTGGTCTCCCATCCAGGTACTAACCAGGGCTGACCCTGCTTAGCTTCCGAAATCAGGCCAGATCGGATGTGCTTAGGGCATCTAGACAGCTCCTTAAAGACAGCCAGTAGCTGTCTAATACAAGCAAGCAAGCAAAAGCCTCCTCACCTTCCCCAGACCTGGTGGCCTTAACCTTCTTGTGTCCCAGCTGCTGTGGCAGACATTCTGAGCAGAAGGACCTGTCCAGGAGCTGGCCCCTGCAAAAAGAATGGATTTATGTATGTATATATATATATATTTTAAGGAGCCAGCTTGCTCTGCAAAAGCTCCTGGCTCTAAGCTGTGAGGCCAGTGGATTTGTAGAAGGAGTGGCTGGGAGCCAGGTCTTGGGGGAGGGGCAGAGGGTTAGGGTTATGGATTTACAGTGGTACCTTGTATAAAGGAATTAATTTGTTCCAAATGAAATTATATTGAGTAAATTTTCCTTTATACAAATTCCCATAGGAATGCATTGAAAATGGAGTAATTCCATTTTTATATTGTACGGATTCTCCCCATAGGCGATTATGTTAAGCAAATTTCCCCTATCTCCAGAATTTTTTATGTTGTACAGATTTTGTATTATGCAAGCTGTTTGTTATACATTTTTTGCAAGGGCTGGCTGTTTCAGTGCTCATCACACAGCTGAAAGGTGGCAGCTTGAACATAGGGAGCTGTGTGGGGAGCCACCGGATTCGTGGTGAGGACTATAAAACATCAATTAGAGATAGAGAGGAATCCATCTTTCTTTAAAAGAGAGCCAGGGGCAAGTAGAAACCAACAAACTGATTCATCAGTTTGTGTGTTCAGTGGTGGGGATTCGTGGTTCCACAATGGGGTGAGCTACCAATGCTTGTCCCAGCTCTTGCCCGTCTATCTGTCTGAAAGCCTGTAAAATAGGTAACTAGGTACCACTTTGGTGGTGAGGTAATGGTGTTCCTTATACTTCTGCATTAAGTCATGCTGACCATGGAACTATGTCTATGGACAAATACTGGTTCTTCAGCTTACAAATGGAGATGAGCACTGCCCCCTAAGACTGAACTTACAGGAAATTGTCAGGAAAAAAACTAAAAATACTAACAGGCTTATTCAGACTATTAAGTTAGACAATCAGTCAATTACAGTAAGTTGGAAAACCTTAGATACAACTTCTTTTTGATTCCAAATGGAAATTATCTGGATTAAATTTGAAGCCAAGATATGTTATGAGGGACAAAGATGCTTAATCTTTCCCCTTATCAGTTGTTTTCAACAGTCGCCTTCTGCCACCCAGCCAGGCACCTCACATTCCAAAGCATAAGCAAACAGGTCTTGCAGCATGGTTTTGCAGCATTCTTTCCCATAATACGGTCTACCTTCAGCCATCGTACGATCCCGCAGTCCGTTTTCAGAAGCACCACACATCCCTGTGGTCTATTTTCAGAAGCGTGTGCGCCCTTCACCAGTGTTCCTGAGTAGGAGAGCAGAGTCTCCTATGGAGGAGCTGAGTGAAGGGGTGTGGTGTGGCAGCGTCAGAAGGTAAGAGAAGAGTATTAATACGGACCAAGCATCCATGTGGGTGGGAGGGCCCCAAACTTGCTGCCACTGGTGATGGGTCGGGAGGCTAGCTGGGACCTGGCAGGCGACTTCTGATGGCCCCATGGGCTACCAGTCTCCTGTGGTTGACATGTTGTACGGGCCTCCCATAGTAGATATATGTTATCTCAACCAAGCATCTCAGCTTACAAAGCAACTTCAGATATCTTGCCACCATGCCAGCTGAAAATCTCCACATGGTGACAAATTTTCCCATCTGTCATTTGTCATATTCATTTTTAAATGCAGAATAACAAATTTGAATTCTTGTTTAATTCAGTCATACAGTTGAACTATTGCAGAGTATTATACACACAAAAGCAAAATGATCACAAAGGTTGGAGAAGATGGCTTTCTCTCTGTTGGACAACCTCCTGGCAGATATCCTTTGAGGTGTGTCCCTGCATTAAATAAGGGCTTGGACTTGATGACCATAGAGGTGGGACATCTTTGCTAACCCCAAGTACTCTATCCTCCCCTTCTGGATTTTGGCAAGAAGAATCAAGGCAATGTGGAGTTGGAAACTGTATGATATAGCCTGACAATCCAGTAAGATATTAATTTTCAGGAACCATGGCTTATTGTTTATAAGCATGGTGCTAGTACAGACTGACAACCAGAAGAATTGTTTCAACCAGTCACAAAGTTTTTGTGCACTAACACTCTTACGCCTATTTGTTTAAAAGGTGGCCACTTCGATTCACACAGTAGTGTCTACAAATCAAACCCTGCCAGCAAAGAGTAACATTATATTTTTTTCATTTTGCTCATACAGCCCAATACAAAGGCATGCAAAGCTGAAAAGGGTACTCAATTAGATCCAATTAAAAACAGGTTGCATCCAAATTACTTGGAGTAGAATCAGATCTCTTTCCAAAGCAATATCCAAAGCCTATTGGTGCATATTCCTAATAACTATATGATTTGAGCTGTGCTCCTTCAATTGAGCTGTTTTATTTTTTTACAGAAACTAAGGGTTGAATTTTACTTCAAAGATCTGCTGTATAGGTTTCTCAGCTTCTCATGGGCTCAAGTACGTCTCCTTGCCAAAGAATCAAACGAACAGTAATACACAAGGCAGGGCTGACATTTGTTCTGATGGCAAATGCCATTAGGAGCATGAATTGCCTTGGAGCAACAGCTGTTTCTCTGCCTCCTCCATCCCCCAATCTCAGCTCAGAGGAAAGAGGAGGAACCCCCCCCCAAATCCCCAGACAGCAGCTGCTCCTCTTCATTTGCACACCGCCTGGTAGGGAGAGAAGGGGAAATGGCTGCCTGTACTTCCCACCTGCAGAAGAAAAAGGAGTGTGCATGTGTGTGGTAGGGGGTGTAAAGAACGCTTGTACAGTTCTTTGTCCTCCTCAGTGTAGGCTGTGTGGATTTAATGAGACACTTCAGAGAGGAATGTTTGAGTCCCCCATGATTCCTTGCTTCTGAAAATACAAGGTTTTTTCTCTCTCTTTCTTGGTGTACCCTCCTGAAAAAAAATACCATTCTTGTGTTTATTATTTTGGCTTGCCAAGGACACCACAAAATGCCTTGCTGAAGGGGGTTGGGTGAAGAGATTATGATTTCTGTTGTCCTCCGGGACATAGAAAAAGGAGTTTTATATCTGCTGTATGTTTTGTGGACTGTGCAAGAGTGTTTCTAGCTGGGGATAAACAGTCTGGCTCTGGGACTGGATTTACCTGCCTCTTCCCGTGTTCACTGTAGTTGAAGTGTTGCCAGGCCTTGGTCTTTAAGTCTATCTTTCCTCCAGTCCATTTTTCATGAGTTGAAAAAGTGTCTCTTAGAGCAGGTTGTTCTTGAGGAGACATCTCTGATTAAGAGGTACACTAGTTAGCCTGGAAATAATTTGCAGGAAATGTCACATAAGTATCAGAGATAAGATAGTATGAAGTCATGGAGTTAAGGATGATCTTACGGTTCTTTCACCTTTCTGCCCCCCTTCTGTATGTGGAATAGTTTTATTGGGCATTGTGATTCCTAGGTTTTGATGGCTGATAAAACATTTCTGCTCCATTGCTGAGCATCTGTTGCAAACTTTAGTCCTTTTCAGCCAAGTAGAAATTAGCTTAGCAGTGCCTTAGCAACACTGCTGACATTGGATCAGTTCTGTGATGCAGCCTGGTGTATTTTTCAGGGTTTTGTCACAATTTGCTGTGATACTCCCTAATTAGATGTCACAAATAATTCACATTTATTCCTAGCCCATTCATCAGGTTGTGTCTTCTGAAGATGGAGCAGGTTCTCTCTGTTTGTTCTCTTGTTGCTGTCAGCAGAGCTTCAGAGTTCCCCCTGCCTGCCATTTAGCTGTGATTTAGGTGACAGATGCAGAAGAAGTGAAGCAAACGATCTGAATTATCAGATGACATGGCAGAAGAAGGTGACCTTTGAATGATACTGAGCTCCCCAGAGCTGTGTAAGATTTTAAAGACAGCAGAAACACAGTTTCATTTTGAGTTCACAAATAGTGATAGGGGGAATGGGGGCTCTCAGAAGCTTCTGGTGAGGAAAACTAGGGCAATGCCACCAATTCTAAGCAGTAGCGGGGAGGGGCACCCAACGGAAATCAGATCCATAATGTTTAGATTCATAGTTTGCATTCCCAAGGTCATATATATATATAGTACAAGTGTCTTCAGTCACCTCAGGTTTTGGAAGCAGGTTCTATTTGAGGAGCAAAACAATAGAGGGCAAAAACAGAGAGGCTTAGGACAGTTATTGGGCAAAAAAAAAAAAAAAAAAAAAGGAGGGTGAGCACAGAGGTCACACTGAAGGCATGGGTTGAGTACAACTCTCTGTAGTCCAGATATATAGCATAACATTGACTTGTGATGGGAAAAATGATTGTACCGTATGTAGCATGGTGTTACCAAGCTAAAGAATTGCAAAGTTATTAACTATGAAACTGCTTTGAGAGCTAAACGTTTGGGAGGATTTTTTTTAGTCAAAGTAAAAACCTTTAAAAAATTAATAGACATCCAGATCCTTCCAGAGCATTCCTGCTTGTACTTCCCTCCCAACCAGTAAATTTGGATGATTTTTTTCTGAAATTGGAAAATATGCCAGGATGATGAGGAAATTGGTAATTATTTTCACATGTTGGCACCTAAGCCATAAACTAACTTCTGAAGACTATTTATATACTTCAGTCGTGCCGCAAAATCAGATAACTATTATTTTAATCTAACAAGGAAGTAACTAAGGTGGCTGAATGCCAGCTTCTTGACTGCAGTAAGCATTTAAGAAAAACAATTTAGTATCAAGTTGTCAACATTTACTGAGGAAGTTAACAGCAAACTTCCGCACAGGATGGAGAATGGCAGTACAATAAATGCTTTCGCATATACACTGATTTTTCATAACTTTTTAGCTGAGGTATTTTTAGAAATTGGTTGACATTTTGTTTGTGGCTTGAAGAGGAAAATCATGTACAACAATCTTACATAGCCTTTTCAAGCCTGGTGTTTTCAGATCTCTTGGACTACAGTTCCCATCACCCTGCCACAGCTATATTGGTCTTTAATACACAATAAGTATTTGTTCAGGATGAAGGCATAGTAACGCGTCATACGTAGAAAATGTACTAAGTGGACTCTGCTAACAGATGGTAGGTATAGAAATCAATCAAAAATTCATTCATTCCTTCATTAGATCCTTCAAATAACTAAATAACTGAGACAAGAACCTCAAGCCACTAGCAAAACGCTCTCAGCAGGGGAATCCATCATTGAAAATTGTTTGAGAGATCCATTCTATTTTATGTTATTCAGTCCCTCCAAAATCAGTTCTTGGACGAAGGCAATTGATATTCCCACCCATGTAGTGACAGATACAGAACAGATACCTAGTACAACTGCTCTGTCTTCTATAGGGGACTATAGCCAGTGGATTTTAGCCAGTGAATGAAATTAGGTTTTTTTATGACTGAAAAAATTATTCCTTACAGTGAAAGGAAAAAGTACAGAAGAACTGTGGCTGTCATTATATTCTATGCATTCGGTATCAGTTCCAATTATAGTGGTACCTTGTATAAAGGAATTAATTCGTTCCAAATGAAATTATGTTAAGTAAATTTTCCTTTATACACATTCCCATAGGAATGTATTGAAAATTTTTATGTTGTACGGATTCTCCCCATAGGTGATTATGTTAAGCAAATTTCCCCTATCTCCAGAATTTTTATGTTGTACAAATTTTGTTATACAAGCTGTTTGTTATACAAGGGTCCACTGTAGTCCCATTATTTTCCTTGCCTGAGAGAAATATGTAGGGTTAGAAGCATACCTAGGAATGTGAGAATCTAGGAATGTGAACAGTAGGCATGCTACGGAGCTATGAAAAATCACCAACCCTGAAAGGACATTTTATGACAGTAATACTTGTGTGACTAAATAGTTTTGTATATGGAATCCTCAGTTTAAATCTGAATTATTTCTAGATTCAGCTGAACAGTTTGCTAAAAGCAAGCTTGCCTGCCTCCAAAGCAGTTTTCATATCACTTGCCTTCTAGAAATATAGTATAATGTATGTCTAATAGACATTTGGTCTATGGGTGATACACTTATTGTAAAAAATGTATAATTAAGTGGCTCTAGTAATAACGTCTTAGATAATGTTCTGTTCAGATCTGCAACAAAACTATGTTTGCTTGGGAATATTTTCTTGTTAAAGGCTTTGGTAGTATTTCAAAATTCACAAAATGACAGTGCATTTTCTAAATCGTTCCCAGACACTTGCTACTTTTCTTTACATAGCCCAATGGTGTCATTTCAGTGTTACGATGACTTCCTCAACATTTCTGAGAGGGTGTTAATTTATGCTAAAGGAGTGACTCAGAATATATTTCTGTTACACAAACGCTCTTTCCGAAAGGAACAACAAACACTCTTCTACTATTTTAAAATTAAGGACAAAAATTCTATTGTGAAAAACCATACGTTTAGGGCAATCATGCAAGTGTTGTGCTTTGCTGTCTGATATGTGCCTGATTGTGTAATCAGATAACGACTGGGCGTTCAAAGGACAGACAGTAATTTACTCTACACCACTTGTGTGATTGGCCTTAAATAATCACACGAGTCTGGCCTGGCATGTTTCTCATGGCATGAATTTGCTACAGAAGCATTAAATATTATTCAAGATTGTTTATGTTGGGGTGGCAAAAGTATAATTTGATTGGGTTTCATTTCCTCAGAACTTAAGCACTAGGCCCCTAATGTTGATTTACATTTGTATAAGTAAAATCATGTCAGCCATGGTGGCAAATTGCTTCATCTTAAGGAGGGGTTGGCTGTATCTTTTAGCACAGTGATAGAGGGCCTTTGTCCCTTCAGCTGTTTTGGACCACAACTCCCACAGTCCTCTGTCATTGGTCATATACGCTCAGAATTCTGGGAGTTGCGGTCTAAAATATTGGGAGGTTTGTGATAGTACCACTCTATTCTGCTCTGATTAGACCCTACCTGGAGTACTGTGTCCAGTTCTGTGCGCCTCAATTTAAAAAGGATGTTGACAATCTTGAACAGGTCCAGAGGAGGGCGACCAAGATGATTGAGGGTCTGGAAGAAATGTCTTACGAGGAATGGCTTAGGGAGCTGGGAATGTTTAGCCTTACTAAAAGAAGGCTGAGGGGGGATATGATAGCTATGTTTAAATATTTGAAAGGATGTCACATTGAAGAACGGACTGGTTTATTTTCCATGGTTTCAGAGTCTAGGACGCGGGGCAATGGTCTCAAACTACAGGAAAAGAGATTCAATTTAAAGAAGAATTTCATGACAGTTAAGAGTTGTTCGGCAATGGAATATGCTGCCACGGAGGGTGGTGGAGTCTCCTTCTTTGGAGGTTTTTAAGCAAAGGCTGAATGGCATCTGTTGGGAGTCCTGTGATGGGGGTTCCTGCATGGCAGGGGGTTGGGCCAGATGGCCCTTGAGGTCTCTTCCAGTACTATGATTCTTTGATTCTATGGGGTTCCCCACCCTTGCTTTAGAGTAAGCCTGATTATGAGATCAAATGGGTGGTCATGAATGTGATCCTCGCCTAAGTGCTGCACAGCAGTTAGTTTCCAAAATCAATGAAGTCATCCTAACATAACCATAAACTGGCAGTAGGATGCTAGCCACCAAAATGCGCCAACTTGTCAGCTTTGAGTATTTGTTTCTTCAAAGGCGGTTTGGAATCAAAATGCCACTGCTTTCCCCTTTCCTCCTCAGTAGGCATTTCCTCTTGAATAGCTAATTGGGAAGTATTTACTGTGTGTGATGTTCTCTGTACTGGATGGTTGAGAATTTCCGCTCTATTCAGTCTTTGAAATAACAGCATACCAAAATGTGCATATTTCTTTACAAAAGAGCTGGAAATTACTTGAGGTGAATTTAAGAGAAACCTACACTGTGATAGGTTCATCCCTAATTATATGCACATGCTTTTGGGGGAGGGACTGTAAACAGGTGGAATTGAATGGAATTGAAAGACAGAAGTACAGATGGTGATAAAATCATTTGCTTTTCAGAAGTTCTGCTGTTCTCGTTTCAATAGAAATTAGGAACTCCTTCCTGGGAAAGGAGAGTGGGAGCTTCTGGCACTTTAGCCACACATTCATTGTGTAGGCCGTGCTTTGCATGTTTACGAACTCAGCCTTAGGAGACTCTGCTCCTTTCTAATAATGAAATTATTCTGGAAAGACGGGATGAATTCTGTTTCTCAGTGTTTCCTCTTAAATAATGTTGAGCAAGAAAAGCTCTCCTAGGCTGATAGAAAGCATCGTGTGTACTTGTTGTGAACACCCCAGATGGTTCATTTTTAAAAAAGAAACATCCTTTGAAATACCATCTGTCAGGCGTGTGTCCAGCCAGCAGACTGTCATTTTACTACAAGAAAAGAGGAGGCGGGGATTCCCTTCCCCTTTGTTTGCTTTACTTCCTATTTGAATTGCATTTGGGCACATTTGCTTAAACCCAAGGAAGCCAAGAGGAATCACTGGAGTAGTGCAGAAAACAGGTGTCACATTCTGCATTTCTACTGTCATGGAGACAAGAGAGGCTGTACACCAGTGAAAACTCTTATCTGAAGCTACTTTTTAAATTGCCAGCTTTTTGAAGCGGACATACTTCATCTTGCCAACTTTTTGAAATTAGGAGGCTTTTCTAGGTGCCCTGATTGCTTGTAGCACAGGTAACATCCATATAAGATGAGACGAGTCATCCTAAACAGTAACCAATAAATCCACAATTTCAGACCCCTGAGTACCATGGATCCAAAATGTGCATGCAAGACCAGTTTCTGTTTGAGAAAATGTTCATGGTTAGAAACACACTACACATGAAAACATGGGTCAGACGTGAGAAGTATTCTCTCATCTGCATTTGTGTCTGATACCAGCAGTTTTCCTCTGCCTGCGTTTTAGGTGTGGGATCCATTTTATTTTCTCAAACTTTTCAAGGCTAAATATTTTACCCAAAATGTAGCCGGGTACAATAGTATTGGGCACTAGCAGTGTTGGGACTTTCTCTCTCTCCCTCTACAGCTGCAGCCTTCTGTAGTGCCAAAAATACCTGCTCAGCATTTCCAAACCTCTAGAACAAGCTTGTAGGGTACATGGGGGATTGAAGGAGAGAGCAATGGATGCTGCTGCTGAGGTAAAAGCAGGACTCAACAGAAATATACCACTGCCTCCTCTAATTTCTTTTCTTTTTTTTGTATTTATTTACATACAACAAAAGTAACAAAATGAAACAAACACAAATCATACAAAAGACAAAAAAGGAATTAGAATGGACTCATGTCATTTCAATGGTTAGGAGTTTCACTGAGAAAGCTTAGAGTAGACTGTAAATCTCGTACTGGGGTTATTGGAACTTAAAGGTATCTAGGTAGATCTTGATTGCTTTTATATGAGTGGCTTTCATGCCAGATGATGCGGAATATAAGTCAAACAAACAAACAAACAAATAAATAAATAGGCCTTTTTCTGAAAGAATGATATCTTCCTTGTGGTGTTGTATTAGAGGAGAATTCAGGAGATCTCCACTCATCCATTCATGGGAAACCCATTGGCAGCTGGCAATATCAAGCTGCTTCTTGAACATCTCATCTATCCTGGATACCTTAGTAGGGTTACCGTAGGTCAAAAGGGATTTGACAGCCCATGAAAATATCAATACCTCTGTTGACATGTCACTGTCTATTTCAGTGGTTCACAACCTTGGGTTTTTGGATTTCAGTTCCCAGCAGCCTTCACCACTAGCTGTGCTGGTTGGAGTTTCTGGGAGTTGCCATCCAAAAACACCTGGGCTACGCAAGGTAGGAACCAATGAATAGTGAAACATTTTAAGATACAAACCCACTGGTTAGTCTCAGTTAGAATGTGTGTGTGTGTGTGTGTGTGTGTGTGTGTGTGTGTGTGTGTGTGTGTCCATGGAGTTTTCTTGTGTACTGTGTGGCACCTGCAGGTGTGTGTGGTCTCCCATCCAAGTGACCCTGCTGTGTCAAATTCATAATATTTGTGTGTGTGTGTGTCTGCCATCGTGGTCCTCTCTAGGCTCATTGGCCAGCGGCTGGACCCATTTCGATCTCCTGGACAATGGCATCAGATGAAGGAAAGCTCTTCATTGGAGGACTCAGTTTTGAAACCAATGAACAGAACCTGGAGCAGTTGTTCTCCCCCTATGGAGACATTGCAGAAGTGGTGGTTGTGAAAGACAGAGAGACTCAGCGGTCCAGGGGTTTGGTTTTATTACCTACTGCCGTCCTGAAGATGCTAAGGATGCAATGAGAGCCATGAACGGAGAGTCTGTTGATGGGCGTCAGATCAGAGTGGACCAGGCTGGCAAATCCTCCCGTGGTTCTTCTGGAGGAAGAGGACGTGGGCGTGATTTTCCCTATGGTGGATCCAGAGACTGTCCATGGAGTTTTCTTATGATAGGAAAATAATCAAGATGGAGTTTTGGCTTCTTGTTTAGTTCTCTGCTTGTATCTTTCCTTTCTTTTTCTTTCTTTTTCTTTTTTTTTTTTCTTTTCTTTTTTTTTTGGCAGTCTTAGGCACCTGCTTCTGTACATGATGGCCTGTTAGTTTTCTGGAGAGAAAAAACCTTTGTCATGTTTGATTTTTTTTTACAGGTGCGTTTAGGCATTTTGAATAAATGCTTTTATTCTCCCTCCCTCCCTCCCCCCTATTTCTTTTAACAAGTTAAAAATGGGGCTCTCCCCTTTAGTTTACCTATAATTCCCCAGAGTCTGAGCAAGGTGACCTTGTTTTTATAAATGCATTAATACCTTGTAGTTTTGTAAAAGTCCTCTGGTGTAGCAAAGGAAGGGGTGTGGTGGAAGGCAAACCCCTTGATCATAAAGGGAGACTCGTGTGTTTGATCTTCAGAAATCAAATTTATACATAATATTTGCAGAACTTGCAAACTGGAAGACTGAACAATATTGTAACAATTTTTGTTGAGCAAAACGTTGACATAACAATTTGTTGAGCAAGGCTACTCAAAAGGGAACTGACAGTTTAGATTTCACTATCCCCACAAAAATTATGGACACTGACCTGAAACCAATAGAACTATTCAGTAATGTCAGAAAAACAGTCTGTAATTTTGACAGATGTAATATGCAATATAGATAAAAGTGCGATGATAAAACATAACAGTTGTTATTTAAAAGGTAGGTGGAAAATGTGGATCTGGATGTTAATGAATATTTCATATCTTTGTAGATTTCTTTGTGTAATAAAATACAGTAAAATTGGTCCAAGTTTCCCAGTATAAACTGACTGATAGTATTTTGGATGCATACAGACAGTATATTCTCTGTAAAGACCAGTTTGAAAAGTCTTTTTTTCCCCTATGTGTGATATTGGGAAGGTATCAGGAAAAGAGAAAAACAGCTATGAGAAAAGTTGAATCAATAAAGGAAACCACAGTCTTGAGTTTGCAAGACCTGAGTTGTTAATGGTAGGAAGTCATTGGGTCTTCAATGGGACTTGATCTTATTTCCTAGAATTATTCAAAAATTCCCCAGTCAGAATTATGGGAGTTGCAGCTCACTATTACAGATCTCTAGACTTCTACATTCCCATACCACAGGAGGAGGGAGGCAGCGAAACCACTCTGCAAGTCTCTAGAGGTCTGGACCAGGCTGTATTGGAGCAACAGGCATTGCTGATTGGAAACAGGGTGACATTAGCTGGGCCCCAATGTGCTTCCTTCCCCACTCTCTTGCAGCTGAGCTGAGGCTCTCCAAAGGATCCAGTAGAGAGAAACCTTCACTGACCCTGTGACCTGGACTGCAAATGCTCACATGTGCCTCTTTAAAAAGGGGGGCACAGCCTTATTGTGGATGCAGTTCTGTGAATGTGAGTGTAGAGGTCTGGAGATTTTTCCTTATGGGCATCTAGCCTTGGAGTTCTGTGGAATTCTGGGAGTATCACTTCCATCTGGGATGTGTTGTCTGAGGAGTTATTGGGAGGAAGTTTCAACACACACACACACACACACACACACACACACACACACACACACACACACACACACACACACACACACACACACACATTAAAGGCCTGTACAAACATTTATCATGAATTCCTTTTTATCTCAGTTACTGAGGAATAACATTGTGGCTCTATCTTTGCTACTTTGTAGCATGACTATACAAATTATACTGGTTTTTCAAGTAAAATACTTAATGCTCTTTTAAACATTAAACACTGATTAGTTGAGGGGGGGAGGCTTTAACAGTTTCAACTGTGGCCCTGGCATCCTTCCTAGTCACCTGTGTATATTTTCCCAGCCAAAGAAGAAAAGGCTTGTAATTGTTTTCCCAGAGGAAAAAAATGTTATTTGGTTGCATTGAACATTCCTCCCCCTCTCCTCACACAAAGGGTCTTATCAATGTATCATGGAATAGGCAGTTGTGTACCATGTTAAAATGTTTGTTGAGATGTTGGTTTGGGTGTGCAACTGGGATCATATCCAACAAACTCTATGTCTTTCAACAAGTAGTGGTGCTCTATTTTAAGTTCTCCACTCTTCCATATGTTCCCCTGAGTACAGATTTCGCAGAAGCTTTTTGACACCACGGCCTTCATTGGTTGAGGTCGAAAGATGACATTTCTTTCCTCCGATGGTGCTTCTGTAATAATGTAAACACTCAATGTGTTTTTACTTCTCTCTTCTTCCTTAGGCACAACTCGACCTCCAAGAGAAGGAGAAGTGCCTGGTGTGGACTATAACTTTCTGACTGTCCAGGAGTTTCTTGAGCTTGAAAAAAGTGGGACACTTCTTGAAGTGGGAACATACGAAGGTACGTCAGAAGAAATAAGAGCTTTCTACAAGTCACCCACATAACGAAGCTTTTGTTTTTTAATCTTGAAGAAACCTCTTCAGCTTTCATTGTGACAGAACGGCTCCTGTCTCCACAAAAAAGCATGCCTAACATTTTATAATGTAAATGTAGACATTTTCTTGAGGAAGCTGACACCTTGTATTTTATCCGTGGTCAAAATGTTCTCTCCACTTCAAATTTGCCTCTTGCTTCCCACATGGCATTGTTTTAGATTTCACGCGAGGTAGCTCATTGGGGTGGGCATCTGGCTGAGGAGCCAGAGGTTGGGAGTTCATGCCTTCACTGTACCTCCCTTGACGGGGGCTGGATCTGGTGATCCATTCAGCTGCAGGTCCCTTCTTACTTTTCGGGCAAAGTTCAAAAAAAATCACGGTCATTATTATTAGCTGTCCCTGACTAAAACAATAGGTGTCAAAACTTTTTATAAGGAGGGCCAGAAATGTAAGTAAACAGAAATGAAAAATTATGCGTTATTCAGTGTGCAACCTGGGCCTGTTTGGCAGCTGCATTTGGCCCCCGAGCCAGACATTGGACAAGTCTCTAGAACATGCAAGGAGGTAGGGAGGACGCTGCAGCAACGGAGCCGGGGGCGGGTAGGCTGGGAAGGTGGCTGCGTGGTGGTGCACGGAGGCAGGGAGGGCAGGCAAAACATAAAACTGCAAGCTGATGCTTCCATCCAATATGGGGAAGGGCCAGCTGGTGGGAATGCATGACAGGCTGAGCTGTTGGGGGAGAAGAGGCCACGGGCCACTCGAAATTTGTAAACGGGCCGCATTTGGCCTCCGGGCCTGACTTTGGACATGCTTGCTGTAAAATAATTACAGGTGTCCAGTGTGGCCTTCCAGGTGTTCTTGGGCCCTAGAACCTGTCTTGGGTTCTTTTTAAAGAGAAAGGTGGGATAGAAACAAACAAGCAGTGGTCAAGGTTGATGGGAAATTGTGGCCCCTCTTGCAAGTCCATAATCACACCCACTTTGGACTTCCATAGAGGCCAGTTGGACAATGTTTTTTTCCATGCATTCCTACTTAGAAGAAATTTATGTAGAATGTATTGTAATGTACTGCTAACTACACAGTACATTGGACTGTGTGGTTAGAGTGTGAGAGTGTGCGTGTGCAGTACATGCTTATATTTTAGCTTGTGTTTGCCAGCATTTGAGTTTAATCAAAAATAAGAAAACAGCTTATTTTAAAACCTAGGGGGCTTGCAGATTGAGAATTTGGGAAGTAATGTACCATTTGAATTTACAAATAAATAGAAGTAATGTACTAATGAAGATCAAGGTTTTGGGTGAGGATTTAGTCAATAAAGGTCTCTGCATCCAGTCAGCAGAAAAATGCGAGCAAGCAGTTGTTGTGTGTCTCACTCTCAGTGGAGGTCAGCATAATAAAGGGGATTTCCAGATCGGATTGAAGAACTGTAAAGCACCGCTGAAGCACAGTATTAAAAAGAAGCTGTAGCTACAAAGTTTACTGCAATAACGTCTGTGGCTCTTCAGCACCATGGCTTTTATTCACAAGTTCAATGCAACATGACTGTGCAATATATCTTCATTTTATCAGACATACATTTAAGGGGACACATTTCTCTCTACAGCATTGCACTCAAAATGGCTGTGTCGGGCACTTTATCAGTACATTGGGTGTCTGTTTTTTTCTGGAATACATTTTTAAAGTACACACAGATATTTTAAAAGAAGTGAATCCTAAAAAGTGGTGCATGTATAATGCAGAAAATGAGTCTATAGAATGTTGTCAAGTCATTCAATTCCTTTGTATAGGGGTAAAATCCTGGCTTCTGCAAGCTTACTACATTTAGAAATAATTTAAGATATTATGATCCATTCTTTGTGCATGAAACATAGTTTTGTCACGAAGTTATTCTTAGTTTCATTGTAAGTGTGATAAGGAACGTTCAAGTTATCCCTTTAAAAACATTGAAATGATGCTAATAAGAGTGGATTCCAGCAATTAGCACTTCAGCTACAGTACAGAATGTAAATACAGACTCTGTTATGTTCTTCTGCTTTTTAAAAACAATTTATATTACTTCTCAAACACATTCAAATTGTTATGTATTTCACTTCCTCTGCAACATCATGAATGTTGTTGACAGCTTGGTTACCATTTTGTGGCCTCCAAAGTACGTTCTGTCTGTTGTCATTACAGAGCATTCTGCTGGTAATGGTGTCAGGGAGGTAGCCATGAGTACAATAGTGGAAACATTTTGGAAGTCATACTGCATAGTTCTGAGAAAGTCAGAAAATAAAAAGATCTCTCTCTCTCTCTCTCTCTCTCTCTCTCTCTCTCTCTCTCTCTCTCTCTCTCTCTCTCTCTCTGTGTGTGTGTGTGTGTGTGTGTGTGTGTGTGTGTCTGTCTATCTATCTATCTATCTATCTATCTATCTATCTATCTATCTATCTATCTATCTATCTATCTAATCTATCTGCAACATTTGTGAAGTCTCAACTCTAGAAATATGTTGTCCCTGCTGTAGATACTTATAATACAACCACTTCCTTGCACGTTCTGTATTTTGGATGAGAATCTGTTAAACCCTAATCATAAACTGGTGTAAGTTCCCAAGATAAATATTAAATAATAAAAGAAACAAGCACACAACCTGTCTGTGAAGATTCTCAGTCATCCAGGTGAGTTTATCTGGAAGTTGAGTCATGGCAACTGGACTTCTTTTCTTGAAAGATTGAAATGTTTCGCTGCTCATCCAAACCAGGCTGTCAAAACTGTTTGGATGAGCAGCGAAACATTTCAGACTCCCAAGAAAAGAAGTCCAGTTGCCATGACTCAACTTCCAAATAAACTCACCTGGATGACTGCTGTGATGCCACTAAACCTGCTGTGATGCCACTAAAAAAGTGAGCAGTGTTGGTAAAATGACCATCAGAGTCTCTTGGGGAATGATATTACAATGATCTTATTATAAACAAATGGTGGAGCTCAATAGATGTCTTCTATCTTCTTTGATAGGATTTCTGTTGAAGACTGATTTAAACTTGGTAAAAATGTACAAATAATTTCCCTGCTGATGAACTGGAATATATTTTTCGTGGTACAAAGGAGAGTCAAGCAGTGTTCCAATATGGAAAAGCCTTCTTTAAGTTCCTTGCTAGTAATATGAAAAGAGTTTACTCAGCATTTACTCTGAGTAAGAGTTTACTCAGTCTTTCAATTAAATTGCAAAATAGGAGATAGATATTTTTCCAGTAATAGACAGCCAGACATACAGAGTGGTAATTGTTTGGGTGAGGTTTTAGACTTTTTGTGCCAATAGTAATAACATTCAATTGAGAAAACAATACAGTAATATCTTGGTTCACGAGTGCCAGGATTTGTGAGTGATTTGCAAGATGAGCAACCATTTCTGATAAATTTTGCTTTGATCAATGAGCAATGCCTTGCAATATGAGCACTGGAGTAGGTCACATGATTACAATGGAGGCTCTCTCCCCCCCTCCCTGCTGGATTGTGGGAGATTGCCTGGAACATTCCATTTCAGGCAAGCCTCCTCAGCCGAAGGGAGGAGAGAAGAATGGAGGTTTCCCTTGCACCCACCACAAAGGTTTTCAAAGGAAGAGGGCAGGTTAAGTTTTTATTTTTCTTTATATTTTGAATTAATTCTTGAATATTCTTATTTTACAAACCATTTCTAGTCCTGGGTCACCTAGTCAGGTGTGTACATGGCTACAAATTGCACTTTATTATTGGCACATTAAAAAAAAAACAGAGTAAAATCTAGTTGTTAGTCCCAAGCAGAGCAGATTCGGCAGCCAGGTCCCTGAACCACCACTTTTTGTGAGTTTTGACATTTTGTGTCTACAGTATGAGGTCTATGGAACCCCACAATGAATCATCTGAGTTTCCATTAGTTCTCATGGGGAAATTTGCTTTGATATAAAAGTGTTTTGGTTTGCGAGCATGTTTCTGGAATGGATTATGCTTGTAAACCAAGGGATTAGTAGTCCTCTGCTTACTCATCACTGAAAAAGGTATTGGCTAACCTGGATTCCCAACAGATCAGGTGCCATCTGAGCCAACTTGCTGTGGGGGGTGGGGGGCAATGTGTAGCCTGCATTACTGTAATTAAAAACTGTAAATCGCCCAGAGACTACTTGAAGTGGTATGGGGCGATATTATAAGCAGAACACTTTTTGCTTTTTGCTTTCTCAAGTGCAACTATAGTATACATTTTTACTTCCAATGGGACTTTATGGTGACCTTAGTGGGACTGTAATGATATGTGAGATATTGAAAGAGGCTTTCCCAGTTCTGCATCCTCAGTAAGTTTCCATGGCTGAGTGAGGAAACTGTGTCCCAGTCTGTCTTCAATATACACTACAGTCACCAAGTCCAATAGTGACCATATGATTTCAGTGGAAAAAAATTAAGGAATTCTTTATATGTAAATTAAAAGTGTTCCATCCGTGTGTTTAATCAAATACAGTGGAACCTTAACTTACGTCATTAATCCGTTCCAGTGGTCTAGACTTAAGTCAAACATGACTTAAGTCAAACGAACATTTCCCATAGAAAGTAATGGGAAAGCGGATTAATCCGTTCCAGATGATGAAAACAGCAATTTAACACAAATTTGACTGGGATAGGAGATTCCTTCTGGGGATGTAAATGAAATGTCTCTTCAAAGAGAGGAGGAGGCAGTGGAATTATAGTCCACAAGTTATATGCCTCCACTTTTTAATGATCATAGCAACGTCTAACATTTAAGATTTACTGATTTTTAACCTGACGTTCCAAGTTCTGAACAACTCTATGCTTACCATTAGAGTCCCACAACTTTACAGCTCCCCAACTAAAATGCTTCCATTGTGGACCAGACTTCTGCAGCCAGATGTTTTACAAGACTGAGCCGACTGTCTAACCAGCGAGGCCAGCCCCGAGCTCCTGGCCCTTCTTCTCCTCCGGCAGCAGCGGCGGCTTCGGCGAGGCCGAGGACCAGCTCCAGGTGCTCAGAGCTGGCCTCATCGAAGCCGCCGCTGCCGGAGGAGAGGAAGAAGGCAGGAGCAGTTTAGAGACAGCAGCCGCGATGCTGGGTTGTGGCTGCCGCCCAATTCCGGTGCCTTGCGCCGGGGCTCCGAGATGTAAGTAAAAGCCTGCGTCTCAAGTCAAACAGGCCCCTTCTTGCTGCAAGTCAAATATGATGCAAGTCAAGCAGTATGTAAGTCAAGGTTCCACTGTACAGCAGTGCAGATGCTATTCATCTAAAAAAAGAGTACCTATCATTAGTTTCCAGAAAGTTCTAGTAAAAAGAAGTGAGCCACAAATTAGCAACTGTTAATGCTTCTTTTTCTGCCTTCAGTTTCCAAAACCATTTCCAAATCTTTGTAGTTTCTTTTAGTTTGATAGTAAACCTTGGTCAATATTGGATCATTATTTCTTTTGTAGGCATTATAAAAAATTTCTGGTTGAAAATAGTCATCTCAAAAGGATGTTTATCAGAGTTCCTCCTGGAATATTGTTACCCAGCAGCTATTGTAGATTAGGATGATTTCTGAAAGATCTCATTTCCTATCTGGGGTGAAGATTTGTGCATAGTGCTTTGATAGTATTGAAGGTGATACTCTCCTTTAATTAATCAATTGTTTTGTTGCTTGATTTCTACCCTGCCTTTGTCTCTGTAGAGGGAATCAAGGTGGCTTACAAGTTACTAAAAACACACCAAGATCAAAACAGTTATTAAAAAAAATCAAAATTGTTAAAAATGATTAAACATATTATTAGAAGGTAGAAAATAAAAACCTTGTTAGAACCAGTTAAAACAGTACTTAGTTTAAAAGGATGAAAGAGCAATTATCTCCTTGAAAATCCCTTCCTCAGCAGTACTTTACAAACTTGACATATTAAACGCTTGTCTGAAAAGCAGGGTCCTTGCCTGCTGGCAGAGAAAAGAAGGGAGGGGGGCCAGTTTTATCTACCATGGAAGAGAGATCCAGCCTGCAAGCGGGGGAGGGGGGGAGAGATGTCCAGACCAAACATGCTTGTGGGACTGATTGGTCTGAGAGAAAGGCCTCCCTTGAAAGACTCCAGGGAAATTGGTATGTAGAGATACTTACTGTCCCTGGACCAAGGCATATTTTAGGGTTTTATAGGTTAAAATCAGCACTTTGAATTGTGGCTGGAAACACATCAATAGTGAACCAGTTTCAATAAGAAATTTCTGTTTGCCCTGTAAACAATCTGGTTAGGAGTATAGATTCAGCATTCTGGAGCCACTGAAGTTTTCAACACTTTCCAAAGGCATCCACATGTAGAATGTGAGACAGTAATCCAAATGGGATGTAACAAAGGCTTATGCTATCACAGCCAGATCAGACTTCTAAAGGAATATGTGTGGCTGACCCACTAGTTTTAACTGTGGAAATGCTCCCCTGATGATTCTGTCTGTGAAGATTCTCAGTCATCCAGGTGAGTTTATCTGGAAGTTGAGTCATGGCTAGTGGACTTCTTTTTCCTTGAGAGATAGAAACGTTTCGCTGCTCATCCAAAAAGCTTCTTCAGTCAGGAAGCTGTTTGGATGAGCAGCTAAATGTTTCAATCTTTCAAGGAAAAAGAAGTCCAGTAGCCATGACTCAGCTTCCAGATCCACTGATGATTGTCAAGAATTGGGTATCAAGGCTCAGGTATGAGCACAAAAAAGCTGAAAATATAGGACAGTTAGTATTCCCTATATTCAGATTTGGTTTGTTTGCTGTCCTCAATTACTGACCCAAGACATTGATTTAAGACTGAAACACTTTCCCTGGATCCAGTGATTGGATGGAAAGGAGAAATAGAATTTGGCATTATCAGCATAGTGGTGACACTGAACATCAAAATCTGGATAAAAATGGATTTAGCTCATCCGTGTTCTTCCAAAAACCCTTGGAGTTCTGGGTGTGGAGTTACCCCACACTCTAGAACCTTGGCAAACAATTGAACATTTGGGATTGGCCAGTAATTGTCTAGTATGGTAGAATTAAAGGGTCCCCCCCATACAACTGCCTTTTGTAAGCAGGCTGGAACACTGCCTTGTTCTTAAGAAGCTGCACAAACTGGAACTTATTCATTGTCACAGTAGAGGCCCACGTTATAGCTGCAGGACCTGTGTCAGCGACAGCATCCAGATCAGAGCAGATCTGAGTAATTTCATCTGCCAAGTGTTGAGGAAATTCTTCACAGTAGGCTGATGGGTAGTCTGCATTCTCTCTTTGTGGACAACAGTGTAACAGGCCCCGACTGAGGCAGCTGTACTGAATAGCTGTTGGCAGATGCAATGCCAGCAGAAAAGAAAGACTTCATTGTTGGAGTAGATCCTCCAGTGGGCTCTAGCCAGCATTCAACTTTTGAACATGGATATACTTTAAAGTCCTCTGGCAGAACAACCTGAGTGGACTCCAGTGGCATCCCAAAATCAGCTTGGTTTCTCTCAGGAATGCTAGACCATTGCTCACTAGCACGTGTGGTACACCAAAAGCATCTCTACTCTGTTTTGACTTCCCACCTTCAAGAACACATACTCAAATTTGGCAAATTGTGAGATGTTGCAAAAATTGTGGCAAAAAGGGTTTCTTCAGTTTTACTTTAACCATATATTTCTGCTATCATTAGATGCTGCTAGTATTGTCACAGTTCTTTTTGTGAACAAATCCTATGGGATAAGCTTAGGCATTGCAACCAAGACATAACATCACTGTTTTTTCCATTATCAGGCACAAAATTCGTTATTACATGCTGAAGAACTTCTGAGATAAGAATTTCTCACTGGAATCAGTAACAAAATTAACCAAGCATTAATCACATAGGTCATTAAAACACAAGCCATCCTTTGTTGATGTGAGAATTGTACTAAACAGACATCTGGTAGATTCATCCTTAGAGTGTCTTATTATTAAGGAGTTAAATTCTTGTTTGCCATTCAAAGTTCAGAGTTTAGAATCTTGACATTTTGGATAATTAGGCCCTGTCCGTACTATCTCCCCAATATCAAACATTTGAAGAAAAAAGTGAAATTTGAGTTTTAAAGTTGTTGTTCATTGCTTTCATATTGTTCTTTTTAGACAAGGGGGAATTATATTTGTACTGGGATATTGGTATTAATGAGCTAAATAAAGTAGATATTACTAATTATTTTCTCACAGAGAGAAGTAATAGATACCTTCAGGAGGGTTGAAACAAGACATGTCAGAAGGAGACTGGGTCTACCTCTTAGAATTACTGGAAAGGGCAGGCATAATTACCAATTTAAAGATAGATAACCAAATGGGCTCATGGGCCCACGTTTCTAGTGATAGTAAGAAGCTTATAAAATGAATAATTTTGAAGTTTTTCATTTTTTCCTCCTACAGTATTCCAAGGTAGAGTATACATAGCTTCAGAATCGGAAAATCTTGGTAGTGTGTATTTCCATGAAATTTCCAGTCCACCTTTAGAAAGATAACGTAATTAGGCATATATTATGTACTATATACATATTACAAAAATCATTGCCAAAAAGGTTTGGGAATATATTTTTGAGGAATTTGAAGAATTCTCACAATACTGTCTCAGTATGCTGAGATGGGGGCAGTGTAGGCAACAATCCCAGAATTTCTTCATAGCCCTGTCCACATGATGGCATGTGGTTTCTTCAATATGAAACAACTGAGTAGTTCCAATAGCTTCTTTATATCCCTTGCAATCAAGTTGCTGTGGGTTGTTTTGATTTTCTGAACACTTATGATAGGTTGAGACCTCCCCATTTGATGTGCAAAGTCAAGTCTCAACTTTACTTCAAATGCCATTTCCTGGCCTCTGCCTGATGGAAAAGGTGGACATGAAAGGCAGCTCTTTGGGGCCACCAGCTTGAAGCACCTGAGTGCCTTGAAGCTGCAATTTCTGATGTCATCTTTTACCTTTCCCATCAAGATTCCAGGGCCAAGACTTGGAGCTTCAGAAAGAAATAGGCCTTATTTGCTTCTGCCCAATTGTATGTCACTGTCATATGAGGGAGATCGCAAAGAAAAACATGGAAAGCCTGGTGCTCTGCACTTACTGTTTCTCTGCTTCTTACCTTTCCCTCCATCATCTGAGCATCAGTCAGGAAAAACTGGAGTAAGGGATGTGTGCTTGAATGTATGTATTGTGTGCATATGCATGCATTCCTGAAGAAAGAGAATGGAATAGGGCTGCGGTTAAAATGCTGACCAGGTGCTATGTTAGGGCGATCAGGAAGCTAAAAGATCTTATGCAGCCCTGAGAATTGGCGAGGCCTCAAACCACCAGGCGGAGCTGTTTAGGGTGGTTCGGGGCTTCACCAATCCTGATCAGCAGAGGCCTCCTCCTGGTGATTTCCCCAGTAAGTCCTTCGCAGCCCATTTTAAATCTAAAATTGAGGCTATCTGGGACGATCTGGACTCCGGTTCCACTAGTCCATCCCCGAGTATTGCTTGTGCCGCACCCCCTTGGTCTCCCCGATTTGTGGAGTTTGCACCTGTGACACCTGATGAGGCCTCCAGGGTGCTGGCACACTGTCAACCAGCGGTTTCTTCGTTGGACCTTGAGGTCTCTTCCAACTCTATGATTCTATGACCCTTGCCTGGCCTGGCTGATTCAGACCGCCAGGAGGAGCATGCCAGAATGGGCAGCTGCAATAGTGTCTGCTTCCGTTCAGGATGGGGGTTTCCCCAATCACCTGAAGGACACAGTGATCCGGTCATTTCTTAAAAGACCTGGCTTAGCTGCCAATGACCTGTTAAATTACCAGCTGGTAGCCAATGTTCCTTTTCTGGGCAAGGTGATCGAGTGGGTTGCCACGGTCAGGCTCTAGTTGTTCCTGGAGGAAGAGTACATCCTGGATCCATTCCAGTCCGGGTTCAGGCTGCGGCATGGGACTGAGACAGCCCTGTTCGCATTGCAAGCGGACCTCCTGAGGGGGTGCTGACCACATCACCTCCATCCTGCTCGCCCGCATTGGCTATCTGTTACCTCCTGAATAAGGTTCAAGGTACTGGTTTTGGTTTACCAAACCCTCCATGGCCTGGGACCTGACTATCTGGCGGAGTGGATCTCTCAGAGGCCGGCTTTGTCCTGACCAACCAGAGCTTCACTCTCCTTATTGCTCCAGGTGGCCACTCCAAGGGAGGCCCGAAGTGTCTGGCCTTCTCAGTGGCCGCCCCGGCACTATGGAACAGATGGCCTTTGTAGCTCAGGCTGCCTGAGTCACTGCCAGCCTTTAGGAGAGCTTTGAAGACCTGGCTCTTCAGGGAAACCTTCAGTGATCACTGAGTGCACGTTGGCTTATCTGTCTGTTAGTTGATTGCATTGTTTCTCCCAGCCCTCTTGCCGGATTCTGTGTTGTATGTTGTATGTTGTTTGTTTTTATCTTTTCTTTGATTTACTGTTGCGTTGGGTTTTGGGGAAATAGTTGAGTTGGCAATATGTTGCACACCGCCCAGAGTTCCTGAGGGAAAGTTGGGGCAGTCAACAAATACAAAAATAAATAAATAAATAGCCCACTCACATTCTGTCACATGCTTCCAGGGTCCTCTTTCTCTGGTAGCACTACAGTCCAGGCAGTAGCTCAGCCTACTTTTCCTGGCCTCCTCTTGCAACTCACCACTCAATGACTGTGCAGGGAGAATCCCCACCCCACCTCCTCATATGAGGACAGAGGAGGATAAGGGCAGGTCAAGCTTCTGCCTGACCTGGAAGCACTGCTGAAGAAGAAAGACCTTGGCGGTTTGTGACTGAATATGAGAGTAGGCCAGCTAGCCAATATGGAGGGCTTCATGCGAAGCTGTACGAATTAATTTGTACCTAATCTCTATTCCCTAATTAGAATCAAATTGACTGGATGGGTAAACGTTATGTAACAATTAATTGGCTTGTGCTGGAAACATGTTGCTTGCAGGTGCTGCCTCTAGCAAAGCCTATGTTTCATTTCAGCATTTTCATGCCACTACAAATATACTTACAGAAGTACTGTAAAGTAGTTGGCTAGCAAGTGGTATTATCCTGTTACCTGGGGAAGATGCTAAGGTCCAGACATTCATTTGTATTGTATGTGAAGTATGGAGGGGTTGATCAGTGTGTGTGTGTAATTTTTCAACAGTGGCTGAAATCATGTTGCTTTAGTGTAATAAATTGCAGCTGGAGTAGACTGATAGAATCAGTAGGAATTTGATGAGTCTAGTCCTCCATAAGTTCCATTGATCCATGGTCTTACTTTGATTGCAATTTGCTCCACTAAGCTACAAGACTGGAGGCATTGGTCTTTGTTTTTGTTTGTTTTGCTCTGCTTTGAACTCAGTTGTTTCTTCTTTGTCTCTTGGGAATGTGCATATGCATGAATGTAAAGGAGGGGGAATGTTTTGTTAGTTTGCTCCTGGATTGCAACTTCCCCATCTATGGAATTTTTCTTCTTTTTGAATTATGTCTAGAAATAACTCTAACAGAGACTAATAGCGACTAGAAGAGTCTGGTTCTAACTTTTTGTAGCTATAGCAGGAGTGTTTGAATAGTGACAGTATGCATGAAGAAATTATGTTTGTCACCACAATAAGTGATTAGAGGTAGGCTTTCTCAAAGAAAAAGTCTGCAAAGGGAAGAATTGCCATCATTCATCAAGACAGCCTTTTTTATCTGCCACTTTTCATCTCAGGGCAAAGGAACAGGATAATAATTGCTCTTCCAAATGTATATTTTATGCCTCTCAAGGTGCTGTTTTTGAATCTGTTTAACAGACTTAAGTGACGTTTGCATTCTCTTTTTAATCTTAACTTACTTTCTTCTGCTTGTGAAATTAGTAAACGAATATACACAGATTCACCTATAATGTATTAGCTGCAAAAGAGTTAATAATTACTGATGCTACATCCTGGTTGCTCTTATTCTTATTTTAATTCTGCTGCCAAAAGAAGAGGTCTTTCCAAAAGCAAGGCTTTTGCCACATGATCATCTGTACTGTCTGTTTGGACCAGAATCAGATTATTGGAGGTAGGGTGTCTGGTAAATGGCTCTGCAGGATTAACAATGGATTTCATGTAGGTTTTAGGTAGGTTATCATAGTTTTAGATTGTGGCCAAAATCTTGCTAGCCTAGTCATAGAATCATAGAATCATAGAGTTGGAAGAGACCTCAAAGGACCATCTAGTTCAACCCCCTGCCATGCAGGAACCCCATCACAATATTTCCGACAGATGGTCATCCAGCCTCTGCTTAAAAACCTCCAAAGAAGGAGACTCTACCACCCTTTGTGGCAGCATATTCCACTGCCGAACAAGTGGCATATTTTTTCAGGGATCCAAATTGCTGTAAATTAAGATATCACCATACACATGGGTCTGTTGTGCTCTTATTATTGACATTTGTAGTGATTTCTTTGCTTTAGGGAGTTTTCACCCTTTACATTATGCTGTGATTAGGATTTTGTCCCCCACCCACCAGGAATCAGATCAGATTTTGTGATTTGGGGAACTGACATTACCTTCTTGTTTGCTTGGAATTAGGCTCAAAACAGTCAAATGCTAGGGTAAAAATACTCCATCTTATGAATTTTATCACAATAGATGACAATTTAGGGTGCAGGAAACATGGCAGGAAACATGGACAGTGTTTGTCAAGAGGGTAGATAAACTCCTGATGGGATAAAATTAGAAGAAGTGATAGAAAATATATGAACTGTTCCTGCCAAAAGAAATACCCATACAACTTATCCGATTTTTTTCTCTTGTGTTTGACACTAAGTGAGGTCTAGTTCAAAAGCAGGTTTTTGGAAAGGTAAACTGCTAGATAACTTAATGCCTGAAGCATTTGGGAGTTCATTTTCCCCGCTCTGTCTCCCTGACAAGGGCTGGACTCACAAGGGTTGCTTTCAGCTCTGCAGTTCTATTATTAGTAGTGTCTGTGAAGATTCTCAGTCATTCAGGTGAGTTTATCTGGAAGTTGAGTCATGGCAACTGGACTTCTTTTCTTGAAAAATTGAAATGATTTTGCTACTTACCCAAGCAGCTTTGTCAGTCTGAGGAAAGCTAGTGGCGAGTCCTCCATTTTATAATTCATCTTGATTTCACATCCTCCTGGCCTGAATTGGTTCATAAGTTGGACAAAGGCCTGCATAGTCTTGTTAGGTGGGCAATAGCCTGAACAGCTTCATAGGTGAACCATGATCTGAATAGGCTTGTTATGTGGACTATGGCCTGGTGTGTGTGAAAGTCCCACCTATGCAACCCTTCCCAACACCCATTAAGAATGGGTCGTTAGCTATGGCTTTGCTGGCGGGGGTATGAAGTGCTTCTGATTTGTCTGGGGATTGATGAAAGTGCCGCTTGATATGTGGCAGACTGATTGTGTCTGAGTGCCCAACCTCTGTTGAGAGAGGGGTTTTCAATACACATATGAATAGCTTTGTTGACGTGTCTCTCAAACCACCTAGCTGTCTAATATATGTACAGTACATCGTCATCTTTGAATGAGTGGCCTTTGTCCTTCAAATGGTGGTACACTACTGATTCTGCTCCTGAGCTCTTTCCTATTCTCATCAGGGATGTGTGAAATCAAGGTGAACTATAAAATGGTGGGCTCACCACTAACTTTCTTCAGACTGAAGAAGCTGCTTGGATGAGTAGCAAAATGTTTCAATCTCTCAATCAATCAAAAATATAAAAACAATGATTGGTGTTATAGAATAGATACAAGTTTTATCCAACCCCCTAATGTCAGTTAAAAATCAGCACAGCATGAGTGTTCCTAACAATGCTAGTTTTTGTAGCTACAATGGTGTTATTTCTGAAAACTGCAACTAATTATAATTCTGTGTGAAATTGTTCCCAAAGCCCTGATGACTACAAAGACCACTGAAGTGTGGTTCACGCACAACAAGATCCTCCTGGAATTGCAGTGTCAATGATCCAGACAGTTCCTTGTTCTATTACTTCTATGTCTAGTGTGTTTTTATTTATTTATTTATTTATTTATTTATTTATTTATTTATTTATTTATTTATTTATTTTATTTATTATTTGAGTATTTTTACCCCACCTTTCTCCTTTGAAAATGTGTCTATCATTTTGGATCTGGAAATTCCACAACGTCTTGACTTTGTCATGATGATGATGATGATGATGATGATGATGATGATGATGATGATGATGATGATGATGGTGGTGGTGGTGGTTGTGGTGGTGGTGGTGGTGATGGTGATGATGATGATTAAATTAACCACACAGCTATCTATGCTGGATTTTGTATTACCAATCACTAGTCGAACACGTCCCAAGCGTTTAGGATTCAGTGATGTATCGGCGAATTATGCGAGCAGATCCCAGTAAGGCAGCTTTCTGTAGCTGCTGACTGATGGTGACTTTGTGAACTCCAATTTCTTCTAAATACTTGCTTAGCTCTTTAGGCACTGCACCCAGCGTGCCGATTACCACTGGGACCACCTGTACCAGTTTATGCCAGAGTCTCTGAAGTTCAATTTTCAGATCCTGATATCAGGTAATTTTTTCAAGTTGTTTCTCAGTGACTCTACTGTCACCTGGTATAGGAACATCAATGATCCACACTTTTTTCTTCTCCACAATCACAATATCTGGGGTATTATGCTGCAAAACTCTGTCTGTCTGTATTCGGAAGTCCCAAAGTAATTTTACATGTTCATTTTCAGTCACTTTTTCAGGCTTATGATCCCACCAGTTCTTTGCTATGGGCAGGTGATAGTTCTGACACAAAATCCAGTGGATCATTTGAGCAACCACATTATGACGCTGTTTGTAATCACTCTGTGCAATTTTCTTGCAACAACTCAATATATGGTCGATAGTTTCATCTGCCTCTTTGCAGAGTCTACATGTGGGGGACTCAGCTGATTTTTCTATTCTAGCCTTAACTGCATTTGTTCTAATAGCTTGTTCTTGAGCTGCAAAAATCAGGACTTCTGTCTCTTTTTTCAGTGTTCCATTGGTGAGCCATAACCAGGTCTTTTCCTCATCTACTTTTCCTTTGACTTTTTTGAGGAACTGCCCATGCAGCACTTTATTATGCCAGCTACATTGGCATCCTTCAGTCTCGAAAGAATATGGTATCATGCCTGTAGTAGAGATCCTAAAAACAGCACCTAGTGTGACTAAATAGACCAATTCGGGAATGGCAGTCTCTACTGCACTGGGGGCAGATGTATTCTCTTTCCTGCCTGGTCCTCGAGTTTCGTTCTTTCCGTGCCTGCCTCTTTTCCTCTGCCTGTTGGACAAATGCCTCTTCAAATTTATGTAGACCATGCTGTATCTCTTGCCTCCAGACAGTGCGGTCGGAGGTCAGGGTTTCCCAGCTGTTGAGGTCCATTCCCAAGGCCTTCAGGTCCGTCTTACAGATATCCTTATACCGCAGCTGTGGTCTCCCTCTGGGTATTTGCATTGTTGTTTTCCTGCATTGACCCTTTGTTTACTTTACTTTAAACACCTCCCTGTTCTTAACCTCCAATAATGCTGGCTCTGTACTATGTTTTGCATAATCTGCCAATACATGCTTCTCTTCTTCAACTGTCTGCTTCACTTGGAGAAGACCTCTACCTCCTAATTTTCTAGGTAAATGCAGCCTGTCAACATCACTGCGTGGATGTAATGCATAGTGAATGGTCATAAGTTTTCTTGTTTTCCTATCTAAACTATCTAGCTCTATCTGAGTCCAGTTTATAATGCCAGTGGTATACCTGATGACCAGTATGGCCCAGATATTAATGGCCTTGATGGTGTTACCACCATTCATCTTACTCTTTAATACTTTTCTAACCCTTTGGATATATTCTTTACTGACCGTATTTTTACTTGACCGTGCTTGATATTATCTAATTGCAGTATACCCAGATATTTCTAGGCCTCAGACTGATGATACTTAATAGCTGGTCCATTTGGCATTTCAATTCCTTCACTCTCAATGATTTTTCCTTTTCTCAGTGCCACTGTGGCACATTTGTTTAGTCCAAACTCAATACTAACGTCAGTACTGAAAATTCGGGCTGTGTTGGTCAGTGAGTGTATTTTAGTTTCTGATTTTCCATACAACTTTAAGTGATCCATATACAATAGGTGAGAAATTTTCCCTGAATTTTTAGCAGTTTGGTACCCTAAATTTGTGTTCTGCAAAATTATTAAGAGGGGAATCAGGGCAATAGTAAATAGCAGAGGTAACAAAGAGTCACCTTGAAAAATCCCTCGTTTAATGCTAACCAATCCATAGCTTTCATCCCTGACAAACAATTCTGTTTTCCAGTTCTCCATTGCATTTTCTATTATTATTATTATTATTATTATTATTATTATTATTATTATTATTATTATTATTATTATTATTATTATTATTATTATTATTATTATTATTATTATTATTATTATTATTATTATTATTATAGTAGGATCCCTGTATCCCTGGGAGATTGGTTCCAGGCTGCCCCACAGATACCGAAATATGGCAGCTGTTTGAGCTTCCCAGGTGGCAAACTGGGTGGTGCAGTTCACGACACCCCATCAGCCATGCTGCCCAGCCGCTGGGGTGCTGGGGGCAAAAGGGCTGGGCCGTGCAGTGCAGCACCCTCTTGCTAATTGCCAACTGCAGATAACTGAATCTGAGAATGGTGAATCAGCGCATACGGGGGTGCTACTGGATGATGATGGTGATGATGATAATAGTCAAAAGCAAATTATGACAGACAGTCATTTAACTGAGAATGTTAAAGGGATGGAAACCAACAAGAACCAGAGACACTCAGGTGTATTCACCTTTGGTCGATCCCCAAGGCTAGTATCCAGGGTAAGCATAGTTAAGCACATGCCACTGACTGGTAATTCATGAATTTTCTGCTCTCTTTTCACCCTTGTGACTTGCTTGTCTCTCTGTATAGCCCAATTAGTGATGGTGGTGAGAAGACAAAGTTGCAGGTGCCAAAGGAACAGATGGCAGCAATTACAAGGAGGTGGAAGAATGACAGAAACTGATAACAAATGGAAGTGGGAGGGTGGGAAAACTGAGAGTCAGTTGAATGTGGCCTGACGAAGAGCTCTTGGAAATCTAGAGCCAACACATCTAGTTACAATTTCTCAGTCCAAAAATATTACAAAGTTGTGACTGGGGGGGGGGCTGGATTGGGAGATGTGTGTATCTATTTAGCTCCCTGGACAAGGTGGGATAAAACTATGATAAATGAACACAATTAATAAAGATGTATTCATCTTCAGTGCTGAATTTGTATAGCAATTTCACTGTTGAACACACTCTGGGGGTCTTTCAAAAGAAGAAATCTGCATTTATATCATGCTGTGATTACATCAGTTTGTTTTTAATCTAGATTACCCTTGACTAGGTAAAAAAACTAGAAACAGCTATGCAAAATATCTGTGCGCTTTTAATTTTGTTTCTCCATAATAATGGGGAAGGAGGAGAGGAACTTTGTTCCCAATGTTCTTTGGAAACCACCATAATTAAAAGTGTTTATACAGGGTATTTATCTCTAAATTATAGTCATTTTATAAATACAAGCTTTAAATTCCCAGTAAAATACAAATACTTGTGCAACCAAAGCACTGACATACAAGAAGACTGTGATATTCAGGCATTGTGTGTGTGTGTGTGTGTGTGTGTGTGTGTGTGTGTGTGTGTGTGTGTGTGTGTGTGTAGATATATGTTTGGGCGCTTTTAAAGCTCTGAAATTGCTTTTCCTTGAAATTCCCCCACCCTTGAGCTTTGAATGAGTAGTTCCAGTCTGTGGCTCAATTTGTTCTGCATTACTTTTGCTTTGACTGTTCTCATTATTTACAATGGGTGTTTCTGTACTAAATGATAGCGTAGTGCTTGAGGTTTGTAAGTGGATGACTGAAGCAGTTGATATAGTTAGGAGGGGAAAGAACAAATGGGATACAGCTGGGGAGACTTTGAAATCAGGATAGTGTTCCTGTGAAACATCTGTTCTATGATAGACCTCCAGGTCAGATATGTGGCTCGTCACCCAAATATTTACAAATATTACCTAGCCAATCCGTAAGTGTCTGAGCCATTTTAATGATGTTCATTTATTTATTTTGTAACAATGAGATTTGCTCAGTGCACTTCTTATTTTATTTTATTATATAAAAATGGTTTATGATGTACAAGTAAAAATTCTGACTTGTACTAAACTAACCTGCATTAGAGTAGGCCCATTGAATCAAAGGGGGTTTGATGAGTCAGTGTTTCCATAAATTCCATTGATTCAAATAGACTGAGAAGTCCTAGCTTGAGGAACCCATTTGAATCATTGGAACGACTCAGTAAAATCTCCATTGATTCAATGGGCCGACTCCAGTGCAGTGTACTGTTTATGTAAATAGTAGATTGCACTGGATCTTGGCTATTACATGATGACATTGCAGGGACATGAAATATTGGCAGTTCTTTTGTCATTTGGTTTTGCCCCATTGTTTGAAAATGAAATGTAACCTTTTATTGCAACTGTTTGACTGAGGCAAGGCATGAAAAGCTTTTTTATTAAACGCCTTTCCGAAAACGAGAATGTGATTGTTTGAAGAAAAGTGGACTGGATGGAAAGCAGGAAATTCAAAGTTGTTTGGAATGAACTAAGCTCTTTTGATGGCAAGATTTATAAATGTAAAATTATCATTGCTATCACAGTGTACAGTGATACCAGCTCAGTTCTCTTGCAGTTGTCCAGAATGATGAATGAAAGGGGAAAGCTAACTTGAAAGGGCTGTAGAAACTAACCTTGAATTTTCTTGGTAGTTTAACCATTAAAAAGTATGCTTTCTGTCTTGTGGATGCTTGGCAGAAGTGCAGTCAAATGCTGTCCAATCCATGCCCAGTATAAAGATTAATATTGATAAGTAGAGAAAATGTGGGTCTTGAAGATCCTTCATCAAAATTAGCAAGTAACCTGAACAATAGCTGAAAACCCACAGTTACCTAGTCTTTGGCTTGACAATGGAGGTACGTTAGTCGATTTGTGATTAAATTATTATTATTTATGAATTAATGACCAAACTATTTCTAAAATAATTACCAAGGTAATTGCAACAGACTGGGCTCTATTTGTTCAACTATTCTGGTGCTCATCCCATGAATATGAGTTGGGAAGTAGACTTTTGCACAATTAAAACTGTATCTTATTTTGCTTTACTGCCTTACAAATGGAACAACTGCTCAGAGTGGCCCTGTAGCTAGATGGGCGGTATATAAATCAGATACACAAACAATAATTTAGATGAAAGGGAGAAAAAAACCCTCTGAACATTACTTTATTTGGACGCCAGTTGCTGACTGGCGAGCACAATGAATTGTGGAGCCAGAGGTATGGAATTGGATTCCCCACTGTGCCTACTGTGAGCAGAACCAACCTATGTGGCCTTGGCCCAGCTCCACAGTCCTAGAAGTGCCCCCAGAAGAAGGGAATGGCAAGCCACTTCTCTGCATTCTCTACCTGGAAAACCTGGGAAAGTGTCCCAATAAGACAGAAATTAACTTGACAGCACATGATGCTGATTGTTCTATTAATCACTGCTCCATTGTCTGCTTGAAAACTGTGGGAGTATAATTGTAACAGTAATTGAGGGATTGTGCTACTTAATGGGCAGCCAGCCTGAAGAATTTGTTACAGCCCTGTCAACCTCTGTCTCTTCTATAAACTAAAGCGGAGTACAAGAAAGATCAATATGAGATAACTACAGAAAGGCAGCATAAAGAATGGTAGTTTTCTTCCCTGTGTATTCATTTGTTGTTTTTAACTTCTCTCTCTTTTCCATTCACATTCTGTTAACTCGCTTGGCATTATACACAACACAAGAAGAACCTATTTGATAGAGACTGGGGCTGAGGTCCAGACTTTTACCCAAATAAGTCATTTCCTTTGAATCAGTAATGTATACGTGTGTTTAAAGGTGTAGCCTCTCTAGCTGAGCTGAACTGTTTGTGTGTCATTATACAGGTTTTAGTAGAGCTGGCTCAGATTCAGTCATTTGTCAAAGGAAATGTAACCTCTCTCCTCTAGCACACATGTATTCAGGCCTTGAGAAAAAAATCTAGTGATTTTTCCAGTTTGGAATTTCAAACCTCTAATGACCAAAGCAGACACTGTCTTAAAGACATAGCTAGGAACTTCAGCTTTTCACTTATCATTTTACTTTATAAAAAGGTAAAGGCAAAGGTTCCCCCTGCACGTGTGCTAGTCGTGACTGACTCTAGGGGCAGTATGCTAATCCAGACAGCTAATCCATGGCTAATCCAAAGAACTATGATCATTATGAAGGGTAGAAATCATAATTGTTCTTATTTGACCATTAATGGAGCAGTGGTACTCCACCTTGAGGCTTACTAGTGATATTGGTCTCCAGTTCCAAAGAAGAGCTGAGAAATATGATGGATTTCTTTCTGTGTTAACTAAAATGTGTTGGTGTTATGAGGCCGGGATGGACTACCTACTATAAATTTAGCTTTGGAATGGGAGTACAAGTGCCGTTGGGGGTCTTCCATTTTGGGGGAGAGAGAACACTAAGTAACATATGCTTATGTTATTGAGCTTATACTTCATGATGTAACTCTTAACTTTTTAGAGGTTTCAAACAATTCTATGGAAACGATAATGCCCTCTTTGAAGAACTAATGTGCATTTGCCTTGGTACAGCTCTTTGAAATGGACACAGAGCCAACTGACTTAAATAGGTCTGATATCTTAGTCAATTTGCAACTATCTAGACTTATTGGGAAGCAGAGATGACCAAATTAATTTCTTAGACTATATCTCTGAGAAGAAAACATGACAAATGAGTTGTCTGGGGTGGTGTAGTCCTAAAATTAAGTTATTGAAGCTTTGTGGTTCAACTCATTTCCTACTAGAATATAACTCACTGCTGTGAAATGAAACAGCTACTGAAAATACAAGTTTAAGAAGGCTTTATACTGAGTGAGGAGAAATGATAGCAAAATATAGGAGACACTTTACTGTATTTTCACTTACTTTGAGGTGATGAGAGGGAGGAAGAGAGAAATTTAAAATAGCAAAGAAAGTTAAACTAGGATATATTCAGATCACAATAAAATATTCAGTCTGCATTGCTGAAGAAAATAATACTTTTTTGCCCTGATTTCTGTATTTTGGCTTAACTTTTCCCTGGAAATCAGATTATAGTTTGTCAATCATAAAGGATTCTGTTGGGAATTCTCATCAATCTGTAGGGTGCTGTTTTTTCAGCATAAAAACTGATTGAAGGAGGTCACATGTGTGCCAAAATGGCATGATTTCTTCATTTATGCACACCAGTAGTTTGTGTGGGTGCATAACATGGCTTCCCCTCCCTGTTTTATCCCTCAAACAAGTTTGGCAGGCAGTTGGTGGCTGGCCCATGGATGCCAAATTAACTTAGCGTCTCCATTCCAAACCTACTACCTTAACATTACCCAGGTTCTTCCAGAACAGCTGCCGCGTCTGGAATAAATTAAGGGGGAAAATAATGCGACAATGTACTTAATTGGCACAATATGCAGACAATCTACCTAATTTGCATAGTATGCAAAATATTTGCATACTACGGACCGCTGGAAGAATGCAGTATGACAGTGTTTGCTGAATTCCCTGTTTGTAAAATTCCATGGGTTTTTCTCATTGTCATCAAGCAACTCTGCCATGTAAAGCCATTCCATCCCATCTCTGGCCTTTGGGCAGAGGAGCACATATCAATCCCCACTCTGTGAACCACAGCTACTAAAGAGAAACATTCCATGGGCTTGTCTCCACCTGTTTCACATGGATTATATGTCCCTCTCTCTTTGGCAACCTAACTGTCTTGCACCACGTATCACTAACTCAAGTTTAGTCTCAAGATTAAAACTTAAGTTGGTTGCTAGGGTTTAAAAGCGACTTTGCAAGCCCTGTTCTAAGCTGATCATGGTTAACGGGTATTTGGCTGTTTGGATGGAGTCTCAAATGAGCACGTGCATGTAAGAGGACAGGAGTTTGAGTCTGGCTATGTTTATTATCTGCTGCAGGCTGTAAAGTCTAGACTGGGAGCAGAGGTCTGATACGGGCCACCAGCTGGGAAATGGGGACAACGGGACAGGAATCAGGAGCAAAGTGTGAAATAAGTGGCAGGTTCAGTAAGAAAAGCAGAGGCCAAGATGAACATGGCATCTCTTAGCAAGAGCCTATGCCTTTCTTCCAAGCCAAGAAGATCCCCCCGCCCGGGGTTGGTGCAGAACTGACTTGCCAAAAACTGCTACCTGCCGCTCAATATTCCACCACTGGAGCGGGGTGGGAACGGGGGCAGCCATGCACAGTTCTAACAAGGAGTGAAGCTGAAGAAATCCTGCCCCAGGGTCTGGTTTGTGCTTCCGGTCCCCCACCCCCTTTTTTTTGCAAACTTTCCATTTAGAGAGATCTAACTTTTTAAAAATGTAGTTGCCGCCCACCGAGGATGTGTTTTAAAGCAGGTCATCCCTGTCCTTCATCCTTTTCATGGATGATAGTAGCAATGAATTTTTTATTTCGTGCAGGGCACACTCTTAACTCTGGTGCAGCTTAATGTGGGTTCCTGTGTTCCTCTTTTTTTAAGAGTACAACTACTGCTAATTGACATTCAAATGTAATTACTATTTGGGCATTTTGGCCTTTCACCATGCTTGGTTTTTTGTTTTAGTTCTTGTACGCTTGGTGCGCACCACAAAAAAAGGCAGGCTTTTATATTTAAACGCAAATAGATTTCAAGAAGGTAAGAGGGCACACAGCCTTTTTATGTCTCTCTGTTGTGGGGAAGGCACGGGGAGGGAACAGAATCTGTTCATAGTAGAAGAGAAAGAAAATGCTTTGAATGGAGGAGGGAATGAACAAGCCTTTAACATGGTAAAGTCTGGTGTGGTTTTTTTAATCAACAACAGCAGCAGCAGCAGCAACAACAACAACAACAACAACAACGTCAGCAACAACATGCAAATGTGTTTCTATTGCCTAGGTAACTATTATGGAACACCCAAGCCTCCCAGCCAACCCCTTGGTGGGAAAGTGAACAATACTGATGCTTTGCAAAACCTCCAGTCCGGCTCCAAGCAGTCTACCCCAAAACGAACCAAGTCTTACAATGATATGCAAAATGCTGGCATAGTGCATACAGAGAACGAAGAGGAGGAGGATGTTCCTGAAATGAACAGTAGCTTTACAGGTACCTGTTTTCTTGCCTACGGAAGGAGTTGGGAGGATTAGGCACCCCGGGTCAGTCGTTCTTCTAAAAAAGAGTCTTGTATTTAAATGCTTATAAATCTTTATCGAAGCCGTAATATAACCTGGCTTCCAGAAGTTTACATCTCTGCCTATGTTTCATTAATGAGGCATTTAAACACCACCCCCAATGGAAACGTACAGGTTCTGTAAAGAATTTCCTAGGCAGCAACTATGAATGAGGTTAAGTGGTGGGGGTGCTGAGGAGCCCAAACCAGAAGCCATTTATTTGATTTCACAGTTAAATGACTTATTAATGAGACAGGAGCAGGCGGGTTAATTGTGAAAGCATCTGAGAAGTTAACTTTTGAACTGCTGCTCTTTCACAGAATACTTGGGCCAGAGGGCGGAAGAAGCTGACTTGGATCTTCCTCCTTTGAGATGCCAGATAAGGCTGTGATTGGATAATATCCAAAATTGTCATGTAGTCATTTGTTTGGTTTGAAGAAGTCTGTTGCAAGACCATGGATGGAAGCTTCTGTCACATGAGCAGAGGTCACCCACGCCTCTAAATCTCTTTTCCCTGTCCATTTGAGGAGAGGTCTGCTCTTGTGGGGCATTACCCCAGCATCTGTTGGTCCTGAAAGAACTTCTATCCCCACATCTTTCCTAGATAATCTCCCAGATCACCCACATTAAATTTGAGGGTGACCAGAAGATGTAGGAAGGATAGAGGATGGAAGCAGTTACATCAGTAGAAGGACCTGGCTGAATGTCACCATCTACTGCTTATAGCTGAATTATAATGAGCACTGGAGGGCAGCATGTTAAGTGTTTCCTGTTAAGAGAAGGAAATTGTTTTTAATGATTGAAACATTCAGGTGACACATAGAGGTTGTATGGTCACAAAAATTCAAAAACAAGTCCCACATATGTCAGTGAGATACAGTACATTTTTGAATAAAGACGGTACACAGTTAGGACTGTCTGGTTTCCCAGTGTGAAATTCAATTTTAATTTGGCCATTTGGTTTCCCAGTGTGATTTCAGATAGATTTAATTTCCAAATGGATGTGGCTGGGTTGACTTGAGAAAAAGAAAAGAGGCAATGAACTTCAAATATAGGCATACCCAGTTACAGAAAATGACTTAAGATTGAAGAACTCCTGCTTTCCCCACCATTTTGGCAATGGGTGGGGAGATGCTCCAAAAGTAGTTGTATGTAACTTTTGGGTTCCTTGACTGTTCTTACCTTTTTCATAGCAATAGAAATACTTTTGTCTTAATCACTCATCTGAGGATCAATTCTATTATGGATTCTCAGATGGGCTTTTTAAAAGGGTTATGTTTAGGTCCAGGTTTTGAGATTCATTATGTGATATTATCATAAATACAGTACAACCCCCTTATCCGCTGATTCACTAACCGCAGATTCAGTTATCTGTGATTGGTGATCAGCTGGGGGGGGAGCAAGGGGGGGAATTAGAAACAAAACTTACCCCTGTACATCTAATGAGCCGATTCAGATCACTGTCGGCCTAATGAGCCTATTCAGGCCACTGTCCACCTAGCAAGCTTATTCAGACCAGGGGTGAAGTATAAATTGGAGGCCTCGGACCAAATTTCCTTAGACAGGCAAAGCTACTTTGATGAGTAGATAAATGTTTCAGTCTTTCAAGAAAAGAAGTCCAGTTGCCATGACTCAGTTTCCGGATTATATACTACACTTATTTTCTTTGGGAGCATGTCTTTTTAGTTTTAAAATCAGTTGAAAACCTGCCTGCCACATTTTCCCATTTTCAAGTCCTGCAACCCATGACTTTTAAAGAACCAACATCTGAGTCATTTGTAGAACCTTTCAGAGATGACAACACTTGTTGCTTACAGGTGTTACTTATTTATTATTTATACAATTTCATTGTATAAATAATACAATAATAATTATTATTATTTATAGCAGCTCCACTGGCTCATCCCATTTCCAGGCAGAATTAAGTTCTAACCTAAACTCTAACCTGCCCAATCTGTCTCAAGGACCACATCTTCCTTTATGTTCAGGAGAGGCTTTCCTCTCAATCCTGCCATCTTCAAAGGTGCCTATTGCTTCTCAGATCTGAAACTCCCTCCCACAGAAGGCCAGGCTGGTCCCATCTTTGCTACCCTTCAAAGAGGCCAAGACCTTTCCTATTCAGGGAAGCTTTACCTTAATTACTGGGTACCTTAGAATGGGCTTCAGATTAATTGTACTTACGGCTTTGGATGTGTATTGGTTTTGCTTGTTTCGGATGCCTCAAAATATGTTAGTTATTCTTATAACTAAATACATCACTTTTCTAAATCGAGTGGGAGAGTTTCAATATAAAGGGTAGTGCAGATCAATATCTGCATATGCCCAATACAAGCTAGCCAATTCATTGTGAGGACATCTTTATATCTATGTCTTAAAATTCACATCTTAGCATTAGAATGATTAAATAACCCTCTTTCTCCAGCTGGGCAGTTGGCTGGTTTTCTGGGTGTTGAAAGCTAACTTTTAAGCAGATCAGACCGAAGGATCTTCAACCATCTTTTTCACTAGCTTGTTCTAGTATCATCTCTAAATTTACAACATCATTGGATAAATTGCAGTGGTCTTATGAAATGTTTTTATGAAATGTACCATTAACGGATCATCTCTTCCATTTTATTTTATGCATGTGTCTGGCTCTCCTTCTGCAGCAGACTCTGGAGAACAAGACGAGCACAACACACACGGTATAAGAGACGCAGCTCTTCCATCTGTGCATAGCAGCATCACCACCATTCCCACCACGGAACCTTCTCAGAAGCTCCCTCAATACCTACCTCCTTGTGCAGAGGAACACTTGGGTCCTCTGCCTGAAAACTGGGAGATGGCCTATACAGAGAACGGAGAAGTCTACTTTATAGAGTAAACATTTATTCATTCTTTTATTGTATTGTATTGTCTTTCCTTGTGATGTTGTAAATTTGTTTCTGGGTAATTTCTGAGCATATGAAGCAACTGTGGATGGGTTAAATTGTTAGAAGTCTTTTAAGTTCTCTATATTATAAGTTTATTATATTTCTTGTATGAGTACTATGAGTACATGAGGATATGAAGGGCAATGTAGTTTTTGATGGCCTGGTGTCAGATCCCTTCGACATCCGAAGCGGAGTGAAGCAGGGCTGTGTCCTTGTGCCAACATTGTTTGGGATCTTCTTTGCTACCATGCTGAAGTATTCGGTAGGTCTCTAGCACAGTTGTAACTGAATCAGCTGTGCTAATTAGATGACTCATCTGGATGTAAGGCTTGGTATTTAGTAATTTACTCATAGTGTCTCCCTGCCTGCCTGACCATTTAATGCGAGAGGCTCTGATTTCAGTTCCTGGGAGAATTGTGAGATCTTCTCCAGCAGATATAACGGATTCTCCCAGATTAACCTCCAGCACCAGTGGTAAATGATCACTATCTATACGGTCATCAACCTTAAGTTTGATATTGCTCCTACCAGGTCCTGGGAGATTAGAGCATAATCTATTATTGAAGCACCATTGGATGATATAAAAGTAAATTCTCCCGGCCTATCTCCCTTCACACTTCCATTTAAGAGAGCCAAATCAAGGTTATTAATCATTTGCATAAGACATAACCCAGCATAATTGCAACCCCTATCCTTAGACAATCTGTAGGGCAGAGGATTACAAGTGTTGGTTTCGGGTGGTAACCTGTTATAACGTGAAAATAAGATTTCATCATTACAACCTATTCTTGCATTGCAATCACCCATCAGGATGAGCGAAGCTGAAGGATGAAGCACAATCAGGTTGACAATATAATCTTCTAATGCAGCCCAAGCCCGTTTAGTGCACTCATGGGATTGCTGAGGTGGAAAATAAATGTCGATTAACAATAAAACACAGAGATTAAATTTCAATATTACAGCAATAGCAATGTTGGGAATGGGATCAATAGTAACTACACAAGCCTGTAGTTTGTTAGACGTCATCACACACAATCCCCCCTTACAGCGACCCCCTTTCCCACTTGGAATTGCCTTAAGAACATGTGACATAAAACCATCCAATACCAAATCTTGCTGGGACCAAGTCTCTTGAAACAGTAAAATATCAAACTTCTCCACATACTCTCTAAAAGAATTATCTACCAATTTGGATCCCCATCCTGCAATATTCCAGGAGATAATTTTAATTGAATTCCCTTGGGAGCCGGTGGATTGTGGGGTCACCATGTTCCTTCCCCTTACATCCTTAGTAACTAGAGGTTCACAATCCACTCCATGGCTACTATAAGATTGAACAGTATTTTTGTCCCCATGTCAATTGTGAATTACACCTTCTAGTAACCCACTCTGGGTCTGTCCATGCCAGTAAATCTGTGAGTGCCCATTTAATACAGGAGTATTTCTCTCATTTGTCCAGAGATTAGTGTCAGCTTTCTTGTGGATTGCTTTCCTCCCATTTGCTCTCCATCTCCCAAGCCTCATGTATGCTTTCCTGTTTCCAATTATGACTGGAATTGGATAAATCCTATTGCCAAGTTGTCGGTTGCTTGCTTCCATTCCAATTCTCCCATTCAGTTTTGGTTGAAAATGTCTCTTCACTTGATGGAGCTCTGCCATGCAAATATCAGATCCATCTGAATTGGAGGTAATCTGCTTCTGTGGATGGGTCATATCTGGGGGCAATTTTGCAGCTTTACAGGTCTCAGGTTCAGGTTCAGGTTCCCTCTTTGTTGGCCTTTTTGCCTCCATGCCCGGCTGTAAAGTACTCCTGGTAGCATCTCTGGTTTTCCTGGTATTATGGGGTCTATCCTCCTCCAATAATTTGAAAAGTGGTCTAAAGTTCATACCTTTCCTTGCCTTGCTCTGAGGGTGGCTAGCCACCTTCCTTTTACCAGTCTTGCCCTTACTTTTCCTTTTCCCCATCTTATGGCTTGGTGGTGCACCTTTACTGGACGTTTTATTACTCCTTTTAACAGCTGGAATTAAACTCTTTACAGTATCATTTAAAGCATGAGACCAATTACAATAGGATAAAGACTTGAAATAGCACTTATTCCAAACCCTGGTTCGATAGGGAATGTAGAGAGATGAAGCATGAGTTATTGAATAAATATAGATTTTACAAACAACAGGCCCTGGAAAGAATTCCACCTGAATGGTTCACACTGAAAAGGGAATACAAATCCCTGATTAAGAGGAAGAAGGCTGAAGCCCAGAAGGAATTATGGCAACAATTAATAGCTGCAACTAGATCTAAGGATCCCTCATGCTTCTGGAAAATTGTGACAAGGGGGTTGACCACCTACCCGGTTGTCAATGAGATATGTATCCCTGCAAAGGTCTGGGAAGCACATTTTAGGGGAATCTACTCACAGCATTCTGACTCTGCAACCAGAGTTCAAGAATTGCCTTTAGGTTTGGCAGAGTGGCCCCTGTTTCCATGCAGGAAATCATCTCGCTGATTCACCAGCTGAAACCAGGCAAAGCCCCAGGTGCTGATTATATAACAGCTGATTTATTGCAGGATAATTTGGAGTGGTGGACCCCAGTTTTGGCCTCATTATTTACTTGGATTGACAAGACAGCGGTTATACCAGAGGACTGGGGGCTTGCTATTATAATGCCAATTTTCAAGAAAGGATGTAAACTAGACCCAAGAAACTACCGCCCAATAAGTCTACTAAGCATTATTAGCAAGCTATATGCAAGGCACCTGTTGGGGAAGCTTCAGGATTGGTTAAATGATGAAAATATTCTTGCTGAAGAACAAGCTGGGTTCAGATTCGGTAGGGCCACTATAGATCAGGCACTCGTTCTACACCATCTAGCAAACAAATATTCTACTCCAAAAGGAGGTTCCTTGTATGTGGCATTCATAGATTTTAAATCAGCTTTCGATCTGATACCCAGAGAAAAATTGTGGGCCAAATTCGAGACCACAAATATTGACAAAAGACTTCTTCTGCTAATGAAGCGACTGCATGAAAATACCAGTCTTAGGGTTATTTGCAATAAGGCAGGGGCACTATCTAACGTAATTCCATCATTCAATGGGGTCAAGCAAGGCTGCATTTTAGCTCCAACATTGTTTAATTTTTACATTAATGATATTGTGAGCAATTTATCGAGTGCAGACTTTCATCCCCCTACACTAGGCTCACGTCCCCTTTCAATCCTGCTTTATGCAGATGATGCAGTCTTGATGTCAATCTCGTGTGTGGGATTACGGAGAATCTTGAAAGCCTTAGCCTCATACTGTACAAAAGAACAGCTGACCATTAATTATGATAAGACTAAGATCATGGTCATTAGCAGGAAACGTAAAAAACATAGATGGACAATAAATGGAAATAGTATAGAGCAAGTGTCCTGCTATAAATATCTAGGTATGATATTTCATTCATCTGGCCTATGGTCCTCCCACGTGAACCATGTAGCATCTAATGCACAAACATGCAGCTCTGCACTATTGAGGTTCTTTTATACCAAGGGTGGTCAATACGTGCCATCAGCGATTCAAGTTTTTAAAGCTAAAATTCTAGCCCAAATGCTTTACGGAGCCCAACTGTTTGCATACTCAAACGTGAAGCCTTTGGAGACGGTGCAGACAAAGTTTTTGAGAAGAATTCTTGTAACACCTTTGTGTGTCCCCAATACGACACTCCGACTGGAGGCTGGATTAATCTCCATTAAAGCACGTGCCCTGATCCACATGTTCAGCTATTGGCTGAAACTTATTTTTGCCCCATCTGGCTTGGCACCCCTAGTATTAGTGGATACATTCCAATCAACTTGGAAAAGGAATCTAACTGTTAACCTACTGCAGCTGGGTTTTTCCTTAGAGGCCATTTTGGCCATGGGTTTTGGCAATGCCAAGGCTGCAATTAAAAGGAGAATATGGGATGTAGAACTACAAGAACATCTAGCAGCCCACGATAAACTCAGCACAGTTAGGAATAGTTCCTTTAGAATGGCCAACTACCTATCTAATATAACCATTCCCAAGTTCAGGAGAGCCTTCACCTTAGCTCGATTTAATGTTCTGCCCTCCAGATTGTTGGAAGGCAGATACCAGGGTCTTCCAGTGGATAAACGTGTTTGCCCTTGTGACGAGGAGACTATTGAAACTATTGATCATGTCCTCTTGGAGTGTTCCCTTTATCGGGATATCCGGAGGACTCTTCTTCAGTCTATCTTGCAGCAAACTCAGGGGAGGCCAAGGGAGTTTTGTGTCCAACATCTGCTAGGAGATAAAAAGCCAGATGTGACTGAGGTGGTGGCCAAATTCTGTACCGCAGCAATGAGGCATCGCTCATCCCTGCCCACTTCAGGTGGCGAGGTCAGATGATTGGCAATATCCATTGTGTATTTATCCTTACCTCTTCTCATGATGTGGGTTGGAGGTGGTCTAGAGCACGGCCATGGTCCCTGGCTGGAGACAATTCTAGTCCTATTGAGTTGATTACCCTGTTATTGGGCCTACTGGGCTTCCAAGATTTTACCTGTTCTGCCTTTTATACAAAGAGTATGCCATTGTATTATGCTTGTCTTGTGTGCATGCTTTTATTGTTTTATACACTTTTATTTTGGTTTTATGTGGAATGTATTTTGTATTTTATCTGGTCAGTGACTGAAATAAAGAGTGAGTTTGAGTTTGAGCTCCTAAAGTAAAGTATGCTGAAGTATGCTTTTGGAACTTCAGCAGAGGGTATCTATCTCCGGACCAGATCAGATGGAAAACTCTTCAACCTCTCTAGATTGAGAGCAAAGTCTAAGGTACAGGTGAAGTGTTTGCGGGTTCTCCTCTTCGCTGATGACGCCACCATTACTGCTCACTCTGCCGAAGGTCTCCAACAACTCATGGACCATTTTAGTAAAGCTTGCAAAGATTTTGGGCTAGAAATCAGCCTGAAAAAAACACAAATAATGGGCCAGAATGCGGACTCTCCTCCTCGCATTACAATTTCTGAAAAAGAACTGGAAGTTGTCCATGACTTTGTGTATCTCGGCTCAACTATCTCTATCAGCAATTAAGCAACAAATATAATATTTACTTGTGCTTGACACAGAGCAGTGCAGCAGTAGCGTGCAGATAAAATGTCAGTATTGATATAAAGTATTGCAGAGTTAGGTTATGAAGAGACAATGACAATGGGTAGAGTAAAAACTCATATATTCATATATACATCAAAAATATATACAGCATAACAACTAAGCAATATTTACAACAGACAAACAGAGTGTGGGGTTCTGTTCTCACCATAACAGAACCACCTAACAAATGGAAAGCTAGTGCTTTTTATACAGTTCAGTACCCATCAGATGTGAGTCATCACTAATTACAATCTGATGCAATCTGATACAATCATGATGCTATAAATTCTTTCACCTGTGCTTCATCACATAACATGCCTGTGATTACTTATCTCTTACACTTGTGAATTAACATCATGAGTCTGCAGAATCTAACTGCCTCCATTTTACAATTCTCTTTCCACTATCTGTTAAATATACATAACATATATTTTATCAACTTTTACATATCTTGACAATCTCAGATACACTCTCACTAGAGTCTGAGCTGAATAAACGTATAGGTAAAGCAGCAACTATGTTTTCCAGACTAACAAAGAGAGTATGGCTCAATAAGAAGCTGACAGAACATACAAAGATACAGGTCTATAAAGCTTGCGTACTGAGCACACTTTTGTATTGCAGCGAGTCTTGGACCATCCATGCTCAACAGGAAAGAAAGCTTAATACCTTCCATATGTGCTGTCTTAGGCGAATATTCAACGTTACCTGGCACGACAAAGTTCCAAATAGCATAGTCCTGAATCAAGCTGGAATCCCTAGCATGTACAATTTATTGAAACAGCGACGCCTATGCTGGCTTGGACATGTTGTGAGAATGGATGACGGTAGGATCCCAAAAGATCTTCTATACGGAGAACTAATGCAGGGAAAGCGCCCCAGAGGGAGACCACAGCTGCGGTATAAGGATATCTGTAAGAGGGACCTGAAGGCCTTGGGAATGGACCTCAGCAGTTGGGAAACCCTGACCTCCGATCACACTGTCTGGAGGCAAGAGATACAGCATGGTCTACATAAATTTGAAGAGGCATTTGTCCAACAGACAGAGGAAAAGAGGCAGGCACGGAAAGAACGAAACTCGAGGACCTGGCAAGAAACAGAATACATCTGCCCCCAGTGCGGTAGAGACTGCCATTCCCGAATTGGTCTATTTAGTCACACTAGGTATTGTTTTTAGGATCTCTACTCCAGGCATGATACCATAGTCTTTCGAGACTGAAGGATGCCAATGAAAGAATGAATGAACTATCTTCCTAAGGGGCTCACATCACCTTTAAAAAGCGGGAAAGAGACAGAGAGAAACAAGCATACAAACTAAATGGAGAACAGGATTAACATGGAAATAATAATAAAAAGAAGACTCAATATTCAAGGAGTTAAATCCAGCCAACATTTTGTGGTCTATGAAGACGAAGACAAAAGGGGAATGAAACAGACTTCAGTGGGTCCCATAATGTCAGTGAAAGAATGAATGAACTATCTTCCTAAGAGGCTCACATCACCTTTAAAAGCGGGGAAAGAGACAGAGAGAAACAAGCCAATCTAAATTTTAAGAACTTTTCAAGGAGTTAAATCCAGCCAACATTTTGTGGTCTAAATAATATCCCATAATGTCAGAAGTTTTGAAATAATATCAAGGAATTTCACACAGTAGTGTAAGAATCTGCAGATTTCAGAAATGAGATAATCAGAGCTGCAACCCCCCCCCCAAAAAAATATTGTGAACAGCAACATTTGACAGATAATTAGGTTTTTGGTTAAAAATTGCTGCTAATTCCCTTCCTGACTCTTTGGTCCTCCCACAGGCAGAAAAACACTGAGAAATAACAAGTACAATAACAGTTGCCTTACAAGCAATTTTTAAAATCATGAACTTTTTAGAATCTAAAAGTACATATAACTAAGATCAGAAATCCAGTTGCAAACTAAATAAATTGAACATTATAGATGTGTGAAAACATGGATTAAAAATTTCCATTGTTGTTGTTGTTCAGTCGTTCAGTCGTGTCCGACTCTTCATGACCCCATGGACTAGAGCTCGCCAGGCCTTCCTATCTTCCACTGCCTCCCGGAGTTTGGTCAAATCCATATTGGTTGCATCGATGACACCATCCAACCATCTCATTCTCTGCCGTCCTCTTTTGCTTTTGCCTTCAATCTTTCCCAACATCAGGGACTTTTCCAAGGAGTCCTCTCTCTTCATGAGGTGGCCAAAGTACTGGAGCCTCAGCTTCAAAATCTGTCCTTCCAGTGAACATTTGGGGTTGATTTCTTTCAGGATGGATAGGTTTGATCTCCTTGCAGTCCAGGGGACTCTCAAGACTCTCCTCCAGCACCACAGCTCAAAAGCATCGATTCTGCAGTGATCAGCCTTCTTTATAGTCCGGCTCTCACTTCCATACATCACTACTGGAAACACTATAGCTTTGACTATTCTGACCGTAGTTGGCAAGGTGATATCTCTGCTCTTTAGGATGCTACCTAGGTTTGCCATTGCTTTCCTCCCAAGAAGCAGGCGTCTTAATTTTATTGCTGCAGTCGCCATCTGCAGTGATCAAGGAGCCCAAGAAAATAAACTCTGTCATTGCCTCCATTTCTTCCCCTTCTATTTGCCAGGAGGTGATGGGACCGGTGGCCATGATCTTAGTTTTTTTTATGTTGAGCTTCAGCCCATTTTTGCTCTCCTCTTTCACCTTCTTTAAGAGGTTCTTTAATTCCTCCTCACTCTCTGCTATTAGAGTAGTATCATCTGCATATCTGAGGTTGTTGATATTTCTTCCGGCAATCTTAATTCCGGCTTGTGATTCATCCAGACCTGCCTTTCTCATGATGTACTCTGCATGTAAGTTAAATAGGCAAGGTGACAGTATACAGCCTTGTCGTA